>JANUWF010002200.1:1920000-4515000 GCA_026120185.1 Voacanga thouarsii
TCTGGTTAGATATTTATATGTATAAGTTTTTTTAATAAATCTATATGCTTAAAATTATTTAATAAAAATAATACTTTAATTAACAATATATAAATTTTGAAATGCATATGAATATAAAAATATTTTATTATATTGAATTACGTTATTTCATAAAAAATTTAATATAATTATTGTATTTTATATTATATTATTGTTTTAAAATTTTGAAAGTTATTACGAATAGTTTAAATAAAAAAAAAGAATTATAAGCACACAAAGTGGTTTGGCCTAGCGGCTGAGGCACAGGGTCTTTATACGCGAGGTCACGGGATTGAATCTTCGTTGTCTCACCTAACTCTCATTTTCAAGTTAATTTGGAGTTGCAATCCGGTGCGGTGGGTTCACATAGGCCATGCTAAATTAAATTTTTTAAAAAATTCAATAAGGGAGCTCTGATCCGATATGACTGGTTCACGTGGACCATGCTAAATTATAAATTTTAAAATTGATTACATTAGTGACAATGGAATTTTGTCACTAAAAGTCAAGCTTCAGCGACGAGAAAAAATTGTTGTCACTCCATACCTTTGGCAATAAAGATTTAGTGACATTAAAGTGACAACAAATTTTTTTGTCACTAAAGGTTTTAATGACAACATTTTTGCATTTAGTGACAACATTATGTTGTCACTAAAGTACACTTTTCCTGTAGTTAAGTAATATGTGGACTAATTTGACAACTTGTGTATTGTGTGTACTAATTGTTCTTACTAACAACAATATTTATTCGAACAACCGATAGAATATTATTCTAAATTTTTGTATGTTTAATATGTTAGTGATATGGCTGGCTAGAACTTTGACTGGATGAATATAAGGCAGAACCCTTGTAAACATCTTGACACCTCACAATAGATAATACCACGGCCATGGTCACAACCATTCGAGTTAAATACTCTTAAAATCATATTGGAGAAATTTGCAATTAATGTAACATCACGATTCCAAGAGATGGATGAAACTCTCAAGCATTATGAGGCCATGGTTTATAATATGAGAGGTAACTATACTTTCTAATAGATTTGGTAATAGAAATGCAAAGTAAGTTACTTTTGATCACCATAGGTTCAAAGTCTCAAGAGAATTCAAAAGTATCGTATCAAGAAGCGCAAAAGAATTAGCTAACATGACAGAAGATAGCCAGCGCCAACTCAACCAAGACAATCGGTGCCACTGACATCTGAGGAGAAAATCAAACAAAACAGAGTTGAACTGGCGTCGGCTCTTCTCTAAACATTAGAGGGTGAGAAGAAGAATGCACCAACTTTCAACCTTCTAGTTCTTTATCCTAACAGACCTAAAACAAAAATGGATGAGCAATTTGATAAATTCTTGAAGATTTTCAAACAATTGCACATCAACATCCCACTCATTAAATGTTTGATACAAATTCCCAAATATGTCAAATTCCTCAAGGACATCCTTGTAAATAAAAGAAAATTAAAGGAGCTATCTACTGTGGCATTTAATACAGAATGCTTAGCCATCTCCCATGGCCAAGGGAGCTTGCTACAAAAGGAAAAGTATCCTGTGAGTTTTTCTATTCCTTATCTTATTGGTAGTCTTATATTTGCCAACGCATTAGCTAACTTAGGTGCTAGTATTAATCTTTTACCTTATAAAACATTTAAAAACTTAGGTCTAGGTGAACCTAAACTTACTAGAATGAGTATTCAATTAGCTGATAGAATAATTAAATATCCTAGGAGAATAGTGAAAGATGTGCTTGTGAAGGTAGATAAGTTTATATTTCCTATGGATTTCGTTATTCTTGACATAGATAGGGATGCTAAAGTCCCTTTAATTCTAGGTAATTGATGCTCGTAGAGGAAGCTTGACACTTAAAGTTAGAAATGAAGAGGTTTATAGTCAAATCCATGAAAGCATGAAATATCCAGTATCTTTTGATGACTATTTTTTTATGATTAATATGCTTAATGATTGTATCTTTGTTTTTGTGCATGAATTTGTGGTTACAAACTTTGTAGATTTGTTTTTGGATATAGGAAAGGAATATGGACATATATAGTCATCCATGGGATTTAATTACATAATTGGAAGATCTAGATAGAAAACTAGAGTTAGAAAGATTTGAGGAAATTGCAAAAATTGGTTTAGGGAGGATAAAGTTATCCATTGAGGAACTCCCAGAATTAGAACTTAAAGACCTACTTGGACTCTTGGAATAAGTATTTTTGGCCAAGGAATGTAAATTGCCAGTAATCATTGTAAAAGACCTTATTTGGGAACAAATGATCAAATTGATTAGCTTGTTAGGAAAATATAAGAGAGTTATAGTCTAGAAAATCACCGACATTAAGGGAATTAGCCCCTCATTTTGTACTCATAAAATCTTGTTGAAGAACGAGCTAAACTCGTAATGCAGCCCCAATGTAAGATAAACCCTATCGTTAAAGATGTAGTGAAAGGTGAAGTAATTAAGCTCTTAGATTCAGGTATTATTTATCCCATCTTAGATAATATTTGGGCGAGTCCAACACAAGTAGCGCGCAAGAAAGGAGGAATGACTGTATCTATTAATGCTAAAAATGAACTCATTCCCAGGAGATTGGTGACTGGTTGGAGGGTATACATTGACTATAGGAAGTTGAATGAGACGACTAGGAATGACCATTTTCCTCTTTCTTTTATTGACCAAATGTTAGAAAGACTAACCAGATATGAGTTTTATTATTTTTTAGATGGTTTCTCCGGTTATTTCCAAATCCCTATAGCACCGAAGAATCAAAAGAAAACAACTTTCACATGCTCTTTTAGTACTTTTGCATACCACCACATGCCTTTTGGTTTTTGCAATGGTCCATGAACTTTCCAAATATGCATGATGGCTATTTTTGAGGGACTAGTGAGAAATAGTATGGAAGTTTTCATGAATCATTTCTTTGTTTTTTTTTTATTCTTTTGATTTATGTTTAGAAAATTTGGAGAAGCTTCTTCAAAGATGTGAAGACACAACCTTATGCTTAATTAGGAAAAATATCATTTTACGGTCTAAGAATGTATTGTGTTAGGGCATAAAATTTCAAAAAAAGGTATTGAGTTTGATAAGGTAAAAATTGAAGCAATTGAAAAGCTCCCTTATCCTATTTCGATAAAAGCTATCCGAAGCTTTCTTGGACATGCAAGTTTTTACTAGAGATTTATCTTGAATTTTTCAAAATTTTCTAAACCCCTTACCTTTTCACTTGAAAAAGATGCTATATTTTATTTTGATGAAAAATGCCTTAATACTTTTAATATGTTAAAGGAAAATTTGATTAATTCTCCTACCTTGATTGTAGCGGATTGGTCTTACCCTTTTGAACCAATGCATAATTTAAGTGATTATCTAGTAAGAGCTGTGCTGGGACAAAGACGGGATAAGCATTTTCAACCAATCTACTGTGCAAATAAAACTCTCATGGCAGCTCAAGTGAATTAAACCACAACAGAAAAAGAGTTGATTGCAATAGTGTTTACTTTTGATAAATTTTGTTCCTATCTTATCTTGTCTAAAGTTATTGTGTATACTGAATATTTAGCAATTAAATATCTTTTAGACAAACCTGATTCCAAGCCTAGATTGATAAGATAGGTTTTACTATTGTAGAAATTTGACTTGGAGATTAGGGACAAAAAAAGTGCTAAAAACTTGGTGGATGATCATCTATCAAGATTACAAAACGCTCACTTGGAAACATTAAGAGAGGAGGAAATCAATGATACCTTCTCGGATGAATAACTATTGTTTATGGAAGGTAATTAGCCTCAAACTCCTTAGTTTGTAGATTTTGCTAATTATTTGGCTGCAGGAATCGAACCCAATGATTTTAGTTCACATCATAAGAAGAAATTTCTCCCCGAGGTGAAGTATTATTTTGGGGAAGATCCTTTCTTGTTTAGATGTTGTGCAGATAATATCATTAGAAGATGTGTGGACCCATTAGAAATCATGAGTATTCTATGGCATTGCCATAGGAGACCTACTGGAGGTAATTACCAAGCTAATAACACCGCAATGAATGTGCTTGAATCCAAATTTTATTTGTCATTAATTTTTAAAGATTCTCACAGGTTTGTTAAAAAATTGTGAAAAGTGTCAATGTATAGCTAATGAGATGCCTATGTCAATTTTTTAAACTTGTGAAGTGTTTGATTGTTGGATAATAGATTTTATGGGTCGTTTTTCTAATTCTTTGGGTAACAAATCTATCTTGGTTGTATTAGATTATGTATCTAAGTGTGTAGAGGCGCAAGCCTTAGCAATCAATAATGCAAAAGTAGTGGCGAGATTTCTTAAAAATCTTTTTTCCTAGTTTGGGGTACCGAGAGTGCTCACTAGTGATAAGAGGACTCACTTTTGTAACTATCAATTAGAAAAGATTCTCAAATATTTACGTATTACACATAATTTTGGTACCCCGTATCATCTCTAAATAAGTGGCTAAGTTAGGTTGTTATAGAGAACTTAAAAGAATTTTGAAAAAAATTATCACTCAGACACGAAAAGATTGGAGTTTAAAATTTGATGACACTCTTTGGGCTTATAAGATAGCTTACAAGACTCCTATAGCACAACCCCTTATTAGTTAGTTTATAGAAAGTCTGTCATCTACCTGTGGAAATAGAATAGGGGCTTGTTGAGCTATTAAACTTGTCAACTTTAATCTTGAGTTTGTAGAAAAGAAGAGAATGCTCCAACAAAATAAGTTAGATGAATGGCATAACAATGCCTATGAAAATTCTATGTTGTACAAACAAAAGATGAAGATGTGGCATGACAAATGCATTTTATGTAAGTGTGAGCCCTAAGAAGGAGATCAGGTATTATTGTTCAATTCCAGACTACAACTCTTCCTGGATAAGTTAAAGTCCAAGTGGTCTGGACCATATGTGGTAAGTAAGGTCTTCCAATTTGGTGCTATTGAGGTCTCTCCCATCTAAAGAATAGAACTTTTAAGGTAAATAGTAGTCGAGTGAAGCATTATTTTGGAGAAGAGCTTCGCAGCTTGGAGCAATTTGATATTATACTTCATGACGAAAAATTTTCTCTAACTTTGTAGGAATTCCTTCTTTCCTAATACATTCACTGTTCGTTACATTATTGTATTTCTTTTCAGTTTTAGTTTATCTTTCTTTTCCTGTTTTATGATATATTTTGTTTTGTTTTTTTATTAGGTATGGAATATTGTCCAAAGTGGATGCTTTTTCTTGGATTGAATTCAACTACTTTATGGTTATTTTGTGGAACTTTGTGCCTTGGAGAGTATCACTTTTTCTTTTCTTCCTTTTTATCTTTCTAAGTCCTTTGGTTATATTTTCTTGTGATATTTTAGGCCATTGAGGATAATGTCCAATAAGTGTGGGAGTGAATTAGTGATATTCTTGCCAAGAGATTTTAAGTTGTTTTGTGGTTATATGATTTGAATTTGATTGATTGTTTTTTTTTTTTCATTTTTGGCTACTAACATTTATTTGGTTGGGTTAATTTTTGTAAATTTGTTTATTTAGTGTGATAAAAGTAAATTTTGAGAATTTAAGTTAACATGGTTTATTCTTTAGCAATTAAAGCACACTTTTTCTTGTGATTTTTGGTTAAAGGGTTAATGTGATGAACTATAAGTATATGTTATTGATTGGTTTATGTTTCATGATTTTCTAAACTTGTCCTAACTTTGACATTAAATAAATAAGGTGAGAAGTGAGATTAAGTCAAAAAATGCAGAAAGGGATTACGTGCCTATTCTGGCAAGAAAATATATATGTTGAAAGAATGCATAGACAGGGATGTATGTACCTATTCTAGCAAAAGTAAGGTATTTAAAAAATGAGAATGTGAGATGTGAATAAGAGCATGAGTGGAAAAAGAATAAGTGAAAATTTTAAGGGGGCTAATACAGTGAGTAAAGAGAAATTCATTTACTTGAGGTTATAAATTCCAAAGAAAAGAAAAAAATTGGTAAGAATGTCCTTAGTTTGCTACTAAAGTTGTAGAAGTTTAGAGTCACAAATCATGAGTTAGTTTAATAATCTTGGCTTATTAGTTATATTGTCTGTTTGGCTATGTTTGCAAGAATGGGTGACTTTCAATGAATTGGGATATACTTGTTTAACTTAACTTTAATGGCATTGGTTGTATCTATCTAAATAAATAAGTTAGCATAGGTTTGGCTTCATTCAGTAATTGCTAATTTGGATTCTGAAGTGGGAAGAAGGATAATATCTTTGTTATATTAGACATTTATTATTTTATGTAGAAGTTGTTTTGCTTATTGGTATGTTAATGTATTATTTGCTTGAGGACAAACAAAGTCTCAAGTATGGGGGAATGCAATAGGGTCTAAATGTACCTATATTTTATTAATCATTTGAGTTGAATTTGAATTATTTTTTTGTATAATAGTTTTATAATTTCTTTATTTTGAGATGTTTTGATGAAATTTTGTTGCAAAAAGGTTTTTCTTGGATTTTATGTAAAAATTACAGAATTTGAAGATGAATTGACGCTGTTCAGGCTTGAACCAACATCTGCTTGGGAATGCTGAAACGCCCTAGCTTAATTATGGAAAAATAGAGTAAAAACAAGGGAATTAAGTAAGAAAACTTCGAGGAATAGAGATGAACCAAAGCCAGCTTGAGGAAGTTGGACTTGCACTAGTCTTGAACTGGTATAAGTCGGTTGTGAATCTTTTTTAAAGTAGAATTGGAAGTTTCTGAAGAATTCCTTTAGTAATTAACTTGTGCACGACCCGTAACTTCAGTAGAACGTTTTTGGTAACCAAGAGGGTTATTTAAACAATAAAAACCCCAAGTTAAATGTATGAATTCAAGGAGCTAAATTAGATATTAACTATTCAAGTAGGAGGTCATCAATCAAAGGAGCATCGCTTTAGGAGGAGTTTTCATTGGGAGTAAAAGGGTTTGTCTATGAGTTCTTATGTTTTCTTTTGTTTTGTTTTTTGAATAATGATGAAATCAATGTTTTAATTATAATTAGATGATATTTTTGGATTCATATTTTTGTATTGATTTTAGCTATATGGTCAATTGATTGCTATTTCTGATATTTGATTACTTGCTTTTATTTGTTGAATTAATTTGTTATTTCTTCCTTCTAATTAACTTGAAAAAGAGGTTAGGAGTGATTTCAATGTAGTTAATCTTATATTTGTTATTTCTTAATTGACTTGAAAAAGAATGTTAAGAGTAAAGAATTTAAGTAATCAAAGGTTAGTTGATTTTGCCTAGAATATAGGGTCATTAACTGATTTTATACTTTTACATCGCATAAAGGGTAGAGATATTTGTTAAGGATTGGTTTTAATGCATTTTTTGGTTTGTTGGTGAGATAAAAGGTATCCACTTTTGGTAAAAGGCAAAAGTAATGAATTCATAACTTGAAAAGGAAGTGGAGTCTATATTATTTTTTCATGATGTCAATATGGTAATTAATTGTGATAATCACTAGTCAATTATTGCCATGTCTTCAGAGATTTCTATCTACTTAGATGTCTTTTCTCCTAGATTTTTGTAGATACTTTTACTTTTATTTTTTGTTTTTAATTTTCCTCTTACTTCTTTTTACTCACTGTAGTTGGTAAGTTAAACAAATACTACAAGAAAATAGGGATTTACGACGGCAATCACCAATGGCTAAAATACCATCGCTTCATTGCAAGAGTTTTGCGACAGTGAGAAAGGTAAGGACAACTTAGCAAGAAGTTGACCAGCTATAGCTAAACTCTTGTCGTTAGCGACGGTGTGCTGAGGAAAATCACAACCCTTACCAATATGCGAGGGTTTTGTTTTGTCAATAATTTTAGTGTAAATGTAAAATGAAATTGTGGTCACTAAGCCTTCCCTATTTTGCTAGGATTTAGCTACAACCATATAATTTATAGTGAAAAGAATTGGTGGGAATGTAATTGAAAGTTGCCGTAGTTAAAGCCTTGCTATTTTGATAGGGTTTAGCTACGACTTTTTAAATTTTGAAAAAATTGTAGAGGGAAGTTAATGTGAGGATGCCGTAGCTATCATTTTTTAAATTTTTGGAAAAAATTTTTGGAGGGAAATAAATGTATTATTTCCATAACTAAACCCTCACTATTTGCTACGTTTAACTACGACTGTATAAATTTTGCTATTTTACTTAAAATTTAAATTTATTTAATTGCCAGATTTTTGTATAGTTAGATATTTTTGTATGTTTTAAAATGTACATGTCATTATGCAATAATTATATATATGTCAATATACTTGAAATGTTAGATAATTAATATATATAAATATTTAATATAGCTCTATGCTATATTAATATATTAATGGTTATAATTGTATATACATATATGGTTATTATAATTATGTATGTTATGTATTAGTGTTTATATAATTATATATGTGTCAATTGTGTGTGTGTGTGTGTGTGTGTGTGTGTGTGTGTATATGTATACACACACATATACATATATATACACACACATATTTAGTGTAGTTATATACTATATTGATAGATTAATAGTTATAATTATATATGTATAAATAGATAATAGCAGTGTATGTTATTAGTGTTTATATAATTATGAATGCATCAATTGTAGCTATATAGGATAAATATACTGATATGTTAATGGTGATTATTGTATATGATATATATATATATATATATATATATATTAGCTATATATGTTATACGTTAATATTTATATAAATTAGTATGTGTCAATATATATATATATGTCATTTTTCCTATTGAAATATTTTTTAAATTTTAAAAAATATATATAATAATAAACATATTTTGTAAATATTTTTAGAATTTTTAAAAATATATGTAATAATATATATCTACTCAAATGTCATCTCTAATTAAAATATCATAATATGTTTGAACTTTTGTTAAAATATGTAGAAAAGTATACATGATTCTAACATATTCATTTTTAGTTATACAACTTATTTTAAAAAAAAAACTTGAACTTTTGTTAAATTTTAACTAAATTAATATTAACAACTAAATTATAACTTTATTCACTATTTAGTTGTGTATAACATATTTTTAGTAAAAATATTAAAACTGGGAAAAAATTTATTATCAATTAACATATTTAACAGATAATTTATTATTTATTTTTTAGTTTAGTTTTATTAAAAAAACTATGCAATGTACGTGAATTGAGTAAAAATTAAGATCTAGTTGTATTTATTCATCTAAAATCAAATTAGAAAAATAGAGAGGTGAAAACAAAAATCTATATATGTTCCATCGCTAAACTCTCGATGTCTATGAGAGTTTAGCGACGGCATACATGCCATAGCAAAATTATTATATACATCCGACACTTATTATTTTTTCCCCTTTCTTCTTCTTCCTTTCCTGGTCTCCCCTTCTCTCTTTCCTAAAATTACTTTCCGTTATGTCCCTTCTTCTTTCTTTTCGTCGCCCCCCGGTCATGTCCATTCTTCTGCCACTATTGCTCTTACTCCCACCATCCCTACTTTTGCTGCCACCGATCCCACTCTGCCATCCCTTTACTGCAATTCTAGACAAATGTCAGCCTTCTATATTCCACATTTCAGCTCATAGGTACGGATGTTTTGTTGATGGTGATGTTTGTATCCTGTGAAATCCTTTAGTAAAATTTGATATTGTTGACATCCTTTAATGTTATCTAAAATTCATATTGATTTAAAGATCCTGAATGTTCTTTTAAAAAAAAAAAAAACTAAGAAAAGGACGATGTAAAGTTGTGCATATTGGACAGCGAGTAGTGAATTGCACCATAGTTATACTCTTGTGATTTCTTGGACAATAATAGCATTTTATCTTGGATATTATGGAACTCTAATTCTTCCAATAGATTGTCTATAAATTGGAACTAAGATTTTAGTAGAAATTTGTAGAGGTTGGAACTATGATTTTTAAGATCATTGGATAGTGATGATGTATTGCTGCTTAGATTTGACAATGTGGGATGTGATAATTTCTTTTTGAATGAGTACGGTGTGAGCCTTTTTCATGTTGCTACCGCTTTATTGCTTTAAGTCCATTAGAAAAATTTTGAAAGTATTCAGGATTTACTCCAGTCAGTGGATATGGCTAGAAGAAAATGAAGAAATGTTTTGCAATCCTTTCATGACAGGACATAAAATGAGAAAGAAATGATTAAGTGAAAGTTAAGTTGAACTCCTTGTTGATGCTAAAAATGTTGCTTTACTCCAGATTTTGAAAACTACTTATTCCAAATTATTGGAATTTGTTGTTGTAGGTGTTGATTCTATATGTATAAATATAAGGAGAGGATTCATTTTGTTTTGTCTATGCATTTTGGTGAGTATAACACATGGTCAGCAGAGAACCACATTGATGTATCGGTCCCTTTTGGCTGATTATTATGGGGAAGACTTATATTAATATGGAATTAGATGCATTATGGTGTGATTTATTGTGGCCTTATTATTTGTGAATAATGTGACTATTTGATTGTAGCTATCCATGTGATTGTTAAGTGTTGTTTGATTTAGTACGATTGTGTTTAATTAATGTAAAACGACTATCAAATGATACTTTCTCTAGTAGATTATACTAACATATATGTTGGTATTAAGATTATCATACTTTTGATTATTATATTGAGGTCATTATTAATTGTATGTATATGATTAAAGCATAGTGTTATTAATAAAATTTATTATTCATTGTAACTAAAATTTATAGAGTTATTTAACTATTTATTTACTAAATTTATTCATTTACTTATTGTTAACATTGTTAAATTCATTTATTAGTATTATTACCAAAGTTACTATTTAATATTTATTATCTAAGAATTACATACGATTATGATTACAATAGCTACTAGTCATTATTGTCACTAAGATATATATATATATATATATATATATGTATATATATATATATATATATATATATATATATATATAATTCATAATTTGTTAACAACTATTGGAACTATTATTATTTTATTATCATTATTATTGTTATTATTATTTACTGTTATATATTATCATTGTTTATTTATTATGTATTAAATATCATTTATTTTTTTAATATTTGTTTATTTATTTCTTGGTGCATGCTATGAATTTATTATTTTGGTGCATATTATCTAGAACATATTATTTTAATTGCCATATTATGTAGCGCATGTTTTTTTTTTTTTAGTTGTTTGAATATTTACTTCTTATACTTTTGCTTTATTAGAGATACTCATATGCAAAGTTTTTGCCAAAAGAAGGAATCTTGGGAGTAAGATCAAATACCTTTAAATAGGATAATCTTTATGCTGAAGTAAGCAACATGGACATGAATGGAAAAATATAGCCAAAAAAAAAAAAAAAACCTTTTTAGTTTGAATTTTGACTAGCACAGAAACTTAATATATTTAAACCAAGGCAATTATTTTGTTAAGAAAGTACTATTACTAGATAGAGATGTTTCAAGTTTGATGTTTAACAAGCACATATAACATCTCTTTTTGAAGAAGCCATTAATATCTTGACTAGTAGCTAAATTAGCTATATTATCAGCTAAATCCTTCATGCCATAACAGTAGTATTCTCTTTTAAGAATCAAGCGTCTTCTTTACTTTTAACCATTATTATTGTCTAAAATATAGTGTTTCACATTATAAGAAAGTACTCTATGGAGATGCTTTTTCTTTAGCTTTGCTCGTCTATAAAAGGTACTTTATTATTGAGATTCTACGTTTCAACTTAAAATATTGTATGCTTAATTTTTATGCCTGGATCTCTGTGAGTGATGGTGATCACTCTCTATGAGTAATAGGTAATTGCCCTTAAGTGACTTTTATCAACTAAATAATTGCTGTAAGATTTATATATTTTGTGTGTTTTTTATTGAATATTAGTTGAATGAGGTGGCTTAGTGCCTGGAAAACATCCAATTTATAGGTGAAACTCTATCAATTTTTTTTTAAAAAAATTAAAAATTGATAAACTGTTTGGAAGAGAGTAAGGACTTCACTGGGAAATTGAACACAAGTACTTACATCTTTAAAATTTTTATAAAAGCTATAATATGGTTCTCTAATATTTTCTTGACATAATTTGCTTCTCTTCCAATTGATAATGTAGTGATTCTATCTCTAATATGCAATCCATTTAGCCGCAAATCACTCTCATCTCTTGCCATAATGGTTGAGCAAAAAGTCATCGAATATATTAGATTTAATTGTGGCTGTAGATTGGAGATTTAGTTGTAAAGGTGATTGTGAGGCTATTAGAAAGATTGTGGTGGTAATTTGATTTGAGTTGTTGTATCATATTTGTTTGAAGTGTTGTTGGGTTTAATTATAGGTGGATAATTGTTGTGATTGAATTTTGAGTGGCCTTACTACTTGGAAAATGTCTATTTTAAGGGGAGATGCTGTCGAAATTTTTTTCTACACCTCTTCAAATAATTCATAAATCCTAAATACTAATTAGTTATTAATATATCCTAATTATAAATCGTAAACCTTAGTTGAGTCAAGTTACTCAACTATTTTAAATGAGTTAAAGAGAACGTTTCTTCATTTAAAAAAATGTTCCATAAATTTGGCATCCATATTTCTTTGTGACTATTCCTTCTAAAATTTTCCTACAATTTCTGTACTTCAAGGTTGTCATTGAATCTAAGTTATTCTCAACAATTATTAAAGACTATCTTACTTTCAATTCTTGAATGCCTTGTAGTAGACATAGAATTACACCATGCCTGCATTATGGTTCTAGATCCTAAATTCTATCATGATTTCTTTAATCTTACTTTCTTTTGCTCTAAATTATAGTATTCTTTCCTTATAAGAAGTTTCAATCTTCACCTCTCAAATTCTGCTTTTATCCTCCTCATCTTCCTTATCTCCTTGGTTGTGTTGTTGATTTTAGATGAATAACGAAGTTGGATGTATAAAAGGCATGTCCTCGGTATCAGGGTATTACTATGGAATTTGAATGGGAGGTTAAAAATTTTTTGAATTTTCTATTTCGAATGCGGTATCATCTAATATAAGATGTCCATAATCAAAGTATCAAAATAGGAAGTATTTGGTCCCACCCGAAGTTGAAACTCATTTATACATATATAGATTTGTTAGTAATTATCACCAGTGGAGTTATAATGGTGAACCATATCATATAACATCGAGAGAGCCCACCTTAACATCAATTAATGTAGCTGATGAAACCTATTCAAGCAACCCATTTCAAGGTATGGTTCTAGGTACTGCGGGGCTCGAGTTGGAGAATAAGGGTCGGGCATTTGTGGATTCTATTGATGAACCCCTAAATGCAGAAGATCATAAGTTCTACGATATGTTGCGAGCTGCTGATATGCCGATATAGGAAGGGTGTGTAAGCCACTTGCAGTTTTCACTTGTATCTCAACTATTAAATACCAAGTCCGAAAATAATATGTTTAATAAATTTTTACTACAAGAAAGGCAGGAATTAGCGAGGCAAATTAGCAACTCTGCCAGGGATTAGTGAGGGAAGAAGGAGAGGGAAGAAGGAGATAGGCACACCCATTGACTTTCCCTCACTAATCCCTAGCTGATTAGTGACAGATCAGCGTTAAGGAAAAGCCCTTCCTAATTAGCGAGGGAAAAAAAATCCAATTCTAATCCGTCGCAAATTTGATAGAGATTTGTGATGGAAATTTGATTTTTACTTAATATTCGTTGTAAAATTTTAGTTTCGAATTTGCAACTAATGGTAGGTGTCCTAAGCTAATCCCATGCTAATTTGCAAGAGAATAGTGGTGGAATTCTTAAAAAATTCCTTGCAATTTTTATGGGGATTAGGTGGAAAAATAATTCTAAATTATAAAAAAAAAAATAATCCCTAGCTAATCGCTCACAAGTTTGCGAGGGATTCGAATGGGATTATATTCCGTCACAATTTATTGGCTGATTTGTGATGGATTTGAGTTGTATTGGTGAGGGATAATTAGTATCCCTCACTAATCTGTCACTGAAATTATCCATCACAAATCCCTCGCTAATTACCAAGGGATTTGCGAGGAATTCCCCATTTTGGGGATTCTCAATTTTTTTCCTTACGATACGTTTGCGTGTGGTAAAATTTTTTTTTTTTATGTAATATCCTTACAAATACTAAATTGTTTATTATTTATTGATTTGTAACCAATGTATATACACTTAATATATCTGTAATTACCATCAACAATTTACGAAGTATAGATTATAATTAAATGATATGCATGTATTTAATTAAATGATATGCATGTATTATACCAATGTGTCAAATTCATCATGTGTAGTATATATGTATATGTGTGTGTGTGTGTGTGTGTGTGTGTGTGTGTGTATTTGACACATCATATGATCAAAATAATGTAAATATGAACTAGAATTACTATAAGAGTTATGTGTACAATCGAAGTTCTATATATTATAGTGTATTATATTTGATTTGGGTAATAAATATAATTTTGTGATTTTATGATATGAAAGCACGTCAATACTAATTAAACCTCTCATATTAGTAAGCCTAATAGAATCGATGTTAATTAAACCTAAACAAATACCATGACGATTATTTAGAATTTTTCACTGACGAAATATTTCATGCTATTAGTTCATAGCTAATGAGGAAGTAGCTAAGTATTGATAGAAATAAATATATTTTCTTAGCAAAAGCGATAGATTATATACAGTGAGGGATTAGAAAGGGATCCACGAGGGATTTAAAATTTATAACTTATAATCACGCGGACATTTTGAGCGGAATCTGAAATTCAAAAAATCTCTCGCTAATCCTTTTCCAATACAACACAATTAGTGAGAGATTAGAGAGGCAGTTAAAATCTCTATTGACAACGACCCTCGCTATTCTGTCGCTGAATTAATCCCTCGCTAATCACGCGCTATTTTAAGAGGGAATAGCAAGGGATTATATTTATTTTATTTTTTGTTTGCATCACAAATCCCTCATTAATAGCAAGGGATTAGTGACGTATTTTGTCCCTCACAAAACCCAACAACTATAGCACTCCTGTTCCTCTCTTCCCTTTCATTATATGCTTTCCCCTTTTCTCTGGCTCATCTGGCAATTCCCTCCCATCCCGCCGGCGACCTTCCCTCCTCCTTACTTGAACTACCACCGAACCACTACCTAAGAGGAGCCGCATATTGGAGTTGGACATTTCTCTGAGTTTTTCTGCAAGGACTACCGCCGCAGTATCTCCTCTCCATTGCTGTCGCCAGAGCTTGGGCACTAGACTGGCCCCAGCCATAATTGCCCCTGAAATCACTTCGTCCAAAGCTATCCAACACTGCCTTAACAAGAGCATACAGCCTACACCACCATTGCCACTTGCTTAAGGTATGTTAAACCAGTGCCACCATGTTTACTGATTTTGTAAGATTTAAAATTTTGTGCTGTGGAGCATGCTTGCTAAATGAAATGGGGATTGTGAATCATTTAGATTGCTGTTGAGTTGAATTAAGCAGTAGGTTAGCTGAATTTTAAAGTACTGATTGATAATTGTGACTGCTATTTTAGTTGATTAATTTGGATTCAGATTGGAGAATGTTATAAGTGCACTTGATTTCTGTTGAGTACTTTAGGTCTGTTAAGTTTTATAATGGAAGTTTGCGCTAAATAAATTGTTGAACTAAAGAAGTGATAATGGTAGATTCCACCATTGAAACTTCTCCATTGCTGAAAAGGAAAAAAAAAAAAAAGGGATATTGAAAGAGATGAAAATGATAATGGTATTCTACTTATCTTTAATGGGTTGGAGAGACCTTCGTCATTTATATTATAAAAGATGTTAGCAAAGGTGATATATGAACAAGTTTTCATGTTCTTCTATTACATTAAAATGTCTAAAAAAGGTAGTCTACTATAACAATATGTAAGTAAGTAGAAATCCATATTTGGTAACTCTTTGTTACATTAAAAAAATAAAAATATAAAGAATAATGTTCTCTGATTAATTGGACACATTTTCTATAGTATGACATTTTAGACTACCATGATTTTCTTGACAGAGTTCATGCACCCACACCTTCATGAGATTGCAACCTTAATAATTTAATCAGGTTATTTGTTTTTATGTTCCCACTTTGTTTGATTATTGATTAGTTAGCACTTAATTCCACCATATTTTGTTTTGTTTGCAAGATGTTTTGATTATAGAATTTTTAATTTGATTTTTTTTAAGGGTCACAAAAATTTGAAAAATCATAGATTTTGCAAAGAATAAGGAAAGCTAAAACCTATATTTGGCCTAAGCTATATTTCCATTTCAAGAAGAATTTTCTTAGAAATTTATTATTCTAAAATCAGCTAAAGTTTATAATTATTAGAGATGTAAAATTAATGTTGTTTTAAGTTTGCAAACCTAAATTAAACATACTCATTGTGTAATTCCAACCACCCCTCCCAAATTACAAGCACTAAAGTCAATAATACAACATCAAATATATGACTTAGTATTTAAGAGGTTTAGAGTACAAATATAAATAATAAAATAGGAAATTCTTATCAAACACAATATCATGTATGCGATAGACCTTCTTTCTTCAATCTCTCTCTCTCTACAATATACCCATATATATAGAGAGATTATTATTATCACTAAGATTCCCAATTTATGTTTGTTTAAAGACTTGACAATAAAGATTTGGTATCTTTCAAATCACATTATGAATATTATTTTTAGTAGCAGTGATAATAAAATGAAGAGAAAAGAAACCATAAAGGGACGGCATTGCACCTCAAGAATAGCACCGAAACTTGAAATAGATGCTTCAAGAACCATTAATAATGAAGTTGGTTAAGGACTTGTAAACGATGTACAATTATAGTTTGTGCAAATTTGGAAGAATTGTGAATTAAAGAAGTGTGGTGGTTTGTTGAAGTTACTTTGGTAATTTACAATGTGCATTTTGATAGTTAAAAGGGTGAAAGGAAATTGTGTTAAATTTATGCAGAGTTGCATTTAGTAAAACCTTTTCATTCCTTTAACTTATTTAGCCTTATTTCTATTCCTTTCTTTTCATCTTTTGCTACCCTTTCCTATCCTACCTTATTTCCTATGGCTCCTAAACACATAGCCACCAAGCTATCCTTAATGAGAAATAGAGGTAAGGCTTATTCATTCCTCCAAATGTCTCTTGATCATAGTGTTAGATTTGTGACTAAAGAGAATAAGGAGTGGTTTAAAAAAAAACCACATTGGAATTGTCTATACAGAAGACTGTTAATTTTTTAGTGGTTTAAAATTGCTAAAACTTCCTATGAATGGGACTTCTAGATGTTGTTGTGCTAAGATGGAAAAGAGGAAATAAAATATCAGGATCTTAAAATATTTTGGAAATAATAGTAAGGTATAAGAAAGTTAAAATGATTTCGGAATACTTAGGACATTACAAAACCAATTAAAAGAGGTCACAATGATGACAAGACAAGAGAATTGGGCAACTAATTTGAATTTGCATTGTAGTGAGGAAGGTGTAATTCCCATCTATTTTTGTTACTAATTTAATGCTTTTTATTTTAGTTTATTTTACTTTGTGCCTCATTAGTACCTTAAATGATGTATGATGTGTGTAATGGGTTGAAATATAATACTCTATGTGTGTGTGTGTGTGTTTTATTTTCAATGTGGTGTGGTTAAGTCAGATGGGACTTATGGAGTGTGGTATTTTCTTTATTATAACAACTTATTTGTGTAATTTGTTCTATCTTACACTTATAATTTGGTCTATAGTAATCTTATGTTATTATCACGCAGAGATTAGACATACAGTTCTTCATTTTATTTGACTGGATAGACGAGTACTTCTGAGGTAAGAAAACCTTTCAATTGCATCTTAAGAATCCAGTGAGTGATGGGTGATCATTCTCCGTGAGTGATGGGTGATCATTTCTTATGGGTAATGGGTGATTAGCCTCAAGTTAGTGTTGTTGATTAATTGTTATAAGATTATTTGTGTTTTGTGTATTTTTTACAATGAATGTTGGGTGAATTGAAGTGGCTTAGTGCTTGGAAAACATTCAATTTATAAGAGAAACTCTGTCAATTTTTTTTATAGAAAAATTAGAATACATAACTTTATACCTTTTTTACAGTTAGGACTTCAATAGGAAACTCAATATAGATACTTACATCTTATGAAAATTTGATTAAAATTATAGTATCATTCTCTACTATATTGTTCACATAGTTTATCCCTGCACCAATGTTGTTAAGTTTTTTGTTCTATCCCGTATACATTCACTTCCCATCCCACATACACTTACTTTCCCGCTGGTACTTTCATAATTCAATCTTTCTCCCATAGTTAGTGTTGTTGATTAATTGTTATGAGATTCTTTGTGTTTTGTGTATTTTTTACAATAAATGTTGGGTGAATTGAGATGGCTTAGTGCTTGGAAAACGTTCAATTTATAAGGGAAATGCTGTCAATTTTTTTTAAAAAAAATTTAGAATACATAACTTTAAACCTTTTTTAGAGTTAGAACTTCAATAGGAAACTTAATATAGATACTTACATCTTATGAAAATTTGATTAAAATTATAGTATCATTCTCTACTATATTGTTCACATAGTTTATCCCTACACCAATATTATTGAGTTTTTTGTTTTATCCCGTATACATTCACTTCCCATCCCACATACACTTATCTTCCCGATGGTACTTTCATAATTCAATCTTTCTCCCATAGTTAGTGTTGTTGATTAATTGTTATGAGATTCTTTGTGTTTTATGTGTTTTTTATAATGAATGTTGGGTGAATTGAGGTAGCTTAGTACCTGGAAAACATTCAATTTATAAGGAAAAATCTGTCAAATGTTTTTAAAAAAATTTAGAATACATAACTTTAAACATTTTTTAGAGTTAGGACTTTAATGAGAAACTCAATATAGATACTTGATAGTTGATAGCATTTCTATGGTATCATTATTCAATCTTTCTTCCATAATTCATAATGAGTATATTAGGGTCCTTAACCTCCACAATCACCAAAGTTCTT
This sequence comes from Voacanga thouarsii, assembly GCA_026120185.1. Lineage (NCBI taxonomy): Eukaryota > Viridiplantae > Streptophyta > Magnoliopsida > Gentianales > Apocynaceae > Voacanga > Voacanga thouarsii. Next base: position 1,939,067 of record JANUWF010002200.1, read on the forward strand.
CATTCAAATTATACAAGTGCTAATAAGTTACATGGTTATAGATTAAATGTAAATGGATGATCGAAGTTGGATGTATAGAAGATATATACAAGGGATTAAAGGAATTACATCTGAGTTTGAACAAGGGGTCAAGTGATTCATTGTTTGTTGTTTGTCAACTGGTCAAGCCTCAGTTATAAGTTATCTGTATGGAAGGAGTAAAAACAAAGCGCACCTGTCTCCTGATGAAGTGGAGCTGCACCAGTACAGATTTGGCTTTGTTGCTAGTTATCGAAGATAGACTAGTCATGGTGAGGGTATTAATCCGTCATTATCTGAGTTTGCTACAAGTACGACTTTAGTCGAGTCAGGCTCTAAAAATCGATTTCGAGATATGGTGATTGATGCAGTGGGACATCACTTTTCAATTGAACCTTCATCATCTGAGTATATTGAGGAACCACCTAACCCAAAAGATTAGAAATTTTATGACATGCTGAGAGCTTCAGAAACTCCTATTTGGGATAGATGCAAGAATCACAGTACGTTATTAGTTGTTTCTCGACTTTTAAATATTAAATCTGAAAACAACATATCAGAGAAATGCTTTAATCAGGTTATGCAATTGATGAATGAGGTATTACCAAGTAGTAATAAGCTTTCGGATAACTTCTATCAAACAAAGAAGTCAGTATCCGGTCTTGGGCTACCTGTTAGAACATAGATTGATACATGCTCTATTGGAAGGCCGATAATGATAGGAGGGATAGCAAATTTTGTGGTCATGGTAGATATATGGCGAAGAAAAAGGTTGCAAAGGACAAATAACAGAAAGACGTCTCTTTCAAAAAAATGTATTACTTCCCATTAACACCCAAATTGCAGAGACTGTTTGCATCCTCCACAACAGCGGAGCACATGAGATGGCAAGCGGAAAGTCGACCGGAAAAGGACGTTATGAGCCATTCACACGATGGTGAAGCTTGGAAATACTTCGACTGTTGTCATCCAAAATTTGCAGCCGAAGTTCAGAATGTGCGGCTTGGATTATGCACAGATGGATTTTCACCATTTAGAATGTCGGGAAAACAGTACTCTTGTTGGCCTGTTATTGTTACCCCATACCACTTACCTCATTCAATATGCATGAGGGATCCATTTATGTTTTTGATAGTCATTATTCTAGGACCTAGAAATCCGAAGCATAAAATTGATGTCCATCTACAACTTTTGGTAGATGAATTGAGGATGATGTGGTTTAGTAGAGTCTTAATATATGATATTTTAAAGAAACAGAACTTCTGTCTATGAGCAGCACTTCTTTGGACAATAAAAGACTTCCTAGCATATAGGATGCTAAGTTGTTGGAGCACAGCTGACAGATTAGCATGTCCGTATTGCATAGAGTAGACAAAATCATTTCACTTGCAAAATGGACGTAAACAATCTTGGTTTGACTGCTACTGGCGGTTGTTGGCTTTAGATAATCCATACAGAAGAGACACTAGGTCTTTTAAAAAGGACAAAGGTCGTGAGACAGTACACCCTGTACAACGCACTTCTGGAGATGGTATGTGGGATAGAGTGTGCCATTTACGAAAAATAACTGAGACAGTTGTGGAGCTTGGTAGGGATGATGGCAGAGGCATCTACATAATTGGGCCAAAAGAAGTACCTTTTAGGATTTTCCATATTGGAGAACACATTTATTTCGTCATAACATAGATGTGATCTACAATAAAAAAATGTATTCGATAATATTTTTAACACATCACGAATGTAAAAGGAAAAACAAAGGACAATGTAAAGGCGCGGCGTGATCTAGAGGTATATTATGATAGACCTGAATTATATGTGACTGGATTGGGTGATGGGAGGGCATTGATAATCACTATTCTTTTCCTAGTAATTTGAGGTTGTTTTAAGATACATTTGTTGTAATAACTAGGCATATTCCTTCCTATTTGACACTTTGCTTGTACAAGTTGTTTTTGACAAATATGTGTAGATTTAAATTAAAATCGAATAGAAAGTGCACAAAACTAGAATGTACCTGGCGCCAAGCCCAGCCAGTGGACCAGGTGCTAAGTCCATTCTATCCTAGTAGCAGAGTTTGAACAAGTTTTAGGGGATTTTTAGAACAGACCTGGCATCAGGGCTGGCAAGTGTACCTGGTACCGGGTCCATTCTGCCTATCAAAGAGAAACGGCTAAAAACATAGTAAAAACAAAGGAAGAACAGAGTGCACCTGGCACCAAATGAGTCGAAGGTACCCGGCACCAGGTATGCTTGGAGGCAAAAATTCTGTTCGTAGAATTAGGGCTTATCCAAGGATTTTGGTATATTCCTATTCCTACTCGGCCAAGATTTTCTTAGCCACGAAATTAGCATTCAAAAGGCCTATAAAAGTACAAAAGAACACAAAGGTTTGAGATATACAATGTAGAGAGGTGAATTAAAGGGCAGAAATTCTGATTATCTCATTGAAAAATGTGTTCACCCAAGTCAAAGAGGATTATTCAAAGGGCGTCTTCAAGGTAGAAGAAAGACTTCCCCAGCCATGAAATTGGCATCTAAGAGGCCTATAAAAGCATAAGAGAACACAAGGGTTTGAGATATACAACTTAAAGAGGTAAATTAAAGGGCAGAAATTCTGATTCTCTTATTGAAAGAGGTGTTCACCCAAGTTAAAGAGGATTATTCAAAAGGATATTCAAGGAATAAGAAAGAAGCTTGTCTATGAGTGCTTTCTTTTCTCTTTATCTTTTTTTTCTTTAGTAATGATATATTCAATATTTTTTATTATAATTTAATATTACTTTGGGATTCATGATTTTGGGTTAATTTAGTTATTTGATCAATTTTTTTTTATCTTTGGTATTTGTTTACTTAATTTCATTGGTTATTGATGCGAATTCTTCTAATTGAGTTAAGACGGTGATATTGGGAGTTTCGTTGCATTAATTTCGTATTTATATAATCTTAATATACTTGAGCAACGAAATTATGATTATAGGACTAAGTAAGCAAAGATTAGTTGATTTCGCCTCGATCAAAGGGTTATTAGCTAATTTCATGTTTATAAGGAATTGAGCCTAATGCATGTTTTGGTTATGATTAGCTTGATTGGCAAATTTATTAATGTAATTAAAATATAGGATTCCATGGATTAAGACATGAAGTGAGATTTGTCTAAGTAGAATCATGACTTGTAAGACGATTAAATTTTATTTTATATTCCTTCATGATATCAAGATGATAATTAGTTGAGAGAATTGCTAATTGGTTCATTGTCATGTTTTCTAGGATAATTGTCTAAATTACATAAACCTACATTCTTGAGTTGTATTTGTTTCTTTTGTTTTTATTTTATTCTTTTCTCACTTTATTTAGGTCGATTAAACATTGAATGAAAGTGATTAGTGTGTACTTATTCTTTTAAGGATCGATATTCGTTAATTCCCTATACTATGCTTGTGATGAGTATACTTACTCACATGTGTTTTTTGGGATTAATGTTTTAATTAAAACTTGATTAAGGGATGGATTTAAAATTAATGATTTTATATATCCAAAATTTACGCATCAATTTTTGGAGTCGTTGCCGGGGAACCATATCATGAAAATTTGAATTTTGTTGATTTAATCATGTTAATATGTTTATACGTATATATATATATATATATATATATATATATATATATATGTTCCTTGTATAACTAGGTGCTGTATTTTATTTTCTTGTATATTTGTACTTTCATGTCTCTGTATGTTGTAATTCTTTGTAACTTAATTTGTAAACGTACCCTAACTGTTTAATTTGTAAATTTTATAATCTCAAAAATTTTCTATCTTATGTAGACCTTACTCTTAGTTTATGACCAAACAATCCAAAGCTGAGGTAGTTGACCTTGATCTGAAAATCAAGAGAACTCTCACTAAGGGCCGGAAGGTTATAAGTGAAAGGGAATAGAAAGCAATGGAGATAAATAAACCTAACGATGGTGGTAACGGTAGAGCTAACAGGCAGGTGATGAATGGCTTTGTAAAACCAGCAATCTCAGGTATAGACTCTAGTATCGCACGGCCTAGGATAGAGGCCAACAAATTTGAGATAAAACCCAATGTGATCCAAATGATCCAAAATATGGTCCAGTTTGATGGGTTACCTGAGGAAGATCGTGATGCTCACCTTGAGAGCTTTCTAGAGATATGTGATACATTTAAGATGAATGGTGTTTCTGAGGATGCCATCAAACTAAGACTCTTCCTTTTTTCCTCGAGAGATCGAGCAAAATCATGGGTAAAATCTTTGCCCACCGGATCTATTACTACTTGGAATATGCTAACTGAAAAATTCTTAACTAAATATTTTTCACCAGCTAGAACTTCCAAACTTAGGATTGACATTTTTGCTTTCCAACAATTAGAGGGCGAAAACCTTTATGAGTGTTGGGAGAGGTTCAAAGAGATGTTGAGAAAATGTTCTCGCCATAGATTCGAGCTAGGGATGTAAATGCAGATCTTTCACAGTGGGTTGAGTTTTGTTACAAGGCAATTAGTGGATGCATCTGTAAGAGGCTCCATCAATTCCAAAACCCCGGAAGAGGTATTTGATCTAATTGAAAATCTGGCTACAAATAACTATGTCTAGGGGAGTTCACGGTCTAGAGTTCGTGTACATAGAGTGCATAAAGTGGAAACAATGGTTGTCTTAGAGGCAAAGGTAGAAGCACTCACTCAGAAAATCGATCAATTGGTAATGCCTCATTCCTAAGGACAGATAATGAGTGTGACTTGTGATTTTTGTAGGGAAGGGCATCCAAACTATGAGTGCCAAAATATGGGGTCTTCGCAAGATCAAGTATTGGAATAAGCAGTATTTGTAGGTAATGATCGGCAAGGTAATAATCCTTATAGCAATACTTACAACCCAAGTTGAAGGAATTACCCTAACTTTTCTTGGAATAACCAAAACTAACCTCGGCAAGCTTCTGTAAATTTTGGGATGCAAAAGACTCAATCACCTCTGCCATACAACACCCTACCAACTAAACCATCCTTTGAGGAAATAGTCACCAAACTGGTAAGTAGGATGGAAATGCAGTTCCAAGGAAATGATGTGACCACGAGAAACTTGGAGGCGTCCATGCGCAACCTGGAAAGTCAAATTAGACAATTAGTCAAACTCCTTGATGATCGTTGACCGGAAACACTGACAAGCAACACGGAGACCAACCCACGGGGACCAAGATCGTAAGAAACGCTGATTTCTAAACTGCTTTAGTTTTTGCTGAACAATCTTTTTAATTCACGTCTGTTTTCATTTATTTAGCCATGAGACTGCATGCTTCGTCTAATTTCATGTTCCTTTGTATTTATTTTCATTAAAATGCATCTTTGAAAAAAAAAATGATTGTTCGGCCTGAGCTGACCTAGCGCCGGGTTAGTATGGCCAATAGAGAAGCGTAGGTAGAAAAAGGCCCGACGCTAGGCCCGTTCGGTCGCCATATTCAAAACGACCTTCTTGGCCATTTTTGCTCCAAACACTTTCAATTCTCTCCAATTTTCTCTCAACCCATCGCTGGGTTCATCTTCAAAACACCGCCGGATCACTTTCCATACTTCCAAACACTTTGATATAGGTTAAATTAGTCATATTTTTTCTAGTTATTTGTGGTTCTTTTGTGATATATTTTGTTCAATAACTAGTCATATTCCTTTATATTTGAGATTTTACCATTGGAAAGGTATTTTGTTCATTATTACAGATTTTTAGGGTAAAACGAAGCAAAAATGTCACAAAACAGAGAAGAGGTGGTGCTGGCTAGGGCATTGGAACCATCGCCGGCCATGCACTGGATTACACAAACTTTGAAGCGACGAAAAATTGTCAAAACATAGTAGAACATAGTGGAACTGGCGCCGGCTACAAGAGCCAAGGCGGCGCCGGCTGCATTCTGGACTATATTGTGTAGAATTCGAAAAAAATCAGCAAACAAAGGAAGAACCAGAACACAACCGGTGCTAGCTCCAAGAGCCAAGGCGGTGCCGGCTGTGCCCTGAAGCTAAGGTGGTGCTTGATTTTTTCTACACAATTTTTAGTAATCTGTGAAGTTTTAGTATCTTTCAACTTTTACTCGACCAAGAACATTGTACCTACGAGTTTAGGCACTTCCCAAGCCTATAAATAGATGAAAAACATAAGAGAAAAATGGGAGAATTTATTGATCATCATAGAAAATCATTCAAATCAAATGAGAAATTCTTCAATTCAAAGAGGGTTGTGCAAGAAGGTCTTCAAAGGAAGAAGAAGGAGGCTTGTCTATAAGTGCTTTCTTTTACTTTATTTTCTATTTCTTGACAATGATATGTTAATTGTTTTATTGTAATTCAACGTTGTATAGATATTTATGATTTTTAGAGTTGTTTGATCTTTTGATTAATTGGTTATTATTCTTGGTATTCAATTACTTGTGCTTATTACAAGATTAGTTGGTTGTTTCTCTCCATTAACTTGCTGGACCAAAGGGGGTTGATGGTAGTTTCAATTTATTAATTTCATATTTTGTTGGCTATTGACTTGCTGGACCAAAGGGGGTTGATTGTTTAGAACTGGTAATTAAAGGTTAATTGATGTCTTCCGAGACCAAGGTTCATTGATTAATTTCATGCTTTGAATTTTCTGAGACCAAAGGAATTTAATTAAGGATTGTGTTTAATGCATCTTTTGGATGAATTAGTTGAGACGGACCAAGTGATTCTAATTTATCTAGAAGATAGTGATTTCATGGATTGACCATCGAAGTGAGTCTACTTTAATCCTTCATGATGCCAAGAGAATAATTGGTTATGATAACGATTAGGTACTTTAAGATCATGTTTGTCTAAACAATGGCTTGAGTTACATAATCCTCCATCCTTGACATGTATATTTTTTTTTATTTTCTTTTGTTTCATTTTATTTCTTTTTCACTTTATCAAGTCGGTTAAACAATGAAAGAAAGGTGATTAATGTCTACTTGTTCCTTGAGGATTGATACTCGTTTGAACCCTATGCTCTGCTAATGATGAGTACGCTTGCTCATATGTGTAATTTGGGTTTAACGTTTTAATGTAAACTTGATTGGGAATATGCTAGTTTTTATATGATTTTCATACCCAAATAAATACGCATTAAGTTTTTGGCACCGTTGCTAGGGAACAATAGCATAAAAGCTTGGATTTTGTTGATTTAACCATATGAATATGTAAATATGTAAATTATGTATAATTCTTCTTTTCATAAAAAGGTGCTATCTTTTGTATTTCATGTATTCGTGTACACCCTTGTAACCTAACCTAACCTACTAACTTTGACTATATTTGATTTACTAACTTTGTAACCTTTTAATTTTGTTTTAATCATTAATTCTATTATCTAACTTGCTTCTCATTTTCTTAGGTGTTATCCTTGGTACATGACCCAAAAATCTGAAGGCGAGATAGTCGATTTTGACCCTGAAATCGAAAGGACATTGTAAAAAATTCACCGGACAATTCAAAGGAACTTGATCATCGACATGGATGGTACTCAAAACAACAATGCTAGGAATGATAGGAGGGTTATGAATGACTTTGTGAAACCCACAATCTCGGGCATAGGCTCGAGTATCACTAGGCCTAGGGTAGATGCAAACAATTTCGAAATAAAGTCCAACATTATCTAAATGGTGCAAAATATGGTTCAGTTTGATGGGCTACCTGAAGATCACAATTCTCACTTAGTTAGTTTTCTTGTGATTTGTGATACTTTCAAGATGAATGGTGTTTTTGATGATGCCATAAAGTTAAGACTTTTTCTTTTTTCCTTGAGAGATAGAGCTAAATCTTGGTTAAAGTCTTTACCTACAAGTTCCATCACTACTTGGAATGCCATAGCTGAAAAATTTTTGGCCAAATATTTTCCTCCAACTAGGACAGCCAAACTTAGGAACGAAATCTTTGCCTTCCAATAATTAGATTCTAAGCCCTTATATGAAAGTTGGGAGAGATTTAAGGAGATGTTAAGAAAATGTCCACACCACAGATTTGAGTTGGGAATGCAGATGCTTATCTTTTTGAATGGCCTCACGTTCGCAACACGACAAGTGGTAGACTCTTCTACAGAGGGTTCCATCAATCATAAGACCATGGAACAGGTATTTAAGCTTATTGAAAATTTGGCTTCTAATAACTATTCTTGGAGAAGTGCAAGGTCTAGAGCTCGTGTGCAAAGAGTGCACAAAGTAGATGCTGTGGCAGCATTAGAGGCTAAGGTGGACCCCTTAACCCAGAAGATGGAGCAGATAGTGATGCCTCAAGGTCAGGTTTTAAACGTAAGTTGTGATTTCTGTAGAGAGGGGCACCCCAATCATGAATGCCAAAATATGGGGTCACTCCAAGAAACTTCGGAACAAGCGGCCGTCGCAGGTAATGTCCAGCCAGGTAACAATCCTTATAGCTCTACCTATAATCCTGGTTGGAGAAATCACTCTAATTTCTCTTGGAGCAATGGAAATCAACCTAGGTAGGGTTCTTTCAATTTTGGAGGCAATCAAAGGAAGCAAAACCCTATAACCAATACTGCAGCACCTTCAAAGACACTATTGGAAGAGTTGATTGGCCAATTGGTAAGTATAACGGAGACTAAGTTCCAAGGGGTCGATATTACAACACGGAACCTAGAGGCCTCCATGCGCAACTTGGAAAACCAAATTGGTCAGTTAGATAAACTATTCGGAGACCGTCAAGTTGGGACATTGCCAGGAAACACGGAGGAAAATCCAGGGGATCACAGCCATAGGAAACATTGAAGTCATTTTACTATACTTTACTTTCAATTTTTGCGATTGAGATAATTTTTATTTCTGTCGATTTGATTGATTGCTTTTCATTAATTAGAGCGCATTATTCAACATTATTATGTTTTTCGTATTTTTGAAAAAAAAAATTCTGGAGACCCGAACAGAACCAAGCCGGCGCCGGCTCCAAGAGCCAGGATCGGCACTGGTTCTTATCGGGTAGGCGCACTCTTAAGGGCCATTTTGGCCACTTTTTCTTCAAAATCTCCAATCTCCCTCTCAAATTCTCTCAAACCCGCGCCAGCTTCACATCCCCCACTTCCCAAAATTTGATTTTTCACCTCCTAAACACTTCTATAACATCTATCTACCTCTCTTTTATTGATCCTATGGATCAAAATCCTCAAATTCTTCCATTTTGCACAACAACATCACATTCGATACACAAGCAAGGAGCTTAGATTTGTGCACAAAGCTTACATCTTTTGCTTGCCCATGCATACAAGAGCACAAATGTATGATTTTTATTCAATTCCTACGGTTAAAATGTTGTAGATGACTTTGTCTAATTTTAGGAACATTGTTGACCGAAAATTGGGATTGTGTATGCTATGATTGAATTGTGCATTACTCCTTGAGCCTCATGAGCTGGGCTAGATTAGGAGTTAATGATTCTTTGCTACTTGATTCATGCATATGATCATTAGGGACTTCATGCATATAGCTAAGGGTGGAATTGTGGCTATTTGTGATGGTTGAATATATGCTATATCTGGAGCTTGCATTGTTTTTCACGTAATGCTATGATGATACCTTCATTAACATGATTATGTCTACTTGCATGCATTGAGGATGTTCAACGCGTTTATACTTTACAATGAACTTTACATATATTGTTGCAGGTTGTGTTGAATTGATTGGAGGTAATTGAATGGATTGTTGGAGGGTGATATATATTGCCGGAGTTTAGGTTTTGTGGATTGTGAGATTGGTTGAGAGTTGAGTGAGATTTGAGGAATGTCTTTGAAAGGGTAGTAGCCCTGTTTTAAGTCTTGGAGCTCAATTGTTCTCTCTTCCTATTTTCACCACTCCCTCCTTGAACATGTCTAGAGCAAGGGGTCATTCTTCTAAAAGGGCGAGAGCTTCCTCTTCCTCAACTCCGTCATCTATTAATCCTTTATCCCTTAGACCTACTGAGTTTATTGATGCATCTTGTGAGGAATGATATAATAGGAGAGCCTCCAACAAAATCATTGTCGAGCGTACTTTCTCACCCACCTTAGACCATGCACTCAAATTAGGCATGATGTTTAGAAGGCTAGGATGGGGTTCAATTGTACAACTGAAAGGGAAGTATTATCCCGTGCTCATCAAGGAATTTTATGCTAATATGATTGATAAGGGCAATAAACACATTCCCCATATTGAAACGAGAGTGAAAAGAATCCCTATTGTCATCACCTAAAATCAATTAGCTAATCTTCTCCAGGTCTTTGACGATGATACATGGCAATGGATAGATGTGAATAATCAAAAGATTCTTTCTGACCCGAATTGGGATGCTAGAGGGACTAGAGCCATCCTAGGGTTGTATAAGTATAATGCCTTTCAAGTCAATAGTTTCTATTCAAACAATGACCTTGCTGCCAACTTTAGAGCTCTAGTCTATATGTTTGGGTTCAATATTATACCCCGTGCTAGTGGTTTTAATGAGACCCGACTTATTGACGCTTATATTTTGCATCGGATGATGAACACATTACCTATCCCTCTTGTACCATTGATCATCCAATCCATTAGGGAGATTGTTCATCACCGTCTCTCTACAAAAGCCTTCATTTTTCCCTTAGTTATAATGAAAATTCTGAAAGACTTTGGTGTGAGTCTTGAGGAAGAATTGATGGAGGCTACCACTGAGTACAATATAGTGACTGAACAAACATTGATAAGTTGTGGGTACAAGTACAACCAAGAGTTGAAAAAGTGGTTGACACCTCATGAGGTTCGATATCCCGAGAAGGTTAGGCCACCCACAGTGGAGGAGGAGCACCCACCACTACTAGCACGTGCACGAGCTAGCAGTTCTCAGTCCCACTCCCGGACTGACTTTGATACTACTGTGCTGGGACGACTCGACCAGCAAATGGAGGTGCTCCTACGCTTGCAGTGTACTATGGATGACATGGCGAGACGGCAAGCTACTATGGAGCAGCAGTTGGCCGAATTGAGGTAGCATTCTTTTGGGCCACATGGTGGTGAAATAACTTCTACACCAGCTAATAATGATGAGGAGGAGGACTGATGATGCTTGTCTACATTTTCTCAATCACTTTTATTTTTCCCTTTCTCTTTTAATGTTTTTTTTAGTGGTTTCTGATTTTTTTTTCTATGTACTATTTTCTTTCTTTTATTTTTGATTTATTTTATTTTCTAGTTTTATGCTTTGGTGTGCTCTTTTGTATTTAGGTACTTTGCCAATGCATCATTCTTCAAGCTTTCAGATCTTGTATAGTACAATGCACAATGAATGAAAGTTTGTCTTTCGTATCTCTTCTCCTTTATATTATTGGTCCCATGGTTGTTTATTCTTGTTATATTTATTTGGCCATTGATGACAATGTCCAGTTTAAGTGTGGGGGAGTGATTTGACTGACAAGTCTTCTATACATATACTTTTGCCTTCTTAGGAGCATGTTTTGAGCAAAATTTTTTCCAACTTTTATGCAAATTCTTGATATTTCAAGCTGTATTTTTAATGCATGTCTTTATGATGGATTATAGAGCATATGTTCTAGATCATTTATGGCTTATGCATGACTTTCTGCACTCACTTGGACTAAGTAGCTCTTGATCAAATGTTTTGCATTGTTCTTAAACCGTTTTTTTTCTAAAATTCATGGAGTATTCTAGAACTTATTTGAATACATCTCGAGGCGAAATAAGAAAGACAGTCATCATTTAACTTAGGGATGACGGTAATAGGCCTTCTTTGGATAGTTTGAGCTTTTTAAGCCTACCTATTTTCATAACATCCTTAGTGCCTATTTTGAGCCTAAATTGTTGATTTCTTTCTTTAAAACCCGTCATAATACTTTGTCCATTACTTGTTTTGAGAGTTTGAATAATTTTCCAAATTTTTATGCTCTTGATGGATGAAAGCATATATAAGAGAATGTTGAGAAAGAATACTGGAAGAAAGATCATGACTCGTTACTTTCAGTCATGGATCAATAACGAGTTGAGTTGGAAAGGAAAAAGAAAGCAAAGAGAGAGAAGGAAAAGAAAAGCAGCAGTAAGAGTGAGAGAAAGAAATTGAAAAAGAAAGCGGAGAGAAAGGGACGAAAAGAAAGAAAATAGAGGAATTGAAAAAAAAAAAACAAAAAGCTGCTAGAAAGAATGGAAAGAGAAAAAGTGAGAAAAAACAAAAACAGCAGCAGTGAAAGAAAAGACAATTGAAAGAAAAAGAAAAGAAAGATCACAACATGAATGGTGCTTGAGCTGTGCAAGTTAAGTTCATACAAAGTAATTGACACCATTGCTGGAAATTTGAGTGATCTTGTGAAAAATAGAGAAGAGTTGAGAAAAAGAGAAAAAATGCAGGATTTGCTTGAAGTGGAGTTGTGATTTCTGAATAAGGTTATGGTTTGATTGATTTTTGGAATGGGAGAGCAAGAAGAGTTGGAAATTATTGATTCATTTTGTTTATCTTTTTTTTTTTGGTGAACTCTCAGTTACTTTGATTTTTTATTCTCCTATATCCTTCGTTTGATAAGCTATATTACAAGCCTTTAGCCTTACATTATAAGCTTAATTAAAAGTCCTACTTGATCTAAGTAGAATCATGATCTGTCTCGGATTAGTGGAGAGAGTGTATGAAAAGTAAGTATATGGAATGTATATTCTTTTTGAACTAAATTCTTTCTAATGGTTTGAGGATATTGTAGAGTATTGTGATGGTTCTACTAAGTCATTTATCACTTACACAAGTCTTGCATTTGTTGTGAAAGATGTAAGATCATGTGTTTTATGTTCTTGAATGAAGAAAGCGTTGAAGATATTATTTTGAAATTGATTGAGTGATTTGTTAAACCTTGTGTTTTCCTACTTATTCTTGATACTTTACTTGAGGACAAGCAAAGAGCTAAGTGTGGGGGAATTGATAGGGGCTAAATTAGTCATATTTTTCCTAATTATTTGAGGTTCTTTTGTGATATATTTTGTTCAATAACTAGTTATATTCCTTCATATTTGAGATTTTACCCTTGGAAAGGTATTTTGTTCATTATTACAAATTTTTAGGGTAAAACGAAACAAAAACGTCGCAAAACAGAGGAGAGGCGACGCCGGCTAGGGTACTGGAACCGGCGCCGGCCATGCACTGGATTACATGAACTTCGAAACGACGAAAAATTGTCAAAACATAGTGGAACCGACGCTAGCTACAAGAGCCAAGGCAGTGCCGCTGCATTCTGGATTACATTGTGCAGAATTCAGAAAAAATCGATGAACAAAGGAAGAACCAGAACACTACCGGCACCGGCTCCAAGAGCTAAGGCAGCGTCGGCTGTGCCCTGAAGCTAAGGTGGTGCTTGATTTTTTCTACGCGGTTTTTGGTAATCTGTGAAGTTTTAGTATCTTCCAACTTCTACTCGACCAAGAACATTGTACCTACGAGTTTAGGCACTTCCCAAGCCTATAAATAGATGGAAAACACAAGAGAAAAAGGGGAGAATTCATTGATCATCATTAAAAATCACTCAAATCAAAGGAGGAATTCTTCAATTCAAGGAAGGTTGTGCAAGAAGGTCTTCAAAGAAAGAATAAGGAGGCTTGTCTATGAGTGCTTTCTTTTACTTTATTTTCTTTTTCTTGACAATAATATGTTAATTGTTTTATTGTAATTCAACGTTGTTTAGATATTCATGATTTTTAGAGTTGTTTGATCTTTTGATTAATTGGTTATTATTCTTGGTATTCAATTACTTGTGCTTATTACGAGATTAGTTGGTTGTTTCTCTCCATTAACTTGCTGGACCAAAGGGGGTTGATGGTAATTTCAATTTATTAATTTCATATTTTGTTGGCTATTGACTTGCTAGACCAAAGAGGATTGATTGCTTAGAACTAGTAATTGAATGTTAATTGATGTCTTCCGAGACCAAGGGTTCATTGATTAATTTCATGCTTTGAATTTTTCGAGACCAATGGAATTTAATTAAGGATTGTGTTTAATACATCTTTTAGATGAATTAGTTGAGACGGTCAAGTAATTCTAATTTATCTAGAAGATAGTGATTTCATGGATTGACTATCGAAGTGAGTCTACTTTAATCCTTCATGATGCCAAGAGAATAATTGGTTATGATAACGATTAGGTACTTTAAGATCATGTTTGTCTAAACAATGGCTTGAGTTACATAATTCTCCATCCTTGACATGTATATTTTTTTATTTTTATTTTCTTTTGTTTCATTTTATTTCTTTTTCACTTTATCGAGTCGGTTAAATAATGAAAGAAAGGTGATTAATGTCTATTTGTTCCTTGAGGATCGACACTCGTTTGAACCCTATGCTCTGCTAATGATGATTACGCTTGCTCATATGTGTAATTTGGGATTAACGTTTTAATGTAAACTTGATTGGGAATATGCTAGTTTTTATATGATTTTCATACCCAAATAAATACGCATCACACTTCCAAACCACAAAATCTCCACTTTGTTCTTGAAATTTTGGATCAAAACAAGGAAAAATCAAACCTTTTTACCTAAAACTCATTTTTCAATCCTTCCATTGGGAGCACGATTTCTTCAAACTCTTCGCATAGAATCATTGCCCATGCATTGGAAATCATTATGGTATGAATTTTCTGAACTTTCTACGGTTAAGTTTTTTCTGATGAATTTAGGTAATTTTCTATACGTTTTTGGACGAAAATTCTTAAATATTTTCTAATGAAGAATTTGATTGTTAAGATTGCTTTCTTTGAGCTTGCATTGGCATAGGAATATCATGGATACTACTTAATGATTAATGCCATTGATAATTTACATTTTTTGGAAGTGATTGAGCATGCATGCTTTGTGATTAACGTTTGGGATAAAAGGATACATGTTCGATGCTTCACTTAGCCTTATGCTAATAAGCTTTGCATTATGATATAAATGGTATGGCTGATTGAGCATTGTGATTCTAGGCTGAATATGATTTCCTTGAGCAATGTTGAACATTGTGGATATGATCAAACTGGTTGATAAAGTGTTTGGATTGGCATATATCTTATTTTCTTGCAGGTTTGTTTGAGGGCATTGAGTGGTATTTACTGAATATCTTGAGGTGTTTTGTGTTGAGTGGTGGTGGTATTGTATGGTGTTGATATGGCGAGATAGTTGAGAGTGAACATTTCTTATAAAGACTAACTTAAGAGCCTCCTACTTTTTTATTTTTATCATCTTTCTTCATCCTCCCATTATGTCTAAACGACCTAAAAGGTTAGCACCGGGGGCTAAGAAAGCTTGAAAGGCATCTTCATCTATACCTTTATTCGAGCCTCTATCTTCTCAACCTACCTAATTTTCTAATCTTATATGCCAAATTTGGTATAACAGGCACCAACATAATAAGATTATAGTAGAAAGGCGATACAAGCCATCTTTAGACAATTCTCTATAGCTTTCTACTATGTTTAGGCACCTGGGGTGAAAGCCCATCATTAGGATGGAAGGTCCTTATTGTCTTATGCGTGTGAGAGAATTTTATGCTAATATGCAAGACAAAAAGAAAAATACTCTCCAAGCCATCTCCACCATGGTCAAAGGGATTCCCATTGAATTTGACAGGGCTAGACTAGCTAGAATTTTAGGAATCCCAGATGAGGGACTGTGGGTAGCAATGGGCCATAATAACCAAAAGATCATCTCTGAGCTTACCTGGGATGTGGGGGCTGTTAGGGCTAGTTTTCGTATGAGGAGAAAAGAGGAAATAGGTCAATTTCAGTATTACTCCAACAATGACCTTGAGGCTCAGTGGCATGCCCTAGTCTATATTTTTGCTTTTAATGTCTATCTCAAGGCTAGTGGCTTCAATGAGTCTCGGATACTGGACTTTTATATTCTAGATAAGATGCGGAGCCGTGAGCCTATTTCCTTTACTCCAATTATTATTAACTCCATAAGAGAGGTTGGGGCCTCTAACATAGTAGCCAAAGCCCTCAAATTCTCTTTGGTTATTATGTGTATTTTGAGAGACTTTAGAGTACGACTAGATGGAGAGTTGAGTGAGCCCACTACTGGCCGGGACCTTGTGATGGAGCATACTTTGGTTCAGTGTGGGTATTGCTATGATAAGAGGGCCAAAAGATGGAAGAGGCTATATGAGGTGCAGGACCCTGGAAATGAGGAGCTTTCCCCTAATGAGAAGGAGGAAGAGGCGCCACTTGCTAGACCAACCCTTCGTGCCACTAGTTCTTGTTCACGCACTGATTTTAAGGCATGAATGGAGGCCCAGAAAGAGAGTCAGATGACTATCCTTCTCCAGCTCCGTGATTCCATTGCCGACATTCGTCACCCCTAGGACGTCCAAGATCAAAAGCTGGCCATTTTGATCTAACACGTTACTGGTGCAACTTCCAATCGTAGAGCTGATAATGCTGACCATGATGATGATGAGGATGATTCTTGACTCACTCTTTTGTATTTTATTTTCTATTATTTCTTTTTCTTTTAAATTTTAATGACCTTTACTAGCTTGGAGGTGTCTTTTCTTTTCTTATTCATTTCGTTTATCTTATTTTTATTTTTTTTATAGATTTATGTTTTCTTTATTTTGTTTCTTTTCTTATAGTAGGTACTCTTATAATGACCATTCCTTAAGATGGATTAAAATCTAGTGGCACGACAATATATTGGAAGTATCTTATTCACTTTATTCTTCATCTTTCTTCATCTTGGTCTTCTTGGCTGTACTTTTATTATTCTATATTTGGCTATTGAGGATAATGTCTAATTTAAGTGTGGGGAGGGGGCGGGGGGGGGGGAGAATAAAGGTTGAAGAAGTGCTTTTCCATATTATTTGATGAATATATTTTATGTTTGTGATTTGTGAATTTTTTTTTTTTCGAAAATTTTAGTGGCTTCATTGTTAAGCAAGATTGTAATTCTTTTTCTTACTTGGATATGAGTTTTGTCATTCATTAGATGGAGTTTGATAAAATTAGTTTTATTGAAAAAGATATTTGTCAAGACTTGAGAATTTTGATTAATCTTGTTTATACATTAGTGTTTGAATGTTATTTGACTTATCTAGTTGAAATATAGAAGATATGATGAATATGGGAAAAGTTATTGGCTAACTTTTGTATTATGAGTTTAAATTTTTCTAGCTTTGAATTATGATAAAAAAAAAATGTGAGTTGTAAAAAGATCTTTGAGAGGAAAGATTGATGAGAATGTTGAAAAATTTGGATTTGCGTTGAAAAGAAAAATAATGAGTGCAAATAACATTATTGTTGGTGTGAATTGAGAAAAGGCTTTTATTGATGATCTTTGAAGACCTTTAGCTAAAAAGGGGGTCAATATGGGGAGAAGTAGCAAATGTATTCAATGCACTCTCTTGAGGCTATCCCGATGGCAAAAAAGGCAAGCAAGTGTATAGAAAAAAAGAATTGTTGAAAAAATAATGAGTGATGACTGAAAAGGGGGCCAATACAGTGTGTGAAGAGAAATCCATGTACTTGAGGCTTTCAATTCCCTAAGTCATTGAAAAACTTTGAGAAAAAAAAAATGGAGTGCTTTCCTCACATCATAACTTGAGTGTGCAATTTTTTTATTTATAATGCTTGAGTTGGTAGATGGCTTGACTTATGTGATTCATGTTAGCTATATTTTTACTTGAAGAGTGAAATAATTTTCTTAGATTAAGGTATGCACTTAATTGATTTGACTTCAAGAGTTTTGTGATGTCTTGGCCAATGACAAGGGTTGTATGAAATTGTTGACAAGGGTATCAAAGTATGAATTGTTTTAAAATGGTATGAATGACAATGGTTGTATCTAAAGTTTGAAAGAAAAACATGATCTTTGCGATGATGAAGAAACTTTTGAATAAGGAAAAAAAAACCTTGTATTGTCTTGATAATTTTTCTTGGACTATAGTGTTTTGCTTGAGGACAAGTAAATGTTCAAGTGTGGGGGTATGTGATAGGGGTTAAAATCACCATTATTTTTCTAGTTATTTGAGATTATTTTAAGATACATTTGTTATAATAACTAGACATATTCCTTCTTATTTGACATTTTGCTTGTAAAAGGTGTTTTTGGCAAATATATACAAATTTAAGTTAAAATTGAGCAGAAAGTATACATAACCAGAATGTACTTGGTGCCAGGCCCAGCCAATGGATCAGGCACCAGGTCCATTCTGCTCCAGCAGTAGAGTTTGAGCAAGCTTTAGGGGATTTTCAGAACAGACCTGACGTCAGGTCTGGCAAGTGTACCTGGCGCCGATTCTGCCTCCCAAGGAGGGACGGCCAAAAACCAAGGAAGAATAGAGTGCACCTGGCTCCATGTAAGTCAAGCGTACCCAATGCCAGGTATACTCTGGAGGCAAAAATTCTATACGCGGAATTAGGGCTTATCCAAGAATTTTGGCATTTTCCTATTCCTACTCAGCCAAGACTTCCTCATCTACGAAATTGGCATCCAAGAGGCCTATGAAAGTACAAAAGAACACAAGGGTTTGATATATACAACTTAGAGTGGTGAATTACAAGGCAGAAATTTTAATTCTCTCATTGAAGGAGGTGTTCACCTAAGTTAAGGAGAGGATTATTCAAAGGGAATCTTCAATGAAGAAGAAAAAGGTTTGTCTATGAGTGCTTTTTTTTTTCTTTTTCTTCTTTTTCTTTAGCAATGATGTATTCAATGTTCTTATTGTAATTTAACATTACTTTGGAATTCATTATTTTGGGTTAATATAGTTCTTTGATCAATTCTTTATCATCTTTGGTATTTGTTTACTTGATTTCATTGGTTATTGATGCGAGTTCTTCTAATTGACTTGAGACAACGATATTAGGAGTTTCGTTGCATTAATTTCATATTTGTCTAATCTTAAGGGACTTGAGCGACGAAGTTAAAATTATAGGACTAAGTAAGCAAAGATTAGTTAATTTCGCCTCGAGCAAAGGGTTATTAACTAATTTCATGTTTATAAGGAATTAAGCCTAATGTATGTTTTGGTTATGATTAGCTTGATTGACAAATCTATTAATGTAATCAAAATATAGGATTCCATGGATTAGGACATGATGTGGGATTTATCTAAGTAGAATCATGACTTGTGAGATTATTGAATTTATTTTATATTTCTTCATGATGTCAAGATGATAATTAGTTGAGAGAATTGCTAATTTGTTCATTGTCATATTTTCTAGGATAATTGTCTAAATTATATAAACCTACATCCTTGGGTTATATATATTTATTTTATTTTTCTTTTTATTCTTTTCTCACTTTATTTGGGTAGGTTAAACAATGAATTAAAAGTGATTAGTGTGTACTTGTTCTTTTGAGGATCAATACTCATTAATTCCCTATACTATGCATGTGATGAGTATACTTGCTCACATGTGTATTTTAGAATTAATGTTTTAATTAAAACTTAATTAAGAGATGGATTTAAAATTGATGATTTTATATATCCAAAATTTACGCATCAGGCATCAATGCCAAAGGATAAATACACTATTATACCGGAACAACAGAAACTTCGGCTTGAGTGGGTTAGAGATTTGCTACTCCTGGATGGATATGTTTCGAATTTAAACAGGTTTGTTGATTTGAATGAGCTCAAAATGTCAAGTATGAAAAGTCATGATTACCATGTGTTTATGGAAAGATTGCTTCCAACAACCTTTAAAGAATTACTCCCAATGTCAATTTGAAACGTTTTAACTGAAGTTAATCTCTTTTATCATGACTTATGTTCTCCTAAACTTTCCACAACCCATATGAAGTAATTAGAAGATAATATTGTATTACTCATTTGTAACTTAGAGAAGATCTTCCTACCCGGCTTCTTTGACGTGATGGAGCACCTAATGGCCCACTTGCCGTACGAGGCCTTGGTTGGTGGCCCTGTTCAATATAGAAGGATGTATTCATTTAAGAGATAAAATATTGTGTATTATTATATGCATATATACATTTATTATGTGAATCCTTTCTGACCGTAAAAAGTGCATTAGATTCTTATATTGTTTGAAGGCCAAAGTTAAAAATAAGACGAGATGAGAGTAGATGGATCAATTTGCAATACTTATTTAGTTGAAGAGGCATCTATATTCTTCTCCTATTATTTTAAGTTACATGTGTAGGTTAGACATACAACTATGGCTTGAAATGATGAAGGTTTTCTTGATACAAACTTGCATGACAGTGGGTTGTCTATATGCACCATTCTAGTGAGGCTTTTGAGAAATATTCAGAATAGATATCTTACTCTGGATAAATTTAAGGTAGCCACAAATTACATATACCTAAACTGTGAAGAGGTTCAAACATACATTATGTAAGTATACTTATTGCACATTTCTCGATTTTTTTACGCCAATCCTTGATAGAAGATTAGAGTCAGAGTTTGCTAGACGATTTAGAACTTATATGAGTTGAGCAAATAAAAAGTGGGACTTATATATAAATTACATTGATAATGAAAGTGTATTAACACTTTGTTTTTGCTAGGTTCATGATCTACAAAATCAAGGGACTGATCACCATTTAAAAAGCTTGGCCCGGGGACCTTCAAGACAAGTGAAATACTTCCATGGCTATTTCATAAATGGTTTTAGGTTCTATACACATAATCAGTCATTTGAAAAATATATAATCAACAGTGGAGTTTGTGTTAAAGGCGACGTAGATAGAGGCAACGATTATTATGGAGTGTTGAAGGAGATTGTCAAACTTCAATTCCCTTGGACTCCTTGTTTAAAAATTGTACCATTCAAGTATGATTGGTTTGCTCCAATGCTAAATCAGGGGGTTAAAATTTATTCTCACTACAAACTTGTTGACATCAACTATAAGAGGAATTACCCAAAATATGATCCATTTGTGTTAGCTCAACAAGCAACTCAAGTGTATTTCATATCCTACCCGGGCAGCAAAAGACCAAAATTTGATTGGGTATCTGTTTGTAAATCGAAAGGTCGACATATCATTGATGCACCCATTGTTGAGGGACCATATCAGTAGGAAGCAAATCACACGATGACAATCAATCTATGTGTTGATGAGGATGACAACTTTAGAAGGTTAGCAGATGAGTGTGGTATTGGGGAGATAGTTGATGTTATGGATTTAGGATTAATGATGGAGGAAGTACAACCGAACAATGAAAATGATAACGAGGAAGAAGAATGGGAGACAAGATCCTCTACAGATGACGATGTGGAAGACTACTCATCCGATGATGATGAAAATCCATAGACTTGGACCAAGTTTAACTAATGTATAGAAACAATTATTAGTTCTGCTATCGTTACGTTACAAGCGTTTTACTTTGTTTTATACGTATAACTGTATTATTTTTCTTCTTTCTGTGTCTGACTATATATATTTTTTTAAATAATTTCAATTACATATAGCTTCTGAAGCCTCACTTGGTGATCAGTCAATGACTCGTGAGACATCGAAAGCGGATGAGACATCGTCCCTGAGTATAGCTCCATATATACCTGCTCCATAGCCGATACCCCCAGACGAGGACCGATCACTGCAAGTCCCTAACCTGATCCCAGGTTCTTTTGGGATCCACAATTACTGCTCCTCATACTAAGGATACGCGACTTTTGATTGAGCCAATTGGTGACTCGTAAGTCGAATACATAATTTCTTATTATATACTTATCTTACCTCGCAAATTTATAACTTTGTCTTATACTACATATCTATTTTCTCGGAATAGGTTTACACATTCGGTTCGATATGTGAGGGAGATAGTTGAGATTTTTAAGTGACACTACACTGGAGCGTATGTTACCTTTTCATAGGTTCCAATTGATGTTCAGAACAGGTGGTTCGATCTGTGGAGTGTGAGGTTAATATGTTACTTATAATTTAACTGGTTATTATAATCATGTACAATTTATATTATTTTTAATATATTTTCTTACTTGTAACGGCTACTTTGATTTTGCAGTATTTCTTTTGTTGGCGCCCCGAGCATGCCGCACAGATCCGGGCTAATTGGGAGAAGAAATGTAAGGCTAGACTTTCAGACATTTTGTTGAAGGCTTGGAAGAAGCATGGAGGTAACTGTCCCAAGTGTATTTTCCCATACCATTGGGCTGCTTTATCGAGCATTAAGGGTCCGATACGTGGCAGCATATCTCTTCTGCTGCTAAGTGGAACAGATCCACTGGTGAGGCGTCACATACAGGAGAATCTATTTCATTTACTGAGCTTGAGGAGCGAATGGTAAGTATAAACATTTTTTACTATTCGATATACCCGCTATCTTTCACTTAGTCTATCATAAAAATTAACATCTAGTTGTTTTTGGTACAATGATAGCGGAGACAGTTAGGTCCCCACTTCTATTACATCAAGCTCTTCAAACGCACCCACATGTTTTAGAATGGGCCGAGGAAGAGTCAATATGTCAGTGATCAATCACGTCATACGTTGGTAAGAATACGCAATCTTATATGTTTTTAAATTTAATGTTATTTATATTTTGATCGCTAATTTTAAAGAATTTATGTATATTTCCTTACTCCCAATTCGACAGGATAGTGTTACTGCTATTATTAAGCGTCATACCAGTCGAGTTCTCAAACAGATTCTATGAGTACAGTCGCTCCAAATAGGGTGCCCGATAAGAAGACACTATTCGTCGAGGTGGATGATAGAGCGTGCAAGAAAGGGCGAGTATATAGATTGGGCTTCGAGTCTTCAAGGGTGAGACAGAGGTTGCAGCAGTCCACTACATCTGAGTCATTGACTTCTTCTACCTCGTTTGATATGAGCCAGTTACAGAGAGAGTTACACACGAAGGGGAAGAGGCGAGAGAGGGTTGAGCATTAGGTATAGATATATCGAAGTCACAGCCAGAGCTTGACTGAGTATATGACGCTTATGTCTCAGAACTTGAATCTACCTCAGCCACCACCAATGCTAGCTGTTCAGGAAGATGATGCTGAGGTTGCTGAGAATGAGGAGAACTTCATCATCAATCCTTTAGATTCACATGCTGATCATAGCAAGGTCCTTCTGATCCACCCCCGACCCCTCCATCGGCTCCAGCATCCGCACCGATTGCTGCTTCATAGTTAGGACATTTGGATTACATTTTTATGTATTATTCATATTTATCATTATCATATTTATTAATTATACTATTTGATGGGCTTTTTTATTTAATTGATTATTTGTGTTACTTTGGTAGATGAATTTTCTCCTAACACAAGACATTTTTTAAAAATATTTTAAAATTACAATTCGTTAGCGAGGGATTAGAGGGGCATTAGAGATAAAAATTAAAAATCCGTCGCTAATCCCTCGCTAACAACGGGGATTAGAGAGGGATTAGAGATAGATGTCCTGTCTACTTAAATATCAATCACTAATCCCTCGCTAACAGCGAGCGACTAGCGATGGATAGAAAACTAGAGCAAATAATTCCGTAGCTAATCCCACATTAATTTGCGAAGGATTAGAGACAGAACTTTAAAACGATTAATTAAAAAGGAAATTTTCGTACCTACGAGGGATTAGAGATGAAACTTTAACACAATTAATTAAAGAAAATTTTCGTAGCTAATCCCTCGCTAATTTGAGAGGGATTGGAGATGAAAACTTTCCCTAGTTATGGACATTTTACATTTATTAAATGTTAAAACAAAATCTTTCTTTAATCCCTGGCTATTTAGCAAGTGATCTACGACGGATTTTAGAAATCCCTTGCAGAACGGTTTCAAATTTCTTTATTGAATCTCATTGACTGCTAAAAAATTCCCTCGCAAATCCATCGCTAGTTGTAATGGAATTTTAATCCGTCACAAATATTTGCCTTTGCGAGGAAGAATTTAGCAAGGGATTTTTCCCTCACTAATACGTTGCTAATTTTGATTAGCAGTGGATTAGCGAGGGAATTGTCCTGTGCTATTTCTTGTAGTGTTTTCAACCAAGTAGTGCAACTCAAGAAGGAGGTCATCCCGAGTGACAATAAAATTCCTGATGACTTCTATGAGTTCAAGAAATTAGTATCTAGCTAGTCTTTACTTGTTCAAAAAATAGATGTATGCACAAATGGGTATATGCTTTATTGGAAGATGATGTTACCCATAGAGATTGTAAGTTTTATGATCATCCTCAGTACATGCAAATGAGGGGTCAGGAGAGTAATAGGCAGAAGAAAATACACATTAAGAAGATGTATTATTTTTCAATAACTCCTCGATTGCAGTGGTTGTATGCATCTAAAACCACTGCATCACACATGAGATGACATACAGAGAGCACAAAAGAGGATGGATACATGAGTTATTCTCGCGATAGCGATGCTAGGAACTATTTTGATTAGAGTCATCCTAAATTTTCAAAGGAGGTGCAGAACTTAAGGCTTGGAATGTGTATAGATGGATTTGCTCTATTCAAGATATCTAAAAAATAGTATTCATGTTTGCTAATTATACGCACTACATATAATCTCTCCTCATGAATGTGCATGAATGATGCAGTAATGTTCTTGACTATCATTATTCTAGGCTCAAAGAATTCTAAACACAAAGTAGATGTTTATCTACAACCACTGATAGATGAGCTAAGTAAGTTATAGCCTAATGGTATCCCCACATATAATATATCCAAGAAACAAGTTTTTTTGTTGCAGGTAGTGCTTCTGTGAATAAGTAATGGTATTCCAGCTTATGGAATGCTTAGTAGGTGGAGCACTACAGGTAAATTAGCATGTCCATATTACATGGAACATACAAAGTTTTTCCATCTACAATTTGGGGGGTAAAACTTCTTAGTTTGATTGTCATCGCCGTTTCTTGTCACTAGATCATCATTTAGGAAGGACACACGGTCATGCAGAAGGGACAGAGGACAAGAAATTTTATCACCGGTGGCCCGTCTAATAGGAGACCAAGTGTGGGATAGAGTGTGCTATTTTTCAAAAATAATAAATTCAAGACATGAACTAGGGAGGAGCGATGGTAGAGGTGTGAATCATAACTAGGTGAAAATGAGCATTTTTTGGGACTTGCCTTATTGGCACACTCTATTGGTGTCTCATAACATAGATATCATACATAATGAGAAAAACGTGTTTGATAATATTTTCAACACTATTATGGATGTGAAGGAAAAAACAAAAGAAAACTTAAAGGCACGATGTGATGTCGAGACGTATTATCATACGCTTGAGCTAAGAGTCAGTAAAGCAGGTGAAAGAAGGGTGTCTGTACCTAAATCATGTTATTCATTGACTGTAGAAGTTAAGAAAGTTCTACTTGAGTGGGTGAAGGAGTTGCAACTTCCAAATAGATATGCTTCAAACTTATCAAGTTGTGTTGATTTAAAAGAGTTGAAGATGTCTAGATGAGAAGTCATAATTTCCATATATTCATGGAACGGTTACTTCCAATTACTCTAAGAGAATTTTTTTTCTAGTCAATGTATGGAAGGTGTTGATTGAATTGAGTCTTTTTTATAGGAACTTATACTCACCTAAATTGTCAATAGCTCATATGAATAAATCAGAGCATGAAATTTCATTGCTCATATGTAAACTTGAAAAAATGTTCCCCCTCGGTTTCTTCGATATAATGGAGCATCTAATTGTTCACTTACCTTATGAAGCTCGAGTTTGTGGTCTAACTCAATACAGATGGATGTATCCCTTTGAAAGGTACATAGACATGAAAAATACATATAATTGTCATTATAGTACGTGATAATAATGACCTCTCCAAAAGTTTGCTCTAACTTACCTTGTTTCAAATTACAGGTTCTTGCATCGATTAAAAATCAAAGTGATAAATAAGGTAGTGGTAGAAAGATCAATTTGTAATGCTTGTCTAGTTGAAGAAGTATCAACATTCTTTTCCTACTACTTTGAGCCATATGTTCAAATAAGATTACATAAGTGGCACATAATGAAGAAGTTTCAACTGAGCACGGGCTAGAACAATCTTTGCTATCAATTTGTAATGTTGCAGGAAGGGTATTGGGGAAGATTCAAACTCCATTCCTAACAACTGAGGAATTTAATGTTGCCACAAATTACATTTCACTAAACTGTGAAGATGTGCAACTATATATTAGGATTTTTTCCACTAATTTATAATCCCATCACATACGTATTACAAAGTTGGAAGTCGAGAGAATGATAGAGAACTAATTTGTTGGATGGTTCAAAAATTTCATAAGCTCTCTAAAGTAGCGATTATAAGTGAGTATAAGTTTATGTAATTTGCCAATGTTAATTAAATATCTTGAATACAAACTTACAACATGCAATTTTCTTGTAGGACATGATCCAATCAATAGGGTGACAAATAAATGTTTGCTAAACCTTTCATGGGGAATGTCAAGATAGGTGAAATCTTTTCAAGAATATGTAATTAATGGTTATCGATTTCACATGAGTAAACAAGTTGAACATAGAAAAAGTGTTAACCACAGAGTTTGCATTAAAGGTGCCAAGAATGAGTATGGTGGTGTTGATTATTATAGGGTCTTAAAAGAGATTATTGACGTACAATTTCCGGTCATTCAATGCAAAAAGTTGTACTTTTTAAGTGCAATTGATTTGACCCTACACCAAATCGGGGATTAAAAGTACACCCTAAATATAAGTTAGTAAATATTAACCATAAAAGATTTTATCCTAAATATGATCCTTTTGTATTGGCCCAGCAAGCACATCAAGTATACTTTGCTACATATCCAGGAACTAAATGACCAAAATCAGATTGGATGGCAGTCTGCAAAACAGAAGCTCGATATGTGATTGATGCACCTATTGTTCATAAGGCTTATCAAGAAGACATTGATGACAATGCTGCAATGAGTATATCTTTACTAGTCGATCTTGGGCCCTTAACACATGTGGAAGGCATAAATAAGTCGTTGGATATTCGGGAAGAGATATTAGATCGAGATCAAGACTCGAACCATAATGAGGATGATGATGAGGATAATTGGGAAATAGATTCTGAGACAGAAGTTGATTCTGAGAAATATATTTCAGAAAATGATTCAAGCAAATAGTATAGCGTGGCTACATATCATTTTTTTTTTTTTTTTTTGTTCTTTGTCCTTTCTATTTAGGTATTGTACTTCGAAGGACGAGCTCCCAATTTTCCTAACTATTTAAGTGTGAGTATATGTTACAATTTTCTTTAAATAATCTAGATATGTCTACTAGAGAGCATCTCCCTAATGATGACTCACAACGTACTCGGTTACGGGACAGTATGCCATCACGCTCGCATCCTCCTCCAATACCAGTGCGTAACACATTCAAGTTCCTAGTATTTTTCTTAAAATTTAGTATAATATAATTAATATTTTCTCATCTACCACACATGTGTATACCCTTTCCAATTTTTAATATTTTTAGTTTTTAATTTGTCTAACTTTAATGTTTACCTCTTTCTTTGATTCTTGTTCAAGCTACAATTGGAAAACTTCTCAAAATTTTTAATAGTATTTTATGGGTTCACATATTTTGTAAGCTTAAACTTGAATCTTGAGTCCATCTGATATTGAATGTTAAAAAAGGAAAAAAGAGAGAAAGAGATAGAGATAGAGAGAGACACTACAAGAAAAATGATAACTAGCGATGGCTTCTGGGCCGTCGCTAATTTACGACGGAACAGCGACGGGAAAAAAATTTGAAAATAATTTTTTTTAAACTCCGTGGCTAATCCGTCACTATTACCGACGAATTAGAGACATACATTTACTCGTCGCTAATTAGAGACGGATTTGTGACAACTTTTTTTAATTATTCATTAGCACTAATTAAATTGAAAGTCGTTACAAATTCGTCACTGATTAGTGACAGCTTTGTGATGGCTTTTTTTAAAAATTTAATTAACACTAAAAAATAAATTACCGTCACAAATCCGTTGCTAATTAGCAACGGCTCTGCGATAGCCATCCAAAATTCAAAAATAAATTTATTTTTCAAAATTTAAAAAATAATCGTCATAAATCCATTTTTAATTTACGACGGCCATCTAAAATGTGAAAATAAATTTATTTTTAAATTAAAAAAATTAGCGGTCACAAATTCGTTGCTAATTAGCTACGTATTTGCGATGGCTACAAATTCGTCGCTTATTTAGTATTGGATTTGTGACGGCTTATTTTTTCAAATTTAAAAAATAAATCTATTTTTAAATTTTGGATGGCTGTCGCTAATTAATAACGAATTTGTGACGGCCTTCCAAAATTTGAAAATAAATTTATTTTTAAAATTTTTTTAAAAAATGAGTCATCTCAAATCCCTCGCTAATTAGCTACGGATTTGCGACTATCACAAATCAGTTGCAACGGATTTGCGATGGCTCATTTTTCAATTTTAAAAAATAAATTTATTTTTGAATTTTGGATGGCAGTCGCAAAGTCGTCGCTAATTAGCGACGGATTTACAACGACATTCCAAAATTTGAAAATAAATTTATTTTTGAAATTTGAAAAATGAGACGTCACAAATTCTTCGATAATTAGCTACGGATTTGTAACGAAAAATTGGGTCATCGCAGATCCATCGCAAATTCCTTGCAAATCTATCGCTAATTTACAAAAAAATATACTATAAAATTAATATATAGGACAATAAATCACACGAACATCATAACTTAGTGGTGAAACACGTGTTCCCCCACAACAAGGACGCGAGTTCGAGCCCCGTGTCCGACATAATCTCATAATATTGTTGACGGGTCAAGCAGGCGGGTCCGGTTAGCTGGGTTGGGGCAAGTTGGGGAGCTAATTAATTAATTTTCTAAATAAAAATTTTTGGCTTTCTCAGATCTGTAGATAAATTAATTAATTTTTTTACCGTCGCAAATCCGTTGCTAAATTAATTATTTTTAAGTAAAATTTTTTAAATTAATTAATTTTTTATAAATAAAATTTTTTGACAGTTGCAAATGCGTTGCTAAATTAATTGAAATTTTTTAAAAATTAAAAATTTTTGGTTGTTGCAATCCGTCGCTAAATAAATTAATTTTTTAAATAAAAATTTTTTGCCATCACAAATCCATTGCTGCGTTAATTATAAACTTAATTGCAATGTAATCAATTTTTTGGCCGTCACAAATCTTTCGTTGTTTGCTAGGGATTTTCATTTCGTCACAAATTGCGATGCCTGTTTTAGAGACGGTCATAATCTGTCGCTAAATTCAATTAGCGACGGATTACAACCATCGTTAATTTGGTCTTTTCTTGTAGTGAGATTCAAAGGATATTTGTGTAAGTTTAAGGGAGTTATAAAATATCAATATATATTTACATCTTTTGCTAAGTTAAAAGTGGTGTTAAGTAAATGATAATATTATTTCCTATAAAATTGAAAAAAAAATGAATGATCCCTCAAAATAATAATAAATCAATTGCAGTCTAATCTAGTTTTCTTTTCTTTTTTTTTTAATACTTCCAATAATTTAACAACTGATGTCCTAAATTAAAATACGAGTCAAACTCAACTGCTATGCTATTGTTAACCAAATAAACAAACCTTATGCGTGCATAAGTTGTTTAAGTGAGTAAAAAAAAATGAACTATTATTTATATATATAAAGGACCCCTTTATTATTATTTTTTTAAGGACGGTTTTATTTACACATTCTAACATATCTAATTTGTTTTATTTTAAAAATTAGTGTTGGAACTATAGAATATATATATATATATATATATATAAAGGTGAGCTCAAGTTTGATCTCTACAATGTTTGCTTAAGATTTAAGTAAGTGTGGTTGCATCTAAAACTAGTAAAGGTGAAAAGGGAAGGAAATTCTAATTAAGTATAGAGCCGCAGAGGGCTGGTATAATACTACGGCAGTTCAGTGCGTACCTGCCAAATGCCAATGAATGAGGAGTTGCAAGTACTCCTCTTACAAGTCACCATTAACTCAAAGACAATTCAAGCTTGATTTAGAACTTTGGATTAGCATTTGCATTGTCTCTTGACAGGGGAGATTTAACAAATTAAATGGCTATGAATATCAATATATTATATATAACCCTAACTTCTTTTATTGGAATTAAAAGGCTCAGTCCATTGTCCGCATGTTTGCCAACATCAAGAACTTGATATTCAGGAAGCAACCCTATTTTCCCCCTGTATATTGGATTGTTTGTCTATTAATTTGTGTACGTATATTCGGGGTATATTTTGAAGTAATTATTATAAAGTTAAAAAAAATGTTTAGTAAAAATATCCATGCACAAATGGCTATTATTTAATCCTTCTTAGTCACTAAGTAACTCTTTATTCTTTAGCAATTGTCCGCTGCATACGGACAGTAAAATTTGGAACATGCACTATAGTGGTTCTCTTATGCTCTACGCAGAAATGACCTAGCTATTGCTCCATTTGCCCCCAAAGGGAAGAATCCTCCTGGCTTATGTTCATCACCGGTACCATATACGATCCTCAGTATCTCTGCAGGAGTCCTCGAGTAAGAAAGGGAATCATAGTTTGCCGATAAAACGTTGGTAGAAGTTCGGTTTTCTGCACCTAGTGATGGTGGCAGTGGCACCATAGTTACCAGATTCTTTGCTTCTGCTGTCGAATCGCGAATCGATTCGTGCGTTTCAGTTTACGGTACTAGGATGCTACGATTCTTTCGGATTCACGTCCCAATTCTCTGATATAAGCGAATCTCCTCCTCCATTAGCCGGATGGAAGAAGATGATGATGTCGGAAGCACTGTGGCGTAGGAAAGGAAGTAGAGTAGAAAGAGCGTGTGGTGGCCACAGAAGAGAGATAGAGGATTCTGGGACTAAGGGAAAGGAAAAAGGAGATGACTTTGGTGCAGCGGCATTCCCATTGTAGAAGAAGACGACCACTTACCGACTAATAGAGTTTCATAAAAGTCAAAATTATTATTATATTTGTTATAAAATTAGGGTAGTGTTAGAATAAAATCTATACACTACACACTAAGAAAATTCTAACTATTCTTTGCACAAGAATTTCTCTTCAAACTTCTCTCTTTCTTTCTCTCACAATTCTTTCTCCAATCTTTCTTTCACTAATATTTCTTTCACAAAATGATGGTGTATTACATGCTTAGAGAATAGCTCTATTTATAGAGCTCTAATTAGTGAAATACATCATGGCATACATCATCTTCAACTAATCTCAATTAATGGTGTCTCCACTAAATGGTGGACATCCATAAAAATCTTCTAATAATTCACATAAATCCATAATTAGTGGAGCCTCCACTAATTAATGGAGATTCTAATAATTCATAACACTCCCCCTTGGATGTCCATCCATACATAAAGAATATGCCTCGTTAAAACCTTACTAGATAAAAACCCAGTGGGAAAAAAAATCTAGTGAAGGAAAAAGAGTACACTATTCTATATGTATGTTTATTACTCCCCACGATGAGATGATTCCTTTAAATCTTTAAACCGACGCATACCGATTTTATATCTCAACTTTTCAAATGTTGCGGTCGGTAAAGTCTTCGTGAAAATATCTGCGAGGTTATCACATGACCGAATTTGTAGCACATCAATTTCACCTTTCTTACGGAGTTCATGAGTAAAGAAGAATTTTGGTGAAATATGTTTTGTCCGATCTCCTTTAATATATCCTCCTCGTAATTGAGCTATGCAAGCTGCATTGTCTTCATAAAGAGGAGTTGGAATACCTTTGATTGATGATAATCCACAACTTTCTCGGATATAATGAATCATGGATCTTAGCCATACACATTCTCGACTTGCTTCATGAATGGCTATAATTTCAGCATGATTTGAAGAAGTAGGCTGCTATAGATTGTTTCGTAGAACGCCATGATATAGCGGTATTTCCACATGTAAATAGATAGCCCGTTTGAGAACGTGCTTTATGTGGATCAGATAAATAACCAGCATCTTGGAGATATCGAAGGACTTGTTTAATTCCATTCCAATGTCGTCGTGTTGGTGAAGAACTAAATCTTGCTAATAAATTGACAGCAAAAGCAATATCGGGTCGTGTATTATTAGCAAGATACATCAATGCACCAATTGCCTTTGAGATATGGTACTTCGAGGACCAAGGAGTTCTTCATCATTTTCTTGAGGTCGGAAAGGATCTTTATCCACATTTAATGATCGCACGATCATTGGAATACTCAATGGATGTGCTTTGTCCATATAAAATCTTTTTAGCACTTTTGCTGTATATGTTGATTGATGAATAAATGTTCCACTCTCCAAATGTTCAATTTGTAAACCAAGGCAAAATTTGGTTTTACCAAAATCCTTGATTTCGAATTCTCTTTTTAAATAATCAATTGTTTCTTGGAGCTCTTCGGGAGTTCCAATAAGATTAATATCATCAACATATATAGCTAATATCACAAATTTAGAACCAGATTTCTTAATAAAAACGCATGGACATACCTGGTCATTTTTAAATCCCGCTTTCAATAAATATTCACTAAGACATGTGAACCACATGCGCCCAGTTGCTTCGAGGCCATATAATGATTTACGCAACTTGATGGAGTAATTTTCACGAGGATAATGTTTATATGCTTCGGGCATATGAAATCCTTCGGGGATTTTCATGTAAACATCATTTTCTAAATTTCCATACAAGTAAGCGGTGACAACATCTAATAGGCGCATATCTATCTTTTCATGTCTTGCCAAGCGATAAGATATCGGAGTGTAATAGCATCAACAACGGGAGAATAAGTTTCATCATAATCAATACCTGGTCTTTGTGAAAAACCTTGGGCTACTAATCGCGCTTTATATCGAACGATTTCACTCTTTTCATTGCGCTTTCGCACAAATATCCATTTGTAGCCAACGGGTTTTATACCTTACGGTGTTCGGACTGCGGGTCCGAAGACTTCACGTTTTGTCGGTGCATTTAACTCCGATTGAATCGCATCTTTCCATTGCAGCCAATCTTTTCTATGCCGACATTCATCAAGCGATATTGGTTCGGGATCATCATTATCTGTGTAACATCAAGAGATATATTGTATGCAAATATATTATCAATAACGAGTTTCTATCCGATTCCAACTTCTACAGGAAGTGGTATAATTGATAGAAATTTCGGTGTTACTTTCATCAACTTACGGTTCTTTGTCATCGGTTCTCTCTTGGTCTTTATCATTCTTTTCTTCAATATGATCTTACGGATCATTTAATCCTCTTTTCTTTCGAGGATTTTTATCTTTAGAACCAAGAGGTCGGCCACGCTTACGGCGTGTTTTTGACTCAGCGGCTATAGGTATAATATTTTGTTCTGCTTTGGAACTTCAATTCGAATAGGAGCATTTATAGGTTGGAATATGCGATTTTGTAACTCTTACGGAGTCAACAAAAGCGTACGGCATTTGATTTGCAATGCTTTGCAAATGAATTATCTTTTGAACTTCAAGTTCACATGCGCTTGTGCGCGGATCAAGATAATTTAATGATGTTGTCCAATCAAGATCCTTTTTATCTTGTTTGGGTTCTCCCCCTAATTTAGGGAATAATGATTCATCAAAATGACAATCGAGCAAATCTTCTTTGTGAATACATCTCTGTCGGGGGTTCAACATACACGATAATAGAGGGAGAATCATATCCAACGTATATCCCCTTTCTTCTTTGAGGACCCATCTTTGTACGTTGGTTTGGTGCAATTGGAATATATACTGACACACCCAAAAATTCTTAAATGAGCAATATTTGGTTACGACCCAAAAGCCAATTGCAAAGGAGAGAATTTATGATAACTAGCTGGTCTTATACGTACAAGTGTTGCGGCATGTAGAATAGCATGTCCCCGAGGCGGATGTTGGGAGATTTGTTTTCATTAATAATGGTCTAGCAATTAATTGTAATCGTTTAATCAAAGATTCGACAAGACCATTACGTGTGTGAACATGAGCTACGGGATGTTCAACATTAATCCCAATTGACATGCAATATGCATCAAAAGCATGTGATGAAAATTCATCGACATTATCCAAACGGATATTTTTAATGTGATGGTCCGGAAATTGTGCTCGTAATTTAATTATTTGAGCAAGTAATCTCGCAAACGCCAGGTTGCGAGTAGATAATAAACATACATGTGACCATCGGGATGATGCATCAATTAAGACCATAAAATATTTGAACGGTCCACATGGTGGATCAATAGGTCCACAAATATCTCCGTGAATCCGTTCGAGAAATGTAGGACTTTCGGCTCCTACTTTTACTGGTGATGGTTTAACAATTAATTTTCCTAGGGAACATGCGGTACATGCGAATTTTTCTGATGTTAATATCCTTTTATTTTTTAAAGGATGACCATGTGTATTCTCAATGATTCTTCTCATCATGGTAGATCCCGGATGACCCAACCGGTCATGCCAAATGCTAAAAGTAATAGGATCGGTAAACTTACGGTTTACTAGATGATGAATTTCAATTGTACGAATTTTTACAAAATATAGACCGGTAGAAAAAGACGGCAGTTTTTCTAATACCAATTTCTTACCCAAATGCATTTGAGTAATAAAAAGCTGCTCAATCCCATTTTCCTCATTTGTTTCAACATGATACCCATTTCTGCGGATATCTTTAAAACTCAATAAATTTCTTACGGATTTTGAGGAAAATAGTGCCTTATCAATAATAATTGTTGTTCCTTTAGGCAACAATATACTAGCTCTTCCGGAGCCCTCAATTACATTTGCACTACCGTTTATCGTATAAATATTTATTTCTTCCATTTTGAGATCAGAAAAATATTTCTCATTTTTTAGTATGGTGTGTGTAGTTCCACTATCAATTAGGCATATATCTTCAATGCCATTTGTGTATCCGGTAAGCGGAATAATAGCCATCTTGGCATAATAAAACATTTATAAATGTAAATACTCAAATAATAAAAACCTTAAACGATAAGTACTATTACAATGTAAAAAAATATAAAATATAAAAGAAACATATTAAAAGTAAACTTTTAATTATTTTGAACACTTCCATCACCAATCAAATGCTCAATTACAAAAGAGCAACTATAAGCATGTATCCTCAAGTTCATATGAACACTAGTGATATGAATAAAAGATGTGATGCTTATTATTAATAGAAATATCTTTTTTTCTTATTATCTTTTCTGTTCCACTTCAGGTGGCCCGTATTTCTCCGTGATAAGGGAAATATCGAGTGGTGTCCATGACCATAACCACGGCCATGCCACAATTACGACTATAACGATGGCTTCTGCTGGAGCCAACAACATTCACTGCAGAGTCTTTGTTGAGCCAGTTCATCCGGCTTCATGATTTCTCAATAATAACTCATGTTAAAGTTTGTCAATTTTGGATACCCTTTTTCTCGATATTGTTCTTGTAGGACATGAAAAGTGGAGAATGTCTTCTCCAATATAACTTCATCAGTAACTTTTTCTCCGTAAAATTTTTAACTAAGATGTAGTTTTATACATCACGGAGTTCACGGTTTTACAATCTTGCAACTTCAGGTGCAACCATTCATACCGTGCAGTGGGTAGTACGACCATCTTCAGGTGGTCAAATCTTTCTTTTTATCCACATGACATATGGATCTCCTTTTTTTTAGCATTTAGATGCATTTTTGTATGACATATAATTTTTTTTTCAGAAATATCAATGGCTACAAATTCGAATTTAGCGAGATCAATAAATGCGTACCTGTCTTCTGGCTTTAATAATGGCAGAGACTTGTGCTGTCTTCTGGCTTTAATAACGGCAGAGACTCG
This sequence comes from Voacanga thouarsii, assembly GCA_026120185.1. Taxonomy (NCBI): domain Eukaryota; kingdom Viridiplantae; phylum Streptophyta; class Magnoliopsida; order Gentianales; family Apocynaceae; genus Voacanga; species Voacanga thouarsii. The sequence goes on from JANUWF010002200.1 coordinate 1,974,862, forward strand.
TGCTGATAACGTGTTATAAAATTAGGGTAGTGTTAGAATAAAATCTATACACTACACACTAAGAAAATTCTAACTATTCTTTGCACAAGAATTTCTCTTCAAACTTCTCTCTTTCTTTCTCTCACAATTCTTTCTCCAATCTTTCTTTCACTAATATTTCTTTCACAAAATGATGGTGTATTACATGCTTAGAGAATAGCTCTATTTATAGAGCTCTAATTAGTGAAATACATCATGGCATACATCATCTTCAACTAATCTCAATTAATGGTGTCTCCACTAAATGGTGGACATCCATAAAAATCTTCTAATAATTCACATAAATCCATAATTAGTGGAGCCTCCACTAATTAATGGAGATTCTAATAATTCATAACAATATTCTTTTTTTAATTCTTTTCTTTTTTTTAGTTTTGAAAATTTAAAGACCTAATTTTCTAAATGGAAATCTGAAAAGAAAATTAACTAACTAATCGATGAATAATTTATGAAATATATCTTGGAATTACCAATTGTCAAAGGAAGAATAAAGAGGTATAAGTTCCAATGCATTTAATTAGTAATATAAATTTAGAAATATAAAATAATTTATATCTTTATACATAGATTTTATTATTCTATAAATTTTATATATAATATTTTATATTATAACTTTTGCGTACCGAAATATACTCAAAAGAGTCTACCCCTTAACGAATCTTAATTTTTAAAATTAACGAATTGTATCTCATTCTCGTACCGTATACTGAAACGAACAGCGAATCTGGTAATTATGGGTGGCACAACAGCGCCCTCGTCTTTGATGCCACAGTTTGCCAACCGGTTTCTTAGATTGGAAATGCGATCGGTAAACTCACCTACTGATTTTTTATATGGCAACACCAATTGATTAGCTCGCTCATAGAGATACGTTCTGATTACTGCATCTTGGCCTGCTTCAAGCCCCAAGAGTCCTGCTAAAAGCTGCACAATGAGAATGTTATGTCTAGGCTAGTTTTAGAGACATACCAGTCAGGATTTATAGACTTCAGCTTACCAAGTCCCGACTGACAAGCCAAGCCCCAACTATATACTATAGTTTCAAATACAAGTGGAAGCCTCTTAAAGCATATATACGAACTCACCCTTTTGCTCTTATAGCCATTGATGTTGGGATTTGTGCCAGCATAGGCAACCAGTCGAACGTATGAAATTGCAGAGGAACCTAACACGAAACTGAAGCAGTCTCGAGAGGGACCAAAAGGAGACACCAGGGGATAACCAAATGCGTCGTCAAATGCCGTTGCAAAGTTCCCAGCACTAATGTTTAGCAAAGGTCGAGGAAAACCACCAACGTTGTCTTAAGATCCCTGTAAATAACCATAATAAATCAATGAAAATAAAGGAAATTCGATTTTATATGCAAAGGTATAAGACAGTCAAGTAATGTACAAGTCCTATATCAAATATGATGATGTTAAATTATATTGAAAATAAAGTGAAATGAACCTCAAATGATCAACTTCTTCATAGCCAAACTCAGCTATAACGCTCTTAGTGAGATGGTCAAGATTGGCTTTCCGAACACCGATTGGAGGAGGATCCCACACTACAAGAAAAGCAGGAATTAACGAGGAAAATTAGCGAAGGATTAGCGAGGGAAAAAGGAGATAGGCACACCCATTGACTTTCCCTCGCTAATCTCTAGCTAATTAGCAACAGATTAGCGTTAAATAAAATCCCTTTTAAATTAGAGAGGGAAAAGAAAATCCAATTCTACTCTGTTGCAAATTTGATATAGATTTGCGACGGAATTTTGATTTTTACTTAATATTCGTTGTAAAATTTTAGCTTCGGATTTGCGACTAATAGTACAAGAAATATGCTAATTTGCCACGAATAAATCCGTGGCTAAACTGGAATTTGCCTCAGATTTGTGACGGAATTGGTCCATGGCAAATACTTTCGTCGCTAAGCATTTTTTGAGAGAATTTTTTTCCATGGAAAATTATTCAAGTTGGTAACACCTTTTAGGGAGAAATATTGCGAGATTGTCACCGATTTGCCATGGAAACAATATGAAAATAAGCTATCCGTGGCTTCAAGTTGGTAGCACCTTTTAGGGAGAAATATTGCGAGATTGCCACGGAAACAATATGAAAATAAGCTATCCGTGGCAAATTGCCATGGATTTGCCACGGATACTGTATTTAGAAATACTTTCTGTGGCAAATCCATGACAGATTGCCACGGATTTGCCACGGAAAGTTTATTTTTTTCATGGCATATTGTCACAGATTATTAAAAATTAAAATTTTTTGAATTGTCCATGGCAAAATTGCACAGAAAGTTTATTTTTTCCATAGCAAATTGTCACGGATTATTAAAAATTAAAATTTTTTGAATTGTCCATGGCAAAATTGCACAGCCTTCCTCACACACTAGCCACACCGGATCACAGCCTCAAATTGTTCAAGAATTGCATAGCGCAAGACTCGTACCCATGATCTCCGAAATATATATGTTGTGTTTAGCCGTTGAGCTATGGCAATTGTTGTGCTATCCTTTTTTTATTATTACTATTTATACTACTCTGAACAATCTTTGTGTGTTTTTTTTAAAATAAAAGTATTATAACAAAATATAATAATCATATTAAATTCAATATAAAACCATATTATTCAATATAAAAAACCATATTAATGGTAGGTGTCGCAAGCTAATCCCACGCTAATTTGCAGGGAATAGCAACAGAATTCTAAAAAAATCCCTTGCAAATTTTATGGGGATTAAGGCAAAAAGTAATTCTAAATTATAATGAAATAATAATCCCTAACTAATCGCTCACAATTTTGTGAGGGATTAGAATGGGATTATGTTCCATCGCAATTCATTAGTTGATTTGCGACGAATTTGAGTTGTATTGGCGAGGGATAATTAGTATCCCTTGCTAATCCGTCGTTGAAATTATCCGTCACAAATCCCTCACTAATTATCAAGGGATTTGCGAGGGATTCCCCATTTTGGAGATTCTCAATTTTTTTCCTCACAATACTTTTGCGTATGGTAAATTTTTTTATGTAATATCCTTACAAATATTAAATTCTTTATTATTTGTTGAATTGTAACCAATGTATATGCATTCAATATATGTGTAATTACCATCGATAATTTACGAAGTATAGATTATAATTAAATGATATGCATATATTATATCTCTGTACAAATTCGTCATGTGTAGTATATAATACATTGGTCACTTTATATACATACATACATATATATATATATGTATACATATATATATACATATATATATATATATATATATATATTGATACATCATATAGTCAATGTAATGCAAATATGAGTTGGAATTACTATAAGAGTTATATGTACAATCGAAGTTCTATATATTACGTTGTATTATATTTGATTTGGGTAATAAATACAATTTTGTGATTTTGGGATATGAAAGCACGTCAATACTAATTAAACCTCTCATATTAGTAAGCCTAACAGAATCGATGTTAATTAAACCTAAACAGACACCATAATGATTATTCAGAATTTTTCACTAGTGAAATATTTCATGCTATTAATTAGTAGCTAATGAGGAAGTAGCTAAATATTGATAGAAATACATATGTTTTCTTAGCAGAGTATTGTAAAATTAAGGAAAATGATATATCCGTCGTTGAATAGTGACGGATAAAATGCAGCAAGGGATTAGAGAGAGATCCGCGAGGGATTCAAAATTTTTACCTTAGCAACCCTCGCTATTCCGTCGCTGAATTAATCCCTCACTAATCACACACTATTTTGAGAGGGAATAGCGAGGAATTATATTTATTTTATTGTTTTTGTTTCCGTCGCAAATCCCTCGTTAATAGTGAAGGATTAGCGATGGATTTTGTCCTTCACAAAACCCAACGACTATAACACCCTTGTTCCTCTCTTCCATTTCGTTATGTTCTTTCCCCTTTTCTCTACCGGTGACCTTCCCTCCTCCTTGCCTGAACTACCACTGAACCACCACCTAAGCGGAGCCGCAATTCCCTCCCACCACCAAACCATCGCCAACCTTCGTCTATCAAGGACTGTCGCCGCAATGGCTCCTCTCTATCGCTATTGCTGGAGCTTGGGCACTGGACCGACCCCAGCCGCAATTGCCCTTGAAATCACTTCCTACGCCACTAGTGCTATCCAATGTTGCTTTAACTAGAGCGTACAGCCAACACCACCAGTGCCACTTGCTCGAGGTATGTTGAACTAGTGCCACTCCTATTACTGATTTTGTAAGACTGTAAATTCAAACTATGTTTCTGCTTTAGTGTTTTTTGCTCTGTTCACTTCCTCCAAGTGCCTACGAAGTTCGATTCTCAATTGTTGTTGAAGGCATCTTCATATTTTACCAAGAGGATGGTTATGTATTTCTAACAAACAATAGTTTTTGTCTTTTCTTTTTTTTCTAGAGAAAATGAATCTCTAGGCTTTTTCTGAATTATGGATTTTTGATCGGGAAAAGAATGAAAAGTGAATGCTAAAGGAATGGTTTCTCTAGGCTCCTTGCCTGTTGGAATACAATGGACCTGCTCATGTTAGCTTTTCTAATATGATTTTGGCTTATAAAGATGAAGAAGCTAATTTTGAAAATTAAAAACTGCTTCTGCTTATGAAAGTAGTTAAAATGTAGATATTATAGTCTTAACAGCTTTTTAAATAGTTTTTCCAATTAGCGGCATTTTCTTCAGTAGCTTAAAATAAGCTTAAAACTGAGAAAAGGTCTATTATCAGTATGAGAATATATATATATATATATATATATATATATTTATTTATTTATTTATTGTTGCTGTAAAAAACCAAGATGGTAGAAAGGAAAATAATTAGAGTGCTAGAGTTGTCTATCGTGCTTGTTGAGCAATCCTGACATTATTTTGGCTGTGAGTTGTTTTCTTTCTTGTTTTATAATAACTAAACATGAGAAAATTATTTTCTTAGAAAATCTTTTGCATTTCAAAATTTGGGGTTTTTTTTTTTTATCAAAATGTAAAATGATTAGTATTGATCAAAAGATATTTACATGGTTGCTCACTAGTCCATAGTCAAAGAGACTAATTGCTAGCGAGTATGACTACAATTCTCAAAATTAGTCAAAACATTAGGGTACAAAGTAAAAATAACAGTGTACACATGTGTTTTTACCCTCTTGACAATATCCAATGCTTGGCACACTTCCCCCTCAAAAACAGCCTTGTTACGGGCCTTCCAGATGAAGTAAAAAGTGGCTGCCATAGCAGTAGCCTTTGCCTTAGCTAACCACGAGGACCCACGGTTGGCACGCTTGTACCACTTCAGGCATGCACTAGCCGTATTCATTACTAGGGGTAATCCTAGCCACCTTCTAATTTTCCTCCAAATCGCAGTAGAAATAGGGCACCTGAAAAAAAAGTGGTTAATCGTTTCCAGTTGTGACTTACACAGTGGACATGACATGTCATCAAGCTGGAACACAAGTACATTTTTGGTCTTCAACCTTCCCCTAGCACACAACCAAAGAATGAATGAGTGCTTTGGGGTTAAACGTTGTTTCCAAATAGTATTAGCCCAATATACCCTAAATGAAGTTGGCCTCAGATATTCATAAGCTTGAGAAGTGAACGAGCTGGTACCTATAGCCCAGGTGTGAAGAAGGTTAGCCGCACTATGACTCTCCTATTCCCTGTCCAATATTATATCTCTGATAGAGAGGATTCTATGAAGTAGAGGGGAATGACTCCGATGGTGATCAATCTCCTAAACTGATCTGCCCTTCATATAGTAGTGATCCAACCACTTGACCTACAAGGACTGTTTCTCTGCTTGTACGTCCCAAATGATTCTAGACAATAGGGCCCCGTTCCAAGCTTGTAGATTTCGCAAACCAAGTCCGCCTTCAGTCTTGGGCAGGCAAATATCTTTCCAGGAAACCAATGCATGTTTTGAGTTCCACAGAAAATCCCTAGCCATCCTATCTAGCTGGCAAATCACAGCTGACGGAGTAGGAAGAATGGACAACCAAAAACATTCAACGCCTTGAAGTACAGACTGGATCAATTGAAGTCGTCCTGCATAGAAAAGAGCCCGCGCAGACCATCTCCCAATGTAAGAGCCAATCCTATCAAGCAATGGTTTGTAGAAAGTTAGTCTAATCTTACCATTACTAATTGGTAGGCCAAGGTAGTGAAAAGGAAGTTCCCCAATAGGAATGCCCGTGTCATCCAAGATACTCTCCTGTGTAGATCTTCGAATCCCAGCAAAATAAATGTTTGACTTATTCTTGTTAATTTCAAGCCCCGAGCACCTCTTAAATACTTCTAGACAGTTAAGTAGAGTTCGGACAGAAGAACAGTCTCCCTTAGCAAACAACATTAGGTCATCTGCAAAAGCAAGTTGAGTAATTCTAAGTGCCTCACACTTGGGATGGTATCTGAATATAGTCCCAAGTGTGTGCACTTTAACAACACGTGAGAAATATTCCAAGCAAATGACAAACAGCAAAGAAGAGATCGGATCCCCTTGTCACAGACCTTTAGCACCTCTAAAGAAACCTTGCATAGTCCTATTTATAGAGATAGAGAAAGAAGTAGTGGTCACACACTGCTCAATCCAGTTCACAAAGATATATGGGAACCCAATTTCTATAAGTAGAGCCAGTAAGAAGTCCCAGTTAACAGAGTCATAGGCCTTCTTAAGGTCCACTTTGATCAAACACCTAGGAGAGACTCTTGTCCTACTATACTCACGCATAAGCTCCTGAACCAGGAGGGTATTATCAGTCATGAGTCTACCATGGATAAAAGCAGTCTGGGAGATGTCTACAAGGTGCGGAACAACCAACTTAAGTCTTTTTACCAAAATTTTTGAGATAATCTTATACACCACGTTGCAGCACGAAATTGGCCTAAAATCACCCACCCTCTCTGCATGAACAGATTAAGGGACCAAAGTAATAATAGAATGGTTGATTTGCTTTAATAGTCTGCCAGATGTGAAGAATTCTGAAACAGCATCACATAAATTTTGTCCAACAGTATCCTAAGATTTCTTGAAAAATAAGGAAGAATAACCATCTGGACCCGGAGCTTTACAGTCACCAATATCCCATAAGGCCAATTTAATATCCTGGATAGTGACATCTTTAATCAAGACATCCATTAGATCATGAGGAACCATTGGCCCAGCCCGAACATAGTCCACATTGATTTCCTAGCAGCATACTTTAGTTTCCAACAGGTTTCGGAAGTATTCCACAAATTCATCAGCAAGCGCCATAGGACTATCAGTCATGAAGCCATCTTCCTTGAGAATAGAAGTGATGAAGCTCTTTTTTTTATTCCATTTAACAATGTTGAAGAAGTAACGAGTATTCTTGTCAGCTTGAGCAACATACTTACCTTTTGCAAGTTGTTGGTAGAACTTTATTTCTGCCTCCGCAAGATACCATGCAGATTGTTTACACTCCTTGGACTGTGCAATAAGATTCTGATCCACAAGATTGTCAAGAAGTGCCTGTTGGGCATTCAGAACAGCTAGGTTTGCTTGTTCAACACGACCAGACAGGTGAGAGTATTCCAATCTGTTTAATCTCCGGAAGTCCCGCTTTAGCTCTTTCAACCAACGGCAAAGAGAGAACAGGTGAAATCCCGTGAACGTACGATCCCATACTCCTTTGACAATATTGTGAAACGCATCATGGTCGGCCCAAAAATTAAGAAATCTAAATGGACGAACAAAGCCCCCGATGTTGTCAACAGCTGACCAAATGACAGGGCTATGATCCGAAAAAAAACCAATAGAAAGGAATTCCACCGATGCCTGGACAGGGCATTGGAACCAAGCATCATTACCCATGACTCGATCAAGTTTTTACCACACCTTAGAATTAGTCTAAATAAATCACGGGCCGACATAGGGAGGGTCCTTCAGACCAGTATCAGCATATAATGAGGCAAAGTCCCTAATTTCATAAGAAGTAGGCATGGTACCACTGAATTTATCATCCACATGTAAATACGTATTAAAATCACCCATAAGGATCCAAGCCTCTGATAACGTGGAAGATAAGTGCTTAATCTCATTCCACAAAGTCCTTGCCACAACAGAATTGTAAGCATAGACGAAAGAAAAGAAAAAAAGTAATATGAGAAATCTTACTTGTGATGCGAACCGTGATAGCCTGAGGCGAGCAATGGAGTAAGTTCACATCCACCTTTGCCCCATTCCAGAGAATGACTATTCTACCCCCATCAGTTTCCACCATGTTATGTAAAACTGACCAATTACAGAACTTATGTTGAAGGATACTATCCAGCCCATCCACCGTCAGCTTAGTTTCCACTAATCCGATGATGTCCACACGATGTTTTGAAATGAATTCTCAAACCCCGTGCTGCTTGAGGGTCTTGTTGAACCCTCGAATATTCCATGGAGCAACTCTCATGATGGCCTAATTAGTGCATGTTTGGCACCAATCAAGTCAACACTACTTTGGGCATATTTCTTCCAGACTGACCTAATAAATTGAGTAATCTGTATGGTAGCATTACCTGCATTCACCATAGTCATTGGGATTTCTGCAGGACCACTATCCTTTCCAGTAGTAGAGACCGACTTATTTGCTCCAAATTGGACATGCCTCCTTGAATTAGTTCGCATTTGTGGACGTCCTATATGCCTTGTCCTGGACCTGCCTCTTACATCCCTAAACTGGCTTCGTTGCTCAACTGATGTTGATGGATCCCTTTTGGCACTAACGTCCTCTTTTATTGCCTCTAGACTGCCTTCAGGCACAGGGAGAGAGCTGTGCATTTGTTCATCAACATAACTTTGGACAGGCTCTTTTCCCTTGTCCAATCGAGCCTGTCTTATTTGAGGGGGAGAAGCAGATCTCATCTCTTGTCCGACCGGTGCAGACAAGGGCCTTGGCCTATTCTTTACCCGTTTGTTAGACTGGTCACCACTAGTTTTCAACTAGTGTTCCTTTTTTTCATTTTTTCCCCCATACAAGCCTCTGTGACATGGCCAAATCTGCAGCACAAATTACAGTAAGATGGTTTAAACTCAAACCTCACAGTTTGCTGTTTGACCTTGCCGGAAAGAAGTCTTATTGGCACCACTTTGACTAGGGGTTTAGATACATCAACTTCCACAAGAACACGGGCATAGGACAGACAATCAAATGTCGCTGTGAGCATATCAGTCATAATTGGGATACCAATAGCAGAGGCAATTTTACTAAGAGATTTCATGTTCCAACATCCAAGAGGCAAAGTTGGGAAGGTGACCCAAATAGGAATTATACTTACCTCTTCCAATAAAAAATAAAATTCCGCAGGCATCTCCTTTAGCATGAGTGATCTCCCAAATACTGCATAAGGCCCACCTCGGAGGACTTTCTGTCTGTCAGCATCCGAGTTGAAACGGAAGATCAGCCATCCAGAGGCATGAGAGTGCACCTTAGACAGAACACCCCAATGCTTAGTGAGATCCATGACTGCCTTAATTCCCCACAAACATCCCTATTAGACAGGACCCCAGCTTGCCCACAGTATCCTCAAAGTCCAGTGCATCAATATCAACAAAATTTCTCAAGCTGGGAATGTAACTTAACTTCATTCCATTAGACTACTCCCTATTCCCTTTCACAACATTAGCCCAAGACTGAATTGTTTGATTGGGATCTACAGGATTGATAGAGGGATGAGATTTTGTCTGTGAAGGGGAAGAGTTCTCCACACATGGATCTTGAGGGACAGAAAGTTCCGGGCAAGTAGAAGGGGGCATGCTCCCCACTTGCAAGCAATTCATAATGTCCACACCTGGGCAATTTTTCTCTGCAACGATCTGGGCAGTTGGAGAATGCATGCTTCCAACGACAGGGCCCACTAAGAATGACACTTTGATAGGTTCTGGAGCAGGCAATTGAGGCAGCTAAATGATGAGAGTGGGTGATTGAGGAGGACTGGGGACAGGAACCACGGATGGCTCGGGTATGGTTAGAGTAGATGGGTTTGGATTGGCCATGATCATGGCTGGGACAGAGAGGGACCGATGATTAACTTGGGGAGGAGAGAGGAATTGCTGGGGTGTGGAAGACGACAACACCCCAGAAGATGTCAACTTTCTCCGGCCTCTAGTTTGGACCATTAGGTCCAGGCCATCAGCTAACGCAGCGGATAGAACCAGCAGGACGTTGGAGTAGGTAGCAGAAGAAACAGCAGGCGGGGGAGTGGAATAGGTAGGAGACTACTCTGGAAAAGAGGGGTAGTGGATTAACAGACAGGTGGAGCAGTTAGATTCTGGGAGGATGTAAATTTATTTGGAGTTTAGCGCAGACGGAATATTTAGACCGAGACTGATTTGAACATCTGACTAACAAGGTTTCGAAGGAAGAATATGGTTAAACCCAATCAAAAACACCTGATTCCAGAACTAGCAGCACGGACAAAGGAAACAGGAGAATTATCGACTTAACATAATACCTAACCTCTGGACAGAAAACAGATTCACACCCTTACAACTAAATAAACTAAAACCTAAAAGCGGAATCTAATAGAATGCTTGATAGGATAGACAGACCAAGGCCGACAAGAAAACTAGGAACATGCAGAGGACTATAATGTTGGAACGCCAGATAGCATCAGGAAGAAGCAACATAGGCAGAAGCCTATGAGTAAACCCTATCACCGCAGTACCTAGGGACAACCAAGGCCAACCAAACATAGCTGCAGATGCCGAATCACACCTCACAATATCACAGCAGAAGAACACCAGAACGAATAGCTTCCATACTAACCAGTAGGAGGAACATGCATTAACAGCACATCTTGAAGACCTATCATTGTTAGCAATAGAGATAAGAGTCAAGAAGAGGACTCAAGGGAGTTGAGAGCTTCTCTCTCTACCTCTTTTCTCTCTCTTCACTTTTCACACAATGGATTTGGGTTGTTTTATGTACCAAAAGATGACTGGGTCAAGGATTTTTGTTTGAACTGTCAACCTAGTTGTAGCTGACCTACACTGAATGGTCTGTGATGTAATAATTATGCCATAAACATTAATTACATTTTATTTAATTGTGTAATTTTGTGATGAACGAATGGTAAAGAATACTTTTTATTTAATCGTATAATATTTGTGATGAATGAATAGTAAAGAAGTTAGAATGGTAATGAAATTATGAAGTTATTTACTACATTTAAAAACATGGATTAATAGAGAAGTACAAAAACATGTGGTGTGACCGAATGGCTGAAATAAGTGTAAAACTCCAACCTTGTACATAAGATCCTTTACATGATTCGTATGCGAGTATGAGATTATTTTGTGGAAAATTTGCAGCTGATCTTTCAACATACTTTTTAACTGTTGAATGATCTTTGGTTCCAATGGTATGTAATTGTCCAGAAATGCAGAAAGAAGGGCAAGAAATGGAAGCAAAGAAATCCTGAACTACTTGAGGTTTATTTATGACCATTCCACTATTACAAAATCCTGAACTGTTCCTAAGCTACCAATAGCTGTCTATATCTGCCTCAACTGACTAAATGATGGGTAGTGAGCTACCAATAGCTGTCTTCACAAGTGTAGCCTCATTAATGATGCCATCCACAGTTTCTGTTAGGCTACTATGGATACCTTCTATGGTGGTTGATTTGCTCATCTATCCAATTTAGCAAGATATCATAATAACATCAAATTGAAAGAAAAGAAGAAGACGAGAATTAAGTGATATTTTTAACTTAATTACACCATCAGCATAACGGAAATTCCACACAAGCATTTGAAATGTGCCACTTTTATCAAAGCATTCCTTGAAATCTTGGGAACAAATTAGGCAACACCCATGTGCCATTTTCTCTTTAACATGGATGCATTTGTGGACAAATGCAAAATAATATGTGTATGTGTGTGCGCTTTATTTTCAATGTGGTGTGGTTAAGATACGTACAAGGGACTTATGGAGTGTGGTAATTTCTCTATTATAGTAATCTATTTGTGTAATTTGTTCTATCTTACACTTATAATTTGTTCTATAGTATCCTTATGTTATTATTACGTAGAGGTTAGACATACAGTTCTTTATTTTATTTGACTACATAGACAAGCACTTCTAAGGTAAGAAAACCCTCCAATTACATCTTTAGAATCCCGTGAGTGATGGGTGATCATTCCCCGTGAGTGATGGGTGATCATTCCTTTTGGGCAATGGGTGATTACCTTCAAGTTAGTGTTGATTAATTGTTATGAGATTATTAGTGTTTTGTGAGTTTTTTACAATGAATGTTGGGTGAATTGATGTGGCTTAGTGCCTGAAAAACTTTCAATTTATAAGGGAAACTCTATCAACTTTTTTTAAAAAAATTTAGAATACATAACTTTAAACATTTTTTAGAGTTAGGACTTCAATGGGAAACTCAATATAGACACTTACATCTTACAAAAATTTGATTAAAATTATCGTATCATTCTCTACTATATTGTTCACATAGTTTATCCCTGCACTAATGTTGTGGATTTTTTTTGTTCTATCCCCGTATACATTCACTTCCCATCCCACAAATGCTTACCTTCTTGATGGTACTTTCATAATTCAATCTTTCTCCCATAGTTAGTGTTGTTGATTAATTGTTATGAGATTCTTTGTGTTTTGTGTGTTTTTTACAATGAATATTGGGTGAATATAGGCGGCTTTGTACCTGGAAAAAAGTACAATTTATAAGGGAAACTCTGTTAAATTTTTTTAAAAAAATTTAGAATACATAACTTTAAACCTTTTTTAGAGTTAGGACTTCAATGAGAAACTCAATAGAGATACTTGATAGTTGATAGTATTTTTACGGTATCATTATTCAATCTTTCTTCCATAATTCATAACGAGTATATTAGGGTCCTTGACCTCCACAATCACCAAGGTTCTTCATTCAAATTACAAAATTGCTAATAAACTACATGGTTATAGATTAAATGTAGAGGATGATCGTAGTTGGATGTATAGAAGATACGTACAAGGGATTAAAGAAATTACATCTAAGTTTGAACAAGGGGTCAAGCGATTCATTGCTTATTATTTGTCAACTACTCAAGCCTCAGTTATAAGTTATTCATGTGGAAGGTGTAAAAATAAAGCATAACTGTCTCCTGATGAAGTGGAGCTGCACCTGTACAGATTTGGCTTTGTTGCTAGTTATCGAAGATGGACTAGTCATAGTGAGGGTATTAATCCATCACTGTCTGAGTTTGCTACAAGTATGACTTCAGTCAAATCAGGCTTTGATAATTGATACTTTTCAATTGAACCTTCATCATTTGAGTATGTTGGGGAACCACATAACCCGGAAGCTCAAAAATTTTATGACATGTTGAGAGCTTCAAAAACTCCTATATGGGATGGATGCAAGAATCACAGTACGTTATTATTTGTTTCTCAGCTTTTGAAAATTAAATTTGAAAATAACGTAGAAATACTTTAATCAGGTGATGCAATTGATGAATGAGGTATTAACAAGTAGTAATAAGCTTTCGGATGACTTCTATCAAACAAAGAAGTTAGTATCCAGTCTAGGGCTACCTGTTCAAAAGATAGATGTCTGCTAAAATAGATGTATGCTCTATTAGAAGGCCAATAGTGATATGGGGGATTGCAAATTCTGTGGTCATAGCAGATATATGGCGAAGAAAAAAGTTGTAAAGGACAAACAATAGAAAGACGTCCCTTTCAAAAAGATGTATTACTTCTCATTAACACCCAAATTGCAGAGACTGTTTGCATTCTCCACAACAGTGGAGCACATGAGATGACAAGTGGAAAGTTGACCGGAAGAGGACGTTATGAGCAATCCATACGATGGTGAAGCTTGGAAACATTTCAACTGTTGTCATCCAGAATTTGCAACCGAAGTTCGAAATGTGCGGCTTAGGTTGTGCACAGATAGATTTTCACCATTTGGTTTGTCAAAGAAATAGTACTCTTATTAGCCTGTTATTGTTACCCCATATAACCTGCCTCTTTCGATGTGCATGAGGGATCCATTTATATTTTTGACAGTTATTGGTCCGAGACCTAGGAATCCAAAGCATAAAATCGATGTCTATCTACAATCTTTAATAGATGAATTAAGGATGATGTGGTTTAGTGGAGTCTCGACATATGATATTTCAAAGAAACAGAACTTTTGTCTGTGAGTAACACTTCTTTGGACAATAAACAATTTCCTGACATATGGGATGCTAAGTGGTTGGAGTACAACTGGCAGATTAGCATGTCCGCATTGCATGGAGCAGACAAAATCATTTCACTTGGAAAATGGACGTAAACAATCTTGGTTTGACTACCACCGGCGGTTCTTGGCTTTAGATCATCCATACAGAAGAGGCACTAGGTCTTTTAGAAAGGATAAAGGTTGTGAGACAGCACACCCTGTACAACGCGCTTTTGAAGATAGTATGTTGGATAGAGTGTGCCATTTACAATAAATAATCAAGACACATGTGGAGCTTGGTAGGGATGATGGCAGAGGCATCTACTATAATTGGGCCAAAAAGAGTATCTTTTGGGATTTGTCATACTGGTGAACACATTTAATTCTTCATAACATAGATGTGATGCACAATAAAAAAAAAATATGCTCGATAATGTCTTTAACACAGTCATGAATGTAAAGGGAAAAATAAAGGTCAATGTAAATGAGCGACATAATCTAAAGGTCTATTGTGATACACCTAAATTATATGTGACTGGATTGGGTGACGGAAGGTCATCAATGCCAAAGGCTAAATACTCTATTACACTCGAACAAAAAAAAAATTCTACTTGAGTGCGTTAGAGATTTGTGACTCTCGGATGTATATGCTTCGAATTTAAGCAAGTGTGTTGATTTGAATGAGTTTAAAATGTCGGTTATGAAAAGTCATGATTGTCATGTATTTATGGAAAGGTTGCTTCCAAATGCATTTAAAGAATTACTCCGGGTGTTAATTTGGAATGTTTTAACTGAAGTCAGTCTCTTTTATCGCGACTTATGTTCTTCTAAACTTTTCACAACCCATATGAAGCAATTGGAAGATAATATTGCATTAATCATCTGTAAATTGGAGAAGATCTTCCCACTCGGCTTCTTTGATGTGATGGAGTATCTCATGATCCACTTGCCGTACAAGGCCAGGGTTGGTGGCCCTGTTCCATAGAGATGGATGTATCTGTTTGAGATGTGAAATATTGTGTTGTATTATATGCATACATACATGCATTATATGAATCCGTTCTGACAGTAAAAAATGTATTAAGTTCTTATATCATTTGAAGACCAAAGTTAAAAATAAGGTGAGAGTGGAAGGATCAATTTGTAATGCTTATTTAGTTGAAAGGGCATCTACATTCTTCTCCTTTATTTTGAGCTGCATGTGCAGATTAGACATACAACTATGGCTCAAAATGATGATGGTGTTCTTGATACAAGCTTACATGACAGTGGGTTATCTATATGCACTGTTTTAGAGAGGGTTTTGGAAAATATTCAGAATAGATATCTTACACTAGATAAATTTAAGGCTGTCACAAATTACATATACCTAAACTGTGAAGAGGTTCAACCATACATTACTTAAGTATACTTATTGCACATTTCTCGATTTTTTACGTCAATACTTAGAATAAGTATCTTTATGTGTTCGTTTTGATCATTTTAGAAAATTCAAAAACAACTTGCAGTTACATGCGCCGAGAATAACAAACCTTGAAGTTGATAGGGGATTAGAGTCAGAATTTGCTGGACGATTTAGGACTTATGTGAGTTGAACAAATACAAAATATGACTTATATATAAATTACATTAATAATGAAAGTGCATTAACACTTTGTTTTTGCTAGGTTCATGATCTACAAAATCAAGTGACTGATCAACATTAAAAAAACTTGGCCTGGGGATCTTTGAGACAAGTGAAATACTTCCATGGCTATTTCATAAATGGTTTTTGGTTCCATACACATGATCGGTCATTTGGAAAAAAAAAATTAACTATGGAGTTTGTGTTAAAGGCGACAGAGATAGTGGCAACGATTATTATGGAGTGTTGAAGGAGATTATTGAACTTCAATTCCCTGGAACTCCTTGTTTAAAAGATGTACTATTCAAGTGTGATTGGTTTGATCCAATGCTAAATTAGGAGGTTAAAATTCATCCTCACTAAAAACTTGTTGACATCAATTGCAAGAGGAATTACCCAAAATATAATCCATTTGTGTTAGCTCAACAAGCAACTTAAGTGTATTTCGCATCCTACCTAAGGAGCAAAAGACCAAAATCTGATTAGCTATCTGCTTGTAAATCGAAAGCTCGACATGTCATTGATACACCCGTTGTCGAGGCACCATATCAAGAGGAAGTAGATCACACAATGACAATCAATCTATGCATTGAGGATGACATCTTTGGAAGGTTAGAAGATGAGTCCAGTATTAGAGAGACAGTCGATGTTTTGGATTCGGGATTAAGGATGGAGAAAACACAACCGAACAATGAAAATGATGTCGAGGAAGAAGAATGGAAGACAGGATCCTCTACAGACAACAATATGGAAGGCTACTCATCCGATGATGATGGAAGTCCATAGACTTGGACCAAGTTTAACTAATATATAGAAACAATTATTAGTTCTGCTATCGTTACATTACAAGCGTTTTACTTTTCTTTATACTTATAACTGTATTATTTTTGTCTTCTTTCTATGTCTGACCGTATTTATATTTTTAAATAATTCCAGTCACATATGGCTTCCGAAGCCTCACCCAATGATCAGTCAGCGACTCATAAGACGTCAAGGGTAGAAGAGACATTGTCCCGGAGTATAGCTCCACGTATACCTTGCTCCACAGCTGTTACCCCCAGATAAAGACCAATCATAGCAAATCCCTAGCCTGATCCCAGATTCTTCGGGATCCACAATTGGTGCTCCCCATACTGAGGATACGCGACTTTTGATTGAGTCAGTTGGTGACTCGTAAGTTGAATAGATAATTGCATATTATACGCTTATCTTACCTCGCAAATTTATAAATTTGTCTTATATTACATATCTATTTTCTCGAAACAAGTTCACACATTTGGTTTGATGTGTGAGGGAGATGGTTAAGATTTTTAGGTAACACTACACTGGAGCCTATACTACCTTCTCACAAGTTCTGATTGATATTCGAAACATGTGGTTCTATTTGTGAAGTGTGAGTTTGATATGTTACTTATAATTTAACTTGTTATTATAATGATAAATAATTTGTATTATTTTTAATATATTTTCTTACTTGTAATTACTTGTAATGGCTACTTTGATTTTGCAGTCTTTCTTTTGTTGGCACCCCAAGCTTGCCGTACCAATCCGGGTTAATTGAGAAAAGAAATGTAAGGCTAGACTTTCAGACATTTTATTGAAGGCTCGGAAGAAGCATGGGAGTAGCTGCCCCAAGTGGATTTCCCTAGACCATTGGCCTACTTTTTCAGAGCATTAGGGGTCTGATAGGTGGCAACATGTCTCTTCTACTGCTAAGCGGACAGATCCACTGGTGAAGCGTCACACACAGGAGGTCCATTTCATTTACTGAGCATGGGAAGCAGATGGTAAGTATAAACATTTTTTACTATTCGTTATACCCTCTATCTTACACTTAGTCCATTATAAAAATTAACATCTAGTCATTTTTGGTACAATGATAGCAGAGATAGTTAGGTCCTGACTTCAGTTACATCGACCTCTTCAGACGCACCCAAATGTTTCAGGTCGGGTCGAGAAAGGGCCAATATATCAGTGATTGATCACGTCATATGCTAGTAAGAATATACAATCTTATACATGTTTAAGTTTAATATTATTTATATTTTGATCGCTGATTTTAAATATTTTATGTATATTTTCTTATCCCCAATTCAACATAATAGTGTCACTACTATTATTGAGCGTCATATACAGTCAGGTTCTCAGACAAATTCTACGAGTACAGTTGCACCAAGTATGGTGCCCAACGAGAAGATACTATTCATCGAGGTAGATGACAGAGCGTGCAAGAAAGAGTGAGTATACGGATTGTGCTCCGAGTCTTCGAGGGTGGGACGGAGATTGCAGCAGCCATGTACATTTGAGTTATCGACTTCTTCTACCTCATTTGATGTGAGCCAGTTACAGAGAGAATAACACACGGAGAGGAAGAGGCGGGAGAGGATTGAGTATCAGGTACAGATATATCGGAGTCACAGCCAGAGCTTGACTGAGTACCTAACACTTATGTCTCAAAACTTGAATCTACCTCCGCCACTGTTGATGCCAGCTGTTCAGGAAAACGATGTTGAGGATGAGGATGACATCATCATCAATTCTCCGGGTTCACATCCTGATCATCAGCCAGGTCCTTCCAATCCACTCCCGCCCCTTTCGTCGGCTCCAACATCCGCACCGATTGCTGCTTCATAGTTAAGACATTTGGACTACATTTTTATGTATTATTCATATTTATCATTATCATATTTAATAATTATACTATTTGATGGGCTTTTTTATTTAATCGATTATTAGCGTTACTTTGGTAGATGAACTTTCTCCCAATACATGACATTTTTTAAAACTATTTTTAAAATATTTTAAAATTATAATTCATTAACAAGGGATTAGAGGGAAATTAGAGATAAAAATTAAAAATCTATCGCTAATCCCTCGCTAAAAGCAAGGATTAGAGAGGGGTTAGAGGTAGATGTTCTATCTACTTAAAAATTCGTCGCTAATCCCTCGCTAACAGCGAGTGATTAGCGACGGATAGAAAATAGAGCGAATTACTCCGTAGCTAATCCCACGCTAATTTGCGAGGGATTAGAGACGGATCATTAAAATGATTAATTAAAAAAGAAATTTTCCTAGCTAATCCTTCGCTAATTGGCGAGGGATTAGAGATGGAAACTTTAACACGATTAATTAGAGAAGTTTACCGTAACTAATCCCTCGCTAATTTGTGTGGGATTAGAGACGGAATCTTTCCCTAGTTACGGATATTTTACATTTATTAAATGTTAAAATTAATCCGTCTCTAATCCCTGGTTATTTAGCAAGTGATCTGCCACGAATTTTAAAAATACTCGCAGATCCATTTCAAATATCGTTGCTGAAGCTCATTGACTGCTAAAAAATTTCCTCGCAAATCCGTCACAAATATTTGCCTTTGTAAGAAAGAATTTAGCGAGGGATTTTCTTGTAGTGCCACCCATTGCCAATTCAGGTGCAACCTTATCCAAACCGAACCCTAGAGAACCATACAAGAAAAACTCTGTTTCTAAGTTCTCTGTAAATTGCAACTTGTCTATATCATTTTTGTCTATTGGAAATGCATTAGGTGGATAGGTTGCCTCACAAACTGGGTTCAGAGTTGAAGTGCAAGAGTTGGAATACATAGGAAAGATCATGAAGGAGAAAATGGCGATGTGGAGATTAATAAGACTATGTTTAGTTAGACTGCTTTGTGGAACTAAATGAAGAGGGAAAATAAATATATAGATAAATAATGAATATATCTTATTTAGTTTGATGTAGATGTAGAGGAAAAATAGATCAGAAGAGGGTACCACTCCCCTTCCACATCAGTAATATTTCCTCCCCTTCCAATTTAGACAGATTGGGAGCGAGAAAATAAAGTGGGAGCAATTATTGACAACATTAACCCTATTTTAAACATTAAAAATTTAACAAATAAGATAATGAGAGATAAAATAATAAATTAAATTAATTATTCGCTTTCTTCTTTTCTCTCCTTCCACCTTTTCGTTTCTTCATACCAAATAAAATAAAAGTAAATACTATTACTTCCCTCCGTGAAAATAAAAGTGCATCTCCTTTTCCTCTTGCCCCTCCCCCTCCCCCATTCCCATTGCGAACCAAACATAGGCTATATATTGTCGGAAGAGGCAAAAGGAGTTGTTTGGATTGATGTTAGTCACGTTGGTGGTTTCCTGGTAATTTATAGTTTTTAGGAAATTGTAAACGGTAGAAATAGAAAATGGTGGTTTCTCAAAGTTTTATTTTTCTTTTTAATTTTGTTAATCCGTGAATAATGACTTGAATAAGTACAACAAACGCTCATAATAAACAAGCCGGAACTTGAGTTAATTGAGTTACGTTTTGATAATCTTAAATTTGAGCTTGAATTTGGAGTGTTAAATCAAGAATTATACTTAATTCAATGAAGATGTCTTTAAATTTGAACTCGATTTGAAGTTTGATTACTAAATAAATGAAAAGGTTTGAAATCAAATTATTTGAATTATTCAAAAAGTTCAAATTAATGTAAAATAAATATTTTATACGATTATATTATACGCAGATAATATTGAATAAGTATACACATAATTAATTTATATAAATATATATAATTGAATATATTTACAATCTTTTAATTAAAATATTTTAATATTTGAATTTAATTCAATTAAAAATTCAAACTTAATATTTCAGCGGTGAAGTTTGAATATGTGAATGAAAAAACAGCCATGCGCAGCCCTAGTTGTCCATAACCTTTAAGAAGTTTTTCTAAGGAGTTTTTCCAGGTCCACATAATTAATTAAAGCCCTCGAAGGCCGCGACCGCGAGAATGAGAGTCTCGAGCAATGACACAAATTCTTTTCAAATTTATCTTTTCCTATATTCTAACTATCTTAAAAATGATGTTAATATAGTAAATGATACATAAATTAAGAAATTGTTAAAATTTATATAATTATAATAAAAAATTATTATTTCTCTAAATAAAAGTAAATTTTCATTAATTAGATTAAGAATATGCACATATTTAATGAATTAAATATTTATTGAGTAATTAAAAGAAAAATAAATTAGAAATATACGTAATAAATGCATTTCTAATTTGTAAAATTGATAAGTATTTTAATATAATGAAAATAAAAAATATTGACATCTTTTTAAGATGGAGTGAGTATTCAACAATCCTTATCGATGATATCACTCAATATTTTCAATATCCACCGGGCATTCAAGTCGTCCTTTTTATCATTGGCTTCGTAAGAGCGAAGAAAAAAGAACAAAATTCCAAAGATGATGTGTTTCTCATTATTTTCCTCTTAAAAATTAAGTTTTGAAATTTTCAAAAGTATTGATTCTAGAACATATTTGATTTAATGTAAACCTGAAGATCTATCGCCCCAAGCCTCGATCTTCCAAAGATGACGTTAATGCATTCAAAGCTTGGATGGAATACAATCTACTTGTGAGGAGTGGCGGATACAGGACTCTAAGGATAGTGAAGGCATTTCTATATTTATAATTTTTAATATATAAAGTAAATTAAAAATTAGTTATAAATTAAGATATAAAATATTTAACATATATAAGAAATTTTAAAATTTTATTATTGTAATTGAAAATTTTGTATATTTTATAATTATTTTCAACTTAATTTCATATTTTAAAATAGTTGAATGATGAACTTAGTGTCGATATCACTAAATCATCTTTCTCAATGTATATAATATATTTGTATACAAACAATACTAATTTATATTTTTAATTTTGGATTCAATATTTTCTTTCTATTAAAAAATTATTTTTTACTTCCTTTATTACTTGTTAAGAAATTAATTTTAACACATTTTCTACTAAAAAATTATTTTTTTTGGGTTAGACACCTATTTGGAAATTAACATTTTATCACTTTTGAAGAAATAAAAAAGTAAGTAAGATCATATAAAAAAGAAAAAAAAAAAGCGCACACTTTAGGATTACAGTACCACTATATAAATGCTTATGAGACACAAAGAAACTAACATCACCTGCTTACGTAATTAGGCAGTTAAGCCGAAGCATTGAAGATATCTATAATAAATGACACAAGTTAGTATTCAAGTTTCAGCAAAGCTAGCTTCTAACTCCAGGCAAGCTTAAGTTAAAATTTATATATTCAATTTAGTTTAGTACTTTCAAAAATCGAATGAATTCAATTTCGGATTGCGTTCAACAAAAATAAAGGGGAATAAAAAAAAAAAGCAAAGTATAATTAATGCCTAGAAAGATTAGTATAGGAGGTAGATGTTGTACCAGCCAGTGTTCCTATATACACACGGAACAGTTAATACCTGTTTCTTTTCCCATTATAGTGTTATATGTTTTTCACCATGTATATTAATAACAAAAGGGAAAGTACTTCCAAGCCATACGTTTTAAGGAATCTGTTTCGAGTGCAGTAATTCGACAGTTTAAATTGGAAATCAGTAAGATTCGATATATGTGTGAATATTTTATCTGTGTTGATAATTTTTTTTTTTTAGTGAGATAATATCGTTTTGACATACAAATGTTTGTGTATAAGATGGTGTGTTATGTGCATGAATTTATGTCTTGTATACATAAATTGTTTTGGTTAGCAGCCATCTACCGGCTACGTACTAAAGATACCTTGCCGTTCTCCACACGAGATCCTTCTTGCCAGCTTTGTTGAAAATATGCTTGGTTGAGGACTAACAATTGTGCATGATATGATTCAAATTTATTAGGCAGTTCAATTGATTCTGAGTTTTCTTGAATTAATGTTTGAAGGGTTGGATTCAGTCTAGCGCTCTCAAAATTAAGCTCAAATTATTGTTATTTATTAAGGTAATTATAATTTAATAATTATTTATAGAGACGGAAACCACTAATCGCCTACTCAACACTTTTGCAAGGTCCTATTAACCGTGTATATATAAAATCTGCCTTGTGGTTGAAGTTGGGCCCTAGTCTTTTTCTTAAAATTTAGTATACTATATTTTAAATTAATATTTTCTTATTTACCACACATGTGCATACCCTTTCCAATTTTTAGTAATTTTAGTTTATAATTTAAAAAATCCTTTACAACAAAATGAACATCATAAGCTCAGGTGTATTTGGATTAGGATTTTTATCCTAATCTAAAATTATTTTAATTTAAAAAATTACTATTTTATATATATTTTTTTTAAAAAAAAACTATCATATACTCATAACACATTATATATATATTTTTAATCCCCTTAATTACACATATTTAATAAATTTTTATTATATTTTTACAAATTCATCTCAATTCAATTCTAATCCACTCACACTTCACCTGGTGCTGAATCAACACCCAATGAAAACACAACCTCCTTCACTTCTCCTATCGTTGGTAAAGATGACAAAAACTGGTTGTCCCCATGCGTACTCAACGAAGGAAATTGGAATATTGGAATAAAGATAAGAAAGCAAGTCAACCTCCTCCTCTTGCGAAAGAAGCTTCGTAAAAAAATCAACTGCTGATGTCTTAATGATAAGCTAATCAGAAATCAGATTTCCATCGCCATCACGAATAGAGGATCCAAAGCTTCTTCCTGTGACTAGCACAATATGATTGAAAAAATTGGAAAAGTTCTCAAATTTTTAATATTATGTCATAGGTTCAAATATTTTGTAAGATTAAACTTGAATCTTGAGTCCATTTGATATTGACCGTAAAAAAAAAAAAAGAAAGAAAAGAAAGATAGAGAGAGATTCAGAGGGTATTTTTGTAAGTTTAAGGGAGTTATAGAATATCAACAGATATCTTTATGTTTTGCTAGTTAAAAATTGCGTTATGTAAATGATAATATTATTTCCTATAAGATTGGAAAAAAAATGAATGATCCCTAAAAATAATAATAAATCAATTGCAGCCTAATCTAGTTTTCTTTTCTTTTTTATTTTAATACTTCCAATAGTTTAACAACTGATCTCCTAAATTAAAATACAAGTCAAATTCAACTGCTATGCTTTTATTAACCAAGTCACTAGGAAACACCAAAATAAATGATACAGCAAATAAACAACCGTTATGCGCGCATAAGTTGTTTAAGTGAAGTGAATAAAAAATTGAACTATTATATATATATATATATATTAAGGACCAATTTATTTTTTTTAAGGACGGTTTTATTTACACATTCTAACATATCTACTTTGTTTTATTTAATACATTTTACTTAATTTTTAACTATAATTTTCTTTGAGGCATAACTTTTTGCTCCCTAGACCAAAGGTATAATTTTATCCCCGATTAAGTACCTAATTGTAATTTAAGAAACTAGTGTGTGTGTGTGTGTGTGTATATATATAAAGTCGAGCTCAAGTTTGATCTATCAATGTTTGCTTAAGATTGAAGTTAGTGGTTGCATCTAAAATTAGTAAAGGTGAATAAGAAGGAAATTCTAATTAAGTGTAGAGGGTTGGTGTAAGAGTATGGCAGTTCTGTAACTGCCAATGAATGAGGAGTTGCAAGTACTCCTCTTACAAGTTAACATTAACTCAAAGACAATTCAAGCTTGATTTAGAACGTTTGGATGAGCATTTGCATTGTCTCTTGATAGGGAGATTTAACAAATGGCTATGAATACTAATATATTATATATAACCCTAACTTCTTTTATTGGAATTAAAAAGCTCAGTCCATTGTTCGTATGTTTGCCAACATCAAGAACTTGATATTCAGGAAGCAACCCTATTTTCCCCCTGTATATTGGATTGTTTGTCTACTAATTTGTGAACGTATATTCGGGGTATATTTCAAAGTAATTATTATAAAATTAAAAAAAAAATGTTTGTGAGCGTCAAAGTAAAAATATCCATGCCCAAATGGCTATTATTTAATACTTCTTAGTCACTAAGTAACTCTTTATTCTTTAGCAATTGTCGGCTGCATACGGACAGTAAAATTTGGAACATGCACTATAGTGGCTCAGTGATTCTCTTATGCTCTATGCCTAAATGACCTAGCTATTGCTCCATTTGCCCCCGAAGGGAAGAATCCTCCTGGCTTATGGTCATCACCGGTACCATATACGATCCTCGGTATCTCTGCAGGAGTCCTCGAGTATAAGAGAGGGAATCATAGTTTGCCGATAAAACGTTGGTAGAATTCCTGTTTTCTGCACCTAGTGATGGTGGCACAACGATGCCTTCGTCTTTGATGCCACAGTTTGCCAACCGGTTTCTTAGGTTGGAAATGCGATCAGTAAACTCAGCTACTGATTTTTATATGGCAACACCAATTGATTAGCTCGCTCGTAGAGATACGTTCTGATTACTGCATCTTGGCCTGCTTCAACCCCCAAGAGTCCTGCTAAAAGCTGCATAATGAAAATGTCAAGTCTAGGTATTGGATATTGTCAAGAGGACTAAAACACATGTGTACAATATTATTTTTACTTTGTACCCTAATGTTTTGACTAGATTTGAGAATTATTGTCATATCCGTTAACAATCAGTCCCTTAGACTATGGACTAGTGAGTAACTATGTAAATATCTTTTGATCAATATTAATTATTTTACATTTTGATAAAAAAAAAATGAAAATGTCAAGTCTAGGCTTGTTCTAGAGTTAGAGACTTCAGCTTACCCGGTCCCAACTAACATGCCAAGTTCCAACTAACAAAAGCCAAGCCCCAACTATATACTATAGTTTCAAGTGCAAGTGGAAGCCACCAAAGAAAGAGGAACTCACCCTTTTGCTCTTATAGCCATTGATGTTGGGATTTGTGCCAACATAGGCAACCAGTCGAACGTATGAAATTGCATAGGAACCTAACATGAAACTGAGGCAGTCTCGACAGGAATCAAAAGGAGACACCAGGAGATAACCAAATGCATCGTCAAACGCCTTTGCAAAGTTCCCAGCACTAATGTTTAGCAAAG
Source organism: Voacanga thouarsii (assembly GCA_026120185.1). Taxonomy (NCBI): domain Eukaryota; kingdom Viridiplantae; phylum Streptophyta; class Magnoliopsida; order Gentianales; family Apocynaceae; genus Voacanga; species Voacanga thouarsii. Next base: position 2,000,594 of record JANUWF010002200.1, read on the forward strand.
GTCTAGGGAATCCACCGACAGTTGTCTTAAGAGCCCTGTAAATAACCATAATACGTCAATGAAAATAAAGGAAATTCGATTTTATATGCAAAGGTATAAGAAAGTCAAGTAATGTACAAGTCCTATATCAAATATGGCGATGTTAAACAATATTGAAAATAAAGTGAGATGAACATCAAATAATCAACTTCTTCATAGCCAAACACAGCAACAATGCTCTTAGTTAGATGGTTAAGATTTGCTTTCCGGCCACTAATTGGAGGAGGACCATCCAATGCCAATTCTGGTGCAACCTTATCCAAACCGAACCCTACAGCACCATACAAGAAAAACTCTGTTTCTAAGTTCTCTTCAAATTGCAACTTGTCTATATCATTTTTGTCTATTGGAAATGCATTAGGTGGACAGGTTGGCTCACAAACTGGGTTCAAAGTTGAAGTGCAAGAGTTTGATATACATAGCAAAGATCATGAAGGTGAAATTGGCGACTTGGAGACTAAGACTATGTTTGATTTGACTACTATGTGGAAGTAAATGAAAAGGAAAAGTAAATGTAAAGGTAAATAATGTATTTATTTTGTTTAGTTGGATGTAGATGTAGAGAAAAAGTAAATCATGAGAGAGTATCAATCCCCCTCCACATTAGCATTTCATTTCCTTTCAATTTGGAGGGATTGGGAAAAAGAAAATAAAGTGGGAGCAATTAATAACATTGATCCTATTTTTAACATTAAAAATTTTAACAAATAAGATAATGAGAGATAAAATAATAAATTAAATTAATTATTCTATCTATTATTTCCTCCCCTTGCACCTTTTCTTTCCTTTATACCAAATAAAATAAAAGTAAATACTATTACTTCCCTTAGTGAAAGTAAAAATGTGTCTCATCTTCCCCTTTGCCCTCCCCCTCTCCCTCTCCCTCTCCCTCTCCCTCTGCGAACCAAACATAGGCTAAATGGGCAGCCATAGTTTTTATTTCTATTGTTGGAAGAGGCAAAAGGAGTTGTTTGGATTGATGTTAGCCACGCTGGTGGTTTCCTGGTAATTTATAGTTTTTAGGAAATTGTAAACGGTAGAAATAGAAAACGGTGGTTTCTCAAAGTTTTATTTTTCTTTTTAGTTTTGTTAATCTGTAAATAATGACTTGGATAAGTACTACAACAAATGCTCATAATAAAACAAGTTGAAACTTGAGTTAATTGAGTTACGTTTTGATAATCTTGAATTTGAGCTCAAATTTGACGTGAGTGTTAAATCAAGAATTAAACTTAATTCAATGAAGATGTCTTTAAACTTGAACTCGATTTGAAGTTTAATTATTAAATAAATGGAAAGGTTTGAAATCAAATTATTTGAATTATTCAAAATGTTTAAATTAATGTGAAATAAATATTTTATACGAATATTTTATACGAAAAAGATAATATTGAATGAGTATATACATAAGTAATTTATATAAATATATATAATTGAATATATTTACAATCTTTCAATTTAAATATTTAAATATTTGAATTGAATTCAATTAAAAATTCAAACTTAATATTTGAGCGGCGAAGTTTGAATAATTGAATAAAAAAACAGCTATGCGCAGCTCCATTGTCCATAACTTTTAAGGAGTTTTTCTAAGGGGTTTTTTCAAGTCCATATACCTCTCCGTTTTAAAATACTTGTTTGTAAAACTTTTTTGTTTTGTTTTAAAATATTTATTCATGTGCATATTTTTAAAACTAATAATTTTTTTATTCTCATTTTATCCCATTTATTTTGAGTAAACTACACAACTTTTCAAAACGCTTTTTTCTTCTTACTTTTTGAAAATTTTCACACTAATAGCTACCATATTTTTAATATGAATAGAATAAGAACTTTATCTAAATTGTAGCATTGTTTTCAACACTTTTAATATGTTTACAAAAAATTTTATAAATAAGTATTTTGAAACCGAATGAGTAATTAATTAGTGTTCGGGAAGGCTGCGAGGGTGAGAGTCTCGAGCAGTGACAAAATTCTTTTCAAATTTATTTTCAACAATCCTTATCGATGATATCACTCAATATTTTCAAAATCCACGCGTCATTCAAGACGTCCCTTTGATCATTGGCTTCGTAAGAGTGAAGAAAAAGGAGAACAAGATTCCGAAGATGATGTGTTTCTCATTATTTTTCTCTTAAAAATTAAGTTTTGAAATTTTCAAAAGTATTGATTCTAGAACATATTTGATTTAATGTACACCTAAAGATCTATCGCCCCAAGCCTCGATTTTTCACTTCCACATATATACCCAACCGCTATTGTTACCTAGCATATGCTTTTGAATGGCGTTCGTGCATTCAAAGCTTATGGAATGGAATACCATCTTTTTTTCTTTTTTTTTTTTATGCAAATGTAAATATTGTAATATTAATCAATAAGAATTTACATGAAAAACTAGTTTGCAGTCGGGAAGACTACAATCTAGAGGATCTCAGTACATATCTCAAAATTAGTCCTAACATGAGGGTACAATGCAAAAATTACAGTGTACCATCTACTTGTGAGGACCGGCGGATACAGGACTCTAAGGATGGTGAAGGCATTTATATATTTATAATTCTTAATATGTAAAGTAAAAATTAGTTATAAAGATATAAAATATTAATATATTAAAATACCTTAACATATATAAGAAACTTTAAAAAATTATTTTTGTAATTGAAAATTTTTAGATTTTATAATTATTTTCGACTTAATTTCATAGTTTGAAATAGTTAAATGATGAACTTACATTACAAGAAAAATTATGATTTGCGACGACTGCATGATCGTCACTAATTGCAACGGGACAGCAATGACAATGAAAATAGTGATAAGGTTTTGACCCACCATCGCAAAATCATCACTAATTGCGACGGATTTGCGATGACTAGTGCAAAACTCTCACTAATTACGATGACTATTGCATAAGTCTCACTAATTACGACGAATTTGTGACGGCTCAATAGAACCGTCGCAAAACCCTCGTAAATTAGCGACAGAATTTTATAATTATACATTAAAACTAAATAATTAAAAAATCGTCATAAAACCCTCACAAATTGCAATGAATTTGCGACGGTTCGATAATAAATTTATTTGTTTTAGAATTTTCAAAGAAATCGTCGCAAAACCCTCGCAAATTAGCGACAGTTTAACGACGGCTTTTGGTAATTATACTTAACACTAAATCATTGTACAAACCATCGAAAAACCCTTGTTAATTGCGACGAATTTGCGACGTCTTGATAGTAAATTTAATTTCTTAAATATTTTCAAAGGAATCGTGGCAAAACTCTCGTAAATTAGCGACGGTTTAATAACGGCTTTTGGTAACTATTTTTAACACTAAATAATTGTACAAGTCGTCGCAAAACCCTTGCTAACTGTGACGGCTCGATAATAAATTTAATTTTTTAAAGATTTTCAAAAGAACCATCGTAAAACCCTTACAAATTAGCGACAACTTGTAAAAATCGTCGCAAAACCCTCGCTAATTATAACAGATTTGCAACGACTCGATAATAAATTTAATTTTTTTAAGATTTTCAAAAGAGCCATCGTAAAACCCTCGATGGCATGATAATAAATTTAATTTTTTAGAATTTTTGTGTAACTGTTACAAAACCCTCGCAAAATAGCGATGGTTTAATGAAAACTTAATCCCTTGTAAATTCGTCACTAATCTAAAAAATTTTTTCCTTAAAGTTTGATTATATAAATAAATACACACACACACACACACATATATATATATATATATATATATATATATAATGTGTTGAAATAGTAAAATACACGAAAAAACATTATTAAGTAGAAATATTTATATATATATATAATATAAATATGATATTATTAAGTATATATGTATATAAATGTATATATATTAATATGTAAATATGTGTAATATAATATAATATAATATATATATATATATATATATATATATATATAATGTGTTGAAATAGTAAAATACACGAAAAAACACTATTAAGTAAAAATATTTATATATATAATATAAATATGATATTATTAAGTATGTATATATATATATATAAATGTATATATATTAATATGTAAATATGTATAATATATATGTATATATATATATATATATATTAATTTATATCATATATATATATATATGTGTGTGTATATATTAATATATATATATATATATATTTATTTATTACAATATTTAAAAACTATATTAACATATATATATACATACATATATTAATATAGCATATTTAAATTATATATACATATATATGTATATATTAATATATATATATATAGATACACATATAACAACATAAATAAATATGTATATATGTATGTATATATATTAATTTGTATATGTATATATGAATATATATATATATATTATTATATATGTATTAATATATATATTATATATATATATATATATATATATATATATTAATGTACTATATATTAATATATGTGTATTAATATATAAATACTAACACTCATATACACTTAATATATATATATATATATATATATATATATACCTATATATTAATTCATATATAGTAATATATATTAGTATATATATATATATAATATACATAATATATAATATAATATAATATAATATAATATAATAATAATATATATAATATACTATATATGAATTATATATATTATTATATTATTATATTATATTATATTATATATTATATTATGTATATTATATATATATATATATATATATACTAATATATATTACTATATATGAATTAATATATATGTATATATATATATATATATATATATATATATATTACAAGTACATATTATGTATATAAAAAAAATCATATATATAGTATAGATATATTATACTATATTTAATATCTAAAGTTTGGATATGAGTTTTTACTTTATTTAATTGAATAGTAAAATGCGCGAAAAGATATTATTAAGTGGAATATATTCAAATAAATATATAATATAATATAATATATTTATTAATTAAAATATTTTATTAATATTAGTATATTGATAAACCTTAGAAAAGGGGGAGGGGGGATGAATAAGGTTTATGACAAACAAATGTAAATTTGAAAGTTTTTATGCCCTTTTAAAAAAAAAAAAAACTGAATGCAGAGTTGCCTCACGGCTTCAAGAATGTAGACGGGGATGTTTTAAACCAGGACGGAATGGTAAGAGAATAGTTTGAACTAAAGACGAGTAGTTGAGGTATCTAGGATAGATTTACTGTTGAATGCACAAGTCTTAAATGACTCACAGATTTTAGAGAAAAAGATATAACATTTAGGATTTGAAGGCAGCAAAAATTCAGTGAAGAAATTTAGGCAAATAGCACAAGAAATGACTCAAGGATTTATAGTGGTTTGTTTCTTAAATGATCTACATCCACTACCTTAAATTTTCATTGAGGATTTCAACACTATTCACTAAAACATTTTCTCAAATCAATGGTGGTAGGTAACACCAATCTTATATAAGAGGATCACCACTCTTAGTTTTACACCAACCTCTTTAAACACAATAATCAAATATCACCCCAATTGGGTTTTACCTCCTTAACCTTCATATAAAACAGATTTAAGAGAGAGTACAAAGATAACTCACAGATTGAGCAGAATATGAACAACTAAGCACCAATATCTTTTATCTTTAAAATAATTTTATTTCACTTTGAAGCACCAATAAAAGGGGAGATTTTTGTATTCTAAAGTGTAAGAATGTTTCTAAGAGAGATAGCACAAAAATTTGCATCAAAATCAAGTTCTAAAGGTTTTTATAGGAGCCAAACTTAAAGTCCTAACGGATAGTAATGGCTAGTTACTTTCTATCAGGATTTCCGAGATTTTGGATTCACAAAGTGGAAGGACATCCGTCCAAAATGTGAGTCGAAAACGGCACTTTTCGCAAAGAGATATAATTTGAAAAATGCTATAGATAATTGGATGATGTTTTGGATTCAGAGGACGTCCAAAACTATTTCATCCGAAAATTCAGATTTAGAAATATCCTTTTCTTTTGAAATCATTTTTAAGTGCTTCAAGGTAAAACAAAACTGATCATAAGATAAAGAGATATAGGAATTTATAATTAATAACTTAACAACGATTCCTAGTCTATAGTTCTTTCATAAAGGCTTCAAGGTATACAAGCTCTCAAGTTGAAATTATACTTGATCAATCATTCCTTTGGGTTCCATTTGTTTAAGAGCGGCTTAGCAGTCTTATTAGCATGCCTTGAAAGAATAAAGGTCTAACATGTCCAATGACATATAGATTACACAAGTTAATCCATATTAATATTTTTCATAAATCAAAACATAGGAGAATATCCTTCGGGCTAACAATCTCTTCCTTTTTGAGTGATGACAAATTTGATGGGATTGTGACATAACAATATATATATATATATATAGACAGTATGGATATGTTAGACGAAGAGAGATAAGAATATTTTTAATCTAAAATGCGATCTCGCATTATATGTCTCAAAGAGTGCTTATGAGTTTAAGGTAAGAAAAAATTTAAACATGGTCTCATAAATATGGCTCAATGAGCCTATGGCCCAACCAACCTCCTTATCCGCATTCCTTCCATAAAAAGGACTATTTCATAAAGAAATAGCCAAATAATAGTAAAAAAAAAATGTATAAGTATGTACATAAAGAGATGTAGAAGATAAATCATCAACAGTAATACTCCTCTATGTATGTGCATAAATGAATAGTAGGATGACGGATACTGACAATGAAGTGTGTTGAGAACTAACTGGGAATTTAGATTTTGGACTTCCAAATCGTACATCCAAAACATGTTGAAATAAGACAGAAGATCACTTCTTCTAAAAGCAGTTTTGGACTGGGGTTTTGGATTGACAAATTTAAGATCCAAAACTCCTCCTGTGTTTATGCTGGGCAAAAGAAAATTTTCACAAGCAAAATTTTCACAAGGATAGATCAATGGTTATCAACCAACTCAGTTTTCTCAAGGAATTTCAACACAAAGAATGTTCTGTGCAACCTAAGCATAAATATCATCATCATCCGAATACGCATGACAGCTTTCATCATAATCACAAAGTCACTTTTGTTGGTGCTAAAACACAAAATAGATTTCAAGTTTTGAATCCATATTCAACCAAATCACAATGGAATGAGACCAAAGATTACAAGGATAATTATTGTATAACCACAATGCCATTTTCTCAATCCATATCACCTGAGTTACATCAAGTTATCACAGTTCATACAACCCAAATCAAAATCACCAAGTTATAATCACAATCAATCACCAAGTCAGAATCACTAAGTCATAATCAATCCTAAACACAATCCAATTTAATCACCAAGTCATAATCATAATTAATCCTAAACACAATCAAATTTCTCCCCCTTTTGTCATAAAAAAAAAAACTAAGGAATGTAGCAGGATTGTCAGTGCAAAAGTAAAATTGTTCATGCAGAATATATAAAGTAGAAAGCATATAAAACTGTTCATCAGAGTAAATTGTTTGTGCATCGAAAGTTAGTAAGCAGTAAGTATCAAGGGTAAATCAAGAAATGTGAACGGTCTCGGGCATGAAGCTGGCACCCTTCTTGGAATGCTATCCAGCAATCCTATTGGACTTTCTCTTGACTACCACATGTTTTATCCTGCGTCCTGAAGAGCTACCTGCGGGAATTGGCTTGTCTTTGCAATGGTGGCTGGATCAACAGATGGTGCAACAAGTATCAATTCAACTGGTTGGGATGGAATTTGTTCAACCGTGCATGATATAGCAGGTGTAGCTAGAACATCTTCAGTGGCAACTTTCTCAGTTGCAAGGGAGTGTCCAGAATCCTTTGCAGCCTCATCTTTGTTTAGAGAGGGAATAATTGGTTCATCGGAGACTTCTTCAGTAGTCTTTTCCACTTTCTTTCCCTCCACATTACTCAATCTATTTTCAAAATTCTGCAACGCAGTCTTAACTTCTGTGCTAAATCCATCAAATTTTTCAGCTAAACTATTTACAGCATTTAAGATGCTCTGAGTCGGTCCACTTTCCTCAGTCTTTTGCCTGCCCTTATTTGAAGATTTCTCTGCTATTTCAGCCTTCCTTTTTGTTCCTGTTGATGCAGTAGGTGCAGTCTTCTTTCCTTCGGCCTTGATTTTGATAAGTTTTTTCCTTTCTTTATCTGACACATCCCTAAGCAAGACCCATTCATTATTCACTTGTACAACCTATTTTCTCGAAGGATTCCATGTTGTACACATTTGTCTTAAGATATCCAGGAGTACAAGTACTGAGATTCAGTTGAAATGCCTAAAGACTATGGTTAAGAGATTTCCATAGGGTAGCGCCTTATGAGATGTATTTCTCGATTGAAGCATCAGCTTCACTGCCAGAAAATCAAAACTGATATGTCTTCCTTCAGACAGAGCCAATATCAGTATCATTTGCATGATAGTCACAGATGTTTTATGCCCAAAACTTAGTGCAATAGTAGACACCATATGGTTCAGAATCCTTCCAAAACCATTCAGCGACTTTGAATTTCTATCATTTGAATTTTTAAAACTTTTCCCTCCAGTAAACCTTGTCTCAAACCCTCCCAAATCAAATAGGTTCAATTCTTCTGGAAATTTGTTCATTTCAAAGAATTAGATTCCTCCATTTCTGACTCCAAAAATTCGATTTAACATCTGATGGTCAAATTCCATGTTTACATAGCCTACTCTAGAGGTGTACCATTGTACCATAAAACCTTCGCCAGTCTTCTCAAGCCTTCCTTTTCTTAAATTGGAATAAAATTTCCAAACTAGTATGGTATATAATTTTTCATATACTGACAACAAGGCCCCCCAATCAAGAGTCTCAAAAAAATTCAAAATATCAACAAAGTGTAAAAATGCCTCAGCATCGACCCGATATCCAGAGATTACAGTCATATTCCTAGATAGCTAGTCATTAAACTCAAATTCACATTTTAAATCGAGAAATCAAGGTACCTGAGTTTCAGAGCTTTCCTGTAAAGGAAGCTCTTGTGATGAGTCAGACAACGAAGCTATTTCTTCAGTGACGGTCTTCTTGCCTTTCTGTTTGATGACAGGTTGGGTGTCGACAACAGCTTTCCTCTTTGCCACTGTTTTGCTTTTCTTGCCCTTCTTCATCTTTTGTTCGATTCCTTTGTCTGATTTTGGTAGTTTTTCCATGGAAGTAGCGAGTAGAAGACGGGAGGTTTTTTGTTTTAGTAGAGAAGGTGAAGATACGGAGTGAGAGAGAAACAGAGTGATCAATGGTGGTTTCAAATTTCAAGAAGAGAAAAATGTAGCACCTCTTTTTTAGATTTCCTAGGTATTTGAGTAGATAAGTATAATCAAGTACCCTTGACAGAGATTTCATCAGAGATAGGATGGGTCTTTTTGAAAAACACAAACATTTTGAAAATTCAAAAAGTGGATTTTAGACTCATGCGCTTTTTCATCAGAGTAGAAAAAAATTGGGCTTTACACGATTTTAGACTCCTACTAGTTTGGACTCAAACTACGTCTAAATTCGTTCGTTGGCATAATGATCGAAAGATATTTTATCAAGGGAATTTTAGATTTATGTTTCTTAGATGTTACGTCCAAAATCACCATCCGAAAGTGTATCATCAGAAGTTCTGCAAGAATGAACAAACAAATCCTTGGCAAAATTATTAGTTATATAATTTTGATAATTTTCAAACCTCTTCTCAGATGATTAAAGCTAACTTCGGCCAGTGGTTTAGTGAAAATATCTGCAAACTGTTCATCAGTTGGAATAAATTCCACATATACATCACTTTTAAGCACAACATCTCTAATAAAATTATACTTAATTTTAATGTACTTAGTTCTAGAATGCTGAATGGGATTCTTTGTGAGATTGATAGCACTAGTATTATCACATAGGAGAGGTACGCAATTAAAATTTAAACCAAAGTCAAGCAAAGTGTTTTTCATCCACAAAGTTTGCACACAGCAACTCCCTACAACAATGTATTCTGTTGTGGTTGTTGAGAGAGATACACAAGCTTGCTTCTTGCTATACCAAGAGACAAGAGAGTGTCCAAGAAACTGACAGTGTCCACTTGTACTTTTTCTCTCAACTTTGCACCCAGTATAGTCGGCATCCGTGTATCCTATAAGATCAAATGAATTAAATCGAGAATACCATAAGCCATAGTCATAGGTCCCAATTAAGTATCTAAGGATATGTTTTACAGCACATGTATATGAGATTCCTTTGGAAATGATTGAAATCGAGTACAAAGATATACTGAGAACATAATATCAGGCCGGCTGGCAGTAAGATAAAGGAGACTTTCGATCATATCTTTATATTTTAATTCATCAACTTTCTTTCCTTTTTCATCTTTATCAAGCTTTAATGATGTGCTCATATGTGTACTTATTTCTTTTACTTCGTTCATACCAAACATTTTAAGGAGTTCCTTGGTATACTTAGCTTGATTTAAGAAGATTCTATTTTTTATTTGCTTGATTTGAAGTCCAATGAAGAAATTAAGTTATCTCATCATACTCATTTCAAACTCTTTATGCATTATCTTGACAAATTTCTTTCATAAGGAATCATTAGTAGCTCCAAAAATAGTATCATCAACATATATTTGCACAATTAAGATATTATCAGAATTTTCAGATTTGATAACTAATTTAGTGTCAACTAAGCCTCTTGAGAAACCTTTTGAAAAAAGAAAATTACTAAATCTTTCATACCACGCTCTTAGAGCTTGTTTTAAATCATAAAGGGTTTTGAAGAGTTTAAAGACATAGTTTGGAAAATATTTATGTGTAAAACCAGGAAGTTGCTCCACATATACTTCTTTTTCAATGCAACCATCTAAGAAAACACTTTTGACATCCATTTGGTAGAGCATAAAACCTTTAAAAGATGTAAATGCAAGTAACATTCTTATTGACTCTAACCGAGTAAGAGGAGCAAAAGTTTTATCATAATCAATGCCCTCTTCTTGATTGAATCATTGGGCAACTAATCTGGCTTTATTTCTAATAACAAAACTATATGCTCATCAAGTTTATTTCTAAAAACTCACTTGATACCAATTACAGAATGGTCAAGTGGTCTACGGACAAGCTTCCAAACTTGATTCCTTTCAAATTGGTTCAACTTTTCTTGTATGGCCATAATCCAAAATTCACCATATAAGGCTGCATCAATAGAATTTTGTTCAGTGCTAGTGAGTAGAGAAAAATTAGCAACAAAATACCGTCTAGTTTTGACTTCACAACTAGGATCACCAAAGATCTGTTCTTTTGGATGGACAATTTTGTACTTCTAATTTTTTTGGCAGATCTTGATTCGTGGGCTCTTCAGTCCTTTGTTTATTTTTTTTCAGCTTGTTCTTCTTCTAATTCCTCTTCTTTAGCATGAATATCAAGTGGAGGAGCCATATGCTGCTCATTGCCCTTTTGATTTGAGATACCTAAATCATCATCATCATCATCATTCCTAAAAGAGTATATATTTGATTCATCAAACACAATATGTACGAATTCTTTCATACATAGAGTTCTTTTATTGTACATTCTAAATGCCATTTGTTGCAAGAATATCTAAGAAATATAGCCTCATCAAATTTGCTATCAAATTTTCCAAGGTTATCGCGAGTATTGAGGGCAAAACATTTGCATTCAAAAACTTTAAAGTATGAAATGGACGAAACTTTGTCAAATAAAAGTTCAAAAGCAATTTTTCTTAGAAAGGTCTTAGTATAACACGGTTGACAATAAAGTAAGCTATATTCACAGCCTCAGCCCAAAAATATTTTGGAAGGGAGTTTTCACAAGGCATTGATCTTGTCATTTCTTACAATATTCTATTTTGTCTCTCAACCACACCATTTTGTTGAGGAGTTTTGGCTACTGAAAAATTGTGTGAAACACTACTTTCATCAAAGAATTTTGTAAAGTTATGGTTGCGAAATTCTCTACCATTGTCACTTCTAATTGAAATCAATTTACAACCAAGGAAATTTTGAACACGTTTGAGTAGTTTTGAAAATTTAGAGAAGGCTTTATCTTTTTGAGTGAGAAATAAAGTTCAAGTGAATCTTAAGAAATCGTCTACAATCACATAGGCATACCTCTTACCACCAAGACTAGTAGTCCTCATAGGTCCAAACAAATCCATGTGTATGAGTTCAAAAGGTTTTGATATATAAATCATTTTCTTGGGTTTAAAAGAGGTTTTGGTTTGTTTTCCAAATTGACAAGCATTACAAACTCGATTTTTATCAAATCTCATTTTGGACAGTCCTCTAACAAGATCCTTTGAGGATAATTTGTTTAGCAAATCGATAGATATATAACCCAACCTTCTATGCCAAAGGTAGCTATCATCATGGAGAGGCATCTAATATTATAAGCCACAAGATCATCAAGATAAAGAACATGCACATTTCCAACACGATTAGCAACAAAAATAGTCTTATTGCTGAAACTATCCATGATGATGTAAGAATCTTTTTTAAAAACATGTTTGCAACCATTATTACATAGTTGGTTAATGCTAAACAAATTGTACTTTAATTCATCAATTAATAGCACTTGTTTGATGATGGTAGAGGATCCCTTACTAATGTTACCTATCCCAAGAATCTTTCCCTTCTTTTTGTCTTCAATATAACTTGAATGTTTTCCAGTAGTCTAGCATTTTCAGTTATGTGCCTCGAGCATCTACTGTCCAAGAATCACTTTGTGAAGCTCATCTTATCTGACAAGTGTTCCTATACATAAGATATAAGAGTGATTTTTGGTACCTATACCTTCTTGGGTCCACGGCGGTTAGTAATAGTACTTTTTACCTTCCAAATTATTTTTGTACTAGATTCTACTTTTTTTTTTTTTTCTAATATGACACTTAGATGCTTTGTGTCTAAATTTTTCACAATATATATGCGCAACAATTGTGTTTCCCATATGAAGTTCTATCCTTAACAAAGTATGGTCTATGATTTTTCATTCATTTTGTACCTATACCTAAGACCATTTCAGTTTCCTACTATGTGTTGTGCACCAAGTAATTTTTCTAAGTTGTTTTTTCCATTTGTAAATTTCTCAGTGCATATGGTGAAGTCATCAACTCTATTTTTCATATCATTAAAATTGCTAATCACACAAGCATTTATTTTCCAAATACTTACAATGCAAAATGCTTAGGACAATATCCTTTTCAACATTTAAGTACATAACGAAATCAAGTAAAACATTATTTTCATTTAACAGCTTTCGATTTTCATCTAACAGGGAATCAATTTTCACTTTCATTCCCTTGTTTCTTCTAGATAGCTTTTTAAGCTCATAAAACATGTTGAAAAGCAGCTCATTTAGGTCATTAGGTTTTTCACAATCAGAATCATGCAATTCGGATATCAAATTTGGAGATGTGGGATTTACCTTAATTATCCTCCATAGCCATAAAGCAAATGTTTGCTTTTTCATCTTCAGATTTACAGCTTTCTTCAGTCTCGGATTTAGCTTGGTCCCAAGTCCCAATCAATCCTTTTTCTTTCTTCATCTTGGTGTCTTTCTTCTTTTTTGAATTGCTTAGCTTTCGTTTCTTTCGCTATTGGACAGTCAGCGATGAAGTGCTCTGTGCTTTTGCATTCAAAACATTGAGGCTTAAAAGAAAAAATTTGTCCCTTCTTTTTGATAAACTTCTCACCTTTTTTTGAAATGGCCTTTTCTGAACATTTTTCTAAACTTTCTGGCAACCGTAGCCAATTCCTCTATGTCCAAATTAGTACCGCCATCACTATCGGTTTGATCACTGTTGACTTCCTCATCAGTTACTTTTAAGGCCGTTCCTCGCTTCTCTTTGTTATCATCATCATGCTCTTGAAATCTTTTGAGTTTTATTTCATGGGTCAATAGAGAGCCAATTAGCTTTTCAGTCGGCAAGCTATTCAAGTTTTTAGATTCCTCTATAGCCAAGGTTTCTGGCTGCCAACGTTTTTGCAAAGCATCAAGCAATTTTCTATTTTGCTCATCGAGGGAAATTTTCCCATAAGCCTTTAGTCCATTCATGATATTTGTGAATCGAGTGAATATATCAATTATGTTATCAATTGGCTTCATAATGAATAGTTCATAGTCTCGGACTAAAAGTCCTAACTTCAATTCCTTCACTTGATTAATCTCCATATATCATGAGTTGAATCACAACCACTCACATGGCTGTATTCGTTTGCATTGAGAGCACAACATAAAATGTTCATTACTTGATAGTTTAAGGTCATTTTAGCATTGTCATTACTGTTGTATTCATCACTTTCTTTAGGCACTATTTCGCCTTCAACAACTTTGGTTGGGACAAATGGTCCCTTTTCAATCAGATTCCATAGCTCAAAGTTTATTGAGCAAACATATATTTTCATCCTATTTTTTTCAGAATGTGTAATTGCTTCCATTGAACAAAGGAGGTCTATTTATGAAAGACCTTTCGATGTAAGGCAGAGCAGATGTGTTTGCCATATGAATCTTTGCTACAAGACTGTTAAAACAAAGATAGTGTAGACCAACTCTCTGATACCAATTGATAAATCTTAGAGGGAGTGAATAAAGTTTATGGCAAACAAATGCAAATTTGAAAGTTTTGATGCCCTTTTAAAAAAAAAAAACTGAATGTGGAGTTGCTTTGCAGCTTCAAGAGTGTAGACAATGATGTTTTAAACCAGCATAGAATGGTGAGAGAATAGTTTGAAATAAAGACGGGTAGTTGAGGTATCTAGGATAGATTTACTGCAGAATGCACAAGTCTTAAATGAGCCATAGATTTTAAAGAAAAAGATACGGCATTTTATAAGATTTGAAGATAGCAAAAATTCAGTGAAGAAATTTAGGCAAATAGCACAAGAAAAGACCCAAGGATTTATAGTAGTTCGATGCTTAAATGATCTACATCCACTACCTTAAGTTCTCACTTAAGGATCTCAACACCATTTACTAAAACCTTTTCCCAAATCAATGGTGGTAGGTGACACTAATCTTACATAAGAGGATCACCACTTTTGGTTGTACACCTAACCTCTTTAAACACAACAATCAAGGCTCACCTTAGTTGAGTTTTACCTCTTTAACCTTGATACAAAACAAATTTAAGAGAAAGTACAGAGATAGCTCATAGATTGAGTAGAATATGAACAACTAAGCACCAATACCCTTTACTTTTGGAACAATTTTATTTCACTTTGAAGCACCAATAACAAGGGAGATTTTTGTATTCCAAAGTGTAAGAATGTTTCTAAGAGAGATAGCACAAAAATTTGCATCAAAATCGAGTTCTAAAGGCTTTTATAGGAGCCAAACCCGAAGTCCTAATAGCTAGTAACGGTTAGTTACTTTCTGTCAGAATTTCTAGGATTTTGAATTCACAAAGTGGAAGGATGTCTATCCAAAATGTGAGTCCAAACCGACCCTTTTTGCAAAGAGATATATTTTCAAAAATACTACAGATCATTAGATGATGTTTTGAATTTAGATGACGTCCAAAACTATTTCATTCGAAAATTCAGATTTAGAAATATCATTTTCTTTTAAAATCATTTTTAAGTGCTTCAAGGTAAAATAAAACTGATCATAAGGTAAAGAGATATAGGAATTTACAATTAATACCTTAACAACGATTCCAAATCTATAGTTTTTTCACAAAGGCTTCACGGTATGCGAGCTCTCAAGTTCAAGTTATACTTGATCAATCACTCATTTGGGTTCCATTTGCTTATGAATAGCTTAGCAGTCTTATTTGCATGCTTTGAAAGAACTGATGTCAAATATGTCATATCACATATAGATTACACAAGTTAATCCACATCAATATTTGTCATAAATCAAAATACAAGAAAATACCCTTCGGGCTAACATATATAATTAATATAAGGTGAAAATAAATACAAAAATCTGCATAGTCTAGTAGTGGAGCACATACTTTCCCACAACAAAGACGCGAGTTCGAGCCCTGTATCCAGCAACAATTTCAATAATTATTAGTTAGGGAGATTGTGACGGCCTACCGGATTGGTTCCTGGTTGGGTCGGGTCGGGCCTCGATTTAATAATTAAAAACTTTAAAATTCGATGACCGTCACTAAATCGTCATAAATTTAATAATTAAATTTTTAAAAAATATTAAAATTCCGGTGACCCTCACAAAACCGTCGCTAACTCGCCGTCACAAAACCGTTGCAAACATAATTATAAACTTAATTATAATATCATTAATTAAATGACCGTTGCGAATTTAATTATAACACTACAGGAAAAATCGCGATTTGCGACGAATTTTTTGCGACGGCTTCAATACCGTCGCTAATAGCGACCAATTTGCGACGATTTTCAAACAAGTCGCGAGTTGACCAAAACAGTCGCAAATTTGCGACGGTTTTGAGACGATTTTGCGACGGCCAAAATACCCATCGCAATTCGTAGCAAAATCGTCGTTATTTGCGAGGGTTTTGCGATGGTATTTATGCCTTCGCAAATTACGAGGGTTTTGCGACGGCGATTTATTTTAAAAAAATATTTTTAAAAAAATTTTTGAACGTCCATCGCAAAACCCTCGCAATTTGCGAGGATTTTGCGACGGCAAGTTATTTTTTAAAAAAATATTTTTTAAAAATTTTTTTGAATGTCCATCGCAAAACCCTTACAATTTGCGAGGGTTTTGCGATGACAAATTATTTTTTAAAAAAATATTTTAAAAATTTTTGAACATCCATCGCAAAGTCCTCGCAATTTTTTTAAAAAAATATTTTTTAAAAAATAAATTACCGTCGTAAAACCCTCGCAAATTTTTTTAAAAAATATTTTTTAAAAAATAAATTACCGTCGCAAAACCCTCGCAATTTTTTAAAAAAATATTTTTTAAAAAATAAATTACCGTCGCAAAACCCTCGCAAATTGCGAGGGTTTTGCAACGGCAAATAACCCTCACAATTTACGAAGGTTTTGCGATGACAAATTATTTTTTAAAAAAATTTTTTTAAAATTTTTGAACGTCCATCGCAAAGTCCTCGCAATTTGCGAAGGTTTTGCGACGGTAATTTATTTTTTTAAAAATATTTTTTTAAAAAAATTTTTGAACGTCCATCGCAAAACCCTCGCAAATTGCGAGGATTTTGCGACGGCAAATAACCCTCGCAATTTGCGAGGGTTTTGCGACGACCGATTGTTTTTTTAAAAAATATTTTTAAAATTTTTGAACGTCCATCGCAAAGTCCTCGCAAATTGAGAGGGTTTTGCGACGGTAATGCAGCCCTCGCAAATTGCGAAGGTTTTGCGACGATCGATTGTTTTTTTAAAAAATATTTTAAAAATTTTTGAACGTCCGTCGCAAAGGTCTCGCAATTTGCGAGGGTTTTGAGACAGATTTTGGGCCCTCGCAATTTGCGAGGGTTTTGCGACGGTCAATATTTTTAATTAAAAAATAAATAAATGAAAAAATTTATAGAAAATCTCAAAACCCCAATTCGTCGCAAATCCGTCACTAATTGCGACGAATTTGCGAGGGTTTTACAACAAAATAGGGTTTTAATCTTTTTTTTTAAAATTTTTCTTTATGTGTTTATGTGATGGTGTATTTTGACAAATTTACTGAAATATTTTTAATAAGATTTCTCAATTAGTGCATTTTATTATAATTTTGTATATGTAATTATGTCATGTTATACACCTAATGTATTGCATAAGTAAATGTATATAGTTAATTATGTTATGTTATATACTTATTCTAATATATAAGTGTATATGTATATAATGTATATAAGTATCTGTTTAGTTTAATATATATATATATATATATATATATATATATATATATATACTATAACATGTAGGTATATATATACATATGTCTAATTTTTTAATCTATCACTTTGATTAAGTAGTGTATAAAGTAAAATATATAAAGAAAAATAATTCAAATACTGTTATTATTGTTGATATCACTAAAAAAATGATAAAATTTATAATGTAGAGATCAATTTGTAATGTTCTTCGTCTCCTACATGTTAATATATATTATACTAATTTAGCTATGTATATACATATGTCCAATTTTTTAATATATCTATTTTGTTAAGTGGTGTATAAAATAAAATATGTAAAGAAAAACAATTCAAATACTGTTATTATTGTTGAGATCACTAAAAAAAATAGTGAAAATTATAATGTAGAGATCGATTTGTAATGTTATTCACCTCCAACATATTAATATATATTATACTATATAGTTATATATATACATATATCTAATTTTTTGATCTATTTATTTGATTAAGTGGTGTATAATTAAAATATATAAAGAAAAATAATTTACATAATAATAATATTATTAAAATCACTAAAAAATAATAAAAATTATAATGTATAAATCGATTTATAATGTTATTCGTATTAATTTATGAGAAATTAGCGAGGGTTTTATTTTTTCGTCACAAATTGTGACGAAATAGCTAGAAATTTAAAAAAAACTAAAATTTTCGGAAATTTTTAACTCCCTTCTTTTTTTTTCCCCCTCCTTCTTCCCACATCCTTCTTCCTCACCTTCCCCTTGCGCCGCCGCCATCTCTCCCCCCTCTCCCCGCCGGCGACCTCCCTCAACTCCCCCCCATCCCGCGCCCCCCTCCCTCAACTCCCCCCTCCCTCATCCCGCGCCCCCTTCCTCAACTCCCCCCCATCTCGCGCCCCCCTCCCTCATCCAGCGCCCCCCTCCCTCAACTCCCCCCATCCCGCGCCCCCTCCGCAGTGCCCCCTCCCTCAACTCCCCCCCCATCCCGCGCCCCCCCTCCCGCAGCGCCCCCCTCCCTCAACTCCCCCCCCATCCCGCGCCCCACTCCCTGGCTCTCCCACCCCCGCAGCCCCCTCCCCGTGCCCTCCCACCCCCGCCCCGGGCCCCCTTCCTGCAGATCCCCCTCGGCCCCCCCGCTCTGCTGCCCCCTTCAGCCCGCCCCCCTCAGTGAGCGCCTCCACTGCCATTCCTGTGCTACTGCTGTGCTGTTGCTAAAGCTGATTCATTTGGGTAAGTAGTTAGAATTTATCTCTTGAGCTACTTCATTATCTTATAAACTAAGTCCATGTTGAGCAGATTTGCATTTCCCCTGAAACTTTGAAATTTGGGTGATTATTTGTGAATGAGCAGAGTTGGAATTGATGTATAAAAGTTGTATTGATGTTGGGGTTGAATTTGAGGAGATTGGTAGTGACATGATGGTGGTTTGATGTGAGATTATTGATTTAAATTTGGAATTGTGAACTGGAATTGCTAAATTGTTAGTTAGAATTGTTGTCCTTTTTAAACATTCATGGTGTTTTGATCTATACTTATATGTGATATACTTTGTACAAAGTACACTCTTTTTTACCCTGTTATAAAAAAATTACTACTTTGATCAAATTATATGGGAACTATGTTTTAGCTATATAAATCCTTATAAATTAATTTGATTGTTTATGTGCCATAATAGGAAGGTTGATATCTGATTAGTTTAGTAATCTTATTACTTGATTATAATAATATATTAGTGTCTCTAGTGGAAGATTTAACTCTAGTAGAATGCTTTGAAGGCTCTTTTATGTGAGAAATTCGTTTCCTTAGATTATGAAGATGTAGGAGGTGCGTGTTGTTCATATAAATTGCCTTTGTGTTGAATTCAAATGTTGGATTCCCCGTGAGTAATGGATGATTACTCCTCCTGGGTAATGGGTGATTACCCCTAGTTATCCTTTTATTATTATTATTATTTTTGTATAAATGAATGATTTGTCTTTGTTGTTTGCAATTGCATTTTGATTGTATAATTTTGAGGTGGCCCTGTGCCTGGAAAATGTCCAATTACAGGGGAGACTCTGTCAAATTTTTTTTCAAAATCTGCCGCTATTTACTGTGGAGTAGAATAACTACCCTTATCTTGGAGTGTATTATTCGATTGAACATGAGTATATATCCCATAATAGCATTATTATTAAAAATAATATTGCTAATAAGAATAAGAATAAGACTAATGAAATGAGTAATAATAATAATAATTTCATATATAGGTGGATGTTAATAATAGCAGGAATAATATACGTTATAGAGAGAGTTTAAACAAATATAAACATTGGAATGAAAATAAATAAAACGTTATTATTTTAACCATTGGAATGTGTAAAATAAGAATATAATTAGCTTTAATATTATTTATCTTAATCAAATTCCTCAATTTTCTCATTTATTTCCACATTTATTTTCACTCTTCAAATAATTGTACTTTTCACCTCAATTAAATGTAGAACTTGGTTAAAACGTAGATATTGAAGGTGTAACTGTATCCAAAGATAGCAATTGTAAATTCTATGTTTTGGACCTCTTTTTGTTAGATAATAGAAAGGAAAATGTAATTACACTTCTCTTCCTTTTGTTTAAGGGGTGATTTTAATTATTGAGTTGATTGTTATTTTCTCTCATTTAGACGTCATGGAGGATCGTAGTTGGATGTATAGAAGGCACGCTTCAAGTGTAAAATGGATCACTATTGAATTTGAGGAAGGGGTTAAGGCTTTTTTGACATTTGCCTTATCAAATGCAATATCAAGCATAATTAGATGCCCGTGTGCAAAATGTAAGAATAAAAAGTATCTAGATCCAACACAAGTTAAGCTCCACCTGTGGAAGTCTGGATTTGTGCCTAGGTATTACCGGTGGACATGTCATGGTGAGCCATTCGAGTGTCCCTCAAGTGTGTCTACCTCAATCCCAGAATTTGATTCACATCAAGAAAATCTGTCTCGCGAAATGGTCTTAGACGTAGCAGGACCTGACTTTCCCCCTGAAGCTCCATTACTATCCCATGCCAAATTTTAATTTACAATTTATTTGTTACTTGAATCTACATGCCTTGAATCTTTTAATTTTTATTATTTTAAATTCCATCACATACAATTTTGTTTCATAATTTTGTCTAATTGTCGGGAATCTCATCTCCTTCTTTTTTTTGCAGGAATCTTTCGTTTAGACTTGTACATCCTGGAGGATTTTTATTATTCCTTATTATATTCTTTTGTGGTGTAAACAACAAGGTAATTTATATATTGTATTGTTGCTGTATTGACAGAAAATTCACAAGGACAGAGGCATTTATAATTTTTAGCTTGATTTTAACTATATCTAACATTTTAATTGGAACCCCGTGAGTGATGGGTGATTATTCCCCGGAGTGATGGGTGATCATTCCTCATGGGTAATGGGTGATTACCCCTAGTTATCTTTTGAATTTTTCTATATTTAAAAGATCTGTCTTTGTTGTTTGTAACAGCGTTTTGGTTGTCAAATCTTGAGGTGGCCTTGTGCCTGGGAAATATCCAATTATAGGGGAGACTCTGTCAATTTTTTTTTTTTAAAATTCAATTTACAAGTACAATGTTTATTTTGACATATCCATCATTATCATACATATTATTGTATTACTTTAAACTAGCGAATAGATATAACGTTTCAATGTTATTATTCTTTTATCATTTTTATTCACGGTTATTTACATCCTTCTTTTGAAGTGGGTTTCGTCTTTATTGGTTACTTATTTTTCTTTTTTCATCTCCTTTAGCAATGTCTTCTAATGAAGGATCATTGAGGGAGGGGAGTCAGGAGGGTCAAGAGCCTTATACTCCATCCCCTACTCAGCTACAAAGGCTTTCAGTGCCTCGTTCATTACATGGCTCTATTGGAAATGAGGGAGTACCATCCCGGCTTTTCAATCATCCGTTGCTCGACTTCGCATTCTGTTGGGTTGCAAGTTACGGACTCCCGACCTTGGATTGTTCCACGGGGAAACGGATAAGTAACATATTCATACTTTGTAAGATGTTGATTATTAGTTCAATTATTATTATTATTATTGAGATTAATATAACTATATTGTACATTGTCATTGCACCAAAAATAGGTTCGCCGGCTCGGACAAATGTGTCCGAGAAATTTCAAATATAATACAACAGTACTTCACTGGTTCGTATCCGACATACACGCACGTCCCGATAACCGTGCGAGACTTATGGTTTCAAGAATTTGGGGTAAGCAATTTTTGAGTATTTTTTATCGTTTAAGTACTATGTTATATGTTAATCATAAATCTTAATCATGATCAAGCAGAAATATTTTCGGTGGAGGGAAGAGTATGCCTCGCTAATTCGATCAACTTGGGAAAAGAAGTGTCGGACGCGATTTTCGGACATAATGTCTAGGCTGAGGAAGAGGGATGATTGGATATGTCCTCATTGGATAGAGGCACAGTATTGGAATGACATTTGCGAGTACTGGAGATCAGAGAAGTATCAGAAGCTCTCATCCACCAACAAAAAGAATCGTGAGAGTAGCTGCACCCATATTGGAGGGTCTATTTCATTCACAGAACACAAGGACCGTTTGGTAATTCACCTTCACTTAATTAATTATTATTCTAAATTGTTTTATTACAAATTTATGTAAGATTGTAATAATTACATTTTGTTAACATAAATGTAGCGGGCCAAGGAGGGGAGTTCTTTTAGCTACACAGACATGTTTGAGACATTACATGTCTCTCAGAGCGGGCCACAAAAGGGTCAGTTTGTCAGTGAGCGATCTCGCCAGACATTGGTAGTATATAGATTAAATATGTTGAAATTCTTTATACTGCGTGGAATTTGTATTTTATTTTGATAATTACTATTGACAATTCTTTTTCTTTTTTTTTTTTAGGATGAGGTGCGAAATCTCATACAGAGCACTCCTTAGTCCGAGTCTAGTGACTCTATAAACTTTGTTGTTCCTTTTGATGAAAAAGCCATGTTTGTAAAGGCACAAGGCGGGTTCAAAAGGGGACGAGTTTTTGGGTTAGGCTCAGAGGCGACACATGTTCGAACTAGACTGTCTCAAAGTGGACTGCATGCATCTTCCCCTACACCAATTGATATTGGACATCTAGTGGAGCAAAGGGTTCAACAGGCTGAGCGGAGATTCAATCGGCAAATAGACTTGTATCGGGACTTCATGAGGCAACAACAGTCTACATTTGGTGGTTGGATGGCAGCTATGTCGGACAAGATGGGTATTCCTGCACCATCTATGCCATCCATAGAGGAGATAGAAGTGTGCATTGTGGCTGCTAATGCTGAAGATGAAGATCCAAATGCTGACGATGGATTTGATCTAGCTGATGAGCACCCGGGCCCACGTAGGGGCTCTCGTTCCCCTCCTCCACCCCCTTCTGCAGCTGCTCCTTCATTACTTACATAGACTTGTTATATTTATTTTTATACTCTTTATACACTATTACTTATTTTTGTGAATTATTTTACTTTTTTAGATACTTATTATGTATTTTATATTATATTATATTTTAGTATTTTAATTATATTTATTTGGGCTTATTTTTAAATTTTTATAGTATTTTTTTGGATTACGAACATAGTTTTGGCATTTATTTGTATAGTGTTTCAGGGTTGATTTACAGGGAATTAATAATTTAAAATAAATATAATAATAAAAAAAATTATTGCAAAATTCTCGCAAAACTCTCGCAATTTGCGACGGTTTTGCGAGGGCACAAAGTCGACCCTCGCAAATTGCGAGGATTTTGCGAGGGCCACTTACTTGGGTTTGCTTGGGCCCTCACAAATTGCGACGGTTTTGCGAGGGTCATGACTTGGGGTTTATTTTCCCCTCGCAAAGGGCCACGGCTTGGACCCTCGCAATTTGCAAGGGTTTTGCGAGGGTCATGACTTGGGGGTTAATTCTCCCCTAGCAAAACTGTCGCAATTTGCGAGGGTTTTGCGAGGGTCCAAACCGTAGCCCTCGCAAATTTGCTACGGTTTTGCGAGGGCACAAAGTCGACCCTCGCAAAACCGTCGCAATTTGCGAGGATTTTGCGAGGGTCAATGTTTTTCGTCGCAAAACCGTCGCAAATTTACTCTTTTGGTGAAGTTTGACCAAAAAATATTCGTCGCAAAATCCTCGCAAAACCGTCTCAATTTGCGACGGTTTCCAATGGCCGTCGCGAATTGCGACGTCATTTTTTGCGACGGCTAAAACCGTCGCAAAAACGGTAAACGGTCAGCGACGGTTTTGCGAGGGTTTTTGGCCGTCGCAAATCGCGATTTTTCCTGTTGTGTAAACTTAATGTTAATGTTGTTAATTAAATGGTCATCGCAAATTCGTCACTAAAAAAACATGTCGCAAATAGCGATGGTTTCTCTTTGCAACGATGCTTTTTTAACTACGACAAAAAACTATCGCAAATCCATCGTAAAATGCGAATTTTCCTATAATGTTACTGTCGATATCATTAAATCATCTTTCTCAATGTATATTATATATTTATATACAAACAACATTAATTATACAAACAACAACATTAATATAAGTGCGTGCATAAGTCACTAGGATTGGTTTATAATTATTTTTTTAAGGACGGCGTTATTTACACATTCTAACATATCTAATTTGTTTTACTTAATTTTTAACTATAATTTTCCTTGAATTATAAATTTTTGCCTCCCTAGACCAAAGGTAGAATTTTAACCCTGATTAAGAACTTCAATTTTATATATATATATATATATATATATATATATATATATATATATGTATAAAGTCAAGCTCAAGTTTGATCTATACAATGTTTGCTTAAGATTGAAGTTAGTGGTTGCATCTAAAATTAGTAAATTAAGGTGAATAAAGAAGGAAATTCTAATTAAGTGTACAGGGTTGGTGTAACAGTCTGGAAGTTCGGTACCTGCCAATGAATGAGGAGTTGCTAGTACTCCTCTTACAAGTCACCATTAACTCAAAAGACAATTCAAGCTTTTGGATGAGCATTTGCATTGTCTCCTGGTAGGGAGATTTAACGAATGGCTATGAATATTACTATATTCATTTCACAATATAAATCATTTTAGACTTGAAAATTCTTTTTACAATATAGACCTTTTTACTTTTTTCCAACTATGTCACTCGCTGCAATCTCTCTCTTTCCACTAATTATGACTCAATTCTCTCTAATTATGAAGTAAATAAAGATTTAATTAGAAGTATTTTTAGAAATTCAATTTTAAAATTGTCTAGAATTTATGGACCTTTAATTCTTATACATAAGTATAAAACGATTTATATTGTTAAACGAATGTAGTACTCTCTCCGTTTCAAAATATTTGTTCATGAAACCTTTTTCACACAGATTAAGGGTGTTGAAAGTAATATAATAATTTAGATAAAATTTCTATTCTACCTATATTAAAAACACTATAGTTATTAGTTAGTGAAAATTTCTAAGAAGTAAGAAGAAAGAAGAGTTTTGAAAAGTTATGTAATTGATTTGGAATAAACAGGGGTACAATAGGAAAAAATTAATCATTAGTTCTAAAAATATGTACATAAACAAGTATTTTAAAATAAAATAAAAAGTTTTATAAACAAATATTTTGAAATGGAGAGAGTAATATATTACTATACATTACCCTAACTTCTTTTATTGGAATTAAAAAGCTCAGTCCATTGTTGGTAAATGCTTACCAACATCAAGAACTTGATATTCAGGAAGCAACCCTCTTTTTTTCCCCTGTATATTGGATTGTTTGTCTATTAATTTGTGAAGGTATATTCTCAAGTAGTAATTATTATAAAGTAAAAAAAAAAAATTTGTTCGTGAGCATCAAAGTTAAAGTATCCATGCACAATTGGCTATTATTTAACACTTCTTAGTCACTAAGTAACTCTTTATTCTTTAGCAATTGTCGGCTGCATACGGACAGTAAAATTTGGAACATGCACTATAGTGGCTCAGTGGTTCTCTTATGCTCTATGCAGAAATGACCTAGCTATTGCTCCATTTGCCCCCGAAGGGAAGAATCCTCCTCTCTTATGCTCATCACCGGTACCATATACGATCCTCAGTATCTCTGCAGGAGTCCTCGAGTAAGAGAGGGAATCATAGTTTGCCGATAAAACGTTGGTAGAAGTCCGGTTTTCTGCACCTAGTGATGGTGGCACAACAATGCCTTCGTCTTTGATGCCACAGTTTGCCAACCGGTTTCTTAGGTTGGAAATGCGATCAGTAAACTCAGCTACTGATTTTTTATATGGCAACACCAATTGATTAGCTCGCTCATAGAGATACGTTCTGATTACTGCATCTTGCCCTGCTTCAACCCCCAAGAGTCCTGCTAGAAGCTGCATAATGAAAATGTCAAGTCTAGGCTTGTTCTAGAGACAAACCAGTTAGGATTTAGAGACTTCAGCTTACCAGGTCCCAACTAACAAAAGCCAAGCCCCAACTATATACTATAGTTTCAAGTACAAGTGGAAGCCACTAAAAGCAGAGGAACTCACCCTTTTGCTCTTATAGCCATTGATGTTGGGATTTGTGCCAACATAGGCAACCAGTCCAACGTATGGAATTACATAGGAACCTAACATGTAACTGAGGCTATCTCGGTAGGGATCAAAAGGAGGCACCAGGGGATAACCAAATGCATCGTTAAACACTTTTGCAAAGTTTCCAGCACTGATGTTTAGCAAAGGTCTGGGAAATCCACCAACAGTTGTCTTAAGAGCCCTGTGGGTAACCATAATAAATCAATGAAATAAAGGAAATTTGATTTTATATGCAAAGGTATAGGAAAGTCAAGTAATGTACAAGTCCTATATCAAATATGGTGATGTTTAACAATTTTGAAAATATAGTGAAATGAACCTCAAATGACCAACTTCTTCATAGCCAAACTCAGCTATAATGCTCTTAGTGAGATCGTCAAGGTTTGCTTTCCGGCCACCGATTGGAGGAGGACCACCCATTGCCAATTCTGGTGCAACCTTGTCCAGACCGAACCCTAGAGCACCATACAAGAAAAACTCTGTTTCTAAGTGTTCTAAGTTCTCTGCAAATTGCAACTTGTCTATATCATTTTTGTCTATTGGAACTGCATTAGGTGGATAGGTTGGCTCACAAACTGGGTTCAACTTTGAAGTGCAAGAGTTGATATACATCGAAAAGATCATGAAGGTGATGAAAATGGAGGACTTCGAGACTAAATGGGCAGCCATAGTTTTTATTTTTATTGTTTGTGAGGAATTGGAAGAGGCAAGAGGATCGGAGTTGTTTGGATAGATGTTAGTCACGTTGGCGGTTTCCTGGTATTTATAGGGTCTAGGACGTTGTAAACTGTAGAAAATAGAAAATGGTGGTTTCTCAAAGTTTTCTGTTTTTCTTTTAATTTTGTCAATCTGTGAATAATGACTTGGATAAGTGCAACAAACGCTCATAATAAAATAAGTTGAAACTTGAATTAATTGAGTTCTTATATTCTTGAATTCAAATTCGAATTTGACGTGGGTGTTAAATAAAAAATCGAACTTAATTCAATGAAGATATCTTTAAACTTGAAATGGATTTGAAGTTCAATTATTAAATAAGTAAAAATGTTTGAAATCAAGTTTAAATTTGAATTATTCATAAAAATTAAATTAATGCGAAATAAGTATTTTATATAAATATAATATATGCAAATGACAAAATTGATAAGTATATTAATTTAAATATATTCACAATCTTTCAATTTGAATATTTAAAGATTCGAGTTTAATTGGACTATAAATTCAAATTTAATATTTGAGAATTCCTTGGGTGGCGAAGTTTGAATAATTCAACAAAAAGACAGCTATGCGCAGCCAGTTGCCCGTAACCTTTAAATTTCAAAGGACTTTTTCTACACATCCATATAATTAATTAGTGCTCTGGGAGCCCCCGAGGATGAGAGTCTCGATCAATAACATGTCATGCTCCAAAGTCGAGGATGACATGGTAACATTCTAAAAAGATATGTCGAATCCGTACATACTATAAATAACTAAAATATAACATTTTAGTAATATTTAAAAAATATCCTCGTTTCTAAATCCAAAACAAAACATACATAAAATTGAATAAAAATAAAAAATAATTAATCACCCTAAATCATCTTCAAACAATTCTTCCAACTCATTCTCATCTAATTGAAAACCTGCAAAATGTTAAATAAGGGGTGAGTTCACTAGCTCAGTAAGGAAATCTGGCTTACCCGTGATTGAGTATGCTACATATACATATACATTTACAAAATGTTTGATCAAAAGAGTTTAGAAATTTAAGGTATAACAAAACTCGTGTGGTCTTAAAATATCTCCCTGGTGGGTTGGTCGCACCATGTAAAGATCTCGGAGTATCAACCAAAAAAAAAAAGGAAGAGGAAAAGAGGAATAATGAATCTCTTAACCTTACTCATTACTGAACCAAAAGAAACATATCTGGTACATAAATACCGAATTGGTGTGGTTTATTCAGTGAAAATAATGTGATCGAAACAAGCGAGAAAACCATCGCTTCAACAGAGGAACACCGGCACTGGAGTTAAAACAGAGTGTACTCGGTGCCGGATGTATTTTGGAATGCGCAAGCGCAATTTTCACAACACTCAAAATCCAACCTATAACTTTTCAAACAAAAAACGCAGTTTTTACCACCCACTTTAATAATGAAAAATACCGTTTGTGCACAAAAAAATCATGTATACATACTTAAACAAAGCTTAATTCACGAAGATGATTCATGCTTGGGGATTTGATTTAGCTTAACTGATCAATCTTCCAATTATTATATCTCATTGGAAGAAGGGCGTTAGTTTATCCTAGGTATTGTATCCCCCTAATAGGGCTTTATAGCTTATAAAGTTGGGAAATTCCCTACCAAAACGAAATCCACAAGCATTCAACATCACATGAATCAGAAAATCAGCACATATGCATAAAATTTAGCTTAAACTCATAACTTTCAACGAACATAACTATTGGTACGGAAATAACAATTAACATATCATGCTCAATACCATTTTCATAAAGAAATCAAGAGAGTAACCAATACCAAATACAGGAAAATCCAATTTCCTTACCTACTGAATTCAGCCTCTTAGAACCCCCTAAAGCTTCCACTCAAGCCTCCAAACACTTACTCACCTTCAATTAAAAGCCAAACAATACAATTAATCCTCCAATCAATTTTTCCCAATTTAGAACCCTAATACTCTAACTTCGATTCAAACACAATTTATCACAATCCTAAGTTACAAACACCATAAAATACAGGAAGAAAGCTAACTTATCAAGAGTTGATGCCAAAGGCTCAAGTCCCTTATCAGATTCTCCCTTCTCTTCACTCTTCTCCTCTTCTGAAATAGCTTCAGAAACAACCTAACTGTTCAGAATATACCTGAGCCTATAAAGAAAAATTAATAAAAGCTCCATAACTAAATAATTACACTTAACCTCCAACTTATAATACTTAACTGTTTTAACTTTATGGACCCTAATCCACTAATTAAAATAAAAAAATCACAGCTCAATAAATTCGTGAAAAAAAAAAAAAGAAGTCAGCGGACTCACACTTTTCAAGTTGATCTTTTCCCTTATGTTCAACAATCCTTATCGATGATATCACATCACTCAATAATTCTCCATATCCTCCCATGATTCCAGACGCCCTTGTATCATTGGGTTCGTAAGAGAGAAGAAAAAGCAGAACAAGATTCCAAAGACGGTGTGTTTCTCATTATTTTCCTCTTAAAAATTAAGTTTTGAAATTTTGAACATATTTGATTTAATGTACACCTTTTTTTTTTTTAAATAAAGGCTGAAGCTTTTTTTATTTATTTATTTATGAATAGAAAAATATAGTATAGGCTCATAGTCTCATCAGATTACATGAAAACGAATACATAAAAATAGGATTTTCCATTTGTTTAATGTAAACCTACATATCTATCGCCCCAAGCCTCGATCGATCTTCCATTTTCACGTATATATATCCAACCGCTAGCATATCCTACCCAAACCTTATAGCTTTTGAATGACGTTCGTGCATTCAAAGCTTGGATGGAATACCATCTACTTGTGAGGAGTGGCGGATACAGGACTCTAGGATAGTAAGGGAATTTACATATTTATAATTCTTAATATATAAAGTAAAAATTAGTTATAAAGAAAGAAAATATTAATAGATTAAAATACCTTAACACAAATAAAAACATTTAAAAAATTACTATGATTGTAATTAAAAAAATTTTAAACCATTGAATGATACATTTAAGGTTGATATTATTCTTTCTCAATGTATATAATACTTCCTCCATTTTAAAATATTTGTTTATGAAACATTTTGCACACAGATTAAGGATGTTAAAAATAATACAATAATTTAGATAAAGTTTTTATTCTACCCATAGTAAAAACATGATACTAGCTATTGATTGTTAAAAATTTCCAAGAAACAAGAAGAATTTTAGAAAGTTGTGCCGTTGATTTAAAATAAATGAAGGTAAAATAAGAAAAAATTAATCATTAGTTCTAGAAATATATACATGAATAAATATTTTGAAACAAAATAAAATAGTTTCATGAACAAGTATTTTAAAATTGAGGGAATATACTTGTATTCAAACAACATTAATTTATCATTTTCTATTTGGATTCAATATTTTCTTTCTATTAAAAATTATTTTTATTTCCTTTAATTACTTGTTAAG
Source organism: Voacanga thouarsii (assembly GCA_026120185.1). Classification (NCBI taxonomy): domain Eukaryota; kingdom Viridiplantae; phylum Streptophyta; class Magnoliopsida; order Gentianales; family Apocynaceae; genus Voacanga; species Voacanga thouarsii. Next base: position 2,031,237 of record JANUWF010002200.1, read on the forward strand.
AAATTAATTTTTTAATACTTTTTTTAAAATTTTGTTCATCACCTATTTGGAAATTAGCCTTTTATCACTTTTGAAGAAATAAAAAAGTAAGTAAAATCATATTTAAAATGTGGCTCTGCCACTGCAAATCATATTTAAAATGTGGCTCTGCCACTGCTTATGAGGCACAAAGAAACTAACATCACCAGATTACCTAATTAGGTGGTTAAGCAGAAGCATTGAAGATATCGATAATAAATGAGGCAATTTAGAGAAGTTAGCCGTAGCAAAGCCCGATGCTAAGTCCATGTAAGCCTAAGTTAAAATTTATGTATTCAATTTAGTTTAGTAGTTTCAAAAATCGAACAGCGAGTTCAATTTTGGATTGCGTTCAACAAAAATAAAGGGGGATTAAAAAAACAATGGGAAAGTATAATTAATGCCCGGGCAGATTAGTATTGGAGGTAGATGTTGTAACTAGAGTTATAAACAAATTGAAAGTTTGTGAATAAAAACTCGTTCATGTTTAAATAAGTCTCGTTAGTTTAATAAATAAGCAAATTTCAACACGAATTCAAATATATTTATGAATATATTATATATTTTTAAAAATTAATTATATTAATTATATTATATTTATTACTTTATTTATATTTTATAATATTAAATTTTTTTCTTATTAAAACCTATATTATAATTATAATTATAATATTAATATTAATTATATTATTATATATAATTATACAATATTATACTAATATTCAATTATTTTTATTAAAATTTAAATTATTATTTTTATAAATTTTAAAATAAAAATAAAGAAACTCGAATGTTAATCGAGTTTTTCAAACTCGAATTTAAATGAAATCGAATATTATCAAATAACAATCGAATGAACTCGAACATGAATTCAAGTTCGAATAATAAACGAACGAATTTAAACAGTGTTTGATTATGTTCGAATTCGAACTCGAAAATGTGATACTTAATTCGTACATATTCGAATACATCTCTAGTTGTACCTACCAGTGTAACTATATACACACACAACAATTAATACTTGGATCTTTTTTCCATTATCAACTGGCTTCGTGTTAGGAGAATGTTTGTGGTGATAGACTAATAATTTATATACAATATATAAATTACACTTCAATTAATAAAAATAAAATATGTGGATAGTGGATGTCAACTCAACTTTGAGATGTAAATACTAACCCCACTCAATTCATCTTGAGATGAATTGTCATCTACTTCTTATAAAATTAAGAAGTGTTAGTGTTTACTTTTTAAAGTTGAATTGACATTTACTATCTACATGTTTATTTTTATTAATTAAAGTGTAATTTATATATTGTACATAAATTATTAACTTATCATCATAAACTTTCTCGTATGTTATATATAACACACCGTGTATATATTAATAACAATAGGGAAGTACTGCCAAACCATCAAAGTTTTCAGCCTGTATTGCCATACAAATTTTGTGTGTATAAGATGGTGTCTTATGTGTATGAAATAATGTTTTGTATGTATACATTGTTGCAAAATTAAAACCGAATTGTTATGAATTATTGGAATCTCTATTAATTAGTGGAGGCTCCACTAATTATGGATTTATGTGAATTATTAGAGAAGATTTTTATGGATGTCCACCATTTAGTGGAGACACCACTAATTGAGATTAGTGGAAGATGATGTATGCCATGATGTATTCCACTAATTAGAGCTCTATAAATAGAGCTATTCTCTAAGCTTGTAATATACCATTATTTTGTGAAAGAAAGATTAGTGAAAGAAAGATTAGAGAAAGAATTGTGAGAAAAGAAAGAGAGAAGTTTGAAAAGAAATTCTTGTGCAAAATAGTTAGAGTTTTATTAGTGTGTAGTGTGAAGATTTTATTCTAACACTACCATAATTTTATAACACGTTATCAGCACGAGTCTCTACCGTTACAAAAGCCAGAAGACTAAGCACGAGTTTCTGCCGTTACCAAAGCCAGAAGACAGGTACGCATTTATTGATCACTATGGCTAACCTCGCTAAACTCGAATTTGTAGCCCTTGATATTTCTGGAAAAAATTATATGTCATGGGTTCTCGATGCAGAAATGCATCTAAATGCTGAAGACCTTAGTGAAACTATTCAAGCAAATAATAGTGCATCTGCACAACACAAGGCTAAAGCTTTGATTTTTATTCGTCGTCATCTCGATGAAAATTTGAAAATGGAATATCTTACCGAAAAAGATCCATATGTCCTGTGGGTAAATTTAAAAGAAAGATTTGACCACCTGAAGATGGTCGTACTACCCACTGCACGGTATGAATGGTTGCATCTGAGGTTGCAAGATTTTAAAACCGTGAATGAATATCGCTCCGCAATATATAAAATTATATCTCAATTAAAATTATGCGGAGAAAAAGTGATTGATGAAGATATGTTGGAGAAGACATTCTCCACCTTTCATGCCTCGAATATTGTTCTGCAACAACAATATCGAGAAAAATGGTATACAAAATTTACAGATTTAATTACTGCCCTCTTCATTGCAGAGAAGAATAATGAGTTATTATTGAGAAATCATGAAGCCAAACCAACTGACTTAACAGCACTCCCAGAAGTGAATGCTGTTGGCTCCAGCAGAAGCCATCGTTATAGTCGTGGTAGTGGCCATGACCGTGGCCGTGGTCGTGGTTATGGTCGTAGACACGCTCGATATTTCCCTTATCACAATCATAATCAAATTGTGAGAAATACTGGCCATCTGAAGTGGAACAGAAAAGATCATAAGGGAAAAAAAAAAGAAATTGAAGAAAAGTATGAGGATATATGTTATAGATGTGGCATGAAATGTCATTAGTCACGAAACTGTCGTATGGCTAAGCATTTAGTTGAATTGTATCAAGCTTCATTGAAAAATAAAAATGTGGAAGCAATTTTTTCTCAACATCCAATAAATAATGCTGATGATGATGATATTGATCCTGAAGATCTTCATATCAACATTACCCATATGGATGTATCGGATTTTTTTGAACACCCAGACGGTAGGATAGACCATTTAATTGGTGATGTCAGTGTCCAGAAGAACTAAAGCCTCACCCTGATATTTTTGTATTTTTATTTTCATTCTATTCTAATAATATTTACGTTTGCATATATATATATATATTTGTGTTCAGATGGCTGTTGTTAATGATGATGTATGCATTATTGATAGTAGAACTACACACACCATACTAAAAAATGAGAAATATTTTTCTGATCTCAAAATGAGAGAAATAAATATTTATACGATAAACGGTAGTGCAAATGTGATTGAGGGCTCCGGAAGAGCTAGTATATTGTTGCCCAAAGGAACAACAATTATTATTGATAAGGCACTATTTTCCTCAAAATCCAGAAGAAATTTATTGAGTTTTAAAGATATCCGCAGAAATGGGTATCATGTTGAAACAAATGAGGAAAATGGGATTGAGCATCTTTTTATTACTCAAATGCATTTGGGTAAGAAATATGTATTAGAAAAACTGTTGTCTTTTTCTACTGGCCTATACTTTGTAAAAATACATACAATTGAAATTCATCATCTAGTAAACCAGAAGTTTACTGATCCTATTACTTTTAGCATTTGAGATGATCGGTTGGGTCATCCGGGATCTACCATGATGAGAAGAATCATTGAGAATACACATGGTCATCCTTTAAAAAATAAAATGATATTACCATCAGAAAAATTCGCATGTACTGCATGTTCCCTAGGAAAATTAATTGTTAAACCATCACCAGTAAAAGTAGGAGCTGAAAGTCCTACATTTCTCGAACGGATTCACGGAGATATTTGTGGACCTATTGATCCACCATGTGGACCGTTCAAATATTTTATGGTCTTAATTGATGCATCATCCCGATGGTCACATGTATGTTTATTATCTACTCACAACCTAGCGTTTGCAAAATTACTTGCTCAAATAATTAAATTACGAGCACAATTTCCTGACCATCACATTAAAAATATCCGTTTGGATAATGCTGGTGAATTTTCATCACATGCTTTTGATGCATATTGCATGTCAATTGGGATTAATGTTGAACATCCTGTAGCTCATGTTCACACACAAAATGGTCTTGCTGAATTTTTGATTAAACGATTACAATTAATTGTTAGACCATTATTAATGAAAACAAATCTCCCAACATTTGCCTGGAGACATGCTATTCTACATGCTGCAACACTTGTACATATAAGATCAGCTAGTTATCATAAATTCTCTCCTTTGCAATTGGCTTTTGGGTCAGAACCAAATATTGCTCATTTAAGAATTTTTGGGTATGCTGTATATATTCCAATTGCACCAAACCAACGTACAAAGATGGGTCCTCAAAGAAGAAAGGGGATATACATTGGATATGATTCTCCCTCTATTATCAGGTATGTTGAACCCCTGACAGGAGATGTATTCACAGCAAAATTTGCTGATTGTCATTTTGATGAATCATTATTCCCTAAATTATGGGGAAAACCAAAATAGTATAAAAATGATTTTGCTTGAACAACATCATTAAATTATCTTGATCCGCGCACAAGCGCATGTGAACTTGAAGTTCAAAAGATAATTCATTTGCAAAACATTGCAAATCAAATGTCAGACGCTTTTGTTGACTCCAGAAGAGTTACAAAATCGCATATTCCAACTATAAATGCTCCTATTCGAATTGAAGTTACAGCAGAACAAAATATTATACCTATAGCTGCTGAGTCAAAAACACGCCAGAAGCGTGGTCGATCTCTTAGTTCTAAAGATAAAAATCCTCGAAAGAAAAAAGGATTAAATGATCCAGAAGATCATATTAAAGAAAAGAATGATAAAGATCAAGAGAGAACTGATGACAAAGAACCAGAAGTTGATGAAAGTAACACTGAAATTTCTATCAATTATACCACTTCCGGTAGAAGTTGGAATCAGATAGAAACTGTTATTGATAATATATTTACATACAATATATCTCTTGATGTTACACAGGATAATGATGATCCTGAACCAATATCAGTTGATGAATGTCGGCATAGAAAAGATTGGCTACAATGGAAAGATGCGATTCAATCGGAGTTAAATACACTAACAAAACGTGAAGTTTTCGGACCTGCAGTCCGAACACCAGAAGGTGTAAAACCTATTGGCTACAAATGGATATTTGTGCGAAAGCGCAATGAAAAGAATGAAATTGTTCGATATAAAGCGCGATTAGTAACCCAAGGTTTTTCACAAAGACCAGGTATTGATTATGATGAAACTTATTCTCTTGTTGTTGATGCTATTACACTTCGATATCTTATCAGTTTGGCAGTACATGGAAAGATAGATATACGTCTATTAGATGTTGTCACTGCTTACTTGTATGGAAATTTAGAAAATGATGTTTACATGAAAATCCCTGAAGGATTTCTTATGCCTGAAGCATATAAATATTATCCTCGTGAAAATTACTCCATCAAGTTACAGAAATTATTATATGGCCTAAAGCAATCTGGGCGCATGTGGTTCACACGTCTTAGTGAATATTTATTGAAAGTGGGATTTAAAAATGACCAGGTATGTCCATGTGTTTTTATTAAGAAATCTGGTTCTAAATTTGTGATATTAGCTATATATGTTGATGATATTAATCTTATTGGAACTCCTGAAGAGCTCCAAGAAACAATTGATTATTTAAAAAGATAATTCGAAATCAAGGATTTTGGTAAAACCAAAGTTTGCCTTGGTTTACAAATTGAACATTTGGAGAGTGGAACATTTATTCATCAATCAACATATACAACAAAAGTGTTAAAAAGATTTTACATGGACAAAGCACATCCATTGAGTATTCCAATTATCGTCCGATCATTAAATGTGGATAAAGATCCTTTCCGACCTCAAGAAAATGATGAAGAACTCCTTTGTCCTGAAGTACCATATCTCAGTGCAATTGGTGCATTGATGTATCTTGCTAATAATACATGACCTGATATTGTTTTTGCTGTCAATTTATTAGCAAGATTTAGTTCTTCACCAACACGACGACATTGAAATGGAATTAAACAAGTCCTTCGATATCTCTAAGGTACCATTGATCTCGGATTATTTTATTCAAATAAAACCAGTCAAACATTGATAGGTTATGCAGATGCTGGTTATTTATCTTATCCACATAAAGTACGTTCTCAAACGGGCTATCTATTTACATGTGGAAATACTGCTATATCATGGCGTTTTACGAAACAATCTATAACAGCTACTTCTTCAAATCATGTTGAAATTATAGCCATTCATTAAGCAAGTCAAGAATGTGTATGGCAAAGATCCATGATTCATTATATCTGAGAAAGTTGTGGATTATCATCAATCAAATATATTCCAACTTCTCTTTATGAAGACAATGCAGCTTGCATAGCTCAATTACGAGGAGGATATATTAAAGGAGATCGGACAAACATATTTCACCAAAATTCTTCTTTACTCATGAACTCCATAAGAAAGGTGAAATTGATATGCTACAAATTCGGTCATGTGATAACCTCGCAGATATTTTCACGAAGACTTTACCGACTGCAACATTTGAGAAGTTAAGATATAAAATCGGTATGCGTCAATTTAAAGATTTAAAGGAATCATCTCATCAGGGGGAGTAATAAACAGACATATAGAATAGTGTACTCTTTTTCCTTCACTAGATTTTTTTTCCACTGGGTGTTTATCTAGTAAGATTTTAACGAGGCATATTCTTTATGTAATGGATGGATATCCAAGGGGGAGTGTTATGAATTATTGGAATCTCTATTAATTAGTGGAGGCTCCACTAATTATGGATTTATGTGAATTATTAGAGAAGATTTTTATGGATGTCCACCATTTAGTGGATACACCACTAATTGAGATTAGTGGAAGATGATGTATGCCATGATGTATTCCACTAATTAGAGCTCTATAAATAGAGCTATTCTCTAAGCTTGTAATATACCATTATTTTGTGAAAGAAAGATTAGTGAAAGAAAGATTAGAGAAAGAATTGTGAGAGAAAGAAAGAGAGAAGTTTGAAAAGAAATTCTTGTGCAAAATAGTTAGAGTTTTATTAGTGTGTAATGTGAAGATTTTATTCTAACATTACCCTAATTTTATAACACGAATCCAATTATTGCAAAATTTTAGAGGTTATATTTATTTAAAAATAAAAAGAATATTATGAAACAAGAAGGTTGTAATAAACCGTTAGGACAGAAATTTGATACTAACTCTGTACGCCAGGGGTTCCAAAATATGAGGGTGATTGACTGATTGTAACTGCTACTGTCATTTTTTGCGTTTGATGGATGACCGCTACATAAAATATCCACAAACTTTTATTTCTTGGCGAACTTTTCTTTTAAAAATATATGGACGGTGGACCGCAACTACTGTTATTTGAAAATTTCCATTCATTTCTATTTTTCTTTTGTCCTTTCTAGAAACTGCAGTTTATATATATATATTCTATGAGACTATCAGACTACCTTTTTTTTTTATTTATTTATAAATAATCTGACCTTTTCATGAAAAGCCAAAAGCCACAAGTGTTGGAACGATTGAACCACCGTTATGGAGTTTCCGACATCTGCAAACACATTAAGGTATAGTTTGATTGATGCGTAGAAAAATATTATTATAGAATCTAAATTTTAAAAACATAAATTTATAAACTATAATTTTAAATAAATTATATTCTTTTATTTAGAAGATTTAAAAAATATTAAAGAAAAATAATATAAGATATTTTTTAATATTTAAAAATAAAACATTATATATACGAAAATTTTAAAATTATTTTTAAATATTTCTCATATTATTATACAATTTAATTATATATATTTCATTTCAAATAGGTAAAGTAAATGAAAATTATATAAATAATGTTGTTATATATTTAAATATAAATTTTATTTTATTTTATTTGATATTATAATTTGTGTTTATATTGAGTTTAAATTTTAAATATTAATAAAAATAACATTTAATTATTATCAAATTAAATATTTACAAAAAAATTAATAAATTTTCTATTCATATAAATTATACAATCATGATATGATTTTTAAATTATAATTTTGTAATTATTTTACTTAAAGTGTTGAACCTTTTAATTTTTTTAAAAGATATTGTAGTTGGGAATATAGAAAATTTTAATAATATTAGGTTAAGAGAGGTATAAGGATAGAAAGATAAGTCATGAGAAATATATAGATATTAATAAATATTCTACTTATTCTTATTTTTTAAAATTACTTTTATCTTTTATTGTTACAATCCTAGGAAAGGAATCACAATACTACCTTTAAGAAAGAATTCATTTTTTAAAATATTTTACATTTATTTTCTCATATTTCAGGAATTAAATTTCTTTCTCAAAATATAAATAATAAACTAAATAATAATTTTTTAAAAAAAGAATTTAATTATTTTTCCACATCACTTTTCTTAACAATTAAATGGAGCCTAAAAGCTTTATTGATTTGTTTTTGTTTTGAATTGTAGAGATAGTGAGGTTGATTTTTATTTTGACTAGGTTGATGTCTAAGATTCAATGTATTAATATTAAATATATATATAATTAATTAATTAAATTGTTTATTTAATTAGTTAAAATTTTAAAATAAATTTAAATAATATTTAAAGAATTATACATTTCAATGTATATTATATATATATATATATTATTAGTTAATTTAATTAATTAAAATTTTAAATGAAATTAAATATAATTTTTCTTTTTCTTTTTAAAAAAATTCATTTAATCACGTATCACCTTGTTTTGACGTGTCGTAATGATAGACTTCTACTTTGATTTATATATATATATATATATATATATATATATCTATATATATATATAGATTTTAAGAGATTGTCTATTTAAAAAAAAAAGATAAGATCATTGCACTCAGAATAGTTCTCAAATATCTCTTTCAATATGAAAAAATAACAATAATAATAAAAGTAAATTTTAAAAATAAAAATAAAAATTATATAAAATTACATAGACGGCTTTGAAATCAAACAACTAGACAATTCACCTAGCCCAAAATGCTACTTGCGCAGCCTCAGAAATAATTGACCGGTTGGCACAGCACCGGTCAATAATTCAGTACCCCCCCCACCCCCCTCCCCCCTCTCTCTCTCTCTCTCTTCTAGATTCAACTTATATTACTCTCCTTTTGCCCTATCTATTTTATCCGATTTATAAATTTTTAAAAAAATATATAAGATTTTTAATTAATTAATTAACATTTCTTATTTTACTCTCAAAAAATCTTTCTCTTTATTAAAAAATAATCAAAATTTAAAGTTTTACGTGTAGTATGTATATTTAATTTATTTCTATTTTCACTATAAGTGTACAATAATTATTGTATTAAAGAGAAATATTTATAGAAAATGAGTAATTAATATCGTCTTAATTTGCAAATAAGACAAATAAATTTGAAAAAAAATTTTAATTAAAATAAATAGAAAAAATGGGACGAAGGGATTAATTAAGAAGGGTATATAATATTATTTGGTCATCATTTTTTTACAATATTTTCCGTAACAATGGAATTGGTTGTTAGGATATATTCGTAATATTTACGAAACTTTAAAGGATCTTTTGTAAATACATAATTGTCGTGATAAAAACTGATTGTTTTAAAAATATTACAGGGTGTAATGAATCTGGGAATGTTCTGCCGGGAACAAAATTGAAACAATATTATAATTGTTATGAAATTTTGGTTGTGTTAAAATAAAACTTATACACAATAGATCTTTAACTGTTATTTGCACAAGAATTTCTTCAAACTTCTCTCTTTCTTTTCTCTCACAATTTTCTTTAACAATTCTCTCATAATTGGTATATCTTTCAAGCTTGGGAAGAGCTTTATTTATAGAGCTTTCTTAGTGGAATTCATCATCTATTTCCACTAATGTATTAGTAGTGTCTCCACTAACTCTTAATGGTGGACATCCATATTTACTAATAGAATTAATAGATTCTCTACTAATTCATAACACTCCCCCTTGAATGTCCATTACATAAAGAATATACCTCATTAAAATCTTACTAGATAAAAAATCAGTGAAAAAAAATCTAGTGAAGGAAAAAGAGCACACTATTCTATATGTCTGTTTATTACTCCTCATAATGAAATGATTCATTTAAATTTTTGAACCGACGCATACCGATTTTATATCTCAACTTCTCAAATGTTACCGTAGGTAAAATCTTCGTGAAAATATCTGCCAAGTTGTCACATGACCGAATTTGTAGCACATCAATTTTACCTTTCTTCTAGAGTTCATGAGTAAAGAAGAATATTTGTTAAATATGTTTTGTCTGATCTCTTTTAATATACCTTCCTTATAATTAAGTTATGCAAGCTGCATTATCTTCATAAAGAGGAGTTGAAATATCTCTTATATATGATAATCCACAACTTTCTCAGATATAATGAATCACTGATCTTAACCATACACATTCTCGACTTACTTCATGAATGGCTATAATTTCAACATAATTTGAAGAAGTAGCTGTTATAAATTATTTTGTAAAACGCCATGATATAACAGTATTTCCACATGTAAATAGATAACTCGTTTGAACATGTGCTTTATGTGGATCATATAAATAACCAACATCTTCATAACCTATCAATGTTGGGTTGGTTTTATTTGAATAAAATAATTCGAGATCAATTGTACCTTGGAGATATCGAAAGACTTATTTAATTATATTCCAATGTCGTCGTGTTGGTGAAGAACTAAATCTTGTTAATAAATTGATAACAAATACAATATCAGGTTATGTATTATTAGCAAGATACATCAATACAACAATTGTACTAAAATATGGTACTTCAAGACCAAGGAGTTCTTCATCATCTTCTTAAGGTCGAAAAGGATCTTTATTCACATATAATGACCGGACGAATATTAGAATACTCAATGGATGTGCTCTGTCCATGTAAAATCTTTTTAGAACTTTTGTTATATATATTGATTGATGAATAAATATTCCACTTTTCAGATGTTCAATTTGTAAACCAAGGCAAAATTTAGTTTTACTAAAATCCTTAATTTCAAATTCTCTTTTTAAATAATCAATTATTTCTTAGAGCTCTTCTGAATTTCCAATAAGATTAATATCATCAACATATATAACTAGTATCACAAATTTAGAATCAAATTTCTTAATAAAAACACATGAACTTATCTGGTCATTTTTAAATCCCGCTTTCAATAAATATTCTCTAAGACGATTGAACCATATGTGCCCAAATTGCTTCAGGCCATATAATGATTTCTGCAACTTGATGGAGTAATTTTCACGAGGATAATGTTTATATGCTTCAGGCATGCGAAATCCTTAGGGGATTTTCATGTAAATATCATTTTCTAAATTTCTATACAAAAAAGTAGTGACAATATCTAATAGACACATATTTATATTTTTATGTACTGCCAAACTGATAAGATATTAGAGTGTAATAGCATCAATAACAGGAGAATAAGTTTTATCATAATTAATACCTGATTTTTGTGAAAAATCTTGGGTTACTAACCGTGCTTTATGTCGTACAATTTTATTATTTTCATTGCACTTTCGCACAAATATCTATTTATAGTCAACAGGTTTTATACCTTTCGGTGTTCGGACTGCAAGTCCGAAGATTTCATGTTTTGTAAGTACATTTAACTCCAATTAAATCGCATCTTTTCATTATAACCAATCTTTTTCATACCGACATTCATCAAATGATATTGGTTTAGAATCATCATTATCCTATGTAACATCAAGAGATATATTGTATGCAAACATATTATCAATAACTGTTTCTATCCGATTCCAACTTCTACTGGAAGTGGTATAATTGATAGAAATTTCAGTGTTACTTTCATTAACATCTGGTTCTTTGTCATCAATTCTCTCTTGGTCTTTATAATTTTTTTTTTTCAATATGATCATCTGAATCATTTAATCCTCTTTTCTTTCGAGAATTTTTATCTTTAGAACCAAGAGGTCGGCCATACTCCTGGCGTACTTTTGACTTAGCAGCTATAGGTATAATCTTTTATTCTACTAGGACTTCAATTTGAATAGGAGCATTCATAGCAGGAATATGTGATTTTGTTACTCTTGTGGAGTCAACAAAAGCGTTTGGCATTTGATTTGCAATGCTTTGCAAATAAATTATCTTTTGAACTTTAAGTTCACATGCACTTGTGCGTGGATCAAGATAATTTAATGATGTTATCCAAGCAAGATCTTTCTTATGTTATTTATGTTCTCCCCCTAATTTAGGGGACAATGATTCATCAAAATGACAATAAGCAAATCTTGCTGTGAATACTTCTCTTTTCAGGGATTCAACATACTTGATAATAGAGGGAGAATCATATTCAACGTATATCCCCTTTCTTCTTTAAGGACTCATCTTTGTACGTTGGTTTGGTGCAATTGAAACATATACAGCACACCCAAATATTTTTAAATGAGCAATATTTGGTTCTGAACCAAATGCTAATTACAAAAAAGAGAATTTATGATAACTAGTTGGCCTTATACGTAAAAGTGTTGTAGCATGTAAAATAGTATGTCCCTAGGCAGATGTTGGGAGATTTGTTTTCATTAATAATGGTTTAGTAATTAATTATAATCTTTTAATAAATGATTCAACAAGATCATTTTGTGTATAAACATGAGCTACATGATATTCAACATTAATCCCAATTGACATGCAATATACATCAAAAGCATGTGATGAAAATTCACCAGCATTATCCAAACTGATATTTTTAATTTGATGGGCAGAAAATTGTGCTTGTAATTTAATTATTTGAGCAAATAATCCCGCAAACGCCAGGTTGCGAGTAGATAATAAATACCAATGTGACCATCAGGATGATGTTTCAATTAAGTTCATAAAATTTTTGAACGGTCCACATGGTGGATGAATATGTCCATAAATGTTTCTGTGAATTCGTTCAAAAAATGTAGGACTTTCAGCTCCTACTTTTACTGGTGATGGTCTAATAATTTATTTTTCTATGGAACATACAGTACATGAGAATTTTTCTGATGTCAATCTTTTTATTTTTTAAGGGATAACCATGTGTATTCTCAATTATTCTTCTCATCATGACAGATTCCGGATAACCTAACCGGTCATGCCAAATGCTAAAAGTAGTAGGATCAGTAAATTTCTAATTTACTAGATGATGCATTTCACTTGTATATATTTTTGTAAAATATACGTCAGTAGAAAAAGACGATAGTTTTTCTAATATATATTTCTTACCCAAATTAATTTGAGTAATATAAAAATGCTTAATACCATTTGTTTCATTTGTTTCAACATGATACCCATTTCTGCGGATATCTTTAAAACTCAATAAATTTCTTCTGGATTTTGAGAACAATAGTGCCTTATCAAAATTAATTATTGTTCCTTCAGGCAACAATATATTAGTTCTTCCGGAGCCTTCAATCACCTATATACTACCATTTATAGTATAAATATTTATTTCTTTCATTTTGAGATAAGAAAAATATTTTTCATTTTTTAGTATGATGTGTGTAGTTCCACTATCAATAATACATACATCATCATTAACAACAACCATCTGAATAAAAATATGTATATGCAAACGTATATATTATTAGAATATAATGAAATTTTAAAAATATCAGGGTGATTCATTAGTTCTTCTGGACACTGTCATCACCAATTAAATGGTCTATCCTACCGTTTGGGTGTTCAAAAAAATCAGATACATCCATATGGATAATATTGATATTAAGATCTTCTTGATCAATATCATCGTCCTCAACATCATTCACTGGATGTTGAGAAAAATTTGCTTCAATATTTTTATTTTTCTATTTCAGTGAAGCTTAATATAATTCTATTAAATACTTGGCCGTACGACAGTTACGTAACCAATGACCTTTCATGCCACATCTATAATACTTATCATCATAATTTCTTGCCTTTCGTTTTCTTTTCCCTTATTATCTTTTCTTTCCCACTTCAAATGGCCAGTATTTCTCACAACTTAATTATTACTATGACAAGGGAAACATCGAGCGTGTCCATGACCATAACCACGGCCACGGCTACAGCTACGACTACAACTATGGCTTCTACTAGAGCCAACAACATTCACTTCTGGGAGTGTTGTTGAGCCAATTGGTGTGGCTTCATGATTTCTCAATAATAACTCATTATTTTTCTCTATAATGAGGAAGATAGTAATTAAATTAGTAAATTTTGTATACCATTTTTCTCGATATTGTTGCTGCAGGACAATATTCAAGGCTTGAAAGGTAAAGAATATCTTCTCCAACATATCTTTATCAGTAAATTTTTCTCTGTATAATTTTAATTGAGATGTAATTTTATACATGGCAGAGCTATATTCATTCACGATTTTAAAATCTTGCAACCTCAGGTACAACCATTCATACCGTGCAGTGGGTAGTATGACCATCTTCAGGTGGTCAAATCTTTCTTTTAAATTTATCCACAAGACATATGGATCTTTTTCGCTAAGATATTCCATTTTCAAATTTTTTTCGAAATGATGACGGATAAAAATCAAAACTTTGGCCTTTTGTTGTGCAGATGCATTATTATTTTCTTTAATAGTTTTACTAAAGCCTTCAACATTTAGATGCATTTCTTTATCGAGAACCCATAACATATAATTCTTTCTAGAAATATCAAGGGTTACAAATTCGAATTTAGTAAGGTTAGCCATAGGGATCCATAAATGTGTACATGTCTTCTGACTTTTGTAACGGTAGAAACTTGTGCTAATAATGTGTTATGAAATTTTGGCTGTGTTAGAATAAAATCTACACACAATAGATCTCTAACTATTATTTGCACAAGAATTTCTTCAAACTTCTCTCTTTCTTTTCTCTCACAATTTTCTCTAACAATTCTCTCACAATTGGTATATCTTTCAAGCTTGGCAAGAGCTCTATTTATAGAGCTTTCTTAGTGGAATTCATCATCTATTTCCACTAATGTATTAGTGTTGTCTCTATTAACTCTTAATAGTGGATATCCATATCCACTAATAGATTTAGTGGATTTTCCACTAATTCATAACAATAATCAAAAGCAACTTCTATAGAGAACTTTGTAACTTTAATCTTTGGTTTTGTTGGTGTTTATGGTGGCTTGACGGCTTCACTATAAGAGGTAAGAACTTACATGGTATAGCTATTTTTATTTTTAATGATTATTCTTTGGGAATAGCATTGGGAGGTATATCTGGTCTGGGTAGTGGTGGAAAATTGGCTAATAAAGATTATCTATTAGGTTGTGGTGATGTGGGTTTTATCGCTTTTATTGGAGTTATTGTGGTAGGTTGCACTTTTCTTGTAAAAATTCTCTTGTAAGGAAATCAGGTAAAGAATTATTAATACCTTTAATAAATTCTATTACAAAATTAAAATTGGTTAAATTGCTTTCCAATATTTTACTAAGTGTTTAACTTTTCTTAGTAAAACATTATTTTGTTCTTTAATATATTCTAAAATTTCTATTAATTGTTCTAATATTTTATTTTTATCTTTAATATGTTTTAACATTACTTCCCAAATATTACAAATTTTCTTTTCTTTAGCTTCTAATTTTTCTCCAAAGCTAGTACTAAATCTACAAGACTATTACACTGCTGATTATCACTGTGCAAACTAAGTGAATACTGGAAAGGAAAGTAACAAGTATGTCTATATTTATGACTATATGTTGTGTTCTTAGTTTTTCATACTAACTTAAGATTTAAATATTCTATCTTTCTAATGTCTGTCATAAACTAAGTTAATTTTAAAATTTCTAATCTTTTTTGTTAACAGGTTATTTTCTATAGTTAGATTATATATTCTATTACTTATATGGTAGAAGTCAAATGAATATAGATCAATAAAAACAAGCAAACGAGAGTATATTTTAATAAGATTCTTGTTAATTTTTATTCTATTCCTTAAATGATGAACACACAACCTAAATGCTACAATTTCTAAACAAAACTTAGTAATGTTAATTGTTCATAAATATCCACAAGTTCTAGTTCAAGAATATAAGGAGAATAATTATACAGACTATAATGAGGAGAACTGGAATCAATAAATTTAAGCAAATTCTAATATATACTAATAAGTTTTTATGTATCTTTTAATTGTACTTTCAGATCACTTAAACAAAGCATAAGAACATATATTCTATGCAGAACTGAGTAATTTTAGTTGTTCACGAATAGCTGCAATTTCTAACTATGAGCCCACGATCCATTGGGGGCTTCGAGGCTTTCTCTTTATGATATCTGGTTTGGGTTTGAGCCTATGTGTTAGGGACTTAATTAATAGAGGGAGTAATTATTACTCTTAAGACTGATTTATGTTCTGTCAGTACATTGTTTCTGACATTCACGTTGTTCACTATTCAGAGACTGTTTAGGAAAAGAAGAAGGGTTAGGAAGAGGAGACAAGGGAAGGGGAAGTGCTTGAGACTACAGATTTAGGTAATTCATGTTTCCATTATACTTCTGTCAAAGTTTAATTGGTATCTAGGGTGCTTGATTTTAAGATTCTGATTTGGAAAAATTGTGAGTTTGATGATTCTAATATGGTATTGATAACTGGGATTGTAGGAGAAAAAGAAATTGCAGGTGATAAGAGTAGTCTATGATTCAGTGTTTTTGGTAAGGGATTCTGACTTATCTGTGTTTTTTTGTTCTTAACTGGTGTTTTTAATAAATTTTCTTCTATTATGAAATTCTGGAAAAATTATGTTAGTATAAAGTTTGGATTGAGCATGGTAAATAGTTCGTTGCTGTGATTGAGTTATTATGATGATAAGTATGGTTTATGGGATATGTTATTTTTTGTTCTGGCACTGTTCTGATTTCTGATTTTTTATTATGTTCTATTTAATGTTTGGGGCATGGAATTGGTAGGGATGATTCCATTATGTTCTATGTACTGGCCCAAGGCTTGGGGGGATACAATACCTAGCCAACCTATTTTGTGTATAGAGCTGTAAACGAACCGAACGTTCGCGAACAAAAGCTCGTTCGAACTTGTTCGTGCTCAAATAAAGCTCATTCATTTAATAAACGAACGAACTCGAGCTCAAATAATAAACGAATAAACTCGAACATATTTACGAACATAATCGAATATTCACGAACATATTATATATTTTTAAAAATTAATTATATTATATTAATTATTTTATTTATATTTTATAATATTAAGATTTATTCTTAATAAATCTTATATTATAATATTAATATTAATTTAATATTATAATATTCAATTATTTAATTAAATTTTGAATTATTATTTTTATAAATTTTAAAATAAAGAATATAAAATAAATGAACTCGAACTCGAACGTTAATCGAGTTTTTCAAACTCGAACTTAAATGAACTCGAATATTATCAAACAATAATCAAACGAACTCGAACACGAACTCGAGCTCGAATAATAAACGAACGAACTCAAATAGTGTTCGATTATATTCGAACTCGAGCTCAAAAATGTGATGCTTGATTCGTTTGTGTTCGAATACAGCTCTATCTGTGTACTGGCCCTTCTCCTAACGGGATACAATAGTTAGGGGACTGATATCAGTTAGCCAAAGCCTTTCTCCCAAACATGATTCAAAATTCTGATATTTGTGTGTGTTCAATGGTTTGGCGTGTGTGGAATGGTGCAACGATTCCTTCTTAGAAACTGTAAGGTGCATGGTTGCGTGTCAATCGTTGGAGTGGATTTGAGAATATATGCTATTCAGTTTAATTTATGTGAGAATGGCATTGTTTTTCTTTCAATTTGTTGTTGTTGGGTGTACTCTGTTCTGTTCTATTTATTTATTTATTTATTTGGCAAACTCGACATCAACCGACGTTGATTAATTGCTCCTATAGGCGTTGGTTAGAACAGTAGCGTTCGTAAAATTGTCCAGGAACGAAGTGGTGCCGGTCCTTAAGCTAAATAGGCACTGGGTATCTTAACTGGTGCCGGATCACAACCCTTACAGGCACCAGTTCATCGTCAAAAGGCGACCCTCCCGCTTTTGGTATCAAACGGCGCCAGTTCTCCTTTTTCAATAGGCGCCAATTCCCTTCAGAACTCTGATTCTCTGACTCTTGACCAAGAATCCTAATGTTTCGAAGTACCAACCTCTCTTGTGAGTTAAATGTGAGAATTTCCTTAAACTTGGATCGCAACCATCTCCCTAACCGTGGCAAATTACAAATTTCTATTAAATGACTAAGTGCTTTGCGAAACTATTACTTATATAACTTGCTCAATCCCAATTAAGTAATATTTTCCTTACTACGCTAGTAAGCTCTTCCCTTATCTATTATTTCAAGCTCTTAATTGGAAGAGGAAAAGTTAGACGAGTGGTTCGAAGAGGACCTAGAATGATTTTTCTGAAGAGCCTATGTAATATGCTACTTGTCTTAGATTTATACTGATGTCAATTGAGGTTTTAGCGTTTTGTTGGAATAGTACAAGTTTATTACATTTTGTTTTCCATTGTATTTTAGTTAATGACATTTGAGTTATTTTAGTTTGTTTTGTCTATTTCTAGTTCTGGGTTCAAAATTTCATTTTGGGATATTACCATGTCATCCTTGAGTTCGGGACGTGACGTTAACTTTAACTGATACAGTTGGTAATTGTAATAACTGTATTCTCTAGTGTTCGAATTTATAATTCTAATCAAAGCCTTATATGTCATAACAAGGTTTAACCTACGTTTTAATTGGAATTTAAGAAAAAGTAGCCAAAGCATAAATTTATGTAAGATTATACAGAGATAAACACTTTATAAAGTACAAAAGAAAGGGATGGCTTTAATACCAAATTTAGAGGGGATGTCCTTTTGGAACAATTATATGCCACAATAGATATATAAAAAATATATATAGATATACGATAGCTAAAACAGATATAGCATATATCTATAGATATGCAATTGCAAATATATATATGATAAAATAGATAGAGAATATATGCAGATATGCAATAGCTATAGATAGAAACAAGGAGCAAATTTAGCCACGGGAGATGGAAACACAAATTTAAGGGAACAAATTAGAAGAAGAAGAAAAAAAACAAAATGTGTCATCTAAAGGACAAAAGGCTGTATGAAAAGAAAAGAAGAAGAGATATATATAAACACTATATGTATATATCTATAGCTATTCCTATTCTATGTAAGAGAAAATGAAACAGGAAAATCTTGTGGAGAGCAAAGAACCATACAAAACAAAAAGGAAGAAGATAAAAGAAACAAGACAAAATGTGTCATAAAGATGACAAAACAAGGAATATAAAATTTGCACACAAGGTCTATGAATTACAAGAACAGATGCATATGGAAATTTAGCAAAATAGAAAGAAGAAAAAAATAAGGAAGAGTAAAACAAACTAACGTGGGCCACACAGATCTTTTTTTTTATGTGTTTATGTCCAAAAGGGTTCTAATTTAAATATTTGTTTGAAGTTTAAATATTCTTTGCTGGATTATATCTTTTTTGGCTCAGGAAAAACCAAAAGCCATGAGTGTCGGAATGATTAAATCATTACGGAGTTAACGACACCTACAAATACATTAAGATATCGTTTGATTGGTACATGGAAAAATGCTGTTACAAAATCTAAATTTCAAAAATGTAAATATACAAAATGTGATTTTAAATAAATTACATTTTTTTTATTTGGAAGATTAAAAAAAATGTTAAAGAAAAATAATATAAGATATTTTAAATATTTAAAAATAAAACATTATGCATACGAAAATTTATTGTACATATTTCTCATATTGTTGTACAATTTAATTTATATATATATATATATATATATATATATATATATATCCTTTCAAATAGTTATAGTAAATGAAAGCCACATAAATAATGTTCTTATATATTTAAATATAAATTTTATTTTATTTTATTTGATATTATAATTAGTTTTTGTATTAGTTCAAATTTTAATATTAATAAAAAATAATATTTGGTTATTATTAAATTAAATATTTATAGGAAATTTAATAAATTTCCTATTCATATAAGTTATATAATCATCATATAACTTTTAAATTACAATTTTGTAATTATTTTATTTAAAGTGTTGAACCTTTTATTTTTTTTTAAAATATTGTAGTTGGGAATATAAAAAATTTTAATACTACTAAGTTAAAAGAGGTATAAAGGTAGAAAGATAAGTGATGAGAAATATAAAGATATGAATAAATATTCTATTTATTCTTATTTTTAAAAATTATTTTTTTCTTTTATTGTTAGAATTTTGAGAAAAGAATCACAATACCATATTCTAGAAAGGACTCAGTTTTTCTACTATTCTGCATTTATTTTCTTATATCTCAAGAATCAGATTCATTTAGCAAAACATAAGTAATGAACTAAATACTAGATTTTAAAAATAAGGAATTTGATTATTTTTCCATATTACTTTCCTTGATAATAAAATGGAGCCTAAAATATTTATTGTTTCTCTCTTTCTTTTCTCTCACAATGTTCTCTAATCTTTCTTTCACTAATCTTTCTTTCACAAAAATAATGGTGTGTTACAAGTTTAGAGAATAGCTCTATTTATAGAGCTCTAATTAGTGGATTACATCATGGCATACATCATCTTCCACTAATCTTAATTAGTGGTGTCTCCACTAAATGGTGGACATCTATAAAAATCTTCTAATAATTCGCATAAATCCATAATTAGTGGAGCCTCCACTAATTAATAAAGATTCCAATAATTCATAATAATTGATTTCTTTTTGTTTTGAAGTAGGTATAGTGAGGTTGATTTTTATTTTTATTTTTAACAAGAGATTGTCTATCACAAAAAATAGATAAGATCATTGCAATCAGGATAGTTCTCAAATCTCTCTTTCAACAACAACAACAACAACAATAATAATACTCCATCCGTTTCAAAATATTTGTTCATGAAACTTTTTTGTTTTGTTTCAAAATATTTGTTCATATACATATTTCTATAACTAATGATTAGTTTCTTCCTATTGTACCCCTATTTATTCCAAGTTAACTACACAATTTTCTAAAGCTTTTCTTTCTTCTTGCTTCTTGAAAATTTTCACTAATCAATAGTTATAGTATTTTTAATATGGGTAGAATAGAAACTTTATCTAAATTATTGTATTATTTTCAACATCCTTAATTTGTGTGTAAAAGTTTTATGAACAAGTATTTTGAAACGGAAAGAGTAATAAAATTTTAAAATAAAAATAAAAATAATATAAAAAACCATAGACGGCGGATTTGAAATCAAACAATTAGACAACTCACCTAGACCCAAAATGCTATTCCCGCAGCCTCAGAAATAATTGACCGGTTGGCACACCCACTAATCAATAATTAATTCCTATTCTTGTCAGCATAAGTTGCTGGATTGTTTGGTCTTCGTTGGTGTCTGGTTTCAACTAATACTAATTAAGAAGGGTATATGATATTATTTGGTTCATCATTTTTTTACAATATTTTCCAAAATAATGAAACTGGTTGTTATAAGGATATATTCGTAATATTCACAAAACTTCAAAGGATCTTTTGTAAATAAATAATTTTTAGGATAAAAATTGCTTTTTGCAAAATATTACAGGTTGTAATAGATCTGGGAATGCTCTCCTGAAAACAAAATTGAAACAATATTATAATCAAAAGTGACTTCTATAGAGAAGTATGTAACTTTAACCTCTGGTTTTATTAGTGTTTATGGTGGCTTGACGGCACTATAAGAAGTAGGAACTTGCGTAGGATAACCATTTTTGTCTTGAATGATTATTCTTGGGAAGAGCTGGAAGAAATGAGAGGTATATTTGGTGTGGGTAATTGGCTAATAAAGAAAACCTATAGGTTGTGGTGATGTGTGATTTGTTGTTCTCATTGGAGTTATTGTGGTATGTAGCACTTTTTCTGTAAAAATTTTCTTGTAAGGAAATCATGTAAAGGATTATTAATATCTTTAATAAATTCTATTTCAAAATCAAAATTGGTTAATTGCTTGCTACCTAACAAAAATTTGTTCAGAGACTAAAATTTTAACATTTTTTTCCAAAATTTCTTTTTGCAACATTGCAATCAATTCATAGTAAAAATATCTTATTTATCAAATTATCTTGAAATTTGGTGATGCATAAAATTATAAATAAAATCTTCTTTTTTAATAGTACTATAATTCCTTTGCTTCTAAACTAAATACTTGAATGATATCGAACTAATTGTTTTGAAGTAGTGGGAATAATTGTTTATTTAAGAATACATTCGTAACTAATATCATAGGTGATGCATAAATGTTGGGTGTATAAAGATCATTCAAATTTAAATTCATCCTTAGCCAAGTTTTAATTAAAATATTAATCCCAAATTATACATACAAGCAAGTTTACTTATCGTAAATATAGTATAAGGAATTAACAAGTATTGATCCTCAAAGGAACAAATAAATACTAATAACTTTTCATTCATTGTTTAACCGACCCACTAAAGTGATAAGATGATAAAAGAAAAAATAAAGAAAAATATATACAACTCAAGTGTGTAAAAATATGAATTTAGAAAAATACTCTTGAAAATATGACAATGAATCACTTAGGAAATATTATAATCAATTACCATCTTGGTCTCATGAATGTTTTAAAATAGACCCACTTCGTTTGCAATCCATGGAATCACTATCCTTAAGTTAAATTAGTGAACATATTCAGTCTCAACCAATTTACACAAAAGATGCATTAAAACTAATCCTTATATAAATCCCTATATTTTTAGGTGATTTAAAATATGAAATTAGTCAATAAATCCATATTCTAGCAATCATTAACTAACCTTCGATTACCTAAATTCTTGACAATTAACCAATTTTTCAAACAAGCTAAAAGATAACAAATCTGAAATTAATTAAATTGAAACCATTATCAACCCCCTTTTTAAGCAAGCTAACAACAAAAATCAATTAATCAACTTCGTAGAAAAAATAAGTAATCAAATCCCAAGATAAGTAATTAATTGATCAAAAGACTAAATTAATTCAAAGAATCGTGAATTCCAAAGTAATGTCAAATTACAATAAAATTATTAATTACATTATTATTCTAGAAAAAGAAAATAAAGGTAAAAGAAAGAACTCAAGGACAAGCCCTTCTTCTTCTCCTTGAAAACCTTCTTGAATAATACCCCTTAATTGATGAATCTCCTCTTCTTGTGATTGATTAGCAACTTTGATCCTTAGATTCACATATTTGCCTTGTGTTTTTCTTGTTTAAATAGGCTCCCAATAGACCAAAATTCATTCCTTAAGAGTTTTAGGCCGAGTAGAAGTTGGAAAATACCAAAACCCTTAGGAAAATATCAAATCCGCGCTTGATTAGAAAACCTGCCGACATGGGACAGAGCAGAGTCGGCGCCAACTCCACTTGGCACGGCTGGCGCCAGTCGTGCTTTGGTTGGCTCAATTGTGCTCTATTTTTTTTCGTCAAAAATTCCTATGGAGCTAGCATCAGTCGTCCACTGGTCAGTGACAGTGTTTTTTCGTCGTTTTTTCCTTTTTCTGCAATAAAAAGTCAAAACACCTTTCTATGGGTAAAATATCAAATATGAAGGAATATGACTAGTTATTGCACCAACTGTATCACAAAACATCCTCAAATAATTAGGACATTATTGATGAATTTAGCCCCTATCATATTTTTCCACACTTGAACTTTTGCTTGTCCTCAAGCAAAGCATTTTAAAATAAGGAAAAACAAGACAATCTTTCAAAAAGTTCAACTGTAACAAAGCCATAATTGCCTTTCAAACTTTAGATATGACATTGTCATTCTTCACAACCCTTGAAAACATTTACAACTTGAAGTACTAGATAAGACATACCAAGGCTCTTGAAGTCAAATTAAACAAGTTTATACTTTAGTCTAAGAAAATTATTTCACTCTTTAAGCAAAAACGCAGATAACATGAATTATACAAGTTAAGCTATCTACCAACTCAATCATTATAAATTCAAAAATTGCATAACTCAAGTCATGATTTAAGAAAAACACTCCAATTTTGTTTTTCTCTCAATTTTTTTCAATGACTTAGGAAATTGATAACCTCAAGTGAATGGATTTCTCTTCACGCACCGTATTGGCCCCCTTATAGTCACCATTCATTATTTTTTCAACATTTTTCTTTCTTTTGCTTATGAGAATTAATAGCCTTAAGAAAGTGGATTTCTCTTCACTATTCGTGTTGACTCCGCATTTTCTAGTCTTGAAAGATGAAACAAAAATTTTTCAAATCATTTTTCTCATTTTTCAACTCACAATCGGTTTTTTTTTTTTCACTCAATTTTTCTACTCAAAGATTTTTTTTTCTCACATTCTTTATCATAACTCAAAGTTAAGTAAAGTTTAAACCCATAATACAAGAGTTAGCCACTAAATTTTTCCACATTCATCACATTATCCACATTCAAACTAGATGAATAAAATAATACTCAAATACTAATGCATAAACAAGATTAACCAAAATTCTCAAGTTTTAACATGTCCCATCTAATAAACCATTTCATTAAAAATCCACCAAGTGAATGACAAAATTCATATCTAAGTAAGAAAGATAACGACAACCTTGCTCACACAAGAAAAACCTCAAAATTTTGAAAAATTGTAGAAAAAATGTCAGCCAAAATGTGTACAGCCCAAAGCTAAAGTATATGAAAAATATCTTCAATACTAAACTCTCCCTTCATGTTTAAACTGGACATTGTCCTTAATGGCAAAAATTATAACAATGAAAGAAAAACCAATGGGACCAAAATAAATAAAGGGAAAGAATAGAGAAAAGAAAATACTTCCATCACGGAGTAGCTCAAACACATGTGAATATATCATAAGGAGTCATTGAGGAGTTGTACCTAAATAAAAACACAAAAGAAACAGAAACAAAAAATATAAATCTAGAAAAGGAAAAGGCAATAAAGAGAAAAATAAAGAGAAGAAAAATCAACTAAAAGGAAAGCCTAAGAAAAGTTATGAAAATATAAAGAGAAAAGAAAACTAAAGAAAATAATGAAAGAGTAGTAGAAGAATGCTCAATCATCATCATCATGGTCATCCTCATCAGCATCATCCTCATCATCAGCCCTATGGCTACCATTATCTCCTTGACATCCAGGAAATTGCTACATCCATTGAGCCCATTGTTGTTCCCGAGCATCTTGCCTCCTAGTGAAGGCAGTCATGGACTCACGAAGCTGAAGTAATATCTCTATTTGTGTCTCCATGCTCACTCTCAATTGCTCCAATTGACTCCTCACCTCAGCCTCAAAGTCAATCCTTGATTGGGACTGTGAACCACTAGCATGAGCTCGAGGTGGTGGTGCAGGATGCTCCTCCTCCACAGGTGGAAGTTCAACTTGTCTCGGGTGTTGCACATCATAAAGCCTTAACCAACGTCTCACCTCAGTACTGTACTGGTAATCACAACTAACTAATGTTTTCTCCGTAATAAGATCTCGCTTAGTTGTGGTTTTAGTGAGCTCCCCCTCAAAACTAATGCTAAAGGCTTCCAAAATTTTCATGATCACGAGAGGAAAAACAAAGGCTTTAGTGGAAATGCGAGAATGAACCACATCTTGCATAGATTGGATAATCAAAGAAGTAAGTGGGAAGGGCTGAGTTTGCATAATCTTATGGAGAATGTAAAGGTTAATCACTCGGGACTCATTGAACCTACTTGCCTTACGAACAACATTGTAAGAAAAGATATAGACTAGGGCACATAGGTTGGCCTCAAGATCATTGTAAGAATAGAAACCTACTTGCTTTACTGGACCTCTCATGTACATCCTTAAGGTAGTTCTAGTATCACTCACTTTCCACTCAGGGTCAGAAAGTATCATTTGATTGTTGTAATCTACAGCTAACCAAGGGTCTTCATTATTAACATGTAGGATGACAGCTAGTCTCTCTCTATCCACAAAGATAGGGGTGCCCTTTACCCTGGTCTCATTGGTCTCAAGATGGTTATTTCAATTTTGGACCATATTAGCATAGAATTCTTCGATCAAAACAAGGCAATAAGGTCCCTTCAATTGCACTATAGATCCCCACCCCAATCGTCTAAACATTAGTTCTAACTTGAAGGTATGGTCTAAAGAGGGTGCAATTGTGCGTTCTACAATGATTTTATTGGCAGCCCTCTTGGTGTACCACTCTTGGCAGGAAGGATCAATAAAATCAGCAGGATGTAAGAACAAGAGGTCTATAGATGTGGGGATAAGAGGAAGATGAGACTCTAGCCCATTTGGAAGATTGGCCTCTTTCTCTAGGCATGATGAAGGGATATGAAGATGGGTATTACTAAAGAATGTGAATGAGGCACCACCGCAATGTAACAACACCTCCTAATATAATCAAACCACCACAACACCACACACAATCCTCAACAATTCACAATTTCAAATCAAACCACAAAAACCACAATCTACATTATCAATCAATCTTAATCTCCTTTCAAATCCTGCAAAAAGAAATAGAATGCCACAATTCAAACCATAATATAATTCCCAACTAATACACAACCTGATTATAGCATGAAAAACATGTTCACATCCCAAGTTAAGAAAAATGCATCATGGCCATTCACATTATCCGTCTAGCATGAATTCATCAGCAATATAATTGCCATAACCCAAAGATAGCCAACCTATGATCAAAATATGGACATGTAGATGCAAAAATAATCCGTGAAACATACTCTCATGCTATTCCAGTTATAATAAAGCCATCAATTCAATCAAATTCAACCAGCAATTCGAATTCATGCAATTTTTATCAAAAATATGCCCAAAAATAGGAAAAATTCAATGACAAGAATTTAACCGTAAGAATGCAAGAAAAATCATATATTTTTGTTCTCCAATGCATAGGAAAGCAAAACGTGAAATATTTTTGAAGAAATCTTCACTTGAAAGAAGGGATTTGAAAATGGGTTTTTGAAGAAAAAGTTGATAGTTTTAGAGTTTTAATCCGTAGATTCAACAAAAATAAGAAGATTTGGTGTTGGGTTGATGTTTTTAAAGTTAAAAATTGATTCGGTGGTGTTTAAGGATGAAGAAAAGATGCCAGCTGGAGAGAAAAATTGAGGAAAATTAAAAATTTTGAAAACAAAATGGCCAAAATCGGCCATTTAATTGAGGAGCCTGACAGGAGCCGGTGCTAGCTCCATGCCCCCGAGCTGACACCAGCCTTGGTCTATCCGAGCTAGGAAATTTATTTACTTACTACAAATATAATAATGAAAACTATGAAATCATGAAGACAATGCCATTATTCCAAAAATTGAAAACACATAAACATAAGCGAAAACAAACAGACATTAAAGGTATGTCCTAATAAACCAAAAACCAAATTAGTGAAAATCATTTTTTCCACAGTCATGATCACGTCAATTGGTTTCAGTATTTCCCATAAGAGATCCCACTTGATGGTCTCCAAGGAGTTTAGCCAATTGCCCAATTTGATTTTCCAAATTGTGCATGGATGCCTCCAAATTCCTCGTAGTTGCATCAACTCATTGAAATCATGCTTCCGTAGTACTTACCATTAGGTTAACCAAATCCTCCAATGATGGCTTAGGCAGCGGTACATTGTAGAGTAATGAGAGTTGAGTCTTTTGATTTCCTCCAAAGTTAGAAGACATTTACCTAAGTTGGGTTTGATTGTTCCAGGAAAAATTGGGATGGTTCCACAAACTAGGATCATAAGTGGCACTATAAGAATTGCTACCTTGTCTTCCATTGTCCATAAACACAGCTTGTTCTAAGGACTTTTGTGATGACCCCATGCTTTGGCACTCATGATTTGGATGCCCTTTCCCACAAAAATCACAACTAACATTCATTACCTGTCATTGGGAAGGAGACATCACCATTTGTTCTATTTTTTGTGTAAGTGCCTCCACCTTAGCCTTTAAAGCTGCCATTGCATTTACCTTGTGCACTCCGTGAACACGAGATTTTGACCTTAAACTACCCCCATGCATAGTTGTTTATTGCAAGATTTTCAATCAGATCAAACACCTCCTTCGGGGTCTTAGAATTAATGGAACCTTTTTACAGATGTATTAACCAATTACCTTGTAGCAAAGCTTAAGCCACTATAAAAATTTTACATTTGCATGCCTAGCTCAAACCCATGATGAGGACACTTCCGAAGCATCTTCTTGAACCTTTTCCAACACTCATAGAGATTTTCATATTCTAACTGTTGGAAGGCGAAAATGCCTATCCTAAACTTGGATGTTCTAGTTGGAAGAAAATATTTTGCTAAAAATTTTTCAGTCAAAACATTCCAAATGGTGATAGATCCCGCTGACAAAGACTTTAACCAGGATTTAGCTCTATCTTTCAAGGAAAAAGAAAAAGTCTTAGTTTGATAGCATCTTCAGAAATACCATTCATTTTAAATGTGTCACAGATTTCTAAAAAACTCGCAAGGTGAGCATTAGGATCTTCCTCAGGTAGCTTATCAAATTGCACCATGTTTTGAATCATCTGAATAATGTTGGGCTTAATCTTAAAGTTATTAGCCTCTATCCTAGGTCTGGCAATACTCGAGCCTGTACCTGAGATTGCCGCCTTAACAAAATCATTCATAATCCTCTTTTTATTGCCACCATTACCACCATTATTTAGTTGGTTAACCTCCATATCGTCTCTTACCCTTTGTCTAAACACCCTTTTGAATATTTGTTAAGGTCCTCTTGATCTTAGGATCCAAATCTACTATGTCGTCTTTGAATTGTCGGGTCATACACTAAGAGCTAGATCTACAAAGAAAAGAAGATAGTGAGATTATAAAACTCTCAAGTTAATTAATTGTTGTACACTCACAAATTAAGTTAGTAAAATTATAACATATAGCGAAATTAGGGAATTACAATTATACAAACAATAAGATATGACACATATTCATACAAAGAACACATATACATATTTACATATAGACATGTAAATATGGTTAAATTAATAAAATCCTAACTTTCATGATATTATTTCCTAATAATGACGCCAAAAACTTGATACGTAAATCTTGAGTATATAAAAATTATTCAAATTTAGATCCATCCCTAGCCAAGTTTTAATTAAAACATTAATTCCAAATTATACATATGAGTAAGTATACTCATCGCAAGTATAATATAGAGAATTAACGAGTATCGATCCTCAAAGAAACAAGTACACACTAATAACTTTTTATTTATTATTTAAGCGATCTACTAAAGTGATAAGATGATAAAAAAATAAATAAAAATATAAACAACTCAAGGGTGTAAAAATATGCAATTTAGACAAATACTCTTGAAAACATGACAATAAATCACTTAGTAAATATCACAATCAATTACCATCTTGGTCTTATGAATGATTTAAAATAGACAAACTTCGTTTGCAATCTATGGAATCACTGTATTCTAGTTAAATTAGTGAACATATTCTGTCTCAATTAATTTATCCAAAAGAGGCATTAAAATTAATTCTTACATAAATCCCTATATTCTAAGTGATTTAAAGTATGAAATTAATCATAAATTCATATTCTACAATCATCAACTAACATTCGATTACCCAAATTCTTGACAATTAACCCATTTTTCAAGCAAGTTAAAAGATAATAAATCTAAAATTAATTAAATTGAAACCATTATCAACTCCCTTTTCAAGCAAAGTAACAACAAGAATCAATTAATCAATTTTGGAGTAAAAATAAGTAATTAAATCCCAAGACAAGTAATTAATTGATCAAAAGACTAAATTAATTCAAAGAATCATGAATCCCAAAATAATGTTAAATTACAATGAAAATATTAATTACATCATTATTCTAGAAAAATAAAATAAAGGTGAAAGAAAGAACTCATAGACAAGCATTTTTTCTTCTCCTTGAAAACCTTCTTAAATAATGCCCCTTGGTTGATGAATCTCCTCTTGTTATGATTGATTGACAACTTTGATCCTTGGATTCATACATTTTCCTTGTGTTTTCCTTGTTTAAATAGGCTCCCAAGAGGCCAAAATTCATTCACTAAGAGTTTTAGGCCAAGTAGAAGTTGGAAAATACCATAATCCCTAGGAAAATACTAAATTCGTACTTAATCAGAAAACCCGCTGACATGGGGCCATGCCCTGGCCATGATCTGGTTGGCCCGGTCATGTTCTGTTTTTTATTTTTGGTAAAAAATCCTCTACTCCAGAATGGGGCCGTCCCACGGAGCCGGTGCCGGTCGTGCACTGGTCGGCGACGGTGTTTTTTCATCGTTTTCCTTTTTTTTTTTTTGCAATAAAAGACAAAATACCTTTCCAATGGTTAAATATAAATTATGAAAAAATATAAATACCAAATATATCACAAAAACATCCTCAAATAACTAAAAATTATTGATGAATTTAGCCCATATCAATAGGCATCAATTTCAATGCTCAATTTTTCTTGGAGATGCGAAATCTCAAGGTAAGAAAGATTTTGAACAATAGTTTTAATTTACTGAATAATTTGGGTTTGTTCAGGACTCCAAGGATTTTGATTTTTGTGCAATCATTGATATAATGGTTCACAGACTTGTCTACGATAAGGAATAAAATCAGAAAATAATTAAGACATTCTAAAAATTTATGACTTTGGATATTAAGATTATGTGCAACTAAATTTCTTGAGACTAAGACCTTCAATAAGGCTGAAACTTTTTATGTTTTGGTTAATTTCAATTAGAGATTATTTCTTTAATATTATTTTTGGTTAATTGTTATTATTATTATTATTCTTAAAGCTTGCAATTTTCTGTTCAATTATTACATGAACTTAAATTTATTCTAATTTTAGAGATGTGCTAGATTAAATTAGACAGTGGCAATAACAACATATCATAAAATTGACTAGAGATAGATTCAATTTCTATGTGTGATTTCTAGCGAGTAGGAATAAAAAATTAGGAAAATCCATAGAGTTTTATGCAGCTTTATTAATTCAAATCACGTAAAAATATGATTGATTTATTAATTAAAGTTAGGGACTTTTCACTAAGAGATTGAGTCTAACTTATTTTTAGAAATTCTACTATTATCCAAATTGAGAATTAATTTAAATGAATTAACCATTCATCATAAAAGGAGTAAGTTGGATTTGAAGTGTCTTGGTCTATTCTTTGCCATTGATTTAATTAATATAATTTGCTTTGTTGATTTTTAATTTTTCATATTTTTATTAGTAATTAATTCTTAAATTAAAATATTTTTATTTTGGTTTAAGTTAGGTTATAAGCAAAAGAATTTTATAGTTAAGTAGTAATCCTCGTTGGGAATGGCTTATACTCACTATTTTATTACTTATTTGGTATTTGTGCACTTGCAAATTCCATATCAAGTTTTTGACGTCGTTGCTGAGGATTGTCTTTTATCTAATGAAGGATTTAACTGCTAAATCTAAGTTTAAACCTTTTATTTTTCTATTTATTCTTAATTTTGTTTTATTTTTATTTATTTATCTTATTTTGTTCTCATTTGTCTTGACTTGGTATGTATAAACACCCGTTGTTCTAAAAATAAAGAATATTTATGTTGAAGCTTTTGCTCGTCATAACCGAAGTAAGCAAACCAAAAGGAAATATGAGGAGATCATCACCCCTGTAGAGTCTTCGAAATTAGAATACGGAAGATCATCACCCTTGTAGAGTCTTCAGAATCAAAATACGGTTTTGAATCTGACTATAGCAGTGAAGCAATAGAGCATAATCAACAGATAGAGCAAACCCTTAAGGACTATACTAAACTAAAGATGGAGGGTCCTTCCCCCGCTAAAAATTGTCCCAAAGTTACCGCAACAACCTTCAGGATTGAGTCGGCTTTTATCTAAATGGTTCAAAACAATCTATTTTTTGGACTGTCTCATGAAGACCCTCAAGCTCACATCTCAATTTTTTTTGGCAATTTGTGACATTTTCCAAATAAATAGAGTATCTAAAAATGTGAAAGAACTAAAGATTTTTCCTTTCTCTTTGAGGAACAAAGCAAGATTATGGCTAAATTTTCTTCCTACAAACTCAATTGTTAATTGGAAACAATTGCAGTAAGCCTTTTTAAATAAGTATTTTCCTCATATTAAAACTATACAAATACGTTTTAACATTTATAATTTTATGTAGGGACCTACTACATTAGTGCATGATGTTTGGGAGAGATTTAAAGAATATCTAAGGTTATGCCCTCATCATGGAATGGAGATTGGGATGCAAGCTCAAACATTCTACAACAATTATAGAGATCTTGTTAGATTATCATTGGATGGAGCAAGTGGAGGTGCCTTCATGTCCAAAGAAGAAAGTGTTGCACGGAGTTTGATAAAGGAAATGACACTTAACAGTTCTCAATAGTTCAATCCTAGAGCTTTGCCACCTAAAAAAATTATAGGAGTGATAGATAATGATATGATCTTGAATCTAAAGGCTTAAATGGATTCACTCAGCAGGCAATTAGAAAATTTAAACATTGCAGCTGTTCACCATCAATGTGACCTCTGTGGTGGAAACCACCCATCGATCTAATGTGGCCAAGGTAATATGGTGAATTCTTGTTTTGGTACTAATGAAGTTAATTTTGTTGATCAAAATAACAGGAGGAGTGATCCATATGCTCTAACACACAACCTTGGGTGGAGAAACCATCCTAATTTTGGATGAAAACAGAATAATCAAGCTTAAGTTCAAGTACCACCTTTGCCTTTTCTTCTTCAAGAAAAAAAAAAAAAAAACTAACCTTGAAGATGCACTTGCTAAGTTTATAAAGGTTATTTCTGATAAATTTTCAAACTTGGATAACTCCATTATGGCTATAGAAGTGGACTAGCAAAACATGAAGGCATCTATGAAAAATATAGAAGTGCAAGTGGGTTAATTAGCTCAAGAAATGTTCAATAGGACTCAAGGAATCCTTCCAAGTAATACCAAAAAAAAATCTAAGAGAACTAAAAGCTGTTACATTGAGGAGTAGAAGAGATTTAAAAGATGAGCAAAAATTAAGGGGGGAAAAAGATGATGAAAAAGCTGCCAACAAATAAGAAGAAACTCCTATCCAATCTCCTACACCAAAAGAAGGTAAAAGAAGTAAGAAAGGTAAGGAATAATTTAACAGTGACAATATTGATTTTAATTCCCTTCTTTTTTCCCCAAGTTGTGAAACATCCTTTTATTGATTCTGAATTTAAGAAGATTTTTGAAATCTTCAAGAAACTCGAGATTAACCTACTTTTTGTAGAAACTTTAGCATAAATGCTAGCCTATGCAAAGTACTTGATAGATATTTTGGTTAGCAAGAATAGGCTGAACGAGTTTCTAAAGATTTGCTTAAATTTAGAATGTTTAGCCATCTTTCAGAAAAAGTTGTCACCAAAGTTGAAGGATCCAGGAAGTTTTCGAATATCTTGCTATATTGGTGACTTATTTTTTCAAAATATGCTATGTGATTTAGAGACTAATATCAATCTCATGCCTTATTCTGTTTGTCAAAAATTAGGATTAAAAGAGATTAAGAACACTTATATTTCTCTACAAATGGCGGATAAGTCTATAAAATATCGTAGAGGAATAGTTGAGTATGTTCTTGTTATGGTTGATAAACTCTACTTTCTTGTTAGTTTTGTGATCTTGGACATGGATAATGATGCACATATGCCTTTGATCTTAGGTCGACCCTTTTTTAATATTGGAAAGACTTTAATTGATGTGCAAAAGGAAAACTTACTTTAAGGGTTGGGGATGAAGATGTTAAATTTAATATATTTAATTCTATGAAATATTTGACAGATAATGATTCTTTTTACTTTATTGATGTGATGGATGCTGTAGTACAGGAAAATTTTATTCATGAAATTTCTAATGACTCTTTGGAATTTTGTCTAATGGAAGTTGCTACAAAAGACCATAAAAAAGATGACATTGTTGATGAAGTCTTAAGGTTGGAAGCAAACAAAGTTTTTATTCCAAAGGTTGGATTCAAGTTCGAGGAGTTAGAGTTAAAGTGGGATTGCCCTAAACCAAGCATTAAAGAACCTCCCATGGATTTAGAATTAAAAAAATTACCTTCTCATTTAAAATATGTCTTTCTTGAATCAAATGATAGATTGCCTCTAGTTATTTCTTCATCTTTGATAGGGATTCAAGAAGAGAAGCTACTTAGAATATTAAGAGCTCACAAAGAAGCTTTTGGTTGGCAACTATTAGATTTGAAGGGAATAAGTCCATCTATATGTATGCACAAGATTCTTTTAGAGAATGATCATAAGCCATCAAGACAACCATGAAGGAGACTCAATCTATTGATGCAAGATGTGGTTAAGAAGAAGATCATCAAACTGCTTGATTTTGGTAGTATCTATCCTATTTCTAACAGTGATTGGGTAAGTCAGATTCAAGTAGTTTCTAAACAAGGCGATTTTACTATTGTTGAAAATGATAAATCTGAATTATTACCTATTAGGTTAATTACGGGTTGGAGAGTTTGTATTGATTATAGGAAGTTAAATAGTGTAACTCGTAAGGATCATTTTTTCTTACCTTTTATTAATCAAATTCTTTAGAGATTGAGTGGTCGTGCTTATTACTGTTTTTTTAATAGATATTCAGACTATTTTAAAATTCTCATTGCACTTGAGGATTAAGAAAAAAACTACTTTTACTTGTCCTTATAGCACTTTTGCATATAAGAGAATGCCTTTTGGTCTCTGCAATGCTCCAGGAATTTTTCAAAGATGCATGATAGCTATTTTTCATGACTTCGTTGAGATATGTATGGAGATTTTTATGGATGACTTTTTGGTATCTAGCAATGCCTTTGATAATTGCCTATCTAACCTCAATAAAGTGTTACAATGATGTGAAGAAACTAATCTAGTCTTGAATTGGAAAAAGTGTTATTTTATAGTACAAGAAGGCATTGTACTAGGTCACAAAATTTCTAATCAAGGTATTAAGATGGATAGAGCAAAGGTGGACGTCATTGCTAAGTTGCCATAATCTTCAAACCTCAAGACTTTTAGGGGTTTCTTGGGTCATGCTAGGTTTTATAGGCGCTTCATTAAAGATTTTTCAAAAATTGTTAAACCTTTGATTACCTTTTTATTGAAAGACATGACATTTAATTTCTCTAGTGCTTGTTTGCAAGCTTTTCATAGTCTAAAAGAGAAATTGATCTTAGCACCTATTTTGATAGCTTATTATTGGTCATTACCTTTCGAGCTCATATATGATGCAAGTGATGCAATAGTTGGTGCTTGTTTAGGGTCAAGAAGGAAGAAAATTTTTCACATATCTATCATGCTAGTCACACCCTTAACCCAACCCAATCAAATTATGCAACTACTGAAAAAGAATTGTTGGCTATAGTTTTTGCTTTTAATTAATTTCGTCCTTATTTACTAGGTATTAAAGTAACTGTTTATACGAATTATGCAACTTTAAAGAACCTAATTAATAAGAAGGAAACCAAGCCATGATTAATGAGGTGGATCCTCTTGCCTCAAGAGTTTGATATCACTATAAAAGATAAGAAGTGATCTAAGAATGTGATTGCTGATCACTTCTTAAGCTTTCAATTGGAAAATCACGAGGAAGATAGCACTAGCTTTAAGGAAGAAATCAATGAGGAGTTCACAGCTAAAAGATTGATGAAAATTTCTGCATTTTGCAACTCTATCTCTTTTTGTTCTCTTTATAATGAAAAGAATGCTAATTTTCATGCTCTCTATGTAGGTTATGCTAAAAGAGTGGCATCAATAACACCTCAAACATTGTGGTATACTCGTATTGTGAACTATTTAGCAAGTAAGTATATTTTGACTAACTTTAATTATCAACAAAGGAAAAAAATTCCTTCATGATCTTAAATATTTCTTTTGGAAGGACCCTTACTTGTTTAAAATATGTGCCGATAATATCATTAGAGGGTAGAAGCCTAAGGATGGTAGATGTCATTTAGAGGGGTGTTAGTACATTTCTTCCTCTCTAAATATACGGCGATGTGTAGAGGGGTATTTTAGTCATTTCACATGTAGGTCATAGACTTTGCTAATGCAGCATTGTCCTTGGGGTCAATATTTTCTTATAGTGATATTAGGAAATATTTAAAATGTAAAATACAACTATTTATATAGTAGGGGTATTTTGGTCATTTTAGCAGCCAAGGCGATATGTCTTTTTGGTCATCGGAATAGCCCGTAAGTCCTAATTAATTTTGGGTTGAGGAATTGGTCTCAATTCAAGAAGATTTTATTTTATTTTATTTTATTCAGGATGTCTAATTTATTATTAGATTGGAATAAAATAAATAAATAAAATAAAATAAAAAATAGGAGTTGAGAGAAATTAATTATCTGATTTAATTGGTTAATTAATTATTCAGAGCCTAGATCCAGTATGAATAATTAAGAAATTAACCTGGGCTTAAATTAGGGAGAAATAATTAATGTTTAATTATTTATTGGGTTATTTATATAAGCCCAAGAAATAAATAATTAAAGATTAATTATTTTGGTTCATTTAGGCTCATTAATTATTTATTAGGTTATTTATATAAGCTCAGAAAATAAATAATTAGTGTTTATTATTTTGGGCCTTTTGGGTCCAAGAAAAATAATAAATATTATTTCGGCCCAATAGCTTGGACCGTAGGGTTTTTTTCAGATACAGTTCATATGAGTTTAGAGTTAAGCCAAACTTATTCTCAGGATAATATCCAAGTGTTTGAAATATGAGATCCCGGGGATATGTTTATCAGAGAATTAGAGACCTAGTTTTGGCTGACTAATAAACAAGTCTCTGGTGAAAGAAAAACCATAATCTCCCTAACAACAATAGAGACTCACGCCTCTCTCTGTCACTCTAACGTTTCCTTCTCCTCTGTTGTTCTCCTTGGAGCTTTGCTAACCAATAGCAAGAGAACCAAGGAGACTTGAGACCGTTTTTCTTCACTGTTGTGTTCACCGACTAGAGGTTGGGCAGTGGTATATTCTGAGAGTTGAAAGGCTTGGCGTTCATGCAAACAAGGCGAAGTAGGAGGTTAGTGGGTTTTCAACCGGAAGCTTCTTCAAGTGGGTAAGGCGAAGCAATTCCTGTCGTTCAATCTACTCCTACTCAACCTAGTAGGTTTAAAGTGCGCAAAAGGTATGATTTTAACGCTTCCGTGCGGCCTTTAAGGCTTGCGAGTTTTTTTTCTCTGTTTTTTCCCCGTTGAAGCATGCTCTTCTGTTTTCTGCCCGTCAAATGGAACATTTACTATTAATGATCAAAGATTGAACCACTTTTTTGGAGATGCAACACCTACACATTAAGAGGCTCGGCTTCTCAAAGATCTCTCTTCTTCAATTTGAACAACAAAGAAAGTCAAGCTCAAGACTATATAGGAAAACTACTTTTTTTGTAACATCTTGGGTTTTTTCGCTTCGACTGATGACTACTTTATACTAAGAGAGAATTTGTATGTACATCCAGATAAAAAAATGATCAGTTTAATGAGATAAAGGATTTGGTAAAATAAAATTCTTCAGGAATATTGTCGGATTTTTTATTGCGAATTATGAAACACTGAGCGAGAATTTGAAAATTTTGAGACACACAGTTGTGTTCAGTTAATGCGTAGATCGCGTTGGTCAAATAAAAGTTTTTCTTGATTGGACCTAATTATATGTCTTCCTGAAGCAATATAAAGTCTTCTTGAAGAATTAAAGTTATTTTGGTTAAAGGAAACAAGTGTCGCATTTTCATTGGTTAGGAAAAGGTAGGTGTCACTTGTATATTAATAGATAAGCTAAGTGTTGGAATGTCATTGGTTGCAAGAATACTTAGTCAACATTCCATAAACTTCTAAAGAATAGCTAAGCATGCCACCTAAGCTATATTTGGACTAATAGGATTCTACCATGTTGTTTGAGGAATTAATGCATCAAATGACTAGGATAGAAATTCTTCTATAAATGGAAGATGAAGAATGATGGTTGGGGCCATTTTGCAACTGGAAATCATAGCTGGAAAAGGGGGAAAAAAAGAAAAGAAAGAAAAGGAGAGAAAATAGGAGAAAATAGAAAAGAGAGAGAAAAGGATATTCCGTGAGAAAAGAAAGAAAAAGGAAGGAAAAGCTTAGGCAATTTTTGTTTAAGAAATCAGCCAATTCAAGGTAAATCAGTTACTTTCATGAATTAAAGTTCATAAGTAAGTTATAAGAATTATTTTGGTATAAATATTCCATGGTGTTCTGCATGAAATATGAAGAAAAGTTAGTGAAATCTATTGTATAAAGCTAGTTTTAGATATATGCTATGTGGCGGATGGATTTGCTGATTGTTGGCTGAATTTGTGTGATGATTAAATGAGGTTTGAAGGTGTTTTAATGGACTGAATATGGTTATGTAACTGGAAGTAAGAAATAAAGTTGGAAATAGCTTATTTGTTGAGAATAAATACAAGATTATTACGCTTGTTTGAGGCTACCAATTTTGTTAGTAAATATATATGAAATTTTTGCTTTGTTCATGACTGAAAATCAGTGATTAGATGGTGTTTAAAAAGGGGATTGGATTGAATTAAATGATCTTCATATGGTATGATGAAGTAGGAGTCAAAAGAAAATATATGATAGGGCCTAAATTTTTTATATTTTCTTAGTTATTTGAAGTTGTTTTGTGATACTTCTGATTTAACATATAATCATTTCTCTTCCTATTTGATATTTTGCTTGTGGAATGTGTTCTTGGTAATTTTGTACAGGAATTAAAAGATTTGGAGCAGAATTATAGATTTTCAGATTTGACCCGGTGCTTGCCCAAAGTAGCTGAACTAGCCATGGTTCTAATAGGGGAAAATAGAGGAAAACAGAGCAAAATTGGGAGAAACCAGTGCTAGACCAGTGTCGGTCCAGATAAAGTTACTTGGCACCGACCATAGACTGTTGTGGCATTTCAAAGTTTTTTTTTCAAACTAAATTGGGAATTGCCTAAGAGATTCACTTATTTCCAATCTAGACTCAGCCCAGGACTTCTAGAAAATGATTTTTAGCAACCAATAGACTTATTTAACCAAGTTCAAGTGAAGATTAATGTATGAATTCAAGGAATCAAAGTAAAATCATTCATTGAAGGGGAATTCATCAATAAAAGAAGCATTGTTTCAAGGAGGAAGAAGAGGGCTATTTATGAGTTCTTTCTAAGACCTTTGTTTTCTTTTTCTTTGAATAATGATGAGATTAATATTTTAATTGTAGTTGAATATTATTTTTGAATTCATGATAATGAATTAATTTAGCCTTTTGTTCAATTGATTAATCTTCTTAGTATTTGATTACTTGCTTTTAAAGGTGAATTGATGTGATTGGACAATTCTTCTAATTAACTTGAGAAAGATATTAGGAGATAGTCTTTATTGCTTAATTCTTAATTTATTTTCTTAAATAACTCAAGAGAGAGGTTGAGTCAAGATTAAGTAATAAAAAATTATTGATTTCACCTAAAGATAGGAGAACTAATGATTTCATACCATTGTCACCTAGAGATAATGATAATTATCAAGAATTTGTGTTCTATGCACCTTTTTTTTTTGTTGTTTTAGTAAGACAGAGATATTTATTAGAATTGACTAAGAGATAGTAAAACCATAACTTAAGATAGAGTGAATTCTACATTAAACTCCTTCATGATGCTAAGAAAAGTAATCAATTGTAATAATTGCTAATGATTGTGTTAGCCCAAAGGGCATTCTCTTGTGTTTTGATTTATGAAAAATATTAATGTGGATTAACATATGTATTTATATATGATAGGATTTTTGGATATGACATGTTTGATTTCGGTTCTTTAAAGTATTGCAAATAGGATTGCTAAACAACTTATGGTCGATGGAGTTTAAAAAGGATGATCAAATGAATATCCAATCTAAAGAAGTTGTCTATCTTGAAGACCTTTTGAAGAATCTTATACTAGAAAATTGTGGATAAGGTATTACTTGTATTTCCTACATCTCCTTACTTTAAGTTTAATTTATTTTATACTGAAGCACTTAAAGTCATTTCAAAAAGAGGGTATTTTCAATTTAGATTTTTTATAAAAACTTGGTTGAGTGATTTTGGACGGACCTTTGAATCTAAAATGCCCATCCAAGAATTCGTAGGTATTCACAATATACTTCTACATAAAGTGGTGTTTTGGACTTACCTTTCAAACGCATAATTTTCTATCTTGTGAATCCAAAATTTTGAAAAATTTGACAACAAAAAATAGCCGTTGGTATTTTGTTTTTTGCCCCTATAAAAGCCCTTTAAACATGATTTTCAGTAAAAGATTTGTGCTAACACTTTCAGAAACACTCTAAGACTTTTGAAAAACAAGATTCTCTTATCTACATTGTGCTTCAAAGTGAGATTTATTGTTCCAAAGGTAAAAAGGTACAAGTTCTTTGGTTGTTTATATTTGCTCAATTTGCGAGCAATTTCTGTCTCATCTCTTTGATCTCTTGTGTATCATGGTTTGGAAAGTAAAACCCAATTGGGATAAGCCTTGATTGTTTGGTGTATAGAGATTGTGTGTAAAACCAAATGTGGTAATCCTCTAATGTAATATTGGTGTAGCCTACCACAATTGATTTGAGAAAATGGTTTTAGTGTTTTGTTTGAAATCCTTAAGTATGTGCTTAAGGTAGTGGATGTAGATCTTTGAGTATCAAACCACTATAAATCTTTTGGTTTTTTTGACTTACATTTATTTCTAAAATTTATGAGTGTCATCACACCCATTTTAAGCGAAAATTATTATAGCATTCTATTGAACAACAGTTCAAGCTTTTACCTACCTGTCTTTAATATTGTATTAATCTTGCATCATTTAATGATGCTTTTGAAAGATCTTTGTTGTCTCACATAATACCGCACTGAAATTTCCTCTTCTTGACACAGGCACATCTAGTTCTGTTTAAAGGTTATAATAAGATTTCAAAAAT
Organism: Voacanga thouarsii; assembly: GCA_026120185.1. Lineage (NCBI taxonomy): Eukaryota > Viridiplantae > Streptophyta > Magnoliopsida > Gentianales > Apocynaceae > Voacanga > Voacanga thouarsii. The sequence goes on from JANUWF010002200.1 coordinate 2,072,358, forward strand.
CTGTTTTTGTTTGCCATATTCACCACCCTTTAAGGTTTATCAATTGGTATCAAAGCATTGGTCTACATTATTATCGGTCTAACAACCTTGTAGAAAAAGATCCTGATGGCAAACACTTCATCTCCACCTTATATCAAAGAATCCTCAACAAACAAGCCACTACTGTTCAGTGGAAGCAACTATACCTTTTAGAAAAACCGAATAAAGATATATGTATGCTCAATCAACTTTAAGCTATGGAATTAGATCTAAAAAGGACCATATGTCCCATCTAAAATTGTTAAAGTTAGAACAGTACCTAAACAAAGCGATGAGTATAACCATGAAGATAATGCCAAAATGACATTGAATTTTCAAGCAATGAACATATTGTGTTGTGCTCTTGATGCAAATGAACACAACCGAGTTAGTAGTTATAATTCGGCCCATGATATATGAAAATTACTTGAAATCACCCATAAGGGGACAAATCAAGTAAAGGAATCAAAATTGGGACTCTTAGTCCATGACTATATGCTATTCTTCATGAAACTAAATGAGAACATTACTGATATGTTCACCAAATTCACGAATATATTAAATGGATTAAAGGATTATAGGAAAATTTACTCCTTTCGAAAGTAAAACAGAAAAATACTAGATGCTCTGCCTAGAAGCTAGCAACCCAAAACCTTGGCTGTTGAAGAATCAAAAGATTTGAAAAGCTTACCAATCGAAGAATTGATTGGATCTTTTCTAACTCATGAAATGAAACTTAAAAGGTTTCAAGAACATGATGATGGTGATAAAGGCAAAAGAGGAACAGTCTTAAAAGCTGTTGATGATAATGCAAATAGTGAACAGGCTGAAAGTGATTATGGGACTGAATTGGACACTGAAGAACTGGCCATAGTGGCTAGAAAATTCAGAAAAATGTTCAGAAAAAGCAGCTTCAAAAAAGGCAAAAAATTTGTCAAAAAAGGGACAACCTTCATCCTTCAAACCCTAATACTATGAGTGCAAAATTATAGAACTCTTTGTGGCTTACTATCCTGTAGCCAAAGTGAAAGAAGCCAACCAGTACAAAAAGAAAAGAAGAGATATGAAGATAAAGAAGGAAAAACGACTGATCAGGTCTTGGGATCAAAATGATCCCGAATCTGAAGGAAATGAAGAATCTGAAACTGAGATAGCCAACATATACTTCATGGCAATAGAGGATAAGGTAAATTCTACTCCATCTAACTTAGTATCTAAATTGCACAATTCTGACTGCGATAACTGTGATGATCCAAATGAGCTTCTTATTGATATGTTCCATGAACTCAAAAAACTATCCAGAAGAAACAAGGAAATGAAAATGAAGATCGATTCCTTGTTAGATGAAAATGAAAAGCTAATGAGCCAGAACAAAACTTTACTTGATTCCATTTGTTGTCTAAATGTTGAAAAAGAAGTTATCTCTATTTCTTTGGACTGTTTAACACTTGAAAACAAAATGCTTATGTGATAAAGTCTTTTCTCTTGAAATTATGTTCAGTGATTTTGATGACATGAAAAAGAGAGTTGATGATCTTACCATATGTATTGAGAAGTTCACAAATGGCTAAGACAATCTAAATAGACTACTTGGAATGCAGCATATGGCTGGAAATAGAAATGGTCTCAGTTATGGGCATGTGAACAAAGTTGGAAATCACAAATTCTATTTTGTGAAAATTAGCTACTCAAATGTAATTCATATGTGTTGTACTTATTGTGGCAAATATGGACACAATACATTTAGGTGTCACATTAGGAAAGGAGTTGAATCGAGTATGAAAACAGTTTGGAAAATTAAAAGAACCATCACTAACCCTTATGGACTCAAGAAAATATTAGTATCAAAAGTCACTCTTCTTTCCTATGTATAGGTACATTTGCCACAAAAGGTTAGCTCCACAAAATAGTTCTTGGACAGCGGATACTCTAGACATATGACAGGTAATGCGGCACTTTTAGAAAATATTCAAATCACAAATGATGGATTTGTCACATTTGGAGATAAGAAGAAGGGAAAGATACTCAGAATAGGTAATATAGGCAAAGGATCTTCTACTATTATCAAACAGGTATTGTTAATTGATGAATTGAAATACAACTTGCTTAGCATTAGCCAATTGTGTGACAATGGCTGCAAAGTTATTTTTAAAAAGGATTCTTGCACTATTATGGATAGCTATAGTAATGAAATAATTTTTGTTGTCAAATGGAGTGGAAATGTTTATATACTTTATCTTGATGATTTTTTATAGGGGCTAAATTAGTCATATTTTTCCTAGTTATTTGAGATTCATTTGTAATACATTTTGTTCAATAACTAGTCATATTCCTTCATATTTGAGATTTTACCATTGGAAAGGTATTTTGTTCTTTATTTCAAATTTTTAGGGTAAAACGAAACAAAAATGTCGCAAAATAGAGGAGAGGTGGCGCCAGCTAGGGCTCTAGAACCAGCACCGGCCATGCATTGGATTACACGAACTTTGAACCGACAAAAAATTATCAAAACAGAACGAAACAGAGGGGAACCGGCGCTGGCTCCAAGAGTCAAGGCGGCGCCGGTTGCATTCTGGTCTTCATTATACAAAATTCGAAGAAAAATCGGCGAACAAGTAGAAAAGCAGAACACAACTGACTCCGAGAGTCAAGGCGGCGCCGGCTGTGCCCTGAAGCTAAGGTGGTGCTTGATTTTTTCTACGTTATTTTTGGTAATCTGAGGAGTTTTAGTATGTTCCAACTTCTACTCGGCCAAGAACATTGTACCTACGAGTTTAAGCACGTCCTAAGCCTATAAATAGATGGAAAACACAAGGGAAAGGGGGAGAATTAATTGATCATCATAGAAAATTACTCAATCAAATGAGGAATTCTTCAATTCAATGAGGGTTGTACAAGAAGGTCTTCAAAGGAAGAAGAAGAAGGCTTGTCTCTGAGTGCTTTCTTTTACTTTGTTTTATTTTTCTTGAACAATGATATGTTAATTGCTTTGTTGTAATTTGACATTGTTTTAGATATTCATGATATTCAGAGTTGTTTGATCTTTTGATTAATTGGTTGTTATCCTTGGTATTTATTTACTTGTACTTATTACGAGATTAGTTAATTGTCACTTTCTATTGACTTGCTTGGAAAAGGGGTTGATGGTGATTTCAATTTGATTGATTTCAAATCTGTTGTCTCTTAACTTGCTTGGAAAAGGGGTTAACTGCTAAGAACAAAGTAATTAAAAGTTAATTGATGTCTGTCAGGAATGGATTCATTGGTTAATTTCATGTTTGAGTTTGCCAGGAATGGAAATTTAATCAAAGGATTTTGTTTAATGCATCTTTTAGGTAAGACTGGTTGAGACAGGAATATGATGCTAAGTTACCTAGAAGATAGAGATTCATGGATTGGAAACGAAGTGGTCTATCTTAATCCTTCATGATGCCAAGGGAATAATTAGTTATGATAATGGTTGAGTTCTTTAAGATCATATTTATCCAAATAATGGTTTGAATTGCATAATTCTCCATCCTTGACATGTGTATATTTTTATTTTTCTTTTCTTTTATTTTGTTTTATTTGTTTTAACTTTATCGAGTCGGTTAAACAATAAAGAAAAGGGATTAATGTCTACTTGTTCTTGAAGGATCGACACTCGTTTGAACCATATGCTCGGTTAATGATGAGTACGCTTGCTCATATGTGTGATTTGGGTTGAACATTTTAATTTAAACTTGATTAGGAATGTGCTTAGTTTTTGTATGATTTTTACACCCAAGTCCAGACACATCAATTTTATTGAGCATGATATAAGATGTCTTTCTGTAAATAATGATGATTGCTACTTTTGGCATAGAAAGTTAGGCCATGCATCTATTGATTTGCTAAATAGATTATTCTCACAAGAACTTGTTAGAAGACTGCCCAAAATGAAATTTGACAAAAATCGATTGTGTGATGCGTGCTAATTTGGAAAACAAACTAAAACATCTTTTAAATCTAAGAAAATGATTTCAACATCAAAATCTCTTGAACCTGTATATATAGATTTGTTTAGACTAATGAGAACTATTAGTTTTGGTGGTAAGAGGTATACTTATGTACTAGTGGATGATTTTTCAATATTCACTTGGACCTTGTTTCTTTCACAAAAAGATTAGGCATTCTCTGAATTTTCAAAATAACTCAAACGTGTTCAAAATTCCCTTAGGTGTAAATTGATATCAATTAGAAGTGACAATGATAGAGAATTTTACAACCACGAGTTTAGCAAATTTTGTGATGAGAGTGGTGTTTCTTACAACTTTTCAGCAGCAAAAACCCCTCAACAAAATGGTGTAGTTGAAAGGACAAATAGAACTTTGCAAGAAATTATAAGATCAATGCTTTGTGAAAACTCTATTCCAAAATATTTTTTGGCTGAAACTGTGAATACAGCTTGTTATATTGTTAACCGTGTTATGCTAAGGCCCTTTCTAAGAAAAATACCCTTTGAACTTATATTTGACAAAATTTCATCCATTTCTTATTTCAAAGTTTTTAACTACAAATGTTTTGTTCTCAACACTTGAGATAATCTTGGAAAATTCGATAGTAAATCGGATAAGGCTATATTTCTTGGATACTTCTCCAACCAAAAGGCATATAGAGTGTATAATAAAAAGAACTTCATGTGTGGAAGAATCCGTACATATTGTATTAGATGAATTCGTACATATTGTATTTGATGAATCTAATATATATGTCTCTAGAAAAGATGATGATGTTGTAGGGACCACAAAGGAAAAAGGTAGTGAATAGCACAAAGCTCCACACTTGACATCCATGCCAAAGAAGAGGAATTGAAAGAACAGTAAGCTAAAAAAAGTAAGCAAAAAACCCAAGAGCACACTGATCAAAACCTACCAAAAGATTAGAAGTACAAAACTAGACATCCAAAAGAGCAGATTATTAGTGATCCCAGCTGTGGTGTCAAAACAAGACGGTATTTCATTGATAATTTTGCCTTACTTTTAAGTATTAAACCTGATTGAATTGATATGGCTTTGCGTGATAATTTTTAGATTCTGGCCATGCAAGAAGAATTGAATTAATTCGAAAGAAATTAAGTTTGAAAACTTGTTCCTAGACCATTTAGTCATCCTGTGATTGGTACTAAGTGGGTTTTCAGAAACAAATTTAATGAGTATGGTGTAATTATTAGAAACAAAGCAAGACTTGTTGGCCATGGATTCAATTAAGAATAGGGTATTGATTATGATGAGACTTTCGCTCCCGTTACTCGATTAGAGTCCATTATAATGCTGCTTACTTTTGCATCCTTCAAAAGTTTCATGTTCTATCAAATGGATGTTAAAAGTGCCTTTTAAATGGTTTTATTGAATAGGAAGTGTATGTGGAGCAATCCCCTAGTTTTATTCATGAACATTTTTCAAATTATGTCTTTAAACTTTCCAAAACTCTTTATGGTTAAAAACAAACTCCACGTGCTTGGTATAAAAGGCTTAGTGGCTTTCTTCTTTCAAAAGATTTTTTAAGAAGTATGATTAACACTATATTGTTTATTAAATCTAAAAATTCTAATTACCTCTTAATTGTTCAAATATATGTTAATGACATTATCTTTGGAGCTACTAATGATTCTTTATGCAAAAACTTTGCAAAGACTATGTAGTAAGAATTTGAGATGAGTATGATGGGGGAACTCAATTTCTTCTCTAAATTACAAATTAAGCAAATCAAGGATGTGGACTTCCTAAATTAAGTTAAGTATGCTAAGGAATTGCTTAAAATGAAGCTAAAAAAATCAGTACACCTATGAGCATATCATTAAAGCTTGACAAAGATGAAAAAAGTAAGAAATTAGATGAATTAAAGTATAGAGATATGATCAAAAGTCTTCTATATCTCACGGCTAGTCGATCTAATATCATGTTCTCGGTTTGCCTTTGTACAAGATTTCAATCATATTCTAAAGAATCCTACTTATGTGCTGTAAAACATATCATTAAGTATTTGGTTGGAACACATTATTATGGTATATTGTATCAATGGATTAACTCTTTTGATCTTATAGGATACACGGATGCAGATTATGTAGGCTGTAAAGTTGAAAGAAAGAGTACCAGTAGACATTGTTAATTTTTCAGACATTCTCTAATCTCTTGGTACATCAAGTAGCAAACATGTGTTTCACTCTCAACAATCGAAGCAGAATATATAGCAACAGGAAGTTGTATACAAATCTTATGGATGAAAAATACTTTGCTTGATTTTGGCCATAATTTTAACTACGTGCCTATTTTGTGTAACAATACCAGTGCCATTAACTGGACCAAAAATTCAGTTCAACACTCTAGAACTAAACACATAAAAATTAAAAATTATTTCATTAGAGATCACGTGCTCAAGGGTGATGTTTGTGTGAAATACATTCCTACTAACGATCAACTTGCAGATATATTCACCAAATCTCTGGTTGAAGATAAATTCCTTTTCCTGAGAAGAGGTTTGGCATTACAAGAAATATGTAACTAATGAATTTGCAGGAGAATGGCTGTTCATTTTTGTAGGCTTCTAAAGATGTGTGATTTCGGATGGATATTTCGGATGTAGTATCTTTGGAGAAATGAATCCAAAATCCCCTCACCAAAATCATTCTTTAAGCTAAGTTTTCTTTTCTAATTAGATGGGCATTTTGGACTGAGTCTAAGTCCAAAATGGCAACAGCCTAGAACTGCGTGTGATCCATATTTTTTTAATAGATGTATTGGATGAAAATTCTCTTCGCCCAAAATCTTCTTTTTAAATTTCAAAAGATTTTCATTTTTTAAAAATAGCTTTCCATATCCCTACTTTTGAGTGTACTTGATGGATCTTATCCTCCCAAGTACTTAGAAAACCCCAAAAAGTCTTTCAAAAGCTATTTGAATTTCTCTTTCTTCTCAAAGTCTGGAACCGCCATAAATCCTTCTATTTTTCTTTCTCTCTACAAATCTTCCTCTTCTCTGCAGAACCAGAAAGCCTATATCCTCACTTCTCGATTGCCATGGCTAAACTCCTGAAATCTAGCAAGGGAACCGTACCAAAATCGAAGAAGATCAAGAAAAACAAAGCAGTGGCATAAAAGAAATTAATTGTTGCCACTCAACCTGCCACAAAAAGAAAAAGGAAAGAGGCCATTGCCAAGGAGCTAGCCTCTCAAATAGACTTATTAGAACAGCTTCCTGAACAGGAAAGCTCCGACACTTAGGTACCCCAATTCCCCGACTCTAAGTGTGAATCTGAGTTCAACGATTGAGTGTCAAGAAATAAAAATGTTATTTTTGGCTATCGTGCTGATCCTAAAGCTTTTTTGAATTGCTTGATTCAGGAGCTCTACTATCTGTGAATGAAAAACTCTATACTATCTTAGTTTGGGAATTATACTCTAATCTAAGGAAAAAGAGATTGGAGAAAATTAGGGATGGGCTCATGGTGTAATGGTACACATCACAAGTAGGATGTGTAAATTTTGAATTTGATCACCGTATATTGCATAGAATCTTTGGTGTTCAAGATGGAGGAATTTATTTCTTTGAGATGAACAAGTTTCCAGAGGAATCTGATTTATTTGATCTGGGAAAATTTGAAACTAAGTTCACTGAAGGGAAAAACTTTAAGAATTCGAATGATCAGAACACCAAGTGGGTGAATAGAATAGGAAGGATACTACACCACAAGGTTTCAACCACGGTGGTACCCTATTTCGAACATAAGACATTCGTAAGTACTATACAAATGGTATTAATGTTGACACTATCAGAAAATAGGCCAATAAGCTTCGGATTTCTGGCTGTAAAATTGATGCTACAATTGCGAAATACCACAAACAAAGCCCTGCCCTATGGTAATCTTCTGACCAAAGTTTTCAAATACTTTAACATGGATCTGAGCTTGATTTCCCATGGACACTCCAAAATGAATGTATACAGCAGTGAATATTTGAGAAAATAGGGTACATTCAAGTGGACAATCAATGGATACTACTCAGAGAGGCCACTCAAGAAGAAAGGAAAGACAAATAAAGGTCAAAGTTGAAGGAAAAACTTCTCCATTAGAAGAAGCAAAGAGAAAAGTTGACCCTAAAACTCAAGGAGAATCATCAAGCAGAGGAAGACAGAGAACTTTGGACAGTGAAATATCTCAAGTATTTTAGAGGCTAGAAACCTGTTATTTGTCAAGTTGGATAATGTAACCACTGAAGTCAAAGAAGAACTTTAAAATCTAGAGAATTGATCGACGAATGTAGAAGGGAAGCTTCATAACGCTGTAGATATTCCAATTGCTCAAACCTTTCCACCCGAACAAATGCCTGAATCCATCATCCATCTAACTGAGAAAGAAACAGCTGATCGACCTGAGAATGAAAAAGAAAATAGGAAAGAGAAAGAGGAAAAGACTAATGCACCCACAGCTCTTGCACCTACTGTTGCCAAAGTAGTTCCGGGCAGTTCATTCGGCCACAGGCAAAAGCACGTAGTGGTCAAAAGAAAATTTAGCAGGCTTGCTGGACAACACAAGAAGAGTACCAAAGGTGCTAAGTCTGAGACAGTGATCATCTCATGAGCCTTGATGCCCCATCGTTGTGAACGCTACTTGAAAAATTCATCTACTTAAACTGTTTTCATTTGATTTTCCTAAACACTTTTAATTTTAACAATACTACTAATTGCTTGAATTGTTTTGATTACTTCTGTTCTTTTTGCCTAATGATATTAGACTACTTATGGTTATTTTTTATTGATGACAGAGGGGGAGAAACCTTGTTGTACTATGGATATGGATTGTGACTGTTTTGGTGAACTTTTGTTATTATGATTATAATTTAATTGGCCGTGTTGACTACAGTGTTTTTGTGAAGATTGTGTTTGTTATATTGTGAATGGAGTTGTGATTGTTGTTGGCTGATTATTTGAGAAAAATATAATAGATCATGGTGATTATGTGGATTGGGATGAGGAAATTGAGTGGATGATTATGGTGATTGATTTGTGTGTGATTTTATTGGCTGAATAGTGAATAGTGGTAGGACTATTTTATGATTATTATTATTGTTTTTTTGTTTGCAACTGTTGAATGTTGAATCTAGAAAAGTGAAATAAGTGTTTTGGAATGCTTGTCGTGTATATATCTATTTGATATAACCGTTGGTTCTGTTAAAACATTGGTATAATTGTTATTTTTTTTAGAAAAAACCTTATTTTTAACCCTGCACAGACACAAGAGGAGTTTTAGACCTTGGGAAGTTTTTCTTAATCCAAACTCCCAGTCCAAAATGTTTACAGAGGTCAAATTTTTGTTTTGGATGCACCTTTTAGAAGTCCAAAATCTCAAATCCTAGTCTGTTCTCTAATGCACTCCAACATTAGCATCTTTCTATCTACTACTTATATGCACATACTTAGGGGAGTATTATTTTATATGTCTTATCTTCTACACCTCCATATGTACATTCTTATATACTTAAGTTTCGCATTCTTTGGTGAGTAATCACTTGTTGGCTATTTTCTTGTGAAATAGTCCTTTATAAGGAAGAAAGCGGGATATGGAGGTTGGTTGGATCATTGGCTTGTTGAGCCATTGACTCATTAAGCCTTGTTTATGAGACTGTACTTGATTTTTCTTATTTTAAACTCACAAACACTTTTTGAGTCTTATGATGAGAGAACGTATTTCAATTAAACATAACCTTCTATATCTCTCGATCTCACATGATTCATACAAGCTTATATTATTTTTCTTATCACAATCCATCAAGTTTGCCATCACTCAAAAATGGGGAGATTGTTAGCCCAAAGGGCATTCTCTTATGTTTTTATTTATGACAAACAATGATGTGGACTAACATGTGTATTTATACATGATAGGATTTTTGGATATAACATGTTTGACCTCGATTCTTCAAAGTCTTGCAAATAGAATTGCTAAGAAACTCATGGTCGTTGGAGTTTAAAAAGGAATATAGGTCCAATTTTTGTTTTGGATGCACATTTTGAAAGTCCAAAAACTTAAATCCCAGTCTGTTCTCTAATGCACTCTAACATTAGCATCTTTCTATCTACTACTGATATGAGCATACTTAGAGGGAGCATTGTTTTATATGTCCTATCTTCTACTCCTCCACATGTACATTCTTACATATACTTAAGTTTCACATTCTTTTGCAGGCAATCACCATTTGACTATTTTCTTGTGAAATAGTCCTTTATAAGGAAGGAAAGAGGATATGGAGGTTAGTTGGGTCATTGACTCATTGAGCCTTGTTTATAAGACTACGTTTGATTTTTCTTATTTTAAACTCACAAACACTCTTTGAGTCTTATGATGAGAGAACGTATTTCAATTAAACATAACATTCTATATCTCTCGATCTCACATGATTCATACAAGCTTATATTGTTTTTCTTATCATAATCCATTAAGTTTGTCATTACTCAAAAAGGGGGAGATTGTTAGCCCAGGGGGCATTTTCTTATGTTTTCATTTATGACAAATATTGATGTGTACTAACGTATGTATTTATACATGATAGGATTTTTGGCTATGACATATTTGACCTCGATTCTTCAAAGTATTACTAAGCAACTCATGGTTGATAAAGTTTAAAAAGGATGATCAAATGAATATATAATCCAAAGAAGTTGCCTATCTTGAAAACCTTTAGAAGAATCTTAGACTAGAAAATTGTGGATAATGTGTTACTTGTATTTCCTACATTTCCTTACTTTAGGTTCAATTTATTTTATATTGAAGTACTTAAAGTCATTTAAAAAAGAGGGTATCTTCAATTCAGATTTTTTTATAAAAACTTAGTTGTGTGATTTTGGACGAATCTCGGAATCCAAAATGTCCATCCAAGAATTTGTAGGTGTTTAAAATATACTTCTGCATAAAGTGATATTTTGGACTCACCTTTCGAATGCATAATTTTCTATCTTGTGAATCTAAAATTCTGAAAAATCTGATAGCAAAAGATAGCCGTTACTAGTTATTAGCATTTTAGTTTTTACCCCTATAAAAGCCCTTTAAACATGTTTTTAAGTAAGGAATTTGTACTAACACTTTCAAAAATACTCTAAGACTTTTGAAAAACAAGAATCCCTCATGTACATTGTGCATCAAAGTGAGATTTACTGTTCCAAAGGTAAAAAGACACAGGTGCTTTAATTGAAATATCATAGAGGCATTTATGAATGATTTTTCTATTTTTTGTGATTCCTTTAATTTATGTTTAACAAATTTGGGAAAGTTTTGTAAAGATGTGAGAAGACCAACCTTATACTTAACTGGAAAAAATGCCACTTTATAGTTCAAGAAGGTATGGTATTGGGTCACAAGATCTCAAGAAAAAATATTGAGGCTAATAGAGCAAAAATCGAAGTAATTGAGAAACTTCCTTCTCTTACTTCAGTAAAAGCTATTCAGAGCTTCCTTGGTCATGTAGGTTTCCATATGAGGTTTGTCTTGGATTTCTCATGAATTTCTAAACCTCTTACTTCTCTGCTTGCAAAAGATGCTATTTTTAATTTTGATGAAAAATGTTTCAATGCTTTTAATGTGCTCAAGGAAAAATTGATAAATTTTCCCATTTTAATTGCACTAGATTGGTTTCTTCCTTTTGAACTAATGTGTTATGCAAGTGATTATGCAGTTGGTGCAGTACTTAGACAAATGAGGAATAAGCATTTTTGGCCTATCTACAATGCAAGTAAGACTCTGACAACTACACAAGAAAACTACACCACAACAGAAAAAGAATTGCTTGTCATAGTGTTTACTTTTGATAAATTTTCGTACTTATCTTGTTTTATCTAAAGTTATTGTGTACACTAACCATTCCCCTCTTAAATACCTTTTTACCAAGCAGGATTTCAAACCAATATTGATTAGATAGATTTTATTATTGCAGAAATTTGACTTGGAGATTAAGGACAAGAAGGGAGTTGAGAATTTGGCTACGGATCACTTATGTAGGTTGAAAAATCCTGCCCTAGAACCTTTGAGAGAAGAAGAAATCAATGATACATTTTCGGATGAACAACTTATGCTCATTGAAGGTAATACTTCTCAAACTCCATAGTTTGCAAATTTTGCTAACTATTTAGCTGCAGGTATAATCCCCAAGGAGTTCACATCACAACAAAGGAAGAAATTCTTTCCCAAAGTAAACCACTATCTTTGGGAATATTCCTACTTGTTTAAGTGTTGTGCTAATCAAGTTATTCGAGGATGTGTAGAATCGACGGAAAGCCAACATGTTCTTCAACAATGCCATAAAGGACCCACTAAAGGACATTACCAAGCCAACAATACTACACGCAATGTGCTTGATTCCAGGTTTTATTAGCCAATACTTTTCAAATATTCTTACTGGTTTGTTAAACATTGTGATAGGTGTCAATGTACAGACAATATTTCTAAATCTAGTAAGATGCCATTACAACTCTTTCAAGCTTGTGTGGTTTTTGATTGTTAAGAGATAGATTTTATGGGGCCTTTTCCTAACTCATTGGATAATAAGTACATCTTGGTTGCGATTGACTATGTGTCTAAATGGATAGAGGCTTAAGCTTTACCTACTAATGATGCACATGTTGTAGTTAAATTCCTTGAAATTTTTTTTACCCAGTTTAGTATATCCAAGGTATTTATTAGTGATAGGGTTATTCACTTTTGTAATTAACATGGCAAAAGTTCTCAAACATTTAGGAGTGACTCATAAGTTTGTTACTCCATATCATCCTCAAACTAGTGGCTAAGTTGAAGTAGTTAATCGGGAGCTCAAAAGAATTTTGAAAAAAAAATTGTCACCCCTACCGGGAAAGATTGGAGTTTGAAATTAGATGGCGTTCTTTGGGCCTATAGAACCATTTTTAAGACTCCAATAAGTACTACCCCATATAGGTTAGTTTATGGAAAATTTTGCCATTTACCTGTGGAGATTGAATACAAAGCATATTGGGCCATTAAACTTGTTAACTTTGATCTTGAGTCTATAGGAAATTAGAGATTGCTGCAATTGGATGAATTGAAGGAATGGCATGTTATCGCCTATGACAACTCCAAGATTTACAAGGAGAAGGTGAAATGATGGCATGACAAAAAGTTTCAATTTAACCGTGAGTTTCATGCATGTGACCAAGTCTTACTATTTAACTCATGCCTTAAACTCTTCCCAGGAAAACTAGAATCTTGTTGGTTCGGTCCGTTCATGGTCTGGAAGGTATCTATATTCGGTACAATTGAAGTTTCCCATCCTGAGAAAGGTACCTTCACGGTCAATGGAAACCGTTTAAAACACTATTTTGGTGAAGACTTGGATATCTTGGATCATGTCGACTTTTCTCTCCATGAGGCTTCTTCTCTCCTCTAAAGGAGCTTCTCTATTTTCTTATCTTTCCTCCTATATTTTAATTTCATTTTCTTTTTATGTTTTATGTTTCTTTACTTTTGCTTTTTTTTTTCTAGTTTTATGCTTTTTGTTGTGTTTCTTGTGTTTAGGAATACTCCATCATTGTCAAAGGAATCATGCTCTTGGGATGAATTCAACTTTGTTCTCACAATTCTTGAGTATGAAAAGTATTTATTTGCCTTGATTTCTTCTCTTTATATTTTTACTAGTCCCTTTGGATATGCTTTATTGTACTATTTTAGGCCATTGAGGATAATGTCCAATTTAAGTGTGATGGAAAGATTCAATTCAACACTTTCTATTTCATGCTTTCATCTTGATCTCTTTTTGGGATTTTTTTTTTTTGGGTCATTCATTATGGTTAGATTTTTATTAAGAAGTAAACTTGTGTATTAAATTGGATTATGCAAAGTCTTGAAAATTTAAGTTAACCTTAGTTATATTTGATATGTGAGTTTTATTTTATTCTCTGAGTTTGAATGCTGATAATATGATTAAATATCAAAAAAGTTGTTGATTAATTCTTGTGTTGTGGATTTATAATTTGTTTGACTTTGAGTTGTAAAATAAGGAATGTGAGAAAAAAAATAAAAAAGCAATGAGTGAAAAAATCATTGTTATGGGAGCTGAAAAAAAACTTTAGTTGAAGAAAAAAAAAATGTTCTTATTCTAAGTTTTTGAAGACCTTTTGCTAAAAAGGAGGTTAATATAGAGAGAAGTAGTAAGTATTATTCGGTGCACTCTCTTAAGGCTATCTGGAAGGCAAGAAGGTAAGAAAGAAAAGAAAAATGCTGAAAAAAAGATGATGACTATAAAGGGGCCAATACGGTGCATGAAGAGGAAACCATTCACTTGGGGCTATCAATTCCATAAGTCATTGGAAAAAAAAAAATAGTAGAGTATTTCCTTATTTCGCTACTTAAGTTGTGCAAATTTGAGTTCATGATACTTGAATTAGTTAAATGGATTGACTTGTATAATTTGTGTTATCTATATTTTTGCTTAAGGGGTAGAATAATTTTATTGTATTAAGTATGAGCTTATTTAACTTAACTTTGATAGCCTTGGGATTATTTAATTTAATACATGAGTTTGTAAGATTTTGAAATGGTTGAATGAATAACAAATTTGTATTTAAGATTAGAAGAATGTTATGCTTTACTATAGATGAATTTTGTAACACCCCACTACCTAGGCCCAACAGGGCCGGGGATGTCGCCCCATCCAAAGGACAAGAGGTCTTTATAACTAGGTTACATGAAAATAAAATAAAACAAAAGACTTTAAAATTAAATTTATTACAACCCAAAAGATAAATACTGGCACACTTTCAATCCACTTATCCCCGAAATCTAATACACAGGCTCTCAGCATATCCTCCAATATCTGAATAACTCTTTCTGACTGTCCATCGGTCTGTGAATGCGCCGTCGTACTGAACTTCAGACTAGAACCCATTGACTCTTGAAACTTGCCCCAAAATCGGGATGTAAATCTCGGATCACGATCAGACACAATACTTGAAGGTACTCCGTGCAATCTGACTATTTCCCGCACGTAGGTCTGAGCCAACTTTTCCATTGAATCCCTTACATTCACGGGTATGAAATGCGCCGACTTGGTCAGTCGATCTACTACTACCCATATGGCGTGCTTTTGGCTCCTTGCCATAGGGAGTCCGGTGACGAAGTCCATGGTCACTTTTTCCCATTTCCATTCCGGCACTGGCAACGGTTGCAATAATCCTGCCACCTTCCTGTGCTCCGCTTTGACTTTCTGACAGGTTAGACACGTTGAGACATACTTAACCACGTTCCGCTTCATCCCATGCCACCAATAAGACTTTTTCAGATCTTGACCTCTCATAGATGAATGGTGTACTTTCTCTTATGCGCTTCTTCTAAAATTCTGTCCCTCAACTGGTACTCCTCGGGTACACACAAACGATCTCGGAAGTACAACACTCCCACTCCGTCCTGTTGGAATTCACTACCTTGCCGTTTAAGCTCTTTATCCTTGAAAAGCTGAAATTCCGCATTACTCTGTTGGGCTTCAACAATCTCCTGCCTTAGATTTGGTATCAACTTCAGGTTGCTAATAATAATCTTCTCTTCTTGCACTTCTGCTCTTCTGTCCAACACGTCCTGAACTACCTGGACCTCTTGTACCCTTAGCCTGGCCATTCTGACTTTCCGGCTCAGGGTATCAGCAACAACGTTGGCTTTCCCGGGGTGGTAGTTGATAGGACACCGGTATTCCTCCAGAAATTCCATCCATCTTCGCTGCCTCAAATTCAAGTCCTTCTGGGTGAAGATGTACTTCAGGCTTTTGTGATCAGTGAACACCTCATATTCCGCCCCATACAAATAGTGTCGCCATTTCTTTAATGCGAACACAATGGCCGCCAGCTCTAGATCATGCGTGGGATAATTGACTTCGTGCGGCTTCAGTTTTCGGGAAGCATAGGCGATCACCTTCCTATCTTGCATCAAAACTGCTCCCAAGCCTTCCTTCGAGGCATCAGTATATAGGGCGTAAGGTTTATCTGCCTCCGGCAGACTCAACACAGGCGTTGTCATTAACCTCCGCTTCAACTCTTGAAAACTCCTTTCGCATTTTTCGTTCCAAACAAAGGGCACGTCCTTTCTCAGCATCCAGGTCATAGGAGATGCTAACGTCGAAAATCCCTTAATAAACCTCCGGTAGTAGCCAGCCAACCCCAAAAATCTTCGAATCTCGGTGATGTTCTCTGGTTGCTTCCAGTCTAATATGGCTTCAACCTTCGCTGGGTCTACTTTGATTCCCTCATTGGTCACCACGTGACCCAGAAAAGCTACACTATCCAACCAAAACTCGCACTTGCTAAACTTGGTGTAAAGCTTGTGCTCCCTTAGCTTTTCTAGTACCAACTTCAAATGTTCTGAATGGTCCTCCGGGCTCTTGGAGTATATAAGTATGTCGTCGATGAAGACCACCACGAACTTGTCCAAGTAGGGCTGGAACACTCGATGCATTAGATCCATAAATACCGCGGGTGCGTTGGTTACCCCGAAAGGCATCACCACAAACTCGTAATGACCATATCTCGTACTGAAGGCCGTCTTAGGAATATCCTCCTCTTTTATCCTCACTTGGTAGTAGCCTTGCCTCAAATCTAGTTTAGACCTTGCCTCAAATCCAGTTTAGAGTAGCAATTGGATCCTTGCAATTGGTCGAACAGGTCGTCAATTAACGGCAGAGGATATTTATTTTTGATGGTCAGGTTGTTCAAGCCTCAGTAGTCAATACACAACCTTAGAGTCCCGTCCTTTTTCTTTACAAATAGCATAGGTGCTCCCCAGGGTGACGTGCTAGGTTTGATATAACCTTGCCTCACCAACTCCTCTAGCTGCTCCTTTAATTCCTTCAACTCCGCCGGTGCCATGCGATACGGGGTTCGAGACACCGGTTCCGCTCCTGGGACTAGATCAATGGTGAACTCAACTTCTCGCTTGGGAGGTAGAGAAGTGAGTTCCACAGGGAACACGTTGGGGAAATCCTTTACCACCTCAGTATCCTCCAGAGTGCACTGGTCTTTCGACTTATTTATCACATAAGCCAAATATCATTGACATCCTTGCCTCAACAATTTCCGGGCTTTAGCCCCAGCTATCAAAAACTTCAATTCTTTCACTTTCTCGCCATTGAACTCCAACACATCACATCCCGGTCTAATGAACTGAACTGACTTATTCTTACAGTCTACTCTAGCACCATGCTTCGCTAACCAATCCATCCCCAATATTAAATCATAATCATCAATAGCTAAGACTATTAGATCTCCCTCCAAGCTTTCTCTCCCTACTTCAACTTTACAATTCTGCACATACCGATCCGCTTGCACCATTTTCCCCAAAAGCGTACTTACTATCAAGGTAAAAGGTAGTTCTACTCCATCCCAACCCAATTGATATGCACAATTTTTATTTAAATAGGAATGGGTAGATCCAGGGTCTATCAATGCATTAACGGAACGACCTTGGATAGTAAACGTACCTTCCACTACTGCTGCATCAGCTCCAACCTCCTCCCGGTTGAGAGCGAAAACTTTTGCTTTCACCTGCGGCTTCTGCGTTCCGCTCTCGGAAGATACTGAGGTATTGGCTCGATTAGGCCCCGGGTGCTGAGCTGGGTTCCCCTGCCCGATCTGGAGAAGTTTAGGGCAGGCGTTCCGCAGATGATTCGGGTCTCTGCAGTGGTAGCACTTCTGCTCAACTCCTTTGGACCAACAGTTTCTCTCAATGTGGCCCCTCTTCCCACAGTGCCGGCATAATGGAAGATTCTGCGTCAGACCCACCGGTGCTGTTCGGGCTTGCTTTCCCCGATTCTGCCATTGTTGGTTGGCAGGACGCTTGTTAGGTGGCTGCCTCTGAAAAGGTCTTGGCGGCGGTCTTGTCGGTACGAACGGTCGTGAAGCCAACCGGTTGCGATCTTCATTCTCAGTACGGGTGGCTGCGTCCACAGCCCTCGAATAAGTCACCGGTGGAGAGGGTGCTAACGCCCTTCTTAACTCCTGCCTTAATACCTTAACAAATTACCTCGTTCTATTTTGTTCAGTATCCACCAGCCTCTTGCAGTACTTTGACAGCTGTGTGAACCAGGCGGCGTATTGGGCTACCGCCATGCTTCCTTGCTTTAGATTCTGGAACTCATCTTCCCGTTTTTCCACTATCCATTGAGGGATATACTCTGCCCGGAATGCTTCCACAAAATTAGCCCAGGTCCAGTCTTGGTCTATCATCTCCCAGTCATCCTGAACCCTTTGCCACCCTGCCCGAGCTGGACCCCTCAGTCGGAATGCAGCAAACTTCACCATTCGTTTCTCGGTGTACTGGAGCGTAGCAAAGATGTCCTCCATTTGTTCCACCCATTGTTTCGCTTTCTGGTCTTGTTCGGCCTCTCCCAAGAAGATAGGAGGTTGAAACTTCAGAAACCGCTCCAATGCCTCATCTTTCCCTTTTGGATTCCTCTGCTCAGTCAAATTTTGCAGAATCTCGGTCACCTTGTGGAATGCTTGCGTCATAGTCACACTAATCGATTCTCCCGATCCCACTTCTGGCTCCATTTCGTTCTCATCCCCCTGGTTTGGTGATGTCATTTGAGTTGTTTCCAACTCCGGTGTCACAGGCTCTGCCTCAGGAACCCTTTTGCTGGATGTGGCTGCTCGACATTTGGGTGCCATTCTAAACCATTCCCCAAATAATGAGTTTATGCATCAAAGTTAAAAATATCCAAATTGAGCATGCATTTACATTCAACTTTAAGCGGAAGAAAATTAGATGCAAATTTTGTAGGAAGAATTGCATATAAATTTTTCTCAAAACTTAGAGTACCCGAGGTACTCTTATTTGCATAAATTTTGAAATAAAGCAATAAAGGTGCATGGACTCCTAGCATAGGAGTTTATGAAAAATTGCAAATAAAACGCCCTAAACATAGCAGAACTTGGCCTCTCTAATCCTCATCAGAATCTTCAATGTCGGCATCATATAACCACCCCCCAGAATTCCTAGTGAGATCTATCCCAGCCCCACTTGCGAACCCATCTATGGGCTCCTTCCCGAGTCTCCTAGAACTCTCCCCGGTCTCAACTTGATTGGGTGGGGTTACAAAAGAGGGTCTAGGTGGAGATTCATAATCTATCTCCCTTGGGTCATCATTGTCAGCAGTCAAGTCCACTATAGGGCTAGGAGGGTGGGGAACATATTCCATGTCTATCTCCTCGTCTACACTGTCGGTAACCAAGTCGATCACGGGTATTGGAGGTGACTCGATGATCTGGACCTCATCGTCACTACTATCATCCAGGGCAATGATTGGCTGGGGTGCAGGTTGAGGCACTGGTAAGTCCTCCGGTGATAGGAATGGGAGGGTGCCATTGCTGCCCTTTCCTTGCGGTTCTAATCATCCTAACCATCCTACAGCACAAACAGGACATGTCAGATAAAAGATTTGAACTTAATAAATCAAAACATATAATATCAATACTTGCCTAAACCTATGCTCTGATACCACTTGTAACACCCCACTACCTAGGCCCAATAGGGCCGGGGATGTCGCCCCGTCCAAAGGACAATGGGTCTTTATAACTAGGTTACATGAAAATAAAATAAAACAAAAGACTTTAAAATTAAATTTATTACAACCCAAAAGATAAATACTGGCACAAATCCAAAATAAATTATTTGCAACAATCTCTCAAACAACACTTAAAGTAAATAGCATGAGTCTTCAAGCACAGGCAACATTCTAGCTAATGATCTCCACAGCAGGATCTTCCTGAAAATATGGCATAAAAGGTGGTGAGATAAAAATCTCAGTAAGCCCGTATGTGTTTGAGTGTTTCAGATAAAATAATTCATGTATGCAAGTTGTAAAAGTTTCTTAAGAAAAAGGTGCTGGCAAGCAATAAATAAGTGTTGAAAATAAAGAGTGGCGTTTCACTTTTCAAACTATACATGTGCACAATAAATACAACTACTCAAATGGGTAGCCATGGGTTACCACACGTTGGGCCCCAAGACTAAATAATAGTCAGAATGCCACACTTTGTGCAAGCTGACAAAAGGTAGGTGTACAGCCTATTGGGTGAGATACTCCTTCATCTCTACACCCAAACTTACCAGTTGTCCACTCCGAAACATACAGTCCACATGACTGAAACTTGCTAGCTCGGACCAGTATGACCTACCGGATTGGCATCCTATCCAGGAAGGATTCACCCCTAAGAGGTGGCCACCTATTGAGAGACTTACCCTAACCCTTCAAAGACTAGTCCTGGTGGTCTACCCTTATTGAGTACTCAACGTTGATTGCTCCACTTGGGAGAAAATTGATCATAATCCACTTTGTTTGGAAATAGCAATTAAGGGTTTCTAAAAGTCTTGTCAAAGTTGGGTTTTAGAAAGAGTTCAGCATTTTGTGTAAAACTGCTCGTTTAATTTTCAATTGATTTGCTTGATTGAAATAAAAAGGGAAAACAGTCCTTAATTGCCTTTACAAAATAAATGTCTATATACATCGCATCTTCTTGCCACAATAACTTTTGGTCTTCACAAAACTCCATGCAGGAGCTTACCTGATTCTTTGCTTGCTCAACTCAAACGTTTTCCAAGGCTGACCTAACCCCGCCTAGGGTAAACACAAAACATAAGGTAACATTCGAGCTATACCTGCCTTACATAAATAATTTCTTAGCTCAGCTAGTTACAACCATGACTAACCATGACCTTAATGTCCTAAGCTTTAAGGCTAGATGCTAAAGAATTTTATAAAATAGGGCCACTTTGATAAGTTAAAATAACTAGGGGTTCTAAAATAATTGTTAATAAATTATAGACTCAAATAATAATTCTTGAGTGTTATTATTAATAAATAAACTAAGGTTTGAATTTTAAATAATGCTAAGTCCTAATTAATATTAATTTATGGTAATTTAAAAATAGCTATATTATAAATAAATAGTAAATTACAAATAATTTTTAATTAAATTTTTTTTATAGATAATAAATACTTAGTAATAAATAAAATTAATAATAAATGAATTATTTTAAATTTTTAATTAATAAATAACAAATAGATTTTAATATAAATAACATTTAGGAATAGAGGTAAAAATTTGAACTAAGGTCTACAAAGTCATTAGTCCTAATATTTTATTTATTGCAAAAGATTTATTACTATATATATTATTTTTAATAAAAGATCTCATTTATTTGATAAAGAAAATACTAATATTTTAATTAATAAACCAATCCAAATCCTCCTAGAGTTTCGAATTTTATAGAGAAAAATATAGTAGTAATTCTAATTTATGTAATAAAATTTATTAACGAATATAACCTAGAATTAACAAGAAAATAATCTTACATCATTGTTTTCCTATTGCTAGAAAAGATTTATGATCACATTCTCCACCATCAAACAATAAATTAATCCATTCATGAACATACACTTGAACTATCTCATACCATCACATGGCCAAAATCCTACTAAGCATAATCATCAATCATGGTTTCCATGGAACAATAAGAACATAAAAGCCTAATCACCTTTGGTGTCATAATATCTAATCATGCTTCAAACATCCATAAAATTCATTAAGCATGAAGAACATACATTGATTCGAAAGGAAAATACATATATCCTAGTTATATACAACAATTCCTAGTTATATACAACAATTACCATGTCCTAACCCCAATCCCTTTATGCATATACTCAATCTCCCAATCATATTCCATCTCCCTATCAACACCTAAGAGACATGATTTCAGAATTTAATAAGAGAGATTTAAGAATGAATACTTGATTGTCGAGTACTTTGAAGAAGACAAAAGAAGGTCCACGCGCGATGTAGTGTCTTGAATGGTCCAACGAAACAAACGATCATGGTTGATGATTGATCAACCATTTTGGTTAGAAGAGAGAGAGAGAGAGAGAGAGAGAGAGAGAGAGAGAGAGAGAGAGAGAGAGAGAGAGAGAGAGAGAGAGAGAGATCATTAGAATGATATAATCGAATGGAAGAAGATGAACAAGAAGGGTGTTCTTGACTTACCTTGTTGATGTTCTTGAGACCTTCAAGAAAAAGGTTAATTTCGATCCGCTTGAAAATTTTGTTTGCGAGGTTTCGTGTTGTAAATACCAGAAATGAGGTTTAGGGATTAAATGGAAGTGATTTGGAGTGTTTGAGAGTGATTGGAGGTGTTTAGAGTAGGGTTAGACTTGAAGAATGTTAGTGTGTGTTCTTGGTGTTCTAGGTGAAAATGGAGAGAATTTGGAAGAAGTGCTGCACGAATTTTGGTAGAAGGCTGGCCGAATGGTATGGAATGAATGAGGGTTTCAGATTTCAGCAAGAAGGAGAGAGGATGATCAGATTTTTTTGAAATTTAAATGGAGAAAATAGTGGAGATGTTTAAGGTAAGAGGTTATCTATGGTGTTTTGATCAAGAGAGGTTTCTATGTCTTCAATGGTGTCGGCTGAACATGGAGGTTTTTCCTGAAATGGTTGAAGGTTAATGTTGCTCAAAGCTGGCCAAAATTCAGTCCATAAAGGCAGAGAAAATTCTGGTTAATTAGCCTAATGCAAGAGTGATTTTAATGGAGTAAAATGCTGAGATTATTTGAAGTTCAAAAGAGTTTGAATGGAGTGATCTTAGGAGTGTTTTGTGGTGCAGTTATAGAGTCCTTATGCTCAAGGTAAGAGTGGGGTTTATAGTGTTCAGTCTACAACTGAGCAAGTTCAATTTTTACAGAGGTTAAAGATGATTTTCGGCCTTAGGCTAGAAGGAAGCAAGGCTGGAAAATTCTGGTTTCAAGTTGTTCAGAATTTTCGAAGATTGCAGAATTTTTGGTGCAGAATTTCGCACACTCTTAGCTCAATTTTCAGAGGTTCTTTTGGGGTGTTTGAGGGTCTTCCAAGGTTGGTTTTTCAGCTTTATTTTTGGACAAATACAGAAGAGATTTGCTGGCTTGAAGGTGAACTAAAAACAGCTTCATTTCCTTGATTGCAAGCTGCGAAATGCCCAGTTTTTTTTTCTGGTTTGGTGTTGTTTTGTGCAGTCTGAAATTTGCACAGTTTTTCTAGCTTCCAAGCCACATAAAATGACCATTTCCTTGGCAGAAAATGAATGGGATTATGGCCTGAATTTTCGAAGAAAGGGTCTGCAACAATTCTGGAAAATTTCCAGATTTCTTTCCACTAAAGTATGAACAACATGAATGTAGATTTGAAGGTCCTTTCATGGTGATTGATTTTCTCTTGGAAACCCTTCCTATTTCTCCTCCTACTTTCAGCCAACTTCCCAACCACCATAGCTGATTTTCGAATTTCATGGTGGAGGAGTTATCACAGAATTTTTTTGGAATTTAAAAGAATGGATTTAATGGTTTTGAATTATAAAGATGTTAGGACAAGCTAGAGATAATAAATAGGACAACATTCCTATCTTTATGGAATGCAAGAAAACAAAAATCCAAACTTAATGAAGATAATCATGATAAAACTTAAATGATGGGATTTGAACTCATGACCTTAGAAATTAATTCCAAAGCTCTAACCACTAAACCACAACAACTCTTGTTCTTCTTTCCTCACCCGCATATTTTTCTTATCTACTTCTCAAGTTATCTCCCTAATCTGACCTCAAGCAAAATTACCATTTTACCCCTCCTACTCAATAAGTATCACTAAGCATTTAAACCTATAATCCACGATTCTAAAGCACATAAAATCATTCAAAAACATATATATTCATGCAAAATAATATGGTATGCATTCCCGACCCCCTTACTCTAGGGTTGGTTTTAGGTGGGGTTTCACAAATTTGCTATGGATAAGTTTGATGAATCATTTTGTCTTGTTCATAATCTATTTGTTTAGTGATTAACTCTTGTTTTCTTGAGAACAAGTAAAGCTTAAGTGTGAGGAATGTGATAGGGTCTAATTTTGTCTATATTTTCCTAGTTATTTTAGGTTGTTTTGTTATACTTTTAATTCAATAACTAGTCATTTCCCTTCCTGTTTGATATTTTGCTTATGGAAAGTGTTCTTGGTAATTTTGTACAAAAATTAGAAGATTTGGAGCAAAATTATAAATTTCCAAACCTGACCATGTGCCTGCCCAAAATAGCTGAACCGGTCGTAGTTCTAAACAGGAAAATAGAGGAAAACATAGCAAAATAGGAAGAAACCAATACTGAACTGGCATCAGTCCAAACTAAGTGACCTAGTGCCTACCCTAGTCTGTTGTGGTGGTTCAAAGTTTTTTTTCAAACCAAATTGAGAATTTCTTAAAAGATTTACTTGTTTCCAATCTGAACTCGGCCCAGGAATTCTGGAGAATGATTTTTAGCAACCAATGGGCTTATTTAACGAAGAACTAATGAAGATTAATGTATGAATTTAAAGAATCAAAGCTAAAATCATTCATTGAAAGGGAATTCATCAATAAAATGAGCATTGTTTCAAGGAGAAAGAAGAGGGTTTGCATATGAGTTCTTTTTAAGACCTTTGTTTTCTTTTCTTTTCTTTTCTTTTTTGGAACAATGATGAGATTAATGTTTTAATTGTAGTTGAATATTATTTTTGGATTTGTGATAATGAATTAATTTAGTCTTTTAGTCAATTGATTACTCTTCTTGGTATTTGATTACTTGCTTTTAAAGGTGAATTGATGTGATTAGACCATCCTTCTAATTAACTTGAGAAAGAGATTAGGAGAAAGTCTTTGATGCTTAATTCTTGCTTTATTTTCTTAACTAACTTGAGAGAGAGGTTAAGTCAAGATTAAGTATTCAAAAGTTGTTGAATTCACTTAGAAATAGGAGAATTAACGATTTCATGTCATTGTCATCTAGAGATAGGGATAATTATCAAGGATTTATATTCTATGCATCTTTTTGTTATTTTAGTGAGATAGATATGTCCATTAGAATTGAATATGAGATAGTGAAACTATAACTCGAGAGAGAGTGGTTCTACATTAAACTCTTTCATGATGCCAAAAAAAGTGATTAATTATGATAATTACTAATGATTTATCATCATGTTTTCAAAAGTAACTATTTAATTACATGTTTTTCTATCCAAGAGTTGTTTATATATTTTATTTTTATCTTTGTTTTTATTTTACTCTTAATCGCTCTAATTGGTAAGTTAAATATTGAATGGAAAGTAATTAGTGTGTACTTGTTCCTTAAAGATCGATACTCATTAATTCTCTATACTATACTTAATGATGACCGCACTTGCTCATATGTTTGACTTGGGGATTAATGTTTTAATTAAATTTGCTTGGGAATGGATTTAAAAGTGCATGATTTTTATATACCCAAATCTAATGCATCAATATATTTGTTGAAGAATACACAAAATTCTGGAAATTCAAGCAGACTTTTAAGGGCCATATCTTTGTAAAGTTTTTAATGTTTGGAAAAATACTAATATGGTTTTCAATCTACAAGTAAAAGGAGTGTTTTGGTGCAAATTTGAGGTAATTTGGACTTGTAGATCAAAAGATATAGGTAAAATACTGAGATAGTTCATGAAGGAATTAAGAATTGCAGAATTTTTATCTAAAGAAAAGTTGGGGCTGTTTTGCATTTAATAATCTGTAATCTTTCTAGATTTGGGAAAACCAATTAATAAGATTAAATTTAAGGATTTTAGGAACATTTTGGCACCAATTTGAAGAGAATTGGATGAGTAGATTAAAAGTTATACTCAAAACAAGAAAGCATGCCGAGGAAATAGAATACAGAATTTTATTTCATGAAAATGGATCCATATGCTATTTTATAATTTGATAAGTGGATAAAGAATTGGAATAGCATCTAAAGACTTTATTTGTATGTGAATAAGAAGAAATATGAGATGGAATTATTTCAACTATGCATTTCATTTCTAGTATGACATGGAACAGAAATGAATTAAGGAATTTAATCAATTCCTTTGCTATACAATTAGCTATATAATTATTTGAGTTAGATGCTAAATGAAGCATGGATGATTATGAATGTAGGTTAATTATTTTAGGGATTGCGCGACGGAAGCAAAGACCATTTATATAATTGAGGGAAAGACTACACAAGATAAGTCCCTATTCAAGTGTTTTATGTGTAAATGCTAGTGAACTCTTTATTCCATTAAAGAATGAAATGAAGGTCCATTTGGTTTCTCTGAGGAAAATATGGTTTTTCTGATATGGAAATGGTTTTATTCCATACTAAAGTTTATGAGAAATGGATTTTCTTATTCACAAATATTTAACCTTAGTGGTTAGATATCTAAACATAGAAGAAAAGGTTGCTAAACCATGATGCTTTCCTAAATAAACTTTGGTTTTCCTGATCAATTTTGTGGTTTTCCTGAACAAGTGAAACCTTATTTCATGTTATGATTTACCTAGAAAAAATAAACTCTTATGATTTTAAATATCATTCAAGGATAGTTATTTTCCCCAAAACATGAAACGGTAAATAGTGAACCTTTTGGGTTTTTCTAACCAAAGTTTGGGTTTTTCTGAATCGTGAAGCGATCAAATTTCAGATAATGGAATGTTTCCACAAAGAAATTCCATTTCCTTGTACAACAAATATTTTCTGGATGAATAAAGATGAGAATGACCAACTTTATGAGTTATATGTTGTTTATGAGCATTTTAATCACACAAGTATGTTTTACTCCATATTTTATGATAAAATTTGTAGTTTCATTTCATATCTCAATGACATAAAATTCATGAGATTTATTCTTGAAACTATTCATTTTGATGAATAATATTCTAAAGTAAGGAAAAACGAATTGTGGCTTTAGATTTGCCTAAACCAACTTTGATTTTCCTAAACTGGAAATGGTCATTATTTTGAGAAATAAAGTATTTTAATGAAAAATAGAATTTATTCAATTGTGAATATTTTTCCATAAACCATAATATGTTTCAAAGCATTTCATTCATATTTTATGAATCGATTTGGCTTTCCTTCTGGTTTATTAAGCTAAAAGCTTACACCATGATTATGGGATGCCTTCTCGAATAATCGCATATTTCTTTTGGGAGAAATTACAAAAATGCCCTTTTGCTTGAAATATGGAAATTATGAGTTTTATGGATTCATCATTGGAATTTCTTGAATTAAATTCTTCATTTTGGATTAGAATTCAAGAATTCCTGAATAAAACTCTTTTGGAAATTAGATATTTCTAATATGACAAAAATACCCTTGGAAGTGTATTTTATCATGCAAGAAGGACTTTTTATCCTTTTTCATTACAATTTGAAAAACAATCTCTCGGTATGAGATAAACTTTTGAAAATTAATATTGTGGCCCTGAAAAAGATGTTTTCTTCATATTTCCTTCAAGAATTAAACCTTTCCCCTCGAGGATTAATACATTAGATTGGTCATGTGTACCAGTGAAGACGTTGAGTACTCAGTAAGGGCTTTGATATTTGTACTAGCCTACGTTAGAGATAGATGACCTCAAGTAACTTCGTGAGTTATGGGGATTGTCTTACTCCAAATAGAGCGTGTAACACCCCACGACTACGTACCCTAAAAGGGCGGCGATGTCGCCCCGTCCCGTAGGACAAGGGGTCTTTAAAACGAGGTATAAAATATAAAGACAATCTCCAAAAGAATCAACTTTGATAAATGAAGAAATACTCTTATTACATCAGGCTCAAATTGGAGCAATATGAAATAAAAGAAATATTGTTCAGAAGTATAAACGACAAAAGTCTCCTAGAACAGCATAGGAAAAATAGCAAAAGCCTCTACTGTTAAAGCCCCGCTGACTCAGCACAATCTATCTCCTCAAAACATGATGTAAAACCTTGTGAGAATAAATCTCAGTAAGTCCTGTGTGTGCACATGGTATTTTGAATAGTACGTGTATGCAAAGTGCAAAACATTTGTAGAAATAATTTGGAAAGTCATAAACAATCTCTTTTCTCAAGGAGTGGGTTTTCCTCATTGTCACACTTTGTACAAAATAAATCCTCCACTCAAACAAACAGTCATGTCACCACACGTTGGGCTACATGAGAACAAAATGGCCAAGGCACCACACTTTGTGCACCATGTCCGGACCAGATTACCACACGTTGGGCATTCTGATCAATGTGAGTGTACAGCTCACCGGCTGAGATACTCCTCTATCTCTACACCCAACAAAACCATCCGGGTGTCCATGCCGGGAATATAAATAATACCATACTAGGTACGAATGCTAGCTCGGACTGGCCTGACCAACCAACACTATCGCCTTTCCAAGCAGAGTTCATCTTCTGGAGGTGGCCTCCTGCCAGAAGACTTATGCTAGCCCTCCAAGACTAGTATTATTAGCCTACCCTTATTGAGTACTCAACGAACATATCCTTCAATTCCTGATTCAAAATATCTCCAAACCTTGGCTTTGTACAACGTGGTTTTCTTTAAAAGAGTTTTCTAAAAATTTAGAAAAGAATAGTTTTCTTGATAAAATCATTAGTTTGACAAAACCGATTAAAGAATAATCATCCACGTTTACAACCCAAATAATCATAGTTCAACAATAGCTTTACAAAGCTTCACAACATAGACTTGCCATCACAACATTTAACAAAAGAGTTTATACAAGGACGTACATCACAACATTTAACAAAAGAGTTTATGCAAGGACTTACTTGATATGCCTCAAATAAAAGAGATAAAATCATAGCTTTCTTTCCTCAATTATCCTCCTGATCTACACCATATAATTTCATGATCAAAGTCTCAATTAATTCAAACATGCTCTAATCTCATTTATTATCGCAACAATTCGCAATCCCCTATTTAAATCCAAGTAAACTATCCAATCCCCAAAGATCATATACCAAGACCATATGCTCATCCAACTAATAGATATCATTAAACCTTACTTTCGGCATCAAGGGTGGGTATTCCCTTACCTTGCAACAACTGGGTAATGAGGTCTCGATGCTCCTATGGTGATCATCCCGAGTTCGCTTGACAAGAAGAGAAAAGCTATCTCCTTTGCTCCTCTTGACCGAAAATTAAAGAAGAAGATGAAATCAACCTCTATGTGGCGTGATTTAAGGGAAGAAGAAGGAGAAAAGAATCATTAGAGAAAACGGCATCAATAGGTTGAGAGAATTTTTGCTTACCTTAAGGTGTGTTCGATTTTTGTTTAGAATAGTTCTTGAGTTTTTCGAGAATTTGCAGAGAGAATTTGCTGGAATTTTCGTGTGGTAAGGAGGGAGTGTCGGCTACTGTGATTTAGGTTTAGAGAAGATTGGTTTAGGGTTAGATGGTGGTGTTTAGGAAGACTCCTAATGGCTTTAGGTTTCTTGGACAGCAAGGGCGAAAATTTGCAGCTTGCGGTACCTTTGATGCTGGCTGAATTCAAGAGGGATTAAGAGGAGAAAAGTGTTCTAAAATTGCTCCCTAGGCTGGCCGAAATAATGCTCAAGAGAAGGGTTGAGTGTGTTCAGGTTTTTGGGCCGAACAAAGAAGAGTTTGAGAAGGTTTGAAGAGCTGAAATTTCTGTGAGCGTGCAGTGGTTTTGCTGTACGAAATTGCTGAACAACAAGAGGAGAAATTCTGGTCTGTTGTAGCTGTGGTTCTGTCACAATTTTCAGAGAAAAGATGAGGGTTTTAGGCGCAGAAAATTGGCTTGAACAACTGAGGATTCTGGTCTGTTTTGGTGTGCAGAATTTCAGTTTGTATAGGAGTGCAAGCTGGCCGAAATTCCTGTACAAGGCTGGCCAAAATCTGTGCAAATGCTGTGCGAAAATTCTGTGCAAGAGTGACGGATTTTTGGACTGTTTTGGCTGCTGTTTTTGTCGAAATTCCAGAGGAGAAACGTGTGGTCTTTAGGTGCTGGAATTTGGCTTAATCAACAAGGAGTTTTGGTAGGTTTTGGAGTGTAATGCTGTCGAAAATTCTGGGCATAAGTTGGACGAAAATTCTGAAATTTTTGGTGAAGAAAAATCTGATTTTGTGTTACTAGAGTAATCTGATTTGGTGGGGGTTGTTCTAGGTAATTTGAGTTAGGGTTTGAAGAGTTTGATTGCAATTAGGAGGGCAAGAATTTCGTGTAGCTTGTGCTTGCACAAAGCTGCCGAAATTCAGCTAGGAAAAGGGATTCTAATCCTAGTTGATTTAGGATTGAATAAAATCTGATTTTATCAAGGATTTGGATAAGATTTCCTCTAGACCTAGAAGAGTTTGGATTGAGCTAAAGTTCCTCCAAGAAGTGGCGGCACTTGCTGGAAATTTTTCCAGATTTTTAGCTAACATTCTAGGGTTAAAATCAACAAGGTTTCCTATTAGGAAAATGACTCATTAATTCCAACTATCCATGGCAACATCTATTAAGCTAAAATCAAGCTGAAATTTTAATTACTAGCTAGGGTTTCTTCGAAAATCCTAAGGAATAAAAGCTGAAAATTAAAAGTGAACCTTATTCACATCCAAGTCCTTGAATTTAGGAAATAATTATAGAGACTTATTTCCTTGGAGTAATGGCACTAAAATTTCTCTAGATTTGCTATATCTTTTTCGGCCAAGACATGGAAACTCTAAGGAAAAGAATCTTCAAGAAGAGAAACTAGGATTCACAAGAGATAGGATTCGAACTCAGGCCACCACGGAAAAATCACCATCCTCCCCGCTATTCCAAATCGATTCCAATACTAATTCTTCCTACAAGAAGTTCTTACCACCCCAATACTCATCCTTCCAAATCTTCGACCAAACCTCCCTTAACCAAATCTTTAACAACACATTATTTCACCTCAATTAATTCAAATGCAAGAGCAACGAAAAAATTCACATGCATCCATGCAAATAAAATAATTCTTAGCTACCACATAAAATGCAAAATACCATGCAATGCATGACTTTTTCCCATAGTCAAAGGTAGTTTTGGGCGGGGTATTACATCCCTTCCCCCATAAGAGAATTTCGTGACTCCCGAAATTCAGATGTCGTACCCTTAGAGAATATCCGGATACTTCCGTCTTAACCACTCCTCCATTTCCCACGTCGCATCCTGTGCTCCATGATGATCCCAAAGTATCTTCACCATGGGTATCTGCTTGTTTCGAGGAGTCTTGGTACTCCGTTCCAAGATCTTGACTGGTCTCTCCACATAACTTAGATTCGGTTGCAACTCTAACGGTTCCTCATTGAGTGCATGACTCGGATCGGGGTTATACTTCTTCATCTGAGAAACATGGAATACATCATGCATCCTTGCTTGACCATAAGGTAGATCCAATCGGTAGGCCACCGGTCTAATTTTCTCCAGTATCGGGAACGGTCCTAAATACCTAGGACTTAACTTCCCTCCTCTCTGATGTTTCAGGATTCCTCTACTAGGAGTCAACTTCAAGAATGCACAATCACCTACTTGGAATTCCAGTTCCCTTCTCCTAGAGTCTACATAACTCTTCTGTCTGCTTTGCGCTGCCCTTAGCCTTTCTCGAATTAACTTGATCTTGTCCGTCATCTCCTGAATGCATACTTCACCAGTCCTCTTAACGTTCCCCTCTTATGTCCATCCCCGGTATATCGGTACTTGGTATTTTCGCCCATATAGTGCTTCGAACGGCGCCATCCCAATTGACGCCTAATAACTGTTGTTATATGCTAACTCCGCATGCGGTAAGGGCTCAATCCACTTATCTCTAAAGTCCAAGATGCTTGCTCGGAGCATGTCTTCCAGAATCTGAATGACTCTCTCGATTTGATCGTCCGTCTGCGGATGAGCAGAGGTGCTGAATTTCAGGGTCATGCCCAAGGACTCCTGAAACTTGCTCCAAAACCTTGAAGTAAATCTAGGGTCCCTATCCGACACAATACTCGACGGTACACCATGCAACCTTACAAATTCTCGGGTATACGTTTGAGCCAACTTTTCCATCGAGTCCCCCACGTTCACTGGTATAATTTGCGTTGTCTTGGTCAATCGGTCCACTACCACCCAGATTGCATCCTTGTGTAACTTGGTCATCGAAAGGCCAGTCACAAAGTCCATGGTCACCTCTTCCCATTTCCACTCGGGAATTGGTAATGGTTGCAGTAAACCTGCAGACTTCTTATGCTCCATCTTAACCTTCTGGCACGTCAGACAGGTTAACACACGCTGAACTACATCCCTCTTCATTCCAGCCCACCAATATTTCCTCTTCAAGTCTCGGTACATCTTTACCTCCCCAGGGTGTATGTTATATTTGCTCTTGTGCGCTTCGTCCAGTATCCTATTCCTTAGGTCTCGAATGTCAGGCACATAAATCCGGTCTCGAAAGTATAATACCCCCTTCTCATTGGTTCGGAAGTCATTTCCTCCTCTTGCGATCTCTTTTTCCTTAAAAATCTGAAATTTCGCACTATTCTGCTGGCCTGATATAATCTCCTAATCCAGATCTGGCTTTATGGTTAGATTGCTCACGCAGATCTTCCTCTCTTGAACTTCTGCCTCTTGCTCCAGGATATCCTGGACTGCTAACATCTCTTGCATTCTCAAGTGAGCCATCTTCACCTTCCGACTCAGTGCATCAGCTACCACATTCGCTTTGCCCGGGTGATAATTAATAGGGCACTTATACTCCTCGAGAAATTCCATCCACCTACGCTGTTGAAGATTCAGGTCCTTCTGTATGAAGAAGTACTTCAGACTCTTGTGGTCAGTGAAGACCTCGTATTGCGCACCGTATAAGTAATGTCGCCATTTCTTCGAGGCAAACACTATAGCTGCCAACTCCAAGTCATGCGTTGGATAATTAGCTTCATGCGGCTTTAGCTTTCTAGATGCATAGGCTATGACCTTCCCTTCCTGCATCAGCACAGCCCCCAAACCTTCCTTGGACGTATCTGTATAGAGTGCGTAGGGCTTATCAGCCTCAGGCAGACTCAGCACGGGTGCTGAAATCAACCTCTTCTTAAGCTCTTGGAAGCTCTTTTCACACTTCTCACTCCAAACAAAAGAGACATCATTCTTCAACAATCGCATCATTGGTGAAGCCAGAGTAAAAAAATTTACGATGAATCGACGATAGTACCCGGCTAGCCCAAGGAAATTTCGTATCTCGGTACTGTTCTCCGATTATTTTCAGTTAGCTACGACTTCCACTTTGGCAGGGTCCACTTTGATCCCCTCCGTAGATATCACGTGACCAAGGAAAGACACTGAGCTCAGCAAAAACTCACATTTACTGAACTTGGCGTAAAGCCTGAATTCCCTCAACTTCTCTAAGACCAATTTTAAGTGCTCCGTGTGGTCCTACGGATTCTTGGAGTAGATAAAAATGTCATCGATGAATATAACCACGAACTTGTCCAGGTATGGTTGAAAAATGCGATGCATCAAATCCATGAATACTGCCGGTGCATTGGTTACACCGAACGGCATTACCACGAACTCGTTATGGCCGTAATGCGTGTTGAATGCAGTCTTAGGAATGTCTTCTTTCTTAATCCGCACCTGGTAGTATCCTTGCCACAGGTCCAACTTCGAAAAGCAAGCGGCGCCTTGCAGTTGATCAAACAACTCATCGATCAAGGGTAGAAGGTATTTATTCTTGATCGTTAGATTGTTCAGTCCCCGATAGTTGATACATAGCCTCAAGGTACCATCTTTCTTCTTGACGAACAACACTGGGGCTCCCCACGGTGACGTACTCGGCCGAATGTAGCCTTGCCTTAGCAATTCCTGCAATTGCTCCTTCAACTCTGTCGGTGCCATCCGGTAGGGGGTTTTTTACACCAATTCTGCTCTGAGAGTCAGATCCACGGTGAACTCAACTTCCCGTTTAGGGGGTAGGGAAGTGAGCTCCGTAGGGAACACATCCGAAAAGTCTTTCACTACCTCCGTACTTTCCAAGGTACACTGGTCTTTCGGTTTGTTTAGGAGATACGCCAAATATCCCGTACATCCTTTTTTGAGCAACTTCTGGGCTTTAGCTCCAGCAATGAGAAATTTCAGTTCCTTCGTTCATCTGCCGTTGAATTCAAGTACGTCCCGACCATGTCTCACAAACTGCACCGTCTTGATCTTACAGTCCACACGAGCTCCGTGCTTCGACAACCAGTCAATGCCCAAGATCAGGTCATAATCATCCATGGGCAGGATTATGAGGTCGGCCTCCAGAATCTCCTTCCCTACCTCAACTCCACAACTTCCCATTTTCTTGCCTGCTTCCGCCACCTTTCCCAATGGGGAACTAACTATTAGGGTATAAGTTAGCTCATTTCCTTCCCAACCCAGACGTGAAGCATATACTTTACTTATATA
The DNA here is from genome assembly GCA_026120185.1 of Voacanga thouarsii. Lineage (NCBI taxonomy): Eukaryota > Viridiplantae > Streptophyta > Magnoliopsida > Gentianales > Apocynaceae > Voacanga > Voacanga thouarsii. The sequence goes on from JANUWF010002200.1 coordinate 2,106,638, forward strand.
AGAGTGTGTGGATCCTGGATCTAACAAACATTAACAAGACAACCTTGGATAGAAAGGTTACCTTCAATCACGGCGGTGTCCGCTCCGACTTCCTCTCGGTTCAGGGCAAAGACTTTAGCCTTCACCTGAGGCTTCTGGCCTCCCGCTCCAGTTTGTCCAGCAGCGGAGCCTCTATTACCACCCATTGGTTGAGCTGACGCGGTCTGTTCAATCCTTAGGGGTTTGGGGCAGGCGTTTCTCCGATGTCCCCGGTCTCTGCAATTGAAGCACCTTCTTACACCCCCATTACCCAAGAAATTCCTCTCGGTGTGACCTCGCTTCCCACACAGTCGGTAATTTAGGCTGCCTTGCATTGGTCCTGCTACAGTCACTCGAGGCTACTTACCCCGGTTTTCTCACAGCATAAAGGCCGCAGGTCGCCTATTGCCGGAAGGCCTCTTAGGTAGACGACTCGGTTGGAAGGGTCGGTTCACCGGTTGATGCCGATCTTCGTTCTCTGTCTGAGAAGCTGCGTCCACAGCGGCAGTGTATGATGTTGGCGGCGATGGGGCCAATACTTTTCTCAACTCTGGCCTAAGCCCTTTCACGAATTGCCGGGTGCGCTTCTGCTCCATATCTACCAAGCACTTGCAGTACTTTGACAACTGTATGAATAGGGCTACATATTGGGCCATGGTCATGCATCCCTGCCTGAGGGTCTGGAATTCATCCTCCCTTTTTCTCAGCCACCCATCGAGGAATGTACTCAGCCTAGAAAGCTTCCGTAAAATCGTCCCAGGTCCACTCCTGCTCCTCCTTGTCCCAATCACCCCGTACTCGCTGCCACCATGCCCGAGACGGTCCCCTTAGCCGAAAAGCAGCAACCTTCACCATCCTCTCTTCCGAGTACTGCAAAGTAGCGAAAATGTCCTCCATCTGCTCAATCCATTGCTCGGCCTTCTCGTCCTGTTCCGCCTCCCCTTAGAAGATGGGAGGCTGGAACTTCAGGAAATGCTCCAGAGCCTCATCCTCTCCCCGCGGCGGTTTCCTGGCCACCTTGTCCACCCTTTCAGTCAAGTTCTGCAGGATCGAGGCCATCTTGTCGAAAGCCTGACCCATGGTCACATTCCGCGACCTCTTCGAAGCCAATTCCTGCTCCTGTGGCTGGTGATCTTCCACGTCGGGGGTGGAATGATGCATCTACTCAAATTCCAGGGTGGAGGATGCACTCTCCTGCACTGTTCTGCTATGCACAACTGTTCTGCGTCTTGGTGCCATCTTAATCACATTCACTCCGGGTCAATTAGTTACCAAGGGGAAAAGAATATGCTTAGATACATGATCAGTTGATAGCGATGTACTTATCTACAAGAGAATGTGATGATATCGTGCAAGGGTAAATCAAGTAATAGACGAAACTAATGCTTTTCATATAAACCATTCTTTGCAGAAAAGAAGGGGTTATCCCCTATGACACCCTTTTTATTTAATAAGATAATAAATAAGTCTTGTGGGCAACATGCTCCTTTAAAAGAAATAAACAACCAAAGGTATGCAAATCCCAAAGAAAGAAAAGTAAAAGCTGCTGGTCTTCTAGACTCGACTCTCTCTAGTTTCAACTGAAGCATCGGAGTCGTCAGAGGCTGGTTCCACCAGCCACCCCACGGAGCTATCAGGTCTCCCTATGTAGTTCCTTGCAAATCCAACACTCTTACTCGGCTGCCCTGACTTACCCTCTCGGCCTCTCTTGGCTCTCTCGGCAGACCCATAGAGCTCATCCAGTGCTAATCTAACCGCACCCTTAGGCGCAGGCCTCTCACTCCCCAAGTCATATGGATCAACCAACCCCTTTCTCCTAAGCATGGCATCTATACCCAGTCCATATCAGAGTCCACACCCCTTAGGACTCCCTTCTAGCTTCCTCTTTCCCTTATCTACCTCTCCTGGAACTGACGGCCCAGGTTCTCTTTCTCCCGAGGCAACTCCATCCCTTGACCTACCTTCCACACCACCGGACTCCTTGGGGTCGTAGCAAGCAAGGGTCCTATCAACCTCTCCTATCTGCGGGGTCTGGGGAACCTCCATTCCTTCGTCATCCTCCTCTTCTACCCCAGCCATCTCTCCCTCGTTCTCAACGACCCCATTGTTCCCGAGCTCATCTACCTCTTCCTCGCTCAGCTCTACCATCTCTTCATCCCCCTCGTACTCTCCTAAGCTCTCCCTAGCCTCTATCTCCGCCTCAACCACCGAGTCATCTAGCACCAGCAGCTCACGCTCCCTCTCCGAATCAGACGCGGGTGGATCAGCTACGGGTAGTGGGGCAGGTGGATTCCCGAAGCCAACGGACCAGTCTCTGATAGCCAATACAACCCTTTTGACCATCCTATAAGCAAAAGACAGGAACTAGTACCAGATCAAAATACTTACGAAGATAGAACCCAATAAGTCAAGTAATTGCCTAAACCATGTCTCTGATACCACTTGCAACACCCCACGACTACGTACCCTAAAAGGGTGGGGATGTCGCCCCGTCCCGTAGGACAAGGGGTCTTTAAAACGAGGTATAAAATATAAAGACAATCTCCGAAATAATCAACTTTGATAAATAAAGAAATACTCTTATTACATCAGGCTCAAATTGAAGCAATACGAAATAAAAGAAATATTGTTCAGAAGTATAAACGACAAAAGTCTCCTAGAACAGCATAGGAAAAATAGCAAAAGCCTCTACTGTCAAAGCCCCGCTGACTCAGCACAATCTATCTCCTGAAAACATGATGTAAAACCTTGTGAGAATAAATCTCAGTAAGTCCTGTGTGTACACATGGTGTTTTGAATAGTACGTGTATGTAAAGTGCAAAACATTTGTAGAAATAATTTGGCAAGTCATAAATAATCTCTTTTCGCAAGGAGTGGGTTTTCCTCATTGTCACACTTTGTACAAAATAAATCCTCCACTCGAACAAACAGTCATGTCACCACACGTTGGGCTCCAAGAGAACAAAATGGCCAAGGCACCACACTTTGTGCACCTTGTCCGGACCAGATTACTACACGTTGGGCGTTCTGATCAATGTGAGTGTACAGCTCACCAAATGAGATACTCCTCCATCTCTATACCCAACAAAACCATCCGGGTGTCCATGCCGGGAAAATAAATAATACCATACTAGGTACGAATGCTAGCTTGGACTGGCCTGACCAACCAACACTGTCGCCTTTTCAAGCAGAGTTCATCTTCTGGAGGTGGCCTCCTGCCAAAAGACTTACGCTAGCTCTCCAAGACTAGTATTGTTTGCCTACCCTTATTGAGTACTCAACGAACATAGTCGTCAATTCTTGATTCAAAATATCTCCACACCTTGGCTTTGTACAATGTGATTTTCTTTAAAAGAGTTTTCTAAAAATTTAGAAAAGAATAGTTTTCTTGATAAAATCATTATTTTGACAAAACCGTTTAAAGAATAATCATCCACGTTTACAACCCAAATAATCATAGTTCAACAATAGCTTTACAAAGCTTCACAACATAGACTTGCCATCACAACATTTAACAAAAGAGTTTATACAAGGACGTACAACACAACATTTAACAAAAGAGTTTATGCAAGGACTTACTTGATATGCCTCAGATAAATGAGATAAAATCACAGCTTACTTTTCTCAATTATCCTCTTGATCTACACCATATAATATCATAATCAGGGTCTCAATTAATTCAAACATGCTCTAATCTCATTTATTTTCACAACAATTCGCAATCCCCTATTTAAATCCAAGTAAACTATCCAATCCCCAAAGATCGTATACCATGACCAAATGCTCATCCAACTAATAGATATCATTAAACCTTACTTTCGGCATCAAGGGTGGGTATTCCCTTACCTTGCAACAACCGGGTAATGAGGTCTCGATGCTCCTATGGTGATCGTCCCAAGTTCGCTTGAAAAGGAGAGAAAAGCTACCTCCTTTGCTCCTCTTGACCGACAATTAAAGAAGAAGATGAAATCAGTCTCTATGTGGCGTGATTTAAGGGAAGAAGAAGGAGAAAAGAATCATTAGAGTAAACGGCATCAAGAGGTTGAGAGGATTTTTGCTTACCTTAAGGTGTGTTCGATTTTTGCTCAGAATAGTTCTTGAGTTTTTCGAGAATTTGCAGAGAGAATTTGCTGGAATTTTCGTGTGGTAAGGAGGGAGTGTCGGCTCCTGTGATTTAGGCTTAGAGAAGATTGGTTTAGGGTTAGATGGTGGTGTTTAGGAAGACTCTTAATAGCTTTAGGTTTCTTAGACAGCAAGGGCGAAAATTTGCAGCTTGCGGTACCTTTGATGCTGGCTGAATTCAAGAGGGATTAAGAGGAGAAAAGTGTTCTGCAAATGCTTCCTAGGCTGGCCGAAATAATGCTCAAGAGAAGGGTTGAGTGTGTTCAGGTTTTTGGGCCGAACAAAGAAGAGTTTGAGAAGGTTTGAAGAGCTGAAATTTCTGTGCGCGTGCAGTGGTTTTGCTGTACGAAATTGCTGAACAATAAGAGGAGAAATTCTGGTCTATTGTAGCTGTGGTTCTGTGGCAACTTTCAGAGAAAAGATGAGGGTTTTAGACGCAGAAAATTGACTTGATCAACTGAGGATTCTTGTGTGTTTTTGTGTGTAGAATTTCGGTTTGTATAGGACTGCAAGCTGGCCGAAATCTGTGAAAGTGCTGTTCGAAAATTCTGTGCAAGAGTGACGGATTTTTGGACTGTTTTGGCTGCTGTTTTTAACGAAATTCCAGAGGAGAAACGTGTGGTCTTTAGGTGCTGGAATTTGGCTTAATCAACAAGGAGTTTTGGTAGGTTTTGGAGTGCAAAGTTGTCTAAAATTCTGGACATAAGATGGACGAAAATTCTGGAATTTTTTGTGAAGAAAAATCTGATTTTGTATTACTAGAGTAATCTGATTTGGTGGGGGTTGTTCTAGGTAATTTGACTTAGGGTTTGAAGATTTTGATTGCAATTAGGAGGGCAAGAATTTCGTGTAGCTTATGCTTGCACAAAGCTGCCGAAATTCAGCTAGGAAAAGGGATCCTAATCCTAGTTGATTTAGGATTGAATAAAATCTGGTTTTATCAAGGATTTGTATAAAATTTCCTCTAGTCCTAGAAGAGTTTGGATTGAGCTAAAGTTCCTCCAAGAAGTGGCGGCACTAGCTGGAAATTTTTCCAGATTTTTAGCTAACATTCTAGGGTTAAAATCAACAAGGTTTCCTACTAGGAAAATGACTCATTAATTCCAACTATCCATGGCAACATCTATTAAGCTAAAATCAAGCTGAAATTTTAATTACTAGCTAGGGTTTTTTCGAAAATCCTAAGGAATAAAAGCTGAAAATTAAAAGTGAACCTTATTCACATCCAAGTCCTTGAATTTAGGAAATAATTATAGAGACTTATTTCCTTGGAGTAATGGTACTAAAATTTCTCTAGGTTTGCTATATCTTTTTCAGCCAAGACATGGAAACTCTAAGGAAAAGAATCTTCAAGAAGAGAAACTAGGATTCACAAGAGATAGGATTCGAACTCGGGCCACCACGGAAAAATCACCATCCTCCTTGCTATTCCAAATCGATTCCAATAGTAATTCTTCCTATAAGAAGTTCTTACCACCCCAATACTCATCCTTCCAAATCTTCGACCAAACCTCCCTTAACCAAATCTTTAACAACATACTATTTCACCTCAATTAATTCAAATGCAAGAGTAACGGAAAAATTCACATGCATCCACGCAAATAAAATAATTCTTAGCTACCACATAAAATGCAAAATACCATGCAATGCATGACTTTTTCCCATAGTCAAAGATAATTTTGGGCGGGGTATTACATCCCCTCCCTCTTAGGAGAATTTCGTCCAAAATTCAGATGTCATACCCTTAGAGCATATCCGGATACTTCCGTCTTAACCACTCCTCCGTTTCCTACTTCGCGTCCTGTGCTCCATGATGATCCCAAAGTATCTTCACCATGGGTATCTGCTTGTTTCGAGGAGTCTTGGTACTCCGTTCCAAGATCTTGACTGGTCTCTCCATATAACTTAGATTCGGTTGCAACTCTGACGGTTCCTCATTGAGTATATGACTCGGATCGGGGTTATACTTTTTCGTCTGAGAAACATGGAATACATCATGCATCCCTGCTAGACCATCAGGTAGATCCAATCGGTAGGCCACCGGTCTAATTTTCTCCAATATCGAGAACGGTCCTAAGTACCTAGGACTCAACTTCCCTCCTCTCTGATGCTTCAGGATTCCTCTACTAGGAGTCAACTTCAAGAATGCACAATCACCTACTTGGAATTCCAGTTCCCTTCTCCTAGAGTCTGCATAACTCTTCTGTCTGCTTTGCGCTGCCCTTAGCCTTTCTCGAATTAACTTGATCTTGTCCGTCATCTCCTGAATGCATACTTCACCAGTCCTCTTAACGTTCCCCTCTTCTGTCCATCCCCGGTATATCGGTACTTGGTATTTTCGCCCATATAGTGCTTCGAACGGCGCCATCCCAATTGACGCCTAATAACTGTTGTTATATGCTAACTCCGCATGCGGTAAGGGCTCAATCCACATATCTCCAAAGTCCAAGATGCATGCTCGGAGCATGTCTTCCAGAATTTGAATGACTCTCTCGGATTGACCGTCCATCTACGGATGAGCAGAGGTGCTGAATTTCAGGGTCGTGCCCAAGGACTCCTGAAACTTACCCCAGAACCTTGAAGTGAATCTAGGGTCCCTATCCGACACAATACCCGACGGTACACCATGCAACCTTACAATTTCTCGGGTATACGTCTGAGCCAACTTTTCCATCGAGTCCCGCACGTTCAATGGTATAAAATGCGTTGTCTTGGTCAATTGGTCCACTACCACCCAGATTGCATCCTTGTGTGACTTGATCATCGGAAGGACAGTCACAAAATCCATGGTCACCTCTTCCCATTTTCACTCGAGAATCGGTAACGGTTACAGTAAACCTGCAGACTTCTTATGCACCATCTTGACCTTCTGGCACGTCAGGCAGGTTGAAACATGCTGAACTACATCCCTCTTCATTCCAGCCCACCAATATTTCCTCTTCAAGTCTCGATACATCTTTACCTCCTCAGGGTGTATGGTATATTTGCTCTTGTGCACTTCGTCCAGTATCCTCTTCCTTAGGTCTCGGATGTCAGGCACACAAATCCTGTCCCGAAAGTATAATACCCCCTTCTCATTGGTTCGGAAGTCATTTCCTCCTCTTGCGATCTCTTTTTCCTTAAAAATATGAAATTCCAAACTATCCTGCTGGCCTGAAGCAATCTCCTGACCCAGATCGGGCTTTATGGTCAGATTGCTCACGCAGATCTTCCTCTCTCGAACTTCTGCCTCTTGCTCCAGGATATCCTGGACTGCTGACATCTCCTGCATTCTCAAGTGAGCTATCTTCACCTTCCGACTCAGTGCATCAGCTACCACATTCGCTTTGCCCGGGTGATAATTAATAGGGCACTTATACTCCTCGAGAAATTCCATCCACCTACGCTGTCGAAGATTCAGGTCCTTCTGTATGAAGATGTACTTCAGACTCTTGTGGTTAGTGAAGACCTCGTATTGCGCACCGTACAAGTAATGTCGACATTTCTTCAAGGCAAACACTATAGCTGCCAACTCCAAGTCATGCGTTGGATAATTAGCTTCATGCGGCTTTAACTTTCTAGATGCATAGGCTATGACCTTCCCTTCCTGCATCAGCACGGCCCCCAAACCTTCCTTGGACGCATCTGTATAGAGTGCATAGGGCTTATCAGCCTCAGGCAGACTCAGCACGGGTGCTGAAATCAAGCTCCTCTTAAGCTCTTGTCAGCTCTTTTCACACTTCTAACTCCAAACAAAAGAGACATCCTTCTTCAACAATCGCCGAAAGTATTCGGCTAGCCCAAGGAAACTTCGTATCTCGGTACTGTTCTCCGGTTGTTTCCAGTTAGCTACGGCTTCCACTTTGGCAGGGTCCACTTTGATCCCCTCCTTGGATATCACGTGACCAAGGAAAGACACTGAGCTCCGCCAAAACTCACATTTACTTAACATGGCGTAAAGCCTGAATTCCCTTAACTTCTCTAAGACCAATTTTAAGTGCTCCGCGTGGTCCTCCGGATTCTTAGAGTAGATTAAAATGTCATCGATGAATATAACCACGAACTTGTCCAGGTATGGTTGAAAAATGCGATGCATTAAATCCATGAATACTACCGGTGCGTTGGTTACACCGAACGGCATTTCTACAAACTCGTAGTGACAGTATCGCGTGTTGAATGCAGTCTTAGGAATGTCTTCTAACTTAATCTGCACATGGTAGTATCATTGCCACAGGTCCAACTTCAAAAAGCAAGCGGCGCCTTGCAGTTGATCAAACAACTCATCGATTAAGGGTAGAGGGTATTTATTCTTGATAGTTAGATTGTTCAGTCCTCGATAGTCGATATATAGCCTCAAGGTACCATCTTTCTTCTTAACGAACAACACCGAGGCTCCCCACGGTGACGTACTCGGCCAAATGTAGCCTTGCCTTAGCAATTCCTCCAATTACTCCTTCAACTCCTTCAACTCTGTCAGTGCCATCTGGTAGGGGATTTTTGACACCGGTTCTGCTCCGGGAGTCAGATCCACGGTAAACTCAACTTCCCATTCAAGGGGTAGGGAAGTGAGCTCCGTAGGAAACACATCCGAAAAGTCTTTCACTACCTCCGTACTTTCTAAGGTACAATGGTCTTTCGGTTTATTTAGGAGATACGCCAAATATCCCGTACATCCTTTCTTGAGTAACTTCCGGGCTTTAACTCCAGCAATGAGAAATTTCAATTCCTTCGTTTGTCTGCCGTTGAATTCAAGTACGTCCCGACCAGGTCTCACAAACTGCACCGTCTTGATCTTACAGTCCACACGAGCTCCGTGCTTCGACAATCAGTCTATGCCCAAGATCAGGTCATAATCATCCATAGGCAGGATTATGAGGTCGGCCTCCAGAATCTCCTTCCCAACCTCAACACCACAACTTCCCATTTTCTTGCCTGCTTCCGCCACCTTTCCCAATGGGGAACTAACTATTAGGGTATAAGGTAGCTCCTTTCATTCCCAACCCAGACATGAAGCACATACTTTACTTACATAAGAGTGTGTGGATCCTGGATCTATCAAAACATTAACAAGACAACCTTGGATAGAAAGGTTACCTTCAATCACGGCAGCGTCTGCTCCGACTTCCTCTCGGTTCAGAGCAAAGACTTTAGCCTTCACCTGAGGCTTCTGGCCTCCCGCTCCAGTTGGTCTAGCCGCGGCGCCTCTATTACCACCCATTAGTTGAGCCGGCGCGGTCTATTCAATCCTTAGGGGTTTGGGGAAGGCGTTTCTCAGATGTCCCGGGTCTCCGCATTTGAAGAACCTCCTTACACCCCCATTACCTCAGCAATTCCTCTTGGTGTGACCTCGCTTCCTACACAGTCGGCAATTTAGGCTGCTTGCATTGGTCCTGCTACAAGCACTCGAGGTTGCTTACCCCGGTTTCCCCACGGCATAAAGGCCGCAGGTCGCTTATTGCCAGAAGGCCTCTTAGGTGGATGACTCGGTTAGAAGGGTCAGTTCACCGATCGATGCCGATCTTCGTTCTCCGTCCGAGAAGCTACGTCCACAGCGGCAATGTATGACGTTGGCGGCGATGGGGCCAATGCTTTCCTCAACTCTGGCCTAGGCCCTTTCACGAATTGTCGGGTGCGCTTCTACTCTGTATCTACCATGCACTTGCAGTACTTGGACAACTGCATGAATCGGGCTGTATATTGGGCCACGGTCATGCCTCCCTGCCTAAGGGTCTGGAATTCATCCTCCCTCTTCTCAGCCACCCATCGAGGAATGTACTCAGCTTGGAAAGCTTCTGTAAAATCGTCCCAGGTCCACTCCTGCTCCTCCTTTGTCCCAATCACCCCGTACTCGCTGCCATCATGCCCAAGACGGTCCCCTTAGCCGAAAAGCAGCAAACTTCACCATTTTCTCTTCCGAGTACTGCAAAGTAGCGAAGATGTCCTCCATCTGCTCAATCCATTACTCGGCCTTCTCGTCCTGTTCCGCCTCCCCTTGGAAGATGGGAGGTTGGAACTTCAGGAAACGCTCCAGAGCCTCATCCTCTCCCCGCAGTGGTTTCCTGGCCACCTTGTCCACCCTTTCAGTCAGGTTCTGTAGGATCGATGCCATCTTGTCGAAAGCCTGACCCATGGTCACATCCCGTGACCTCTCCGAAGCCAATTCCTGCTCTTGTGGCAGGTGCTCTTCCACGTCGGGGGTGGAACGATACATCTGCTCAAATTCCGGGGTGGAGGATGCACTCTCCTGCACTGTTCTGCTATGCACAACTGTTCTGCGTCTTGGTGCCATCTGAATCACATTCACTCCGGGTCAGTTAGTTACCAAGAGGAAAAGAATATGCTTAGATGCATGATTAGTTGATAGCGATGTACTTATCTACAAGAGAATGTGATGATATCGTGCAAGGGTAAATCAAGTAATAAACGAAACTCATGCTTTTCATATAAACCATTCTTTGCAGAAAAGAAGGGGTTATCCCCTATGACACCCTTTTTATTTAATACGATAATAAATAAGTCCTATGGGCAACATGCTCCTTTAAAAGAAATAAACAACTAAATGTATGCAACTCCCAAATAAAGAAAAGTAAAAGCTGCTGGTCTTCTAGACTCGACTCTCTCTAGTTTCAACTGAAGCATCGGAGTCATCAGAGGCTGGTTCTATCATCCACCCCACGGAGCTATCAGGTCTCCCTATGTAGTTCTTTGCAAATCCAACACTATCACTCGGCTGCCCGGACTTACCCTCTCGGCCTCTCTTGGCTCTCACGGCCGACCCATAGAGCTCATCCAGTGCTAATCTAACCGCACCCTTAGGCGCAGGCCTCTCACTCCCCAAGTCAGATGGATCAACCAACCCCTTTCTCCTTAGCATGGCATCTATACCCAGTCCATATCGGAGTCCACACCCCTTAGGACTCTCTTCTAACTTCCTCTTTCCCTTATCTACCCCTCCTGGAATTGACGGCCCAGGTTCCCTTTCTCCCGAGGCAACTCCATCCCATGACCTACCTTCCTTACCACCGAACTCCTTAAGGTCGTAGCAAGCAAGGGTCCTATCAACCTCTTCTATCTGCGGGGTCTGGGGAACCTCCATTCCTTCCTCATCCTCCTCTTCTAGCCCAGCCATCTCTCTCTCGTTCTCATCATCCCCATTGTTCCCGAGCTCATCTACCTCTTCCTCGCTCAACTCTGCCATCTCCTCATCCCCCTCGTACTCTCCTAAGCTCTCCCTGGCCTCTATCTCTGCCTCAACCACTGAGTCATCTAGCACCGGCAGCTCACGCTCCCTCTCCGAATCAGACGTGGGTGGATCAGCTACAGGTAGTGGGGCAGGTGGATTCCCGCAGCCAGCGGGCCAGTCTCTGACAGCCGATACAACCCTTTTGACCATTCTATAAGCAAAAGACAGGAACTAGTACCAGATCAAAATACTTAAGATAGAACCCAATAAGTCAAGTAATTGCCTAAACCATGTCTCAGACACCACTTGTAATACCCCACGACTACGTACCCTAAAAGGGCAGGGATGTCGCCCCGTCCCGTAGGACAAGGGGTCTTTAAAATGAGTTATAAAATATAAAGGCAATATCCAAAAGAATCAACTTTGATAAATGAAGAAATACTCTTATTACATCAGGCTCAAGTTAGAGCAATACGAAATAAAAGAAATATTGTTCAGAAGTATAAACGACAAAAGTCTCCTAGAACAGCATAGGAAAAATAGCAAAAGCCTCTACTGTTAAAGCTCCGCTGACTCAGCACAATCTATCTCCTGAAAACATGATGTAAAACCTTGTGAGAATAAATCTCAGTAAGTCCTTTGTGTGCACATGGTGTTTTGAATAGTACGTGTATGCAAAGTGCAAAACATTTGTAGAAATAATTTTGCAAGTCATAAACAATCTCTTTTCACAAGGAGTGGGTTTTCCTCATTGTCACACTTTGTACAAAATAAATCCTCCACTCGAACAAACAGTCATGTCACCACACGTTGGGCTCCATGAGAACAAAATGGCCAAGGCACCACACTTTGTGCACCTTGTTCGGACCAGATTACCACTCGTTGGGCGTTCTGATCAATGTGAGTGTACAGCTCACCGGTTGAGATACTCCTCTATCTCTACACCCAACAAAACCATCCGGGTGTCCATGCCGGGAATATAAATAATACTATACCAGGTACGAATGCTAGCTCGGATTGGCCTAACCAACCAACACTGTCGCATTTTCAAGCAGAGTTCATCTTCTGGAGGTGGCCTCCTGCCAGAAGACTTACGCTAGCCCTCCAAAACTAGTATTGTTTGCCTACCCTTATTGAGTACTCAACGAACATAGTCGTCAATTCCTGATTCAAAATATCTCCACACCTTGGCTTTGTACAACGTGGTTTTCTTTAAAAGAGTTTTCTAAAAATTTAGAAAAGAATAGTTTTCTTGATATATCATTAGTTTGACAAAACCGTTTAAAGAATAATCATCCACGTTTACAACCCAAATAATCATAGTTCAACAATAGCTTTACAAAGTTTCACAACATAGACTTGCCATCACAACATTTAACAAAAGAGTTTATACAAGGACGTACATCACAACATTTAACAAAAGAGTTTATGCAAGGACTTACTTGATATGCCTCAGATAAATAAGATAAAATCACAGCTTGCTTTCCTTAATTATCCTCCTGATCTACACCATATAATATCATGATCAGGGTCTCAATTAATTCAAACATGCTCTAATCTCATTTATTTTCACAACAATTCGCAATCCCCTATTTAAATCCAAGTAAACTATCCAATCCCCAAAGATCGTATACCATGACCATATGCTCATCCAACTAATAGACATCATTAAATCTTACTTTCGGCATCAAGGGTGGGTATTCCATTACCTTGCAACAACCGGGTAATGAGGTCTCGATGCTCCTATGGTGATCGTCCCGAGTTCGCTTGAAAAGAAGAGAAAAGCTACCTCCTTTGCTCCTCTTGACCGACAATTAAAGAAGAAGATGAAATCAGCCACTGTGTGGTGTGATTTAAGGGAAAAAGAAGGAGAAAAGAATCATTAGAGATAACGGCATCAAGAGGTTGAAAGGATTTTTGCTTACCTTAAGGTGTGTTCGATTTTTGCTCAGAATAGTTCTTGAGTTTTTCGAGAATTTACAGAGAGAATTTGCTAGAATTTTCGTGTGGTAAGGAGGGGGTGTCGGCTACTGTGATTTAGGTTTAGAGAAGATTGGTTTATGGTTAGATGGTGGTGTTTAGGAAGACTCCTAATGGCTTTAGGTTTCTTGGACAGCAAGGGCAAAAATTTGCAGCTTGCGGTACCTTTGATGCTGGCCGAATTCAAGAGGGATTAAGAGGAGAAAAGTGTTCTGAAATTGCTCCCTAGACTGGCCGAAATAATGCTCAAGAGAAGGGTTGAGTGTGTTCAGGTTTTTGGGCCGAACAAAGAAGAGTTTGAGAAGGTTTGAAGAGCTGAAATTTCTGTGCGCGTGCAGTGGTTTTGCTGTACGAAATTGCTGAACAATAAGAGGAGAAATTCTGGTCTGTTGTAGCTGCGGTTCTGTCGTAATTTTCAGAGAAAAGATGAGGGTTTTAGGCGCAGAAAATTGGCTTGATCAACTGAGGATTCTGGTGTGTTTTGGTGTGTAGAATTTCGGTTTGTATGGGAGTGCAAGCTGGCCGAAATTCCTGTACAAGGCTGGCCAAAATCTGTGCAAGTGTTATGTGAAAATTCTGTAAAAGAGTGACGGATTTTTGGACTGTTTTGGCTACTATTTTTGACGAAATTCCAGAAGAGAAACGTGTGGTCTTTAGGTGCTGGAATTTGGCTTAATCAACAAGGAGTTTTGGTAGGTTTTAGATTGCAAAGCTGTCGAAAATTCTGGGCATAAGCTGAACGAAAATTCTGGAATTTTTTGTGAAGAAAAATCTGATTTTGTGTTACTAGAGTAATCTGATATGGTGGGGGTTGTTCTAGGTAATTGGAGCTAGGGTTTGAAGAGTTTGATTGCAATTAGGAGGGCAAGAATTTCGTGTAGCTTGTGCTTGCACAAAGCTGCCGAAATTCAGCTAGGAAAAGGGATTCTAATCCTAGTTGATTTAGAATTGAATAAAATCTGGTTTTATCATGGATTTGGATAAGATTTCCTCTAGTCCTGGAAGAGTTTGGATTGAGCTAAAGTTCCTCCAAGAAGTGGCGGCACTTGCTAGAAATTTTTCCAGATTTTTAGCTAACATTCTAGAGTTAAAATCAACAAAGTTTCCTACTAAGAAAATGACTCATTAATTCCAACTATCCATGGCAACATCTATTAAGCTAAAATCAAGCTAAAATTTTAATTACTAGCTAGGGTTTTTTCGAAAATCCTATGGAATAAAAGCTGAAAATTAAAAGTGAACCTTATTCACATCCAAGTCCTTGAATTTAGGAAATAATTATAGAGACTTGTTTCCTTGGAGTAATGGCACTAAAATTTCTCTAGGTTTGCTATATCTTTTTCGGCCAAGACATGGAAACTCTAAGGAAAAGAATCTTCAAAAAGAGACACTAGGATTCACAAGAGATAGGATTTGAACTCGGGCCACCACGGAAAAATCACAATCCTCCCCGCTATTCCAAATCGATTCCAATACTAATTCTTCCTACAAGAAGTTCTTACCACCCCAATACTCATCCTTCCAAATCTTCGACCAAACCTCCCTTAACCAAATCTTTAACAACATACTATTTCACCTCAATTAATTCAAATGCAAGAGCAACGGAAAAATTTATATGCATCAATGCAAATAAAATAATTCTTAGCTACCACATAAAATGCAAAATACCATGCAATGCACGACTTTTCCACATAGTCAAAGGTAGTTTTGGGTGGGGTATTACAGAGCGACAGGACATTGAGATTAGCCTTCCCGGCTAGTCGTTTAGCACCTGAAAATTACCTTATGTCGACGGGCATACACTTTCAAGTTGCTCGCAGATGCTAGGCGGGGACACCTAACGTGTTCAACTCCTTGCTGCCTTGATGGCGATTGACATCAGGAGTGGGATCCCTAGGCTTATGGTGGCAAATCAAAGAGACTAATCTTTCGGTATCATGCTTGTTAGCCCTTAGCACACCGACAATGCACAGTTGAGTGTTGTAGGCTTGCATCCTAATATAATAAGACTGTGATGTCGAAGGCTAAGCCTTATGAGCTTTGCACACAGGCTGATCTTCTATTGAGATAAGTGCCTATATTTCTCAAAATCGGGCAAAGTTATTATTTGAAACTTGGTTTTCCAATTGGCTTGGAGTGCAAGGCAATGTTTTTATTAAACATCGGATTTTCCATATGTGCTTGAAGTTCCGAGGCTCTTGAATAAACCTTTCTACTAAGTTGTAGAGTTGTTTTCAGTGAAAAATTATGATCAACTCCTGTGATATGTTTTTATCAAGGAAATGTCCAAGAAAACTATTTTTCTTTACTTTACTAAGAAATCACTGTCACACACAAGACTCACTAAGTGATTTCTACTCACACGTGTTTTTTTCCTAATTATCTTAGGATCGGGATCTGAGGACCTACAGTGTTGAGAAGTAGTCTAATATTCAGAATTTGTGCTATCTATCGAGTGTAAGTACACTCTATATGGGTGTAACAACCCTATAGAGGTACTACAAGTTGTACACCATTTTTAGTTGTGAGGTAAGATGACCTTTTAGTTGGCTTCTATTTATGATTTGTTGCATTATTTCATCTTTATTGGCTTTGATTGTTATAAAGACCCCTTATTTGGGAGATCAGATGGGGCGACCCCCAATATTATTACATGCTTTTGGGATGTCTTCTAATATAGGTGTCACATTTTTCTTCTTATTTATTTGAAATTCTTTGTTTTTCATGTTTTTAGATTCTAGTTTCTTTTGTTTCTTAATAATAATTTTTTTTTTAAAAAAAAAAGAAAATTTGTGGACACTTGTTTTTGTAGTGATCACACCTTGCATATCATTGAGGACAATGCTGCATTTTAAAGTAAAGGGTAGGGTAGGTTTTGAATTTTTTTTTTTTTTTTTACTTTTTGAAAATTTTTTAGATTTTGTGATTTTAATGCTATATTTTAAGAAAAATTCTAGAAAATCTCCTGAATGTTAGGTATTGGAATTGTTTTCTCTTGTGGTTAATCTTGATCTCCCAAAAAGTATTTTTTGATCTTGTATATTTATTGATTTGAGAAGTGTTGAAAGGATATAAACTTGCATAATTTCTTTACTAGTTCTTCTTAACTATCGAATCTAAATTATTTTTGGCCGTGATCTTGTGATTTGATAAGATACCTAGGCTTTATTATGCATTTGATGCCACTTGTGGTCACTTTATATGCACTAGAATTATTTGTTTACATGTTTGAGGCAAAATTTTAAGGTTATTTTGATTTACTTAGGAATGACATTAGGTCTTCTTTGAATTGTTTTTTCTTTTCAAGCCTATTATGTTTTATATCATTTTATCCCTTTTTGAGCTTTATGTGAAAGGGTGGTTGGTGGCTTCACTTATTCTTGTTAACTAGTCTATTTACCTACCTTTATAGCCTCATTATTATTGTTATTTTTTCTATTCCCTTATGAGAGAGGAAGGTGCACACCTCTTAAGTGAGGGCTTGGTTCATTTTTGAATGGATTATAAGGAGGTAATATGATATGGAAAAGAGATGGCTTGAATTGTTGAAAAGTTAAAGATTTGGAAAAATAAGGAAGAAGAAAAATGGCTTGTGATGTGGAAACAGAAAAGAAAGAAAGATGGGAATTTTTGTGAGTTTCTAGAAGAAGAAAAGAAAAGGAAAAAAGAGCAAGAAGACAGAAATAGCAAAAAAGCAAAAGAAAGAGAAGAAGGAAAAATTCTAGAATTTTTGTTTTAAAAAAATGTTGGTTATGTTTGGCTAAGTTTGGGTATGATTGAATCCTCTCAAGAACTTAAGTGAAGTATTAAGTGAGGAGTTCATAAGTATGTAAAGGGCAGTCAGAATACGTTTTTGAGTTCATTTGCTTTCTCTCCCATTTGTTTTTGCATATTTCCTTTCCCTTCATTTGATAACCATTTTCTTAGCCTAACATTACAAGCCAAGAAAGTCCTATTAGACCCAACTAAGTCATTCTAGTCTCCATTAGTGGAGAGTGTGTAAACTTACAAGCTTATGGTTGTGTTGTTCTTCAATCCTTATGATCATGAGTTCTCATTTGATGCATACCATTACCTAAATATTTGAGTTAAATTACTTAATTATAGCTGTATTGTTTTTTTTTTTTTTTTGAGTGTCTATGGGTAGGTTACATTAATATTGATATTATTCTTGGATATTTTTCATTCTTTTCTTTTTGAGCTGATGTATATTGATGATTTTTCCATTTTTTTTTTCATATGAGATTTTGAGGCTGATTTCAAGATGAGATGATTCTGCGTTTAATATTTTAGAGTTTTATTTCTTTGCTCAAGGGTGATCAAAGTTCTAAGTGAGGGGTAGTTAATGGATTATATTTTCATAATATTTTAATTACTATTTTCTCACTTAAAATTTATGTTTAATTGATTAAATTATTATGATTCTTGATTTGCCTGTGTGAATTAAATAATATTGTACTTAGTTAGGTCTAATTAAGGCGATTTATATTTATATTTATATTATTACCCCAGGTAGAGTTTCCTTCATAGTTGGCCAAATATGATGGAATTCATGAGGCACAAGAATACAAGAGAATGGAGAAGTCTGGAAGAAATAACAAAAAAAGAGGACAAAAGGGGTGGTGGAAATGATGGCAAGAAAGGAAAAAGGAAAGAAGCAAGGATTGGCAAAAGACAAAAGAGGAAGAATTGGAATGCAAAAGAAAGTCAAAACTCCAAGAGAATAATTGGTTGAATTGGACTTGGACTTCACTATGTCTCAAGAGCCACAGGATGCTGCTATTTAACGAGGCAACAGGAAGACACATAAAAAAGAATTTTTCGCATGGGGGAATTCTCGGCTAGTGCAGAAACAAAGGGAACAGAGGTGAAACAAAGAAGGAAAAGGGGGCTTCAGTCCAGGCTATTCTTTTACTTATTTATTTCCATTTTATGTTAATTAAACATTTGATTTTGGATATTGAGCTTATGTGTAACTAAATTTTTTAAGACTAAAACCTTCAATGGAGGCTGAAACTTTTTATGTGTTTGGTTGATTTCAATTAAAAATTATTTCTTTAATCTCGTTTTTTGTTAATTGTTATTATTGTTCTTATAGCTTGTAATTTTATGGTCAATTATTGTATGAACTTAAATTTATTCTAATTTCATAGATGTACTAGATTAAATTAAACTGTAGTAATAACAACACATTGTAACATTGATTAGAAATAGATTCGATTTTTTTGTATAGTTTCAAGCGAGTAGAAAACAAAAGTTAGAGAAATCTATAGAGTTTTATGCAACTTTATTAATTAAAATTATGTAGAAATATGATTGATTTATTAATTAAAGTTAGGAACTTTTCACCAAGAGATTAGGTCTAGCTTATTTTTGGGAGTTCTACCATTATCCAATTTGAGAATTAATTTAAAGGAATCAACCATTCACCATAAAAGGAGTAAGTTGGGTTTGAAGTTTCTTGGTCTATTCTTTGCCATTGATTTAATTAATTTAATTTTCTTTGTTGATTTTTATTTTTTCTATTTTTTATTAGTAATTAATTCTTAAATTAAAATATTTTTATTTTGGTTTGAGTTAAGTTATAAGAAAATGAATTTTACAGTTAAGTAGGGAATGCCTTGTACTTACTACTTTATTACTTGTTTGATATTTGTGCACTTACAAATTTTACATAAAAAATTAAAGACAAAATTGATAGCTCTACATATGGGTTTATATGTATCCTTTGTTAAATTATGTCCTAAAAAGGTTATTTCAATTTGAAATAACCATTTTGGCAGTTACTACTAAACCATTAGCTTTAATAATATTAAAGAATTGTTTTAAATATTTAAAATATTGGTCTATATTTTCAGAATAAACTAAAACATAATTGATGTAAGCTATTGTAAATTGACTATAAGGATTAAGTATATTGTTCATAACACATTTGAAATTTAGAGAGTATATTCTTTAATCCAAAAAGTATAACATTCCACTCATATTATTCAAAAGGTATATTAAAAGTAGTTTTATATTTATCATTTTATTCTGTTTGTATTTGCCAAAATCCTTCATATCAAATTTACTATAAATAGTAGCTTTGTAAGTTATTTTCAAAAACCTTATTTATTAGGTATAGGATATCTTATCCACTTTAAATTTTTATTTAGTGGTTTATAATTTGATTACTAATCTAGGTGCCCCCACTCTTTTTCAGCTTGATTGTTAACATAAAAGGCTGGACAACTCCAACAAAATTTGGATGGCCTAATAATCTATTTAGCCAATCATTATTTTCTTCTTACAATATGCTATTAATTCATGATTCATTTGTATAGGTCTAACTTTAGTAGAGATATCATTCTCACTAAAGCCATCTATATATGGTAAACTAATTACATGTTTTTTTTTTATTCCAAAAAATCATTAGGAACATTGGAGCAAATTTGTTCTTCTAACAACTTTTGGAAATCTATTATCTTTTGTTGAATTGACGAATCCTTTATATATTCTTCTATTCTTTTCTAACGTATTTCTTCCTTTAAAAATTTAATTTGAGCAGTTAATAAATTAATTTTAGATATATTAGTATTTTTTTAAATATCTAAATCCTTTTGTTTTGGACTATTTAGAAATTCAAATGTAATTCTTTGTCCTAGAATTTATGTATGTATACCAAAACTATCAACTGTAAAAGGATATATTTGGGTGAGAAAAGGGGTTCCTAAAATAACAAATTTTGATAAATTTTTAACTAGAATAATGTAGTTTTTGAAACATATATTACCATTGCATATATGGGCATTTGATAATTTATATCTAATTTCTAATTTTGATCTTGAAGTTAAATATAATTTTTTTATAATTTTTTTGTAAATATAGTTGGTATACAAATCCCTCAGTTATATATTTCTGATAAGCCCCTAAATCCATAAGAATTGCAACTTCAATCATAAAATTATCTCCTACTCTTATTGTAATATATACATACTATTTTTGAAATCAAATTTTAGTTATAACTGTAAAAAATTCATCTATAATTTCTTCCTCGACTACAGCTTTCTTTTATTTTGAGTGTTTACTTCATTTTCTAATTTTAATGTTAATATATCTGTTTTTATTTCATTATTAGGTCTTTAATTTCTTGTTGTAAATCTTACACATATATTTTTGCTTCTAAAAGTTTAAAATCTATTAAATACTTGTTTTACATCAAAAGGTTCGATACTTCTATGTTCTTGTAAACTATTTTTCTTAATTTTAGTAGATATTTTATTTTAATATCTTCATTGACTATTTTGTCAATTAAGTAAAAAAAGAATTGTTAGATTTCCTTAGTAATAACACTTATTGTTCTACTAGCACAACTACACAATCCTATGGAATCACAACCATTTTCTTGATCAGTAAAATAATTAAATTCTTCCTGAAGATTATATATTTTCATCATTAGTTTCTGTTGAAAAAAGAACTATTATCATAATGGTCTAATATTTAGAAAATCTTTTCTCTAATTTCTTCTTCTAGTTCTAACTCATTAATTTTATTTTTATTTTTAGATTTTGCTTTATATTCTTTAGCTAAACTGCCTTCCCCCCCCTAGTTATAGCATTTTGATCTATTATCTTTCTCATCCTTTGTAGCTTTACTTTTACTAAATTTTCTCTTTTTATAGGTTCTATCAGATTTATTTTTCAATGGTTTCTTCTTCTTATATTTTCTAGCAATTTTAGATGAAGGCACTGTTACTTTTGGGTATCAAAAATCTTGACAAAAATTTTCTAATTCTTTTCTAGTAATACTATATTCTTTCTTAATTTGAGATTTTAATTTTATATCAGTACATAACTCTAATCCTACTACATTCATATTATTAACTAGGTCTCCAAATGTTAATGTATCATATGGTATATCTTCTTTATAGTTAGTTCTAAGATTTTGTCCTACTCTGTCAGCAAATAAGGGCAATAATTCTGATATAAATCTTTCTTTCCAAAATACATGATGACCATCAGTTTTAACCATAACCTTATTAAAAAACATATCTTTATAACATCTAAAATTATGTAATTTGAGACAAATTAAATTTGTAAGAACTTCTGAACTCTTTTCTTGAAAGTTTGAGGTTCTCCTATAAACTATTTTGTAATTGCATATAAAGTAGCTATTACATCTTGCTTAGGTTGTTGCTTAGTTTGTGTTTCACTAGTTCCTTTTATATATTTTTACCACTGTAATAAGAGTGTAGGCTGTAAGGATTTGCTGGCATTGGTTAGGTGTAAACTAGTTATCCCACCAACTCTTTAAAATGCCAATAAATTTGACAACTAATAAAGGCTACACATTGATAATCAATGTTTTTACCATGAAACCGATAAGTTGTAACTACTATTCCCATTTCATGGATCAAATTATATATCTATGTTCAAACATATAATCTAAATTCCATTTTACTCTATCATGATCACTAAAAGAGAATGCTACATTAAGATGTCTTTCTTCATGTTGTATATTTGGAAAAGAAGGTCTAGCATAATAATTTCTTCTATTAGGTTAATGCTTAGAAGAATTATTTCATTTTTCATAACCATTAATTCTATTAATATCTAGAGTGTCTAAAGTGTTTATCGGTTCATTGATTTCAAGTTTTTGGAGTGTTTGTATTTTAGAAGTAGACTTTGATACTTTTACTTTTTGCATTAATCTTTCATTAATTTCATTAAGGACACTATAAGTAATCTCAAAATTACCTTGTAATTTAGATGGATCGTTTTCTAGAATTTCATATAATTTAATAATTGAGTTTTTATCTATCTTAGATCCATTATTAATTTTATCGGAATGTTTCTAAGACTAGATTTGTTATCTATTTCTTGTAATTGATTTGCTAAAGATGACAACATCTCATTAGTATAAAATATTTTGAACAACTTTATTTAAATCCTTTTGGGTAGGTTCACCTATAAAATTTACATTTTCTAATTTAAAAGGTAATGCAGTTATAACCCTTCCATCATATGGTATTTTAATTT
Source organism: Voacanga thouarsii (assembly GCA_026120185.1). Lineage (NCBI taxonomy): Eukaryota > Viridiplantae > Streptophyta > Magnoliopsida > Gentianales > Apocynaceae > Voacanga > Voacanga thouarsii. Next base: position 2,128,937 of record JANUWF010002200.1, read on the forward strand.
CTTCTAATAGAAGTATTTGTAATTCTATTATTTCATTAGTTGAAGTATGACATTTATATATAATAACTTCTAAAGATTGTGGAGTATTAAATCCCCTTGAGCTGTCTTACAAACACTATCTTTTTCTCTCTAGCCATCGTACTCTTATCTTAACTCAAACTTTATCCGTCCACTGGATCTTCCTCTTCGGATTCCAATTCATATCTCCATTTCCTCAATTGCCTATAAAGAATTTGTCCTTTTACAAAAGGGAACTTACCGTTCTATTTACTAGGAACGAAATTGATTGTCTTATACATCATCTTCGCTTTGCTTTGGTTGGCAATTCTTCCATGGTCGCTTAACTCTGGAGACCATTTGCAAGGAATTCTTGACTTTCGAGTTAAAGGGTTCTATCTACATTGGTCTTTTGGATCGAAAGCATATTCTCATTCAGCCTAATTTGGAGGAGGACTATCTCAAATTATGGTTAAAGAGTCAGTGGAACCTTCTTGGATTTCCAATGAAGGTCATGAAGTGGAAGACATATTTTTGTGTGGTGGAGGATTCGTCTCTCATCCCAATTTGGATTTTTCTGGAGCATCTTCTATTGTATTTTTCCTTAAAGACAACACTCTACATAATTGCATCTGTGGTTGGAAGGAGAAGTTTTATTATACTCAAGAGTAACTTAGAGATTGTCCACTAATTATACTCTATCCAATGGGAATAAGCCAAGTATAAAAAATTACTAACTAATCTTTATTGTTCCAACATTGGTATTTTAACAAGGCTTTAACGGCAATTATCCAGCCACCGCCCAAAATGCATTGAATTGAAGTTGTTAAATTTATTACTATTCCACTAAAAACACCTTCCTTCCAAGCTGTAAACTCTTTCAGTAAAAAGACTTTCCCTTCCAATCTATCGGCATTCATGGCTAAAAAGTGAGCTAAGAAAAGTGGTTTGCAACAACATTGTTTTGTCTGATTCAGTCTCATTCTACTTTCACTTCCATCTAATTCAATCCACTTTGATAGCTCAGATTCTTGCAACAACATTGTTTTCCTTCACATGAACAAAGAAAACCAAGCTTCTTCTACGAATTCTGTTACTTATTATGTTCTTTACAGCAAGAGGTAAGTCCTATGTTCAAGAATTCTGTTCGATTCTAATGTAACTTTCGTGGTGGGTCTGAATTGAAAGGACTGTCTCCCAAATGTAATTTTTACTCAAAAGCCTATTGAGACTTGTCTACTTCAGATGAGTTCACTATGAGAATTTGAGATAGTTTGTGATGTTAAAGGTGCCATCATTGTTAGAGATCTTGAATAGGGCGTGCTTAACATACTCTTACGAAAATTGGTTTTTTAGCTCAAAAATAAACTAAAATTTGTACGTATACTATTGATATTCACTTGAATGTTAAGTGTTCGATGCAATGTATGACTGTTCAACGTATGGGTGGAGATATGTTATGCTTGAACGGACTAGATTGTTGCAATTTTTTGTTTACCTTATGAGTTCTTTAATCACATTTTATGTAGGATTATTTACTTGACAATGTTATTTATAGATCCAATCACTGCACACAAAAAAAGTAGTGACGACTGCTTCTTCTCTTGTTTCCTGATGCTTCATAAATTTTGTTTCATTGTATATAGAGGTTCGTGCATTCTTCTAAAAATGTTTTTGTCCTTTGACCTTGTCACTTACCATTTTTCTTCTTGTGACTTGTTTTCTTCTTGTTCTGGTACAACCTGAAGATGTTTACTTTTTCATTCTAATTGCTTTTTGGTTCAGCAGTTAGCTATGCTTAAGAGGTTTGACCTATTTTTATATGGATGATATTTCAACCATAGACCTTTTGTGTTCATCAATGTGTTTATGAAGGTCAATCGTATGTCTAAAACTAGTTTTTGAAAAAATGGAATCTTGAACATGAAATTCAGAAGTCCTTGAAAGGCTACATAATCTGCTCTTCAGGGCATACCCATTGGTTTAAGCACAATATATAAAGTACTCTTACTGTTTGCTGCAGAAATCGAAGGTTGTTATATTTTATGCATTGTTATGTAGGATAATGTATGGACGTTTCGTATCACCTAATTTAATTAGAACTTAAACTTATTATACACGAGCAGGATCAAGCATCGGAGTTACAGTGGCCTATGAAGTCGCTAATTCTGTCCAAAAAGCCAATGCAATAATTTCATATGTAATATTTTACATTGTGGCTACTCTAATTTTGTTTGTTGGACATGTTGCCCTCGTTTCTTGGGAAAAATGTTCCTAAAGTTTGTCCCCTATTTGTCACTGTGAAAGATCAGTATTCATTGATATCAGAAGAGAAGATCATTTCAAAGTGCAACAAAAAAGATGAGCATCCCTTATAGAGGTTGCAGTCTTATGGTGCCTAGATCTAGTCTAGGAACTCTGGACAAGATTTGAGAATAAGAAGTCACTGTTGTTTATCTGTGGCTGATACTTTAGTCTTTCATTCATAGGCTAAAGACTGGTCATAGTAATTTGTGGTGTGAAGCTTTGGCTTCCACTAGCATACCCCACAAATGTTAACTTTTTGTGTTGTTATTACAGGGTATCAATGATAAAGTCTTGGTTGAAATTTTCCTTGAAGGAGGTAGTGAATTCACAGCCATCATCCTTGATGTTGCAATGCTACAAATTGCCAGCCTGTTGTGCTTTTACCAACTGAGGTAGATGATCTTCAGTATCTTTGTGACACTGCAAAGTGATAATGAATTTTTTGCTTTTAGTTTCCATTGTGCATGAATGAATACTATCCCTCCATATTTAACCCCTGTAATATTGATGCATCTATTGAGGGGTGGAAAGTCATTCCTAAGGTAGTCTTGGTACAAGTTTGTAGGATCTTTAAACTTGCCCCATATGACAAGGAAAAGAGTTTGACTACCATATGACAAGAGTTATATGATACTACTGAGGAACAACAGAGGACTAGGGTAAAATTCATGTAAAATAATACTACTGACAATAGTAATAATTTGTACTAATAGGAATAACAATAGTATACAAAAGTTGGGAGATTCGTTTATTGTAATCTAGTCTCTAATGCATATTTCTTTTCTACTTTAAAATGTGAAGAAGAAATCTTACTTTATTTTTTGAAAAACCTTAGGGACGGGGGGAGGGGGTGAATAAGTTTTTTTTTTTTTTTTTGCAAATTTAAAATATTTTTCAAAAAGGATCTATTTTTCGAAGTCCCCATTTTGTTTTTCAGATCGAGGAGTTTACTAGATGTGCAAAGTAGAGTTTTATGCAGCCTTAAGGAATCAACTAGGATTTAAATGAAATGAGACAATAGATAAGCAATTAATACAAGAATAAAGATGTGTTGGTGAGAATCATAAAGATTTCTTTTGAATGATTGAAAACATTTGAGCAAAGAAGTTCACAACCTGTCAGAATTAAATGCAGGGAAGATGAACAAGAGATTTATAGTGGTTCGGTCTTCAAAGATCTACATCTACATCCACTACCTTAAAATCACACTTAAGGATTTTAAACTAAATCTCTATAAACTCAGCCAACTTAATGGTGTTTGCCTACAATTATACAAGAGAATCACCACATTTGGTTTTAACCAAACCTCTCAATCAACTACAAATCAATGTTCACTTCAAATGGGTTTTACACCACAACCATGATATTCAAAAAGGTTATAGAAATGAAACAGAGATAGCTCACACTTTTGAGCAAATGTGCAAACAAATGAGCACCAACAACCTTTACCTTTTGAACAATTAGATGTCACTTAGAAGCACTAATGAAAAGGGCGGTTTTTATAATCTAAAGTATAAGGGTGTTTCTGATAAAGATAGGACAAAAATCTGCTTTAAAATCGAGTTTTGAAAGCTTTTATAGAAGTAAAAAGTAAAGCTCCAATGGCTAGTTTCTCGCTGTCAAATTTTTTAGAGTTTTGAACTCAAGAATCGGACGGGAGTGCATCCAAAAGGTGAGTTCAAAATGGAACTTTTATAGGCAGAAACATTTTGATATATTCACAGAGTTTTAGATGAAACTTTTGGATGCAGAGCCATCCAAACTTCTCAATCCAAAATTCTGAAGACTTAATACTTTGAAACCTTTTTATTTGTGTGCTTTAAGGTAGAAATAAATTGAATCATAAGGTAAAGAAGACATAAAAATTTACACAATATTTATACTATTCACAGAGTTTTAGATGAAACTTTTGGATGCAGAGCCATCCAAACTTCTCAATCCAAAATTCTGAAGACTTAATACTTTGAAATCTTTTTATTTGTGTACTTTAAGGTAGAAATAAATTGAATCATAAGGTAAAGAAGACATAAAAGTTTACACAATATACCTTAACAAATGATTCTTAGTCTATGATTCTTCTCAAGTGCTTCTTGGTATGCAATCTCTTAAACTTATCCTATACTTTATCACCTATTCTTGAATTCCATTGCTCAAGAGTTGCTTAGAAATCTCATTTGTATATCTCAGAATAATTGAGCTCGAACATGTTCTATCATATATAGATCACCCAAGTTAGTCCTCATCAACGTTTGTCATAAGTCAAAACACAGGAGAATACCCTTATGGTTAACAATCTCTCCCTTTTTGAGTGATGACAAATTTGATGGGATTGTGATATAAAAATAATAATATGTACAGTACGAACATGTTAGACTGAAAGAAATAAAAATAATTTTCTTTGAAATGCAATCTCTCATTATAGGACTCAAAGAATGCCTATGAGATTAAGATAAAAAATTTAAGTATATACTTACAAACATAGCTCAATGAGTCTATGACCCAACCTATCTCCTTATCCTCTTTCCTTCTATCATATGACTATTCCACAAGAGAATAGCAGCAAGGTATAGATATTACACAATGAGCTATAGAATATAAATCATAAGATGTAATGCACCCTCTTAATATGTGCATATATGAACATAAGATGTAAAGCCATGAAGTGAGTTTTGAAAGTAAGACTGGATTCTAAAAGTTTGGACTTCCAAAACGTGTATCTAAAATAGGATAAAATATTGCAGAAGCTAATCTTTTAACAAAAGTCATTTTTGGACCTAATGTTTTGGACTTCCAAAACATGTATCCAAAATAGGGTAAAAATTAAGCAGAAGCCCGCCTTTAAAAAAAAACATTGGACTGATCTTTTGGATTGAAATAATGTAAGTCCAAAACTCCCCCTGTGAATGTGCAGAGTAAAAAAAAGAATGAAATTTCATAGAGATGAATCAAAGATTTTTAACCCAGCTCAGTTTTCTCAAGATATTTCAGACACAAGAAAATTTTTTGAGCAAAACCAAAAAGATCATAAGCATGAATATCCTCATCATCCGAATTTTTAATAGGTTGCATATCATAGCCATGGTTAAAACACATCATTCAACCAAAACTCAATTAGTTAGAATGCATAATAGACTTATACACACACTTCCATCTCCTTTGTTCATAACAACAACATCTCAATATAGTTTCCATTAAATCACCTAAATTTTCACAGTCTGCAATGATAAAACATGATCATAAACAGTCATAATCACAATCCATACTAATAAGAGCAAAAATCGGAGAGAAAAAAACAAACTTCCACAACACATTGTTTGATCATTCCAAATCCCATCAATGTTATTGTACAGATTTCACTGAATCACAAGCTTTATAAGAAATATTCAGTTTCCATATACAAGCACCGCCATAACAAAATCCCATAACATAACCACATCATCAGTTCATAACCATATCATTAGTTCACAATCCCCCCATACAATACTTTCTCCCCCTTTGTCATCAATCAAAATGCAGAATGAGAAAGTTAGGAGAATAAAGCAGAATGAGATAGATGACATATGGATAAGAAGAGATACATATTTAGCAATTAGATCAGCAGAAATGCAGAATTTAAATTGTTCAAATACTAGTGCAGAAATTAGAAAAGTGATTGTCAATGGGAAAGTAGTAAAAGGTGTTCAAGTAGAAGAAGTCTTGTAAGCAGTTCACAAGAGTGGTCAGTCAGAAAATATGAATTGTTGCTGACTTAGTCCCGGCACCCTTTTTGGAATGCTGACTAGTAATGCGACTGGACTTCCTTTTGACCACCACATGTTTCTGCCGTTTACCAGATGAGCTGCCAGCTATGATCAATTTGGAAGGAGGTACTGTAGTAGGGGCAGATGGTGATGACTTTTCATTATGCACGGGTGTCTGCCTTCCGTGTTCATTTTCCTCAGATGTGTTGGAATATATGCCTTTTAGACTAATTTTCTGATGTAATTTATTAATAAAAGAATTTATTTTCAAAATTTGTTTGTAAATTTATATTTTATTTGTGCACAATTTACGTTTGGAAAGGACCTATTATGTTTAAGTAAATGGTCCATGTGAATGGTAATCTTTCACAGTAAGGTATGGATCACGGGTTACTTAACACATAAATATTTGTTCTTAACCGATTGATGAGAATGGAAATCTCATCATGTTTAGGTTATTGTGTTATGAATTCCAAATGGGGAATGGCTTACTTTTAGCCAGTGAGTAGTCCACTCACTTCATAACATAACCGTATTTCGAATACGTAGAACATGACCTGTGATAGTAGTTTCTAAAAGTACTATTTAAAAGAAACTCAGATTATTACTGCCACAGCGTAGACTAATACTCTACTACTTAAATATGAGTTGGTGGTCTGATGAAGTTGGGAGCACAAACTTTGATATACTGTAGATGAAATTCTTTCGTAGAGCCAATATACTTGTATGTTGGGTATATATGACTAGTTAGTTAAGACAGACTTGTACAAGATAACTTCTACGCTATATCGCCCCTTGTGACTGTTTAATGTTAGGATTCGTGAACTCCTAAACGCGGAAAACATCTACGAATCCCTCCCGAGGACCCAAGTAAACGATTAAGAAGATCTAAGCTTTAAGAATTACCTCTGGTTGCTGTAATCGAAATCCTTCGATTCTGGTTGCGCTGTTGTACGTTCAACCCGAACAATCACCAGACGCTGCAGTATGCGAACGTCCTCTATCGGATACACACCGCGAACCCACTCGATACCCGGGGAGTGCTAGCGCCTAGGGTTTGAGGGGTTTTTCTTTTTCCTTTCTGGTAGAGAATGGCACGAATGTTCTCAACCGAAAAATTGGACTATTGAAAAGACGGCTAGGGTTTTCTTAAAAACCCTTGAACCTCTTAGAGTCCAACCCTAATAATATCTTATCATATTCTAATTTGAATTCAAATTAAATTAAAACTGATATGATAAGATTCTGCCATTATCTCGGTAATTTAACTAATTATTTTACCGAGTCAGATTCTTATAATCTGGATATCATCCAGATTCATCGAACCTGGTCACCAGAAAAATAACCTAACAAGTTCGCTTATTGTGTGACCCTATAGGTTCATTTAACACTGGCAGTGTGCCTAAATCATATTTAAATGGCCCACAAGTTATAAGCGGTTTCTAGCAAAACATTATAACTATCCAGGTTAAATGAAGATCGGTGATCTCTTTGAACCAAACCATAATTTTATATTTAGTCCTTTTGTCACACGATATCCAGATTAAGCATAAGGCACGGAGCATGTCATCCTTATTAAGCTTAATCAATTATTTCTTGATTTCATAGTAGACGTTCAAACAAATGATATCAATATCTTAGATTGATATATTTGAGCACGGCCATGCATTTTTAACAGTCTAACTTATCAAGGGGCCCATGGATATCTCTCCCATAACTGAGAGGAACAAATTCCTTCACAATCAATCATATTCATCTCCTTGATTTATTCTATATCCAACAGTAGTCTAATTTATTATCTGGTTATAGACAACTTTAGACAATGTCAAAATATAGAATTTATCAAGTAAGAAACTATGATGAATTTAGGTCGAAGAACTTTCAATATTATTATGACTAGAAAGTACTTATGACATATTCCATGAAGTACTCTCACAGTGGGTCATGTCCAATTCAATGTTCTCTAACATTTATTTATGTCTTGACTCGATATCACAAATATCCATGGCCAGTAAAACATAGCCATCAAGTCACAAACATACTAATCTTAATTTATTATTATTCCAATAATAATAATCGTTCAGGGACAGTTCTAGAATAGTCATTGTATTCATTGTAGGGTTTTACTATCAAGTCACGTACTTGATGACCAACAAAACAAAACTCACTATTCATGGAAAGGAAAGCCTCATATTATTATGTAAAACATAATGACAATTGTATAAGTACAAATTGACTCTAGGGCATATCCCCAATATTTAAATGATCTAATTATCCAAGGTCCTGAGGAACATGAGTTGGATGTTTATTTTAGGGTAACTCCCTTGGAAAGTGAAAACATTTCAGGAGTCGTGAATCATTGAATTAGAGGTCTAAGAATGGTAAATGACTTTTAGAGAGGTGTTAGTACACTCTTTCTTTCTAAATGCACGGCAATGCGTAGAGAGATATTTTAGTCATTACACCTGTAGGTCGAAAATTTTGCTAACACAGCATTATCTTTGGGGTCAATATTTCCTTATGGTGATATTAAAAAATATTTAAAATGTAAAATATAGCTATTTATATAGCATGAGTATTTTAATCATTTTAGTAGCCAAGGCAGTGTGCCTTTTGGTCCCCGAAATGGCCCTTAAGTCCTGGAAGATTTGGGTTAAAAAATTGGTCTTGATAATTATGAGTTTTATTTTATTTTATTTAAGTAGTCTAATTTATTATTGGACTAAAATAAAATAAAATGCCCGATGGAGAGTATATTTTTATTTAGTTTAATTTGTTAATTAATTATTCAGGGCCCAAGGTCCAAATTGAATAATTAGAAAATTAATCTAAATATAAAACTAGATAAAAGGTCTAATATTTTATATTGGTCTTTGGACATGTTAATTATTTATTGGACTGTTTAATGAAGCCTAAAAAATAAATAATTAAGATTTATTATTTATGGGTGTTCAAGCCTACGAATAAATAATTTTATCTAGCCCAATGAATAAGACTAAAGGTAAAATAAAATTAAAAAATTAAATTAATTAATTAAATAAAAAATAAAAAACAACACGGGATGGATCCCGTGTTGTTTTGCGTGAAGAATAACAGAAAGCATAGATGCTTTCTGTTTTCACGCAGTTAGCACTTCTCTCTGGGAGAATTGGGATAGGAAATGAAAAGAGTCATCATGCATTGCATGGGTGAGGCTTCTTGGAATTTTATGGGTTCATAGAAACCCAACTTCACAGAGAGGCCTTCTATGAAGCATTGATAGAAACCAAAACATATTGCAACCCCAAATCTTCATGCTTTCATTGGTTGTGCTACGGGCACCATTTCGGAAGATCAAAAGTTTCATATAAATGAGACGCAGACGACATTTATAAGGACGTGATTCAATAGCTTCAAGTATCCTTATACAAACATCTACATCAGTGCGAAAAGAGCCATTCAATCACGGAGGTAAATTTTTCGTTTTGCTAGCATGCTTTTGATTTGATGATTTTTACCATTTTAAGCCTTCAATTGGTATCAGAGACATGGTTTGGCAAATGTAGGAAGCATGCTATGCTTAACTAAAATAAAAAAATATTTGTTTTGGATTTTTTCTGTGATCCTTCGTGTTTATTGGTATGGGTATTTCTCTGTAAGCTTCGCAAGTGGAAGTATAGGAATACTGTATTTTGAGTGCTTTCATAGACATCGTGTAAGTTCAGTATTTTTAAGGGTATAGGCGGTTGTTTGGATGAGTTTTGATAAAAAAAAAAACAGAAGAAAAAACTGCGTACAGAGCCTTTGAGAATGCAAAGGAAACTTTGGAGAAGAAGGTACTGTAGCAGCCAAAAGGAGCCGAGCCGAGACAACCAAAGCTGAGCTATTGTAGATGAGAGAGGAGCCGCAGCTCCAAGCTGTGCACAGCTCCAGCCCAGCAAGGAAGCCTTCCTCGGTGAAGCCAAGGAAGGAAGAATCTCTCCAATTTGCAAATTGCAAATTGGAGCTGCTGCGATCAACGATTTAGTCCGCGACAGAGGGGCGGGCATGGGCAGGTTGCGAGCACCCACCCGGATCCGGCCCATGGGTTTTTTTATGGACCATGATCTAGTGTGGCGGGTGCACCGGACCCGAATAAAAAAAATTGGTTTTTGGTCCCATACCAGGTAAAGTTATTTTTATTGCAATAGTTAATATTCTTTGAATATTTTGCATGAAAAATAATAGTAAAGGAAATTTAGGATTAAGCAAGACCATTAATTAATTAATGTGTTTAATTCTATTATTTGGACACTTAGATTAAAAGAATAGAAAAGTATGAAAACGTTTACAATTTTCTAGCATGCTTATTTCTTTTTGTACCCTATATGTGCGTTTTCTCAAAGACCAAAGTCTTTGGATTTTAACAAAGGAAAATATTTTTCTTAAATTAAATGGTTAATTTTAATTCGAGCAAAAATTAATTCTTGGATATTTTCTCAAAGAATTTTATCCTTGACATAGAAAATATTTTGAATTTATATATTTTTGTGAATTAAAATAGAAAATCATTTTGTTTGAATTTTAACAAGAAAAATTATTTTTTGTCAAATCAATCTTGAGATCAAAATCTCTCAAAAGTTTTATTGAAAATTTTTGAAATTATTAAGTTTATTAACTTAAATAAAATTAATTTGTGAAAAAATTTCTCAAAAGGTATAAACCTTGACATAGAAATTTTTATGGGTTTAGATATTTTATTTTGAGTTAAAAGAAAACTTAATTGAAATTTTCAAAAGATATTTTTTAAGAAAACCACTTATTTTAAAATACTAAGTGGGAGTGGAGTTCCAACGGTCCCATGGCTTCCATCACGATCCTCATTAGAGACCGTAAGTCCCCTCGTGTCACCCTATAAGTGAACCTATATAGGATGGGGATACCACAAGAATTTAGGACTAATGGATGGATGTAATTAATAACCCGGGACACGTGCTATGATCGACCAGCCCACGTTGGAGGTTATAGTGTGAGGAAAGTCTATAGGAAATTAGAAGAAATGGTCATCCCACAATGGAGTTATCTTCTAGATCATTACTTAGAAGGAAAATTAATTTCTGGTGGTTAATACACTTAGTTTAGGAAACTGTTAATCTTCCCAAGAAGCTATGTCAGTTTTTCTAAGAGCCAAACTAATCATATTAAAGATAATAGTGATAGGGTTAACTATTATCGGATTTAATATGAGGATAAAGTCACAAATAATCTTGTTTTTCTCAAACTGAATTTTCTTTTATTTTTTATTTTTCAGAAATGGTTGGTGGAGGTTCTTTTAGTCCTTTAGCCATTATTCTCAGAGAAAATAAGCTAAAAGGTCCAAATTATGTGAACTAAAAAAAGAATTTGGACATAATACTCATTGTTGAGGAGTATAAGTATGTCCTTTTTGAAACCTGTTTTGTTATCGTGGAGGCTTCCACCGCTGACGAGCGTGAGGCTGAGAAAGTATGGAAGAAGGCTAATAATATGGCTCGATATTACATATTGGCCTCCATGTCTAATGTGCTCCAATCAAAACACGAGCACATAGCCACTGCATACGACATTAGCCAATTATTAGCCACAATGTTAGTCGATAAGAGTCGACCCGCAAGGCAGAAAGCTCTTAGGATGATCATAAATACTAAGATGGCTGAGGGAGCATCAAACAGGGAGCATATGCTCAAAATGATTGTTGCTTTCAAGGAAGCAGAAGTCTTAGGGGCTATTATTGACCCCGAGAGCCAAGTGGACATGTTCTCCAATCTCTGCTGGGCTCTTTTATTGAGTTTAAATTGAATTACAACTTGAATAAATTAAACATGAGTTTAACTGAGTTAATAAAAGAGTTTCAGGTGACGGAGAAGATCATGAAGCCACAGTCCAAGGCTATGATTGCTAGGACTTTTTCTTTCAGAATTGGGTCCAAGCTCAGGAAGTTCAAAAAGAAGAAGGGAAACACACAGGCCCAGCCCAAGAACTAGCCCAAAGGCAAATGCTTCAAGTGCGAGTAGAAGGGACACTAGAGAAATGAATGTCCAAAACTTCAGACCAAGAAAAACCCTACAAGTATTGTTCTCTATCTAGAGTCAATTTCAATGGTTGGATAAACTTTCACTTGGATTGTTGATTCTAGTGCTAATCATATCTGTAACTCTTTGCAGGGGTTTAGGAAGATAAGAAGACTCCAGAAGGGGAACATGGACTACGAGTAGGAAATGGAGCACGAGTATGGGCCCTTGCAATGGAAAAGCTGGATCTTATTTTTTATTTTAATAAAATAGTTATATTAAAGGATAATTTATATGTACCAGTTTTAGACAGAATTTAATTTCAGTTGCAAAGCTAATAAATCATAGATATTCTGTTTCTTTCCATTTTGGTATTGCTATCAATAGAAATGGAGAAGCTTTATATACAGGGCACATGTATGGAAACTTATTCTTTTTGAATCTTACAAACAATCAAATAAATAATGCTCAATCTAAACTTTTAAGTAAAAAGAGAAAAACCAATGTCAATGACTCATTTCTTTGGCATCTAAGGTTAGGCCTTATTAACTCAATCAGGATTCAGAGATTAATCCATAATGGGCTCTTAGGTTCATTAAGATTGAAAAGTTGGTCTCAGTGTGAACCCTGCCTTATGGGAAAAATGACCAAAAGATTGTTTACCCAAAAGGCTGATAAAGCCAATGAGATATTGGGTCTTATTTATACAGATATGTGTGGTTCTTTGTCTACTCAAGTTAGAGAGGGTTTTGAGTACTTCATCACTTTCACGAATGATTGTACAAGGTTTGGTTATGTCTACCTAATGAGGCGCAAGTCTGACTCTTTTGATAAGTTCAAAAAGTTTAAGGTTGAAGTGGAGCATCAGATAGGTAAACTGATCAAACCTTATGATTGGATCGTGGTGGAGAGTACCTCCTCGGTGAGTTCAAGGATTACATGGTACATCATAGGATAGTATCCCAACTCTTTGCGCTGGAAACACTCCAACAGAATGGAGTAGCTGAAAAGAAGGAACAGAACATTAATGGAAATGGTCTGAAGCATGATGTCTCATACTACTCTTCCGGTCTCTTTTTGGGGATATGCCTTGGAAACAGCAGCATACATTCTGAATTTGGTGCCTTCCAAGTCAATACCAAGGACACCCTATGAGATATTGATTGGGTGTAAACCAAATCTAAATCATCTCAGGATATAGGGTTGTCCGGCTTATGTACTGATCAATGGAGACAAACTAGAACCAAGATCAGAATTATGATACTTTATTGGGTATCCAAAAGAAATAAAAGGAAGTTACTTTTATCATTCCAATAAGCAAAAAATATTGGCAAGTACTAATGCTAGATACTTCGAGGATAATCAAAGTACTTTCACTAAAAGTTCAACAAAGTTGGAACTCGAGGAGAAGTTATCTTCGGAATCAACTTCTTCAGACCCGATTATGGAATAAGAAGAGGCACACCTCAAGAACCTATACAAACAGAACTTCGTCATAGTGGTAGAATATCTAGAGTTTCAAAAAGATAGACAGGAGAGGCTTTTGAGCTGGATTATGACTATCAGGAACAAAATCCCACTAGATACGAGGAGACTATTGCTGATGCCGATGCAGATGCAGATCTATGACATGAAACAATAAAAGCCGAGATTGAGTTTACGTACTTCAATCAGGTTTGGGATCTTATAGCTTCACCTGAAGGGATAAAACCATTGGGTGTATGTGGCTGTACAAGAGGAAGAAGGAAGCGGATGGGAAGGTGGAAACCTCAAAGCTAGGCTTGTGACAAAAGGGTATACTCAGAAAGAGAGAATCGATTATGATGAAACCTTTTTCCCGGTAGTCATGCTTAAGTCCATCTATATCTTCTGTGCTATTGCATGTCATTATGACTATGAGATATGGTAAATGGATGTCAAGACGGCATTTCCTAATGGCCATTTTAACAAAAATATCTATATGTCCCAACCGGAAGGTTTTATTGCTAAAGGCCAGGAACATATAGTTTGCAAGTTTAAGATGTCCATTTATGGACTTAAGTAGGCATCTAAAATATGGAACATTCATTTTAACGAAACTGTAAAGTCTTATGGTTTCATTCAAAACGAGGATGAACCATGCGTGTACAGAAAATTGGAAGGCATAAATATGATTTTTCTTGTCCTATATGTGGATGACATTCTACTTATTGAGAATGATGTATAGACATTGTCATCTACCAAGGTTTGACGGTCTAGTCAATTTAGTATGAAGGACTTGAGAGAAGCCAGTTACATTCTTGGGATTAAGCTTCTGAGAAATAAGAAGCAGAAAATGTTAGGATTATCCCAAACGATATACATTGACAAGATACTGGCCAAGTTTAGCATGGATTCATGCAAGGGAGCTCTAATCCCTTGCAGACATGGGTTGTCTTTTTGTTCTAAATATTATCCTAAGTCTCAAGAGAAAAAAGACAGGATGAGTAGGATTCCCTACGCTTCGACTGTAGGAAGTTTCATGTATGTCATACTGTGTACTAGGCCAGATATTTGCTTTGCCGTAGACTTAGTTAGCAGATATTAGTCAAACACTGAGGAGGTTCATTGGCAAGTTGTAAAGCATATTCTTAAATACCTTAATGGTACGAAATATTATATGCTGGTTTACAGGGTTGACGACTTGGCTCTTACTGGATACACAAACTCAGATTTTCAGGTAGATAAGAATGAGAGAAAATCCACTAGTTGATATGTCTTCACCTTGTCTGGAAGAGCTGTTTCATGGAGGAATATCAAGCAATCTTGTATTTCTGATTTAGCCATAGAAGCTAAGTATGTGGCAGCTTCAGAATCATCTACGGAAGCAATCTAGCTTCGGAAGTTCCTCTCAGAACTTGAAGTTGTACCACACATGGACAGACCGATTGTAGTGTATTGCGACAACTCTAAAGCAGTCTCGCAATTCAAAAAACTCGGGAACCACAAAAAGGGGAAGCACATCCAAAAGAAATACAACTTGATCTGGGATTTCATTCAGAGATAGGAAATCGTGGTGGAACAGATAGCCTCAGAAAACAACCTAGCTGATCTCTTCACCAAGCCTTTGGCTGAAAAAGGCTTCAAGAGACACTTAGACGCCATAGGGGTGGGCACCTACGGGCTTTCTTAATCTTAGAGTGCAAGTGGAAGATTGTTGAGGAATGACTTACCTTTAGCCAGTGAGTAGTCCACTCACTTCATAGCATGAGCGTATTTCGAATACGTAGAATAGGACCTGTGATAGTGGTTTGTAAAAGTACTATTTAAAAGAAACCCGAACTATTACTGCTACAGCGTGGACTAATACTCTACCGCTTGAGTATGAGTTGGTGGTTTGACGAAACTGAGAGCACATACTTTGATATACTGTAGTTGAGGTTCTTTCGTAGAGCCGATATACTTATGTGTTGGGTATATGTGACTAGTTAGTTAAGAAAAACTTATACAAGATAGCTTCTACGCTATATCGCCCCTTGTGACTATTCAAATGATCTAATTATCTAGGGCCCTAGGGAACATGATTTGGATGTTTACTTTAGGATAGCTCCCTTGAAAAGTGGAAACATTCCATGAGTCGTGGATCATTGGACTAGAGGTCTAAGGATAGTAGATGTTTTTTAGAAATGTGTTAGTATACTCTTCATTTCTAAATGCAAGGCGATGTGTAAAAGGATATTTTAGTTATTACACCTGTAGATCGAAGATTTTGCTAATGCAGCATTATCTTTAGGGTCAATATTTCCTTATGGTGATATTAAAAATATTTAAAATGTAAAATATAGCTATTTATATAAAAGGAGTATTTTGATCATTTTAGTAGCCAATGCGATGTGTCTTTTGGTCCCCGAAATGGCCCTTAAGTCCTAAAAGATTTGGGTTAAGAAATTGGTCTTGATAATTATGAGTTTTATTTTATTTTATTTAAGTAGTCTAATTTATTATTAGATTAGAAAAAAATAAAAGGGCCGAGAGAGAGTATATATTTATCTAATTTAATTGGTTAATTAATTATTCAGGGCCCAAGGTCCAAATTGAATAATTAGAAAATTAATTTAGATATAAAACTAGATAAAAGGGATGATATTTTATATTGGCCTATTTGGGCTTGTTAATTATTTATTGGACTGTTTAATGAAGCTCAGAAAATAAATAATTAAGATTTATTATTTATAGATGTTCAAGTCCAAAAATAAATAATTTTATCTAGACCAATGAATAAAACTAAGGGTAAAATAAAATTTTAAATAATTAATTAATTAATTAATTAAAAATAAATAAATAAATAAATAATAACACGGGATGCGTGAAGGATAATAAAAAGCATGGATACTTTCTATTTTCACGCAATTGGCACTTCTCTCTCGGAGAATTGGGATAGGAAATGAAAAGGGCCATCATGCATTGCGTGGGTGAGGCTTCTTGAAATTTTATGGGTTCACAGAAACCCAACTTCACAGAGAGACCTTCTATGAAGCATTGACAGAAACCAAGACGTATTGTAAACCCAAATCTTCATACTTTCACCGGCTATGGTACGGGCACCATTTCGGAAGATCAAAGGTTTCGCATGAATGAGACGCAGTTGATGTTTACAAGGACGCGATCCAATAGCTTCAAGTATCCTTGTACAAACATCTACATCAATGCGAAGAGGGTCATTCAATCACAGAGGTAAATTTTTCGTTTTGTTAGCATGCTTTTGATTTGATGATTTTTGCCATTTTAAACCTTCAAGATGTCTACTGTTGACCAAGGTCTTTGGCTTTCAATTGCTCTTCAATCTAAGTGGCTTTCATTTCTTCATCCTTCTTCTCCTTCACAGTGTTTTGTTCATTGTCATTTTCTTCCTCTTGGGCAATTTATTCTTCAGTCACATGTTCTCGAGATGTCACTGATTTATCAGGCATGGTTTCCTCCTTTTGATCCTTCTCTTCCACAGCAATTAGCCTGTACCCAAAATTCTAGATTTCTGAGCTGAGGCTGTCTACCTTAACTACCAACAAATTTATGGCTTCCAAAATACTCTGATTGATGCCTATGTCATGAATTTTCTGTTTTCCCTTGCTAAAGGACTCTACTTAAGTTTCCATCTCAACTTTTCTTTTTGCTCCTACAGGTTGAGCAGTCTTGCCTTCGGCCTCAACCTTTAACCATCTTTCATTTTCATTGTCAGAGGTATCTCTGAGCAGTTTCTACTCATTATCTATTCGCACATATCCCATTTTCTCGAAAGACTCAAAACTGTAAACATTCATCTTTGAAGGAGCATGGGTGATCGAACTCAGATCAACACTAAAATATCTGAACACTTTGGTTAATAGATTTTCATAAGGCAGTGCTTTACTTGAGGTGTTCCTTGTTTGCATCATCAACTTTGCAGCAAGATACCTAAAGCTTATTTACCTATTCTCGAATAGCGCCAACATTATTACCATCTGCCTAATGTTTATAGAAGTTTGGTGACCAAAACTTAGAACCACCATGGTTGAAACCATGTGGTGCAGAATCCTATCGGGTCCATTTAACCATATAGTGTTCTTTTTCACTTGAATTCTTAAGACTCCTCCTGCCAGTAAATATTCTTTCAAATTTTCCCAAATCAAACAGATCAATTCCTTTCAGTTCAAAAAATTGAATACCTCCATCTCTAACACCACATATTCTATTCAATAAGCGATGATCAAACTCAAGGTTCTTTCCTTCAACTCTTGAAGTGTACCACCGGACCATAATACCCCTTCCAGTCTTCTCTAATCGACCCTTTCTCAGATTAGCATAAAATTCCCATACAAGAGTAGTGAACAATTTTTCATCAATAGATAATAGGTCTCCCCACCTAAAAGACTCAAACATATTCAAAATATTTCTTAAATTCAGGAAGGACGCTGAATTAGCACGGTAACCAACAATCACAGTTCGGTTTCTTGAAACCAAGTCATTCAAGTCGGATTCACTTTTAGAGTCAAGAAAATGGAGTACTTGAGTCTCGGAACATTCCTGTTTCGGAGTTAATTCTGATGAATCGGTCTGAGAAGCAGGGAGTTCAAGAATGGCTTCCTTCCCTTTCTCCTTTGCAGTTGATTTTATCTCAGCAGCCGATTTCTTCTTTATTGTCGTAGTGATTTTCTGGGCTTTTTTTACTTTTGTTTGGTCAATTTTGGAGACTTAACCATTGTGATATGAAGGTAGAGGCTTGGGATTTTAGTTTTTCAGAGAGAAAATGGAGAAATTTTGAAGAAAGAAAGGTAGAGCTCTCTATTGGTTTCAGAATCCGAGAAAGAAAAACTCTTTATGGTTTCCTAGAAGGTTGTGAAGATAAGTACACTCTAGTACTTGGAAAATAACTTTCATCAGAGATTTCAAAGGCTATTTTGAAGAAAGTACTAGTATTTTGAATTTCAAAAAGAATAATCTGGAAACAGTCATTTTTGAAAAACGTAGAAAGCATCAGGTTGTTTTCATTTTGGATTGAGGATCCATCCAAAAAAAATCCTTTAAGGTGAGAATTTTAGAAGATGAACTTTGGATTTACTCTTCGAAGTACTGCATCCAAAGTCTCCCTCTGAAATTATGTTTCTTTAGAAACATGCAAAAATAGATGGTCAATTCTTTCCAAACAAAACTGTAGTCACACACTTTTTGTGATGCCCAATCTTCTTCTCAAAAAGAAGAATCTATCTTCAGCTAGGAGTTACGTGAATATATCTACAAGTTAATTATTTGTGGGAATATATTCTACACAAACATCACCTTTAAGCACATAATCTCTAATAAAATGATGCTTAACCTCAATATACTTAGTTCTAGAATGTTGAACAGAATTTTTTGTTAAATTAATTACACTTGTATTATCACATAGTATAGGTACACAATCGAAATTAAGACCAAAATCAAGCAATGTGTTTTTCATCTACAAGATTTGCGCACAATAGCTCCATACTAAAATGTATTCAGCCTCAATTGTAAATAAGGATACACAAGCTTATTTCTTGCTATGCCATAACACTAAAGAATGTCAAAGAAATTGACAATATCCGCTAGTACTTTTCCGTTCAACTTTGCAACCTGCATAATCTGCGTTAGTGTATCCAATAAGATCAAAGGAGTTAGTTCGAGGATACCATAAATGATAGTCATGTGTTCCAACCAGGTATCTAAGAATACGTTTCACAGCACATAAGTGAGATTCTTTCGACATGATTGAAATCTAGTGTAAAGACTAACTGAAAACATAATATCTAGTCGGCTAATAGTAAGATATAGCAAACTCCCAATCATACCTCTATATTTTGATTCGTCCACTTTTTTACCCTTTTTATTCTTGTCAAGCTTTAGAAAAGTGCTCATAGGTGTACTGATTTCTTTAACTTCGTTCATATCGAACCTCTTAAGCAATTCCTTAGCATACTTAGCTTGATTTAGAAAAATTCCATCCTTGGTTTATTTAATTTGCAATTCGATGAAAAAATTGAGTTCTCCTATCATGCTCATCTCAAATTCTTGCTGCAAAGTCTTGGCAAACATCTTACATAAGGATTCATTAGTAGCACAAAAAAATGATATCATCAACATAATTTGGACAATGAGAAGATCATCAGAATATTCTGATTTAATAAACAATGTAGTATCAATCAAGCCTCTTGAAAAACATTTTAAGAGTAAGAATCCATTAAGCCTTTCATACTAACCTCATGGGGCATATTTTAAACCATAAAAAGCTTTTGAGAGTTTCAAAACATGATTTGGAAAGTGTTCATGACTAAAACCTTAAGGTTGTTCTACATATACCTCCTCTTCAATAAAACCATTCAAAAATACACTTTTAATATCTATTTGATAAAGTATGAAATTTTTAAAAGATGCAAAGGCAAGTAGCATTCTTATAGACTCTAATTTAGCAACTAGAGCAAATGTCTCGTCGTAGTCAATGCCCTCTTCTTGATTGAATCCTTGGGCAACAAATCTAGCTTTATTTCTAATCACCACCGCATGTTCATCAAGTTTGTCTCTGAAAACCGACTTGGTACCAATGACCGGATAATCAAGTGGTCTAGGGACAAGTTTCCAAACTTAATTTCTCTCAAATTGGTTCAACTCTTCTTGCATAGCTAGGATCCAAAAATCATCATGCAAAGCCACATCAATACAGTTAGGTTCAATACTTGAAAGTTAAGCAAAATTGTCTACAAAGTACCGTCTAGTTTTGACTCCAGAGCTAGAATCACCAATAATTTGCTCTTTCAGATGACCAATTTTGTACTTTAAATCATTTGGTAGCCCTTGATCAGTGTGCTCTTCAATTTCTTTCTTGCTTTATTTAGCTTGTTACACTTCCAGTTCCTCTTCTTTGGCATGAATGTCAAGCGATAGAGCTTTGTGTTGTTCACTGCCTTTATCTTTTAAAATTCCTACATCATCATCCTCTTTTCTTAATGTATATATATTAGATTCCTCAAAGACAATATGTACGGATTCTTCCACACATAAAGTTCTTTTGTTGTACACTTTATATGCCTTTTTATTGGAAAAGTATCCAAAAAATATAGTCTCATCAGATTTGCTATCAAATTTTTTAAGATTGTCTCGAGTATTAAGAATAAAATATTTCCAACTAACTACTTTAGAATAGGAAATTGATGAAGTTTTGTCAAACATAAGCTTAAATGGCGTTTTTCTTAGAAATAGTCTCAATATGACTCGGTTAACAATGTAACATGTTGTATTAATAGCTTCAACTCAAAAGTATTTTGGAAAAAAGTTTTCACAAATCATGAATCTAGCCATTTCTTGTAAAATTCTATTTTTCCTTTCAACAACGACATTTTGTTGAGGGGTTTTAGCAGTTAAAAAGTTGTGAAAAACTCCATTCTCATCACAAAAATGTGCAAACTCATTGTTGCAAAATTCTTTACCATGTTACTCCTAATGGAAATCAATTTGCATCCTAGAGAATTTTGGACACGCTTGAATAATCTAGAAAATTCGGAAAATGTCTCATCTTTTTGTCCGAGAAATAAAGTCCAAGTAAATATTGAGAAATCATTTACTAGAACATAAGCATATCTCTTACCACCAAGGCTAGTGGTCCTTATCGGTCCAAACAAATCCATATGTATTAATTCAAGGGGTTTTGATGTGAAAATCATTTTCTTAAGCTTAAAAGAGATTTTGATCTATTTTTTAAATTGGCATGCATCACATATTCTACTTTTATCAAACTTCATTTTGGGCAGTCCTCTAACAAGCTCTTTTGAAGACAATTTATTTAGTAAATCAAATGATAAATTACCTAGCCTTTTATGCCAAAAATAGCCATTATTATCATGCATGGAAAGGCATCTAATATCATGAGTCATAAGATCATTAAAATAGAAAACATATACAGTCTCAACACGGTTAGCAACAAAAATTATTTCATTATTTAAGCTGTCCATAATAGAGCAAGAATCTTTCTCAAAAATAACTTTGTAACCATTGTCACATAATTGACTAATGCTAAGCAAGTTATATTTCAGCGCATCAATTAATAATATTTCTTTGATAATGGTTGAAGATCATTTACCAATGTTACCTTTGCCAAGTATTTTTCCTTTCTTTTTATCTCCAAAGGTAACAAATCCATCATTTGTAACTTAAGCATCTTCTAATAAGGCTACATTTTCGGCCATATGCCTTAAGCTTCCACTATCCAGGAACCACTTTGTGAAACTCATTTTGTCCAGTGAGTGTATCTATACATAAGATGGGAGAATAATTTTTGGTACCCATAACTTCTTAGGACCATAGGGGTTAGTAATGATTCTTTTCATTCTCCGATCAGTTTTCATTCCTAATCCAATGCTTTTCTTAATATGATACCTAGATGCATTGTGTCTATTTTTACCATAATAACGTGCGGTGTGTGTAATTTTTGTTTGAGGAGCTTGCTTTCACAAAATAAGACTTGTATTTTCCTGTTTTGGGCATGCTACAGTAGCCAATATCATTTCTATTTCCAGCAATCCGTTATACTCCAAGAAGTTTATTCAGATTACTTTGGCCATCAGTGAATTTTTCAATACAAGTAGTGTGATCATTAACTTTCATTTTTATATTAACAAACTCACAGATCATAACTTCAAGAGATGAGATTTTATCACACAAATATTTATTCTCAAGAGCAAAACAGTTCAAGAAGGTAGAAGTGATTTCTTTTTCAACATTCAAGCAGCACATGAAATCAAGCAAAATTTTATTCTCACTTACCAAATTGTCATTCACATTTGATAAGAAATCAATTTTTACTTCCATTTTCTTATTCCTTCTTGACAATCTTTTCAGTTCACAGAACATATCAATAAGAAGTTCATTTGGATCATCAATATTATCACAAGTAGAATCATGCAGTTCAGCTACAAGGTTAGATGGGGAGGAGTTTACCTTATCCTCCACTGTCATGAAGCATATGTTAACTGTTTCATTTTCAGAATCTTTATTTTCCTTAGATTCGGACTCATTTTGATCCCAAGTTCTCATCAGCCATTTCCCTTTTTTTTTTTTTTCAAATCCTTTCTTTTCTTTTTGAGTATCTTGGCTTCTTTCTATTTAGCTATTAGGCTGTCAGCAATGAAGTGTTTGGTACTCTTGCATTCATAGAATTGAAGCTTGAAAGATGAAATTTGTCCCTTCCTTTTTATGAACTTGTTACCTCTTTTGAAGTTTCCCATTTTGAGCATCTTTCTAAATATTTTTGCAATCATGGCCAATTCTTCAGTATCCACTTCAGTTCCATCGTCACTATCAGATTGACTACTGTTAGCATCCTCATCAACAGCTTTTAGTGCTATTCCTCTTTTGCCTTTGTCATTATCATCAAATTCTTGAAAATTTTTTAGCTTCATTTCATGAGTTAAGAGAGAGCAAATTAACTCTTCAGTGGGTAAGGTTTTTAAATCTTTTGATTTCTCCATAGCCAGAGCTTTAGGTTGCCAGCTCTTTGGCAAGGCATTCAAAATTTTTTTATTTTGTTCACCAAAAGAATCGCTTTTCCCATAAGCCTTAAGTCCATTTTCAATGTTTGTGAATCTCATGAACATATTGGTTATGCTATGATTTGGTTTCATAGTAAATAATTCATAATCGTGAATTAAAAGCCCCAGCTTCGATTTCTTCACTTGATTTGTCCCCTCATTGGTAACTTCAGGCAATCTCCACATGTAATGGGCTGAATCACATCCACTTACTCTGCTATATTCAGTGGCATCCAGGGCACAACATAGAATATTCATAGCTTGAAAATTCAATGTCATTTTGGCATTGTCTTCAGCATCATATTCATCACTCTATTTTGGAATTATTCGACCTTCAATATTTCTAAAAGGAACATATGGTCCTTTTTCAATTAAATTCCATAGCTCAAAATTAATTGAGCAAACATAAATCTTCATGCAATTTTTTCAAAATATGTAATTACTCCCAATGAACAAAGGAGGTCTATTTGTCGACGATTCCTTGATATAGGAAAAAGAAGAAATATTTGTCATAAGGATCTTTTCTACAAGGTTGTTTAATCGAAAAAGAGTAGACTAATGCTTTGATACCAATTGAAAAACCTTACAGGGGGTGAATAAGGGTTTTTTTTTTTTTTTTTTGCAAATTTAAAACACTTTTCAAAAAAGATCTATTTTTCGAAGTCCTCCTTTTGTTTTTCAGATCAAGGAGTTTGCTAGATGTGCAAAGTAAAGTTTTGTGCAGCTTTAAGGAATCAACTAGGATCTAAATAAAATAAGACAAGAGATGTGTAATTAATACAAGAAGAAAGATGGGTTGGTGAGAATCATAAAGATTTCTTTTGAATGATTGAAAACATTTAAGTAAAGAAGTTCGCAACCTATCAGAATTAAATGCAAAAAAGATGTACAAAGATTTATAGTGATTCGATCTTCAAATATCTACATCCACTACCTTAAACTCACACTTAAATATTTTAAACCAGATTTCTATAAACTCAGCCAATTCAATGGTGTTTGCCTACACCAATTATACAAGAGAATCACCACACTTGGTTTTAACCAAACCTATCAATCAACTACAAATCAAGCCTCACCCCAAATAGATTTTACACCACAACCTTGATATTCGAAAAGGATTATAGAAATGAAATAGAGATAGCTCATACTTTTCAGCAAATGTGTAAACAAATGAGCACCAACAACCTTTACCTTTTGAAGCAATTAGATTTCACTTTGAAGCACTAATGAAAAGGAAAATTTTTATAATCTAAAGTGTAAGGGTGTTTTTGAGAAAGATAGGACAAAAATCTATTTTAAAATCAAGTTTTAAAAGCTTTTATAGAAGCAAAAAGTAAAACTCCAACGGCTAAAAATGGCTAGTTTCTCGTTGTCAGATTTTTCAGAGTTTTGGACTCAAGAATCGAACGAGAATGCATCCAAAAGATGAGTCTAAAATGGCACTTTTCTAGGAAAAAACTATTTTGATATTGTTCACAGAGTTTTGGATGAAGCTTTTGGATGCAGAGCCATCCAAACTTCTCAATTTAAAATTCTGAAGACTTAATACTTTGAAACCTTTTTATTTGTATGCTTTAAGATAGAAATAAATTAAATCATAAGGTAAAGAAGATATAGGAATTTACACAATATACCTTAACAAATGATTCATAATCTATGATTCTTCTCAGGAGCTTCTTGATATGCAATCTCTTAAACTTATCCTATACTTTGTTACCCATTCTTGGATTCTGTTGCTCAAGAGTTACTTAGAAATCGCATTTGTATGTCTCGAAAGAATTGAGGTCGAACATGTCCTATCATATATAGATCACACAAGTTAGTCCTCATTAACGTTTGTCATAAGTTAAAACATAGGAGAATACCCTTAGGGCTAACAATTTTAGTAGTGGAACATTGTACATTAGGCTGGGGAGACATAAATTCTTGAAGCCCTCAAAATAATGTAGCTACCAATTGCTTGTTAGTCAGTTGATTCTTCTTATGAAATGCAAAGCACAATCTTTTTTATATCATGTATGTCACCAGTTGATGGCTCCATTTTAACCCCATTACAGCACTGATTTGAGACTCAACTAGCCGAGATATGCAACATTCCCCGACATAATGAAATCAAAATGTCCTTGTCCATCTTTGAAGCAACTATTGTAAAAGAAATTGTACGTTTTGATTATTCATCAATAACAAGTTGTGTATTCTTTACAATCCATGAAGCCCTTTTGCATTCATATAAGTTGGTTATTTGTTCTAACTGGCTATTCTAATAGGCCTTAATGAATTCATTCAAGTAGTCACAGTTTTTGGCAATTTCTGCTTCTTCTCCTAAATAATGTCCTTTAACATAACATCAATTAGCATTCGTTCATGGACAACGAAAGTAGCCAAAAATAATATTCTTTTCAACAAATCAATTCAATGACCATATGTCAAAATTCATAACTTATTTGAAAAATCTACTTCTTCACTTCCACGTCTTCATAACTCTAGACTAATTGCTGAATTTTGAGAAGGAATCACCCAATGATTGGACGCCTATGAAAACATCAAATATGGTTTAATTAGATACTAATCAAGAGAACTATAAAGAAAAATGAAGATATTCTTACATCAGTTAATAGCTGGGTAAAGGAACTATTATTATGGGATAATGCATGAAACTAAAACAAGCGAAAGCTAAGTCAACTTAATCAACATTTTCAAATAATAATAACTTAAAAGAATCTAATTTCAATCATGTATCTCAAGATTAGTTGTCGCAAGAATTTGAGATTCATTTTGCGGATGAAATAGTTGAGCACTACTTGTTCCTCGTTGTTGCCTGGTTCTTTTCGTTTCAAGAAATCTCTTCAACCTTGAATTTTTTTTCTCCTTTCTTCTTTTTGGAAATAGGATCTTGCACAATGCCATCACTAACTGTGAAGTGATATTCACAACCCTTGCTAGTATCTCTATCAGAGCATGAAAATACACTATTTTGATACTGAATAAGTTCACTTTGGCAATTTTTAAGTGTCGCCTAACAATCTCCTCTGAAGCATCATCTCCAACCATACTCATCAAAGAAAATGATTCTCTCATTAAACCATTAAGACGAACAGTAGATGAAGATGCAAAAGTTTCAACACTTGAGACATTATATTTATTAAAATCGATGCCTTACTTTGCACATTTAGTCCAACGCTTCAAAATATACTTGTTAGGGAAACAGTCAAGGCATAAGTTTATTTGCATGACTCGCAAAGCATGACGAAAACCATCCCAAAGTTTCAAACATGTGACTACTACAACTGATATCACGATTTACTGAATCAAATTTCACAACACGAGCTTGTTCATCTTCACTCTTTTGTATTGTATAAATTTGAACAGCCGCATTAGTTGTCATATAAACATTATTTTTAGATATACCTTGTAAGAATTCATCTTGAAATCTGAAAAAGATAGTACTTGTATAGGCTTTGGCTGCGTGCTTAAGAATTCCACAGTCACGTACCAAGAGTTTAGGGCTGTCCCAAGATTTAAAATCATAACTTAACTCAGCATCACGAAATTCCAGTGCTCTTGCCTTATATTGTTTAGCAAATGCAATAAGAGTCTGTCTATTCCCAGTCATTTAATTAAAAACTCTATTTGCACTCTCACTTTTTTAGCTGGATTTAATGTCAGCAGAAAATATAGCGCGATTAAATGCAGGACACCATTTTTCTCTCAATTCATACAGCCTCTTAAGCCAATCATTATCTCCAACAATAAATTAATCAATCATTTTTTTCCAATTTGTGTAGAAGTCACATTCAGATTCACATTTCCACAAAAGATGATGGAAGTATCTCCTGAAATCAGGTTGGTGAAGAAGATGAGAAATCTTCTTTGCAGCATTTTTCTCAATATGCCATTCACATAAGCGATGATGCGTATTAGGTAGCACATTTTTTATTGCAACTGCCATTGCATAATCTTGATCAGGAAAAATAGATATCGGTGCTTTTCCTCCTATAGAATCCAAAAATCATCTAAACAACCACTCAAATGAACTTGCAATCTCATCATGCAAAAAGGCACATCCAAAGTATATGTTCTTCCAATAGTTATTGACACAACAAATGGAGCAAAAATCATATTCCATTTATTTGTTCTATATGTGGTATCAAAGATCATCACATCTCCAAAGCATTCATAATGCAATCTAAATATTCCATCCCTCCAAAAGACATTAGCTAATCTGCCCTCATCATCAAGTTCAAAGGTATAGAAAAAATTTGTATCTTCTAATTGTCCAGATTTAAAATAATTAATTAGAGATTGTGCATCTCCATAGCTAATCAATCTTCTTCTACAAGATTAATGAAAATTGTGGACATCTTGTTCCATAAAACTAACATTTTCAATTCCACCAGCTTGTTTCACCAAGTACCTATAAGCTTTTTTCGGACCAACACCAGAATCAACTAATGAAGCAATTATTTGTTTGGTGGTTGGCCTAAGTTTTCGCGTAGAAGAGATAAAATGTTTATGTTTATCATCTACCATTGGATGGTTTGAGTGTCATTAAACTCAACAACTTCCCACTGCCGATTCCAAATTTTAAATTTTATTCGAGCCTTGCATTCACACTGATATTCTATCCTCTGTCTTTTCCTTTCCTCATGAGAACCAAGCACAGCACATTTTCCTTCACATGAACAGGGAAATATACATGCAGATAATTTATTTCTACACCAAAACTTTTGTCCCTTCCTTACTCCAAACCCTTTTGAAATAGCATAAACATTATACATATCATATGCCTCATCCTCAGATTTAAATACCATACCAATCTGCAATTCATTAGCATGATCAAGAGGATCCTCTAATTTATTCTCAACATTGAAATCTATATTAAAAAAAAAAAAAAAGGAATTTGGAGTACTTGTTATAAATTTTAATTTGAGAAATAAATCAGTAAAATAGAATGTAAAAAACAAGAAATTATAGGTTTTCATTTACAAGACAAAGCTAATGGTTAATCATTGATGACTCCTAGATATAGTATCACTTTTACATTATTTGAATACTTTTTTTTTTTTACATTATATTCAATCGGGATGAAACTCCCGAACCACAAAGAAAATGATCAGCCCATGAACAAAGAAAGTATTTATTACTACTAGTACAAATTGATTATTCACAAATTATACTTTAATGAAAAAGCCTCTAATGTATATAAAGATAAAAGCTTATAAGGACATACCTTTTCCTTCACCATTGTCTTTTTGTGTTAGATTCTCTTCTAATGTTGACATTTGTAAAAATAATCTTAACCTATAAAATAGTTTAAAATGCAGTAAATTATTAGAACTAATATTTCATATTTTACAAAGATTTAATTACAATTCTAAAAACTAATTGACATTGACAAAAAAAAAAAAACTGAAAAAAGAGTTTACCTGGTTAGAAATTGTGAAGACAAAAAGGATGTTGTTGCCCAAAAGCTCACTTTTCAGCCATGAATGCCGACAAATTGAAAGGGAAAGTCTTTTTACTGAGAGAGTTTACAGCTTGGAGGGAAACACATTTACAACTTGGAGGGAAGGTGTTTTTAGTGGAATAGTAATAAATTTAACAACTTCATTGCATTTTGGGTGGTGGCTGGATAACGTTAAAGCCCTGTTAAAATGCCAATGTTAGAACAATAAAGATGAGTAAGCATTTTTTTTATACTTCGCTTATTCTCATTGGATAGAGTATAATTAGTGGACAATCTATAAGTTAATCTTGAGTATAATAAAACTTCTAGCTTGGAAGACCCCTAAAAATTAATCACACGACAGCAAATCTCACACGCCCTAGTGTTGCTAGGGTATGTGTCGAGGTCAATCTGCTTAAGCCCATGCCTCAACGTATCTGGTTTGGTGAAGACTATACATGCTTTTTCAATCTGTGATATTTGAAGATTTGCCTAAGTTCAGCAAATACTGCCATTACCTAGGACTTAATCTCAAATCTTGCAAAAGAAAAGCCATTGATGATAATTGTGAGGTTGACAGACCCAACACTGCTCGTCTAGATCCGGGTAAAACAGCTTCCTCCTAAAACTCACTGGATGGCTAAAGAGATGGCGCCTTCTGGTCCTACGCACAGATTTGACCACCAAACAGCTTGACATTGCACATAAGATCTTGGATGGAAGTAGAGATAACTCTACTAAAGACCTTCCATAATCGAACCCCATCAAAATGCAGTGACCGCAAACCCTAACAACAGTGCTCCGGCGATAGCAGCTAAACCTGTTCAGGTTTCCTCCTCCTTATAGGCCTCTTCTAGTAATGTCTAGATTTCTGATTCTAACGATGTTAGCCATCAGATTTGGCACTCTGAACAGGCAGTGATTCAACGCTTCAGCCGTTTATCAGTAATGCTTGAAGTTCTCTGCCCGAAGTGGTCGCTGCTTGGAGGATTGAACCCTAGCAGACAGAACGTTGATACTGAAATTGTTACTCAATTTCTTGATGCCGCCAATGTTCATCACTCTAGTTGTCAATTAACATAATTGTTTATGCAAGATATTTTGAGCTATCTGCGGTTCTCTGAGTTGTTTATGTCCATAAATTCCAAATTCATCAAATTCTGAACGGCATTTATCACTCTACGGGATGCTACTCAAGATACAAATGAGCCGTTTGAATAATTCGATCAGCCGGTAAATGTATACGTTAAAATTTTATTCTCGGATAAAAACAATAAAACACAACAAAAATTGAAATGGATACTTTTGAATTCGGCATGCATGGGAAAACTCACTCTATATAAACGTCCCCATGCAGCGTACTCATTGGAGAAATATTTGGATAGACTCCGTCCACCCACCGTGAATCATTGCTTTAAAATGTTATATTTTCTTCTCTCAGTAACAGAAATAAATATCCATCTTTTGAAGTTATATTTAGCCAACTTTGGAAATGGCAAAAATCACAGCTCTAACAGCTGCAGCGTTGATTTTTCTTGCAATCTGCTGTAATCTTACTTCAGAGTTTAATGCTAGCTGATGGAGCAGCATCGCTAGTCTTGGCTGCACAGGCAGCTGTAATCGGCCACGACTTGCCGGAGGCTACGCACACTTAGGAAGCCACCTGCCACCTTGTCTTCCCATGCACTGTTTAACGTACCTTTGTGTATTCTAAGGAAGCCACCCCTAACCAATTTGAACAAACTCAAAATTCCGTTTGGATATTTTGTTCAATTTTTTATTTTTTTTTTAAAGAGTTGTTTTGAAAAGTGAGGTCGTTTGAATTTCTTTTTCTGAAACAAATTTTGAGATTTGAATACCAATAAATTTTGTTCAAGTAATGTATTTTTTGAAAAAAAAAAACTTTGATAATTGTTATATATAAAAAAAATCAGTCAATTTACTTTTGATTACACAATTTTTTACCACTATCACTACCTACACCTCCATTTATTTTCAATGCCCATATAATTGACCTTTATGATTAGTTTGGCTACGCTATCTACCTTTCAATTTTAAAAAATATAAAAATATAGTTCCTTTGGTAATCTAACAAATTTAATTACCGAAAATCTCCCAAGAGACCAATTTTTTATGTGTATCAAAACATGAAAATTGGTGCATTTTAGAGTATTTAACTCAAAAGCAAATGAACATGAATCAAGAGTTCTTTTCTTTAAAAAAAAATGTCTTTTTTTCCCCTCAAATTATAAAAATAAATGTACGACTCTGTAGTCGTTATTGGGCTGGATAGCGGCAGTTTTGTAACGTAAAAGCCCGCTTAACTCTTTTTGCAGTCTAAAATAGGTTGAAAGAATACTTGGGCTTTGTTATATGAAAATTTCTACGAAATCTGTAATGGGTTGGATCGCCTGTCTTAGACCCGGACCCAATTAGCAAAATTTGATATCGGATCTGACTCGAATACTTGTCGAGTATAGTACAAAGAGACTCATATCTAAGCACTCGAGTATCGCATTTGGGTCGGATATATCTAACCCAAAAAATATTTCGGTATAAAATGTCTCCCTTGTGTCATAGGAAAGAGAGGAGCAAAAATTGATTACAAATATCACATATAAGTATGGATGAGAAAACACTATCACTAAATTTTTTACAAAACATATAAAAAATTCTCAAAAATTTCAATTTAATAACATACTAGACAAGTGTAACCAACAAAAGCAGAAGCCATAAATATAGAAAGGATACAGTTACCAGTTGAGTAGAGGTAATGCTTTTAACAATGAGCTTATTGGCCAAGAACAAACCCTTAAAAAATAATTTACAAACTTAAAATCTTGGGAAAAATTTAATAACGTGCCATAATATCTTCCAAATGATATAGCATAATATTTATATATTATAATATTTAAATTAATTAAATAATCGAGTAAATAGATACAGATAATATAGTTTTATACCCGTACCCAATTATATAAGCTAAATGAGTAAATGAATTCAGGTCGAATCAACTAATAAAATGACTATATCAGACCCAAAGTAAATGAATTTCAAGTCGGATCTGTGTATACAAACCCTTTGACAGCCCTAATGACACCTTGCATTTGAGCAAATTGTACTGACACTATTTGTTCCTTGCTTTTTTCTTTAGAAGAAATTATAATTAATTCAACAAAATTTTAATATAAAAGAAAAGAAGAAATCTATTACAAAAAATTTCTCAGCAAAAAAAAAAACGAAAAATTTTCAGATTTCACATGACAACAACTCTTACTTATTGTTTTCCCAATGGATTTTGTGTCTGTCTTCGCATATGCTTAAATTTGCTAAATGTAGACAGATTTTAATCAATAGAAAATTAACTTATTTGGATTCTAAAATTTAAAATTTGTAATATTTTCATCTTTAATGATTTTTTCTAGCGTTATAGTCCCTAATGAAATTATAACTTGTTAAGTGATTCCCAACTCTCTTTTCCCATGTAAACTCTGACCAGAAGAAATTACTTTTATTGCCCGTGACTTTTTTTAAAGAAAAAATAAATATATCAGTTGATTGCCTACAATTTGAGTGACTTTTTCTGGTCAGGGTTACACAAAAAAAAAAAGAATTAGGACTATTTAGTAGGTTATAATTTTATTATAGATTATAATAATAGAAAAAATTATTTAAAACAAAAATATTACAAACTTTAAATTTTAAAAACCAAATAGGTTAATTTTCCTTAATCAGTTGAGTGATCCATATCACACACTTTACATTGTGTTTGATTTACAAACGAAAAGAGAGAAAGGAAGAGGAATCTTTACTTTCATTAGGTAAAGTAAATATAATTTATTTTTATTTTATTTAATTAAAAAAAGATAAATTATAAATGTTATTTTAATTTACTATACAATCCGATCACATTTAAACAGACTATTTATTTGACATAAAAAACTAACTCTTTTTCTACTAATTTACCTTTTTATATCTTTTCTTTCCTTTTCCTCTTACTT
The DNA here is from genome assembly GCA_026120185.1 of Voacanga thouarsii. Taxonomy (NCBI): domain Eukaryota; kingdom Viridiplantae; phylum Streptophyta; class Magnoliopsida; order Gentianales; family Apocynaceae; genus Voacanga; species Voacanga thouarsii. The sequence continues at coordinate 2,161,466 of JANUWF010002200.1, forward strand.
ATCATCCCAAGCAATGCATCCTACACTTCAATGAATTGCCCCAGCCTACCTCTGCCTCAATATTACTGTCCCAAATTATTAAATTAAAAAAATTACATGCAAAGCGATATATCGGTAATGCCATCTCGTTGTTCTGGTCATAAGTGTTCTTAAGTTTCATTGCAAAGAGTGTGCATTCGAACCTTATTCTTGCAATGTGTGGTAACACTCCTTATTTGACGTAATTTCTGTAAGAAAAGCAATAACTTAATTAATAAAAAATATATTAGATTTGCAAATTAAGTCAAATAAAAACAGTACACTTCAAGTTATCCAAGTATATATATTAATCCTCTTCCCTTTTACTATTTTTGTTAAAACATGGGGATGTTTAAAAAGATTCCTTCAGAAGCAGAGTCGATGATTTTAATTACCCAATCCAATTTGACATTTACCCCCGCCCCCCCCCCCGCCCCCCCCAAAAAAAAAAAAAAAATACTTTTGCTGCTTTTCTTTGTAGGAGCCACAGACCCTTATTTAAATACACGTTCTTTTATAATTAATTCATCAATTACAAATAATAGTTTTTTTCTATTTGTAGTAGCACATCATAAAAATTTGTATATAGATTCGTTCGAAAAGAATGATTTTATCCCTTTATATATTTGATTTTCCATATATTTGCAAGAATACAGTTAGGTAATCAAGCAAGACAATCAACTACCTGTAACTATCTTTCTAATTAATCATCATGATTATCATCATTAAGAAGATAAACATGGCGGAGGCAACACAGCGGCCGCGACCACCACCACCAGTAGTCTCCAAATCATTATTTTAATTTGTCAATAATAGAAATAAAAGATTCCCTTGCTTAACTTTAACATAGCAGCCCCTTCCTGACCTCTTTCTTCCCAAAAAAGGACCTCCCCAATGACTAAGAAAGCAAGAGATTTTCAGTTGCCCTTGTGCCCGTGACCATTTCTCTTTCTTTCTTTTCTTTGCTTTCTTAATTTTATTTAGTTAATATGCATGGACTTTTTTTTATTTTATATTTTATATTTTAATTAGATTGATAAAAGCTCATTCTTGGCTTGTTTTTGCACTTAATCTAGATTAAAAATAGATATATTATTCCTTAAATTAGTTGAGATAACTAGTATTAAGATTTTTATATTAACATTTTAAGTTCAAATATTTCTTGAGACATGAGTTTATTCTGTGTATTTTTAAGTAACGATTGAAGATTTTCTAATCAATTAAAAAAAGTTTTAAACAAATAAATATAGGGACTTCTTGTTTCTTTGCTAAGTAAAATTTCGAAATTCTAGTTAACTATACTCATGACAGCATGAATTATTTATACTTTAAAATTACTCGTATAAAGTAAACAAAAATAGGGTGTCCAATATAAGACAAATTCTTGGCAAATCACGCAAATAAAGATTTGAGAACAGCATTGAAGAAAAGTATGGCAAACCCTTCCAAACTCCTAGCGCTCAGATCTTAATATCTGACACTTCAATAAAGGGTACTGTTCAGCTCGTGAGCTACAATATCCGTTGCTTTAGAATATAACTAAAGTACTATGTGGCTGCTGATTGCTTTGTGAACTTCTGCAACAATAGAATAAGGCCTTTTTTTTTTAGTGAGTGAATAGAATGACTCTTGAGTGGGAATTCATTCTGCAATAAGAAGCAAGTGAATGTATTTTAATGGTGATGATATATATGTCTGAAATCAAGTTACTAGATGTATTGGGATAAAGTCGCTCGTAATAATGATTTGTGAATTAGATATTCATGTAAATGGTTGTTTAGATATCTAATGAATTAGTAAGCTCGGTTATAATAATAGAATCATCTGGATTTTTTATTTCTAAATAAAATTATCCATTAATAAAGAAATGGCCAGCGTTGAAACCATCCTTAAATTCCTTTTCCAATACAAATAAGGAAATCGAAAAAGAAAAATATTTTCAAAACAAAAATAAGAAAAATGGCATAAAATAATAGAAATTAAACTAATAAAGTGAATATCATCTCTAGTTGCCAATGCCATACCTAAAGTGGATATTTCGCAGGGGAGAAAACTACTATGATCCGGCCAGAGAGAGTGAATACAAAACCAAACGCCATTTTCTTGAAGGTGAGGGGAAAAAGATTTGCTTTATTGGAAAATCCAAGCGCTCATAACTGTGCTACTGCAGATTGAAGTTTTCCTTGGAATATAATGCAAATAATGATGATTCTTTTGACAAAAGGTATAGGGTTTTAATCATGAAACTGTTTAATATTGGCCTTATTCTCATGAATTTGTTCAAATTATTGGAGTTGCTATTGCTTTTCCTAGTACATTTCACAGCAAATCATATGTACGGATCACTGTGGAAAGCACAAAATAATACGAGTGCTGCATATTCCTTATTCACCTTTGCCCGTGAAAAAACATATGCAAAAAGCCAAATTCCCTGGGCAATCATCGTTCTTTTTAGTATTTAATAGTTTCTGGAATTGACAATCTTAACAAGGAAGATGAATATATTGAAGGAATCTGGTTCTTGATAGAAAAGAAGGGCCAATACTTGATCATTGTTTATCAGTGATGATGAGTCAACATGAAGTTAGTTAATCAATTACAAATATAAAATACATATGCCTTTGCTTTGAGATTCTTGGACTGAGTTGTGCTAAGAAGATTTAGCCACTTGTCTCCCTTAAAATTTAAAGGAAAATTATTTCAAAAATGCTTGTCCTTTGTGTGCGTGCATTTCGTCTTTGGAACATTTTTTTTTTTTTCCGTCTTTATAGCTTAATGTATAATTTGTTATGGTATGTAACAAAGTGGTAATTTAATTAATTAAAAATATTTTTTATTAAATGATAAAATTTAAACTATTGAATGTATAAGGGGAAAAAAAATCTGTTTGTATCCGTTCTGAGCTGGTTTACGGCACTTCAAACTAGTTGGCCTCCCTAATTCATGCAGCCATACCCAAAGTAATCTCCACAAATAGCTCATATGTGTGCTTGAAATTTTTCTTAAGGTAAATTTATGCACTATTAAAGCCTCTAGTGGATCTTCTTGGTTTTTAAGCCATTGAATTTCGTTGAAGAATCCCTTTAGTAAGCTTGGAAAATTGCTGAAATAGCAAGGCTTTGACCGAGAGATCTGGAACATTTCTTGAGTACATCCATAATGAATTATGAACAGAATCTAAAACATTTTACTTAAAAGAGTTCCCTTGCCACGAAACCAACAAAACTAAGAAAATATCTAGCTGTTTAAATGTATTATACCGCCATACCTTTTCATAAATAAATAGTTTAGCATCTATTCTGTTCGTTTGCAGAAAAGGCCACAGAGAACCTAAAAATGAAAATTGCATATTCCATACGACCGAAGAGATGACAAGAGTCATCAGTCAATATATTAATTGAGGAAATTAAAGCAGAATCATGCCAACTACTGCCTGATTTGTGCGGCCATTAATACTAGTTTTTCTGAGGCTTCCAGATAGATGGTCACTAAGACCAATCATTAATGGGGTCAAAATGAAGTTGAAAATGGCTTTTCAAGGTAAAAGAGTTCCGACAGATACCATCCCAGAGTCTTTTTTCACTTATTTGCATATATTGCATCGAAAAACGTTTGTTAGATCAAATTACTACCTTTCAAAAGGTTAGGTTATGATTACAACTATGACTAAAAACTGTGCTTGTATAGTTGCCACTTAGAATAATTGATCAAAAAGAAGCTTTTATAAATTTTAACTTTCGTGATAGATAGATGGCAATGTGTTATGTCTTGTCTTATTTGACCTATTATCATTTTTTTCCTTTTTTTTAAGAATTATATTTTAAAATATAAATTGATAAAATTAAATTAAGATAAATTTATAAGAATATAATAAAAAATTATTAAATATGTAAAATCAGTTAATAGATCTAAGATAAGTAAAAAATAAAGAAGACATGATATATTATCAATATATAATAATTTTTTAAAAATAAAAATATATAAAATAATAATTTTTAAAATTAAATTAATTTTAAATTGAAATCAAAATAGTATCCAAATACACCCTTAGGATATATTAATTCGAGAGAAAATGAAAAGCGTGACAATTTTTTTTTTTATGGGAAATTATCATCAATGCATTTTTGTTGAAATAGCTGAAGAAATTATAGACGGCAATTCATTGATCCAAATCCCAAAATTATTCATGTCTAGGGGTGGTAATATTGAACACGACAAACCAACACGATTCGAAAACGATACGATTATAGCAAGTTAGGATTGAAATTTCGCGAGTTCGGGTCAAAGCATGTTGACCCATTTAATATTAAACGTGTTCAGATCATAAATGGATTCAACTCATTTCAACTCATATACCTGTTTATTTTTTTATTATTTTTCTAGTACCAACACCTCTACAAGTGACCGCCTAACTCTTCTTTGCGGCAATTGATATTCTGAGACCAAGAAGATAAAAAAAAAAAAAAAATGTCAAGCCACATGTAAAAGTAACTACTTGTCGGGTTGACGGGTTTAGTAGATATTCGAATTGGTGGGTTGACGGGTTTAGTAATTATCTATTTAATTTTCATGTCTAATCGTGTCGTGTCGTGTCGTGTCAATCCGTTTATTTTTGTGTCGTGTTCATGTTACAAAATTAGACACGTTTATTAACCGTGTCGTGTTCGAATTGGCTTGTCATATGTAATTATCTCAGAATGACGTGACCCGCCAATCCAAACACGACATAATTGCCACCTCTATCCATGCTTTGCAGAAGCAGGGGCGGACCTACATGTAGTGTTGGGGCCATGGAATTTTAAAAAAATTATATATATGTATGTAAAATATATGTTTAGAATTTAAAATAAATTAACCTATCTAAATATATGAAATTAGTTTTACATAAATATTATAAAACAATATAATAGTAAAAAAAATTATTGAAGCTGAAATGATATAATTAAGAAATGCAATTTGATTATTTTCATGGTTTGGTACAAATTCTTTGATTTTGAAAAGTTATCTATTATATTTGAATTGTGTCAATGAATAGTAAAGATAAGGAAGTTTAAAATTTATATATATCTTGAAGTAAACCTTATTTTTACTTTTCCAGTTTTTAAAGTTACCGAAGTAATTTTTTTAAATAGGAAGTTTAAAATTTATATATATCTTGAAGTAACCCTTATTTTTACTTTTCCAGTTTTTAAAGTTACCGAAGTAATTTTTTTAAATTATGAATATAGTAAAAATTAAATTTCGAAATAAGATGGAAGACGATTTTTTTATTATATTATTTGATAGTATATATTAAAAAAATTACAAAAAAAATTGATAAGGAAAGCAGCAATTGACCCTCCCTATAATTCAATCCTAGGTACACCCCTGCGCAAAAGCTAAATTTGGTCATAACCGTGGTTAGAGATTTGGATGCCTTGAACGAAAGCTTTTTAAACAACATATTTTTAATTATTTAAATTTATTTTTCTAATTTCTTTATATGCAAAATCACTTTAATAATTTTTATAATTTAAATTTTTTAATATAGCACTGTCAAGAAATACTATAGTTAATCCACTTAATTTATCCATTTAAAACACTAAATATTTATAAAAGTTACGAAGAGAATTAGAATATCGAATTAAATTTTACTTTCAAACCTCATGGATTTAAGAACTTATAAACAGAAACACAACACTACAAGAAAAATACAATTTAGCAACGAATTTTTTTATGTTGCTAATTTGCGACGAAATAGTGACAACATAAAAAATCATGGCAAATTCATTACAAATCCGTCGCTAATTAGCGACGACATTGCAACAAAAAACGAAGTTTTGAAATTTATTTCTTTAATTTTCCAACTATCTGTCGCTAATTAACAACGAATTAGTAATTGATTTATCTATTCAAAATTAGTGACGAATTAACAACAGATTCATTTAATCATAAATTAAAACTAAAAAAAATCAAATTTGTCGCAAATTAGCGACGGATTTACAACGATGTCAACTAATTATAAATTAGTCTAAAAAATTGTAAGCCGTTGCAAAATCTGTCGCTAATTAGTGATAGCTTTACGATAGAATTTTAAAATTATTTTTTTAAGTGTTCCTTTGCTAATTCGCCACTAATTTACAAATCCATCACTAATCCACATAAAAAAAGTATACTACATAGTTAATATAAAGTACAAAAAATTACAAAAATATCAATAGCCTAGTTGTGGAGCATATACCCTCTCACAACAAGGATGCGAGTTTGAACGGCATGCCCGATATAATCTCATAATATTCTTTGTGAGTCGGTCGCTAAATTTAGCGATGATTTAACAATCGTCTTTATTACAAACTTAATTATAATATTATTAATTAAATGATCGTTGTAAATCTGTCACTAATTATCACTAAATTACTTTTCTCTTGTAGTGCAAATCAAATTCATAATCTAACGAATGATAATGATAAAAAGAAAAATAAAAGATGATAGGTTGCAGTTATATAGGGTTATAAAAGAAATAGAATTAAGAAATTAGTAAAAAAATTAATAAAAAAGTGCCTTTTAAAAGTTTTTTTTTTTTTTTGACATTTCACTCACTTCTTAAGAATAAATAATAATCATTTTAAATATTTTTTTAATAGAGAAAAGTTGACTTTTTCTGCAGGCGTTTTTTTTTTTTTTTTAAATATGAGCTTCGAACATATATTTCATTTTTTTTTTTAACTAATACAATATCAAGAGGCCTTTTACCAGGTAAGAGGTTTTAGGCAATTACCTTAATCGCCTTAACCATTCCCACAGCTCTGAACAAGGTTATGCTAATATCATGGTTGAAGGAGACTCTCTGGTTGCTTAGCTGAAGCTTAAGAAGACCAAGTGTGATCTTTTTTTTTAAGGGAATCTTGTTCTAATCCAATTTTCATCGGTCTTATTCACCTACTTCAAAGAGGAGGGAAATATGCTCGCTCATTTGTTAGCCAAGTTAGGCGTCAATCCCTAATCATTTATATCTCTACATTTTATGTAGACCTTTTTGGTTAAATAAATATATTATTCACTTCCTAAAAGCAAAAAAGAAAAAGAACAAGAGCTATACTTAAAGCATATTGGCCTAACATTTGCAGGGTAGTCCTTAATATATATATATATATATATATATATATATATATATATATATATATATATGTTTATCAACGATGTTTTTTTTTTAAAAAAAATTAATAAAGAAACCCGTCACCGCTATTTAAAGATACACATAAGACTCATGTTTAAAGAAACTCGTCACCGCTATTTAAAGATACACATAAGACTCATGTTTTACAGAAAATTTGAAATCGAAACATAAATATAAAAATCTCAATACTAATCATCTTAACCAATTTAAGAAATTGTTTAACAAGGTCAAAATAACTCTTGAACCCATTTTTTCACTCAAGTAGCTGGCCTGTTGAGGATAAGTCTTACAGACTCTTACTCCTAAGACGGCTAGCGATTGATAGTGCTGGCATCACCTTCTAGGATTAAAGTCTCAAGCCTTCCTTTGTTTGCTAGCCAATGGAAGACTTTCTACAAACTACTGCGATTATTTCTGTACATTCAGCAGAGGAGGTTATGTGCGCCCTTTTGAAGCATGCAGCTAACACCTTCCTTGGGGAAAATTCTAGCATGGACCAATAGTTCATGAACTAATTGTATTGATAAGTTGTACTGCGTGTAATATAAGTTGTACGATACAACTTATCAATGCATTTAGTCCACGGGTCCACGGTCCATGTAAGAATTCCTCTTCCCTTGGTGGTCTCTAGTCTCGTACCTGTATTGGAAGCTATCCAAATCCCATCTACGTTAATATTTGCACTTCCGGGAGGTTATGGCTGCCAAGATCAATGCACAATGAGGAGGGTCTGTCAGGCTTTCCGGAGGTTCTCTTAGCTGTCATGTGCTGTATTGCTTATCTTACAGTATATTTACTTGGCTTGAAAATAAAAAGAAAAAAGAGTGAAAAATATAAATTTAAAGATAAATGGATCATTTATATAGTTTGGTTAAAAAGAAAAGATAAGAACGAAAATAAATTACGTTAAAAAAATAATCGGTCTAAATTTAAATAAATTGAGATATAAATTAATATAATATTTGCCATTTAATTCTATTTCATCCCGACTAAATAAAATAGAAGTAAATTACATTCCTCGAATGAAAGTAAATGTTCCTTTCTCCATCCCCTTCCATCTCCTCCTCTCCACCTCTTTTGGGAACAAATCTAGGGTAAAAGTGTCACCATTTATTTGCAAAATAATAATAATAAATAAATAAATATGTTGACAATATATATTGTGATATCTATTAGTGATTGACACAATTTGAAGTGAACTGAAGTAGCCTTAAAATCAAAATCTGCTTTGAGATCTTATGAGATTATTTACCCAAGATTCTGCATATATTTGCAAGCACAAAGAGTGGAGGATCTTTGAGAAAAATCATGATGGAAGCAATAACATAGTGAAACTATGAAACCACATATGTATATTCCAATAGTTTCCTAGCTTACATAAACAACAAGTCTCTGAGTTAATATATATATATATATATATATATATATGTATATATCCATTAAGTTGAAGGAGTTGGTGGATAGTTGAGTAAGAAAGAAATCTGAGTGATCTATTCGCTATTACCTACACAGATTGTGTGAGATAGAGAGATGCTCATGAAATTCTATTGAGTAGATCAGTACTGAGTGAAATGATTTCTCTATACTTTATAAGGGTCTGATGCATGCAATCTGTTGAGAGTTTTATGTTGTTCTTATGAAAGCATGCATTAGTGATTCAAGCTATATCGGTTACAATTGTTCTATATTTATTGAAGGTACTTGGATCGTGTTTTATTATCAAAGCTCAAAACTTTTCTAGTGGGGAGGTTGTCAATGTCAAAGGAGAACCTGTTGAGTTGCAGCAATGACGATTGAAAGGTGTTCAATCCGTGAAGTTGAGTGCAACAAAGGTTGTCTATAAGTTTAACAAATGAACACTGTTGTTTGTGTTCTATTAAAGTTCCTAAGGGATCACTTGATGTATGAGATAAGTGTTATCCTTGTAAAGTTTTTAAAGTTTTTAGTAGAGTTTTTTACTGGCTTGGGACCCGCAGGTGTAGGCTTATTATAGCTGAATTGCATTAACAATTTGTTGTGTCTGTTAAATTTTTTTATTTCTTATTTGTCAAACTAATGCACTATCACACGAGAGTTTAACAATAATACAAGAAATTGACAAGCCAAACCTTACAAGGGGTATCAGAGTATTGGTCACTGTATTAGAGTTGCTACTAATATAGCAGGTGAGATTTTGAAAGTTGATTTGGAAAAATATATCTAGACCAGTAGATGAAGAAAACTCTGTCACACAACCACTATTGCTAAAGAGCACAAATTATGCATATTGGAAGACCAGGATGAGAATCTTTATTCGAAATTAGGATATTGCTGTATGGAAGGCTGTTGAAGTTGAACGGAAACCACAAACAAAAGCGAGTACTAGTGCTGAAATGTTTGAGGAGAAACCAATCCTTGAATAGAAATTGAGGAGTGCCAACTTGCCAATGCTAATGCTAAAGTTTTAAATACTATCTTTTTTGCAGTTGGACAAAAGGAATACAAGTTGATCTCCACTTGTAAATCTGCTAAGGAAGCATGAGACAAACTACAAACAATATCTAAAGGAACTAGTATAGTTCAAAAATAAAAAAGACAACTACTAACAACTCAATTTGAGGAGTTGAAGATGGGTGAACATGAGACTATAGCAATGTTTGGAAACAAGTTGAGAGATATTGCAAACCAGACAACCATCTTAGTAAGGTCTATTTAGAAGAGAAACTTGTTTGAAAGATGTTGAGATCCTTACTATCGAGATTTCAACCCAAAGTAGCAGCTATTGAAGAGTGTTGAGATGTGTCAACAATGTAATTGGATGCATTAATTGGTTCTCTTTAGACCTATGAAATGAATTTGCAGTCTCAGACAAAATCTAAAGAAAAATAAGTTACACTTAAAGTCAGAGGAGAATCGGATAACACTTCTGATAACGACATAGGGTTGTTAAAAAGAAATTTCAACAAAATACTGATGAAGCGTAACAAAATGTACAAACCTTTCAGCAAATCATTCAACAAGAAATCCGAAGTTTCAAAAAGAGCATATATTAAAAAAAAAGTGTCATGAATGCGGTAGAATTAGGCATATTTGCATTGATTGTGGAAATCTAAAAAACAAGTTGAAGAACAAATCTTACAATACCATGTTGAGTGACCATGAGGATGAAACATAGGATTATCTAAAAGAGGTGAGTACTGATGAAGGAGATGATGCCAGTCAGTCTAAAAACATTACATTCAACGTAATAGTCAAAGAAGTAGCCACTGACAATAAAGAAGATGTGACTAGTAGTGATGATGAAAACCTAAGGTATTTTTAGATGAGTATGAATTATTGTACTCAAAATGGGGCGAATGTGTGAAGCAAATCAAATAATTAAAGAAACAAGCCATAAAGCTCAATCAACTTCTTAGTGATCGGGTCAAAAGTTGAGTACATGTGAAAGTGAACTTGATCAAAAGAAAAAGGAATTGGAGCTAAAAGATCAACCATTACTCACAAGAAATCAGCTACTAATGAATGTTGAATTAGTTATAAAGAGGTTGGACACTAGAAAGGCAAAATTAGATGAAGTACTAGCATTCAAAAAGTCACCACATGACAAGACAAGGCTAGGTTACAATGAATTCAACAAGAGTGCTGCTACCTATCATGTTGATATGCTAGTTGCTAAGAAAAAGAATCAACTAAATAAGTATAATGAAAATCCCAAGAAACTAATTGCTCAGTATGACTATTGTTGTCTTGTAGGTTACAGGTGGAAGAGATGTCTAAAGAGACTTAAAGACATGCAACATAAAAGGAAAGGTGTAAATCTAGAGTTTGACAAAGGTAAAAAATTCCCACTGGTGAAGTGTATCTGGATCAGAAAAGAACTCTTAACAAATGTAGTTCACATGTCTCTTAAAGCCTCAATGAAGGACACATGGTATCTTGACAGTGGATGTTCGAGGCATATGATAGGAAGAAGGGAATTTTAGTTTATTATGAATCTAAGAGTTGTGGTTTTATCACATTTGGTAATGGTTCTAAAAACAAAGTTATTAGCACTAGTGTACTAAATATTAAAGGTATGCTAAAACTCAAAACTCTACATGTAGATGGATTGAAAGCAAATTGATAAGCATAGTCAACTGTGTGATGAAAACATGCTTATCAAGTTTGATAAAACCAAATGTCTTGTTGTTGATAACACTGGAAACTACGTAATCTCTAAAAATAGAACAATTGATAATTACTATTAAATATGCATGGCAAACTCTCACATATGTATGCCATCTAAAGCTGATGATGTTGAATTATGACATCAAAGTTTAAGACATGTTAATCACCATCAGTTGAAACTTCTGAGTTCAACCGGAGCTGTTCGTGGTTTACCTAAACTTACTAAAGTTAGCAAGAGTATCTGTGATGCATGTCAGAGTAGCATACAAATAAAGGTGTCACATGTGGGATTTCAACAAATTAACACAACATCAATTCTTAAAATTATTCACATAGATTTGTTTGGACCCACTCAAACAAAGAGTATTAGTGGTAAAAGGCATGCATTAGTATGTATCGATGATTTTTCAAGATTTACTTGGGTAAATTTTCTAAGACATAAATCAGTTGCATTCGAGGCATCCCAGAGGCTATTTGTGGTAGTACAAACTCAGAAAAGTGCAAATATGAAATGCATAAGAAGTGCCCACGGGAAAAAGTTTGGCAATAGCTTGTTCATAAAACTATGTGCTAAGAATGGAATTCACTAAGAATTTTCTTCATCAAAAACACCACAATGTCGAAAGAAAGAATAAAACTATTCAGGAAATGACACGAGTCATGTTGAATGCCAAGGAGCTGTTACATAAAGAGCAGGCAAAGGCAATAAACACAGCAACACACATTATCAATCAAACATATTCCAGGCCTCATTCCAAGAGCTTATAAGATTTAGAATGGTTGAAAGTCACAATTGAGTTACTTTCGTGTTTTTTGAGAATAAGTGTCATATTCTGAATGATGGGGAACAGTTAGAAAATTTTGACAAGAAAAGTGATGAAAAAATCTTTCTTTAAGTACTCTAACAACAGTAAAGCCTTCTGAGTGTACAACAAAAGAACGCAAGTTGTTATGAAGTTAATCAATGTAGTTGTAAAAGATCTCTTCAAGAAGTGAAAAACAGAATGAATTTAAAGCAGATGATAATGAGCCTGTGAAGATTACTTATAAGACTATCTCAATAGATTAACTTAATAATGTACAACATATTAAACCAGTCATAGAGCAAGGGGGAGTTCAGCAAAAAGTATCATCATCCAAAGTAAAAAAATATCATCCAATTAACTTAATTATTGGCAATATGGATAAATCAAGAAGAACAAGGGATGGAATAAAGGTTGATTACAAAGAGATGGTAAGATATGTTTGTTATATATCAACATTTGAGCCGAAGAATGTCAAAGAAGCATTGACAGATGAATATTGGATTATTGCTATGCAAGATGAATTGCAATAGTTTGAGGAAAATGATGTCCCCGAGCTTGTTCAGAGACTGAAGAATGTTAATATTATAATAACTAAGTGGGGATTCTGAAATAAAACAAATAAGCTTGGGAACATTGACGGGCAGAAAATAGAGGAGCATGCTTCAACGGGAAAAAACAGAGAAAAAAAAAACCCGCAAGCCTTAAAGGCCGCACGGAAGCGTTAAAATCATACCTTTGCGCGATTTAAACCTACTAGGTTGAGTAGGAGTGGATTGAACGACAGGAATTGCTTCGCCTTACCCACTTGAAGAAGCTTCCGGTTGAAAACCCGCTAACCTCCTACTTCGTCTTGTTTGCATGAACGCCAAGCCTTTCAGCTCTCAGAATATGCCACTGCCCAACCTCTAGTCGGTGAACACAACAGTGAAGAAGAACGGTCTCAAGTCTCCTTGGTTCTCTTGCTATTAGTTAGCAAAGCTTCAAGGAAAACAACAAAGGAGAAGGAGACGTTAGAGTGAGAGAGAGAGAGAGAGAGGCGTGAGTCTCTATTGTTGTTAGGAAGATTAAAGTTTTTCTTTCACCAGAGACTTGTTTTATTGGTCAGCCAAAACTAGGTCTCTAATTATCTGATAAACATATCCCCGAGATATCATATTTCAAACACCCAGATGTTATCCTGATAATAAGTTTGGCTTAACTCTAAATTCATCTGAACCGTATCTGAAAAAAAATCCTACGGTCCAAGCTATTGGGTCGAAATAATATTTATTATTTTTCTGGAGCCAAAAGGCCCAAAATAATAAAGACTAACTATTTATTTTCTGGACTTATATAAATAACCCAATAAATAATTAATGAGTTCAAATGAACCAAAATAATTAATCTGTAATTATTTATTTCTTGGACTTATATAAATAACCCAATAAATAATTAAACATTAATTATTTCTCTTAGTTTAAGCCCAGGTTAATTTTCTAATTATTCATACTGGACCTAGGCCCTGAATAATTAATTAACCAATTAAACCAGATAATTAATTTCTCTCAACTCTAATTTTTTATTTTATTTTTTTATTTATTTTATTCCAATCTAATAATAAATTAGACATCCTGAATAAAATAAAATAAAATAAAATCCTCTTGAACTGAGACCAATTCCTCAACCCAAAATTAATTAGGACTTACGGGTTATTCCAATGACCAAAAAGACACATCGCCTTGGCTGCTAAAATGACCAAAATATTCCTACTATATAAATAGTTGTATTTTGCATTTTAAATATTTTCTAATATCACCATAAGGAAATATTAACCCTAAGGACAATGTTGCATTAGCAAAGTCTCCGACCTACAGGTGAAATGACTAAAATACCCTTCTACACATCGCTGTACATTTAAAGAGGAAAAAGTGTACTAACACCTCTCTAAATGACATCTACCATCCTTAGACTTCTAGTCCAAAAATCCACGACTTCTTGGAGTGTTTCCACTTTCCAAGGGAGCTACTCTAAAGCAAACATTCGAGTCATGTTTCTCAGGATCCTTGACATTTTAGACCATTCGGACAACCATAAAGGGCGATATAGTGCAAAAACTATCTTGTACAAGTCTGTCTTAACTAACCAGTTACATATACCCAATACACAAGTATATTGGTTCTACTATAGAACCTCAACTATAGCATATCAAGCATATGCTTACAGCTTCGTCAGACCACCAACTCATACTCAAGTCGTAGAGTACTAGTCCACGCTGTAGTGGTAGTAGTCTAGATTTCTATCATATAGTACTTTTAGAAACCACTACTACAGGTCCTGTCCTACGTATTCGAAATACGCTTATGTTATGAAGTGAGTGGACTACTCACTGGCTAAAGGTAAGCCATTCTCCATTTAGAATTCATAACATAATAATCTAAACATGATGAGATTCACAATCTCATCAATAGGTTAAGAACAAATGTTTATGTGTTAAATAACCCGTGATCCATACCTTACTGTGAAAGACCACCATTCACATGGATCACTTATTTAAACACAATGGGTCTGTTCCAAACGAAAATTGTGCACAAACAAAAAATAAATTCACAAACAATTTCTAAAAATAAATTCTTTTATTAAAATATTCGATTTTACATCAGAAACCTAGTCTAAGATGGCATATAATCCAACAAACATAATAAGGAATAAAGCAAGATTTGTTGCACAAGGATATATACAAGTAGAAAGAGTTGATTTTAATGAGATGTTTGCACCTATAGCAAGGCTAAAATCGATACCAATTGTCACGGATCGTTTTTCCTACAACTAACTAGCCGTGATGCCTGTAACTTAGTTAGGCCCGAGTCAACGTCACACACCGGCCTCTTCCGAAGTCGTTTAGAGACTTAAAAGTAAGCTTAAGTGGTTTCGCAATAGATCACAATGAAAATGATTGAAAATGACAATGAATGATATGAAAATGATAGAAAACGACACTAAAACGGAAGTTAACTAGCACCCGATTGCATAAAAGTAGTCATTTTATTGAACTGAAAGTGAGTACAAAGTATTTACAACAAATATTGGTGAGGGAGAGATGACTAGCAGTTACCCATGCAAAGAATTTTGTTCTTCAGTAAATAGATGTGAGGAGTATATTCTTGAATGGGTTTTTACAAGAAAAAGCCTATGTTAAACAACCCACAGGGTTTGTCAATTTTGAATTTTCGAACCATGTGTACAAACTGAAAAAAGAACTTTATGGTCTAAAGTAAGCACCAAGAGTATGGTATGAAAAGGCTTACAAATTATTTACTCAGAAGAGATTATTAACGAGGAGGAGCTAACAAGATAATGTTTATCAAAAACTTGGAAAGAATTTCATTGTTGCATAAATTTATGCCGATGATATTGTATTTGGCTCAAAATTGGGAAATATGTCAAAAGACTTTATTGAACTTATGCGAACTGAGTTTAAAATGAATATGGTTGGTGAGTTAATTTTTTTTCTTGGTCTACAAATTAAATAGACAAAAGATAACATCTTTAAGTTACAAACAAAGTATGCTAAAAGTCTAGTAAAAAATTTCGACTTGTCTACAACAAAGGCAGTCAGAAAACCTATAAGTGCTGCATAAAAGAAGACAAAGGAAAAAAAGTAGATGAACATCTACATAAAAGCATGATAGATGGGTTGCTATATCTGACAACTAGTAGTCCTAATATTAGTTACAATGTTACTGTTTGCACAAAATATTAAGCATGTCCTAAAGAATCACACTTAACGTCAATTAAGAGAATTCTGAAGTACGTGAGTTGAACGTCAGAATATACTATTTACTTCAGTAAGGATTCAAATTTGCACTTATTTGGAAATAGTGATGCTGATTCAGTTAGAAATTGTGATGATCGTAAAACTATATCTAGAGGTTGTTTTTATTTGGGAAACAATCTTGTAACAGAACTGCATATCACTATCAACAGCAGAAGCAAAATAAATTGCAGCGGGTAGTTGTTGTACTCAACTGTTATGATGAAATAGATGTTGGAAGATTATAATGTCTATCAACGGGAATTGGTTATCTACTATTACAATAGAAGTAATATTGATATTTCAAAGAATACAGTCAAATATAGTAGAACAAAATACATTGACATCAGACATCATTTCATCAGAGATCTTGTAGAATAACAGGTTGTGAAGATAGAATATGTGAACACTCAAAAACAACTTACGGACATCTTCACCAAGCCTCTTTGTAATAACCCACATATTTCTAGTAGTAGTATACTTTATCTTCGTAGGATGTCGCCCCATCTGAATTCCCAAACAATGGATCTTTACAACGGATTAATAAACTTAACACAGCCAAATCATTCTATGACCATAAAATGAATTGGTTATTCAATTGATCATAACTTTGAAAGTACATCTCGATCAAGTTTTTTACAATATAACTTCAACGATACAAATCAATAATAGTTTCTTCACCGTCACTCTTCCATTGCACACTCTAATCACTAACTTTTACAATAGAGCCTCTTTTCTTATGAAATCTTTAGGCAAAACAATCTTTTAAAGTTCTATTTTCTTCTTCCCTTTTCTCTCTCTTTTTATCCTTATTTTCCATCCTTCTTCTTTTTCCTTTCTCTTCTTATTCTATTGGTTTCTTTTTCTCTTTCTATTTTTTTTTTCTTTCTTCTTCCTCTCCCTTCTCTTATTTCTAGATCTTTCTCTCTTTCTCTCTATTTACCTCCTTCTCTCTTCTCTTAATTTCTTTGCCTCTTCTCTCTTCTCTTCTCTTCTCTTTCTTTCTTTCTTCTTCTTTTTTTTTTTTTTTTGCCTCTTTCACCTTAATTTCAATCCTCCTTCTCTCTTCTCTTAATTTCTTTGCCTCTTCTTTCTTCTCTTTCTTTATTTCTTTTCTTTTCCTTTCTTTCTTTCTTTTTTCTTTTCTTTACCTCTTTCACCTTAATTTCTTCTTTCTTTTCTTTTCTTTTCCTTTCTTTCTCTCTTTCTTTCTTCTTTTCGTTGCCTTTTCCACCTTAATTTCGGTCCTTCTTCTCTCTTCTCTTATTTTCCTTGCCTCTTCTCTCTTCTCTTCTCTTCTCTTTCTTTCTTTCTTTTCTTTTTTTTGCCTTTCTTTCCTTCTTTCTTCTTTTCTTTGCCTCTTCCACCTTAATTTCAGTCATTCTTCTCTCTTCTCTTATTCTTCTCCCTTTTATTCTATTTATAGTGATTTTAGGAGGCTTATGGAGGAAGCTTTATGTAGGAATCTTAAGTAAGTGCTTAAGTAGCATGCTTACATAAGAGATTATCTAAGATACTTATGCAAGAAGTAATGGATTAGGATAGAAATACATGGAAAGTGACTCATCACTTCTAGAAACCTTTAAAAGCTTATAGAATACTTTACAAACTTTTAGAATATTATAGAAAATGAAATGGTCAAATTTGGTCTAAGGTGGTCAAAGTATAATTAATGAATTAGGCAACCTCATCTTATATTTATTAAAGTTTAAAGGTTACTTGTCCAAATTGAAATTCTATTATTATTATTATTATTATTATTATTATTATTATTATTATTATTATTATTATTATTATTATTATTATTATTATTATTATTATTATTATTATTATTATTATTATTATTATTATTATAGGAAGAATAATAATAAGGATAATATTTATATCAATAATAATAATAAAACTAATAGTAATTATATGTAATAATAATAATAATATAATATTAGTAATAGTAAAATAATATTTATAGTGATAGAAGCATAATAATAGCAATAGTAACGATGGAAATGATAATAACGCTTCATATAATAATTATAATAATAGTAATAAATACTAAAATAGGAAGAATAATAATAAGGATAATATTTATATCAATAATAATAATAATAAAACTAATAGTAATTATATGTAATAATAATAATAATATAATATTAATAATAGTAGTAATAGTAAAATAATATTTATAGTGATAGAAGCATAATAATAGCAATAGTAACGATGGAAATGATAATAACGCTTCATATAATAGTTATAATAATAGTAATAAATACTAAAATAGTTTTGATATAATAATAATAATAATAATAATAATAATAATAATAATAATAATAATAATAATAATAATAATAATAATAATAATAATAATGGTACAAGTAAGTTTCATAATTTTTTTACGAAATATAAAATAGACTATTTCTCATTAAATAGAAAATATAATATCTTTTATAATATATTTAGAAGCTTATGGAAGATGACTCACCAAATCTAGAATATTTTAGAAGATTACAAAATATTTTAGAAAATATCAGAATATTATGAAAAATATAAAGTAACATAAATATCTAAATTTTATTAAAGTTGTGGGCTCTACATATAAAAATATCAAACAACTTTATTAAAGTTTTGAACCCCATATAATTATTATAAAGGTATTTAGCAAAATTAGATTTGTCTTCTTAAGTTACTTAACCAATTTGAATTCCTCTTTCTTTTATAAAATATAATATATACTAAATATAATTTTTTATCAAATATAATATATATATATATATAATAGATTATTTCTTATAAAATATAATATATAGAAATATAAAATTTCTTGTAAAATGTAAAATTTATTATCAAATAATTAATATATGAAATATATTTTTTTATCAAACAATATCCATATAAAATATATTTTGCATAAAATATTTATTTCATAGAAAATGATTTAAAAGAAATAGTTTTATAAAATTTATAAAAAAGCAGGATGTTACACTCTTGATGCTACAAGATTTAAAGAATTACGAAAAGTATTGGGAGTTTGTTCACCTTGACACTAAGAGCTTCTGTGTCAAATTATTTATGTAAATATCTATTTATTCTTTAAAATTTTAAAAACAAAAAAAAAGTTACTGTTTTGGATACAGATGAAGATATGTTGCAAGCATACAGAAGTTGTGACATGACTACAACTTTGTAAAAAGAGGCACTTACACAAATTAGATGTTACAAAAGATTGCACCCTTTTTGGTATTCTCACAACAATATTAAGGTGGTAACTAAAATACAAAGAGTTGCAAGATTTCAAAAAAGGTCAAATGTTTTCAAGATCAGTCGTGTATGATTCTCTATTCATTCTATAAAAAGGTAAACGCATTACTTTAGCTACTGCAATACACATCTCTCCGATGACTGCTAACCTTAACGAATGGCAGAGAAACCATAAAGACAATTATGTCGTGCCTTGGCTACTGCTGATTTCTCAGAGAAATAGCCATTTTCTCGTGAAGATTCTGCATAGAATATAGCAACAACTATAGAGCTGGGTACTAATATCTCTCGCTCGACTTCTTTTGTTACTTCTCATATCTCTATTAATACTTGTCAAGATATTGTCGTGTTGTTTGAAGATGTTACACAATTTATTGAGTGCTATGTTCTTAAGGACAATATTGAACCTCAAGTAGGGTATAGATTTTCTATTCTTGAAAATTTAGTGGTAAAATGAGAAAAAAAATGGTTAATGTTGGTATTGTTGAAACGTCATCTTTTGTTGTGTACCCCTCTCTTGTTTAAATATTCAAGGAGATTAATACTGAAAAAGCTATTTTTGATTCAATAGAGGCATCGAGTAATAAATCTTTGCAGTGTAAAGAGGATTTTTCTGAGTTTTACCAAATGCATCTCTAGATCACATATACACTGTTGATCCTATGCTAGTACATGCCCTTAATTCATATCTGTTTCTTGGTTAATTGCAAAGTGTTTTAGAAAGAAGAGAGAAACTATTCTTGGCAATAGAGAAGTATGAAGTTGATTATGGTAATATAGGAACATCAGTTCAACAAACTTCAACTACATAATAGTTGTGGAAAGAGATTGATGATGATTCTGTTAGTTCTGACTCTTAAAGTAAGGATGGACTTGGTCACGAACAAGACAAGGGAAAGACCATCCTTGAAGCAGTGGCACCTAATGTGGAGTCTAAGAATGAGGTAGAAGTTGTAAATGTGAAGAAGGGAGCAACAAAAAGAAAGACTAGACAATCTAGCCAGAAGAAAGAAGAGCCTATCAAGAAAGCAAAAACTCAACAAAATATTGTTGAGTTACACAAATTTTGTAATGATACAAGTGAAGGACAATCTCATGTCATTTCCAGTATAGGTGTATTGGAAAGGAATATTGCCTTGTTAAAGTTTAACCATCTTGGCCTATGTGAAGCTTTATTGGATGCAAGTCTGTTGGCAACAATAGATTACGTTGAAGAGTACAAAGATGCTCTGGTAAGGGAATTCTATGCCAATCTAAAGACAATAATTATAAGCAGCAAAGCCCCATTTTATCAATATGTTTTTGTACGAGGAGCTTTAATCACATTCACCCCATCTTTATCAATGATATTTGAGATTCTATATTTAAATAAGACAGAAGATCTAGGTGATGAAGTTGATCTAGAATATATGTGCAAGGTTCTAACCAATGGCACAGTTAGTAGTTGGCCTGAAAATGGCTATCTTAAATCCTCACAGTTGACAAGATTTTACTTCTCACTTTATAAAATCTCTTGTTACAACTGGATGCTCGCTAACAATGTCTCCATTTTATTAAAGAAGAGAGCAGTTCTACTGTACAAGATAGTGGAAAAAATGCCATTTAACTGCGGTGATCCTATTTTTTAAGAGATTGTTCATTATACTGATCTTTCTTCTACCAGTACTCTGTTGCTTCCATATCCCTACCTGCTGACTAAGTATCTACGACCTTGCCCAAGTCATGTTCAGTTGTCCTTTGAAACAATTGTCAACGACTTGAAGGCTCTGCGTCCGCATTTGAAAAAGCCATTTGTGTTGAAAATTCTACAGCTACACTGACACCCCTAAGGAAATCCTCTAGACTTGAAGGCTAAACTTCTATAAAATCTATTAGTGTTCTATTTAGTGTTGTCAAGCCTCTATCCTCATAACTAACTAGTCGATCCTATATTATTGATCATCTTCAACGTCTTCAAGTCTCTATTGATTCTCTTACTTCTCAGGTTCATGTCTTACTCAAAGAGGTTTACCAAGTGTGAGATGATCAGAGGACTTTATACAACATTCTCACTCGCTCTAACTAATCTTATCCTTGATACTCTTTGGCTCCGTTTACTACGAAAAAGGGGAGTGTTTGTTTTTAGTGTTGGACCTACCTAATGTTGATGTTGTTTTTTATCAGGATGTTTCACGGATATTTTGTTTCTTGCTTATTGCACTGCTACATTATGGCTATAATAGTAATTAGGCTGCTTGCCTTCTTGGGATTCTACTTTTGGATATTGTTATCTGCTACTGCTACATCTAAATCTGCTATAGCTATATTTCTGAGCTAGTGACTCTATGCTAATTAGATATTATGTTGCTATTATGTTAGTCACTACTTGATATTCTCATGTTATTTGTCTTTCGTGATTGGATGTACTTGCTATTTCTACAATGACGAAACTTCAATGAAGACACAGCGAATGACAATTAGGATTTAGAAGCTATTTTGCGTCAAACAATGCCAAAAAGGGAGATTGTTGACGATATGTATTGTGATGTCTATTAGTGATTGGTACAATTTGATGTCAACTGAATTAGTTTTAAAATCAGAATCTATCGTGAGATCTTGTTAGATTATTTACCCAAGATTCTGCGTATATTTGCAAGCACAGCGAGTAGAGAATCTTTGAGAAAAATCAGGATGGAAACAGTAACATAGTGGAACTGTGAAACTGCATATGCATATTTCAACAGTTTTCTAGATCACGTAAATAACAGGTTTTTGAGTTAATACACACACACACAAAGATATATATATATATATATATATATATATATATATATATATCCATGAACTCGAAAGAGTTGGTGAGTGGTTGAGCAAGAAAAAAATCTAAGTAGTCTGTTTGCTATTACTTGTACAGATTGTGTAAGGTAAAGAGATGCTCATGAAATTATATTAAGTAGATCAGTATTAAATAAATGATTTTTGTATGCTTTAAGAGGGTCCAATGCATGCAATTTATTGAAAGTTTTCTATTGTTCTTGTGAAAGCATGCATCAGTGATTCAAGCCGTATCGGCTATAATTATTCTATGTTTATTAAAGGTGCTTGGATCGTTTTTTATTATCAAAGTTCAAAACTTTTTTGGTGGGGAGGTTATTGATGTCAAACGAGAACTCGTTGAGTTGCACCAACAATGATTGAAAGGTGTTCAATTCATGAAGTTAAGTGCAATAAAGGTTGTCCGTGAATTTGACAAATGAACACTGTTGTTTATATTCTATCAAAGTCCACCAAGCTTCACTTGGTGTATGAGATAAGTTTTTAGTAAAGCTTTTTACTGGTATAGGACCCGTAGATGTAGGTATTAACAGTGTAAGTCTGCGAAGTGATAAGGAGTTAAACAAATAATGGAATGATAAGGATGATAGCAAACTCACGGATGTAGCATAGGAAACATGGTTGGTGACAAAGACTTCTAAGAGTAAACAATTTCATAAGTAAATGGTAATTTAGTGGAAAGCAAATACAGCTACTCTACTTGATAGCTACTCAGCTACTTGATAGTTGTATTTAATATCTATCTAGTATCTTCTATCAGTATTTTTTGTTTATCTTATGCATATAGTAGTCTATATATACAGCCTTCCTGGGTGTTATAATAGGTAAGGAGAATAGCAAGATTCCAAACATGAATAAAACAAGCATGATTTTTTCTTTCATAGTTTTCTTTCCTTTCCTAAAATTCTATCTTTTCTCTTAGTATTAGAGCCATTTTCGGTCCTATCTCTTATTTTAGTTTCCATGACTTCATTATCTTTGAATAACTTCATTATCTTTGAATGTTGGAAACTTTGTCACACTTAAGCTCACACAAGCCAACTTTCTGTTACGGAAAGAACAAGTGTTATGGTTAACAGAGAGCCAAGATTTGGTAGGTCATTTCACCAATTCCAACAAAATATACTACTTCAGGTTCAAACATCACAGATACAAAAATAATACCCCACAGTTGGCATAAGAATTCATTACTTAGCAAAAGTCTGATCGTCTTCTCTGGTTGGATTATCGGAACTCTCTCGAAAGAAGCTCTTGGACTTGTCATTTGTTTAGACATGACACATGCAATCTGGGTAGTATTAAATGATGCTTATGCACAAAACTCTCAAAAGCGCGAATTCACACTACGACAACAATTGACTTGCCTTCGTAAGGATGATAACAAGACTGTAGGAGATCACATACGCATCTTTAAAGGTTTGTGTGATAATCTTGCTGCTATTGGAAAGCCTATACCAGATAAAAAAAAAGTCTCTTGCCTTCTCACAAGTCTTGGTCCACAATATGAAACTTTTACAACCACAATGTTGAAACCTCCAAGGCCAACCTACTCTGAGTTGATTTCGCACCTACAGAATCTTTATCAATGTCGTAGCTAGTTTTTAAATGAATCAAATGTGTCTTTTCCTCAACTCACTCCATATTTAGCTTTCTATAGCCAGCAATAGAAACATTCTCATAGTATCACTTCAAGAAATCGCAATAGTAACTTTACTTCCTCAGATCATAGATTCCAAACACAATAGTTTTGAAATCAACATCAAAGTCATTTAGAAAACTCAACACCAACTACACAGCAACAACAACGGTTACCACCTTCAGGAGAATATAGTATGACAGCAGTAGAGCGAGATCTGTATCGAAATGATACCTATCAATACTGTGAGAAACCAGGTCATATTGCCAAGATTTGCTGGTGGATACCCGAAAAAACATCTCAAAATGTTGCTATCCTACAAGTTCTTGCAACATTTACTTTAGATAACTCATGGTCAAAACAGAATGGACTTCTGATACAGGAGCTTCAAATTACATGACACGGAAGCAAGGTATACTGATTAATATTCATAAATATTCTGGATCTGATTTAATCATAAATGGAGATGGCTCTTCTATACCTATAACATGTATTAGTGATTCTTATGTTAAACAAAGGGAAAGATCCTTCCCCCTTCATGATGTCCTCTTAATTTCAATTTTTTTTTAAAAAAAAAATTACTTTCAATAAGTCAATTAACCTCCCAGTTTCCTGTTAATTGTGAATTTTTTTATGTTGATTTTTGTATAAAGGAACGAATGATAGGACATCCGTTAATAAGAAGGAAAAGAAAGGATGATCTGTACACTTTATCAGATGTACCAGAAGCACATTTCTCTCATCGTTTCAAATCTGGCACTGCAGATATTTGGCATCAATGCTTAGGCCACCCTCACACTTCAGCTGTTCAGTTGTTATACAATAAAGGATTAATTGATGTTACGGGTCCTTTACGGAATAAACATTTATGTGATAGTTGTCAATTAGGCAAACTAAGTAAACTACTTTTGCTCTGTTGGAACATACCAGTTCCAGTATTTTTGATAAAATTTATTGTTATTTGTAGGGACCTGCTCCAGTTTTATCTATTGGTAAGTTTCAGTTTTATGTATGTTTAGTTGATGATTTTTCAAAGTATACTTGGATTATTCCGTTGAAACACAAATCAGATTTTTTTGCTACCTATTTAGAATTTGAACAATATGTTGAAAGATAATTCCATAAAATAATTAAAATATGTCACTCCGATAGTGGAGGAGAATTTGTTAACTCTGTACTGTCCTCACACTTTCTGGCAACAGGGGTTATTCATCAGATTTATTACCCCTATACTCCAGAGCAAATAGGTATGGTTGAACAAAGGTGCTGAATTATACGCGAACTCGGTTTGACAATGCTGTTCCATAGTCATGCACCTCTTTTCTTATGGGTGGAAGCCTTTACCACAGCTGTTTTTCTTATCAATCGTTTACCATCTTCATCTCTTTGGTTTAATACTCCTTATTTCCTGTTACATAGAACTCATCCTGACTATAGATCACTTTGCATTTTTTGTTCTAAATGTTTTCCATATGCATAGGATACAAGAAGTCATAAATTTGACCCTAAAACTATATTGTATGTTTTTGTAGGATACAGTGACAAGCATAAGGGATACAAGTGCTTTCATTTGCCTAGTCGCAAGTTTTTCATTTCTCGTCATGTTATTTTTTATGAGACTATATTCCCATTTAAATATTCATCGTCTTCTCTTCCTACATCACATGTTCTTAATATATTTAATTCTTGGTTGCCTTTTTCTAACATAGTTCCTAACTCAGGTCGGCCTTCACAAGTAACTGGGTCCCTAAACTCTATTCCTTTACCACCTATTAATATTCATCCTTCCCCGTCTATATCATCTTCACCATACCCCTATGACGGACAATGTTGGGGTTGCATTTGATAGCCCGTCTTCTATCGTGCCTGCGTTCAACCCTAATCTACATCTTGCATAAGAGGCTGCATCAGCACCCCTTCCTTCTAGAACCACAACACAGTTCCCTGAAGCACCAAGTACTCATCCCATGATAACTCGATCCAAACTTGAAATTGTTAAACTAAATCCTAAATACGCCTTGTCAGTACAGTTATGTGCTCCAATACCTCTTAAACCCCAGATCGTAAAATCACCCCTAGCATATCCTGGATGGAAAGTTGCTATGCTTGATTAACTTACTGCACTATATCAAAATGAAATATGGCAATTAGTTCCCTGCACTCCTGATATGCATGTAATTAGCTCCAAATTGGTTTTTAAGTCCAAGCTCAAACCTAATAGAACACTAGATCGTCTTAAAGCATGATTAGTTGCTAAGGGATATCATCAAATTGATAGTATTGACTACACAGAGACGTTCTTTCCTATAATAAAACCAGATACAATTCGACTAATCTTGACTATTGTTCTTGTGAAATATTGGCCCATTCGCCAACTCAATGTCAAGAATGCTTTTTTTACATGGCCACAACGTTGAAGATATATATATGGAACAACTACCAGAGATGGCTGATTTCCAAAAACACCTACGCATGTCTGTAAGCTCCAACGTGCTCTGAATGGATTCAAACAAACCCCTCGTGCTTGGTTCGATAGACTCAGTGACTTTCTTATGTCCTATGGGTTTTTTTTATATTGTGGCTGATCCTTCTCTTTTTATTTTCCATTCTACCCGCAGTTTACTTGTCTTACTCTTTTACATTGATGATATCATTCTTATAGGGTTATCTATGGAGCTTGTTACCTTTTTTATTCAAATCTTAAGTTGTAAGTTCTCTATGAAAGATTTAGGATTGGTTCATCACTTTCTTAGTGTGGAGGTCTCCACCACAGCCGATAGGCTCCATCTGTCACAATCCCATTATGCGGTCACTATTCGTGAACGATCTGCTATGCTTCACTACAAGCCTATGCCTACGCCTTTAGAGGCCAAGCACCAACTTGTGCCAGATACTACACCTCTTGTAGATCCACGTCACTTTTGTGGCATTGTTGGTGCACTCCCTTATGTCACTTTCACATGCCCAGATCTCTCCTACTGTGTTAACTATGTTTCCCAGTTCATGCATAAGCCTACCATTGCTCATTTACGATTGGCTCACCGAATCTTTCGCTATTTGAAAGGAACAATCGATACTGGTATATATCTCAATGCCAATACAACTCTTGACTTATCTGCCTTCTTTGATGTGGATTGGGCTGGCTGCCCTACTACACGGTAGTCTACCACAGGGTATTGCACTTTTCTTAGCACCAATATCATTTCTTGGTGTGCAAAGAAACAACATACATTTCTTGTTCTAGTACTGAAGTCTAGTATCGTGCTATGGCTAACACTGTGATACCCCAACCCCATATGGGATTGGGATAAGAAGTGTGAATGGTATATAAGAATGGGCCTAAGTACCCATTGTCAACTTGGGATATCCATTTTACTCCAACGTGGACGGCGACCAAGTAGTTGACCGTGGGTGCTGCCATGCCCATAGTCACACTCTCGGGTCCACGGGCACAAGACGTGACATTTGGTATCAGAGTAGGTAACCAGCCCCCAGTATGAGAACTAAGTGCTACACCATGCGCGGTGGGAGTCACCTCTAGAATCCTATTGTCAACTTGGGATATCCATTTTGGCCCAGCGAGGACGGTGACCAAGTAGTTGACCGTGGGTGCTGCCAGGCCTATAGTCGCGCTCCCGGGTCCGCGGGTACGAGACGTGACATTTGGTATCAGAGCGGGTAACCAGCCCCCGGTATGAGAACTAAGTGCTACACCATGTGCGGTGGGAACCACCTCTAGAATCCCATGCCGTTTGGTTGGTCCTGGGTTTGGCCCCTAAAGTATGGGCACAGCGAGGACGCTTGGGCCTAAAGGAGGGATGAATGTGATACCCCAATCTCATATAGGATTGGAATGAGAAGTGTGAATGGTATATAAGAATGGGTCTAAGTACCTATTGTCAACTTGGGATATACATTTTGGCCCAACGAGGATAGCGGCCAAGTAGTTGACCGTAGGTGTTGCCAAGCCCATAGTCGCACTCCTGGATCCGCGGGCATGGGACGTGACAAACACTGTTGTTGAACTTACTTGGCTTACTTATCTTCTTAAGATCTACACATCTCACTCTCATCTCCTTCAGTTCTCTACTGTGATAATATTAGTGTTTTACATCTTACTATCAATCTCATCTTTCATGCTCAGAGTAAACACATCGAGTTGAATTACCATTTTGTACGTGAATGAGTTGCCCTTGGATTACTTGTCACTAAGCATGTGTCCTTTGCTACATAGGTTGCTGATATATTTACTAAACATGTGTCCAAGGCTAACCTTGCATATTTTCGCAACAAATTGTGCCTTCAGTCGCAGCTCAGTTTGCGGGGGGATATTAACAGTATGAGTTTGCAAAGTGATAAGGAGTTAAACAAATCATGGAGTGATAAGGATGATAGCAAACTCACAAACGTATCAAAGGAAATATGGTTGGTGACAAGGACTTCTAAGAGTAAACAAATTCCTACGTAAATGGCAATTCAGTAGAAAGCAAACACAGCTAGTCTACTTGATAGCTACTTAGCTACTTGATAGTTGTATCTAATATCTATCTGGTTTTTTTTATTAGTTTTTTTTTTCTTATGTACATAGCAGTCTATATATATAGCCTTCTTGAGTGTTTTAATGGGTGAGGAGAATAGCAAGATTCCAGACGTGAATAAAACAAGCACTATTTTTTCTTTCACGGTTTTCTTTCCTTTCCTGCAATTCTGTCTTTTCTCTGTAGGCTTGTTGTAGTCGCATTAACAATTTGGTATATCTGTTAAACTTTTTATTTATTGTTTGTCAAACTAACGCACTATCACAAGAGAATTTAACAACAACACATGAAATTGACAAGTCAAATCTTACAAAATAAAACAAAGAAATTTTTTAATTTCATTTTAACTATTATTTCCAAGAGGACTAAGAAAAAATCGACTTTTATTTTTAACATGGTGTGCTAACTAACAGAAAATTGGGAAATTAATAATAAAAGGAAAGAGAAAAGATGAAGGAATAAACCTAACTCCCATGATCTGAAATTATCCCTTTCTTTCAGTCTGTCATATGATTATTTTTCCACTAATGATAAAGCAAGAAATTAAAGTGACTGAAACCAGTATCATATAATGGCCCTTTTCTCTCTTTTGGAGAAATAATGCTACTACATCTTTTCAGCTTTAATTTCTCATTGAGGAGTCACTATCCAAAGAGTTTAGAAAGGACACAATTTGCGATTTGGTTTTAGTGCAGGTATTCAGGAAAGCCAGCCTTTAGTTAACTATAACTTTTTTTTAAATATAAATAAAGAGAACGTAATATAAATCAAACTCATAATTTATCACTTAATAACTAATATATATTTCTAATTAATTTATTTATTACCTCATTATTGGTTAATTATATATTCTGATCATTTTTTAACTCAACTTTCAGTTCACAAATTCATGAAGTTTCACATTCAAAATTGGCAAACTGAAGAATCCAAGATTAATGGACCGATTGGATATAGAAAAATAGTGTAGAATAAGCTTGAACACGAAAGTTAGAAATTAGAAGACATATATGATATCTCCTACATATATAACTCAAACTCAATACAAATTTGGTTTTTAACCTCTTTATTAACATGCGAGAAACCAAATATGATATGACTAGTAGTTTTTGAATGTAACTCAAGTTAAAAAGAGGCTTTGAATCAAAACAACGTACAAAGTAGATTAAAGTATAGTATTTTAGACCCAAAAGCCAGCTAGGGTTATCGGGGGTTAACAATTTGTATGCCTAAACTAGGATGGACTAATACTAGAAAAGAGCAAAAGACAAAGAAACCATCAAAATCTCAACCTTAAAGGCTTTAGCATTACATCTTTTCATGAAAGCAATACTTTTTCAAAAGAGACACCAAAAACAAGGACTCAACCTCTTCACCTATGGCTTTAAATCCCCTTAACATCCCCACTATCAAATTCTCTTTACACATCCGAAAAGAGCTTTGCTCTCTTGATGGGATTTCAATTTTCTTGGTCAGCAAACAATTCATTACAACCACTAGTGAAATCCCATACAAGCACCATTTGTTTTAGTGCTTATTATAGGCCTATTAATCTTCCCACAAATTCAAAGCAGAAGTCCATTATTTTTGTTTGCCTTTTTTTTGCATGTAAATTCAATGA
The DNA here is from genome assembly GCA_026120185.1 of Voacanga thouarsii. NCBI lineage: Eukaryota > Viridiplantae > Streptophyta > Magnoliopsida > Gentianales > Apocynaceae > Voacanga > Voacanga thouarsii. Next base: position 2,191,243 of record JANUWF010002200.1, read on the forward strand.
GCCAGAGTTTTTCTGTCGACCTTCTTTCTTTTCAAGTATCTTTTTGCTATTTTGCTACCAATGTTAAAGAGAGCTTGAAGCCCACAAATTCTTTTTGTTAACCCTTATGTGCTTATTTTGATGACCACTTGTTTCTTATTATTTGATGTTCTTCTTTGAATTGGGAATATATAATAGAGCACCACAAATAATCAATTAATATTCCTTTATTTATATTTTTTAATTACAAAAGAAAGTAAGTTGCGAAAATAGTTGTTTTAGAAATTAATATAACATTTTCATTTTTTTGAGAGAATAATTTTTCAATTTCATGTTTCCCTTTCGTAATATTATAGGTTTCTCTTTAGAAATAAAAAAAAACGCGCCTAAGTTATCTATCCAAAATAAAATTTTCAATTTTCTTAAACAAAAATCAAAAGTGAAAAGCAAACCAAAATATCTAAAGTCAGCATTTGATCAACAGAAAACTAAAAACAACTCATAGTAGGCAACTAAGAACATACATAATCTAGAATATATAGCATTAACTAAGAATATACATAATCTAGCTTATATAACACTATTGTTACACACAACACACATTTGAAGTTATCCCAAGTTGGTGTTTTTTTTTTTTTTTTTCCTTTTAAGGGTCTCCAAATTAATGTTATTACTTTATTATAAAAATATATTTTCCATCCAATTAAACACACAGTTAACAAAAGGACCCACACTTGAGGGGGCCCACAATATATTGCAATTATACCAGATCACTATTGTACCTGCTCCAGGTTGTCAAACAAAAGGGGATTCATCTCCTAATTTCAGATTTTCAAGTAATTATTTAAAGTTTAAACACAAATTACAAATGCTAAATTTATTTGGAACAGAACTAGAAATCTGAAAATTCACTACACAAAATTACAAAATTACCTATTCGCCTTCCCTTTTTTTTTTTTTTTCATTTTGACCACCTGATGTTACCCTAATCTCTCATATCACCTATATACATTGCAAAAAGGATTTCCCTCATAATTAATTAAGCTTACACAAGTGGTATAAGCAAAGTGTAAACCACAAAATCCCATACATCCATAAAGTCCCTTCACATAACTGAGCATCCATTGGGATTCTCATCGCTGAAGATTTCAAACGAATCCAACGGCTGTCTTGAATATGTGTCTACATCCGACGGTTGAGGTGGAAGTTCTCTCTCTGGCACCCCAGAGTATCCAGAGTACGCGTACGCATACGAATTTGGTGGTGGTGCAGCGTAATACGACGCCGTATAGTTACTAGGGTGGGAGGTATTGTAGCTCACGGCGTACACTGGGGGTGGACCATAGTAATGAGGTGGGTAGTCATGATAACTGGGATCTTGTGGAGGGCTATGATAAGCTGGAAGTGTAGAAGTTGGTGGGCCATCTTCTTGATTTTGTGATCCTATGGCTGCCGGTGTTCCACTCGATTGTTCACCTCCAGCATTGCTTCCATTTTGCCCTTTCTTTTTCTTCTTTTTGCCACTATTGCCACCATCATTACCCCCAACTTTTCCAGCAGTGTTAGTGGAATCATTTTCACCACCTTTTTTCTCCGCAGAGACCGGCGGCTGTGCTGTACCTGGCCCGTTGTTATCCGGTTTCTTCTCCGCCACCTTTGCTTCCTTCACCACTTGATCTAGATCGCATGTTTTCGCGGTGCCTTCAATTACTTTAGCTGAAACACTACTTTCTCCACTAGTTTTGGCTGCGCCGCCAGTTTTAGCTGCAGCGCTTTGGTTATTTTTTGAGGGCTCCAGACCTTTAGGTGCAGCACCACCGGCAGCAACCACACCTTTGCTAACAATATTAGCACCATCACCTTGGGCAGATTTCGAGGGCTCTTGAACTTGTTCTGCTTTTACCGTGGGTTGTTTGGCAGCTTGTTTTTCACTCTCAGCAATCTTGCTAGTGTCTTCATTGCTTTCTTGTTCGGTTATTTTCTCTTTGTTTTTGGGCTTTCCTTGCTTTTTTTCCTTCTCCTCGGCCTTTACAGGCCATAACTCCGCGTGCTTGCCGGCCTTTGTTAGTTTCCTCAATAAAGTATTAGCATCTACGTCGCCGATTACTGTTACCTTCTGTTGCTTGGTATCAATATCAATCTCAAACACACCTGAACAGGAAAGAAATAACAGGAAAGTCAGCTGCTGATATATTGAAAGAAAAATGAAATTAATGATTTATTCATCTCAAAAAAGACCAAAATTGAGAAATTAAATTACCTTGAACTTGTTGTAGAATTTTCTTGACCTTTCTTTTGCATCCTTCGCAGTGAATGGAAACTCTGAAGATCCATTTCTGCACAAACAAACGAGAGTGAAAATGTTAAACAAATAATTTGAAATTATGGAAGTGTTGATGTCTCGAGGAAATGGAACTTTCTTATAATTACCTTGTAGTTGATAGGTTCTGAGGGTTCTTCTATTTCTACTTCTTGTGCTGCCATAGAATGAATGAAAGGAAGAGGAAGGAGAGACGATGGAAGAATAAGGGAAGGATGAGGTAACAGAGAGAACAAGGCAGAGGAAAGCAGTCCGCGTGTGAAAACGAGAAAGCAGAAATGATGAGGAAGGCTTTTAAGGAGGAGGAGGGCTCGCGAACTGCGAAGCTTGGTTGGAAAAAAACTAGCGGGGTCCCCTCAGGCCTCCACTCTTGCTTTTTTCGTCTATTGGGTTTCGGTGGTTTTGCGAGTTGGACCGAGGAGGGACATAGATAGCAATTCGAATTAAATAAAAAACATATAAAGATCAAAGTAGAATAAGAGTGAGAATAAAAAAATATTTTTTTTATCTTAATTAAATTGATTGTGATTGATTTAGTGATATTTTATGTAAAATTAAAAATTAAAAAATATAATAATATAATATAATATAATAAAAATAAAAAATATATTAATTTTATAATATTTTGTATTAAATTTAAATATATAAAAATAATATATATAATATATTAATTATTTTATAATATATAATATATTTAAAAAATTAAAAAAATATCAAAGTTTTTAAAACAATTTAAAATAATAAATAGATCAATTTAATTAAAATGAAGAGAGTATCATATTTGTTGATAAATCACAATTGTCAAAAGCATAATACAATCTCTCTCGCTTTTGTAAATTCAATTTATTATCAGCGTTTCTTCTCTTTTATATTTCGAAAATGCGGCGGATTGACGGTATGAATTAAAAATTAAATAAGTGAATATTCTTTTCGTCCTAAATTATTTGTCAATTTTATAGTCTAATTTTTATCCCAAATTATCTGTCTCCTTAAGAAATCAAGATTTCATTTTCCAAATGTATTCCTATTTAATAGCATCTTATTTCTTAAATATATTTAAAATACTACCGTCAAAACTCGTTTTACGAGTTCTACTATTGATGTTCATCTAGTTAATTTTTAAAAAATATTAATACAGTACAACTTTTACCACCTATTTGAATACAGTAGCAATCAAATTACAATATTTTGACCCATTTTTTATAAAGAATTAAATACTCAAGAGAGAGAAACAAGTTGAAGTTAATACATCAAAAATTTGGAATTTGTATACTTATCATTGAGTTTTAAGAGTAAAAATAGAAAAGAATATTTAATTAACTAAAAATTTTATTTTTTTTAATTCCTGCGCAATCGATTAAAGGGGACATTTAATTTGGAACAGAAAGAGTAGTTTAAAATAGTTGTATATTATTAAATTTTTAATAAAATAATTCATTTTAACGTATAAAATTTAATATATAAAATCGTAAAAATTATGTATAACATTGTGAATTTTAATCATAAGCATGACTCTCAATCCCCATATTTCTTCTTTTTCTTAAGTCTCAAGAAGAGAGATATATTAGGGGCCTGACACTAGCATTTTTTAAAAAAAATAAAAAATTAGATAGACCAATAAGATAGTACTTTTTGTTGGTATTTGTTTTTTCAAAAATTTTACTTTTTATAAATTTAATTTACCATATATTATGATAGGGTAAAATATGCTAATTATTCTTAAATTTTTACAAATTTTTATTTCTACCTTTGAACTTTAAAATGTATGATTTTAACCTTCAAACTCTTAAAATACCTAAATATAGCTCTTTCAATAATAAAAGCTCAAGTACAATATAAAATCACCAAATTTTAACTCTCAATCCCTCATTTTTTATTTCTAAAATATTATTTTTTAACTTTAATATCACTCTCTTCTTATCGAATTTCTTCATTTATCAACAATAATTTTAAGATCTAATTTCAAATCTTTTATATGACTCAATAATCTTGAGATTACTCTTTCGCACTTTTTCGAATCTAATCATACAACAAAAATAACATATTTTACCCTTTAATAAACAAAACTAAAATATAAAGATGAAGAAAAAAAAATCGATTCAATTTTTTACGAATAGTAACTTTCTTGGCATCTCTACAGAAAGAAAGAATAAATTTGAAAGTAGAAATGAATTACCACCAAAAAAAAATCTAAAAAGAGAAGTAAGAGACGTGCAAGTCGCAGTAGTTTTTTTCTATCATATATAGAAGTTACTTTGTAAGAATTAGAAGGATGGCACCACATTGTGAGAGTTGAGTGAATGAAAATACCTATAAAATAGGTCATGTGAAAGTCATGTGATGAACTTTCGTGAGCACTTAATAGTTTCAATTGATAGAAGAGCTATTTTTTACTCCCTCCATTTCAAAATACCTATTCATGAAATCTTTTGCACACAGATTAAGGGTGTTGAAAATAATATAACAATTTAGATAAAGTTCCTATTCTACCCATATTAAAAACATGATAGTTATTGATTGGTGAAAATTCTCAAAAAGTAAGAAGAAAGAAGAATTTTGGAAAATTGTGCAGTTGATTTAGAATAAATGAAGGTAAAATAGGAAAAAATTAATCATTAGTTTTAGAAATATGTACATGAACAAGTATTTTGAAACAAAATAAAAAAATTTCATGAATAAGTATTTTGAAATAGATGGAGTAGATGTTTTAAAAGTTCGAGGGCCAAAATTATACATTTTAAAATTTGATAATGGAAATTAAAATTTATAAAAGTTCAAGAGTGGCTGATATATTTTGCCCCTATTATGATATTATGCATGTTAAGAACTCAAATTGGATACTCACTTGACAAGCATATCCATTCTTTTCTCCCTTCTCTATACAATACTTCTCCACGACAAAAAAAAATCAATTAGAAACAAAAAGAAAACAATTTTTAAGAAGTATACCTCCAAAGTCAAAATTGGGTTTTAAAAGAAATGTAAAATATTAGGGATGAAAACATAATGCTATTCATAAAAGAAACGGTGGAAGTAGAACCCAAAATCAACTACACAAAGCTAATTTCCATTAAAAAAGCTTCCATGAAACCTAGGTTGTCATTTTTGTTGGTGTCACAACATCACATGGGAAAATGCAAATCAAAAGGAAAATTTTAAGAAAATTTTGGAAGTGGAAGTACTAAATGTTAGGATTCGTGAACTTCTAAACGCGGAAATCATTCACGAATCCCTTCCAAGGACCCAAGTAAACAATTAAGAAGATCTAAGATTTATAGAATTACCTCTGTTCGGCATAATCGAGATCCTTCGATTCTGATTGTGCTGTTGTACGTGCAACCCGAACGATCACTAGACGCTGCAGTGTGCGAACGTCCTCTATTGGATACACACGGCGAACTGACTCGTTACTCCGAGAGTGCTAGCACCTAGGGTTTGAGAGTTTTTTTTTATTTTATTTTATTTTATTTTTTTGTGAATGAAGGCACAAATATTCTCAACAGAACAAGGCTTTTGAGAAGACGGTTAAGGTTTTCTTAAAAATCCCCAAACCTCTTAGAGTCTAACTCTGACAATATCTTATCATATTTTAATTTAAATTCAAATTAAATTAAAACTAATATGATAAGACTCTACCATTATCTCGGTAATTTAACTAATTAATTTACCGAGTCAAATTCTTATAATTTGGACATCATCCACATACATCGAATGTGGACATATTTTCAAATTCATTGTATTTGGTAAATTTTCTAAATTCGATTAACTTAGATATGTTTTCAGATTCATCGAATCTGATTACCAGAAAAATAACCTAACAAGTTCATTTATTGTGTGACCCTATAGGTTCATTTAACATTGGTAATGTGCCTAAATCATATTTAAATAGCCCACAAGTTATAAGCAGTTTCTAGCAAAACATTATAACTATCCAGGTTAAATGAAAATTAGTGATCTCTTTGAACCAAATCACAATTTTATATTTAGTCATTTTGTCACACGATATCCAGATTAAGCATAAGGCGCGGAGCATGTTATCCTTATTAAAATTAACCAATTATTTCTTGATTTCATAGTAGACTGTTCAAACAAATAATATCAATATCTTAAATTGATATATTTGAGCACGGTCATGCATTTTAACAGTCTAACTTATCAAGGGGCCTATAAATATCTCTCTCATAATTGAGAGGGACAAATTCCTTCACTATCAATCATATTCCTCTCCTTAATTTATTCTATATCCAACAGTAGTCTAATTTATTATCTGATTAAAGACAACTTTAGACAACGTCAAAATATATAATTCACCAAGTAGGAAACTATGATGAATTTAGGTCGAATGACTTTTAATATCATTATGGCTAGAAAGTATTTACGACATGTTCCATGAAGTACTCTCACAATGGGTCATGTCCAATACAATGTTCTTTAACATTTATTTATGTTTTAAATTGATATCACAAATATCCATGACCAATAAAACATAGCCATCAAGTCACAAACATACTAATCTTAATTTATTATTGTTCCAATAATAATAATCGATCAGGGACAGTTTTAGAATAGTCATTGTATTCATTGTTGGGTTTTACTATCAAGTCACGTACTTGATGACCACAAAACAAGATGCACTATTCATGAAAAGGAAAACCTAATATTATTATATAAAACATAATGACAATAGTATAAGTACAAATTGACTCTAAGGCATATCCCTAACACTAAATCCATATAAATACCTAACATTGAATTCCTTAGTTCCAAAAGACGTTGCTCAGGTCCCAAACATGATTTATATCTGTTGGCTGTCCAAAGGCTTCAGCTGGTCAATCTACTAAGAGGTAGTTGTCCATTAAGTTGAAGCCCTAACCTTTAAGTGGTTAACTAATACAAAATTGAATCTTCTTTATTTATGAGCATATAAAACTCATGAAATTAAAGAAAACAGATATCCTTCACAAATTTGAAATTCCAATTTAAACTTCCAAGAGCACAAGCAAATTTCCACAATTGACGAATTTGTTTGGGGAATTACAATGAAAATAATAATTAAAGCACTGAAAATACAATTGAAAATAATAAAAATCTATGCTAAAACTCTAGAAAGATAGTAAATGGAAGAAATACTTGTAAACTCTTTAAATGTCGGGTTGGATTCTCTTTTTTTTTATACCTTTCTAGTGACTTTAAAGGGATTTGATAATCTTATATTCACCACTCTCACCATTTATAGTTGTCATATTCTCCTTAATGTTCATGGCAAACATGGTGGGAAAGTGAGCACTTGAATCAGTCAAAACTCTAGCAGCATTCTCTAGATTTTAGGTACTATCTCATTAAAACTCAACTTCTTGAAAATCTGGTTATATATGCCAATTGATGTACCAATTCAGTCGGCCAGCCATCCTTTGGATCGACTAGTCAAGCTATCCAATACCCTAATGATCTGCTATCCAGTCGTCCAACCGTTCAATCATTTTGTTTGTCAACACTATTCCAACTCAATTTCTTGAAAATTTGGTTACGTCTGTCAGCTAATCCGTCGATTAATTCGGCAAGCTGTCTTTTGGGTCAGCTAATCGAGCCGTCTAATGGTCTTGGCTATCTATTATCTAGCTATCCAGCCATCTAGTCATTCACTTGTCAACACTTTACCCATTTTTTTGTTCTTTGAGGCCAGTAGGGCTCAGAGAACAAAAACATCTCTTCAAGTCTTGCTCCATTTGGCTATTAACAATTGGTCTGTAGCTGATCTGTACAATTTTTATTTACTCTAACTGCATTCCTTCCTAGGAGGAAGGATAATATGCCTTAAAGAACTTAATGTTAATACTTTTCTCCCCATACTCGGCTGATAAAACTCCAATAACGTTGACCAGTTCATTTGAATATGATGATCCTATCGATTCTTCCCAATTTTGCAGCTTATACCTCTAATAAGCTCTCTTTCTCACAAGCTGCACTTCTGAGTCCAAAATAGCATGACTAGTTCTGTCTTGCTTAGTTGTATCGTCTAAGCAAGGTATTGAGATTAACATGATAAGCTGCCCATCCCTAACATGGAATGTTACCTTTCTTAATTGCCATCCTAGACTAGGTTTGGCTGACTATGCTCCTAATCTCTAAAAAACTGAAGAGCCATTCTGTTGGTTTTTTTTTTTTTTTCTTGTCGTTCAAATCAACTTTTATTTTTAGGTGGCTCCTCTACTCATTCAGTTGGTCTCTAAGATCAACTATTTGATCTGTCTTTTCTACCTATGCCTTCTTTATCTTTGGACAGTTGCCTATTACTATGTTGATATTAGCCTTAGAGAAGGGGTCTAAATCAACAAGTAATTCAGAGGCAACCTTTGCACAAACTAAAATAAACCTTCTTGAATGTCCTTCTAGATGGCATTTCTAAAAATAAGGTAATTGTTAGTGGTATGAGTGAATGTGTTAGGCCACTTACAACACCTTTTCCCGTTGAGCTATTCAGTCAAAGGAATTTACTGGCCCTAAGATAGCATGATTTGTCCACCCTTCAATAAATGATAAAAAAAAATTGATCATGTTATGAATTATTGGAATCTTCATTAATTAGTGGAAGCTCTACTAATTATGGATTTATGTAAATTATTATAAAAGATTTTTATGGATGTCCACCATTTAGTGGAGACACCACTAATTGAGATTAGTGGAAGATGATATATGCCATGATGTATTCCACTAATTAGAGCTCTATAAATAGAGCTATTCTCTAAGCTTGTAATACACCATCATTTTGTGAAAGAAAGATTAGTGAAAGAAAGATTAGAGAAAATTGTGAGAGAAAGAAAGAGAGAAGTTTGAAGAGACATTCTTGTGCAAAGAATAGTTAGAATTTTCTTAGTGTGTAGTGTGTAGATTTTATTCTAACACTACCCTAATTTTATAACACGTTATCAGCACGAGTCTCTACCGGTACAAAAGCCAGAAGACTAAGCACGAGTTTCTGCCATTAACAAAACCAGAAGATAGGTACGCATTTATTTATCTCTATGGCTAATCTCGCTAAACTCGAATTTGTAGCCCTTGATATTTCTGGAAAAAATTATATGTCATGGGTTCTCGATGCAGAAATGTATCTAATTGCTGAAGGCCTTAGTGAAACTATTCAAGCAAATAATAGTGCATCTGCACAACACAAGGCTAAAGCTTTGATTTTTATTCGTCGTCATCTCGATGAAAATTTGAAAATGGAATATCTTACCGAAAAAGATCCATATGTCCTGTGGGTAAATTTAAAAGAAAGATTTGATCACCTGAAGATGGTCATACTACCCACTGCACGGTATGAATGGTTGCACCTGAGGTTGCAAGATTTTAAAACCGTGAATGAATATAGCTCCGCAATGTATAAAATTACATCTCAATTAAAATTATGCGGAGAAAAAGTGACTGATGAAGATATGTTGGAGAAGACATTCTCCACCTTTCATGCCTCAAATATTGTCCTGCAGCAACAATATCGAGAAAAGGGGTATACAAAATTTACAGATTTAATTACTGCCCTCCTCATTGCAAAGAAGAATAATGAGTTATTATTGAGAAATCATGAAGCCAGACCAACTGGCTCTACAGCACTCCCAGAAGTGAATGTTGTTGGCTCTAGCAGAAGCCATCGTTATAGTCGTGGTCGTGGCCATAGCCGTGGCCGTGGCCGTGGTTATGGTCGTAGACACGCTCGATATTTCCCTTATCACAATTATAATCAAATTGTGAGAAATATTGGCCACCTGAAGTGGAACAGAAAAGATCATAAGGGAAAAGAAAAAGAAATTAAAGAAAAGCATGAGGATATATGTTATAGATGTGGCATGAAAGGTCATTGGTCACGAAACTGTCGTACGGCTAAGCATTTAGTTGAATTGTATCAAGTTTCATTGAAAAATAAAAATGTGGAAGCAAATTTTTCTCAATATTCAATAAATAATGCTGAGGATGATGATATTGATCATGAAAATCTTAATATCAATTTTACCCATATGGATGTATCGGATTTTTTTGAACACCCAGACGGTAGGATAGACCATTTAATTGGTGATGGCAGTGTCCAGAAGAACTAAAGCCTCACCCTGATATTTTTGTATTTTCATTTTCATTTTCATTCTATTTTAATAATATTTACGTTTGCATATATATATTTGTGTTCAGATGGTTGTTGTTAATGATGATGTATGCATTATTGATAGTGGAACTACATACACCATACTAAAAAATAAAAAAATATTTTTCTGATCTCAAAATGGGAGAAAAAAATATTATACGATAAACGGTAGTGCAAATGTGATTGAGGGCTCCGGAAGAACTAGTATATTGTTGCCTAAATGAACAACAATTATTATTGATAAGGCACTATTTTCCTCAAAATCCAGAAGAAATTTATTGAGTTTTAAAGATATCCGCAGAAATGGGTATCATGTTGAAACAAATGAGGAAAATGGGATTGAGTATCTTTTTATTACTCAAATACATTTGGGTAAGAAATCTGTATTAGAAAAACTGCCGTCTTTTTCTACTGGCCTATATTTTGTAAAAATATGTACAATTGAAATTCATCATCTAGTAAACCAGAAGTTTACTGATCCTATTACTTTTAGCATTTGGCATGACCGGTTGGGTCATCCGGGATCTACCATGATGAGAAGAATCATTGAGAATACACATGGTCATCCTTTAAAAAATAAAAGGATATTAACATCAGAAAAATTCGCATGTACTGCATGTTCCCTAGGAAAATTAATTATTAAACCATCACCAGTAAAAGTAGGAGTTGAAAGTCCTACATTTCTTGAACGGATTCACGGATATATTTGTGGACCTATTGATCCACCATGTGGACCGTTCAAATATTTTATGGTCTTAATTGATGCATCATCCCGATGATCACATGTATGTTTATTATCTACTCGCAACCTGGCGTTTGCGAGATTACTTGCTCAAATAATTAAATTACGAGCACAATTTCCGGACCATCACATTAAAAATATCCGTTTGGATAATGCTGGTGAATTTTCATCACATGCTTTTGATGTATATTGCATGTCAATTGGGATTAATGTTGAACATCCTGTAGCTCATGTTCACACACAAAATGGTCTTGCTGTATCTTTGATTAAATGATTACAATTAATTGCTAGACCATTATTAATGAAAACAAATCTCCCAACATCTGCCTGGGGACATGCTATTCTACATGCTGCAACATTTGTACGTATAAGACCAGCTAGTTATCATAAATTCTCTCCTTTGCAATTGGCTTTTGGGTCAGAACCAAATATTGCTCATTTAAGAATTTTTGGGTGTGCTGTATATATTCCAATTGTACCAAACCAACGTACAAAGATGAGTCCTCAAAGAAGAAAAGGGATATACGTTGGATATGATTCTCCTTATATTATCAGGTATGTTGAACTCCTGACAGGAGATGTATTCACGGCAAGATTTGCTGATTGTCATTTTGATGAATCATTATTCCCTAAATTAGGGGGGAGAACCAAAACAGCATAAAAAGGATCTTACTTGGACAACATCATTAAATTATCTTGATCCGCGCACAAGCGCATGTGAACTTGAAGTTCAAAAGATAATTCATTTGCAAAGTATTGCAAATCAAATGCCAAACGCTTTTGTTGACTCCAGAAGAGTTACAAAATCATATTCCAGCTATAAATGTTCCTATTCGAATTGAAGTTCCAGCAGAACAAAATATTATACCTATAGCTGCTGAGTCAAAAACACGCCAGAAGCGTGGCCGACCTCTTGGTTCTAAAGATAAAAATCCTCGAAAGAAAAGAGGATTAAATGATCCTGAAGATCATATTGAAGAAAAGAATGATAAATATTAAGAGAGAACTGATGACAAAGAACCAGAAGTTGATGAAAGTAACACTGAAATTTCTATCAATTATACCACTTCCGGTAGAAGTTGGAATCGGATAGAAATTGTTATTGATAATATATTTGCATACAATATATCTCTTGATGTTACACATGATAATGATGATCCTGAACCAATATCAGTTGATGAATGTCGGCATAGAAAAGATTGGCTGCAATGGAAAGATGCGATTCAATCGGAGTTAAATGCACTGACAAAACGTGAAGTCTTCGGACCTGCAATCCGAACACCAGAAGGTGTAAAACCTGTTGACTACAATTGGATATTTGTGCGAAAGCGCAATGAAAAGAGTGAAATCGTTCGATATAAAGCGCGATTAGTAGCCCAAGGTTTTTCACAAAGATCAGGTATTGATTATGATGAAACTTATTCTCCTGTTGTTGATGCTATTACACTCCGATATCTTATCAGTTTGGCAGTACATAAAAAGATAGATATGCGCCTATTAGATGTTGTCACTACTACTTGTATGGAAATTTAGAAAATGATGTTTACATGAAAATCCCCGAAGGATTTCATATGACTGAAGCATATAAACATTATCCTCGTGAAAATTACTCCATTAAATTGCAGAAATCATTATATGGTTTGAAGCAATCTGGGCGCACGTGGTTCACACGTCTTAGTGAATATTTATTGAAAGCGGGATTTAAAAATGACCAGGTATGTCCATGTATTTTTATTAAGAAATCTGGTTCTAAATTTGTGATATTAGCTATATATGTTGATGATATTAATCTTATTGGAACTCCTGAAGAGCTCCAAGAAACAATTGATTATTTAAAAAGAGAATTCGAAATTAAGGATTTTGGTAAAACCAAATTTTACCTTGGTTTACAAATTGAACATCTGGAGAGTGGAACATTTATTCATCAATCAACATATACAGCAAAAGTGCTAAAAAGATTTTACATGGACAAAGCACATCCATTGAGTATTCCAATGATCGTTCGATCATTAAATGTGGATAAAGATCCTTTCCGACCTCAAGAAAATGATGAAGAACTCTTTGGTCCTGAAGTACCATATCTCAGTGCAATTGGTGCATTGATATATCTTGCTAATAATACACGATCTGATATTACTTTTACTGTCAATTTATTAGCAAGATTTAGTTCTTCACCAACACGACGACATTGGAATGGAATTAAACAAGTCCTTCGATATCTCCAAGGTACAATTGATCTCAGATTATTTTATTCAAATAAAACCAGTCCAACATTGATAGGTTATGCAGATATTGGTTATTTATCTGATCCACATAAAGTACGTTCTCAAACGGGCTATCTATTTACATGTGGAAATACTGCTATATCATGGCGTTCTACGAAACAATCTATAGTAGCTACTTCTTCAAATCATGCTGAAATTATAGTAATTCATGAAGTAAGTCGAGAATGTGTATAGCTAAGATCCATGATTCATTATATCCGAGAAAGTAATGGATTATCATCAATCAAAGATATTCCAACTCCTCTTTATGAAGACAATGCAGCTTGCATAGCTCAATTACGAGGAGGATATATTAAAGGAGATTGGACAAAATATATTTCACCAAAATTCTTCTTTACTCATGAACTCCAGAAGAAAGGTGAAATTTATGTGCTACAAATTCGGTCATGTGATAACCTCGCAGATATTTTCACAAAGACTTTACCGACTGCAACATTTGAGAAGTTGAGATATAAAATCGGTATGCGTCGGTTTAAAGATTTAAATGAATCATCTCATCAGGGGGAGTAATAAACAGACATATAGAATAGTGTACTCTTTTTCCTTCACTAGATTTTTTTTCCCACTGGGTTTTTATCTAGTAAGGTTTTAACGAGGCATATTCTTTATGTAATGGATGAACATCCAAGGGGGAGTGTTATGAATTATTGGAATCTTTATTAATTAGTGGAAGCTCCACTAATTATAGATTTATGTGAATTATTATAAACGATATTTATGGATGTCCACCATTTAGTGGAGACACCACTAATTGAGATTAGTGAAAGATGATGTATGACATGATGTATTCCACTAATTAGAGCTCTATAAATAGAGCTATTCTCTAAACTTGTAATACACCATCATTTTGTGAAAGAAAGATTAGTGAAAGAAAGATTAGAGAAAATTGTGAGAGAAAGAAAGAGAAAAGTTTGAAGAGAAATCCTTGTGCAAAGAATAGTTAGAATTTTCTTAGTGTGTAGTGTGTAGATTTTATTCTAACACTACCCTAATTTTATAACAGATCAACCTTTGTAATATCGAATAGATAGCTATTCTTACCATCTGTACTTTCAATTTTGATGACCTCTTTGCCTTTGGGAAGTTTCAAGGTGGGTCATACATAGGCTTTTCCAACTATGATATCGGCGGTTGTAATGTCACTAGCATAATCTTGCTCCAACTCTGATATATCACCAACAATGCACATCATGACCTGCCTTTTTTTGAACCTAGTTACCCGCTTCTTTTCTTTTTCTTTGATGAACCCCTTAATTCGAACTGCATGCGAGGTAAGCAAGAAAGGTCAAAAAAATCTTACAAAATTAAGGCCTCATTGAGTTGAGGGTGCATCCAGCAAATGGGCTTTTGTTTGATGGCTAGTAAATCAGCTATAGAGACCTGTGGGATTGGTCGTTACAACTTCTTGTGAAACAGCCAGTCCATCTCAACCCATGTAGCTACCAAATTTGGCAACAAATTTGTATACCAATTAAACACTGCACTTATTATGCATAATGGAATAATTGCAATTTATAGTATTACTATTGCCCAACTCACCACATTGTGCGATAAATCTCCCTATAATATGTTCCATGGTGGTTTTATCATTACCTCCGAAAACTATGGTAAAATTTGGTACTTGGAATCCTTTGAATAGTTTGATGGCAAAATCAATCTATTCAAGGCACAGTTTCTTGTAAGTTAATTTTTCAAATCGAGTAATGTTTAAATTAAACTGCTTCATTAAAACATTTGCAATTGCCTATGAGTCAACTTGTTGTTAGGGTTTGCCGACCTGAGTTTGGATAACACATGTTGAATGGCTGCTAGTTGGATACTTGAATTCCTCAGTTGGAGAGCCAAGTCAAAATGTGTCAAAAGAACGTACATAGTCTAAGGTGTTGTTGGCCAAAAGTTTTGTCCAGTCTAACTATTGGCACGCTTGAACTAGACCAGAGATGTCCGAAACTTGTTGGAATGGCGCCAACTAAAGTTTGTCTTCCAGCATAAACTAATGGTTTTTCTTCAACGGGCATGAACAGTTGCTCCCCTACATATATAGGTTCTTATCCCTCAACGTAAATCAATAAGAACATTCCTGTACTAGTCGATTGATATCCCTCAGGAGGGTCTTTCGGTTGAATGACTGGGATGCTTAAATTAATTATACTATTGGAATTACTAAGGCCCACATATACAATCCCTACTGGATTAGTTCTTGGATTTACTGATGTAGGGAGTCTATGCCCTATATTGTTTGATGATAAGCCTGAATCTTTACATGCAATGGAAACATTGTCATACTGTAAATGGTGGGAAGTTATATTAGATTCAATTGGTGGAGATGTCATCATTGGAACGCTTCCTCTAGTCCTAGCCAATGCCCGTAATTTATTTTTGCAGCATTGGCCAGAACACGACAATGAATTTTTGAATTAAATTTTGCATCAACTTTCTAATGCTTTCATCGAATTGTTGAAAGAGATATTGGATGACTAATAGACTAAGCACTAGCTAAAGAATGATCGATTTCTTCTTGATGACCAGCCACACCGTCATTTTTTGGCTCCATGTCGATGATAATTATTTCAAAATGCAATATCATGAAATAATTAGATGTGCTCACTTTAAGGTGATTCCATTCTTAACACCAAATAGTGTTGGCCGTCCAAATTCAGCTAGTCGATCAACAGAGATGTAGTTGTTCGACAAGTTGAAGTCCTGACCTTTGAGTGGTCGGCTAATATAGAATTGAATCTCGTTTGTTTATGAGCAAATGAAACTCACGAATTAATGCAAAAAGAGAGCCTTCATGAACTTTGAATTTCAGTTTAAACTTCCAAGAATACAAGCAAATTCCCACAACCGAGAGAGCTATTCTGGAAAATTACAATGAAAACAGTAATGAAGGCACTGAAAATACAACTAAAATAATAAAAATCTAAGTTAAAACTTCATAAAGACAATAAATAGAAGAAATTCTTGTAAACTCTTCAAATGTCAAGTTAGATTATCCTTTTTTATCCCTTCCTCGTGACTTTAAAGGGATTTGATAACCCCATATTCACCACTTCTGTCATTTATGGTTGTCTTGTTGCCCTTGATGCTCATGGCAAACCTGCTGGGAAAATGGACACTTGAATCAGTCAAAACTCTTGAAACATTTCTTGGATTTCAGGCACTATCCCACTCAAACTCAACCTTTTGAAAATTTGGTCACATCCGCTAATTCAATCAACCAGCCATCCTTTGGGTCAACTAGTCAAGCAATCCAATAGTCATGGTCATCTGCGACTTGGCCATCCAGTCACTCAATTATTTTGCTTGACAACGTTACTCAAACTCAATCCTAAAAATTTGGTTATGTTTGCCAGCTGATTCGTCGATTCAGTCGGCAAGTCATTTTCTGGGTCGACTAATCGAGCAATCTAATGGTCCTGGCTATTTGTTGTCCCACTATTCAGCCATCCAATCATTTTACTTGTCATTTTGAGTCTCTCTCTCTTTTAAAGAAATTATTTGAAGTCTTTAAAATATCAATGCAACATGCATTTCGTCTTGTTTTGTAAGTCATAATTTTATATATGTATATAAAAAAATTAATTTTAATTACATATTGCATTGACTCTTTAAATCAAACTCTACACTTGCAATTTAAAAAAAAAAAAAAACACTATGTAAGTATAACAAGCGAGATGTCGCGCAATGTATTTAGCATTTTACCTCATAAAAGGGACTAGTGTATTGATGTGTATTCCAGAAAGAATTATATTACACAAGTAAACTACTTATTGAATTTTGTTAATTTGTAGATTTTAGGTTTGTGAGTATTTTGTGATTCTCACTTTTATATGCTCTTCTGATTTGGTTTAATTATTAAAAATTGCTCTTTTTAGTATGTGGGTATAAATTACATTAATCGAACAACATTAATTTCCCATCTCTTGTTTATTCTACGTCTCATATTTTATTATTAAATGATTTATTTATTGCCAAAGCTCTTGTAATTTAATAACAAGCGGTATAAAAACAAACAGGCTCAAATTCTAACCTTATCCATAGGTAATAATCCAAACCTATGCAAAAGTGAGATATAAACAACCAAGTATAAAGTATTAAATTGAATTTACAACCATTAATCTTATTTATGAAAAGAAAATAATTATCATTCTTTAATTTTAATAAATCTTTAATATAATATACTATTATCATCCTCTCGTACTATATATATATATATATATATATATATATATATATATATCGTCAATTATCTTTATATGTAGTCAATCCTATATTAATGTGAATAATTCTTTTTCTTGTATAAAAATGTAAAAAGTATTACATGGTAATAATATTTAATACAATTATTCGTAACCCCCGTTGAGGGTAACATTATTCTTGTTTTGCTGGTTCAAATCAGGGAAGGCTTTGACCTAATTATGGTTGGACGCATTTTGACCTGAAAAAGACCAAAGAATATCATCCCCACTAATGAAGATAACAATGATATGCAATGAAGGCAAACGAATAGAAGAAGGCAATTTGGATGGTGATAATACAGGATAATCCCTAAAAGACAACTTTTCTCGATGTGATTTTTCAATCTTTTACTTTAATTTTTTCTTTCCTTTAATGATTATACAAAGGTATCATTCTATCAGTGAAGATTTACACAATTAAAAGAGTATAAATATATATATATTAAAAGTAAAAATATTACTCTCATTTCAGATATTATAAACTGTGCACTTAATATAAATTAAACTTTTAACTCAATCATTCAAATGTTTTAACTCATGCTAATTTGGAAAAGTAATTAAAATAATTTATTATAATTGTATCTTGACCATAAATAAAAAGTAATTTAAATATTAAGGTACTAAGTATTTACTTGTTTAAATACGATTAAACTCAAATTTAAATTTAAAATAAAAACGAATAGTCACACAAAATTTCAATATTTGGGTTATTAAAAAAAGATTATATAGATAAATTAAAATATGAATGAGATTGAGATGAAGTTGACACATGTTTATTCATATTTGCACACGCTAGTTATGGACCACTTTATGCTTAATGTTTTCTTAATTATAGTGGAGCTTTAAAATAATTATAAATAATGAGATTTTTCATTAGAAAAAGAAAATGCTTTACAGCTTAGAACATAGCAAGAATTGGCAGGTCTGCCTTTTACTTGGTGTCTACTTGTCAGCAAATTCAGAATCAACTAATTGCATGAGTGAAAAAAAAAATAAAAATCTTTTACCATTTTGGGGAGGATCGCAGAATAAAATGACATCTGTAGGAAAATTTTCTCCTATGAAATATTACTGTGTATTGATGTGATATGTGATGGGATGAGAGACTATTACTTTATTCAATTAGATGAATGTGCGATAATTACAAGCACAAATATTCCTACCTTCTGGAAAATAAAAGGATAATTATACCAAAACTTTCCAGAGATTTAAAATTTTCAAAAATATCATCCATCAAACTATATTCAACATTTTTAAACTTTAAATATAAATACTCCTACAAATTTAATATTCCTTATGAATTAAGGTCGTCAAAGAAATATTTACAAATAAAACAACTGATTTGTCATACAACTTTTGGGCATAAGCCCTCTAATTAATATATATATATATATATATATATATATATATATTATAAATATATCCTTTAAATTTTAACTTATATTACTATAATTTATAATTTTTATGATTGACAAAATTATCGTACATTTATTGTTTGTTGTCTACTTCCTAAGCAATATTGAAACAGTAAAAAATTAGTTATCTATTCTCACAATTTCATGTTGTTTGACTTTTTAACTAATTATACATAGATTAAGAATATTAAAATTAATAAATATTTTTTTATATTTTTAAATTTATTCATAATAAATGTAAAAATAAATAATTATTTATGAGATTTTTTATTTTTTTATTAAATATAACGTAACTAAATTTAAAGATAATATTAAAAAATATTAATTATTGATATTTAAAAAGATATAAAAAATTAAATATTATAAAATAAAATATAAAAATTAAAATGTCAAATAATACAAAACAGTTAAAATAATATTTATAATTGATGTCTTGTGTCCACATAAGCTTGATTGAAAACGTTTACGGAGAATATTGAACTCTTGTCTATAAATGAATCTTAAATTAATTGTCCCAGATATTGGACCGAAGAAGGGTTTTGTAGACTTGCGGTAGCGAGATCGACCTATTACCTTACGCGTGATATGAGGCAAATCCATCTCCGACGCGATAGGGTTGTGGAATTGAGTTGGATATACCTGAACTAAATTAACAAAACTGTTGTATATATAGGTGTCAGTTGAAGATGGTACTTTAAAAAGAAAAATGTATTGTAAATACCCAATCCAATAGATTATTCATATTCTATTTTAATCGACTCATAAAATAATTTTTTTTTATTATGATTCATGAAATAGCCCACAAGGTTTTAGGTATTATAAGGGATTTAATTAAATTGAGAGATGTGTTCGTTATTTAGGATTTTTTTAAAGTTAAATCTACGCCTTAACTTAAACGACGTTCTTTAGTTTTATCATCAGTTATCCAAAACGATCGTTCAAGGGTTCCAGACTCCGAGGAAGAAAAACTCCGCCTTGCTTCAATCGTAAGAATGAGTTCTATTGGTTTTGATTATTAATTTCGTTAGAGGTTGAGGGGTAAATATTAGGAGGTTCTCTTCCTCTTTGTTTTGGGATTTTAGATAATAAGGTAAATTGATTCATGAGGTTTTAATTCCTTGAATTGATATTGATATTATGTGGTTTGATATTAAGGAACGATTATGTGGAGTGATTAGCTTGGATTGGAGATATTAGTTGAATTCTGGGATAAGTGGTTCAGGCATCTTCTATTTTTTAAAATATTCTATAATTTGTATTTTCTATATTGAGTTTAGTTATTTTATTTAGATTTTGGATCATAGTATCATGTGGTTATGTGTGATATGTGTTTAATGGCTCATGTGATTAAAGAATGAGAGGAATAACATGTTCTAAAATTTGTTTGTATAACTGAAATTCCTCTCAATCAATAAGAAATATAAATCTGAC
Source organism: Voacanga thouarsii (assembly GCA_026120185.1). Classification (NCBI taxonomy): domain Eukaryota; kingdom Viridiplantae; phylum Streptophyta; class Magnoliopsida; order Gentianales; family Apocynaceae; genus Voacanga; species Voacanga thouarsii. The sequence continues at coordinate 2,211,787 of JANUWF010002200.1, forward strand.
TTTCTTAACGGGATAAATAGTTAAAATTGATATCAATAATCATTTTGCTAATTTGAAATTCATGAGCATACGTGTGATTATTATGTATAGGTTTTGATTTTATAATCCCAAAAGAAGAAGGAAAAAAAAAAAAACTTCACTGCGTTGTTCACGAAATTGCTCTGTTCACATACTATTTTTGATTGATTTGTTTGGTGGGGACGGCTATTGTTTAAAAAAAAAAAAATGATTTGCAGTGTTTTGTTCGTTCTTGGTGTTCTGGTGGTTTTGGCCATGGCGTGGGGACGGCTGTTGTCCCCTCGTCAGAAACGAAAAAAAAAAAAAAAAAACTTTGGAAGCGTTGACCACAGTGATATCAATTTCCAAATGATGAGGCTGACGTGAGCCATTCCAATTGACATTATTCAATTAAAAAAAAAAAAATCGAATTGTTTGTATAGAATTTCTTTTGCAGGATTGTGGGCCAACTCTTTTTTATTTAAAAATTTAAATTAAGTTAATTAGTTTTATTTTATAGTTAAATCATATTTTATTTTTACTTTATTATTTTTATTAAAGTGATAGTATTATTTTATTTAATATTAAATTAAGACCTGTATTATATATATATGTATGTATATATATATTTTTTTTAAAAAAGAAAAAAAGAAAAAAAATCAGTTCATCTAAGTATGATGTATTATTCGATGTGTTTTATTATAAAGATATTATATGTAGCATTCTCTTTTCTAAGAGGATGTTTGGACTATTTATTGGGTTAGTGTAACTCATTCTATTTAACATTTCGCAGATTTTGATCAATAATATGAAGAAAATTGTGAAGACGGATGGAATTAGATTACGTTTTAGATTGATTGGGTTTTTGAGAGTGTTACTTATTATGACTTTTACTTTGATTTTGACAGTATTGTTCGTATAAATCCTTAATTAAGATTGAGTAATACGTTGGTTGTATTAAGGGTTTTATATTTTATTCATGAAATTATATTTCAGGATGTAAATTTTTCCTTTTCCTTTAGAGGTGATTAATTTAAATTAAAGTGATTTTTTTTTAGTTAGAGGTTTAATGTCTTCTTGGAGATGCTGCCGTGTAACGTTTCGGATACGAACTCGAGTTTCATCTTTGATTCCGGATTCGAGACGCTACATGTATAATCTTAATGCTGTAAAGTCTTTTATCAAGATGTAACATCTTAACTTATCAGAATGTTTTTCATATGAGTCTCATTAGGAATCTTCCCAAATATTGAGCTACTCACCACTCATAACAAATGGTATTAAAGCTGATGACTTGCTTTACTTTTAACAAGTGGTATATGATACCCCATAACTGTTATTTCTACGTGGATAGAAGGATGATTTCATTTCTGTGCAAGTTAGAGAGAAGCTTGCGGTCGTTATTTTTTTTAAGTGTAGAAGAAATAAATTAATCTAGGTAAATTTTAATTAATTGACTCAATCGAAGAGATCAATAAATATCTTATAAGATTTGAACTCGTGCCATTTCAGTCATTGCTCTTTACTCGATTAACTCGATTACCCTTTCGGAGAAGGTAATTTCATTCTTTATTGATAGTCGGTCTAGCCCAAGTAAAGTTAGTAGAACATGACTCAAGAAGAACAAATATGTGCGGCACACGGCGTGGTTCGTGGAATGACAGCAAGCGCAGTTTCTCATTTAAATAAGTAGGCATACTGGCGGCATATGGGTTTGATGGAGTTGATAATGGACTCTTTGGTGAATTACTACATTATTCAAAGTAATAAAAGGCCTTTGCTGTAGGAGAAGCAAGTCCAAATTAGAATTATTCGAATACCAACGAATGTAATATGATGTTTTCGAGTTCAAGATTAGAATCGAATAATATTTAAATTCGTTTGTTTATTGATCGAAATTGAATTCGTATTTAAATTCGTTCGATTATTATTTAATAATATTCGATTTTATTTGAGTTTGAATTCGAAACACTCGATTAATATTCGAGTTCAAATTATGTATTTTATATTTTTATTCTGAAATTTATAAAAATAATGATTCCAAAATTTTATTTAAACAAAAAAATCCAAGCATTTTTAACACAATTTAATTACATAAAGAAAAATTACAAAAAATTAAAATTAACTAATAGTTATAAAATATCGTCAAATAATTAAAAACCTCTCTTAAAACAACTAAAGAAATTCCATAAAAGAAATCTTAAACATCACTTATCAATATAAAATAAATATAAATCTTAATATTATAAAATATAAATAAATATAATAATATAATTAATTTTTAAAATATATAGTATGTTCATGAAAGCTTAAATATATTTTGCGAATATGTTTAAATTTATTCATTTATTAATCGAGTTTAATATTTTATTTGAATACAGATCGAAGACAACAATGAGAAGTTTGAACCCAAGACATTAATGTGGAAATTTCAATACCAACTATTTTGGCCAATCCAAGAGACTTTGACAATTATTATTATTATTATTATTATTATTATTATTATTATTATTATTATTATTATTATTATTATTATTATTATTATTATTATTATTATTATTATTATTATTATTATTATTATTATTATTATTATTATTATTATTATTATTATTATAAACAAATGCACAAGTGAAGATCCTACATTAAGGGGAAAAAAATGCCAACTAAAGTATATGTGGGAAGAACCTATAAATCTAATTTATTAAAGTTTTGATCAAAACGTGGCGACCTAACCCAGTCTGTCATCTCACTTGAGTTTTACTCTCTACTCTCTACACTCTACTTTATTGAGCTTCTCTGATTTTGCCTGATTGGGTCTCTTGATTTCTCAAGTTTTACTTACTCACTTGAGTTTTACTCTCTAATTATGAAAATTCTAGCATGGACTCAATCTACGTGCATCGCATGTATTAAAAAATTATACTTCATTCAATAAAAATTATACGATACAATCCCTTAATACATTTGATCTACGAGTCTACCGTCCATGTAAAAATTTCTCCTCTAATTATTGGACTTACTGTCATTTTCCTTGCTTAAGAATCTTTCGAGTCTCAGTCACTTGAGTTTTAATCTCTAGTTGTTGGGCTACTCTGATATAACTTACAAAGGGGTCTCTCAATTTTTACTCTTACTTAGTTTTACTCTCCGGTTGTCGGGCTACTCTATTTTTTTTTTTATTTTACTTACTCAGGATATCTCGAGTTTTACTTTCTAAAATTTTACTTTACGTCTTTCGAGTTTGATAAGGATTGAATTGTAATATGTTTGTTAAAATTTAATAAAATATTATTAAATGTGAGTTAAATATGGAGTTCAATCATTAATGAGAAAGAAATATATGATGTATTGTGAATATATGATAACTCTCAAGAAATGAAAATTATTTAAATTAATATTATTTTAAATAAAAATTTTGATTTAAATTTGGAAGAGTCTATTCCCACTTACAGGCTTTCTCACTCAATTGATTTTACTCTCTAGGTTGTTGGACTACTCCGATTTTATTTACTAAGGCTTGGTTTAGTTGGATTGTTTTGTGGAAATAAATGTAAAGGTAAATGAGACATTTACCTCGTTTGGTTAGGTGTAGATGTGAAAGGAAAGTAAATCGAGAGGGGGTACACCCTCCTTCCACATCAGCATTTCCTCCCCTCCCAATTTGGAGGGATTGAGAGAGAGAAAATAAAGTTAGAGTAATAATGACAATATTAATCGCATTCTTAACATTAAAAATTTTAATAAAATAGATAATGAGGGATAAAAAAGTAAACTAAATTAATTATTTTATCTCTTCTTCCCTCTCCTTCCGTTCCTATTTTCACTCCAACCAAATAGAATAAGAGTAAATATATTAACTTCTCCTGATGAAAGTAAAATGTGACATTCCTCCTCTCTTTTCTTCTCGCCCTTCCCTTCGCGAACTAAACCAAACCTAAAGGTCTGTCGAGTTTTACTTAAAAGTTTTATTCCCAAGTTATTGGGTTACTCTTATTGGGCTAATCTGCTTGTTTTTTATTCAAGGGTCTATCAAGATTTACTTTCTCAAGGTCTCTCAAGCTTTGATTTTACTTACTCATACTCATGTTTTCTCAAGTTTAACTTAATTGCTTTATATTCCAATTTCATAGTTTAATACAGCTTCTGAATGATGAGGAATAATTCTGGGCACGTTTAAGTTGCTTTAGAGTAAAATTAACGCAGCCTGCAATATAGCCTTGTCTTAGGCCATGTTGAGTAATGCACCCTCTAATATGGGCGTGTTCCAGGTCATGTTCAGCTATCCTTCAAGCTTTTTAGGCTATAAACTTCAAAGATGCACACGGGCGTGTTTCACCCCGTGTAGGACATAAAAATTAATGCGCTGCCCTAATTTTTGCTATAAAAATGAGCCATTTGCAGCTATTTTTGGAGGCAACTTTGATCTTAACTTAGTAGAATTAGGATAGAACTGTCAAGGGCCTATCAACACACAAAAGAGGCACAATCTTAAAGCATTAATACGGGATTTCCTCCGATATCAATTGAAGATCAAGGATTCAATAACATCATAAGAATGAGTGTTAAGGCTTGTCTGAAGAAATGTGAGGCTCAGAAGAAGAGGTGTGAAATTGCAGATGTTGAAGTTCAGAAGCAGTAGAAGGTTCAGAAGTAGAAATCTGCTTCTGCAGTTGCAGCAACAGCAGATGTTACATCTGTTGTTGCTGATGTCCAATCAGCAGATCAGTCAGCAGTTAGGCATGCTAGCTCACTGCAGAGAGCCAGCTCATTGGCTAGCTCATCCATATTTGCTTTTGATCCCGGTTGAATAATTTGGAAGTGTTTTGGTGGCAACAAACAAATAGTTCTCTATTGCCAGCTGTTTAATTATTGGATGTAGTTTTCAGTTTTAGTTTTAGTTGATAGTTAGTTTTGGATCCGAATGGTGTATATAAGATCATTTTGTGTAATCTGTATACTTCACTTTTTTCAATGAATGAAAATTAGAGAAAGTTTCCTCATATTTCCTTCTGTAATCTTTCTACAATTTTAAATTCTACATGGTATCAGAGAGTAATTCATGGGTGATTCCAATTGAAGATGAAAGTATGATTCAGATCAACTAAGAATTTACATCTGTTTGTTGTTGAGGTAATCAGCATAACCGTAAACTCCATTTTGATTCTGTGATCTCAATTTGTTCTTTGATCTTTAGTCATCTAGATTGTGATTGGTGATTAATCCTGGATTGAATTATAATGACTACTCAAGATTTCACTATTTCTAGTTCATTCTATATGCATCCGAATGAGAATCCATCATTAGTTTTGGTTCAACCATCTTTGACTGAGAGAAACTATTGTCAATGTTGTAGAGCAATGAGAATGGCCTTGATTTCTAAGAACAAGTTAGGTTTTGTCAATGGTAGTATCAAAGCCTCAATTCGTACTCACAATTCATATGCAGCACGCAAACAATGCAATAATATGGTTTTGTCTTAGATCCTCAATTCAATTTCATCTTCTATAGCTCAAAGTGTAATTTGGATGGACAATACTTATGATGTATGGACTTATCTGTGTGAACGGTTTTCACAAGGAGATTCCTTTAGAATTTCAGATCTCCAAAAAGACATATATAATCTGAAGCAGGGTACATTAACTGTGAATGAATACTATATAAATTTGAAGACATTGTGGGAAGAGTTGTTAAATTTGAGGCCACTTCCAATTTGTCACTGTGATCCAAAGTGTCAATGTCCAGCATTACCTGAAGTCAAGATAAATAATGATGCTGATTTTGTCATCAGATTTATCAAAGGGCTGAAAGAAGAGTCCAATGGTGTCAAATCTCATATCTTATTGACTAAACCTTTTCCAACTGTGAATCAGGCTTTTTCTATGATTTCCACACATGAAAGGTCACTCAATTATCACAATGCACATTCTAATGGTACAATTTCATCAAGCCCTCAAGTGTTTGCTACCAGGAATACTATGGCAGATTCATTTATACAATCTAGAAATGTTCCCAAACATGAACTTATGCTAAATGTAGTTGGAAATGCTAATGGGAAAGTTGTACAACATGGTGGATATCAAGGATACATAAAAGGAAACAATCTGAACAGGAAGTTGCAGTGTATATTTTGTGGAATGTAGGGGCATACAATAGATAGATGTTATAAAAAGCATGGATTTCCAGCTAGTTACAAAAATAAAAACAGGATTATTGGGAATCCCAATTTTATGTCACAAGCCAATGTTGTTGCTGATAGTAGCAATTTTCAAAATGCCTCCAATGTGGTAAACTCAGTGTCAGGCTGTTCAAACAATTCACTGGATTCTCAGACCTCAAAATCTGTGACTCAGGAGCAGTATCAACAGCTGTTGAAACTGATTCAGACACAACTTACTTCTTCTTCCTCTCCCAAAGCCAATAGTATTTCTGAATATGCTCATTCCATCAACCAAGCAACTCTTCTACCAAACTTCTCAAACTCATCATATCAAGCTCAAGACATAGGTATATGTTCTTCAATCTGGATTCTAGACTCAGGAGCCACAGATCATATTTGTTCCTGCTTAGATTTCTTTTTTGATTATCACCCTGCACAAAATGTGTCTATAAAGCTACCAACTGGAAATATAATGCATGTCTCACACATAGGTACAATTCAATTAACCTCTTCAACGAATTTAGATCAAGTTTTATTCATTCTTACATTTTCTTTCAATCTGATTTCTGTGAGTAAGCTTCTTCAGCAATTAAAATTTGTCATAATCTTCACAAATGATTTATGTGTTATCTAGGATCCTCATCATGGTCGGATAATTGGATCAACTAGACTGTTTGGGGGTCTCTATCATCTTGATCTACATAAGCCAATTTCCATTGTAAATTCAGTTTATGATATCACTTCTAATGCATTTTACAATAAGACTCTACTGTGGCATTTTAGACTTGGCCATTTATCAACAAAGCAGTTGATTGAAATTAAAAAAAAAAAAAAATTTGATTCCTCTATTGCTTTACCTGCTGATGAGGTATTTTGTCCAGTGTGTCCTTTAGCTAAGCAACACAAATTGCCTTTTCCTTACATCAAGGAAGTGTTTCATCTAGTTTTGACTTAGTGCATATGGACATTTGGGGTCCTTTTAATGCCAGCACTATTCATGGTCATAAATATTTCTTAACCATAGTGGATGAGTTCAGCAGATTTTCTTAGTTGTTCTTATTGAAACAAAAATCTGAAGTGAGGCTCTTGATCAAACACTTTATTGCTTATGTTGAAACTCAATTTACTAAAAGAATCAAAATTTTAAGACATGATAATGGTCTTGAATTTCAACTTGCTGAATTTTATCATTCAAAAGGTATTATTCATCAAACATCATGCCCTTATACTCCTGAGCAGAATAGTATTGTGGAAAGAAAACATCAACATATTTTGAATGTGGCTAGAGCCTTAAGATTTCAGTCTCAAATACCTCTTGCATATTAGGGTTACTGCATTCAACATGCTGCATATTTGATAAACATTACTCCCACATCTGTTTTAAATCAACAAACACCATTTGAAAGGCTATATCAAAAGGTTCCAGATTACAGTTTCTTTAAAGTGTTTGGCAGCTTAGCTTATGCTTATACTCAATTTTCACACAAAAATAAATTTGATCCCAGAAGTAAACCTTGTGTTTTTCTTGGATTCTCTTCATCTACAAAAGGTTTCCTTTTATTGGATTTTTTTCCCAGAGAAGTCTTCATGTCCAGAAATGTCTCCTTCATAGAGTATTATTTTCCTTTTGTGCATTATAAGACTCCACCTACTTCTAACTTTGGCAGACCTGTTTTACCTCTGCCATATTCTTCTTCAATCTATCCAACTCAGAATTCTCCTCAACAAGATTCCCATTTGTCTTCTTCTGTTCTTGAATTTTCCCTTAGAAGATCTACAAGAACCATCACTGCTCCTGCTCATCTTTCTGATTACATTTGCTTCAAAGTGCATAGAATTACTACACCACATTTCTTACCTTCTTCCATTGTTTGTTCAACTTTCCTTAATAATGCTAACCAGCATTTTGAACTTAAACACTATTTTGAGGCTGTGCAAATCAAAGAATGGTGTTCAGCAATGAAATCTGAAATTACAGCTTTGGAGGCAAATCAAACATGGCATTTAGTTCCCCTGCCACCTAGTAAGAAGACAATTGGGTGTAAATAGATATATCGAATCAAATACAAGGCTGATGGATTTGTTGACAGGTATAAGGCAAGACTTGTTGCAAAAGGCTATACACAACAAGAAAGAGTAGATTTCTTGGATACTTTTGCAACTGTTATAAAGATTACCACTATTAGACTAATGTTAGCTCTTGCTGCAAAGTCTAATTGGTATATTCATCAATTAGATGTGAATAATGTCTTTTTACATGGAGATTTGTTTGAAGAAGTTTACATGGATATGCCCCCAGGATTTACAACTAATGATGCTTCTTTGGTCTGCAAACTAGATAAATCTTTATATGGACTTAAACAGGCTAGTAGGCAGTGGAATGCAAAACTTATTGCTTATTTGATTTCCTCACTTGATTTCCATCAGTCCAAGAGTGACTATAGTCTGTTTTCCAAGAGAACTCCTAACTTGTTCATTGCATTTTTGGTGTATGTTGATGATATCCTAGTTTTGAATAATCACTTAGATGCTATTGTTGAAGTTAAAGATCAATTGCATCATCAGTTTAAAATCAAAGATATGGGCGATCTTCATTATTTCCTTGGTTTTGAGGTTCATAGAGATTTAGATGGTATTGTGTTGTCTCAACAGAAGTATTTGATAGATTTGCTTCAAACACAAGGTTATCTTGGTTGCAAACTAGTATCCACCCCTTTAGATAGTAAGTTGAAGTTATCTGCTGGAGATTCAGAGTTATTTCTAGATGTTTCTTTATACAGAAGTTTGGTTGGGAAATTACTATATTTAAATCATAGCAGATCAGATATTACTTTTGCAGTTCAGCAGTTGAGTCAATATCTCAATGCTCCAACAGTTTTGCATATTCAAGCTGTGTATAGACTTTTGAGATATCTCAAAGGCACTATTGATTTTGGTCTGCATCTTCCAGTGGATACGTGTTTTGGTCTTTAGGTATATGCTGATTCAGATTGGGCAGGTTGTCAGGATTCCAGAAGATCAATTATTGGTTTTTGTGTCTATTTTGGTTCAGTTCTTGTGTCTTGGAAATCCAAGAAACAATCAGTGGTTGTTCGAAGCTCAGCTGAAGCAGAATATACATTGGCTCAGTCAGTTTGTGAATTGCAGTGGATTATGCGTCTTTTTCAAGAGCTTGGTTTTACTTGCATATTACCAGTTCCTTTTTTTTTTGTGACAATAGAAGTGCCCTTCATTTGGTTGAAAATCCTATATTTCATGAACGAACTAAGTATATAGAAATTGATTGTCACTTCATTAGAGATCAATTTTAAGCTGGCTGCATTAAGCCCTTACAAGTTTCTTCTGCTTAACAGTTAGCTGATATCTTCACCAAAGTATTACCTCCTGCTCATTTGTCTTTGTTGTTATCTCATTTAGGGGTTCTCTCTGCATCCAACTTGCGGGGGGATGTTAAGGCTCATGTGAAGAAATGTGAGGCTCAGAAGAAGAGGTGTGAAATTGCAGATGTTAAAGTTCAGAAGCAAAAATCTGCTTCTGCAGTTGCAGCAACAACAGACGTTAAATCTATTGTTGCTGATGTCTAGTCAGCAGATCAGTCAGCAGTTAGGCATGCCAGCTCACTGCAGAGAGCCAGCTCATTGGCTAGCTCATCCACATTTGCTTTTGATCCCGGTTGAATAATTTGGAAGTGTTTTGGTGGAAACAAACAAACAGTTCTCTATTGCCGGCTGTTTAATTATTGGATGTAGTTTTCAGTTTTAGGCTTAGTTGATAGTTAGTTTTGGATCCGAATGGTGTATATAAGATTATTTTGTGTAATCTATATACTTCACTTTTTTCAATGAATGAAAAACTAGAGAAAGTTTCCTCATATTTCCTTCAGCAATCTTTCTGCAATTTTAAATTCTACAATGAGTTCTTTGTTATATAGTTCTTCTATCAAGTTTTATTCTCTAATTGTTGTGCTACTTTCTTGAGATGGATCTGGGGGGACAAGGGGTGGTGCCTGCCTCCAAAATTTTTAAAATTTTTTATTTTACTTTAAAAGAATTAAATTTTTTTTTTTTAAAAAAGTCCCTTTAAATTTTACTTTTCACTCCCTAAAAACCTTTTTAGAAATTATAATATTATCCCTTAATATATTATTTCATATAATTTGTCCTCCGACTCCAAATCTCTGATTTTGTCCCTACTATTCTGAGTATAATAAATATATGTGCCAGACACTATAATCAGGAAGGCTTTGTTGGCCTACATTTTGTATAATTAATTTGGATGTTGCCATAAAATGATTTCATAAATAATTTTAAGAATGAATAAAATGAATCAAGCAGAAATTACATTCTTAAATAGAATGTGGGAGATAAGTGTATATTACTTTTGATAACCAAAATGGTCGGATGGCGGAATAGTTGGATAGCAAATGACTAGGGCCATTGGGCAACTCGAGTAGCCAAACCATGAGATGGCTGGCCGACTGAATCGGCAGATCAACTGACATACATGAGTCATGACTAGATTTTCACGAAATTGAGTTTGAGCACATCTAGGAGTTTTGACCGATTCAATTGCCCAATTTCCCACCATGTTTGCCATGAGTATCAAGGGGAACATGGGGTTATCAAATCCCTTTAAATTCACTAGGAAGGGATTGGAAAAAAAAAAGAAAAAAAGAATCCAACCAACATCAGAAGAATTCTTCAAACAAATTTTCATCTGTCTTTTGGAGTTTTTAGTTTAATCTAAGGCAAATTGTTAAGTTTAGTTTTTAAATTTTTTATGTTTGGCAAGATTGGTCCCTCTTTTTTGTTTTCAAATTATCAAGTCCCTATTTTTTTTTTATTTTGGCAAATTAAGTCCTTCGGACTAATTTTCAACAAGTCAACAATTGATCAACTAGTCAACTCCAGTGTTGACCAAATATAAAAGCGTAATTTTATTATTTTACTATATACTCAGCTTAAAGAATAGACAAATTATTATGTTTAGTCCCTGAACTTTTTTTTGGCATGGTTGGTTCCTCTTCCTTTTTTTTTTTTTTCACTTTTTAGGTTTTCTAACTTTTTTTTGGGGGCACATTAGGTCCTTCTAATCACTTCCGGTGGGCCAATTCTAATTCAACCGAGCCAATATATATATATATATATATATATATATATATTTCTTAAATAATATTATTTCATATGTATTATTACAAACCTGAGTATGATTAATTTAAACTAAACAAATATTAGTTTAAATTTAGTTTTTAATACTTAATTACCAATTTTTTGTTATTTATCAAAATATACTAAATAGTGATAATTTAAGATTTTTAAAATTGCATAACTCTTATTACAAAGATAAGAAAAGTGTTCGTTTCAATTCAAGATAATTGTCGTTATTATACACAATACATATATTAAGAAAACTTTAACGTGTTTTTAGAAAATATATTGAAACTGTCACTATAAATTGTAAAGTTATAAGAAAATTTAGAAATTAATTAATATTATGATTTAGTAAAATAATACTAAATAAGAAAACTATATATTTTTAGAAAAAATATTAAATTATCCTAACAAAAAATTATAAAGTTATTTAAAATTTAAAAATTAATTAATATTTTGATTGAGTAAAGTAACAAATAAGAAAAATATAATTGATAAAAGATTGATTTTATAAAATAATAAATAATTTTAAGTATAAAAGGTTTTCAAAAGTAATAATTATTTTAAATTAAAAAAATACATTTTTAATCTAACTTTTATCATATATATAGATTTTTCTTCTTTTTTAGCTTGACCTTAATAGATATGATGTAAGCAAATAAAGGGTTAGGGCCCAACTAGTCCTAGATAAAGGAGGTGATGATATCCTCCTAGGATATATGTTGTTCTAATGTATAATCTATTCTTAATAAATGAAAGTAAATATGTCTCTCTGTATTCTATTTATACCGTATAATAATAAATATTTATAACTAACAAACTTACTAGATTATTGAAAAAAGAAATAGTACAGATTTTAAGTCAAAAAAGGCTCGGTTGGCTTAAATTTAGTCTGTCGAAAATAGTCGAAAGGACTGAATATGTCAAAAGAAAAAAATTAGGTAACCTAAAAAGTTAAAAAAAAGAAGAGGGACTAACTATGTCAAAAAATATTTAAGGACTAAGTATAATAATTTACCTATTTTTTAAAGTTAGATGTATACTGTAAAATGACAAATTTGCTCTTCTATTTTGGTGAATGCCGGAATTGACTAGTTAATCGATCGTTTACTTATTAAAAATTGGTTTGAAGGACTTAATTTGTCACAAAAAAAAAAAAAAAAAGATAGAGGATTTAATAATTTGAAAACAAAGAATAAGGGCTAATTTGCCAAACATAAAAAGTTCAAGTAAACTTAACAATTTGTCTTAATTTTACCTTATTTTCGATTATTTCTATTACTGTTTTGAATCACTTTCATCCTCTCAAGACAACTCCTTCAATTTTGAGAATTTGCTTGTACTTTCAAATGTGTAATTAGAGTTCCACGTTTATAAGAATTGCTTTTTTATCCAATTTTTTAGGTTTCATCTATTTATTCATGAAAATGGATTCGATTATATGTTAATCGATCCATATCAGGTTAGGACTTCAACTTGCCAGACTGTTACGTCTCATCTGATCGGATTGGAGTTTTTGGACAACCAACAACAACAACAAAGCCTTAATCCCAAGTAACTTGGGGTCGGCTACATGAACCAACGTCAGGCAACGTGTGGTCATCCACATGAATCATCTCTCGCCACTTTCTTCTATCGAATGTCATATTGTCATCCAAATCTAACAAAGACATATCTATCTTAATTACCTCTATCCATGTCGTTTTAGGTCTTCCTCTACATTTCTCTCTTTCTAACCTATCCTGCCTCACTCTCTCCATCGCCCTAACAGGAGCATCCCTCGGTCTTCTCTGAACGTGTCAAAACCAACGCAGACGACTTTCTCTTATCTTTTCCTCAATAGATGCCACACCCACCTTTTCCCTAATGATCTCATTTCTAACTCTATCATTCCTAGTATATCTACACATCCACCGTAACATACGCATCTCAGCTACTTTCATTTTTTGAATATGACACATTTTAGCTGTCCAACATTCCGTACTATATAACAAAGCAGGTCGTACGACTGTCTTGTAAAACTTTCCCTTTAAATTCAACGGTACATTACGATCACAAAGAATACCAGTCGCACTCCTCCATTTCAACCAACCCGCCTTAACTCGATGTGCAACGTCGCTATCAAGCTCTCCGTCTTTCTGAATAATAGATCCTAGATAGCGAAAACAATCAGCTAACGGTATATCTCTACCTTCTAAAGTTATACTCTGGCTATGTTTCTGCTACCACTAAACTTGTATCCCACATACTCTATTTTACTCCTACTAATTCTGAAACCCTTGGATTCCAATGTCTGCCGCCATAACTCCAATTTAGTATTTACACCGGCTCTAATCTCATCAATTAATACAATATCATCCGCAAACAACATACACCATGGCACAGCCTCCTGTATAGTGCAAGTCAACTCATCCATAACGGCTGCAAAGAGGAAATGACTAAGCGTTGATCCTTGATGCACCCCGATATTAATAGGGAATTCTACAGTCACTCCGGCGCCAGTCCTTACACTTGTACATGCTCCCTCATACATATCTTCAATGAGAGTAATATATTTTATTGATGCACCTTTCTTGGCCAGCACCCACCAAACTACTTCTCTAGGAACCCTGTCATAGGCTTTTTCCAGGTCAATAAATACCATATGTAAATCTTTCTTTCTTTCCCTATGATATTCAATCATCTGCCATAATAAATAATTGCCTCCGTAGTGGAACGCCCAGGCATAAAACCAAACTGATTATCTGAAATTTGTATAATGCCCCGTAACCTCTGTTCAATCCCTTTCTCCCAAAACTTCATAGTATGACTCATGAGTTTAATCCCACGGTAATTGGCACAATCCTGGACATCTCCTTTATTCTTGTACAGAGGAATCAGAGTACTCTTCCTCCAATCTGTAGGCATCCTATTAACTTTATATATCTTGTTGAACAGACTTGTTAGCCACGTAACACCTATATCTCCTAAACACTTCCAAACCTCGATTGGTATACCATCCGGTCCTACAGCTTTTTTTGGACTCATCCTTTTAAGGGCATCATGGACTTCATGCTTCTAAATACGACGAATCCATGCACGGTTAACCTCTTCGTTCGAAAGCGCCAGGCTACCTACACTCGGAACTTGAACTTGACTCCCGTTGAATAACTTATCAAAATATGATCTACATCTCTCCTTTATTTCTTCATCCTTAACTAAAATATTGTGGTTTTCGTCTTTTACACATTTCACTACACCTATATCCCTCGTCTTCTTCTCCTTGTAACGTGTCAATCTATATATATTATTCTCTCCGTTTTTGGTATCTAACTTTTCATATAAATCCTTATAAACTATGGCTCTTGCGTTTCTAACAGCTTCTTTAGCTTTTCTTCTCGTAACCTTGTATTTATCAAAATTTTCATCACTCCTACACCTTTCTAAGTTTCTATAGCACCCTCTTTTACTCCTTACGGCTTCTTTCACTTCATTGTTCCACCACGACACATTCTTGTTAAGAGGTATTTTTTCTTTAGATTCCCCAAGCACTTCCTTAGCTACTGTCCTAATACATTGAGCCATGTTTCTCCACGTAGTATCTGGATACGAATCCATATCAGAAGACCAATTATCCGCCTCAACTACCTTATTGACAAAGGCTATTCTTTCATCCCCCTGAAGCTTCCACCACCTAATCCTAGGGTCAACTCGAAAATTCTGCTGCTTACTCTTTTTCCTAAAATTAAAATCGAGTACTAACAGCCTGTGTTGCGTAACTACACTCTCACCTGGAATAACTTTACAATCCGTACACGCACTACAAAACCTACGCCTCATAATAAAGAAGTCTATCTGACTGGCATTTAACCCGTTTCTAAAGGTCACTAAGTGAGAATCTCTCTTCTTAAACCAAGTATTTGCTATGGTCAAATCATAGGCCAAGGCAAAATCAAGAATAGCAGTTCCTGCTTCGTTTTTAGCTACGAAACCCTGACCTCCATGAACACTCTCAAACCCACTCTTATCAGTACCTACATGTCCGTTTAGATCACCACCAATGAAAAGCTTTTCTACACACGGTACACTCTGGACAACCTCATCTAAATCATCCCAGAACTGTTGCCTAACCGAATCATCGAGTCCTACTTGCGGCGCATACGCACTAATAACAGTAGTAATCTCGCCGCCAATCATGATCTTGATGCTCAAAATCCTATCACTCTTCTTCTGTACTTCAACCACATCATCAATAAACTTACGATCAATAATAATCCCGACTCCATTTCTATTTCTAACTCTACCTGAATACCAAAGCTTATAATCCCATGGAGCGACTACTCTCGCCTTCTTACATACCCACTTGGTTTCCTGAAGACACAAAATGCTAATCTTTCTCCTCCGCATTACCTCAACTAGCTCTGTCAATCTACCGGTCAAAGATCCTATATTCCATGTAGCTAGACGAATCCTATCCCTGTAGACTGTCTTTTTTACCCTACACCCTTGCATATTTGACACCGCATCCGGGGACCGACAGGGCGCGTTGCTTCCGGGCAACGACCTAGCAACCCTCGCATATTTATCACTACACCGGGGTCTAGGAAGTGTAGCGCGTCGCTGAGTAGGGAATGCCCCCACGAAATCAATCGATTGGTTCATGTCATATATGTGACTATATTTTACGCTGGTCGTCACAAGCCTACCGCAACTCTTCTCGTTTATCCGGGCTTGAGACCGGCAATGAACATCGCAGACAAAACCCGTGGAGCTCACAGGCAGAGTTTTTTTGGACAGCCAACAATTACACAATTTATTTTTTTGGATAAATTATATATATATATATATATATATATATATATATGTTACATTATTTTAAGAAAAAAAGAAACAAATTATATATATGTTACAATTAAAGAATTATATTAACACAAAAAACGGGGGAAAAGAAAAAAAAAAACACCTATCAGAAGTTCTCTTTATGAAAATCGAACTTGGTGGTCGTTTTCCTAGAGAAATCTTGGGCTAAATGTCTCAATTCAGCAACCAGACTGGGTGGACCGCAGTAAAACACTCCTGCAGTTAAGGAAAAGAAACCATCATCTTCATCAGAATTGCTTCAAGAAAGACCAATTAGATGCATTTTAGTTTAGTACTTAATTAGTAGTTCAAGAAACATGTTTCAAGCCCGGAAGCTTAATCAGAAACGATTTGGAACCTCCCCTGTTAGTGCTCTAATAATTGGGAACGGAAAGTTTGGTAGTGAAGGAAAATCGACATTTTTCATGATAAGGGAGGTCCTAGGTGAATCAGAAATGATCAGAGAAAATGCAAAGCTTACCAATTCGTTGATCAACATGATTAATGGCTACACGTTTGAAAACTTGACGCCAATTTGGCCTGGCAAAATGTGTCTTCACTCTTGTCCCCGAGACGATGTCAACTCCATTCTTAGCATGCTGGATTGATTGAAGCATTGTAATGAGGGCTGATCGTGCATCTCCTTCTTCATACACACTGGTGCAGTAGTTATGGAGTTCGATTAGTCCTTCTTGATCATTTTCTGCAACTTCATTCATTACTCCCCTGAACCATTCAAAGGAGCCTTGCTCCCGAGTGACCCAATAAAAGTAGGCTCGTCTTGTGGCAAAAGGCTTTCTCTTGTTATCCTTGGTACCATTTTCCACAATTCCCTTTTCAATTTCCTTCTGTTGCTTGATGTTGTTGAGCACATCTTTCACTATGCTAATCAAAGGCGTCGCGCCAATGCCAAGACCAACTAGAAGAACAGTGTCGTATTTTTTGTAATCCTGAGCCGGTGCTCCAATGGGACCATCTATCAAGAGCCTTGGCAATCTGTAATCAAACTCTTTTAATTAGCATTAAATTCACTTGCAGCCAGGGCAAGACCGATGTCGAAAATAGAAGAGGGAAGAGGGTTTAAAGACTACCTAAGCTTGTTCCTCTCTTGCGTAATGTCAGCTCTAAGAAGTCCACTTTGGTCATCTTTTGGAGGTTGACATACCTATAAAGCACAGAGGTGTTCCCAATGAGTAATATTTTTTTCTTTGAGGATACTTTGCCTAATGAAAATAAATAAAATTTTCGGTATTCATCTCCTCCATACCTTAGAGAAGAGAGCCTTCAGCTGTGATGTCCAATCACCTACTGTTCGAATGTGGATGCTCAGATAATCATCCCCTGGTGCAGAGGTGATAGAGAAAGGATGCCTGATATACATGATCAACGTGGTTAGAGGAGGAGGGGTCTAGTTAATAACTTAAAGCATGCTGAAATCAAAATCTAAATTTACCATTGAAATGGAGATACGTCTGAACAGTTAACAAAAACATACTGCCCACTTGTATATTTGAATCCTTGAGGTTTAGACATGTAAAGAGCCATAACATTCCCGGGGTACACAGCAACCTGAAAATCAAAAAGAACATAAATCTGGGAAGGAAAGGCAATATATGGCAGTGTACTAGTAGATGAAGCCGAGAGCATTGTGTATGAAAAGGATAGCACGCAATCTATACCTTCAAAATTTGCACCGGCTTGTAGCCTGATCTAAATGCACGAACCAAGCGTTCACAAGCATATAGTATCATTGGAACAGCAAGGTACATCCATGTCTGTAGAAGCATTATTTACAGTAAAAACGAGTTAAAAAAATCAACTTGTTTCGTATGATTGTATTCAATCAGTAGTCAATAGAAAATGATATGTACTTACTGTTTTCTTGTACCATTTTTTGGACAGATAGAGGAAGTATCCATGAACTATGAAGAGGGCATAGACAATGACAAATAGGTGGTGAGAGTACCAAAATGCATTAAATCCTGTGAGCTTCTTGATGGTTGTTGGCAGGTTGAGCCTGTTCCTTCGGAACCATGGCTGGGCTAATATGTAGGCTATGGCCATAAGCACCACCATGACAACACCAGTCCATCCTTCGGTGCCTTTCACAAACCACCAGTAGTTATTTGGCCGTTTATCCCCAAAAAATGGCTTCATTGGTTCATATTCCTCATCAGTGGCATGAAGCAGTCTAGGAAAATCACATGTTAAGTGAGCTCCTGCGTGGAGCCCTACTCCAACAGCTATACCAAGCGCTATTACCTGATAAAATTAGCAATCACAAAGAAAGCAAAAGCCATTACATATTCCATTACATATGCGTCAATTCCTTTCAATAATTAAACAATTTTCTCTGAATTATGAGAAATACCTTGTGGAAATTAATATTGTCATTGAATGGAACTATCACTCCAAGCTTGGTCCGACTCCTGAGCCAAGTTATGGTATTTCTACAAACTGGTAAAAGAATAAGAGCCATGTTAAACTTAGCAGTTTCAGCTCCCCCTTTAGCTGTACTGACACAGTACCCCATAACATGGAATACCGCCCTATGCTTGTATTGAATAAATTTCCAGGTGAAGAGGCCAGCACAAATGGATAGCCATAAAGCCACGACCCAAATTCTCTTCCAATTCTCCTCAATGAAATAAGCCAGCTTTCGATAGCATCGTTTAAAGGGGTTTGGCTCCTTAGTAGGCTTCAGCTTCTGACTTATTAGCTGGCTTAGGACTCTGCTGTTTGTGGTGAGGTTTGTGGAGTGATATGGTGCTTGTAGAAGTAGAACTTCTAAGTTGTGCAACTGCATTTAGCCACAACTGTTTGTTAAAATACGAGCCAATGTTTCATTCCCATCAAAGACTAACAAATAAGGGAACTTCAGTAGTAAACAAATTAAGCTAAAACTATGTTTCTTCCATGCAATGCATGTTAAATTCCCACAATTTTGTTGTCGGCATTAGTAGCTAAGCGATTACACAATATATATATATATATATACTCCAAGACAGACCTCAATGTATCCAAGGTTGTTCGGATCCAGCTCTTCCATAATCAAAGCTGCGTACTCATCAGCTTGCTGTTGGATATTTGAAAGCTTATTTGCAGAAGCACTCAAAGTGATAATCTGCAAGACAATAATATGGCACAGATTACTAATTTCATCATAATGATTCGTTCAGATCTCCTCTTTTCCTCTTTTCCTCTTTTCTTTGGGGACTCATTGTCTCACCTCTTTCACCTCTTCTTCAGTGATTCGCCCATCTGCATTCTTGTCCACCCTAGATTTCACAATACCATTGTTCAATTACCAAAAATAAGAACTCAAAATGTTTTTGGGTCATAAAATAAATGAACGTTTAGCAACATCTTGCAGCAATCAGGGCATAAAGCAGAAGTCACTCTGTTTCAACAACAGAAGAGAACATGTAAATGGGATGAAGATTTACATATCAAAGAAGGTCTGCAGCCTAGCATCAAAGCTTGTATCTGTAATCTGTTCCCAGAATTCTTGTAATTGGGCTTTTGTTATTGAGTTCGATGTAATGCATCTCTTCCGAGCTAGAGCATCACATAATTCATCTGCAAACTGTGTAGATTCATTCATTCCTGATCCAAAAGACACCAATCTCTGTCAACATTTTATTTTGTATAAGATATTAAAAACAGTTTCGCAATAAAATTTGGAAAATACAAACCTATGCACTGGCCAAACCGCGACTTTGGGAGCATCCCATTAACTGCCAGTTCGTCAAATCTTTTTTCAACCTCAGACCACCCCTCATTGCTTACATTTTTGTTCATAAATTGCAGGCCCTGAAGGGCGCGAGCAGCACCTGATTGAGTCCTGTCAACTTTGTTTATCCTCCTAGAAGTGATTCGCCTAAGCTCCTGTGAGACCTGCCTTAAACGAAATGAGAGTTGAGATCCAAGTGAAGAAGGCTTCTTCTCTAGTTGACTAGCAAGCAATGCAGCCTCTTGATCAGCCCCTTTGATATTTTGAACCAAAACAGAGTCATCACGAACATCAAGCGTTATTTCTACATAGGATTCTTCATCCTTGAATCTTGCACTTCTTTTGCTGCTCTTTTTATTGTTGACCAGTGGACCACTGAATCCAACTCTACTGCCTCTGGTACTCTCTGCATCAGAACCATGATCACTTGCCTTGTCTGCCTCCATTTGATAGAAAGTTTCCATTGTCTAGCCTCCTCTGATGGCCAATGAAAGTTAACTTATCTTTTGCTCTAACCTGAACCAGATCATTCAAAATTTGAGGTTAGTAAATATATTGTCAGTCACCAGACAATTTGAAAAGTTCAACTAAAGCATTGCAAATTAATCAATCATGCATGGCCATAGCAAATTGAAAATGTCTTTCAAGTCACACTTGTTCAAGCCACATAAAATCAGCTAATACATGCTATCTTCGCCGGCTAAATTAGCCCTTTGAAAGCACATTCTCTAGTAGTAGCCTTAGTTCTGAACATGACCGGAGTCATTTCCATGATGGTTGGAAGCTAGAGACAGAAATTTATCCTCGCATTTTCACAAGCAGATATGAACAGCTAGCTTTTCCAAAACTGGAAGACCATACTTGAAACTTACCCCGAATACAAAATTATCCCGAGGAAACGAACCAATGATATTGGTCTAAAACACTAGAATTCAGAAGAAAAAGTGAAAATTGTGAGCTGAAAATGCTGAAGAGGAGTAGAACCATATATAGTTGGTAAGGGTGGCTGAAAACAGAAGAAGAAGAAGAAGAATGAAAAGTCAAACGAAGGGAAATCAGGGGGCGGGTTTCATTGTTTTTGAATCTTTTTTACTAGTTGTCTTCCATTTCTTCAACTTCCAGCCATTTCTGCAATACGTCAAATAAACAATTGAGACATTTGAGGAAGGAAAAGAACAAAGTGATCAACTGTTAACTCATTGACAATTTCATATAACCACCAAAAACCTTGAGGCAACTCTCGCACTGCATTGTTTTGAATGAGGTGGAAAGCAAAAGATGAAATAGGATAAGTACCTTTCATCCACCGTATATATTATGTTAGATCTGTGTCATGTATAAATTTTTAAAAGACTCTACAATGATCAGAATATAGTTGTGTAGTTTTTTTTTTTTAACTAACAGTACATGAAAAATAAATCAATATGCTAATTAAAACTAGAAAAACTCATGTAATTACTTTGTATTTGTCTATTAATTTTGTTTCTAGAATCCCTGTGATTGAGGTATGATCTTCTCTTACGTTATATAAGATGTCATGGTGAAGTAGCCAAGTTGAATTGAATGTTCTTGATTTGCTATTGGGACATTATTGTTGGACTTTTTGACATGGTAAGCTTCGGTTGACTTTGAGGTAACTTATGCATTTGCCTCAGCAAAAGAAAAAGGTGAATATTCATGCATTTGATTTTACTGTTAACTTTTGACTGGTCAGGTTTGGGTGCATTCCATATTCTGCATGAACATATCTATAAGGTGATTTCTGCTTACTCTCTGACTAGTTTTGAAGGTACTCTGCCAGTTACCTTTTCAAGGGAATTGGAGAAAAAGATAAAATAAATATTCTCAAGAATACAATAATAAATAAATAAATAAATAAAAGAGAAAAAGAAGAAGAAATGAAATGAAATAAGTATAAATTTTGGTTGTCTGAAACTCTAAGCATATATATATATATATATATAACTTTAGAAGGCAAAAAATGTGAATTTAACCAAAAATTGTATCGGTTGGTAAAAAATTATGGCCGACTAAATTATTTTAGTTGTAGAATTAACAAATAGATAAGCAGTGAGTTTGACTTTCTTAGAATTTTTATTGTTATTTTTTATGGGGAAATATTGTAGCGTAGTTGGAGTGGGTAAGAATGAGAACAATTCTCTGGGTTAGAGAATCAGCAGGCAAAGAGCCTCCTGGTTTCATTAAAAACCAGTCAAAAATTGTATGCACTTTTAGTGGAAGACATTTTTTCCCCCTTTTCATAGAAAGGGAAATGATTAGTTAGTTATAATTGTGGAAAACACGTAGTAGAAATAATCCTCGGCGTCTGCTTTCTTCACGGTCCACGTGGATAAGATATTAGAATTTTAACCGCATTTTTTTTTATATTTGCCTTGTTTTTTTTATTTAATGTTCTATTTTTTAAATATAATTTTATATTAATAACAGAATAAATTATTTTGAACGTCCTTCAATTATTATGAAGTTCAACTTTTACTTTTTAATTAAAAAAACATAAAATAATTTCTCGAATTTTTTAAATCTTATCTTTCAGTCAATTAATATTTCTGATAAATTTTAATAATATTTTGATAATTTTATATTTTTAATTAAATTATATAAATATTTTTTTTAAATTCATTTTAAAATATTTTTTATTTTTCTATCTTTTCCCCCTCTCCTTCGGCTGCAATTCCGCTGTCGCCGCTACTTGCCAATGTGGGTAACGCGTGGTTGTTGGGGTCAATGTTTGTTCTTGTTGGGTTGGTGCTGATTGTTGATGTGATCTGGTTTTATACGAGGTATAGGAAATTCAGGAAGGCCAAAAAAGCTATTGACAAGTCAAAATGGACTTTGATGTCATCTCACAAGCTGGGTTTTAGTGAATATGAGATATTGGATGCCCTTGATGAGGATAATGTTATTTGAAGTGGGTTTTGTTACAGGTCGTTTTTCCCAAAACCGTCTAACCGTGTTGTCTATGATTTGGTTAGGCCTGAGCCAACATCACACCGGCCTCTTCCGAACTTGTTCGGACACTTCAACGGGAGCTTGAGTGGTTTCGTAGTGAATCACAGCGAAAAAGATTGAAAACGGCAGTGAACGATATGAAAACGACAGAAAACGGCACAAAACGAAATTTAACCGGCACCCGATTGCATGAAAGTAGTCATTTCATTGAATTGAAAGTGAGTACAAAGTATATACAACAAGTATTGGTGAGGGGGAACACCAATGTTCACAACCGACTTAATTTGCTTCTACCCGATCTTGTTTATGTACGCCCCATATAATAGACGTGGTAAACTTTTTCTAAGTTCCAAGAATAGATACTGTTTTTTCGAAGAGGTAGAAAAAGTTTGTCCATTTTTTCTAGACCTAAGTACAAAGAATCTAACTATGAAAATTTACATGCATGGCCTTCAAGGCCTTAGGAAATTTACAAAAATACAACAAAAGTCTATCTACATATTTACACAAGAAAACGGAGGGGCCGACGATTCTGGCTGTCGGCTAGTGCTGGGCGGGGGCACGGCGCGGGCCGGCTCTGGGCATGTGGGCGCGCGGCACTGTCGTGCGCAAGCTTGCGGCACGGTCTGGCGCAAGCACGCGACACGCTCTCGACGCTGTCTGGCGCTAGGATCACGGACACGGGGCACGGTCTGGCACGGGGCGCGCGGGCATCGTGCACGACGGGCTGGTCCGGTCTTTGTGTTGTCTTGCACCCTCCGTCTTGGGCCTTCGGCTAGTGAGGCTCGGGTATCCTTAAACATGTCTAGGACATTCTTGATAAGGTCCCAGACGTTCTTAGGCATACTCGGCCTAACCATAGGAGGTGGCCAAGTACGCTTAAAAACGTTTAGTCCCTTCGGTTTCCTAAACACATCCGAAGACACACGATTGCTCTGGTGGTGCGTCGGGCACTTAGATTGGGCATGGGCAAGGTCTTGCCCACACAAGCGAACCGTCACAGGTTGGCCTGTGACATTCTCCCCCACTTGATTTGGCGACGTCCTCGGCGCCACTTCCTCCTTAAAGCTCTTGGGGTTACCTGTACCGCTGGGGTGTTTCACCCAACGTTGTTAGCCTTGCCACCTTGGAGACGAACGTCTCTTCGAGTGACTATGTTTGGTAGCAAGGTCCACGGCCCTGGACTTGCCTTCCTTCGTTGAAGCTCGGGGCATGCCATTCCTACATTCTCCCTCCAACATGTACATGGTAGACAACTTGTGCCCTCTGCTGGATTTTTCCTCGGAGTTCCAGGCAAAAATGACACACGGAATTTTCCCCATCATCACCAATGAATTCGTGTATGGAATCACGGCAACGTTGAGGTCCTTCAAAAACTCCATGCTCAAGATGAGCTTGAAGTCATCCATCCTCACCACGGTGAACATAGTTCTGCCCTCAACTGGACCCAACTTGATCCTCGCCCCGCAAGCAAGACCCACGATCGGTTTCGCTTCTGAGTTCACGGCCTTCATTGAGCCTGCACCCTTCTCTAGTACCAGGCCTAACCGCCCAACTTCAGAACTAGCCAGATAACTATGGGATGCTCCGGTATCCACCATTGCCCTTATGGGCCTACCGTTCACTTGGAGATCCACAAACATTAGTCCCTTCGATACTCGGGCCTTTCCTTCTGGGACTGTTCTCATTGTGGCAAGAGTTTGGGTTGCTCCCTTATCCTTGCCCTTCTTCCCTGGGGCATTCCCGGTTGGGGTGTCGCATCCGCTAGCAAACGCCCCTATATAGCCGTCCTCTTCAGCGAATGCCCCGATGTAACCGTCCTCTTCAGTGTTCTCAGTTCCACTAAGTCCTGCCTCCCGGGTGTCAGCTCCCATAGCTTTCACCAATGTTGCCAATGTGCCAGGTTCAGTCAATGCATTCACTAGCTATCTCCTGGGGCAATTCCGAACAAGGTGTGGTCTATTGCACAAGAAACACTGATATGTCCTTTTCTGCTGCCCACCATCCTCCTTTCGGTTCCCGTTCCTTCTTTCTCTTGGGGTAGACGGCTCGTCTCCCCCACTTGAGCTTAGTGCTGGCGGAACCGTTTGCTCGTGAGGTTTCCAATTTCCACCATTCCCTCATTGGGTTTGGTCGGATCCCTGCCCCGTACTGGCTCTTCTGGGGTTCTCCTTCCTTTCCCTTACAGGGTCTGATTGGAAGTCCTCTAAGCCATCTGCAACCGCAATAGCCTGTGCTAAATCTTGCACCCGCTGTCTGTTCAGTTCTTGCCTGGCCCACGGCTTCAATCCCTCTGTGAAACTGAATAACTTGTCCATCTCGGACATGTTCTTGATCTGGAGAAGGCAAGTGGTGAAGGAATTCACATATTCTCGCACCGTTCCCCTATGCCGCAGCTCTCTGAGCTTCTATTTCGCGACATATTCTGCATTCTGGGGGAAGAACTGCTTCTTCATAGCAGCCTTCATCTATTCCCAAGTTCCGATGGTTAGCCTTCCCACTTCCATCTCAGCAACCTGCACCCTCCACCATAGCTTAGCATCGTCTTCCAAGTATGTGGCAGCGGTGTCTACCTTCAGGCATTCTTCGGTTATCCCAACCGCCTTGAAGTATTGGCTCAGGTTGAAGAAAAAGTTCTCCACCTCCTTGGCATCTCTTGCTCCCATGAAGCTTTTCGGCTTTCTAACCTTCGGCTTCGGAGCTCGCACGATTCCTACCGGCACTTGATCCTCAACATTGCCCTGTCCCACGGCCAATTTGAGCATTCTCAGATTTGTTTGGATCTCTTCGAGCATACCTCGCACCTCTTCCACGGCACGGGCATTAGCTGCAACCGATGTGCGTAATTCTTGTAACGCAACATCTTGCTGGTTGTGCCTGACTTCATGAGATTGCATCATGGGGATCGTCTTTCTTAGTGCGATATTCATATCCTCGGCCTGGCCACTAAGACGCACGATGTCCGACTCCATGAAGCCTACATGCTTCACCAGTGACCCAGTATCCATCTCAGACTCTCCTAGACAGACGGAACTGATTTTGTTCACGGCGGCCTCCAGCGCCTCCAGCCAGTTCCTTATTGTGCCTTCGCCCGACAATGGTCTAACTGTTGCCATTGTCGGCTCGCTGGGCCCGGGCTCAGTAGCAGGTTCACTCATACCTGTCTCTTCTGCCATAGTCTGTCCAACACAATCACAATATAATTCGATTGCTCACATAGTGCTTCCCTGGCTCGTACACAGAAATCGTTCACTGTTTGCTCAAAAACAGACTCCTCGAGTCTCAATAGCCAACAACCGATACTCCAAAACCAACTCCCGATAGTGGTGCAAGCACGTTCACCGATCCCTGATACCGTCTCCCACTCAAAATAGTAGCACTACTACAGGGCTCTGATACCAACTGTTATGGGTCGTTTTTTCCAAAACTGACTAACCGTGTTGCCTATGACTTGGTTAGGCCTGAGCCAATGTCACACCAGCCTATTTCGAACTCGTTCAGACACTTCAATGGGAGCTTGAGTGGTTTCGTAGTGAATCATAGCGAAAACGATTGAAAACGGCAGTGAACGATATGAAAACAACAGAAAACGGCATAAAACGAAATTTAACCGGCACCTGATTGCATGAAAGTAGTCATTTCATTGAATTGAAAGTGAGTACAAAGTATATACAACAAGTATTGGTGAGGGGGAACACCGATGTTCACAACCGACTTAGTTTGCTTCTACCCGATCTCGTTTATGTACGCCCCCTATAATAGACGTGGTAAACTTTTCCCAAATTTCAAGTGTAGATACCGTTTTTCTGAGAAGGTGGGAAAAGTTTGTCCATTTTCTCTAGACCTAAGTACAAAGAATCTAACTATGAAAATTTACATGCATGACCTTCAAGGCCTTAGAAAATTTACAAAAATACAACAAAAGCCTATCTACATATTTACATAAGAAAACAGAGGGGCCAACGATTCTGGCCGTCGGCTAGTGCTGGGCGGGCGCACGGCGCGGGCCGGCTCTGGGCATGCGGGTCGTGGCACTGTCGTGCGCTGGTGCGTGAGCTTGTGGCACGGTCTACTGCTAGGCATGCGGGCATGCGGCATGGTCTGGCGCGGCACGCTCTCGGCGCTGTCTGGCGCTAGGATCACGGACGCGTGGCACGGTCTGGCACGGGGCGCATGGACCCGCGGCACGGTCTGGCACGGGGCGCGCGGGCATCGTGCACGACGGGCTGGTCCGGTCTTTGTGTTGTCTTACACCCTCCGTCTTGGGCCTTCGGCTAGTGAGGCTCGGGTATCCTTAAACATGGCTAGGACATCCTTAATAAGGTCTCGGACGTTCTTAGGCATACTCAGCCTAACCATAGGAGGTGGTCAAGTACGCTTAAAAACGTTCAGTCCCTTCGATTTTCTAAACACGTCTAAAGACACACGAATGCTCTGATGGTACGTCGGGCACTTAGATTGGGTATGGGCAAAGTCTTGCCCATGCAAGCGAACCGTCACATATTGGCCTGTGACTGTCTTCATGGACGGTTTACAAGGTTGTTCTAAGTAAAGGGGAGGCCGATGCCTTGAAAAAGTTGTGGGGAAATTCTAAATTTGCAGATCAGAGTACTCATGTCAAGAAAGGTAATTTCTCAAACGATGGTTTAGCAGCGGAGGTGGAAACAATAGGGAAGATTAGGCACAAGAACATTGACAAATTATGGTGCTGTTGAACCTACCCCGATCCGGCCATTGGCAGCCGCTATATGCAGAGTTGCGATCATACAGCGGCTAAGGCGGAATTGCAGTGGAAGGGGAGGAAGAAAAGAAAAAAGTAAAAATAAAAATTTATTTTAAAATGAATTAAAAATATAAAATTAACAAAATATCATTAAAATTTAATAAAAATATAATTGGCAACTGATCGATTAAAAAGTTTCATGAATTATTTTAATTAAAAAATAAGTTAAATTTTATAATAATTAGAGAATCATCATAATAATTTGTTTTAAATAATATAATAATTTAATTAATTAAAAATATTTATTATAAAAATAAATTCTACTTTTTCCTTTCACACAAAAAAAATACAAAGTTTTGTAACCGTTTGTGGTGTCAAATGTCTAAGAATAAAGGCAGTGAAAAATTCATAGAAACTACAAGAATTATATATTTTAATAAATTGTATAGTGCAAATTAACAGTGCACGTAATATAACATCCTAAAACAAATAATTCAAATAGATCCAATCCACTTTAAATTTCCATTCACGTAAATCCGTTCCACCTTAAAATTTCCGCAACTAAGTTCACATGTAACCCACTATAGTCTAGCTGCCATAGCTCATCAAGATCTGAACCCCAACCAATCCATTAAAGTCCAGGGTCTCCCAAGTGTCTATGGCCGAGGTGTGTGACATCCTCATATCTCCTTCCTTTTGGCAATATGTGCCCCTCAAGATTCAAACAAGCAACCTCTAAGTTCACTCCCATACCAAAATATAAAAGTCAGGCCTGTGAGATACTTACCCGGCTTATAGACTGACAAACCGAAGTTGTTCTTGATTGGAAACCCCAAAATTCACTAGAAAGAGCTTGTAAATGAAACAACCATAATAAACAAACACAGTATATGCAATGTAGAATACAAGGTCTCCTATATAATATGATGATAGCATTTGAATCTCATGTTGTTTCCATGGATAAGTAAGTAAGCAATCCCTCTAGCAAATCCCAAATGCAAGAAACTATCTCAAATCTTTCTGACTACTCTTTTTCACCTTCTCTGTGGTCATTCCCGTTGCCTGCCTTCAAATATCCCTATCCCTAGCACACTCGTGAGGAACCTTGGGGTACCTAGACCGATCAGTACAGTAGTTATAGATGGTAAATTTCTTGCGAACCCACTGCAATCTCCTGTACTCTGGCCCGTCAAGATCTTGGAAGGCCTTCTGATCCCACCACTTAAGTCCCTTGGTGCTGCAAATTTGCATCATTTGAGGAGTGGTTGCATCACAACCGTCAATGTGGAAAGAGGTGTATGATGCAATGAATGGTGCTTTGGACCAATCTGTTTTCTCCAAACCTCCTCTTGTAGCCCAATCATCTGCATTCCATAAGCTATTGTATATCTTCATGGGTTGGTTGAATGGAAATCTTACTCCCAAATCCTTGCTGTTTTTGAACACTCTTATAGGTATATTATCCACGTAGAACCTGCAATAATTTAAGGAGATAATAATGGCATTTCATTCAAGAAAAACCCACAGAGGCACAGATCTTGTATACTGAAATAATTTTGAAAAAGGTAGAGCGAAATCTAGACAGATCTATTCTCGCTGTCTTTTACCTTTTGAAGACCGTGCTAAGTAAAGTATTGAAGAAATTGTTCAAAATGTTTTAAAGTAAAAGAAGTAACAATCAGATGGTAATTAAGAAGTGATTCAATGAATGGAGATGGTAGAAGCTTACACAATCTGATACATGTTCCAGAGGATAGAATAAGTATGGAAATCTTTACTAGGGTCAAACCAAAGATAGATCCTCTGTTCTCTGTCTCCTTTGCCCCCTGTGAACACATTGGTCTGCAATATATAGGGTTGGCCTGTTCGGTTCCCCAAGAATTCAAAATCTATCTCGTCATGTTCATTATTCTGTGATGAGAGCTGAAAGAGGAAATGTTCAAGAAAATAATCAGTAAAAAAAAATTAAAAACCAGTTATTATCTCATAAAAGAATTGGATAAACAAAAATATAAAGAGGGTAGAGTAACAATGTACATAGAATGCTGTTACAACACCGGCTGAATCTCCTCCAACCATCTTGATCCTCATGCTGAAATGCCCAAATAGATAGGACCCTTTTGACTGAAATCCAGTTCCTTCAGGTAAAAAAGAAGAAAAATCCCTAAAACTTTTTGCTCATAGGCAAAATATGTTTGCCAGTTAATGTTAATCTAGTTTTAGAAGGAATAAAGAATAATAGTACAATGCAGTAGTGCAAAAGCAAGGGCCAAGAGAAAGGATTTGAGTTCTTGATCTCTTCAACTAGAAGTATCAAAGTTTGAGGAGGGGTTAATTTATAAGACATTTTGCAACACTTACCTGAGTATTTATCCAGCAGAAGCTCAGCAGTGTAGCCACCATTGAGGTACTTGATGTGGTCTGCAGACCAAGAAGGGGCATAGTTCTTCTCAAATTGCACATCCACTGGCTTCCTTGGTGCAGCACCAATGGCCAATGTGGCCAACTTTATCAACATTAAACCTAAAAGGATTTGCTTAACCCCCATTCTACTACTATTATGTAGCACTAGCATCCACACAGCGGCCTAGTTTGAGCAAGAGAGAGAGACACAGACAGGAGATAATAGTAAAAGCCGAGAGTGTTGAAAAGAGAGAAACATAACATAACAGGGGGTGACTGCTTGTGGACTTTATAGGGTTACAAATGCGCCCCTGATAATGTTTTTTGAGACTGGTTCAGTTAATTAATTGGTTTGTGCTATATTCCCGGTTCAACTAATTGATCTATGGGCAACATATCAAAGATTGGTTCAACCCCCCCCCCCCAAAAAAAAAACTAAAACTTGCATAATTTTATTTAATTAGATTGTGGGTTACTACGTTATAAAGACAGTGAAACATGCATAATTTCATAATATAAAGATATCTGTATTATAGTCTTGATTTTTATAGTAATCTTTATGAAATAACAAAGAAAATTTTTGCCAGACCATTTGACCGACGTGTGTGGTTCGGGCTGTGGGAAGAGTGAGCCTTACTTGTGGCAGATCTTTCAAGTAAAAGTCTAAAAGTAGTTTGAATCATGTGGACAGATTTGCTAAAAAAGGGGTTTGGTTCTGATGCCCAAAGCAATCTTTGTTGTCTCTTATGCCCCATTGGAGAGCAATTAGCGGAGATATGCACATGACGATTCCACAGAGGCCGAGGAATTCTCCGAAACCCACTTCCTAAATAAATTCATCCACTCACTAGCTGTAACTGTGATAGGCAGAAGCAGAGTGTTGGTGGTCACTGGTCACGCACCAAATAAGATTCTAAGAATTCTTTGGGACACGTATGACGTACCCCCTGTTGTTTATGACAGATTTCTGGGTTCGTCTCCTAGGTTGTGACGCCTGTCTGTTTGACAAGATAAAATTTGTGGCGAAGAATCACTCTGCCGCTTGTTGCATTGTCCCGTTCGCTCACATTATGATAAAAGAAGGAAAGAAACCAGTAACCCCCGGGGCACGGGCATAAACGGACTGTTTGTGAGGTGATTAGGGTGAAAATATTTTGATAATGCGTATTCAATTTTGTGTGGTGATAATTTTTTATTAGGAGGGAATGGGTATATTTTTGTTACAAGGTTAGAGAAGTAATTTGCTCATTTAAAAAAAAGAAAGTTAATCTTTTCTTAATTTATTTCTTACCATTCTTATTCTCTAACTAAATAAGGGAAGTATGTCATTTCGAGAGAAGGTCAGATGCCACCTCGGCCGACGGCTCACCGGTAGATCTATCATGGGTTTGCTGTATTCGGATGCCATGATCTGGAATTTGGTATCCGAACTTTTTAGGGTTTCGGGTTTTTTTCTTGGCCGAGATTGTTACAGGATAAATTAGTGAGTTTAGTCCCTAAATTTTTTTTATTTTAGTATGATTGGTCGTTAATCTTTTTTTTAACTTTATATGTCATCTATCTTTTTTACATTGGCACATTAGGTCTTTCTGACCCAATTTCGACGGGTCAACTCGTTTAATTCATTTTGACCCATTAAGAAAAGGTAAACTTTATATTTTACTGCATACCTTCAATATTTAATAAAAATAAATTGGTGAATTTAGCCACTAAACTTTTTTATTTTGGCATGATTGGTCTCTCTTCTTTTTTTTTTTAACTTTATAGGTCCTCTATCTTTTTTATTGGTGAATTTAGTCACTAAACTTATTTTGGCATGATTGGTCCTAATTCTTTTTTCTTTTAACTTTATAGGTCGTCTATCTTTTTTAGTTTGATACATTAGATCCTTTCGACCTAATTTCGAAGTTAATCCTAAATCAACCCGTTGACTCCAATTTTGACCCATTAAAAAATAACAAATTTAATATTTTACTATACATTTTAATTATTTTTGTATTAGAATTTTGCATATAGAGGACTAAAACAATTTCAAATTTACAATCACAAATGTATAAATTGTATTACAAATAATAGTCAAATCAAATAATCAAAAGAATCTACAAATATAAAATCTAAATTAATACTCGTTCTATTCTGACCAAATCACACATATCAATACTGCCTTTCTCTAAATAAAAAATCTCAATATCATATCCCCTATTCAAGTAAAGCAAATTGGTGAGTTTAGTTCCTGAACCTTTTAATTTTGGCATGATTAGTTCTTATTCTTTTTTTTTAACTTTATACATCATTTATTATTATTATTTTAATTTAACACATTAGATCATTCTAACCTAATTTCTTTAGGTCAACCTTAAATCAACCATCAACTCTTATTTTAACCATTAAGAAATGATAATTTTAATATTTTACTGTACACCTTTAATATTTAATTGAAAATCCAATGAAAAATCAGTATGTTATTCATGGTATGATTGTCACGCCCCGCGCCCGCAGGACGTGGCATGGCCGTACCACCGAGTCGTAACCCAATAATACGAAGTCTTACATCAAAACTTAAATAACAAAACACATTTTCTTCCAAAATACTAACTAAATAAATTCATAATTAAATCTTCCTCAAACCTATAAAACTAATTCTTACACTTGTCTCAACGAGTACAAACAAAAATCATAGGTGGAACTTAAGATAATAAGATAACATAAGCCACTGATTAAAATCCTGAAATTCGACTTCGTGCTATACGTCCAACACAATCTTAGTAGAAAGGGCTTTCGCACCACTTATCATCATTACAATCTGAAAGGAGGAAATATCGAAGAGGTGAGCCAACCAAATGCTCAATAAGTAGTAATGAATCACTTCTCCCGAATAAAGTTTATTACATACCTTTACATAATACACATACATGACATACACACACACTATATTAATAATCACATTTACAAATAATAATAATAATAATAATAATAATAATAATAATAATAATAACAACTATTATTAAATATTTAGTTTTTTTTTATTATTCTTATGACATACTAAGGAGAATAAAACTTTTGTTTATATAAAAAAAAACGAACTCAATAAATCTTAAATTATTTTCATAGGACACAGATTTTAAACATTATATATATATATATATATATATATATATATATATATATATATATATATATATATACATACCCACTAATTTCTCTTGCTTCAAAACTCAACTAATTAATTTAACAAAGAAAATACACTTTGCTTCCTTTAAAAATCAAGTCCCAAGACAGCACTCCATGGTGAAAATCCTTGCTTCCATTTGTCTTTTCTTTCCAAACCAAAACCCATTGGTGGGCCATGAAGAAGCTTCACTACGTGGCCATTCAATCCAAGGCAACCCCCCCCCCCCCCCCTTTTTGTTATATATATTCATATTTTTAACAATAAGAATTGAGAAGGGTCTCCTGCCTGGCTGATTCGCCAGCAGTCCTTCTCGGTTTGGTTTTAACAAAACACCAGAATAGCATGAAATCATGCTTTGGCCACACACACCTAACCTCTTACACGAACACAACATTGCAAACCCCTTTTTTTTTCTCAATATTCCCTTCATCAACCCAGAAATAATCATGAATACAAAACATATTTGAAACATTTGTTCACATAAATTCATACAACCATTACCTTCTTTTAACTGAATTAATTTATTCAGTTAGGAAAATCCAAAAAGGCTTAACCCGGCCTTAGCGGTTCAAAAAGATTGAAACATTCGTCTTGCATAAATCAAAAAAGACGAGTTTCATCTTAACATTGTTCCAAAAAGGTTTAGCCCACCTTAGAGACATCACATTCAAAGAGTATAAATAGATTCCATCATCTCCAAACTTCATCAAATACATCCGCAAGAACAATATATGTATAACGTTCAGACATAAATACCAACACGCATACCATGCCTTAATCATTAAACATATATTTTGAGAAAATACCATACTTTATTAAAAAATTTATAACCAAAATAATATTTTTATCATATTATTTGTATCAGAAAATAGAAGAGATTCATTCCCACTTACTTCTTAATTTCGACGCTTGAAAAGTGTAATAGCCTACGGTGTTCTTTTCCTTCAAACCCTAGTTGAACTATCTCCCTATTTCTGTGTCTGATGACGACTATTGGAAAACAACGATATTTTCTATAGGTTTTCCTATTTAATTAATCATAGGGTTTCCTTAACTTTTAAATCATTACAATTAGGTCCCTACTTACTTAAAATATTAACCCAATAGAATTCTAATTCTTATTGTATTAGGATTTAACCCTTTAACAATTCCTAAAATATCACCATGAATAAAGACTTTC
The DNA here is from genome assembly GCA_026120185.1 of Voacanga thouarsii. Lineage (NCBI taxonomy): Eukaryota > Viridiplantae > Streptophyta > Magnoliopsida > Gentianales > Apocynaceae > Voacanga > Voacanga thouarsii. Next base: position 2,246,111 of record JANUWF010002200.1, read on the forward strand.
TAAAAAAAATGCGGGGTTTACAATGATGCTGCAAAAATCTATCATTCTAGGCAGCTTCTGAAGATGGATTTTAAACGGCAATTGTTGTAGTTCTATATATACAAAATTCTAGTACAAAAGAAAATTGAAGATGTTCAATGAAATATTAAATTTGTCATTTTTAATAGGTCAAAATTGAAGATGGGTTGATTTAGGGTTGACCTGTCAAAATTAGGTAAAAAAGAACATAATGTGTCCAACTAAAAAAAAAAATAGAAAACCTATAAAATTATATATATATACAAAAAAGAATATGGTTGATTAAAGTTAACCTACCAGAATTAGGTCGAAATGACCTAATGTGCCAAACTAAAAAAGATAGAGAACCTATAAAATTAAAAGAAAAAAGAATTGGGATCAATCATTCGTATCCACAAACAAAACACACATTTATAACTTAAAAGTTAAAACGTAATGCATCGCACCTTTTTGGGATTCCTCCTCGACTTCTTTTTTATGTAAAGCAAAGACACGTGCATTGGTCTTCTTTTGATTATCAACTGCTCTTTCTTCAGTTGGCTTTGGCTGGATTTGCTGCCTGTTTTCCGGACAATCGCGCACTTTGTGACCGGACTTCCCACAACCGAAACATACACTTGTTTTCCATCGGCATTCTCCATCATGGTAACGTTTGCAATTGTCACATAATTTACGTTGCATCCCCGTAGTAGTATTAGTACTGAAGCTCATTGGTGCTTGTCTCTTTCCTCGTTGTCCTTCATCCCGAAGAGCCACAAGTCAAGTTTGCGAAAAGTAATCTGTATTTTGTCTTTTAACACCTCGCTCCGCATCTCCTCTTCTAATTTCCATCTCGATATTATGGCTTCGTTGGTAAGCATCCTCGTAATTAGTAGATTGTACTGCAGACATCCTAACTCGAATTCGTGCTTGTAACCCATTCACAAATCGTAATGTCTTGAGCCCAAAATCTGTCATTACTGAAGGCACGTACTGTCTTAAGGAGTTAAATCGACTTGCGTCCTCGATTACCGTCATACTATCTTTTTGCACCAAGTCGAAAAATTGATTTTGTCTCTCCAATTGCAACGTGTTAAGAAAGTAATGATTCAAGAATGCCTTCCTAAATACGTCCCACGAAATTCGTTGTCCATCGCTTGAGTAGGCAAGTTGTGCTCCTCTCCACTATTTCTGTGCATTTCCCACGAGAAAAGGAAGAATAACCTTTGACTTTGCTTCATTTGGTACTTCTAGAATCTCGAAGTTTTGCTCTATTTCTTCTAACCATTTTTCGGCCTTCTCCGGATCAACGCCTCCGTCAAACATTGGCATATTGGCTTTCTTTAAATGCTCGTAATGGGATCTCGTTCCAATTGAATTCTTTTAGAGCCGCTTTTCTTGGGCTTGAAACATGCGTTGCTGCTCTTGCTGAATTTGTTGTTGTCCTTCCATCACTTGAGCAATCGCCATTAATGCCGTAGCAATGTCCGGATTCACTGTAGGAGGAGCCATCCCTTGAGGTGGAGGTGCGTTTGACGGTCCGCTTTCGTTTCGTCTTCTTAACGGTGTTCTTCGTTCCCATGTAGCTAGAGGTACATTCAAATCGTTTGTCCTGTGAAAATCTCTATCGGATGTCTCATCATGTCTTCTACTAGCTTCTTCCCACCATTGATTACCTACGTGACAAAATTATTCCCTTTTAACTCAGGCCCAAATCAAAACCTAATTCATACTTGTATCTCAAAACTCATAAATTAATATCATAACTTATTGTATCAATACTCATAATCCAACTAATATAAGACCGATACATATCTAACTATTCCCACATCCCAGTAAGATCAAAACCTATGCTCTGATACCATTAAATGTCAACGCCCCGCACCCGCAAGACGTGGCACGGCCGTACCACCGAGTCACAACCCAATAATACGAAGTATTACATCAAAACTTAAATAACAAAACACATTTTCTTCCAAAATGATAACTAAATAAATTCATAATTAAATCTTCCTCAAAGAAATTATATCAAACCCATGAAACTAATTCTTACACTTGTCTCAACGAGTACTAACAAAAATCATAGGTAGAACTTAAGATAATAAGATAACATAAGCCACTGATTAAAATCCTGAAATTCGACTTTGTGTTATACGTCCAACACAATCTTAGTAGTAAGGGCTTTCGAACCACTGATCATCATTATAATCTGAAATGAGGAAATATCGAAGGGGTGAGCCAACCAAATGCTCAATAAGTAGTAATGAATCACTTCTCCCGAATGAAGTTCATTACATACCTTTACATAATACACATACATGACATACATGCACACTATATTAATAATCACATTTACAAATAATAATAATAATAATAATAATAACAACAACAACAACTATTATTAAATATTTAGTTTTTTTTTATTCTTATGACATACTAAGGAGAATAAAACTTTTGTTTATATAAAAAAAACGAACTCAATCTGAAAGGAAGAAATATCGAAGGGGTGAGCCAACCACATGCTCAGTAAGTAGTAATGAATCACTTTTCCCGAATAAAGTTCAATACATACCTTTACATAATACACATACATGACATACATGCACATTATATTAATAATCACATTTACAAATAATAATAATAATAATACAACTATTATTAAATATTTAGTTTTTTTTATTCTTATGACATACTAAGGAGAATAAAACTTTTGTTTATATAAAAAAAACGAACTCAATAAATCTTAAATTATTTTCATAGGATACAAATTTTAAACATTAAATACACACACACACACACACACACACACACACATACCCACTAATTTCTCTTGCTTCAAAACTCAACCAATTAATTTAACAAAGAGAATACACTTTGCTTCCTTTAAAAATCAAGTCCTAAGATAGCACTTCATGGTGAAAATCATTGCTTTCATTTGTCTTTTTCTTTCCAAACCATGAAGAAGCTTCACTACGTGGCCATTCAATCCAAGGCAACCCCCCCCCCCCATTTTTTTTGTTATATATATTCATACTTTTAACAATAAGAATTGAGAAGGGGCTCCTACCTAGTTGATTCGCCAACAGTCCTTCTCGATTTGGTTTTTTTTTTTTTTAAACAAAACACCAGAATAGCATGAAATCATGCTTTGGCCACACACACCCAACCTCTTACACGAACACAACATTGCAAACCCCTTTTTTTTTTTTCTCAATATTCCCTTCATCAACCCAGAAATAATCATGAATATAAAACATATTAGAAGCATTTGTTCACACAAATTCATACAACCATTATCTTTTTCTAACTGAATTAATTTATTCAGTTAGGAAAATTCAAAAAGGTTTAACCGGGTCTTAGCGGTTCAAAAAGATTGAAACCTTTGTCTTACATAAATCCAAAAAGACGCGTTTCATCTTAATATTGTTCCAAAAAGGTTTAGCTCACCTTAGAGGCATCACATTCAAAGAGTATAAATAGATTCCATCATCTTCAAACTTCGTCAAATACATCCACAAGAACAATATATGTATAACGTTCAGACATAAACACCAACACACATACCATGCCTTAATCATTAAACATATATTTTGAGAAAATAACATACTTTATTCAGAAATTTATAACCAAAATAATATTTTTATCATATTATTTGTACCAGAAAATAGAAGAGATTCATTCACACTTACTTCTTAATTTCGACGCTTAAAAAGTGTAATAGCCTACGGTGTTCTTTTCCTTCAAACCCTAGTTGAACTATCTCCCTGTTTCTGTGTCTGATGACGGCTATTGGAAAACAACGATATTTTCTATAGGTTTTCCTATTTAATAAATCGTAGGGTTTCCTTAACTTTTAAATAATTACAATTAGGTCCCTACTTACTTAAAATATTAACCCAATAGAATTCTAATTCTTATTGTATTAGGATTTAACCCTTTAACAATTCCTAAAATATCACCATGAATAAAGACTTTCTAAAAAAATGTGGGTTTTACAATGATGCTGCAAAAATCTATCATTCTAGGTAGCTTTTGAAGATGGATTTTAAAGGGCAATTATTGTAGTTCTATATATACAAAATTCTAGTACAAAAGAAAATTGAAGATGTTCAATGAAATATTAAATTTGTCATTTTTAATAGGTCAAAATTGAAGATGGGTTGATTTAGGGTTGACCTATCAGAATTAGGTAAAAAAGAACATAATGTGTCCAACTAAAAAAAAATAGAAGACCTATAAAATTATATATATATATATATATATATATATATATATATATATACAAAAAAGAATATGGTTGATTAAAGTTAACCTACCAGAATTAGGTCGAAATGACCTAATGTGCCAAACTAAAAAAGATAGAGAATCTATAAATTTAAAAAAAAAAAAGAATTGGGATCAATCATGACAAAATAAAAAAGATAGAGGATTTAAAAAGTTAAAAAAAAAAGAATATGGACCAATCATGCCAAAATAAAAAAAGTTTAGAGACTAAACTCATTAATTTATTTTTATTAAATATTAAAAGTGTATAGTAAAATATCAAATTTATCCTTTTTTAATAGGTAAAAATTGAAATAAACAGGTTGATATGTCGAAATTGGGTAAAAAAAATTAATATATTAATTAAAAAAGATAAAAGACCTATAAAATTAAAAAAAAATAATAAAGATAAATCATATCAAAATAAAAAAATTTAGAAACTAAACTCATTTCTGCTGCACAGGCACCAAAGCAACAAAAGCAGTCAAGACGATGTGGCCATGTGGGGAGAAGTAATTACTATCTATGGCAACTGTTTATTGCCCGAGCCAATAGCAATTATTTGCAAGTGGAAAGGGTTTTTACCCTTACAGCATTGACTGCAGTGGTACCCACCATAGGCTATGTCTACTTTTATTTTTATATAAATTAAAAAAATAATTAATTTAATTATTTTTAAATATTTATATTTTTTTCTTTAATTATTTGTATTTTTTAAATAAAATATTATTTATTAATAAAAAATAATATATGATTATTATATTCGTAGCACTTCTCAAATTTTTTTCATATAAAAAAAATAAAATCGAAAAAATGAGAACTACTCAATATATAAATAATAAAAGTCATATACAGTAACAGTAAATATATCACATCTCAAAAAGTAAATAAAAATAACTAAAAAAAAACTAATTAGATACACAATAAACTCATATATAATTCCATTATTAATATAAACAATGTGTTATATGACTATGAGCATATTAATAAATTTGAAAACTGCCTAAAAATAGAGTAAAAGATTGAGAACAGACTCGAATAGAATTTACGTAGACAAGATCCTTCAAGAAGAAAGAAAATCACAAGCGGATCTGAGTAGATTGATAATACAACTTGCCATTGGATCACTTGTGTTACTAAATTATTTTTCAAACCATGTAATTTTAGCTCTTTTACTTTTAATTTCTTTTTTCTAATGAGACAAAATAACAACTTTTGCTTTTAAAGATAATTAAAACAATTAATATAAATTCAATTGATAAAACCAAATATTGTACGAATTTATTGTCTTTTGCCCCAATTTTCAAACCAAATCGATAATTTTGATTTAAAATTATTCGCATCAAATCAAATAATTTAGAATTCTAAACCGTTAAGTTGGATTTGATTTGATTAATTTTAACCTACATACAACTCAGAATATATAATAGTTTAATAATGAATAATATAACACAATATTACTTTGTCAACTATACAAAAACGTCAAGAATTTATTGACAAAAAAATAATAATAATAAATTTATGCAATAGTTAATAATTATTTTCCACAAGGAAAATTTAGAAAACACCTTCAACTTTGATCAATGATATTTAGTTTGATCAAACAAATTTAGAATTATTTCTAAATATTTTTCCACAAATGTCATATTCGACTCCCGATAATAGTTATGAAAAAAAAAGAAACAAAAAAGCTGCATTTAAAGGACGCGAGAGTTGCAACACTTGTCACGCGTTTTCTTTCTTTTTATTTCACGTGAAAAAATCATCCCTCAAAAGTAATTGTGCTACGATAGTCATACCAAGAAGAAGGAAATGACTCTTTCCCAGATTTGTGAAAATTAAAGATATTTTAATATTTTAATTAATTTTAATTTACTCACAATATATTATTTTTTAACCAAAAAAATCTATTTTAATAATTATTTTCTGTAATTAAAATTTTATTTTAATCTGAATCGTCAAATACAATTATTATCGATATACTAATAATTTTCATATAAATCATGTAAGATTTGTAATATTATTAAAATTGGCGAAAACCTTGTCCCACAAATAGAGGAAGACAGAAAAAAAAAAAAAAAGGTTATGATACAAACTGAGATCGAATTGGAGATTTTGCTCAGAGTACAGTCTGGTCGTGATGCAGACGTTCTGTATCTGTCGCTTTCGGACAAACACTGACTTGTCCCGTTCAAGAACGCAGTATGCAGTTTCCCGCATTCAAGATTGGCAACAACTCTACTATAAAAAATCAAAAGCTAACATGCCCCTCCATGTCCTTACTTGCTTTCTTGAAACACTGCTTTCGGCGTTGTTCTGGCCTCTGGGCCTAATCTAGATGCACTGAATGAAGCAAATCTTCCCTTCCGTCATTCAATCTTTGGTCCCCTGCTCTTGTCTGCAATGGCATCAAAGCAATTATTGATACTCGCACAGCGATTTCGTGGATGACTCTTGAGTAACAAGAGGGAGTTAAACCATTTGAAGAACCAGATAGGCAAGCGATGTTTGCTGCCAATTCCTTGCAAGCTGCATTATCTTTATTGTTTCAATTTGGTCAGTGTAGCTTTGATGCATCCGCGTACGCTGAAAACAGCACCCGAGATCTCCTTCAATCCTGCATTTATGTAGTAATTATGATGAACCAAAATTTAGTTAAAATAACAAAATCATAAGGTGTTCAGCGTCTCATTCCGAGTCTCTCTTTGTGAAAAAAACCTAGTCCGGCCACACACCGATATTAAAACCAGAAATTAATACCAATGCAGCAAATAGAGAACCAGACGGATGAAATTCATGTTCTCAATATTTTAACATTTTAAGCAAAGCACATTTCTAATTGAAGGTGGTCAGCACTTTCAGTGACCGTTCACTCTCATGCCACAAAGGCTATCAAGAAGGAGAATGACAAGGAACGTCAAAGTTAAAATATAAATATCATGGGCATGGTCCAAGAGCAGCTAGGTAACACAAAGTTAGTTCTGCTTAACGTCACTAATAAATGCAGTAGAGAGATGCCCCCACCATCTTCCTGCAAAACTCTGAACCAGTGAGAGCTCTTACTTCAAATTTACTCTGTTCCGTCCTTTCACCAAACGGTTGGAAGTAACATTCACTCATAAGTACGAAGCAAAATGGCATACCCCAGAAAGGCAAGAAAATAATTAATGGGTAGAAGAGTAGGCATTTTCACCAAATTGAGCTTTAACTAGCTTAACTTCTTAGCTGTACTAAATGTACAGGTGATGTCTTTTGCTTTTCTACCTTGACTATTGCCAGAAGAGTAGAGGATTAAGAGTCTTCTTCCACAATTTTTTGTACGAACAAACAACTAACTAAGTTCAGCAAAAGAACACATTTCTGCGAGGAAAAAATGGAAAACTGTTATTTTCTAATTACACATCATCTAGAATCTTAAGCTATTAAAGGAGAAAATCTACACATTTAAATAATCCAACATGCCCCACTCTAATGTGCTGGAATCTTTTCAAGCCCAACACCTACAAACTCTAGGAAAGACAAAAATATTAAAACAAGAACTTTGACATGTTCGATTACCGCCTCAAATTGACGATTAGTTTGTAGGCACTTAAACAGTTATTCTGAATTATAGGAAATCTTTCTTCCTCTATTGATCGAGAAAACTCAGTTACAAGTCTCAGATGAGGATTAAATTATTTAAACAATCTAATAGTTTTTCCTTTCCCAATTTTTATTTATATTATGTCTTAAATCTATTGTCTACCATTGTAAGTAATCCATTATTATCATCAATTTTGGCATGTTTGTTCCTCCAATGAAGGGAACCTCTGACCTATCCCCTGCCAAGAATATGGGAAGTGAAAGTGGACTCATAAATAATTTTCTTAAGAGTCTAAAATTTCCAACTCTTCTGAGGTCATCTGTGGAATACCCAACACATTTTCTGTTTTTATTCCTTTTTACATTCAAAATTTCCGAAAAATAAAAACAAGACGTACATGAATAAGCAGCCACTGCTCAGATCATTGAAAAACACGCAAATCCCTACACTTTGGCATCCAACAACAATCAGTCTTTTTCCTTGCCATATATTACTTTAGAAGAATACATTTTTATAATAGTCAGGAAACAGGAATATGGAAAAAAAAAAAATCTTTCACTCATTCATGCTACAAGTAAAAATCGTCTTACCAATGTCAACAACCAAATCAAATTGCAGCATGGGGTTAAGGTTACTCCTGCACGAGTATGTGAGTAATGCAAATGAGTCAGGCACTATCGCAGTATGAGAACTTCTTTAAAGGGGCCCAGACATGATGGAGAAAAATACTTAATGTTTCAGACACTTAACCACTTAAAATGTCCATGTACTTTGTAAAGAATTATAATCTTCTCTTCCCCTTCCAGAGTGGAGAATCCAAAAGCAATGCTCTTCTGCCTGTTGAATAAAAGGAAGAGGGAGGCTATGAGTTTCAATCTTTTTTAAGGCAATGCCTTCTCTATTTTCATGCCAGACCAGAGGTCTTCCTGAAGGAATAAGACAGGAAGAAGTAAGTCTAGACACCTTGATTTCTTCCATCTGACACCTCAGATGTGTGGAGCATATTTTAATGCTTCCTTTCCATTCCATGGGTTGAATCTGGAAGCACGCACCATCTGCCTGATATAAAGGTGATCATTTGAAATTGGATATTACAAAATAAGTTTTCATTTCAGTATTGAAGGACAGGGGCTGCAGAAGAACATACCAAGCAAAATGGAGGATAGGAATTATTGATTTGCCCATATCATATGCCAATATTTGTGAACTTTTGATATGTATACCATAAAAAGTCAATTCTGGACGATTTAGAAAGCACACCTCATTTACCTCCCACTTATTCAAGAATCAAAGAGTGGAAGACATCGTGCCCCTAGATAAAGGTTTATAGCCCATGGCATGTCACCTTTAGAATTCAGATGCCGGTGGAGACAATTCCATTAATAGCTATGGCCTTGAACATCACATGCTTAACACCCATCTGTATGTAAGAAATTGAGAGAGAATAATCTCTTTTCATATATTACTCAAAGATTACAATGAGCTAATTATATACAAGCTGCCTAAGGCACAAATATAGTAACTACCCTAATAAATTGATTCACAAAATCTCCTAATCAATCCCCTAATTACTGCCCACAAAATCCCCTAATCACTGATTACAAAATCCCCTAATTTAAGGGTCAAACTTCTCTAATTCTAGTATTATAATATTTATAGCCGTACTTTCCTAAAATACACCCTTTAGCCATATTTTCCCACACTCTCCCTTAAGTTGGTGAATAGATATTCTCCATTCCCAACTTGGATACAATATTTTCAAACATTGGACCACTTAACCCTTTGGTTAACACATCAGCAACCTGATCATTTGTAGACACATAAGGTGTGCAGATTAATCCACTTTCCAATTTCTCCTTGATAAAATATCTATCAATTTCGATATGCTTTATCCGATCATGCTGCATAGGATTGTGAGCTATACTAATTGCAGACTTATTATCACAGTAAAGTCTCATTGGGCCCTCCAACCTGATCCTTATGTTTTGTAGAATGATCTTTAACCAAACTCACATACTCCTTAAGCTATCGCTCGAAATTCAGCCTTTGCACAAGACCGTGCTACTACATTTTGTTTTTTACTCCTCCATGTCACAAGATTTCCTCCAAGGAACGTACAGTATCCAGTGGTCGATCTTCTATCAATCAATGACTCAGCATAATTAGCATCTATATAGGCTTCAAGCATTAGGCCCCCACTTTTCTTAAAAAGAAGTCCTCTTCCTGGTGTACCTTTAAGATACTGTAACACCCTGTGTGCTGCTCGAAGATGAACCTCTTTTGGACTGTGCATAAATTGACTAATCACACTCACATCATAAGCTATATCCGATCGTGTGTGGGACAAATAAATGAACCTTCCCACCAAACGTTGATATAACCCTTTGTCCACCATAGCATCTTCTTCTGCTAGTCCAAGCTTTATATTTGGATCTATCGGAGTACTCACTGGTTTGCATGCTGTTTTTCCTGTCTCCTTGAGTAGATCAGTTACACACTTCTATTGAGAGAGAAAAATACCTTTCTCTGAATGTGCCACTTCAATTCCGAGAAAATAGTTTAGCTTCCCAAGTATCTTAATCTCGAATTCTTTTGTTAAGCACTCACTTAAAGAATATCTCTCCTTATCATCACTTCCTATAACAATTATCTCATCTACAGAAACTAAGAGAACCGTGACTCCTCCTAAAGACGAATGCTTGATGAACAAAGTATGATCTCCTTGACTTTGCTTGTATCATAACATCACCATAACCTTGGCAAACATGTCAAACCGTGCTCGAGGAGATTGTTGAAGCCCATACAATGCCTTCTTTAACCTACAGACTGTATGATCAACAACTCTTTTCCCATAACCTGAAGGTATCTCCATATATATCTCCTCCTGGAGATCTCCATGCAAGAAAGCATTTTTGACATCAAACTGTTGTAAATCCCATCCAAAGTTGACTGCCAAAGACAATAGGACCCTAACAGTATTCAATTTTGCAACTGGGGCAAAAGTCTCTAAATAGTTCACTCCATATGTTGGAGTATAACCCTTGGCAACTAGCCTTGCCTTGTATTTTTCCACTGAACCATCAGCTCTATATTTTATTGTGTACACCTATTTATACCCCACTGGTTTCTTCCCTGCTGGTAACTTCACAAGCTCCCATGTTTTGTTCTTTTCCAGTGCCTCCATTTCTACATTCATAACTTGTTTTCATTTTTCATTAGACAAAGCTTCGGATAGATTGGAAGGAATGGTAAAGGTTTCTAGGTTACTGAGGAAGACTCTGTGTGACGGAGAAAAACGCTAAAAGGACAAGAAATGTGCTAGGGGGTATAAAGGTCTTTTAGTGCACTCTCTCGCACTTTTTCTTAATGCAATGGGTAAGTCTATGTCATTACTATTACCCCTATGGATCTCACTCTCTACCTCTGGTTCTGTTTCAATCTGTAATGTGGGTACAGAAGTTATTACCTGATCAGACTCTTAGACTTGCGTAGGGTTGGGGGCAGCCGTCTTCTTTCTTGTATACATCTTTCCTTTGCTATATCTAACATCCTTGGGAACAGACTCAGTGGTGTCAGATTGAGCAAATACAGGTTCAGAGGAGATTGTGACAGACTCAGATAGTTCAGAGTGAACTGGGACAGAATTACTAGTGGATGAGGAAGTAGGATGATTTGAAGTTGAAAGATCCAATAACAAGTCAAAACCCAAACTCTCATCTTCTCTCACAAACTTCTCCCCTTGAAGAAAAGAATTTGGAATGTAAGATTCACGTTCATTGAAAGTAACATCCATAGAAACAAAAAATTTTCGAGAGGGTGGATGATAGCACTTGCATCCTTTTTGGGTTGAGGAATATCCCACAAATACACATTTTAGAGCCCTTGGATCCAATTTTCCTTGGTTGTGACTGTGAACATGTATAAAGGATGTACATCCAAACACTCTAGGAATAAGATTATTTGTTGTGTGGAAGTTAGGATAGAAAGTGGACAATACATCCATTGGACTCTGAAATCCTAAGACTCTAGATGGCAATTGGTTTATGAGATATGTTGCTGTAAGAACAGCCTCCCCAAAAAGGTTTTAGGTACATGATGTTCAAATAACAATGCTCGAGTTTTTTCAAGGAGATCACCATTTTTCCTTTCTGCAACTCCATTTTACTGTGGGGTATTCACACAAGATGACTCATGGATTATCCCTTCCTTTTGAAAATATGGACTTAGAATTTGATTGAAATAGTCTCGTGCATTGTCAAACCTAACTCTCTTGATGGTCACTCCAAACTGATTTTTAATCATAGAGCAGAAATTTGGAAAAACAATACTGATATCAGATTTTGTTTAAGAAGAAAGACCCAAGAAACACGAGTGCAGTCATCAATAAAGGAAACAAATCATCGCGCCCCAGAAATATTAGTAATAGTAGATGGACCCCAGACATTACTATGGATTAAATGAAAGGGAATGGAACTTCTGCTATTGCTCACTGGAAAGGGTTCACGTTTGTGTTTGGCAAGTTCACATTTTTCACAATGAAAAGATTCAATATCTAAATGTTGAAACAAAGATGGAAACAAGAGTTTTATAGCTCGAAATGATGGATGTCCAAGTCAACAATGATGGAGCCAAATTTTCTCCGTATTAGATGACAAAGACTCGGAAACAAACGACACTAACGGTTTACCCTTGGAGATGGTTGGTTGACTTGCTTCAAAGAAGTAGAGGCCATCCCGTTCTCTAGCATGTCCAATCATCGTCCTTGAACTCTTGTCCTGAAATACACAACTATTATGATGAAAAACCACCATACATTGTAAGTCATGGGCAAGTTTTTGAATGGATATCAGATTGGTAGCTACTTTAGGAACATAGAAAACATTTTTCAAGGTTAACAATGGGTTAATTTGGACATTTCCAATTCCTGCCACAGTGGTCAAAGAACCATCTGCAGTGGCTATTTTCCTATTACTCGGGTACGGGGAATAGGTAGTAAAGATATTTGGTGAATGGGTCATATGGTCGGTAACTCCTGAATCCATGATCTAAGAGGTGGAAAAGGGTGTATCCGAAATATTTAATCCAATGGAAAGTGGAAACTTACCTGAATATGCCACAGAACAAGTACCTGAGGATTTTTCTAAACTGCTAATGAGTGCACTCACCCTGTCCAATTCATCTTGGTTGAGACTAGCAATGTCTGACTTTGGTGGTTCAGCAATTTGGCCCGCTGCTACATTGGCTTGTCCACTTTTGGATTGTCCCCCATTTTGTTCCCATTCTCGACTGAGTGGTTTCCCATGAAGTGTCCAACATTTTGCGCTTACAACTTATGTTTGGGAAGTTGACATGGTAAAAAAAAAAACATATTGCAGCAATTAAGGCTGCCTGAATAGGAAAAATAAAGAGAAAATGACAGCAATGAAGGCTGCTCGATACAAACCAGTATCAAAACAATTGGAAACAACACCAGCAATAAAGGCCGGCTATACAACACCTACGAGGAAGAAGAATAGAGGAGAAATACCAGCAATTAAGGTTGGCTGGTCGTAGGAATTAGAATGAACGAAACACCACCAGCAATTAAGGTCGGCCGGTAGAAGAAGAAGAAGCAAAGAATAGGCGCAAGCAGAAAAATCAGAAGCAGATCAGGATGAACAGCTCTGATACCATGTAAGAAATTGAGAGAGAATAATCTCTTTTCATATATCACTCAAAGATTACAATGAGCTAATTATATATAAGCTGCCTAAGGCACAAATATAGCAACTACCCTAATAAATTGATTCACAAAATCTTCTAATCAATCCCCTAATTACTACCCACAAAATCCCCTAATCACTGATTACAAAATCCCCTAATTTAAGGGTCAAACTTCCTTAATTTTAGTGTTACAATATTTACAGCCGTACTTTCCTAAAATACACCCTTTAGCCAATTTTTCCCACACTGTACAACACCAGACTTAGGGAAAATCTGTAGGGACAACAACTAGAGAGTCAAATAAATAGGACACCTCACAAAAAGCCTTTGTTCCATTTTAGGGGTGGTATTGGGAAGGGGGGCTCATTGTTGTCGAAGTTGAGATATCAACCAACCAATCAACGGATATTGAATCATATATGTAATGAAGGAAGGCAGAAAAATATCCTCCCTTGCAGGATTGGGCCTGGGTTTCACGTGGTAGTTAGGCCCTTTAACTGCCATCCTTGGTGGTTGAATCAATCCTCATGCCTAGCATTTGCTGGTGGATTTCCCCTCCCACTTTCTACAGGACTTTGTCCCTCTCCAGTGACCAAAAAGAAATCATCAATCCAGTTTGAATAGCAACTATTATCCGTATTTAGTCTTAATAACTTTTGCAAAAATAAAGAGAAGCTTAACACACCAAGGAATCAAATGAATAATCAATTGTCTCAAAGCAGACACTAGAGCCGCTCGAGAACCTATAACTCTGTCCATAAGGCCAGAGAAAAAGAACTAGTACCATGAATATTGACATTTTTCAGTATCTTTTATATCAACACCCATATAGCACGACAGAGGCACAACATTGATCTAAAAGGTAAAAGTTTATATCAGAGTAATAAAAATCAAGATAACTGCCCCTAAATGATAATAAAAAAGAAGCAGCAAATGTAAACTTACTTTCGTGTGAGAATATTACATCCTTTTTCAAGCCAAGGAATTCCTGCTCCATGACAAGTCATATTCTTCAACCCTCTTTTACACAGTTTCCTTGGTTTCTCTTCAATGTCAATTCTCCTCAAATATTAAATTTCTGGTTAACTGCTCTTTTTCTTGTATAGTTTTTCCAACCACCTTAGTGCATCATCCCTCCTCCCTGGTTTTGCTAGAGCAGAACTGATATAAAAAAGGGTGGTTCTACTAGGTGTAAAACCTTTCTCATTCATCTCTTTGAACAACCTTCTTGCCTCAGCCTGGTATGATGCTTTGAATGACCTCTGAAGCACTTTATTCGATAGATTACACCAACCACTTACAAGTATGTCATAGGTTGATGAATTAGGCAGTATACCTCTGACTTGCATTTCATTCATAAGCTCAGCTGCTTGCCTCATCTCTCCCAGCTTGGCAAACCCACTTATAAGTACATTATAAGTACTAAGTCGAGGAATAAAGCCTTTGGTGATCATTTCGCAATAAAGTTTTATTGATTCCTTCTTATTTCCAACCTTCCCGTGCGCAGAAACCAAAACATCGTATGTAGTAGCATTTGGAACAAAACCTTTCTCTTTCATTTCATGAAGTATCCCAGCTGCTTTATGCATCAATCCAGCAGTTGAGAGACCCCTCAGAAGGGCATTATATGTTGCAATATTCGGACAAACTCCTTCAACCTGCATTTGTGAATATGCTGCAAAAGCCTTATTTAGAAGGGTATTTTTACAATATCCATTTATCAAGGCATTATACGTGACAGCATCAGCAGAAAACCCGCTTGCTTTCATATCTTGTAGTACTGATGTTGCTTTACTAGTTATCCCTAGCCTGCATAAGACAGTGATGAGATTATTATAGATCAACCGATTGAGCTCAAGTCCCATTCCCACGAGCTGCTCATGCATTAACAGGATGGTTTCAGCCCTTTTGCTCTTTGCAGCAGCATCAAGCACAAATCTGTGAGTAGATAAGCTGGGAAAAAATCCCATAACTGACATTTCATTTAACAAATCTACACTTTTATCAACTTCTCCTGCTTCACAAAGTCCTTTGACCATGATATTGCAAGTGATTGAATTAGGCATTATCCGTTGGCTTTTCATCTCATCCCATGTTTTGATAGCATTTTCAAGTTTTCCCTGTCGGAAGTAGGTGTTGATCATGATATTAAACGTTGCAACATCAGGAAGCAATCCAAGTTGTTTCATTCCAGAATAAACAGATTCCACCTCATATTGGCCAAGCCCCAACAATCCATTTATCAGTACATTGTAAGCAATGACATCAAAACCTAGATTTTTCTGTTTCATATGCTCAGCTATTTCTAGAGCACTTGACTCCCTGCCAGATTTGAACATTCCATCCATCAAAGATGTGAAGTTAACAAAGTCAGGTAAAATTCCCCTGGATGCTTTATCTCTTAATAATGACTCAACCTCATCTATCCTTCCTGCTCTTTTTAAATTGTTTATGAAAGCATCCAATATGAAATTATTCTCTTTAACCCCTCCTGATATCATTCCATTGTACAGTTCTTGAGCCATTTCCTGCTGACCAGCTTTCAGGCAGCCATCAACCAGGACACTATAGATGAAAATGTTAGGCATAATATTCATGCTAACCATTTTTCTCATGCTGCTAATTGCTGTGTCAAGCTTTCCCTTTTTAACATAACCATTAATCACCGAAGAAAATGTCACAACATTTGGAAGCAAGTTTTTCTCCTCCATTTCTTGCAGCAAAGACTCTGCCCCATTCATATCACCTAATCTGCACAGGCCATCAATTAATGCAGCATATGTAATATGACTAGGAACCACATTAGACTTTACAAGAATCTGAAACATCTCCAAAGCCTCAGTGTTCCTTCCTACCTTAAAGAGCCCATCCATCAAAGATGTGTAGACCACCACATCAAAGGCAATCCCACGAACCACCATTTGACTTTGAAGACTATTTGCAGCCATACCATTTCCATTTTTGAATAAAGTATTCACAAGAATTGAGTAGGTAACATGATTAGGATCAACACCCTCCGCCATCATTTCCTGAAAGAATAATTTGGCTTCAGCAAACCTTCCAACCTCACAAAGACCATACAGGATTGCGCTATAAGTTACTACATCAGGGAATAGACCCATCATAATCATTTCGTCATATAGAACAAGTGCTTCCTCAATCCTGTGCTGCTTACAGTACCCACTAATTAATACTGTATAAGTTATGAGGTCTGCTTTTAAGCCTTGCCCTCTAACCATCGGTAAATTGTTACCTTTATCATCAAAATTTTCTTGCAAATTGTTATAGATATCTACATCTCTACAAAACTCCAAGAGCTCATACATGAGACTCTTTGCCCTAACAAAATCTCCTACTTTACAAAACGCATGAATTAAAATATTATAAGTAACAGTATCAGGAAAAATACCCTCTTCTCTCATTTTCTCCATCAAGTCAAGAGCACCACTCAAGTCACCAACTTTACAATATCCATGAATTAAAGTATTGAAACCAACAACGTCTCTGTAAATATCATCAGTAGCACTCAACATTTCCATAACCCACCTTGCATTTTCCAACAAACCCTTGTCGCAAAACCCCTTTATTAGTATATTACAAGTGAAAGTATCAATCTTTAGGCCCTTTTTAACCATCTCAGACACCAATCCAAATCCCAATTCCACAAACCGGTTTCTACAAAGCCCCCAAATTACCGTATTATAACCCACACTATCACTAAAACTCTTTCTGAGCATTTCCATGGCTTGCTCAATTTTTCCAGCTTTGCAAAAAGAATGAATGACTATATTGTAAGTGACCACATTGGGACTGATCCTACAAGAGACCATTTCCGAGTAAAGAAGCATCACCTGGTCCAATAAGCCGGAGGCATTGAAGTGGGCCAGGAGACGATTCCAAGAAGGTAATTCAGGGATAAACTTGTACTCCCGCATCGCCGAAAAACCAGCTATGGCCTCGGTAAGACGGTGGCAGCGAAGAAAAAGGTGAATGAGTGTACAAAAGAATGACGTATAAAGGGTTCTTCTCAAAATTCTTGGAGGTGGCTGCGGCGGCGGCCTCTGTGTACGCAGCTGTGAGGAAAGTGAGGAGAGGGCCATTGTGCTTGAGGCCAAGAAAGACGAAAGGATCCTCCGGTTGTTTGGAATCTGTTTGATAAAATGCTGCATCGATTGCATTATGATGCTGCCGGCATCATTTTGCTTGTTGTTCAAGGTAGCTCGGTGGAGATTCCGATGTTCTTTCGAAGTTCTCCAATCAGTGAGTAGCGTTAGGCCCTTCCTCTGGTACTGAATTGAAGGCAGGGTCGGAGAAGAGAGGAGTTGGCTGTTTGCTACAAGTCTTCATGAGCAACTGAGGCCTGGTCATTGAAAGATTATGAATTTCAATCACACCCTTGAGGTTTTGAGAAATCACATTTGACCACAGCCTTTCTCCTTTTCTTAAATGAAGCTAAAATTTGGACCTCATGTTTAGGCACTAATCATGAGGGACGACACTAAAATTTTTAAAAATTAGAAAGACAATTTATATATGATGATTTGTTTAAGGATAATTTTATAATTTCCAAAAATTTTAGGAGGCAAAAGATTAATTTTGCCATGGTAGAAGGCAAAATTTATAAAAATTCCACCCCTCCAATCTCCGTCTTGCTGATTTGTATCTATCAATCTGCGTTTCCTTTGGACAGATCTGGGCTAATGAGATCTTGGTTAAAGTTTTTTCCTCTCTTTGCCCTTTTTCTTATTATGATTTCATCCCTTACTCTGTTCCAAAACTTCAAAATTTCTCTTCTTAGGTTTTTTTAGTCCAGATCGCGAACTCATTGGCATGGGTTTCTCCCCGATTTCTTGGTGTTCTTCTTTTTACCCAATGTCAGATTGAATCCTCCCTCCCCTTCTCATCTCTTTTCCGGACAATTTTCAAAACCATTACTATAACCAGAATTTTCTAAATTATTACTCACGGATCTAGGTTAAATTTCTCCTGCCTCTATTGTAGGTTGGTGATCAAATAGTTTAGAAACTAAATTTTGTATATTTTGTTTTTTATTTCTTATAGTATATCAACTAGATGTAATTTTTTTCTGTTACCAATAGCGTATTCATTATGTGTAACTTGCTCTTCTTTCTCAATGAATGAACTTATTTAGTTAGAAAAAAAAAAAAAAGCAACCTCTTTTATATTAAAAATTTGTATAACTAGATATACTTTATATAAACCAAATTTTTATAGACTACGAGTATAAAAGATTTGTATTTTTTAAAAAATTTATAGGCTACAATGTATAAGTACAATTTTTTTTAATATAGCCGCCTATCAACATCCAATTATTTAAAACATTATCCAATTTTAAAAGTAGTTTATAAAAATTTAAAGGACAAGATTTTATAGTTATATTATAATATTACTATAGATTTTATTAATAAATACTCACTCTGGCTAAGTATCTGTAGTGGCATGATTAAAGCTCCTAACTCATATTTAGCAAATTCGCAGGTCCATTGTGATCCTTTAATAAGTCTATTAGAATTAACTATGTGTCAATAGAATTTCATCATCCTTACCTAACAAATTAGTATGGTTATGGCATATTCATATCATATTATATGAATAGTAAGAATTAGCATTTTTATTGAGACTAGAACTCAAAAGAAAGAAAATAGATTATATATTCATATCATAATATATAAATTGTAAGAATTAACATTCTTATTGAGACTATAATTCATAAGGACAAAAATAAATTTATGGATATAATCAAATATGCATGGATAAAATAAAATATGCAGTATTTACAAACAAATATATTTAATTATTAAAAAAATTAATATACTTCTAATCTCGAATCGAAATCAACTAGAATGAAAATAGTATCAGTATAGATTTTGTTAACAAGAACTATCTTTCTATTCCCTATCTTCTTCTTCAACCTTGTCTTTCTTCATTCCCTTCTAAAAAATTAAAAAAAAAAAAAGATACGTCGCTGACTTGTTTTAAAGCATATCAAGTCAGTGCGTATGGGATATAGTGCATTGTAAGTAAACTTCAATGTTTTACTTCTAATTATTCGAAAATCCTTTTGTATGATTTCATTTATAATATACTGTATATTGGAAGTTTAAAATTTTATTACAACATCTACCTTAATAGTACCAAATATTCCATATATTCAAGGAAATAATCATCGTAGCTGATTTTGCATCTACCTTCGTGCTAATGAGTGTGTAAATGAACAATAGAAATGTTTACTATGTTAATGTTCTATACGAAAATAAACAAAACTTGAGGGGAAAAAGACAGATTCTAAACCCATACACAGAGTGAGAGAAGGCCCAAGCTGGTCAATGGGTCTCATTGACCAGGGAAGTCAAGGTGCCTATTACTGGATTCAAATTCGAGTTAGCCCAATGGGCTTGTCTGAACTCCAAGGGACATCCCCAATGGGAAGATAAAAATTTGTGTTTGTAGACCCGACGGTCACAAATGTGAGGATGGATCTCCAGGGATTTCCCCTTTCATTTTAGAGGCTAGACCCCACTTTTTAAAAATTTGTTTTTTTAAATTAGTTTAAGATTAAATTTTAGATCTCTCTCTATATATAAATTAATTGGCCGACCTAAAGCGTGGCGTGGTCGTCCTCCTCATAGATAGTGAGTTGCTTTTCTTTTCTTTTCTTTTCTTTTATTATTTTTTTTCTTTTGTTTCCTACTTGCAACTTTTTCGATATATATATATATATATAAGTTGCAGAAGAATGTTATTTTTTATTTTTTATTTTTTTATGACCTAGGAACCCGCAGTCACTATGACGAACTAGTGCGCACTAGGTAAATTTGGAGGCTAACCTAATACCCACAAACTAGGTCAGCCATGTAAATCACCTCAAAGAGGCGGCGGATGACGCAGGGGAAGTTCGAACCCGAGCTGAGAGCTAACTGGATAAACCAAGCCTTACCCTTGGCCCAACTCGGCCAACCCCATTGTCTATAGAAGAATGTTATTGTTATGACACTTGGTTGCATTCGATTGTGATATGTGTCACCTAATATATAAGAGATTATTTGAAGCAAATCCAAAGTTAGACGTATTGAGATGAAGATGAATTTAGATAAGATTATCTAAATACAAACCAACATTATATCTGGTTTTCTTAAACCTTTTAGATTTTCTTTTAGTTTCTCAATTATCATTTTTTTTTTTTTGGGAATTTCAAAAGTATTGCTCAACATTTATCATCTTTCAGGGTTAGTATATATGTTAGATTGGTGGTAGGGATTGTCATGTCGATTTACGACAGAGAGTCTTGGACATTCTTCAAAGAAGAGCAAACAATCAGAGAAATCAAGAGTTTGAAGAGTTGGCATCAAGACTAGGATGACAGGAAGCTTCAACGACCTTAGGCCAAAGGAAAGCACCCATGGCGAAGTTCTTTTTGCAAACCAAATCACCATTTGTAGACAACCCATATTCAGCAACAAGCTTATCAACCACATGTTCAGGCATTTTGTGATAGTCCTTGGTGTACCTCTCGGGTAGTGCAATGGCATCTGGAAGCAGCTAATAGGATCAACACTATTCTTCTTCTTTGCATCCATTGGCTATGTTGGCCATCCTGTTATAAAGTGATTCCCAACATTTGCTTTATGTGGGGTAACTCCATTCACTTAAATATGTGTTTCATTGTCACAAGGAGAAGATGATGAACCTTCTCATGAAGTGAATACATCAATTCCAATTCGTGTGTTTGTCCATGCACCAGACGTGGGTTGTAGATAGAGACAATAAGAGCACGGAAAGTGAAAACCCATGGCCAAGGGATACGCAGGGTTGAATTTTCTCTGTCATCTGCAATCCAGTAATGACATAGTACTGTAGATTAGTAAAAAATTGCAAATGAATCGGGGAATTATGAAATGGGGAGGGAAGATTGAAATTTCTATAGAGGGTCATATTTTAGTGTTTATTTCGTTATTACTTTTGGGCTACAACACATGTAATTTGGCCTAAAATTTAGTTTGTAATTTGACATTAATATGATACTAAGGCAAAATTGTATACCCACAATGAAAAGGAATATATAGTTTTATCAAAATATTAATACACAAAAATCGTAATGTTTTTAAATTTAAAATATTAATTTTGGGAGAGGGAGGATGGCCACTATTCACCCCACCTAAATCCATCCTTGACTAATGGCCTTGATCCATGCTAGCATGAAAATTCAAACATGTTTTCAGTTTATTTGTTGTGCTTGATTTGTGATCTATATAGATACATTAAAAATCAATATATATATATATATATATATATATATATATATATATAATAGGAGCTGCAGAAGTCCCTAAGAGAGCCACCTGGTATTGCTACTTATGACATCTGGCACTATAAATCTAACTGAAGGGGATTTAAAAAAAAAAAAAATTGAAGGGTTTCTTGAACCCTCCCCGCTGTCCCTATCACTTTCGTTCCCAACTCCTCGAAGACTTCATCATGTTGGCGAACTGCCTCTTTAGAATTGAAGGGTTTCTTGAGCCCTCCTTTGGATTGGCACTCGAAGACCCCAGTTACTGGAATACTCAAAACCTTTGGCTCTCAAGTAATGGTGTTGCTAAGAAAGTGTTTGACGATATGTCGGAGCGGTAGAGGAGACGGGAACCCTCCCCGTTGTCCTTGTCACTTCCGTTCCCAAATCCTCGAAGCCTTCCTCATGTTGGATAACCGCCTCTTTGCAGTGAAGAGCAAATTCTCCGTCTGTTCTGCAGAGGTAAAAAGAAAAACCAGTTTAGTTACTCGATTGAACAGGTACAGTAACTTTTGTTTCCTATTTTTCTTTTGTTTCTAGTGTTGTTTTTGGGTTCTTTAGTTGTTGTTAAGAAGCCTTCATCATGTTGGCTAACCGCCTCTTTCAGAACCGTCTCTCTACAGTGAAGAGCAAATTCTCCGTCTATTCTGCAGAGGTAAAGAGAAAACACAGTTTCGTTACTCGATTGAACAGGTACAGTAACTTTTGTTTGCTATTTTTCTTTTGTTTCTAGTGTTGTTTTTGGGTTCTTTAGTTGTTGTTAAGAATTTTCAAGTTTTTTTGGATTAACAAAGTGTCAATTTTATTGGGTTTTGAGGAAAATCTGTCAGATTACTATTTGGGCTTCTTCGAGTTCTCCGTCTGTTCTGCAGAGGTAAAGAGAAAACCCAATTTCGTTACTCGATTGAACAGGTACAATAACTTTTGTTTCCTGTTTTTCTTTTGTTTTTTGGTGTTGTTTTTGGGTTCTTTAGTTGTTAAGAATTTTCAAGTTTTTTTTGGATTAACAAAGTGCCAATTTTATTCGGATTCGAGGAAAATCAGTTAGATTACTATTTAGACTTCTTCGAGTTCTCCGAGAAAACCCAGTTTCGTGATTGAATAAAAATAGGAAAATTCCAGAAGGCCTTTTTTGCCTTGAATAAGGAGAATAAATTGAAAGAAAGCATTGGCAGAACCTGACTCAACGTCAGATGTATTCCTTCTAAGGTATTGTAATCTGTTAGGTTTTTGTGGGATTTGGCAGATCTGCTCGGAGGTGTTATTGCTTTAGGTGGTCAATCGTTAGCCTCCTTTATGAGTTGAGATTGTTACTGGGAAAATCTTTGTATTCGAGCTGTCAATTATACGAAAATTAGCAATATTTGGCTATGTTTTAATTGGTAGAAGCTAAATTGTTATTGATATCTGTTTGTGATGCTAAAGGTTGTATTGGGATGAATTTTTTGTGCAGTTGCAAGGTTTAAATTGAAAGTAATTTCTATTTGTTTTTATGGTTTAATTTGTCCTTCTGGTGTCATGGCCAAGCATGCTTTGAAGGTAACCCATTTAAAACAGTTCCAGGCCCTTTCAAGCTATTATGGCAGTGCATGCGTTCCAAACCTGGGTATGTTGATATTAAATCTCCGGTGTTAACTTGGGCAAGTTGTTAAGCAATTTGAGTTTTTTCTTTTTTTTTTCCTTTATTCAATCTAAATATACTATTACAGTTATATTAGCTGTCTGTGTTTTTGCCCCAATAACTACTTCTTAGGATTTTTTTGCTTTTGATGTCTTGGCAGCTATGAGTGACAAGTCTCCATTGTTGGGTGAATGTTGAAATTGTAAATTGCAACATGCATAAGAAGAATATCTTTGTTACCTTTTCCTTCCTGTTGGCCAAGAAGTGCAAAATGTTTTACTTTCTTGCAACAATTTGTCCTGTCGAAGCTGTCAGCATAGTAGATTATAGTTAACAACCACGTGTTCTTTGTCTACTAATTGGAACTGATATTCAGAATCAATGGTATTTGATTTATCAACTGCCATGAGGTTTTGATTTTCTGTTTCTCTCAAAAAAATGTGTTAAACTAAACATTCTTCATCTGATGATCTCCTATTAGACATATTTGATTAGGGCGGATGAGGAACTAGTAGATCCACAGAAGCAACTTGAAGATGCTTGCAAGGCCAAGTGTGTAAGGCCATGGCGTGCCTATGAGGTAACAAAGTAAAAGGCCTTCTGGTTTTCCAAAATCTTCAGATTATTACCTTCAAACAAAGAATTCGAAATCACAACTAATTTTATTTACTTTTACTATTGCTTTCCTCTCTTTATAGCACAAGTTATTCATTGTACAGTAGCTTAAAACTGGAATTCAGCATGACGTAATTATCAGCATAAGCCTTTGTTGCCCTAACCCCCCCCCGGTTCTCTCACAAGAACAAAAAAAAAAAAAAAGAAAAAATAGAAAAGGGAAAAAAAAGGGGAAGAAAAGTGGAGAGCAAATGATCGAATTCTATGTTGCTTATATGATTATACAAACAGAAAATACTTCGATATATTTAGATTGAATATTTTAGGATATTAACAATTGAGATAAGAAGTAAGAAAATACAGAATTTGCATTAAGACTTATTGCTGTTTGGAAAATTAGTTTGTCATATTTACTTTTTAAATGCATACATTTCTTCCAGGAAAAATGTGGTTCTTAAAGTGATTTATTGCATAAATGATTTTGGACATGTCCTATACATTAAAAGAATAACTGTGAAGCACAAATTTTAATCTGCTGCATCAATTTCTGTATCTCTGTCTCTTGATCTTCTTTTCTTTTTAAATTTTGTGAAGATAAATCATATTTACACGCCCGTACTTGTGGAAGACCACTATGCCAAGGTTTGAATATACCAAACTTTTTGCATATTTATTTATCTAAGCTAATCCTGTATTATCTAGGATCAACTATCTCTGCTTATATAGAGACTAAGTTTTCTTTCATTTGCATATTCATTTATTTCCACTGAGAAATTCTATTTATATGGAAGGACCCTCCACTACAATTATCAATTGATAGATCAAGTGCCTGTGAGATTGAAGAAGACAGTGATGGTGTGTGGAGCATTATTAGTGGCAAGGTTGTGTAGTTCACTGTTACTTAGGATTTCCATTTACTGATTTCATACTCACTTCATGAGTTTCTTCTTCTCAGCAATTGGAAGATAATATATCAGAAGATTAAAATCTTGGAAGATTGCACTCTAACAGGTGATTGATTTTACAGTAGTATAGACTATAGCCTACCACCTATGGAATTGCTTGCTCGGTTGGATAAGATAGGTATTATGACTTCTTCAGCTTATTTAATGCAGTTACTTTGTTTTAGTGAATGAAAGAACAGAAAATGATGGACCAATAATCCTCTCATTACTTAATATTTGGACATATTTGGACTTGCTAAGCAAATGTATTTTTTCTTTATTTCTTCTCTCCTTTGTATTCTTCCTAATGTTCATTGATTTGAATACATTTGTATTTCGAGCAAAATGAGATGAAAACTCTAACTGCATCAAAGAAGCTAACACATTTTGTAAAATCAAATTCACATTATGAACAAAAAAAAAAAAAAAATCAAATTCACATAATTCAAATAAATACAGAAAATATTTTTTAAAATAAAAACTAAATATATTAGATACATAAGTAACTATAAAAACCCTTCTAACAAATACATCGATAAATATATTTCATAATGTATTTACCCAAAAATAAAAATTCCTCCGTGTATCGCACGGGCAACTACCTAGTATAAATTAAATATATAAGTTTTATTTGATAAAAATATACATCAAAATTAATTAAATTACTACTTTACAATGATTTTACACGTGTATAATTCATTTGCTATGAATTTTTATTATTGCTATGTGAATGGATAGTTAGTAAGACTATACAAACTTCATATCCCAAAAGAAGATCTGCAAAAGCATAAATTTCAAATTAAGGGGGTTTTTTTTTAAAAAAAATAAATATTATTTGAATTCATTTATAATTTTAATTAATTAAGTAATTAAGTAAATTAACTAATGAAATACATATGTATTTAATATTAATACATTGAATCGTGAGTTCTTTAAAATAAATGTTATCTAAAATTATTTAAAATCTTAGTTAATTAAGTAATTAACTAAATAAAATAATAAGATATATATGTGTTTATTATTAATATATTAAATCTTAATAACTTAACAATCCGTGCAATGCACAAGACATCAAACCAGTTATAAATAGTTATCAAACCAACAAGGCAAAAGCGGGAAGAAAGACGACAACATGAACCTTAATTGTAGATTTAAGAATTAACTTTATGTTTGATTCACAAAGGAGAGAGAGAGAGAGAGAGAGAGAGAGAGAGAGAGAGAGAGAGAGAGAGAGAGAGAGAGAGAGAGAGAGAGAGAGAGAGAGAAGCTGGAGAGGAGAAACATTATTTTCACTAAGAAAAATAAATATAATTTATTTTTATTTTATTTAGTTAGATTAAAAAATAAATAATATTTTAATTTACATTTCAATTTATGTAAATTTAATCGGACTATTTTTATAATATAGAGGAAAAGACTTTCTCTTCTTAATTTACTTTCTTTCCATATTTTTTTTTAACTAAATTAAATAAATCTCTCTCTCTCTCAAGGAGGATTTTCCTTACATAGAGTTTCATCCAGGGACGAATTTAAGGATTTGGAGTTAGAGAGCAAGTTCTATAAAAAAAAATAGATCAAAATGACATGATTTTTAAAAAAAATTGAGAGGCAAAATATAAAATTTTAAAAGACCTTTTTAAATTTGTTTAGATAAATTATAATATTTTAAAAAATTGTGGGGGCTGGCGCTGCCCCCTTCCCCTCTAACTCCATTTCTGGCTTTATCTACTTGAATTAACCTTATTAACTTCTAATAGAGTTAATGATGATTAGAATAAACGAAAGAATTCCTGCATGCTCAAGAAAGAATAATATACCCTCTGAATTTAACTTCTATTATTTTCATTGGTTGAAATTGAGTTCATTATTTACATTTTAATTGAGTATTGTATGAATTAGTTATTTTATTTAAGTTAAAATTGCTAGATTTACAAACCCTAAATCATATATGTCTGAATAAAATAGAGTTTTTAAAAAGGGCAAACAAACAAATTCAATAGGGCAACATAAGGTATTGGGCAGACACATCTTCCTAGTTTGCAATGATTAATGCTAGTGAAGAACATTGTGGCTAGTGGGATCAATTAAACCTATTACTATCTCCGATTCACAATAAGTGTCGTTTTGGTTGAAAAAAACCGGTGCACAATAAGTGACTTTTTACAATTATTTTCCTTATTTACCCTCTAATACAATTACTTAGAACAATAAATTTTGTGCTCTTTTATATCTTTTTCTATTATCCATAAAAAAATGAGTCAAACCCTTGAACAAGTACCAAGAAGCTAAGATGGGATGAGGAATTCTATCCACTATGAAATAAATCAAAACAAACAACCATTCAAGTTGAAATAAAAGGAGGAATAGCCAATTGAAAACGATTGGGCTGGCATCTTGTCAGTTTTTGTTTTATGTATTCCAATTTGATATAGCTTCCAAATAACTTTCAAAAAACTTTCAAGCATTTTTGTTTCCCCTCTTTTGGAATGTTCCATGAAGACTGCAACGATGATGTAGATGAGGAGGAGTGTAACCAACAAACCAGCGACTATGTTAGCTTTTTTGTCTTCCATCAACGCATAATTGCTCTGATATCCATTCATTCTTGGAATTGTGCTCTCCATTAATAGAGCATTTTCAATCCTTTAAATATGGAAGAGAGGCCACAGTCCCAATACTCCAAAATCCATCATGAATAAAAATAACCACCCAAACCCTTCTACAAACAATAAGCCATTTGGCAATGTAGAATTGAAGAATGTTTCTCCAGACCCCAGTTCAAATCTTCCACTAAATTGTGATGAAGAAGTGAAACAATAAAACACTGCATTGAAGAATGTTTCCCTTGACCCCAATTCGAATCTTCCACCAAGTCGTGTTGACCATGGATTCGATTTGAATAAATTTTACATTAGTAAGGGAGAGCTTCATTCCAATAAAGAGGCTCAAGCAGAGATGGTGGAGATGTTGAAAATTATGTTTCCAAAGTTCTACTAGATCAGAGGAGAACTTTTATTGAGGATAGGCATATAATGTTGAGTGGTGTTTTTGAGTTTCAGGATTGAAGCACTATGGCTTTTGCCCATTTCATATTGTGTTTCTCGAACGATTTGTGTAGTGATTATTTCTTTTTCTTAGTCTTCTTTTATTTTGTTTTATTTTTGTCTAACACCATTCATAAATTTGACTGCAAAGAAAACGCAAGAGAAAAGACAAAGGAAAAGGTCTCAAAGGAGATGTCCAAAGGCAAAACTACACTCCAGCCAGCAAACTCCTATTGACAGTGATGTCGAAAACCTCTCACTCAAAAAAAGTGGGTCATTTTGCTTCAAAGCCAAATAGGCATGCTCCTCTTCCAATTAGAGCATCTGATGGTCATATTTGGAAATGCCAATATTTTAAATGATTCTTTCATATTCCATCTTGTAAAGGAAACTCCTACCCTGCACTTCTACTATCTATTCCAGTTTTACTATGCATCATCTTAACAATCTTAGTTTGGCTATTATTCATTCAATCCATGTTGCTTTTTCTTTATAGCTCATCGATGCAGTACATAATTTTTGTGTAAATTTTTAATTTATGCTAACCACACAAACCTGCTTTTGCATTTCTCATTTCTCCAATTCAACCTGCATACTCTGTTTCTAAAAGTGAAACCTTCTGTAATTTTATCTTCCAGCAATGCCAAACCTAAAGCTCAAAATATTCCATCCTAGGCATTTCTTATCTCTCTCCATAGTCAATATTTATGTTCGTATGTTTTGATTACAAATAAAGTTACCTGCCATATATCTTGCGAAATAGCTTCTTATTCATAATCCTTTCACTTCAGTTTCCCCCCCCTCCCCTTTTCTCTAATTTAGAACAACTTCCCGCTTTAGTTTCATTAGCCACAAACAACATTTGTGGAGCAAATTTGAATTCTCAAAG
This sequence comes from Voacanga thouarsii, assembly GCA_026120185.1. Taxonomy (NCBI): domain Eukaryota; kingdom Viridiplantae; phylum Streptophyta; class Magnoliopsida; order Gentianales; family Apocynaceae; genus Voacanga; species Voacanga thouarsii. Next base: position 2,275,078 of record JANUWF010002200.1, read on the forward strand.
GCAAAGGACAAGAGTGTAGAGAAAATTTAAAATCCGTACTTTCATCTACAATTATCCTTAAACTGATCATGATAGAATCAGTTCTTACTCTTTTTTTTTTCTCCAAGGCCATCACAAAATTCCATAAAATATGCCATATTGAAGTAGTACATCAGTCTTCCTTAAGGGATAACAGAAGAATCAGTAAATTCTACACACTTGCATGATTCCCATCCAGAAAAAATCAACTCCAGCCATGCTCCAAAGCCATTTCAATGGGCCAATCTCTAACTTCAGCCAAACTTTTTCTAAGATGCTAACATACTCATAACATTTTGTACTAAAGTAGAATCACAAATAATTTGTGTAGGAAGATGACCATCACTTTCCAATGCAGCTTTACCCAGGTGTGGGATATTGTAGTTGTTGGATCCTCCAACTTTCATGGCTTCCCGCATGCACAATTGCAAAGTCAAGAAAACACGGTTCACTTTTCTATTGGGGTATTCATCAAAAGACTACTCAACAACATGAATAAGCTCTTTTACATTTGTTGGATACTCCTTGTATTGCAATGCTTGAATGGCACTAAAGAATCTAAGATTCAAAATATTGATATCCGATGAATTTGGTGGTTGACACATTAATCGAATTTCAAAACCATTTTGTGCAGAAGCTATTTGAAATTCTTCATCGCTTGGATCAACAGAACAAAAATGGTGTTCCTTGAATCCTTTCTTGGCCACTTAGCATGAATTGCTGGTATAACTTTTTCAATAAGATATGCTCTAATGGTTTCTCTATTGACCGAGGTAATTGGTTTTATCTCTAAAGTCCCAACATCTCTATTTCTACTTTGTCTTTGGGCTGGTTGTACAGTTACAAAAGGGAAGACTCCTATTTTACGAGAAAACGTTTCATTTCCGTCGTCATCAAATCTTGGTCGAGCCATAGCAACTAGAAACATCACTTTTCCAATGTAATTCTTTCTTTGACATGTGCGTAGAGGTTCTTCTTCAATTGGAAGTAGATAATAATTCTTAGATTTTTTGGTCATATAGAACCATTTTTCATTGATATTCACAACATCTTTCATACTAACAAATTTCGGCTCAAATGGCAAGCTGTTTTGGTCTAGCATAGATATGCAAAATTGCAATCGAACTCTTTTTTTTTTTTTTCTTCTTAAGATGCAGTTTAATGGCATTTAAGTGGCAACGAAGGAGACCTTGCTCCACAAATCTAAATAATGTCGAAAAGCTAACACCTAGAGTTTCAGCAAGTGATCTTAATGTTGTTTGACGGCGTAAAGGAATTCCAATTACACAATTTAAGTTAATCTGAACTCTATTCCGACCACAATTTCTTTTTCCTTTAGGACACATCAACATCTGCACCAGATGGAGTATTTTTTGCCCGTTTCCAAATCCATTGCACAATACGTACAGGCACAAAAAATAAATCAGAAACCTCAGTGGTCGTATTTTGTTTTAATTTTCCATTGACACTTCTCTCCAATAAAGCAAAATAAATTGCCCATCTTTGTACATTTGGTAAGTTTTTCTTTGTTTTTTTTGCAATAGCTTCTTCTTCTTCAGATATGTTAAAATTTTCTGCATGCAAAGACATATGTCAAAATATGATGATTCAATAAAAAAAAAAAAGTTTATTAGTGCAACCTATAAAAGGCTTAAAGATTTAAAGATTGTGGAAGTTTTAGTTCACTACTAAAATAAGGACCAAGTGACTGAAGAGCCGTCGTATTTGCTAAATACGACGGTTACAATAATAAATCTCGTCGCTTTTATTTGACAACGGTTACAAAACCATTGTATTAGGCTAATACGATGGTCAAATATGATGGTTATTTGAAATGGCCATTTTTTATTAGTCGGAAGGTTTATTGACACGGTTCGAGAAACCATCGTATTAGGTAAATATAACCGTTGTATTTGAGTATAAAAAATGACGCCTTCGAAGCCGTCGTATTTGTGTACCAAAAATGATGGCTTCGAGCCGTCGTATTTAGTTCCAAATATGACGGTTTGTAACTGTCGTAATTATGGTGAATATGATGATTTAGAATCGTCATATTTGTGAAGTGAATACGACGGCAATCAGTCGTCGTATTTGATAAAAATACCACTGTGACATACAGTTAAATACGACGGCTACAGTCGTCGTATTATACTTTTTTTAGTTTTTAAAGTATTTTTTATTTGTATTTGATCCTGAACATGTACAATTTCATGCCAAACATAATAAAATCAACTCATTCAACACCAAATATAATAAAATACAACCTCCTTATTGCCAAACAATTCAAAAGCAATATCCTCAATACACAAATCATAAATAATCTACCAAATCCCAAAAAAAGGCAGTACTACATGTATGAGAAATAGAAAATGTCAAAAAATTGATCAAAAGCAGTAGTACAAATACAAACAAGAAGGCAATCAAAATGTCACTCTTCACAGACAGGCTCGTCAGGATTACACGATCCCACGAGTTGAGAAGTGGAACCAATAATAGGAAATGCTGTATAAGCACTAGATGGAGGTATAAGCGCTACATTAAATGCGCCTGCATCAAATCTACACGATAATACTTCTATAGTAGTTTGAAGTACAGCTATACGTGACTTGTAAGTTTCTCGCTCACGTTGCATCTCAGCTCGCATATCAGTCTGCATAGTATCTTGCATACTCTACATACGTGTCTCAACCTCAATCCTGACGACCTACTCAACATTTGCAGCAAAACTTGATGGTTGACTTACTAAGGTTGGTGTTGGACCATTTCCCTTATACCTAACACGACCTCTTATTTCTAAACCGAACAATCACCAGAATATCTTATCCTTTGCTTCCTTTGTGCGCTCAAACTCAGGCAGTGCCTGCCACTCTATCTCTAATCGATCCTACGAAATTAAAAAATATTATATCAAATTTATATTAAGTTAATGTATTGTCTTTGTCATATTTTAATAACTCAGAAAAATTAGCATTTAAAAATTACTTACAATCATCTCTGTAGTCAAACCATTAGCCTGTCGACTGTGCCACCTTCGTGTTGTAAGGAACATATTATATTGTGATGTCTGTTGGCCTTGTGAGGCCATTTATAAATATGTGTGAGAAATTTTAAGCAAATTAGATAAATTTTAAATGAATGGTATATAAGATAACTTGAATACATGATCCTGTATAACAGAATGTGGCATTCTTCCTGTGACCGATGGATATGCCATATACGATCGATTTTGTCTATTCCACTCGGCATTTATCTGTGAATATTTAAAATAGTTAACATATAAAATAATTTTAAGATTAAAAAAATTAAACAAATTGTAAGATATAAAAGTAGTCAACTTTTATACATATGACCTGTGTATTCTCCAAACGCCAGTAATCAACTAACACCATCCATTGGTTTTCGTCAACCCATTTATCTCCACAAACAATAGGGTTCGTACTATACTGGAAAGGAATGTAGTGTCTTTGTTTTAACTTTGACTTAAAAATTTTCCACGCTACGCATAGCATCTTCATTGTGACACTACGTCTTTGTGATGGCATTGTGGTGTAGTCCTTGTACGTATTAAACAAATAATTAATTAAACAAAGTATTAAATTTTGAAGAAAACACTCTTGCATATGCTAGTATAAAATTAATTACTTGTATTTCTTGCCAAACTTCGTCTTTAACTCTCTGAGGTATGGAATGTCAATCTCTGTAATTCAGAGGGATTCTACTACTCATGCGTGTAAAACAACCTACCACTAAACTATAGCAAGATGCATATACCCCTACAAGCCCTCTATGTTGGTTAACACCAACATCGTACTTTCAAAAGCCCGAATCACCCCATCCAGAAGGTAACTTTCCACCCCCGTGAGAACTTCTCGCAGTGGAACCTGCAAAATATCAACAAACTTATTAATAGAAATACAGTTAAATAAGAAAAAAGTTTAATACGATTTCAACAGCCACATAGATCAATTTCTCGTAATATTTACTTCATATTAACTTAACAAATTTGAGGCGCTAGGGTCTGAGGAAGAAGGTCCCGTGCAATTGGGACCTACATCAGAAGTAGGTATAACTGTCTCTTAATTAGACTCTTGATCTCTGGAGCCTGTTTGAAGAGTTGTATGTGATCTTTGACCCATCTCGTGTGCTGGTGCTTATGTCTCTGTACCCTGTGAGGAACTAGCTCCTGATCTCAAGGTAACTGTGGCATCCTACATAGATTCACGTCGAGAACGTTTGTTTACCATCTACAAAACAAAAAGATTTAACATTGAGTAAAAGATTTTAATAACTGAAGCACATTTAGTAAACGATTAAGTGATTTAAGTACATTTAAATTGCAGGTTATATTCTTCTTCCAACTAAATATACTTTCTCCCAAGAAATCCCATCTCTAACACATACGGCATCTATTTCACGCGAAATAAGACGAGAATCTAATTGCTGTGCGGGAAAAATTTCTAAATCATGGTCCTTTGAGTACACATCATAATTAGCTCTTCTCATCATTGGCATTACCACATGCCAATCTCTTTCTTTAGGATAACGAAAAAACCAAACTTGTTCTGCTTGGTTTGCTAGTATGAATGGCTCATCCATTTCTCTATTTTCTTAGTACAACAAACGGGCTAGATTTACTAAAGTAAACTTTAGATCGTCAACTTTAACACTTCGATGTACATCAACCCAATCACATTTGAATAACAGAAATTTCAGTTCACTACTATATCAGATCCTTATAATATCAGTAAGCATTCTATAGTAATTGACACCAGTTGCTACGAGATTCATATCTCTTGGACTGGAATAACTCGTACTATTAGCTTTACACATGACACCAAAAATTTGGGTTGACTTGTTAGCCCCGTATATTGTTGTGCGAATCGGAAGCCATTTGTGTTGCATCAATTGTAGTGTAACCTTTGATTGAAAGGACCATTTGCAAATTTTTTTATTTTTTTTATTTTTGTTTCATTTATATATAAAAAATATATACATACGCGCGCGCGCGTGTGTGTACACACACACACACACATATATGAATAAATAAATTATATTCTATATATGCACATACATTGTTCTATATATATATGTAAATGAATGAATTACATTCTATGTATGCATATATACACACACATACTTACATACATATAAATATATATATATATATATATATATATGTGTGTGTGTGTGTGTGTGTGTGTGTGTGTGTGCATATACACACTCTTCTAGTGCACTTACATTTGTAAAAATATCAAATTAATAATTCAATTGTTAGATTTGTTAAATTTATTACCAAAAATATTGTGACCAACTTTGAAAATAATCAGATAAAATTTGAATTATTTTTTAAGATTTTTTTATAATTAGAATTAAATACGATGGCCATAACTGTCGTATTAGTCTTTTAAAAATGACGGTTCAACCCAATCGTGGTATTTATACATCTAAAATAACGGTTGTTAACCGTCATATTAGGCCTCCTCAGATCTAAATTAAATTTTGTGATTTCATATACGACGCTTAACCATAACCGTCGTATTAAGTTTACCTAATACGACGGTTAATGGCATCCATCTTATTAAGTGGAACAAATATGACGGTTATTTGTAATTGTCTTATTTAAGTGATATAGTACAACAACCTGTTTCAAACCGTTGTATTTAGTCTATCTGATACGACGGTTGTAAACCATCGTTTATATTGGCCTATTACGACGTTTTTGCAGCCGTCGTATTGTGTCCGGTCGTATTTGCCCCCTTTTTTTTTGTAGTGGTTAAGTATTGCAGACTAGTTTATGTATTGAATATTAAACTTAGAAGTAAGCATTCCAGTTGCATTAGAACTATTCTTTATGAAAGTTTACTTCATACTTTTGTGCTCGATGAATTCAACTATAGATTGAATCTTTACGACTTAGGGTACTTGAGTTGAAAATAATGAAGATTTTTACAAAGACCATTACAGAGGATTTTTTTCCTTTGAGAGACTAACGAAATCAGAAAGCCGCAAGCCGCAAAAGAGATGCACTAAATAGAGTAAAAGTACCTGATTGTTAGTCCTCTTCACGCAAGGTATCAACATCTAATTCTAGTATAAGATGTTCAAACTCTTGATCTGGAACAATATTTAAATCGATTACCAATGTGTGTGTTGAAGATGAACTGACAATCATTGGAATCAATCCCTCCATCTCCACAATGGATGTATATTAGGATTGTTGGAGTGTAATTCATCAAGGAGTACTTCTTTTGTTTTAGCATTTGGATTGTCAATGCTCAATGAAAAAGTGTTTGAGTCTAACGAAGATTCTCCCTCACAGCTTACCACTGGAAAATTAAGGTTAAAATTTCGATATCGACTGCTAGAAGCCATGGTTCTTGAATCTTCAGATGTTTAACTTTGTCCCATTTTATACACAGGATGCCATGAATTTTTTTGTTTTGGCTCCGTGGCAAAATTTGAATACTCCAAATTCAAGTCTTCATTTTTTGCTCTAAATTTTTTAAATTTTATATAGGGAATGATTTAAGAAATTAAGAAGGGGATGCTAGTATTAAAACAAGATAAGAATCTGCAAGAGAGAGAGTGACAGAATTGTAGAGAATTAGGAGGGGTGGAACACAAATTTAATAACTAAGAGTATACTAGTCATTTCAATTAGTTTCTTAATATGTGTGAAAATTGTTAAAACGACACTTATTGTGAATCGGAGGTTCTCCCTCTGTCCTTATTTGTCTGCTACAGTTAACTACTTTACACAGTTTAAGAAAAATTAATTAGTCTCTTAAATTCATACAATTTTATTTATACATTCCAAAAGTATCATTGAATTCAATTTTCTCTACAACTGTTTTCTTACTTTATTTGTTCAACTCTATCTCTAAAGTTATTACGTTTTCAATTTTCAAAATTATTTAATACAAGGATATAGCAGTAAAATTAGCAATAATAGCATCTAAATTTTTTCATTGTGACATATAAAAAGGGATAATAAAACTTTTTAGTTGTAACAGATAAATAGGGACGGAGGGAGTAGTAAGTTTTAGTTTCTTCATAACAAATTAAAAATATTTGTCTCTATCTACATTAGAGAAAGATGAGAATTAATGCATATTTAATACTCATTGTTTACAATTTTTAGTTAGATTTTCTTTGTTTCTTTTTGTGTTTTAATACTTCGTTAAAAAATAATATTAAATATTTTATTTCTCACCTTACATAATTATGAAAAAAAATTAAATGAAAATTCCAAAAAATTTACTAATTAAACTCTAAAAAAATTACTTTTGTTTACAATATTCACAACCCCATTGACTTAGGCGTCTGGCTTATAATGAATGCAAGTGATCCATTTGTAATCTATTCTTATCATTAATTCCTTTAAAGATAAGGTAGTAAGTCATTAATAATTAAATATATTCTTTTAAATTTTTATATCGAATTAAATAAAAATATTTAGTTTTAAATTGAAAATAATATTTTAAAAAATTATTTTACTAATTGGCCTTCAAATCAGCCCTACAAAATTGATTGTAAATAGACAAAATTCAGCGTGCCATTCTCGGCAGGCGTGGTGTTCTGTAATCTGTTTTTTTTTTTTCCCTTTTTAAAAGTTTTTCACATTAGGCAGGAGAAAGGTAATAGTTCTATTCCAAATGCACCTTTTCTTTCTTTTCAATTTCTTTATTGGGAAATGTAAAGACCCCTATTACCGTCATAATTTCAATAAAAACAATTATTGCTTTTTTTTTTTTTTTCTGGAACACAGTTTTCTCTACGATGGCATAGCCTCCGCTTGGTAGAAATTCTATCAAATAAATGGTTTACAAAATGTTATATGTTTTAGATTTATTTTTTCAAGAAAAAAGTGTCTGTAAACGAAAAAAAAGTATATAAAAGATTTTATATTATATTAAATTTATTATTATACTGACTATATTTATTATTTTAACTTTTAAAAATATAAAATAAAGATACAATTGTCTTTTAACATCATTTCTTTCTCATCTCTTCCAAAATTAGAAAAAAAGATTTCCGAGTGTAGGGTGAGAAATAGTTCTTTTTCTAATCTACGTCTCTCTAAATATGAAATTTTGTTCAATTACTTCATTTCCTTAAATACTTTCACTTTTCACTGAATCAAATATAAAATTTAGTGCGGGTTTAGAAAAGTCACGTACATCTAATCTAATAAACGTTAGGAGAAAAATATGTAACCCTTAAATTGTACATGAGAAAATAATAATATAATTGAATAATATATAAATATAAACTTAAGTACTTATTATTAATTTAAAATATTTATTATGTAAAAATACCGACCGATTGTATTAGATATTGGTAAGTTCATAAGTTTAAAAATAGAATAAGAAATTTAGAGTTAGGGAATAAGTTATATATAAGTATATATTGAGTGACAATTTTAAATTTTTGAAAAACATTTCAAGGAGGGATACAAATATATAAAATTTTAAAAGATTTTTAAAAAATTTAAATATTTTAAGATAAATTGTACTAATATTTGAAAAAAATTTGAGGGACTAGGGTGGCTAATGCCGTCACTGCAGAAATCTCATTCCGAACTCACAGGCGCAGGTTTGACCGGTGGTATCAGAGCAATAAATGTGAGATGAGTTTTGTCTAACAATTTAGGCCAATGAGGACCTTAAGGGAACGGGACAATAAAGGGAAAGTAATAATAAGTCTTTATAATATAATATTTCTGTTTTAAAATATTTATTTATGATTTTTTTAATTTTATTTTAAAATATTTATTTATATACATATTTTTAGAATTAATAATTAGTTTCTTTTTATTTTATCCTATTTATTTTAAGTCAATTACACAACTTTCTAAAACTCTTTTCTCTTCTTACTTCTTGAAAATTTTCACTAATCAATAACTATCATATTTTTAATATGGATAGGATAAGGCCTTTATTTAAATTATAAGATTATTTTTAACATCTTTAATCTGTATCAAAGGATTTCATGTATAAATATTTTAAAATAGAGAGAGTATAAACTAAGGTTTTATTGGCCTTAAAGGTAAATGATAGTAATTAGTTTAAATAAATGTTACTTTTTCCATTCCAAAATACTTATTTATAATTTTTTTTATTTTATTTCAAAATACTTATTCATGTACCCAAAAATATCTATTACTCCCTCATTCCCATAATATAAATCGTTTGAAACTACTTTTGCTGTCCCAAATTATAAATCGTTGGAGACTTTTCAAGAAAATTTTGAAGCTACTTTTATATTTTTGTCCTTATTTATTATTTTCTTTCCCTCTCTTTCTCCCTCATTTCTTTTCTTGTTTTCAAGACATTTAAATAGGGATATTTTAGGAAGAAAAAACATAAAGTCGTCTTATTTTTAAGAATCTTAATATGTGTGAAATTAAGTCAAACGACTTATATTATGGGACGGAGAGAATATTACTTTCATGAAGTTAAATAATGTACCCATAAGGATCTTGTTCATGAAGAAGTTAAATAATGGATACTTATTAATAAATGATAGTAATTAGTTTAAATAAATGTTATATAAGTTTCCATTATTAACTTCGACTTATGGGTACATGACAAAATGGCTTCCCCAGCTGGAAACATCCTCCTTATTTTCTACCAATTTACTACCTAAAACCAAAGAGATTAATATGCCAGATCAAGCCCTTTAGATTTCTTAGTGATCAGATTCTTAGTTTTCCAACTGCCCACAGGGAAAAGGAAAACTGAGGACGAAAAAAAAAAATAAAGAACATTTGAGAATTCCATCACATGGGGTTCTGGAAATCTTGGAGGGGAATATTAGGACATCGAGGATCGGTTATGTTACAACAAGAAAGGACACAGACTCTCCACCACACAACAAAATACTAATGTTTTTGGATTTTGTTGTGTCCCCTGATTTTTTTGGCAATTGATACACAAAGTAGACAAAGTTATCCTTCCATTTGGACACAAAATTTCACACCATGAGGTAGAAATTGAAAGTACAATAATCATGTGAGTTTGAATCTTTTTTTGTGGTTATGTTTTGACACAAGTTCTTCCTCAAAGGTAGAATTTATTAATTTCCCTCTTGTGAATAAAAACATAGTAAAAAATTTCTTGCATTATAAAAATAGTTGAATATGATGAGTATCATTTTAAATTATGAATGAGTTACTTATCGTCAGCTTTTACAAATCGTGATTGCCGCGGAGAATCAACTAATTTCATCAATAGTCATTTTGTCACCAATGTGTTTGATAATACTCTCCAAGATGATTCAGTATTGCAGCTTGAGGCATATGTCATTGCATGAGGGCTACCAAGTAGCGGCTAAGTTAAGCCAAATCTCTAACGTTATTGTGTGTGTCACTGTTGTCGGTTTGAGTCTTTCTCTGTCTCCGTCTCTCTCATGTGGTTAGGCCGAGAGACAAGAAGCAAGTATACTATTCTATAGCCTACACAAGTGAAAACACAAAGTGACAATTGCAGATTAGAATCAGCATCAAATGCCACAAATGCTAGGCTGTGAACCTCCAAAACAGCAATAACTCGCCGCAAAATCTTGGTTTTGCGGACTAGTACTATACTCCCATGCTTGCTTGAATTATTCACCTCAAATCAAAATCTTGGTTTTGTGCTTCTATTTTATATTTGTAACCCCTTGGTGGGAAGATCACATGCGAAAGTGACGGATCATTTCTGTCTTTGTCGAAAATTTGATTTTGTTGGCTTTCTTTTGATAATGCTGGAGTTGGAGAAAACTTGGACAATCACCCTCCTAAGGTATAAGGCAGGTCCAACCAATCGGGACCTACAAAAGACACTTTTAGATTGAATCATGACTTTTAGCAGCATGATAAAGCTTGATTCTGCTGTAATTTCTTTGAATCTTGATTTCAAAACCCTTAAAAACTTTTGAGGCCAAAAGGGTTGGTTCATATATGAATAAAGAATGAAGCAAATAAGGAAGGAGGGAAAGTTTGATCAGCTTTTCTCTTAAAAAGATAAGACATAAAGGGAGAATCAAGAAGAAAACTAGAGAAGGATACAAAAGAGAAACTGGTGTATTACATAAAAACAGTGGTCAGAAGGGAGAATTAATGGAGGAGAGGAAAGATGTAAGGACATAAACAGAGGAGAAATAAAGGTGGTCCAGTACAACTACAACTGCCCTTGTTCAGGGGTTCCTTGGAGTAGCATTAAAGGCTTTCTCTGCGTTGGATTTTCCAGAGGAACAAACTTCTCTTCTCTCACATTTTAAGAAGAAAGAAAGAAGAAAAAGGGATGAGTTGATTTATAGGCCAGAAAGTTGCTTTGATTTTTTCATGATTTTTAGATGTAAAGACATGGGTTGCAATTGCAGTTCCAAGATTCTCCTCATCATCTTCTTTCTCATATCATTCCTTTGTACCCACATTTTAATTCCAAATACCTCATTCAATGCTGCAGAGTTCTTCAACGTACATGGTCAAAGTGAGGTCTACCACAGGGAGAGCAGTACCCGTGGAGTAGGAAATGATGTTGCAAAAGTGTACGGTGAGGGTGGAAATGAAGAACAAAGAATCTTGATTTTGGAAAACTTCAGATCTTTGCTTGGACTGAAAGAGTTTTATATGGGAGCAGGTCCATTTCTTGGTTATCATGACTTGGGCACAACATCACCAGCACCGGCACCTTGCCCATCAACCACCATTGCAGCGGAAGCTCCAGTTCCTTCTCTAGCAGCACCACCTCATGGACATTCTCACCCACCACCGCACCACCACTATCATTTGGTTCCAAAAGTCCAAAAAATACCGAAGAAAGAGAAAGGAAAATCAAGAAGGATTATTACGGCGGTTCTTGTTTCTGCTGGAGTTGGTTCTCTGTTGTGTGCTTTTGGGCTGTTCTGGGGTTGCCAAAAGCTGAAGAAACAAAGAAAGAAAACTACAAGAACAGTATCAGTATACTGCACTGAAGCAGGAAGGGGAGGTATCTCAAAGCATGGAGCTTCTCAAAGTAAAGTCAAAAAGGTAAATTCTGATTCAGGCCCTGACCTATTTTACCTTGACTCTTTAGGAGCTGCTTTAGAACCACCACCATTTTCTCTTAAACAGAATTCTTTAACTCTGAATGCAATTTCCCATCACGACGTTTCAAATTCTACTCTATGTGTGAGAGAAGTTTCAGACAAAAAGCTTCTAAAATCAGAAGCTCTTAGTGACAGTGATAGATTTTCTAGTGCTGGAGAGATCATCTCTGCCTGTGAGGCTGAAGAATCAAGCAAGTTGGAGCATGGTGTTTGCTATTCTTCACATGGGGATAATATAGTTCCTGAAGCAGCTGATTCATCTGATGATGAATCCTTTCATTCACTATGCAATTCGCATTCATCTGAAATGAGGTTATCCAATGCTTCTGCTGGTAGTCTTAGTGAAAATTCCGTGATTATGTCTCCAAATGTGTCAAAAGTGTCTAATCGTTCAGAAGCAAATGAAAATTCAACCCCTTCAACACGGCTTCCTCCTCCTCCACCGCCACCTCCTCCTCGAACTCCTGTTTCCTCGTTCTTCCATAGAACCTCTAAATCCACGTCTTTGCCAAAGAGAACGACAATAAATGTTTTGAGTTCAGCTGCATTGCCTAATGCATCTTCAACTAGGAGTTCAGTTTCATCTTCAGAATCAAATCAAACCCCTCTCAGTGATATGTCTCCATCCCCTGACAATCCTCCAAGGCCTCCCAGTGGAATTCCTCCACCGCCATGCCCACCTCCGTTTACAAAAGGCGGTTCCAATTCGCTTAAATGCCCACCTCCACCACCACCACTGCTTCCTGAAATTTCACCTTTGGGTAAAGACGGCGCTCCGTTGCCTAAACTGAAACCACTTCATTGGGATAAAGTTAGAGCTACACCAGATCGTACAACAGTGTGGGACAAGCTAAAATCAAGCTCATTTGAGTAAGATATTTTATTTCTTGCTTTTGAATTCATCATTTCTTCATTATTTTCTAGTTTTTAATCTTCTTTTGAGCTGAAATTAATAATGGTGGACCAGATTTGATGAGGAAATGATTGAATCACTTTTTGGTTACAACCTGCAAAGCTCTATGAAGAATGATGAAGTACTTAAAACCAAGACACCATCTCCAACCAAGCATGTTCTTGAGCCTAAGAGACTGCAGAATATTACCATACTTTCTAAGGCCCTGAATGTGACTGCCGAACAAGTATGTGAAGCACTTACACAAGGTAAAGCTTGAAAATCTCTTCTTTCTGTTTACCCGTAAGAAATCGAGCTCGCTTCTGTTTCTTTCATGATGAGAATTTTTCAGAGCTATATAACAATACATTCCAATTTCCGTCCATTTCCATATTTCAAGATAGCATCACCACGCATCGAATATTCATAATGTTGTTCAGTAAGTGATTGAGAGCAGAAAACTGTTAAAATTATACTATGAACATTTTATGCATGTATGGCAGTAATTGATTTGAAACCCATGTACTTCATAGTTCACCAATCGCTACCCACCCATTCATGGTTTCATCTATATATGCAACAATTTACAATTGATGTGAGTCTGTTTGAATTTCTGAAAGCAGGAAATGGCTTGTCTTTACAAGAACTAGAGGCATTGGCCAAGATGGTTCCCACGAAGGAAGAAGAGGCTAAACTGTCAAACTACAAAGGAGACGTCAATGAACTAGTTTCAGCTGAGAAGTTTGTTAAGGCAATGCTTAAGATACCGTTTGCCTTCTTAAGGATCGAAGCCATGCTTTACAGAGAAATTTTTGATGATGAAGTTATTCATCTCAGAAAATCTTTCTCTATGTTAGAGGTAACGAAGACAAAGTATGAAGCACGCTTATATTGAGAATTCCAAAAACCCATATTAGCTGAATTACTACCTTGATTTTGTATCAGGAAGCTTGCAAGGAACTTAGATCAAGTCGCCTGTTCTTGAAGTTACTTGAAGCTGTACTAAAAACAGGAAACAGAATGAACATTGGGACCATAAGAGGAGGAGCCAAAGCGTTCAAGCTTGATGCTCTCCTTAAGCTTGCTGATGTGAAGGGAACAGATGGAAAAACTACCCTTCTCCATTTTGTTGTCCAAGAAATTGTTAGGTCAGAAGGATTTAGAGTGTCAGAGAGCATAATGGGGAAGATCAATCAGAGAAGTAAGGGTAGAAATGCACAAGATAAAGAAGAAGAATACAGAAGAATGGGTCTTGATCTTGTTTCTGGTCTAAGTACTGAGCTCTGCAATGTGAAGAAAACAGCAACTATAGACTTGGATGTTCTTGCAAGCTCTGTCTCAAACTTATCAGATGGAATAAGTAAGCTGCAGCAGCTAGTGCACAAAGACTTATCAACAGAGGAAAAAAACGGGAACTTTGTGCATTCCATGAGATCATTCTTGGACTATGCAGAAAAGAATCTAAAGGAATTGCAGGAAGATGAGAATCAAGTTCTTTTACATGTTAGAGAAATTACAGAATACTTCCATGGGGATTTGAGTAAAGAAGAATCCAACCCCCTTCGAATTTTTGTAATTGTCAGAGATTTTTTGGCCCTGCTAGATCATGTCTGTAAAGAGCTTAGAATCATGAAAGCTCCTAGCAGTCCTAATCCCCTGTCTCCATTTCGATAGAATTAGATGTCTTTGGTTTGTCTATAATTTCTACACAGAATGTTAATAACAGAAACACGGGTTCTTCCATTCTTTCTCTTTGTAATCTACTTGAAATTCAATGCAAAATCCGAAATACTCTTAAATAAGTGTACTAAGTATGAAGCATGAAGTCGCCACGATTAGCACGGGTCCTTGTGTGTTTTCTAGATCTACCTACAGCAACCCAGAGAAGAGAATACAGAATTCAAGAAGGGGCTAGAAAGGAAGCACCAAAGTAAAGTTAGCTGGCAATTGCTTTGCCCCTATCAGAATCTGATAGAGAAGCTTGGTTTGGTACAGGGTACAGCAGTAGGTAAATGCATGTTAGAATCCATCATCAATACGTACTTTGCCTTGTTGGATATTGATGTACATTCAAATCATTGAACTACTTGCCAACCCAAGAATCAGCATCTTTCTTGATTTGCATTCCAGCAACGAATCGGTGGTCAAACAATAGAAAGGGCTCAGCAGCCTGAACAAATATTGGATACAGGTGAAACTTTGAAATATTTACAGTACTAAACGGCTTTTGGAAACTAGACAAATCTTCGTACTTCATGAATGACCTTGGCCCTCTTGGTTGACATGGGCTCCCAAATATGAACTAGGCACCAGCTCAACATTTCTTGGGTTTCTTGGTGCCAATTTAGGCAATGGAATACGGCTTTTTCAAGTCAAATTTTGCACCTAATAAGTGATTTTCTAGTTTGAATTTCGAATGGTTCCTATCTTGTACCCGTTGGAACTCAAATGTGGAGATATGGACATGCCGCTGTCCATGCTTTAGACCCCAATACATTAAAAGCACAGCCTTCTAGTCTTAAATTTTACATTATATCATTGATAATCAATTATTACTATACAAGTCAAATTAAGTCTAGATTAAAAAGTAAATTATATAATTAATTGTTAATAATTTTTACATAACTAAATGAACTCATAACATCTCAATTAAAAGTGGAGTCGTATTTTACTAAAAATATATATATCAAAACGTAACAGTTTCAAATGATTAAAATATTATTTTTGTTAATAATTCTTCTCAAATTAAACCGTCTTTTTTTTTTCTTTTGGTTGGTAGTTTTTTTTAAAAAAAAACAATCTAAAATCAATCCACCTTCATTGTTACTTCGAAATGATTCTCTAGTAACATTTTCAAGAAGATTCGTAATGAAAGTAGACAATTGTCTATCTCCCAATCCTTTTATGGATAGATTGGCACCACTCTATTCTAAAGAAAGCCATGATTTGGTTGCAAATTCTAGTCTTCCCAAACAAGAATGAACCTAGCATCTTGGGAAACGCAATGGGATTAGTTCAAGTCGAAGACTAGAAATCTTAGCTCCGACTCCGTCTTTGCCACCGTATTCCCCTATTAGTCCCAATTCTTGGCCTATTCCTAACACAGAAAAAGATGGGAATCCTCACCTACAACCTGCTAAGACAAAATAATCTCTAGTTTTGGCCCAACAAGGAACTAGGGGCTCAGTGGAGAATCAGGTGCTTAATGGGGAATTGGACCTACAAAATTACAAAACAATTTGCATACTAGGTAAAAGGCCCAAGTGTTGCTTGGGATCAGTAATATTTTTGTTATATTAATTATTTTGTTTATCATAAATTATTAATTTTCTAAAGTTAATTTATTAAAATTCTAAGCCTTAAAATATTTTCTGCATCATTTCTTTGGACTTAAAACTCAACAAATTCTTCAAAATCATATGTTTCAGAAATTTAAATAATTTGAATTCTATGAATATTATAGATTTGTTTAATAATTTTTTTATACTATATAAATACATAATTTATCATATATATATATATATATATATATTGTAATATATATAATATATCTATATTATAAGGTAAAACTCAGAATTAAAAAGTGAGTAGAGTTTGATAAGGCAATGGCAGATTACGTTAAAAGAAAGGCTTGTTGCACCATATTCTACTATTTTGCGTCATATGATTCTCTAGTGCACATATATAGGGATCACAGCTTTCTTGGCTGTGAATTGAAAGATTACATTGGTTCAGTTTGCAAATAGCATCAAAAGCAAATTTCTTAGAGGAACTATGAAGTTCATTTGCTTTTCTAAATTCCTTTTTCAGTGACTCAATGTATAAAGACTTGTGTAAGATCTGGATCTCCAAACTATGGATCATTTCTATTCTTTTTGTCAAAGATTGTAGTCGTTCTTGAGCTTCTCTTGACGCTGCTTCTACTAATTGTCTTTCTATCTCTCTTACTGATATCACCGTGTCTTTTTCCTTCTATCTCCGTAGCAACCAGCTTTAGATGCATTATCGTTTCATTAAGCTCTAAAACATGCCTCAAAAGTTCCTCTATCTTCAACTTCTCCGTGTTTAGGGCAGTTTCCACTTCTTCTGCTTGTTTCATGGATTGAAGCTTCGCGTGCTTTTCTGCTATCATTTCTATTTCCAATCTAAGGACTTGTCCTTTTGTAGCCCTTAAATCACGCAAAATGTGTGAAAGATGTTCTCTTACAATTAAAGACTCTACCAATTGATTAGCCATATCCTTAACCTTTGATTCCAATTCACTTACACATTTTGTAGCTTCTTTGCATTGATTTAAGTACATGTCCTTTTCAAGTTCACAGCTCTTCAATAGTGTAGTAAGCTCATTTGCTGTTTTCTGATAGTGCTCAAGCTGAAGAAGGATTTGCTTATGGGCAGAATCCTTTGCCTCAAGTTGAACTTTCATATTTGCAAAGTCTTTCAATAGGCTTTCAAGCCCTTCTTAGCAACTTTTGGAATACAACACCTATAACAAAGGCCATGCACTATGAATGTTGTTGGACCTTCTAAAGAACCATCAATGCTCGAATACCAAGCATCTAATCGAGAGATCTCCATCATCATTCCGGCTTGAAATGGGACAACCTCACCTACAATAAATGATTTGGTTAGAAGAAGAATTTCACCGAGAACAAAGGAATAATTGCTAGCATAACAGTAAAGAGACCTCATTTAGACAAATTTGCATGGGAATTGGATCATCAGAATGTTAAAGATGTATTTGAAGTGAGAAAAAACTGAATCTAAGATGTACTTCTACGTAAAGTAATCACATAGGCCAAACCCTGTATGCCATAAGTGATGAATTGTAGCACAAACACACATGTACAATACACACTGAGAACCTATTTGAAATGAGAGGGAGAAAAGAGGGGGGGGGGGTTGGGAACACTGTATAGGTACTGCAAATATTACATTTGAAGCCAGTAGCAAGTGCACCACCATCATTTAGATCGGGTGGACCAAGTCCATCCCCCTCTGTAGCCAAACTGCGAAGCACCACCTCAATGCAGTGGTTGTCCCTTGCTGATATACATACATTTACCTATATGTGAAAAGAATATCTTTGCATATCAAGGACAAAAGTTGATCATATAATACAACAGACAGCCAAAAGCTAGATACAAAATAAATACAGTCTATCCAACCATATTTATACTCAAATAAACCATTCTCCAACCCCATATGGGAATGGAAACCTGCATTGATTTCTTCCAGCCCTCAAATTCCTGATGGTTTACTCCTATGCATTATTGATTATCTTATAAAGAACACCATGGACTCGATAAAAACCTTCTCAAACCTAACTCCTTCTCCCTCCCCCCCCCCCAAAAAAAAAAAACCTAAAAAAATTAAAAAATAAAAAGTGCAAAAATAAATATTAAAGACTTATGCATGGGAAAATGAGTGAAACATGACAATGTAGACTTGTGCGAATGAAACCATCAAAACAATATAATTGCAAAAGTTTAAGCATCAAGAGGGAACACAACCTCTATGTTCATTTTGGTAGTTCCATTGGTTATTGAAGATTAGCATCAATAATTAAATGACTCTTTCAAATTTAATTGGGGGGTGTGTGGGTGTATGTGTGTGTATGTGTGTGTATGTATTACACTATGTAGATCATCTAAAGAATAATAATTCAAAAGTTAAACACCCCCCCCCACCCACAAAAAAAAAAGGTCTTGACTTACAGTGTTTACACCTATCTCCCACCAGGGTGCTTCTGATCTTTTATCCTAGAGAAAGCATATCATTGGTACAAAATCTTTAGCATGACTTCAAAGTCAAAACAACCATGCTTGTCAAATTTATAACTAAAACTATTTAAACTCATCAGAACAAATTATAAATTCATAAACAAATTACAAAACAATTCAGTTATCCAATTGATGACCAAGTAATTAATTGCAACATGGAGAAGCACAATTTAGAATCATCTAAAAATTAAGTAGTCCTCGATGGACAATTATTAAAATTTTCACTATTCTCTTACTTACTTGCTTGGAAGATAGGAGCAAACATACTATAAGTTGACGATTCACTACTACTCCCTCAATCATTGAAGAATACAAAGCACTCATTAAGTTGTACACAAGATTGCATCTGGAGCCATCCATTCACCAGAAGGTAAGCAGAGCATTGCAGTTGCATGCAATTCAGGGAATAGAGGTTCTGCAGATTCAAGGAATACATTAGCCAACGATTGAGATCTCTCCATCCATATATCCAACTTTCTATGTCAAGATAAACATCCATCTATGAACCAAACTCCTCTCTGATATGTCAAAATATTTTTAAAAAAAGAAAAAGACTAGCTAAATTAAATTCATGTTCTTCTTCCCGCACTACTGTTGCAGTCATCTAACTAATTATTCACCTCTATTTCACCCCCTCCCATATTTATATATACTAATAGATACAAAGACTTTCATAAAAAGAGGACGATTTTTTCCTGACTCGAAAGACATTTCATCTGCCAGAAGAGGCTTCAGCTTCTTCAAATGCTTAGTCTTCGATTAATTTCATTTATTGCCATTAGATCATTGGGTTCAAAAATCAAAGATTCTCAGAATAGGTTTTGCAAAGAAGTACGCATAAGATGTTGGATCAGTGTTTTGCGAATTTACCTAACCCGAAAGACATTTCAATTGCCAGAAGATGCTTAGTCTTCTGTTAGTTTCATTTATTGCCATTATATAATTGGGTTCAAAAATCAAGGAGCCTTAAAATGGGTTTTGCAAAGAAGTACACAGAAGATGTTGGATTTGTATTTCTAGAATCCTGGGTTTCGAGCAAAATTAAAAGCCAACAGAATCTATGAGTTGTGAATTTAATGTGCAGACGAAATCCTAAAGCCAAGGAAGAAAACAGGAGCCCAAGGTGCCATTTAAAAGTTAGGCTCATGCGGCTGAGAATTGCTCAATGACATGCCACGTGTCAAGTTTTCATTTAGTCTCTATAACACATGGAAACACTAGAGGCTTCCTCTGTGACTTTTATATATTTATAGAGATTTTTCTAATTTTACAAAATAACATATATTTTTAATTAAGAAAATGCTTTTAAAAAAACACCTTAAATTGGCCCGAAAAAAAGGTTACAATATTTTTTTAAAAATAAACATTCTTTTTTTAACGTCTCAAAATAAAAAAATGTAAATATTTAAATGTGAATGAAATTTATTCTATTGCCATGTCAAGAGTAGTAGTGTCTATTATTAGATTCAAATTAGAAAATCGGACCAAATTGAAAACCAAAATTCAATTTTCGATTCGATCATGAATTTCATATTTATTTTATTTTTTTGAAAAAAATGTTCAATTTTCATCTTAGTTCTCTATAATTAAACCATAAAGTTGATTTTTTAATTATACATTTAGAAGATACTTATTTCAGGAAATTTGGAAGAGATTTTTTTAGTTTATTTATAGTTTCAACTTGAAGAGCTTTCGTCCCCCTTAACCATTGATCCTGATTAAACTTTATAAATAAAAAATTTTAAATATCATTAAAAGTAAACTACCAATAAATGATAGTTTTTAAATTTGTGAACAAATATACATACAAGGTGATAGATGTATAACACTAGAAATCTCATTTTTTTCCCACACCTTCCTAGTTTTCACTGAATAAGTAGAATGAACACATCATTTTCAATAAGTATTCGTCTTCTCACATTACTAAACATGGATTTTCTTTTCATTTTTTTAGCATCCAATTTATTTTAGTCATTTTCTTATGACCTAGCCACTTGTTCTTTCAAATAGTTCAAAAGAACCCAAGTCCACAATGTCGAGACTAATATGTATTCTAGCAAATTGTTGGGCCAAACAAGTCCAGCTCATTTGGTGGAAAAAAAGAAAAAAAAAAAAGCCCACAAACTAAAATAAAAACCAAAACAAGACAAAAGCTAAATGGCTTCACGACATTGTGCGGATTTTCATTGAGAGAGGCGCGGAAAGCGTGAAGAAATAGAGAGTACACTAGAAGCCATAATTGTCTTCTCTAAGTCCTTTGATCCTCAATTTGGACGGCAATTTGGAGTCCGATTGAGACGAAAATTGTTGCCACATAATCCTCTCAACAAGACGTACCCATCTATCAGTTTAGATTTTGGTTTTGATAATATTCTTCCAAACTCAATTCTTGTTTGGTTGTAGTTTTGGGAGAAAATATTAATATATTATTAGTGTGCCTTTAGTTTTATCTAGAGAAGACTTTGTATTGCCTATTATTGTTGATAGTGGAAGTTTTTATTGGATTAGATCCCGTAGTTTTTTCCATCTCGGGTTTTTCACGTTAAAAATCTCGGTGTTTCGTATTATATTCTTTGGTGCTTTCTTTTACCTGCTGGTATTATTTAATTGGTTTATTTGATTTATTCCTATTTTTTATTGACACATGGGAAATAGTTTTGATTTTGGAATATAATTGTGATTTGGGTGAAGTTTGATATTTTACTCACTTTCGGTTTATTTCCCAACAAAGTGGTATCAGAGACTTGGTTGATCAGTTGGCTAATTTGTGCTAATTAAAAATGGATGATTCAGATAGTGGGTGCATGATAAAATTGAATGCATCGAACTATTTAGATTGGAAGCCTAGAATGGAAGACTATTTGTATTGTAGAGATTTGTTTGAGCCTGTTCTAGAGGATAAAGGTAAACCATTTGATATGAGTGATGAAAAATTAGTTGGCATGCATAGAAAAATAGTGGGTAATATTAGAAAGTGGATTGATTAAGGTATATTTCAACACTTTGCTCAAGAGACTAGAGTTGATGTGTTATGGAAAAAACTTGAACGAATGTTTAAACGAAAAATTAGAATGAATAAATCTTCTTGTTTGAAAAATATTACTTAGTTAAGATACAAAGATGGTGCTGATATGAGTGAACATTTGAGTACCTTTCAAGGATTGATAAACCAGGCAGTTTCATTGAAACTGAACTTGGATGATAAGGTACAGGCTTTACTATTTTTCAGTTCACTACCAGATAGCTAGAAAACAATGATGGCATCTGTTATCAATTTAGCTCCAAATGGTGTCTTAACCATGGCTATAGAAAAAGAGGCAGTGTTGGATGAGAAAATCAGGAGGAAGGAACAAGACACTTTTAATGAGTCCCAAGCATTGATTAAGCAAAAGAAAGAAGGAAGGGGGAGAAGCAAGAGTAGAGGTCCTTATAACAGAAATGACAGATCCAAGAGCAAATATGAGTCGCTGAAAAATGTTGAGTGTTATTATTGTAAAAAGAAATGATACTACAAGAAGTACTGCAAAGTCTTGAAATGAGAACTTGTGAGAAAAAGGGTAATAGTAAGGCGAGAGATGCAGAAGAGACTATAACAGTAGTGGCAGCCAATGATGATATGCTGGTATTATGTGAAGATGGTCATATCAATATTACCAGTTAAGACAGTGATTGGATAATTGATTTAGGTGCATCATATCATATTACTCCACACAAATATTTCTTCTCAACCTACACCGAATGAGACTTTGGCTACATTAAGATGAGAAACAAAGTTTCTTGCAAAGTTGTTAGTAAGGGTGATATTTGTTTAGATACAGATACTGGGTGTCAGTTAGTCTTGAGGAATGCTAGACATACTCCTAATATTCGTCTTAATCTTATTTCTACTGGAAAGCTTGATGATGAAGGCTACTATAATTCTCAAGCTAGAGGCAAATGGAAACTCAGCAAAGGGAGCTTAATTATTGTTAGAGGAAGGAAACAAAATACCCTCTACTTGATGCAAGCTAAGTTGGGAAAAGGAAGGGTGAATATAATTTAAGATTCCTCTATTGAGCTTTGGCACAGGCAATTTGTGCTCATGAGTGAGAAGGGAATTCAAATACTTATTCGCAGGCAACTTCTCCCTAATGTAACAGGTATTTCTCTTAAATCATGTGTTGATTATATTTATGAAAAATAACATAGAGTTGCTTTTCAAAGACTTCCTTCATCTAGAAAGCTAAATTCATTAGAGTTGGTGCATACTGATGTCTGCTACATGAACGATAGGTCTCTTAGTGGTACAATTTATTTTGTTACTTTTATTGATGACTTTTCTAGAAAAGTCTGGTGTATTACTTTGAAATCTAAAGACTAGGTCTTAGGTATGTTTAAAGAATTTCATAGCAAGGTCAAAAGGGAGACTGATAAATAATTAAAATGTGTTCAAGCCGATAATAGTGGTAAGTATAGAGGACCATTTGAAGACTACTGTAAGTCTCATGGGATCAAGCTAGAGAAGATAGTACCAAAAACATCATAGGAGAATGGGATAGCAGAAAGGAGAATAGAACTATCACTAAGCGGATTAGATGTATACTTTCCAATGCCAAGTTGTCAAAATTCTTTTGTGGTGAAGTAATGAGAATTGTAATTGATCTGATTAATCTTTCACCTTCAATTCCTTTGGATGGTGATATTCCAGAGAGAGTATGGACATGTAAAGAAATATTCTTCAATTACTTGAGAGTCTTTGATTGCCGTGTATTTATTCACATTCTCAAAGATGAGAGATCAAAACTTGATGTAAAATTCAAGTAGTGTATTTTTTTGGGATATGCACATACAGAGTTTGGCTATAATTTGTATGATCTAGTGGAGAAGAAATTGATTAGAAGCAAAGATGTTGTTTTTCTTGAAGATCAAACCATTGAAGATATTAAAAAACATGATAAGCCTAAACCAAAATCAAGATTCTCTGATAACATTCCTTCTAATTCAGATCCAACTCCTGCACCAACTAGTTCTGATGTGCCAATTCCAGAAACAGAAAATTCAAATCAAGTGAGAGCTGAGGATAAGCAAGGAGAAAGTATGGATGATAATAATGATGTTGGTGAGATTGAACAAGGAGTACTGCAACCACATCCACAAGATGAACCTAGGAGATCTATCATGGAAAGAAAACCCTCTACTAGGTATAATCCTAATGAATACGTATTGTTGACTGAGGGAGGACAACTAGAATCATATAGTGAAGCTTTAGAGTATGAGAAGAAAGAAGAATGGTTGCAAGCTATACAAGAGGAGATGGTATCCTTACAAGAAAATTATACCTATAACTTAATGAAATTGCTTACAGGTAAGAGAACACTAAAGAACAAGTAGGTCTACAAGTTGAAGACTCAAGAGAATAGCTCACAACCTAAGAACAAGACAAGATTGGTTGTGAAAGGGTTCAGTCAGAAGAAAGGTATATATTTTGAAGAAATCTTTTCTCCAGTGGTAAAGATGACTTCTATTCAAGTTGTTCTTCGAATTACTGCCAGTTTGAATCTTGAGATTGAGTAACTTGATGTGAAGACAGCCTTCCTACATGGTGACTTAGAAGAGGAAATTTATATGGAGCAGCTGGAGGGGTTTAAAGAAAATGATAAGAAGAATCTGGTATGTCGTTTCAGAAAAAATTTATATGGTTTGAAACAGGCACCTAGACAATTGTACAAGAAATTTGACTCATTTATGACAGATTAGAAATACCATAGAATCATATCAGATCATTGTGTATATGTGAAAACTTTTCAGATAGAGATTTTATTATCCTCTTGTTGTATGTGGATAATATGTTGATTGTTGGTCATGATTTTGTGAAGATTAACAAGTTGAAAAATGAGTTAAGCAAATCTTTTGCAATGAAAGATTTGGGTCCAGCTAAACAAATTTTGGAGATGAAAATCACTCGAGATAGATAAAATGGAAAGCTTTGATTATCTCAAGAAAATTATATTGAGAAAGTACTTGATAAATTCAATATGAGCAATGCTAAGGAAGTTTCTACTCCACTTGCAGGTCATTTCAAGTTAAACATTGAGCAGTGTCCAAAAAATGAGAAAGATAAAGAAGATATGAAAAAGGTTCCTTATGTTTCAACAGCTGGTAGTTTGATATATGCTATGGTTTGCATTAGGCCAGATATAGCTCATGCGGTCGGAGTGGTTAGTCGATATCTCTCTAATCCTGGTAAAGAGTATAGAATGTTGTCAAGTGGATTCTTAGGTATCTTAAGGGAATTTCTAAATTATGTTTGTGTTTTGGAAATGGTAATATCATACTTGATGGATACTCTGATTCAGATATGGGAGGTGATCTTGATAAGAGAAGATCTATATCTGGTTACTTAATGACTTTTGCAGAGGGAGCAATATCGTGGCAAAATAAGTCGCAAAAATGTATTGCTCTTTCTAGTACACAAGTAGAGTATATCATAGCTACTGAAGCTTGTAAAGAGATTTTTTAGTTGCAGAGGTTTCTTCAAGAATTGGGCTTAAAATAAGAAAAATATAATTTTCATTGTGACAATCAGAGTGTTATTCATCTATGTAAGAATTCTATGTTTCACTCTTGATCCAAACATATTGATGTGAGATATCATTGGATTAGAGAAGTTTTGAATTCCAAGCTGCTAATGCATGAGAAGGTGCACAAGGATGATAATGGTTCTGATATGCTAACTAAGGTGTTGTCCAGTGAGAAATTCTTGTTTTGTAGACAAGAAGCAGATTTGGTTGTATTCCCCAAATGAGCTGGAGGGGGAGATTGTTGGGCCAAACAAGTCCAGCCCATTTGGGGGACAAAAAGAAAATAAAAACAAAAGGCCCACAAACTAAAATAAAAACCTAAACAAGACAAAAGCTAAATGGCTTCACGGCATTGTGCGGATTTTCATTGAGAGAGGTGCGAAAAACATGAAGAAACAGAGAGTACACTAGAAGTCATAGTTGTGTTCTCTAAGTCATTTGATCCTCAATTTGAACGGTTATTTGGAGTCCGATTGAGATGAAATTTGTTGCAACATAATCCTCTCAACAAGACCTACTCATCTATCGATTCTGATTTTGATTTTGGTAATATCCTTTCAAACTCAATTCTTGTTCGGTTGTAATTTTGAGAGACGATGTTGATATATTATTGGTGTGCCTCTAGTTTTATCTAGAGAAGATTTTGTATTGCCCATTATTGTTGATAGTGGAAGTTTTTACTGGATTAGGTCTGGTGATTTTTCCCATCTTGAGTTTTCCACGTTAAAAATCTCGGTGTTTCGTATTATTTACTTTGGTGCTTTCTTTTACCTGTTGGTGTTATTTAATTGGTATCTTTATTTTATTCCTATTTTTTATTAGCACTTGGGAATAGTTTTGATTTTGGAATATAATTGTGATTGGAGTGAAGTTTGGTATTTTGCTCTTTTTCGGTTTATTTCCCAACACAAATTTAAAAATAATAAACAGTAATAATAAGAAATTGCAACTTGCAAAGAAGATGGCAACTAAGTCTATGTAGAAGCAAGAAGGGAGGGAAAAAAAGCAATTTGTAGAAGACATGAAGTTAGAAAATATATGATCTGATTGGTGGAGAATTCATGTGAGTCAACAAGCAAAACAAAATAAACTCATAAGAGGGGGGGAAGAAGCCATATAACTCAATTAATTCAACGAAAAGCAACCAGCTAAAGAAAGTCGTACAACTCAATCAATACAAGGAAGAACTAATGGCATTTATAATCTACTTAAAAAAATTGAAAAATGA
Organism: Voacanga thouarsii; assembly: GCA_026120185.1. NCBI lineage: Eukaryota > Viridiplantae > Streptophyta > Magnoliopsida > Gentianales > Apocynaceae > Voacanga > Voacanga thouarsii. The sequence goes on from JANUWF010002200.1 coordinate 2,301,631, forward strand.
AAAAGTCCTAATATTCAGAAAAGGAATCCAAAATAATCTAACAATCTCTCTCTCTCTCTCTCTCTCTCTCTCTCTCTATATATATATATATATATATATATATATATATATTATGATGAGGTAACAAAAATGTCATCGATTCTTTTGCCAAGTTCAAGTGTCTTGATGATCTTACTAATTGAATGGCGTGTGCTCCCGGTGTAGAAAATTAGGTAATTGTCCATTTTGTGGAAACAATATGAATTTCTCTTTATATTTAATCACAAAATGGAATTCGAAACATCTTGAAGAGTAGATATCTCCTACTTTTCCCTCAGAAAGATGAAGAATGTAATACTTTTTTTTTTCTTTTCCAAACCTTGTACTTACTTCTTCAAGAAGTCTGAAAATATGCTATAGCTAGTTATAACTATGTATTTTTGGTCAAATTTTAGAAGCTAACTGCAATTTTCCCCATTAATTGGACACTACATACTTCAAAATCTCTATTAGACTCTAGGAATCTAAGCTTCCATTAGGAGCTATAATATGAGCAAATCAACCAAAATTGTAGATATGACTTTGGACACTACAAGCATGGATATGAAACTATGTAATAATGATATGGCTGATACTCAAATGGCTCGACAAAGAGAATATATCAAAAAAGAAATAGTAGCACACCCATTGGGAGAAGACTAGAATAATTAGTTTTTTTGGTAGTAGTTCCCTTGAATAATTATCATCCATATGGATTTTTTGAATATGGAAATTTCTAACTCTTACAAATTGAATACCCAAGGTTGATACCATCCTAGGGAGAGAGAGAAAGTGTGTGTGTGTGTGTGTGCGCATGTGTACACACACACACACACACACACACACACACACACACACACACACACACACACATATATATATATATATATATATATATATGGCCACCAGGAAGGATGCGTGTGAGCCCACAAACCTCTCTTTCTATTGGCCTCATAAGCCTAGGTCTTTTATTTAGTTTTTGGGTTAGGGTCTATGTTCTAGTGGGGTTTAAGTATTAATATTTTAAGGTAATGGATTAAGTTGCAATTATCAGTAGGGGATTTTTACTAATTACTTGGTTAAAGTCTCTGTCACGACGTTCTAAGTCAGTTACATTCTTTTCAAAAATTGTTTCAGAAAAAGAGACAAATGGAAGGAGTGGAGAATAAGAGAAGGGGCTTGAACCTTCAGCAACAAATCCTGGTAAGATAGTCTCCTTCTGGTCTTTAATGGTGACTGTAGCATAGGTCTGTTCTTAAATTGAAGTTAAGGTCCTAGAGTTCTGAATTGGAGAAAATTAATTGGTGATTGAATTGTGATAGTTGGGTGTTAGTTGAAGGTGTATAGGCATTTGGAGGCTTGATTAGAAGGGTTTTTTGCGGTCTGAATTCCTTAGGTACAAGGAAATTGGGTTTCTTGTATTTTAACTTCTGGATACTATTCTTTTAAAATCATGTGTGCTATTACTATCTTTATGAAATTGCTATTTTGAATATATGAAAATAGTATTGAGCATGATGTGATTATTTGCTACTTTGCTATGGTTGTGTTTAACTGAAAACTATGGTTTAAGCTAAGTGTTATTTATATTATGGTTTTTTTTTATTCATGAGGTGTTGAATGCTTGTGGGTCGTTTTTGTGGGGAATTCTCAATTTTATAAGTTATAAGGCCATACTAAGAGGATACAATAATTATGATAAAATAAGGCCCTTCTTCTAATGAGATATAATAATTAGAAGACTGATCAGTTAAGTCAAACCAAGTCCCTAAACATGAATCATTCTTATGAGTTAAATGGAAGTTTAAGTATGTATTATATTGTATTTAAACGATTTTGTGCATAAAATGGTGTTTTCTTTAGTAAAGAGAATGGTTAGTTTGCTACTTGGGGTCAATGTGTTGCAGGTTGGTTTCTTTCTGTTCTGAAACCTGTTGTTTTTGCAAATCCCGAAATTGACCGGCGCATGTTCATCTTCTATCTGATGCTGGTTAAGCTCAAAAGTACAAACTTCAAACCTACTATTTGAAACGACACCAGTTCTTCCTTGAACCCTTACCGGGTAAACTGAAACGGTGCCGGTCTAAATGTTCTAACGGTGCTGATTATCCTTTGCAGCTTGTGCCAAACCATTATATTTTAACCGACACCGGCTAACTCTCATAACAGGCACCGATTCTTTCTTGAGTAATCTACCACCACTTAATTGATCAAATCCGACGCCGATTCATTCTCCTACAGGCACCGATTATGCTTAATCTGGTTCAGCACTGAGTAAAGCTATTGAATTCACTGGTCCACCCTTTTGGTTCATAATCGTGGATACCCTAGATCTTCTTATAGTGCAACCAACCCAATGAAAGAAGTACCTTTATGCTTGCATGAATTGATCTAATGTTTTACGAAAACCTTATTGTTAACCATTTTGTAAATATATAAATGTAGTATACTCAATCCCAGGTAAGCCAAATTTCCTTACTGAGCTAGTGAGTTCATCCCTTACTTAACATTTTACAAGTTTTCAATTAGATGAGGATAAGTTGAAGGAATGGTTTGATAAGGACCTAGAGTGACAAGTTTACGTTTTCTCTATGTTAAGTTTTTATCACACTCATTTTGGGAATTGGATGTTGTTAAGGATCATTATTTATGTTTAGTTTTATTCTGTAATTTTGAAGACAATGTATTGTTGCTTTTCAAGTTACGATGGAATGTTTCGTTTGAAGGGAACTAGGACATGCAAAATCTAAATAGTGTAATAGGAAAACCTAATCCCATGAACACATACTAGAGAATAAAACAAGTTTGAAGAGACAGATACGAGTTTTACCTTACTCCGTCTAGTTTCAAAACCTTCTGATAGACAATGAATGAAGGACGATCCAGCAAACCTCTCGATCAAATAGCAATCGGATGAGGAACAGTTTGTCTCGCCTCCTCAATCTCAACGTGAGATTGACTCTAATAGTAATTCACATGAGAATGATTACTCAAGACACCTAATTTTTTCTATACTAACAGAAAACTAGAAGGCGGCTAAGTTTTCTTCTTTGTTGTGAGAGAGAACAAGAAAACCATGTGTGTGTACTGTAATGTTTTTTACCAAGGAACAATTCTGTAAAGCCCGGCCTAATTAGTGGGTGGGCAATGTTAGGTTGTCTTAGTTACCTAATTAATGTAGTCATTGAGGCTTGTATAAATTTGTGGGGACCATTTTAAATTGTGAATTAAAGTGGAGGGTTTAGTAGCAAATTTTAATATCTTATACTCTTCAACAACGTTTGTTACTCACTCTCGCGTTTGAAACCTCAGGAGGCAGAGACATAAGTTCCAGAGAAGAAGAGAAAGGGGAGAGACAATTAGGGTTATCACCGCAGGGTACTATCGAAGGTAATTAATCATCCCTCCTCTTATTCGTGCTTGTAGTAGCCGTTATCGAGTATCTATTGAGGTTTTATATAGATTTAGGATTGGTTGATACTCTTGGATTTGATTGAGGTTCTGTTATTATATTAGGAATTGACAGTGAAAAAGGCCTAGGAAACGAATATTGGAGTTGAGGCGTTATTTGATTGTTTGAATTGGTTCCAAGTAAGTGAGAATGATCATTCCTCTATGTTTTCTAAAACGAAAAAAGAAGAAGAAAGAATTGTGTTTCGTTGTTGCTAGCCATCGTTTATGAGTTCTGTGTGAGGCAAAACATTATTGTTGTGATTGTTGCTGTGCCTTCAAAAAAAAAAACAAAAAAAAAAAAAAATCATCTTCAGCGTTGCTCACTGCCGTGAGTAGTTTTCTGAAAATTGTGTTTGTGGTGGGGACTATTGATGTCCCCACAAGCATATGGAAAAAAAAAAAAAAAACAAAGGGGGGTTCAGTAAGCTTTTGTGGAAATAATCCATTTTCAAAAGTTTTCTGTTAAAAATAAATAAATAAATAAATAAATTTATTTATTTATTTAAGCTTGTGAAGCAAATTATTTAGAGTTTTGTCATTGGCTTCAGTTTGTTATAAAAAAAAAATAATAATAATCATATAGAATTTGAACTAATCTTGGATTTGATAGTTGAATGTATGGATGAACTTCGACTTTGGCATTAGAATAAATTGTTCATTAGTTATTGGGACAAGTTAGTGTATTGGTTGTGGGCAATGCTAATGATGAGTTCGAATTTGATGAGGACGACGGATGGAAGTAAGATGGGATGACTAGTGCAAGGATCTTAATGGACATTCTACTTTAGATAGCCCTTTTGCAATTTGAAGTTTTTTTTAAAGTTAAATATGTTGAGATGAACTCTTGTATTTGGGTTAGACTATTACCGTTAGTAGCTTCAATTTTATCTTGTAGATTATTGTTATTGGGGTTTTTGAATTTTGTATTATTGAATAGTAGGATCAAAACTATTTTTCTTAATGATTTAATCTATACAATATTGAGGTTTCGCATTCTTTGAGAAAAACCTTAGAGGATGTGGCTGTGTTGTGTCTCGGGGACGAGTGTGACCCGGATTCGGGGCGTGACATTTAGTGGTATCAGAGTCAGGTTTATGATTATTTGGATAGAAACTAAGACGTGAATTTTAACTTGGAAATGAGTGTGGGACACGAAAGAGAGTTTAAAAAGGAAGTGGTATATATATTTTTGTATTATTATTATTAGTAATATTATTATTTACTATTATTATTACTATTACTATTATTATTAGTATCATTAATAATATTATTATTTTAATATACCTTAGCATTTATTCTAAGCATTTATTTATTCATTTACTTTGCTTCGGCTGGATAGATGGCTCGCAATAGAAGAGTGGGGACTATTAGTGGTGTAGAGGAGCCTTCTGAACGTGACGACATGAATGTGCCTTTGGCTCATCTGAACCGAGAAAGGCGTGTACCTAGGCAAAGTGAGGACACATCATATGGGAGGAATCCTTCACCACCTCCACCCCCAGTATCAGGATCTACATCGCAGGCTGCGACCTTTGCTATGCCTTCGGAGATGATTGCAATGTTTAATATGATGAGGCAAGTTATGCAGGGTCAGCATTAGATTCAGCAAACTCAGGAAAATCGCAACCAGCGGGTGGCTTCAGGCACTAAGGTTCATTATGAGCATTTGAAGAAGGCTAATGTGCCTAATTTTGATGGAAGATCAGACCCTGAGAAAGCTGAGAAGTGGCTTAAAGAGATGGAGCGCAACTTCAAAGTTTTGGAAGTACCCATGGATATCAGAGGCAGGATTGTTATTCTATTCTTGGTGGGAGATGCACAAAAATGGTGGGAAGGGACTTCTACAGCATATGTAGCGGGTAACCAACTGTTAGCATGGGAGACGTTCAAGAAAGCATTTCTGGATCATTATTTTCCAGATTCTCTACGTTTGGAGAAGCAAAAGCAATTCTTCAACTTGAAGCAATCGGACTCCATGTTAGTGGTAGAATATGCCAACAGGTTTAACTCATTGGGTCAATATGTACCTGAGCTAATGGCGAATGGTAATTTGAAGCTACTTCGATTTGAGGAGGGACTTTTGGGTCGAATCTAGGCCAGGTTATCTTCGGTTCCCTCACAGGATTATGAGGGCTCCTGTAGAAGATGTATTCGTATTGAAGCTGACATCAGTAGAGGTGATGCAGAAAGAGGGGTGAAGAGGTCTAGACCACTTGGCAATTATGAATCGAGTTCCAAGTCAGCTACTGGAGGGTTCCAACCAGCAAAGAAGCGAGCACCATTTCCAGTAAGGAAGCAAAGCCAGACTGGAGCTACTTTTCAAAGGAAACCCTGTGAGACTTGTGAAAGGATTCATCCTGGTGAATGCAAGTTTAAGACAGTGGCATGTTTTGGTTGTGGAAAACTAGGTCATAAGGTAGCAGATTGTCCTAACCTAAGGCAACCGGGGGTTAAGCCTTCTAGCAATCATAGCAGCAGCAGCAGCAGTCGGCGCAGTCACAGCAGAAGAAGACTAATGCCAGAGTGTTTGCCTTAACCCAGCAAGAGGCAGACGAGTCAGACGATGTTGTTGCAGGTACAATTTCCATCAATGCCTTTCCAGCTTATGCCTTGTTTGATTGTGGAGCCACCCATTCATTTGTATCCCTAAAATTTGCTAAAATTCTTGATATATTACCTAAGCATCTTGTTGACACCTATCGAGTTGCTACACCTGGAGGAAAAATTTTAACTTCTAACTCGGTATTTCGAGATTGTCGAGTGGGCATTGGGGAGCATGTGCTTGGTGTTGACCTTATTCAGATTAATATGTCAGATTTCGATGTCATCTTGGGAATGGATTGGTTATCTCAGAATTATGCCTTGGTCGATTGTCAAGGTAAAAAGGTGAAGCTTAGAATACTTGGAAAAGAGGAGTTTCAGTTTCAAGGGACGCCTAAGAATGCACGGAAGCAACCTATACCAATTGTATTAGCCATGAAAACTTGGAGAAGTTTGAGAAAGGGATGTACAGGGTATCTGGCTTATGTGGTTGATACGAGAAAAGATAGTCCGAAGTTGGAAGATGTTCCAATAATCTGTGAGTTCCTAGATATTTTTCCTGAAAAGTTACCTGGATTACCCCTTGAGCGCGAGATTGAATTTGAAATCAATCTCATTCCTGGAGCAGAGCCAATTTCCAAAGAACCTTATCGGATGGCACCGGCTGAGCTTAGGGAGTTAAAAGCACAGCTGCAAGAGCTACTTGATATGAAATTTATCCGACCTAGTGTATCGCCTTGGGGAGCACCTGTCTTATTTGTGAAGAAGAAAGATGGGAGTTTACACCTGTGTATTGATTTCAAGGAGTTAAATAAGATCACAGTGAAGAATAAGTATCCGTTACCTCAAATTGATGATCTTTTTGATCAGCTAAAAGGGGCTCGAGTCTTCTAAAAAATTGACATTCGATCTGGATATCATCAACTAAGGATTAAGGAAGGGGATATTTCTAAAAGTGCGTTCAGGACTCAGTATGGGCACTACGAATTTTTGGTAATGCCTTTTGGATTGACCAATGCACCTGCTGCGTTCATGGATTTGATGAATCGGGTTTTCCGGAAGCAATTAGACAAGTACGTGGTAGTATTCATTAATGATATTCTCGTCTATTCTTCATCTAAAGAACAACATGTTGAACATTTAAAGGTTGTGTTGCAAATCCTTCGAGAAATGAAGCTTTATGCCAAGTTCTCTAAGTGCGAGTTTTGGTTGCAAAGTGTTGCTTTTCTTAGTCATATGATTTCGGGGGATGGTATATCGTGGATCCGAAGAAAATAGGGGCAATCGTGGATTGGCCTAGACCTAGTAATGTCACTGAGGTGCGTAGTTTTCTTGGTCTAGCAGGATATTATAGGAAGTTCGTAGAAGGCTTTTCTGCTATTGCAATGCCTATGACTCGGTTAACTCAAAAAAAAGTTAAGTTTGAGTGGACCCCGGCTTGTGATGACAGTTTTCGTCAACTGAAGCAAAAGTTAGTTTCAGCACCAGTTTTGGCTTTACCTACGGAGTCTGGAGGATTTGTGATCTATAGTGATGCCTCTAAGAATGGTTTAGGTTGTGTGCTGATGCAGAACGATCGAGTAATTGCCTATGCTTCTCGGTAGTTAAAACCGTATGAGAAAAATTATCCCACCCATGACTTAGAGCTGGCGGCAGTAGTCTTTGCTTTAAAAATATGGAGGCACTATTTATACGGAGAGCAGTATGAGTTTTCTACCGATCATAAAAGTTTAAAGTATCTGTTTACTCAGAAAGAGCTAAATATGAGGCAGCGGAAGTCGCTGGAATTACTAAAAGATTATGACTTGAAGATTAGTTACCACCCTGGAAAAGCGAATAAGGTAGTTAACGCACTGAGTAGGAAGTCATCGGGATCATTAGCTACAATGTTGACTCAACAAAATCAGTTAGTAGCAGAATTTGAGAAATTGAAGATTGAAATAATGGACTCTGCAGATGGATTTTTGGCAGCATTCTTGGCACAACCAACCTTGATCGAGCATATCAAGGTTGCTCAGAAGAGGGATGTGGAATTGAATAAGATAAGAAATCAGATGCATGATGGATCAGATTTTCAACAACAAGATGATGGTAGTTTGTGGTTTCGTGGTAGGTTATGCGTACCAAGTGATGCACAGCTAAGGCGGGATGTGATGAGAGAGGCTCACAATTCCAAGTTTTCAATACATCCTGGAAGAACGAAAATGTATCGAGACTTGAAAATGAACTTCTGGTGGAATGGGATGAAGAAAGATATTGCAGAATTCGTATCTCGTTGTTTGGTGTGTCAATAGGTGAAGGCGGAGCATCAGCGTCCTGGTAGATTGCTAAAACCATTAGAGATACCTATATGGAAGTGGGAGCATGTGACCATGGATTTTGTTGTAGGGTTGCCCAGGACAAGGACTGGTGAAGATACTATATGGGTAATAGTGGATAGATTGACTAAGTTTGCCCACTTTATCCCGATGAAGGCCACTGCGACTATGGAGGAATTGGTACGGTTGTATATTGATAATATTGTCAAATTGCATGGTGTTCCAGTGTCTATAGTGTCGGACCGTGACACGAGGTTTGCTTCACGCTTCTGGCAAAGTCTGAATAAGGAGTTTGGCACTAAGTTGTCTCTGAGTACTGCATTTCATTCGCAGACTGATAGACAAAGCGAAAGGTTGATCCAGATTTTGGAAGATCTGCGTCGAGCTTGTGTCATGGATTTTAAGGGTAGTTGGATTGACTATATGGCTTTGGTGGAGTTCTCATACAACAATAGTTACCAGTCTAGCATTGGCATGGCTCTTTTTGAAGCATTGTATGGGAGGAGGTATCGCTCACCAATCTGTTGGGATGAGGTAGGCGAAAAGAGTATTACTGGTCTAGAGTTGGTGCAGATTGCAAAGGAAAAGGTTATACTAATTCGGAGGCATTTAAAAACAACTCAAGATCGACAAAAAAGTTGGGCGGATACTAAAAGAAGACCATTGGAGTTTCAGCAAGGTGAAAAAGTGTACCTGCGTGTATCACCTATGAAAGGTGTTATGAGATTTGGAGAGAGTGGAAAGTTGAGATCTGGCCTATCGACTAGCTTTACCACCTGTACTGTCTAGAGTGCACAATGTCTTTCACGTATCGCAGTTAAGGCGTTATGTTTCAGATCCGAACCATGTACTTGAGGTAGAGCCATTGCATGTTCGAGAAAACTTAAGTTATGAAGAGGTCCCGATAGGAATTGTTGACCGAAAAGAACAAGTATTAAGGGGGAGGACCATACCTTATGTGAAAATGCAATGGTCTAACCATTCAGTGAGAGAAGCCACGTGGGAGTTGGAGGAGAGCATGCGCAATAAATATCCGTATTTGTTTGAGGAAAAAGGTATGTTAAGTTTCGAGGCCGAAACTTTTTGTAAGGAGGGTAGAATGTAAAGCCCGGCCCAATTAGTGGGTGGGCAATGTTAGGTTATCTTAGTTACCTAATTAATGTAGTCATTGAGGCTTGTATAAATTTGTGGGGACCATTTTAAATTGTGAATTAAAGTGGAGAGTTTAGTAGCAAATTTTAATATTTTATATTCTTCAACAACGTTAGTTACTCACTCTCGCGTTTGAAACCTCGGAAGGCAGAGACATAAGTTCCAGAGAAGAAGAGAAAGGGGATAGACAATTAGGGTTATCACCGCAGGGTACTATCGAAGGTAATTAATCATCCCTCATCTTATTCGCGCTTGTAGTAGCCGTTATCGAGTATCTATTGAGGTTTTATATAGATTTAGGATTGGTTGATACTCTTGGATTTGATTGGGGTTCTATTATTGTATTAGGAATTGACAGTGAAAAAGGCCTAGGAAACGAATATTGGAGTTGAGGCGTTATTTGATTGTTTGAATTGGTTCCAAGTAAGTGAGAATGATCATTCCTCTATGTTTTCTAAAACGGAAAAAAAAAAGAAGAAAGAATTGTGTTTCGTTGTTGCTAGCCATCGTTTATGAGTTCTGTGTAAGGCAAAAACATTATTGTTGTGATTGTTGCTGTGCCTTCAAAAAAAAAAAAAAAAAATCATCTTCAGCGTTGCTCACTACCGTGAGCAGTTTTCTGAAAATTGTGTTTGTAGTGGGGACTATTGATGTCCCCACAAGCATATGGGAAAAAAAAAAAAAAAAACAAAGGGGGGTTCAGTAAGCTTTTGTGGAAATAATCCATTTTCAAAAGTTTTTTGTTAAAAATAAATAAATAAATAAATAAATAAATTTATTTATTTAAGTGAAGCAAATTATTTAGAGTTTTGTCATTGGCTTCAGCTTGTTATAAAAAAAAATAATAATAATCATATAGAGTTTGGACTAATCTTGGATTTGATAGTTGAATGTATGGATGAACTTCGACTTTGGCATTGGAATAAATTGTTCATTAGTTATTGGAACAAGTTAGTTTATTGGTTGTGGGCGATGCTAATGATGAGTTCGAATTTGATGAGGACGACGGATGGGAGTAAGATAGGATGGCTAGTGCAAGGATCTTAATGGACATTCTACTTTAGATAGCCCTTTTGCAATTTGAAGTTTTTTTTTAAAGTTAAATATGTTGAGATGAACCCTTGTATTTGGGTTAGACTATTACCGTTAGTAGCTTCAATTTTATCTGTGGATTATTGTTATTGAGGTTTTTGAATTTTGTATTATTGGATAGTAGGATCATAACTATTTTTCTTAATGATTTAGTCTATGCAATATTGAGGCTTCGCATCCTTTGAGGAAAACCTTAGAGGATGTGGCTGTGTTGTGTCTCGGGGACGGGTGTGACCCGGATTTGGGGCGTGACAAATTCCCTCTATATCAAAGGTAAATTCAACCCTTTTGAATTGCGTGATCTCCCGTATATCACTCATAGAACACTACAGCATCAAGCTTTCCAGAATTCTAAAAAGATTATAATTCATTAATTGTAATTGGATTCATTAAGAATTGACAATTACAATTTGGCTCGAAATTGTAACTAATTATAATTTGACCATAGTAACTTATTCTTCTCACAATTAATCCCACAATATTATCAAATAACATTGAGTACTTAATCCTCTATTGTGTGTGGCCTATTAAGTTTCCCAGTCTATTAGTAGCGAACATGAATTAATCTAAACATCTTTGGGATTAATAATTTTTAATAATTTAGAATTAATCTATTAATTCTAAACATGATTGGTTTATTAATTCATCAATTAATAAATCCATATTTAGTCGATCATGAGCAGTATCTAGCAATACATCACGACCACCCAAGAGTTCAGGAAGTCAAGTGGCTTGACATGAACCCTTCAATAACAAACTACAGTGCAATAAATTCTTTTCACCATATAATATCTCATTTGATTTGGAGTACGGAATTAGTGCCAACCCCTCCAAAATATATACTAATTTTGGCCCGAATAAATCAGTACTTGTATCAGAAATTCACTACTCTACATGTGTATCAATTGGAACTGTTTTCAATACACAATCACTTTGGCTAAAGAATCACGAGTAGTAATTTCAACAAGTGGTCGTGAGATATTCGACACTACTAATAGGAGTGGCGAATCATTTATTGACCCTTTTAACTATTTTTGTTTACCTCACATTGTACTCAATATCCATCCTATAGACGGTCCTCGATCTGGCTCCAGAGGTTGGAATCAAAGTATAATACTCAGCAAACAAAGCACCTTAGAGATCTCAAATTTAAGGAAGCTTGCATATTTGCTATAACGAGATTCTATCACTGGTACTAAATAGTTATCCATGTAATTATCTCATAGCCATGTCATCCAATATATTTGTTCTACTAGCAAGCTTCTACGTGTTAGCTTTGAGTATCACGATACTCACGGATGTGAGAACTACCGCCTAATCAAATCAGGAAGCCTAACAAGTGCTTGTCTTAGTGCATTAATGATATTCTATTTCATTAATACTACGATTAGGAATTATTTAAATACAGCACTATATAGTATAGTAGGAATCTCACATCATAATCTCTATCATGATTTTCTTAACACAGTGTTGTACTAGAGACTTTATCTAACAGTTATTTTACATGAAAGTAAAGAAAAAAAATTGAAAGATAAATAATGCTTTATATTATAAACAAATGTGTCATATATAAAGTATAAGTAATTGCCTTTAGGGCACAACATTAACATTGTTCTGGTTGAGTAGCTTTAAATTGTATGTTAAAGGTTCGATATTCTTTTGGGGTGTTGCCATATCATCCTCGGTTTTGAAGTGTGATATTTAGTGGTATCAGAGACTGGTTGATTATGTTTCCCTAAGTTGAAACCTTTAGGAGAGTAAGTATGGAAGTGGATGTTAACTTTTAAGTTTGAACTTGGAAAAAGTAGCAATATAAGTAGTACTTACAGTTTTCTATATGAACGTTAGTTGTTTTATTAATTATTTCTTTCTTTTACTGCTTTAGCACACGAGTTTGGGTTTGGGATGGCATGCGGTACAAGGAGGACTACTTAGAAGGGTACTTGGGACAACGACAAGGATAGACCAACAGTCATGCAAACTCGAGGTCAAACCAGCAGAATAAACAGGGGGCAGAGTTTGTTTGCCACGGTGTCAGCACCACATGGGGTTTTAGGTGAACTCCTTGTTGGAGCTCATCTACCTCCACCTCCATCGTTCATCCCATTGCCAGTTACGACGACACCACCACCAGCTACAACATATCTGCCCGCCTTCGTTCCAGCAGCTGTGCCGAGGCCTAGTACGCTGATAGACATGCCTACTGCCTTGGCTATGGTAGCTCAAGTGATGCAGAGTCAGCAATTACTACAACAAGAATAGATGAGGGTTCAGCAAGAACAACTTAGACGGCAAGCGAAACAACAAAAGTTGCAGCGAGACCAGGAGCGCGGATTCCAGAGGTATGACTTGGGAGCTAGGTCTCTTTATGAGCGGATGAAGAAGATGGGACTTCCAACATTCAATGGTTTAAGAGGTCCAGAGAGAGCTAAGAAGTGGATCAAGGAGTTGGAGCATCATTTTGAGATCATGGAGGTCCCTCATGATGTTAAACGAAAGGTGGCTATTCCGTTCTTGATAGGGGAATCACTGAGATGGTGGAAATGAGTGAAATCTATCTACTATCAGGGTGAGGAATCATTCACTTGGGAAAAGTTCAGGGAAATATTTCTGGAGTAGTACTTTTTAGACACTTTCACGATAGAGAAAAATCAATTCTTCGAATTGGTGCAGACAAAGTAGATGAGTGTAATTGACTACACAATCAAATTCAACTCATTGGGAAAATATGTACCTGCAGTCACCCGGGACCCTACCTAAAGGACCAATCGGTTTGTGCATGGGTTGTTAACTACAATTTCGTAGAAGGTTGTCTGCAATCAGACCCAGCATCTATAAGAAAGCCTGTCAGAAGAGTCTGGACATTGACGCAGAGTTTAGGAGATCCGATGCAGACAAGGACAAGAAAAAGCCCAGATTAGTATTCCTTATTATTTATCATTTAATTTATACCTTCATCTATTTCTATTTTCTTTTTATTAAATCTTTTAGGGCATTCGTTAGCATAATGTCCTTTTTATTTTTTATAGAAATAACATTGATATTCAGTAATCTTTCTTTTCTTATTTCGTTTATACATCTTTTTCTTAGGTATATCAGATTTTCTTTTATAATACATTGCTTTTCTTTTCTTAAAATATTATTTTATAATATCTTCGTTTCTTGTGTTTTCTTTTAATATTTTGTTAGTAATAAGGAGAATTGCATCCTATCATAGTTGGTAAAGTAGTATTTCTACAATATAATCATATTTCTCTATTCAATCTTTTTGTTCTTTTAAACAACGCAACTTCATCACACCATTCACTTAATTTATCTTGTAAGAAACTTATTCTTTTTTTTTTCTAAAGTATCTTGTGTTCTAAGATTATATGTATGTGTTAATTTCTTTCCCCAAGGATCAAGGACTTTAACATAAAACATATTTAAATAAAGATCAGGGTTTGAAAATGCACATTTATAATAATAATCTTGAAAAACATAGATATATATATTTTAATTTCATACATATCACATAACTGTAATTTTATTAAAGCATTAGTATATTTTCTTTGAGAATCTGGATCTTTATAATATTGTCCTTCTCCAACAAATTCAACTCTAAGAGCTTCAACAACTTTTATTATCATATTACCTATATCATTATTAGAAAATATTGTAACTTTTGTAGTATCACCTATATTTTTCCTATTAACAAGAATTTTTTCTCAAAAGTTTCTTGCGATATCATAATCTATTTTATTAACAGTAACTATTAATGTTAATACTAATTCCTATTTACCAATAATTTCTTCTACATGTGTAACATAATCTAAAACTAAATATATTCCAAAAGAATTAATAATTTCAGGTTTTATTTATCTAAAGGAATATATCCTTGCTCATCATAAATATTTTTGTTCACTGTACTAACAACTCTAGCATATCCTTTAGGAGGAAGTTTTACTACAGCATGCGCTATAGAACTAGATTTAATAATATCATGCATATTAGTATTTTTAGGAACCATTTCAAAATATCAAGTTTAATATTAAATATATCTAACTGAGATATTTAGTTTGATAATATTTCTATTTCAAATTCTGAGGCTGAATCAAAATTGTTTTATTCTATTTTGAACTGATGCTCAATATGAAATCTTTCATGAACAGATATATTAAATAAATTTTATTTAGAATAAAATATTAATATTTCTTCTATTTATTTATTTATTTTGATGAAGATTTATAGACCCATGCAATCGTTTTTTGAAGTTCTAATATGTCTTGTTCAACTTTTAAATTTCCAAACTCAATTGCTTTTGTCTATGTTTTTCTATTTTATTAATCTTCATGAATGTCAATCACTATCATCATAAATATAATCATGATTATAGAATCTAATGAATCTAATAGAAACAACATTATTTATATATAGATCATTTTTAAAATTCTTATCTGTGTCAAAATCTTCATTTAAAATATATTTATCTTCATTTAAATTATCTAAACTAAGCTTACAAAAGCGGGTGAAAAAAACAAAAATCAAACAAAACAAAAATATCAACACAATATTAAAAAGAAATATCGTTAACACAAATTAAGTTTCATATCAAAGTACAATTATAAAAATTAAAATAAATAAATAAATTATTACTATCCTCAAATTTTATTTTTATAATTATTATATCTTCCCCAAATACAACTCCAACATGCTTCTTTATTAATTTATTCAATTTTAACCATACAACTTTCGAGACGAGCCAATTGGGGGCGAGAATTATGCAATCTCTGCTCTTGAAGAATAAAACTTAATCCCATCCTTATTCTTGCTTAAATTGAAAAATCACTAATCGGACCTGATATAATTCTTAATTTAAACGAGAAAATTACCACTTCTAATCGGTAACAAAACCATCTGACTTTCTTAGTCTAAATAATCAAGAATTTTAACATTGCATGACAACAAAATGAAGTGCAAAACCAAACTTGCAAGAGATTATTTGAACCCACAAAAGTAAAGAAAGGGAAAAAGGAAAAACTATTAGAAAGTTGTCAAAAAGAATCCAGAGCCTTTTACAACTCATTGTATAAGTCCTCCTCCGTTGAACCAGAGGAGCTTCCACCACTTCTCTCATACCCCTTACTCATAATAGGATTGCAAATTGTTAGAATCTATACGTGCATCATATATGCATTATGCAGCGTAAACTAAGGATTTTGAGCAAGAGGACCGCATGCATGTGGAATAAACGGATCAAAAGCAAGAAGATATACCTTCAGTGATGTCTCTGTCATTTAAAATTTTCTTCCTTCTGTTGAGGCGCGATCTAGCAATACCAGAGATCCTTGTCGTCGCCACTGGAGTCTAAGCATTGAACTCCCTCCAACAGTGTCCACACAGAGGAAACTCAAGAATCCAAATCTCTATGCTAGTAGGGAAGAGTGGCGACTAGGACAAAACCAGAAAAGAAAAGACGAAGATCTTTCCCTGAGGGTTTTATTTTTCCTGAGAGCTTACAAAAAAACTCCTTCTGTGTCTCACAGAAGATAAAACTGATCACAATCTTCTCTAGGAAAAAAAAGCTGAATCCTCACGTAAAAATCTTCCAATTTGAATTCTAATCAAATTGAAATTCACCAAATTGTAATTGGAACCTTTTAGTTCTTATAATTATAATTTGGCCTAAAAATTATAACTAATTATAATTTGGCCCAAATAACTTCTACTTCTCATGATTAACCTCACAATATTATCATATAACATCTCGAGTACATAATTCTCTATTGTGTGTGACCTATCAGGTTTCCCAGTCTATTAGTAGAGAATATGAATTAATCCAAACATTTTTTAGATTAATAATCCTTAAAAGAATCTAGAATTAATCTATTAATTCCAAATAGAATTGGTTTGTTAATTCATCAATTAATAAACCTATATTCAGCAGATCATGAGCGGTATCTAACAACACATCATGACCACTCAAGAATCTAGGAAGTTAAGTGGCTTGACATGAACCCTTCAATAATAAACTATAATGCAATAAACTCATTTCACCATACAATACCTCATTCGGTTTGGAGTACGAAATTAATGCCAACTTCCTCCAGAATATATATTAATTATGGCCCAAATATATTAGTACTGTACCAGGAATCCACTACTCAACATGTGTATCAATCGGAACTATTTCTAATACACAATAATCTTGGCCAAGGATTTCACGAATAGTAATTCCTACAAGTGGCCGTGAGATATTCGCCCCTACTATTAGGAGTGGTGAATCCTTTATTGACCCTCTCAACTACTTTCGTTTACCTCACATTGTACCCAATATCTATCACATAGGCGGCCCTCTATTTGGTTCCGGAGATTGAAATCAAAGTACAATGCTTAACAAACAAAGTACCTTGGAGATCTCAAGTCTAAGGATACTTGCATATTTGTTATAGCGAGATTCTACCATAGGCACTACATAGTTATCCATGTAATTATCTCATAGTCAAATCATCCAATGTACTTATTCTATTAACAAGTATCCACGTATTAACTTTGAGTATCTCAATACTCACAGATATGAGAACCTCCGCCTGATTAGATCAGGAAGTCTAACACGTGCTAATATTTACGCATTAATGATATATTTGTCTCATGAATACTATGATTAGGGATTATTTAAGTACCAACACTATACAGTGTTGTCGGAATCTCACATCATGATCTCTATTGTGATTTTCTTAACACAGTATTGTATTAAGGATTTTATCTAACAGTTATTTTACATAAAATAAATTGAAAGATAAATAAAGCCTTTTATTAGAAAACAAAAATGGCATATACAATTTACAAGCGATTGTCTCTAGAGCAAAACACTAACACAAACAGCTTCCACCTCTTTCATTTTCTCATCATTGTCATCCTTGTCTGCATTTTGGTTATCATCCAACCATTCAAGAGCATCCTTTAGCAAGCTCTCGATCTTTTCTTTGTCATCGGAATCAATTTTGTCTCCAAGTTTGTCTTTGTCATTAATGGTGCTCTTCATGTTGTAAATGTATGTTTCAAGTTTATTTCAAGCATCAATCCTCTCCTTTACCTTCTTATCTTCTTTAGCAAACTCCTCTGCCTCCTTTACCATCTTGTCTATCTCCTCCTGGCTCAGACGTCCCTTATCATTCGTGATGGTGATAGATTGCGATTTCTTTGTTGCCTTGTCTTCTGCTGTTACATGAAGTATTTCATTGGTATCAACCTCAAAAGTTACCTCAATTTGAGGCACTCCCCTGCAAGTAAACAAAGAATATGTTTAATGATTATTGATTTATGGCACGCAGAATAAGACCTGGTATCTTGAACTTCAACCTTTTGTTTTTGGAATGTAAGATCTCCATTAGTTCTGTAGTGAATGTTATTACTCATAATGATCCTCGATCATCTAAAATTGAAACAATAGAATAAGTAGATTACTAGACTTTGTCACATCAAAAGCTTTACTAACCTTGGGGCTGGAGGAATCCCAGATAGCTCACACATTCCCAGCTCACGGCAATCTTTTGTTAAACTTCTTTCACCTTCAAAAACCTATTTCCAACTCATGATTAGTTTTCTAGGTTTAAGAAATTAAGATTCTAATTTTTCAGTAAAGAGGCCAAGGGCCTAAATTTAGGTGTTAATATATCCATATTTTAGTTGTATTCTATAATTATAGTTTACCTTTATTGTCACTGTACTTTGTCAGTCTTGATATGTTGTGAAAATCTGAGATTTTTTGGTAGGGATCACCATGTTTCTGGGGATCAATTTGGTCATAACACCCTCTACTATTTCAATTCCTAAGCTCAGGGGAATAACATCAAGCAAAAGAATGCCTGCATAGTATAGGAAGAAGAAGACATAATTAGTTGAAGTGTTATCCTAAAAACATCTGCCAAGAATGCAATATATTGATCGTGAATTAGTGTCCTGAATAGTCTATGGAAGAATTAGACCACTTACCCTTTGTTTCTTCACCGCCTTCACCACTCAGGATTCCACCTTGAACTACCGCGCCATAGGCTACAGCTTCATTTGGATTAATTCCCCTGCACGGTTCTTTCCCATCAAAGAAATCCTTCAATAATGCTTGCACCTTAGGAATTCGAGTACTTCCACCAACAAGCACAATTTCCTTTATGTTAGTTTTCTTTAGCCTTGCATCCTGCAGTGCCTGCTTCACTGGTCCCATTGTCTTTTTGAACAAATCCATGTTTAGTTCTTCAAATTTTGCTCTTGTAAGTGGCTCAGAGAAGTCAATACCATCAAAAAGTGCCTCAATCTCAATGCGCACTTGATGCTGGTTACTCAAGGCCCTTTTTGCTCTCTCCCTTTCCTTCCTGAGCTTTCCGAGAGCTTTTTTATCCTTGCCGATATCTTTGTTATACTTCTTTTTTATCAACTTAACAAAATAGTCCATCACTTTATGATCAAAGTCTTCTCCACCCAAGTGAGTGTCTCCATTTGTAGCGAGAACCTCAAACACACCATTGTCAAGGCTCAATATGCTAACATCAAATGTACCACCTCCAAGATCAAAAACTAAAATGTTCGTCTCTTTTGATTTCTTATCAAGACCATAGGCTATTGCTGCTGCAGTTGGCTCATTGATAATCCGAGCTACCTGCAACCCTACAATAGTTCCTGCACCTTTGGTGGCCTGCCGTTGTGCATCATTAAAGTAAGCTGCAAAACAAAAGCATCACAAATTTGAGACTGTAAGTTCCTTTTCTCCATGATCCTACTTCCCTTAGTCAATTTCAAAAACCATTATTGATTGCAAATCAATTCAGAAAAAAACAGATAGACAATTCATCAACATCCCCAAAGAAAGAAATAAAGTAATTACTGAATCAGAAACAGTACCTGGTACAGTGATCACTGCACTTTTAATTTCCTTCCCCAAATATGACTATGCTGTTTGCTTCATTTTCTGCAATATCATAGCAAAAATCTCCTCAGGGCTAAACACCTTAATCTCACCATCTTTGGTCTTCACCTGTATGTAAGGCTTCCCATCTTTGTTTACAATTTTATAAGGATATAGTTTCGTATCTCTCTGAACCTCTGGATCATCAAATCTGCCAAACCACTTATATATTAGGACTAAATTGAAGGGGAAAAAGCCAACAAGCATTTCAGGTTTGCAACAAACAGTAACTTATTCCTCACTTACTTTCTGCCTATCAGCCTTTTGACACCAAAAATAGTACGTTCTGGATTAAGTGCAGCTTGGTTCTTGGCTGCCTCTCCAATCAAACGCTCTGCATCAGTAAAGGCCACCCATGATGGGGTGATCCTATTCCCTTGGTCATTTGCTTGCTACGATCTCAACATTCCCATTTTTGTACACACCAACGCAAGAATATGTAGTCCCAAGGTCAATACCGATAGCAGTCCCAAGATTCTTCTTCTGAGTTTCCTCGGCAGCTAATGTCAACCCTACTAAAAATTCTTCACAAACCCCACCACGAAGTTAAAGACATATGCTTCATTTCAACAGAAATTTTCAAATATTTTCACCAATTCATAAGGAAAACTATAAACAAATCACAGGGTTTTTGATTAAACTACAGAGACGAAGACTAGAAACTACAAAATCGCTTCACAAACACGAAATTCTGCAAATTATCAACTGAACTTCTGCTCATCAAAGGGGAAGCAAAAAACTTCAAAAATGAATCAAACCAGCTAAATCCCTTACAGATAAATTCTAGAAAGAAAAAAAAAAAAGAAATGCTTGATCTTTATCAAGAATGCAGCAGAAATTTACCTGACACAAACAGAAGAAGAATGCAAAATGCTTTGTTCGAGTACCCCATTAATTTTATAGTCTCCTTTCTGAATTTTTCTTGCTGCATGGGTGTATGGATTCAAGAAAAACTGAGTGTTTTCTTGATCAGTGGTAAAGTCTTGGGAGGGAGGATGATTTGTGAAGGCTCAAATATTAGATGGTTATAGTTTGGGTGGGAAAAAGGGTTACGCTAGAGTGTTCTGGCCGTTGAAGTGATGATGCCACGTAAGTGTCGGTTTTTGCTATCGTGACTGCTGGGTAGCGTAGTTCCGCGTTGTAGCACCAATGAAAAAAGACCGCGTATGTAACTTTGATATAATCATAATGGGTTCAGTAATTTAAGTCCCGAAAGTTCTTGATTTCTAAAGGAAAGCGGATGTTCCAATCTAAATAAAATAAAATATATGACAGATTTCAATAAATACTTCAAATTGGTGTAATTGGATTGTTTGTCATTTCAATTTAAAATAATTATAGTTTAATATTTTTTAAAACTGTTCACATCATATTTTTTAGTCTCATTTAAAGTTTTCTTTAATTCTACATATTTAATAAAATTTTATTATATTTAAATAAATTTATTTTAAAATAATTTTCATTTTAATTTTTAGTCCCAATTTATTTATTTTACTTATTATTAATTTTGAAATTAAATTTTTAATAATTAAATATTAAAAATATTAAAAAGACGATAAAACTATATAATGAGAATATTATAAAAATGTGGACACTCATTCTTCAAGATCTGAATTTCTACATACTTAATAACATTCCGATCATTGATGTCTCCCTTTCTTCAATCAAGAAATCATTTTAACAACATTCCGAGAAAGAGGGTAAAGTAGGGAAGAATTTGAGGCTAGGGGTATGGGCAATGGAGACTAGGGAGTAGGGGTGAGTATACAAGAAATTAGACCAATTTAATAGTTTAAATTAAAAATAGTAATAATTTAATTGTGAAAAAAAATAATTATGTATCAATTTTTTTAATAAAATTAAATCGTTTTGATTATTCTAAATGATATCATTTTAATATTTATGTAATTATATACAATATTTAAATAATCATATGTAATATTTATAAAATCGTTAAAAATATTCTTCAAATTACCATGTAAGTTCGTAACTTGTACGGATCCGGATCCAAAATGAATTGGTGGTAATGGTGGATGCCACAAGAAAAATAGATGGTTGCTGATGGTGGGTGGCATATGAAGAACAGAGAAGGAAGAAAAAGAGAGAGGGCAGGAAGAAGAGGAGAGGGAAGAAAATAACTAAAATATGATATTTTATGTTATTTTAGTTAATCATGTTATGTTATGAGTATATGATAGTTAATCATGTTATGAGTATATGATATTTTAAAATATTTTTGGCATTGTGATAGTAATTAGCGTTTAAAGTTTTTATTGTTTGAGTATTTAAATTTATAAATGTTGTGTTATGCCCAGATGGCTATTATTCCACTTATTGGATACACAAGTAGATTGAAAATATATGCCTAATTGATAGTGATACAACACACACCATATTGAAAGATAGAAAATATTTCTCTTACCTGCAGATGGGAGAAACAAATATTAATACTATAAGTGGTAGTGTAAAGTTGATTGAAGGCTCTGAAAGAGTTCATATTGTATTACCCGAAGGAACAAATATTGTTATTCCTAAAGCGCTATTTTCTTCAAAATCTCGAAGAAATTTATTAAGCTTTAAAGATATTCGCCGAAATGGATATCACATTGAAACAATAGAAGAAAATGGTTTTGAGTATCTCTATATTACTCAAATAATGTTGGGTAAGAAATCTTTATTAGAAAAGCTACCATCTATTTCATCTGGCCTATATAGCACAAAAATCCATACAATTGAAGTGCATCATTCAGTAAATCAGAAGTTTACTGATCCTGCTACATTTATCATTTCGCATGACCGTTTGGGTCATCCAGGAGTTATTATGATTCGAAGGATAATTGAAAATATACATGGTCATCCTTTGAAAAGTCAAAGGATTTTGACATCTGATAAATTTTCATGTGCGGCATGTTCTCAAGGGAAATTGGTTATTAAACCATCTCCAACAAAAGTGGAGTTTGAGTCTCCAGTATTTCTAGAAAGAATTCATGGTGAGATATATGGACCAATTAATCCACCATGTGGGCAATTCGGATACTTTATGATTTTAATTGATGCATCGACCCAATGGTCATATGTCAATTTATTATCAACTCGCAACTTGGCGTTTGCGAGATTGCTTATCCAAATAATTCGCTTAAGAACGCAATTTCCAGATTATCCTATCAAAAGGATCCATCTAGATAATATTGAAGAATATTCCTTCCAAGCATTTGATGCTTATTGTATGTCAATTGGCATTACTATTGAACATCCAGTAGCTCATGTTCATACTCAGAATGGTCTAATTGAATCATTCATTAAACGGTTACAATTAATTGTTAGACCGTTATTAATGAGAACAAATCTCCCTACAACTGCTTGGGGACATGCTATTTTGCATGCTGCAGCACTTGTACGCATAAGGCCAACAAGTTATCACAAATTTTCTCTCTTACAATTGGCTTTTGGTTCCAAGCAAAATATTGCTCATTTGAAAATTTTTAGGTGTGCTGTGTATGAATCGATAGCGCCAAATCAACATACCAAAATGGGTCCTCAAAGAAGGTTGGGGATATATGTTAGATACGTTTCTCCCTCTATAATCAAATACGTTGAACCATTGACAAGTGATGTATTCATAACAAGATTTGCAGATTGTCATTTTGATGAAACTTTATTTCCTAAATTAGGGAGAGAACATAAACCGCATAAAAAGGAGCTTACCTAGACAACATCATTGAATTATTTAGATCCGTGCACAAGCGCAAGCGAACTAGAAGTTCAAAAGATCATTCATTTGCAAAGACTTGCAAATCAACTGCCAGATTATTTTACTGACTCTACAAGGGTAACTAAATTGTATATTCCAACTATAGATACTTCTATTCAGATAGAAGTCCCTTCAGGACAAAATACAATTCCTATAGTTACTGAATCAAAAACATGTCAGAAACGTGGACGACCCATTGGTTCAAAAGATAAAAATTTTCGAAAGAAAAGAGAATTAAATGATCAGAATGATCCAATTGAAGAATTAGGAAAAAGGGATCAAGTGGAAACTGATGAAAAGGTCCAAATATCTGAAAATAGTGAACGGAATAGTGAGATGTCCATTAATTATATAACTTCTAGCAGAAGTTGGAATTGGACAGAAATAACTGTTGATGATGTTTTTACATACAACATAGCACTTGAAGTGTTAAAAGATAATGAGGACCTTGAACCAACATCAGTTGAAGAATGTCGTATAGAAATGATTGGCTAAAATGGAAAGATACGATTCAATCAGAGTTAAACTCACTTGCAAATCGTGAGGTTTTTGGACCTGTAGTCCGAACACCAGAAGGTGTAAAACCAATTGGTTATAAATGGGTATTTGTGTGAAAGGGAAATGAAAATAATGAAGTCGTAAGATATAAAGCACGACTTGTGGCACAAGGTTTTTCTCAAAAATCGGGTATTGATTACGATGAAACATATTCACCTGTAGTGGATGTAATTACACTTCGATACCTTGTGAGTCTAGTAGTACGTGAAAAGATTGACATGCATCTAATGGATGTTGTGACTGCTTATTTATATGGGAACCTTGATAATGATATTTATATGAAAATCCTAAAAAGATTTAGTATGCCTGAAGTATATAATTCTAACACTCGTGAAAATTATTCCATTCAATTACAAAAGTCATTATATGGCTTAAAGCAGTCTGGATGCATGTGGTATAATCGTCTTAGTGAATATTTATTGAAATCAGGATATAAAAATGATCAACTATGTCCATATATTTTTATTAATAAATCTGGATCTGGTTTTGCGATACTTGCGATATATGTTGATGATATTAACTTTATTGGGACTCCAGAAGAACTCCAAAAGGCAAGAAATAGCCTGAAGCAAGAATTTGAAATCAAGGATTTTGGCAGAACCAAGTTTTATCTTGGTTTACAAATTAAGCATCTAGAAGATGATATTTTTATTCATCAATCAACATATACAACAAAAGTTCTTAAAAGATTTTACATGGACAAAGTACATCCATTAAGGTCTCCAATGGTTGTGAGGTCGTTAGATATAAATAAAGATCCTTTTCGACCTCGGGAAGATAATGAAGAACTACTTGGTCCTGAAGTACCATATCTCAGTGCAATTGACGCATTGATGTACCTTGCTAATAACACTAGACCTGATATAGCATTTTCTGTGAATTTATTAGCAAGATTCAGTTCTTCCCCAACACGTCGACATTGGAATGGGATTAAACATGTCCTAAGATATCTCCAAGGGATAATGGATCTTGGATTATTTTATTCAAATAGAACCAGTCCAATGTTGATTGGATATGATGATGCTGGTTATCTATCCGATTCACATAAAGCACATTCTCAAACTGGTTATTTATTTACATGTGGTGGTACTGCTATATCATGGCGCTCTACAAAACAATCTATAGCAGCTACTTCTTTTAATCATACTGAAATTATAGTTATTCACGAGGCAAGTCGAGAATGTGTGTGGTTTAGATCAATGATCCTTTATATCCGAAAAAATTGTGGATTACCTTCTGAAAAGGAAATTCCAATACCTCTTTATGAAGATAATGCAGTTTGTATAACTCAATTAAGAGGTAGATATATTAAAGGAGATAGGACAAAACATATTTCACCAAAATTTTTCTTTACTCATGAACTCTAGAAGAGAGGTGAAATTGATGTGCAACAGATTCGATCATGTGATAATCTGGTAGATTTACTCACTAAGACATTGTCGACTACTTCATTTGAAAAATTAGTACATAGAATTGGTATGCGTCGATTAAAAGACATAAAGTCATCTTGAAGATGTTATTAAGAAGGGGAGTATGTATACTGTACTCTTTTTCCCTAACTAAGATTTGTTCCTACTGGATTTTTTCTTAGTCAGGTTTTTAATAAGGCAGTATTCCCTCTAGAACGGAAAGTGTAATCTTTTCCTTCACTAGGTTTTATCCCACAGGATTTTTCCTATGAAGGTTTTTAATGAGGCATTTTTCGAAGTGGTTGAAAATGAACATTCAATGGGGAGTGTTATGAAATATGAAAGGTTAAGTGGCTGTTCATTTTTCTAACAATAGTAAGTGACTGTTCGTTATCTTGAAGATAATGTGACTATTCGTATACTGTGACTGTTCGTTTACGGTAACTCTTCGTATACTGTGACTCTTCATTTTTTTAAGATTATTTTCTTAACCTTTCAAATTTTATAACCTCTCATATTCTATATTGAAACCTCTATAAATAGGGGTTATATGTAAATAAACGAACAGTCAATGAAATCGTATCTAAACGATTCTCTCTTTCCTCTCCTTTTCTAATATCTTTATTTTACAACTTTAT
Source organism: Voacanga thouarsii (assembly GCA_026120185.1). NCBI lineage: Eukaryota > Viridiplantae > Streptophyta > Magnoliopsida > Gentianales > Apocynaceae > Voacanga > Voacanga thouarsii. Next base: position 2,327,502 of record JANUWF010002200.1, read on the forward strand.
ATTTACTGATTCTTTTTTGAATCAAATTCACAATATGTATCACTTTTGTGCAAATATTTATATTTTGTTACAATTCTTTAATTTTCTTTTTTTACAAATTAGAAATAAATTGTTTATCTAGGAGAAATATGTGACGGCATTTGAAAGCCCCAATTTGTATCTAATTATAATATTACAAAAGAATATCGGTAATGGATTTGTTTTGGCTAAATCTAACTAAAATTAGGAGTGCTTGGAATAGCAAAATTTAAACCAATGAGGTTTGTCCAAATCTATGGACCAATAAAATCCCTTCTTTTTCAAAAGCTGCCTCATCGGATTTTCAAGACTCAATGGGACTTTAACTCTTCCCACGTCTCGCCCGCACAGCTATTTAAAAATACTTCGCCACCGCTAGACTAGTCTCTTGAATAAGGCAAGCAACAATGGCAACCACAAAGAAGATGAACAAAGCCCTCTGCTTTCTTCTGCTCCTGTTTTTAGGTACTGCAAGTTCTTGAATCATTTAAAGAAGCAAATTCTTGCTTTGTTTTGATCAATGTTTTCAGTTTTTTTCCCCTTGTAATTAGCAACTTTGGTTGGTTTTTTGTGTCGTTCATGTCTTGATGTTCGATTACGGATGTTTTTAACTTTTTCTTCTGCTTTCCTTTCAGAACATAATGGCTTCAAGAATATTATATTTTCATGATTTTTCATAATCTTGCATCGGGATGATTTTGCGTAATTTCAGGACTGTTATGCAATAATCATGGTATTTGAAAGGGAGAAAAAAAAAAAAGAGATTCCTTTTGGCTTTTATGAAATCTTGCATGCCTCTGACATCTGTTTTGCATTCTTTGAAGAATTTTTGGCTGGAGTGAGTTCAGCTGCTCAGAAGGAGGATTATGGGACGGTGATCGGCATTGACCTTGGAACTACATATTCTTGTGTGGGTGTGTACAAAAATGGTAATGTTGAGATCATAGCTAATGACCAAGGGAACAGAATTACCCCATCATGGGTGGCCTTCACTGATGATGAGCGTTTAATTGGAGAAGCAGCAAAGAATCAAGCTCCACTCAACACCGATCGTACTATTTTCGATGTCAAAAGGCTGATAGGAAGAAAGTAACTTAACTGAACCTAAGGTCTACTTTTTGCAAGAATATTTGTTCATGAATCATGAGTATGATTTGATTTTTTCCCCCTATTTCTTTTATTATGAAACCTTTGTAGGTTTGATGATCCAGAGATTCAGAAGGAGATAAAAAGGTTACCTTATAAGATTGTCAATAAACATGGAAAGCCTCATGTGGAGGTAGAGAAGAAAAATGGCGACATCAAGAATTTTAGCCCTGAAGAAATTAGCGCTATGACTCTCCAGAAGATGAAGCAAACAGCAGAGTCATATTTGGGAAAAGAAATTAAGCATGCAGTTATCACTGTTCCCGGTAAATTCAACACCTTCATAGCATTTTTTTTTCCAAGTTGAAGCCATCATTGAAGGCATTGAAATACTGCCCTCTTGGAACTTGTTTGTTTGACTTCTGCATTTTCGTGCAGCTTACTTCAATGATGCACAAAGACAGGCTACAAAAGATGCAGGTCAAATTGCAGGGCTAAATGTGGTTCGGATAATTAACGAGCCAACAGCAGCAGCAATTTCTTGTGGTCTTGATAAGAAGGGAGGAGGGGAGAAGAACATTTTAGTCTTCGATCTTGGTGGTGGTACATTTGATGTGAGCATACTCTCTCTCGATGGAGATGTTATCGAGGTTCGTTCTACTAATGGGGACAATCACTTGGGAGGAGAAGATTTTGATCAGAGTCATGTACCATTTTGTAAAATTGATCAAGAAGAAGTACAACAAGGATATCAGCAAGGATAAGAAGGCTCTTGGTAAGCTTAGGAAGGAATGTGAAAGGGCAAAGAGGGCCTTGAGTAGCCAGCACCAAGTCCGTTTTGAGATCGAGTCATTGTTTGATGGAATAGACTTCTCTGAGCCCTTAACAAGGGCGAGATTTGAAGAATTAAACATGGATTTGTTTAAAAAGACCATGGGACCTGGGAAGCAAGCTTTGAAGGATGCAGGCTTGGAGAAATCTGACCTTGATGAAATGGTTTTGGTTGGAGGCAGCACTCGAATTCCTAAGGTACAACAGATGTTTGATGGGAAGGAACCAAGCAGGGGAGTCAATCCAGACGAGGCGGTGGCTTTTGGAGCTACAGTTCAAGGAGGAGTTCTTAGTGGTGGTGAGGATGATCCTGGGATTCTTGTCATTGATGTAGCTCCATTGAGTCATTGATGTAGCTCAATGATGTAGCTCCATTGAGTTTAGGTATTGAAACAGTTGGTGGGATCATGATAGCAATGGCAAGTGGGCCGGGTAGGCCCGTCGGACAGGTGTGTCGAGCCCGGCCCGCGCGATAAACCGCGCACGGTGTGCCTGTCCAGGCCTAGGGCCCAGGCCGGTCCCGTCGCGGCCCGGTGAGCCAGCCTGCCTGGGAAAGTCGTTGGCAACAGCTCTCCAAGTTTTTCTTTTTGCATTTCAGCCCCTAACGGTTAAATATTTTTTTTTTGCATTTTGGTCCCTAACGGTTATATTCTCTTTTTTAACCCCCAAAACTCTATAAATACCACCAATTCAACTCAAAACTTATCAAACACTCTCTCATTCTCTCAAACTCTCTCCAATTCTCCATTTTCTCTACAAAAAGTATTATAATAGAATTTATTTTTGTGTTATATTTTTTTCAATTCTTCAAGAAAGTCTTCATATTTTGGAAGATTGTTGAGTAGCGGAAAAGTGGATATAAGAAGTAAAAAGCTCCACAAAGTATTGTTATTCTTTCTTGAATCTTGCTCATCAACGAGTTTGTATTTCTTAATCTTACATTCTTATATTTTGGCTTTTATTAATTTTATTTGTTTTAGTTATTTGTTTAATTTTTAAGTTAATTTATTTTTTATATTTTTCAATTCTCTTATTTCATTATTTGTTAATACTTTATTTTTTTTAACTTTTATTTGAATTTTGATTGCTTATTTTTTTTTTTAAAGAAATAATAGATCCAAATCAATATCATTATTTTTCTTCATCCCAATCATCTGCACATTTTGATTTTAATATAGATCCAGCTTTGAATTTAAATAATGAAATATGTAATGAAGATGAAAGTCCTAGTAGGCCTAGTGTTAGTATTTCACAATCACAACCAACTCCAATAATTAATCACAACGAATCTAATGTAGATGAGGATGATGTTGAAACAACGGGTGTTACAACTAAAACAAAAACATCTATGGTTTGGAATCTTTTTGAAAAAAATAATGATAGTGATAGGACAACATGTAAAATTTGTAGAGCGGTATATGCGCATAAGAAGGGAGGAGGGACGGGAACATTAGTTAGACATATGAAAATGTCACATAATGATTAGTTAGAAAACCTACTTAAACAACAACAAATACGTACTACAAGATGTCAAATGGTTAGTAATTTTCAATATGATCATAGAAAAAATAGAAATGCATTTGCTAAAATGATTGTTCAAACTAAATTACCTTTTAATTTTGTAGAAAATCCACATTATGAACAATATATGCAAAATAATTGTCAACCAGCATGGAAAAGAATTCCTAGAACAACATTAAAAAATGATATAATAAAGATATATAAAGAAATGAAAGAGTATCTAATTGCTATGTTTGATTCTTGTAATTGGAAATTTGCTCTTACTTGTGATGGTTGGACTGCAATTACTAATGAATCTTATTGGTTAGCTATACTACTATCTAATTGTGCATTACATGTCATTGGATAGATCATGATTGGTTAGTACAAAAAAGAACTATTTGTTTTAAATTATTTAAATATCCTCATGTAGGTAGTAGTATAGCTAGAATGATTACTCAAACATGTCATGAATATAGGATTTTAAATAAAATTATTTCTATTTTTTAGATAATGCTTCAAATAATGATTCTGCCATAACAATTTTAAAAAATATTATGAATTCTATGTTAGATGGTATTTTATTTCATATTAGGTGTGCTTGTCATATACTTAATTTATGTGTTAAAGAAGGATATAAATATATTGATGATATTATTAATATAATTATAAATGTTGTTTTATTTATTAAAACCTCCCCAACTAGGCAACAAAATTTTAAGGAATTATGGCGAGAACAAAGTGTATCTTTTAAAAAATTTAGATTAGATTGTAAAACTAGATGGAACTCAACTTTAGATATGTTTGAAAGTGTTGTACCTTTTCAAAACCAACTTATTGAATTTTGTAATAGTAATAATTTTCAACCTCCACTAACTGAAACTCATTTTGAAAATTGTACTGCACTTTCAACATTTTTATTTACTTTCAAAGAAGCTACTGAATTTTTATCGGGATCCTATTATCCCACTACTCATCATATTCTTCCAACACTTGCTAAGGTAACACATATTTTTGGTGAATATATGTATCATCCCCAATATGATTTTTTTATGAGAAGTATGTTTGAAAAATATAAAAAATATTATGAAGATATTCCTATTTTATATTATATGGCATTGTGTATGGATCCTAGAGTAAAGACGCCTAGTTTTCATAGTATTATTGAATATTTATATAAAACATTAGATTTTAATGAATCACAAGCATTTAAATAATGTATGATAAAAGACATAAAAGATAAAATAGTTAAAACTTTATTTGACATGTATAATTTGTATGAGTTTGAGTCTTCTTGTTCTAGTTCTCCTAGTTTAAGTAGGCAAGCTTCATCATCTAGTAGTCACTTTCAACCTCCGCGAAAATCTACCTCTTCAATTTCATCAGTATTTAATCCTTGAGGTATTATGAAACGTCAAAAAAGATCGACTACTACCTACAACGATATGGCAATTTACGAGATGCAACCTTTGGTAGAAAATGAAGATCAGCATTTTGATATTTGTGGTTGGTGGAAGGCTCATGTAAGCCAATACCCCATTTTATCTAAAATAGCACGTGATCTTTTAACACCACCGGTTTCTACAGTGCCATCGGAAAGCGTCTTCAGTGAGAGTGCTCGAACAATCGATGAAAGAAGATCTCGATTGACTCCTCAAATTTTGGAGATGTTAATGTATTGTAGTAGTTGGTTTGCAGCCGAAGATATGACGACCAATTCGTAGATTATTGATAATGACTCAGATGATTAATGGGGTGAACCAAGTAGTTAGTTTAGTATTTTTGTAATTAAGAATTTAGAATAAGTAATATTATGTATTTAATTTTATTTTTAGGATATTTATTATATTTTTAAATTTTAATCATTGTAATATTTTTAAGAGGTTTAGGCATCAAGTCCCCTTCTTATGTAATCTTTATTTTATTAATTAATAAAACAGGTAGAGGTCCAAGCCAAACCCCCCACCACTTCAAGGTGGCTTTTTATAATTTTAAAAAATTATGTTAAGTAGGAAAAAAAAAAAGAATAAGCCACGGACCGGCCCACGGGCCACACGGGCCAAGGGCCCGGGCTGGTCCGGTCGGGGCCGGCCCGACACGGCCCGAAATCGTGCGGGCCGGTCCATTAGCCATTGCTAGATCATGACAAAGTTGATTCCAAGAAACTCAGTTATTCCAACAAAGAAGTCTCAAGTTTTCAACACTTATCAAGATCAGCAAACTATTGGATCGATCAATTAATTGATATAATTATTGATTCCAGTAATTGCGATTAGACTAAGAGTGCAATTACGTTCTTTTAGTGGAGTGGAACGTAATTATAGATTATTTTTATTGACAAAATAATTTATTGGAGTTTAGTCTAATTGTATCCAGTCAGATCCATTCAGTGGCTCCTAATTATGAGATAATAATAAATTATAATTTATTTATAATTTATTAATGAAAATTGCAAAAAACCAAAAATCGTATTTTAGATAGAATAAGATAAGTGGAAATAGTTGTATTCAACTATACTTTTCTTATTCCATCAGGATTCGTATTTTGAGATAGAGTCCAATATACATATTAGGATATGACTCTATTTTCGATATACGTGAGAAACATCGTTGTTGTTCTTTGAGTTTTTTCTCTCAGTTTTGGTGTGAGTCCACCCTCAACAAAGAGAGAGATACAATACAATTAGCAATTTTCTGGTCCAGGGAGATTATATTGAAGAAGACTTGGGGGTCTGGAGCATTACTAGAAGGCCAAAGACTTCAAGAATCGTATTGGTGAAGACGATATCTACAAAGGTATGATCCGTTTTCACGTATTCTTAAGGTTTAATCTGGTTAACACATAAGTATATCAATCCTATTAACTAACAATTGGTATCAGAGCAAAGTTTTGATATGTTTTTATGTGTTAAGATTAAATCTTTTATGTATATATTTAGTTGAGTGGTGTAGGAATAATGCATTTATATTCATGGTGAATGATTTGATTAATTCTGTTTAAAATAATTTTATGGCCATAGTTTTTGATTCGGTGAATATGTATAAGTATTATCGAGTCTTGTAACAAAAAAGGTGGATTATGTCTCCATGTTTCCCTTTTGATTTTCATTTTGATTTATTTTATTTTTATGTTAAAAAAAAAGAAATTGTAATTGGTGACATGAAGCTTGGCGGATGAATTGGCGGACGAAAAAGGCGCACTGGAGATGCGGCTGGTTGGAGAGGCACGCATGCACGTCTAGGCATGCTGGGGCACAGTGGGCATGCCTAGCCAACTGCGCCTGGGCATGCTGGGCATGTTGGGCCAGCTGCGCCTGGGCGGGCCTCGGCATGCTTGTCACCTTATTTAAATAAAAAAATAAGGGGATCAAGGTGACAGATCTGGGATTTCATCCTGGGTCACCTTAGAGGAGCTCCAAGCATCTTACCACTTCTCCAATGAAGGTCATGTGTCAAAGACTCGCTGCAACAAATTAATATTGCAGAAGATTGAAAGTTGGCTATTTTGTTAGCCAATTAGATTTTCAATTGTAATTTTGTAATTTTATTTTTGAGTCTAGGTTGGCCATAAAATTATTTTTATTTTTATTTTTATTTTATATTTTTTACTATTTAATTTGGCTGAATTATATATCATTCATGTTAACATGCCATATAGTTTGCATTAACACCGCTCTAGGTACCATTTAGTTATGCATAAATAACTTAATATTTTTATTAATTTATTAAAAAAAATTTAAGTGTGAAATGGTTAATTTTAATTAACCTTTGGTCTCCCCTATAAGCCCATTAGTAAAATTGACGTTTGTTTCGTGCCATTTTAAATGGTCTCCCTATAGGAAGGCTACGTTTTATTGGTTACTAGATTGGGTATCAAAACTTTAATTATTATTATTATTATTATTATTATTATTATTATTATTTAAGTTTAATTCATTCATAATTACCCTATAGGTGATGTGATTGGATTGGAAACTTTATATTAAAAATAATAATAATAAATTTTTAATATAGGGGTTACACTTAAATCAAAGATATTATAAGGATTTCCTATAGAATATCCAAATAATGTCTATGATGGCCAAAATATTAATAACACTAAAATTAATTTTGCGTTTAGATGCAAGATATATTAATTTTAGTGGGATGATCCAGACCTAACTATAAGTTATATTGTTATCTCCTATAGAGGTGCATATTACTTTGGGGTTTTAGGTTGTGGATCTTGACCTAACTATAAGTTACATTGTTATCTCCTATAGAGGTACATGTTACTGTAGAGTTTTAGGTTGTCATATTTTGATAGTAGTTTCTATTACTACTTAAAATATTATCATATTGATCATGCATCATACCATTTTGTATTGATCATGCATCATGATATGATAAATGACTCATATGTTTTATTTTATTTAATTTCAGAAAAATGACTTCCAACACTTTATCCCAAATTTTAACAAAGAACCAATTGGTTGGAGAAAATTTTATTGATTGGAAAAGAAACATCATAATTGTACTTACTGCTGAGAAGCTCAAATATGTGCTAACTGAATTGTGTCCTGCTAAGCCTACTGAACAGTCCACGCGCGAACAAAATGAGGCTTATGATAAGTGGTTGAGTTCTAATGAGATGGTTCGTTGTTACATTTTGGGATCTATCTCAAATGTGTTGCAGCAGAAACATGAGAACATGACAACCGCTACAGACATCATGAGAAGCCTCCAGCAAATGTTTGAGCATAAAGGACGTCAGGCCCGTCAAGCAACAATGAGGCGCATAATGAATATGCGCATGAAACCTGGAACGCCCGTGAGGGATTATATGTTAGAATTGATTGCTCAATTTAATGTGGCAGAGGTCTTAATGGCTGAAATTAAGCCTGAGACTCAGGTTGACATGGCTCTAGAAACTCTCCCAGAGATATTTTTACAATTCAAAGTTAATTATAACATGAATAAGATGGAGATGTCTCTTACAGAGTTAATGAAGGAGTTGGAGAACGCCGAGGCTAACCTAAAAGTGGGAAGTGACAACGCTCTTGTTCTAACTCATACTGGATCTTCCTCTTCCAAGCCTAAGGGTAAAGGAGGAAATAAGAGGAAGCAGAATAATAATAAAGGGCCTAAGCAGCAGGTTAAGAAAACAAAAGTGGATGAAAAGTCCAAAGGCAAATGTTCCCACTACAAGCAAAAGGGACATTGGAAGTCACAGTGCCCAGATTACTTAGGTAAACACAAGTAAGGTACTGGTGAGTTATCCTACATTGAAACTTGTTTAGTGGTTGATTCTACAAATACTTGGATAGTAGATTCTGGAGCCACTAACCATGTTTGCAATTCATTGCAGGGGTTCCAAGTAATCAGATATTTCAATGAAGGAGAGCATACTCTAAGGGTTGGCACAAGATCAGTGATATCTGCAAGAGCTGTTAGAGATGTTTATCTTTATTTTGATAATAAACATTTGGTTTTGAAAGATTGTTATTATGTTCCCGACATTTATCAAAATTTGATTTCGGTTTCTTTGTTATTCAAACAAAAATATTCTGTTAAATTTTATAAATTTTCAGTAGAAATATTTTTGAATAACTCTTTGATATGTCGTGGATATTTAAATAACGATCTATATATTTTGAAATCTACCAACAGTTCATTATATCATATCGAAACTAATAAACACATTAAGTTATCTCCTACTAATGAGACTCTTCTATGGCATCTTAGACTTGATCATATTAATCTAAGTAGGATTCAAAGACTTGTAAAAGAAGGTCCTTTAAGTGACTTAAAGGTGGAACCTTTTCAAGTTTGCGAATCTTGTTTGGAAGGTAAAATGACCAAAAGATCATTTCCTTCCAAAGGAAATAGAGCAAAGGGAGTCTTACAATTAGTGCACTTTGATGTATGTGGACTAATTAGTATCCAAGCTAGAGGTGGGTATAAGTATTTTATTATTTTTACAGATGATTACTCAAGATATGGCTATGTTTACCTAATGACTCATAAGTCTGATACCTTAGAAAAATTCAAAGAATTTAAGGCTGAGACTGAGAAGCAGTTAGGAAAGAACATTAAGACACTTCGATCAGATCGAGGTGGAGAATATCTATCCCATGACTTTATATCATATTTGTCAGAAAATGGGATTTTATCCCAACTAAGTGCACCTGGCACTCCTCAACCAAATGCAGTGGCAGAAAGGAGAAATAGGACCTTGTTATACATGGTCAGAACAATGTTAGACTTCTCTACACTCAATACATCCTTTTGGGGGTATGCTATACAAACTGCAACATATATATTGAATATAGTTCCATCAAAGTCTATCCCTAAGACTCCATTGGAATTGTGGAATGGGTGGAAGCCTAATTTGACACACATCCGAATTTAGGATTGTCTTACATATGTGCTAAAGGGAAAGATGGATAAAATGGAATCACGATCAAATTTATGTCTGTTTGTTGGATATTCAAAATGAACAAAGAGATACTACTTCTATAGTCCTCAAGATAAGAAAATATTTGTAAACACAAATGCAATTTTCTTAGAGGACAAGTACATAGAAAAACAAGGATCTAAGAGTAAGGTTATTTTGGAAGAAACCAAGGGAGATAATCCCAAGCAAATGGTTACTGAAACCTACACTTAAGATTCACGTGGAGGATTCGCATCTATGCCACTTAACATGCCAAATTCCAGTAGGAGAGAAATAGATATTACACCTTCTATACCCACTGGCTCTATGGCACATAGAGCGGAAGAACCTCCTGTCCCTATTCAAAATCCAGTCGTTGAGGAATCAGCAGATCAAGTTCCAGTCAACGAGGAGGAGGAAAGTCCAATCGTCCAAGATCCTCCACAACTTAGACGCAGTGGAAGAGTCATTCGACGTCCCTCTAGATACTTACTCTATGGAGAAGCTTTTCAAGCAATCTCTTTTAAGGAATAAGAGGATCCCGCTACGTATAAAGAAGCTGTAGAGGACGTAGACGCAGACCATTGGAAGAGTGCAATGGATTCAGAAATGAAATCCATGTACACTAACTCCGTCTGAGATCTTGTGGACCTGCCTAATAGGGTAAAACCAATTGGGTGAAAATGGGTCTACAAAAGAAAAAGGGGAGTAGACAGGAAAGTGGAAACTTTCAAAGTTAGATTGGTTGCTAAGGGTTATACCCAACGAGAAGGTATTGACTATGAGGAAACCTTCTCGCCTGTGGCCATGCTAAAGTCTATAAGAATCCTCTTATCCATTGCAGCTCACTTCGACTATGAAGTATAGCAAATGGACGTTAAGACAACTTTCCTTAATGGAAATCTTGACGAATGTATCTATATGGTACAGCCAGATGGTTTTATCCAAGAAAGTCAAGAACAAAAAGTTTGTAAGTTGAATAGGTCCATATATGGGCTTAAACAAGCGTCTAGATCTTGGAATATCAGATTTGATCAAGCCATTAAAACTTATGGTTTTGATCAGCATCCTGATGAACCTTGTGTCTATAAGAGAATTATAGATGGTAAAGTGATTTTTCTCATACTGTATATTGATGACATCCTTCTCATTGGAAATGATATAAGAACATTAACATTGGTGAGAAGTTGGTTGGGTAAACAGTTTGATATGAAAGACATGGGAGAAGCAAGATATGTTCTAGGCATTCATATCCTTCGGGATAGAAAGAACAAACAGATAATTTTATCTCAAGCTTCATATATTGATAAAATACTGACGAGATTTTCTCTACTAAATTCCAAGAAAGGTCAGTTACCTTTCAGACATGAAATTCAGTTATCTCAGAAGCATAGTCCTAAAACTCCTAACGAAGTTAAGTACATGAAACGAGTTTCTTATGCATCAGCTATAGGAAGTCTCATGTATGCTATGCTCTATACTTGTCCAGACATTTGTCATGATGTTGGGATGGTCAGTAGATATCAGTCAAACCCAGGACCGGAACACTGGACAGCAGTCAAGAATATATTCAAGTATCTTCGCAGAACTCGAGGATATATGCTAGTTTACTCAACTCCAGAATTGGAACCTATAGGTTATACTGATTCTGATTTTCAAGCTGATAGAGATCTTCGCAAGTCCACCTCAGGCTCTGTTTTCACCTTAGGTGGTGGTGTAGTTGTGTGGAGAAGTATCAGACAATCTTGTATTGCTGACTCTACAATGGAAGCTGAATATGTGGCAGCTTGTGAAGCAGCTAAAGAGGTAGTATGGTTGAAGAAGTTCTTGATAGAACTTGAAGTGGTTCCTTCTGCATCTCAAACCATTAATTTATACTGTGACAACAGTGGTGCAGTGGCAAATGCAAAAGAACCACGCAGCCATTAGTGTGGTAAACACATTGAACGTAAATATCACATATTTAGGGAGATCATTCAACGTGGAGATGTAGAAGTGTGCAAGATTTCTTCTGCTAAAAATCTTGCTTATCCTTTTACTAAAGGTTTACCTGTAACTGTTTTTGGAAGTCATATAGAAAGTATGGGTATTTTTGACATGTCTTATTTACTCTAGGACAAGTGGGAGGATTTTTGTTAGATATGCCCATCGAGTAAATACAATGTTTGTATTTTTGAAATTAAATAAAGTATGTCTTTATATATTTATATGTATGAATTTTGTATGAGCCTGTTTGTCCACAAATTATTTAGATATTATAAATCAAGTGTTTATTTGTTAAATACAGAAAGACTTGATTTATAATTTAATTCGAAATAAATTATCCGCGATCTAAAATAAATTTGGACAATTTATTTTGGAAGATCGTCTTAATTTTATTGAAGTCCGCCTTTGACTTTGACAATAAAATTAAGGATATATATTTGATATATTGGATGGACCATTAATATTTATTTGTGGAATAGACAATACAAATAAAATATTAAAAGATTATCGTACATAATACTTTAATCCTGAGCAAACAATTATTTATATTTACTAACTTGAAGTTCCTTGAGTTGTCAAAGAGTGAGATTAACTTAATAATCAATATCTCGGCATATTGGGAATTAAAGTGAAATAAATATGAAATAATTGTTATGCAATATGGAATCCGTCACCTTTAATAGGCAAAGTTCTTCTAAGGGACAGTTAAATCTGAGCTCAGTAATTCAATAGTATCTATTGAATTCAATTTATAAGTGTGACGTGGTCACATGATACTGTCAAATTGAAGATGAGAATTGAGGATTTGAATGAGGGGCACTGTGGTCATACTGCCTCATTTAAAGTATCATATTGATCGATGGGGGTAATTTGTTGGATCGATCAATTAATGGATATAATTATTGACTTCAATAATTGCGATTAGACTAAGAGTGCAGTTACGTTCTTTTAGTGGAGTGGAACATAATTAATAGATTATTTTTATTGACAAAATAATTTATTGGAGTTTAGTCTAATTGTATCCGGTCAGGTCCCTTCAGTGGCTCCTAATTATGAGATAATAATAAATTATAATTTATTTATAATTTATTAATGAAAATTGTAGAAAACCAAAAATCGTATTTTAGATGGAATATGATAAGTGGAAATAGTTGTATCCAATTATACTTTTCTTATTCCATCAGGATTTGTATTTTGAGATAGAGTCCAATATACATATTGGGATATGACTCTATTTTCGATAAGTGAGAAACATCGTTGTTGTTCTCTGAGTTTTTTCTCTCAATTTTTGTGTGAGTCCACCCTCAATAAAGAGAGAGACAAAATACGATTAGCAATTTTCTGGTCCGGGGAAATTACATTGAAGAGGGCTTGGGGTCTGGAGCATTAGTAGAAGGCCAAAGACTTCAAGAATCGTATTGGTGAAGATGATATCTACAAAGGTATGATCCGTTTTTACGTATTCTTGAAGTTTAATTTGATTGACACATAAGTATATCGATCATATTAACTAACACAAACCACAGTATCGATCAAAGTAAAGTAGCATATCTCCAACCACCAATCTTGATGAATATTTATAGATGTTTCAATCATTTACTTTGGACGATGGCTGTTTTCCTCTATTACCAGCACTCATGATATTCACTTCTGTGTCGGAAATTGTAGGTTTATGAAGGTAAAAGGAGCTTAACAAAGGATTGTCATGAACTTGGAAGATTTGATCTGTCTGGCATTCCTCCTGCTCCAAGGTAAGCTAAGTTCAACATAATCCTAATTCCGATTTTTATTTCCGCCACCATATGAATTTTCACAAGAAATCAAATCAATTGCCGACCCACAATGTTGTCTGTTTGTTCTCTTGTAGGGGCGTTCCTCAAATTGAAGTTACTTTTGAGGTTGATAGGAGTGGTATACTGCAAGTGGCTGCCATGGACAAGGCAGCAAAGAACTCCAAGTCAATAACCTTCACAAACGAGAAGGGGCGTCTCTCCAAGGGGGAGATTGAGAATCTGGTAAAGGAAGCAGAAGAGTTTGCAGAAGAGGATAGGAAGTTGAAGGAGAAAATTGATTCAAGAAACAACCTCTAGACCTATCTTTACAACATGAAGAGCACCATCAATGATGAGGACAACCTCGCAAACAAAATTGATTCAGACGACAAAGAAACTATTGAGACGGCATTGAATGATGCACTTGAATGGTTGGATGACAATCGAAATAAAGAAAAGGAAGACTATGAGGAGAAGATGAAAGAGTTGGAAGCTGTGCTCAATCCCATTATAAAGAAGGCATATGGAAGCTCATTCGATTCAGAAGATGACCTTAATCATGAATTGTAAAAACATAGGCAAAATTTTGTATGTGTTATAAAATTAGGGTAGTGTTAGAATAAAATCTTCACACTACACACTAATAAAACTCTAACTATTTTGCACAAGAATTTCTCTCTTTCTTTTCTCTCACAATTTTCTCTAATCTTTCTTTCACTAATCTTTCTTTCACAAAATAATGGTGTGTTACAAGCTTAGAGAATAGCTCTATTTATAGAGCTCTAATTAGTGGATTACATCATGGCATACATCATCTTCCACTAATCTTAATTAGTGGTGTCTCCACTAAATGGTGGACATCCATAAAAATCTTCTAATAATTCACATAAATCCATAATTAGTGGAGCCTCCACTAATTAATAAAGATTCTAATAATTCATAATACTCCCCCTTGGATGTCCATCCATTACATAAAGAATATGCCTCGTTAAAACCTTACTAGATAAAAACCCGAGTGGGAAAAAAATCTAGTGAAGGAAAAAGAGTACACTATTCTATATGTCCATTTATTACTCCCCCGATGAGATGATTCCTTTAAATCTTTAAACCGACGCATACCGATTTTATATCTCAACTTTTCAAATGTTGCGATCGGTAAAGTCTTCGTGAAAATATCTCGCGAGGTTATCACATGACCGAATTTGTAGCACATCAATTTCACCTTTCTTCTAGAGTTCATGAGTAAAGAAGAATTTTGGTGAAATATGTTTTGTCCGATCTCCTTTAATATATCCTCCTCGTAATTGAGCTATGCAAGCTGCATTGTCTTCATAAAGAGGAGTTGGAATACCTTTGATTGATGATAATCCACAACTTTCTCGGATATAATGAATCATGGATCTTAGCCATACACATTCTCGACTTGCTTCATGAATGGCTATAATTTCAGACATGATTTGAAGAAGTAGTCGCTATAGATTGTTTCGTAGAACGCCATGATATAGCAAGTATTTCCACATGTAAATAGATAGCCCGTTTGAGAACATGCTTTATGTGGATCAGATAAATAACCAAAGATCTCGCATAACCTATCAATGTTGGATTGGTTTTATTTGAATAAAATAATCCGAGATCAATTGTACTTTGGAGATATCGAAGGACTTGTTTAATTCCATTTCAATGTCGTCGTGTTGGTGAAGAACTAAATCTTGCTAATAAATTGACAGCAAAAGCAATATCAGGTCGTGTATTATTAGCAAGATACATCAATGCACCAATTGCACTGAGATATGGTACTTCAGGACCAAGGAGTTCTTCATCATTTTCTTGAGGTCGGAAAGGATCTTTATCCACATTTAATGATCGCACGATCATTGGAATACTCAATGGATGTGCTTTGTCCATGTAAAATCTTTTTAGCACTTTTGTCGTATATGTTGATTGATGAATAAATGCTCCACTCTCCAAATGTTCAATTTGTAAACCAAGGCAAAATTTTGTTTTACCAAAATCCTTGATTTCGAATTCTCTTTTTAAATAATCAATTGTTTCTTGGAGCTCTTCGAGAGTTCCAATAAGATTAATATCATCAACATATATAGCTAATATCACAAATTTAGAACCGCATTTCTTAATAAAAACGCATGGACATACCTGGTCATTTTTAAATCCCGCTTTCAATAAATATTCACTAAGACGTGTAAACCACATGCGCCCGTATTGCTTCAGGCCATATAATGATTTCGCAACTTGATGGAGTAATTTTCACGAGGATAATGTTTATATGCTTCGTGCATATGAAATCCTTCGGGATTTTCATGTAAACATCATTTTCTAAATTTCCATACAAGTAAGCAAAGTGACAACATCTAATAGGCGCATATCTATCTTTTCATGTACCGCCAAACCGATAAGATATCGGAGTGTAATAGCATCAACAACAGGAGAATAAGTTTCATCATAATCAATACCTGATCTTTGTGAAAAACCTTGGGCTACTAATCGCGCTTTATATCGAATGATTTCACTCTTTTCATTGCGCTTTCGCACAAATATCCATTTGTAGCCAACAGGTTTTACACCTTCTGGTGTTCGGACTCGCAGTCCGAAGACTTCACGTTTTGCCGGTGCATTTAACTCCGATTGAATCGCATCTTTCCATTGCAACCAATCTTTTCTATGCCGACATTCATCAATCGATATTGGTTCGGGATCATCATTATCCTGTGTAACATCAAGAGATATATTGTATGCAAATATATTATCAATAACAGCTTTCTATCCGATTCCAACTTCTACCGGAAGTGGTATAATTGATAGAAATTTCAGTGTTACTTTCATCAACTTCGGTTCTTTGTCATCAGTTCTCTCTTGATCTTTATCATTCTTTTCTTCAATATGATCTTCTGGATCATTTAATCCTCTTTTCTTTCGAGGATTTTTATCTTTAGAACCAAGAGATCGGCCACGCTTCGGCGTGTTTTTGACTCAAGCGACTATAGGTATAATATTTTGTTCTCACTGGAACTTCAATTCGAATAGGAGCATTTATAGTTGGAATATGCGATTTTGTAACTCTTCCGGAGTCAACAAAAGCGTCTGGCATTTGATTTGCAATGCTTTGCAAATGAATTATCTTTTGAACTTCAAGTTCACATGCGCTTGTGCGCGGATCAAGATAATTTAATGATGTTGTCCAAGCAAGATCCTTTTTATGTCTGTTTTGGTTCTCCCCTAATTTAGGGAATAATGATTCATCAAAATGACAATCAGCAAATCTTGCTCGTGAATACATCTCCTGTCAGGGGTTCAACATACCTGATAATAGAGGGAGAATCATATCCAACGTATATCACATATCTTCTTTGAGGACCCATCTTTGTACGTTGATTTGGTGCAATTGGAATATATACAGCACACCAAAAAATTCTTAAATGAGCAATATTTGGTTCTAACCCAAAAGCCAATTGTATAAGAGAGAATTTATGATAACTAGCTGGTCTTATACGTACAAGTGTTGCAGCATGTAGAATAGCATGTCCCCAGTGCAGATGTTGGGAGATTTGTTTTCATTAATAATGGTCTAGCAATTAATTGTAATCGTTTAATCAAAGATTCAGCAAGACCATTCTGTGTGTGAACATGAGCTACAGGATGTTCAACATTAATCCCAATTGACATGCAATATGTATCAAAAGCATGTGATGAAAATTCATCAGCATTATCCAAACGGATATTTTTAATGTGATGGTCCGAAAATTGTGCTCGTAATTTAATTATTTGAGCAAGTAATCTCGCAAACGCCAGGTTGCGAATAGATAATAAACATACATGTGACCATCGGGATGATGCATCAATTAAGACCATAAAATATTTGAACGGTCCACATAGTGGATCAATAGGTCCACAAATATCTCCGTGAATCCGTTCGAGAAATGTAGGACTTTCAGCTCCTACTTTTACTGGTGATGGTTTAATAATTAATTTTCCTAGGGAACATGCAGTACATGCAAATTTTTCTGATGTTAATATCCTTTTATTTTTTAAAGGATGACCATGTGTATTCTCAATGATTCTTCTCATCATGGTAGATCCCGGATGACCCAACCGGTCATGCCAAATGCTAAAAGTAATAGGATCAGTAAACTTCGGTTTACTAGATGATGAATTTCAATTGTACGTATTTTTACAAAATATAGACCAGTAGAAAAAGACGGCAGTTTTTCTAATACCGATTTCTTACCCAAATGCATTTGAATAATAAAAAGATGCTCAATCCCATTTTCCTCATTTGTTTCAACATGATACCCATTTCTGCGGATATCTTTAAAACTCAATAAATTTCTTCTGGATTTTGAGGAAAATAGTGCCTTATCAATAATAATTGTTGTTCCTTTAGGCAACAATATACTAGCTCTTCCGGAGCCCTCAATTACATTTGCACTACCGTTTATCGTATAAATATTTATTTCTCCCATTTTGAGATCAGAAAAATATTTCTCATTTTTTAGTATGGTGTGTGTAGTTCCACTATCAATAATGCATACATCATCATTAATAACAGCCATCTAAACACAAATATATATATGTAAACGTAAATATTATTAGAATAGAATGAAAATGAAAATACAAAAATATCAGGGTGAGGCTTTAGTTCTTTTGGACACTGCCATCACCAATTAAATGGTATATCCTACCGTCTGGGTGTTCAAAAAAATCCGATACATCCATATGGGTAATATTGATATTAAGATCTTCAGGATCACTATTGTCATCCACAGCATTATTTATTGGATGTTGAGAAAAATTTGCTTCCACATTTTTATTTTTCAATGAAGCTTGATACAATTCAACTAAATGCTTAGCCGTACTGACAGCTTTCGTGACCAATGACCTTTCATGCCACATCTATAACATATATCCTCATGCTTTTCTTCAATTTCTTTTTCTTTTCCCTTTTGATCTTTTCTGTTCCACTTCGGTGGCAGTATTTCTCACAGCTTGATTATAATTGTGATAAGGGAAATATCGAGCGTGTCTACGACCATAACCACGACCACGGTCACGGCCACGGCCACGACCACGACTATAACGATGACTTCTGTTGGAGCCAACAACATTCACTTCTGGGAGTGCTGTAGAGCCAGTTGGTCTGGCTTCATGATTTCTCAATAATAACTCATTATTTTTCTCTGCAATGAGGAGGGCAGTAATTAAATCTGTAAATTTTGTATACCCCTTTTCTCGATATTGTTGCTGCAGGACAATATTCGAGGCATGAAAGGTGGAGAATGTCTTCTCCAACATATCTTCATCAGTCACTTTTTCTCCGCATAATTTTAATTGAGATGTAATTTTATACATTGCGGAGCTATATTCATTCACGGTTTTAAAATCTTGAAACCTCAGGTGCAACTATTCATACCGTGCAGTAGGTAGTACGACCATCTTCAGGTGGTCAAATCTTTCTTTTAAATTTACCCATAGGCCATATGGATCTTTTTCGGTAAGATATTCCATTTTCAAATTTTCATCGAGATGACGACGAATAAAAATCAAAGCTTTAGCCTTGTGTTGTGCAGATGCACTATTATTTGCTTGAATAGTTTCGCTAAGGCCTTCAGCATTTAGATGCATTTCTGCATCGAGAACCCATGACATATAATTTTTTCCAGAAATATCAAGGGCTACAAATTCGAGTTTCGCGATGTTAGCCATAGAGATCAATAAATGCGTACCTGTCTTCTGCCTTTGGTAACGGCAGAAACTCGTGCTTAGTCTTCTGACTTTTGTACCGGTAGAGACTCGTGCTGATAACGTGTTATAAAATTAGGGTAGTGTTAGAATAAAATCTTCACACTACACACTAATAAAACTCTAACTATTTTGCACAAGAATTTCTCTCTTTCTTTTCTCTCACAATTTTCTCTAATCTTCATTTCACTAATCTTTCTTTCACAAAATAATGGTGTGTTACAAGCTTAGAGAATAGCTCTATTTATAGAGCTCTAATTAATGGATTACATCATGGCATACATCATCTTCCACTAATCTTAATTAGTGGTGTCTCTACTAAATGGTGGACATCCATAAAAATCTTCTAATAATTCACATAAATTCATAATTAGTGGAGCTTCCACTAATTAATAAAGATTCTAATAATTCATAATAGTATGGTATATTTCTTCAGGCATTAATTTCTACTTTAGTATAGTTAGATATTCTTGTGTAGGTCTTCTATTTTTTTTTTCCCCTCCTAATAACAAGTTACTCTATTTCTACGTAATTTTGGAAAATTAAAAAGTCATTTATAGTTTATTTTTTAATTCCATCTTTGTCATGTATTATTCTACTAAATTAATAGTATTTATTATTATACCAAACCATGTCTTGATTTTTTTTTTTTAATTCCATAAATTTAAGAATTGTGTCCAAACCTTAAACAATCATAGCTTAGGTTTTTTTTCCCTTCAAATTCCATAAATTTAAGAAAAGGGATAGGTCCCAAGTTTTATAATTATTACTGGACCTGAAGTTGTGCCCTTGAATCTTTTCTTAAAGTAGTAAAAAAAATTGCAGAATCAAGTCATGCACTATAAATTACCCATTAAAAGTACAAGAACATGCGTATCGTTCCTGTTCAGTGAAGAGAAACGCCAAAAAGTCCAAAGTTTTCTTTGTTCTTGGACATGCAAGATATCTAATAGCCAAGGAAGGACATGGAAACCTCTTGCCAATATAACACCTGAAGTGAGAATGATGACCAAGATTGAAGAACATGGGAAATCTTTTCAAGACTATCCCAGTGACACTGGATGGAAGTGGATTTTTGCTACACGGTAATTAGTATTAGACCAGGAATTTGAATGACCCTCTATCCCATTGATTGTATGATCCTACTGTTGATTACAAAGCAGCATATCAAATGTATCATATTTCTGGATGATTAGATCTGGATTTATATATAGAAATAGAAAATTTTATCATGCTTTGAAGCATCATGTTCATGTTGATTATAGATTGACAGACTTGACAAAAGCAACAAAGATGCCAAGAATCACCAGTCAAAAAATTACAGAAGACTGATGTATCTAAATTAAAAGCTAGCAATATCCTAGCTGTCCCACAAAAAGTATACAGCTGACAAAGATATGTTTATCAATGCACCTTTGTTAAACAGCATATTTTTTTGTCTTTGACCTCAAGCTTCATCTTACTTGGCAGACTTAACCTAACCAAAGGTGACATAATCAACAACATAACCCCACACCCCTCCGCCATCCAACCCCGGCCCAAACAACAAAAAAAAAAAAAAAAAGGCAGAACTTTATAGCCAAGTTATAGAAAATTAGTCTCCCATGAGTATTATGATTTGCATCTTCTGCCAATCAACTCGACCTAAACAGAAACATCCAGGTTAAATATCTTAATCTTTTTCATTTGTTTTCAAATATATGTATATATAAATCGAAGAAGAATGTTTTTGCGGTAATACGTGATAAAATAGATAATTTTTTAAACTGATACGTGTTAATCAATTAGTCAAAAATTACGGCTACTTTTTATAGTTATATTAAATAATCATAATTGTATTTAATGAATATATATATATATATATATATAATCTTAAATGATTATTAGATGAATTAATTATATAAATAAATAAACATATTATATATATATATATATATAATAACTCATTATTCTATTGTAATAAAATAATTATACATAATTATTGTTATAGCTATATTCAATAAACTATTGTTATGAATCTTATAGTTATATTAAATAATTATAATAGATAATTTATACACTATAAATTACAATAACATAATGTTAACAATTTTTATAGTATATTATTTGTAAACTATCATTTATCATTTTAGTATATAGATTTCTAATAAATAATGATAATAGATCATTTACACACGATAAAATACTATAACATAATTATAACAATTTTTTTTAGTATATAATTTGTAAACTATCACATATAATTTTAAATGAACTATAAATTACATGATTACTTATTAAAAACAATCATATAATATATATATATATATATATATATATATATATATTAAAAACAATCATATAATATATATGTGTGTGTGTAACAAATAATGATAATAGATAATTTATACACTATAAATAACAATAATATAATTATATAAATTTTTATAGCATATAATTTATAAACTCGAACTTATAATTTAAAATATATATTATTTTGTAAAAAAATAATTATAATTATTTTAATAGAATATAATTTATAAACTATGAATTACAATCAAATAATTGTCATTATTTTGATCTGATGTAATTTATAAAGTATAAATTATAAGTTACTATAAACAATAAATTATCACAAATGAATTATTAAAAAAAATTATTCTTTTTGTAGTAAGAATTATCACCCATTAAATTATATAAAGATCATAGTTACCTTCAATGAATATTAGACAATAAATTATATGAATATAATAGTTCTATTAAATGAATTACTGTGTGAGATATATATATATATATATATATATATATATATATATAGTATCATTTGTAAAAAATAATTATAATTATTTTTATAGTAGATAATGTATCAATTAGAATTGATCATAACATAATGTTAGTTATTTTTTAATAGATAATATCTATATGATATTTTGTAAAAAGAATTAATTCTAATTATATTGTATATAATTTATCAACTATAAATTATAATAACATAATTATATTAATTATTATAGTCTATATTTATAAACTATAAATTATAATTTAATAAAAACTACAAATCATCATCTATAAATTATTAATAATTGGCATTTAGATATCTATATTTCTATAGAAATATCTGCAAATTAAAAATTATAATTTTATAATTATGTGATAATTATATAAAATCATTATTTTTCATTATTTTTCTCTTTATATATATATATATATATATATATATATATATGTGTGTGTGTGTTGTAAAAACAAATTATAATTATTGTAATAGCATATGATTTATACTTTCAGAAGTATATCATTTCTACATACGATTATTTGTAAAAAATATTTATGATGATGCGGCTACCTTCCTTGACTTTCTCACGGTAATACAAAAGAACACACCTTTCAGAAGACAATCAAACATCTTCCGGCATTCCTTCTTGGCCTTCCATTCTGTGACTTCTCGATTTTGTCACCCAATTAAATCAACATTAAGGTTCATAGATTATTCAATTATATATTCTAAGGTTCATAGATTGTTCAATTATTTTGAAATCCCTCTGAATATATGTGGAAATTACCTAATGTCAATAAATGAAATTTCATGAAAACTAAGCATCTGAAGGAGATGAAGCAGCTTCGAGTAGATGAAACAGCTTCTAGGTCGGGTAAATTCTCTCTTCTTGATGAAGTTCTCTGAATCTGTAATTATATATATGTATATATATATATATATATATATATCTGTGTGTGTGTGTGTGTGTGTGCGTGTGTGTGTGTGTGTGTGTAATAGAAGTGTATGAGATAGGAAACAATTCACAGAGGAAGTTTGGGGAAGCCATTGACAAGGGCTAAAACTTAGGAGCTCTTGAAGCGGCGTGTCTCTTGCAATCGACAAGTTAATTTATGTCATTTCTTATTTTCATCTTTCCTTTTCTTTGTTATTTAGATTCTTCTGGGAATGCATTTTGGGATGTAAAAATAATTGGGATGTTAAAATGACTTGCAATTGATATTTAGAGAATACGCGGGAAAAACAATTCTTCATTCTTTTAATAGAAATTTTATCTTTGTGATTTTTTGTGGTGATTTACATGTGAATATGGGTAAATTACACATTTTTTGCTCCAAACTTATGAAGTAACTTTCTTAACTATAAGGCCTTATTTGTTGGAAGAAAATGAAACGTAAAGTACTATAGAGTATAACGCTGATTATTAGATTTTTCATAATGGGATTTTTATCTTTCTTTCTGTTTTCAATATGTGTGAGCTTTTTGAGATTTGAGCTTTGGTTTATGGGCAATGGGTTTTGTTTTGTTTGATTTTCTTGGTTTATTTGAGTTGTTTGATGAAGATCTTAGTTTGTTCGGGATATCAACTTATCGAATCTAGTACAGTTGTCTTGGTATGTAAATATGTACCTAATTCTTGAATTTCGAATTTGAATAACCTTCAAAATATCTCTCTACATTCTGTACGTTTTTTCGGTTTGAAATTGTGAGACGAGCTATGATCATGGCTACATGACAAATGGACAATGCAGACTCGACTTCTCGAAGGGTTTTTATGGAGATACGAGATATGTATGCTCAGGGACTCACAACATGTCATCAAGCACATGATAGATATACTGGTCTAATTCAAACTGATTCAATTGGGCCAATTGTTGCACTTGTGCAGACTACTTCGAGGTCTCAATCCCTTATAGAAGGACACACATACGCAGAAGTGAGGTGCGGAGGGAAAAGACCTCGAGTGCGAGCAGTTTCTCTGCCAGTCCATCATGTGGGATCCCCCTCTACTGTAATTGATAAAAATATGGTACCGGGTGTTAGCACCAAATGATTTGTTAGGCCAAGATTTCGTGATAATTTCGATTCAATCTCCACAGATAATAGAGGGTGAGTGTGAGGATGAGGATGAGGCGGTAGAGTCATCTTATTTCGAGATCTACAAGAGAGATATGACATATGTTAATGATCTTCCCACTAGTGTAGACCAGATTGCTGGGAGCGTGTAGCCTACTCAGTGTGTGACTCAAGAGACAACTGTTTCATGTATTAAGGAACTTCTAGTATAACCATTTTGTAGGATAGTCTATCATAGGAGACAGTGACACAGTGCAGAGGCTCCCCAACAAAATCTAGATCCAACCCCTTCTCTCCAACAAAATCCAAATCCCGCACCTGCACGTGAAGGCGATCTGTGCAAATTCCAAATCTGAATATGGCATGAGCTTATTAATTTTTCAAATTTGAGTATCAAGGTAATTTCAATCCAAGACATCCATTTTTTTTTTTTTTCTATGCTTATTTTCTTCAATAAGATTATTTATACTCATTTTCATTTTCCCTCTCACCCTAACTCTTGAGAGTTACTATTATTATGTTATATTTTGAGGAAAAATACTCTACCATACTTTTTTATGTTGTGGCAAAATTTATATTATTATTATTACTTCATATCTGCTAAAATAATAGTGAATGTTGCTTTTGGGACATGTTCAAGCCTATACTATTTGCTAAGATAATGGTGAATAATGCTCACCAGTGGCTGCTATGAATGCTTTACGTATACTAAATAAAAATGGATCCTAAACCTTTTTTAATTAGTTTTTTCTTTAAAATTTTTTAATAATGTTAATACTCTATGTATCTCGGTTTCTTCCCACATTATTATCATGGATGCATTGGAACCGCCTATTGTGTTGTGCTTTTTTTTTTTTTTTGGATTGTCAAATACAACATGATTATCGCGGTTCTATATAGTTTGATAGGTCCATTAAAAAAACTTGCATTCTCCGACGTCAGATAATTTACTCCAAACTTGTTGACAAGGTCTGTAAATATCTTAGATTGGGAGAAAGAAATGTGACAATCAAGATTACACTAAAATATGCATTTCTTTATAGATCTGATCAACAATATACTGCAAATGAGTTAAGCGATGATGATAATATGGAGGTTTTGTAGATGTTGCCAAATGAATTTAAGTTACAGAGCATTTAAATTTATATTAGTTATTCTAAGGTAAGTTCTCAACGCCCGAGCCATTATCTGAAGCACCACCACTAACAAGTTCATTCATGGCAATGCTTAATCAGGTGATGGGTTTAGGTCCTTCGATAAATGAACAACACAATTCATTTTCTCAACTCCTCATGGGCATGAGAGGAGAAAATTTAAACTATATGCATCTCCAAGCATTACACAAGCCAGTGAGAAATACATGGGCAACTTTAAATAATAAAGGAAATAAATTCAATTGGGAGTAATGCTGATATAGTCGAAGTTAGTCATACATCTAAAGGTTTGGGAATTAGATGTAACTTGATTAACTCCAAACATTTTGAGGTTTATACACGAAGTTCAGTACTTGGAACATATCAAAAGGAAGACAACACTCATCATACCACTATTTTGGCACATGGTATAGCATCTCGGTCACATACGGTTACCAGTGCAGTAAATGTAGATTTGATAGTATATACATCTGATGGTGATGGATTCACAAGTTCTGAGGGGCCAATGAATTGGAGTTCTAGAGATGACGATAAGGAAGTAGAGATTCTAGTAAATAGTCATGAGCCCAATATTCCCTTGCAAGGTGATAGAAATACTATAGCAAGGACTTCTAATATTGCATGGGAATCAACAAAATTTTCATTGTTTGATGACGTAGGATTTGGTGCATGAGCTAATGAATCACTTCACGGGTGCTCTATTGATGTCATAAGAAATTGATCAAACATTGACATTGATTTCCAGCTACATATTAGGTTTAAGAACAAGAAGAAAACTATATATGCAATAAGAAAGTTGTCCATTCAAGTTGGGTGGGAATTCAAGATTTTAGAAAGTAAGAGTGACTGTTAGCATGCCAAGTGTAAACATGCAAGTGTTAGCAATCCTTACTCTTGGAATATTCGTATTATACATAAGAAGACTCATGGAGAGTGACAAATAACAGTTTTAAATAAAGAACACACATACATTATTACAGTTATGAATAATGTGTATAGAAACATAGATCATCAGTTTATAGCACAAAATGTGACACACTTAGTTTTAAATGATCCTGAATACCATGTGAGAGATGTTATGCTGAAGTTCAAAAATTGTGAAAGACAAGTTGTTTTTATAAGAAAGTTTGGAAAGCTCGAAAAGTAGTTATGGAACTTGTATATGGTAATTAGCCCTCTACATGGATTCCTCTTCCAAAATACATACTTGCATTGTAGGATTCCAATCCTAGAACTGTTGTAAAGTAGAAACGCCATTGGAATAGTATGGGTGATTTGAAAACTTTTTATTTCCTTTTTTGGACATTCAATCCTTTGATTGTTGGGTTCAAATATTATTGTCCAGTAGTATCCATTGATTAAACCATAATAATATATTTGCTACCTAATATCATCATAATGTTTAAGGGGATTTTTTTTCGAGCAAAATTGTTGGTAACGTCCGCTTGAGATGCAAATAATCATCTCTTCCAGCTTGCATTTGCCATTATGGATGAGAAGTCATTGGAGAGTTGGAGCTAGTTCTTAAACCTCCTATATCATCATATTATTTTTAAAAGACATATATGCCTAATTTCAAATAGACATAAAGGTATAATTAATATTATACGTCAGATGAATGAGTGGTAAGAACATTTGGCTGTTCATTGATATTACCTCGGGCACATCAAGGCAAATTTTCAAACCTTAAGGATAACAATTTAACAAATTTGATGTATGTTGCTAGTCTAGAGTATAAAAAGATCAAGTGTCAAACATATTTAGATGTTATCAGGATCCGAAAGGAAGATGAATTTAACTATTTGATAGAGATTGATTTGAAAAAATAGACTTTGTCATATGATAAAGGACATAAATATGGTTCAATGACGACTAGTTTGTCTGAATGCATGAACAATATGTTCAAGAAAGTAAGATCTCTCCCACTAAAAGTTTTAGCTAAGACTTTATTTATAAAGTTAGTTAAGTATTTTAATAAATATAGAGATGAGGTATCTAATTTAAGACATCCTTTGCCATATGAAATGTGAAAGTCGTATTCTTATTTTGAGAAAAATCTAGAAGGCATGTTGTGACTGAATTTAATGCCTAGGTAGGTATATTTAGGTTCAAAACATCAGTTCAACAAAGGATAGAAGTCCGAATATTTACAGTGTCAATTTGATGGAAAGATCATGTAGTTGCCAAAAGTGGAGCATATATGATATACCTTATTCGCATAGGTTTGCAGCATGTCGTCACAGATATTAGAATCCCATTGACTTTATTTTGGAGTTCTGTAATAGAAAGAATAATGAGTTGACATATGAGAGTCAGTTTTTCCTTGTGGTGGATGAAAAATTTTGGAAGCCTTCAACTTTTATACTTGCATTTCTAGAAGAAATGATGAGGAATCACTACAACAAAAGTCTCTTCTAGCTACACTTTTTTTATGTCATTAATTAAAAGTGTCCCTATAATAATGATATTCCTGACATTTAGAATAAAATGTCATCAAATAAAAAATATCACGTCATTTTTAAATTTAAGCGTCGTCATGTTATATTTTTTCCCCGACATTAATGAATTGCGTCGTAATATTAAAATATTTCTGACACATTTTTAAAAAGTAATATTTAATTAAATAATATCAAATAACGATGACACTTTTTGATGTAAGTGTCGTCTCATTCAAAATTACAGAGACGTTTCAAAATTAATTGTCTAATTTTAAAAAGAATATTTTTGCTGATATTATTTAAAAGTGTCCCTATAATAACGATATTCCCGACATTTAGAATAACATGTCAACAAATAAAAAATAACACATCATTTTTTAATTCAAGCGTTAGCATGTTATATATTTTTCCCAACATTAATGAAAATGTGTCGTAATGTTAAAAAAAAAATCTTACACTATTTAAAAAATATCATTTAATTAAATAATGTCAAATAATGATGACTCTTTTTTGATATAAGTGTGGTTGATTTTAAAATTATACGGACACTTTAAAATTAATTGTCCTTATTGAAAAGGGATTTTTGACCGATATTAATTAAAAACGTCACCATAATATAAATATTTTCGATATTTAATATAAAATATTAAATAATTAAATATTTTGCGACATAAAATAAAAGTGTCGACATATTCTATATATACCCAATATTTGAAAAAAAAATGTCTGAATATAAAAATATTTTCTACATTTTTATTGAAAGAGTAACAATTTATTTACTAATAAGATTTTAAATTTAAAATTTATAAAAGTGTTTCATTTAAAATTTTAAGAATATTTTTAAAATAATTGTCATAATTTTTTAAAAATCTAAAATCCACAAGTGTCTCCAAATAAAGATATTGAGTGAGTCGTTTGTGAAATATGTTGTAACCGTTAACAATATAGAAATTTTAGAACTGCAGGAACGAGTTTCACTGCTGCCACTCTCCTTGTCTCCCTCTCTCACGCCCCTATCACCACCGCCGACCCATCACTAGTTGTTTGCGCGGGCATTGCAGCTGCCGTAGAAGTAAAAACGACGTCGTTACCATCGCCATCACTACTGGAATCGATAGGTTGTTGGCCCATCACTACTAGGTGATGCCCCGGTGAATACGAAATCAGGTTTTAGTCATTTTTTTTATTTGAGCTTGTTATGTTTCTAATTCTGATAAATAATGTGCTAGTGACGAGAACATTTAGAATAGCATGCCTCTGCTTTCTTTCAGTGTTTCTGATTTGAGCTTTGTGCATTTCTGATTTGTGTTTCTGAGTTTCTGATTATGAAGTGGCTGTTTCTGCGTTTGAGCTTTCTATGTTTCTGGGTTTCTTTGAAAAGTTGTTAGAGCTTAGAATTGCAGAGTGGTAGAGAGTTTTAACTCCAATCAACATCTCTTGCATAGTTCAATTATTATGTGCTTTTTTTATTTGAGGTTTCTGCGTTTCTGATTTGAGGTTGCTACGTTTCTGTGTTTCTGGGTTTCTGACTTTCTGATTATGAAATGGCTGTTTTTAGGTTTGAGCTTTCTGTGTTTCATAACTGTGTGAACCATAACTTAACTGTTCTGAAGAAGGATAACTTTGGCATTCATTGTATTGAAATCCTCATGTCTGTGAGAGTTTGTTGGAAGTCTTTGAGCCAAATATTTTGCCTTTTTGACTAGAGGAAGTTTAGTTCTTTTCCACAAGGTTTTTAGTGCTGGTGATGATGGGTTTAGTTAAATGTGTAGATTTGTTGGAAAAGATGTGGTTTTTAAATACACATTATTGTTTCGTCACTTTTCTGTCCTCTGAAAAAATTGTTACTATGAAGGTTTTTTGTTTTTTCTCTTTGGATTTCTCTGGATGAATGACAAATGGAATTCAAAGAGAATGAAAGAGCTTTATTCAGATGAAACTAGTAGAACTTTGTGGCTTAAAGTTTTAGATGAGAATTTCAGTAATTTATGAAAACAAACCAGATGGGAATACGGTTTTATGTTTCATTCTTATCCCATCTTTTTAAGTTGCTTTTGCCTCAAAATTTCTATTCCTCAAATGTTCTTCTCCCTGAATACACTGCATCCAAGATTTATTTATTTTTCCCTATGATTGATTGTATGAAATTTCGACATACCTTGCCTTATTATAAGGGGTTGGACAACCTCAATTCTTGGCCAAAAAGATAAAAAGAATTTCACCGTTTATGTGTTCCTGGTGGCTTGTCAGCAATTTCGACAATTTTTAGTGGCTTGATATACATTGTAGTAATCTTGAAGTAATGTTGGTGTTTTTTGTGTTTGCGATTTCATTTGTTCATAGGGGCTAAATTACTGTGACTTAGTGCTGATAAAATTAGGCAAACAATACCATTACCTTAGCTTTCTTGTCTTAAGGTTGAGAATCATACAATAGGGACATGGTTTGTATATATAAAATGTTCCAATATTTAATCACAACTGCAGTTTTTTTTCTCTCAATTAGCAACTGCAAGGGACCTTTTGGATACTTTGTTTTCACAAGTACATTCCTCCTAAAATGCAGCCTTCAAATGGTTTTTCCTAAGCAATTCCAACTGAAATAGTTGGGAGAAAGATTCATAGAAACATTCATATGTTCTTGGTTCATGTTTTCTGGCATATGATGAAGAATATTAGTGCAAACACCTGGTCTGACATATACTCCCTCATTTTCCTTTGAGATGATTTCTGGTAGGGCCTCCTGTTTTATGAATACTTGGCTCTTTAGTCAATAAAATTAATGGCATCTCATGAGCCTTTGATCATCCATCCAACTAATAAATCTCTCATATTAACAGCTTAATCACTTAGGTTAAACAATATTTTTGTCTCTTCTTTGTCAATTGAATATGTAGGAGAAATTGTACCTTGCTCTTCTTTGAATTTATTTTTGGTATTTTTTTATGTCCACTCAACCAAACATATGCTTCCAGGATTGGTGATTATGGGGCTATAAAAGAATCTAAGCTGTCTACAAGGTCCAAAAACTCATGAAGAGCATAGCTAATGGATTAGGTTTCCTTATTTGAGGTTAACAACTGCATATATAAGATTACCTTCTAGCCATTACATGTGTTGCCATGGCCTGAAGATATGTCAAAAGCAATATATTTCTGCCTTAACTTTAAACGTCACTGAGAAGAAAGTCATCCCATTTTCTTTTTCTTAGTGGTATCTTGTAATGACAGGCCTCAAGGTGTACCAGGTTCTAGATATTCCCATATCAAAAGGGAAAGCTGACAGTACTGAATGTTTGAAGTTAGAAGCTAACAAACAAATATGCTTTTCTTTCAATTTCATTTTTAACACCCTCCAAATGGAAGAAGGGGAAAGTAATTTTCTTCTAAGAAAATAAAATGAGAAATTTTTTCTTTGCAGGTTACCTATTGGTCATTCTGAACCTTTCTGAGGTTGAAAGAAATATTGTAGTAATGATTTGCTATTCTATGTAGCTGTTACTTTTTGATTTCTTATCTTGTCTGGTAGAAAGAATTAGTGGAATGGTGGAACACTGTTTGTGTTTTGTATCCGAACATTCTCTGTGTAAGCTGGGCTGAAAACCAGGCATTTGCTGGACTCAAATGTGCTTTCAAGTTTCCTGGTGTTGTTTTAGTGATCATTCTCAATTACAATTCCCTAAAGTTTGACATGCTGCTACTTGTACTGCATAGGGACTAAGAAATTGTAAATCGTGTCCCTCTTAGGCATCTACTATGACATAATTTGTACTACTTTTTCCTTGCTTGCTTCATAATCTAATTACTTTTGCTTGCAGGAAATCTGTTATATAGATAAATAAGTGACATAATTATACCCAAGTACATCCCTATCATTGGTCCATCATAGATAATCATGGACTTCTGCTTTTAACGTTGATATTGTTAATCTACTGTGATGTTATTAGTTCAGTTTTCTTTCTGTCTCTGCTTTTTCCTTGTATGAATGTAAAGAAAACATAGGCTCCTGACATACTTATAAAAGTTTTAATGTGTTGTTCTGCTGTGAAAATGGTCACGTGGAGAGGCACATATTGTGTTGTTGCATCATTGCGCTTGATGGGATTCATAGAAGAATATATGTTGTCAAAAATTATGTCACCTTGCATTATAGATGTACCAATGCTTCTGGATTGGGGCTTGCAGGTTTGTTCTCATATTCCAAGTTCCCACCATAAGAGAACTTAGCTGCCTTTTTGTGTTGAATTTTTTTAAATGGTGAAGATAGAACTCTCTATGACACTACATCAGTAAAAATAATGTACATCTGAATTGTAATGATAATGGTTGAAAATTTTTCTTGACAAACAGCAGTATTCAAGTTCCAAATTACTTAGTATTTCCATCAGTCTTTCCCTCTTTTCTTAGTTATTTTGTTCCCTCTTTGCTTCTGAACTATGACATTTAGCTAATTGGATGGCCCTTTGGACTAATTTAGCAGCATAGATGTTATTGTGTATTTGTTTTATAATATACTTATCATGTTTCAATTATCTTACATTGGAATCTGAAATGGTCGGGCTTCCCAGCTTTAGTCAAGGACAGTGGTTGAACTTCGGTTCATACATGATTGTAACTGTGTTTTCTGGGTGAGATAGGTAGGAAGTGGGCTGAAGTTGAGAATAACTTTAAGTCCTTTCTCCTGTATTTGGTATGGTTGCTCTTGCTCTTTTAAGCTTCCATTCCACAAATTCTAAAATGCTTAAATCTTCTTTAGGTAAATGCATCTGATGTCATAATCTTGGAGGGAATTCTTGTTTTTCATGGTGGGGATTGGTTTCTCAAATAGCTATATTGCTTTTTTTTTTTTTTTGTAGGTACAATACCTACCTAGTCATTTCCATGTGTGCCATATGAATTCCTATTTTGTATGTAGAATGTCTCTTTTTGTATGTTCTATAGAAATCAACCTAATTGTGTGTTTTCATATCTATTTCCCCCTTATTTTTAGCTGGAAACTCTTCTTAACTTCTCTGTTATTATTACAGTTGTTAGTATCCTATTTAACATTATCCTATGTCACACCTTTGTAGCAAACTCTTAAAATGGGGGCTGAAGTCAAAGGAATCTATCAAAAGAAACTCTGGCAGTATAGTGACACAAACATGTTGCTGAATTGTGAGCTCAATACGTTGAAGAAAAAGATAGAAGAACTCGATGAACAGCATTTGAAAACAAATCTGCTGGCTTTTTCAACTTGATGTTTTCTTTGACTATGAATTGACATTTGTTTATTTAGGATATTTTTCATAGTATAATTGGTCCATTCAGTGTAATGAAGATACTTGAATTAGGACACTATGATTGATTGTGTCATAAAAAAAAAGGACGGAATTGTATTTATGTATCGCTATTTGGGGACATTTATATAATAAAATATTGCCAATTTTGAGACGCAATAAATTTGAAACGTAGCTAGAAAAATAGACAGAATAAAAAATTTGTGTCGTCAATTGGGGGACACTTTAATAAAATGTCATTATATTAACGACATTAAAGAATTTAAGCGTAGTAAATTT
Source organism: Voacanga thouarsii (assembly GCA_026120185.1). NCBI lineage: Eukaryota > Viridiplantae > Streptophyta > Magnoliopsida > Gentianales > Apocynaceae > Voacanga > Voacanga thouarsii. Next base: position 2,360,842 of record JANUWF010002200.1, read on the forward strand.
AGAGACGCCTTTAAAAAAAATGTTGAAAAATTTAGAAATGCTTTTAGGAAAACGTTGGTAAATTTAGAGACGCTTATATAAAAAACATCGGTCCATATAGAAACGCTTATATAAAAAGCGTCGGTAACTTAATTTATCGACGCAAAGTATTTTGTCGTAAAATTTCTTGGTGACACCATTTATAGCAACGCATGTGGCGACACGTTTAAAAGTGTCGGTAAATAATTTTACGACATAATTTAGCGACCCAAAACAATTTTATCAGCATCCATAAATGCTAAGTTTGTTGTAGTGAATGAACTTCCCGACTGTTCATGAATATCGAGGATACCTAGTAATATAAATTATTGCACATTCTACTCTCCCCCAAGATGCAGTAACTATCATAAGAGCGAACATAGAAGGAGAAATTATAGTAATAATAATTTTAGTGTTTCAAGAGTTTAGCTCATTTCTTCATCTATTTTATTTATGTTACTCTTTCATAATATGTTTTATTATATTTTGAATATAATTTCTCTATTGTACTTGTGATATTGGAATATATATATATATATATATATATATATATATATTAAATGATTCAATAGACTAAATATATATTTATTTTAATATTTTTATCGTATTATTGAGCTTAATTATTAAATGTTATCAAATTTTGAGATAATGATTTTGTTATACTTGTAATATTGTTTTATTGTTTTATTGAATTACAAGCTATTTAAGATGATGTGGGAAATATATTTACAGGTTTTGTTGTATTCTGTTAATTTGAGTATTGTATTACAAGTAATTTGTGATGTGGGGAATGTATTTACTTGTTTTTGTTGCATTAATGTAAGTTTGATGGGTAAGTAAAACTTGTAAGACTTGCAAGAAATTGAAGCATTCTGTTCCGTGCAAGTTGCATCCTAAAATGAGACCTCATTTAAAAATGTGACCTTAAGACTTTATTTCTTTTAAAATTTCAAAATTTGTAATTTTTGGTAAAGTAAAAAATTATATTTAGTCCTACATGATCGCATTTTAAAAATGCGACATATTTTTAAATAGTCGCATTTTCAGAATGTGACCTCACTATATTCGGAATTTTCGATGGAACCGCCCCACTATCGAAATTTGGTTCAAAGAGAACCTCTGAAATTTCTATTTATCTTTGATTGTTTAAAGTTAGAAGATAATGATATTGGTGTAACACCCCACTACCTAGGCCCAACAGGGCCGGGGATGTCGCCCCATCTAAATGACAAGGTGTCTTTATACCTAAGTCACACAAACAAAAATAAAAATAATAGTTTAAAAATTGAACCTATTACAACCCAAAAATTCAAGAACAAATCCAAAATAAATTGTTCACTATCATCTTTCAAAGTAACATATAAAATAAACAACATAGAGTCTTCCAAGTAGGCAACAAATCTAGCTACTCATCTCCACAGCAGGACTGACCTGAAAACATGACATAAAACGTGATGAGATAAAAATCTCAATAAGTCCGTATGTACTTTGAGTGTTTCAGGTAAAACAGTTTATGTATGCAAGTTGTAAAAATTATATAGAAGAAAATGCAGGCAAGTAATAAATAAGGATTAAAATAAAGAGTGGCGTTTTGCTTTTCAAACCATACATGTGCACAATAAATATAACCACTCAAATGGATAGCCATGGATGACCACACGTTGGGCCCCATGACCATATAACGGTCAAAATGCCACACTTTATGCAGACCGACAAAAAGGTAGGTGATCGGCCTACCGGGTAAGATACTCCTCCTTCTCTACACCCAAACATACCGATTGTTCACCCCAGAAACACACAGTCCACTTGACTGAAACTTGCTAGCTCGGACCGGCATGACTAAGTAATACTGTCGCTTCTCTAAGTTGAATTCATATTCTGGAGGTGACCTCCTGCCAGAAGACTCGCTCTTACTATTCAAAACTAGTACTACTAGCCTACCCCTATTGAGTACTCAACATTGATTGTCCTACTTGGGAGAAACGGTTAAAACATTGCTTTACTTAGAAATAGCAATTAAGGGTTTCTAAAATTCATGTCAAAGTTGGTTTTTAGAAAGAGTTTAGTGTTTGAGCAAAACTGCTTATTTGATTTTCAAATGATTTGTTTGACTGAACAAGAGAGGAAACAATTCTTAATTGCCTTTACAAAATGAGTGTCCATACACTTCGCGTTTGGCTTGCCATAGTAATCTTTTGTCATCAAATAAGTTTATGCAGGAGCTTACCTGATCCTTTGCTTGCAAATTCACAAATCTTCCAAAGCTGACATAACCCCGCCTAGGGTAAACACAAGTCATATGGTTATATTCAAGCTATACTTGCTTCCATAAATAATCTTAATTCAACTTAGTACAATCATGACCCTAATGTCCTAAGTTATAAGGCTAGATGATAAAGGGTTTTATAAAATAAGTCTAGCTTGATAAGTGAAAATAACTAGGGGTTGTAAAATAATTATTAACAAGTTATAGGTTCAAATACAAATTTTGAGTGTTGTTATTAATAAATAAATTAGGGTTTAATTAATGAAGAATCTTAAGTCCTAGATGATATTGTTAAAATAAATAATAAATTATTACTAATCTCTTAATTAATAATTAGTAGATAGAAAATAATTAATAAATAAAATTAATAATAAATAAATTTTATTAAATTTTGGTCAATAGATAATAAATAAATTTCAATAGTATTTATGAATATATGACCTACAAGATTAATATTTTACTTATTATTATTATTTATATAAAAGGCTTTATGTATTATTATTATTATTATTATTATTATTATTATTATTATTATTATTATTATATATATTTATATATATTATTTTTAATAAAAGATATCATTTATTTGGCTAAAATATTACTATTCCATTTAATACTCCAATTCCAAAGCTTCCTATGGTTTTCGAAATTTTGAAGGAAAATATAATATTAGTCTTAATTAACGTAATAAATTGGCCGATTAAAATAGCTTAGGATCAATAAGGTCATGATCATAATTTTCCTATTGCTAACAAGGATCATGAACATATACTCCAACATCAATCAACAAACTATTCTATTCATGAATAAAGGCTTAAATCCATACCTACTATCACATGGTCAAATCTCTACTAAGTATAATCGTATTCATGGCTTCAATGAAAACAAGAACATAATACCCTATTCACCAAATGTGACATAATATCCAGCATGCTTAAACATCCATACTCACTCAAGACATGAAGAACATGCATTGATCCACAAAAAATATCATAAAACTTAACCATGGCAAAACATCCTCATGCTCCAATCTCAACTCCTTCATACATAAGCACATACTCAATCCCCAATCATATTCTATCATTTTCTAACAACATCTAAGAGACATGATTTTAGAATTAAAGAGGTGGTTAAAGAGAAATACTTAGTTGATGACTATTTCGATGAAGGTTTAAGGAGATCCACACGCTTGGGAGGCTTGAACCGTCCAAGAGAGAAGAAGAAAAACAGTCATGGTTGTAGCAACCATTTTGGCCGAGAGAGAGAGAGAGAGAGAGAGAGTATTAGTATATTATGTTAAATATTGAAGGAAAAAAGATGAACAAAATCGTTCTTGGTTATCTTGATGGTGTTCTTGAGACTTCAAAAAAAATTCTGGTTTTTGATCCGATTGCAAATTTTTGTTTTCAAGATTTGATGTTATAAAATCCAGAAATGGACTCTAGGTGGTGAGTAGGCGTGATCTGAAGTTTTTGGAAGGGATTGGAGGTGTTTAGAGTGGTCTTAAGCTTGAAGAAAGGTAGTATGTGTTCTTGGTGTTCTTGGAGAAATGGAGAGAATTGGAGAGAACGCTGGACGAAATACTGAAGGGATTTGGCCGAATGATTGAAGAATTCTTGTGATTTGATTTTCAGATTAGGGAGAAGAGGAAAATCTCTTTGTTTGAATTTCAAATGGAGTAATTCATGGAGTGTTTTAAGGTAGAAGATATGGTAATGTAGTTTGATTGATGGAGGTTCTTGGAAGTTACAATGGCCGACTGGTTTTGCTGTGGTTTTGCTGAAATGAATGAAGGTTGAAGAAGCTATAGGTTGGCCTAAATTCTGAATGCAATGGTGGGAGAATTTCTGGTTATTTGAAGCTTAATCCAAGGGAGTTTTCATAGAGCAATTGCTGGAATTTTGAATTTCAATTGAGAGCTTGATTAGAGCAATTAAAGGAGGAATTTGAGGAGTGGCTATGGAGTCTAATCATGCAGGTCAATGGAGGGGGTAATGAAGTTCAGTTTATAGCTGATTAAGGTTAACTTCACAAAAATTTGAAGTGATTTTCGGATAAGACTTGAAGAGAGAGTAAGGCTAAAATTTTTCTGGTTGGATATTCGAATAGTTTGCTGGAAATTGTTGTGCAATTTTTTCTGTAATGTTTTAACCGATTTGCAGAGAGTTTGGGGAGGTATTGGAGGGTCCTTTAAGGTTGCTTTCCAGCCTTCTTTATGAAGGAAAGGCAGAGGTAATCCACTAGTTTGAAGAGTAGAAGAAACAGCTTGTTTTTGGACTGTTAAACATTAAAGCTGTCCAGAATTTTTTTCTGGTTTACACAGCTTTGTGTAGTCCGGTTTTTGGCAAAGGATTTCAGTCTTCAAGCTGATCAAGTTGGCCAATTTTCTGGCAGTATTTGAGTAAGAAAAATGGTTGAAATTTTTGAAGACTAGACTGTCCAAGAACCTGGAAAATTTTCAAATTGCTTCCATGAAGAAGATGAATACTATGGAGTAGAGTTTGAAGGTACAACCATGGAGATTAATTCTCTTGGGAACCTTCTTTAACTCCCTCCCTATTTTCAGTCAAAATTCTATCCTCTAAGAGCCATTTTCAAAATTCCAAGGTCAATAGACCTTGCTAAATTTTCTAGAATTAAAATATGGATTTGGATTAATTGAACAAACTTAATTGATAAATGATTTAAGGTAAGTTAGGGAATAAAAAGACATGAATCCCTTAAGAATTCTTTTAGGGTATAAAAATAGGATCAGGACATTCTCTTCATGTCTCCCTTAGGACAACATTCCTATTTCTAATTATGGAATGCAATGGACGAAAAATTCAACCTTAAATAAAATAAAAATAATTATGATAAAACTTAAATGATGGGATTTGAACTCAAAGCCTTAGAGATTAATTCCAAAACTTTAACCACCAAACCACAACAACTCTTGTTCTTATTTTCTCTCCCAAATATTCTTCCTATTAAACCTTCAAGCTATCTCCCTATTTTGACCTCAAAAAATTTACCATTTTACTATTCCTACTCAATAAATACAACTAAGCCTTCTAGACTATAAATTATAATTCTAAAGCACATAAAATCATTTCAAAATATATTTATGCATGCAAGAAAATATGATATGCACCCCGACCCCCTTACTCTAGGGTTGGCTTTGGATAGGGTTTCACAATTGGGCTTTGATTGTTTTGCTTTTTTCTTACCTGGGATGTTCTGGTTTTCTTAAATATCCACATATGTATTGAATATGTTCATTTGTTTGTTTGATTTATCTCTTTCTACTCTTGATTAATGTCCCTGTATTTATTAGTGTGTGTGTGTGTGTGTGTGTGTGTGTGTGTGTGTGTGTGGAGACTGAAATAGAAGTGGAAGAACTGGAAAAAGATTTTTATTGTAAAGAAAAAATTAAGTAAATTTAAGTTTTCTGAGACTTTGAGCTTTGGTTTCTGGGTAAGTAGTTTTGTTTTATTTGATTTCCTTGGTTTATTTAAGTTTTTTAGTGAAGATATGAGTTTGTGTTGGGTTGTTGAATTCGTTAAAAATGGGTTCGTGCAGTGGAGGAATTAAGTTATGATATCATTTGATTTATCTTTGATTGTTTGAAGTTAGAAGATAATGTTATTAGGCTTTGATTGTTTTGCTCTTTCCTTTCCTGAGATGTTATGGTTTTCTGAAATATCCACATGAGTATTGCATCTGTTTGTTTGTTTGATTGATTGATTGTTTTGTCCCCTCCCTCGAACTCTTCAATTTATACAGAAATGTAAGAGTGTGCTTAAGTGAATTTGTATGATTTTATGTATATGTTTGCATGTAAGTGTGTATACATATGTTTCTGTGAGTTATTGTACATGTGTGAGAGGTAATTAAGAGTTAGGATTGTATTTCTTGGATTTTGATAAGTGGATTTCTCTAAGTATGGCTGGATTGATTTTCTATCATTTATTGCGGCCTGCATTCCCCAATTCAGTTTTTTCAATTCTTCATGTGCATAAATTGTTGAAATATTATGCCTTCATTTCTTTTGAGAAAGATGATTAGTGCCCTACTGCACATTTAAAGATAGAATTTTTAACCTTCTCACTTAACATGGTTCTCTATTCTGCTCTGTTGAAATTTTGCTTTCTTCAACTTTTTTACCTACTGATGGTTTGTGCTCTGATATTAATGAACTATGATAGAGTTTTTTGAATAGTTGTTTGACAACATACTTTAATATATGTATAGAGATAATTGTAAGCATGCTTAAGTAATGTTTTCAAACAGTCTTGGATAAATGATAATAGAGAATATGAAAAAAAAAATGGCAATCTTGGATATGGTGTTTTAGAATAGAGAATGTTACTGGACTTGGAATCTTGAAATGTGGTATTTGTCACCTTATTTTAGTGACACTAGATGGTTTTATCCCAATCATGATGTGTCAAGCACAACTTTATAAAATTCCAAACAAATATAATGATAGCATGAATCTAAAAGAGAAAGGAAAATCTCAAAAAGGAACTCAATTTAGATAATACAGTTTTATTCACTTTGTTTGAGTTCTTTTTATTCAACTTATTATTGTGCCATACTACTATTGTCTTGGTTAATATAGTAGCTAAAGATATTAATGAGTGGGAGCGTAGATGTAGTATATACTTAGATTTGCATTATATTCACTTACTTTTTTTAAAAAAATAACTTTGTCCAAAAAACTTCAGCCTGCAACAATGAATGTTCTTGTGGGGTAGAGGAAATTATCAAAAAAAATGTAATAAGGGGTTGTGTTGGTGATAATAAAAAATAAAAATATTTGAAAAATAAAAAATATGATTGAGATAAAATCTTAAAATTATATATTATTATATATAATATTTCTTAAATTATAGAAAAATAAAAAAATTATCCCGAACAATGCAACCCTACCTTTGCATATGCTGTCTGAAAAAAGAATTTTAGTAAGTAGAAGAGAGTGCGAGAAATTAAAGAAAAAATGCAGTGATGAAAACAACAATGCCTGTGGAAAAAACTAATTCTCTATTCACAATGATTAATAACATTATTGCGCTATGAATCACTAACATTTTGCAACAAATACAACTTCTCATTCAAAAAGATTTCCCTAAACAAATACTAGCTCCATTCTACTTATGGAGTTTTTAGATTGCACGGATATAGTTGGACAATAATAAAAAATTATCATTTCATGATAAAGTACAATAATAAATAGGGATTGATAGAATTCAAATTATTTAAATTTCTGAAACACATGATTTTGAAGAATTTGTTGAGTTTTAAGTCCAAAGAAATGATGCAGAAAATATTTTAAGGCTTAGAATTTTAACAAATTAAATTCAGAAAATTAATAGATTATGATGAACAAAATAATTTAAATAACAGAAACAATTAGTAATCTCCAACAACATTCGGACCTCTTACCTAGTTTTAATAAAGGAGAAAATATAACAAAAGGGGGTAAAGTGGCAACAGGACTACATTACACACAAAATACACGTGTCAAACTACCAGGTTCGTGAATGTAATATTCCTTTTAAGCTATCCACGGACGTCATTACTTCTTTTCCTTTCCTTGATCACAAAAAAGAACACTGAGTCTTTTAATTCTAGGAGACAACAAAAACAATCGCCAATACCATTATGAGGTCATACCATGTCATCTCCTTCCTTAATAAACCATTTATCTTCCAAAACACAAGCAAGCCCTCACCACCATAGAAGGTCACTTGAGATAAATTCTTGATGCTGCATTACATATGAACAGAAGTTCATCAATGAAATAATGTAGCTAAAAATAAAAAGTGGCATCATAATAACAATATCACAGAAATGAGATATACGGAGTACAAGCATGAGGTACATATTTGCCTATTCTTTCTCAGAGGAAAAAATTGCAGATAATAGGTGTTGGAATATATACCCTCTAGATTAGTTTATCTGATATAATTATCGAATTTATTAATAAAAGAATTTATTCTCAAAATTTATTTGTGAATTTATATTTTATTTGTGCACAATTTTTATTTGGAAATGACCTATTATGTTTAAGTAAGTGATCCATATAAATGGTGGTCTTTCACAGTAAGGTATGAATCACAGGTTACTTAACACATAAATGTTTGTTCTTAAATGATTAATAAGAATGGGAATCTCATCATGTATAGGTTATTATGTTATGAATTCCAAATGGAGAATAGCTTACCTTTAGCCAGTAAGTAGTCCACTCGCTTCATAGCATGAGCGTATTTTGAGTACGTAGAACAAGACTTGTAATAGTAGTTTCTAAAAGTACTATTTAAAAGAAATCCAAACTATTCTTACTACAATGTGGACTAATACTCTACCACTTGAGTTTTAGTTGGTAGTCTGTGTTGGGATGTATGCCCTCTTAGAGTAGGTTTCTAATATAAAAAATTGAATGTTTTAATAAAAGAATTTATTTTCAGAAATTATTTGTGAATTTAAAATTTTATTTGTGCACAGTTACGTTTGGAAAAGACCCATTGTATTTAAGTAAGTGGTCTATGTGAATAGAGGTCTTTCACAACAAGGTATGGATCACGGGTTACTTAACACATAAACATTTGTTCTTAATCGATTGATGAGAATGTGAATCTCATCATGTCTAGGTTATTATGTTGTGAATTCTAAATGGGGAATGGCTTACCTTTAGCCAGTGAGTAATCCACTCATTTTACGATATAAGCGTATTTCGAATACGTAGAACAGGATCTGTAGTAGTGGTTTCTAAAAATACTATATGTTAGAAACCTAAACTACTACCGCTACAGCGTGGACTAGTACTCTACGACTTGAGTATGAGTTAGTGGTCTGACGAAGTTGGAAGCATATACTTTGATATGCTATAGTTGAGGTTCTATCGTAGGACCAATATACTTGCATGCTGGGTATGTGTGACTAGTTAGTTAAGATAGACTTGTACAATATAGTTTCTATACTATATCGTCCATTGTGATTGTCTGAATGATTTAAATATCTAGGGCTTTGGGAAACATGATTTGGATGTTTGCTTTAAGGTAACTTCCTTGGAAAGCGAAAACAATCCAGAAAGATTATTGGGCTAGAGGTCTAACGATGGTAGATGTCATTTAGAGAGGTGTTAGTAAACTTCTTCCTCTCTGAATGTAAGGCGATGTATAGAGGGGTATTTTAGTCATTACACTTGTAGGTCGGAGACTTTGCTAATGCAGCATTGTCCTTGGGGTCAATATTTCCTTATGGTGATATTAGGAAATATATAAAATATAAAATACAGCTATTTATATTACAATGGTATTTTGGTCATTTTAGTAGCCAATGCGGTGTGTCTATTGGTCCCTAGTATAGACTGTGAGTCCTAATTAAATATGGGCTAAGGAATTAAATTAAATTAAATAGAATTTATTTTATTTAAGTAGTCTGATTTAATTATTGGGCTATAATAAAATAAAGGTCCATAGAGAGAAAGAGAATTAATTAAATTAGTTTAGTGTATTAATTAATTATTCAGGGCTTTTGCCAAGCTTGAATAATTAGGGATTAATTTGGGACTAAACTGATATAGGTTTATTTAATTGGACGGGTTTATTTGGGTTGAAAAAATTAATTATTTGTTAGGCCATTAAGTAGGTTCTAACTAAAATAATTAATTAAGTACAAAAGGTTAAACTAAGAGTCCAATGACCCAGTCCAGTTTAACCTAGGGTTTTATTTAGGTTAAACAAGAGGATTGGAAACAACGTCGTTGTAACAGAACACACAATCTAAGAAACGGCTGCTTCTCTGTGGAAAAGGCCAGGCGTCTCTCTCTCTCTCTCTCTAGAAAAATTTCCTAGCCTGTTAGTTGTTCACCAAAAGGTCGTTAGGCAGGCCATATACTGGAAGACCGAGAGTTCGGTGTTCACATACATGCAATGGCGGAGTAAGAGGCTTGCAAGAATCGCATCAGAGGCTTCTATGAACACACCTACCCCGGTTGCGCACGTTCCGGTCCAGCCACTTTTGAGAACCAGAAGGAGAAGTAAAAATTTTAAAACCTCAGGATTTGGACAGGGCGCAACTGGTGCCGGCTAGGGCAGCCGGAGCCGGCACCGGCCCTGCCCTGGAATCCCTATTCTTGTTTTTCCAATTTTTTTATATTCACTTTCGCTACGTGCCTTCTGTTTTCCTGCTTTTTGTGCCTTCAGTCTAATGAAGCTAGAAGCATATACTTTAATATATTGTAGTTGAGATTCTTTTATAGAACCAATATACTTGTATGTTGGGTATATGTGACTAGTTAATTAAGACAGACTTGTACAAGATAGCTTCTACGCTATATCACCCCTTGTGACTGTTCAAATAATTTAATTATCCAGGACTTTGGAGAATATGACTTGGATGTTTACTTTAGGATAGCTTTCTTAAAAAGTAGAAATATTCTAGGAGCCGTGGATCATTAGATTAGAGGTCTAAGGATAATAGATGTCTTTTAGAAAGGTGTTAGTACCCTTCCTCTCTCTAAATACACGACGACGCGTAGAAGGGTATTTTAGTCATTATACCTGTAGGTCGAAGACGTTGCTAACGCAGTATTGTTCTTGGGATCAATATTTTCTTATGATGATATTAGAAAATATTTAAAATGCAAAATATAGTTATTTATATAGTAAGGACATTTTGGTCATTTTAGTAGCTAAGGTGATGTGTCTTTTGGTCCCTGAAATGGCCCTTTTAAGTCATGAAAGATTTGAGCTAAGGAATTGGTCTTGATATTTATGGGTTTTATTTTATTTTATTAGTCTAATTTATTATTGGACTATAATAAAATAAAAGGTCCGAGAGAGTTTTTTTTTATCTAATTTAATTGGTCAATTAATTATTCAGGGCCCAAGACCGAGATTAAATAATTAAGAAATTAATCTGAATATAAACTAGATAAAATATATGAAATTTTATATTGGTCTATTTGAGCTTGTTAATAATTTATTCGGCTGTTTAATGAAGTTTAGAAAATAAATAATTGAGATTTATTATTTATGGGTGTTCAAGTCGAAGAATAAATATTTTTATCTGGCCCAATGAATAAGACCAAGGAAAAAATAAAATTAAAAATTTTATTAATTTAATTAATTAATTAATTAATTAACAACACAAAATAGAACCCGTGTTATTTCGCGTGCAAGATAACAGAAAGTATGGAAACTTTCTGTTTGTACGCAGACGGATTACTCTCTCAAGGTGTGGAAATGAAATAGGAAATGAACCTATTATTGTTTCATTATTTTCATTAGGCAGTCACAGAGAAAACCACATTGTTCATATCAGAGAACCAATTCACAGAGAAACGGGGTTTGTGAAAAATTTCACAGGAAAGAAAACGTATTACAAATCTACTTCTTTAAGCCTTCACCAGCTGTGCCACGGGCACCATTTCAGAAGATTAAAAGTTTCGCGTGGATGAGATGCAGTAAACATTTATAAAGACGTGAGCCACTAGCCTCAAATATCATTATACAAACACCTACACCAGTGCGAAGAGGACTATTTAATCACAAAGGTAAATTTTTTATTTTAATGATTTTTGCCATTTTAAGCCTTCAATAGGAAGGGGAGGAAATGTGGAGTTGTACAGCAATATGATGAGGAATGCAGCCCAGAGGTATAAACTAACAAAGTGGGGGAAACACTTGAAAACATTTCTAAAATGGCAAAAATAGCTTATTGTTATGATATATTGTGAATTAGTGGAAGCTCCACTAATTATGGATTTTTATGGATTCCCATCATTTAGTGGAGACACTACTAATTAAGATTAGCAGAAGATGATGTATTCCATGATGTATTATGGAAGATGATGTATGTCATGATGTATTCCACTTATGAGAGCTCTATAAATAGAGCTATTCTCTAAACTTGGAATACACCATTATTTTGTGAAAGAAAGATTAGTGAAAGAAAGATTAGAGAAAATTGTGAGAGAAAAGAAAGAGAAAAATTCTTGTACAAAGAATAGTTAGAATTTTATTAGTGTGTAGTGTGAAGATTTTATTCTAACACTACCATAATTTTATAACACTTTATCAGCACGAGACTCTATCGAAGTATTGAAGGTTATAATCACGATAATACTATTGAAGTGTTCTTGAACAAAAGAGGAAGGTAAGTACTTTTTCTATTTGATTTTGTATCCACATGGCAAATCTTACCAAACTCGAGTTCGCAGCTCTTGATATTCTGGGAAAAACTATTTATCTTGGATACTAGATGCTGAAATACATTTAGCTACAATGGGTCTGGAAGATACTATTGTAGAAGGAAATCCATCATCATCACAAAATAATGCTAAAGCTATGATTTTTCTCCGTCATCATCTTCATAATGACTTAAAGGTTGAATATCTTACCGTGAAAAATCCACTTATTTTGTAGACTAATTTGAAAGAAATGTTCGATCACCAGAAGATGGTCGTCCTTCCAAAGGCACGGTATGACTGGATGCATTTGCGATTACAAAATTTTAAATCTGTTAGTGAGTATAATTCTGCTATTTTTAAAATTAGCTCGCAGCTAAAACTGTGTGGAGAAAATATTATTGATGAGGATATGTTAGAAAAAACTTTTTCTACTTTTCATGCCTCGAATGTGCTCCTGCAACAGCAATATCGAGAAAAGGGATTCAAGAAATATGCAGAATTGATATCTTGTCTTCTCGTAGCTGAGCAAAATAATGAGTTATTAATGAAAAATCATGAAACTCGACCAACAGGTTCTACTCCATTCCCGGAAGTAAATGATGTTAGAACTCGTAATTTTGGCCCTGAAAGTGGCCATGGCCGTGGCCGTGGTCATGGGTATGGTCGTAGACACGCTCGATATTTCCCTTATCACAATCATAATCAAACTGTGAGAAATACTGGCCACCTGAAGTGGAACAGAAAAAATCATAAGGGAAAAGAAAAAGAAATTGAAGAAAAGCATGAAGATATATGTTATAGATGTGGCATGAAAGGTCATTGGTCACGAAACTGTTGTACGGCTAAGCATTTAGTTGAATTGTATCAAGCTTCATTGAAAAATAAAAATGTGGAAGCAAATTTTTCTCAACATCCAATAAATGATGCTGAGGATGATGATATTGATCCTAAAGATCTTAATATCAATATTACCCATATGGATGTATCGGATTTTTTTGAACACCCAGACGGTAGGATAGACCATTTAATTGGTGATGGCAGTGTCCAGAAGAACTAAAGCCTCACCCTGATATTTTTGTATTTTCATTTTCATTCTATTCTAATAATATTTACGTTTGAATATATATATTTGTATTCAGATGACTGTTGTTAATGATGATGTATGCATTATTGATAGTGAAACTACACACACTATACTAAAAAATGAAAAATATTTTTCTGATCTCAAAATGGGAAAAATAAATATTTATACAATAAACGGTAGTGCAAATGTGATTGAGTGCTCCGGAAGAGCTAGTATATTGTTGCTTAAAGGAACAACAATTATTATTGATAATGCACTATTTTCCTCAAAATTCAGAAGAAATTTATTGAGTTTTAAAGATATCCGCAAAAATGGGTATCATGTTGAAACAAATGAGGAAAATGGGATTGAGCATCTTTTTATTATTCAAATGCATTTGGGTTAGAAATCTGTATTAGAAAAACTGCCGTCTTTTTCTACCGGCCTATATTTTATAAAAATACGTACAATTGAAATTAATCATCTAGTAAATCAGAAGTTTACTGATCCTATTACTTTTAGCATTTGGCATGACCGGTTGGGTCATCCGGGATCTACCATGATGAGAAGAATCATTGAAAATACACATGGTCATCCTTTAAAAAATAAAAGGATATTAACATCAGAAAAATTCGCATGTACTGCATGTTCCCTAGGAAAATTAATTGTTAAACCATCACCAGTAAAAGTAGGAGCTAAAAGTCTTACATTTCTCGAACGGATTCGCAGAGATATTTGTAGACATATTGATCCACCATGTGGACCGTTCAAATATTTTATAGTCTTAATTGATGCATCATCCCGAGGGTCACATGTATGTTTATTATTTACTCGCAACCTGGCATTTGCGAGATTACTTGCTCAAATAATTAAATTACGAACACAATTTCCTGACCATCACATTAAAAATATCCGTTTGGATAATGCTGGTAAATTTTCATCACATGCTTTTGATGCATATTGCATGTCAATTAGGATTAATGTTGAACATCCTGTAACTCATGTTCACACACAAAATGGTCTTGCTGAATCTTTGATTAAACGATTACAATTAATTGCTTAATGAAAACAAATCTCCCAACATCTGCCTGGGGACATGCTATTTTACATGCTGCAACACTTGTATGCATAAGATCAGCTAGTTATCATAAATTCTTTCATTTGCAATTGGCTTTTGGGTCAGAATCAAATATTTCTCATTTAAGAATTTGTGGGTGTGCTGTATATATTCCAATTGCATCAAACCAACGTACAAAGATGGGTCCTCAAAGAAGAAAGGGGATATACGTTGGATATGATTCTTCCTCTATTATCAGGTATGTTGAACCCCTGACAGGAGAGTATTCACAACAAGATTTGCTTATTGTCATTTTGATGAATCATTATTCCCTAAATTAGGGGGAGAACCAAAATAGTATAAAAAGGATTTTACTTGGACAACATCATTAAATTATCTTGATCCGCGCATAAGCGCATGTGAACTTGAAGTTCAAAAGATAATTCATTTGCAAAGCGTTGCAAATCAAATGCCAGACGCTTTTGTTGACTTTAGAAGAATTACAAAATCCCATATTCCAGCTATAAATGCTCCTATTCGAATTGAAGTTCCAGCAGAACAAAATATTATACCTATAGCTGCTGAGTCAAAAACACGCCAGAAGCGTGGCCGACCTCTTGGTTCTAAAGATAAAAATTCTCGAAAGAAAAGAGGATTAAATGGTCTAGAAGATCATATTGAAGAAAAGAATGATAAAGACCAAGAGAGAACTGATAACAAAGAACCAGAAGTTGATGAAAGTAACACTGAAATTTCTATCAATTATACCACTTCCGGTAGAAGTTGGAATCGGATAGAAACTATTATTGATAATATATTTGCATACAATATATCTCTTGATGTTACACAGGATAATGATGATCCTGAACCAATATCAGTTGATGAATGTCGGCATAGAAAAGATTGGCTGCAATGGAAAGATGCGATTCGATCGGAGTTAAATGCACTGACAAAACGTGAAGTCTTCGGACCTGCAGTCGGAACACCAAAAGGTGTAAAACTTGTTGGCTACAAATGGATATTTGTACGAAAGCGCAATGAAAAGAATGAAATCGTACGATATAAAGCACGGTTAGTAGCCCAAGGTTTTTCACAAAGATCAGGTATTGATTATGATGAAACTTATTCTCCTATTGTTGATGCTATTACACTCCGATATCTTATCAGTTTGGCAGTACATGAAAAGATAGATATGCTCCTATTAGATGTTGTCACTGCTTACTTGTATGGAAATTTAAAAAATGATGTTTACGTGAAAATCCCCGAAGGATTTCATATGCCTGAAGCATATAATCATTATCCTCATGAAAATTACTCCATCAAGTTGCAGAAATCATTATATGGCTTGAAGCAATCTGGGCGCATGTGATTCAATCATCTTAGTGAATATTGATTAAAAGCGAGATTTAAAATGACCAGGTATGTCCATGCATTTTTATTAAGAAATCTGGTTCTAAATTTGTGATATTAATGTTGATGATTTTAATCTTATTGGAACTCTTGAAGAGCTCCAAGAAACAATTGATTATTCAACATTAAGAATGGCCGTAAAATTATACTTTGCCTTGGTTTACAAATTGAACATTTGGCAAGTAGAACATTTATTCAACATATACAACAAAAGTTCTAAAAAGATTTAACATGGACAAAGCACATCCATTGAGTATTCCAATGATCGTCCGATCCTTTCCGACCTCAAGAAGATGTTGAAGAACTTCTTGGTCCTGAAGTACCATATCTCAGTGCAATTGGTGCATTGATGTATCTTACTAACAATACACGACTTGATATTGCCTTTGCTATCAATTTATTAGCAAGATTTAGTTCTTCACCAACATGATGACATTGGAATGGAATTAAACAAGTCCTTCGATATGTCCAAGCAGCTACTTCATCAAATTATGCTGAAATTATAGCCATTCATGAAGCAAGTCGAAAATGTATATGGCTAAGATCCATGATTTATTATATCCGAGAAAGTTGTAGATTATCATATATCAGAGATATTCCAACTCCTCTTTATAAAGATAATGCAGCTGGCATAAGCATAATTACGAGAAGGATATATTAAAGGAGATCGGATACAACATAGGTCATCAAACTCTAGAAGAAAGGTGAAATTGATGTGCTACAAATTCGGTCATGTGACAACCTCGCAGATATTTTCACGAAGACTTTATTGACTGCAACATTTGAGAAGTTGAGATATAAAATCGGTATGCGTCGGTTTAAAGATTTAAAGGAATCATCTCATCAGGGGGAGTAATAAACAGACATATAGAATAATGTACTCTTTTTCCTTCACTAGATTTTTTTTCCCATTGAGTTTTTATCTAGTAAGGTTTTAACGAGACATATTCTTTATGTAATAGATGGACATCCAAGGGGGAGTGTTATGATATATTGTGAATTAGTGGAAGCTCCACTAATTATGGATTTTTATGGATGCCCATCATTTAGTGGAGACACTACTAATTAAGATTAGTAGAAGATGATGTATTCCATGATGTATTATGGAAGATGATATATTCCATGATGTATTATAGAAGACGATGTATGTCATGATGTATTCCACTTATGAGAGCTCTATAAATAGAGTTATTCTCTAAACTTGGAATACACTATTATTTTGTGAAAGAAAGATTAGAGAAAATTGTGAGAGAAAAGAAAAAGAGAAATTCTTATGCAAAGAATAGTTAGAATTTTATTAGTGTGTAGTATGAAAATTTTATTCTAACACTACCATAATTTTATAACACTTATAATTTTATAAAAATGAGAGGCAACACCACCAACCACCTGCTCAAAGGAAAAAATGTGCGTGAAGAATTTAATCATTATTCACATACTTGAGAAGCATATCACAACTCATCCCATGAACTAACAATGCAACCGCATAGAGATAGGAACATATTTTCAGTTGAGAAACACTGATACCATTTTTCTAGAAGGCTACAGTTAGAGAGACACGAATTTAATCACAACGAAATAGTAACACACACTAATATTTTTTAAAATATAAAGAAAGAAGGTTATCTAAGTCTTAGCTACAACAAAGGAAACTATCTCATGTACTTTACTTTCACCTAAAACAGAACAAAACATATGGTAGAAATCTTATTCGTGTGAAATTCTTAAGGGTATTGATCAGAATGGTCCCATTTTGGGCCATTCCTCTTCAACTGGCCCGCATCAGAAAAACTGCCTTAAAATGGCCTAAATGCACATCATTAAAACAGGACGCATTCTCTCTAATGCATTCTTAATAGCCTTTTCCTTCTCCAATTCGTTCGCCGCTACTGCTCGTCTCTAATTCTCCTCCGGCGCTCTACTGCTCATCTCCAATTCTGCAAATTGCCTCTATTAACATAGGTTTCCTTGCAAATCACTGCCGCCGCCGCCGCCGCCGCCGTGGGTTTTCTTATGCAAATTGCGCCACAAGATTTGTGCAGAGGCTTGGTACAAGATTAAGGGAAACAAGTATGTGCAAAATCCAAATATATAAACTTTGTTTCGATGAATTCAAGGTATATTTTGTGTTTCTAATTTCTACCAATTTGTTAATTATAAAGTGTCAAGGTTATGACTCTGCCAAGATTTTTTCTTTCTTGTTGGTGGCATATGTGGAATTTCTTCTAAATTTTACCTTTTTGCCTCCTAGTTTGAGTTGCTAATCTGGATACCATATCAATTGGTTAAACTTTTAGCATGATTTCTATATACACCTAAGCTCGTAGATGGTTAATTGTTGACGGAATTTAGACGGCAATCGAAAGGATCGGTGAAATATGAAACAGACAATAGTAGAGTCTTATGGCATACCCCTAAAACTTTCTCTCTCCACCTTTCTCCCTCCCTCTACAGCAGTCTTCGTCTCCTTCCCTGCGTTTTGCAAGGCTTGGCCAGATCAGAGCTTTGGATCCTTCCAGAGCTCTAATTCTGGCCAAAGTTCTTGCCTTTTTGTGATTTTGGTGGCCATGCCCCTTTTTTTTTCCTCAAATCACATCTAGCTTTCTTGCTTATTTTCGCAGTGGCAGTTCCCGACCCAATGGTATGGGTTTCTTTGTACTCTACTGCCTGGAGGGTAGTTTTTACCCATTACCTCTGGCTTTTGCTGTGTATGTAACTTTTATGATAAATATATTTCACTTACTTCGCCAAAAAAAAAAAAAAGATAATAGTAGACTTTACCTTTTTTATTATGGTGAAAATGTTACGTGAAAGTAGAGTTGTAAATGAATCGAAATAAAAGTTCTTTCGTGTTCGAATAAGACTTATTTGTTTATTAAATGAATGAACTCGAATATAAATTCGAGTTCGAATAATAAACGAACGAACTCGAATATATTCGCGAACATATTCAAATGTTGGCGAACATATTATATATTTTTAAAAATTAATTATATTTTATAATATTAATATTTATTCTAAATAAATATTATATTATAATATTAATATTAATATTAATTATATTCTTTTATATTTTTTTAATATTATAATATTTAATTATTTTTATTAAAATTTGAATTATTATTTTTTACAATTTTAAAATAAAATTATAAAATAAGAAAATCCAAACATTAATCGAGTTATTCGAACTCAAACTTAAATGAATTCGAACATTATCAAACAATAATGGAACGAATTCGAACACGAATTCGAGTTTAAATAATAAACGAATGAACTCGAGTGTGTTTGCGAATATATTATACATTTTTAAAAATTAATTATATTATATTTATTATTTAATTTATATTTTATAATATTAAGATTTATTCTTAATAAATCTTATATATTCTTAATAAATCTTATATTATAATTATAATATTAATATTAATATTAACTATATTATATATATTTATTTAATATTATAATATTCAATTATTTTTATTAAATTTTGAATTATTATTTTTTAAATTTTAAAATAAATATATAAAATAAACGAATTCAAATAATTTGAACTTGAATATTAATTGAATTATTCAAACTCGAACTTAAACAAATTCGAATATTATCAAATAATAATTGAACGAACTCGAACTCGAATAATAAATGAACAAACTTGAATAATGTTCGATTATGTTTGAACTCGAACTCGAAAATATGATACTTGATTCGTTCGTATTCGAATATAACTTTATGTGTAAAAAATGGAAAATAAAAAGTGGATGGAAAAGGGAAGGTGCAAAAGCGGTTATTTTAAATGTAAAGAATGAGAAGAACAATTTGAAATGTGAAAGTGCTTTAATTTCCACCTCCGAGAATAATGCGTGTCTAGGTTATAAAGCAAGATTGCTGAATCTAGGAATAAGAATTTGATGATTATAATCATCCTGATTTTTTGTGTGCCAAACTCAAATTCTCAAAAGTGTGGATTGAGAATTTCTAACAACAGGCATTTATCCCACAATCTCATTCTTTTAATTCAAGACAGGTGCTTTTATTTAGTCAAAGTTAAAAAAGGCTTTAGATTTGTCATCCATTGGCTACAAGTTGAGCAGTGGTTTATCCATTTAGGATTTTGTTCAACTAGACTTCATATATTTAGATAAAGTATCATATCCTTATCACTTTGCATCATCTTTTCTTCTGTTATCTTGGTCATTTGGATTTTGTTTGTGGATTACAGATTCGGCTATATGCAATCAGAAAATGTCAACTTCATATATTTAGATAAATATTTTAAATTGTACTAAAATATAATATAATGTCTCTATATAATTAATTCAATATTCAAATTTTGGGATTTAATCTTTCATATTTCAAATTTAAGAATTCCATAATATTTAAATAGTAAGACTTTGCTCTTCCAATTTTAATTTATTAAATGGGCTTTTAATCTTTGAATTTTAATTTTTTAAAATTTCAATTCTTAAATATTTAAATTTCTATCAAAACTTTAAATTTATAAAGCTGCCCTTATTTTCAAAAATTCACAGTATATGGAGGTTGATGTTGTGTTTATTTTCCTTTGTTTTAAAAGTTTAGAATCCTTAGTAGTGTTTTATTTTACATGCATTTGTTTTAAAAAGTTACGAAGATGTATCCAAAGATAACCTGGGCTTGTTTCTTTAGTACTACTTTTCTTTTAGGATGGACTGAGTATGTGCGGGCACTATTTCGAGGTCGATTGTAAAGGGTTTATTGTCGCCTCAGGTGGATCACCAATCTGCTTTGATATGGACACAGGACACTCAGACCTGTGAGGTGCCATTAGTATTTAGATGTTTTGATTCACTGTTTTGAGATTTGGATCCATTCCCTCATTGGGTTATGGACTACATAGATTTAGAGGGTTTTAGCGGAGTTTGTCAAACTGGACTCCTTCAGGTTAACCACACCTTAGTTACTACTTTGGTAGAAAGATGGAGGCCAGAGACACATACGTTTCACTTGCAAGTAGGAGAGGCAACAATGACATTACGTGACGTCACGACCTTATGGGAACTTAGGGTTGACAGGGAGCCGGTCATAGGTAATGTGTATGGGTACTCTCATGGAGTTTGGAATGATATGATACATAGGTTTCTTGGGTTTTGGCTTTAAGACGACCAATTCAGGGGCAACCAACTCAAGAAGTCAGTCCTAGAGGCTCATCTATTAGTACCCCCTCCCGAATGATGCTTTTGAGATTCAGGTGCAGCAGAGGGCCCAAGGATTACTTCTTCTTCTTATTGGTGGCCTCATCCTTTCCGATAAATCTGAACATCTACTTCCTTTACGATATTTGTCGTTCCTCGAGGATTTGAGTTTTCTAGGTCAACTTAGCTGGGGTAGTACAGCCCTAGCATGGATGTATAGATGTTTGTGCAATGCCACCAATAAAAGTGGGAGAGAGATTTGTAGTCCGATGGTCTTACTTTAAGTTGAATTTTTCTCTGTATTGTCCAAGTATCAACAATTGTATTTTCAAGGGTTTTGTGATTGAACATTTTTTTTGTTTTTCTATTGTAGTTATAGGCCTGGAGCACATTCTCATTCTCGTGCAGCATTTGAGTTGATTCGAGACACCTGTGCTCATAGTCTTTGTGCAGTTGGATGCAACCCTACACATCTCAACCTAAATTCCTATCCCGAATGCCACTATGCCTCCAATATCCGAGCAGGCTACCCGGCGAGGTCCGCAAGCACGTGTTGAGTGTTGGGCTATCCGCTATCCCAAGACAATGCCAAGGAGGTAAACATCCTCGTGTTGCCCATGGCGTTGCAGCAGATAATATCCCAGTTGAGGCCCAGGCTATTGACCTTGTTGCACAACTACTCCCGCCCCCAATACAGGCGAGCACGGAGTTCGAGGCTAGACCGTCTAGCAAGGCAGCATCCAAACAGTAGACGATTTACTTTTTTGACACTAGTTGTATGTCGCCCATGAGTGGGGAGGAGTTGGGTAACCTATTGACCGTGCAGTAGAGTGGAGTCGCGCAGCCATCCATTAATATTCCGATAGCAGTGTTTCATATTGCTTGGCAGCGGAGACGACCACGATAGTATAGCCCAGTAGTACCGAATCTTACTCCATTAGAGGGTGCTGGGCCATCGCATATGACAGTGGCTCTCCAAGGTGGAGGCAGACTGAGACACACCATTCACCCCAGACCATGCGGGACTTAGACTACTTGGCAGATTTATGGTTTTTCTTGTTTTTCCTTATTCGAAAATGTACATTATATTATTAATCATTGATGTATTTTTAGTTTCCTTGTACGGGGGATGTTGTTCGCTATTTTTTGCTTTAATTAATGCCCAAATTGATATACAACGCGTGTACCATTCGCCCCCAATGTATCTGAAAAAAGCTCAATTATATATATGATGGTCTTCCCTATTTTTAACATTTATGCTAAAGGATGACGTATTTACTTAATGCGTCCTACTATAGAAATTCTCGCATTTCCCTAGCTTTGCAGAATGTGAATGGTGAGTTGACGCAGAAGACACATTCACTACATGCGTTCTATTATGCAAACAAAACCTCTTGGCTTTTTTCAGCTTTTTCCAATTTGTAGAGTAGTGGGTTGACATAAAGGACATATTCAATACATGCATCAGCCGGACAAAGTTCGCCGCTTTTTCCAGCATTAAAAATGAGGACACATTTAATAAATACGTCCTATTGAATGTAAACAAATACTCCATCTGCTTTGAGAAAATTGTAGAGCAGTGAGTTGACATGAACAGTTTAGGGATGCATTCAAATGCGTTCTAAAGTACTCCGATAGCAAAAGAATCCCTACAACTCCCGACTTTTTTTAAGTTTGTTTTGACCTATTTTTGAAAAGGAACCTTTTTCAGAAAATCAATGAACCAAGACCAGTTAAGAGGATGCCTTTTGTCCTGTTTGTTGGGTAAATGAATCCCTAATGAGGCTATAAATATGAATGTTGGATCCAAAGGCAATGGTAAGGCAATGTAGTTTCATGTCTAGTTTGCAATGGCAGGGCAATGGAGATAATGCCTGAGGGTCGCTGTTAAGACCAAGTGCAATAGCACATACAAGAAAGTAATTACCAGATCCATTATATCCAATATCAAGGAGTGAGGTAGACAAAATTAAGCTTTCTATTTAGTGGTAACGGATCTGGTAAAAACTCCCTTGTATATGTTATTACACTTGGTCATGCCCGTGACCCTCAGGCATTATCTTCATTGCCCTAGCATTATTAGTAGTATGGAAGACGCATTAGAGTAATGCGTTCTAAACGAAGTAAATGCGTCCTCTTAACTTTTCAAAATTTTTGGCTTTTTCAAACGAGTGTAGGCTTTTCTAAAAAAGTTTTAACGTTTGCAGAAAATTATTATTATGTAGGATGCATTCACTAAATGCAACCTTTTTGTGTTAAATGCCACAACAAAATTCATGCTTTTCAAACTCATCATCCAGTTTGCCATCACTAGAACTACCCAAGACGTCTTTTTCCTATTTCCCTTCATGCTTTCACTCAATAAACATGTCTCTCGAATCGCCAGCAACCCTCGGTTTCTTTTAGAATTGCTTGGTATCGTACAAAACTGGTGGCTCAGTTATATTTGATGGTCCATGTTGGAAGAGGTTAAACTTACAGCACAGAATCAGATTTGACACGTTGATTGACAAAATGCATTCATACATACGAACCAATAGAACGACAATTACGCTGGAGATATCAATAAGATATCTATAGGTATATGGCTCAACGATTCAATGGGATTTACTTTTAATATAGGATGATGATGATATGGACAACATCTAGACTTTGCCGTCTATTTTCAAGGAAGGTGGTCTACATATTTATGTCAAGACTAACCCCATAATAAATGTACAACACAGCATGCCAATAATTCCTCCTACACAAGAACAATACACATCCGAACAAGTTGCCACAACGTCAACCTCTATCCCTGCACAACCTCTACCAAATGTGGGGTCCTAAACATTTGCTACTCCAACAAGACGAGATGCGAAGAACTGTATTTTAAAATCAGTGGTCACAACAACAGATTTACCCCACTACTGATCTAAATCAATTTAGTCATCATCTAACACCAGAAGTGATTGTCAACCCTATGTTAATCCTTCCTAAAAAAAACTATAGCATCTCCATCAGAGCCGCCAATAATTAAAGGGACTGTTATAATGAACTCACTAGGACCAACTTTCGACATCGACAGACCCCAACTCCAATGGAGATCATAGGTTCGACGTCGAAGTAGCAAATGACAATGATAACAATAGTAATAGTAATAGTGACCGTGATGATATAGACCTCCACCACATGACGGGATGGGCTTCACCAGGACCACTTCAACATATTCCGATCCATGATACGAATATGCATTCCTATGGTAGTTTCCAAGATATCGACGGAGGTGCACCTAAGGGTAACTTTTTCTATGCAAGAGATGACCTGCGTGTTGATCAATAATCGGAAGAGAATTGGGAGCTAAAACACAAAATGCATTTCCAAGATAAAGCACAGGAAATTTATGTAGTGAGATTGCGATACGTAAAGAAAGGATGTAAGTTCACGGTGATTAAGTGTAAGAGCGCAGTTTGGATTGCCTCTTGCAAGAATAATACTGATCAAAATCCATGTGCTTGGTATACTTAAATCATTAAAAAAACTAGTACTGGACGGTGTGAAATATCAATTTGGAATGGTGAGCACACATGTCTCCAAAGAGTCATAAACAACAACAATAGAAATCTATCCCATAAATTTATTGAGCAACATGTATTACATCTCACCAAAGACGACCCCAAGACTCGTGTCAGCATCATAGTTTAGGTTGTTCATGACAAATTCCAAGTTAATTGTTCATATCGAAAGGGCTGGTATGCCAGGAAAGCAGCTGTTGAGTTTCTATATAGTACACGATCCTTAACTTTCAAATTACTGCCCAGCTACATGTTGGTATTACAGAATTCAAATCCCAATATAATAGTGTAATGGAAACACCGTGACATCAATTCTAGAGGAACTAACATATTCAAATTTATATTTTGGGCTTTCAAACAATTGATCGAAGGGTTTAGGCATTGTCGTCCTATTATCTCAATTGATAGCACCCATTTAAGAGGGGCTTATAGGGACGTTCTATTGATCACAAGTACTTGATATGCTAACAACCATATCTTTCCCTTAACTTTTGCGATCGTCAATTCTGAATCAATACAAAGTTGGGGACGGCTTCTTATATTGCTCCAAAGACGTGGTGTGCGAAAGACATGTTTATGTTGTGTGCGACGAACACGCTAGTATCTTGTCTGCTATGAGGACTCAACCTGGATAGATTGAGCCGATGGGAGTCCACAAGTACTGTCTACGCCACATTCGTGCCAATTTTAATATTCAATTCAAGAATAGTGAGTTGAAGCGAATGATGTACAAAGTCAGAACAGAGAGGAAGAAATTTAATTTTCAATTTGTAATAAATGAAATAAGAGAACAAAATCAAGAAACATACAACTTGTTGATGCAGTTTGGACCTAATCGGTGGTCACTTTCACATGATGACAGAAATCCATATGGTTGTATGACGATGAATTTGCCTGAATCGTTGAATAGTATTCTTTAAAAAACACGGGCATTACCAATTAAAGCACTGATTGATACGATGTTTATAAAGATTACTGGATACTTTAATTTGTATCGATCCGAGGCTACTCACTGTAACAAATCATTTCCTCCCTTAATATGGCAGGCATTTCAGGTATCTTCACATAAGGCTAGAACTTACAGTAGTACAATAAAAGGGCTAAAATTTTTAGTGTAAGGACACTCATAAAAGCTGGCGGGAAAGGTAACAATATTTATATAGTAAAAATGCCTTCGTGCGATTGTACACGCACGAAATGGAATATATTTGGATTACCATACACACATATATTTGCAGTCTGTCGCCTCCATGGCTGGCAGCCATCTAATTTTGTTTTGCCTATTTACTCCGTGGAAAAGTACATTATGGCATACAGTCATGACTTCTACCTTGTTAGCAACAAAAATTGCTAGCATAATGTTGAATTTTTGTTGGAGGGATACACACTAGCACTAAAAGCTAACAGACCCGGGCAGAGGTGTATTGCACATTTTTTAGGCGAGATGGACTATTGAAATGAAAGATCTCCTCCAAGATGTGGAAATTGTTATCAAGTGGGACATAACAGATGAAATTGTAATAACGCGTACTTCGAACCTGGATAATAAATTGTATAATTAGATGTACTTCTATTCTACAAAATTTATTCATTGGTAAACAAATTATTTTACAATAACTTCATTTCGTTTAAGCCATTTTCATACTTAACCACAAAAGTTAAATGAAATATCTTTTGATTTATCACGGAAGGAATTGGTACTATCTCCATTCTTAGGAAGAAGAAATACTTTGTGAAAATGAATCTTAACACCTGTCTGTTACTGATGTTAAGAGCATTTGTTAAATTAGTCCTATAAAGTTTAACGCATTACGTCAATGCATCTTTCAATTTGACACATTTAGTAAATACGTCCTCCATAAAATCTATTTACTAAATGCATCTTAGGGTTCTCACAATGTAATTGTCGAAAGGTCTGACGGCATCACGAGGACACATTCACTATTTTAATGAAAATGCATTCAAAAGCCATTTTACGACAGCTTTCTCGATGTGGGCTAGTTAAAGAGGATTGAGTTTTTGACCGAATAGGGGCGAAATTAAAATGAATAACCAAACGAGGGGCGGATTTTGCAGGGGTGAATGGGAGGGGGTACCTCGCATTCTGTGAATGCGAGGTTTTAGGGGTTCTCGCATTCACCAAATGCGAGATACATACCCTCCCGACAAGCGTGCCTGACACTGGAATTTCTGTGCAAAGCTGACTTCCTCGCAATTGTGATTTGCGAGGAAGCCTTCTTCTCCGCGTGCACCTTTTCCTTCTGTGCGTTTCACGGGCCATGCTTTTTCCAGAGAATCTCTGGAAAAGCTTGCCTTCTGCTGCGTGGGTCACAGGCCATAGTCATTCCATCTTCAGAAGCTTGTTCACGGGTCACACAATACTTCATTATAAGAGAAGCTTTTCTTCACAAGCTTTTCTTCCGTTAGCATTCTCCATCATCTTCCTCTTCAGAAGCTTTTCTTCTCCTCAGATTTCTTCTCCATCTTCGACTCCACAAGCATATCTCCATTGCTCAGAAACCCGTTAGCTGACGCCGCCGGAAGAAGCCTCACTGCCTCCGCCGGAAGAAGCTTCAGTGCCGCCCCTGACAATAGGTTTTCCCTCTTTGCTCTCCTCATTTATATCGTCAATTGCAATGCTTTCTTGGCCCTCTGCAATGCTTTCTTCCCTACCTGCCTTGTAGTTTTACTGCCGCCGGTTTGTTAGATTTGCCATTAACAGGAGGCTGTTGAAATAGCAATCAATAAGAGGAAGGAAAAGGAAATTGTATTCTTGTTTTTTTTCTCTTAACCAACAGGGCTGCTATTGTATCTTCACTTGGCCCAGATACTAGTGAAAGTAGGTAAAAATGGAGCACCACATGAAAAAGAAAAGCCAAAAAAAAAAAAAAAAAATAGAAGGTAGATAAATATCAATTAATGAAGATGGGATGAACAAATGTTGAATTTGGTTCAGAAGACCTAGGAATTGAGTCTCGTGCAAAAATCTGTAGCATAAAAATTTGCTACTGAAGACTTAAAAATTAAAGCATCAATTACTTAGATAAGAAAAAATGTTAATAATTCCTTAGTTGAGGTTCTATAGAAAAATTTGCATTGACAAATGAATTGTCTCCAATATTAATGGGGAAATGGATAATATATATATATATATATATATATATATATATATATTAATTTTTTAAAAATAGAAAGTAGATAATTTTTAGTTAGTGCATAATATTATTTATAATATTTAATAATTAATATTTATTGTCTTATTAAAGTAATTAATTATTTATTGTGCTATTTATTTGCTTAATTATTATTTATTTATTTGTCTATTTATTTAAATATTTAATTACTTAAATAATTATTTAATTATCTGTTTATTTATGTATTCATTTATTTTTATTATTATTAAGGTTATTAAACATTATTTATTAACTTTATTACTAAAATTATTTTGTGTTACTTACTATTATAAATGTTTTAAATATTTACTAATTGCATATTTATTGGTTGATATTGTTAAACATATTATTCATTAATCTTATTGTATTGTTAGCTAATTTTGTTTCGATAATTTATTTATTCATAAATTTATTAATGCATAGTTCATTACTATTATGTTTAATTGATATATTACAATTATTATGCCATTATTATATTATAGTCACAAGTAAAATTTTATAATATAATTTAGTATGTATATATATTTTTTAAATTAAAATGATTATTCAGTATTTATAATTATCATTTATTATTATTAAAATTATTATAACTATTAAAATTTTAGTGCATAATATTATTTATGATATTTAATAACTAATATTTATTCTTTTATTAAAGTAATTAATTATTTATTGTGTTATTTATTTACTTAATTATCATTTATTTATTTATTTATTTGTCAATTTATTGAAATATTTTATTACCTAAATAGTTATTTAATTATCTGTTTATTTATGTATTCATTTATTTACCGTGAGTGTAATTTATTAGTTTAATTATTAGTGCATAGTTCATTACTATTTATTGTGTTATTTATTTACTTAATTATCATTTATTTATTTGATTATTTATTTATTTATTTGTCAATTTATTGAAATATTTAATTACCTAAATAGTTATTTAATTATCTGTTTATTTATGTATTCATTTATTTACCGTGAGTGTAATTTATTAGTTTAATTATTAGTGCATAGTTCATTACTATTTATTGTGTTATTTATTTACTTAATTATCATTTATTTATTTGATTATTTATTTATTTATTTGTCTATTTATTTAAATATTTAATTACCTAAATAGTTATTTAATTATCTGTTTATTTATGTATTTATTTATTTACCGTGAGTGCAATTTATTAGTTTAATTATTAGTAGTTCATTACTATTTGTTGTGTTATTTATTTACTTAATTATCATTTATTTATTTATTTATTTGTCTATTTATTTAAATATTTAATTACCTAAATAGTTATTTAATTATCTGTTTATTTATGTATTTATTTATTTATTTACCGTGAGTGCAATTTATTAGTTTAATTATTAGTAGTTCATTACTATTTTTTGTGTTATTTATTTACTTAATTATCATTTATTTATTTGTTTATTTATTTGTCAATTTATTTAAATATTTAATTACCTAAATAGTTATTTAATTATCTGTTTATTTATGTATTCATTTATCTACCGTGAGTGTAATTTATTAGTTTAATCATTAGTGCATAGTTCATTATTATTTATTGTGTTATTTATTTACTTAATTATCATTTATTTATTTATCTATTTATTTGTCTATTTATTTAAATATTTAATTACCTAAATAGTTATTTAATTATCTGTTTATTTATGTATTCATTTATTTTTATTATTATTACGACATACTTTAATTTTTATCTGTTTATTTGTCTATTTATCGTTTATTAATATTGTCTTCGCAAAGTAATTAATTATTTATTGTGTTATGTATTTGTTTAATTATCATCTATTTATTTGTCTATTTATTGAAATATTTAATATTTAATGCCATGTTTGTGCTGATTAATTAGATATTCCCGGTTCATATAATACTTCGAGATCGTGACATATTTTAATTTTTGAATAGAAAATTTCTGCTCAATAGATCTAGACGCAATGTCATTAGAAGAACCTGTAAGACTACGGTTATATTGGGATTGTGAAATTATGCGCACGGCACATGGCCATTTTTTTAATGGTCCATATCGCAAGGCATTAATTGTTAGAAATCAGGTTAGTTTTGGTGGTCTAGTCAACAAAATATGTGCCATTCGAGGTCTGGACACGTTTACTATGAAGTTACAAATCACAATGAGGGAGGACATTGTTACTGCTACTGGGACGAGGTCTACAACCGCTGCTATAACGGATGACGATGATAAGGAAAATTTGTGGTATTATGCATCTACCGTGAGGGGACAACCAATTGATCTGCATGTTCACCATGAGATCGTCCATATTCCGAATGCAATAGCTATAGATATTTCAGAGCACAACATCCCACCTCCTGTCACTGGATCGTTCACTGCATTACTTAACTCAACTCTTCCTGTCAATGTATCTAACTTCGATTTAAACTTTCCAACACCAAAGGTTAGACCTAACAATCAATACTTTTCAGCTTCTACTGAATTTGCCATGCCTCAACCTCATGACCACATTCAATCTCTCCAAGCACAGACGGGCCAGCAATTATTTTCAACGGCTGAAATTGGTGTTCCATTAGATATAACCCCAGTTGATGATTGGGTAGCTCGAGAGCCTAGTTGGGGCGGTGCTCCGGAAACGGTTGTGGACGGGTTAGGACCTACGTCAGACGTTGATGGGCCCACCGCGGATGAGTCACCAGACGAGGATGGGGGGGATGACAATGACGACGCAGATATTCCCGATCCTTCTGTATTGCAACAGCCTGTTAATAGATCATCTGAACCGATCCGATTGTACAATCCACCGTATTCAATATATCTTGACCGGTTAGATACTTCAATATATCAGACGTTGATGGGCCCACCGCGGATGAGTCATCAGACGAGGATGGGGGGGATGACAATGACGACGCAGATATTCCCGATCCTTCTGTATTGCAACAGCCTGTTAATAGATCATCTGAACCGATCCGATTGTACGATCCACCGTATTCAATATATCTTGACCGGTTAGATACTTCGCAAGAGCTGGAAAACGAAGTCGGTGGATTGGTGCCGAGTATAGGGATGGATTTATGGTCGGAATCCAATAATGACTTAAGGGTTGGTATGTGGTTCAGGGATAAGAATGAGTTGCTTTGGGCTGTTCGATCGTGGTCTGTTAGAATGGGTCGTGAGTTTACTGTAGTGGAAAGCAAGAGTTCATACTGGGTTGCGGAGTGTAAAAATTCAACTCCAGAGCATCCATGTTATTGGCGTATCCGTGCACGAAAAAAGAAAGGTTCTGGCTTGTGGCAAATTAGTCGATGGCATGGTGATCACATTTGTCTGGTCCGAACAGTCGACGGGAACCACCGAAACATGAGTGCGAAATTCATGGCGAGGCACATCTTGCATTTGATTCATGATAATCCAGAGATTAAAGTCAGTGAAATAAATAGTCATATTCATAACACATTGCACTTCACCCCGTCATACAAGAAAGGATGGAACGCACGTAGGAATGCTATTGAGGAGATCTACGGGGACTGGCCATCTTCATTCGCACAGCTATCACGATATATGCAAGCCTTACAAGATGCGAATCCTGGTACCGTCGTGGCGTGGCACTTCTTGCCTATGGATAGCAATGCGACCAAGACTTTTGGCTATGTTTTTTGGGCGTTCGGACCATGTATTGATGCATTTACTCACATGAAACCGGTGGAAAGTGTTGACGGGACTTTTTTGAGGGGTATATACAGGGGAAAACTTTTAACAGCGGTGGGTCAAGATGCCAATAACCATATATTGCCTCTTACATTTGCAGTCGTTGACGAAGAAACTAATGACAGTTGGGGGTGGTTTTTGACCTTGTTAAGAGAACACGTGTTAAAGGATCGAAAAGTTTGTTTAATATCTGACAGACACATTGGGATTGTGAATGCAGTTCATCGACTACCCCTCTGGCAAGAGCCAATGGCTGTACATAGATTTTGCCTTAGGCATATTCGGAGTAACTTTAATTCAAAGTTCAAAACGCATGAGTTAAAGAAGTTGATGTACGCAGCTGGGGATCAAAGCAAAAAGCGAAAATTTTTTAGGATTATGGAAGAAATTAATTTGCTAAACCCCCAAGCAAAGGCATGGTTGGATTTGATTCCGAAAGAGTAATGGACGCTTGCTTATGACTGTGGGCATCGGTGTGGCAACATGACAACCAATTTGGCAGAATCTTTCAATAGTGTCGTAAAGGACATACGTGCACTACCCATCAAAGTAATTGTTGAGTCTTCCTTCAAAAAAACAGTCAAGTATTTCAATGACCATAGACAGGAGGCTAATCATGGGCGATATCACTTTCCTTCTAGGATATGGGCCAAATTTGTGAAGAATGAGTCGAAAGGAAGAACACAATATGATAATCGACCATCCACCGATACGTCGTTTATGTTGCATGCGGATCGACCATCCACTGATAACAGCATTAGTGGAAAGATGGCGTCAGGAGACGCATACGTTTCACTTTGTAGTTGGAAAGGCTACTATCACCCTACAGGACATAGAGGTTCTCTTTGGATTACGTGTAGACGGTGATGCTATCTGTACCAGTCGTTTCGTACATTCATCTGTAGAGTTGATTGACATGTGCGACGAGCTTCTAGGATTTCGACCTACTCTGACGGAGCTTGACGGATATAGATTGAAGGTTATTTCGCTCGAGAGAGCATTGAGCCAACCACTACCTGTAGATGTGACGCCGGAGATGATAGGGCAGCATACATGGTGCCGTATTATGCAGCTTATCGGAGGCTTTCTATTCTCAGACAAGTCCGGCAACAGAGTACATCTGCGCTTTCTTAAACACATTCGTGATTTACAGGTATCTGGCACCCTTAGTTGGGGAAGTGCAGCGTTGGCTCATCTATACCGTTGTTTGTGCAATGCTACGTCCTACAGAGCACACACCATTAGTGGCCCATTATTGTTGGTTCAGGTATGTAACGCACGTTTTTAAAAAATCTAATTAGTATTATAAATTAATAATAAATATATTATTTTCTTAAGAATTGGTTGTTCATGTTGAAATAGTTGTGGGCTTGGGAGCGTATCCCTACTATCAGACCGAGTAGAGTTCGTCCGGTTGATGATATTGATCCTCATGCCCCGAGAGGATTAGCATGGGAGGGACCATTAGAGCTTGCACGTACCCCGACACATGTGCTTCTTACCTATAGGGATCAGTTAGATAGAATGCAGCATGATCATGTAAGTCTCACTTCAACTAATTTGCTTTCAACTCTAATTTTAAATTCTTTATTTATTATTAATATTGACAATTTACTTTTATACAGTTTATCTGGCAGCCTTATGATGAGCACATGTTGGCTGCCTTACCCCCGTATTGCACTCATGGACGACACATTTGGGCATCTATCACATCCTTAATTTGTTGGGAAACAATAGAAGTGCATCGTCCAGATAGAGTCATGCGGCAGTTTGGATTTGTGCAGACTATACCCGCTGCAGTTGACACCGGTGACAATTTGCATGCCCGTGACATGAGAACTACCGGTGTAAGGTGGCCCGAGATAGATTCAATGCATCTCGCGAATTGGATTAATCGGCATGGAACAGTTCTACTTGGACAGCACAGTTACGATCAGAATATAGTCTCGCCTGATTATGCAGTGTGGTATTGGACTCATACCAGACAATTGATTGGCAATCCAATTATAACGCAACCTAATCATTCGGGTTACCAATTGAGCAGTGGGGCGACAGAAGTATTGGTACGTAAATTTTCTTACATAATATTATAAAATATATAATTTACATTAAAATAATTTATTGACATTTCGAAATACATATATAGGCTGATTCGATGCATCGGATATTGTACTTGGGCAATGAAGGCTATCAAAATGCGGATGCTGCGAGTAGACAGGTGTTTGCATCAATAACAGATCTACGACCGCCGCTGGTGAGGCAAGTCGTCTGAACCACCCGCCTTATGAGCCAGCTAGACGAAGTTACACTGCTCAACCGATACCTCCGATCCCGCAAGAAGTCAATCGCGGAGTTCCCCCGGTGCGGAGAGGGGGTAGACGGGCACGCAGACGTGCTGTACCTGATATTCCTATGCAGGATCACTACTCACCAGTACACGATTATGAACAAGGTGATCCTGCAGAAGTTGAAGATAGACAAGCTGATTTCATTACTCCACAGCACCTAATCTTCAATACTATATACTTATCTTCAGCTGATGATTTTGATGCCGGCCCTTCTTGTGGACGGTCTCAGATACGGCACAGACATTCTATAGATATTCCCGGTCCATCTCACCGTTACGAGCAAGGTACAATACAACCGGAAGAGCCACCTGAAGAAGAACAACAGTAGCCTCGGAGACGAGTTCAACCTCCAAGGAACCGTCGAGGATTTCATTGTGGAACTAGCTTCCATCCATTTTTTTAGATTATTTCATGTGTAATAAATTTTATTATTTGTAATATTAAAAACAAATATTGAGATTGTAATTTTTTAAATGATTTTTTTAGAATTTTAATATTTCATACATTATCTGAATTCAGTTAATTTATAAATTATTTTGATTGTGAAATGTAAGAGGATTGTGAAATTTAGATAATTGATATTTAATTAAATAGTTGACACTATAATTTTAATATATTTAGATAGTTGAGAATTTATATTTTTATAATTCTTTAACGAATAATTAAATATTATAAATTAAACTACAAATAAAAATTTATTTCAAAATTTAATATATATAAAATTAACTGTAGTAAAAATACAGATATTACTTGTTATGATCATATTTTTAGAAAATGATAAACTAGTTCCAATATATAAAAAAAAAAGAAGAAGAAGAAGATATTTTTAGTATATTAAATTTTATTTTATATTAATTTCTTTTACAATAGAAAAAAGGAAATTGAAAAAAAAAACATATTTTGTTGTAAGTAGTGAGAAAAAAATTACAAAAAAAATAATAATAATGAACGGATGATTATAGTAGAGATTTTAAATTCAATAGAAAATAAATAAGAGGAGCAAGTCACAAAAAATGATAAACTAATTCCAATAAAAAAGAAGAAAATATTTTTAGTATATTTAGATAGTTAAGAATTTAAAATTTTATAATTTTTTAATGAATACTTAAATATTATAAATTAAAAATATGAATAAAAATTTATTTCAAAATATGTACATATAAATAAAATTAATTATATTAAAAATATGTATATTACTTGTAATGATTAAATTTAAATTATTAATTTTTATTTTATATTAATTTCTTTTAAATTGAAAAAAAAATAAACATACTTTGTTGTAAAAAGTGAGAAAAAAATTACCAAAAAAAAAATAAAAATGCATGCTATTTGCGCAAGTCACATTCGCAAGATAAAAAAAATTTAAAAAAATTAAAAATGCATACTTCGCAAATCACATTTGATAAACTAGTTACAAAAATAAATAAATAAGAGGAGAAAGTCACAAAAAATGATAAACTAGTTCCAATAAAAAAAAAGAAGATATTTTTAGTATGTTTAGATAATTAAAAATTAAAAATTTTATAATTTTTTTAATGAATACTTAAATATTATAAATTAAAAATATGAATAAAAATTTATTTCAAAACATGTACATGTAAATAAAATTAATTATAATAAAATATGTATATTACTTGTAATGATTAAATTTAAATTATTAATTTTTATTTTATATTAATTTCTTTTACAATAGAAAAAAAGAAATTAAAAAAATAAACATATATTTTGTTGTAAAAAGTGAGAAAATTTTTGCTAGTAAAAAAAAATGACCAAAAAAAAAAAAAATCAATGCATGAATTGGTCGTGAATGGGAGCATCAATCTCGCAAATGCTTTTTGCGAGGTTGGCATATTTCGCAATTAGCATTTGCGAAGTGCATTTAATGCACCTCAAATTCCACGAACGCCGTGAGAATCATATATCGCATTCATAGAATGTGAGATGTCGGGGAGCCTCGCATTTTGTGAATGCGAGGTACCCCCATTTGGCCGCCGACTCTCTGTTCGCCCCTCAAATGGCGCTCCAGTGGGTTTTCGCCCCTATTCGGTCAAAAACCCCACAACTCTCTAGGTTTGGAGGCCATTGCCATATGGGGTTTTTGACCGAACAGGGGCGAAAACCAAGTCAAAATCCAAACGAGGGGCGAAATAGGGGGATGAACGACTGGGGGTACCTCGCATTTCCTGAATGCGAAATATAAGGACATGAATTTTCGTGGAATTTTTCACGGAATCTCGCAAAATGTCTGAGGTGCATTTAATGCACCTCGCAAAAACATTTCGCGAGATGGCAACCTCGCAAATGCTTTTTGCGAGATTGTGATGCATTTTTTTTTTAAATTTTTTTTGAACTTTTTGCTGAATGATTGCTAAATGGTTTTCGGCGCAAATAGCATGCGTTTTTGTGAATTATAGTGTATTTAGATAGTTGATAATTTATATTTTTATAATTTTTTAACGAATAATTAAATATTATAAATTAAACTGCAAATAAAAATTTATTTCAAAATTTAATATATATAAAATTAACTGTAGTAAAAATATAGATATTACTTGTTATGATCATATTTAAATTAATAAACTTTAATTATTAATTATTTAAATTTATTTATATAGGTCTTTATATATTTTGTATTATTTAAAGATATTATTTTCTTTTACAATAGAGAAAAAAATTACAAAAAAAAATATAATGAACAGATGATTATAGTAGAGATTTTAAATTCAATAGAAAATAAATAAGAGGAGTAAGTCACAAAAAATGATAAATTAGTTCTAATAAAAAAAGAAGATATTTTTAGTATATTTAGATAGTTAAGAATTTAAAATTTTATAAATTTTTTAATGAATACTTAAATATTATAAATTAAAAATACGAATAAAAATTTATTTCAAAATATGTACATATAAATAAAATTAATTATAATAAAAATATGTTTATTATTTGTAATTATTAAATTTTATTTTATATTAAAATTTTACAATAAAAAAAGAAATTGAAAAAAAATAAACATATTTTGTTATAAAAAGTGAGAAAAAATTACAAAAAAAAAAAGAAAAAATGCATGCTATTTGCGCCAAAAACCATTTAGCAATCATTTAGCAAAAAGTTCAAAAAAAATTTAAAAAAATGCATCAAAATCTCGCAAAAACATTTTGCAAGCAAAAAGCATTTGCGAGGTTGCCATCTTGCAAAATGTTTTTGCGAGGTGCATTAAATACACCTCAGACATTTTGCGAGATTCCGTGAAAAATTCCGTGAAAATTTATGTCTTTATATTTCGCATTCAGGGAATGCGAGGTACCCCCAGTCATTCATCCCCCCTTATTTCGCCCCTCGTTTGGATTTTGATTTGATTTTCGCCCCTATTCGGTCAAAAACCCAAAAGGATTGGCCCCAAATGGGCCATTCTGATCAATACCCCAATTCTAAATCAGAATTTGCAATCATGAATAATGCATTTCTACTGTTGTGGAGACATGTACTTCTGGACTGAGATTTGCATCTTTATGTGGACTTCTATGCCAGATAGTGAAACAAACTCCTAGAAAAGAGCAAGAATATCTATTCCCTTATTCTACTAATCAGTGTCCTGAAGTTTGGCTTATCCATAAACTGCCTTTGTCCGAGACCATCCACGATGACGCCATCATCACATGATACGTTGGGAAAACTGCTTTCTCCCTGACGTACAAATTGAAAATCATGAAGAAACAAAGAAAGAAGAGCAGCATAAACAATAAAAGATATTTCCTCCGTCCTATTAAAATTAACAGTGATTGATTTAGTAAAAATAAAAATAATAATATAATATAATATAATAAAAATAAAAAATATATGAATCTTATAATATTTTATGTCAAATTTAAATATACAAAAATAATATATATGGGATATATTAATTATTTTATAATAAATTATATAGTAAAAATTTTCTTTTTAAAAAAATGTCAAATTTTTTTAGACAACTTAAAATAATAAATAAGTCAATTTTATTGGGACGGAAAGAATATATGAAAATATCATGGGACGAAGTTTCAAAAATTCTGAAGTACTTTTCACAACAGAAACTGGAAAGGAAGGAAAAGATTGGTAGATAATAGATGTGAAATGTACTAACATCGTAAGAAGCAATAGCCTGCATGAAGATCAGCACTTCCGACTTCAAATTTTGGATTTTTTATCAAATTGGATCAAAAACTAAATATTGCACTGCAAAGGAGACAGAGTGGGGAAGTACCCACTTCGAGGGTACCTCGCTTTTGGAAAGCGCGACGTCATACCTGACCTCGCACCTTCCAATAGCGAGGTATTCTCCTCTGCCCGCTGCCCTTTTCTACCAAAAAAAGGATAGAAGTGGCTAGAGCTGTATTCGAACACGAATGAACCGAGCATCACATTTTCGAGCTCGAGTTCGAATATAATCGAACGCTGTTCGAGTTCGTTCGTTTATTATTCGAGCTCGAGTTCGTGTTCGTGTTCGTTCGATTATTGTTTGATAATGTTCGAGTTCGTTTAAGTTCGAGTTCGAAAAACTCGATTAACGTTCGAGTTCGTTTATTTTATATTTTATATTTTAAAATTTATAAAAATAATAATTCAAATTTTAATTAAAAATAATTGAATATTATAATATTAAATAAATATATAATAATATTATTAATATTCATATTCATATTATAATTATAATATAAGATTTATTCTTAATAAATCTTAATATTATAAAATATAAATAAAATAATTAATAAAATATAATTAATTTAAATATATATATATATATATATAATATGTTCGCGAGCGTTCGAATATGTTCGTGAACATGTTCGAGTTCATTCGTTTATTATTCGAGCTCGAGTTCGTGTTCGAGTTCGTTCGTTTATTAAACAAACGAGCCTTATTCGAACACGAACGAACTCGAACGAGCTTTTGTTCGCGAACGTTCGGTTCGTTTACAGCTCTAGAAGTGGCCCTTTCAATTTCGTGGCAATTGTAAAAAGCCACTGATAATTGCAAAGGTTACGAAATTGAAATGAAATTGAAAGTTTTTTTTTTTTTTTGTCAAACGTGTTCATCCTCACCAAGGTGAAATTTTGTCTCTGTTGTGGGTTTTTTATTAAAATAAAAAAAAATCCTTTTAATTTCGTTTGGTTTTTGTTTTTCTGTGACCCATGGGTTTTTTCTTCTTTTTCCACGAAAGTCTAAATTTTTCCAGAAGTTAT
The DNA here is from genome assembly GCA_026120185.1 of Voacanga thouarsii. Taxonomy (NCBI): domain Eukaryota; kingdom Viridiplantae; phylum Streptophyta; class Magnoliopsida; order Gentianales; family Apocynaceae; genus Voacanga; species Voacanga thouarsii. Next base: position 2,399,990 of record JANUWF010002200.1, read on the forward strand.
ATTTTGAGACTAATTAATATTAATTTTTAAAATTAATTTTAGAAATTAATATATATTAACTAAAATAGTAATTTTAGATATGTAAAATCTAATTATAATTAGTTTTTGTTTATTAATTTTCGTTTTGAAAATTAAATCTAATTATGATTAGTTTTTAATTGAGACATATAATTTGAGATAAAATTATATCTTAGAAATTAATATATTTTCTAAAATATTTATTTTAGATTATATATTATTATTTAATTTTTAAAATATGATTTTAATAATTAATAAAAATTTTAAAATATTGATTTTAGATTTTAGAAATTTAATTTGTATTGTTGTATTTTAAATAGGCTGCATTTTGGAAATTTATATTATTGTATTTTGTTCTTAATTTATATTGTTGTATTTTAAAATTTAAAATTTAATTTTCTTGTAAATAATTGAAAGGAAAAAAAAAATTATGTGGGTGATCATGGAGAGAATGAACAGGATGAAATTTTGTCACGTGGGTTTGATATAAAATTTTTTTTTCCCTTTCAATTCCGTTTCAATTTCATTTGTTTTACAATGGTCAGTTTTGTGGCTTACTTCTATCCTTTTCATGGCAGAAAAGGGCAGCGAGCATGCAGAGGAGAATACCTCGCTATTGAAAGGCGCGAGATTAGGCATGACTTTGCGGTTTCCAAAAGCGAGGAACCCCCTCCACACGGATACCTCCCCACTTTGTTCTCTTTATAGTGAATTATTTAGTTTTTAACTCGATTTGATCAAAAATCCTCAAATTTTCCAGTGTAGGAGGCCCGGCCCTTTGATACAGGCATCAAACCTACAGTTGACAAAGTCCTGGTTGACAGACATGACACAAATGCAAAACTAGAAGCTCTAGTTTCAAAAATTATAAAGAATAGAACAAGTAAATCAATTACTAAACTTGAAATCACATTACAAAACGAAAAAAATATCCGAGTAAGACATTCCAGTGAAAGGTGCAATCCTAACAATCTTGATTGTGAAAGGCAAAATGTTTCATTACTTCTAAAGATTCACAGCATTCATGATCCACTATTATAACAAGAAACAAGGAAAAGCAGCAATCCAAGTCCAGCTCTCATGATCAATGTAGGCCAAACATCGTTCACAAGCATCTTAAACTACCAAGAGTTTGGGAAGGCACAAACCATTTGTGAACAGAGATTATTTTTATCGATTGAGAGGTTCAGCGCAGCGAGTTTGTTTCCACTTTAGTTCAATTATTACTATTTTTTCTTCTTGGCACGGATATAAACTTCACAAAAACAAGCCAATAATGAAGCTGAAATTATTATATCATGATAACAGAGAAATAATGTCATACAAGAATCACTTCTCCTTGCTAAACTTCTCGCCGAAATATTCCACCAGTGTTTGGGCCCTACAAGAAGAAATACGCATTCCATATCTGCAGGAGATTAAAAAAAAAAAAAAAGGAATGCCATGTTGCAGCATTTTGAGAACAAAATATTTGGTGTGGAGATTCTTTATGTTACCTGAAGCAATCAGAAAGCATCTTATATGCCTGTTTGTTCTGTTCTTCACTCCTCTGACTGGGCAAAAGCGTTGGTGTTCTCAATAAGTTTGCATATAGAACTGCTTGACAAAGTAACAAACAGCTTCAAACAAGTGAGTTCCAACAAATTTCCATCTTTATCAAAATCCCATTTGGAAAATAAAGGTGAAGAAAATATTTTGGATTACTAGCTCATGTTTGATGCAATCCTATACCCTTCTTCCTTTCTCTCCCCCCAAAACCCCTAAGAAGGGACTAGCCACAATCCGCCACTTCTCCATCCTGCCCAGCCCGACCAGCTTCTTGACAGTATGCTTCCAAACGCTGCAAAGAAATAACATAATGCTATTACATACATGACAAAATAGATTTAAATATTTATTTAAAAAAACAGGAGGATAAATTAAAAGTATGGCTAAGAAGAAAATAGACAAATGAAATAAGATGGAAGTAAGCGATACTTCAATAGGGAGGTACCTTTAATCAACATGTAACATAAATACAAACATTTTACAGATATATGAAATAGAGTATGAGAACAGCCACAGCAGCTCAACAAAGGAAAAAGATAAGGCTGACTTCTAAAGATAGCATCCTTCGAAAATGCCTAAAACTCACTAGCCTCCTTACAAAATGATTAGACTGACTACGCCAATATCTGCATCCCAAGATTAATTTTGATTGTATAGCTGTGACCATCCATAATGAATAATTCTCCGGACATTCAACTTATCAATGCCCATTCCAAATGCAATTGTTGCAACAACCACCTCAGGCCCAAGAAGAATTTTGTTGCCTTAAACTTATAATTGATTAATAAATATCCAGTATTAATATCAAACTGGACAGCTTCAATTTAAAAGACTATATAGCGGTACAGCAGCAAATACTTTATAGAAAACTGATATACAAAGTTTTAGATATAAATGAAAATTACACATAGTTACAAGAATTTCTTGTTCCTACTGATTCAAGCATTACCATGTAGAGGAGTTTTATATAAAGTTAAAATTGTGTTAAGGGGAATCTTAATAATAGAAATATTATAAGTTGGAGGCAATGTACAACTTAGAATACTGTGAGAAACTAACCAACAAAATCTGGAAAAAGAATTAATGCAAGTTGATTAATTTGGCATTGTAAGCAGCACATTTGACTCCAAATCTGGAAAGAAACTTGGCTATGCTCAATGTTTCTTTCCTCGTAGGGACAGATATGATTGTTGGTCCTTCATGCAGTGGTCCTGACGGATGTTTAAATCTTTCTTCTGGTCCAATGTGCACATCATATAGAATGGGGGATTCAATTTCATTTAAATTCTTGGCAAGTGATTGTCCACAAAATTCACCACAAGAAACGGCCACAACTCGGGCCATGAATTGATATCAAATGACCATAAGAAAAATTACAAATAACAAAATGGCTATCATATTCACTTCTCAGAAAAGTTTTGGGGTTAATTTCTTAGAAAATAAAAAATTAGGAACTTAAAAAACCAATATTCTCACATGCAAATAATTAAAATCTCTACTTATCAACGGGAACACCCAAATAACTTAGGCATCGCAATGAGTTTGAGATCAATGGAGTGATTTCAGTCCCAAATTTCTCCGTTAAATAATGTCAATTTTATTCTATTTTTTGTCTCTTTTGTGAAAATATTTATATTTTTATACACTTTTTATAATTTTCCTTTTTAACAAATTACAAACAAATTGTTTATATAGGAGAAATATGTGACAGCATTTGAAGCCCCCAATTTGTATCTAATTATACAATTACAAAAGAATATAGATAGTGGATTTGTTTTGGCTAAATCCAACTAAAATTAGGAGTGCTTGTCCAATTTGGTATAGCAAAATCTAAACCAATGAGGTTTGTCCAAATCAATGGACCAATAAAATCCCTCCTTTTTCAAAAACTGCATCATCAGATGTTCAAGACTCAGTTGGATTTAAACTCTTCCCTCCTCTCACCCGCAAAGCTATAAATACCTCGCTACCACAAGAGAATAACTCAATTCAATTCTATCGTCACTTGAATAAGGCAAGCAACAATGGCAACCGCGAAGAAGATGAACAAAGCCCTCTGCTTTCTTCTCCTCCTGGTTTTAGGTACTGCAAGTACTTGAATCATTTAAAGAAGCAAATTCTTGCTTTGTTTTGATCAATGTTTTCAGTTTTTTTTTTCTCCCTTGTAATTTAGCAACTTTGGTTGGCTTTTTATGTCGTTCATGTCTTGCTGTTCGCGAAAATTCTGGAAAATGGTGCTATTTTTGCACCAAATTCCGACAAAGGGGCAGCTGGAATCAGGATTCCGTTTATAGTGAGGTCGCATTTTGGGAATATGACCAATTAACTAGAGGTCTCATTCCTTGAATGCGACATTAACTCGATTTCTTTTTTTTTTTTAGAATGGCCGAGTTTGTTAAGGTCGCATTATATCCACCCTTCTTCCTTGCGTCGTCGTTCCTGTGAAAAAACTCAGCAAATATTCAGTGCACTCGCCCCTCTCCCTGCCCGTCCCCTCTTCGCCGAAAAGCATTCGTCGCCGACTGCCCTTCCCCACAGACATCAAAGCCTGTGGACATTCAACCAATTTTTGCACTCCTTTCTTAAAGATGTCATCAGTAAGCACATATCCTTTTCTAATCTATAATGCTTGCACATTCTTTTTCATTTATTTACTGAGAAGCATTTGCTTTTGATGTCACTTAACTCTCTATGTTTATGCAATATTTAGGTTTTGAATCTTTAGATTGATTTATAAGTTTATGTCATTATCCTTAATGATTAGGATACTTAATGATTAGGATATGTGCTTACTGTTAACAACTCAATTTCATCATTCAACCATCAACTCCGTTCTTAAAGCTGTTTCAATGATATATACAGACATCAAAGCCTTGGAACCAAAACTACTTCGAAGCTAAGTGAACTAAAAGCTGAAATGTTTGACTGAAAATTACTGTGTGTTGATTGGTTAAACTAATTTGGTGCAAGTTGAAAATTACTAAAACAATCTAAACCCTAAATGCTAGATAAACAAACACGCGGCTATTACAGGACTGAATATTTATTACAAACCACTAAAAATAGTTTCAACTTTATTACATATGTGATTTTTCAAATTCTCTTGGTCTTTTTTTTTTTTTTTTTGCATTTTACATCACTTAGAATTTAGAAAAACTAAGCCCTAAAGTGTCTTGCTTGCCTCGTCCCAATTGTTGTTACCAGCTTGAATGCAGTAATGGTAGTTATTTGATTTGCAAATGAAAGATCAGAAAAATGAGCCCCATTTTCTCCATTCTTGTTCTGGAACTATAATTGAATGTCTTTAGTTACAAAAGGAAAAACTCATCTTCAATAAGGTTAGAAATGTAAACTTTTGTTTTGTGCTTTGTGTCAAATATAACTTAAGTAATGCAGAGATCTTGTGAAGAATTAGGAGAGTTATCTTTAGATTGACTCTTTTTTGAATGAGATAAATCAGAGGTACTGGAATTATTAGCTGGGAACTAAATAGGGAAAAAATAGAGAATCATAGATTTGATACGCTTGAGTAGCTGTGAGACAGCTTTCTTGGAGGGCGGCAGATGATTTTTCTATTTTCCTTTTGGGGAGGGGGGGGGGGGTGGCGATTTTGATAATTCTTAAGGGTGTATTTGGATTGGAAGTATAAAGCAGCCATTTTTTAAAAATAATAATTAAAAATAAAATAACTATAAATATAACCTAAAATAATAAAAATGTAAGTGAATAATAAAACTGTTAAAGTTTCACAAATAAAATTCATTTGCTTTGGGTCTATTTTTTTTAGTCAAAACAAGCACTAACTAAAACAGTAAAATTAAAAAAAAAAATTCAACCCAAGTGCAAACAAAAACCCGAAAAGAGTATTTTGAATTTTGCATGCTAAAAGCAAACAAAAAGGATATGATAAATGTGGGAGGATTTAACCAGTCTAAGTGTAAACATGGTGAATTTAATCCTTAGCTACATAGTTCTCTGTTCGAGCCATTGCTTTGGCTATTATATACTCATTACACTTCATATTTTTTGAGTGTCTATAATGCGCATAGATACAATCGTAGTTTAATTATGTGATCCTAATTTAAATAGGTACAATGGATCACATGCACATAGATATTCATCCGGGTCCTCTCATCGATGGTTTACTATTTTTTCAGTCGAGCCATCGTTCATTTTTGGTATGATCCGGTGATCAACATACTTGTGAGAATCTATTGGTGTATAGACGATACGATTCCCCATTTTGGGAGCATATGCCCCTTTCCGATAGAGTTACGGAGTTAGTGGATAGGGTTGGTTTTGGTAGAGTCAGACGAGCAAAACACATCCGGTTGATCATGCTCTCGTTACCGCATTAGTAGAGCGATGGCGTCATGAGACCCATACATTTCATTTCCCTATAGGAGAGGCTACAGTGACACTGGAGAATGTTGCGATATTATGGGGCCTTAGATTAGATTGGGATGCGGTGATAGGGCCTCCTTATCACTACAGCAAAGGTGATTGGATTAACCTTTGTGATAGACTTCTTGGCATTAAGCCACGAGCCGAGAACATACGGGGAAATAAGATTAAGAAGGGTCCTATTGAGGAGGCCTTGGATTTTCCTTTGGCCGACGATGCTACTAATGACATCGTCCTGCAATGTGCTCATTGCCTTATCTTCCTATTGATTGGGGGCCTACTGTTCTCTGATAAGTCGGGAAACCTGATCCACTTGAGATACCTACCTCTCCTCGAGGATTTGGAGGCATGCGGGATGCTCAGCTGGGGCAGTGCTGTTCTAGCATTCCTATATAGATGCCTATGTCAAGCCTCTCTCGGATCTGCGCAGGAGATTTGTGGACCGATGGTCTTACTCCAAGTACGAGCATATTTCACTATTCATGAAATGCGACCTCTACGAGCATATTTCACTCCCAGCTTCAGCATCTGCGACCAAATCTGGAGATGCATTCCATTTTCGGGCGAGACTCAGCAACATTGTAATGCTGCCGCGAAATGAGTGTTTGATGGGTAGCTCAGATTGGGCCTATTGATTTTGGACTTCGATCTACTTAAAAATGTAACATCAATGCATTCCGGTTGATTTAATTTATAATTTTACAAGTCATTCTTAATATTACTTGCTCATTTTCATTATTTCCTCACATTTATCAGATTGTGCCCACATTGTAACGATGAATGCATTGGATCCCCCTATTGTGCTCTGTTTTTTTTTTTTTTTATTGTCAAATTCAGCAGGATTATCGAGGCAGCATATGATTTGATGGGACCATTAAAAAAACCTGGATACTCCAACGTCAGATATCGTACTCTGAACTAGTTGAAAAGGTCCGAAACTACCTTGGACTGGGAGGGAGAAACGTGATATTGAAGATTATACTTCGACATCCATTCCTATATGGATCTGATCAACAATATGCTACGAATGAGTTGAGCGATGATGATGATATGGAGGTTTTATAGATGCTGCCAAATGAGTTTAAGTCACAGAGCATCCAACTTCATGTTAGCTATTCAGACTTGACATCTCAACACACAGGTCACTTGGCCAGGTTGTCTCCACCAACGAGTTCATTCCTGGCAATGCTTAACCAAGTCACGGGTTTGGGGCACACGATGAATTCATTATCCCAACTTCCCACGGGCATAAAGATGGAAGACTTGAACAACATACACCCCCAATCATTTTACCAACTGGTGAAAAATACAAGTGCAACATTTAACATTGCCAGAACTGGATACATTAGTTCAACTGGCAGTAATGCTGAGACAATCGATGTTGGTCACACATCTGAAGGTTTGGCAAGAAGGAATAACTTGATCATCCCCGAGCAACTACTGGTTCAAACACAAAGTCAACGAGAGGTGGATACGTATCCAGCAGATGACAACCGACTGCATGCTAGCACTATCCCAACAGATATAGCATCTCAATCGCATTTGGCCACAGGTGCAGTAAATGTTGATTCAATGTTGCATACGTCTGACGGTGACTGTTTCACTGGCTCGGAAGGACCAGTGAATTGGCATGACACGGATGAGAGTGAGGAAAGTGACATTGCAGCAAACATTCCCGCATATGAAGTGCAAGATAACATGAATGACATAACGGGGCCGTCTAACAGCATTTCTCAAACAGCAACACTTCCAATATTTGATGATGTAGCGGGGCCTGGTGCATGTGTTAACGAGTCACTCAACAGGCACTCAGTCAATGTTACAAGAAGTTGGTCTGACACCGACACTGATTTGCATCTAAACATGAGATTTCAGAACAAGAAGGGGGTTATATATGCAGTGTAACACCCCACACCCTAGGTACCTAGATAGGGCAGGATGTCGCCCCGTCCAAAGGACCACCAAAGGACCAGGGGTCTTTATAACAAGGTACAAAATAAAACGAAAACTGCTAAATAAAATTAAAAGGATAATTCCATTACATCTGAACGCAAAACTTATACAAGTCTGGAAAATCAAAACTAACAAGCGTCTCTTGAAATAAATTCAACCACAACTAAATAAATAAATTGGAGCTCAACCCTAGCTTCGCCCCGCTCACTGAAAGCAATCTCCTGAAATCATGATATAAAATGTGTGAGATTGACATCTCAGTAAGTCCCGTGTGTGCAAATGTCAGTTAAAACCATTTCATGTATGCAGATTTATCAAAACCACAAAATCGTGTTTTAGGTAAGTTGTCTTTACCCTAAGTGGAGGCTGCTAGAAGGGAGTTTTCCAGAAAATCCTAGAGAGGAATTAGGTCATCTAATTAGGAAATAGCTATTAAATAGTTATTAGGAAATAAAATTCTGGTTTCCTATTCATGCCTACTGAAATTTCCCCTAAGGTTTCGAAAATTCCTGGATTTATCCAAGAGATAAATACTCCATTTAATTTCACCTCCAAGTCTTTTATTTCCATTATGAAAATATTATTTGAAAGAAGATAAAATATGGGAATTTATTTCCTTGAAAATAATACCTATATGCTTTCTTATATATGTTTTTCTTTACTAATATATTATTAAAATTCTCTAAAAGGTTATGATAAGATATTAGAACCAACAATTTAATTTGTTCTCAAATATTTTATAAAATTTTTAAATAAATCACTCTCCTAATTTATTTATCTCTTCTTAGGAAATTAATTTCCTAGTGGCTAGTCTCCTAGAGATTTCGGCCAAACTAGGGAAAAGTTAGGGAAGGAGGAAGGAAAATAAGAGAATGAAAAGGATTTGAAATTGCTAGGATTCAAACTCAAGCCCATCAAGGTTTAAATGCTCTCCCCACTTGCTTTGCCCTTTTTTTCTGATAAACTCTCCTCAATAAATGAAAGCTCAAACAATCAAACTATTTCAAGAACAAATTAATTCATGCAATCCACAACCAATATTTTCATGAAAAATAATTCAAATCATCAAATGTGGTATAACTTAATATGACATGCATGACTTTTCCCTCACTTACCCAAGACGGTCTAACATGGGGTATTACATCCTCTCCCCCTTAAGGGAATTTCGCCCCGAAATTCAGAGTGCTATACCTTTAGAGCAAGCTCGGGTATTTCTTTTTCACCCAATCTTCGGTTTCCCATGTTGCATCATGAGTACCATGATGGTCCCATAAAATCTTGACCATAGGTATCTGCTTATTTCTCAACACCTTGACACTCCGATCCAAAACCTTAATTGGTTTCTCAACGTAGCTCAAATTAGGCTGTAGAATCAACGGCTCCTCATTCAATACATGCTCCAGGTCAGGGTTGTATTTCTTCAACTGGGATACATGGAATACATCGTGAATTCCTGCTAATCCTTCCGGCAACTCCAACCGATATGCTACCGGTCCAATCCGTTCGATCACGGGAAAAGGTCCTAGGTATCTAGGACTCAGCTTCCCTCCTTTAGGATGCTTCAGAATCCCTCTCGCTCGGCGTTATCTTTAGAAAGGTTCGGTCCCCCACCTAAAACTCCAGCTCCCTTCTTCTATTGTCGGCATAACTCTTCTGTCGGCTTTAAGCGGTTTTCAGTCTCTCCTTTATTATCTTCACTTTATTGGCCATTTCCTCAATATTCACTTCCCCAGACTTGCTGATTTGTCCATCTTCTACCCATCCCCAATACAAGGGTACTTGACATTTCCGCCCATATAACGCTTCGTAGGCCATTCCAATCGACGCCTGATGACTATTGTTGTATGCTAACTCAGCGTAGGGTATACAATCTATCCACTTATCTCCAAAATCCATCACGAAAGCCCTAAGCATGTCCTCCAATATTTGGATGACTCTCTCGAACTGTCCATCAGTTTGCGGGTGAGCGGATGTGCTAAGCTTCAGAGTCGTCCCCATTGACTCCTGAAACTTGGTCCAAAATCTGGAGGTAAACCTGGGATCCCGGTCGGAAACAATACTGGTCGACACTCCATGCAACCTAACTATCTCGCGAGTATATGTCTTGGCCAGTTTTTCCATAGAGTCCCTCACATTCACCGGAATGAAATGAGCTGTCTTGGTCAATCTGTCAACCACTACCCACACAGCATCCTTCAAAGTCTTAGACATTGGTAATCCGGTAACGAAATCCATCGTCACCTCTTGCCACTTCCACTCGGGTATAGGCAATGGCTGTAGCAAACCGGCTGCCTTCTTGTGCTCCGCTTTTACTTTCTGACAAGTTAAGCAAGTAGAGACGTATTGCCCCACGTCTCTTTTCATTCCCGGCCACCAATAGGCCTTTTTCAGATCTTGGTATATCTTAACTTCTCCCGGATGGATGGAATACTTGCTCTTGTGAGCCTCATCCATTATCTTTCTCTTCAATATTAGGTCATCCGGTACACACAGTCGTTCTCGGAAATACGTCACTCCCGCTTCATCAATTCGGATTTCCTTATTTCCTCTCTTCACTTCCTTTGCCTTGAAAATCTGAAACTCTTGGTTATTTCGTTGAGCCTCACTAATCTCTTGCCTCAGCTCAAGCTCTAATCTCAGGTTACTCAAGCTAATTTTTCCTTCTCCCACTTCCGCCTTTTTCCCCAAGATATCCCGTACTACTTGAATCTCTTGTACCCTCAAGCTAGCCATCCTCACTTTCCGACTCAGCGCATCAGCTACTACATTCGCTTTCCCCGGATGGTAGTTGATTGGACACTTGTATTCCTCCAAAAACTCCATCCACCTCCTCTGCCTTAAGTTTAAATCCTTTTGCGTGAATATATACTTCAAGCTCTTATGATCCGTGAAAACTTCATATTCTGCCCCATACAAATAGTGTCGCCATTTTTTCAAAGCGAACACTATTGCTGCTAACTCCAGATCGTGAGTCGGATAGTTTATCTCATGCGGCTTCAACTTCCTCGAGGCATAGGCGACAACTTGCCTGTCCTGCATCAACACTGCCTCTAGACCTTCCTTAGACGCATCCGTGTACAAGGAGTAGGCCTTACCTTCCTCGGGTAGGCTCAGTACTGGTGCCGTCATCAATCTCCTCTTAAGTTCTTGGAAGCTCTTCTCACACTTATCATTCCAGACATATGGCACGTCCTTCCTTAGCAATTGGGTCATTGGCGTCGCCAGCGTAGAGAAGTTCTTAATGAAACGGCGGTAGTATCCTGCCAATCCAAGGAAACTCCTAACCTCGGTCACGCTCTCCGGTTGCTTCCAATTTGAAACCGCCTCGACTTTCGATGGGTCCACCTTGATTCCATCTTTAGATATCACGTGGCCAAGGAAAGCCACTGAATCCAACCAAAACTCACATTTGCTAAACTTAGCATAAAGTTTATGCTCTCTTAGTTTCTCCAGTACCAACTTTAGATGCTCCGCATGCTCCTCGGGACTTTTAGAGTAGATTAGAATATCGTCTATGAACACTACCACAAATTTATCCAAGTACGGCCAGAAAACCCTGTGCATAAGATCCATGAAAACGGCAGGTGCATTCGTTACTCCGAATGGCATCACCACAAACTCGTAGTGGCCATATCTCGTGTTGAAAGCTGTCTTGGGAATATCCTCCTCCTTGATTCGCACTTGGTAGTAACCTTGCCGGAGATCCAACTTAGAAAAGTAACACGAACCTTGCAACTGATCGAACAACTCATCAATCAAAGGAAATGGGTACTTGTTCTTGATTGTGAGGTTGTTCAGCCCTCTATAGTCTATGCACAATCTCAATGTCCCATCCTTCTTCTTTACGAACAACATTGGGGCTCCCCATGGCGATGTACTGGGTCTTATGTACCCTTGCTTAACCAATTCTTCTAGTTGCTCCTTCAATTCTTTCAATTCTGCGGGCGCCATCCGATAAGGAGTCTTTGACATCGGCTCCGCTCCCGGAACTAAATTGATGGTGAACTCAACTTCTCGAGAAGGTGGAAGAGAAGCAAGTTCGGCCGGAAATACGTCTGCAAAGTCCTTCACCACTTCGGTGCTCTCCAAAGTACACTGGTCCTTGGGTTTTTTTATCATGTAAGCCAAATATCCCACACAACCCTTCTTCAGCATTTTCCTCGCCTTTGCGCCTGCTATCAAGAATTTCAACTCCCTCGCCTTTCTCCCATTAAACTCTAATACGTCGCATCCGGGTCTAACAAACTGCACCGCCTTGGCCTTGCAATCCACTCTTGTTCCATGCTTTGCTAACCAGTCCATACCCAGAAACAGATTATAGTCGTCGATGGGTAGGATTATGAGGTCCGCCTTCAAAATCTCTTTTCCAACCACCACATCGCACCCTTGCACTACTTTACTCGCACTTCCTTGCCTTCCCAAAGGTGTACTCACTAACAGGGTATAAGGTAATTCTACCCCGTCCCAACCCAAATGGCATGCACACTTATCGCTCACATATGAATAAGTCGATCCAGGGTCTATTAAAACAGAAATAGAGACCTTGCATAGCAGTTCTACGCCTTGGTGCCATCTACTTGCACCCAGTACAAGCCTTATTAGGGGAAAGTTCATGACATGCAATTGATCAACTTATAGATTTGAAATAACTTGCAATGCATCGGAAAATAAATTTTGCAAATAATGCTGCAAGTAGGATAAAGAAATCAAGTAAATCACATTTTTATTAACCAATGCTAAATTGGCACAAAATAAGGGAGTATTCCATAGATACCCCTTTTTATTCTTGCTAAGCAAAATTTCGGAATAAGGAATAAATGCTGAATCAAACAAATGAACAAACATCTCTTTAATAAAATAAAAGAATAAGTACTAAAGATCCTAAAACTCTAAGCATCACTAGAGTCGCTGGAATCCTCGGAAGTCTCTAGAGGAGGTTCCACTAGCCAACCCTGCACTACTATTGGGATGATCTATCACACAATCCTTTGCGAAACCAAAGGGTCGGGGCTTCTTCTTAGGCCGACCTAAAACGTACTCCTCAACTTTCCTACCCTCAGCTTAGCTCTCAACTCCGCATCCCTCAATTTCTCCATGGCCAGCATCAGTGCACTCTTAGGTCTCCCAGACTCCGACTTATAAGACTCACTTCCCAACAACGTCGGGGTTCCTTCCTCTATGGATGGGGTCGCAGGTGTATCAATACTACCCTTTCCCTTAATCACTTCCGCTTCACTCTCACTCTCTAGCTCTCCTATCTCCCCCTCAATCTCAAGTCCCCTAGCTCATTCTCACTCTCATCATTCATTGCTTCTCCATCCCCTATCTCCTCCTCATCATCTCCCTCATACTCTTCCATATCCCCATTCTCCTCAAGTGCCAGCATCTCTGGTATCGGGTCCTCGGGTTCTTTCTCTACTCCAAAGTCTTCTATCATAGGTGGCTCATGGTCTACCTCGTCCTCACCCAAAATCCATCCACCCTCGGGTTCTGCCTCTAAATCAAATGATGATGAATCTAGTACGGGGATGGGTTATGTGCTCTACCACTAGTGGGACCACACATAAAAGGCCAGTCTCGAGTTACAGCTGCAGATCTCCTAGTCATCCTATAAAAGAAACATAAAGAAATCAAAACTAAATCTCGACTCTTAGAGGTCTTACACTATTCAATGAATCCCAATTCCTAAGCTTTAGGTACCACTCACGAATGTCATTTTCCTAAACCTAGTCTCTGATACCACTTGCAACACTCCCAAACCCTAGTTAAGATTGGCCAAGAAAACCCTAACCAACTAGGACTTGTCTTCAGCCTAAAGGAAACCAGAATTTCAGCCCTAGACCCTCAGAATTTTCGTCACTGTTCACACCTATTTTGCCTAAAATTTCCAGCACAAAAGTGCCCTAGCTATCAAGCAGAAAAACAGCTGCACAAAGGCCCATTCTTCCTCTCCTATTTTCGCTATTATAGGGACTCAAAACCCATCAGATTTTTCCTCTCTTTCTATCCAAAATCTCAGCACCCTCAGCTACACAAACACAGCAGCCACCAACCCTAATTCCCCTCCAAAATCTCGGCAGCCCTAGAGAACACCAAAGCTGAACAATTTTCTGTTTTGATCAAGAAACCCTAGTAAGGCCAAAACTTCTTCAAACACCTAAACCCTAAAGCACCTCAGCCTAACCTATCTCCTTCATCAATCAGCCTCAAACAAACCCTAGAAACCCTCCATTGCTCAGAAATTCCAGCCGCCAACCCTCCTCCACATCTGGACCAAAATAGCACCTAAAACTCCATCAAAGCTGAAAACCAACTCTAAGGTAAGCAACTCCTCAACTCTTCATCAACTCCTCTTCAATTCCTCTCGTCTTCTTCTCCTAAATCTCGATCATAAGGGACTGATTTTACCCATTCTTTGGGGAGTCTTGATCAAGGACATCCAAGCGATCCAAACTCTTCAACTAGTGATCAAACTCAAGCTAGTCAACAAGGAGTTTCCGTGATTTAAGTCTAAATCGCTAAGAGGTAATCAAGATCCTATTTTTATTGATTTACAAGGTCTTAAACTTCAAAATATTGACTTAAGGATGCTTATGGAGTCTAGTATGAACGCATGAATATATTAGATTGATGAACATGTTGATGAAAGCCATAGACAAAGCATGTATGAGATAGGACATTGATGTATCTTGCCATGATGAACCTAGATTCATGCTAAATAGGCAAAAGATGAGATCTTTTAATGGTTATGGGCTATTTATAATGATTTTATGTTAGTTTAATATGGAAGAGGTCATGTGAAGAATTGATCTAGATCAATGTATGGTCATGATCAATAAAATCGTAAAGGAAAGTTATATATGTGATTTAGTGAATCAAATACCATGGATGCAATAGGTAAATAATAAAATCCTGAAGAGTCATGTTGTATGAAATAATGGGTGGAATGATTAAATCCTAATTGCGGGGTTATTTGCTCTAGATAAGAAAGGAGAGGAAATTAGAGCAATCGATTGAGTTGGATTTGGTCGTGATATATCCAGGTAAGTCCCTGCATAATCTGTTTTGATAAATGTTACTTGTTTGCAAGCAATTTTTACAATATTATTTGAAATTGGTATCAATATGATGCTTTGACACAAGGATTGAGCCTTGACTAAAAATGATGAGTTATGTTGGATTGTTGTGAGATTTGGATTGGAAACGTGGATGTTCTATTTTCAAAAACGAATTTGCTAAATTTTAATTGTTCAAACTTCGAAAATGATTTCTTAAACCATTGTCAAACGATTTGGAAACGCTATTACGAAAAACCACGTTTTGCAATCAAATTAATTAAAGACTTTTGGAAAAGGAAAAATGATTCTGCCCCTGAATGGGGAGCGTTGAGTACTCAGCGGGGGTAGGCTGGTAGTACTAGTTTCGAAGAGCAGGAGTGAGTCTTCTAGTAGGTGGCCACCTCCAGAAGATAAACTCAACTTGGAAAGGCGACAGTACTATTTAATCAGGCCGGTCCAAGCTAGCATATTAGTCCATGTGGACACTGATGACCCGGATTGGACAACCGGAGTATTGGGTGAAGAGATGGAGGAGTATCTCACCTGGTGGGTGAATTCCCCACTGCCCATTGTTGAAAGAATACATTAGGAAGCTATCATAGTGGTAACCATGATATGGATTATGTTACTATATTGTTGAATCATTTGCTAATCCCTATTTAATGAATAATGATTGTGATAAAACAATGATTTATTGTGAACTGTTTTGGATTGATTGAGCAAGGCTCCTTTTTATGACGGTTATTGATGAGATTGGCTTGCAAACACGATTTTGTGGTTTTGATAAATCTGCATACATGAAATGGTTTTAACTGACATTTGCACACACGGGACTTACTGAGATGTCAATCTCACACCTTTTATATCATGATTTCAGGAGATTGCTTTCAGTGAGTGGGGCGAAGCTAGGGTTGAGCTCCAATTTATTTATTTAGTTGTGGTTGAATTTATTTCAAGAGACGCTTGTTAGTTTTGATTTTTCAGACTTGTATAAATTTTACTTTCAGATGTAATGGAATTATCCTTTTAATTTTATTTAGCAGTTTTCGTTTTATTTTGTACCTTGTTATAAAGACCACTGGTCCTTTGGTGGTCCTTTGGACAGGGCGACATCCTGCCCTATCTAGGTACCTAGGGTGTGGGGTGTTACATGCAGTCAGAAAGTGGTCTATTCAAGCAGGTCGGGAATTCAGAGTCTTGGAGAGTAAGAAAGACTGCTGGTATGCTAAGTGTAAGCATTCAAGTGCTGGCAATCCTTGTTCTTGGCATATTTGCGTTATACATAAGAAGACTCATGGACAGTGGCAGATAACAGTCTTGAATAAAGAACACA
Organism: Voacanga thouarsii; assembly: GCA_026120185.1. NCBI lineage: Eukaryota > Viridiplantae > Streptophyta > Magnoliopsida > Gentianales > Apocynaceae > Voacanga > Voacanga thouarsii. The sequence goes on from JANUWF010002200.1 coordinate 2,416,304, forward strand.
CATACGACATTATAGTTGTGAACAATGTGCATAGGAACATGGATCATCGGTTCATAACCCGTAATGTGACACATTTAGTATTAAATGACCCTAAATGCCATGTGAGTGATGTTATTGCTGAAGTTCAGAAACTGTGGAGGACCGGTTGTTCTTATAAGAAAGCTTGGGAAGCCCGAAAGGTTGCTATGGAACTTGTATATGGTGATTGGCCCTCAACATGGATTGCCCTACCAAAATACATGCTTGCCTTGCAGGATTCCAATCCTGGGACTATTGTGAGGTGGAGACACCATTGGACCAGTGTGGGTGATTTGAAAGCTTTTGACTTCCTTTTCTGGTCATTCAAACCTTCAATTGATGGTTTCAAATATTGTCGTCCAATGGTATCAATTGATGGAACCCATTTAAGGGGACTTTATCGGGGCAAACTGTTGGTAGCATCCACTTAGGATGCGAATAGTCACCTATTTCCTCTTGCTTTTGCCATCGTGGATGAGGAATCACTGGAGAGTTGGAGCTAGTTCTTAAAACTCCGACGTCAACATGTCATTTTGGATAGACAAAAATGTCTTATTTCTGATAGACATAAAGGTATTGTAAATGTTGTACGCAATATGAATGAGTGGCAAAAACCTTTGGCTTTTCATCGATATTGCCTCGGGCACATAAAGGGAAATTTTCATGCCAAGTTTAAAGACACTAATTTGACAAATTTGATGTACGCTGCTGGTTTAGAGCGCAAAAGGACCAAGTGTCAATCATATTTGGATGAAATCAGGATTCGAAAAGAGGATGCATTTAAGTATTTAATGGATATTAGTTTGGAGAAATGGACTTTGTCATATGATGAAGGGCACAGATATGGTTCAATGACTACTAGTTTGTTTGAATGTATAAATAGTGTGTTGAAGAAAGCAAGATCTCTTCCACTGAAGGTTTTGGTTGAAACTTCATTTCAGAAGTTAGTTAAATATTTTAATGAACATAGAGATGATGCATCGAATTTGAGACACCCTTTACCTTCTGAAATGTGGAAGTTGTATTCTTATTTTGAGGACAAGTCCAGAGGGCATGTTGTAACTAAATATAATGCGCAGGCCGGTATATATGGGATTAAATCATCTGTTCAACAAGGGGGTAGAAGTCCAAATGTTTACAGTGTCAATTTAACAGAGAGATCATGCACGTGCCAAAAATGGAGTATATATGGTATTCCTTGTTCACATGGGTTTGCAGCATATCGTCACAGAGGTTGGAACTCAATTGACTTTATTTTGGAGTTCTATACTAGAAGGAATTATGAGTTGACATATGAGGGTCAGTTCTTCCCTATGGCGGATGAACAGTATCGGAGGCCTTCTAATTTTACGCTTGCACCAGTGGAAGAAATGATGCAAAATGAAGTTCCTGGCCGTCCGCGAACATCAAGGATACCTTGTGATATGGATTATTGGACACCGAACTCTCCTCCAAGATGCAGCAACTGTCATAGGAGTGGACATACTAGAAGGAATTGTAATAATAATAATTTTACTGTTTCAAGAGACTAGCCATTGACATTGGACTATTAGTTCGTTTTATGTTCAATTGTATTTTCAAAACAGTTTCTCTATATACTTGCGATATTATTCTTACTATTTTGAATGCTTCAATCCATATATATTATTCTATTAAATTTTATTCATGTAATAAGTGTGTGGTCTACTATCAATCCTTGCTCAAACTACATTAAATAATTGTAGCAGGTTGGTTGCAAGTGGAGATTGTAGTAGGTTGAGGTTGCATTGCAGGTTGTTTGATCCGATTAGACAATTACTTATCACAAAAATGATAGTAGGTTAGGATTTGGAAAAATTACAGGTTGGGAGTTGGGAAAACTGCAGGTTGAGGTCACATTCCTTGAATGCGACCTTATCCAGAAAGGTCGCATTCCAAGAATGGAATGCGACCTCAAACTCGCCCATTCAAAAAAAAAAAAAAAGATATGGCGTCAAGGTCGCATTCCCCTGAATGCGACCTCTACTCAATTGGTCGCATTCTTGGAATGCGACCTCACTATAAACGGAATTCCAATTCAAGCTGCCCTCTGTCGGAATTCGATGCAAAAACGCCACCATTTCACGAAATTTCCGTGCTGTTCGATTACGGATGTTTTTAACTTTTTTTCTGCTTTCCTTTCAGAACATAATGGCATCAAGAATATTATATTTTCATGATTTTTTATAATCTTGCATTGTGATGATCTTGCTTAATTTCATGACTGTTATGCAATAATCATGGATTTTTGGGGGGGGGAAAGGAGATCCCCTTTGGCTTTTACGAAATCTTTCATGTCTCTGACCTCTGTTTGCATTCTTTGAAGAATGTTTGGCTGGAGTGAGTTCAGCTCCTCAGAAGGAGGATTATGGGACGGTGATCGGCATTGACCTTGGAACTACATATTCTTGTGTGGGTGTGTACAAAAATGGTAATGTTGAGATCATAGCTAATGACCAAGGGAACAGAATTACCCCATCATCGGTGGCCTTCACTGATGATGAGCGTTTAATTGGAGAAGCAGCAAAGAATGAAGCTCCACTCAACACTGATCGTACTATTTTCGATGTCAAAAGGCTGATTGGAAGAAAGTAACTTAACTGAACCTAAGGTCTACTTTTTGCAAGAATATTTGTCCATGAATCATGAGTATGATTTGATTTTTTTTTTTTTTTCCTGTTTCTTTTTATTATGAAACCTTTGTAGGTTTGATGATCCAGAGGTTCAGAAGGAGATAAAGAGGTTGCCTTATAAAATTGTCAATAAACATGGAAAGCCTCATGTGGAGGTAGAGATGAAAAATGGCGACATCAAGCATTTTAGCCCTGAAGAAATTAGTGCTATGACTCTCCAGAAGATGAAGCAAACAGCAGAGTCATATTTGGGAAAAGAAATTAAGCATGCAGTTATCACTGTTCCCGGTAAAATCAACACCTTCGTAGCATTTTTTTTCCTTTTTTCTTTTTCTTTTTTTCAAGTTGAAGGTATTGATATACTGCCCTCTTGGAACTTGTTTGTTTGACTTCTGCATTTTCGTGCAGCTTACTTCAATGATGCACAAAGACAGGCTACAAAAGATGCAGGTCAAATTGCAGGGCTAAATGTGGTTCGGATAATTAACGAGCCAACAGCAGCAGCAATTTCTTATGGTCTTGATAAGAAGGGAGGAGGGGAGAAGAACATTTTAGTTTTCGATCTTGGTGGTGGTACATTTGATGTGAGCATACTCTCTCTCGATGGAGATGTTTTCGAGGTTCGTTCTACTAATGGGGACAATCACTTGGGAGGAGAAGATTTTGATCACAGATTCATGGACCATTTTGTAAAATTGATCAAGAAGAAGTACAACAAGGATATCAGCAAGGATAAGAAGGCTCTTGGTAAGCTTAGGAAGGAATGTGAAAGGGCAAAGAGGGCCTTGAGTAGCCAGCACCAAGTCCGTGTTGAGATCGAGTCATTGTTTGATGGAATAGACTTCTCTGAGCCCTTAACAAGGGCGAGATTTGAAGAATTAAACATGGATTTGTTTAAAAAGACCATGGGACCTGTGAAGCAAGCTTTGAAGGATGCAGGCTTGGAGAAATCTGACATTGATGAAATGGTTTTGGTTGGAGGCAGCACTCGAATTCCTAAGGTACAACAGACGTTGAAGGATTTCTTTGATGGGAAGGAACCAAGCAGGGGAGTCAATCCAGACGAGGCAGTGGCTTTTGGAGCTGCAGTTCAAGGAGGAGTTCTTAGTGGTGGTGAGGATGATCCTGGGATTCTTGTCATTGATGTAGCTCCATTGAGTTTAGGTATTGAAACAGTTGGTGGGATCATGACAAAGTTGATTCCAAGAAACTCAGTTATTCCAACCAAGAAGTCTCAAGTTTTCACCACTTATCAAAATCAGCACAGCACAGTATCGATCAAGGTAAAGTAGCATATCTCCAACCACCCATCATGAGACATATTTATAGATGTTCCAATCATTTACTCTGGACTATGGCTGTTTTCCTCTATTACCAGCACTCATGAGATTCAATTCTGTGTCGGAAAATTGTAGGTTTATGAAGGTGAAAGGAGCTTAACAAAGGATTGTCGTGAACTTGGAAGATTTGATCTGTCTGGCATTCCCCCTGCTCCAAGGTAAGCCTAAGTTCTACATAATCCTACTTCCGATTCTTGTTTCCTCTACCATATGACTTTTCACAAGAAATCAAATGCCAACCCACAATGCTGTCTGTTTGTTCTATTGTAGGGGCGTTCCTCAAATTGAGGTTACTTTTGAGGTTGATAGGAATGGTATACTGCAAGTGACTGCCATGGACAAGGCAGCAAAGAACTCCAAGTCAATAACCATCACAAACGAGAAGGGGCGTCTCTCCAAGGAGGAGATTGAGAATCTGGTAAAGGAAGCAGAAGAGGATAGGAAGGTGAAGGAGAAAATTGATTCAAGAAACAACCTCGAGACCTATCTTTACAACCTGAAGAGCACCACCAATGATGAGGACAAGCTCGCAAACAAAATTGATTCAGACGACAAAGAAACTATTGAGACAGCATTAAATGATGCACTTGAATGGTTGGACGACAATCGAAATGCAGACAAGGAAGACTATGAGGAGAAGATGAAGGAGTTGGAAGCTGTGTTCAATCCCATCATAAAGAAGGCATATGAGAATAGTGGTGGAAGCTCTTTTGATTCAGAAGATGATCTTAATGATGAATTATAGAAAAATTCTTTAGGGAAAAATTTTGTATAGTTTATTTCTTCAAACATTAATTTCTACTTCAGTATAGTTAGATATTCTTGTGTAGGCCTTCTAATTTATTTTTTTTTTAATACGTTACTCTACTTATATGTAATTTTAAAAAATTAAAAAAATCATTTATAATTTGCTTTTTCAATTCTATTTTAGTTATTTATTATTCTACCAAATCATGCCTTGATATTTTTTTTTTTTTTAATTCCATAAATTTAAAATTTGTGTCAAAACCTTAAACTTTTTTCCCGTTAAAATTCTATTAATTTAAGAAAAGGATAGATCCCAAGTTTTATAATTATTACTGGAGGGCCGTTCAATAAAGAGAAATGCCAAAGAGTCGATCTACTTCGCTTTGTTCTTGGACATGCAATGATACCTAATAGCCATTAGCCAACGACATGGAAACCAAGTCTTGCAGCTTCCTGTTGCCAATATAACGCCCTGTAGTAAGAATGATTACCGAGATTAAAGAACATGGGAAATCTTTCCAAGGCTATCCCAAAGAAAGGATCTCACACTGGATGGGACGGATTTTGGCTACAGGGCAATTAGTATTAAAGCAAGAATTTGAATGATCCTCTCTCCCTTTGATTGCTCCTATGATCCTCGTTGATTTTACCATGTTTCCGTAGCTGTAAGAGACAAGTAAATTTATATGATGGTATAACTTTTTCCCACCCTAAGGCAGGACCAGATTGAATCCTCCCTTGTAGGACAATCTGAGATGTAGCTATCTGCCTCAAGGAATGCACCAGTTTAATAAGTTTGACTTGGGTCCTCATTACCAAATGCAAAAATCAAAAGTCTCCACTAATTCATACAAGTTCAAAGGTTGCTAAGTTTAGAGTTAAGACTATCTCACTAATTTCATCTTACTATTACTAAAGAATCATATATGTATCTGTAATAATAATCCTAATACTTAATTTTTCTCTCTCTAAAGATTAATAGTACAATTTTACAGCAATAAAAAAGTTCTAAAAAATTTAATTTCATATACATATACATATATATATATATATATATATACACTGTGATGAATCAATAAGTACACAGCTTAATTATGTCTTGAATATAAAGAAAAATAATATAATAATACATTGAAGCGGATTAAATTGAGATCAAACTTAAAATTTTATCCGAGCTACACTTAGTGATAAGCATTCTTCCAACTTCCTAGGTTGAGTGAGAAATTGATCTTAAAACATGGAAATCACAATTCATCAAATAACAATGAAATACATAAAATGGAATAAATAGGCAACCCTTTTGTTTTAAATGTTTTAGGAATTGAGTTTCTTCAAGCAAAAAGTGTTTGATATACTTTGCTTCATGATACAGTCTGTTATTGTTCTTTACCTTCTTGTTTTTCTAGGTAACCAATCAAAAATGTCGAAACCATCACCGGGGAAAGAGCTAATCATCTCCATTTGCAAACTTCGGAGAGTAACAGCAAAATCTCGAGCTTCATCCATGGCTTCCCGAGCGCCTACTAATGCCTCCTCAATGTCCTGATTTATCAAATAAAGGGAACATATTTGGCCAAGTATGCGATCATGCCTCTCTTCATACCTCATAGCTCTTTCTTCAGCCTGTTCCAGTGCTTCATTTATCATCTCTAATTTCTCCTTCGCAATTCTCTTGGTTTCCCATTTCCTTAAATTTGGCAAACACAGAAAGTATGCAGCTGAGAAGCCTAATATTGCAAAAACAATGCGGCCATAGTCCATTGAACCTTTTTCCACACTTGGAAAATCTGTGAGGACAGAGAAATACATGTGATTCCATGCTTTATCAAAGGGTAGCTTGCTAGGTGCATCTTTCTTTATTCTTTTTCGTTTTTTACACTCCCTCCGTCCCTTGATATAAGTCATTAGACTTAATTTTACACATATTAAGATTTCTAAAAATTAAGTGACTTTATATTTTTTTTTTCTAAAACATCCCTATTTAAATATCATGGAAACAAGAGAAGAGATGAGAGAAAAAGAGAGGGAAGGGAGAACAATAAATAATAACAAAAAGGTAAAAATAGCTTCAAAACCTTCTTGAAAAATCCCCAACTTATAACTTAAAACAACAAAAGTAGTCTCTAGTGACTTATATTAACGGACGGAATGAGTACTTAATTCCTTTTCCTAACAAAATTTTGCCCCTCTCCTCAAATAGAAATTAAAATATAAAAACAGATTCTTCTTTTAGAGCCAAATGAATGTTTGAGAAGATAAAGTCAACATTCTCAGTTATCATTTTGGCTCATCCCTACGTTATAAGTTTGAAAAATAACAATCTCAACTTAGTGTTGATTGAATAAATTCTCTTCATCAGAAACGTTTTAGGCTTTTAGCTATACCTTGAAATTGAATGAAATATTATTTAAAAAAAATAAGAAATAAGAAAAATTTTAAATAAATGTATTCGATAAAAAAGCTGCCTGCACGCAAAATTAGCCTCTTAATGGTCACAAGTTTAAGCAGTCACTTTTGGTATTGACCTCAAAAAGGACATTAGAACAGATATAAACAATCACTTCGTCAATATTAAATGCACTTGGACCTAAAAATTAGGGAAATAAATGGGCAAAAGAAAAGGTATGCATGTACCTCAATGTGTTATGTCTTTTTTGCCAGCTTAGCAGCTAACCTTCCTCGAACTGTTTTCATATCGGCCTTACGTTTGAGTGATTTCCTCTTCTTGGGCTTTCTACATGATCTCTTTCTCTCTAAGCGCTGGCGACGGATTTCAGGATCAGCCCAACCTTTTCCCCATTCAGCGAAACTTGAATAAGGTTTGCGGTCTTTCTGGGAAAGTAACATATCAGCCTCTGGATGTACATAAAATGGTTGGTCCTTGGATCTCAAAAGTTCCAGTCCTGATTCTGTTGGCTTCGGATATTTTATCTGAACATGAGTCTGAAAGCCGAGAATATCAGATCATATTGCATAAGTCACTGTGCGGAAATATATGTAATCATGCAGCAGTGCACATGATTTAAATCAATTAATATCATTAAAATCATGGACACTTGACAAGAAACGTATGGTATTCTAAAAGGTGAATGTACTTCATGACTTCATAATAATAATAACAATACCACCAACATAATAAGAAATCACATATCTCCGTAGACTTGAAAATAATAATAATAATAATCATAATCATAATAATAATAATACTAATATGGGTTAATTCGCACCATTTTATGGGTTAATTTGCTGCAGAAGGAAAAATACTTAATTGAGATTTCAATTTCCCAAGTCATCTCTAATATGGAACTTCAAATTCAATACAATGAGAGACTAATGCTAGTTGGAATGAAATTTAACTTTTATGCATCGAAGTACTAGGGTTGTCTTTAGAAATTCTTACATATTGAAGGTAATGAAGAACTAAAGTTCGCCCAATTCTGAATTATAAATTCCAAGTTTAAATACAGAATGTCAACCAGAAAATATGTTTTGGCTTTTTAGTTAGTATAAAAAATTACAAAGCAGCATCACAAATTTATCATATTTCTGGATGATTAGATCAGGATTTATAGAAATAGACAAATTTATCATTTTTTTAAGCATCATGTTCATGTTGATTATAGATTGACAGACATGAAAAAAGCAACAAAGATGCCAAGAATCACCAGCCAAAAAATTACAGAAGACTGATGTATCTAAATTAAAAGCTAGCAATATGCTAACCGTCCAACAAAAAGTATACAGCTAACAGCGAGGCTTTGAAAGAAGATCATATTTCATGCAAAGCCTGCTACCAAGTAAACTCTTTCACTAGTCCAGTCAACCAGCATATAGTACAATTTCAGGTAAAATTTAGAAACCTAACCACAAAATTATGTCATTTTCATTTTCATCTTTTGGATTTGGAGGGGGCATTGAAATGTGAGGGTAGCAACACGGCTTTGTTAAACAGCACAGTTTATGTCTTAAACCTCAAGCTTCATCTTACTTGGCAGACTTAAGCTAACTAAAGATGACATAATAAACCTAGAGAAATTAGAAAACTGTTTTCACACCTAAAAGAAATCAGACAACATAACCCCACTCCCCCACCTCCCACCCCACCCAAAAAAATAAATAAAAGTGGAACCTTATAGCCAAGTTACAGAAAATTAGTCTCCCATGAGTATTATGTTTTGCATCTTCTGCAAATCAACTCAACCTAAACATAAGCATCTAGGTTAAATATCTTAATCTCTTTCATCTGTTCCCAAATTCTAATAAAAAGAGAGACTATAACAAAAGTGGGTAAAGTGGCAGCACAACTACATTACACACAGAATACACAAGTCAAACTACCAGGCTCATGAATGTAATATTCCTTTTTAGCCATCCAAGGACATCGTTACTTCTTTTCATTTTCTTTATCACACAAAGGAACGCTGAGCATTTGTATCCTAAGAGACAACAGAAACAATCATCAATACCATTATGAGGTCATACCATGCCATCTCCTTCCTTAATAAACCCTTTATCTTCCAAAACACGAGCAAGCCCTCGCCACCATAAAAGGTCACTTGAGATAAATTCTTGATGCTGCATTACATATGAACAGAAGTTCATCAATGAAATAATGCAGTTAAAAATAAAAAGTGGAATCATAATAACAATGTTGCAGAAATGAGATATACGGAGTAAAAGCACGAGGTACATATTTGCCTATCCTTTCTCAGAGGAAAAAATTGCATATAACAGGAAGGGAAGGAGATGTGGAGTTGTACAGCAATATGGGGGGGAATGCAGCCTAGAGGTATAAACTAAGAAAGTGAGGGAACACTTGAAAACATTTCCAAAATGGCAAAAACAGCTTGTAATTTCAGAAAAATGAGAGGCAACACCACCAACCACCAGCTCAAGGGAAAAAGTGTGCATGAAGAGTTTAGTGATTATTCACATACTGGAGAAGCATATCACAACTCATTCGATGAACAAACAATGCAACCATATAGAAACAGGAACATATTTTCAGTTAAGAAACACCAATAACATCTTTCCAGAAGGCTACAATTACTAAGAGAGACATGAATGTAATCACAATGAAACAGTAACACACACCAATATTTTTTAAAATATAAAGAAAGAAGTTATCAGAGTCTTGCACTACAACACAGGAAACCATCTCATGTACTTTACTTTCACCTAAAACAGAACAAAACATAAGGTGGAAATCTGATTCGTGCGAAATTCTTAATCAGAATTTGCATTCACGAATAATGCCTTTCAGCTGTTGTGGACACATACTCCTAGACAGGGACTTGCATCTTTGTGTGGCCTTGTATGTCAAATGGTGAAACAGACTCCTAGAAAAGAGCAAGAATACCTGTTCCCTTATTCTACTAACGAGTGTCCTGAAGTTTGGCTTATCCATAAACCGCCTTTGTCTGAGACAACCCACAATGACACCATCATCACATGATATGTCAGGAAAACTGCTTTCTCCCTGACATACAGATTGAAAATAATGAAGAAACAAAGAAAGAAGAGCAGCATAAGCAATGAAAGATATATGATAACACCATGGGATGAAGTTCCAAAATTCTGAAGTACGTTTCACAACAGAAACTGGAAATGAAGGAAAAGATTGGTAGATAATAGATGTGAAAGGTACCAACATGGTAAGAAGCAATAGCCCGCATGAAGATCAGCATTTCTGACTTCAAATTGTCTGGTGTAGGAGGCCCTTTGATACAGACATCACACCTGCAGTGGACAAAGTACTGGTTGACAGACATGACACAAATGCAAAACTAGAAGCTCTAGCTGCAAACATTAAGAACAGAGCGAGTAAATCAATTAGTAAACTTGAAATCACATTACAATAGGAGAAAAATATCCAAGTAAAACATTCCACTGACAGGTACAAAGGTGCAATCCTAACAATCTTGATTGTGAAAGACAACATTTCATTGCTTCAAAGGTTCACAACATTCATGATCCACTATTATAACAAGAAACGACGAAAAGCAGCTATCCAATTCCAACTCTCATGATCAATGTAGCCCAAACATCATTCACAAGCATCTCAAACTACTAAGAGTTCAGGAATGCCCAAACCATTTGTGAAGAGAGTTTATTTTTATCAATTGGGAGGTTCAGCGCAGCAAGTTTATTTCCACTTAAGTTCAATTACTAACTGTGGGAAAATATAGTTAAAGGGTGTATTTTAGGAAAGTACGGCTGTAAATATTGTACCACTAGAATTAGAGAAGTTTGACCCTTAAATTAAGAGATTTTGTAATAAGAGATTAGAAGATTTTGTGGGCAGTAATTAGGGGATTGATTAGGAGATTTTGTGAATCAATTTATTAGGGTAGTTGCCATATTTGTGCCTTAGGCAACTTGTATATAATCAGCTCATTATAATCTTTGAAATATATGAAAAAGAGATTATTCTCTCTTAATTTCCTTCATGGTATTAGAGCAATTCATCCTGGTTTGCTTCTGAATTTTCTGCTTGCGCCTATCCTTTGCGTCTTCTTCTTCTTCTTCTGCCGGCCAACCTTAATTGCTGGTAGTGTTTCTTTCATTCTAATTCCTACGACTAGCCAGCCTTAATTGCTGGTATTTCTTCTCTATTTTCCTTCATCCAAGGTGCTATATAGCCGGCCTTTATTGCTGGTGTTGTTTCCCATTGTTGGATACTGATTTGTACCGAGTAGCATGTCTGAGATTACGTAGACCACTACATCCCAATCGGAGGAGGTAGTTCGTTCACAGCAACCCAGAGAGTTGCAGCATGTTCCAGGGGCATACAAATTGAACGGAAAAAATTATTTGAAGTGGTCCCAATTAGTCCGAACCATTTTGAAAGGCAAAGGGAAAATTAGCCATCTCATGAGTACGGATCCGAAGTCCAGTAATCCGAACTTTGAAGCGTGGGAGGAAGAGGACTCAATGATTATGGCATGGATATGGGGATCCATGACCCCAGAAATCAACGACACATGCATGTTTCTGAACAGTGCCAAAGAAGTATGGGATGCGATTCAACTAACATACTCAAAGGCAAAGGACGAAGCTCAGGTGTATGAGGTAAAGGTTAAAACAATGGCAGCAAAGCAAGGGAATAAGACAGTCACAGAGTATGCCAATCAATTAAGTGCTCTGTGGCAAGAGTTAGACCAATACAGAGTCATAAAGACAAAGTGTCCAGAACTGCTATTTTGAAGACTTTCATTGAACAGGATAAAGTCTATGATTTCCTTGTTGGGTTGAATCCAGAATTCGATCAGGTGCGTGTTCAAATTCTTAGGAAATCCGAAGTCCCATGCTTCAATGAGGTCGTAGCCATAGTTCGAGGAGAGGAAAGCAGGCAAAGTCAGATGTTGGAGCCACAAGTTTCAATCAACTCAGCAATGTTTGCAAGTAATGAAAATAAGTTGAATATATCCACTGAAAAGAAGTTTGCTGGTGATGAACGAAAACCTGTGCTTGACATGAAGACGGGAGGCTCTAGGACTCAAGACCGAGACAAGTTATGGTGCACATATTGCAAGAAGCAGCGGCACACCAGTGAGCGTTGTTGGAAGCTTCATGGGAAGCCACCCAACCGAGAATAGGAACACAATGGGGGACAATCCAAAAGTGGACGCGCCAATATAACAACTGGTCAAATTGCTGAGCCACCAAAGTCAGATATTGCTGGTCTCAACCAAGATGAATTGGAAAGGGTGAGAGCACTCATCAGCCGTCTAGAACAGCCCTCAGATACTTGTTCTGTGACATATTCAGGTAAGTTTCCACTTTCCATTGGATTAAATATTTCGGATACAACCTTTTCCACCTCTTGGATCATGGATTCAGGAGCTACCAACTATATAACCCATTCACCAAATATCTTCACCACCTATTCCCCGTGCCCGAGCAGTAGGAAAATAGCCACTGCAGATGGTTCTTTAACCACTGTGGCAGGAATTGGAAGTGTTCAAATTAACCCATTGTTAACCTTGAAAAATGTTCTCCATGTCCCTAAACTAGCTACCAATCTGATATCTATCCACAAACTTGCCTATGACTTACAATGTATGGTGGTTTTTCATCATAATGGTTGTGTATTTCAAGACAAGAGTTCGAGGACAATGATTGGACATGCTAGAGAACGAGGTGGCCTCTACTTTCTTGAAGCAAGTCAACCAACTATTCCTAAGGGTAAACAATTAGTGTCATTTGTTTCCAAATCTTTGTCATCCAATAAGGAGAAAATTTGGCTCCATCATCGTTGACTTGGACATCCATCATTTCGAGTTATAAAACTCTTGTTTCCATCTTTGTTTTGACATTTAGATATTGAGTCGTTTCATTGTGACAAATGTAAACTTGCCAAACACAAACGTGTACCCTTTCCAGTAAGCAATAATAGAAGTTCCATTCCTTTTCATTTAATCCATAGTGATGTCTGGGGTCCATCTACTATAGCTAATATTTCTGGGGCACGATGGTTTGTTTCTTTTATTGATGATTGTACTCGCGTTTGCTGGGTCTTCCTTCTTAAACAAAAATCTGATGTCAATATTATTTTTTCAAATTTTTGCTCTATGATTAAAAACCAGTTTGGAGTGACCATCAAGAGAGTTAGGTCTAACAATGCACGAGACTATTTCAATCAAACTCTAAGTCCATATTTTCAAAAGGAAGGAATAATCCATGAGTCATCTTGTGTGAATACCCCGCAGCAAAATAGAGTTGCAGAGAGGAAAAATGGTGATCTCCTTGAAAAAACTCGAGCATTGTTATTTGAACATCATGTACCTAAAACCTTTTGGGGGGAGGCTGTTCTTACAGCAACACATTTCATAAACCGATTACCATCTAGAGTCCTAAGATTTCAGAGTCCAATGGATGTATTGTCCACTTTCCATCCTAACTTCCACACCACAAATAATCTTGTTCCTAGAATGTTTGGATGTACATCATTTGTCCATGTTCACAGTCACAACCGAAGTAAATTGGATCCAAGGGCTATAAAATTTGTCTTTGTGGGATATTCATCAACCCAAAAAAGATACAAGTGCTATCATCCACCCTCCCGAAAATTTTTTGTTTCTATGGATGTTACTTTCAAAGAACGTGAATCGTATTTTCCAACCTCTTATCTTCAGGGGGAGAAGTTTGTGAGAGAAGATAAGAGTTTGGGTTTTGACTTGTTATTGGATCTTTCAACTTCTAATTATCCTACTTCCTCATCCACTAGTGATCCTGTCTCAATTCACTTTGAATTATCTGAGTCAGTTCACTCTAAACCTGTATTTGCCCAATCTGACACTGAATCTGTTCCCAAGGATATTAGATATGGCAAAGGAAAGATGTATACAAGGAAGAAGATGGCTGCCCCCAACCCTACGCAAGTCCAAAAGTCTGATCAGGTAATAACTTCTGAACCCACATTACAGATTGAAACAGAACCAGAGGTAGAGAGTGAGATCTATAGGGGTAGTAGTGACATAGACTTACCCATTGCATTGAGAAAACGTACGAGAGAGTGCACTAAAAGACCTTTATACCCTCTTGCACACTTCATGTCCTTTCAACGTTTTTCTCCGTCACACAAATTCAGTAACCTAGAAACCATTGTCATTCCTTCCAATCTATCCAAAGCTTTGTCCAATGAAAAATGGAAACAAGCTATGAATGTAGAAATGGAGGCACTGGAAAAGAACAAAACATGGGAGCTTGTGGAGTTACCAGCAGGGAAGAAACCAGTGGGGTGTAAATGGGTGTACACAGTGAAATATAGAGCTGATGGTTCAGTAGAAAGATACAAGGCAAGGCTGGTTGCCAAGGGTTATACTCAGACGTATGGAGTGGACTATCTAGAGACTTTTGCCCCAATTGCAAAATTGAATACTATTAGAGTCCTATTATCTGTGGCAGCAAACTTTGGATGGGATTTACAGCAGTTTGATGTCAAAAATACTTTCTTGCATGGAGATCTCCAAGAGGAAATATATATGGAGATACCTCCAGATTATGGGAAAAGAGTTGCTGATCATACAGTCTGTAGGTTAAGGAAGGCATTGTATGGGCTTAAACAATCTCCTCGAGCATGGTTCGACAGGTTTGCTGAGGTTATGGTGATGCTGGGATGCAAGCAAAGTCAAGGAGATCATACTTTGTTCATCAAGCATTCGTCTTCAAGAGGAGTCACGGTCCTCTTAGTTTATGTGGATGACATAATTGTTACAGGAAGTGATAATGAGGAGAGACTTTCCTTGAGTGAGTGCTTGGCAAAAGAATTCGAGATTAAGACACTTGGGAAGCTAAAGTATTTTCTCGGAATTGAAGTGGCACATTCAGAGAAGGGTATTTTTCTCTCTCAACAGAAGTATGTAACTGATCTACTCAAGGAGACAAGAAAAACAGCATGCAAACCAGTGAGTACTCCGATAGATCCAAATATAAAGCTTGGACTAGCAAAGGAAGATGCTATGGTGGACAAAGGGGTATACCAACGTTTGGTGGGAAGGCTCATTTATTTGTCCCACACACGACCGGATATAGCTTATGCTGTGAGTGTGATTAGTCAATTTATACACAGTCCAAAAGTGGTTCATCTTCGAGCAGCACACAGGGTGTTACAATATCTTAAAGGTACCCCAGGAAGAGGACTACTTTTTAGAAGAAGTGGGGGCCTAATGCTTGAAGCCTATACGGATGCTGATTATGCTGGGTCATTAAGTGATAGAAGATCGACCACTGGATATTGTACATTCCTTGGTGGAAATCTTGTGACTTGGAGGAGTAAAAAACAAAATGTAGTAACACGGTCTAGTGCAGAGGCTGAGTTTCAAGCGATGGCTCAAGGAGTATGTGAGTTACTTTGGTTAAAGATCATTCTACAAGACATAAGGATCAAGTTGGAGGGTCCAATGAGACTTTACTGCAATAATAAGTCTACAATTAGCATAGCTCACAATCCTGTGCAGCATGATCGGACAAAGTATATCGAAATTAACAGACATTTTATCAAGGAGAAATTGGAGAGTGGATTGATCTGCACAACTTATATGTCTACAAATGATCAGATTGCTAATGTGTTAACCAAAGGGTTAAGTGGCCCAGTGTTTGAAAATATTGTATCCAAACTAGGAATGGAGAATATCTATTCACCAGCTTGAGGGGGAGTGTGGGAAAATATAGCTAAAGGGTGTATTTTAGAAAAGTACGGCTGTAAATATTGTACCACTAGAATTAGGGAAGTTTGACCCGTAAATTAGGAGATTTTGTAATAAGAGATTAGAAGATTTTGTGGGCAGTAATTAGGGGATTGATTAGGAGATTTTGTGAATCAATTTATTAGGGTAGTTGCCATATTTGTGCCTTAGGCAACTTGTATATAATCAGCTCATTGTAATCTTTGAAATATATGAAAAAGAGATTATTCTCTCTCAATTTCCCTCACTAGCATCTTTCTTTCTTCTTGGCATCGATATAAACTTCACACAAACAAGCACATAATGAAGCTGAAATTATTATAACATGATAACAGAGAAATTATGTCATACAAGAAACACTTCTCCTGGCTAAACTTCTCGCCGAAATATTCCACCAGTGTTTTGGCCCTACAAGAAGAAGTCCGCATCCCATATCTGTAGGAGATTAAAAATATGAATGCCAAGTTGCAGCATTCTGAGAACAAAATATTTGGTGTGGATATTCTTTATGTTACCTGAAGCAATCAGAGAGCATCTTATATGCCTGTTTAGTCTGTTCTTCACTTCTCTGACTGGGCAAAAGTGTTGGTGTTCTCAATAGGTTTGCATATAGAACTGCTTGACAAACAGCTTCAAACAAGTGAGTTCCAACAAAATTCCACCCATATCAAAATCCCTTTTGGAAAATAAAGGTGAAGAAAATATTTTGGATTACTAGCTCATGCTTGATGAAATCCTATACCCTTCTCTCTTTCTCTCCCCCCAAAACCCCTAAGAAGGGACTAACCACAATCCGCCACTTTTCCATCCCGCCCAGCTCGGCCAGCTTCTTGATAGTATGCTTCCAAACTCTGCAAAGAAATAACATAATGCTATTACATACATGCCAAAATAGATTTAAATATTAAGAAAAAAGACGAGAGGATAAATTAAATGAATAAGCTCTGTATGGCTCCAAAGAAAATAAACAAATGAAAAAAGAAGGAAGAAAGAGATACTTCAATTGGGAGGTACCTTTAATCAACATGTAAAATAAATACAAACATTTTACAGAGATATGAAATAGAGTATGAGAACAGCCACAGCAGCTCAACAGAGGAAAAAGATAAGGCGACTTCTAAAGATGGCATCCTTAGAAAATGCCTAAAAAACTCACTAGCCTCCTTACAAAATGACTAAGCCAATATCTGCACCCCAAGATTAATTTTGAATGTATACCTGTGGCCATCCATAATGAATAATTCTCCGGACATTCAACTTATCAATGCCCATTCCAAATGCAATTGTTGCAACAACCACCTGGGGACCAAGAAGACGTTTATTGCGTTAAACTTACAACTGATTAATATATATCCAGTATTGATATCAAACTAGACAGCTTCAATTGAAAAGATTATATTACAGTACAGCAACAAGTACTTCACAGAAAACAGATATGCAAAGTTCTGGATATAAATGAAAATTACACATAGTTACAAGAATCTCTTGTTCCTACTGATTCAAGCACTACCATGTATAGGAGTTTCCCTTTTCAAGTTTTCTGTTTAACCCAAACAAAGATGTCTTCCTAACAAAGGAGTGATGAAGAAAATTCAAACAATGATTGAAGTGAACAATGACATAGATCATGGTACGAGAAAATGAAATTTTAGTTGATCTTATCGGAGAGGGCAATTAAAAATCACCATATACCTATCCTCAAATTCAATATAAACCGCCACCCCACAGATCTAATATGGTAACTTCCAAGTATTGGCATTTAAGAAACATCAAGTGCCATTTACTTAATACTTTCATATTAATTTATTCCGTCTCTGTCACAATTGCTGACAAATCTAGTACTAGTCTGGTCTTATGCCTCAACAACCATCTCAACCCCATGACTCTAGCAAGGAAAAAAGAACAAAATTATTCAGTCAATGATCTGAAGGCCACATTAACAGGAATTTAAGTTGAATCCTATTCAACAAGAATTATCTGCAGATCCACAAATAAGTGCAGTGAATTCATACACTTGTTCATGGGTCATTAATAAAGTACTAAGCCTTTTGTGACAAATATAAGGGGAGTGGCACAGACATGTTTGCTTCTATCCTTTTCCACTCATATCAACCAGTATTTGTTTGCTTCATACAAGTATAGCAGACCTTAAATCTGGTGCAGAAAATATTGCAACATCTTATAAAACCTAATAAGTATATATACTTTAAAGTAGAGGTAAATCACATTCTTTGCCTGATTGTTTTAGGCTTGAAGCATTGAAGACCATAATCCTTTCAATCATTAAAGAACTATGTTTTAGCCTCTTACACTTAGCATCTAGAAGGCAATATGTACAGAAAATTTACAGGTAAATCAGATAAAGAGAGATTTATTATGTGTTTAGCACAATTTCTCAACTTTGAAATGAAATATTAACAGTAAACAAATCATAAACAAGTCAGATGAAATTGTTCTAAGGGTTTTGTCACCTGTAAGGTATTCTCATGAAATTCCCTATGCACTTGCCTCAGATGTGATTTGGGCAACTGGCGACAAGAGAGAGAGAGAGAGAATGATATCAGTGACTCAAACGGGAAAATGGAGGGAAAAAAAGTCATGAAAAACTAATGGAATTTAAACCATAATTTTTATTAAAATTTTTATATGTAAAAATTATTTAAAATATTAATTTATTTTTTCAAATCCCCTCTTAGTATAGAAGCAGTGTGAGAACTGTAGGGCTAAGGTTATAAACTCTCACAAGTAGTAGATTTCAGTGTTTTTTGCCATTATAGAATTTAATCCCATTTAAAATTTTTGTCCATCTCGGCATTCCTAATAGACATGTGTCTAGTGGATTTCTTAATGTAACAGAAGTCCATAAATAACTTGAAAATGCTGCTAGCTAAAATTTTTCTCTTTTCTTGAAAAGCATATAATGTTAAAATTGTGTTAAGGGGAATCTTAGTAATAGAAATATTATAAGTTGTAGGCAATGTATTACTTGGAATACTGTGAGAAACTAACCAACAAAAACTGGAAAAATAATTAATGCAAGTTGATACCTTTGCATTGTAAGCAGCAGATTTGACTCCAAATCTGCAAAGAAACTTTGCTATGCTCAATGTTTCTTTCCGCGTAGGGACATATATGATTGTTGGTCCTTCATCCAGTGGTCCTAACTGATGTTTAAGTCTTTCTTCTGGTCCAATGTGCAGGTCATATGGATCGGGGGATTCACTTTCATTTAAATTCTTTACAGGTGATTGTCCACAAAATTCACCACAAGAAACTGCCACAACTCAGGCCATGAATTGATATCAAATGACCATAAGAAAAATGACAAAACACAAAACAGCTATCATATTCACTTCTCAGAAGAGGTCTGTAAATTCTATAAGGGGTTAGTTTCCTAGAAAATGACTTACGCTTAGGCCAATACTAGGTCTTTAATTCAACTCCCTCTGACAACTAAGGGCTACTGTTCCAACTGTGGATTGGTTTCAGTGGGAAGTTTGGCCATTTTCACAAGCATGTTCCAGTTCCCACAAATTGCCATTCATAATAAGTTCGTCAAAAAGGAATGGTCCTCTCAGCTTCACAATGTTTTAACAAAGCTGTAGCTCAAGAAGACCCAAGAACATTACTCCGCAACACAAATATTAGAATTCTTACATTGTTCTTTAATTTGTTTGCGTGACACTTTGAGGCTCTTCTCCTCCTCTCTCTTTTCTGTTTTCATTAGAAGGAAGATAATATAACAACAAAAGGACATAAAAACTATTTACTCTTTTATACATAAGCATACCCTATCTTAGATGTTTAAAGATACAAAGCCGACGAATCAAACGAAAAAAAAAAAAACTCTATAATTAAAGCTAAAGAGAAGGTATTACCATCAAAGTCATCTGCATCCAAAACATGATCACACTCATCTTCCAGATATTCAACAGATAACTTTTTCTCCTTCAGAGTGGCGGAGCTATATTCTAATGACAAGCCTATTTCATCATCACTTTCCGAAAATTCATCATCCTCAGCTATATCTGGTTCAATCATGCTGTTATGAGAAAGGCTGCCGACACTGCTAGGTGCATCCTCCAGATCTTTAGAGATTAAATTATTTGTTTTGCCAAATTTTCTCCCTTTTGTGTAGATTTCTATCAAGTCATGAAAATCCTTCTCGTAGGAAGATGAAGATGATGTTCTACTGTGTATAACCTGCAATTAGCATACAGAACAGGATATAAAATACTGCAGAACATAAGCACACAGGTAAGTAAAGGAAAATGCTGATCAAACAAATTTATATGGCAGACAGATTTCCAAGTGTTTTTAAACCATTGCAAGGAAATATTGCCAAGATTTGTTTGTAAAAACTCAATTTGGAAATTAGAGCAGTACTCACTCTCCTTCAGGAAAAAGTAGTATGATTACAGACCACATACAGGAGACCAACAATTTGAATGTGGAAAAACAATCTATGAAATTATTCAAATGGCATAAAATAAAAGTTAAAAAAAAAGGATTAACTGAAAAACGAAGATTCGGCCTGAAAAATGAAGTGAGTATGATCTTCGTTTCATTTGACATACAAAGCGACTTCAGAATGTCATCTCGAACGCGTATAGTGGCAGTAGCAGTCAATGCCATCAATGGTATATCAAACTTGAGGAATTTCAAATTGTCAGCTCTGAAGGTCTCTCTAAGAATGGACAATCGCCTGAAGTGTATGAGAAAGATAACTGTTAAACACCATGATTTCTTAGTTTCAAGTCTATAAATTAGATAGGGAACTAGGCTTCAAATTTTGAAGTAGACAAATGCCTCCATAAGTTAGAGAAGAGATTTCTCAATCTAACATTCACAGCATAAACTATTTGTTCAGTATAAGATAATGGAACCACATCCAATTGCTAAGCAGAAAGATGTATCAAACAATACCAAGAATCAAATATCAAGAATGTACAATCCTGTAATTTCTTACATACACAAGCAAAGAATTTTAAAGTAAGAACCAATTTATCAGTACCAACTAGTCAAGGGGTGTGGCTCATCTGGAAGCTGAAGCCCACTAGATGCTGAATTGGCCTCTAACCTGGACTATGCCACCAGAGGCATTCAGTTTTTATCCATTTTAGTTTTCCATCCAAAGTGTGACTAAGCAATCAACCGATGCTAACCATGCCAAATTCAACTGCTTATCAGATAAAGGCTGAACAGGACAATAAAGTGTGGATTTGAATTAAACAACAAATGAGCATATTCTATTTCAGTAAACTTTTCTATGGTCTCTTCTACTCTATGCCAAGAACCCATGTTGGAAGGGCAATGGAGCTTGACTTGAACGCAGTTCTTTGGTTACAACCCTAAAGGAATACCATATAGTCCAAACCAATACTACCATGCTTGTCAGCTGATTTATGCATTTCTATTATTTTGTTTTCCCTTCACTGTACATAGAATACCACTTTCATATAATCCAGAGTATCTCACTGCATCACTGTTGAAAATTTTAATGTTTATCATGACCTCCAGGTCATTATTGCACTGGGTACAGGATAGATCAGGTGCATCAACTCATGCCATATGCAATAAAGATCTCAATGAATGCAATTCTTATGAAACTCATATGTCACCCATAGGCATCACCTAATTTTCAGCTTACCAAGTTCCATGATACTAAAATCTTTCACACAAAAAAAAAAAAAAAAGAATTATGTATAAAGGGATATACCATCTGTATGGAAATTCAATAAGCATTAGGCTAGAATTCTGGTAACAAGGAAACCACCAACTTATTTAAGTTGCGAAAGCTGAAGTAACCATTTCAAATGAGAAAGAGAATATAAACCTGTAGTCAGGACGAAAATCATGACCCCACTTTGAGACACAATGTACTTCATCAATTGCAAACAATGCAATTCCACGACCTTCTGCAAGGTTTTCTAGTGGTTTTATCAATCTGCAACAAGATGCAGGGGACTTGTCTGTCAGAGATTGGTGAACACCACAGATGATACAAAGCATCAGATTGGCAACATATCCTTTACCTTAGTAATGTCTCAGGGCAGACATAGATAATACTGTACATGCCGCTCATTGCCTTCTGTTCAACAGTTCGGTCTATTTGACCAGATCCAAGAAAGCAAGCAGATATACCATTCTTAGAAAGCTTCAAACACTGATCATGCATCAAGCTTATCAATGGTGAAATAACAATTACCACCTTTCCAGTTAGCAATGCTGGGATCTGAAAACACAACGATTTCCCTATGGGGAAAACATATTCATCTTAGAGCCTAGAATGCAATTTATTTAAAGAACTAATAAACTAGGTAACTCAATTTATGTGCAAATCCCAAGAAAAAAAATTTGACCAACAATTTTTACAGTAAATGACCGGGAAATAAAGGTAAAAGGTACTGTATAATTTTAAGTTTTTCTCTAAGATTAGGCCTTTGAGAATGATTAGTCACAGGAGTAGTTATGAAAAGAGAGATGAAAGTGAACAGTAGATCATAATGGATAGAACAAGAGGTTATAAGTCCTCAAATTTTATCATGTAAACTTGATAACTCATATGCAGAAATGTCAAGAAAAGATAACAAGCAAGAAAAGTACCAGATCCGGTTGCTGCAAGTACAAGACAGTCTTTGCAAGTTAACCAAGCTGAAAGAGCTTCCCTTTGAAAAGTCTTCAATGACGAATATCCAAAATGCTTGTGCAGAATGTCTTTTACCTTCCCTTCCCAATCTGAACCAATTTCCTCTGCATCTTTGTAATCGGTAAGTACACTCAATGTCTCTGGAGTACTGGATGGATTACAGTTTACAAAGGGAAAAGATTCTTTTGAACCTTTCAGGGAACCTAACTTAGGGACCAACGCATCTGATACGGTGGTGATCTTCCTCCTGTTGCGTCTACCTCCAGATTGTAAGTGCTCCATTATACTTGATTGCCTCAATTTACCAATGGACTGTGAAGAAGAGTAGGATCTTTTTCTTGAAGATTTAGAGTTTCCAGCTAAACAAACAGAACTACTTGATGCTGCCTCACTCTTCCTCCGAGAGTCATTCAAAACATACTGAATTGCACCGTCCAATGATGGACCCACAGCTTTTATTGCTTCTGTAACATCAGAAAACTCAAAACCCATACCGACCAATGCTGCAATGACTTGGTCGGACGCCACATTATCCCCCTCCATGGCTCCAAAACTATTTCAAATTCCACAAAATTAGAAACATGGACATTACACATGACATGAACATTCTGGCTGCAATTATGCAAATTGAACACGAACATAGCACTCACACACCATATAATTAATTAAAGATTAATTACATACTTAAGTATAGCATCAAAAATAGTTAAACACAAATTGGCGACAATAAAATTCTTTCACGGTACTAGTTGACTATCCAGTCAATCCACCCATAAACAAACACAAGATGCATCTTCAAACAGAAACCCATTAACAAAATGGTAAAAGAAGTAATGAAAACTCAACCATGAAATTAAAAGCTGAAAATGAATAATACCTGCTGAACCCATTTCCAAATTTTAAAGCAGAAAAGAAAAAAATAATAAAAAAATACAAGATATTTACGAGAATTCGATCCAAATACACGTAGAAACCCCTTATTTCTATTAATAATTTTGCAGTAACGTGCAGATAGAATAAACATACACACACATAAGTAAAATCTTCGATTCATTCAATCTAAGGAAGAAAATGGATAAATTTCATAGGAATTAAATTCGTTATGAGTCCATTAGACAAATTAATTACTGGCCAAAAATTGCAGGTTTACAATTCTTTTCAATTACTTCCGAGCTGAATAGATTTTCTGTGATGAGAATTTACCTTTCGATCAATTAGATAACCCAACTGGATTGCTGAACTTCGCTCCCATTGAAAATGAAGAGCAGCTGCCCTAATTCGAATATTTCAAGAACAATCAACCCGCCAAAAGCCCCGCTTAAATGCCGGGCACTTACAGGGCAAACGGGAAAAGTATTTTAACGACGTCGTCCAAGGGTGAATCTCCAACAACTTTTTCCATCTGTTACGCTAAAATTCTAATATAAACTCGATCTACTTGAATTATATATATTGAAGGATTGTATTTCATGTAATAAAATTTATATAGTATAATTTTTTAATACACTTTGTCTACGGATCTACCGTCCCTGCAATAATTTTTTCTTTTCGTGCGTTGGAAAACACAAATTAACGGATTTAATTCCCTAAAATTTTTTTCGATTGATAAGTTTGGTTTCTGATCTTTATTTTCAAATTTATTTTGTCCTTTTCCTTTTTTTGAGTAAAATAATTGATCCTCCATCCACTATATAATAGTCAACGCAAAGTCAACATATATTTTTAGAGACCAAACTTGCCATTCGAGAAAAATTTAGAGATTAAATCCGCCAATTTGTTAGGTATTGAAAGGGTTAAGAATGATGATTTCTTTTGTGAGTTCTAATCTATGTAGATGATAAATAAAATGTAAGATAAGTATTGCATAGTAAATCAGGAGAAAAGAATAGGCAGTACTTCAAGTGAATTTTTATTTGTTAAAGTAAAGTTTTAAAATTAAATAAATTATTAAATTTATTTTTCAAAAAATTTAATTTAAATTTTTCTTAATTTATTTATATGCAATTATTTAATTAATATTCTCTTTATATTCTCCTTTTCATATTAGAATATGGATGAATTATTATTGTTATGTTTGCTTGGAAAGAATTACGTTTTTTATTAATAATATTTCTTTCTTATCTTAAAATAAAAGTAAAACGCATAGTTAAGCGTTAATATTAGAAATTTTATATTGAAAATAATAAAATTAATTTTTAAAAATTAATAATCAACTAATGCCATGATTTACTAGAATAATATTATTATTATTATTAAAATTGGAAGAATTTTTTTATATGGACAAATATTTGTGACAATAAGAGTATTTCTATACATACGTTAATTTAGATAAACAAGAATATTTATTATAGTAACTAATTTGTTAACCTTTAACAGATATAATTATTATATTTTATTATTTATATTTCTTTAATATAATTATATAAATTATAAATTTAATTATAAATTATGATAGATAAAAAATTAAGAGAGTATACTCTTAATCCAAAATTAAATAGTTATATCTCTCTTTTTAATTTAATTTTGTTAAAAAGAATATTTATTTTTTAAAATAAATATTTTTTCATTTAAATTTATATCATTAACTTCTATTAATATACCAAGAGCATCTCTCTCTCTCTCTCTCTCTCTCTCTCTCTCTCTCTCTCTCTCTCTCTCTATATATATATATATATATACATAAAAATTAACAAATTTAGTCCCTAAAAATTTTCAATTAGGAAGTTTGGTCCCTAAAAATATACGTTAATTTTGTATTGACTGTCATATGATAGACAGAGTAATTAAATATTTTATTTAAAAAAAGAAAAAAATGACCAAATTTTTTAAAATAAATATTCAAAACTAAACTTTTCAATCGAAAAAAGTTTATAGATTAAATATGCCAATTTGCCTTTGAAAAAATATTATGATAATTATCCTTCTCTTTTATCCCTTGTCATTAAAAAAAAAAATACTTAACAAATTTTTATACTAAATCTCACTATTTTTTGGATCAGACCAGATCGGTCGATTAGACCGATCAGATCGTGAACTGGTCCGATTCTCTCCTTCAAATTAGAATTCTAAAAAGTCGTCATATTTTGTGTGAATCGATTTGAACTGATCAGTCCAACCGAATTGAACCATTCTCTCTCTTTCTTTTTTTTTTTTTTTTGTTAAATGAGATAATATATTCATAGAAAAGAAATAAATTACACAAATAAAAAAAATAGTCTATAGTAATAGAGAAAATGTCACATTTTTCTTCTAATTTCGTTGTTTATATATTTATAGACTTGAACTACACTATATTATTAATCAATTTTATTCTTAAAAATAATTATATTTTTAATGTTTAAATTATCATATTACCGACTTAATTACAGTTCAATTACAGTTGGACTATTGAACCGTAAATTAGTAAATTTTTCGATTCGATATCCAGTTCGATTTTAAAAACAATAAATTTAGGTACATAATTCACTTAAATTTTATGTATCTCTACAATATTAGTTGAACCCCATGAATTTGCGATAGTAATATACAAATTAGATACATAAAATATAAATATTAACAATATTCAAGTTATTCACGAATTGATAATTAATTGCCAGTAGTTAGTAGTAATTCAAAATTATAATAAACCTTAACAAACGCATATATAGTTCTTTTTAAATTGCTTTAAAAAAATTTTATATTACCATATATTTTGTGAATATAAATCAACATTAGATTTGTCAGTAGAAAAACAGAAAATAAGTTCATTAAAATTTATTTTTAAAAAATAATACTTTTGACAATTTGGGTCCTTTTTCATGGTAAATATCCCTCAAATGTATATAAAAATTTTAATATAGTCCTTCCGACCCTTTTTTATGAAAAAAATTGAACATTTGACTTTGCAGTTTTTCAATTTACAAAACTTTGTTGTTTGCGGCATAAGGTTGCTGCACGATGAAAGAGAAAGAGGGGAAAAAAAGAAAAATAAAATAAGTAAAATTACATTTTTGCCCCTAAAAAATCACATTAATCTAGGCAAGCGGTCAATTTTTGACTCTCCCATCTAAAAGGGTTAAAAGAGTGTGATTGAAAATTTCTTACACGTGTTAGGGGCATTTATGATGAAAACAGAAAAAATAAAAGACCTAAATTAAAAAAATTTAAAAGCACGAAGTTCACAAATAAATTAGTCTATAATAATTAAAAAAAGAGCACATTGTTATAAAATTAGGGTAGTGTTAGAATAAAATCTACACACTACACACTAAGAAAATTCTAACTATTCTTTGCACAAGAATTTCTCTTCAAACTTCTCTCTTTCTTTCTCTCACAATTCTTTCTCCAATCTTTCTTTCACTAAATGATGGTGTATTACAAGCTTAGAGAATAGCTCTATTTATAGAGCTCTAATTAGTGAAATACATCATGGCATACATCATTTTCAATTAATGGTGTCTCCACTAAATGGTGGACATCCATAAAAATCTTCTAATAATTCACATAAAACCATAATTAGTGGAGCCTCCACTAATTAATGGAGATTCCAATAATTCATAACACTCCCCCTTGGATATCCATCAATTACATAAAGAATATGCCTCGTTAAAACCTTACTAGATAAAAACCCAGTGGGAAAAAAATCTAGTGAAGGAAAAAGAGTACACTATTCTATAGGTCCATTTATTACTCCCCCTGATGAGATGATTCCTTTAAATCTTTAAATCGACGCATACCGATTTTATATCTCAACTTTTCAAATGTTGCAGTCGGTAAAGTCTTCGTGAAAATATCTGCGAGGTTATCACATAACCGAATTTGTAGCACATCAATTTCACATTTCTTCTGGAGTTCATGAGTAAAGAAAAATTTTGGTGAAATATGTTTTGTCCGATCTCCTTTAATATATCCTCCTCGTAATTGAGCTATGCAAGCTGCATTGTCTTTATAAAGAGGAGTTAGAATACCTTTGATTGATGATAATCCACAACTTTCTCGGATATAATGAATCATGGATCTTAGCCATACACATTCTCGACTTGCTTCATGAATGGCTATAATTTCAAAGCATGATTTGAAGAAGTAGTCGCTATAGATTGTTTCGTAGAACGCCATGATATAGCAAGTATTTCCACATGTAAATATATAGCCCGTTTGAGAACGTGCTTTATGTGGATCGATAAATAACCAAAGATCTCGCATAACCTATCAATGTTGGACTGGTTTTATGTGAATAAAATAATCCGAGATCAATTGTACCTTGGAGATATCGAAGGACTTGTTTAATTCCATTCCAATGTCGTCGTGTTGGTGAAGAACTAAATCTTGCTAATAAATTGACAATGAAAGCAATATCAGGCCGTGTGTTATTAGCAAGATACATCAATGCACCAATTGCACCGAGATATGGTACTTCAGGACCAAGGAGTTCTTCATCATTTTCTTGAGGTCTGGAAAGGATCTTTATCCACATTTAATGATCGCACGATCATTGGAATACTCAATGGATGTGCTTTGTCCATGTAAAATCTTTTAGCACTTTTGTCGTATATGTTGATTGATGAATAAATGTTCCACTCTCCAAATGTTCAATTTGTAAACCAAGGCAAAATTTGGTTTTACCAAAATCCTTGATTTCGAATTCTCTTTTAAATAATCAATTGTTTCTTGGAGCTCTTCAGGAGTTCCAATAAGATTAATATCATCAACATATATAGCTAATATCACAAATTTAGAACCAGTATTTCTTAATAAAAACGCATGGACATACCTGGTCATTTTTAAATCCCGCTTTCAATAAATATTCACTAAGACGTGTGAACCACATGCGCCCAGATTGCTTCAGTGCCATATAATGATTTCTGCAACTTGATGGAGTAATTTTCACGAGGATAATGTTTATATGCTTCGTGCATATGAAATCCTTCGGGATTTTCATGTAAACATCATTTTCTAAATTTCCATACAAGTAAGCAAAGTGACAACATCTAATAGGCGCATATCTATCTTTTCATGTACCGCCAAACCGATAAGATATCGGAGTGTAATAGCATCAACAACAGGAGAATAAGTTTCATCATAGTCAATACCTGGTCTTTGTGAAAAACCTTGGGCTACTAATCGCGCTTTATATCGAACGATTTCACTCTTTTCATTGCGCTTTCGCACAAATATCCATTTGTAGCCAACAGGTTTTACACCTTCCGGTATTCGGACCGCAGTCCGAAGACTTCACGTTTTGTCGCTGCATTTAACTCCGATTGAATCGCATCTTTCCATTGCAGCCAATCTTTTCTATGCCGACATTCATCAATCGATATTGGTTCGTGATCATCATTATCCCGTGTAACATCAAGAGATATATTGTATGCAAATATATCATCAATAACAGCTTTCTATCCGATTCCAACTTCTACCGTAAGTGGTATAATTGATAGAAATTTCAGTGTTACTTTCATCAACTTCTCGGTTCTTTGTCATCAGCTCTCTCTTGGTCTTTATCATTCTTTTCTTCAATATGATCTTCTGGATCATTTAATCCTCTTTTCTTTCGAGGATTTTTATCTTTAGAACCAAGAGGTCGGCCATGCTTCCGGCATGCTTTTGGCTCAATAGCCTATAGGTATAATATTTTGTTCTCACTGGAACTTCAATTCGAATAGGAGCATTTATAGTTGGCATATGCGATTTTGTTACTCTTCTAGAGTCAACAAAAGCGTCTCGGCATTTGATTTGCAATGCTTTACAAATGAATTATCTTTTGAACTTCAAGTTCACATGCGCTTGTATGCGGATCAAGATAATTTAATGATGTTGTCCAATCACGATCTTTCTTGTACTCGTTTCTGGTTCTCCCCTTAATTTAGGGAATAATGATTTCATAAGAGAATAAGAAAATAAATATAAGAAAATGATGACAAGCAGGAAATGCCAAGAAAAATATCTATTTTTTTTTCACTCTTCCCGCACCGACTTTTCATCTTCCTCTCTTGTCTTTTCTTCTCCTCCGACCCTCTACCTACCATCTACCTCTTCTTCTTCTTCATACGTATATATATATATATATATATATATGTATCGATATATATCTCAGCTTATCAGTCATTAGTAAACATCAAAAACAAAAATCACAAAGCAGTATATGGAGACTCGTAATTCATTTGAGACATGGTCAAATTTTGACTTAGTTTCTGCAGCAGATGTTGATGTATTTTCATTTCCAAACCAACCGCTTTTGCCTAATTCGAACACATAAGATTTTGATATGTTTTCCTTTCCAAACCAACCGCTTCTGCCTAATTCGAACGCAGAAGATTTTGATATGTTTTCCTTTTCAAACCAACCGCTTCGTCTAATTCGAACGCAAAAGATTTTGATATATTTTCCTTTCCAAACCAACCACTTCCTCCTAATTTCGTGTGAGATACCTTTGATGGCTTCCATTTGTTTTTAGTGTGCTTGATAATGAAATTAAACTCTCTTTTGGTTTGTTTTTGATGTAAATCAGCTGGAAGTTTTGAACATACCGCTTTGGACCAAGTTGATCTCGCTCCTACAAGAGACTCGCTTTGATACTCGTTCTTCTTGATGCTATTCCTTTGAATGAGGATATGCTTGTGCATGATCCTTTCTACTCTCTAATGGATTTTGAACAAAGCCATAATATGTTTCCAGTGTTATTATACATTTAAACATGGATTTTGAATGGTATTACCTTTACCGATATTATTTTCTTTTTCTAGGAGAAATAATGAGTGGTCTTGGCAACGAAGTCGGAGTAAGTACTCATGAAATGCATAATATCGAAGTTCAAGATATTATTGCAGACAAAATTCCCGGGGAGAAGAAGATGATTAAGAGGCAGAGAGAGAAGAAGGGCAATAACTCCCGGACACTATCAAGAGAAACAATTTCGCAAGATTTTTACCTACCAATCAAAAGCGCAGCCAAAGAACCGAATATTGGCATAACCCGTCTCAAGAAAAGATGTAGGGAGTTAGGAATTCGTCGATGGCCTCACAGAAATTGGTGAGCTTGGAGACCATAATCAAGAATGTTCAGGTTCTCTCTCATACATACTTATAATTTGTAAGTATGAAACTATGAAAGATTTATAAGTAAATAACCGATGATATCACTTCGATTTACAGGATATGCAAAATAAAGAAGAAGGAGGACATATGGCTGAGAAGAAATTACAAGAAGCCATTGCGATACTCGGAATGTGAAAAACAAGCTTGGTGGAAGAAAGTCCTAATACGCAGCTTAGAGGACCAAACACAGAAATTGAGACAAGCATGTTTCAAGGCCAAATATAATAAGAAATATAATAAACTTAAGGAGATCATAAAATCTCAAGACTCATTTCGCAAGTAATTTTACTGGCTACTTCGCCGCTAGTCTCGATGCTGGCTCAAAAGGGAAAGAAAAGGAGGAGGATGTCGAAAAAGAGGAGTTGAAGTCCATAATTACTAATTGTTTGTCGTCCTCTAATGTAAATATTGAAAAAGAACAATTACAAACCTTCATCTTACATTTGTCAGCTCAATTACAAAAGAGCAACTATAAGCATGTATCATTAAGTTCATATGAACACTAGTGATATGAATAAAAGATGTGATGCTTATTATTAATGAAAATATCTTTTTCCCTTATTATCTTTTCTGTTCCACTTCAGGTGGCCAGTATTTCTCTGTGATAAGGGAAATATCGAGTGTGTCCATGACCATAACCACGGCCACTGCCACAACTACGACTATAACGATGGCTTCTGCTAGAGCCAACAGCATTCACTTCTGGGAGTGCTGTTGAGCCAGTTCATTTGGCTTCATGATTTCTCAATAATAACTCATGTTAAAGCTGTCAATTTTGGATACCATTTTTCTCGATATTGTTACTGCAGGACAATATTCGAGGTATGAAAAGTGGAGAATGTCTTCTCCAATATAACTTCATCAGTAACTTTTTCTCCGCAAATTTTTTAACTAAGATGTAGTTTTATACATCACGGAGTTTACGGTTTTACAATCTTGCAACTTTAGGTGCAACCATTCATACCGTGCAGTGGGTAGTACGACCATCTTCAGGTGGTCAAATCTTTCTTTTAAATTTACCCACAGACCATATGGATCTTTTTCGGTAAGATATTCCATTTTCAAATTTTCATCGAGATGACGACGAATAAAAATCAAAGCTTTAGCATTGTGTTGTGCAGATGCACTATTATGTGCTTGAATAGTTTCACTAAGGCCTTCAGCATTTAGATGCATTTCTGCATCGAGAACCCATGACATATAATTTTTTTCAGAAATATCAAGGGCTACAAATTCGAGTTTAGCGAGATTAGCCATAGAGATCAATAAATGCGTACCTGTCTTCTGGCTTTAATAACGGCAGAGACTCGTGCTGTCTTCTGGCTTTAATAACGGTAGAGACTCGTGCTGATAACGTGTTATAAAATTAGGGTAGTGTTAGAATAAAATCTACACACTACACACTAAGAAAATTCTAACTATTCTTTGCACAAGAATTTCTCTTCAAACTTCTCTCTTTCTTTCTCTCACAATTCTTTCTCCAATCTTTCTTTCACTAAATGATGGTGTATTACAAGCTTAGAGAATAGCTCTATTTATAGAGCTCTAATTAGTGAAATACATCATGGCATACATCATCTTCAATTAATGGTGTCTCCACTAAATGGTGGATATTCATAAAAATCTTCTAATAATTCACATAAATCCATAATTAGTGGAGCCTTCACTAATTAATGGAGATTCCAATAATTCATAACACACATAACAAACAAATTTTAAAAATAAAAAAAGGTCATAAGTAAAACAAATATTCATATCAAGACAAAAATAATATTAAAAAAAGGTGAATCACAATCGAATAACTAATCTTCTATACAATTCGACCAACCAAAAAATGTGAGAAATTCTAGTATGGACAAATTGTATTGATGAGTTGTATTGCGTGCAATATAAATTGTAGGTACAACTCGTATTTGGTCCACGGTCCATTTAAAAATTTCTCAAAAAATGTGCCTTGTCTAGTTCTTCTATCAATTCCACATTTTATAATTTTTTTAAATTTTTAAATTACTTTATTATTTTAATTTCTAAAGTTCGACAATATAATATTAAGTAAAAAACGATAACTTTAAAAAAAAAGTAAAAATTTAGTAACTTCGTCCTTGGACCCCTCATTATATAGTCCTGCGTTTACCTTTGCATTTATTATTCTAATCTCGTCCAAGTCCAATTAAAAGCCTTTTTGAATATTCTGTTAGCGAAGGATATCATAAATATTTCATTCAATCTATTTCCATCGGTCAAATTTAGTTGGATAGAAATGCTAACAATAGTTCCAAATGTTGAAAATAAATATTTATGGGATAATATGACATTGATCCTCTACTTTTAGGTAATTTTTGGAATTAACTGTATCTAATATATCCATATATTTGAGATGAAAATCATAGAATATTGGACATTAATAAAATTATAACAAAAAAGTTGTAACAAAATAAATTGTAAAAAAAAAAAGATTTCAATAAAATATAGAAAAACATGAATTACACTCAAGTTAATGCAACAGTTTTAAGGATAGTGGTTGTAGTTTGGTAAAAGAAAAAAAAAAAAGGAAATGAAGTGACTAAAATTTGAAGTTATATATGTAGTTTTGTTTTTTTTTTCTTAGGATTAAATTCAAAGAATATCCTTAAAAATAATTTTAATATTAGCAATAAACTATTATTTTTTCAAGAATCATTAGATTTATTTAGTTTTAAAATTTTTTATTTAATTATATATTCATATATATATATATTTATGGGTTTCCAGAAATCTTGTGGGGACCATGTCCCCCCCCCCCTCCCCATCAAAACTTGGGTCTGGCCCTAAATAAATTTTGAGAATGGAAGAGGAGCAAAATATGGAAGATAGGGCAACGGTGGAATGGAAATGAAAGATTTAGGGATAAGAGAGAAAGGAGAGGGTAGCGGCAGTAAGGAGAAAGGGAGGAAAGGAGGGCAGCGGCAGTAGAGGAGAAAGGAAATGGCAGTGGCAGCAATTGATAGAAAAATAAGGTTTGACTGTTGTGATGTGTTCTTGTCATCCCCACTCCCATCTCCATCGAAAAATTAGTCGTTTCAGTCATTTACTTTTTATATTTTAGAGATTTATTTTTTTTATTTTTTAAGTACCTTAATTATTATTTTTGTGTAATTTTTTTTTTAGAATTTTGTTAATTAAATCATCATTTGACTAATGAAACCTTAATAAAAAGATTAAAACGGTACAAAAATAATAGTTAGAAAACCTAATAAATTAAAAAAAATGATTAAAATAATCAAAAATAAAAATTAAATGATTTAATTGGCTTATTTTCTAAACATACTTGTAAAATATATATAAATTTCATAAATTAATAATCTAACTGTTAGATTTTCTACAAAAGTTATATATATATATATATATATATATATATTAAATTTTAATCACATCAGATATAATTTGTCATTTTATCAAGTATTTAAATAATATTACATTGTGGCATTTGCTTAATTTAAAATATGTGACTATCAAATTAATGATATATCTATTCATTTAACTTGTATCATATGAAAGACTTAAAAAAAATTGTTAATAAACTGATTATACTAACCATTTTATTGGATCAATTAAAAGTAAAATTAAAATATCAACGATGCAAATTAATAAAAATTTGAAAATATTCCTTGATTAAATTATTAAATTTTTTATTTTTCATTAAATACCAATTTTTTCTTAAGATTCGGTTCCAAAATTTCTCCTAAATTTGAGATATATTTGTATTGAATTCTTTTATTAATTTTTTCTTTTATTTTTTCATTAAATAATAATTTTCTTAAAAAATCTACTCCCAATACTATTCAAAGTTGGAATAATTTCTTTATTGATTTTTAATTGCTCTATTATTTAAAAAAAATTAGCCGATTTAATCCATTAACTTTTATGTTTTGGAGGTTTAGATTCCTTTTATTTTTTTTTCAACTTGTTAAGTCCCCTAACTATTATTTATGTGCCGTTTTGATTCTTTTAACTCTAAAAAAATGACCAAAATCATACAAAAATAATAATTAGACTAAATAGTTGAAAAAAAAAATCTACACCTCCAAAATATAAAAGTTAAATAATTTAACCAACTAATTTTTCCATCTCTTTTTGATCTTGCAACCTTTACTCTCTACTCCAGACCAACCTTTGTGACCTCCTCATCCTCATATCCCTAGTCTCTACCCCATGTAATATGAGACTTGTCAAACTTTCTCCTTTTTTTTTAATTGTTTTCTCTTTTGCCTTATATATATATATATATATATATATATATATATATATATATATATATATATATATTTATATTTATATTTATATTTATTTATTTATATTATAATTTTGCTACCTCACTAAAATAAAAGATAATTTTATAAAATTATCAATATTAGAGATCGATTAAGATCCCTTTAAAATCTTGTCAAATTAATATTTAGTAAATTAGGAGTTTATATGTTTAATCCTTTCCCTCTTTTTTTAATAACTTTTTATTTAATATTTTTTATGACGCTTTTGGCAACTTATTGAACTTTTAATTTTTTGACTTTGTTCTGTGATTTTTTTCATATCTCATGCTCGTCAATTTCTTAAATTTTTAAACATTCAAGATTTTATGATTAAAATAAATTTCAATTTTGTATATTTAAATTTACAATTTTTATAAATATCAAATGCAACCTATGTCATAATCATATATACGAGTACAATTCATATGTATCGAATAAAATAATCCAGGAGCCATTCATCCTTAGTACTATTTTTTTTATTTTTTAATAACATTATCCTTAATAAAATAAATCATAAAAGATTAAAAAGACGTTGGCAAACAAAAAAAAAAGAGAAAATTAAATAGATTTCATAATACCTTTTATTTGTAAGTAGGAATGGTAAAAATAGTTGGATAAAGAAATGAAACCTTTTAATGCGCTTCGATTATTTTGCAGACATTCCATGTAACATCTTCCATATCATTCATATTATAAAACCTCTATTTTTTAATATTTAATTACTAAAATAATGAATTTAACCTAAATTCTTAATTTTTCCCTTCTCTCTTATCTCCTCTTTTCTCACTACTAGTTTGGATGCCCGTGCTCCGCACAGTTTAAAATTTTAGATATTTTGTTTATTTTTATTTATGAGTTTATTTTGTAAAGTTTGGTATAAAAAAATTAGTTTAATTTTTATGAGAATTTTTATTATTTAAATGTAGTTTGTAATTTTTAATTTAAAAATAATTAAATTGGTGATTTAATTTGAAGTTTTATATTATTAGAATTGAATAAATTTTGTATATGAAATATTTGTTATGATTTTTTTAAAATTAGTTTACTGTCTATTTTTTTTTTTTTTTTTGTATTCTATACAAATACAATAAGAAGAAAGAGGCAAAGTGCTTGCCCCATTTTATTAATGGAATACATATACATCACCTATGCATTTCTAATGGGTCATGATTGTGAACATTAAAGAGTTGTGTTCATGACATAATAGGAATTGGTGTCTTCAAAACTCCACTATGTAGACGCATTTCATCTTTTGCAGGATTTTTTCTATAGTAAGGTCTTGGCATGTTCTATGTCGGTAGTGAATTCACATTGGACAGAATATTATATTCTGATCTGTAACACAGACCTCCAATGCAAATCCTCAAGACACATCGGACTCAAAACCACCAGTAATCTAAGCTTCAGAAGGATATTTCCTATTGATATAGCCAGTTCATCTAATAGTAGTTTCTTGTAAAGACAACATTATCACCTCCTTTCCCTGTTATGTCTATAAATGGTGAAAGTTGTAAGCAAATACAGGTGCCAATGCTTGTGTCACTAAAACAGTTGACCAATCCGAGACATAGTACCTGCCATTCTTCAAAGCCTTGCATTCCCTTAGAATTCAACTTCTTAATAGCAACAACCTACATTTCATCAAACCTACTATTTCTTGGGGAAGTTTAAATATTCTCGTTTATCAAGAGGGTGAAAAAAAGATGTCTTCAACTTCAGATGTTGCATTCCATGACATCTACATATATGTCATGGAATGCAACACCTGAAGTTGAAGACATATTAAGAGCCAAATATGTTGCACCATATTCCAGATGTTGTAGATGTCATAGAATGCAACATCTGAAGTTGAAGACATATTAAGAGCCAATATATGTTGCATTCCAAACATGTTGCACCATATTCAGAAGGATTATGTTGCATTCTACATATAGTCTTCAACTTCTTGCATTGTTATCTAGCTAATACAGATCAAATCAGATTTCCATACAAATAGCTAATAATGAGCAAATTTCTTAAACAAACCTATGATGGTAAAAATTAAGTGCAGCTAACTTATTACATTTTCAAAGCAAGAAGAAAGGACTGTTTAAAGAGTGGAGATTTCTTACTTCTATAAAAAATTTGGAATACTTGGAAGGCCACTCATAAGTATCTTTGACAACAGATCTATAAGTAACAATAAATTCATTATGATCATTGGCAATATGATATTATGATCTGTAAGTAAGGGGCAAAAAAGTCACATATTATAACATACCCCATAAAGCATCAATAGTAGTAGACCATTAAAATTACAAACTTTGATCAGTCAAAGCCCTTTTAACATCAGTAGCAACATCAAAGACACATCCTTTGTTCAGTCTAAACTCACAATCAAAGCAACTTTCTCATCAAATTATCAAGCTGCTTGATTAGAACAGATCTGTGAAGGTTTTAGCCAAATGTTTCTACACAAATAAACCTAAAAATATAGAGCATATGCTGCATCTTTCTCATATGTTTAAAAATCATTCTCAGAAATCAGAAAACTGAATTTCAAGTATGGATTCCAAGAAAGGCCTAAATAATTACTGGAGTTTGTATCTTGGATAAGAGGGTGGGAAGATATTCTTACAGTGACATGGGCTTTGATCTTTTAAACACACAATTTTAACACCAGAATATACAAATACAACAAGAAGGAAAATGCAGAGTGCTTGCACCCTTTTATTAATATAATACATATGTGATACTAATGCCTTAATTTGAAGGATACACATTCTTAGCCAACTGAGGTTTGGCCAGTGCTAGTAGAGGTTTCGCAAGGAACAGGTTGGATTCGGACTCTGCTATGTCAATCTTCGATTCGTCACCTGGAATATTCCAAGTGAATCCTTGGAGAATCCGACCAGACAGCATTGTAGTAATTGTAGAATCCAGTGATTCATTCATATCAATATTAACGGCTAAAAAAGCATCAAACAGAAATTCAACATAATTGAAGAATAAAAATACGATTTTACCGAAAAGCACCATTATTCCACTCCTTCCAGGGCAACACCAAGAATCCAATAACATCTGATCCATTCAAAATCTATATAATTTTGATGAGTTAGATAATTTCTACTTCCTCCCACATATCCAGGATGTCGCATAGGTATCTAGAGGTGGCACTATAGACATCAAATTGCTAGCTCTGGGAGTACAAATGAGTATTACCATAAAGAAACCACAACACATTGTTAGTAGGATGGTCTTCCAAGTTAAGTTAATTCCAGTCTATCGAGATCACTTCAGTATGCTTTAAGGTCTATCCTATTCTTTGGAAATTCATGTTGCTCCTAATTTCTCCTACTCTCAGTTTCAACCATGCTCATTTTAATCAATTTTAAGAGGCAAGGACAAAGTTTCCCAAATTTAGATGGTCAAAATGATATAAATTGATAGACAACATCTTCTTCATCTCATATTGGGAAATTCATTAACCTCCATAATATTGCACGTATTCCGAATATTACCTGCCATGTAGATATGCATAAAATTTATCTTGTTATCATAACCATTATGGAATCTAGACAATCAGAACATAATATCAACAGTTTTAATTCCAACTTACTTTTTCAAAATTTACCTGGTGCCACAAAAACCTAACAGCTTACAATACCTTAGAAGGAATACATCCGACGTTGAGACAGGTTCTGCCAATGCTTTCTTTCAA
The DNA here is from genome assembly GCA_026120185.1 of Voacanga thouarsii. Lineage (NCBI taxonomy): Eukaryota > Viridiplantae > Streptophyta > Magnoliopsida > Gentianales > Apocynaceae > Voacanga > Voacanga thouarsii. The sequence continues at coordinate 2,454,959 of JANUWF010002200.1, forward strand.
TTTCTTCTCCTTATTCAAGGCAAAAAAGGCCTTCTGGAATTTTCTTATTTTTATTCAATCACGAAACTAGGTTTTCTCGGAGAACTCGAAGAAGCCTAAATAGTAATATGATGTTACCATGTGAAATGATAATCTTCATTTCTAAGTCTTGATTATTTTCTCCAAGTTTCTAATGGCTTCAATGATTCCAAATCAAAGGTATTCAAGGACCAACGACCCATTTAAATCAGCTGGATCATCGTCTTCCACACACAACAGCGATATTAACAATTCCAAGAAGAAATGGTCTAATTGGGTTCCACTTTTGTGGCCTGGTGGTGATTGAAGAGATTGGTTTTCTGGGTAGGCTCGACATGGTCAAGAATACTGACCTGGTCAACTCTTGGGCTGACTCGTTCTACTAGTTTACGACGTCGTCTTGGTTGCCAAAACGTACCCCTGTTGACAGCGGAGGTGATGGCTCTGGATTTGGCGTCGTGAGTGGCGGCGGCGGCGACGACGGTCTTCAGCGGGACGATGCCAATTTTGAGGGCAGTTGCGAGGAGTGGTTGGAGAAAGAAGACTATGTTGTTTACTCTAGGGATTTTGAGAAAGAGCCCATTTTGTAATTGGTGGTGAACATGTTCGCTCTCATTATTCGTGGTCGTGGTGCTTATTCTAATGTTACCTTCAATCTCACAGAAGGTTGTCCTCTGTGAACATTAATAATGAAGCAGATGAGGGTCAAGTGCTCAGGTGCACCTCGTTCCAGAGGAGAGGAAGTATCATGAGATTGAAGACTAAGTCGAGGTTGTTGGACCCCTCTCTGAGAAAATGGAGATAAAGGCAGAGATAAAGTCTGTGAGGATTGGTAAATCAGGCATCCTTAAGTCAGGCGGGCTCAAGTCAAGGATGCTTAAGTCTGGAATGTTAGGTAGGGCTTCAGGGATGTTAGGGAAGCCGGTGGTGGAAGAGGAAGAGGAATCCATTGTTTGATGAAGATATTCCCAAAAAGTACAGAAGGGCAAAGTTTAATGCGCTGACGCTGGCCCAATGGCTTGGTTTTTTTTTAATTGTGACAGCTTTTGTATGTAGAAGGCTTTGAGGAGTTGCGGCGTCTTCATCGAGAGGATGAAGCAGAAAACTAAGAATGAAGTGGGTTATTTTCAAAGCATCTACTATAAATATAGCATTAACTCTGAAGAAATAAAATTGAGGAACCCAAGATCCTATAAATAATCCATTTCATTCTTATAAAAAATCTACTCTAAAGACAATAAGAATCAAATAAAACCTATGGACTAAATCTAAAATTCTAAAATCAAGATCCATACCTAGTTAATAAACATAAGAAAAAACCTAAAGAAATACTACAAAATATTTCACAAATACTTCTTTGGCAAAGCAACCAAGAAATCAACAAAAAATTTAACTATTAACCTAATTATGTTGAGTTGTCAAACCTACAACACTTTACCCCTCAGCTTTACATATTATTAATTTTTCATCGCTTCGCTCTATTTCTCCTTTCCCATCCTCTCTTATCTCCTTTCCCCTTCCATTCTATTTTTCCTCTACTCTTTATGAATCTTTACCCTTCACATATAAGATCTCAAAAAGTGAGTTCGTCTTCCATTGAACTTGACTGATTTAAAGGAAGGCAACCTGGGTCAGATTCATAGGTAGAAAGCGAATTATCTAGGTATAGAGTCCAAGTGATAAATATAGGTTGTAAACTCCCCGTCAAAAACCCAAAAAGAGGAGAAGAAGAAGAAGAAAAAGGGTTAATCAATTCACTTGATTATGATCCCTCATGCGTTGTACAATTTCAACTTGGACTCTTGTTAGGGAAGCATTACAAAATATATCGAATTCAGCAATCCAGTTCTGATCTAGCCGAATTTATCATCTCTCAGAAAGAGCAAGAACCAGAACTATTAATTCCAGAATGTCTTGAGTTGCAATAGAAAGAATGGGACTCATATCATGATTTTATAGAACTTTTTTATTCTAAATGGGATTCATGTCACCATCTCTCATAACTCTCTATTCAAGATCTTAAGTTGCAGCAATAATGGGACTCATATCATGGTGTAGCTGGAACTTTGCAGGGTTCAAGTAGAACAAGGACTAGACCACTTGATTCAAGATCTTGAGTTCAACAACAAGAACAAGAATCTTGATTCAAAATCTCTTGATACTGTAGAATAGTGCAATCAAAGTATGAACCAGACCCTATCATATAGTAGAATTGAAGATATCCCGATCTCAATTCTTCTGATGGTTTGATGTATTATTTAGGTTGTGATGCTTGTGGATAAAACTTATGCGTTGAGAATTTCTTGTGTATTATTTCGTGATGATACATTAAATTTTAGAATTGCCAGTTGACTGAGATCCCTAAAGGAGAAATAGAGTGGGACAGTGAAAAATAGTGAGAAATGATGAGATAAAAGAGAAGGAAAAAGTTAAGAATTTAAATTAAATTTATTAGGTTTTAGTAATTAAATATTAAAAATAAAAATATTTTAAAAAGAGATGTTCTATATTATAAACATTATATAAGATATTATAAAAAATATCGCAGAAGAATCGAAATGGTTTTAAAGGGATCTTGTTGAATCTGTAATATTCATTATTTAATATTAATAATTTTACAAAATTATCTTTCACTTTAGTAAGGTAGTAAAATTATAAATTTTTTTTTTGTTCAACAAAAATTAGTACAATGCTAACATATTACATTCATTTAGTATTTTAGCAAATATATATATATATATATATATATATATATATATATATATATATATATATATATATATATATACACACACACACACATTAGTAAGCATCAACACAAGGGCATATTTTGTTAACTCAATCTAAATTGTTTTCACAACAATGCAAAAAATGGTACCAACGATCGGAAAAAAGTTTTCATAGGGTAATGTGACTCTGACACCTATTTTTTGGATGAGTTTGGGAATTAACCTTATTAGATAAGATCACATGGCAATATATTTGTTACTACTTAGGATTATATAAATATTCTTTTTGTTTGATTGTCAATAAAACTGATGTGAAAAAAGTAATCATATTTATTATTTTTTAAATTCAGTATTTGTTATAAAATTAGGGTAGTGTTAGAATAAAATCTACACATTACACACTAAGAAAATTCTAACTATTCTTTGCACAAGAATTTCTCTTCAAACTTCTCTCTTTCTTTCTCTCACAATTCTTTCTCTAATCTTTCTTTCACTAATATTTCTTTCACAAAATGATGGTGTATTACAAGCTTAGAGAATAGCTCTATTTATAGAGCTCTAATTAGTGGATTACATCATGGCATACATCATCTTCCACTAATCTTAATTAGTGGTGTCTCCACTAAATGGTGGACATCCATAAAAATCTTCTATAATAATTCACATAAATCCATAATTAGTGGAGCCTCCACTAATTAATAAAGATTCTAATAATTCATAACACTCCCCCTTGGATGTCCATCCATTACATAAAGAATATGCCTCGTTAAAACCTTACTAGATAAAAATCCAGTGGGAAAAAAAATCTAGTGAAGGAAAAAGAGTACACTATTCTATATGTCCATTTATTACTCCCCCTGATGAGATGATTCCTTTAAATCTTTAAACCGACGCATACCGATTTTATATCTCAAATTTTCAAATGTTGCGATCGGTAAAGTCTTCGTGAAAATATCTCACGAGGTTATCACATGACCGAATTTGTAGCACATCAATTTCACATTTCTTCTAGAGTTCATGAGTAAAGAAGAATTTTGGTGAAATATGTTTTGTCCGATCTCCTTTAATATATCCTCCTCGTAATTGAGCTATGCAAGCTGCATTGTCTTCATAAAGAGGAGTTGGAATACCTTTGATTGATGATAATCCACAACTTTCTCGGATATAATGAATCATGGATCTTAGCCATACACATTCTCGACTTGCTTCATGAATGGCTATAATTTCAAAGATGATTTGAAGAAGTAGTCGCTATAGATTGTTTCGTAGAACGCCATGATATAGCAAAGTATTTCCACATGTAAATAGATAGCCCGTTTGAGAACGTGCTTTATGTGGATCGATAAATAACCAAAGATCTCGCATAACCTATCAATGTTGGACTGGTTTTATTTGAATAAAATAATCCGAGATCAATTGTACCTTGGAGATATCGAAGGACTTGTTTAATTCCATTCCAATGTCGTCGTGTTGGTGAAGAACTAAATCTTGCTAATAAATTGACAAGAAAAGCAATATCGTGTCGTGTATTATTAGCAAGATACATCAATGCACCAATTGCACTCGAGATATGGTACTTCAGGACCAATGAGTTCTTCATCATTTTCTTGAGGTCTGAAAGGATCTTTATCCACATTTAATGATCGGACGATCATTGGAATACTCAATGGATGTGCTTTGTCCATGTAAAATCTTTTTAGCACTTTTGTCGTATATGTTGATTGATGAATAAATGTTCCACTCTCCAAATGTTCAATTTGTAAACCAAGGCAAAATTTGGTTTTACCAAAATCCTTGATTTCGAATTCTCTTTTTAAATAATCAATTGTTTCTTGGAGCTCTTCGAGAGTTCCAATAAGATTAATATCATCAACATATATAGCTAATATCACAAATTTAGAACCAGCATTTCTTAATAAAAACGCATGGACATACCTGGTCATTTTTAAATCCCGCTTTTAATAAATATTCACTAAGACGTGTGAACCACATGCGCCCGCATTGCTTCAGTGCCATATAATGATTTCCGCAACTTGATGGAGTAATTTTCACGAGGATAATGTTTATATGCTTCGTGCATATGAAATCCTTCGGGATTTTCATGTAAACATCATTTTCTAAATTTCCATACAAGTAAGCAAGTGACAACATCTAATAGGCGCATATCTATCTTTTCATGTACTCGCCAAACCGATAAGATATCTGAGTGTAATAGCATCAACAACAGAGAATAAGTTTCATCATAATCAATACCTGGTCTTTGTGAAAAACCTTGGGCTACTAATCGCGCTTTATATCGAACGATTTCACTCTTTTCATTGCGCTTTCGCACAAATATCCATTTGTAGCCAACAGGTTTTACACCTTCTGGTGTTCGGATCGCAGTCCGAAGACTTCACGTTTTGTCGTTGCATTTAACTCCGATTGAATCGCATCTTTCCATTGCAGACCAATCTTTTCTATGCCGACATTCATCAATCGATATTGGTTCGGGATCATCATTATCCCGTGTAACATCAAGAGATATATTGTATGCAAATATATTATCAATAACAGCTTCTATCCGATTCCAACTTCTACCTGAAGTGGTATAATTGATAGAAATTTCAGTGTTACTTTCATCAACTTCCGGTTCTTTGTCATCAGCTCTCTCTTGGTCTTTATCATTCTTTTCTTCAATATGATCTTCTGGATCATTTAATCCTCTTTTCTTTCGAGAATTTTTATCTTTAGAACCAAGAGGTCGGCCATGCTTCTGGCATGCTTTTGGCTCAGCAGCTATATGTAAAATCTTTTGTTCTGTTGGAACTTCAATTAGAATAGGAGCATTTATAGCTGGCATATGCGATTTTGTTACTCTTCTAGAGTCAACGAAAGCGTCTGGCATTTGATTTGCAATGCTTTCCAAATGAATTATCTTTTGAACTTCAAGTTCACACGTGCTTGTATGCGGATCAAGATAATTTAATGATGTTGTCCAATCACGATCTTTCTTGTACTCGTTTCTGCTTCTCCCCTAATTTAGGGAATAATGATTTCACAAAAGAATAAGAAAAGAAATATAAGAAAATGATGACAAGCAGAAAATGCTAAGAAAAATATCTCCTTTTTTTTTTCACTCTTCCCGGTACCGACTTTTCCTTTTCCTCTATTGTCTTTTCTTCTCCTCCGACCCTCTACCTACCATCTACCTCTTCTTCTTCCTCATACATGTATATATATATATATATATATATATATATATATGTATCGATATATATCTCGATTATCGATCATTAGTAAACATCAAAAACAAAAATCACAAAGCAGTATAGGGAGACTCGTAATTCATTTGAGACATGGTCAAATTTTGACTCGGTTTCTGCAGCGAGATGTTGATGTATTTTCCTTTCCAAACCAACCGCTTCGCCTAATTCGAACACAGAAGATTTTGATATGTTTTCCTTTCCAAACCAACCACTTCCTCCTAATTTCAGGTGAGATACCTTTGAGGGCTTCCATTTGTTTTTAGTGTGCTTGATAATGAAATTAAACTCTCTTTTGGTTTGTTTTTGATGTAAATCAATGGAAGTTTTGAACATACTGCTTTGGACCAAGTTGATCTGCCCCTACAAGAGACTGCTTTTGATACTCGTTCCTCTTGATGCTATTCCTTTGAATGAGGATATGCTTGTGCATGATCCATTCTACTCTCTAATAGATTTTGAACAAAGCCAGAATATGATTCCAGGTTATTATACATTTAAACATGGATTTTGAATGGTATTACCTTTACTGATATTATTTTCTTTTTATAGGAGAAATAATGAGTGGTCTTGGCAACGAAGTCGGAGTAAGTACTCATGAAATGTATAATATCGAAGTTCAAGATATTATTGCAAACAAAATTCCTGGGGAGAAGAAGATGATTAAGAGGCAGAGAGAGAAGAAGGGTAATAACTCCCAAACACTATCAAGAGAAACAATTTCGCAATACTTTTACCTACCAATCAAGAGCGCAGCCAAAGAATTGAATATTGGCATAACCTGTCTCAAGAAAAGATGTAGAGAGTTAGGAATTCGTCGATGGCCTCACAGAAAGTTGGTGAGCTTGGAGACCATAATTAAGAATGTTCAGGTTCTCTCTCATACATACTTATAATTTGCAAGTATGAAACTATGAAAGATTTATAAATAAATAACCGATGATATCACTTCGATTTACAGGAGATGCAAAATAAAGAAGAAGGAGGACATATGGCTGAGAAGAAGTTGAAAGAAGCCATTGCGATACTGGAATGTGAAAAACAGTTGGTGGAAGAAAGTCCTAATACGCAGTTAGAGGACCAAACACGTAAATTGAGACAAGCATGCTTCAAGGCCAAATATAATAAGAAATTTAATTATAATAAACTTAAGGAGATCATAAAATCTCAAGACTCATTTCGCAAGAATTTTACGGCTAATTCTCGCTACTAGTCTCGATGTCGGCTCAAAGGGGAAAGAAAAGGAGGAGGATGCCGAAAAAGAGGAGTTGAAGTCCATAATTACTAATTGTTTGTCTTCCTCTAATGTAAATATTGAAAAAGAACAATTACAAACCTTCATATTAAATTTGTCAGCTCAATTACAAAAGAGCAACTATAAGCATGTATCATCAAGTTCATATGAACACTAGTGATATGAATAAAAGATGTGATGCTTATTATTAATGGAAATATCTTTTTCCCTTATTATCTTTTCTGTTCCACTTCAGGTGGCCAGTATTTCTCTATGATAAGGGAAATATCGAGTGTGTCCATGACCATAACCACGGCCACCGCCACAACTACGACTATAACGATGGCTTTCACTGGAGCCAACAAGCATTCACTGCGAGTGCTGTTGAGCCAATTCATCCGGCTTCATGATTTCTCAATAATAACTCATGTTAAAGCTGTCAATTTTGGATACCTTTTTTCTCGATATTGTTACTGTAGAATATGAAAAGTGGAGAATGTCTTCTCCAATATAACTTCATCGGTAACTTTTTCTCCGTAAAATTTTTAACTAAGATGTAGTTTTATACATCACGGAGTTCACGGTTTTACAATCTTGCAACTTCAGGTGCAGTCATTCATACCGTGCAGTAGGTAGTACGACCATCTTCAGGTGGTCAAATCTTTCTTTTTATCCACATGACATATGGATCTCTTTTTTTTAGCATTTAGATGCATTTCTGTATGACATATTAATTTTTTTTCAGAAATATCAAGGGCTACAAATTCGAATTTCGCGATGTTAGCCATAGAGATTAATAAATGCGTACCTGTCTTCTGGCTTTGGTAACGGCAGAAACTCGTGCTTAGTCTTCTGGCTTTTGTACCGGTAGAGACTCGTGCTGATAACGTGTTATAAAATTAGGGTAGTGTTAGAATAAAATCTACACACTACACACTAAGAAAATTCTAACTATTCTTTGCACAAGAATTTCTCTTCAAACTTCTCTCTTTCTTTCTCTAATCTTTCTTTCACTAATATTTCTTTCACAAAATGATGGTGTATTACAAGCTTAGATAATAGCTCTATTTATAGAGCTCTAATTAGTGGATTACATCATGGCATACATCATCTTCCACTAATCTTAATTAGTGGTGTCTCCACTAAATGGTGGACATCCATAAAAATCTTCTATAATAATTCACATAAATCCATAATTAGTGGAGCCTCCACTAATTAATAAAGATTCTAATAATTCATAACAGTATTTAATTTATTACTTATGTTTTAGGAACATATCTGATTCCTAAGATCTAGGAAAATAAATCATAATACTATCTTCAGAAATAATTCATTTACAGTATTCTGTATTTATTTTCTAAAATTTAATAATAAAAGATAAAAATAATTTTTAAAGATAAAGTTAAATAAAAGATTTATTCATATTTATATAATCCACATCACTTATATTTTTCCTGTTACACCTCTCTTAACCTAGTAGCATTATAAATTTCTATAGTTTTAATTATAATTTTTTTTTTCAAAAACTTAAAAGGCTTAACATTTTGAATAAAATAATTATAAAATTTTTAATTTAAAAGTCATATCATGATTATATAACTTAGATAAAAAGAATATTTATTAAATTTTGTTAAATATTAATTTGATAATAATCAACTGTTATTTTTATTAACATTAAAATTCGGACTCAATATATAAAATAATTCTAATAGAAGATAAAATAAAAAAATATATATTTAAAGATATAAAGTCACTGTTTATGTGTTTTTCATTTAATATAATCATTTGAAAAAAATATAATTAAATTGTATACTAATATGAGAAATATTTAAAAATAATCTTGCATGCATAATGCTTTATTTTTAAATATTAAAAATACATTATGTTATTTTCCTTCAATATTTTTTGAATATTCCAAATAGAGAGATATAATCTATCTAGAATAATATTATATTGATTTACTTTCTTAAAATTTATATTCTATAATATTATTTTCTCATATTTCAATCAAATAATGCCTTGATTAATCAGTTTAAATAAACCTCTTAGATATGCAAACAATTATTGCTTCAAATAAATATTTTTTGAGATTATTTTCAATATATAATACATGCAGAATTATTAAATTATGACAAATATTATATCCTATACTTATTTTTCCCAAAGTAATTTTAAGTCTTAAACTAATTAAAGTAACAATGTTCTACATGCAGCGTCTATAATTTGCCCAATCTAAACTCTTGAATGGCTGTATATTGTAGCAGCCATGCCCAAATGGAATGCAAACTCCACAAAGCATATGGATCTATCATCTATTTGTGATTATAGATGACTATAGTTTTAATTTTGGAGAAAAGTATGTTTTTCTTCAATGCGTTATTCAATATTTATGATTATATTATTAACAAACGTTTATACACTAAGTTTTAAACCACGAAATCCTTTCTTAATGAATCCTATTCTAAATGTTGTTAAATTGATGAATTCTTGACCATATGCACAATGCTTGATGATAAGAGAAATAACTAATAAGTATTGGTTTTTCTTTTTATCCTAATATAAAATGGCATAAATTATACAAGTTACTTGAAATATGCTTTTGCATATATATATATATATATTGTTGCTGAAGACTCATGTTGTGACACATGACAGCTTTTGTAGCGCATATCATGACAAGTGACATTGTCTCTTTGAGCCACATAGCGCATTGAATTCACATTATATTTAAAAAAAAATGAAAGGTCATAGTTTTTCTGCTGACTATGTTGAATTCATATTACATTTATAAAAAAAAAATTTGAAAGGTTAGCTAACTTAATCATAATGGTTAAATTTATGAGAAAATTTATATTTTCAAAAGTTTGTTTTTACATTAGATTATCAAATTTGATATTATCAAATAGCAATGTCTACATAATAGCCACCTCTGTATCCAGCTTTATTCGAACATTCCACTTCCAATCTAGAAACCGAGAACAATAGTCTCTCTAGGTCTAGACTTCAAAACATTAACAATAGATGGTGGTATTGTCACAGGCCGACCTGTGACGGGTCGTTCACGTAGGCATGACCTTGCCCACGCCCAATCTTACCATCCAAGGTGGAGACGGAGCGCTCGTGTGTCCTTGGACTTGTTTAGAAAACCGAAAGGACTAAACGTTCCAAAGAATACTTGGCTACCGTCTATAGTCGGGTCGAGTACCCCTAGGAACGTTTGTGCCCGTGCCACGAAGTGCCTAGCTAAGCTTGAAGACACTTGAACATCCCAAACCAACGGCCCTCCCAAAGGGCCATGTCAAGTGCCGAGCACCCGTGCCAGTGCCCAACGTCCAGCGTCAAACAATGCCGTGTCGTGCCCATGCCAGCAAGCCCAGTGCCAGACAGTGCCGAGATCGTGCCACGTGCCCGCGCTCCCAGCACCAGACCGTGCCGAGACCATGCCGTGCACCCGCGTGCCCAGTGCCCGACAGTGCCGCACGCCCAATGCCGGCCCATGCCATGGGCCCGCCCAGCACAAGCCGACGGCCAGAACCGTCGGCCCTCCGTTTTCTTATGTAAATAATTGGTTAGTCTTTTGTTATATTTTTGTAATCTTCCTAAGGCCTTGAAAGCCATTCATGTAAATTTTCATAGGTAGATACCATGTACTTTGCTCTATAGAAAATTGGCAAACTTTTCCCACCTCCTCGAAAAAATGGTGTCTACTACTGGAATATGGAAAAAGTTTATCATATCTATTATAAGGGGCGTACAAAAACGATATCAGGTAGGAGCAAACAAAGTTGGTTGTAATCATTGGTGTTCCCCCTCACCAATACACATTGTAAATACTTTGTACAAGTTTTCTTATGAATGAAATGAGTTCTTTCAAGCAAGCAAGTGTTAGTTAAGTGCCGTTTTTTGTCGTTTTTATATCGTTCATTGCCGTTTTCCATCGTTTTCATAGCGTACCTTTGTGAGTCCATTCAAGCTCACTAAAAAGTATTCAAACAAGTTTAGAGAAGGCCAGTGTGACATTGGCTCGGGCCTAACCAAGTCATAGGCATCACGGTTAGTCTAAGTGTGAAAAGACAACCCGTGACAATACCAACGTAGTGTTTGCAAGAGGGCCTCCAATTGCTCCCAATCATCTCTTAGGGCCCTCCAGCTGTGCTAAGTATCTTCCTCTCTCTTTTCTGACAAGAGGATGATTTCCCCCATCCTCTCAAGGTTAGAGTTCATAATGTAAATTTCGGAATGATTTAATTTGATATGCATGTTTTGATGGTTCAAGCTGTGCTTTATGTGCTATTCTCTCTTTCCTTCTTCTCTTTCTATGCTATCAACTTCAAAGTGACTTCCTGCTTCTCTATCAATCTTATTGTATTTTCAATCTCTTGATACTTGAAAATAAGTGTTGTGATTGAGAGCCCAATTGAGAGCGGTGGCCAAATATGGCGGATGTAATGAAGTATGCACCTATCAATGGTGGAACATTATTCACGGACATCAAGAGCCATTTGCAGATGTTCAAAATCAATAAAACGGTATAGTGATTTCTATTGTGTTTATCCACATTATCTGAATTCAGATTATGAAATTGTTTGTTTGAATATGGGCTATTTTTATTTATTTGTTCATTTGATTTAGGATCCGCTTTTGTGTTTGATGAATGAAAAATATCAAACAGCTATTGACAAAGTTAGATTTGATGAAGTTTCAGTTCACTTGAATTGGCAATTTGGTTCATTCCCAGGCATAATAGTAAAATTATTTCTTTTTTTGGGGGGTAGGGGGTTAATTTTTCCCCCCTTTTTTTTCTTCTTCTTTTATTGTTTCGCCAATTGCGTATTTGTGTTGCACGGCTAGGCCAAAGGTTTTTTCTTCAAAAGCAACTTTCCAAAAAGTTTGAGCAAAAGACTAGGTCCAAGAGAAAAGTCAGAAAAAACTTATGTAGGGGACAAATTTTTTTTTTGTGGTTTTGTTTTTTTTTTTCATTTCTTGAAATGTTATTTGAGTAAATAACTTAAGAATACCCGTCCTATAAATGTTGATAAGAATTTCCTACTATGTTAGCATTGACCAAATATCCAAATTAAATTTACATGTACAGTTGCATAATAAAGAATATTTGAAATTTGTGTATATGTTTCTCAATTTGAAAAAAACATTGGCATTCGGCACTTGGAGTTCCTTTACAAGTGGAATTTGGGAATAGAAAGCATGCTTTTATTATTCATTAGAACAAGAATTTTTATTATTTAGGAATTTAAGAGGTCATGATGTTTTTTTTTTTTTATTTGATGAGAGTTTAATTTTTTTTAAATGTTTGATTTTAATAATTGTATTGAAGAAGGTAATTTTTATGTGATGAAAAATTTTATATTTCATAGTCATAAGTCAAATTATAGAAAATTTATAAATTTTGATTAATAAATAGTATATATATATATATATATATATATATATATATAAATACAACATAGTTTAAATTATATAAAAAAATATTTATTCCGAGCAATGCTGGTATCTTAGTCCTAATTAAGTTATAATTTATAAAATATTGCTGCGCATTCTCTAACAAAGAAAAAAAAAAAAATGTTACATGTAACATTACCCTTTTACTATCTCAACAACCATCCAAAAGCTGCCAAGTAACTGCCTTAATAATTTTTTGTTTAAGTTCATAGAGTAAAATTTTTTTGAAATTATAATATATAATTTTAATAATTTATTGAAAGTACATGATTTTAGGGGTGTTCATTATTCGGTTTAAATCGAACCGATTATAATTTCGATTTTTGATTCAATTTTAGTGAAATTCGGTTCGGTTTTAGAATTTATATAAAAATTCGGTTTGGCTTTCGATTTTCTAAAATAAAAAATAAAAAAATCGAATTATATTTTTAAAATTTAAAATATATAATTAATATTAAAATATTGTTCATTAATTAATTATTTTCATAAATTATGATTTTTTAAAAAATTTATGTTTAATTTCGATTATTTTGGTTCAATTTGGTTTGATTTTATCCAAAATAAAGCCATTAATAATTGAGTTTGAGATCTTCATCTTTGCAATTTGCATTCGTGATTATAACTTTCTACTAAAATGTTTGGCCCAAATCTTTAAAATATTTAGACTTTAATTTATATTACTTTTATATTAGATTTGAATTGTAATTTATATTAAATTTTACTTGTTTGGGTTTAAATTAAATTTATATTATGTCAATGAATCTAAAACGAAAAAAATCAAATTCGATTTAAAACTGAATCGAACCGAAATTATTTCGATTCGGTTCTATCGGTTTTTTTTAAATTTCGATTTGGTTTGGTTTTGCCAAAAAAAAAAAAAAAGGAAAAAAATCTGAATTTTAAAATCGAAAACCGATTGAACACCCTTATATGATTTCATACAAGTCAATTATTTCAGGAATATAAGCAAAAGGATAAAGAAAAATTATTAATTTTCTTTTCCATAATTTAGCAATTAGAGGCAAATTTGTTTCTTTCTTTGTTACTCTATCACTCAAAATTCAATAACACATAATTGCATAATTTTCGTTGAAAAAAGATTATATTCATAATTTTTTTTATATTTCACATATAAAACTTTAAATAAAAAAGTAAAACCAAACAAAAATGAACAATTTGAACTATTTTATGTCAAACAACTAAGAATTGAAAATCAAATTATTTAATATACACTAACTAAACATCCTAATGAGAGTTTTGATGTCATAAAAGAACATAAGGGAAAAAGTGTAAACCAACAATATTATAGGGTTCAAAATGCAAAAAAGAAAAAATAATAATTAAAATGAAAACCCAAATTTCAAACGAAAGTTTTGCTTGGCGCCGAATGTTCCCCTCTAACCCCCGCGAGGCAATCAATTGTGGCTGCCTGATTTTGAAAAACCACACGGATCGCCAACCTGTCAGTTTAATAACCGTCAGATCACATCTCGGAAAGCAATCACAGTGTCTCTCACGAAGTCACACGGATCGCCAGCGTGGCAATCTTAGCATCTGAACCCCCACTATAAATAGCCACTTCCTCCAATTTTTGTTTTCACATCGAATTTGAATTCTAGTGTCTCAGTTCAAAAGCATTTTTCTGTTTCCGTTCTTCGATCCTTGTAAGTTTGATTCAAATGGAGGCAGCAGCATCGAAGGCAACCAAAGGTGCCGCCGGAAGAAGGGGTGGCGAGAGGAAGAAGGCCGTGACGAAGTCTGTCAAAGCCGGTCTTCAGTTCCCCGTCGGTAGGATTGCTCGATTTCTGAGAAAAGGACGTTATGCTCAGCGTATGGGTACTGGTGCTCCCGTATACATGGCTGCCGTCCTTGAATACCTCGCTGCTGAGGTATAATGCGTAATGCTTAGTTTTTGAATTTCAAACGTGAATATTGATTTTTGTTTTCTTTTTGGTTTGTGATTTTGGATTTATTGTTCTGTGGTTTTGGTATAGGTTTTGGAATTGGCTGGAAATGCTGCAAGGGATAACAAGAAGACGAGGATTATTCCTCGACACGTGCAATTGGCGGTGAGAAATGATGAAGAATTGGGGAAATTGCTAGCTGGTGTGACCATCGCTAATGGTGGTGTGCTGCCGAACATTAACCCGGTCCTGTTGCCCAAGAAGACTGCTGGCGGTGATGAAAAGGCCTCACAAACGAAATCGCCAAAGAAGGCATAGATTAGGCAAAATTTGGATCCAATTTTTTGACTTTGAAATTAGGGTTATATTTGCAAGTACAAAGTAGCGGTGGGGTATTTTTTTTTTGGGTTTTGCACTGGAATCTTTGTACTTATCTTCTATGCTGGTTTTGGTTTAAATCTAATGGCAGATACTTTATTTTTGCATTCCGTTTGTCTTCTCTGTTTGTTTACACATTTGTGGTGTTTGGTTTTGCAAATCTATTGAGACTCCGAAAGCATCTTTAATTGGAAAAAAAAAAATTAAAGTTCTGCAAATCTACAAATTGTTTTCTATATGGAATGTTAAGCATAAGATCTATGGTATTTCATGCCAATCTTTATGAGAATTTTCAGTGCCACGGCTGGAACGTCAAATGGTGAACATGACGACGTCCTGTTAGTTTTGCTAGGCTCGTATTAATGGTTTTTAACATCTGCCTTCTGGTGTTAGGCCCAGCCCGGCCCAGTCCGTCCTTGTTGGATATGTCTTAATCCCCAAGAAACAAGCCCACCTTTAGGCCATTCAGTGTACAATTTTTTACTCACTCCTACAAAGGCGATCAGGGTTTTTAGTTAGGGTTTTGGATTTACCAATAGCAATTAGCACCAATGAGACCTCTTCCGGTACTTGCTAGGGAATATTGTTTAGTAAGAGCTGTGGAGATTGAACTCGGAAGTTGTTGACTTTGTGTTGATTTTTGCAGAGAAAGTTTCCAGTTTCTGATAGAAGATCCCTCTTTCGCTTAGTTGCATTAGCCTCAGCTGGGTCTGGACTACTTTTTTCATCCTATGGCAGGGATTCTCGTGAGTATTTCAATGAATTTCCATCTGCTCATGTTCCGGGAACATTTGTGGCGAGACAAACTTATTTTTCATGTTTATGTTTTCTTTTGGTCTGATGGGATGGTGGAAATTCGGCGTTGAGAACTATAAATGTTGGAATCTTCTTTGATAGAATTAATCTTTTTGCAGAATTTCGTAAACTGATGGATTTTGAATTTCTTGACTTTAGTTTCTAGAAATTAAGGTCATCATTTTCTTTAATAATTTTTAGAAATAGAGATTTGACTCAAGATTTCCTACAACTGTGAGAACTATCATTTATAGATAAGGAGATTTTAGATTTTGAATTTTAACATGTTAGTCATGGTAAATGGCTGTATGACTAGTTCCAGTTTGATTGCATTGAAACAAGAAAAGAAGTACTTTTATGTGTTTTCTGCTAATAGTTTCTTATGACTTGGTGATCTGTAGGAACATCAGTCTCCATTTCAGTTCCAGTGCCGCTCTGGGACTCACGGCCGGGTACTGTGCTAGATCAAGTTCCTCATCCAGCCTTTGCTTCATCCTCCGACGACTTTAGTCACAGTAAGTCAATAATTCTATCTTCCAGACTTCCACCTAAGTCCTGTACTCCTTTTCTATTCCACTATTAATATAGTCTTTTATGCCTTTTTGCTTCTTCTTTTATTTGATTGATATTATGTAATTGCTAGGAATTCTTCCATTATTTTTTTCTAGACCTGGGGCAGATCCATCATCTGATATTAAGAAGGAAGCATCAATAGCAATCAGGGATGCTTCCAAATATTCCTACAGTGCATCAGATATCAAGAAGGAAACTTCTGGGGAGGTTGGTGATGGCCCACAACATTCTTGTAATTGTTTGGGCCGAGATACCATAGCTAATGCAGCTGCGAGGGTTGGGCCTGCTGTTGTCAATTTATCAGTTCCTCAGGGTATGCTTTGAAACTACAGTTTAAAAATGTAGTAGTGATAGATATTATGTGCGACTCTCGTGTAGCTAATAATCATGCTAAGATTGGAACTTTATTATTTCAAAAATGAATGAACTGTTATTAGCCAAAACTTTTTCACATTAAACAGAACTGTAGTGCCCCAAAAAAGGAAAAAGAAGAAAGGATATCTGCACTTATCTTTTAAGTGTAACTTTGATAGTTATGGTGTCAAAAATTTATAATCTTTCTATGGATCACAAAGTTCCTCTCACCTTTGCTATAGTGCTAGTTAAGGATTTAACAATTCTGTTTAAAGCATACTTGATATTGGTAGATGCAAATATCTCTATATTATAGTGACAAGGTTTGATAAATATGGAAGTTTACTGCATAACTACTTTTTTTTTTTCAGGCAGAGCCTAATTATTTTTTTAAAATTTGTATATACTTTATGAGTCTTTCTGGGTCTTAAGTTAGGAAATTGACCAAGGTTTAATTATTCACCATAGGGCGTGCAGCTTTATCTGATCAAGGAATGGGGCACAAGGGTCCTCGCACCATCCAGGTGCGAAGAACTCTGGAGGTGACTGCAATAAGCAGAAATCTCACTCATGGTTTATGAAGTCTAGGTGTTTAGATATATGCATGGATGCCCAAACATGCAACAGCTAAATAGCAAAATTCATGCACTACAATTAACAGTCAAAAATGTTTTTCCCCCCTCATAAAAGAATATGAAATAGAAGTACAACTATTAATTTTGGCACACATTGAAGTAAGTTAATTGTTCAAAATTCTATCAGTGACGGAGAAGATTGAGTGTTAAATATTACTTATTAGCATTATCTGTATTCTCCTATTAGGAGAATTAAGGGATGGAGGCAGGATATGTTAGATAGAGGTAGAGGCAGGCAAAAACGATATGGATGAAGGTGATAAGAAGAGATATGTCTCTGTTAGATTTAGATAAAAGTATGACATTAGATAGAAAGAAGTGGAGGGAGAGGATTCATGTGAATAATCGCACGTAGTATTGTATTAGTTCATGTATTCGACCCCAAGTTTCTTGGGACTAAGGTTTAGTTGTTGTTGTTTTATTGTATTATCTGTATTGTGAATTCCTTGTTTTATTTTGTAGGTTTTCATGGGATGACTGTAGGAAAGAGTATAGGATCTGGGACTATAATAGATGCTGATGGCACTATCTTAACTTGTGCACATGTGGTAGTTGATTTTCAAGGCTTGCGTTCTTTGTCCAAGGGAAAGGTTAGTGTTTGAAATATTCCTTGTCATTGTGGTAATTAGAAATTGAAATTCTTCATCTGTTTTAATTATAGGCAAATGCATTTAAGATAAAATCCCCATTCAGATTTTTCTGTAGATTCTCTCACACAAAGATTTGCAGTAGGCTACTTTATTTTAAGTATCACTGAAAAGGATTAAAAGATTGTGCCATCAATACCTAGTCCGCATTGTCTTGTCACTAAAACTGAATTTCAATTGGTTGATTTGGTTGAATTGTTGACATGTTAATTCAGTAACACCTCAGGAGTATTGTTACTTCCTCATATTATAATGCCAATAACATAATAGTGTTGATTGGAGTTTTACAATTTTAGCTGTTATGGTGTCTGTTTTTGTGCATCATATTTGCAAGTGGAGGGAAAAAGGTCATCAACTGTGATTAAGTTAAAAAATGTGCATTTTTCATGGTCACATGTTATAAACATTTCAAAATAGAAAAAAAAAAGCTACTATTAGCAGCATTTATCTGTCATGGTTCTGGTAGTAATTTTAAACAACAGTTGGTTTTAATTATTTATTTTTTACTGAAAGCTACTTGCGACATCTAATTTTTATATACGAGACAGGGTCTTTCTTTTAATACTTTGCTAGGATCAAGATTGATACATCATGATTGCTTCCATTTATGGATTTCAACCTTTCCCCCAGATCACTACCCTAAAATATTCTGCATAGGATTCTTCCACCTTGGAAACATGAAATTATGCTGTACTTGGATAAAGATTGGATTGAGATGAGTTTGTTAAAATTTAATAAAATACTATTAAATGTGGGGTAAATGTGGGGTTCAATCATTAATGAGAGAGAGAAAATATGATGTGTTGTGAGTATATGACAATTCTCGAGAAACAAAAATTATTTAAGTTAATATTATTTAAATTGGAGTTTGGTTTGGATTGGGAAGAGTTTCTTCTCAAGTTTAGTCTAAAAAAAGTTTGTGTGGTGGACATTTTTGGACACTCTTAGACCTGTTAGTGGTAGCAGTAATTTAAATATCTCCAAGATAAAAAGTAATTAACATCTCAGATATATTTATAAGCATGTTAAAAGTAAAATTATGATAACATTTGTAGAACATACATTATTTGTTGGCATAATATGGTTACTATGTCATGCTTTTTAAGAAAGTTCCCTGTCTATCATGTCATGCACGTGTGTTCTTAGTATGACTCCACTTTTTAGTAGCGTCACATGAACCACGGGAGTGAAAAAACTTGAAACTGCAGGTTGACGTCACTCTGCAAGATGGTCGGACATATGAGGGTACTGTGGTGAATGCTGATCTACAGTCTGACATAGCAATTGTGAAGATCAACTCTAAGACTCCATTGCCGACTGCAAAATTTGGTACCTCAACTAAGCTTCGTCCAGGTGATTGGGTGGTTGCATTGGGCTGTCCCCTTACTCTCCAGAACACTATTACAGCTGGTATTGTAAGGTATTGGGATGAAAACAGTGTCTTCAAATTCGTTTTATTATATAGATCTGAAGTTATCAGCATAGTGCACTATGTTAGACTATTAAGTTGTTCATGATCTTTGGGGTCTCAGTTGATATAGCATATACGTATACAATCTGTTTAGGAGCGAATTACTTGTGTGCAGGCTGGCTTGCTGATGTATTAAGAGTTTGGGCCAAACTATTTTTCTGCTGATTTCTAAATATTATTCTTTTTGCCTTCCTTTGCATATAGTTGTGTTGATCGTAAGAGCAGTGACTTGGGTCTTGGAGGTATGAGAAGGGAATATTTACAGACAGATTGTGCCATCAATGAGGTATAAGTAATTCTCCTCTTCTTTATTTGCTTCTGAAAAACAGATAAATGCCCATTGTCTTTAGAATGGCGAAAGACATGTTTCATCATTTTACCCCCCTTTCTTTCCCTCGCCCTCTTCTTCTTCTTTTCTAGTGTCTTTTATTTGTGTGTGCATGCATATATAATGTCCATGTGTGTGCCCGTTTGTGTGCGCGCGCGTTTGTGTGTGTCTTTTGGTGTTAGTCAACTATTATGTTTATCTTGAAGATTCTTCCGTGTATTTTCTTAATGGAGGATTGACTGGACAGTCTTTCCAATAACTTAATGCAACTAGGCTTATCTCTACAAGTTTTGAGGTGGGGAATGATGATGTATGACTTTTCACGAGTCTTTACCTGGTTGGCCATTGTTTTATCTAGGATGGACCTCTAAAAAGGGGGACACAGTCTAGAAATAACCACATGGGGTACAGTTGATAAGAATACTTTAAGAGATCCATTCAATCTCCCGCTAGTGTTTTCGCTTGGCAACATGGTTCAAGTTTGTTGCCAGCATCTGCCTCTAACCTTTTTGTCTTTTTATAAATCTTGTTATTTATGTTTGGTTCTGTTTTCCTTGTACTACGTGGCTTTAGGGGAATTCTGGAGGTCCACTTGTCAATGTTGATGGAGAAATTGTTGGTGTCAATATCATGAAAGTTATGGGAGCTGATGGATTAGGCTTCGCTGTCCCAATAGATGCTGTTTGCAAAATAATAGAGCACTTCAAGACAAAAGGGTATTTAAGAATTGCTTCCAATTCTTATTTTATGTGCTACATTAGTATGTTATTGACTTTCAAATTAAACACGTGTATTTCTTTTTTAATACTAGCTAATTGGAGGCATCGGCAAACATAGCGCCAAAACCCATTTCCGCAACTCTCCACCCCCCAAACCCACCCCCCCCCCCCCCCCCACCAAAAAAAAGAAAAAGAATTAAAGGAGAAAATTTTGATATTAGTATAACAGCATGTCTTCTCTATGCACTTTCTAAATTTGGTAACAAGTACATTCGAGTACTATCAAGAGGACATCCATGAGATCGTAGAAATTAATTAGCTTTATGTATGATTATTCCAGGTGCTTTTTATGCACTGACAAAATTATTTGGCTTTTTTTTTGTATTGGAGATTATGGATGCATGAAGGGATACTGTTATTTTTATATTTTTTAGGAGAGTTGTACGACCTTGGCTGGGATTAAAAATGATTGACCTCAATGACATGATTGTTGCGCAACTCAAGGAAAAAGATGCTGCGTTACCAAACGTAACAAAAGGTGTTCTTGTACCGATGGTATGTCTTCGTTTTCAAGGCTTTCTTTCTAAATGCAAATTTTTAGTGATTGAATGAGAACTTGAATCTGCATTACTCATGTAAAGATCTTTAAACGTATTGTTAGATATTCATTGAAATTAGTATGCAATTGTCTCTGTTTTGTCATTAAAGTTGAAATGAAGCAGTAATATCCTAATATAGGAAGTATTTTTCAATTTCATCTTTTTCCAAAAAAATAATTTGTGTACATGCTCCTTAGTGTCAATATCCTGCTATGGCTGGTAATTCATTATTTTAATCTCAAGATGCATCCAATGTCTTTTATTGCAGTCATTTCTTTCCCCTTTCTTGCCCATAGCCTTTTTCTTTAACTTTATGATGACATACCGAGACCGTAAGAATATCTTTTCAAGTTTCAATCATGAATTCTGATGCTTCTGATAATTTTACACCTGATAAATTGCTGCAACTACTGTATGTGTTTAAATGAGTATTTGAATTGAGCTGGCCATAACTATAAGGGTTTTCAATGTCTGCATCGTCCAAAGATGCCCACATGGGATCTGAGTTTTGTTGCCATTACTCTTGTGAATCTTTCGCTGTGATCTCTTACCAGGTCACTCCGGGGTCCCCTGCTGATCGTGCTGGATTCCACCCGGGTGATGTTGTTATTGAATTTGATGGAAAACGTGTTGGAAGCATTAAGGAGGTAATACCTAACATTACAAACTGATAGGTGCATGGTAGACTTGTATGCCTGTGTAGGTATGTCTGTGTCGTCTTGGGGTAAATTCCCTGCACAAAAGGCTTGTACGGTAACATTGAGGACCATTTGTCTACTTATGCTCATTAGATTTATTTTGCACCTAATTCCTAAAATGCAGCTGCGATTTGATTATTATTTTTTTCAGAAAAAGTGATTTCTATGTCATGTCTATTTGAATTTGCTTTTAACAAAATGTTGTCATCTGAGACCCTTTTCTTGGTTGATGTTATTGATTGCATTTTTGCAGATTATTGATATTATGGGAGACAAAATTGGGAAGCCCTTGCGGGTGGTTGTGAAAAGAGCCCACGATAAGTCTGTAACTCTGACTGTGACTCCAGAGGAAGCTAACCCAGACATGTGAAATGCCTACAAACTCCTTTTACCTCTCTTTTCTTTTCTTCTATGTATATAGAGGACATTCATTCAGTGCAAAACTTTTTCCTACCAAATTGATCTCTGATACGGAGGACACATACTGATGCATGATCTGGGAATGATAATGTCCAGCTTTTAGTAAATTGCGTTTGTGGATGTTTTTGTCTTTTGCCAAATTAGTTACTTCGTCCGTTCACAAATAACTGATTTAATTATAAAAATTATGCATTTTAAAGAATTGTAAAATTTTATAGTAAAAATAATTAAAATATTTATTATATTTTTTGAAGTATTTTTATTATTATTTTTATCTTATTAATTTGAATTTCATCATTTTTTTAATTATATCATTTTAATAATTATGTTTTTTTTATTTTTTGTTTTAGAGTCTATTTTTTATTCATATCATTTTATTAAATTATATTTTTAATTATTTTTATAGGATAACGTGATTTTATTGTTGGTTAAAGTAATTTTAATATAAGTAATTGTAATATTAATTAATTGATAAAAAAATTGTGTTGAGAGTAAAGTTGAAAAAAAATACTCCTTCCGTCTTCACTAAAATTGATAATAGTTGATTTGACACGATATTTTATGTAAAAGTAAAAATTAAAATATAATAAAATATAATATAATATAAATAAAAAAATATGTGGATTTTACAATATTTTATGTCAAATCTAAAAATATAAATATAATATATGTGTGGTATATTGATTATTTTATAATAAATTATATAGTAAAAATGTTCCTTTTAAGAAAATTATTAAATTTAATGGGATAGTCTAAAATAGTAAGTAGGTCAATTTTAGTGAGACGGAGGAAGTAATTAAATATAATTTACATTTAAAAAATAGATAAATTATTTGAGGGAATATTGTTTTTCCATCTATCTCTAGCAAGCTGCAATCTCCCCATAACCCATAAACCGGAACGAAATTGAAGCATCAACAAGGAGAAGACACTAAAGACTAGGCCACGCTTTTATTACATTTGTCATTTATTCTAGCAAAGGCTCTTTTCAGCTCACTGCAGCTATGCTATTGCAGTTGGCCTAATAATGGGTTATGACAATGAGAGAAACAATTACTCCTTTCATCCCATAATATAAGTAGTTAGAGATTACTTTTACTATCCTAAATTATAAGTTATTGAAGACTTTTCAAGAAAGTTTTAAATTTTTTTTTTACATTTTTATCCTTATTTATTATTCTCTTTTCCTCCATTTCTCTCTCATCTCTTCTCTTGTTTCTAAGACATTTAAATAGAGGTGTTTTAGGAAGAAAAAATATAAAATTACCTTATTTTTAGAAATCTTAATATATATGAAATTAAGTCAAACGACTTATATTTTATGATGGATGGAGTATTTGATAAACCGTGAACTGAAAAAGAGAATCATTGTTGACAAAATGTAACAGAAACACAAGTAGATTGGGGTTGGAAAAGTACATACTTTTTATTTGACATGATGCCATATTATACAAGAAAAAAGATAAGAGGTTTTGGGCTCCAACCCAATTGGTCGGTGAAGTCTCAGTGATCTTTAAGTCCTAAGATCGAATTTCTTTAGGAATACTTATTGGCCCTTTTTATTTGACATGATGCCATATTACACAAGAAAAAAGATAAGAGGGTTTTGGGCTCCAACCCAGTTGGTCAGTGAAGTCGTAGTGATCTTTTAAGTCCTAAGATCGAATTTCTTTAGGAATACTTATTGGCCTTTTGGATTTGTAGGTCAATCAGGACTTACCTTCTCTTTGGGGACACCTATTAGAGGCCTTCATTCCCTTTGGGAGCACCTATTAGAGGCCTTTTTAGTTTGCAAGTCAGTCAGCCTTCCTTTGGGGACACCTATTGACCTTTTGGATTTGCAGGTCAGTCAGGACTTACCTAAGATAGTTTACATTCTTGTGATTTTTATCGGCTAGGACCATAAGACGGGTTTCACCTAGTGCGTAGTGACTGCTGACCTCTTTTGATCCACAAAAGAAAAAGGAAGGATAAATTGAATTGTTCAAAATCTTATCTAGAAAATTTTGAAAATTGAAAACCTGACTAGTTTACTGACAGAAGAAAAAGGATAAGCGGAATTGTACAAAATCCTATCCATAAAATTTTAAAAATTAAAAACTTGACTAGTTTAAAATCAGCAAAATAACATAAAATCAAAAGTTGATTTATTCTTAAACTAATTTTTAGCAAAGATGCATTCCATGCATTCTTCAACACTCTTCTTTCTTCTTTTGCTGCAAATTTCCAAACTCTTCCTTAGCTCTTCAAACTAGACTTTAGATAAAGCATTTGTAAGAATATTAGCCAACTGAGCCTCACTCTTGCAATGCACCAGAAGAATTTCTTTGTTTTTCTAAACTTCTCTAATAAAATAATACTTTATCTTAAAATACTTTGTCTTGCCATGAAAAACTAGTTATTTAGAGATAGATATGACAGCTTCATTATCAACAAATATTATCGTGGGCTCCTGGTTATGATTTAAATTTGTCATTAACTTTCTTAGCTATAAAGCTTGATTAAAACCTCTAGCAGCAACAACATATTTTGCTTCAGCAATTGATTGAATTATGACATCTTGTTTCTTTGAATTCTAGGGGGACAAAAAAACATGAACCAAGACTAAATAAGTATCCAAAAGTACTCCTCATATCATTAGATCCACCCAATCACTATCACAAAAACCATGCAAATTTAATTTGTTAGATCTTCAAAACAAAACTCTAAAATCTATTGTGCCTTTAACATATCTAAGCACTCTTTTAGCAGTTGAAAAATGTACTTCATTTGTACAATGCATGAATTTGAACAAAAGACTTACATAATATAAAATGTTTAGCCTTGTTGCTGTCAGATACCTTAAATAACCTATGAGACTTATGTATAGACCTTCATCCACCTTTGTTGTCCTATTATTTTTACTCAACTTCTCATTTTGTATCAGAGGTGTACTTAACTTGCAATTTACCATGTTGAACTTTTTAAATACTTCTCTTGCATACTTAAATTGTCCAACAAAGATTCCTTTCTCCTGTTGCTGAATTTCCATGCCAAGGAAAAAACACATCTCTCCAAGATCAATCATCTCAAAAACTTGTATCATTTGATCTTTAATTGTTGCTCCAGTCTTGCATTGCTACTTGTTACAAGTAGATCATTAACATACAAAGCAATTGCCATAAGTTCATCATTAGAAATTTTTATATATAGAGTTGATTCACTCAAACTCTTCTGAAAAGCAATCTTAAGTAGACGATTATCAATTATGCTGTACCAGGCTCTTGGAGCTTGTTTTAGAACATACAAAGCATTTTTAAGTAAGTAAATCTTGTCCTCTTTTTCTTGTACTACAAAATCATTTGGCCGCTCAATAAAAATTTCCTCCTTCAAATAACCATTTAGAAAAGCTTATTTGACATAAGTGATATACTTTCTAAGCCTTTTGAGCTGCCAATGCCAAAAACATTCTGATAGTGCTAAGGCTTGCTACTGGTGCAAAAGTCTTTGAAAAATCTACCCCAAACTGTTGAGCACATCCTTATACTACAGGCCTTGCTTTGTACTTGTTGACAGATCTATTAGAGTTGAGCTTAATCCTATATACCCACTTTACTCCAATAGGTTTCTTGTGGTTAGGTTTGTCCACCAAGATCTATGTTTGGTTTTTTTCTATCCTCATCAACTCCTCCTTCATTGCATCAATCTACTTTGGATCCTTTGCAGCTTCTTTGTATCTTGTAGGCTATAAAATAGTTCTTGTACCTCTAACATGTGTATGATCATATGTTTCATCATCAAGTATGTTATTCTCTTGCTAATCAATCGTGTCATCATTGCTTTGCTGCTCTTGTATGAGTATAGGCCTTGAAGTTGGCTAACCAGGATCCTTTTCTATTTTTTCCCAATTCCAAGAGGAATTTTCATTGAACTTGATGTCTTTGCTGAATATTACCTTTTATTTTGAAGGTTGATAAACTCTTTTACCTTTGATGGTGCTACTATAACCAACAAAAATTCCAAACCCTGACTTGTAATCTAGCTAATTTCTCTCTCTTCATATCTAGAATGTGTGTGTAACACAAACTGTCAAACACCTTTAGATTTTGTAGAGAAGATGTGTAGCCATGCTAAGCCTCAAATGATGTCTTCCCCTTTAGAGTTTTTGTTGGAAGCCTATTCAGTAAATAGATTAAAGTATTGACAGCTTTAGCCGATAACTCCTTAGGCATTTTCTTCTCAAATAGCAAACACCTTGACATCTCCATAATTGTCCTATTCTTCCTTTCACTTACTCCAATTTGTTGAGGAGTATAAGTTGCTAAAAATTGGTGTTCAATACATGCATCTTCACAGAAATTGTTAAGCTTTCCAGATATGTATTTAGTCCCATTGTCTAATCTAACCACTTTTACTTTCAGACCACATTGATTCTCAATCCAATTCTTAAATTTTCAAAAATATCAGCAACTTCAGATTTTGATTTCATGAAATAAACCCAACACATTTTGCTAAAATTATCTAGAAAAGCAATATAATACCTGTTACCATTAAAAGAGAGGGTCATCATTGGACGACAAGCATTAGTATGGACAAGTTGAAGCTTTTCACTTGCCCTCCTAATTTTGTTGGCTAGAAATGGCAGTCTGAATTGTTTTTCAAATTGGTAAACTTCACAAACTTCAAATTTAGGAGAAATTGTTGGCATATCTTGCACAAGCTGCTTTCTCTGCAAAGCTGGAATACAAAATAATAAAAATGCCCCAACTTTTATGCTAAAGTTTTGATTCATCAATTGAAGCAGAATATGCACAACCTGCTTGTTTCCAATCTAAGGAAAAGCACTTATCTTTCATCTTTACAGACAACAAACTCACAACCTTTGAAAAACACAAAATAATACTTTTCTAGTAGTTGTCCCACACTTTAAAGATTTTTCTAGTAGTACATATAACACATGAAATGAGTTTAGTGACTTTTGGAGTCTCAACTGCGGTAACTCCTCTTCCTTTGACTTCTGACGAATTTTCATTATCGATTCTAATCTTTAAGATGTATGTCTTATCTACTTGCTTGAACATACTCTCATCGAAAGTCATGTGGTGACTGCAACCATTGTCAATGAGCCATGTGTCATTGCTTTTTTTAGTTGCAAAATAGGTTGCAACAAATAACTGCTCCTCCTACTCCTACTGGTTTTCTATAACTTGGGCTTGATGACCTTGGTGCTTGTTCTTGCGTACCTTCTCCACATGCCCCATTTGTTTACAAGACCTGCATTGAATGTTAAGTTTGTATCAGCAATATTTCTGAGAATGTGAAGTCCTTTTATGGTGTGGACATGTGACCCTTCTTTGTTCCTATGCTTCCAAGGCATTGATCAACTTTGTGAAGCTGATTTATGAAAGATCTCTTGAGTCCTCAAGGGAAGATATTTTTTACTCAAATCTTTCCAACAAATTGACAAGAACTTTCTCTACAATTCTCCTATCAGTTAGTTCCTCCCCAAGCGATGACTATAACTTTGAGTTTGTCGGTATAGCCCTTGAATCTCGAACTCTCTTTTGAGATTCAATATTTGCATTCCCTTTGTTTATTGCCTTGGTATTCTTGTCTAAGTAAATCCCAAATCTGCTTTGGAGTTTCACACGACAGTATTTTTGTAAAAACTTCATCTAGAAAAGTAAATAATGATGTTTGATGTTTGATTTGAGCTACAGTTGGGTTGGCCAGTAATGGTGGTGGATCCAAGTCATCTTCCCCCACTTCCCACAAGTCAAAGGCTTGTAAATAAGCCTTCATCTTTCTAGCATAATGGTTAGAAATTTCTCCAAATAACTGTGGAGGTTAAGAACTAAAATTTGAAACCATTTTAACTAATGAGGTATGAATAGGACTCTCAAGAAAGGCTCTTATACCAATTTGTTGACAAAAAGTAACAAAAACACAAGTAGAATGAAACTGAAAAAGCACACACTTTTCATTTGGTATGATGTCTTATTTATATAAGAAAAATGATAAGTTGAATCACTCAAAATCCTAGACAAAAAGTTCTAAAACTGAAAACTTGAATAGTTTAAATCAACAAAATAACAGAAAATTAAAATTTGACTTATTATTAAACTAATTTTCAACAAAGGATACATTCTATGCATTCTTCAACAATCAGCATAATAAAACCGACCATTCAAAAGGTTAACCATTAGCCAAGAAAGGGAAACATGCTATCAGGCCAGCAGCTTGACAGTTTGGTATTTGGGAAGCCCAACGGAGAAACAACAAAAACAAGGGACCCGGATACATCCAAACTCGAAAACACTTTTACAGTATAAGACACTATCAACCAAAGCTAATCATCAATCACCTGGAATGACAATGAACTTATGGTTCAACAACAAAACATTGAAAACCATGCAGTATCTGAAAAGAACACTTCCACGGAATACAGTATAAGACACTATCAACCAAAGCTAATCATCAATCACCTGGAATGACAATGAACTTATGGGTCAACAACAAAACATTGAAAACCATGTAGTATCTGAAAAGAACACTTCCACGGAGAGTTTAAACTTCATGTCGATGGCTATAATTTACACCAAAAAAAAAAAAAAAAGACAAACATTATTCTCAATTCTCATCATTACTGTATTCGGTAGTACATTTAGCAACAACTTACAACCACAACTGGAAAGAAAACTAATCTTAATGCTCAATCCATGAGCTAATATCGGCCCACCAAAATGAAGTCGTCATCACCTAAAACCAGAACATCTCTCCCCCCTACAAAATGTTCCCTTCCAATTTCCTTCACTATTTTCACAAACTCCATCCTCTTTGCTAAAGGAAGTGGCACATATGGCAAGCGGAAAACTGGCCTTATGACACCAAGCTGAGCAAGAGCTGTGTTTAAACCGATAGGATTTGGCTCCTGAAAAAGCCAGTCAACTAGAGGCAGAAGCTTTGAATTCAAAGATGGGTTCTTCCCAGCAAACATGAGTTCCCTCATTAGACCAGGAACCAAGTTGCTTGTAACAGAAACTACCCCAGTAGCACCGTGATCCCACCTTGAATCATGGCACTGATCATCATTGCCACTCCAGACGACAATTCCTGTGCTTGTATACTGTTCTACCCTATCATTTCCAACACATTCTTTCACCCCAGCCAGGTTAGGGTTTTGTGCCACTGAGTGAATCACAAGTGGTGGAATATCTTGGCCAGTACGCGACGGTACATTGTAGATGATTGTTGGTCCCATAGGCAGCACACTATCAAAGTGAGAAATCATGCCTTTGAGGGAGGTTTTTCCATAGTAAGGATTTATGTGAAGTGCAGCATGCATTCCAACAGCAAAACCCTGTTCAGTGGCATGGATAGCTTCCCTTGTAGAGTTGCTTCCAGTATTTCCGATTACCTTGATTGAACCACCAAAGCAGTTCACTGTGTGACCAATGAGCATTATGTGTTCATCCCAGCTCATTAATTGGCCTTCCCCAGTAGTGCCACCAACAATCACACCCTCAACGCCATTTTCAATCTGCATATTAACTAAGGAGTCATAGGCCTCAAGATCAAACCTTCCATCTGGTAGGTATGGAGTTTTAATAGCTGTAATCAGTCTAAGGGATTTTATATCCTCAGCAAAAGTCCTGCACATGCATGTCAAGGGGCAACGAATTCAATCAACAGAAGCTGGGGGGGGGGAAGGGAGGGGCAATTCCCCCAATCAACACAACATGATCATCAATTATCATCCAAAAGTGGACCCTTCCTGTATCAAACCACATCGGTAATACCAAATATTAACCAATTAATGAAGGCTGTTTCAATCTTATCAGGAGTAGAATAGTTCCATAGTCAAACATGGGGGGGGGGGGGAATGTGTTCACAAGTAACCTTGCATCAAAGAAAAGTATGGCTTTTCTCTGAATAAAAGATAGAAATCGAATTAATATTGTTTTCTTTGACACCTGAGGTCCTATAGCATTATATGAAAGGGCATGGTGTAAAAAGGAAATAATTTGATGCAAGAATATAAAAAGAGCGCTTAAGGTCAAGTATTTACAGTCATGGCATGTAAATTACTGAATAGGAGCTCATATATTTACTTACTTTATCTGAAAAAACCCAGCTGAAATGCTGAATTTAGTTCCCAAATGTTTAATATGGGGCTTTCATTAAAGTATCGTACAAATAAAATAGGCACGCAGGAAAACGGCTTAAGGAATGTGCACCAACAAACAAGACATATTCTCTGTCTCTGCTTTTTCTATCCTCTTCTGGAGCACATGCACCTAAAGATAGGGACATTGAGATAGAATTTTTGACGCTTTTCTTTGGTCAAACAGGTGGGTAAATTGCAAATATCATTACACCAACAATGTGCAGACTGAAATTCTCATTTCGATAATCATTGAAGAACATAACCAATATTCAGTATCATTTGACATATCAACACACGATGTATACACAATATGAAATAGGCTTCATTACTTCACTAGTAATCTATCTAACAATACCTTTCTCTCTTCATTTTAGCAGGCAATTGGTAGTGTGTCAAAGAAGAAAGAGTTAAACAAGAGATCAGATTTCCCACAAAACAAAATCCCAGAAGATCCAATAATCAATTATAAAGAGAACAAGAAAAAGGTGCATATTTAGGAGCTAGCCACAATTGTTACCTATTCTTAACTTCAAAACTACGCATTGGCAGATGAAAACTAGGAATTACTGCTGCTTTAGGTGATGCCCATCTTGCAAACCTCCTGCTTGATAAAAAAGGGAAACTGAAATTAGTTCAGAAAGAAAATGCTTGCTGGAAAAACAGAAGCATTGTCACTCTGCGGAAAGTTTTAGCAGTTAAAAACCTCTCAAACTTGTAGCTTCTAGGAAAAGGTTATTGCTAGTTTTTATTTAATACTAAATTTACAGCAAATTGCTTTCTTTCTTCACGAAGAGCATGACACGTGAACACAGAAAGTGGGTGAGGGTTTGTCAAATAACCATATCAGGCATTTTGGAATTTCCTACCATGTTGGGTGGTCTGGTTAATACTGCAGAACACCTCAAATCTGGAAATGTAGAGATTTTACCCCAAGTATCTACAAAACATGGGATTAGAAGCAAAGAACACAGATTCACCTCATTTGTACTTTAAACCCTAATAATTACTCTCAAATGTCAGATCAGTGTTGTCAAATAATTTTCATTCTTAAGTTTTTGCCAGCACAAACCTACAAGCCAAATGGTTCAAAACACTTTGTTGAATTGATGTGCGGAATGAACAGGATAATACTTTAATTATGAGCAACTATCACAGAATTTCTAATAAGTTCTGTTAAAAGTTTCCCTTCATCATGTTAGAATAGTCTACAAGAAAAGTGGTTCAAAACAATATTTATTTGCTTCTTTCTTAAATCCTCTTATGAGTGGAAGTGGAAGATCAGGTAAAGGAGACTGGCAGATAGAGAAATACAAAAGACCCAAATGACCTATTCATAAAAGGATAGCAAAGAAGGACAAGAAAAAGGAAACCGATCACATGAGTAAGTGTATAAATGTTAGAACTTCCTTACACTATAGCATTTTTGTCAATAGTAATAGACTACAAAGGATGTACCCAATCCAGAGTCAATGTATGTTAAGTTAATTAGGTTAAAGAAAGGACAACATTCAATGTAAAGAAGCATAAGCAATTTCAAATAGATAACAATGAGGCTTGCAATGCCCCAAGCATTTGACTCATGGATGGGAAGGATTTGGGTAAACAACCAATGCCTATTCTTTTTGTCTTACCATCACATTTATGGCAACAATAAATTGAAAGCCAAGCAAAATCGGTACCATAAAGTTATATTACACTGATAAACTACAATAATTTATATCAGAAATGAATGGAAAAAAGTTGAGAACCATTAGCAAGAAACTTATTTGTGGCCTTGGAATTAATGCAGTTTCCTTACATATCTCATGATCTCATCTAGATTCAAACTTAAGCATCCAAATATTTCTTTAAACAAGATTAGCACATGGGCGAATTGTTATCAGCACCCTACCGAATATTAGTACTGCAGTTTACATGATATTTTAGCAAAACTTACCACACTTATAGCTCTTTCTATCTTACCTAGTTGAAGACTGAAAGCTATAGGTTTTTTGCACTTCATACGTGAAAAGGTGTTTTCTTTTTGTGGGGGGGGGGGGGTAGTTTCCTAAGCTTGCATCTCTAAAGTCCAAACTTAACAATTTATGCTACTGGAATAAATAATTATCATTCATATAGAAAGTTCAGAAAGCATGCACTTACTTCATATAATTGCAATAGCTGGTAATAAAGGTTTATTGGCTTGTCAATTTCTACAGGTCAGGGGCAGAGTTACCACAGTTGGGTGCATTCATAGTCAATCGGAAAAAAGCCACCCAAGAAGCCATCTTAGAGAAAAAGGAAACACTTTTAAGAAGTAGTTCCTCGATGACATGCAACAAACGCAAAGAAAAGGCAAGTACAAAACGTACAAACGCTCTGCAAAGATTCCAACTTTTATCCATCGTTTACTAAAACATATAACAAACAAAGATGAGTATAAGACAAAAACTAAAAACTAAAAAGCATAAAAAATCGAATAATCTGTTAATATATAGTCAATGTAATTATCAATTCTTTAATACCACAAGCTTATAATTAATCAATCAAAAATTTTACTTTTTGCAGGTATAGGGAGGTGACAACTGAAGAGCAGTGGAGTCCCTGAGGCTATTGAAGGCAGGCGATTGTTGAAACACCGCCGACATCTCAAAAATCAAAATCCGATTATATCTTTCAGCTTTTTTAGCAAACAGGTTGTTTGAGAAATATGAATACGAGCAAAAACGGGGATTTTCAGCAAGTTGTGATGCTACTAGTGACTGAGGCGATAATGGAAATGATAGTGAATGTGATGGTGGTAGTGGCAGTGATGATGCTTGTGGGGCAAAGATGAGTTGACAAGAGCTGGGCAGCGGCGGTAGAGTGGCGCATGACGTCAAATTCCGATGAGGAGATGAGTGAGGGCGCGGTGTGTGAGTGCCGGTGAGCGTTTGTGTGGAAAGACAGCAGTTGAAGAAGTGGAGTTCCTGAAGTGGCAGTCTAGGGTTTTTCAATTTTTAGGTTATAGTTGTAATTTGACAATAGTCAAAATTCTATCTTAAAAAAAAAATCGATTAATCTATTTTGTCAAGTTGTAAGAGAATATTGGATAATTTTTATTATTATTCTTTTACCTATGAGAAAATGAAAAATATAAATTGAGTTTAAATTTGATTATTTAATAAAAAGTGTTATTATTTTTTTATAAAAATAAAAAAATTAATTTATTTGGTCCCTAAAATTTAATATTTATATTGTTTTTATCCTTAATATTTTGTTTTATAATTATAGTTTTTATGATTTTTTTCTATCATTATTATCCTTAATTTTTTATTTTTAAGGACCATAATGACTAATTTTTTAGACAAAAAATAAAATATTAAGAATTATAACGATAGAAAAGATTATTAAGGATCATAATAATAGAAAAAAAATATTAAGGACGAAAACATTATAAACTTTAAATTTTATGGACCAAATAAACTAATTTTTCTAAAAATATTAGTTATATTACAATTACACTTTCAGTCAATATTTAGTGGGAAAATAGTTGGAAAACAATGACCACATCTTGATGGACAATAATTTTTTGTGCGGTTGTTTCCTCCCAATTTCCGAGTGAATTTGTGCGGTTGTTTCCTCCCAATTTCCGAGTGAATATGTATATATATATATATATATATATATATATATATAAGTCAAAGATGAAACATACTCATTACGACACGTGGAAGCATAATAAGGTGACACGTAGTTAAATAATTTTTTTAAAAGAAAAAAATATGTATTTAAATTCATTTAAAATCTTAATTAATAAAATTAATTAATAAAATATATATGTATTTAATATTAATATATTAAAATATGTGATTCTTTTTTTTTTGCTAAATAAATATGTGATTATTTGAATATATTAAAATGTGTGATTCTTTAAATACTGTCTAAATTAATATATTGAAATGTGTGATTCTTTGAATATTATATATACATATATATGTATTTAATATTAATACATTAAAATGTGTAATTCTTTGAATACTATCTAAATTTATTTTAAAATCTTAACTAATTAAATCATTAAGTAAATTGATTAATAATATATATTTAATATTAATACATTAAATCTTAATAACATAATAACCCGTGCAACGCACGAGACATCAACCTAATTAGCAATAAAGGGCTAAATTGAGTCTCTATTTGAAAGGTTAAAATTTAGAAGATTGTAGTTCAAAAAAATAAAAATAAAAATAAAGAGAAATTAGCTTATTTGTTCTCTAAAGTTTGGTGTGTGTAATGTTTTCATTCTTAATATTTGTTTTTTCGCTGTTGTAGTTTCTAATAATTTTTCTATCATTATAGTCCTTAATTTTTATTTTTAGGGATCATAATAGGTAAATTTTTAGGCAAAAAAATAAAATATTTGAGACGACAGAAATAAATCATTAAGGACCATAATGATAAAAAAAATAATAAATAAAAATAAAAATATTGCAAATCCAAACTTTAAGGACCAAATAGGTTATTTTCCTTACAAATATCAGTTATATATTCAATTACACTTTCAATCAATATTTAGTGGGAAAATAGTTGGAAAACAATCACAATGACCACAACTTGATGGACAATAATCTTTTGTGTGGTTATTTCCTAGCAATAAAGGACCAAATTGAGTATCTGTTTGAACAGTCAAAATTTAGAAGATTGTAGTTAAAAAAAAAAAAAAACAATTTGGTAGTTTACAGTCTCAACTTTATTTTTTTTGAAAATATTTCAGAGTTATAGAAAGACATTTATTTTCCTTCAGTATTTTTTATCAATTGTTAATCTATGAATGTTTTGGTCTTCTACCATTCTTGATTTTTTTTAATCTTTTGTTAAGTAAGATACTCTTAATTAATTTAAAATATGGCCAAAACTATCATACAATATTTCACAAAACTTAATAAGTTCTATTATTATCTCGAGAATGATATAATATGATACAAATTTTAATATTATTGTCCGTGTAATAAGTTGCAACTATGAAAAATTTGAGACAGTCATATACAAACTTGCAATGAAGAATAAGAAAAGAAATTAAGGTAAAAAGGGGGGGGAAATAAAAGAGTAGAATTCAAAATATAGAATAGAGTTCTTCCCATTATTAAGAATTGGGATGCTCTAATTAAGAGAATTGACTTAAATTTTTGAATGAAGAGTACCTGAAATCCTTGCTCCATTAGCTTAACATGTTCCCTTCACGAAAATCATAGCCTATGTTATCAACGTCAAGACTTCTTAATCATAGTTACCCCGGCAATTGATGTTGTTTTCCATTCTTTGCCAATCACTTGGAAAATTTAGGGTTCAACCTGCTGCAGATCTCATCTGGCCAAAGGTGGACGCATAGCAAGTAATGGGCATTCACGGGCGCAATGTGAATAGAGCTATAATGATACTGACAAGGTTACAAGTACGCATTGATACTTTTAATGAGACGTCATTAGCAATATTAATAAATCCTTTTCTTGTCAATACAAATTCATTCCGAAAGTGATACAATGAAATTTCCTAAAGATTGAGTAACCAAAGAACTTAACTAGCCAAGTTGGTTAAAGATACCATAAAGGCCCATACGATACACTTGAACAAGAAGACCCTCGAGAAGAGGAGAGAGGATATGAGGAGTAATTGTACAATGTGATGAAATTTTGATTTTATTATATACTCTCATATTTTTAATTTTTCTTTGTCAAATGAATTTATAAGTACCCCTCCATTCATGGAGTCTAATGATACCATTGATGATGTGTTGAATTTACTATACCTCAAGGAGTTAGATTTTTCAACGCTACATAATAAAAAGTCCTTAGAAGATAATGATAATTTCTACCCTTCACCCCATCAAAGGAAGGTAATTTTGTATTTGTAGATGTGGTGCAAAGTAAAAATTTCTTGATCCCATCTTTAAAATCTAGATTATTAGGTCTAAAGAAAAATTTTAATTGTGACAAATCTTTTGAAGAGATAAGTGGTGATTCTCAAATTTATACACTATTTAGACACAATTTACAGGTGGTCTCAGGGTGGTCTCAGTCGGGGACAATTTATTTCTCACAAACGTTGTATGCAATAGTTTCTTCACTGTAGGTTCTGCCTTTTACTGGTGCCACTGCTCATAATAGATTGTAATGCAATAGTCCAAGTGAACTTTCCACCCGTAGTAATGTCAGGTTTGAAGAGCAAGGGAACACCGAGACATGCATGGTACAACAGACCAGAAATCAAATTTGAACACCTTAACTTGGGTAGAATTTGAAAACCGCAAACAAATGAAGCCTAAGAATTCACAGTTTCATGGCCAGGCAATCCAAGTCCTTTTCCCCCCATTTATAGCTGCACTGCACATGTATTTACAGAGTTATCCAGTCTCCTAAAAGAATCCTAAATAAATATGATACAACGCAAGATAGCAGCCATGCTAAGTATCAAGAAAGCAATAAGTCAGGTGAAAATATCTCCACTTGGCCTTCAGAAACCTTCTTCGGGTGTCAGGAAATTGTGATACTCTAGCTGTTTCATTTCCCCACCCACTGCCGGATCAAATTGGCAACGGAAGAAACTGCATTTACAGTGAAACAATATTTATTAGTTCTGTTTTAGTACTTGAAATAGGAGATTCTAGGATGAACAAAAGCATGTTAAAAAAATCGCTAAAGCAGCAGTTAAGTGGACCTGAGCATACATCATATTAGTCTTTGGAGGTACAGAGCTATTATGGCATATATAAACTCAGGAGCCTTTCAGACAGAATGAAATTCGCATTTGGAATTGCCCTGTTGGTACAAGGAGAAAAGGCAAAAGGGAAATGCTATGGAGAATTAACTGCCATCAATCTTCGCTAACTATGCAAAACAGATATGCATTTGAAACACCAACTTAATTACCAGAAATTTTAATCATGTCACACGTGAATATGAATTCACATTGTGAGAATCAACATACAACCGAGTGTCCAGAAATATTGTGATTCTACTGTGAGCTCACAGGATCTAAAGGAGGATGCATAAATCCATTAAGAAGATGGATATGATCTTCGGCAAATCATTTTATTTGGGACAAAATTACAGGAATTCAACAGCACTCATCATATTGAAAATTTTTCATTTTGGATCTCTTAGGACGAATTGTTCTCGACGCTAGATGTAACACAGGAATTCGGTATCATGAAGACCTGTAATTAACCTAAAGCAGGTAAGGTAAACAAAAATCAGAATAGCAAAAATAAAATTGGCACAGTATGTTGTTGTGCCCAGTGTAGAATCAATAAAACATGGTGGGTTCTCCCCTTCAAGAAAGCCTACATCGCACATGAACCTATTAAAAGTCTAGCAAGGACCAAAATGCTGAAGGTTTTCATGGTAATCTTGGCCTAAGAATAGGTATTTGAAACGATATTGAGGAATTAGTGCTTCGAGATGGTCATGATGATGTCTCTGGAAGGCATTTAAACTAAGAGGTTTCACTTAAATTCAAATACTGATCTAATATACAATGTTTAAAGTATATATACAAATAACATATAATGGATACCTGCCATCCATGCCAAGGATCACAACAGTGTTTTTTTGGTGACCAAAGGCAGCAATGGATTGCAGACCTTCCTGCAAGCGGAACTGAGCCACAGACCACTCAGAGCTGAAGTACTTTGGTAGAACACCTGCACCATAAGAACCCAGAGATGTATTAAATCATAATGTCCCATATGCATTGCCTAATGAAGCAATAATATTCTTGATTTGCTTTCAACTCATGAGTTTTAAAGGTAACCTCATAATGGTCATAATTTAGCACTTCATCAAGAAATGATAGATACAGAAATTTGAGGTCAGTGTTCATAGTAATTCATCATTTGAAAATTGTAGATCTCAATATCTCCAGTTAAATAAAATGGCCAGGTTAAACAGAGTCCAGCAGCATGGAATTTGAGATGACATCCCAGAAATTACAACATAAAGGCAAATAAAAAACCTTCAAGAGGCAGCTGGACAAGAAAGCTACATCATAAGGTACAAACTAATAATTGAACAACCTAATTAAGGTTACAATTTTGCACTGTCCTGTCATAATGTTTGAAAGGGATAATAAATCCTATATTATTCAAAAGTCCGAAACCATAAAGGTAAAGTTTTCATCACAAAAAATCTAATAAGAAAAAATTTTGGCTCCACATCCTGTGCTGCTGATGAATCATAATAGATGTGCATGCAAAACCTAGTGGATCACTATGTTGCTGGATAAAGCAAACCTGCATTTTATTAAATCTTCAAAGATGTAACCTGCTTGACATGATAACTCAGCAACCTTAGACTACATGACATTTCTTGTAATAATGTAATCATCGAACTAATAAAAGCTTGTTCTTCCTTTCCTTAAATCATCTCTGAGACAGTTCCCTTGAACCCTGAAAGATTTGAGATGCATGTTTGAAAGATGACAAATTCACAGAATACCTGTCCTTTATGTGATCATTTGTAATCCTCTTCATAAGTTACCATAGACTAAGTATGCTTTACTTCCTAATCTTCTCTGAATAACATAGGGAGAAACAGTGTCAAAGACTTTAACTACCTTTAATGAAGGAGAGATGTGAAACTCCCATGGGAGCCAAGTTGTTTGGTTCAGCTGCACTGTGAGATCTTCCACTTCCTAAAGATCCGGAATCAAACTTTAGATTGAAGACATGTACGGTTCCCTTGTCACTTGAAACGGCTAGCCATTGGGCAGCCGAAGAAAAGGAAAGACTGTAAATTTCTGCTCTATCTGCTCCTCTCCTAACCTGAGTTGATTGTGCACAGCGGTTAAAGCTCAAACAGCAGAAAAAAGAAACAATGGACATGAAAAAGTTACAGGTTTCAATTGAGAATTTGCCTAAATATATTAATTAAACCATAGGTAGAACCCTTGATTTTTATCTTTAGCTTGTAAATTGAAAGGATAAACAGCAACTACCCTAGGTCTCAATGATTTTCTTGATCTGATTCGTTTCTTTGTTTCAAAATGAAACATTTGTGTAAAAAATAAGAGGAATGTAGCGCAAATATTTTGGCTTTATATTCAATTAAAGCAAAGGGAAGCCAGTTACGAAACAATTTCAGCAATATACATTTTACTCATTCAATCCAAGCACAAGTAGAAGAATATGTCAATGTACCTCCTGAAGCAATGATCCATCCAATGTATTGTGTACCCTGATCAGAGTCCCTTTGCTACTTGCAGTAGCAAGAAACCTCCCATCATTCGTAAGAGCTAAACATGCTATCGTTGAATCATGGGCTGCTATATATTTAGTTCGTCTGGAAGTATAATGCTCTACTCTAACCTGCCCCTTCTGCAATCCAGGACAAACCAACACCCTTGATGTTGAGGTCTGGGACACCTCACAAAGTCCTCTTGGATTCACCACAGTTTCTATCTGGTATTCGAGCTTTAAGCTTGGAAATCCGTATACAAATATTTTTTGCAACAAAGCAATCACGACACTGTCCCTTCTGAGCCGGACGGATTTAACCTGAGACCGAAAGGACAATTCCCCAACGCATCTAAATTGGCTGTCGTCCCAAATCATTACTTTGTTTAATGGAAACTGGGGCTTAGGCCCACCTCCAACTAAAGCTTGGTAGTTGCTGCGGAAGAGCATTTGGGCAACACCAATTCCGCCGCCACCGAAAGCACCGGATAACGCCAAGTCAAAGTTCTCCCGGCGGTACATTTCGCGCAAGGGGTCGCAACTATAAATTCTGAAACCAGAACTGGTGCCGACGGTAAAGCATCCATAGTTTTGATTGAAGGACAGGTAAAGAAGGGTAGGGGGAGGTATCAATACGGTGGGTGGGGGTGGAAGACCAGTCGTTCCATCCGGAACAGACGAAGATGCAGTGGAGGTGGTGAAAGTAGAGGCAGCGGAGCAGAAGGTATCTGGAATGTCGGAGACAGAGGAAGAGGCGGAGGAGGAGCGGCGAGCTTGGTCATGATCATGACGATCACGGGGTTCCGGAGTTGAAGGAGGAAGAGAAGAAGCCCTGTGAGGATTGGGTGGGTCGGGATTGGAGGAAGGGGAGCTTGAAGGCATGGCAGAATCTTGGTGGGGTTTCTGATTGCTGAGGAAGGCGAAGGCGAAGTTGAGGTAGGGAGGAAGGAAGGAAGTGCCCACGGCGGAGGAGGGACGAGTCTCCATTGAAGAATTTGGGATTTATTGTTGTAATTATATTTTGTAATTGCATATTTATTGTGGAAATTTTGAAATATTAATACAAATCAAATTCTAAGTTTTAATCCTAAATGAATTACAACTACTTTTTGTTTTGGAACACATTCTATTATACTACTTTCTCCTGTTTTAGAATAATTTTTATTTTTATGGAGTTTTTTTAAAATAAATTATCTTTATTAAAAAATCATATAAAATTATTTTGAAATTTAAAAGTCAATTAGAGTATATTTGAATAAGAATTAGATTGAGATGAATTTGCTTGAATGTAATAAAAAAGTATTAAATATGTGACGTAAA
This sequence comes from Voacanga thouarsii, assembly GCA_026120185.1. Classification (NCBI taxonomy): domain Eukaryota; kingdom Viridiplantae; phylum Streptophyta; class Magnoliopsida; order Gentianales; family Apocynaceae; genus Voacanga; species Voacanga thouarsii. The sequence goes on from JANUWF010002200.1 coordinate 2,495,825, forward strand.
TATGGGTATAAATGAGCTTAGAGATAATATGATGTGTTGTGAGTATATGATCGTTTTCGAAAAATAAAAATTATTTAAATTATTATTATTTTAAATTAAGATAATTTTTTACTTTGAGTAAAATTACTTCCCGCCAACATGCTTATTATTATGATTTAATAAAATAACAAATAATAAGAGTATAATTTTAAAAAATAACAAATATATTTTTATTTTATATAATGACAGATAATTTAAAATACAAAAAATTGATTGTTATTTTAAAATGAATGGAATATGTATTTGTATTTGATGTCTTTTTTTTTTTGTTTTAGTGTTCTTTTAAAACCCTCTTTGTTTTTTATATTAATGGACAATAATGCCCTTCTTTAATCCTTCATCAAATTATTATTTAGTATTTTATTTATTTTTTAACAAACTTATAAGTACTAAATTTATTTTATGGATTTCTTTTAATAAGTGAGGAGACAATTTTATTTCTAAGTTTTGGCTGAATTAGGAACGGTAAGTTTAGAGAGAGAGAGGAAATAAAAAAATAAATAAATAGAAGTTAAGCTTCTTTTTTTAAAAAAATGTTTTAAGCCATTCTTATTTTAAGCTAAGATGTGCGCATTTAAAAAAAATTAAAGTAATATTAAAAAAAAGTTACTATTCCTTTAAGCAATTTATCGTCTTATAAGAGTATTAATAATTTAGTTGATTAAAAAAAAAATACTCTTATTAAGTGATAAGTATAAAGTTTAATTTATAAATTCATATCCTTAATGTGTATATATAATAAAAAAGAATAAATTTTATAATTTCTTAAGGCTCAATTGATTCAAGGGATGAAGTAGAACAATACAAAATTTATTGTTAATTAGTATAATTCTTTATTTTATATTTTTATTAGCTCGTAATAATTAATCCATTTAAATGAGTTATCTCTAATAATAAGATAAAATGATCCAAAGGGAAGTGATGGGATCACTTATCCCGTGAATGAACTCCAATTTGAACGTATTTATAAATAAATTTTGTTTTCCCCAACAAAATTCTGCCAATAAATTTCAAAATTATTTATTCATCCGGTAAATTTATTTAACATGAATCAAATTTGAATTACATACTCCCTTAGGTTAGATTACTAATCAAAGGCTCGTGTAATAAAATTAAAATTTGAATATTTAAGCATTAAATTCTAAAAATTAAAATGTGAAGACTAAATTTTGAAATCTGAAGTTTGAATCTGAATTTTGAATTAATTATAATTTATTTTTATACTATATTTTATGAAATTTTAGATTAAATATAAAGAATATTAATAATTAAATGAGTATTTAATATATTCACACTTCGGACTTAAATAACTCTCAAATCACTTAAAATTTATAAATGTTGTAAATATGTTGAATTAGTGGAAGCTCCACTAATTATGAATTTTTATGGATGTCTACCATTTAGTGGAGACACCACTAATTAAGATTAGTGAAAGATGATGTATTCCACTAATTAAGAGCTATATAAATAAAGATATTCTCTAAGTTTGAAATACACTATCATTTTGTGAAAGAATTGTGAGAAAAAGAAAGAAAGAAGTTTGAAGAAATTCTTGTGCAAAAAATAGTTAGAGTTTTCTTAGTGTGTAGTGTGCATATTTTTTTCTAACACTACCCAAATTTTATAGCACGTTATCAATACAAGTCTATGCCGTTCCAAAAACTAGAAGACTAAAGCACGAGTCTCTACCGTTACACAAGCCAAAAGACAGGTACGCATTTATTGATCTCTATGGCTAACCTGGCTAAACTCGAATTTATAACCCTTGATATTGTTGAAAAAAATTATATGTCATGGGTTCTCGATGTAGAAATGCATATAAATGCTGAAGACCTTAGTGAAACTATTCAAGAAAACAATAGTGCATCTGCACAACAAAAGGCCAAAGTTTGATTTTTATCTGTCGTCATTGACGAAAATTTAAAAATAGAATATCTTATCGAAAAATATCCAAATGTCTTGTGGGTAAATTTAAAAGAAAAATTTGACTACTTGAAGATGATCGTACTACCCACTGCACGGTATGAATGATTGCACCTAAGGTTGTAAGATTTTAAAATCGTGAATGAATATAGCTCCGCGATGTATAAAATTATTTCTCAGTTAAAATTATGCGGAAAAAAAACTACTAATGAAGATATGCTGGAGAAAACATTCTCCACCTTTCATACCTCGAATATTGTCCTGCAGTAATAATATCGCAAAAAAGGGTATACAAATTTTACAAATTTAATTACTGTCCTCCTCATTGCAGAAAAAAATAATGAGTTATTATTGAGAAATTATGAAACCAGACCAACTGGCTCAACAGTACTCCCAGAAGTGAATGCTGTTGGCTCCAACAGAAGCCATCGTTATAATCGTGGCCGTAGCCATTGCTGTGGCTATAGTCATGGTTATGGTCGTTGACACACTCGATATTTCTCTTATCACAGTCATAATCAAATTGTGAGAAATATTAGTCACCTGAAGTGGAATAGAAAAGATAATAAGGAAAAAGAAAAAGAAAAAGAAATGAAAGAAAATTACGAGGATACATGTTATAAATGTGGCGTAAAAGGTTATTGGTTACATAACTGTCGTACGACTAAACATTTAGTGGAATTATATCAAACTTTATTAAAAAATAAAAATGTAGAAGCAAATTTTTCTCAACATCCAGGAAATGATGCTGCAAATGATGATATTGATCTTAAAGATCTTAATATCAATATTACTTATATGGATTTATCGGATTTTTTTAAACACCCAAACGGTAGGATAGACCATTTAATTGGTGATGGTAGTGTCCAGAAAAATTAATGCCTCACCCTGATATGTTTGACTTTTCATTATATTCTAATAATATTTACGCTTGCATATATATATTTTTTTGTTCAGATGGCTGTTGTTAATGATGATGTATGTATTATTGATAGTGAAACTATACACACCATACTAAAAAGTGAGAAATATTTTTCTTATCTCAAAAGTGGAGAAATAAATATTTATACAATAAACGGTAGTACAAATGTGATTGAAGGCTCCGGAAGAACTAGTATATTGTTGCCTGAAGGAACAATAATTACTATTGATAAGGTACTGTTTTTCTCAAAATTCAGAAGAAATTTATTGAGTTTTAAAGATATCCGCAGAAATAGGTATCATGTTGAAACAAATTAGGAAAATGGTATTGAACATCTTTGAGTAAAAAAATCTGTATTAGAAAAATTGCCGTCTTTTTCTACTAACTTATATTTTGTAAAAATACGTACAATTGAAATTCATCATTTTGTAAACTAGAAATTTACTGATCCCACTACTTTTAGCATTTGGCATGACCGGTTGGGTCATTCGAGATCTACCATAATGAGAAGAATAATTGAGAATACACATAGTCATTCATTGAATAATAAAAAAATATTGACATCTGAAAAATTTTCATGTGCTGCATGTTCCCTAGGAAAATTAATTGTTAGACCATTACCAGTAAAAGTAGGAGTTGAAAGTTTTATATTTCTTGAACGGATTCACGAAGACATTTGTGGACCTATTGATCTACCATGTGGACTATTCAAATATTTTATGGTCTTAATTGATGCATCATCCCGATGGTCACATGTGTGTTTATTATCTATTTAGAACTTGACGTTTACGAGATTACTTACTTAAATAATTAAATTACGAGCATAATTTTCTGACCATCACATTAAAAATATCCGTTTGGATAATATTAGTGAATTTTCATCACATGCTTTTGATGCATATTGCATGTCAATTGGGATTAATGTTGAACATCCTGTAACTCATATTCATACACAAAATGGTCTTACTGAATCTTTTATTAAAAGATTACAATTAATTGCTAGACCATTATTAATGAAAACAAATATCTCAACATCTGCCTGGGGACATGCTATTTTACATGCTGCAGCACTTGTACGTATAAGATCAACTAGTTATCATAAATTCTCTCATTTGCAATTGGATTTTGGTTCAGAACAAAATATTGCTTATTTAAGAATTTTTTAGTGTGTTGTATATGTTCCAATTGCACTAAATCAACATACAAAGATGGGTCCTCAAAGAAGAAAGGGGATATACGTTGGATATGATTCTCCCTCTATTACCAGGTATGTTGAACCCCTAACAAGAGATGTATTCACAGCAAGATTTGTTGATTGTCATTTTGATAAATCATTATTCCCTAAATTAGGGGGAGAACATAAACAACATAAGAAAGATCTTGTTTGGACAACATCATTAAATTATCTTGATCCGCGTACAAGCGCATGTGAACTTGAAGTTCAAAAGATAATTCATTTGTAAAGTATTGCAAATCAAATTCCAGACGCTTTTGTTGACTCCAGAAGAGTTACAAAATCGCATATTCCAGTTATAAATACTCATATTCGAATTGAAATTTCAGCAGAACAAAAGATTATACCTATAGCTGCTGAGTCAAAAGCACGCCGAAGCGTGGCCGACCTCTTGGTTCTAAAGATAAAAATCTTCGAAAGAAAAGAGGATTAAATGATTCAGAAGATCATATTGAAGAAAATAATGATAAAGACCAAAAGAAAACCGATGAAAAGGAACCAGAAGTTGATGAAAGCAATACTGAAATTTCTATCAATTATATCACTTTCGGTAGAAGTTGGAATCGGATAGAAACAATTATTGATAATATATTTGCATACAATATATCTCTTGATGTTATACAGGATATTGATGATCTTGAACCAATATCAGTTGATGAATGTCAGCATAGAAAAGATTGGCTACAATGGAAAGATGCAATTCAATCGGAGTTAAATGCACTGACAAAATGAGAAGTCTTCGGACTTACAGTCCGAACACCGGAAGGTGTAAAACTTGTTGTCTACAAATAGATATTTGTGCGAAAGCGCAATGAAAATAATAAAATCGTACGATATAAAACATGGTTAGTAGCCCAAGGTTTTTCACAAAGATCAAATATTGATTATAATGAAATTTATTCTCTTGTTGTTATGCTATTACACTCCGATATCTTATCAATTTGGCAGTACATGAAAAAATAGATATGCGCCTATTAAATGTTGTCACTGCTTACTTGTATGAAAATTTAGAAAATGATGTTTGCATGAAAATCCTCGAAGGATTTCATATGCCTGAAGCATATAAACATTATCCTCATGAAAATTACTCCATCAAATTGCAGAAATCATTATATGATCTGAAGCAATCTGGGCGCATATGGTTCAATCGTCTTAGTGATTATTTATTGAAAGTGTAATTTAAAAATGACCAGATATGTCTATGTGTTTTTATTAAGAAATTTGGTTCTAAATTTGTGATATTAGCTATATATGTTGATATTAATCTTATTGGAACTCCTGAAGAGCTCTAAGAAACAATTGATTATTTAAAAAGAGAATTTGAAATCAAGAATTTTGGTAAAATTAAATTTTGCCTTGGTTTACAAATTGAACATTTGGAATGTGGAACATTTATTTATCAATCAACATATACAGCAAAAGTTCTAAAAAGATTTTACATGGACAAAGCACATCCATTGAGTATTCCAATAATCGTCCGGTCATTAGATGTGAATAAAGATCCTTTCCGACCTCAAGAAGATGATGAAGAACTCTTTGGTCCTGAAGTACCATATCTTAGTACAATTGATGCATTGATGTATCTTACTAATAATACACGATCTGATATTGCCTTTGCTGTCAATTTATTAGCAAGATTTAGTTCTTCACCAACACGACGACATTGGAATGGAATTAAATAAGTCATTCAATATCTCTAAGGTACAGTTGATCTCGAATTATTTTATTCAAATAAAACCAACCCAACATTGATAGGTTATGCAAATGCTAGTTATTTATCTGATCCACATAAAGCACGTTCTCAAACGGGCTATCTATTTACATGTGAAAATACTGCTATATCATAGCGTTCTACAAAACAATCTATAGCAGCTACTTCTTCAAATCATGCTGAAATTATAGCCATTCATGAAGCAAGTCGAGAATGTGTATGGTTAAGATCAGTGATTCATTATATCCGAGAAAGTTGTGGATTATTATCTATCAGAGATATTTCAACTCTTCTTTATAAAGATAATGCAACTTGTATAGCTCAATTACTAGGAGGATATATTAAAGGAGATCGGACAAAACATATTTTACCAAAATTCTTCTTTACTCATGAACTCCAGCAGAAAGGTGGCATTGATGTGCTACAAATTCGGTCATGTGACAACCTCGCAGATATTTTCACGAAAACTTTACCGACTGCAACATTTGAGAAGTTGAGATATAAAATTGGTATGCGTCGGTTCAAATATTTAAATGAATCATCTCATTAGGGGGAGTAATAAACAGATATATAGAATAGTGTACTTTTTTTCCTTCACTAAATTTTTTTTCTCATTGGGTTTTTATCTAGTAAGGTTTTAATGAGACATATTCTTTATGTAATGAATGGACATCCAATGGGGAGTGTTGTAAAAATGTTGAATTAGTGGAAGCTCCACTAATTATGAATTTTTATGGATGTCCACCATTTAGTGGAGACACCGCTAATTAAAATTAGTGCAAGATGATGTATTCAACTAATTAAGAGCTCTATAAATAGAGCTATTCTCTAAACTTGAAATACACCATCATTTTGTGAAAGAATTGTGAGAAAAAGAAAGAGAGAAGTTTGAAGAAATTATTGTGCAAAAAATAGTTAGAGTTTTCTTAGTGTGTAGTGTGTAGATTTTATTCTAACACTACCCAAATTTTATAACAATAACCAAATTTTAATACGTCTTAATCAATTAAGTAATAAAAAAAATCTATTATCAAATAAATAAAATTAATTAAGTATTTAATATTATTCGTCATCAAACACTCTTTAATAAAATAAATAAATAAATAATTAATTTTAAATACTTAATTAAGTTATCAAACAAGTTAATTACACACGTACAAGTTAATCAGTGGTGTATTTGGTGTAATTTAAAGACATATTAAGGTTAGCTTATCAAATGTGAAGGATATTCAATGACATATTTGCTGTAATTCGGTTTATAAATGAGCCCTTAACTATTGGCTCATCGCACTCTGTTTTAGGAGTTTACAGTTTCATATTTTATTTTATTCTCGATTTTCATAAGAGAAAAGGTGGCGGAAATAAGAGAAGAAAAAGGAGAGAGAAAGAAAGAAAGGAAAGGAAAGAGAGGAGGAAGAAGAAAATGAGGAAATTCGAGAAAAAGAAAGAGAGAAAGAGAGATTCGAGAGACAGAAGAAAGGAAGAGAAGGAAGAAGAAAAGAAAAGAAAAAAGAAAGAGAAAGAAAATAGAGATTAAGAATTTTAAAGGATTGCTTTATTTGAGGAAAATAGCTAGAAAGCAAAGTGAGTCCCATTTATTTTATAAAAATCGTTTTTGGCAAGTGATTTTCTAAAATATATGAAAATTAGTATTTTATGAAGTATGGATATTATGTGTCCCACTGAATTCATTTTTATTATGAAATTTGTTATGATTATGTTCATAAGACTAACGTTCCTATGGTATTAATGGAATGTACCGGTTGGACTAATGTTCCTTTCAGAGGTTATTGCGATGTGAATTATGAAAGATAGTGGGATTATTAATCTCTATGTGAAGAAACTATTTGTTATATGTCGAGTATGAGATTTCATGTGTTGTTGACAAGTTGTCTTACTGAAAAAAATCATGAAGTTGTTTTATCTTAAAATCACTAGCACACACGGGACTCATTGTATGTTTTAGCCCTCACACGTTTACGTATATGTTTTTAGGCTCTGTGGTATAGGTTGGTGATCAGAGTACACAATTGAAGTGAGGTGGAGTAGAATATGCACCATGATATATTGTATAACATATTGTGAGTATTAGAATATTGTATGAAAGATTTGAGGTCCATGTATTATGAGATTTTCCTATGAATAAATTTCTATTTTGAAGTTATAGTATGATTCTGCTGTAAATTAAGTTATTAATTTTTAGAAAGACCCCTTGTCTGGGAGATCAAACGGGGCGACATCCCACGAAGTCAAGGCCCACTATTATTGGAAATGTGGGGTGTTACAGAGGCGGTTGTGGTGATCATGAAAGTTTGTTCTTATCTGGGCTTAGCGAAGATTTGCTTGAGCACATTATTCTTCTAGTTGCCACGTCTTCGTATAAGGATTTTGTGGGCTTGAAATTGACTTATGCTTTTTTCTCGTTTCCATTTTAATTGTATTGTTTATTTGTCTGATTATTCTGGTTTGTGTGTTTTATGGTGTTAAAGATGTTGATATTGACAATTTGTCTTGTAGGTGTAAGACTCTTTATCGTGTTATTATAGGGCATGGTGATGTTTTCTGTCGCAAAGTGTCATTGGATGGCTTTCATTTTGTTTCTTGGGTATTTTGCGAGAAGCGTGAGTTGTTTTTACAGAGGTGTTTTGAATGTAAAAATGCTGATGCACTCTATATATGGGTGTTGGTTTGTGTTTTAATTTTGAAGTTGGTTTTTTAAAAATCTTTTTAATTATTGGGGTTTGTTATATTTATTTCTATTGTGATTATATTTTTTTTACTTTAGGAATTGCAGAGGTTATATTTTCAAGGAGGTGATTTTGGTCGGGTTTTCAAGTATTTGCAGAAGGCCTCTGATTCAGGTCATGAACCGGCCTTAATTATATGCTCTTGGAATGGTTTGCTTATTGTCTAAAACTGGCTATAGGTCAACTGGTGTTAATGTTTTTGAGTGTTTCTTGAAGAAATTGGTGTCATTGGATGATAGAAGGTCTTATCGTCGATCTATGATTTTATTTTTGCGTTGTGAATGGCACATGGAACTTCGTGAGAAAAATACTTTTGCTTATTGTTTGGCAAATCATCGTAAGAGAATTAACCCTTGGAATAGAGAGCATTTGTTGATGGACATATATGTTTTGGATGTTTATGTGATGTAGGAGTTGATTCATTTTGTCAAGGGCTTTAGAGGTTTCGGATTTTTGACCAATTTAGGCACCTTTTGGAAATGAGTGCCGAAAGGGGGAAGGGAATTTGGTGTGGGTACCTAGTGAGATGCGAGGTCCAACAATTCCTAACTTCCTCAACGCATTAAATGCGTCAAATTTCGCGAGGCATTAAATGCCTAAAAGTGGAAAAATTTCGTGTCTATCAGACATAAGGTCTAAATTTCTCAACACTACATTCCGCGAGGCATTAAATGCCTAAAAGTAGGGAACCTTGTGTCTAAATGCGCCTATATATCCACCAAAACCAGTGACCTGCCTATATATCGACAAAGCCATAGTTGACCCGGCGTCGGCCTAGATTGAACAGTAGACATGTCAAATCCACGAATTGTACATATTTTGTTGATTAAACCGAGGTAACTAACTCGATTTTTAACAATCAATACCTTGCGACATGGACCGTTAAAAAAATCACCATTTGAGGTGTGCATAATCTCGCAATCCCAATACAACCGTAATCTAACAGGTTGTTCTAGTGACATTGTGCCTAAACAAAACCGGAAGATTTTTTCTATTAAAGAAAAATAAAGTATGTTACAATTTTGAATTACTATATAAAACTAATATCATGATTCTTCAGCACAAATCAACCTAAGATAGCTCAATGAATTTTACAATCCAATATCAAATAAATCAATTAATCGATAGAAATCACTAAAAACATAATATCATTCAAAATATAGATTTTTAATTTACATAGATTTAAATTCCAAAAAATTAGAAAATCTAAAAATTTATTCAGGTAATATTTATATTTCGAATTTAATTTGTAATCAATAAAACGTCAATAATTCAACAATTTATTGTATAAATTCTGTACAAGAAAAATCCATAAAACGTCAAGAATTCTGTACACAACAATATCAAAAGATTCAGTACGAGATTACTTAACTTCATTTTATACCCACAGTACGTAGATTAAAATTATTCATATTTACACATTTATCGCATACTAAAGCCATTTATAAATATTAATCACAACACAACAAAATACAAACCAAAACTAATAATAATAAAATTTTGATTCTATACACAAATTCAAATTATTTATAAGTCATATATGTATTAGTAAAAAATTCAACAAAGTCTCACATACAGCATTTTGCAATAATTAAATATAAAATCTAAATATTGTAATCATTTAAAGTTTAAACAAATGCATAATTTAAGTACTCTAGCAATGCTCTAGAAAAAAAAAAAAAATACATGTTCTTATATATGGAGAACTATGACTAAGTACTTTGGTTAGCGGATATTCTGACACCAGCTATTCATGAATGGTATTACTCCGACAACAAATCACCAGCTATTAGGACTCGATAGTAATAAAAAAATTATTTAAAATAAATACAAAATGAAGAATCAAAATAAGGCAAAGAAATATTATGTGGGAGTTGGAGTTATGAGAACAGAAATATGAAGGAAACAGAGAGAGTTTGCAATGAAAATTTGAAAGAAAACGGACAGAGAAAAATTTGGAATGCAGATGAAAGGAAAGGAATGCAAAGATTAGAGAAGGCATGGGTTTATATAGAGGAAGGAAGCCGATAGATAGAAGGAAAGGAAACTCGTGAACGCATTAGTGAGATTTTTAGAGATTCTGTAGAATCTCTAAAAAAGTTGAGAACTGAAAAAGCCGAGAGATTCTCAACTTTTCCAACAGCAGTGTATTAAAGCCAACTACCTCGTGTCTGCCAGACACGAGAAAGCTAGCTTTAATCTACCCTGTCGGAAATGCGACATCATCTGGTGTCTGGCAGACATGAGGTGCCTAGACTTCAGCAGCTTTAACGCTACTTTTTTTGGTGATCGAGGCACGTTTTTGCACCCGTTGATTGACTAACCTCGCGTCTGCTAGATGTGAGGTAGCCTTCATCGGGTACCCACACCAATTTCAATCCCACTTTTGGCACTCATTTCCAAAACATTCCTATTTTGCTAAAAAACCTTATATGTTTCATTGGCTTTGGGTTCATTGGCAGTTGGAGATGTGGTCTGTGCTGCAGTACGTGGAATTTTGGTTAGGTGTTTATGAGGGGCTTCTATGTAAATTTGTGTAATACTGAAAGAAATGACATTTTATTGTATACATTTTGTATGGGAAATGGAATTTTTGGTATTGGTTTTGGTCATTCAGTTTTCATTATTTTCCATTTTCAAGGCATTGTATTTTTTGGGGAAATCTAGTATTGCCATAACATTATAATAAATCTTATCAATGGTGTTTTGAATAAGTAATTGCTTAATGTTTTGGATGTTGTATAGGTGGTTGTTTATATATATATATATATATATATATATATATATATATATATATATATATGTTTCAATTTACTGATGGTTCTCCTGTGTCACATTATTTTAATCATGGGGGTTAGAATTCCAACTTGTGTGTTGCTCTATTGTTGTGCTTGTGCAACTATAAATATTGTACTGCTTTTCCCTGTAGAAGATTAAAGCTTTCCAGTGTGATATCTGGGGTAAAACTTTCTGATGTTTGCATTTACCTGTAGTAGGGCCTAAGATTATTGTAAAGTGAATGAAAGCATTTGGTAAGTATCTTAATTTACATTTCATATGGTATTTAGAACTACGGAGAACATTTGTTGTCAAGGTTTGGTATGCAGAATATACATTTTCATATGCGACTAAGAATTATCTTGATATGAAATTTTCCCATTGTCGTGTGTTATAAGTGTCCCATAATCTAATTTTGGATGTCACTATTGCCTTTATCAAGTTTTTGTGTTATTTGTGCTTCAATCACAGACCATGTGTGTGTTTCACGAATGTAATATTCCATATATGGTACCTGCAATTTCAGTCTTTTTTCAAAGAATAGCCTGCGGTTGTTATCTTAAGTTATTAAATGTACTTGGAGATGTTAGATATTATGTTTAGATTTATCATAGTTATGTGCATGAATCTATTGGAATGATCATTTTTTATCTTTTGGAAGTTGAGGCTGAAAATTATGATGTTCATTCATTTAATTTAAAAGGCTTTTGAGTTGTCAGGGAAAATGATTCTGGTGGTAATTTCCTTCATTTTTTCCTTATTTTTTTTGCTTTATTTAATGTAAAAGCTACTTAAAATAGAAAAGACTAAGCTCATGACCTTCTGAATTCTTTCCAATACCATGTCTATAAATATTGGTTTATTCATAGGTATGGATAGCATTGTTTGCTGTGTAGATTTCCTTTGTTGTGGGATGGAATCTTATCATCCTCCACCACTAGATATGTCTTGTTTGGAAAGCCAGAGATTCATCATTTGATTTCTGAGAATAAAATATTTACGTATGCTAATCTTCAAGGTGATAATGCCAATCTTGTAATTTTAGATAGATGATCTGATAGGATCCGGTTAATTTTGTAGATAGGTGATGCCTATAATGGAGATTATGTTAAATTGTCATTCTGGGATGTATTGGTATTAATGCAGATAGTGATTTATGTGCTAACTCTTGGATTGAGTCACATTTTTTTGTTTGTGAGAATCGGGATGATGACTTACCATTGAGCATTCTTGTCATGGATAAGTGTTTTTTGGCTGGTGGTGATGTTGAAAGGAAAATAGAGTCATTTGCAAAATTTTATATGCCTATGGTTGTTATGATTTTAGAGTTAGAAGGACAAATAGGTCTTCATCAAGAACTATTTAGAGAATACAGTGGGAGATACAGATTTAAAATGGCAAAAAGTTTTGGGAGAATATTTTTGCTCTATTTTGATGAGGAAAGAATTTTTATTAACTCAATAAGTGGTGTAAGAGCAGAGGTGGTTGATGCTATGTGAAAAGGTTATGGCAGCCGAAGGAATTGAATGATTTTATAGAAAGTTATAGATTAATAATAAATAGGTTTGATTGTAATGGTATGAATAAGGAAGTTATTCCATGTGTTTGTATTTCTGAGCAAAATGACAACCTATGACATTGCTTTTAAATTGTATTTTATTGCACTCTGGTGATGTCATTAGTTATGTCAGTGTAACTATCTTCTTGCACTGCACGTTGTTGGAATTAATATCTTAATTGGGTTGAGAATATGGAATGTCAGGCTATGGCAGATGAGAAGTTGTATAAAGGGCAAAAAAAAAAAAAAAAAAATCCATTTGAAATGTGAATAACATCCTGTGGAAATGTGAAATCCATTTAGAAATTAACAAAGTCTCCAAAATCAAATTTTGGAAAATATTAGGTCATTTTTTCCAAATAATATTTTGTGGGTCAAATAGCTTTTTTTTTTTAAATAAAAGAATTAAAATAGACCCTCTTTTTGTGAGGAATATTTACTCTTTAGAGAGGAAACTTAGCTTTGGCGAGGAACCAAGCCACCCGCAGCTAACCATAAGCCGGCTGCATCTACTTTCCTCGCCAAAGACTCTATTTTTTCCTTCCAAAAGACCCCATTTGGCGATGAAAAATTCGTCTTTCATGACGAATGCTTGGTTTGGTAGGGAATTTTTTGTTTTCCCCATAAAAACAAATTATCTAGAATGACGTCTTATATGGAAACTGGATGTTTTTTCCTAGTTGCTTTATCAGTATAGGAACCTTCAGGTGGTTTGTTGAGATTGTTCTTGGTAGTAATGTTCTGTGAATATTTCTTTCACAATCAATCTTTTTGACTGGCAGTTTGTGTATGCACTTATTTGGCAATGGACAATATTAACAGCATTATATGAAGGATGTTGTGATGATTTGTTATGTTAATTACTTAGTTTCCTAATATAGGAACTTGCAGTTGGTTTTCTGATATGTTTCTTGGTAGATATCTTTTAAAACCTTTTTTTATTATTATAAATTTCTCCAAAAATAATTTTTGTGAATTTATCTTTGCTGTTGGATCCATTGAGAGAGGAAATGAAAATTGGATGTCTTCGACAATAAAGATTCTTTAACACCAACAATACTATAGTACATTTAAAATATAAAACATTCAATCTTATTAATACAATTTAAAATAATAAATTCTTCATTTCATAATAAAGTCCAAGAATGCGTTTAATTTGTATAAATAGGTAAAATTTACCAAATAAAATTCTAATATAGATAGACTAAAGTAGAGGATCAGGAAATCACAGTTATTACATTGTTTATAGCAGTAGTATTTGTTTTTTTCCCCCTCTTTCTCTGCACTAGTCAAAGTAATATTGCCAAAAGCTGTTACCAATGGCATTTTCTCATTGTAAAATGATTATGAACAGGACGTTAATTTAGTCTTTCTAATAAAATTAATTATTCTTTTGGAATAGTAATGATAGAATGGAAGTTGTAAAGGTTAGTCAAGTATTCTGTACCTTTGGCATTGCTGAGAATATTTCATTGTAGACAATGTTCTTTATATAATCATTGTATTTTGGATCTTCCTCAAGCATTAATATTTTGAGACCTTGTGGTCGATTTACTCTTGACACTGCAATGTAGAGTTGTCCATAACTAAATATTGGCTGTGGTAGGTAAACACCAACATTAGACAATGTTTGACCTTGGCTTTTGTTGATGGTTATTGCATAGCAAATGCTAACTGGAAATTGTCTTCTTATCAAGGAAATAGGAGTCTTGTATCTGCTGTCAACATATCTATTCTAGGAATTTAAACTTTAGATCTTATGTTTGATCCTGAAATGATCTGTGCCTCTATCACTCTTTTGCTAGTTTGAGTAACAATTATTATGGTTCCATTGCACATTCTTTTGGTAGGATTAATGTTTCTTAGGAGCATTATTGGAATAGTTTTCTTCAACTTCAGTCTATGACTCAATATACCTGGAAAACTTAAACTGTTTAAGAATTCAACTGGATAGAGCATTTCTTCGTCCTACAAATTCGCTGATGCCTTGTCTATTTTATCTGCACTGATGTAATCAATCTCCTCTCCAGGTACTTTGATTAGTACATACTCATTTATTTCATGCACTGTCTCATTTTTTTGGTGTAAGCACTGTTCTTTCACCCAAATATATGATATCTATCATTTTTTGCTCAAATAATGGATATGTAGAGTGAAAAATAGTTGCCACTGGATTCTCTCCATTTGGAAGAATAAAGTCCATTGGAATTTTGATCCAAGTTACTTCAGTGTCATCTCCATGGGTTCTAGCCTTTTCTTTGCCATCACCTATTCATAAGAGCCAATTAGCAAATTATCTTATCTTTTCTGTCTCTTCAATATTATCCAAATTTTGGAGTTCATATTTTTAGTTAATAGCAGGATTTCACACTGAGTCCAAAGCCTTGATTGATTCAATGATGAGTATCTAATGTCAGTCCGTTAACTTTTAGGAATGACTGGCAAGATCTATTGGAAGTCTCCTTCCAAGAGAACAATCTTACTTCCAAATGCTTTGCTTTCATTGTATCCTTTTGATCCTCTATATGTCTTTGAATGTTCTATCCACTGTTTCGAATACATTCCTGTGGAAATAGAGGTTTTTACATTTTATTATCATTCAATTGTACTAATTGGAATATGATTATGATATTTATTTACATTATGTTGAAAAGGTGGAAAAAGGTGGAAAAAGTTTTTAGGCAAAGATGATGTAAAATTACATTTTAGTTAAATGAAGACATTGAATTCATTGGGGCTTCATCCCAGATAATAAGTGTTGCTTTCTGAATCAGTTTAGCAAGTTAAGTGTTTGGTTTTATGCAGCAGGTTGTTTTATCATTAGTAACTAAAGGAATTTTGAATCTACTATCTGCTGTTCTTCCTCCTGGCAGAAGTAATGATGCAATACTTGTGTTCATATAAATGACTTTAGTTAATGTTCATAGTTGTATTGTTAGCTAAGCATAATGTTAATTGCATTATTCTCTGACCTGAAGGAGCTATGGCCAAGATAATCTTTCCCTCAGATCTGAGTTTGTTGATGATAGTTTTGTATACAAATGTTTTCCCAGTTCCTCCATATCCATATAAGAAAAATAGCTTGCTGTTATTGTTTTCAACAGTGGTTATGATAGTTTCGTGCATTCTCTGCTAATTGTAGTTTAGCTTTTGTAGCATGTTGTCATGCTCTTCTCTCAATGCATCTTTATCATGCATTATCTCATCCCTAATGCAATTGCTTTGTAGATCTTTTAAGAGTTGTTTATTTGGCAATGACATCCTGTCTATTTCCTCTAAAGATCTTCCATGTCTTATGAGAATCCTTTCCACTTCTTTTAACGTGTAATTCTTCACTTGTTCTTTAGAGAGAATTAGCTCAGGGCATTTCATGATTTTTCTTTGTTGCAACTAAATATCATCACTCATCTTCGGCCAATTTGCTTCCTAGAAGTTTTTTACATCAGCTACATTGCAAAACAAAAGGATTGTTACAAACAAATCTCTAAGTTGATTAGCAGTAGCAAAGGTGAGCAGTCTCTTCCATAGTTTCATGCCATTCACGGTCTTCTTGTAAAAGTCCTTTTGCATAGCATGCTGATTTAAAAGTGTCATAGACATGACCATTGTAGGAATGGATTTCTTCGAAATTAGTTGCACCTACAACATGATTTACTAGCATCTTTAGGTAATATCTTTCTCCAGATGCTGGATGTGCAAATGTTATCCGTCCTACACTTCTAGGCCCTTTTCTCTTTTTCTAGACTTTTTCTGTTTTTTTCCATGTATATTTTTCAGGGATTTGTACATAAGTCAATTCCCTTGCCTCTGTATCCCTTTTATTCGGCTTAAGCTATTCTGTAAACATTGTTCTTTTTGCATCCTAATTTTGAGCAATGTAACTTAAGGACAAAGTATCTTTGAAAAAGATATTCTACTCATTTTCGAGGTGAAATGCCAATCTTTCAATAGCTGGAATTCTAAAGTGGACATCGAATTCATACATCCTCCAACATGCTTCGCAAGTTGAGATATATCTACAATTTAAAAATTCCCTAATTTCATCTCTATTTTCAAGAGTATCTCCAGTCTGTACATTATACTCAAGGACTGCAGTAATTCTATCAGAGCTTTTGTTGACATATTTGAATAAGTACTTAATCGCCCTTGATTTATTGTAGAATTCTACATTGATATGACTTTGATATTTGAGTAATAGAAATATATTCTATGGAGCAAAAAATCTATTATCCAAATCAAAGCCACTTCTCTCAATGAATGTGCTAGTGCCTCGTATTCTAGATACACATAATTCACTTTCATTGATTGATGTCATATTCTGAAATTCCTTGGGAAAATACTTTGAATAGTTTCCTACAAAATTTATTCATAGTAATGGACCTATTGCCAGTGTATGCAATTTTCCATTCATTTGTCTGCTGTGTAAAGTAATGTGAATGTATATTACCTTCTACCATGCAAGATGAATTTTCATATCCAACTCCACATGGACCATGCACCATGAATTGTGAGACAGCATTATACCCTTTTGGATCAGTCACTTTATCAAGGATTTCAGCCGTAATGATTTTGTCAATGTGCTTTGAGCTTTACATTTTTTAAGATTGATTGAGCCAGATTATGATATGTGAATGTGGTAGGCCTCTTTTTTTAAATTCAATTGTATATACAATTGCATTATACAGAGAAGATCACAACCATTATGCATAGTTGATACCAAATAATGTCAAAGTATGAGTTTGTGCTCATAATCAGAATAAGGATTGGTCTGGCAATATAATATAATAGATTTAATGGCAGTAGATAAGTTTTAAATACCTTCATCTACTTTTCCAAATATTTGATTTTGAATAATGTCCTCCATCATTTCATCAAGTTTCATTTTGAAAACTCGGACTTCAATGTTAGGCCTATTCTCTATTCTCTGCCCTAGTAATTCGGTTAATACCTCTTGGACTTCTGCCTAATTTGGATTCGCAATAAACGTGACAAACATATCAAGATTGCCAAAGCACCTACAAAGAGCCATTGCATCCTGGAAGTTTTGTGCCATGTACCGAGGACTACTAGTGAAAGATGATGGTAAGATAGTTCTTCTTCCCAGTTTGCTTGCATCATTATCACCTCTTTCAATTGCATCATATATATTTTTGTACAATTCAGTCCTTAGATCTCCTTGATGCTGTAAAATCCATTGTAGACGTGACTATTCAATTGATATGTAACTATCCACAATGTATTGTTGAAAGAGCCTTCCAATCTGGAATAGGAGTGTACTTTTAGATTTTCTGTATTGTAGAACATAAGAATAAAATTCCCTCATACTCACATATGAGCACTTTGTGCATCCTGGACCTTCATTTCTTGCATATGGTATTTCGGGATGAAATCCACCTTCACCGTAAGGGAATAACAATGGATATTATAGTGCCATATAAGAAGTAAGCTTTTTGGGACCAGACCGGACCGGTCGGTTGGACCGTAAATTGGTTCCTCAAACGGTCCGATTCGTTTGTTTAAATCAAACACTCAAAAAATCGTACTAGATAGTGTAAATCGTGCTAGACCAGCCGATCCAACCAGTTGAACTGTGAATCGGACGGTCTATTCATTAAAAAAAAAAGGGTGTAGATTTTCTAATTCAATAAAATTTTGAGCCAGATTATGCAATTAAATAAATTTTGAGGCTTTTGAGCGAAAAGAAAAATAAACTAAATGAAATACCCAATTGCCGGCGACCGGCGCTGGTGGCGAGGAGAAAGTGAATAAGGACGAGGGCTGCAAAGCCTATGAAAATTAGAAACAAGGATAGAACGAATCCCATAATGATACATTTGAAGAAGACACATAGCAGCTTTCTGGTGCTGGATTCTGTAGTTGTTTTCACCTTTTCGGATGCGATTGCAGAGGCCGGGATGGAAGTGTTTGTGGGTTTTCACGATCCTCTTCCGCATGGTGATGGCTATATCGTTGATGATGATGATGTTCTTCATCATCGATTTTTTGGAAATAGATTGGCATGTGGGAGAATGGAATTCAGTTGTCAAATGTCAAGAAATTAAGGATTGAAAAAGAATTTCAACAGAAAACAATTGAATCTATGAATATGAATAGAGAGAAATGAAGATTCTGGAGAGAGAGAGAGAGAGAGAGAGAGAGAGAGAGAGAGAGAGAGAGAGAGAGAGAGAGAGAGAGAGAGAGGGAGGCACAAGGTGAGGAATGGGGATGAGTTTTCGAGGAGGATGGATGAATAGGAGGGTAGATTGACATTGGGAAAGACGAAAGCTTATCTGTTACTACTTTCTATTGCATCCCACTAAAATTAGCTTATTTATTGTGTTAAAATATTTTAAAATGATTGATATTTTTATAAAAAATTAATATAATATATATTATAAAAATAATATTCTCATATTAATTTAAAATATCTATCGAGTTGTTAATTTCATAAAAAAGTTTATGTCGAGTTAATATTATTCATTTTAATCATGTATTTAAATGTTTATGTCTTTATGCACTTAAATTACATTATATTATTGATCAATTCTATTTTTAAAATAATTATATTTTTAATTTTTAAATTATAATATTACCAATTTAATTATGGTTCAATTACGGTTGGACCATTAAACCGTGAACTAATAAATTTTTCGATTCGATAACCGGTCCGATTCTGAAAATATTGATAAGAATGATGCAAATGAATTATTCTTTGTAGGCTTCCAGATGTTGACTGTAAAATTATGTCCCTATCTCTTGTTGCTTAAGATATATCACCAACAATTAATGCTACAATTTTTTTACTGTGGGAGCAGGATGTTGCCTTGCATTAAAAGTTCTTTTATGGAATAATCTGATTGTGAAGTCTGAGATTTTTGAAGAATTGTGCTTGTCTCTGGCCATTCTAAAAACCTTCACCAATTCATTGTGTTCATCAAGCATAGAGATCAAAGCGTGTGTAATAGTTTCACTGAGTTTTTCATTGTACTTTCCTCGATTCACTGCTTTCAGTCTATTTTGAACTTCATTTCAAGTGTCATGAAAATATAGTTGAATAAAATGAGCATTGCTTCATTTGGATGGAATCAAAGATCCTATTCGGTGATAATTTTCACCATTAATTCTATATATATATGGTGCAGATTGATGATTAAATCTGTCATCAACCCATGGAAGTCATTAAAAACATTGAATTATATGCTCTAATATTTTCCAGAAATCCCGTTGACTGGTTCCCTAACTCAAGATTTAATAATGATCCAAGAGGCTCTGGAGGATTTCTTTTTTGGCAAATTGATCTTCCCCTTCTTACAACAAAGCTTATGTATTGGTTTTTTCTTTTCCTAGACTTCTTTAATTTTTCACGTTTCCAAAATCTGGATTGGCAATAATTGCATTCATATGCAGGTTTTTCATAGTAGGATTTTACTGTATTTCTCAATTCTGCATTTAGTAATGGTATGCTATAGAAACAGGGAATCTACAAAATTAAATTTGGCATTATCCAATGAAATATATCTCATAATTACCTATGGAAGCATTATTCATTGTCTCTTTGCAATTATAGTACCATGTGAGGTAGTTTTGCGTATAGTACGTCGTCTCTTCTTAGAAGCCAAGATTTCACACTGTAATCTTCTCCTCAAACGTGCACCTTCTGCCAATGAAGTTTCATATATATTGTTATTGATTAAGTAATTTATGAATGAAGTATTCTGCCATTTAAATTTTCTTATAATACATTGTCTGACAATTTAAAAGGACTCTAGTCTGGTGCTTTTAAATAAGACATATGAATACTAAAATCTGACGTCGTCGAATATTTCAGAACATATTATGTGCTATATAGTAGGAAAGTATAAGGTGTAGGTACCTCGTGCTTGTAGAATTACTTCTTTAGCTGTAGATTCTGTCATATTTGTAGATAGATATGTGAGATAAAAGCTAAAGATCTAAAAGCTTCAAATAAAAGATAGTAGAATTTATAGACAATTATGTCTATTGCCAAATACAATGACCTTTACCGTGAGGAATGCCATTAGTCATTTTGTATTGGACGTTGATAAGATATACCTCTTTGGATTTTGCTGTTGGTTGTGCCAATATTATCCTTTATGAAGGTGAATGAGGAAGTTAATGTACTTTATCTTTTAAAGTTCTAAGGATTTTTAACTACCGTTGAATAACATTGCCAGTTGTTCATAGCATCTACTTAATGTATTTAAAGGGTAAAAAGCGTAATGTATGTTTCTTCAAAAGATATGTGCAATTATCATAAATTTCATGTAGTAAGTGCATTGTTATTAGTAATTTGTTCTCTTTGATTTAAGTTTTTTAATAAATTAAGCTGCAATTGTTGACATATTTAGTTTTGTTCTCTCGCCAAAGGTCTTCTCCAAACATTGTTATTAATATTAACATTGTCAAAGGTCCTCTCGCCAAAGGTCTTTGGTATATATTGTCTTCCAACATCTAACTTTGTCTTTTAGTCTGTCTGAATATACTTCCAAATAAATTCCTTTTTTCTATTCTTAAATTTGCTATCTATACGGAAGTAGAGAGGTAAAAGTCCTTTTGGTTTTTTTTTTGGCTTTGGCAAATTTGCTGTCTACATTCTACAAAGGTGTATAACAATATTAGAAAAGCCAAACATTTTAACATACTTAAGATAATGCATTAGTTTTGACTGTAGCAATTCTAGCCCAAAGCACCTTACTTAATATAGATGATTTCCAGAATTGAATATATACATTGAAAAGTCTTGGCAGCATCATGCCATTTTACATAACATCAAGTAATATTACTGCTATTATTTCTACTATCAGTGCTACTATTGAGCCTACTGGTAGTACTGCTATTGGTGCAACTATTATTACATTACCTTTTTCTTCTTTGAACTTGATGTTGCTATCTTCTTCAATACCTCAACATCTCCACCATTAATATGATTTCTGCCAATTATTAAATTATCTTAATAGTGATTTGATTCATCTGTTCTCTGTACAAATACTTAGCAAACACTACAAATAACAATCTTACCTTGTGGTTGTACCTCTTTTTTCCCCATCTGCTTTGGTGTAAGAACATGTGTCCCATGATCTTTGCTCTTTTCAGATGGTGGACATTGGGCCTCAGCAGTCTGCTCGGAAAAGTATACTGTTTTGTGAACATATTCATATGAGAATGCAAGTAAAATTCATTTAGGTTCACATCCTTTCATATATTAATATAATACCTCAATGCCATCCTGCATTTTCTCCCCGGTGTTAGATGGGTCATAGACACGACTGACTGTATAGTTCTCCCTTAACGTACCTTTTGTAGCCACATTAAACTTCACCTGGCAAATATATTCTCTTCCTATTAGATTTTTCAAGGGCTTTGGAATAGCTTCATCTATATTATCCTGCACAATTGAATAGCCAACTAAATTCCTCACTATTTCACATGTTTTACAGCAAAGAAAGTTGTACAATGCACTCACCTCAGTAATTTTCTGGGCCAATTCTATAGCCTGTATTCCTGTTAGCCTCTGAATGTCATGATCAAAGAAAGTAAATTGGCCTTCTCCAGTTTCATCTTTCACAATTATCTCAAGCCGATATTTGTTTATGTTTTGGCAAGATTTAGGTGCAGTATTTCAGTCAATGCCAATATAATTTGCACACAACAAACATAGGTGGAAATAGTTACCTAATCTGTGGATAATCCTCTACTCTAACACAGGCTTCACAACATAACTTATTGCCATATACCTTGAGCTTTGTCTTACATTTAGTACATATGGTATATCTCCAGCCATTGAACATGTCAAGATCGTCAATCTTGATCTTGCAATAATAAACCTGATTCTCCAGATCAAGGAACCATGTATCATGTCTAGCATAATTTCCATGAAATTGCAAATATTGTAGGCTAACATTTTCTGTTACCGTTTCTTCTCCTCTAGCCATGATGTCATTCAACTCCTGAAGCGTCTTTCTATTGGCTTCGTAGGTATCCCTTGTTAAGATGACACTTGCAATTGTAATTTGAGTAGCCATTTCTGCAAGGTTATTTTCCTTGGTTCTGCAAAATATAGTTAGTTATGTTATAGTTCTAAAGGGTATTTCATGCTCAATTCTATTTCCTATGAGTGGATGCCCCAGTGTAGAAAGGTTTCGATTTTACTTGCAGAGATCGAAATCTAGCAACCTCCTCTATGCCCAAATTCAAGTTGACTTTTGTTGCACTGCTACTTGAAAGCGATGCTTTCCTATCATCATCCTTTATTATCATAGAAGTGAAAACATCTATTTGCACTTGTCCTTCCACAGTTGTTTTATCTCTATCAATAATATTTCTTAGGGGTCCCCATAATGTCAAGCTCAATTCCCTTCCAGTAAAAAGTAGCACAAGATCAAGTTGTGATTGGTCATATTTGCAAGAAACTATGTTTGACTTTAGAAATGAATTTACCTCTCATTATTAATGGTTAGTGTCTACAAATTTACAGAGTTTCCTAGCCTAATCCTCTCCTTAACTTGCGAAATCCAGGTAATCATACCTAGCACATCTGTAATTTTTCTAGAATATGTGTAGTCAGAAACATAAGGATTCGGCCATTGTCACTCATTTGGTATTAGTAATCTTATCTATGTACGGCCATAAGATGCATATGAAGTATCTTTGAAGCAATACATTACCTACTAAATGGCTAATGTCCCCAGCACGAGCCTGGATCTAGTCGAAGCTCTCGAAATGAAACGTGTGCCTTTTAATTTGTGGCAAGTCTTCATGCAATTCCTCAACATAAGTACTACCATCTATGAAGATCTCTGATTCATCTCCCAATAACTTATAATTGGCCCTTGGAGGTTGGATTGTGAAATTCAACATTATGTAGAATTTCTCTTCTTCAAAGTATTCATGAAACTACGATATGAATTTACTTTTGTTGACACAGTGCTTCATATTTTCCTGTAGGGTAATATAAATAATTTCAAATCTTCAAACAGGAAAGATTTCTTAAACAGGTTTTCCAAAAAAACCAAAAAGTTCTAGAAGATCACCTTTTCATCCATAATTAATATGTCGAGGCTCATCTACTCATCAAATCTCCATGCATTATAGGTATCCCAAATTCTCAACACCCTAAACAAAATTCGTTTTTCTTGTTTGCCCTTTCCTAATTGCTTGAGAAAAGCATATTCCAAAGTACTCCTTGCCATAACAATTACAACTTCCAATGCCAGTCTCTCTCTCTCTCTCTCTCAACTACTGTAAATAATCAATCAACGTCTTCATATATGTATATATATCAACCCGGAATTAATTGTAGGTGCCAATATGTGCTTCTCCTGCTCTCCGTCTTTTCATATTCCGCGACATTACTTCAAAGCTTCTGGTAAGCCTTTTGCTAATAACAAATGACTCAGGAACTCTGGTATGAGTCTGTAAAGGCCCTTCAGTATCTCTATTTATAACCACTGTAATAGGCATTTGACATAGGCATGGAGTATTACTCATATCTGAAACACTTTATCTTCTGTATGAATTTATCTATGGCTAAGCTAAAGGGAAGATGCAGAGCACCTCTGCTAAGAATATAGGAAGGTATCTGACGCTTAGCAACTATCCCAAAGCATTTATGTATAGGTCTTTTTGATTTCAGAGATTTCTAGAATAGCAATGGCATTTTGTTGAAATCTATGAGTTAATGGTAGCCAAAACAGTAATTAAAAAGACAACACAGTTGGCACTACGTGGCAAGATGACAATCAATGAAAGTGGTAAAAATTGACAGATGTCACATCCACATACTTCGGGCCTAACTTTAATATACTCTAGTATAGATTTAACTTCAAAAAGTTATCCTTCTCGATTCATGCAAAATTGATTCCACATCCAATTTTCAGAATATTCTTATAGTATTTTACTTATTGATTATTTAAAAGTATTTAACCTTACAAAATGATCCTTCCTGATTCATACAAGATTTAACCTTACAAAAACATCACTAAGCTTTTATGTCCATAATCGCTTTTCTTTGGTACTTTTGATCGCTACTATATTAATTTAATTATGTATTTTCTAGTGGTTCAATGTCTGCTTGAAGATTACAATAATAAATGATATGGATGTGGAGAATCTTGACATAATATAAATAGCAAAGCCATAGTGTATTATGTATAAATCATATTGTGTATTTATTTATTTGTCTCTTGAATGCATAAAGGAATGAAAATATAAATTAAATTAAAAAAATTAATTATTAGATATAATTCGAGTTACTACTTTAATAAGGTTTATTTTTGTGATTATGCGTATAAAAGCCTTGTGTTGGGAAAGCTTTAGGCTTGGTTTAGTTCGTGAAGGGGAGGAGGAGAGGAAAGGGGAGGAAGTAGGGATGGCAATGGGGCTGGGCCGAGAATTAGAAATCTCGGCCCCGCTCCCGCATATGCCCCCATTTTCCCATTCTCGGCCCGTCCCCGCCACGAGGAAAGGCGGGGATCCCCGCCCCCGGCCTGTCGGGGATAAAACAATCTCCGGTCCCGGTCCAACGGGGAAGCGAGGAAGCGGGGGCACGTTTAGGCCCGAAAATATTTATAAAAATTAAAAAAAAAAAAATTTTCCTCCAATATATTTTTATTCAAAATTTTTTAATCATATAGAAAACTTTAGTGGTGGTTTTCAATAATTCACGTATTTATCATATCACTAGATTAGTAAGAGTAAAATTGATAATTGATATTTTTTTTCTTTTTCTTTTTTTCCTCTTCTTTTCTATTTTATTTTATATACATATATAATCTACTTATAATTTATATAGTCTATATATATAAATATAAATATATATATATATATATATTAGTATGTGTACATATATAATATGTATATAATCTATATAATATGTATACATATATAATACATATATAATTCACCTCTGTGTGTGTGTGTGTGTGTGTGTGTGTGTGTGTGTGTGTATAATATGTAAAGCGGGCCGGGCGGGGATCATGTAATCCCTGTCCTCAGTTCGTGGGTCGAGGAATGAAATCTGCCCCTGGCCCGTCCCCGCTTAAATCGGGGAATCCCTGACCCAATTGGGCCAGGGCGGGCAGGGTCCCCGATTTAATTGGGAAATTGCCATCCCTAGGAGGAAGAGTGACACATTTTATTTTTATTAGGGGAAGTTAATATATTTACTCTTATTATACTTGGTTGGAGTGAAAATAGGAATGGAAGGAGAGAGAATAAGAGAGAGAATAATTAATTTAATTTATTATTTTATCTCTCATTATCTATTTTATTAAAATTTTTAATGTTAAAAATGTAATCAATATTGTCATTATTAGGGTGAGTTTGGTTGGAGTGAAAGTGGGAAGGAAAAGAGGAGGGGAAGTAAAATATGAAGTAAATGTGTGATTTGCTTAGTTTGGTTGGAGTGATTGGAGGGGGAAGTATATATGGAATCCTTTCCACCTTAGATTTTTCTTCCTCTCCATTTTGGAGGGTTTGGGAAGTAAATGAGAGTTAAAAAACCCTCTTGTCCTAGGGTATTTATTTTATTACAATTCTACCATACTTTATAATTTTTTATGAATTAGCCTTAGGGGTATAATAGTAATTCAATAATTATTTCCTCTCTATATACCTTACAACCAAACAATGTGAGGTAAATCATATTTACTTCCCTTTCACTTCAACCAAATAAGATGAAATTATATTTACTTTTCCTGATAGAAGTAAAATGTTTCACTCCCCCACCCATTTCCCCTTCCCCTTCCCTTCACGAACCAAACTCACCTTTACTCTCACTTTATTTTCTCTCTCCCAATTACTCCAAATTGGGAGGGGAGAAAATGTTGATGTGGAGGGGGAGTGTACCCCCTCCTGACTTATTTCCCCTCCACATTTACTTCCTCTCCCCATTTACTTTTACAAAACAATCCAACTAAACCAAGTCTTATATTCTCGGTGAGATAAAGATTACCACCAAAAGAATTATAGA
Source organism: Voacanga thouarsii (assembly GCA_026120185.1). Classification (NCBI taxonomy): domain Eukaryota; kingdom Viridiplantae; phylum Streptophyta; class Magnoliopsida; order Gentianales; family Apocynaceae; genus Voacanga; species Voacanga thouarsii. The sequence goes on from JANUWF010002200.1 coordinate 2,522,727, forward strand.
ATTTTGAAAACAATAATATATATATTGTTATGAATTATTGAAATCTCCATTAATTAGTGGAGGCTCTACTAATTATGGATTTATGTGAATAATTAGAGAAGATTTTTATGGATGTCCACCATTTAGTGGAGACACCACTAATTAAGATTAGTGGAAGATGATGTATGCCATGATGTAATCCACTAATTAGAGTTCTATAAATAGAGCTATTCTCTAAGCTTGTAATACACCATTATTTTTGTGAAAGAAAGATTAGTGAAAGAAAAATTAGAGAAAGAATTGTGAGAGAAAGAAAGAGAAAAGTTTGAAGAGAAATTCTTGTGCAAAGAATAGTTAGAATTTTTTTAGTGTGTAGTGTGTAGATTTTATTCTAACACTACCCTAATTTTATAACACGTTATCAGGACGAGTCGTTGCCGTTATTAAAGCCAGAAGACAAGTACGCATTTATTGATCTCGTTAAATTCGAATTTGTAGCCCTTGATATTTCTGAAAAAAAAATTTATATGTCATACAGAAATGCATCTAAATGCTAAAAAAAAGGAGATCCATATGTCATGTGGATAAAAAGAAAGATTTGACCACCTGAAGATGGTCGTACTACCCACTGCACGGTATGAATGGTTGCACCTGAAGTTGCAAGATTGTAAAACCGTGAACTCCGTGATGTAAAAAACTACATCTTAGTTAAAAAATTTATGGAGAAAAAGTTACTGATGAAGTTATATTGGAGAAGACATTATCCACTTTTCATGTCCTACAGTAACAATATCGAGAAAAAGGATATCCAAAATTGACAGCTTTAACATGAGTTATTATTGAGAAATCATGAAGCCAGATGAACTGGCTCAACAGCACTCCCAGAAGTGAATGTTGTTGGCTCCAGCAGAAGCCATTGTTATAGTCGTAGTTGTGGCAGTGGCCGTGGTTATGGTCATGGACACACTCGATATTTCCCTTATCACAGAGAAATACTGGCCACCTGAAGTGGAACATAAAAGATAATAAGGGAAAAAGATATTTCCATTAATAATAAGCATCACATCTTTTATTCATATCACTAGTGTTCATATGAACTTGAGGATACATGCTTATAGTTGCTCTTTTATAATTGAGCTGACAAATGTAAGATGAAGGTTTGTAATTGTTTTTTTTTCAATATTTACATTAGAGAAAGACAAACAATTAGTAATTATAGACTTCAACTCCTCATTTTCGACATCCTCCTCATTTTCTTTCCCCTTTGAGCCAGCATCGAGACTAGCAGCAGAATTAGCCGTAAAATTACTGCGAAATGAGTCTTGGGATTTTATGATCTCCTTAAGTTTATTATAATTAAATTTCTTATTATATTTGGCCTTGAAGCATGCTTGTCTCAATTTCTGTATTTGGTCCTCTAACTGCGTATTAGGACTTTCTTCCACCAACTGTTTTTCACATTCCAGTATCGCAATAGCTTCTTTCAACTTCTTCTCAGCCATATGTCCTCCTTCTTATTTATTTTGCATCTCCTATAAATCGAAATGATATCATCGGTTATTTACTTATAAATCTTTCATAGTTTCATACTTGCAAATTATAAGTATGTATGAGAGAGAACCTGAACATTCTTGATTATGGTCTCCAAGCTCACCAATTTCCTGTGAGGCCATCGACGAATTCCTAACTCCCTACATCTTTTCTTGAGACGGGTTATGCCAATATTCAGTTCTTTGGTTGCGCTCTTGATTGGTAGGTAAAAGTATTGCGAAATTGTTTCTCTTGATAGTGTCTGGGAGTTATTGCCCTTCTTCTCTCTCTGCCTCTTAGTCATCTTCTTCTCCCCAGGAATTTTGTCTGCAATAATATCTTGAACTTCGATATTATGCATTTCATGAGTACTTACTCCGACTTCGTTGCCAAGACCACTCATTATTTCTCCTAGAAAAAGAAAATACTATCAGTAAAGGTAATACCATTCAAAATCCATGTTTAAATGTATAATAACCTGGAAACATATTCTGGCTTTGTTCAAAATCCATTAGAGAGTAGAAAGGATCATGCACAAGCATATCCTCATTCAAAGGAATAGCATCAAGAGGAACAGTATCAAAAACAGTCTCTTGTAGGGGCAGATCAACTTGGTCCAAAGCAGTATGTTCAAAACTTCCACTGATTTACATAAAAAACAAACCAAAAGAGAGTTTAATTTCATTATCAAGCATACTAAAAACAAATGGAAGCCCTCAAAGGTATCTCACCTGAAATTAGGAGGAAGCGGTTGGTTTGGAAAGGAAAACATATCAAAATCTTCTGCGTTCGAATTAGGCAGAAGCGGTTGGTTTGGAAAGAAAAACATATCAAAATATTCTGTGTTCGAATTAGGCAGAAGCGGTTGGTTTGGAAAGGAAAATATATCAACATCTGCTGCAGAAACTGAGTCAAAATTTGACCATATCTCAAATGAATTACGAGTCTCCATATCTGCTTTGTGATTTTTATTTTTGATGTTTACTAATGACTGATAACTGAGATATATATCGATACATACATATATATATATATATATGTATGTATATATATATATGAGGAAGAAGAAGAGGTAGATGGTAGGTAGAGGGTCGGAGGAGAAGAAAAGACAAGAGAGGAAGAGGAAAAGTCGGTACCGGGAAGAGTGAAAAAAAAAGGAGATATTTTTCTTGGCATTTCCTGCTTGTCATCATTTTCTTATATTTCTTTTCTTATTCTCTTGTGAAATCATTATTCCCTAAATTAGGGGGAGAACATAAACAGTACAAGAAAGATCGTGATTGGACAACATCATTAAATTATCTTGATCCGCATACAAGCGCGTGTGAACTTGAAGTTCAAAAGATAATTCATTTGTAAAGCATTGCAAATCAAATGCCAGACGCTTTTGTTGACTCTAAAAGAGTAACAAAATCGCATATACCAGCTATAAATGCTCCTATTCTAATTGAAGTTCCAACAGAACAAAAGATTTTACATATAGTTGCTGAGCCAAAAGCATGCGAGAAGTATGGCCGACCTCTTGGCTCTAAAGATAAAAATCTTCGAAAGAAGAGAGGATTAATGGTCCAGATAATCATATTAAAGCAAAGAATGATAAAGACCAAGAGAAAACTTATGACAAAGAACCAGACATAAATGAAAGTAACACTGAAATTTCTATCCATTATACCACTTCCGGTAGAAGTTGGAATCGGATAGAAACAATTATTGATCATATGTTTGCATATAATATCTCTTGATGTTATACAGGATAGTGATGATCCTGAACCAATATCAGTTGATGAATGTCGGCATAGAAAGATTGGCTGCAATGGAAAGATGCGATTCAATCGGAGTTAAATGCACTGACACAACGTGAAGTCTTCGGACCTGCAGTCCGAACACCAGAAGGTGTAAAACCTGTTGGCTACAAAATGATATTTGTGCGAAAGCGCAATGAAAAGAGTGAAATCGTTCGATATAAAGCGTGATTAGTAGCCAAAGGTTTTTCACAAAGACCAGGTATTGCTTATGATGAAACTTATTCTCCTGTTGTTGATGCTATTACACTCCGAAATCTTATCAGTTTGGCAGTACATGAAAAGATAGATATGCGCCTATTAGATGTTGTCACTGCTTACTTGTATGGAAATTTAGAAAATGATGTTTACATGAAAATCCCCGAATGATTTCATATGCCTGAAGCATATAAACATTATCCTCGTGAAAATTACTCCATCAAGTTGCAGAAATCATTATATGGCCTGAAGCAATCTGGGCGCATGTGGTTCACACGTCTTAGTGAATATTTATTGAAAGCGGGCTTTAAAAATGACCAGGTATGTCCATGTGTTTTTATTAAAAATTTTGGTTCTAAATTTGTGATATTAGCTATATATGTTGATGATATTAATCTTATTGGAACTCCTGAAGAGCTCCAAGAAACAATTGATTATTTAAAAAGAGAATTCGAAATCAAGGATTTTGGTAAAACCAAATTTTGCCTTGGTTTATAAATTGAACATCTGGAGAGTGGAACATTTATTCATCAATCAACATATACAGCAAAAGTGCTAAAAAGATTTTACATAGACAAAGCATATCCATTGAGTATTCCAATGATCGTCCGATCATTAAATGTGGATAAAGATCCTTTCCGACCTCAAGAAAATGATGAAGAACTCCTTGGTCCTGAAGTACCATATCTCAGTGCAATTGGTGCATTGATGTATCTTACTAATAATACACGACCTGATATTGCTTTTGCTGTCAATTTATTAGCAAGATTTAGTTCTTCACCAACACGACGACATTGGAATGGAATTAAACAAGTCCTTCGATATCTCTAAGATGCTGGTTATTTATCTGATCCACATAAAGCACGTTCTCAAACGGGCTATCTATTTACATGTGGAAATACTGCTATATCATGGCGTTTTACGAAACAATCTATAGCAGCTACTTCTTCAAATCATGCTGAAATTATAGCCATTCATGAAGCAAGTCGAGAATGTGTATGACTAAGATCCATGATTCATTATATCCGAGAAAGTTGTGGATTATCATCAATCAAAGATATTCCAACTCCTCTTTATGAAGACAATGCAGCTTGCATAGCTCAATTACGAGGAGGATATATTAAAGGAGATCAGACAAAACATATTTCACCAAAATTCTTCTTTACTCATGAACTCCAGAAGAAATGTGAAATTGATGTGCTACAAATTCGGTCATGTGATAACCTCGCAGATATTTTCACGAAGACTTTACCGACTGCAACATTTGAGAAGTTGAGATATAAAATTGGTATGCGTCGGTTTAAAGATTTAAAGGAATCATCTCACCAGGGGGAGTAATAAACAGACATATAGAATAGTGTACTCTTTTTCCTTCACTAGATTTTTTTTCCCACTGGGTTTTTATCTAGTAAGGTTTTAACGAGGCATATTCTTTATGTAATGGATGGACATCCAAGGGGGAGTGTTATAAATTATTGAAATCTCCATTAATTAGTGGAGACTCCACTAATTATGGATTTATGTGAATAATTAGAGAAGATTTTTATGGATGTCCACCATTTAGTGGAGACACCACTAATTAGTGTTAGAATAAAATCTACACATTACACACAAAGAAAATTCTAACTATTCTTTGCACAAGAATTTCTCTTCAAACTTCTCTCTTTCTTTCTCTCACAATTCTTTCTCTAATCTTTCTTTCACAAAAATAATGGTGTATTACAAGCTTAGAGAATAGCTCTATTTATAGAGCTCTAATTAGTAGATTACATCATGGCATACATCATCTTCCACTAATCTTAATTAGTGGTGTCTCCACTAAATAGTGGATATCCATAAAAATCTTCTCTAATTATTCACATAAATCCATAATTAGTGGAGCCTCCACTAATTAATGGAGATTCCAATAATTCATAACACTTAGGTTAGTGTTAGAATAAAATCTACACACTACACACTAAGAAAATTCTAACTATTCTTTGCACAAGAATTTCTCTTCAAACTTCTCTCTTTCTTTCCCTCACAATTCTTTCTCTAATATTTCTTTCACTAATCTTTCTTTCACAAAAATAATGATGTATTACAAGTTTAGAGAATAGCTCTATTTATAGAGCTCTAATTAGTGGATTACATCATGGCATACATCATCTTCCACTAATCTTAATTAGTGGTATCTCCACTAAATGGTGGACATCCATAAAAATCTTCTCTAATTATTCACATAAATCCATAATTAGTGGAGCCTCCACTAATTAATGGAGATTTCAATAATTTATAACACTCCCCCTTGGATGTCCATCCATTACATAAAGAATATGCCTCGTTAAAACCTTACTAGATAAAAATCCAGTGGGAAAAAAAATCTAGTGGAAGGAAAAAGAGTACACTATTCTATATGTCTGTTTATTACTCCCCCTGATGAGATGATTCCTTTAAATCTTTAAACCGACGCATACCGATTTTATATCTCAACTTCTCAAATGTTGCAGTCGGTAAAGTCTTCGTGAAAATATCTGCGAGGTTATCACATGACCGAATTTGTAGCACATCAATTTCACATTTCTTCTGGAGTTCATGAGTAAAGAAGAATTTTGGTGAAATATGTTTTGTCTGATCTCCTTTAATATATCCTCCTCGTAATTGAGCTATGCAAGCTGCATTGTCTTCATAAAGAGGAGTTGGAATATCTTTGATTGATGATAATCCACAACTTTCTCGAATATAATGAATCATGGATCTTAGTCATACACATTCTCGACTTGCTTCATGAATGGCTATAATTTCAGCATGATTTGAAGAAGTAGCTGCTATAGATTGTTTCGTAAAACGCCATGATATAGCAGTATTTCCACATGTAAATAGATAGTCCGTTTGAGAACGTGCTTTATGTGAATCAGATAAATAACCAGCATCTTGGAGATATCGAAGGACTTGTTTAATTCCATTCCAATGTCGTCGTGTTGGTGAAGAACTAAATCTTGCTAATAAATTGACAGCAAAAACAATATCAAGTCGTGTATTATTAGCAAGATACATCAATGCACCAATTGCACTGAGATATGGTACTTCAGGACCAAGGAGTTCTTCATCATTTTCTTGAGGTCGGAAAGGATCTTTATCCACATTTAATGATCGGACGATCATTGGAATACTCAATGGATTTTTTTTGTCCATGTCAAATCTTTTTAGCACTTTTGCAGTATATGTTGATTGATGAATAAATGTTCCACTCTCCAGATGTTCAATTTATAAACCAAGGCAAAATTTGGTTTTACCAAAATCCTTGATTTCGAATTCTCTTTTTAAATAATCAATTGTTTCTTGGAGCTCTTCAGGAGTTCCAATAAGATTAATATCATCAACATATATAGCTAATATCACAAATTTAGAACCAAAATTTTTAATAAAAACACATGGACATACCTGGTCATTTTTAAAGCCCGCTTTCAATAAATATTCACTAAGACGTGTGAACCACATGCGCCCAGATTGCTTCGAGCCATATAATGATTTCGCAACTTGATGGAGTAATTTTCACGAGGATAATGTTTATATGCTTCGTGCATATGAAATCTTTCGGGATTTTCATGTAAACATCATTTTCTAAATTTCCATACAAGTAAGCAGTGACAACATCTAATAGGCGCATATCTATCTTTTCATGTACTGCCAAACTGATAAGATTTCGGAGTGTAATAGCATCAACAACAGGAGAATAAGTTTCATCATAAGCAATACCTGGTCTTTGTGAAAAACCTTTGGCTACTAATCGCGCTTTATATCGAACGATTTCACTCTTTTCATTACGCTTTCGCACAAATATCCATTTGTAGCCAACAGGTTTTACACCTTCTGGTGTTCGGACTGCAGGTCCGAAGACTTCACGTTGTGTCAGTGCATTTAACTCCGATTGAATCGCATCTTTCCATTGCGACCAATCTTTTCTATGCCGACATTCATCAACTGATATTGGTTCAGGATCATCACTATCATGTATAACATCAAGAGATATTATATGCAAACATATGATCAATAATTGTTTCTATCCGATTCCAATTTCTACCGGAAGTGGTATAATGGATAGAAATTTCAGTGTTACTTTCATTTATGTCTGGTTCTTTGTCATACGTTTTCTCTTGGAAGATGATGTATGTCATGATGTAATCCACTAATTAGAGCTCTATAAATAGAGCTATTCTCTAAGCTTGTAATACACCATTATTTTTGTGAAAGAAAGATTAGTGAAAGAAAGATTAGAGAAAGAATTGTGAGAGAAAGAAAAAGAGAAGTTTGAAGAGAAATTCTTGTGCAAAGAATAGTTAGAATTTTCTTAGTGTGTAGTGTGTAGATTTTATTCTAACACTACCCTAATTTTATAACATATATATATATATATATATATATTGTAATTAAGAAAATTCATTTTCACGCTATTTAGTTTGTTTTAGAAAAGTTTCAATTATTTTTTAATTATTTTAGTAACTAATTTATATTCTTTGAAAATTTTTGGACCCCGCCACTAGTTATATACGGACCATATTCGATATTTTTAAAGACAAATTTGTCATTTCATCTTCATTTCCTCCACAACCAATGTCGAATCCACTCTCAATTGCCTCATCTTTTGGAGTTGGAAAGGAGATAGCTTTTCCATAGGTAACTAAAATGGTCGTCCTCCACCACAAAGTTGATAGGTGGGATAAAAAATTTCAAAAAAGTATAATTTATGTATTGAAAAAATTAAGAAAAAGATTTGAGTTTTTTTTAAATAAAAAAAATTTAAAGACAAATTATATTAATTACGCTTTTCTCTCTATACATATAAAATAATGTACGAGAGAATTGTTAAATTTAATATATGTAAACATGTACTATATTAAATATAGTAAAATTTGCATTTAAGTTAGAAAAAACATAATTAAGAACAATGAAATTTCTTCAAACACTCGCAGAAAACTAGCAAGTGAAGTTTTTCAATTTTATTATTAGCTTCGAATTAGCAGTAACTTATTCTTTTCATGGAAACCATGACTGAGCCCTCCAACTGCCTTCACTATTTTTTCCACAAGAAAGCCAAACTCTGTAACAAAAACAACCAAAACCCCCCTCAACCAATACTTCCTCCATCTGCAATACCTCTAACAGTTCCCATTTTGATTCCTAAAATTAAAGTCTCTGAAGACTCATTTGGGTAGATGCAAATTTTAAATGTCAATGAAGCTCCAACTAAAAGAGATACCAATAGGCAATACCTCATATTGAACAAACCACCGTACCATCTTCTGCTCAGCCATTATAACAGACTATTATCCTCTTTGATAGACCTGAAATGGAATAGGGGGTTGGTATAGGCAGGTCAATTATGTGATTTTTCCTGCAAAAATATTATAGTCTCTAACTGAAGTCAAGATAGTTCTTCTCTTTGCTTTTTTATAGATGTATACATGAAGAGTGGATTTATAAATAATTTCACGTTTCTATCTAGTTTGTTAGGATGGAAAGATGCAAGCGAGGAGGGAAAATATAAATGTGAGAGAAGATGACTGATTTCTCTTGTTTGGTTAGGGGAAAGGAGGTTGAAAAGAGTTGGAAAGGAGGTTGGAAATTTCCTTGCAAATCAACAAAACATCTCTATTGGAAAGATTTGACATCTACTTCCCTTTATCCTAACCAAACAAGATGCGTTTACTTTCCCCCCTTGCCTTCCCTCTTTGTGAATCAAACCACTCTTAGAGTGAACTTTGCCCCATATTACTGCAGTCCATCTTTTGGCTGTTTCATCATACAGATTTCCACTCTAATCTTTCAATTCCTTATAGCACATTTTGCGATATCATAAACTCTGCTATCTCTCTGACCAGAAAAAGTGGGGAAAGAGAAAAAAAAAATAAAAAATCTACTCTCTTTAAAACATATTCAATTATGTTTTCATTACAATATTATACCATTTTGCAAGTGAGGGGTATATATTACAACGTTACAAGATTGTGCTGGTCCCAATCTAATCACAAACAACATAAGAAAGGATATGAACAAACCCCAAACTCTGTTTCATTTTCTCTCAATTCTTTGTTTCCCTAAACCCCCAGAAGCAAAAGAAAATAACAAGCAGTCATGTTCCGGAGCGACAAGACAGCGTTCGAAGTTTAACTTTCATTCTAGTTAGAGATTAGATGTCACAATCTAATGCTCAAGGGCTTCCAAAAACAAAAGAACTAAACAAATCCTTATCCGACATCCGCAAAAGTGCCCCTTTTTCTCTTTTTGCTATGAAACAGAAGAAAAACAAAGGAACTATAAAGACATGATTATTATAACAAAATCGTCATATAGTTTGAATTGTTCCAGAGTCAGAGTACGATACGTTTAGAAATCAAATCCTCCAGAGGGGTCATCCATAGCATCCCCATAGCCATCAGCATAGGCAGCCATTTCTCCAGCATCAGAGACCATATCTCCAACCAGCATTCCTCCAAGCAAACCAGCACCCAACCCCAAACCGAGCCCGGCTCCCATTCCCATCTTTCCCTTGTTTTTCTTAGGCTGCTGTACCTGCTGCATTGGTTGAGTATATCCGTACCCTGGAGGTGGTGCATATCCAAAACCAGGTACAGCAGGTGGATAACCGTGTGGAGCCGGGTATCCACTATATCCAGGAGGAGCATACACTGGATACGGCTGCTGATATGGAACATACCCCGTTCCAGGATATGGCGTGTAGGCCATGCTAGCCCCAGCCTGAGGGGCGGGGGCACCAGCAGGGAATGCAGTCACAGGCTCATTACCACTCTTCTTGACTTCAGGCTGATGTTTAACCTTTTCCCCAAACTTGTAGGAAATCTTGAGAGTGCCTTTGGCTTTCCCGGAATTGGTCTTGACCTGATAATCCACAACCCTTTCGGAGGTATCATTGGCACCAGCGCCATTGCCGTAAAGCTCCTTCATTGGGATAGTGACCACCCCAATGTCCCTGTCACTGCCAAAGGTGCGATCAGACTTGAGCTGGAAAAGAAGGGCAAGGTCTGGATTATATTTGAGGGAGGGCTCATCAATGGTGAATTTTATGCGATGATTCCATCTGGGATTGGTTCCTCCATTCCTGTCAATATGCGTCCTCTTCTTGTTATTGCCAATGCCATTGCCCAATAGTTGTACCACCACGTACACGTCCATCTTTGAGAACATGTTCACATCTTTCAAGCCCTCGGCAGATACCACGGTCAGGTCCAAAGAACGGTAGTCCATCTCCATATTTATTGGTGCAAGCGTACGTAGATGTAACGAAGTCAAAAGATTACGTCAAGAAAAATGAACAAAAGGGTCAAAAGATTGAACAATGTTCTGCAGTTTAGAAAGAGAAAATTACAGGGAGAATGATGAGGACGTTTTAATGGTAAAGAGCGAATATAAAAGCAAATAAGCTACACAGACGAGGAGGAAAAGGAGGAGAAAGTGCCTATCTAAACAAACCGACTCTCAGAAAAGGATATTTGATGAAATCGTTGTTTAATGAAGCATTTTTTATCAGAACGCGTGAGGAGAGATTCGGAAGGAACAATTTTTGTATCTATCCTATTAGAATTATCCGTGCGCAGTCCTTGTGGAGAGAGAGACTGCAGAGATTCGAAGGGAAAAGCCAAGGACGGCTTGTGAGTTGACATGTGTTGTTGGGGAGGACTTGTACCGAACGAAGGTCATAAAAGAGGAGGGAGAGCCTTAGGTCGTAAGCAAAGGTCTCTCAGGGTATGGATGGATGGATGGATGGTGGTAGAGCTCTGCCTCTCCAATCGACCTGAGTCAAACCAGCGTTTGCAGCTATGGAATTAGATCTAAGTTGGTAAATTGGTACAGCTTTATTGAACTTGATTCAGCTCGACCAGGTAGATTCAAGCAGAAGTCCAGTTTGATTTCCTTCCCCTGCATTTCTTCTTATTATCAATTAGAATCTGAGCAGGAGAATGGTAAGAATTGGATTCTTTTCACACAATAGTCCGATCAAATTTTACCTGATATAGTGACCACCAGAATATAAGGATAGCCTTTTGCAAGTCAGCTAAGAAGATGGATGGGAAGAACTTGTTCTAAAGCAAAGATGGCAGCCAGAAACCCAGAATCATTATCATTAAGTATTTCTTTAGACAAAAAAGAACATTATTCCCTTCCGTGTCTCAGAAAGCACATCCCCTTCAGTTTTCTTACGTCTTTTCTTGATGGGTTTCCCGTCCAGTTCAAGTTCCACAATCTTTCACACCAGTGTCGGCATTGGATGGCTTTTTGTTTTCGCCTCCGAGCACAAGGGAGATGGAGTTTTTGGAATGTGTGTAGAAGGGAGGGAGAGATGCGAAGGATGATCATCTCTGGTTTCGTTAGTCCTCTTCGGATTTAGTTTGATGAAACAAGTACCAATCGCAACCAGTTAATTCAAAAAACACCAAAACAATAGCAAATAGTTTATAGGCAATCTTTAGGAGCCCGGAAGATGAATATAGCTCAGCAGCATCTAACTTAAAAGAAGAGGAAGAAAAAGTAAAGTTTGAACAACCAAAGCAGATAAAAAAGGGAGGAAAAAAAAGGAAAAAACTATAGCACTATTTCAATCTGCACTACAAGATTCAGCTTGCTCCACAAAATACACTATCTTTACCAGCTACAGTGCGAAGGGAGCCTCGGAATCTCCCTCATTGTGGTTCCACACTCGGCAGGACTCGGGTAGAAGGGTGGGCTGATGTTGATGACATACTATTGATATTTGCAAGTAGGTTCGGGCATTAGCCACCAACTCTTTGTTTAAAGCGGGTGATAAGGCACATAGCCCAGAGCGCCCGTCAAATTATTCACGACATCCTTGCACCTGCTGAGGAGACTAAGCATTTGTTGTGCGATGTCCGTATTTGTTGTTTGGCCAGGCATAGGTAGGGCTGCAGGGCCACTGAAATTCTGCAGATTCCTTGACACTATTTCACTGTGTTGATAATTATTTGGTGCTTTTGGAAATTGTGGACTAGGAAGAGGAAGAATAGAAGACGAAGGAGGTGGAACAACCATATGAATTTTCTCAGTATTATAATTCAATCCAAGAGAAGACGCACCATCATCAGCAATTGTCTTACTACTTCCCTCACCACCCAACATGAATTTTACACGTCCCCTAACACTGCCATTACCACCAGCAGTGGCAGTTCCACCATCGTCACTTGACGGTTTTTTGAGGCAGGATTTCAACTGGAGTGGCTGTCGCAGTAGCTGAGGAACACCATTTGCAGCCATCCTGTGGTGTAAAGCTGGAGAATCCCTAGATTGTGAAGGCCCATTATAAGGATCTTCCTTTTGAACCTTGGCAGGTTCTGTTTCGGGAGTCTCCACTCCTATTTCACGAAGGTGACACCTCACATTCGTGTTACCAAAGAGATTAGTACTATTGGTAGCAAATTTTAAAGCTGCCTGGGCGTCAATTTTATGCCGGTAGACCAAACGGCACGTAGACGATTTCCAGAAAATTCTAGTACCTGAATGGTCCAATGGCCCAAAGCGAGCGAACTTGGCCTTCAGCTCTGCAGAAGACGGTAAAGCTGCTCCGGATGGGAACTTCATAACCAGCATGGTCGGATTGGCCGCTCTAACTGGCAGCTGTCTTTTCTTGGCAGATTCTGATCCGGAAACTTTTGCCTGTGTTACAGAAATGGGTTTTCCAGCCATTTCTTTCATCTCCCCTCGCTGAACTTCAGGAGTTCTCTGCACATTCTTCCTCTCTGGAGTTTGCCCCAAAAATTTTCCCACTGTTTCTTTTGCATCCCCTCGTTGACCTTCTGGTATATTCTGACTGGCTCTTCTTTCTGCTGCCAATAGTTTCAGATCACTAATCTTTTTCTTCTTCTTTGCAGCCATTTCTTCTTGGCGATCTGAGGGTCCACGTTTCCTCCCTCCTTTTGTTGGATCCTCCTGCCTGTTTGGAGGCTTAGGTGGTTTCACAGATGGCACTTCTTTCAAATTCTCAATGAGAGGGTAGTCAAAAGTGGGAGTAAGAGAAGCTGACGCACTGAGACGAGCTTCTCTAGACTCATTCTCAGATGCTAATGACGGCAGGCTTTTCTGATACACTACAGAGCGAAATCTCAGAAAAACGTCCCGTATAATGGCTGGGCAGCTCCTCTCAGCACCATGGAAGGGATTAAGAGCAAGGGCTCTCAAGTCATCAAGCAGTTGAGGAAGCTCGAGCTGAATGTCTTTATTCCCAACCACTAGGTTTGTTCCTACTGAATCAGGCGGCGAAGCAGTTACAGCTGCATCATCATTTCCCTGCTGGTTTACTTGAGAGTTTTCTCTGGAAACCAATGATATCTGAACAGATTTCTCACCAACCTTCCCTGGCATTGCTCCTCTTTTACCAGCATCACCAGGCGTCTTTGTGTGGTCAAAGCTTTGCCTGCCTAATTCTTTCTTTCTCTTCTTCTTCTTCTCCACTGCAACAGAACTCTCAGAGTTCATTTCCTCCAGAGAACGTTTATGCAACTTGGGTTTCTTAAGGCCACCATCAGTATGCTTTTTAGAACCCTCACCAAAAGGTTTTGTATTAGTAACCATCGAACAATGACTTCCACTAACATCATTGTGAATTAGCTCCTGTCCATGGAATGCAACAACAGCAACTGATTGACTTACAGATTGTTCAAAACCTTCAGCCACACTAGACACAGCTGGCTGGCTTGCAGGACCTACTACACCAGACTGTGTGCCTTTTACTGGAAGGACAGAAACATCCGACTGAGAAGGCAGGCCGATCTTGGGCGTTTTAGATTCAACTGGCTCCTCTCTCCGTTTAAATAGATATTGGTCTTTCTCTATTTGGTCCTTGGTTTTATGTGGCTTTCCAGAACTCTTCCCCTTTCCCAAAGCTTCTGCAAACACTTGTCGGCCACTCAAAGGAGCTGCAAAAATGAAAACCTTAAGAGTTGATATCACAATGTGGAACCATAAGCTCATCAAGGAAATAATTCATTGCACAAAGCAACATATTACCCAACTCATATATATTTATGTATTTTTGTACATATGATAAGTCAAACGGACAGGTGAAAGAAAGAAAAAATCATAGGTGCTGGAGAGTTAATCTAAGCTAACATATGCATCACCTTCCAAAAAATAAAGAAACTTGATAATTAAAAAGAGAAATTCAAAGATGATGATTTAAAAGCCACAACATTGTAAAACCAAATGATTGTGACCGTTAACAGAAGAATAGTAAACAAATTACAACTCAAATGTAGGAAACCTGACATTAAGCTGACGAAAAAGTCAATGTCCTGCATTCTCAGTCAAAACCCATGTACATGGGAAAGATCGATCCAATAAGGATACTCCCAGGTCTAACGGCAAATGTGAAAACAATCAAATATTCAAGTACACAGGAAATGGATAAAGTTCCCATACAAAAGTTGTTCTCATCACTGAGGAACTAAAAGACACAATACCCCCACATTCAAACAAGACTGCAAGGGGGTATAACTCCAGTGTACTTTTGAATCAGGCACTTTGCCTTGTAATGATTCCTCTTTACTGAATCAGGCACTTTGCTTTGTCATGATTCCTCTTTACTACATAAAAGCAGATATACTGAACCAGCTACTTCAGGTTACTTGCAGTGAAAACAGTTTGCAGACCACACCAAAAAGTACCCAACACTTTGTCAAATGTATTTTGTGTTTTGTGGCTTCCTAGCTGTTCCAATGAATGCTTCAGTGAAGAAACTGAGGCTCGTGCATATTCTAGTGCATCAATTTTCAACAATGCAGTCACAGAAAATTCTCCCTAGATAGGAATTCACTCTAAGTGCTGATGAAGATTTTATTCTTATTTTTTATTTTTTATTTTTTGGTTGTGTTGGTTTGAGGGAGAGCTGAATAAGGACAATATGCAGGGTCAGTATGGTAGTTATTTGACTTCACAGATAAACTTGGGGACTATTGCCTCCTTGAACATAAGACATTTCTTTTCAAAATTAGATATATTTTCAAATTAAACTAAGTTGTCATTGTTTAGGAATAGTTTAAAGAGGAAAATAGGAAATCCCATTTGAAGATTAGTTGAGCCTTCAACTTGCTTTAAGTCAATTTTTAGATGTGAAACTTGTGCATCTAAAAAGACTTGATATAGCCTAATGCAATGTCTAAAGGTACTATATTTGAAGTCTAAATTCAAAGAATTGCAATCACTAATTCGAATCGTAAAACCCACGTTTAAACATTTGGCGGTGCAAATAGACATTGGAAGTTCAATCTGGTGGCCAAAATAATCTCTCTTCGGCACCATCTTTATCCTGACTGTGGTCTCAATTTAAAAATTTCTGCCACCATTTGAAGGTCTTCTTGCCTTTAGGTCATGTTTTCCGATTTCTGGGTCTTGGGTAGCAGCATTCAACAACCACAAAGACAACAGGAGAAAATGGGTAAAAGCAAATCATCATTTTGTGAAGATCAATTTCTTATAGTCACCTCCTTACAAACAAACAAACAAACAAACAAAAGCTAAGCCTCAGTTCCAAGAAACTTGAGGTCACCTCCTCATGGAATCAAAATATGCATATTACTTCCCAGCTCTAAAATCATCTCAATCAAGTAAAAAGTATGGTTTCTCTAGGAGTTGGAAGCAGTTGATTATGTGACTTTGAAAACAAAATCTGAACCATTCCTTTTGTTGAAAATCTTGCAAAATAGGCAGAAATCAACCATCTCTAACAATTGCATCTAACTTTTCAAAAACACAGTTGGGTTGGAAGAAACAATAAGAATTCTACAACCAATGATTCAGGTCAGGTCAGAAATTATAGATGAAGGTTTTATAGCATATGATATCAAATATTACCAAAACAGCTTTATCCCCTCAGTACTGTAGCACTCCGCCAGTTATATTCAGATTTTTTCTGCCTTCGCTTATGCTAGAAGATGTTATACAAAGGGTTTAATTAAATTCTTCTTTAACATGAAGATAGGGTGTGAAAACCTTTACAAGGCCTATTAACTAGAAGAAAACAAAGCTCGGCCTCAGGGCAATAATTTTCCCAAGACGGCTAAAAGCTTGACCTTGAAAGCTTTACCAAGCCACTAAATAGGAGTTTGATGGCTGAAAAGTTAAAGGTAGAAGTATTAGCACTTAGTTTTGGATATTATTTAGCTTGGATAAGCAAGGTTTAATCCTTATGCCAATACAACTACTAATGGTTCATACGGAGGTCAACACATGGTCCATCATTACTGATGATATGTCACATCTAATACCCGAATAATTGGTCAAAAGACTTCTTCAACAAAACTGACTTATCTATCTATATGTCTATCTATATACACAAGGAAGGACTGCCTGAAGCAAACACAACTAATGCCTCATAAAAGTGTCTCTTTGATCAACAGAATGCAAACTGGAAAATGAGTATATGAACTGGTACAAAGAACTTCCAAAATGAATCTTTTGCTCTCATACTTTCCTATAAAGATAAAGTAACCAGGTAGTGATTAATTGTAGATCAGAAAATATACAAAACATATCGGAAAAAAGTGCATGTTTGAGAGAAATTTTGACATCCTTCCACTTTCTCTTCTAGCCAAGAAAGAGAAGCTGACGGATTTTCTCCTTTATCCTTCACTCCTTTTCCCCTTCATAAAAGGATTGTCCTTTATTCTTCACTCCTTGGAAGTTTATCGGGCATATCTTTGTTTTGCGCTTCCAAACAACACAGGGCGAGATAAAAGGAGAAACATAATTCTAAATACTAATGCCATGATCCCAAACAAAGAGCTATCCTTTGCCGAATGTTAATGTGCCGGCTAATGACAGAAACTTGTGTAACCCTTTCCTCCGGGGATACTGATACCTCTGAATTCCCATATATTTTAACTATCATATTGGTTACCCTTAACTGAGACAATTTTGGCTTACCAACAGTAATGAAGTATAGAACCATATACAGGAGAAAAAGTATATAAAAGAATCACTTCAATCACTCAACAAGTATAATTTCAAAAAGAAATATCAGTTACAAGTCTGATAGTTCCCCAAAATCAATTTTAGCAAAGCAAAACCTTCAGAGATCCATTCCATAGGCAATAATCCAAGAAATCTATTCCACCTAATATATTTTCATGGTTCCAAAAAATACTGCTACAATAGATTAAAAATAGTAGCCAGAGAGCATCAAGAAATACCACTGCATGTCAATGACTCATAAGAACAAACAATACCTTTGATAGGCTCTAATGGGGCTTTTGGTGGACCAGGGCGTACAGGCTGAGCACCAAAAGCCTGAGCATAAGTTTCATCAAATTCCTCAAACACTGCCTTCCTAAAAGCAAAAACCATAGCCTTGTTCTGTATGAAATTAATATTCCCTATCTCATCAATCATATTCATAGGCCTTAAAGCTAACTGCTTCACAAAATCAAGTATTGCCCCAGGCTGAAAATTATCCCTTGCCTTCTTGATCTGGCTAGCAGAATAGATTCCTGCTTCATATGCAACCACATCCACAGCAAAGTAACCCTCTACATTTGTAGGCCGAAAATTGTATGGATTCCTACATCTACAAACCAAAGCCATGCTACTTCTCCGGTTCACCTCATCAACAGCCTCCTCAACTGCCTTCAAAAATGCCCGCGAAGTTGTCTGCCTGGACTTCTCAGCGAAATTTGGCTCAAAGGGTATAAGCTCCGCTGGGTCAAACCACCCATAACTGCTATCACCAAAAAATGCCACCAAAACATGGGCCTCCCTCTTAGTCCTCCGAACAGAGGAAGAAGCAAAGGCCTCGTTGTATATATGCCCAGGCCACCATGGATGTGATTTCACTTTTCCCCAAACCATGTCTCCAATCTCATAGCCGTACCCCACAGCTCCACTCTTTCCATTTGCTGCAAATAAATCAAACATAGAAAGCATTGAATCATAGTCCACCACATTTCCCTTTTTGTGAGGCTCTTTCTTATCAAATTGACCATTCTGAGCATCAATATCGTTATCAACTGCCTTTGAAGCAACCTCAACTTTCCCCTTTTCATTAGATACTAAATCAAGTTTCTTCTCACTCTCCAAGTCACTAAACCCATTCTTATTCACAGTTATAGATTTTTCATCTTCACTTTTGATCTCACAAACCCTAAATTCGTTAGCTTCATCAACACCTTGCGAAACCCTAGCCTCCTCAGAACCTCTAAAATCAACAACTAAACTAACATCACCATCAGAAACCCGAGCATTTTCATCAACATGCATGGAAACCCCAGATACCTCCTCTCTTCCAGAAGCAACAGAATCAGCGTTCAAATTGAAGCTCACCTTTTCATCACCAGAAAAACCAAACCCAGGTTGGTCAAAGGTTTGTACATCCCCTGCATCGCCTTTTCGATCTGATTCCAAATCCACGTTGCTGTCCATCATCGAGAAGCGACTGGCTAAGCAAAACCAACCATCCAAATGCAAAGAAATGAATTTCTCTTCATGCAGAGGAACCAATCGAGGGCATTGAAGACCAATTGTTTGTAATCTTTCTGAAAAGTAAGTCAAAAATCAGGAAATTGATGAGGAAATTTTGGGATTATCTTCTGAATTTTCAAAACCCTAGAGAGCGAGAAAGAGCGCAGCGGTGGGCGAGCTGTGTAATCATTTTGAGAGAGAAGGAGCAACGGAGTAGGAGTGGGACTGAAAAAAAAAAAAAAAATAAAGTAAAGGTTCCCTGTTTCCTTTAACACTTTGTGACCTGCCAAAATTAAAGGAACTGCCACGACATACGTGTGAGCTGACGATCCAGGGGATAAAAATGAAGAAAAACATTACTAATAAAAAATTAGAATTTATTTTTTATTATTTCACTTTTATAAAAGATGAAAATGTACAGTAAAAGTAGATTTTTTTTTTTAAATTATGATCATAATAAAATTCTATCTTAAATATTTGATTTAAAATCTTTATTATTATTAGAACGTGACTTGAACGATGTGCTAGTAAATTAAATAAAAATTTGAAAACTCTCCAGTTGTTATGAATATCTTAAAATTATTGAAAACTCCATTAATTAGTGGAGGCTCTACTAATTATGGATTTATGTGAATTATTAGAGAAGATTTTTATGGATGTCCACCATTTAGTGGAGACACTCCTAATTAAGATTAGTGGAAGATGATGTATGCCATGATGTATTCCACTAATTAGAGCTCTATAAATAGAGATATTCTCTAAGCTTGTAATACACCATTATTTTGTGAAAGAAAGATTAGAGAAAATTGTGAGAGAAAAGAAAGAGAGAAATTCTTGTGCAAAAAATAGTTAGAGTTTTACTAGTATGCAGTGTGTAGATTTTATTCTAACACTACCTAAATTTTATAACACGTTATCAGCACGAGTCTCTACCGTTACAAAAGTCAGAAGACTAAGCACGAGTTTCTGCCGTTACCAAAGCCAGAAGACAGGTACGCATTTATTGATCTCTATGGCTAACCTCGCTAAACTCGAATTTGTAGCCCTTGATATTTCTGAAAAAAATTATATGTCATGGGTTCTCGATGTAGAAATACATTTAAATGCTGAAGGCCTTAGTGAAACTATTCAAGCAAATAATAGTGCATCTGCACAACACAAAGCTAAAGTTTTTATTTTTATTCGTCGTCATCTCGATGAAAATTTGAAAATGGAATATCTTACCGAAAAAAATCCATATGTCCTGTGGGTAAATTTAAAAGAAAGATTTGACCACCTGAAGATGGTCGTACTACCCACTGCACGGTATGAATGGTTGCACCTGAGGTTGCAAAAGTTTAAAACCGTGAATGAATATAGCTTCGCAATGTATAAAATTACATCTCAGTTAAAATTATGCGGAGAAAAAGTGATTGATGAAGATATGTTGGAGAAAATATTTTCCACCTTTCATGCCTAGAAGATTGTCTTGCAGCAATAATATCGAGAAAAATGGTATACAAAATTTACAGATTTAATTACTGCCCTCCTCATTGCAAAGAAAAATAATGAGTTATTATTGAGAAATCATAAAGCCAGACCAACTGGCTCAACAGCACTCTCAGAAGTGAATGCTGTTGGCTCCAGCAGAAGCCATCGTTATAGTCATGGCCGTGGTCGTGGTTATGGTCGTAGACACGCTCGATATTTCCCTTATCACAATCATAATCAAATTGTGAGAAATACTGGCCACCTGAAGTGGAACAGAAAAGATCATAAGGGAAAAGAAAAAGAAATTAAAGAAAAACATGAAGATATATGTTATAGATGTGGCATGAAAGGTCATAAGTCACGAAACTGTCGTACAGCTAAGCATTTAGTTGAATTGTATCAAGCTTCATTGAAAAATAAAAATGTGGAAGCAAATTTTTCTCAACATCCAATAAATGATGCTGAGAATAATGATATTGATCCTAAAGATCTTAATATCAATATTACCTATATGGATGTATCGGATTTTTTTTGAATACCCAGACGGTAGGATAGACCATTTAATTGGTAATGGCAGTGTCCAGAAGAACTAAAGCCTCACCCTAATATTTTTGTATTTTCATTTTCATTCTATTCTAATAATATTTACGTTTGCATATATATATTTTTGTTCAAATGGCTGTTGTTAATGATGATGTATGCATTATTAATAGTGGAACTACATACACCATACTAAAAAATGAGAAATATTTTTCTGATTTCAAAATGGGAAAAATAAATATTTATACGATAAACGGTAGTGCAAATGTGATTGAGGGTTCCGGAAGAGCTAGTATATTGTTGCCTAAATGAACAACAATTATTATTGATAAGGCACTATTTTCCTCAAAATCCAGAAGAAATTTATTGAGTTTTAAAGATATTTGCAGAAATGGGTATCATGTTGAAACAAATGAGGAAAATGAGATTGAGCATCTTTATATTACTCAAATGCATTTGGGTAAGAAATTTGTATTAGAAAAATTACCGTATTTTTCTACTGGCCTATATTTTATAAAAATACGTATAATTGAAATTCATCATCTAATAAACCAGAAGTTTACGGATCCTATTATTTTTAACATTTGGCATGACCGGTTGGGTCATCCGGGATCTACCATAATGAGAAGAATTATTGAGAATACACATGGTCATCCTTTAAAAAAATAAAAGGTTATTGACATTAGAAAAATTCGCATGTACTGCATGTTCCCTAGGAAAATTAATTGTTAAACCATCACCAGTAAAAGTAGGAGTTGAAAGTCCTACATTTCTCGAACGGATTCACGGAGATATTTGTGGACCTATTGATCCACCATGTAAACCGTTCAAATATTTTATGGTCTTAATTGATGCATCATCCTGATGGTCACATGTATGTTTATTATCTACTCGCAACCTGGCGTTTGCGAGATTACTTGCTCAAATAATTAAATTACGAGCACAATTTCTTGACTATCATATTAAAAATATCTGTTTGGATAATGCTGGTGAATTTTCATCACATACTTTTGATGCATATTGCATATCAATTAGGATTAATGTTGAATATCCTGTAACTCATGTTCACACACAAAATGGTCTTGCTGAATCTTTGATTAAACCATTACAATTAATTGTTAGACCATTATTAATGAAAACAAATCTCCCAACATCTGCTTGGGGACATGCTATTTTACATGCTGCAGCACTTGTACGCATAAGACCAGCTAGTTATTATAAATTCTCTCATTTGCAATTGGTTTTTGGGTCAGAACCAAATATTGCTCATTTAAGAATTTTTGGGTGTGCTGTATATATTCCAATTGCACCAAACCAATGTACAAAGATGGGTCTTCAAAGAAGAAATGGGATATACGTTGAATATGATTCTCCCTCTATTATCAGGTATGTTGAACCCCTGACAGGAGATGTATTCACAGCAAGATTTGTTAATTATCATTTTGATGAATCATTATTCCCTAAATTAGGGGGAGAACCAAAACAGTATAAAAATGATCTTGCTTGGACAACATTATTAAATTATCTTGATCCGCGTACAAGCGTATGTGAACTTGAAGTTCAAAAGATAATTCATTTGCAAAGCATTGCAAATCAAATGTCAGACGCTTTTGTTGACTCCAGAAGAGTTACAAAATCGTATATTCCAGCTATAAATACTCCTATTCGAATTGAAGTTCCAGCAGAACAAAATATTATACCTATAGCTGCTGAGTCAAAAAAAAGTCAGAAGAGTGGCCGACCTCTTGGTTCTAAAGATAAAAATCCTCGAAAGAAAAGAGGATTAAATAATCTAGAAGATCATATTGAAGAAAAGAATAATAAAGACCAAGAGAGAACTGATGATAAAGAACCAGAAGTTGATGAAAGTAACACTGAAATTTCTATCAATTATACCACTTCCGGTAGAAATTAAAATCGAATAGAAATTGTTATTGATAATATATTTGCATACAATATATCTCTTGATGTTACACAGGATAATGATGATCTTAAACCAATATCAGTTGATGAATGTCGGCATAAAAAAGATTGGCTGCAATGGAAAGATGCGATTCAATCGGAGTTAAATGCACTAACAAAGCGTGAAGTCTTCGGACCTGCAGTCCGAACACCAGAAGGTGTAAAACCTGTTGGTTACAAATGGATATTTGTGCGAAAGCGCAATGAAAAGAGTGAAATCGTTCGATATAAAGCGTGATTAGTAGCCAAAGATTTTTCACAAAGACCAGGTATTGATTATGATGAAACTTATTCTTCTATTGTTGATGCTATTACACTCCGATATCTTATCAGTTTGGCAGTACATAAAAAGATAGATATGCACCTATTAGATGTTGTCACTACTTACTTGTATGGAAATTTAGAAAATAATGTTTATATGAAAATCCCCGAAGGATTTCATATGCCTGAAGCATATAAACATTATCCTCGTGAAAATTACTCCATCAAGTTGCAGAAATCATTATATGGCCTGAAGCAATTTGGGCGCATGTGGTTCACACGCCTTAGTGAATATTTATTGAAAGCGGGATTTAAAAATGACCAGGTATGTCCATATATATTTATTAAGAAATCTGGTTCTAAATTCGTGATATTAGCTATATATGTTGATGATATTAATCTTATTGGAACTCCTGAAGAGCTCTAAGAAACAATTGATTATTTAAAAAGAGAATTCGAAATCAAGGATTTTGGTAAAACAAAATTTTGCCTTTATTTACAAATTGAACATTTGGAAAGTGGAACATTTATTCATCAATCAACATATACAGCAAAAGTGCTAAAAAGATTTTACATGGACAAAGCACATCCATTGAGTATTCCAATGATCGTCCGATCATTAAATGTGGATAAAGATCCTTTCCGACCTCAAGAAAATGATGAAATACTCATTGGTCCTGAAGTACCATATCTCAGTACAATTGGTGCATTGATGTATCTTACTAATAATACACGACCTGATATTACTTTTACTACCAATTTATTAACAAGATTCAATTCTTCACCAACACGACGACATTGGAATGAAATTAAACAAGTCATTCGATATCTCCAAGGTACAATTGATCTCAGATTATTTTATTCAAATAAAACCAGCCCAACATTGATTGGTTATGCATATGCTGGTTATTTATCTGATCCACATAAAGCACATTCTCAAACGGGCTATCTATTTACATGTGGAAATACTGCTATATCATGGCGTTCTACAAAACAATCTATAGAAGCTACTTCTTTAAATCATACTGAAATTATAGCCATTCATGAAGTAAGTCGAGAATGTGTATGACTAAGATCCATGATTCATTATATCCAAGAAAGTTGTGGATTATCATCGATCAAAGATATTCCAACTCCTCTTTACGAAGATAATGCAACTTGCATAGCTCAATTACGAGGAGGATATATTAAAGGAGATCGGACAAAACATATTTCACCAAAATTCTTCTTTACTCATGAACTCCAGAAGAAAGGTGAAATTGATGTGTTACAAATTCGGTCATGTGACAACCTCGCAGATATTTTCACGAAGACTTTAACGACTGCAACATTTGAGAAGTTGAGATATAAAATCGGTATGCGTCGGTTTAAAGATTTAAAGGAATTATCTCATCAGGGGGAGTAATAAATAAACATATAGAATAGTGTACTCTTTTTCCTTCACTAGATTTTTTTTCCACTGGATTTTTATCTAGTAAGGTTTTAACGAGGCATATTCTTTATGTAATGGATGGACATCCAAGGGGGAGTGTTATGAATATCTTAAAATTATTGGAAGCTCCATTAATTAGTGGAGGCTCCACTAATTATGGATTTATGTGAATTATTAGAGAAGATTTTTATGGATGTCCACCATTTAGTGGAGACACCACTAATTAAGATTAGTGGAAGATGATGTATGTTATGATGTATTCCACTAATTAGAGCTCTATAAATAGAGTTATTCTCTAAGTTTGTAATACACCATTATTTTGTGAAAGAAAGATTAGTGAAAGAAAGATTAGAGAAAATTGTGAGAGAAAAGAAAGAGATAAATTCTTATGCAAAGAATAGTTAGAATTTTATTAGTGTGTAGTGTGTAGATTTTATTCTAACACTATCCAAATTTTATAACACCAATAACTTAGTTTAATGTGTTTTTCCTCTTAATATTGCACTAGGGTTAATTTAGTAAATTTTTTATACTTTTATATGTTTGATAATCGAATGTTTAAAATTTTAATTTTCATAATTAAATATCTAATATTTGATAAAAGTTTAAATTAAGTACTTCATTGTCAAAATTAAAAGTTTGAGTACAGAAAATAAAAAATAAAATAAGATTTAAAAATAAAACATTAAGAAGACAAGCTTGTTGAATATAAGATTTTGAAAGTATTATTAGTTTAATCCTCCTGTACTTTCGTATATTTGACAATTGAATACTCAAATTTTTAATTTTGACAATTAAGTATTTTTAAATACTCAATTATTAAAATTAAAAGTTTAGATATCAAATTATCAAACATATAAAAATACAATAAATTTACTGAAAATAACTACATTATTTATTCAAAAATTTAAACTAAATTTGCCTCTAATGCTTTGTTCACATTTTCAAAGTAATTAAAAGAATTTTTTAAATGATAATATTAGTTTGATCCTCATCTTATTCATCAATTTTGGATAATTTATTATTCATTGTAAACTTGTTTAAATAATAATTTACTATTATTTATATTTAAATTTATTTTTATTTTGAGAGGTCAAAAAATAAATATAAAATTTTCTAAAACACACATAATTACTCAAGTTTTACAATTAATCTAGTCCATTTAAGAAACACAAATTTCACTAAATCATAGTCCTACGAATAACATTTTTAATTAATAAAAATAAGATAATAACTTAGTTAAGTTAAATATTCTCATCAATATACCAAATTAAAATGAGACATTAAAAATCGAATGAAACGAATATGAAGTAATAAAAATTATATTTTAATTGCAACAAATCAAGAAGGACACCTGCAGAATACATAAAATGACAAATACAAGTTCAATATACATGATTAGATGACTTAGCAACTGATTTACTAAATAAAAAGAGACAAAGGGACTTTACTAAGTTTATCTTGAACCATAAATTGTGCTAATAGTCCTAATTTAGTTTATATTAATATGATAGAAGAATCATTGTTATCATTTTGCTTTCATGTTTGTCTGTTATGGTTAAGGATTTATTTTCCAAGAATCAAGATAAAGTTCATGAATGTAATTTGGGTTTAAGGATCTCACATCCTCCTGAAGTGCAAAAGATTAAAAAAAAAAAACTTTGAAAAAAAAACACAATGATGGCCCAAAAACAGTAGCAAGTAAATGGTATTTATGAAAAGCGAGCAGATTTTCACTGTGATTCCATGATTTAACATAATAATGAACAAAAATAACAAGCAAAGGTATTCATTTTATAGTATTGATATTTCAGCATCCCTGACAATGAATAGATCTCTACAATTACAAAATTCCTTTTCTTGAAATACAAGTTTCTAGTAGAAGAGTACAAAACAAATGTACGGCATCGTCAACAAGATATAATTACAGAGCTAAAATACCAGCTTGTATTGATTGAAGATCTCACTATGTTACCTGACAGTCGTGGTAAAAAAAAGGGTAAATATATTTCTTATTTGATCTTTCAAAAGAACAGGATTAAGAATAATAAGAAGAAGCTCAAATAAACTTGGGTTTCTAGGCCCAGTAATCGCTATGAATTGAATTACTGTCAAGTTTATGCATCATCTGTCCTTTGGTTCGGAGGGGTTCCAGCAAGCCACCCCCAGACACCGCCTGAGCTCTGTCGTTTTGCACTTAAGGCAGCTTGTTCAGAAGCAGCCTTTTGCCGCTGCAGAAGTTCTAGTTCTTTTTGCAAGGTCTCCATGGTTTGTAACTTCTGTCGCAGCTCTGCAACATCAACCTGCCAATTGGACAAAACTAATTAACAAACAACCTTCTGCTTCGAGCCGGGAAAAAAATTAACAGGGCACATCATTTGCTTCAATAGGGTAGGCTTTCTTTGATCTAACTAGGACGTGAAGAATCATATTTGCTAATATGCTAAAGCCATGAGGATCACGTCTAAGGTCTCAAGTAACTTAGTGATCTTTGAGCTACAAGTCTACCAAATTTTGCATTATTGTGCCAAGATTCGTATATTTCCACAAGATTGTACAGGGAAAACACATCAAATAAACAAATAAAGGCAGGGACTAAATCCACACTCCTAAACTGTAATTGTATTGTGTGGTCATTTCTACCCTTACTCTTCTAATTTCAAACCTTTTTTTTTTTAATTCCTAATCCACACCCTACCAATCTAAATCCACAGCCCTGTATATTAATTAGACAAAAATATTATTTTTCTCTTTTAATTGTAGAATCTTATTTTGTTTTTTTATTTTTAACTTTTAAACAAGATTATATCCTTTGAGTAAATATCAAACTAATCTAAGTACATGAAAATATGGACAAATTAAATTGTTAAAAAAAATAATGAATTGTACAAGAATTAAAATTCATATACTTATTATATATTGAAAGTATTATTTTTCTTTTTCCTCATTTGTCTTTCATATCTTGTGAAACTTATGAAAGCATATGGTAAAAGCATACTGTAAAATGCCATTTGATTAAAAAATATTGATTTATTTATTCTTAAAACTATGTATTGTATTAATAAAGACTATTGAGGAGACACATCAAGAGAAAAAATATAATTAATAGCTGTTCAACTTCCATTAATTATTTGTTATTAAAACAATTAATCTACATACATAAAAAAAAAATAATAATAAAGGCAGTTGATTGGAAGTAAGAATATAGGACACATTTGTCTAATTGATAAATATTAATAGATAGGGATGTTGATACATGTTGGAGGGGTGTGTATTTAGACTCTCCCATAAATAAATAACTCCAAAATCATTTACTTCATTCTAGGTTCAAAATATTGAAACTTAATTCAAAAGCTCACAACAATCATAATACCTCAAGTTTGAAACATCTGGATTGCTCAGCACCAAGTTGACCTCTTACAGATTGAAGCTCCTACAGAGTGTCAATTATAGAAACTTAATTAGCTTCTGCATGCAAAGTCACATTGTAGGAAAGATTAAAATTTAAAAAAAAAAAAAAAAACCTCCTACTTCATAAGTAAAACTCAAAGCACTATTACTTGTTTCAAGAGTCAAATAGCACTTGTAAAATCCCGCCCCCCCCAAAAAAAAAATAAAAAATAAAAAACTTTCACAAGAGTCACAAATTTTATGCAGATAAGAAATCACTGTAAAACCCATGGTAAAAATAAAAGCAACTCCGTTTTTGAGGCAGGTTTGCATATTTTGCTTGACATATGTTGCAGAAGTTGTCAACTGATTGCAATCTCGTGCAAGGATAGAGATGAAGGTAATGTAAAATTTAAGAATAAAGCTCAAGCATAAAAACAACTTTACAAATTTACTGGATACGCAGAAAGGGATGCACTTCCAGAGGTTGATACGTTATCTTTCAGAACTTGGTGCATCACACACCAGCTATTTGAGGAAGTGTAAAGGTAAAAAGTTTTAAAATCCCAAAATAAAACAAAATTTCCAACAATGGCATTCTTTGATGTTTGTTTCTCCTATTGCAGCGATGGCTGCTGATCAATCTAGTCCTTTTATCTATCTAGTTGGTTTCCCAGTACCAGTATAAGAATAATGTTACCATAGCCTTCCCATATCAGCTGAACATGTTATAGTGAATGAAAAGATTTAATTCATGGAGCATAAGAGCAGAAGTATAAAGGACGTATAACATTTATGTTGGCAGAAAAGAAGAGCCATCTATTACAGATGGTATGTAAAAATACAAAACATCTCCATAAAGATATTCCTTTAATGGAAACAAATTTTCGCTGTGTGTGAGAGAGGAGGAAAAAAAAAAAAAACCAATGACCCACAGTATTCATGATACTAATATTTAACAATAAGGAAAATCAAAATGTACTCTATTGTATAGACTTTGATTATGAGAGATTTCTCTCTTGTATAAACTTGATTGATCTTACCCCCCCCAAAAAAAAAAAAAACTTACAAAATAAATTAACAAACTGCAAATCTTCTTTCCCCTTCAGTTTGTTAGATCGAGCCTATAATCCCCACGTAAACATTGCAGTAGAAAGGCAAAATAGAATACCTTGTAAAGGTCTGCGTTGCGAGTGTCGGCGTCTGCCAAATCTTGCTTCAGTTGCAGGCTTTGAAGTTTCTCCTTGCTAAGAGATAATTCTATTTCATCCTTCTCCTCCTTAATAGAAGCAATAAGGCGTTCGCTGGTTTCTTCAACTTCATTTACCTAGGTCACATTCAAGAAAAATGAATTTTTAAATCTCAAGTAAAAGGACATTTCCACCCCTACCTCAATCTCAATGCCTGCCAAAAGCAATCCCTATTCATCAAATCATACACGATGGTTATTTGGAAAGAGAAATATTGCATGTAACACCAACAAGAGTAAGGAATTACTTGACGTCATAAATTCCTGAAGAACCACTAAACATTGCTTAATTGAAGGAAAAGATAATGCAAAGAACCAAGAGATTCAAAAATTTCCCTTTAACAGAGACAATGAAGAGCTCATGGTTTGGCTTCTTAGTTAGCATGTCTTACATATCACTGCATTTTAACTTACAGAAGAACCAACTTGACTTAGTTATTCTTAGGCAACATTAAAGTCAAACCAAGTTAAAGACAGATCAAGTCTCACAAACACCACAGCTGAAAGCTTTCTTTTAATCTGTCTTTGAATTTATATCATGGATAATGTGGTTGAATTATGTAAATTAGCTTCTGAATACATTATAACATAGATGGTTTATCCAGTGTAGTTCTGTAACTGTCGATCTTGTATGTAATGGCAGGGGAGTGAGTGCTTTCTTTTGCTTGGCCCTAACCTTTTCCCATGCTTTCAGTTGCATTCAAATTTTCTAACGACTTTTAAACCTACTCTGAAGTAAGGTTAAACCAACATGTTTGCCAAGTAAAAAATATTCCAGCAGTCCAGATGTCTTTTGGAAGATCAACAAAAATAATCTTTTATGTAACAATATCCACTATGGCTGGCAAAGTCTCAACCAAGGTTCTTGTGCTTGATTAAGTGCAAAGAATCCTTATAACTTGGTTACGAGCAATGATTAAGCAGTTAGGCAGAAAAACATAATTCCTATCCTCATACTGGATAACAAATGCTAATGTCCAATGTATAAACTGCCAAGAACTGCAGAGAAACTTCCATTTCGTGAAGTAATAGTATCTAACACAATTTTCTTAAACTGGAGAAATATTTCACGTTCTTGATGTCAGCGTACGTAATTTACACAACTGAATTCAAGCAAAAAAGGATAACTGATATTTCATTCCAGATATCATGCATCCGTCTTCTTTACATGTTTAAAATTTTATACCATGCATAATCATAGTCTAATACTAAAACCAGATGTGTTCTTAAGCAGTTATGCTGTGGCACATAGAAGGTTAAATTGAGGTTAGTTTGTTCACTACTCATTATGATACTCAATTTTGGTTTTACTTTAAGAAGAAATTATTCAATTTTCAAATCTTTTCATAAATTAATTTCAGATTAGATTTCATCTTAATAAGACAAACCAACAATGGCAGAGTGCCACCACAACAATGGCAGACTCGAGTTCATTATGATGACTTTTGAAAAGTCATCAAGAAATGTAAAGTTACCACTGGCTCTGAATCTAATATGTTCTCCCTTGTTTTCCCTTCTTGCCCAGTTTCAAACTCAGACTCTATATCTCTGGTGGCATTTGTTAAATTCTGCACAGCAGACACACTGTCGGGCACTTGAGTCTCCATCATCTTTGACTGCAAGGTTGATTTATGGCTTGGTTTTAGGACATTGACCTGCATGTGGCACAAAAACCAAAGTAATGAAAAGAACAAGCTAAATGTTCTGAAAGCAAAAGAAAAATGGCAAGAAAATATCCAACCTCATTGCTGTACCGCCCATTATATCCTCCAAAGGAAACAAGAATATCTTCACCATTGTAAGAACTCAAGACCAAACTCAAGCCCTGTAAGATGAGAAAATTTATTTGCATTTCAAATTTCAGAGTTGAGTGGCAATTCCAGAGCTTGAGAAAATTGATGGCTATATTCTTTCAAAAAAGTAAACTAAACTAGGACATATTTCAAAATCAAACATTCTTTCATCCACATCCCCGAACCTAAACAAAATTAACAAAACAGATCATATGGTCAATGACAAATGAGAACAGCACATCGAATATGCACATGAGCATATTTATTAAGTGCTGCCAACTCAGAAGACACAAAGTTAGTTCTAGGACTCCTGGTTAAGAGCTTAAAAGTAAATTTGAGGTCAATCAAACATTTTTCACAAAATGCTTTAAATTAGCATGAAGAAAGAACAGTTGCTAAACCCAGGTATACAAGCAAAGGCTCATTGTAGGAAGGGATATTCACTAATCCATAAATATTTGAATAACATAATAATATTTGATCCAGTAGACATGTTTATGAATATAATACTAACCCAAAAAAAGGAACAGAGTTTGCAAAAACTGTTGAACCTAAATATTATGCTTATTATATTGATCTGTCAGGAGATTCTGAGCTTCATCTTAAATAATAATCAGTAACTCTGGGCAACCTTCTCATAAAACATTAATACCAAATTTTCTCAACCCACACTAAATTTACCACTGTTTATTTCAAACCATCATCTGAGAAAGAAAATTACTAGAACATTCATTCATATTTTTTACCACTAATCCCATACCAAAGCAACATAGAGCATTGCAATTATGGTTTCAAGTTAGTTACTTGATATCATCCATGAAAGTCAAACAACTGGATCATGTTGCCATGTTGACAGTTACACCTATGAAGCCATAAGTATCTCAAAAATTTTAACAAGTTTAGAATCAGAAAAGAGAAAGACTAGAAAGTGTTCCTCTAACATATATGCTTGGTAAATGTTGGTCAACTGACATTCTGGAACATGCTAATGTCTATCTTCTCTTCACTGCTAGTGTATCAAGATTAATGAAAAAGCAAGAAACCAGGGCTTCAGTTCCCTTTATACAGCTTTTCACTTTCGTAATGTTTATAATGGAGTATAGTAATGTCTTTGTACAATTGACGTATTAACTCGTGGATATATAATTCAATATACTTTAACTAGTATACCTATCTACGTACTTAAACATGTTTAACATATATACATACATCTGATGCCTAAATATTACAAGAACAATTGAAGATTGGGATATTCTAGAAACGAAACCTGTTAGTAATTAGTAGGGGCAAAATATGGTATATATTTAACAGTGAGGGATAAGATTAACATATTTACCACACAGAGAGAGAGAGAGAGAGCGAAACAAATGTGCATGTGCAAAGTAACTTAGTGGAAGTAAACTTTAGATTGTGCAAGGTACCTCACTGGCAAGAGGAACACGTCCTTGAACAGTTGTTACAACTGACCAGACCAATGTAGACATATTGAGGACGACAGTTTGAGAAACCCCTGCGAGATATTAAGAAAGTCAGGATTATAGAAAATGTGATTAGTAATGTGACTGTAGTAAGAAGCAATTTGACCAAACAGTCCCCTTTGAAAACATAATACCTGATGACTGGGATTCCCATATATAGCATACATTAGAATTTCACTTTCAGATTTTTATCATAGCTGAATAAGATAAATTATCTTGTGGACTAGCCAATCTCTTCATGTCCTACTTGATTCAGGGAGAGTAGCTGGACAAATTACAAAAGTATTAAACTAATGGGGAAAAAAAGGACTACATAGTTCCTTATCTAATGTACGCGATTTGAAAGAGCACAGAGGAAGACTTTGTGATGGGTTCATATTGTAATTCATAAGATTTATTATCCATTGTTGGGTATGTTAAACATTTGACCTAAGGTAGTACTCCCAATAGAACATTTGATTGGTTTACCAGTAGAGCTTTTACTTATTTGTTTATATTATACTTTTTGCATGTAGGGAGACAATAGTAAAACTGCGTTTAGCTCTCTTCTTGTTTAACAATTGTATGCATTGGAAGTTGAGGGAATAACGCCTTAATACTTATCCAAAAAAAGAACGTCATCAAAATGACATCACTTCTAAGACCAGGAGTTCAGCACTAAAGCTAATCAAGCAGAAGTTAATTCTCCAAGATTTCTTTTTCAATAAGTAAATACATTGCTATCAACCAAAATGAAAAAGGTACTTCACAGCCTTTCATTCGATCTAACGCAGGTACAAAAGGTACAAATCATTTGCACGGGACATAAGGCAATCAATCAAGAGAAAAACTCATGACTAATAAAAGGTCTTTAAAGCACTGTTGGGTGCTACATTAGTCACAGGAATTTAATTTAAAGAATTCCATATGGAGCAACTAAAATAAAAATATTTGAGCAACCATATAAGAAGACAGTTCTGTGATAATCCCAGAATTTCAAGCGTAGCAGTCAAACAGAACTAAGGATAAAAGACACTGCTTCTCTATCCTTCTCCAATTCTGTGTTCCCTCTGCCCCTAGCTCATTTTTCTGACTCTCCTACCTTCCACCAATTCTCCCTCTCTATCTTACTGGACTTTAAGCATTAAAATATAATGTGAAGGAAGAGCAAGAGTTTACAATAGCATCTGCTGTTTTTGGGGACGCATAATTTATAGATTTACAAAAACATTGAATGGCTGCAGAGATGTAGTTTTTATTATACTTTCTTTAGGATGCCTCTTCCTCTTTCTTGCATTGCTGTTTTTATCAGCAAAGTTTATTCTTTTCTTTTATCCAAAAAAGAGGAGTTTTTTTTTTGTTTTGGTTGTTTTGGGAGGGGGGAGGTTTGATCTTAGAGAAAATTAAAATAGAGAAGCAAAAAGATAAGAGCACCATTTATCACATGCTTTGGAATGTTTTAACCTAGTTTTGTCATTTGATTTCAGCGCAAACATCTTAATACAGATATTATCATAGTGGAACTCTGCGTCATCAGCAGCTTACCACTCTTATTGTCGCCACCTCCAACAATAAACCAGTTCTCTCCAACTGCAGCACCTGCATGGCCAGCCCGGGGACTTGGAATTTCACCCTGTTGTGTGGGTCTTGACCATTCCATCTGCAAGAAGAAAATATACACATATATAAATGATAACTCAATCAGATAGTGATAAACTAAAATATCATATTTCTCACCGTTTGCAGATCAAGGACATGCAAATCATTGAAGCAGGTAGCATGTGAACCTCCACCAAAGATAAGCAGATATCGTTCTGCATGCACAGCGGCGGCATGATCAGACCTTGGAGAAGGAGGAGCCCCCCTACAAAAGAACAGAACTTATATTTTAAAAATTTTTATTCAGTCATAATTAGAAGAGAAGTTAAACAGCACAATTCAAATTATTCAAAATTTTGTAGATGCACCAGATTCATGAATATTGTCTGAAAAACTTTTTAAATGCAAAGAACATCATACAGTGTATCTATTTCATCCCAGGTCATTGTCTCCAAGTCCAGAATGTGCAGGTCATTTAAAAGAGAGCGCTTTGCATCCTCTCCACCACAGATAACCAAACTTGACCCCACCAGCGTAACTGATTGGCCCCCACGAGAAACCTGCAAGGCCATAACACTCTCTCAGGACAAAGAAATCATTCTCATAAAACCCCCAAAAAATATTAATATTTGTTCTTTTAAATCCTATAAAATAAGCAATCACTTACAAGCATATGTTAGAATCAAATCCAACAGCTCAAAAAAAGAGAAAAATAGAACCAACTCAGACTTCAAGATTGAGGTATTGGTGAATATAAAAGGATTATTAATTCAAACTGACTATATAACATTTGATTTTTAAAGATTCTGAAATATGTAGAGATCTCATGGAATTTGTAGGAGTACTAACATATAGCCCCTAATCTTTTATGTCCTTCCCCTACTTTTCCAATTGATACTGAATAAACTTTCAAGAGGGCCTTGAATACATGCTATGACAAGAGGCAAGACATCCTCCATGTTGACGCATGCTGATTGGGTCTAATCAGATGGAGAAACCACAAGAAAATTTCAGGAGAGGTTGAAGTAAGCTAGCGCACCACAGGAGAAAAAGTGGGTTTTTTTTTTTTTGGCCAGGGGAGGGGGGGGGGGGACAAGTGGACCCTATCAGCCTTTTTAAATTTTCTAATTTTCTGTTTTAATCTTAGTCTGCTTCTCTTATTTGCTGTGTTATCTTTGTTGTCATTCACTTTTCTACCTCAATGGTGCTTGTAAAGTAGATGGAATTTAACTTCTATCCTAAGTATTTGGTTAAGAATTGTTTAATAACAGGAGAAATAGGTTTACTTTCCAATGAACAGGAGAATTTGATGTGAAGCTCAGCATTTTTCCATTAGAACTAAAAGTTTATTCTCTGAGGTGTTCTGCAATCCTTCAAGGCCTATAATTTCCTCAAAATTAATAATTCACCAGGAGAACAAGCTAGTTGAAAATGTCAAAGGAATGTTACCACAAAAGTAAAGTTCGAGAATGAATGCATTACAAATGGACAAAAGAAGTAAAAGATGACAATGAGGTAATGAATATGTACCGGGGGCTTTCCGTATGTCTTCAAGGTTGACCAACAAGAAGTTTGAAGATCAAACACCTTCACTGCCATCATACATTCACAAGACATTAAGACACCAAAAAAAAAAAAAAAAAAAACTGTGAGTAATTCTCCAAGGAACCTTCTATTACTTCCGTCTTCTATAGCAAGGAAGACAAGTAAATAACCAAAGAACTCAAAGATCACATATATCAATACATTTAGCTCCAAACACCACAATATACTTGGAATAATTTAATTGCAACGCTGGAAACCCCAAAAAAATTGTGCAAACTTCTGAAATGTAATGGTTAATGTTTACAAGGAAACAGTGAAACAGTTTAAAGAGACTGCAGAGCTGCAATGCAGGGCTATGATATTATTACAAATTTGACTAGAAACCAAGCAAATCACTAATATTGAATAGAGAATTGATTCGGTGGAGTTGGTTAGCACTCTAATCCCCAGATCATAGGTATTCTTGGTTCAAGCCATATATTTACCAACTATATTTGCATTATGTTAGATAGTATTATGAATTTGAACCAATTTGAGTCTGCAACTCTAGATCTTGAGGAGAAAATTAAAACTATGCTCAAATTTTTCATCATGTATTGTATAATTGGCAAAGGTGACGAATTCCATTCCAGTCTTAGACCATACATTGTCCAAGGACAAAATCCAAAAAAGAATAAGAGAAAGAAAGGAATGCTTAAGGTATCAAGAAAAAAAAAATCAATAAACTCCTCTCAACATAGTCAACGTTACAAACATTTAGGGTATAAGTGAATAAGAATTAGTTTGATATCAATTTTGTAAAAATTATTAAATATGTGGGTTAGATGGGGTCCAAAGAAAGAGAATATGAGGTGTTGTGAGTAGATGATAGTTCTCGTAAAACGAAAATCACATAAAATAATAATATATTTGAATTAAAGTGATTTTGGTTTGGGATGAGATTGAAAAATTGCAATCCAAGTAAAGCCTTAGGCTTTCAGGAATTGCAGGACCTCAGCCATGTGTGCAAGTAAACCTGAAAGGCAATTCAGAGGGGAATAATGAAAGTTCAAACATAACTAGTACGAATCTTGAGACCAAGATAACAAAGCTGCCAAAGAGCTACTTTTAGAAAGATTAGCATTTTTCTACAAACAGCCAAGTTGAACCACTATAGGTGGATTGCTGCAATATCCCATGATAAATGTGATCATATAATAAAAGACCAAGTCAATTGACAAAATCTCTAGCTGTATGAATCAAACCTTGCATAGCTTCTGATGGATCCTTTGTATGTCCACCAATTGAAAGAAGCTTATTTCCTTCCCATGCTATCTAAAGAAACAATGCATAACCATGTGGTATCAGCTCAGACAATAGCATACACACGCAAGCAGGAATTGTATTTTCTGTGCCTTCATGCAAGACTTAAACAATACAATGATACTAACCAATGAATGGCCAGCACAGGGAGTTACAGCTTTTGGAGAAGCCTCAGAACTCGCTCTGACTTCAACCTTAGACCATGTCCAACTCTTTAGATCCAATGTCTGCAATATTCCCACCACAAGAGGGAGAAAAGGGGTTTAGACTTCATGTCCGCTTGAAAAGATCATTTTGGAATCTAAAACTTGCAATCCTCAATCAAATTTGTGGGCATATGAAGACTCAACAGGAAATGATGTGAAATTTAAATGCTTGAAAAGAACTTGGAGAATTAAATAGAATCTAATGGAGAAAAAATTGGACATGATTTTTCTTCAAGAAATAGAAGTATCAATGCATAATACCAAATTTTATAAACAGGATCGGAAGACTTGCTTCAATTGAAAATGTTTTGGACACAAACTGTTAAAAAATACAAAAGTATCCAAGAGAAGTGTTCTTCTGATATTCTAGAGATGATAAGATGAACCATGCAAAATGATGCATAGTGAGAATATTCATCGCACCTGGAGATCACTTAGGTAACGCCCATTATGGTTTCCTCCAAATACATACATTTTATCATCAATAACAGCTGCTCCATGCTGTGAATGCATGAAAGATATATTCAGCTCATTCGGGGCAATAAAGAGTAACATCACAAAATTTAGTAAACTACACGACCTCATATCGGGCTTTTGGGCGTGGACCAGAGACTGGAGGGAGAACCCATTGATCATAGACACTAACTGCACCAAAGCCTTCAGACACAGCATCTGAATCTTGAGTTTCTGGTAAATTCCCATTTTCAGCAGGAATTGTTTTGGGCTCAGGAAAGCGGTTACCATTCTCAATAATTGGCTCAACTTTGGCATTATGCTGAACCAAATGAAAGGATGAATGAGAGAGATAGAGAGACGATGAAAGAGGGCAATACCAATGACAAAACTTCATTAAGTGGCATTATTAGATTCAAGGGAAAATGAAAAACATGATTTTAAATTGTGCTGGACAAATGCTTGTCTTGGAGTTATATCTGAAGTTACCAATCAAGATATACAGCCACATTAATCAAATACAGAATTCTCTGCATCCTTGATGAATAGGTCCACCAATCACCATTCACCACTTAGATTCTTCCTCTTTCTACTTCCCCCTTCCACTATGCCACAAGATCACTTCATTCCTGACGTCAGCTGCTTTTTCTTCTTATCTATTTGTTATTTTCTATTCTGAATTTTCCTGGTTGGGATTTCATATTACTTTTTGTCACCTCTGCTTATGGAAAAATTATTTCCTTAATCTATAGGTTGGGCTTGTCACTAAAGGCTCACCGCATCATCAATCGCAAATGATGTTGAGCAATTCCAATTCAACCAGGGGACAAGGAAGATGCAACCTCAGAGCAATAGAAGAGGAAGGTATTAAAGATTAGAACTCAAATGATTAGGAAAATGCAGAATATATATTCAATAGAATAGAATTCCTTTTATTGCTTAGCTTATTGATGGTGGGTGTCCTCGTTGTTGCATCTCTAATATTTTAGTGATTATTTAATTTGATTTTGAAACCATTTGTATCTACAATTTTTTACATCTGCTTACATATTTTTCCTTTCAAGCTTATTCTTAGAATGTCAAGAATTAACCAGATTCAAGGTAATGAAATGTTGAGTTTGTCCATGCTTGATGCACTGAGTTCATTGCTTTTCTTTTTCACTCTATTTTTCCATTAAGGGTTAAAGATGGCTTACTGGTTTTGAAATATCCGGTTATATCAGTGTTATATATGCCTTTCAACCTCTACATGTCTAAACCTTTGAGACCACACCACTGCAATATACCTTGTGCCTTGAGAACTATGAATAAGAAATCTTCATTTTACAACACTTTGATTGACACTCAAAGTTTATATAGCAAAAGGAATATACAAAAGTTTCAAAACACTCACGTTTATTTCAACATCTACAACAGGCTCTGGAATGAAGTTTGAGACTCTTGAATACCATCCAGGATCTTCTTCCTGTCCACAAAATGCATTAAGAATGCTGATGTTCTTCCTTATAAATGATCTGAACAGAAGTAACGTAAGAACAAACCTCTAATATTTTCACAAAAAGACGCATTGCCTCTGTAGAAACCATGTTTCCCAGCTCGTTCCAACTAGAGTAAAAAATGTTAGAATCCAATCTCAGGGAAATCACAATATCTACATAGTTAGCATGGCAATTGTGATGAATGATTTCCTGAAGAGCTAGAACTTTTCTACATACACACAAGCCAAGTGATTAGCAATGATTGATATGCAGGTGTTAATCTCTGCTCTGTATTCCCAGTACAGTGGTCAATGTCCATGACATCTGGATTAGTAACATAGTTTGCACCCTCCAAAATCCAAATAGTATTCTGTATTGTACTTTTTTTTTTTTTTTTTTTTTTTTTGTGATTCTACCAACCCTAAGAGTGGAACTATCTGCAAGTGTAGAGACGTGTCTAGAAGTATGTGCAGGGTTGACTTTTTCAGAGAATGTGTTGGAGTCCCCATTTTCCATAGATGCTACTTCAATTTATCACATGTATCCTCTGCTTTTGTTGATATATCTACTAGATGCATAAATTACACTACTCTCCAATAACATAAGCTTTTAATTAAAGTGATAATTTAACATTGTATCAGACAGAGAGGTGTAGTGTTCAAATCCTGTTGCCACTGGGGTCTGTTAGTTTTCGATGAGATGGTGATTAACAATATCATCAGCATAGAAACTTTCCTACGTCATTACTATTCTATCAAGTTGTTTTAAGCTGCTGCTCAGGACACATTATACAAAGGTGACCAGGAGACTGTCATGGAGTCACAGATCAGGCCTCATTCAGAAAAGGAGATGCCTGATGTGATCAATTATGATTTAGCAAATCAGAGCTTAAGGACAAAAACCTTCTCCATTTGCTTTGCTCCACAGGACTCCACCCTCTGGGTTTGGGAATGTTACAAGGTCCTACAGTTGCCTGCAACAAATAGAAAACGTGTAAAATAGGGTTTTTTCCTACTAAACAACATTTTACAAAACTAAGCCAGAAGTTGCTTATTTTAGGTGAAAGAACACTTCTTGATTCAACAGTTTTCATTTTTTCCAAACTAAAAAAAACATGGCGATACCTGCCTTAAAAAAAGAGTGATAACTGATAAGCAGTCTATAGTTGGGTACTGAATTAGGCATTGAGTCAAGCATTAAAAAAAGCACTAAAATATCACAATAAATACTAGCTAACTCCTTTTACCCATTCTTATTCCATTAGGATGCATGAGAATTTGAGAGGCTGCAATAGATCCAAAATTCAATGTCTGGATCCTGATCATTGAATATTTATCCTCGAAAATTCTACATGAATCATAATATGGATAATAACCTCAGCTGATGACTTTTCTTTTGCCATTAAGATTTTTTTTTTTTTTTGGTTGACTTGCATGAAGAAGATTTCAAAAACCCTGCTAAAATCCTTCTGTCATCTAAACTGTAAAATCAATCGGAACAAATGTGCTTGATTCTTTCAACCAGTTGAATTAAGGCCTTACTGAAATGCAAATTCCTATTTTCAAAGTAGCCCTTTTCTATTCCATTGCGGGGGCGAATTTCTAAAATAACCATGCTTTGATCTTTCTACTCGATTTAAAAGAAACAAATCAATAAATTATAGTACTAAAAAAAACTCAATTAGATTAAGTATGAAAGTAAAGGAAAAACAAACAAACTCAGATCTAACAAGACGAAAATCAAACTCCTCACAATCAGCAATGCCATTTAACGGAAGCATTACCGTTTAATTCCCATTTCCACGAAAACAAACCACAATTCAGGCAGTACACATAATGCATCAATCAGATCAACCAAATACAAGAGATTAAAAACAATTCCCACGCATCATACAAACAAAATCAATCAATAACGGCAAAAAAAGAATCCCAGACCTGTTGATAGAGCGCGTAAAGGAGTAAAGCAACGTCATTTGAAAACTTGGAGCTGACCGCAGAAGAATTGGAAGATCCATCAAACCCAGCATAGGTTGCCGCCGCATAAAATCGCTCCGGGTATGCGAGGCCAGAGCTTGCCCTCGCCATGGCCATTACTGCGTTTCCTCAATCTCTTGCTCTCACTCTGTGTTCTTCAGAAAATGTAGTTTGGAGATCAAATTTGAGAATTCCCAAATCTAAGATCGATTTGAAGTGAAAATGAAGAAATAAAAATGGTTTTTTATAATCCAGAAATTGAAACTTGGGGGCGTGGTGCCTTTACATATGCTATGGTATTATGCACTGTTATTTATTACTGTTATTGTTCGCCCTTGATCCAGTGAAAAGAAAATTCTACGCCTCTTTAATAAAAAAGAATTGCTATAAATTTCTTAATTGTTATAACAGGCGTTCTTAAATCAAGTTTTTATCTAATTATTCAAGTCTGGCTTCATAAGAATTTGGGATATTTTCTAGTTAAAATTCAAATATTATTATTAAACTTTAATTTTTAATTAAATCCAATAAAATTAAAATATTATTTTTTATTTATAACTTTATAAACATGTTTAATATATATATATTAAATAATTAATTAATTATTTTATATTATTTTATATATAATAAAACATTAATATAAAATTTTTTTGTTTATATTTTTAATATTTGTTATACCGTTAGCTGATTGTTTTCGCTATCTAGGATCTATTATACAGAAAGACGGAGAGCTCGATAGACGGATTGGTTGAAATGGAGGAGTGCGACTGGTATTCTTTATGATCGTAATGCACCGTTAATTTAAAGGGAAAGTTTTACAAGGCAGTCGTACGACCTGCTTTGTTATATGGTACGGAATGAAAGCTGTAAACGAACCGAACGTTCGCGAATAAAAGCTCGTTCGAGCTCGTTCGTGTTCAAATAAGACTCGTTCGTTTAATAAACGAACGAATTCGAACACAAACTCAAACTCGAATAATAAACGAACGAATTCGAACATGTTTACGAATATATTCGAACGTTCGCGAACATATTATATATATTTAAAAATAAATTAATTATATTAATTATTTTATTGATATTTTATAATATTAAGATTTATTCTTAATAAATCTTATATTATAATTATAATATTATAATTAATTATATTATTATATATTTATTTAATATTATAATATTCAATTATTTTAATTAAAATTTGAATTATTATTTTTATAAATTTAAAATAAAAAATATAAAATAAACGAACTCGAACATTAATCGAGTTTTTCGAACTGGAACTTAAACGAACTCGAACATTATTAAACAATAATCGAACAAACTCGAATACGAATTTGAACTCGAATAATAAACGAACGAACTCGAACAGTGTTCGATTATATTCAAACTCGAGCTCGAAAATATAATGTTCGATTCGTTCGTATTCGAATACAGCTCTAACGGAATGTTGGGCAGCTAAAAGGTATCATATTAAAAAAATGAAAGTAGTTGAGATGCGTATGTTACGGTGGATGTGTGGATATACTAAGAATGATAGAGTTAGAAATGAGATCATTAGGGAAAAGGTGGGTGTGGCATCTATTGAGGAAAAGATGAGAGAAAGTCGTCTGAATTGTTTTGGACATGTTCAGAGAAGACCGAGAGATACTCCTGTTAGGGCAATGGAGAGAGTGAGTCAGGATAGGTTAGATAGAGGTAGAGGTAGAGGTAGGCCTAAAACGACATGAATAGAGGTAATTAAGAGAGATATGTCTTTGTTAGATTTGGATGAAAGTATGACGTTCGATAGAAGAAAGTGGCGAGAGATGTGATATGGATGACCACACGTTGCCTGATGTTGATTCATGTAGCCGACCCCAAGTTACTTGAGATTAAGGCTTAGTTTGTTGTTGTTGTTATACCATTAAAATTCTAATATTAATTTTAACTTTTAAATTCGTTAATTAATTGAATGTCAGGTTAAACTAGAATTTCAATATATTTTAATTAAACCAAACTCCAAGATTTAATTTAAGGCTTGAATTGAATTTAAAATCGAATTCGAATATCGTCAAAAACATATTGGGGCAGTGCAATTTGCATACAGCAATTGTGTAGTCATTTTATGACCCAAATTTAAAATTAAAATATTTTAACGATGACAAAAGTAATAATGTATTTAAAAAAATTAATAAAATAATATTATTTTGATTGTTTTAAAACTTATATCATATTTATATAATTATATATAACGTTTATATAATCATATATAATGTTTATATAATCGAACGAGCTAGTTATATAATTATAAAAAATATTTATAATTGATCGTGTAATTTTCATATATCAAATTGTGAGAGTCTAAATCTATAAAAAACTATCCTACTTAAATTAATTATCTCAAAGTTCGACCCAAAAGTAACTTAGTTTATTAGTTTGACCTTATAATACACTCCTAAATTTTAATATTACTAAATAATCTAGTTAAGATTTTGGAAAAGAAAATTTTCATCCCAACTCTTTCCTTTAAAAGGAAAAAAAAAAATACCTGTGCTTGAAGCTCGAATGCGAGAGATCCTTAGTAATAATACCTCTCCGCAAATTATAGCATAAAGAGTTTATTTTGTCGAACTATTCTTCCGCGCCCCCCCCCCCCCGCGCCTGCCCTTTCTTTCCTTCTTAACAATAAGAATCCAATTCTAATTTATAAAAGAGCCAAAACCGTCACACTCCAAAACATGTTCCCTCAAGACTTGAGTACATGAAGAAACAGTGTCGTAATTGAGTCAAATACTTTAGTATACAAAAGGTGAGCATTTCACCTTGCCTTCAATGGATCAGAAAAAACAGAACAAGTTCCAGCAAAGGATTTGGCAATGTGTAATTTACAAGGTCTAAACTGTAGGTATTATGAGCTTAGACTGAAAGAATCAGCAATCCTGTAGAGGTCTGATTTCATCTCTGGCCACAAAGATTCTCGGGACTGAGCATTCAGGGTAAAAAGCCTTCCTCTCCTAGCACAACATACTGCAACATTATGGCGCCGAAATGTAGGGCTCTCAACTTGAAATTCCAGTGTGTAATATTTGATGTTTCTGGGAGAATCTTCTCTTAAGGATGATTGTATTAGTGTTCCCCTCACATCCAGGCGCCGACCTGATCCTGTAACCATCTTGACCACTGCTTCTCCGACCTCCTCTGGCCCTCCAAATGCCTCAATCCTGTAAAAACCAGGGAAGATTAGATCCATTTCCAAAATGACTATTTCACGTTTCAAGGGAAGGTGGAAATGTTTTTTTCTTAATAGAATCTAATCTCTCATCCCCCAAATATAAAACTTATCTTAATCTGTTTTCATTATGAAATACAAGCATATGAAGGTGAAAATTTAGAAATTTTTCATCTTCTTGTTCCATTCTGTGAATGCAGCTGCAAATT
Source organism: Voacanga thouarsii (assembly GCA_026120185.1). Taxonomy (NCBI): domain Eukaryota; kingdom Viridiplantae; phylum Streptophyta; class Magnoliopsida; order Gentianales; family Apocynaceae; genus Voacanga; species Voacanga thouarsii. The sequence continues at coordinate 2,567,222 of JANUWF010002200.1, forward strand.
CAAGTCATCTCATGATCATCCTATTTCATGTAGCCAGTGGTGAATCCAGGGAAGAGAGGGAAGGGAGTATGTGGAGACTGTACCCTCCAAGATATGCAGCAGCAAATAGTTTCAGACACAACCTGTGAAAGTGTACGTCCCAAAAACTGTCAATGGCCAAATGAATTTCTTCCATTATAAGTTTATCTTTCTTATATGCATCTTGTACAACTCAACTTCCCTGTCCTGGATCAATCAATGCATAGGTAGGTCACGGACATAAGTCGTTCTTCATTAAAAGAATAATCCGAACATAATTAATGACAAACAAAGTTAGCAGGTTCGCAAGTTTTGAGAACAGATAAATTCTTGAATTTTCTGATATTAGCAGATTAAGGCTACAGCTTACTTACGAGAAATCAATAAGAACTGGTGAGACAATGACACTGACATTAAGCTCTCCGCTTGAACCTGGAGGGCCAAATGCAACCACTGGTTCATTCACCGTTTTCCGGCTCTGCTCACCATTTCTCAGGGGCGGTGGATCAAGGGATCTTTCTGCCTTACCCGCTGCTCGATATAACAATGTCTGATCTCCAACCCAATTTGCTGGATATATGAATTCTGTTTGTTCATAGAGATTATAAGGAAACTTGGTATGAAAACAGCCAAATAGCTTCAGTTTCTCACAAACTTTTAAACATGCTCCTCCAAGAGTAATTAATCAAAATGATAAACGAATGATACGGTACTTTGTCTCTGATTCAGTTTTGCCTATACATATTCAAAGGTTAGCCTGCTATTATCGATGCTGATTGCTTTCTTCTCAGTTTTCACAGCCTGAGATCACAATATGTTTCATTACATGGTGCTTCCTTATTCCTTCGAAATTTTGGTACTTATTTGGCTTCACCTCTTGTTCAAATTATCCCTTTTAGAGACCTTATTTTATTCATTCTAATCTTAGAAGGCACCAATCGTTGAGCAATACTGGCTTAATTCCAAAATTTGAAACTTTGATCAAATTCATGACAAGCCAAATTCTTTAATTTCGTCCAGACAATCCCAATATTTCATTCAGACTATTTTGAATTTTTCCCTTGTAATGCGTGAAAAACTTCAAAATGTGCTTCATTAAATTTTTTTTGCAGTGCAATACAAAACAATTTGATTTATCCCCTTTAGACTTCCAATAATCAAAGTGCCAAATTAGAATTAATCCCAGTATTTTGCAGTTTACAAATACATACAGAATTCAAGAAACTAACTATAGGTTAACACTGTAAACGAATGAATTAAAGTGAATTCAGATAAGATATCACTTACTAACCAAATCCTTCATTTGCTTCAATGCATCTGCTGTACCCGCCGACCGGATAAAGAACATCTAACTTTAAACTCCGAGCATTCTCCGGCGAAAACCCAAGAAAAAAACTTGTAATTCCAGCAAAATTAGCCCCAACAGCAACTAAAGAAGCAGTGCCAACTCCGGTAAGGAGTCTCCGTCTAAAAGTCGAGGCTAAGGGTGCAAATTGCTCTGCCGGTGACCTCTTGTTAGGTCTGTCTTTTGGGTCATCGGAAAACTGGGTCATGAAAACAGGGAAAAGGGAATTGGCTTTAGCTTTACATGCATTGAAGAATGGTTTCGCTGCCGCCATTGATCAATGTATATCCCCTGTCCTCTGATCATTTCTGAGACGGAAAGAAGAAATGGAGACAATGGAGATGCGTCTGCATCAGTATTGCCTGAGATAAGGCTATCCAATTCTGGTGGTTCTGCCCTTTATTAGTGCTTGTAGAAATGGTCTTTGCATTTTTTTCCCCCAAGAGTAATTGGCAGAACCATTTTGATTTTCTTTAAATATGAAAATTTCTTCTTTTCTTTCCTTTCTTATTCATTTATTAATTTTTTATATTTTTAATGGAGATGAAACTAAAAACTTGAGATTAAAGAGCAAATTATGTAAGAAGGTATGTTATTATAATTTCTAAAAAAATTTTGAGGAACGAAAAGTAAATTTTAAATTTTTTTAAAATTATAAGTGAATTTATATTAAAATTTTGTAATTTTTTTCAATATATATTACCAAATAACCTAAAAGTCACACTATAAGAAAAAATTAAATTATCGACGGAGACGATTAAATCCGTCGCTAATTGAGTTTAGTGATTGATTATGACCGTCACTAAAACGGGCGTCGCAAGTTGCGTCGACCGTTTAATTGATGACATTATAATTAAATTTATAATTAATGTAGTGACAGATTTGAGTTTGCAAAAAAATTTTATTTTTTAAAAAATAATTAATTTAGTAATGAATTTGCAAAAGCAAAAAATTTTTATTAATAAAAAATTAATTAATTTAACAGCGGATTTGCGACGATAAAAAAATTTTATTTTAAAAATTAATTAATTTAGTGACGAATTTGTGACGGTAAAAAATTTTTATTTTAAAAAATTAATTAATTAGCTCCCCGACCTAACCTGCCAAGAATATTATAAGATTATGTTAGACATGGGGCTAGAACTCGTGACCTTGTTGTGGGAGAGGGGGGAACACGTGTTCCACCGCTAAACTATTGATCTTCTTTGTGATTTATTGTGCTATATATTAATTATATATTATATATATATTTTTGTGAATTAGTGACGGATTTACAAGAGATTTGCGATGGATTTGCAATGACCCAATTTTTCATCGCAAATCTGTAGCTAATTAGTGAAGGATTTGCGACGACTTATTTTTTAAATTTTAAAAATAAATTTATTTTCAAATTTTGGAAAGCCTTTGCAAGTCTGTTGCTAATTAACGACGACCTTGCGATGACCATCTAAAATTTAAAAATAAATTTATTTTTTAAAAATTAAAAAATAAGCCATCGCAAACCCTTCGTTAATTAGTTACGGATTTGCAACGACCACAAATCCGTAAAAACTAAGAGATATGTTTGAGGACACATGAGGACTAGTTGAAGTAATAAGCCTCCTAATATTGCTCATGTAGTCCGTACTGGATTAATCATATTTTGGGCTGGAGCAATGAACCTATTTGTTGAATTTTTTTCACAGCTTGATAGATAATTTGGCAATAATGAGATCACTGTTTTAGTAAATAATGCAGAGAAGGATAGCGATATTGATCCACAAGAAGCCCAACAAACTCTTGAAATCACATAAGCTAATTTGAGAAAAGCGGAAAGAACCCATCTTCTTTCTTTTTGGATTACCTTTCTTGCGTATCCTTGGACCGACCCATCATCTCCACTATAATTTGATTTACGATGACTCATTTTTTCAAATTTAACAAAATAAATTTATTTTAATTTTTGGATAGTCATCAAAAACCGTTGCTAATTAGCAATGAAATTACGACGACTAATTTTTTTAAAATTTTGATAAGTAAATTTATTTTTGAATTTTGGATGGCCGTCACAAAGCCATCGCTAATTAACAATGGATTTGTGATGATTCATTTTTTTTTAAAAATTTTAAAAACATATTTATTTTCCAATTTTGGATGGCCCTTGCAAATTAACAAGGGATTTGCAAAGGCTTATTTTTAAAATTTTAAAAAATAAATTTATTTTTGAATTTTGGATAACCGTCGCTAATTAGTAATGGATTTATGACGGCACTTTAATTTTTTAGTGTTAATTAAATATTAAAAAAAGGCCATCACTAATTAGTGACGGATTTGCAATAGCTTTCAATTTAATTAGTTCTAATGAATAATTAAAAAGAAACCGTCGCAAATTCATCTCTAATTAGTGACAGACATTCATTGATAATAGTGACAGATTAGCCATGGACTTTAAAAAAAAAATTATTTTCAAATTTTTTACTCCCATTGCTATTCCGTTGCAAATTAGCGACGGCCCAGAAGCCGTCGCAAATATCCGTCTCTAATTCTCATTTTTCTTGTAGTGTCATCTTCCATCTTACTTCGAAACTTGGTTATATTCATAGCTGAAAAATACCACTCTATGGTAGCTATAAAAACTAGAATAATAAGAATAAAAATTTCTACACAATACACAAGTAGATAAATTTCAAATTTCATTATCTTGACCATCCATTGACACAATTCAGATATAGTAAACAACTTTTCAAAATTAGAAATTTGAACCACATGATAAAATACTCAAATTGCAAACTTAATTGTATCATCTAACATTCAGTGAAGTCTTTGGAATAGAACTTTTCAAATAACTTGCAAATGTCATCAATCCTAAATGATGCACGTATCGCTCTTAGATCAAAAGCTACATAACAAATTAGTACTTCTATTGTACAATCATTGAATTTGCCAATTAGTGTTGATAACAACATTGAAAATGTCAACTTTGTAGTGAGCTCAACTGTAATTACTCAACTAGTTTCAAATATCCAGGGGACCAATTTATTTTAAATTCTGAATATATTATAATATATGTATGTATAATATATATAACTTTTTAAAAAACTCTTGGGGGCCCCTATAGATACGTTCACCACTGTCTATTGCCTGATGTGAATGTATAATTGAATCCCTAATATTAATCTTGTGAACTTTTGTATCGCTTCTTGTTTGAGCTCAGATATTATATCATCCAACAAAGGATACATACATCAGTCTTCGTTAGATAGGGCTATTTTAGAAGCTTCAAACTACTATCTGATATGCTTTATCTCTTTTCCAATCACCCCACCTGTACTAAGTAAAGAGCCAAGTAGTCCTACTTCTAATCCCTATAAATTTTAGGGTTCGTATAGTGTAAAGATGTCACCATGGCCAACGAGGGAGAAAGCATGCAAGAAGAAGGTGTAATAAGTAGAATGCTCGAAGCCATTTGTCAGGCCTACTCGTAAGCATGAAATGCAACTGTGGGTTTAGTGGCACCTAAAGTTAATTACTTATCTGCAATTCTTGTGGGTTCACAATGAATATCTTGATTTGCAATAGGGTAATTAGGCCTATACTTATATATTATTCACGTTACCATACCAGGGCTAGTAATTAGGTTTTGATATCATGCTTCTTGTGGGTTTGAAAATATAAATATAGACTAGACAACCAACCACTTAATCATTACCTTATTGACTCAAAATAAATATTCTAAATCCTATATAAAATTGGGATGTCATACCATTATCCAATATATACTCACCCTTTTCTTTTTCAAGGTATCTAAAGACACTTTTATTCATGAAACTGAGAAATACAAGGAGGGGGGCAAGGCCTGACCTCCAGCTAAATGATTACAATTTTATGCGTAAAGAAGGAATTTGAGTTTTGTCGTGGAAGCATAAACCTCTGGCTTCATGAGAAAGAGCTGTAAAGCTTATTGTACAGGTGGAGGGCTGTAGCCAAAATTTGCAAGGAAGTCAACCACTCGATTGTCTTCACGGAAGACATGCTTCATGCTGAAAATTTGAAAGCGCTCTAGCAAAGACTGAATTTGATCAATCATATGCTCACATGTCCATGAAGAGCTAATATTAGTGACAGATCTTGACTTGTAAACTTGGGAGTGCCTATTACATTATGTCAATATATTATAATAACAATAGAAACTATTTATACAATTAATATGCTAATAATAAATAAAATTCTTATAAAATAATAAATTCTACAAATAAATGTATGAGCAAAATGAGAAAATAAAGTACATAAAATAAAACATTTACCTAGAATTTTGAGTGACGTATAACATTCGAGCTAAAAGACTCAGTAGTTTCTCTTTCGATGTTAACAACCAAGTTATTTGTAAGAAATGCTCTTCCATCTTGTTTCGTAGTCTTATTTTTACAATCTTCATAGTCGAAAATGCTTGCTCACTGGTTACTATAGATACCGGAAGAGTTAATTTATCAAGGAGATAATATATTTTTTATTTTCTTATCTCTATTAGAATAACACATAGCTATGATAAAGAAAGCAAATTTTACAATTTCACATCATTGTACATATCATACTCAAAATGCCTCGATTGAAATTTCAATTTTATTTATCCTACTTAGTGAAATCAAGAGGATAATACTTTTCTGCAATCATCAATATTGAAAGATTTATACTCTTCATTTAGATCCAATGTAATGTTAAGTGTCAAAAGATCCATTGCCTTTACACTTGATGAGTGTCTATTGTACACATATTTTATACATCATTTATATTTAAATTATAGAGAAATGCATTCTAAATTGCTACTTAGTCCCTTATTTTCTCCTTATTTTATGTAGGATGAAAATTTTGATATTAAATAAAGATTCAAGGAGAAAAAGACTGAAAAAAAGAGTTAAATTGAAAAGACACAGCGTTGTGCCACTTGTTCTACACATTATCGTGCAGTTGCTGAACTTCAAAAGTCAATATTTTGGGAGTTGACGGCACCATGTCCATCACTTTGCATGTTGCCGTGCGTTATCAGGGTGTAGAAAATGTAGAACATCTAAAGCTTCACAGCGCTGTGCGAGTTATTGTCCACGTTGTTGTGCATCAGTCTAGCATATAGCAACAATTAATCCTACGACGTCATTTTGAGTCAAGATTAGAGGATCGAGGTATGTACAACGCCATGCACGCCACCTTCCACGGCACCGTGCAACATCACAGATTATCCCTTGTTCTGTAGATTTTTATGGATTTGTGAATGAACCTATATATACTATTTTTTTGAGTCATTTGAAGGAGAGCCACCCATGAAAAACACTAGAGAGACTTCTTGGAACACAAGGAAGGGAAGAGAAGAGAAGATCAAGGAAGATTTGAAAAAGAAGGAACAACCCTAAAAGAAAATTATAAAGTAGAAGAGAAACCTTATCCATGAGTTTTCCTTTTTCCCTATTTGTGATTTAATTTTGTGGTTGTTAAGTTTATTGATTTGAATTGTAATTAAAGGATTGTACCTTAATTTATTCTTATATTGGATATTTATTTGATTAATTGATATCTATTTTGAGTAATTTATCACTTGAATTTGAATGATTGGCTTAATTAATTGGGTAATTCTCTTATGTTGAGCTTGGGAAATGATTCATAAGATGAGTTCCCTTTTATGTTAATTCAATATATTTGTTTTCTTTTAATGAACTCGATAAAGGATTTGGGAGATTTAGAACTTGGTGATAGATGAGGTTTTGAAGTAACCTAGAGATAGCAATTCTAGAACTTTTTGGCTTGTAATTAGATTTTTTTTTATATTTTATGCATCATTAAGTTTGATTTGTATAATAGAGATATCCATGTTGGGAAATATGCTCCCTTAGACTAGGTTTCTAATGTAAATATCGAATATTTTAATAAAAGAATTTATTCTCAGAAATCGTTTGTAAATTTACATTTTATTTGTGCACAATTACGTTTAGAAAAGACTCATTGTATTTAAGGAAGTGGTCCATATGAATGGTGGTCTTTCACAGTAATGTATTGATCAGGGGTTACTTAACACATAAACATTTGTTCTTAACCGATTGATGAGAATGGGAATTGAAGGCGTAGAAAGGGAAAAACACAGGGCACGCAGTGGAGGCGAAAACAAAAAAAACTGGAAAAACTGAAGAACAGGGTGATGGAGAACGCAGAAACAGGGGCATGCACCGTAAGTTAAAAAAAATTGGAGAAAAATAAAACGCGAGCCATAAAGGCCATGCGGAAGCGTGAAGATCATACCTTTGCGTTCCTTAACCCTCCTAGGTTGCGTAGGAACAGATTGAACAGTTGGAATCGCTTCGCTTTGCACACTTGAAGGAGCTTCCGGTTGAACACCCGCTAGCCTTCGACTTCGCCTTGTTTGCATTAACGCTTAGCTCTCCAGCTCTCGGGATATTCCTCAGCCTAACCTCTAGTTGGTGAACACAATGGGAAAGAGAAACGGTCTCAATTCTCCTTGGTTCGCTCGCTATTAGTTAGCAAAGAACAAGGAGAAAAACAAGAAGAAGAAAACCGTGAGAGAGAGAACTAGAGTGACGTGAGAGTCTTGTGGCTTGGGAAAGAATTATGGTTTTTTTTTTCTTTTCAAAGAGTTGTTTTATCAGTTAGCCAAAAATTAGGTCTCTCATTATCTGATAAACATATTCCCGGGATTTCAAAACACCCGGATGTTATCCTGAGAATCAGTTTGGCCTAACCCTAAACTCCTCTTAACCATATTTGGAAAAAACCTTAAGGTCCAAGCTATTGGGCCAGATAAATATTTATTATTTTTCTTGGATCCAAAAAGGCCCAAAATAATAAATATTAATTATTTATTTCCTGGGCTTACATAAGTAACCCAATAAATAATTAATGAGCCCAAATAAACCATAATAATTAATCTTTAATTATTTATTTCTTGGGCCTATATAAATAACCCAATAAATAATTAAACATTAATTATTTCCCCTAGTTTAAGCCCAGGTTAATTTCTTAATTATTCATACTGGACCTAAGCCCTGAATAATTAATTAACCAAATAAACTAGATGATTAATTTCTCTCAACTCCTATTTTATTTATTTATTTATTTTATTCCAGTCCAATAATAAATTAGACTTCCGAATAAATAAAATAAAATAAAATAAAATAAAATCCTCTTCAACTGAGACCAATTCCTCAACCCAAAATAGTTAGGACTTACGGGTTATTCCGAGGACCAAAAAGACACATCGCCTTGGCTGCTAAAATGGCCAAAATACCCCTGCTATATAAATAGCTGTATTTTATATTTTAAATATTTCATAATATCACCATAATGAAATATTGACCCTAAGGACAATGCTGCATTCGCAAAGTCTCCGACCTACAGGTGAAATGACTAAAATACCCCTCTACACATCGTCGTACATTTAGAGAAGAAGTAGTGTACTAGCACCCCTCTAAATGACATCTACCATCCTTAGGCTTCTAGTCCAATGATCCACGACTTCTTGGAGTGTTTCCGCTTTCCAAGGGAGCTACCCTAAAGCAAACATCCAAATCATGTTTCCTATGGCCCTGGAAAATTTAGACCATTCGGACAACCACAAGGGGCAATATAGTGTAGAAACTATCTTGTATAAGTCTGTCTTAACTAACTAGTCACACATACCCAACATGCAAGTATATTGGCCCTACGATAGAACCTCAACTACAGCAAATCAAAGTATATGCTTCCAGCTTCGCTAGACCACCAACTCATACTCAAGTCGTAGAGTACTAGTCCACGCTGTAGCGGTAGTAGTCTAGATTTCTACCATATAGTACTTTGAGAAACCACTACTACAGGTCCTGTTCTACGTATTCGAAATACGCTTATATCATGAAGTGAGTGGACTACCTACTGGCTAAAGGTAAGCCATTCCCCATTTGGAATTCATAACATAATAACCTAAACATGATGAGGTTCCCAATTTCATCAATAGGTTAAGAACAAATGTTTATGTGTTAAATAACCCGTGATCCATACCTTACTGTGAAAGACCACCATTCACATGGATCACTTATTTAAACACAATGGATCTGTTCCAAACGAAAATCGTGCACAAACAAAAAGTAAATTCACAAACAATTTCTGAAAATAAATTCTTTTATTAAATAATTCGATTTTACATCAGAAACCTAGTCTAAGAGGGCATACAATCCAACACAGGGGAACTCCGAACAGAGCCGGCGTCGGCTCTGGCAGCCCAAGCCGGTGCTGGTTTTGCTCTATGCAGGTTCCAAGGTTTAAAATTTTTACCTCTTTTCCTCGTTCTAAGAATTGGCTAGACCGGAATATGTGGAACCGAGGTAGGTGTGCTGGTGGAAACCTCTGGTGTGATTTCTACAAGCCTTCTACTCTGTCTTTGCATGTAGGTGAACGCCAAATTCTCGATCTTACAGTATATGGCCTGCCTAATTCCGTTTGATGAACAACTAACAGAATTAAGGAATATTTTCTGGAAAGAGGGAGAGAGAGATGTGTGTTTCTTCTTCCACAGAGAAGAGTCTGTAAAAAAAAAAGCAACGTTATTTCCAATCCTTCTATTTAACCTAAATAAAATCCTAAATTAAATTGGATTGGCCCATTAGACTCTTAGTTTAGCCTTTTGGACTTAATTAATTATTTTAATTAGAACCAAATAATTGACCCAATTAATAATTAATTTTCAAGCCCAAATAAACTAATCCAATAAATAAGCTTATATTAGTTTAGTCTCAGGTTAATATTTAATTATTCAAACTGTGCCAAAATCCTGAATAATTAATTACCCACCAAACTAATTTAATTAATTCTTTCTCTTCATGGGCATTTATTTTATTTTAGCTTAATAATTAAATCAGACTACTTAAATAAAATAAATTTTATTTAATTTAAGATTAATTCCTTAGCATGTATTTAATTAGGACTCATGGTTTATACTGGGGACCAAAAGACACACCGCCTTGGCTACAAAAATGATTAAAATACCATTGCCATATAAATAGCTGTAATTTGCATTTTAAATATTTTCTAATATCACTATAAGAAAATATTGACCCCAAAGATAATGCTGCGTTAGCAAAGTCTCCGACCTACAGGTGTAATGACTAAAATACCCCTTTATACATCGCCGTGCATTAGAGAGGAAGAAGTGTACTAACACCTCTCTAAATGATATCTACAATCCTTAGACTTCTAGTCTAATGATCCACGATTTCCTGGATTGTTTCCACTTTCCAAGGGAGCTACTCTAAAGCAAACATTCAAGTCATGTTTCCTAGGGCCCTGAATATTTAGATTATTTAGACAACCACAAAGGACGATATAGTATAGAAACTATCTTATACAAGTCTATCTTAACGAACTAGTCACACATACCCAACATGCAAGTATATTGGTCCTACAATAGAACCTCAACTATAGCATATCAAAGTACATGCTTCCAGCTTCGTTAGACCACCAACTCATACTCAAGTCGTAGAGTACTAATCCACGCTGCTGTAGTAGTAGTCTATGTTTCTACCATATAGTACTTTCAGAAACCATTACTACAGGTCCTATTCTACGTATTCGAAATACGTTTATGTCATGAAGTGAGTAGACTACTCACTGGCTAAAGGTAAGCCATTCCCCATTTGAAATTCATAACATAATAACCTAAACATGACGAGATTCCCATTCTCATTAATCGATTAAGAACAAATGTTTATGTGTTAAGTAACTCGTGATCTATACTTTATTGTGAAAGACCTCCATTTACATGGACCACTTACTTAAATACAATGGGTCTTTTCCAAACGTAATTGTGCACAAATAAACTGTTAATTCACAAAGGATTTTTGAAAATAAATTCTTTTATTAAAACATTCGATATTTACATCAGAAAACTAGTCTAAGAGGGCATATTTTTCAACAGGAATCTCATCATGTCTAGGTTATTATGTTATAAATTCTAAATAGGGAATGACTTATTTTAGCTAGTGAGTAGTCCACTCACTTCATGATATAAGAGTATTTTGAATACGTAAAACATGACCTGTAGTAGTGGTTTCTTAAAGTACTCTATGGTAAAAACCTAGACTACTACTACTACAGCGTGGACTAGTACTCTACAACTTGAGTATGAGTTGGTGGTTTAACGAAGTAGGAAGCATGTACTTTGATATGCTTTAGTTGAAGTTCTATCGTAGGACCAATATACTTGCATGTTAGGTATATGTGACTAGTTAGTTAAGACAGACACTTGTACAAGAAAGTTTCTATACTATATTGCCTTTTGTGGTTGTCTGAATGATCTAAATATCCAGGGTCCTGGGAAACATGACTTGGATGTTTGCTTTAGGGTAGCTCCCTTGAAAAGCGGAAACAATCCAGGAAGTCGTGGATCATTAGTCTAGAAGCCTAAGGATGGTAGATGTCATTTAGAGAGGTGTTAGTACATTTCTTCCTCTCTAATGCACGGTGATGTATAGAGAGGTATTTTAGTCATTTCACCTGTAGGTTGGAGATTTTGCTAACGCAACATTGTCCTTGGGGTCAATATTTTCTTATGGTGATATTAGAAAATATTTAAAATGTAAAATATAGCTATTTATATAGCAATGGTATTTTGGTCATTTTAGTAGCTAAGGTGGTGTGTCTCTTGGTCCCCAGTATAGACCGTAAGTCCTAATTATATACAGGCTAAGGAATTGGTCTTAAATTAAATGAAATTTATTTTATTTAAATAGTCTGATTTTATTATTGGGTTAGAATAAAACAAAAGTCCACAGAGAGAGAGAATTAATTAAATTAGTTTGATGGGTTAATTAATTGTTCAGGGCTTTGGCCCAGTTTGAATAATTAAAGATTCACTTAGGACTAAACTAATATAGGCTTGTTAATTGGGCTAGTTTATTTGGGCTGAAAAATTAATTATTTATTAAACCATTTATTTAGTTCTAATTAGAATAATTAATTTGGTCCAAGAGGCTAGACTAATAGTCCAATGGGCCAAATTAAAAATCCAGTTTAACTTTGGGTTTTATTTTGGTTAAAGAGGTGAATAAAGATGTACGTTATTTTCTTCTTCTTTGCTAAGAGAAAGGAAAAAGAGATAGCTTTTTCTCTCTGGAAAAATTCCTTAGTTTTGTGAGTTGTTCATCAAACGTGGATTGGGCAGGCCATATACTGGAAGATCGAGAGGGTATTTGGCGTTCATATACATGCACAGACGTAGTAAGAGGTTTGCAGGAATCGCACAAGAAGTTTCTACTAACACACCTACCCCGGTTCCACATATTCCAGTCCAGTCAACTTTAAGAATAAGAAGAAGAGGTAAATTTTTTTCCCTCCCGGACCCGGACAGACCGGGACCGGCGCCAGTTGAGGCGGTTGGAATCGACGCCGTCTTTGGTCTGGAAGCCGCTTGTGTTTTTTTTTGTTCTTCAGTTTGTCTTCCGCTGTGTGCTTTGCTTCCCCTTTAAATCTTCAATCTATGGGTTGGATCCTATAATAGAAGATTCATTACTCGAGAAAGAGTAGATTTTACTTTATTTCGGTAGCTTGTCAATGTTTGGATTTGATATCAATTGCTTCAGTGATGTTCTTTATTTGAGTATTCTTAGGGGAATTCTTATTTAATTACATAACTAATTTCCTTTCCTTACTTGAATCTTTCCTTGTTATCTTTTAGTCGTTACCTTAAGAATTAGGTTGACGTATTCATATTGCACTCTCTTGTCCTTAATAGTAGTAGTTAGTCATTTTACTTTTTGTTTTGGTTGATTGAACAATAGAATTCAAGTAAAAATAAGAGTAATTGATCCCATTCTTAAGGGTTTTCGATAATTACCAACTACACTATATATTGCATGATGGGTATACTTGTCCAAATATGTGTGTATGTGAATTAAGTTGATATTTTATTTTAAAACTTAGTTGAGTATTGGATTTATTTTCTAAAATATAGTACTAGCACAAATCGCATGCATCAAGTTTTTGATGCTGTTACTGGAGATCGGTTATCAATATTCCAAAAACACTTAAGTTTTATTGATTCAATCAAATTTTATCTTGTATATCTTTGATTTTGATTTTTATTAAAAAGTTGATTGATTTTCTATTTTAGGATAGTTAATTTTAGAATTGTTTTGTTAATCTTTTGTGCATATTTTTCTTCTGATTCCTTTATTAGTAGAAGGTGATTCTCAAACTTATCAAGATGCCATAATGTCAATAGATGCACCTTATAGGAAAGAAGCAATTAATGATGGATAAAAATCTATTATTAAAAACAACACTTGGGTGTTAACTGATTTACATCATGGTAATAAACTAATAGATTGCAAGTGGATTTTCAAGAGAAAGCTACAACCTTATGGTAGTGTAGATAAGTACAAGCCTAGATTTGTAGCAAAAGGTTTTACACAAATAGAAGGCATTAATTGTTGTAATACCTATTCACCTGTAGCACTTATAATAACCATTAGAAGTTTACTAGCTTTAGCGTCTATACAAAACTTATTCAAACCCCAAATGGATGTAATTGCCTTTTTAAAGGAGATTTAGAAGAAATTTATATGGAGCAACCTGAAGGATTTAAGGTCAAAAGACTTGAGAATAAGGTATGTAGACTAGTAAAATCTTTATAAAATAATGGCATGAAAAGTCTGATAAGGTAATTCTTAGTTATGGTTTTTGTGCTAACAATTATGATAAATGTGTATATACTAAAAAGGATAGTGAAGAACAAAAAATCTTTTGTTTACATGTGGATGACATATTAATTTTTGGGACAAACCTAGACGTTATTAACAAAGTGAATAGTTATTTATTAAACAAATTTGAATTGAAAGATTTGTGAGAAGTTTGTATAATTTCAGGTATGAGATTGAGAAGAAATTAAGAATGAATATATTTGGATCAATCCATTGCGTTAGAAAAGATGTTGAAAATGTTTTAGATTTTAAGATGTTAAACATGTATCTACTCCATTTGATTCTAGCATTCATTTAAGGAAAAATTTAGGTGAAATTGTAGTACACAATTGAAGTATTCTCATATTATATTATCATTATTATATTTTACAAATGGAATTAGACCTGATATAGCTTATGCAAGTTGGAAGACTTAGTAGATATAATCTAAATCGTGATCATTGGAATGCACTAGATAGAGTTCTTAAGTATTTTAACAAGAGACTATGCACTTTTCTATAAAAGGGTCTTCCAATGTAGTTGAAGGATATAGTGATGCAAACTAGATAATTGATAATTTAGAAATTAGGTCTACTATTGGGTACATATTTATGTCAGGCGAGGATGCTATGATGTGGGGATCTAAAAATCAAACTATTATTTCAAGAAGTATAATTGAGTATGAGTTAATTGTATTAGATACTATGTGTACAACAACTAAATGGTTAGGAGATGTCCTGTTAGATATTCTAATTGTAAATAAACCTAAATCTACTATCTCTATACATTGTGATTGTAAAGCTATTATTGATCTTGTAAACCAGTCTCAAACTAACAAAAAGATGAATAGACATATTCATGTTAGGAATATGCCATTTTAGACTAGTTTTCTGATAAAAATATCGAATGTGTTAATAAAAGAATTTATTTATCAGAAATTGTTTATGAAATAATTTTCTTTATTTGTGTACAATTTCGTTTGGAACAGACCTATTGTGTTTGAATAAGTGATCCATGTGAATGGAGGTCTTTCACAGTAAGGTATGGATCATGGGTTATTTAAACACATAAACAGTTGTTCTTAACCGATTGATGAGAATGAGAATCTCATCATATTTAGGTTATTATGTTATGAATTCTAAATGAGGAATGGCTTACCTTTAGCCAGTGAGTAGGCTACTCACTTCATGACATAAGCGTATTTTGAATACGTAGAAGAGGACTTGTAGTAGTGGTTTCTAAAAAGTACTATATGGTAGAAACATAGACTATTACCGCTACAGCGTGGACTAGTACTCTATGACTTGAGTACGAGTTGGTGGTCTGGCGAAGCTGGAAGCATATGCTTTGATATACTATAGTTGAGGTTCTATCGGAGGGCCAATATACTTGTATGTTGGGTATGTGTGACTAGTTAGTTAAGACAGACTTGTATAAGATAGTTTCTACACTATATTGCTCCTTGTGGTTGTCCGGATGATCTAAATATTCAGGGCCCTGTGAAAGGTCGCTCTATTGGAAAGCAAAAACACTCCAGGAAGTCGTGGATCATTGGACTAGAGGCCTAAGGATGGTAGATGTCTTTAGAAATGTGTTAGTACACTTCTTCCTCTCTAAATATATGGCGATGTGTAGAGGGATATTTTAGTCATTTTCACTTGTAGGTCGAAGACTCTGCTAATGCAGCATTGTCCTTGGGGTCAATATTTCCTTATGGTGATATTAGAAAATATTTAAAATGTAAAATACATCTATTTATATAGTAGGGGTATTTTGATCATTTTAGTAGTCAAGGTGATGTGTCTTTTTGGTCCTCGGAATAGCCCGTAAGTCCTAATTAATTTTTGAGTTGAGAAAATGATTTCAGTTGAGAGAGTTTTATTTTATTCGGGAAGTCTAATTTATTATTAGACTGGAATAAAATAAATGGAGAGAAATTTATTATCTGGTTTAATTGGTTAATTAATTATTCAGGACCTAGGTCCAGTTTGAATAATTAGAAAAATTAACCGGGACTTAAACTAGAAGAAAATAATTATTACTTAATTATTTATTAGGTTATTTATTTAATTAAATCTCAAGAAATAAATAATTAAAGTTTAATTATTTTTGGGTTCATTAATTATTTATTGGGTTATTTATTTAATCCCAAGAAAAATAATTAATGTTTATTATTTTAAATTTTTTGGGTCCAAGAAAAATAATAAATATTATTTTGGCCCAATAGCCTGGACCATAGGATTTTTCGGACACAGTTTATAAGAGTTTAGGGTGAAGCCAAAATTTATTTTGTAAATAATATTCGGGTATAAAATCTCAGGAATATTTTTATCAAAATAATTATTTTTGGTTTAATGACTCTTGGCTTTCTGTGTGGAAAAATACAATAAAGAAAAAAAAAATAAAAGTCTCTTGGCTCTCTGTTTCTCTCGTGGCTCTTTGTTCACTGATTGTTGGTTTTCTGTTTATTGGCTTTTGGTATTATTAACCATAAGAAGCCATATGATGGAAGCAAAATAGAGAGGTTTTGAGTGAATAGCCGGAAAAACTGAAAAATCTGAGAATGATTTTCCTCTCTTCCCATTGTGTGCTCACCAACAGATATTATGGCTGGGTCATATTCCGTGAGCCAAAAAGCTTTGCATTCATCTTCACCGGAGGAGAAGAAGAAGCTGGGCAGTGCACTGGACGTGGGATGAAGAAAGTTGGTTTTTGAGCTTCAAGCAATTCTTCAACGTTCTTCAAAGTTTTAAATCTCCAACAGGTATGTTTCAAGCCCACCATGCTGCTCCAATACTGATATAATGTTTGTTTCTCCATTACTGTCCACGGTTGAAGCATGCTCTGTAAGTTTTCAATTCCTTTAATTCAAGCCAAGAATAAATCGGTGAAAGCATTACATAAGAAAAGATCGTGGCTCTAAACTTTGTGAAGTTGGAGAAAAATTTAGCGGATAATTTAACCAAAACCTTATCCAAAAAAAGTGTACATGAATCTCATAGGGGGATAATTTTAAGCCCACAAGGAGTCATCTTTAGGAGTAACCCAACCTTTGTGAATGGAGATCCCCGGGAAAAAAGTTCAATGGGTAGGAACAATTTGCATTCTATGACTCGTTTTAGCACCCCAAATCTTGGATTTTGTATGATGCATCTCTTCCCATCCTAAGGTGAGGTGCTTTGAAATGTGATGTTAAGGAAGGGTGTTTAACTGTAAATGAGACCGAGGATACTTTTGTGGGGTATAAGTTACATACACCCTTTGAGGACTCACTTAAGTGCGAGTTGCCATAAGGCTATAGCTTTGGGATTAGGCAGTCTCTCGAGACTCTCATGAGAATTAAGATCAAAGCGCAGGGCTATTAATAGCGCTATCCGATTTTGAACTAAAATTTGATCAATATTATGCGTGACTAGTTGAATTTTGATCAACAGACCTAATTCAAATTTTTGTCCATTATAGTCCCTCTAGTTGAAATGGTTTACACCAAGTGTAGGTTCAAGTCTAGAATGTTGCTCAACTTTTATTACTTTTAAGTTTTAAACCCTGTGGGGGACTATTATGAAAATAAATAAAAAATTTTAAAACTACAAGATTTGTAACTCCTATCTTCAAATTAACTTCAAATTTGAAACCTCCATGTCTAAATTAATTTCAAGATTTGTAATCTTCATTTTAAAACTATTTGTAGCTCCTATTAGATTATGTAACCTCCAAATTTAATTATTTGATTCAAATGATTTGTAACCCCTTGTATTATTCCTAAAATATTAATTTGTAGCTTTCCACTTAGTTTTGTAACTCCAAATTGTCTATGTGAAGGGGGTTATAAAACACATTGCACCACTATAAAATGAGGGTGTAGAGGAGACTCAGAACAACCTTCACTACAAAAAAATGGGACAATGTGGTCGCAAAAACTATTGTAATAGGCTAACTAATACGACAGTTTGGTAACCGTCGTATTAGTGAGGGTTTATACGACGGTTGAAGTAAAACCGTCGTATTGGTTCATAAAATACGACGGTTTAGAGTAACCATCGCAATAGACTAGGTCAAATAGGACGGTTTACATGAACCGTTATAATAGATTAGGACAAATACGATGGTTTACAAAAACCATCGCAATAGATTGGACAAATATGACGGTTTACAAGAACTATTGCAATAGAGCAGGTCAAATACGACGGTTTATAAGAACCGTCGTAATAGAGTAGGTCAAATACGACGGTTTACATGAACCGTTGCAATAGATTAGGACAAATATGACGGTTTATAAGAAACGTCATAATAGGGTAGGCCAAATACGACGGTTTATGTGAACCGTCGCAATAGATTAGAACAAATGTGACGGTTTATAAGAACTATCGTTTTTAGTCTAATTATAACAAAACCCTTCAAAATTATTTTAAATTTTATTTGATTATTTTCAAATTTAGTTACAATACTTTTGGTAATTATTACAATAAATTTAACGATTGAATCGTTGATTTGATATATTTATATTTGTAAATACTAAGATAAATTTCTATTTTATAGATATTTCTGCACAAATGTGATAAAATAAAATGAATGATCTTCAAATTTAGTCAATAAACTTGTTTTAACTTTATAAATACATGTAATGGTTAGATCATTGATTTTTCAAATAAATTTTTATTTACATCTTGAGTTTTCATATATTT
Source organism: Voacanga thouarsii (assembly GCA_026120185.1). NCBI lineage: Eukaryota > Viridiplantae > Streptophyta > Magnoliopsida > Gentianales > Apocynaceae > Voacanga > Voacanga thouarsii. Next base: position 2,585,959 of record JANUWF010002200.1, read on the forward strand.
GTATTAAAGAGTTTGAATTTTATTTTAATTATTAGTTATTCTAAGATATATATATATATATATATATATATATATATATTATATACAGTATAATATATCTTTATTAGTTAGTGAGTATTAGATTACTATGTTATATCATATAAATATTTTTTTAATTATGAACATACATATGCGTGTGTACATATATATCTACAAATATACTTAGATAGAGTATACTATCTCTTAATTGTTACATTTAATTATATATATATATATATATATATAGAGAGAGAGAGAGAGAGAGAGAGAGAGAGAGAGAGAGAGGAGGACATTTTATCTATAATTTTTATTATAAAAGTAAACTTTTATAGACAATCTATCTTATAAGTCTCCAGCTATCTCATGTTCTCCAACTTATAACAACTATTCTAATGATTCTTGGCAGCAGTGCATTATTTTAACATTTAAAAACAAGAATGATGCCTTAGTGCCAATTCAAGATAAATTTATATACTCTTCGTTGCAAAATAATTATTAATACAACATAAATTAAGAAAATCGTAATATTTGTAGAGTTTTTTAAAAAAAACTAAATTATCTTTATTGAAATTTGTAGAGTTGTTTCGAAATTAAAAAATTAATTAATATTATTTAAAAAAGTAATAAATGAAAATGGTACAATTGCAAAAAAACAATAAATATATTCTTGATTTCATTAAATGATATACACAATTTGAAATAAAAAATTCAAAAGTAATAATTATTTTTAAACAGCGAAATTATAACAGAAAGTTAGAAACAAAAAAAAAAAAAAAAACACAACAAAGTGCATAATTGAAACTAGAGTTGATTGAAGATTGAAAAGAGAAAGAATAAAAAACTAAGTTTTTTATAAACTTAATTGTATTGACTTCAATAATGTTATTTTTAGAAATATTTTATTTTTTTAATTATTTACTATTTTATGAAATTAATAATATATTTATTAATTTATTTTCAATTATATATATTCTTATTATTTATTATTCTATTTAATTATAATACTAATTAATTTTTAATTTTCATACCAATTCTATTATTTCTAAGAAAAATTCAATCTTTCTCCCTCACACTATTAAAAATTAGACTTTCTTTAATATATGTAAATTTTACAAATGTGATAATTATTTAAAAATGAAAGAAGTATCACAAAAGAAGGGCCCTATAATATTCTCTATTCGGCTTCCTCTGTGCCTTCTTCTCTCTTCCTTATCCCTCTTCGTCTCCACCGACACCTTTTGTCACGCTTTCCATCTCCAATACCAGATCTGTCTAGCATAGTACTCCAATCTGGAGGCTGAGCTCAAGCACGCTCAAAATGATTCCAAGAGGCTCAGTGAACAAGCAATCGGAGCTGAAATGGAAGTCAGACACTAAAGGAAGCCAGATGAGCTAATGCAGTGTGAAACTTATACCGCGCCAAGAAGAAGAAAGCATTCCATCTTATGACCACCGTGGATGGTTCGCCACGTGACTTCACCTTTGCCATCCCTCTGTCTCTCTCCTTAGGGCTTAGATTCACGACGAGAGAACAGCTGAATTTTTTCAACTTGGAAGTTCCTTTTCCCCTGCAACGGTCCGAATGCCAGCAATAAACTGATCCTTGCATTCTGATAGACAAATTGTTGGAGATTGGAATTTCCAGGACACGACAAGGATAAGGGAACGATCCCATGACGAATAAGTACAATGTTGAAGAAGCAGAAATTCTTTTAGTTTTCATTACTTTTGAACTTTTTCCAGTTGCTTTTGGATGTGCTCGGCTACTTAGTGTCCAGTTTTTCAGCTTTGGCAAGAAACCCCATTTCCAACAGCAAGGAGCTCATGCTTACAACTGAGAACTTCATTTTGGAACAATTAAACTTGACAAAGGATTCATTATCAGAGACAAAGGTGAATGTCGTTCAAAGTAATCCTACTTCAAATTTTATTCTGGTTTCATGAACTGTATAGAGCATCAATTTATGTGTTCTTCTGGTAATATCATGTAGTGTACTAGCAGCACATAACAAATAGAAGTAGTCAGTATTCTGAAATTACATAAAAGTGTTAGAGCAGAAGCTAGTGTCGAATCTTCCTAAAGTGGCCATTGACTATTTGCAAGCTGCTTTACTAATTCTGGATGCCATATCTTTTCAAAGGGATTAATGCTGTTGAGAATGAAGCATTGACAACTTTTGTTGTTTCTCTTATGTGATTTGACTATCAGAAAACCTATTGTAGTCAAGTTAAATGGTGTCAAAAGTTCGAAATTTTCAGTACTCTTGTTATGCTTCAACTCTAAACAAGGATAATGTCAATATCTGGGTTTTCATTGTAAAGTAACTCTGCAATAATTTAATTTTGGTCAAAACTTCAAGTGCTTGGTTTTTCTATACTCATGGTTTCTTGTAATTGCTAAATTGCAGAATACTTTTGTTCTACTTTTCCCACTAGTTCTATAGCTCAATTTTGCTATATTTGAATCTCTGAGCCGAAGAGCTACATCGGTGAAATTTTATTTTCTGAATTCCTTATTCTTCAGTAGTATAGTTGGGTATTCCTTATTCTAATTTCTTTGACCACTACACCAACCTCACTTTACTATTATTATATAACCTTAATATATTAGTAAAGTGAGGTTGGTGTAGTGGATATGCTGCTTTTTGGGTATACTAGGAGTTTAATGCTTCTAACTTTAGTGGGAAGTGCATGGATATTGATTTGCAAACATACATATTTTTTTTACAAACATACGTGAGTATGTATGAGTGGTTTTCTATTACTTGGAACAAATGTAAAGTAAGGGGTTTTCACACTTAGTACTACAAATCAATAACAATTTATTGAAGACAAATGTGTGTTATTTTAACACTTGCTGAAGCCATGAGGTGATTTAACATGTATGCTGTTTTTTCCCTTTTCCTCAGTGTTATAGGATTTGTAGTTCTACATCTTTTTTGAAGATTTTTACTCTTTTGCTAATGTTTGATTCTCCTTGTGGAAAGTTGGGAGGATGGATAGTATTTCACAATGAAGGTTGAATTCAATCTAAGGCAATTCTTTTAGTATCAGCTTTTGATTATGGAACAACTAACAAAAACTTTTGGTTATTTAAAACAACTAACAAAATAACATCTGTAAGCGGGAGAAAGGGAATACTTGAGGAAGTACTTTTTTCAACCACTTTGATGATAAAGCAAAAGGTAAGAGAAAACGGTTTGGAATAGCTGGGTTGAAGGGATGCCTAAAACACCTTCATTTGAGTCTTAAACATGATTTGGTTTTTTCTTTTTCTAGTTGGCCTTGAAGCATACTTATCTCAATCTTTTAGTTCGGTCATCCAATTGCATATCAAGGATTTCTCCATTAATTTCTTCTCACGTTCCAATATCTCAATGGCTTATCTCAAGTTCTTCTCAGTCATATGTCCTCCTTTTTCTTCATTTCACATCTCCTGTAAATCCAAAGGCATACTCTCAAATTATTAGTTCTTTGTTATCTTGGGAGTATATAATTAACTTATTTACAAGTGTGTGTGTGAGAGAGAACTTGAACTTTTTTTATTAGGAACTCTAAGCTCTTCAACTTACTGTGAGGCCATCGACGAATTCCCAACTCCCTACATCTTTTCTTGAGAATGGTTAGGCCAACATTTAGTTCTTTAGCCGCCCGAGTGAGTGGCATGTAAAAATACTTCGAAATAGTTGCTCTTGATAATGTTTTGGAGCTACTGCCCTTCTCCTTTCTCTGCCTCTTGATTATCTTTTTCTCTACAGAAATTTCGTCTGAAGTGATACCTTTAAAGTGCATTTCTTGAACCATATTATAGCTTTGTTCAAAATCTATTACGGAGTAGAAAGGATCATGCGCAAACATATCCTCCATAAGAGGAAAAGCATCAAAATAAGTCTCTTGAATGGGTAGATTAAATTGAAAATCCAAAGTAGGAGCAGTCTCTTGAATGGAAAGATCAAGAGGAAATGGTTGGATTGAAAAGGAAAACACATTAAAATCTTCTTCTTTGGAAACTAATTTAAAATTTGACCACATCTCAAACGAATTACTATTATCCATTTCTGAGAAAGGGATATATATATCTGTGCGGGAAGAGGGGAGGGATGACTGAGGAAAGAAAGCGACAAGAGGAAGAGGAAGAGGTAAATGACAGATTCTGTACGGGAAGAGGGGAGGGATGATTGAGGAGAGAAAGAGACAAGGAGGAAGGAGGATAGACGTTTGGTTTGCTCATTTTACATAAAATATTTTAATTGCACTGCTTTGACATTTTTTTGTTGTTGTGACTTTAAATATAATTTGGTTTTGTTGCAGAAAAGGACAAGGAAGAAGGGAAAAAGACGATTGGTTTGCTCATTTTATATAAAATATTTTAATTTAACTGCCTTATCTTTTATTGGAGCCACATTAGTGCACAAAATATTTTAATTGCACTACCTTGACATTTTTCTATTGTTGTGACTTTAAATATAATTCAATTTTATTGTAGAAAGGGATAAGGAGGAAGGGGAAAAGACGATTGGTTTGCTCATTTTACATAAAATATTTTAATTTCACTACCTTATCTTTTATTGGAGCCATATTAGGGCGCAAAATATTTTAATTGCACTGCCTTGACATTTTTCTATTGTTGTGGCTTTAAATATAATTCGATTTTGTTGTAGAAAAGGATAAGGAGGAAGGAAAAAAGATGATTAGTTTGCTCATTTTACATAAAATATTTTAATTTAACTGCCTTATCTTTTATTGGAGCCACATTAGTGTACAAAATATTTTAATTGCACAGCCTTGACATTTTTCTATTGTTGTGACTTTAAATATAATTCAATTTTGTTGCAGAAAGGGACAAGGAGGAAGGAGAAAGATGATTGGTTTGCTCATTTTATATAAAATATTTTAATTTTGCTACCTTGTCTTTTATTGGAGCCACATTAGTGCGCAAAATATTTTAATTGTATTGCCTTGATATTTTTCTGTTATTGTGACTTGGTTTTGTTGCAGAAAGGGACAAAGAGGAAGGGAAAAGACGATTGGTTTGCTCATTTTACATAAAATATTTTAATTTCGATGCCTTATCTTTTATTGGAGCCACATTAGTGCGCAAAACATTTTAATTGCACTACCTTAACATTTTTATATTGTTATGACTTTAAATATAATTGGGTTTTGATGCAGAAAGGGATAAGGAGGAAGGGGAAAAGATGATTGGTTTGCTCATTTTATATAAAATATTTTAATTTCGCTGTCTTATCTTTTATTGGAGCTATATTAGTGTGCAAAATATTTTAATTGCACTGCCTTAATATTTTTTTTGTTGTTGTGACTTTAAATATAATTCGGTTTTGTTGCAGAAAGGGACAAGGAGGAAGGGAAAAAGACGATTGGTTTGTTTATTTTACATAAAATATTTTAATTTTACTGCCTTATCTTTTATTGGAGCCACATTAGTGCGCAAAATATTTTAATTTCATTGCCTTGACATTTTTCTATTGTTGTGGCTTTAACTATAATTCGATTTTGTTGCAGAAAAGGATAAGGAGGAAGGAAAAAAGTGATTAGTTTGCTCATTTTACATAAAATATTTTAATTTCTCTGTCTTGTCTTTTTTTGGAGCTACATTAGTGCGCAAAATATTTTAATTGCACAGCTCTTGACATTTTTCTATTGTTGTGACTTTAAATATAATTCAATTTTGTTGCAGAAAGGGATAAGGAGGAAGGAGAAAAGATGATTGGTTTGCTCATTTTATATAAAATATTTTAATTTCGCTACCTTGTCTTTTATTGGAGCCACATTAGTGCGTAAAATATTTTAATTGCATTGCATTGACATTTTTTTGTTGTTGTAACTTTAAATATAATTTGATTTTATTGTAGAATATGCACATTAGTTTCATAGTTTAGAAAATTTATGTCAGTATATATCTACATTTTAATATTCTAAGTTTATACTTGTACTTTATTTTTGTAAAGATGATGTGATGGTTTTCTATTTATTGGAATCATTTCATTATCGAGATTGATTTCCGATTTGTGTATTGTGCAGGTAAGGAGATGTTCTAAAGTCCAACCCACTGACTTTGAGCTATGTTGGGTAAAAACTAATATTTTGTCGAGATTGAGGAGAGAAAGAGACAATGAGGAAGGAGAAAAGATGATACCGGGAAGAGATAAGAAGGAAGGGGAAAAGATGATACCGGGGAGGACTAACGTACTTAATTTTGTTTCTTGTTTTACATGAACTATTGTTTCTAATAGATTTCTTGGCATTTCCTACTTGTTATATATGTAGTATTACTTCTCTTGTGGAGTTTAAGGATTATTTATGATTTCAATGTTTAAGAGATTGATTTTGATTTATTTAGCATTAAGCAAATTGTGTTTTATTGTGATTGGTGTTGAATGAGTTGAACAAATTGTATTTGGTTTGAAATTGCATGTGGATAGGCTTAAATACCAAGCAATTTATTTTTTTTAAAAAAAATTTAATCAAATACGACGGTTATAGAACCGTCATTATTTACTTATCAAATGCGACGGTCACAAAACCATCATATTTGTTTATCAAAAGCAACGGTCACAAACGGTCGTATTTGGTTATCTTAACAGAATAAATATGACGGTCAAAGCCGTCGTTTTTACTAATGGTCGCAATTGCTCTAAGATTTTTTGCCACGGTTGTAATTATGACGGTTGGATACCGTCGCAAATACTTAACAATTACGACGGTTAGGGCTGTCGCAAATAACAAGTATTTGCAATCGTTTAAAACCGTCGTATTTTCGGAACAATTGCGACGATTTTTTCACCAAATACGATGGTTTGCAGAATCTCAACCCGGGTGAGTAATTGCGATGTTTTTCCCTGACTGTTATATTTACACTGTCGCATTAGTTAAATACGATGATTTTTAGCCATTTTTAATAAAAACGATAGCATTATATATGATAGTAAAAAAATCGTCGTTTGACCGTCATTTATAATAAAAACGACGATATTTTCTCAAATACGATAATTTTCTGGCCATCGTATTTGCCTGAATTTTTAGTAGTGCTTTGCTAAAAGAAAGATTTATTGTTCTGTTCCATTCTTCCTTTCTCACACACACACACATATATATATATATATATATATATATTTATATATCTTATATTCTATATATTCAAGGACAACTTGATCGAAAAAGTTTATTAGTCTTCTAGTGAACGTGCTAATTGCAGAGACAATAAGGGCTGCAATGAGTTTTATCTTGGGGCTGTGGTAGACCACTATTACCAACACATAGGGAGATTATCATGTCTTTATGATGGTGACTTTGTCATGACTCCGGCAAGCTAGACTTCTTTCTCCGTTTACTAATATATATATACACATATATATTTATCAAAAGATTATTTGTTAATTTTCAAACAATAATAATATTATATAATATCACAGCTGTTAGGTACGTGCAACAGATCATGCAATAAAAAATTTCGCTACATGTCTGGTTTGATGAAAATGTATTCTTCAGTGCCTCAGAGGCTCAAGAAAGCTCCCTAATATCTCGCCTCAAGTTCAAGTTGAAAATTTGAGTTTAAACATTACACCTTGCTCATTGACAATGTATTCGACTACTTTGGATGGAGTCTTTTTATTTGTCGTCCTAAGACTATATATCTAAGATGCTTCAGATATAGTTGGTTCAAGTTCTTGCATAACAAATTGATTTCTGAAAGAGATCAGGCTGGGAGAGGATTCGAAGAAGGAAATAATGGAGAATTCAGATTCCACAAGGGAAATGGTCCTTGATTTAGAATGGAGAAGATCTTGACTTGGCATTTTCATCTAGAATGCACAAGAAGTTTTGGAATGTTCATGCTGGAAATAAATGTCAGCCCCAGTCCAAATAGGATTAATTAGGGGTTGTGCGCATGACAATATTTGAGGCTTCTTTTCTTCCTCAATCTCAAATTCTGGGAATATACTTTTTGTTTCTGCTTCTTTTATAGAACAAATAAAATAAATAAGTAGTTCTTCAAGCATTTCCATTGTTTTAGTAAAATTATTATAAAAAAATGTTGAAAATTTGAGTTTAAAACATAGATTTCATTTCAAATCATAGATTTTCCACAACTGAAAATAGCGGTTTTCAATTGTTTATTGCTAATAATATGCGTAAAAGTTTAATTATATTTATGATTTTATTTATATTGTTAATTAATTTTTTCTTCTATTACAACAATGTTAATATCTTACATCTTTATCTAATATAAAAATATTTATTTTTAAATTTTAGCATTTTTATTCTTTATTAGTATGGATTTTTTATATTAATAAACTGTTTCTAAAATATGTGTAATAAATACATGAAAATAAATCTAAATTAAAAGTAATATAACTTTCAACAAGATAAACAAATTTAAAATGTTTTTAATAAATAGATATTATCGTTATTATTGACACATTATCATTTAAAATCATGTTTGAAATGAAATTTTTATTACCAAATTTTGAATTTAAATATCTATAATCACAATTACTAAAACACGATTTGCACAATCGTATAGTTGTGCTACATTGGTCCTTCACGATATTAGATTATTATTGTGAACTTTTTGATGGGCACAAGTACAACATGCCTTCCCTTTCCCCCTGCAATATTCTTATTATTAATTCTACACACATATTTGTCCTATTATGTGTGAAACTTTTTCTAATTTTATTTTTTGTAATTAATATTTGAATACAAATACTACAAGAAAAAACTAAATTAGTAACGGCCAAATCCGTCGCTAATCAAGTTTAGTGATAGAGTAACGACGAATTATGTCCGTCGCTAAAAAGGGAGGTGCAATTTGCGACGGAAAGAAAATGCGACGGTCATTTAATTGATGACATTATAATTAAATTTATAATCAATATAGCGACGGATTTGCGACGGCAAAAAAAATTTTATTTTTTAAAAAATTAGTTAATTTAGCAATGAATTTGCGATGGCGAAAAAATTTTTATTTATAAAAAATTAATTAATTTAACAACGGATTTGCGATGGCAAAAAACTTTTATATAAAAAAATTAATTAATTTAGTAGCAGATTTGCGATGGCAAAAATTTTTTTAATCACAAAAAAAAAAATTAATTTAGCAACGGATTTGCATCGGCAAAAAAATTTTAAATTTTGAAAAAATTAATTAATTTAACAATAGATTTGCGATGGTCAAAAAATTTTTTATTTACAAAAATTAAAAGAATTTAGCGAAGGTTTTGCTACTGAAAAAAATTATTTTAAAAAAATTAATTAATTTAATTTGTGGTAGTGAAAAAAATTTATTTAAAAAATTAATTAATTAGCTACTCGGCCCGTTGAGAACCTGATCTGCAACCCGACCCTCTTAGAATATTATGAGATTATGTCAGACTTGGGGCTCGAACCCGTGTCCTTGTTGTGGGGGAACACGCATTCTATCACTAAGCTATTGAAGTTCTAGTGATATATTGTGCTATATATTAATTATATAGTAAATTTGTGAATTAACGACGGATTTGTAAGGGATTTGTGACGAATCTGAGACGACAGAATTTTCCGTAGCAAATCCATTGTTAATTAGCCACGGATTTGCGACGGTTAATTTTTCAAGATTTAAAAATAAATTTATTTTAAAATTTTTAATGGCCGTCGCAAATTGCGACGAATTTGCGAGGGCTTATTTTTTAAATTAAAAAAAATAAATTTATTTTTTAATTTTAGATGGCCGTCGCAAATCCGTCGCAAATTGCAACGGATTTGCAACGGTTTTTTTTAATTTTAAAAAAATAAAATTATTTTTTAATTTTAGATGGTCATCGCATTTGCGACAATTTTTTTTAATTTTAAAAAAATAAATTTATTTTTTTATTTTAGATGGCCATCGCAAATCCGTTGCAACGGATTTGCGACGGATTTTTTTAAAATTTTAAAAAATAAATTTATTTTTTAAATTTATATGGCTATCACAAATCCATTGCAAATTACAACGGATTTACGACTGATTTTTTAAATTTAAAAAAATAAATTTATTTCTTAATTTTAAATGGCCGTCGCAAAAATTCATCGCTAATTTGATATTTTTCTTGTAGTGAAATTTTAGATTTGATCATTAATAGAATAGTTTCAAGCATCACTTCATTTATCTTAGATTATAATGCTACTAGTAAACACCTTCTCAATTTTGAATCAACTACAATTTTTTTTTTTTTTCCAAAGAAAAGATTTGGCAGCATGATTGGTAAACTCACTTGGCAAAAGTTTTGGATAGACTCAGATTTCTCCCACCCTGCGCCCTCCCCCCCATCCCAGCCAACGCCGCCCCCACAAAAAAAAAAAAAAAAAAAAAGAAAGAAAAAGAAAAGGAAAAAGAGAATCAAGTAGTTAAAATGTACACAAAATGCTCGAATACATTAAACCCTTAATGATCACACGCATTGCAAGTAAACATTTTTAAAAAGTACAAATTTTAATGAATTTTATGTATGAGGACAGAATATATCTTATTACCAGTTTGTGGGTAATTGTAAAGAAGGATTTCGATGGCCACCCTGCACACTCGTGACTGCTTAGGTTTGGTTTGGCAAGTTCGGCTGGCCAACTTTTCGGGGGCCTCCGTACTTAAGTGCTGTTAATTTGGAGCCTTTCTAGTAAAAATTGAATAATACCAATTATAGTAGACATAATAATTGAATAATATTTTGTACTCTTGTTATTAATGCATATTTTAAAAAAAATTTTAATGCAATTTTGATTTTTTGAAAAATAGGTGTAACAAATAATTTCCTAACATAAATTGAAAATTTTCTTTATTTTTCTATCTCCTATTTTCAGTACATCCATCCTTTGAACTTTAGTTTTAATTAATTATATCCCTTTTCCTTTGATTTTATTTCAACAAAAGCCCTTATTTTATGTTAAAAACATAGTAAATTCATAGTATAACTCAAACTCCAAGGAATCCGGAATACCAACCTGCTTATGGGGAAAAATTTTAACATGAACCAAGTATATTAATTACTTATATTGTGTGTAATACAAATTGTACGGTGCAACTTATGCATTTGATATACCGATTTATGATTCATGTAAGAATTACTTACTTTTAAAAATTTTTTTGTATGTATTCAATGTTTTAAAAATTTATACATAATATTTATTATACAACTTTTAATCTACGTAATATAAATATCTAAAGTACTCAGTGTGCCCTGGGTCCACACCTTCTGACCTTTTCTATCGCTTCCGATATTGTATAATCCAATGAAGACTCATCCATCCGTCTTCTTCAGAGAGGGGTGTTTTAGAAGCTCCGTCGTGCTGTATTTATAATCTCTCAATCACCATGTTCCAATGCTAATCCCTTCAGAATTTTTTTACGGGTTATATATAAAGAGATCAGCATGGCCAATAAGGGAGAAAGCATAATATCAAGAATGCCAAAAGCAATTATTCAACATATACTTACCTTCCTCAATCTCACAGAAGCAACCCGAACAACCGTGCAGTCTAAGCAATGGTTAAGTGCATGGCAGACACGTCCTTTATTGTGTTTCGATGAGTCTTCCTTCTTGTACAACAGGGATCCATATAAAGACAGATGGAGCGATAGCTTTTTCAATCACCTAACCAGTATCTTGCGGAGGTGTCAAGACCAGAAAATAGGCATACAGGAATTGACACTCCACTGTTGTTCGCCTTTTGATAAATCTAAACGGCAGACTCTCCTCGATGGATGGATTCAAACTGCCATAGAAAATGGTGTCCGGAAGCTTCAACTATGTTACATTTGGCGTCTAACAGACCAAGGAACTTGAACTTTTATTTGGTAGTGGCTCGACAGTGAAGCTCCAAATGAATCCGAATATACGACGCTGGAACCTAAGAGTACTAACCCTCTATCAAGTACACTTGGATGAAGCCATGTTTCAGAAAATAATTCGAGTCTGCCAATTGATTGAAGACTTGAGCCTTATAGCCTGTGTAGGTTTTACTAATTTGAAGGTAACCAATCTTATAAACCTTAAGAATTGTTGAAAATGATAACTTTGCGAGTTAATAACTTTTAACTCATGATTAATTAGTTTAAAACAATTAATGAGAGCTGATCTTGACATGTTAGAGACTACTTTGATTATGGTAGAAGCTATTTTCATAGTGAGAATCCATAATTAAATGTCATTAAAGTTTGAGGTTCAACAATTTGAGAACATAAGTTCCACATGAAAAAAATTGAAGAGTGTGGAAGCCTTTATATACTAAAAGGCTTTTTTTAGACTTGATAGAAAAACCCAAGGGTAGTGGGGCTGCCATACGCATGTGCTGCCCGCCCGGTTCGGCTTGGGGGCTTGGCTCATGTTTTCATATTTCTCTCTTTTTATTTGGCCCAATTAACTTTAACTTGAAAAAAAAAGAGGAAACATTAAAACTTATTAGAATTAGGGTCTCCTAATTAGGATTGGTTTTAGTTTTCTTAGAGGCGATATTAAACAAAAAGGAACAGAGTTGTAGCGTAAGAGTGGCTTTTTCAGTTTACTTCCTTGAGAGAAAAGAGTGGGGTGAATAATTTCTTGAAGGGAAACCAGTATTGAACTGGTGATTCGGTCAGCGTTTCAGTTTGTCGCGTTGCAGCTTGTCCAGAGAAGAGTCGGCGCCGGGTATATTCTGGCAGAACAGTGCTACTGTACTCCTGTCCTACAAGCAAGTCTCTCAGGTTCATTACTGACTTATCTATTAATTTTAAATTCTGTCTAGTTTCTACATGTTTGGACTTTTTGGCCTTACCGGCTTTATTGATATTTGATAATTGCATTTGTTAGAGCCCTGGTCAGGTATAGACAGTGCTTGTTCAATTCAGTTGAGTTGCCTATCTATGTTCGTCAGTACCTTGTGTCTAACAGTCTTCAATAAGTTATTCTATAATTATCTGTTTGTGTGCAATGGCCAGTTTGTCAGGTACTGCTTCTGCTACATATAAGCCTTTTGTTGATTTGAATGGTCTGCCGGACAAATTTGGTCCAGGGCAGAATTTCAAGCGTTAGCAACAACACATGAAAATTTGGTTGACCATGAGGGACTTATTGTCAGCAGTGCAAGTAGATAGGCCCATACCAACTGATAGATATCCTAGAGTAGCTGAGATTGGTGTATGAGATGAACGGAACAATGTAGGCAGAAGGGCAATGATGTCAGCATTGACAAATGCTTTTTTTAATGTCTACTGTTTTGAGTCCTATACAACAAAGATGCTATGTGATGAGTTGGATAGGAAATATAATACCAAAGATCAAGGTCTGAAAAGGTATTATGTCTCCAAATTCCTGAAATTTTAGATGGTTGAGGGTAAGTCTGTGACAGAACAGGCTCAAGAGCTACAATTAATTATTTACTCTCTTCATGAAGCGGATATGGAGCTTCCTGAGAAATTCCAAGTGATGTCAGTGATAGAGAAATTTTTTAAGTCTTGGGAGGACTTTGGTATGTCTCTCAAACACAAGACAGAGAAAATTTCTCTAAACGACTTGATGAAATCAATATCCATTGAAGAGCAATATAGAAAGAATAGTCATATTTTACCGTTGGAGTCTAATGTCTATGTGGTGATTATTGGGAAGAAGAGCAATAATTAGAGGAATGTGGGGGTTAATTCAAACTCTGAAAACATAAACAAGACAAAAGGCAAGGCCAAGAAAAAACTAAAAGCGAACAAACCTTACTGGAATTGGGGTCAAGTTAGACATTGGGCTAAGGATTGTGAGTCTAAAAAGTCCAAAGTCAAATAAGGATCAAATTCTGAAATCCAAGTCAATGTGGTGGTAGAGGATACTAGTCAAGTAGAAGCTAATTTGAGTACACACCTTACTGAGGTTTGCATCATTGAGGTTGTGACTGGCATCACTACTTCCAATGATGAAGAAATGTATGTTTCTATTAACCAAAAAGTCTTTACTATTTATAAGCCACTTGAATGACTAGTTGATACTAGAGTAAATGTACACGTTTGTGCTGATAAATTACTTTTTATGTTTTATCAGCTTATTAAAGGAAAAATTGTGAAGATGGGAAACTCATCTGTAGCCAATGTGTTGAGGATTGGATGTGTGGACTTGAAGTTTCCTTCATGACGTATTCTTCCTCTTCATAAGGTGCAACATGTTCCAATAGTTCGTAGGAATATTCTTAGTGGTTCATGTTTAGTTAGAGAGGATTATGAATTCATTTTCAAATATAATAAAGTAGTGATTATACATACAATTCTTTTGTTAGCAAAGGTTATATGTCAGATGATTTGTTTAAATTAAGAGTTGAACCATTTACTTCTGATTTGAATAAAGCTTTTTCTATTGAGAATTCTATTTATCCTATGGTGCATATTATTGAATCCATTGATATTTGGCATAGTAGACTTGGACATTTAAATTTAAATTCTGCTAAAAGAATGATGAATTTAGACTTGATCCATAAACATTCAATTGATAAGAAGAACAAATGTTGAGTGTGTGTGGAAGATAAAATAACTAGGAAACCCTATCACTCAATTGAAATGGATTCAGAAATACTTGATTTAGTTCACACAGACATTTGTGAATTCAATGATTTGTTGATTAGGGATCATAAGAAATACTTCATTGTTATGATAAGATCAAGGGTAAAATAAAATTTTAAAAAATTAATAATATTATTAAATTAATTAATTATAAATTAATAATTAATTAATTAAAATAAAAAAAATAACATGGGATGGAACCCGTGTTGGTTCGCGTGAAGGATAATAGAAAATATGGATGCTTTCTGTTTGCACGTGAATAGATTCTCTATCGGGGATTGATTCAAATGAATAGAAATGAATTGAAGTGGTAGCTTTGGTTTTGCACTTCTGGGTTCATCATTCACAGAGAAACAGAAACCCAAAATTACACAGAAAGCTTTAGTGAAGCTTTCACTAAAAGCTTATCAAAATCCAATCTTTAGGCTTTCACTGGCTGTGCTACGAGCACCATTTTGAAATATCAAAGGCTTCGCATGAATGAGATGCAGTAAACGTTTGCAAGGACATGATCTAATAGCTTCAAGTATCTTTGTACAAACATCTATACTAGTGCGAAGAGGGCCATTCAATCACAGAGGTAAATTTTTCGTTTTCTTAGCATGCTTTCGTTTTGATGATTTTGCCATTTTAAGCCTTCAATTGGTATCAAAGCCATGGTTTGGCAAATGTAGGAAGCATGCTAGGCTTAACTAAAATAAGAAAATATTTATTTTGGTTGAAATCTGTAATCCTTCGAGTTTATTGGTATGGGTAGTTTCACTGTAAGTTTCGCGAGTGGAAGCTTAGGAACAATATATTTTGATTGCTTTTATAGATATCGTGTAAGCCTAGTATTTTTTAAGGGTATAGGCGGTTGCTTGGATGAGTTTTGATTGAAAATGGAGGAGAAAATTGCGTCCAAAAGGTTTCTGAAACGCAGAATAAATACTGGAGAAGAAGCTATATAGCAAGCCAAGCCAGTCGAGCCGAGCCAGATTTGTGAGAGGAGCTGCGAGCCGCCAAGCCTCCATGCCTGCTGATGAGCTGCCTTAGCGAGGAGAGCTTCCTCACGGAAGCCAAGCTGAGGAAGCATTCCTCGCGGAAGCCATGCTTCCGCTGGCTTCCGCGAGGAAGCAAATTCAATTTGCAGAATGCAAATTGAAGCCGCGGTTAGGTACTGGGTGGGTCGTGGGCACCTACCCGGATCCAGCCCATGATCTAGTATGGCAGGTGCACTAGACCCGAATAAATTTTTTTTTAATTTTTGGTCTCATACCAAGTGAAGTTGTTTTTATTGCAATAGTTAATATTCTCTGAATATTTTGCATGAAAAATAATAGTAATAGAAATTTAGGATTAGACAAGACCATTAATTAATTAATGTGTTTAATTCTATTTTTGGACACTTAGGTTAAAAGAATAGAAAAGTATGAAAACGTTTACAGTTTTTTAACATGCTTATTTTTTTTGTACCCTATGTACGCGTTTTTTTAAATACCAAAGTCTTTGAGAATTTTTGACAAGAAAAATATTTTTCTTAAATCAAATGGTTAATTTTAATTCGAACAAAAATTAATTCTTGGATATTTTCTCAAAGGATTTTATCTTTTGACATAGAAAATATTATGGATTTAGATATTTTTGTGAATTAAAATAGAAAACCATTTTGATTGAATTTTAACAAGGAAAATTGTTTTTGTCAAATTAATCTTGAGATAAAAATCTTTCGAAAGTTTTATTGAAAAATTTTAAAATTATTTAGTTTATTAACTTAAATAAAATTAATGCATTGAAAAATTTCTCAAACGATATAAACCTTGACAAAGAAATTTTTATGGGTTTAGACAGTTTATTTTGAGTTAAAAAAAAACTTAATTGAAATTTTCAAAAGACTTTAAATACTAAGTGGGAGAGGGGTTCTAATGGTCCCACGGCTTCCATCACGATCCTCATTAAAAATCGTAGATCCTCTCGTGTCATCCTGGGAGTGAACTCGTATAGGATGAGGATACCACAAGGATTTAGAACCAATGGATGGATGTAATTAATAACTCGGGACACGTATTATGATCGGCCAGCCCACGTTGGAGGTTATAGTGCAAGGAATGTCCATAGGAAATGAGAAGAAACGGTCATCCCACGATGGAGTTATCTTCTAGATCATTACTTAGAAAGGAAATTAATTTGTGGTGATTAATACACTTAGTTTAGAAAACTGTTAATCTTTCCAAGAAGTTATGTCAGTTTTTCTAAGAGCTAAATTAATCATATTAAAGATAATAGTGATAAGGTTAACTATTATTGGATTTAATATGAGAATAAAGTCAAAAATTATTTTACTTTTTACAAACTAAATTTTCTTTTATTTTTTATCTTTCAGAAATGGTTGTGGAGGTTCTTTTAGTCATTTGGCCGTTATTCTCCGTAAGAATAAGGTAACGGGTCCAAATTATGTGGACTGGAAAAGAAATTTGGACATAATACTCACTATTGAGGAGTATAAGTATGTTCTCTTTGAAACCTGCCCTGTTATTGGGAAAGGTTCCACCGCTGATGAGTGCGAGGCTGAGAAAGCATGGAAAAAGGCCAACGAAATGGCTCGATATTACATATTGGCTTCCATGTCTAATGTGCTCCAGTTAAAACACGAGCACATGGCTATTACATATGATATTAGCCAATTATTAGCCACGATGCTCGCCGATAGGAGCCAGCCCGCAAGGCAAGAAGTTCTTAGGATGATCATAAACACTAAGATGGCTGAGGGAGTATCAGTCAGGGAGTATATGCTTAAAATGATTGCTACTTTCGAAGAAATGGAAGTCTTAGGGGCTGTAATTGACCCCGAGAGCCAAATGGACATGGTTATCGAATCTCTGCCGGGCTCTTTACTCAATTCAAGTTGAACTACAACATGAACAAGTTAAACATGACTTTAACTGAGTTAATGAAAGAGTTCCAAGTGGCGAAGAAGGTCATGAAGTCATAGTCCAAGGCTATGATTGTTAGGACTTTTTCTTCTAGAATTGGGCCTAAGCCCAGGAAGTTTAAGAAGAAGAAGGGAAACGCACAGGCCTAACTCAAGAACCAGCCCAATAAGCCCAAAGGTAAATGCTTTAAGTGTGGGCAAAAGGGACACTGGAAAAAGGAGTGTCTAGAACTTCAAGCCAAGAAAAACCCTACAAGTATTGTTCTCTATCTAGAGTCTATTTCAATGGTTGGATCAACTTCCACTTGAATTGTTGATTCTGGTGCCATTGATCATCTCTGTAACTCCTTGCAGGGGTTTAGGAAGATAAGAAGATTCCAGAAAGACGAGCATGGGCTATTAGTAAGAAATGGAGTACGAGTATTGGCCCTTGCAGTGGGAGAGCTGAATCTTATTTTTTATTGTAATAAAGTAGTTGTTTTAAAGAAAATTTTATATGTACCTAGTTTTAGACAGTATTTGATTTTAGTTGTAAAGCTAATAAATCATGGATATTCTGTTTCTTTCTATTCTGGTATTACTATCAGTAGAAATGGAGAAGTTTTATGTGTAGGGCACATGCATGGAAACTTATTCTTTTTAAATTCTACAAATAATCAAATAAATAACGCTTAATCTGAACCTTTAAGTAGGAAGAGAAAGACCAATGTCAATGACTTATATCTTTGGCATATAAGGTTGAGCCATATTAACTCAATCAGGATTTAGAGGTTAATCCATAATGAGCCCAAGTGCTTATTAAGATTAGAAAGTTTACCTCAGTGTGAATCCTGCCTTATGAGAAAAATGACCAAAAAGTCATTCACCCAAAAGGTTGATAGAGCCAAGAAGATATTGGATTTTGTTCATACTGATGTGTGTGGTCCTTTGTCTACTTAAGCTAGAAAGGGTTTTGAGTACTTCATCACTTTCACGGATGATTGTAAAAGGTTTGGTTATCTCTACTTAATGAGGCGCAAGTCTGACTCTTTTGACAAGTTCAATGAGTTTAAGGTTGAAGTGGAGCGTTGGACAGGTAAATTGATCAAAACATTACGATCAGATCATGGTGGAGAATTCCTCCTTAGAGAGTTCAAGGATTACATGGTATATTATGGAATAGTATTCTAGCTCTCTGTGCCGGGTCCGGGTACACCCCAGTAGAATGGAATAGCTAAAAGAAGGAACATGACATTAATGGAAATGGTCTGAAGCATGATGTCTCATGTTACTCTTCCGATCTCTTTTTGAGGATATTCTTTGGAAACAATGGCATATATTCTGAACTTGATGCCTTCCAAGTCAGTACTTAGGGCACCCTATGAGATGTGGATTGGGTGTAAGCCAAGTCTAAATCATCTCAGGATATGGGACTGTCTAACTTATTTACTGATCAAGGGAGACAAGCTAAAACCAAGATCAGAATTATGCTACTTTGTTGGGTATCTAAAAGGGACAAAATGATGTTACTTTTATCATCCCAAGGAGTAGAAAGTACTGGTAAGTACTAATGCTAGATACTTGGAGGATGATCAAAGTACTTCCACTAAAAGTTCAATAAGGTTAGAACTCGAAGAGAAGTTATCTTCGGAATCAACTTCTTCAGACCCGATTATGGAACAAGAAGAGGCACAACCTCAAGAACCTATACAAACGGAGCTTTGTCGTAATGGGAGGATATCCAGAGTTCTAGAAAGATGGACATGAGAGGCTTTTGAGCTGGTTTCTGACCATCAGGAACAAGATCTCACTAGATACGAGGAGGCTATTGCTGATACCGATACAGATCTATGGCATGAAGTAATGAAAATCGAGATTGAGTATATGTACTTCAATCAGGTTTGGGATCTGGTAACTTCACCTGATGGGATAAAACCCATTGGGTGTAAGTGGCTATATAAGAGAAAGAGGGGAGTAGATGAGAATGTGGAAACCTTTAAAGTTAGGCTTGTGGCGAAAGGGTATACTCAGAAAGAGGGAATCGATTATGATGAAATCTTTTTCCTGGTGGCCATGCTTAAGTCCATCCATATCCTTTTTGCTATTGCATATCATGATGCCTATGAGATATGACAAATGGATGTCAAGACGGCATTTTTTAATAGCCATCTTAATGAAGACATCTATATGTCCCAATCGAAAGGTTTTATTGCTAAAGGTCAGGAACATATGGTCTACAAACTTAAGAAGTTCATTTATGGACTTAAGAAGGCATCTAGAACATGGAACATTCGTTTTGACGAGACTATAAAGTCTTATGGTTTCATTCAAAACGAGGATGAATCATGCGTGTACAAGAAATTGGAAGGCATAAATGTGATTTTTCTTGTCCTATATGTGGATAGCATTCTATTCATTGGAAATGATGTAGGGACATTGTCATCTACTAAGGTTTGGTTGTCTAGTCAATTTAGTATGAAGGACTTGGGAGAAGCTAGTTACATTCTCGAGATTAAGCTTCTTAGGAATAGAAAGTAGAGAATGTTAAGATTATTCCAAACGACATACATTAACAAGATATTGGCCAAGTTCAGTATGAACTCATGTAAGAGAACTCTAATTCCTTGCAGACATAGGTTGTCTTTTTGTTCTAAGGACTGTTCTAAGTCTCAAGAGGAAAAAGATAGGATGAATAGGATTCCCTACACTTCGGCTGTGAGAAGTCTCATGTACGCCATACTGTGCACTAAGCTAGATATCTGCTTTACTGTAGGCTTAGTTAGCAGATATTAGTCAAACCCTGGGGAGATTCATTAGCAAGCTGTAAAGCATATTCTTAAGTACCTCAATGGTATGAAAGATTACATGCTGGTTTACAAGGCTGACGACTTAGTTCCTACTGGATACACAGATTTAGATTTCCAGGCAGATAAGGATGAGAGAAAATCTACTAGTGGATATGTCTTTACCTTATCTGGAGGAGCTGTTTCATGAAGGAGTATCAAACAATCTTGTATTACTGACTCAATCATGAAAGCTGAGTATGTGGCAGCTTTGGAAGCATCCAAGGAAGTAGTCTGGCTCTGAAAGTTCCTTTCAGAACTTCGAGTTGTGCCACACATGGACAGACCTATTGTGGTATATTACGAAAATTTTGGAGTAGTCTCGCAATCCAAAGAACCTAGGAACTACAAGAAGGGGAAGCATATCCAAAGGAAGTACCACATGATCTGGGATTTCATTTAGAGATAGGAAATCGTGGTGGAACAGATAATCTCGGAGAACAACCTAGTAGATCCATTCACCAAGTCTTTAGTTGAAAGAGTCTTCAAGAGACACTTAGAAGCCATAGGGGTGGCACCTACAGACTTTCTTAGTCTTAGAGTGCAAGTGGGAGATTGTTGGAATATATACCCTCAAGACTAGTTTATCTAATGTAATTATCGAATTTATTAATAAAAAAATTTATTCTCAAAATTTATGTGCTAAATTACATTTTATTTGTGCATGATTTTTGTTTGGAAAGGACCCATTATGTTTAAGTAAGTGATCTATGTGAATGGTGGTCTTTCACAGTAAGGTATAGATCACGGGTTATTTAACACATAAATATTTGTTCTTAACCGATTGATGAGAGAATTTCATTATGTTTAGGTTATTGTGTTATGAATTTCAAATGGGGAATGACTTACCTTTAGCTAATGAGTAGCCCACTCACTTCATAGTGATGTATCTGAATTTGGGTATATAAAAATTATATAAAAATAAGTACATTCACAATCAAGTTTAAATTAAAACATTAACCCCAAATTACATATATGAGCAAGCGTACTCATTATTAAGCATATCATAAGGTTTAAAACGAGTATCGATCCTCAAGGAACAAGTATGCCTTAATCACTTTTTTTTTCATTGTTTAACCAACTCAATAAAGTGAAAAAGAATAAAATAAATAAAATAAAAGAATATATACATGTCAAGGATGAAAATTTATGTAACTCAAACTATTATTTTGACAAACATGATCTTAAAGTATCCAATCATTATCATAACTAATCATTCTTTTGGCACTGTGAAGGATTAAGAAAGATTCACTTCTTTTCCAATCCATGAAATCATTATCTTTTAGACAAATTAGCACCACATATTCTGTTTCAATTAATTCACCCAAAAGATGCATTAAACACAATCCTTGATTAAATCTCCATATCCTGGAAAATTTAAAACATGAAATTAACTAATGAATCCATGTCTTGGCATACATCAATTAACCTTTAATTACCCAGTTCTTAGCAATTAACCCCATTTTCAAGCAAGTTAATAGACAACAAATATGAAATTAATGAATTGAGACCATCATCAACCCTTTTTCCAAGCAAGTCAATAGAAAGAACTAACAAATTAATCTCGTAATCAACTTAAGTAATTAAATACCAAGACAAAGTTAAAAGAAAGCACTCATAGGCAAGCCTCATTCTTCTTCCCTCGTAGACTCTTTTGTATAATCCTCCTTGATCTGATAAATTCCTCATTGATTTTGAGTGATTTGTGTTTTGCTCCATGAATTCATCTCCATGACTTGTGTTTTTCCCTCTATTTATAGGATTTAGAAGTCCTAAATTCGTTCTTTTACGGTTTCTAGTCGAATAGAAGTAGGAAAATATTAAAACTCTGCAAATTGTCAAAAAATGCGTACAAAAATCGAGGCACCACCTCAGTACTAGTGCACAGCCGGCGCCGCCTACCTTGCCTAGGGCTGGTGCCGTTGTGTTCTGCCTATTTGTCGTTCGTCGATTTTTCTTGATTTTCGCATCAATTCTTTCAGACTGTAGCTAGCGTCGCCTTTGGGCTCCCAACCGGCGCCGGCTATGTTTTGTTCAGCCTTTGTTTCGCTGATTTTTTATTACCTCGAAGTACGTGCCAATAGCCCTTGGCCAGCACCGCTTCTCCTATCCTGGCCAGCGCCATCTCTAGTCTGTTTAGCAATGATTTTGTCTTATTTAACCCCTAAAATATGAAAATAATGAACAAAATATCTTTTCAATGGTAAAATCTCAAATATGAAGGAATATAACCAATTATTGCACAAAATGTATTACAAAATGGTCTCAAATAACTAAGAAATATATGACTAATTTAGGCCCTATCACATAGCATGAGCGTATTTCGAATATGTAGAACATGACTGTAATAGTAGTTTTTAAAAGTACTATTTAGAAGAAACCCAAACTATTATTGCTATGGCGTGGACTAATACTCTACTGGTTGTGTATGGGTTGGTGGTCTGACGAAACTAGAAGTATATACTTTGATATATTGTAATTGATATTCTTTCGTAAAATCGATATACTTGTATGTTGAATATATGTGACTAGTTAATTAAGACAGACTTGTACAAGATAGCTTATACTCTATATCGTCCCTTGTAACTGTTTAAATGATCTAATTATCCAGGCCCTTGGGGAACATGACTTGGATATTTACTTTAGGGTAGCTTCCTTGGAAAGTGAAAACATTCCAAGAGTCGTGGATCATTGGACTAGAAGTCTAAGGATGGTAGATGTCTATTAGAGAGGTGTTAGTATATTTTTCATCTCTAATTGCACGGCGATGCGTAGATGGGTATTTTAGTCATTACACCTATAAGTCAAAGACTTTGCTAACACAACATTGTCCTTAGGGTTAATATTTCCTTATAGTAATATTAAGAAATATTTAAAATACAAAATATAGTTATTTATATAGTAGGGGTATTTTGGTCATTTTAGTAGCTAAAGCGATGTGTCTTTTGGTCCCCAGAATGGCCCTTAAGTCATGAAAGTTTTGAGTTAAGGAATTAGTCTTAATAATTATGAGTTTTATTTTATTAATCTAATTTATTATTGAACTAGAATAAAATAAAAGGTCCGAAAAAGAGTATTTATTTTATCTAGTTTAATTGGTTAATTAATTATTTAGGGCCCAAGGCCTAGATTGAATAATTAGAAAATTAATCTGGATATAAACTAGATAAAATGTATGAAATTTTATATTGGTCTATTTAGGCTTATTAATTATTTATTGGGCTGTTTAATAAAGTCTAGAAAATAAGTAATTGAAATTTATTATTTATGGGTGTTCAAGCGCAGGAATAAATAATTTTATTTAGCCCAATGAATAAGACCAATAATAAAATAAAATAAAAAATAAAATTAATTAATTATTAATTAAATTAATTAATTAAATTAAATAAAAAATAAAAAAACAACACGGGATGGAACCCGTGTTATTCCGCGTGAAGGATAACAAAAAGCATGGATACTTTCTGTTTGCACGCGAATGGATTCTCTCTTGGGGATTTGATTCAAATGAATGGAAATGGATTGAAGTGGTGGCTTTGGTTTTGCACTTCTGGATTCATCATTCACAGATAAATAGAAACCCAAAATTACATAGAAAGCTTTGGCAAAAGCTTATCAAAACCCAATTTTCAAACTTTCACCGACTGTGCTACTGGCACTATTTCAGAAAGTCAAAGGCTTTGCGTGAATGAGACGCAGTAGACGTTTGCAAGAACATGATCCAATAGCCTCAAGTATCCTTGTACAGACATCTACACCAGTACGAAGAGGGTCATTCAATCACAAAGATAAATTTTTCGTTTTTGTAGCATGCTTTCGTTTTGATGATTTTTGCCATTTTAAGCCTTCACCTAGAAGGAGTAAGAGAGCTAAGGTAGTTAAGGACTTTGAAATTGACTTTATCACTTACAATGTTGAGGATGAACCTTTAACCTTTCAAGTAGCCATGTCTTTCTCAGAAGTAGGGCATTGAAAAGGAGCTGTCAAAAGTGAGATGGATTTCATTGTCTCCAATGAGACATGGGAACTAGTAGATCTCCCTCTTGGGTGTACTACAATTAGATGCAAATGGATATTTAAGAAGAAACTTAAACCAGATGGGACCATAGATAAGTATAAAGCCAGATTAATTGTCAAAGGGTTTAGACAGAAAGAGAGAATAGACTATTGTGATACCTACTCTCCCGTTGCTTGTTTGATTACAATTCGAGTGCTAATTGCATTGGCTGCTATATATGATTTCACCATCCACCAAATGGATGTGAAGACAACTTTTCTTGATGGTGATCTTGAAGAAGAAATATATATAGATCAGTCTGAGGGATTTGTAGCCAAAGAAAATGAGTAGAAAGTTTGTAAACTTGTTAAATCCCTGTATGGTCTAAAACACGCACCCAAACAATGACATGAAAAATTTGATAAAACTATTTTATCATTTGGCTTCATCATAAATAAGAATGACAAATGTGTTTACTGTAAGGTTAAAGGTAATGCATGTTTTGTGCTATGCCTGTATGTGGATGATATTTTGCTATTTGGGCTAATGTTGAGATAATTAATGAGACTGAATCATTCTTGAAAAGTAAGTTTGAAATGAAGGATATGGGAGTAGTAAATGTGATTCTTGGCCTAAAGTTGATTGGCTCAACTGAGAGAATAACTATTTCTCAAACTTACTATGTTAAGAGTGTTCTTGAGAAATATGGTTATCAAAATTATAGAATTGCTAAAACTCTAAGTAACCCTTCTGTAGCTTTGTTCAAGAATGAAAATGGAATTCCTGTGTCTTAATTAAGGTATTCTCGAATTATTGGTAGCTTGCAATATCTTGCAAATGGTTCAAAACCAGATATTTTACTTTTTGTATCTAACCTGGCAAGATATACAAATTGTCCAAATCAGACTCATTGGGAGGCCTTGGATAGAGTACTAAAGTACTTAAATGGAACAGTTTCCCTTGGACTGCATTATGGGAAATTCCCTACTATAATTGAAGGGCATAGTCATGCAAGTTGGATAGCCAAGAACCTTGGTAGTAATGATTGCACTGGATATATGTTTACATTAGGTGGCAGAGCAGTCGCCTGGAAGTCTTGTAAATAGACTTTGATAATTCGGTCAACTTTTGAGGCTGAGTTATATGCTTTGGATACTACTGGAAGGGAAACTGAATGGTTATATGGACTATTGTCCTCTTTGCCAATGATTAGCAAGCCCGTTATGCTATATCTATGCATTGTGATAGTCAAACCACAATCGCAAAGATAAAGAGTACCAAGTATAATAAAAAAAACTAAAAGACATATCCAAGTTAGACTTAAGTCTATAAGGGAGTTAGTGTCTGAAAGGGTAGTGTCTATTGACTTTGTTGGTGAAGGATTGACATTCACAGAGCGTGCAAAAAGGTATGAAAATGGAAGAACAAGAACATGAATACCAGAGTATGGCAGCATCATGGTGGGATGAAAACATAACATTTTGGAGCCTTTAAAACTTAATGAACATGGTTGAATGATTTGAAGCTCAAGAACAGCTGCTTCCTTCAAAGTCCAGTGCACTGCATCCATGAACACCAGTAAAGCTTCCACTGTCCATCTCCGATTCTTTCTTCTCCGCTGGTGGAATGCTAACTTTCCAGTTTACAGAATATGACCACTGCCTAAATCCAGTTAGTGAGCACATAATTTAGAAAGAAGAAATGATCACTCAGTTTTTTTCTCCATGTCTTTCACTGGTTTTTCCTTTGCACACCTCCTCTGGTTTCATTGTCTCAGCTATTTATAGACAACCCAGAAGAAGCAAATCCAGTGAACCGATGACCCTTGATATGACCAAATCCAGAAGTCAGAAAATCAAGGGACACACTCTCGGTTGGCTTCCTTTGGTTTCAAAACCAAAAGCCAGTGAGGAGAAGAGACAGTACGAGAGAGAGAGAGACAAGAGTCACCGGGGAGAAAGAAAATATTTTTATTGTTTTTCTTTTTCCTTTTATTTTATTTTTCCACACAAAAAGCCAAGAGTCATGAAACCAAAAATAATTATTTTGATAAAAAATACTATTCCTGAGATTTTATACCCGAATATTATATACAAAATAAATTTTGGCTTCACTCTAAACTCTTCTAAACTGTGTCCGGAAAAATCCTATGGTCCAGGTTATTGGGCCAAAATAATATTTATTATTTTTCTTGAATCCAAAAAGTCTAAAATGATAAACATTAATTATTTTCCTTGGGATTAAATAAATAACTCAATAAATAATTAATGTGCCCAAATGAACCAAAAAATAATTAAACTTTAATTATTTATTTCTTGGAATTTAATTAAATAAATAACCCAATAAATAATTAAGTAATAATTATTTTCCACTAGTTTAAGTCCCGATTAATTTTTTAATTATTCAAACTAGACCCATGTTCTGAATAATTAATTAATTTTTTAATTATTCAGAACATGGGTCTAGTTTGAATAATTAATTAACTAATTAAACAAAATAATAAATTTCTCTCTATTTATTTTATTCCAGTCCAATAGTAAATTAGACTTCCTAAATAAAATAAAACTCTCTCAATTGAGATCATTTTCTCAACCCAAAAATTAATTAGGACTTACGGGTTATTCCGAGGACCAAAAAGACACATCGCCTCGGCTACTAAAATAACCAAAATATCCCTACTATATAAATAGATGTATTTTACATTTTGAATATTTTCTAATATCACCATAAGAAAATATTGACCCCAATGACAATGTTGCATTAGCAGAGTCTTCGACCTACAAGTGAAATGACTAAAATACCCCTCCACACATCACCGTACATTTAGAGAGGAAGAAGTGTACTAACACCTCTCTAAAGACATCTACCATCTTTAGGCCTCTAGTCTAATAATCCACGACTTCCTGGAGTGTTTCCGCTTTCCAAGGGAGCGACCCTAAAGCAAACATCCAAGTCATGTTTTCCAAGGCCTTGGATATTTAGATCATCCGGACAACCATAAGGGGCAATATGGTGTAGAAACTATCTTGTACAAGTTTGTCTTAACTAACTAGTCACACATACCCAACATATAAGTATATTGGCCCTCCGATAGAACCTTAACTATAGTATATCAAAGCATATGCTTCCAGCTTTGCCAGACCACCAACTCATACTCAAGTCTTAGAGTACTAGTCCACGCTGTAGTGGTAGCAGTCCAGGTTTCTACCATATAGTACTTTTTAGAAACCACTACTGCAGGTCTTGTTCTACGTATTCGAAATATGCTTATGTCATGAAGTGAGTGGACTACTCACTGGTTAAAGGTAAGCCATTCCCTACTTGGAATTCATAACATAATCACCTAAATATGACGAGATTCCCATTCTCATCAATTGGTTAAGAACAACTGTTTATGTATTTAAATAACCCATGATCCATACCTTACTGTGAAAGACCTCTATTCACATGGATCACTTATTTATACACAATGGGTCTGTTCCAAACGAAAATGTACACAAATAAAGAAAATTATTTCACAAATGATTTCCGACAAATAAATTCTTTTATTAACAGATTTGTTTTTTTCACCAGAAAACTAGTCTAAGAGGGCATATTCCCAACAATCTCCCACTTGTACTCTAAGACTAGGTAAGTCCATAGGTGCCCACCCCAATGGCATCTAAGTGTCTCCTGAAGACCCTCAGCCAAAGGCTTGGTGAATGGATCTGCTAGATTGTTCTCAAGCAATCTGTACCACCACTATATCCCGTTTCTGGATATCTCGGATCAGATGGTACTACCTTTCTATATGCTTCTCCTTCTTGTGGTTTCAAGATTTTTTTGAGGTACCTAAGAATATACTTTACAGCTTACCAATGAACCTCCCCAAGGTTTGACTGATATCTGCTAACTAAGCCTATGGCAAAGCAGATATCTGGCCTAGTACACAGCATGGAGTACATGAGACTTTCCACAGCCGAAGCGTAGGGAATCCTACTCATCCTGTCCTTTTCTTTCTGAGTATACCCTTTGCCACAAGCCTAGCAATGAA
Source organism: Voacanga thouarsii (assembly GCA_026120185.1). Lineage (NCBI taxonomy): Eukaryota > Viridiplantae > Streptophyta > Magnoliopsida > Gentianales > Apocynaceae > Voacanga > Voacanga thouarsii. Next base: position 2,614,285 of record JANUWF010002200.1, read on the forward strand.
GGTTTTCACCTTCCCATCCGCTCACCTCTTCTCTTGTACAACCACTTACACCCAATGTGTTTTATCCCTTTAGGTGAAGCTACAAGATCCCAAACCTGATTGAAGTACATAGACTCAATCTCGACTTTCATTGCTTCATGCTAAAGATTTGCTTCGGCATCAGCAATTGCCTCCTCGTATCTAGTGGGGTCTTGTTCCTGATGGTTAGAGACCAGCTCAAAAGCTTCTCCATTCCATCTATCTGGAACCCTAGACACTCTTCCACTGTGACAAGGTACTATTTGTATAGGCTCTTGAGGCTGTGCCTCTTCTTATTCCATAATCGGGTCAGAAGAAGTTGCTTTCGAAGATAACTTCTCCTCGAGTTCCAACCACGTTGAATCTTTCGTGGAAGTACTTTGATCATCCTCTAAGTATCTAGCATTGGCACTACCCAGTACCTTCTGCTCCTTAGGATGATAGAAGTAACCACCATTTGTTCCTTTTGGATACCCAACAAAATAGCATAATTTTGATTTTGGTTCCAACTTGTCTCCCTTTATCAGTACATAAGTTGGACAACTCTATATCCTGAGATGATTCAGACTTGGTTTACGCCCAATCCACATCTCATAGGGAGTCCTAGGTACTGAAATGGAAAGCACTAAGTTCCGAATATATGCCGCTGTTTCCAGGGCATATCCCCAAAAAGATACTGGAAGAGTAGCATGAGACATTATGCTTTTGACTATTTCCATCAATGTCCTATTCCTTCTCTTAGCTACTCCATTCTGCTGGGGTGTCCCCGGTGCAGAGAGTTGGGATACTATCCCATAATGTACCATGTAGTCCTCGAATTCACCTAGGAGGTACTCTCTACCACGATCCGATCGTAAGGTCTTGATTAATTTACCTGTCCGACGCTCTACTTCAGCCTTAAACTCTTTGAACTTGTCAAAAGAGTCAGACTTGCGTCTCATCAGGTAAACGTAACCAAACCTTGTACAATTATCTGTGAAAGTGATGAAGAACTCAAAAACCTCCTCTAACTGGTGTAGACAATGGACCACACACATCAGTGTGAGCAAGACTCAATACCTCATTGGCACTATCCGTCTTAGGGATAAAATACCTTTTTCCCATTAGGCAAGATTCATACTGAGGCTAATTCTCCAATCTCAATGGATCCAAAGGTCCATCATGGATTAGCCTCTGAATCTTGGTTGAGTAGATGTGACCCAACCACAGATGCCAAAGATATGAGTTATTGATATTGGTCTTTCTCTTCTTAGTTAACGGTTCAGATTAAGTGTTATTTGATTGATTGTTGATAGAGTTTAAATAGAATAGATTTTCATACATGTGCTCAATACATAATATTTCTCCATTTCTACTGATAGAAATACCAGAATGAAAATATTTAGAATATCCTTAATTTATAAGTTTTGCAACTAAAATCAAATTCTGACAAAAACCAGGTACATATAATATCTATTAAAACCACTTTATTATCAATAAAAAATAAGATCCACCTCTTCCACTACAAGGGCCCATACTTGTGCTCTATTTTCTACGCGTAATCCATGTTCGCCCTTCTTGAGTCTACTTATCTTTCTAAACCCCCAGAAGGAGTTACAGATATGATCAGTGGCTCCTGAATCAACAATCCAAGTGAAAGTTGATCCAACAATTGATATAGACTCTAGATAGAAAACATTACCAGTGGGGTTTTTCTTGGCTTGAAGATCTGGACACTCATTTTCCCAGTGTCCCTTCTTCCCTCATTTGAAGCACTCGCCCTTCAGTTTGTCTTTGGGCTCGGTCTTAGGCTGGGCTACTGCGTATCCCTTCTTTCTTTTGAACTTTCCGGGCTTGAACCTAGTTCTTGAGGAAGAGCCTTAGTAATCATGGCCATTGAATGTGGCTTCTTGACCTTCTCTGTCATCTGAAGTTCCTTCATCAACTTAGTCAAACTCATCCTTTGAACTGAGTAAAGGAATCCGGTAGAAATTCGAGAACTATGTCCACTTGGCTCTCGATGTCAACGATAGCCCCTAAGATTTCTGCCTCCTCGAAAACAACAATCATCTTGAGCATATGCTCCCTGACTGATTCTCCCTTAGCCATCTTAGAGTTTGTTATAGTTCGAAGAGCTTCCTGCCTTGCGGGTCGGCTCTTATCCACGAACATAATGGCCAATGAATGACTAATGTCATACGCAGAAGCTATGTGCTCGTATTTAGACTGGAGCACATTAGACATGGAGGCTAGTATATAACAACGTGCCATTTCATTAGCATTCTTTCATGCCTTTTCAGCCTCTCGCTCATTGTCGGTGGAACCTTCCCCGATCACAGGGTAGGTCTCGTAAAGGACATACTTATACTCTCTAGCTGTGAGTATTATGTCCAGGTTCCTCTTTCAGTCCACATAGTTTGGTTCCGTTAACTTATTCTAACGGAGAATAACGGCCAAAGGACTAAAAAACCCCCCACCATTTTCGAAAAATCGAATAATAAAAGAAATGATTTAATTTGTAAAAATAAATTTGTGTACATAAGTTAATTTGACTCTTAGAAAAACTAACATAACTTCTTTGGAAGATTAACAGTTCCCTAAGCTAAGTGTAATAACCACCACAAATTAATTTTCCTTTTAGATAATGATCTAGAGAATAACTCCATCGCGGGATGACCGTTTCCTCTCTATTTCCTATGGACATTCCCTGCACTATAACCTCTAACGTGGGCTGGCCGATTATAGTACATGTCCCGGGTTATTAATTACATCCTTCCATAGATCTAGATCCTTGTGGTATCCCCATCCTATACGGGTTCACTCCTAGGGTGATGCGAGGGGACTCACGATCTCTAATGAGGACCGTGATATAAGCCGTGGGGCCGTTGGAACTCCTCTCCCACTTAGTCTTTTAAAATAAAGTTTCCTGGAAAAATATCATTTTGAAATTTCCATTAAGTTTTCCTCTAACTTAAAAATAAAATATCTAAGTCCATTAAAATTTCTATGCCAAAGGATTATATCCTTTGAGAGATTTTTCCATGGACTAATTTTATATAAGTTAAAACTTAATAATTTTAAAAATTTTGCAATTAAAACTTTCTCGAGACTTTGGTCTCAATTTTATTTAACAAAACAATTTTTCTTGTGTAAAATAAAATAAAATGGCTTCCTATTTTAACTTACAAAAATATCTAAATCCAATATATTTTCTATGCCAAGGATTAAATCCTTTAAGAAAATATCCAAGGATTAATTTTTGTTCAAGCTAAAATAACTATTTAATTTTTTCAAGAAAAAAAAGTTTTTCTTGCATAAATATTCCCAAAGACTTTTGATCTTTGAGAAACCGCACGCATAGGTATACAAAATAAATAGTATGTTAGAAAACAGTAAATGTTTTCATGATTTTCTATTTTTAAACATATGTGCCCAAATAATAGAATTAAACACATTAATTAATTAATTAATGATCTTTTTAATCCTAAAATCCTTTATTAATATTTTTCATGCAAATATATTCTAAGAGTATAAACTATTGCAAAAATATTAACTTCGCCTGGTATGTGACCCAAATTAAAAAAAATAATAAATTTTTTTGACTGGAGGTCCACTGCACTGGCCGCACTGGATCCGGGACCATTTGGCCTGCACTTGCAGTGAACTGCGCGCACCAGATCTCCAGCTGCCATGACTCGTGAAGCCGCCACCCGCCTGAGAACCCGCGCCCGCACCCGAACCGGTCGGCCGCTCCGCGCACGCGCCACACACGTGCACGCTGGATTGGCGCCTCGACCCGTGGAGCGCGCGATCCGGCCTGTCTTGTCTCTACCGTTGCCCTGCGAGCGTCCAGCGTGTTGATCCATTTTCGCATGCCCGAACCACTGTATGACCCGCGCAAAATTGAAGTTTCAATTGCAAACCATCGGCTCAATTTCACTGTAGCATGGCTCGGCTCCAGCGGCTCATCAGACACGACTGAAGACCCAGAAACAGTGACGGTTCGGCTCGCGGCTCGGCTCCGCTCGGCGGCTTATGAATAGTTCTTCTTCTCTAGAATGAGTTCTGCGTCCGTTTCTTCTGCGTTTTTTCTGCGGTTTCACTTGCAGTGGCTTCTTTGGACATATTTCATTCATAAAACTCATCCAAACCAAAACTACAAGCGCCTATACCCATTTAAATTGGGTTTACATGATCCAATCAACTAAACTAAATTTCACAGAATGCTCTGTGAAATTTTACAGTACACACATCCCATACCATAAACAGCGAAGGATCACATATTTAAGCTCCAAACAATGTTCTTCTCCATTTTTATTAACTAACATGCTCCCTAAGTCAATCAAATTCATGCTCTGATACCACTTGAAGGATTGACATTCACAGAGCATGCAAACGGGTATGAAAATGGAAGAACAAAACATGAATAACAGAGTATGGCAGCATCATGGTGGGATGAAAACATACCTTTTGGAGCCTTTAAAACTTGAAGAACATGGTTGAATGATTTGAAACTCAAGAACAGCTTCTTCCTTCAATGTCCAGTGCACTGCATCCATGAACACCAGTGAAGCTTCCACTGTCCATCTCCGATTCTTTCTTCTCTGGTGGAATGCTAGCTTTCCAGTTCACAGAATATGACCACTGCTTAAATCCAGTTGGTGAGCACACAATTTAGAAAGAAGAAATGATCACTCAGTTTTTTTCTCCATGTCTTTCACTGGTTTTTCCTTTGCACACCTCCTCTAGTTTCATTGTCTCAGCTATTTATAGACAACCCAGAAGAAGCAAATCCAGTGAACCGATGACCCTTGATATGACCAAATCCAGAAGCCAGAAAATGAAGGGACACACTCTTGGTTGGCTTCCTTTGGTTTCAAAACCAAAAGCCAGTGAGGAGAAGAGACAGTACGAGCGAGAGAGAGCTAAGAGTCACCGAGGAGAAAGAAAATATTTTTATTTTTTTCTTTTTCCTTTTATTTTATTTTTCCACATAGAAAGCCAAGAGTCATGAAACCAAAAATAATTATTTTGATAAAATACTATTCCCGAATATTATATACAAAATAAATTTTGGCTTCACTCTAAACTCTTCTAAACTGTGTCCGGAAAAATCCTATGGTCTAGGTTATTGGGCCAAAATAATATTTATTATTTTTCTTGAATCCGAAAAGTCTAAAATGATAAACATTAATTATTTTCCTTGAGATTAAATATATTACCCAATAAATAAATAATTAACCCAAATGAACAAAAATAATTAAATATTAATTATTTATTTCTTGAAATTGAATTAAATAAATAACCCAATAAATAATTAAGTAATAATTATTTTCCTCTAGTTTAAGTCCCGGTTAATTTTCTAATTATTCAAACTGGACCCATGTTCTAAATAATTAGTTAACCAATTAAACAAAATAATAAATTTCTCTCTATTTATTTTATTCCAATCCAATAATAGATTAGACTTCCTAAATAAAATAAAACTCTCTCAATTGAGATCATTTTCTCAACCCAAAAATTAATTAGGACTTACGGGTTATTCCGAGGATCAAAAAGACATATTGCCTCGGCTACTAAAATGACCAAAATATCCCTACTATATAAATAGATGTATTTTACATTTTAAATATTTTCTAATATCACCATAAGGAAATATTGACCCCAAGGACAATGTTGCATTAGCAGAGTCTTCGACCTACAAGTGAAATGACTAAAATACCCCTCCACACATCGCCGTACATTTAGAGAGGAAGAAGTGTACTAACACCTCTCTAAAGACATCTACCATCTTTAGGCCTCTAGTCTAATAATCCACGACTTCCTGGAGTGTTTCCGCTTTCTAAGGGAGCGACCCTAAAGCAAACATCCAAGTTATGTTTTTCAAGGCCTTGGATATTTAGATCATCCTGACAACCATAAGGGGCGATATGGTGTAGAAACTATCTTGTACAAGTTTGTCTTAACTAACTAGTCACACATACCTAACATACAAGTATATTGGCCCTCCGATAGAACCTTAACTATAGTATATCAAAGCATATGCTTCCAGCTTTGCCAGACCACCAACTCATACTCAAGTCTTAGAGTACTAGTCCACGCTGTAGCGGTAGCAGTCTAGGTTTCTACCATATAGTACTTTTTAGAAACCACTACTGCAGGTCTTGTTCTACGTATTCGAAATACGCTTATGTCATGAAGTGAGTGGACTACTCACTGGTTAAAGGTAAGCCATTCCCCACTTGGAATTCATAACATAATCACCTAAACATGACGAGATTCCCATTCTCATAAATTGGTTAAGAACAACTGTTTATGTGTTTAAATAACCCATGATCCATACCTTACTGTGAAAGACCTCTATTCACATGGATCACTTATTTATACACAATGGGTCTGTTCCAAACGAAAATGTACACAAATAAAGAAAATTATTTCACAAATGATTTCCGACAAATAAATTCTTTTATTAACATATTTGTTTTTTTTCATAAAAAAACTAGTCTAAGAGGGTATATTCCCAACAGTTGGATCCAAAGATAACATTGCAGATCCTCTAACTAAGGGGCTGGAAACATCCTTATTCCTAAATCCAGGTTGGGAATAAGACTGATAACCCAGCAATGATTCACCTCCAGTGGCAATCCAATTGACCAAGTGGAGATCCCACAAGGCAGTTCAATGTGGTATAAACAAGCTATTTGAGTGAATTTGACACCTATTCTGATACCTTTGTATCTAGGTCCTTTCCCTAAAAGCCTGTGGTGCGTTTACTACAAATAGTAAGAGTTTTGACTCTGAATGAGATTAAGTCTTTTAGATAGGATGTTAGTAGTACATCTTTGGAGATCGCCAACTATGTAAGCGATATTGTGTGGCCGCAACTAAAGGGAATTGGGACACATGACTATAATGTGTCAACCCTATAGATTGTCTCTATAGCCGATAGTCTATTGTTACCAATAGACACCGTCGCACTCAAGGTTCAAATTTAAGGCTCAAATCCATCTGTTCCTATGGGGGCATAAGTTGGATAACTTAGGTAGTGGTTCAAACCAGAAGGTACCATTATCGAAAGTAGATTATGTAAATCCTGGATAGTCTTTAACTATGAATTTGTGGGGGATTGTTGAAAATGACAACTTTGGGAGTTAATAACTTTTAATTCATGATTAGTTAGCCTAAAACAATTAATGAGAATTATTCTTGACATGTTAAAGATTGTTTTGACTATGGTAGAAGTCATTTTCATGGTAGGAATCCATAATTAAATGTCATTAAAGTTGGGTGTTTAACCATTTGGGAACATAAGTCCCACATGGGAAAAATTGAGGAGTGTGGAAGCCTTTATATACTAAAAGGCTTTTCTATTAAATTGATAGAAAAGCCCAAGGTAGTGGGGCTGCCACACAGCGCGCCGCTCGCCCGGCTCGGCTCGGGGGCTTGGCCCATGTTTTCACATTCTTCTTTTTTTATTTGGCACAATTAACTCTAACTTGAAAAGGAAAAGAAACATTAAAAATGATTAGAATTAGGGTCTCTTAATTCGGATTGGTTTTAATTTTCCCAGAGGCGATATTAAACAAAAAGGAACAGAGCTGCAGCGTAAGAGTGGCTTTTTCAGTTTTGTTTCCTTGAGAGAAAAATTGCCTCTTCAATTCTCCCAATCAAGAACCATTGTATTCTAACTGAACGGGACCGGTGAATTGAGGAGATTTTCGAGGTGATTGCAATTGGTGTGCATCGACGACAATCTATGACTGTCTTATCCTGCAAGGAGAATCGCTGTACCCATAGCACCGAAGTGGGGCAAATAACTTCTTGAAAGCAAACTAGTATTGAACTGGTGATTCGGTAGCGTTTCTGTCCGTTGCGTCACAACTTGCCCAGAGGAGAGGTGGCACTGAGTACGTTTAGTGGGTTCAGTGCTGGGTACGTTTTGGAGGAACAATGCTACTATACACTCCTGTTCCGCGAGAAAGTCTCTCAGGTTTATTACTGACTAATCTGTTAATTTTGAATTCTATTTAGTTTCTATATGCTTGGACTGTTTGGCCTTACCAGCTTTATTGATATTTGATAATTGCATTTATTAGAGCCTTGATCGAGTATAGGCGGTGCTTATTCAATTCAATTAAGTTGCCTGTCTGTGTTCTTCAGTACCCTGTGTCTAACAAGAATTTCTTCCTTTGGTTCTCTGGCAATCAAACGGTAGAAGTTGAAGTACCCAATCTTGAATCTTTTACTTGTAAATGGTATGGTTATCGTCCGGAAGGGTGCATCATAATTTTCATGGAATATCAGAATCTGAAGCATTTGGAGTTGCGTGATGTTGGCAAAAAGGATATGCGCTTCGTCAACTTTGAACACACATTCCCCCACTTGCAAGATGTGAAAATCAGTTATTGTCAATACTTGGAAAGTGTCAAAGTATCAAGCTACTCATTAAAAAAGATACAGCTAAAAAACATCGTGAAATTGGAGGAGTTGCAAGTTGATGCTCCAAGTATTGTTCTGCTAAAATATGTTGGTCACATTATTCCAACGGTATCTTTTACATGTGATTCAAGCCAATGGGCTTCTGAGATTCGTATATTTGAATCTGAAAACGAATGGAAGAAAAGGGGAACCTCATGTTTTGTCAGGTTGAAGGAGATCTTAACCGAGATCATGCAATCCAAAATTTCTCTATATCTCAAGTTTAGTGGAGTTGTAGCCTTCAGTGCCTCAGAGGCTTCAGAAAGACCACTAATATCTGAGCCTCATATTCTGGTTCAAGAATTGAGTTTAGTCATTGGACCTCCCTCGTTGAAGTATCGGACTATTTTGGATGGAATCTTTTTAGTTTGTCGTCCTAAAACTGTAAGGCCTTTGCATGATAGCATTTTTAAGTCCCTGTGCAACAGATTGATATTTGAACGAGAACAGGGATGGGAGCGGGATTTGGTGGGGCAAGAGTAAAGGTGCTTAATAAGTTCAAGAAAGGCTTGGAGCAGCTTGATTTAGAATGGAGAACATCTTGATCACTTGAAATTAATGCAAGAATAGTTTCAAATGTTCATGCTGGGAATATCAGCCTAAATTAAAACATTTGAATCTTCTTTTCTTCTGCAATGACAAATTCTTGGTATAAATTTTTGGTTTCTATTTATTGAATGATGTTTGTGTTAATCTTCGACAGAGTAAAGCACATCAATAACCGTCTTTTTTTAAATAATCTTTCCATAGTCTCATTGTCTTGGATTTTTTTGGGAGGTCATGCTTCATTTTGAGTTAATACTTGTTTACTCTGCTATCTGGATAAATAGAATAGAATTTGATATAAAACAAACTTGTTTATTTTTGTGACAATACTATAACGAACTTGTTCACAACAACTTTTTATTAAAAAAAAAAAGAAATTTAGTTTCCCCTTTTTGTTCATAACAATCTTTTTATTTAAAAAAAGAAATTTAGTTTCACCTTTCTTTGTTAAAAAGGAGGGAGATATTCTATTTACTCATTCAACAAATTTGACGATTTTAAATGGATCCATACAACGATTAACCGATAATATCTAGAGGCATTTGAATTGTTCAAATACTACAATTTTCTATTGAGAGACTGCTATTGGCTAAAGTGTACGTTTCGTGCACCATTCCTCTTCTCGTCCTGTATATGATATCTTCTACACTACCATTTCCTACTTGCTAAAATGCGGCATCGATCTTTCAAATGATGTCGAAATTCATATTGTCAAAATTTGAATGTGATCTATCAGCTTTTATCAAAAAGAAAGAGAAAACTGAATTGTATAATAAGATGGATGGATACTTAAATCCCAAAAATGAATGAAGCTTTCTTTTTCTTTTTCCTTTTTTTTTCTTCTCTCAAAACCCCATCTCATTTTTGTGTGTGTTTTCCCAATGTTATTGATAAGTTGGGAAGGTTTTGTTTTTTTTTAAGGGAAAAATCAAAAGTCTTTCATTAATTAAATAGCAAAATCTGCTAACGCAGCAGTTAGTACTCAAATGTTCCGGGAGATTATTGCAAAAAGAGATGCTCCAAAGTGCTCTTCGATTGAAGGGAACAGAAGGATCAGAAAGCTGCCTTACCTCTCTCAACCAAGCGCATTCAAACATGCGCAATGGCGATCAGTCTCTGGAGGAGACCCACATGCAGGACAAGACTTAGTCCCGGTTCTCTAGTAAGGAGGTGCACATCCTTATTGTATTTTCATTCTTAGTCGTTAGGTCGATTGGTGCAAATCGATGTGAACGATCGATCTTATGCCTTTTGAGGATCCCTGTCATTAATTGGCAAAGCTCTCCAAAATAATGCTTCACTCTTGGAGGGATGCTTAATTAAATTCGACAACCAAAACCAGAATTTTCACTTCCCTTTACCAGAGGATGAGGATCAACGATCAAGCTGCCTTTCACTGAAGTTTCTGGCAGTATGATGCATTCTAACTGGCTTGGAAAAACGAAGAGAAATTTTGAAGATGGATTCACATTCACGAGGGAGAAAAAGAGATTCCACTAAGGACGTTTGAGTTAAAATTCTTGACTGACTTCTTTCTTTTTTTCCTTTTTTCCATTCCTAAATTATGCTAAACCGAATTAAATTTGAATATAGAAAGATTATTATTATTATTATTATTATTATTATTATTATTATTATTATTATTATTATTGTTATTATTATTATTTTATACCAAGTTCTATAAGAATACCCACCAATAGTCCCAGAAGTTATGCGACATAATGTTCCATAATGGAAGGGAAGAACCAAATTTGAAGCGATGAATTAGTTCTAGTTGTCTTGAATTATTGTGGCTACCTGAATTGATGATTCAACTCAAAATTTTGGGAGTACAACCCGAAAGGGGAATTTTTTGAGGTCTGTGGTGGTAACATGTATTTCATGTAAATATGTAACTTGAGCAATTGCAATAGCAACATTCTCTGTAATAGTTCTTCAGAAAGAAATAATAAATCTTTCTCCCTATCTGTGGACGTAGGTCACGTTGATCGAATTAAGTAAATCCTATTTATCTTTTAATTTTTCTCTTGCTTTTAATTCTTTTTATTATTGTCACTTTTCCATAACAAGTGGTATCAAAGTTAGGATACTTAGAATTTTCTATTCAAATTTAGGTATCTAGGTTTTATTTGCTGATTAAGATGACATCGCACAAGTTTGATATTTACAAATTTGATAGATCACATTTCACTTTATAGAAGGTGAAGGCCCTTTTGATTCAGAAGGGATGTGTAGTAGCATTAGAAGGAGAATAAAAGTTGTCAAAAGGATTGAAGGCAGCAAAAAAGATAGAGATTTTGGCTAAGGCACATAGTGTGATTCTGTTGAGTCTGTCTGACGAAGTTTTGAGAGAGATTGTTCATGAACAACTGATATGTGGTTATGGAAAAAGCTCGAAAGTAAATTATGAAGAATCCTTTACAAACTAAGTATATTAGAAGTAGCATTTGTATACCTTGCAAATTCAGAAAATATACAAGTAAAAGACCATCTTGATAATTTTAATCGAATAAACTTGCAAGGTGTAGGGATTGTGATAGGGGTTAAAATCATCGTTATTTTCCTAATTATTTGAGGCTAATTTAAGACACTTTTAATACAATAACTAATTTTATTCCTTCTTATTTGATATTTCCCTTATAAAAATACTTTTCTATAATTTTATATAAAAATAGGTAAAATTTGGAGCTAGTTGTATGTTTTTCTAGTACAGACCCAGCACCAGGCCCAAAAGTGGACCTGGTGCCGGTCCTGTACTGGCATAACAGAGAAAAGCGAAGAAATAGAGCAATTGGAAATTGGAATTGAAAAAGAAAAATGGCTCAAAGTTTGTTCATGGCTCATAGCTCAATCACGGATGAAAGAAACAAATGAAGAGAAGGAAATCGGTGGGCCAAGATGAAGAGAAAACAAAGAAACAAAGAAGGATGCTGTACGGGTGGCTTGGTGTGGCTTAGCGAGTTATTAGCTAATTTCATATCTATAAGGAATTGAGCCTAATGCATATTTTGGTTAGGATTAGCATGATTGGTAAATCTATTAATATAATCAAAATATAGCATTTCATAGATTGGGACATGAAGTGGGATTTACCTAAGTAGAATCATGACTTGTAAGACGATTGAGTTTTACTTTATATTCCTTCATGATGCCAAGATGATAATTAGTTGAGAGAATTGCTAATTGGTTCATTGTTATGTTTTCTAGGGTACTTGTCTAAATTGCATGAACCTACATCCTTGAATTGTATATGTTTCTTTAGTTTTTTCTTTTTATTCTTTTCTCACTTTATTTGAGTCGGTTAAACAATGAAAGAAAAGAAATTAGTGTGTACTTGTTTTTTTGAGGATCGATACTCGTTAATTCCCTGTACTATGCTTGCGATAAGTATACTTGCTCACATGTGTATTTTTAGATTAATGTTTTAATTAAAACTTGATTAAGGGATGAATTTAAAATGGATGATTTTATATGCCCAAAATTAACGCATCAAGTTGGTTGATGAGGATCAAGCTATTATTCTATTTTGTTCTTTACCTAATTTATATGAGAATTTTGTGGATACTATGTCGTATAGTAGAGACAGTATTTTTGTTAGTGATATGAGGATACTGTGCAATCTAACACTATAGGAAAAAGGCCATTCTGCGACCGCCATTTTTGGCCAACAAATAGTCGGTTGCAAAGTTACGACTGAATTGCAACCGCAATAATTGGGTCGCCCCATTGCAACCGAATAGCAACCGAAAATATACTGGCGCAAGTATACTGACAGTTGCGACTAATAAGTCAAATCTCGTCCAAATTTGGTGGAAATTATGTTGCCAATTAAAAAGCGACTGATTTGCTACTGAGTAGCAACTGAAGATTGCGATTGAAAGATTTTGTGGTAGCTATTCGGTCGCAAAACCCTACGCAATATTTCAGAATAGCTAAACCCTGAATCCTAAGCAATTATCTGTCCCTAATCGGTTGCAAAGGTTTCTCCATTAAGGCTAATTTGTTGTTGATTGGTTGAAAAGATGTTGCAAATCAGTCGCAACTGTTGTCCTTTGTCACAAATCAGTCGCTGTTTATAATTTTATAACCTATTATATATTTTTTATAATTTAAAGGGTAGTGAAAAAAGAAGTTGTCCAAAATGAAATGTGTCAAATAATTTCTAAACAAAATTTACAATTTGAATGTGAATAGCTTGTGTTGTAATGAATTGTGGTTGGTATATATTACCTAGAATGCTTGAAATATCATATTGAGTCGAACGTCTATTCGATATAAATGACCATATTTACATATTTGACATTTTCTAACTTTGTTGTTGTTGTCCATTAATTTAACCTAATGACAAATAACAAATTAGTGTTACTAGAGATAATATATATTTATGTCATCATGAAAATGATTGATCATATTATTATTTTTGCTGCAATAAATTATTTTGCTCAACTTATATGTTTGAAATTGATATAAAACATTTAAAGTGTTTTTTTTCAATTTACATAAAGTTATTTTAAAGTGACCTCTCAACTTGAAAATTTAAAAAGAAAACGAATTTACTTAGTATATTAAAAAATTAATAGAATATTAGAATATATAGGCAACTGAAGAAAATTAAGAATATGAATTTAATTAAAAGAACATTGAAATAGGAGTTAATATTTTATTTTTTGAAAGAATTTAACTTTTTGTTTTTTTAGAAGAAAAAGTTATTTTAGTAAATAAATCATACATCTTCTGTGGAACAATTTGCTTTGAAGATTTACTTTTTATATTTTATTAACTTTTATTTAAATTGGTGTTCTAATTTACTTTTGGAGGAATATATACTTTACGCTATAATTTCAAAAAACAAAAATTGTTTTAGTTTTGATTTGAAAAAAATTTGACAGTTTATTTTTAGGGGGAAAAAAAATCCTGAACTATTTTGCCCTTTCTCTTGCCGTCTTTGGAGTTTCTGTTTCCGTTTCTCCTTCTTGTTGCTTTAACATCATATCGGAGCTCCTACTGCCTTTGTCTTCTCCATCATTCACTCATCTCAGCCATTTTTGCTCCTCTCCCATTGAAAAGCTTTAGCTTACCAAATAAAGCTAGCTTCACCTCCTTATCTTCTATGGACAGTAAGCATATGGTTATGAAGATCAATCGACTGATTGAGTTGAATTTCGTACCTAATTGGTTGCTCAATCTTTGAATCTCAACTGATTTTGAAGAGGTTTGTGATAAATTGAGTTTAATTTATTTATGATTTAAGTCGTTTTACAATAACTCATCTCCCAGCTAAAACACCACATTATGTGTGAAATTGTTTGAACGTTTTTGCTCAGGGGTTTATTTACTCATTTTCTTTCTTTAGTTGGGGAGAGAAGGGGGGTGTTTGTTTGAAAATATTGAAGAATCCTATAAAAAGTTGTTGCCCAGAAGAAATAGAGCATTATAGCACATAAGACTTTGGCGCTACTACAGCGCTTCGCTAACTCGAAGAGCCTTGCTTTGAGAATCTAGCTTCGCTAACGCTCGGCTAAGTCTTGAACCTTCGCGCTGACCGTTCGCTTTCTCAGTAGCAAAAGTGCTTCTCTTTGCCCCTTAAGTAGGACAAGAAAGATATTATTGAAAGTAGTAACTAAAACCGTTGAAGTTTGAAAAGGGGAAGATTGATTTTGGATGAAGTTAAACAATTGTTATCTGCTATGGATTTTAGAATTTTAGAAGTAAAAGATGCTAAATTCGAATTGGGTTTCTTTGGATTCAAATGTTTATGAATTTTTAGTGTGTTGATTTTATGTTAAAGATTGCAAGCTGAAAAAAATGAATCATTTTCTCTAGTGGCATTTTGTTTCTTTTGTTTGCTTGATTCAATGACTAAGCTTAATGATTCTGAGATTTTTAGGCGAACACATTGCGCTTATATCTGACTTGCATAAGGAATACTCTAGAGGCTACCTTATGTCTACAGGTATGTTATCCCATTGCATTTCTGGTAAATTTCAGTAGATGCCCTTTTCTCTACCAGCATTTTGGTGTTCCATGCTCTGCTTACAGTAATGCATGAAATAAAATTTGAAGCGTCAAAACCTTGTTGTGAA
The DNA here is from genome assembly GCA_026120185.1 of Voacanga thouarsii. Classification (NCBI taxonomy): domain Eukaryota; kingdom Viridiplantae; phylum Streptophyta; class Magnoliopsida; order Gentianales; family Apocynaceae; genus Voacanga; species Voacanga thouarsii. The sequence continues at coordinate 2,629,389 of JANUWF010002200.1, forward strand.
CTTGGAGCCTTGGACAAAGTTTTTAGTAAAACCTTTTCTTTAATCTCTTTTTCTGTTGTGTCTAAGTTGTTTTATTATGACTTTGTTAAATTATCAAGGTATTCTGGAATCCAAGAGGTACTGCATGTATTGGCACTTGTGCTATTGAAACAACAAATTAGAATTTGATAGGAGATATTTGTAGAGAAAGATAAAGCTATTGAAACTTTTGATTTTAGAAATTAATTTTAATGGTCATGTAGAAAGGATGCAATATATATATATATATATATATATATATATAATTCATCATCAATTGTAAATTTTTTTTTAAATAGTAGAAGAAAAGGTTGAGCATGCAATTAAAATTTATGAGCATATTATTATATAATCCATCAAGAATTAGCATGACATATTGAGAATATAGGATATGAGCTTGAGAGAGAAAGTCTTTCAAGATCTTAAAGTGGCTTTTGTTTGAACTTTAGCAAGGACAAAAACTTTAAGATAAACAAGGCAAACAAGAAAAGCAAGAAAGGACATAAAGAGATCAAGGAAGGCAACAAAGAAAAACACATTTTCCCACAAATAAAGAATCCTAAAAGAACTAGCTTTTAGAATCCAAAATTTAGTAGATAAAGGTCTACCATAATAACATCTTAGAACCCTTGACTTAGTAAGAAATTAAGAACTAAAAGGATAGGAAATTGTGAGCATTCAAACAAGAAACAACAAGAAGAACCCTTGTTGATTTCTAGATGAATTATCCTTAGAGTTTATAGACACTTACTCAAAGGTGGACTAAGCCCTTAGGTTGGTCTTGAATTGAGATTGAACAAGGAATTTTTTCATGCTTTAAGCCTTCAAGATGAAATCTTCATTCTTGATTTAAAATGTGATATGTATTGTGTTCTTTTTACAGTACAAAAGCTATATATAAGGGTGTTCTATCCCTGACCTAAACAACTTTTAAATATTACAAAAGGATCCTAAAGTAGCTGAAAAATCGTCAGGGTTAGGTCTCAGACCATAGCCGGCGCCGATTCGAGCTTTTTGGGCCGGTGCCTGGTCCGTTTTGGAGGAATAGTACTTCGTGACAAAAAAAATGAGAATTTTATAGTCCCAGTTGGTGTCGGGTCAGGCTACTTAGGCCAGCACTCGGTCCGCTTTACTGGCCGTCGTTTCTGTGCGATCAACTTCCGATCGTCGTTCTTCGTATACCAGCAACAAGGTCTCCTCCTGTTCCTCTTCCGGCATTGTCCATATACTATCCCACTTGAAATGTGCTTGCAAATATGCTTAAAGGTTGTGTTTGAATTGTTTAGCATGAGCTCTCATTAATGGACCGGGCAAGCTCGATTTTGATTTGCTCTCGTCCTCTCCCCCTTCTTGAGCTTGATCCCGGTAACTGGATTGATTCTTATCAATTCCTCTTTCTTGGAATGGATTCGTCCTCGAATCATAACTTACATCATAAGGAGAAAGATCAGCTACATTAAAAGTAGCACTTATACTATACTCATTTGGTAGATCAATCTTGTAGGTGTTATCTCCATATCGCTCAGGAACTTGAAATAGACCATCTTCTCGTGGTTCGAGCTTTGATTTGCGTTGGGTGAGAAATCTCTCTTTGCACAAATGCACCCAAACCTAGTCTCCTGGCTCGAATATTACCTACTTTCTTCTTTGGTTGCGCTTGCATGCAATGGCCTCGTTCCGTTTTTTTTATTAGAGATTTAATTTTCTCGTGTATAGACTTAACCATTTCGGCCTTTTTTTTTGTCATCAAGATTCAATCGTTAATCTACAAGCAAAAAAGATAAATCTAAGGGGGTTAATGGAATAAACCCATAAACAACTTGAAATGGAGAATATGAAGTAGTAGAATGGACAGTTCTATTATAGGCAAACTCTATATGTGGAAGACATTCTTCCCAAGTTTTCAGATTCCTCTTGATGATTGCCCATAATAGTTGCGTGAGGGTCCGATTGACAACCGTTGTTTGTCCATCCATTTATGGTTGACAAGCTGTAGAAAACAACAAATTAGTTCCAAGTTTTGCCCATAATATTCTCCATAAATGACTTAAAAATTTGAAATCCCTGTTCGATACTATGCTCAGTGGTAACTCGTGCAGTCGTACCACTTCCTTAAAGAATAAACTTGTAATATGAGTAGCATCATTAGTTTTTGCACAAGGAATAAAATCAGCCATCTTAGAAAATCGATCAATAACTACAAAGATGGAATCCCTTCCCCCTTTGGTCCATGGTAATCCTAATATGAAATCCATTGAAATATCTAACCAAGTGCATTAAACCTTGGGGTAGTGTTTTAGACTTGGCCTTTCTACATGTAATGCATGAATTATAATGTCTCTCTACATCTCCCTTCATTTTTGGCCAATAAAAATGCTCTTGCAAAATGCCTAATGTTTTTAAAATCCCAAAATATCCTATCAATCCTCCTCCATGAGCTTCCTTCACTAATAATTCTCTTAATGATCCTTTTGGTATGCAAAGTTTATCCTCTTTAAACAAAACCCATCATGCCTATAAAATTTTTGGATGGCACATTTTTCACAAGCATGATAAATTTTTCCCAAATCATCAACTTTTGCATATAAGTCCTTAATAAGCTCAAACCCAAGTAATTTTGCCTCCAAAGAATTTAAAGCATATACCTGCGAGATAATGCACTGGCTACTACATTACCCTTACCTTTCTAATATTTGATCATGTATGGAAATGTACCAATGAACTCTATCCATTTGGCATGTCTTTTGTTCAACTTTTGTGGGCCTTTAAGATGCTTTAACATTTTATGATCAGTATGGATGATAAATTCCCTAGGTAACAAATAATGTTGTTAATGGTGCAAAGTCCTAACTAATGCATATAATTCCTTGTCATAAGTGGAATATTTCAAGGGTGCTCCTGATAACGTCTCACTAAAAAATGTAATAGGTTTTTGATCCTGAGTCAATATAACACCTATTCCTATTCTATTAGCATCACATTCCACTTCAAAAGCCTTCTCAATGTTAGGCAAGGACAACAATGAGGCTTCACTCAATTTTGATTTCAAAGTAATGAAAGTCTTTTCTTGTTCTTCCCCCTACCTAAACCCAACATTCTTTTTAATAACTTTAGTTAATGGGGCAGTTAGTATGTTGAAGTTTCTAGTGAAACGCTTATAAAAACTGGCTAACCCATGAAAACTTCTTACCTCAGTCACAGATGTATGTGTTGACTATTCTTGTATTGCCTTGAATTTCTCTTCATCAACTTCAATACCTTTTGAACTTACAACATAACCAAGAAAGGTTATCTTTTCTAAATAAAATGAACATTTTTCAAAGTTCGCATATAACCTTTCTCTTCTAAGGGCAATAAGCACACATTTAAGATGATGCAAATGATCTTCATAAGTTTTGTTGTAAATTAAAATATCATCAAAATACACCACAACAAATTTTCTAATATACTCTCTGATAGGGGCTAAAATCATCATTATTTTATTAGTTCTTTGAGATTTTTTTGAGATACTTTTGTTATGATAACTAGGCGTATTCCTTCCTATTTAACATTTTTCTTGTAAAAAGTATTTTTGACAAATATGTGTAGATTTGAGTAGATTTCGAGCAGAAAGTGAACAAATCTAGAACAGACTTGGCGGCAGGCCCAGCAAATGGACCAGGTGTCGGGTCCATTTTGGTCAGAAGAGCAGAAATTGAGCCAACGTCAGGGAAATTCCAGAACAAACCTAGCGCTAGGTCTGGCAAGTACACCTGGCGTCGGGACCATTTTGTCTGTTGACAAAAAATAGAGCAAAAACTCCAAAGGAAGAATAGAGTGCACCTGGCGCCAGGTGAGTCGAAGGTACTCGGTGCCAGGTACGCTCTAAAAAGTAAATATTCTGTGCACAAAATTAAAAATTTTCTAATGATTTTGGTATTTTCTAAATCCTATTTGGCCAAGACTTCCTAAGCCATGAATTTGGCATTCAAGAGGCCTATAAAAGTATAAGAAAATATAAGGATTGTGGGAGAGGCGATATATATATATATATATATATAGGTGGATTCAAGAGCAAAAATTTCCAATTACTCATTAAAGGAGAGATTCACCTAATCTAGGAGGATTGTTTAAGAGAGTCTTTGAGGAGGAAGAAAGAGGCTTGTATATGAATACTTTCTTTTACCTTTGTTTTCTTTTCTTTAAATAATAATATATTCAATATTTCTATTGTAATTTGACATTGTTTTTGTGATTTATGATTTCTGGAGTTAATTTAGTATTTTGATCAATTCATTATTTATCTTGGGATTTGATTGCTTGTTTTTCTTACAGAGTTAGTTGATTGATTTTTATTATTAACTTTCTTAAAAAAGAGGTTGGTAATGACTTTAATTGATTAGTTTTATATTTGTTATCTCTTAACTTACTTGAAAAAAAGGTTAATTGTTTAGAACATTGGTAATCAAAGGTTAGTTGATGATTGCTAGAATATGGATTTATTGACTAATTTCATGTTTTAAATCACCTAGAATATAGGGATTTATATGATGATTAATTTTAATGCATCTTTTGGATAAGTTAGTCGAGACAGAATATGTTCACTAATTTAATTAGAAGATAGTGATTCCATGGATTACAAAAGAAGTGGGTCTATATTAAATCCTTTATGATGCTAAGATAATAACTGATTGTGATAATTGCTAAGTGGTTCATAGTCATGTTTTCAAGAATATTTGTCTAATTACATACTTTTCCATCCTTGAGTTGTATATATTTATTTATTTTTCTTTTTATTATTTTCTCACTTTATTTTGTTAGTTAAACAGTGAATGAAAAGTGATTATGTGTACTTTTTCCTTTGAGGATCGATACTCGTTAATTCTCTATACTATACTTGTAATGAGTATACTTACTCGTATGTGTATTTTGTGATTAATGTTTTAATTAAAACTTGACTGATGAATGGATTTAAAATTAATAATTTTTATGCACCCAAAATTTACGCATCAAGTTTTTGATGCCGTTGTCGGGGAACAATATTATGAAAGTTTGAATTTTATTGATTTAATCATGTTTATATGTTAATATGTCTATATGTTTATATGTTTATATGTATATATGTTCTTTGTATGACTAGGTGCTATACTTTGTTTTCTTGTATACTTGTAATTTAATGTCTCTATATGTTGTAATTCATTGTAACTTAATTTGTAAACATATCCTAACTGTCTAACTTGTAAATTCTATAATCTCAAAATTTTTTGTTTTATGTAGACCTTACTTTTAATTTATGACCCGACGATCCAACGCCGATACAGTTGATCTTGATCTAGAAATTGAGAGAACTCTCACCAGGGTCTGAAAGGTTATAAGCGAAAGGGTAAGAAAAGAAATGGAGGTGAATCAGCCTAACAATGGTGGTAACGGTAGAGTTAACAGGCAGATTATGAATGACTTTATCAAACACGCAATGTTAGGTACGGGCTTTAGTATCATAAGGCCTAGGATAGAGGCCAACAATTTTGAGATAAAAGTCAATATAATCCAGATGATCCAGAATATGGATCAATTTGATGGGTTACCTGAGGAAGATCCTAATGCCCACTTTGCAAGCTTTCTAGAAATTTGTGACACATTCAAGATGAATGGTGTTTATGAGAATACTCTCAAACTAAGACTTTTTCCCTTTTCCTTGAGAGATTGAGCAAAATCATGGTTGAAATCTTTGCCCACTGGATCCATTACTACTTGGAATGTGTTAGCTGAAAAATTTTCGGCTAAATATTTTCGACCAGCTAAAATATCCAAACTTAGAACTGACATTTTTGCCTTCCAACAATTAGAGGCCCAAAACCTTTATGAGTGTTGGGAGAGGTTTAAGGAGATGCTAAGAAAATGTCCTCACAATGGATTTGAGTTGGGAATGCAAAAAAAGATCTTTCATAATGGGTTGACTTTTGCTACGAGGCAATTAGTTGATGCATCTGTAGGAGGCCCCATCAATTCTAAAACCCTGGAAGAGGTATTTAATTTGATAGAAAATTTAGCTACTAATAACTATGCCTAGGGTAGTTCATGATCTAGGGCTCGTGTACATGGGATACACAAGGTGGATGCAATGGCTATATTAGAGTCAAAGGTGGACGCACTTACGCAGAAAATGGATCAATTGGTAATGCTTCCTTCCTAAGGGCAAGTAATGTATGTGAATTGTTATTTTTGTGGGGAAGGGCATCCAAACCATGAGTGCCAAAATATGGGGTCTTCACAAGAAGCATTGAAACAAGCGGCGTTTGTAGGTAATAGTTGGCAAGGTAATAATCCTTATAGTAATACTTACAATTCAGATTGGAGGAATCACCTTAACTTTTCATGGAACAATCAAAACTAACCTCGGCAAGCCTCTTCGAATTTTGGGATGCAAAGAACTCAACTGTCACTTCCGTACAATGCCCCACCGGCTAAACCATCCTTGGAGGAACTGGTCAACCAATTGATAAGTGGAACGGAAACACGGTTCCAAGGAGTCAATGTGTTAGCCCTAAGGGCTTTCTTCTATATTTTGATTTATAACAAACGTTGATATGAACTAACTTGTCAATTTATTGTGATAGGACATGTTTGATCTTTATTCTTCAAAAGTCTTCAGATAAGAATTGTTGGCAACTCCTTCATCATTGATTTCAAGATTAGAAGATCGAATGAGAAAATTAAAGTATGAGGAGTTATATATCAAGGAAATTCTTTATGAAGAATGATAGACTAGGAAGTGTTATTAAGGTATATCTATTAATTCCTATGTCTTCTTATCTCTTGATTTATTTGACTTTACCTTGAAACTTAAAAGGAGATGTTTTCTAAGTTTTTGAAATTCACAGAATTTTGGATGGAACAGTTTGAATCCAAAAGTTTCGTCTAAAATCCTGTAAATTGGGTTGAAAAATTTTTGTCTGGGTAGTGCCATTTTGGACTTACCTTTCGGATGCGTCTTCATCCAAAACCCGAGTCCAAAACACGGATAAGTTTAAATAGAAAAATTTATAGCCGTTTATTTATGACTATTAGCACTCCACTTTTTGGCTCTATAAATAGACCTTAAAGTAAGATCAGATGTAAGATTTTTGAAACATTCATCTTAGAAATATTATTGCTTAATATTCTCAAAAATCTCCTTTTATCTAGCTTCAAAGTGAGTTCATTGTGTATCAAAGATAAAAGTATTTGTGCCTTGTATTCGAGGGAACATCTGGTCAAGTAAGTGAGCATATCTTTTTCTTATTGATATTCAAATCTCTGTTGTAGTGCAAGGTTGTGGTGTAAAACCCATAAGGGTGAGCTTTGTGTTGATTTATGTTCAAGGTTGTGTGGTAAAACCCATTGGGGTGATCCTTGTTCTGTGTTTGTATCAAGGTTGTGGAGTAAAACCTAGTAAGGTGATCCTTGATGTGTTTGTGTGATTGAGAGGTTGTGGAAAACCTAGTGTGGTGATCCTCTCTTATATGAAAAATAGTTTCATTAAGTGAGGTTAATGAAATAGGGTTGAAAATACTTAAGTGTGATCTTAAGGTAGTGGACGTAGATCATTGTTGATCGAACCACTATACGTCTCTTGTCTCATTTTATTTAGTGGTTCATGTACCTTTTTTGTGTTCTTTTTCTGTCTAAATCTGGATATATATCTACGAGTGCTTGGATAATTTTCTGTGCACCTATAAAGTCAGTCCAAGCATCTTCATGATCATCACTATTCAACGTTTTAGACAAACTGGAAAAATTGTTTTTGTTTGCCAAAAACCTTATTCACCCTCCCTCTAAGGTTTTTCATTTGGTATTAGAGCAAGGTCTACATATTCTTGGTTTAACAACCTTATAGAAAAGATTTTAATGGCAAGCTCATCCTTTCTTCCATATGTGGAAGGGTCTTCAACAAATCGTCCTCCTTTGTTTAATGGAAGCAACTATACTTTCTGGAACAATAGAATAAAAATTTATGTGTGTTCTATTAACTTTGAGTTATGGAGTTTAATAGAGAATGGTCCTTTTTATTCCATCAAAGATGATTGATAGCATAAAAATACCTAAATAGAATGATGAGTATAGTGTGGAAGACAATGCGAAAATGACTCTAAATTTTCAAGCTATGAACATTTTGTGTTGTGCACTAGATGCGACTGAATACAACTGTGTTAGTGGTTGTGATTCAGCTCATGATATGTGGATATTGCTTGAAGTTACCCATGAGAGGACTAATCAAGTCAAAGAATCAAAACTGGAGCTTCTTATTCATGATTATGAATTATTTACTATGACGCCAAATGAAAGCATCACTGACATGTTCACAAGATTTACTAATATCTCAAATGGTCTAAAAGCTTACGGAAAGGTTTATTCCCTTAGGGAACAAAATCGAAAAATTCTTGATGCTTTACTAAAAAGCTGGCAGCCTAAAGCTCTTGCTATAGAAGAATCCAAGGACTTAAAATCCTTACCCACTGAAGAGTTGATCGGATCTCTTTTAACTCATGAGATGAAGCTTAAAAGATTTCATAAATCTGATGATCATGATAGAGGCAAAAAAGGGATTGCGCTAAAGGCTGAAAATAAAGATGGAGAAACAAGTCTTTCGGAAAGCAGTGAAAGCATGGAGATGGACAACGATGATTTAGCAATGATAGCAAAGAAATTCAAAAGGATGTTTAACAAAGGAAACTACAAAAGAGGAAGGAAGTTTATAAGAAAGAAAGGACAAACCTCTGGCTTCAAACCTCAATGCTTTGAATGTAAAAGCATGGATCACTTCATTGCGGACTGTCCAATTGCAAAAGGTAAGGAAAGAAAAACTTCTAAGAAAAAGAAAGACCTGAAGGTAAAGAAAGGTAAAGGATTGATAGGAGTTTAGGACTTAAATGAAGCTGAGTTTGAAGATGAGGAATCTGAAGAAGAAACTGCCAACATTTGCTTGATGGCTTTAGAAAATAAGGTAAACCTTTCAACATCAGATTGCATGTCTAATTTGCTTATATCTATGACTGAAAAGCATGTTGATCCTAATGAGTTGTTATGTGATATGTTTTATGAATTAAAAAAATTGTCCAAAAAAATAAAGAATTGAAATTGAAAAATAAAAGTCTGGAGAAAGAAAATAAAGCTTTGTTGAATAACTATAAAATGTTTCTTGAAAAACATACATGTGCTATAATTGAGAAAGATGTGATCATAACTGTCTTGCACAATGCATATCTGGAAAACAAAAACTTGTGTGATAAAATTTAAACTCTTGAATGCATGGTTAGCACATTTGATGATATGAAAATTAGAGTAAATGATCTTACCAATTGCATTGAAAAATTCACAAATGGTAAAAGCAATCTGGAAAAGTTACTCAAAACTCAATATATTTTTGGTAATCGAAGTGGCTTAGGATATAAACATGAGGAAAAATACAAAATTTGTAAGCCCAGATTTGTTTATGCTGGAAATTGAAGTAGCTTAGGATATAAACATGTGGATAAAGACAAAATTTGCAAGCCCAGATTTGTTTATGCTGGAAATCGAAGTAGCTTAGGATATGAACTTGAGAATAAAAACAAAAATAACAAGTCTCAATATGTTAAACCTGCTTCTTCTTACAACACACACTGTGAAAAACCGGGACATAGAGTTTCAAGATGCCTTATCAAAAGAAAAGTTAAAATCGATAAAGTTACATTCTGAAAAATCAAGGAAAATGTTACTAACCTTCATGGACCCAAGAAAATATGGGTATCAAAAATCATCTCTTCGTCTCATGTATAGGCACGGTCTTTAAGCTTCACCAAGTGGTTCTTGGACAGTGGTTGTTCAAGACACATGACTGGAAATGCAGCCTTGTTAGAAGATATTCAGACCACAAATGAAGGATTTGTTACGTTTGGAGACAAGAAGAAAGGGAAGATTCTCGGCATTGGTAATATTGGTAAAGGTTCCTTAACAATAATAAAGCAAGTTTTACTTATTGATGATTTGAAATATAACCTACTCAGCATTAGCCAACTTTGTGACAGTGGTTGCAAAGTCATTTTTGAAAAAGATTCTTGCTCTATATTTAACAGTGAAAATCTCGAAATCATCTTTACTGCCAAACGCATGGGAAATGTATATGTGTTTTATCTTAATGACCTTGTAACTAATGGAATTAGAAGCCTATCTGTTCATGACAATGATGGTTATCTTTGGCATAGAAGATTAGGTTATGTATCATTTGATTTGTTAAACTAATTGTCATCAAAAGAACTTGTTAGGGGACTTCCAAAAATGAAATTTGATAAATATAAAATTTGTGATGCATGTCAATTTGGGAAGCAAATCAAAACCTCTTTTAAACTAAAGAAAATGATTTCTACCTTAAAACCACTCGAATTAGTTCATATGGATTTGTTTGGACCCATGAGGACTGCTAGTCTTGGAGGTAAGAAATATGCATATGTACTTGTTGATGATTTCTCTAGATTTACGTGGACCTTATTTCTTGGACAAAAAGATGAAGCTTTTTCTGAATTTTCAAAACTAATAAAGCGCGTCTAAAACTCAATTGGATGCAAACTGGTTTCTACTAGAAGTGATAATGGCAAGGAATTTTGTAACAGTGAATTTACTCAATTCTGTGATGAAAATGGAGTCTTTCATAATTTTTCAACAGCTAAAACTCCTCAACAAAATGGTGTTGTTGAAAGAAAAAATCGGACTTTACAAGAAATGGTTAGATCAATGCTTTGTGAAAATGCTCTTCTAAAATACTTTTGGGCGGAAGCTGTTAACACAGCGTGCTATACAATTAATCGAGTTATATTAAGATCATTTTTGAGAAAAACTCCGTCTGAACTTATGTTTGATAAAACTTCTTCTATCTCTTATTTTAAAGTATTTGGATGTAAATGTTTTATTCTAAATACAAGAGATAATTTTGGAAAATTTGATAGCAAGTCCAATAAGGCCATATTTCTTGGATATTCTTCCAACAAAAAGGCTTATAGAGTATACAATAAAAGAACACTTTGTGTGGAAGAATCTATGCATGTTGTATTAGATGAATCTAACATTTATACTTCAAAAAGAGATGACGATGATGTAGGAAATTCAAATGAAATTAAGTTAGATCATGGTAAAGCTCCACCATTAGATACTCATGCAAAAGAAGAAGCGATTGAAGAATTAGAGATCGAACAAGAGAAAGAACAAACTGAAGATTATGCAAATCATCAATTGCCGAAGGATTGGAAATACAAATCAAGTCATCCAAAGGAACAAACTATTGGAGATCCAAACCATGGAGTTAAAACTAGATGGTATTTCGTTAACTACTTTGCTCTTCTTTCAAATATTGAACCAAGTTGCATTGATATTGCTTTACATGATGAACTTTGGATTATTGCCATGCAAGAAGAGTTTAATCAATTTGAAAGAAATCAAGTTTAGAAACTCGTCCCTAGACCTCATGATCGACCTGTTATTAGTACAAAATGGGTTTTTAGAAATAAGCTTGATGAAAATGGGGTCCTTATCAGAAATAAAGCTAGGTTGGTTGCCTAAGGATTTAATCAAGAAGAAGGAATTGACTATGATGAAACATTTGTACCTGTTGCTAGACTGGAATCCATACGAATATTGCTTACTTTTGCATCCTTCAAAAATTTCATGCTTTATCAAATGGATGTCAAAAGTGAATTTCTAAATGGCTTTATTGAGGAGGAAGTGTATGTTGAACAACCTCCAGATTTTATTTATAAGCACTTTCCAAATCATGTTTTCAAACTTTCTAAAGCTCTTTATGGATTAAAGCAAGCTCCGAGAGCTTGGTATGAGAGACTTAGTGGATTCTTGATCTCGAAAGGATTTTCTAGAGGTTTGATTGATAATACCTTGTTCATCAAATCTGATAACCCTGATAATTTACTGATTGTTCAGATCTATGTTGATGATATTATTTTCAGTGCTACTAATGAATCTTTGTGCAAGATGTTTGCTAAAACTATGCAGCAAGAATTTTAGATGAGTATGATGGGAGAACTAAACTTCTTCCTCGGGCTGCAAATTAAGCAAACGAAGGATGGTATCTTTATAAATCAAGCTAAGTATGCCAAGGAGTTGCTCAAAAGGTTTGGAATGAATAAAGCAAAAGAAATCAGTACACCTATAAGTACATCCATTAAACTTGATCATGATGAAAAAGGTAAGAAAGTAGATGAGCATAAGTATAAAAGTATGATTGGAGTCTACTTTTTCTTACTACTAGTTGACCAAACATCATGTTTTCAGTATGTCTTTGTGCTCGATTTCAATCTTGTCCAAAAGAATCAAATTTATATGCAGTTAAACGCATATTTCGATATTTGATTGGTACATATGATTATGGATTATGGTATCCACGTACTAATGCTTTTGATCTTATAGGATATATTGATACAGATTATGCAGGGTGTAAAGTTGAAAGAAAAAGTAATAGTGGCCATTGTCAATTTCTTGGACACTCTCTTTTGTCATGGCACAGTAAAAAGTAGGCTTGTGTATCCTTATCCACCACTGAGGCTGAATATATTGTAGCTGGGAGTTGTTGTGCTCAAACTTTATGGATGAAGAATATATTGCTAGATTTTAATCTTAATTTTAATTATGTACCTATATTGTGTGATTATACAAGTGCTATCAATCTAATAAAAAATCCAGTGTAGCATTCGAGGACAAAGCACATTGAAGTTAAACATCAGTTCATCCGAGACTATGTACTCAAAGGCGATGTGTGTGTTGAATATATCTCAACGGATGAACAACTTGCAGATATCTTCACTAAATCTCTAGCTAATGATAGATTCAACAATTTAAGAAGAGGTTTGGGAATTAGAAGAATTTAATAACTAACCATGTGGTATATGTCTTCCTTATGCAGGATTTGTGAAGAAAAAGGTTTTGGAAATAAAGTTCTATATCCAAAATACCTCATCCTTTATTTTGGACACAGTTTTAGAATCAAATTCCTACATCCAAAATGCATTTTGGGAAAACACTCTTTTGGATGATGATTTCAGATCTGGTCTAGTTCCAAAATCCATCACTAATATTTTTCTTATTTCAAATTTTGAATTTCAAAATATTGGTTTGAACATTTTTCCAAACTTCTCAGAAAAACTTATGTTTTCAAGGCACTTTATTCTCACATTACTCTAGACATTCAAAGCTATCTGGTTTTTCTCTCCTTTGAAACCCTTGAAACCGTTCTTCTTCCAAAAATCTTCTGTGCTCTTCTTAAAAAAAAAATACCAAAAAGCCTAGAAGAAGTCTCAATCTTTCAATGGCTAAGACTAAATCTACCGTTCCAAAACTGAAGAAGGAGCAAAAATCATCTCTCGTGATTAAGAAAAAGGCTTCGAGTTCAACCAAGGCGAAAACAAATGAAGCTTCTCCTCAACCTCACTTCTCTAATTCCCACTACGATATGTTAGAATCTTCTTCAGAACAAGTGGATTCTGCAAATCAGGTACCTCGATTTCTTGATTCAAAATGTGAGACTGAATACAATGATTGGGTTTCAAGAAATCAAACTGTTATCTCTGGTTATCAAGTTAACCATTCTGCCTTTCTGAACTTGTGTAATATTTTGGATATGTTTGATCACGTTGGGTGGGGAAGTTTGTTGTCTGTTGATGAGAAGATATATACTCCTTTGGTCTGAGAATTTTACGCTAACTTGAGAAAAGGGAAACTGGAAGAAACTGAGGGCGGTTTTATGATTAGATGGTATGTGTCAAGAGTAAAGGGCAGAGAAATAGAATTTGATCATAGGCTATTTAATAGAATCTGTGATGTTAGAGATGCCGGATTTCAGTACTTTGAGCTGAACAAGTTTCCTGAGGGAAGGGAAATTTTTTATCTAAAAAATTTTGAAAAACTGTTCACTGGAGGGAAAAGTTTTGAGAATTCGGAAAATAGGAGTTCTAAATGGCTGAATGGGATGGGTAGAATCTTGCATCACATGGTGTCAACCATGATTGTGAAGGAATTGACAGTAAACAGAGAGCATGATTATGGGAGTTAAAATGGAGGAAATAAAATCATGAACACAATATGGTAGCAGCATGGAGGGATTAAAACCATACCTCTTGGTGCCTTAAACCTTGAAAATTGTAGGAGAGTTGATTGAAGCACAAAAAACAACTTCCTTCTTCTCGTGGGTTGATGCTTCCTATGCAAAAATGTCAGGCTTTCCTCCGATACAATGCTTGGCTTTTTAATTCTCAGAATATTTCACAGCTTAACCTCTAGTTGGTGAACATAAATTGGGATGAGAAGAGCCTCTCAGATTTTTCCACACTCTCATGGTTGGCTTCCTATGGTTTCTTATGTTAAGAAAACAAAAACCAAAAGCCAATAAGAGAAAAGGCACAAGAGACAGAGAGCCAAGAGTTTCGGGGAGAAATTATATTATTTTATTTTATTTTTCCACACAGAAAGCTAAGAGTCATGAAACCAAAAATAATTATTTTGATAAAAATAATATTCCCGGGATTTAATATTTCAAACATCTGAATATTATTAACAAAATAAATTTTGGCTTCTCCCTAAATTCTTCTGAACTGTGTCTGAAAAAATCCTATGGTCCAGACTATTGGGCTAAAATAATATTTATTATTTTTCTTGAACTTGAAAAGTCCAAAATAATAAACATTAATTATTTTTCTTGGGATTAAATAAATAACCCAATAAATAATTAATGTGCCCAAATGAACCAAAAGATAATTAAACTTTAATTATTTATTTCTTGGGATTAATAAAATAAATAACCTAATAAATAATTAAGTGTTAATTATTTTTCTCTAGTTTAAGTCCCGATTAATTTTTCTAATTATTCAAACTGGACCTAGGCCCTGAATAATTAATTAACTAATTAAACTAGATAATAAATTTCTCTCAATTTATTTTATTCCAGTGTAATAAATTAGACTTCCTGAATAAAATATAACCATCTCAACTGAGATCAATTTCTCAATCCAAAAATAATTAGGACTTAGGGCTATTCCAAGGACCAAAAAGACACATCGCCCTAGCTACTAAAATGACTAAAATACCCCTACTATATAAATAGTTATATTTTACATTTTAAATATTTTCTAATATCACCATAATGAAATATTGACCCCAAGGACAATGCTGCATTAGCAAAGTCTCTGACCTACAGGTGTAATGACTAAAATACCTATTTACACATCACCGTACATTTAGAGAGGAAGAAGTGTACCAACACCCCTCTAAATGACATCTACCATCCTTAGACTTCTAGTCCAATGATCCACGACTTCCTGTAGCATTTTCGCTTTCCAAGGGAGCTACCCTAAAGCAAACATCCAAGTCATGTTTACCAAGGCCCTGGATATTTAGATCATTTAGACAACCACAAGGGGCGATATAGTGTAGAAACTATTTTCTACAAGTCTGTCTTAACTATCTGGTTACACATACCCAACATACAAGTATATTGGCCCTACGATAGAACCTCAATTATAACATATCAAAGTATATGCTTCCAGCTTTGTCAGACCACCAACTTATACTCAAGTCGTAGAGTACTAGTCCACGCTGTAGCGGTAGTAGTCTAGATTTCTACCATATAGTACTTTTAGAAACCACTACTACAAGTCTAGTTTTACGTATTCGAAATATGCTTATGTCATGAAGTGAGTGGACTACTCACTGGCTAAAGGTACGCCATTCTCCATTGGAATTCATAACGTAATAACCTAAACATGATGAGATTTCCATTTTCATTAATCGGTTAAGAACAAATATTTATGTGTTTAAATAATCCATGATCCATACCTTACTGTGAAAGACCTTCATTCACATAGATTACTTATTTAAACATAATGGGTCTTTTTCAAACGAAAATGTGCACAAATAAAGCAAATAAATTCACAAACGTTTTTTGAAAATAAATTTTTTTATTAACATATTTGATATTTATATCAGAAACCTAGTCTAAGAGGGCATACATTCCAATAATCTCCCACTTGCATTCTAAGACTAGGTAAGTCCGTAGGTGCCCACCCCAATGGTGTCTAAGTGTCTCTTGAAGACACTCTCAGCCAAAGGCTTGGTGAATGGATCTGCTAGATTATTATCTCGGAGGCAATCTGTACCACCACGACTTCCCATTTCTGGATGAAATCCCAAATCAGGTGGTACTACCTCTCGATGTGCTTCCCCTTCTTGTGATTCCGAGGTTCCTTTGAGGTACTTAAAAATATGCTTTACAGCTTGCTAATGAACCTCCTCAGGGTTTGACTGATACCTGCTAACCAAGCCTACGACAAAGTAAATATCCGGCCTAGTACATAGCATGGCGTACATGAGACTTCCCACAGCCGAAGCGTAGGGAATCCTACTCATCCCGTCCTTTTATTCTTGAGACTTAGGACAGTCCCTTGAAGAAAGTGACAAGCTATGCCTACAAGGGATTAGAGCTCCCTTGCATGAGTTCATGCTGTACTTGGCTAGCATCTTGTCAATGTATGCGGCTTGGGATAATCCTAACATTCTCTGTTTCCTATTTGCCATATTTCCTATATGACAAATACTGAATTGAATAGACAATCAAACCTTTGTAGACAACAATGACCCTACGTCATTTCCAATGAGTAGAATATCATCCATAATAAGACAAGAAAAACCACATTAAACCCCTCAAGTTTCTTGTACACGCATGGTTTCATCCTCGTTTTGAATAAAATCGTGAGACTTTACAGTCTCATCAAAACGAATGTTCCACACTCTCGATGCCTGCTTAAGTCTAAAAATGGACTTCTTAAGCTTGCAAACCATATGTTCTTGACCTTCAGCAATAAAACCTTCCGGTTGGAACATATAGATGTCTTCGCTAAGATGGCCATTTAAAAATACCGTCTTGACATCCATTTGCCATATTTCGTAGTCATAATGACATGCAATGGCAAGGAGAATACGGATGGACTTAAGTATGGCCATTGGGGAAAAGGTTTCTTCATAATCGATCCCTTCTTTCTGAGTATACCCTTTCACCACAAGCCTAGCTTTGAAGGTTTCCACCTTCCCATCCGCTCCCCTTTTTCTCTTGTACACCCACTTACACCCAATGGGTTTTATCCCTTCAGGTGAAGCTACAAGATCCCAAACCTGATTGAAGTATATAAACTCAATCTCGGCTTTCATTGCTTCATGCTATAGATTTACATCGGCATCGCAACTACCTCTTCGTATCTAGTGGAGTCTTGTTCCTGATGGTCAGAGACCAACTTAAAAGCTTCTCCATACCATCTATCCGGAACCCTAGACACTCTCCTACTACGATAAGGCACCATTTGTACAGGCTCTTGAGGTTGTGCTTCTTCTTGTTCCACAATCGGGTCAGAAGAAGTTGCTTCCGAAGATAACTTCTCCTCGAGTTCCAACCTAGCTGAACCTTTCATGGAAGTACTTTGATCATCCTCTAAGTATCTAGCATTGGTACTAACCAGTACTTTCTGCTCCTTAGGTTAATAAAAGTAACCACCATTTGTTCCTTTTGGATACCCAAAAAAATAGCATAATTCTGACCTTGGTTCTAACTTGTCTCCCTTGACCAGTACATAAGCTGGACAACCCCATATCCAGAGATGATTCAGACTTGGCTTATGCCCAGTCCACATTTCATAAAAAGTCCTAGGTACTGATTTGGAAGGCACCAAGTTCAGAATATATGCTGCTGTTTCCAGGGCATATCTCTAAAAAGATACTGGAAGAGTAGTATGAGACATCATGCTTTTGACCATTTCTATTAATGTCCCGTTCCTTCTCTTAGCTACTCCGTTCTGCTGATTAATTTACCTGTCTGACGTTCCACTTCAGCCTTAAACTCCTTGAATTTATCAAAAGAGTCAAACTTGCGCCTCATCAGGTAAATATAACTAAACCTTGTACAATCATCTGTGAAAGTGATGAAGTACTCAAAGCCTCTTCTAGCTGGTGTAGACAAGGGACAACACACATTAGTGTGAACAAGACTCAATACCTCCTTGACTCTATCCGCCTTTGGGATAAAAGACCTTTTGGTCATCTTTCCCAGCAGGCAGGATTCACACTGAGGCCAATTTTTCAATCTCAATGAGCCCAAAGGCCCATTATGGATTAGCCTCTAAATCTTGGTTGAGTTGATATGACCTAACCATAGATGCCAAAGATACGAGTTATTGACATTAATCTTTCTCTTCTTAGTTAAAGGTTCAGATTGAGTGTTATTTGATGGATTGTTAATAGGGTTTAAATAGAATAGATTTCTATACATGTGCCCAGTACATAAAATTTCTCCATCTCTACTGATAGAAATACTAGAATGGAAAGATACAGAATATCCTTGATTTATTAGTTTTGCAACTGAAATCAAATTTTGACAAAAACCATGTACATATAAAATATCTATTAAAACTACTTTTTTTATTGCAATAAAAAACAAGATCCAGCTCTCCCACTGCAAGGGCCCAAATTTGTGCTCCATTTCCCATGCATAATCCATGTTCGCCCTTCTTGAGTCTTCTTATCTTTCTAAACCCCTGCAACGAGTTACAAATATGATCATTAGCTCTTGAATCAACAATCCAAGTGGAAGTTGATCCAACCATTGATATAGACTCAAGATAGAAAACATTACCAGTGGGGTTTTTCTTGGCTTGAAGATCTAGACACTCATTTTTCCAGTATCCCTTCTTCCCACATCTGAAGCACTTGCCCTTTGATTTGTCTTTGGGCTGGGTCTTGGGCTGGGCTGCTGCGTTTTCCTTCTTCCTTTTGAACTTTCTGGTCTTGGACCCAGTTCTTGAGGAAGAAGTTTTAGCAATCATGGCCTTTGATTATGGCTTCATGACCTTGTCTGCTATTTGGAGTTCCTTCATCAACTCAGTCAGACTCATATTTAACTTGTTTATATTGTAATTTAATTTGAACTGAGTAAAGGAACCCGGTAGAGATTCGACAACTATGTCCACTTGGCTCTCGAGGTCAATGGTAGCTCCTAAGATTTTTGCCTCCTTGAAAGCAGCAATCATCTTGAGCATATACTCTCTGACTGATGCTCCCTCAGCCATCTTAGTGTTTATTATAGTTCGAAGAGCCTCCTGCCTTACGGGCCGGCTCTTGTCCGTGAACATAGTGGCCAATGAATGACTAATGTCATACGCAGAAGCCATGTGCTTGTGTTTAGATTGGAGCACATTAGACATGGAGGCTAGCATATAGAAACGTGCCATTTCATTAGCCTTCTTCCATGCCTTCTCGGCCTCTCGCTCTTCGTCGGTGGAACCTTCCCCGATTACAAGGCAGGTCTCGTAAAGGACATACTTATACTCCTCGGTTGTGAGTATTATGTCCAGGTTCCTCTTTTAGTCCACATAGTTTGGTCCCATTAACTTATTCTTTCGGAGAATAACGGCCAAAGGACTAAAAGAACCTCTCACTATTTCTGAAAAATTGAAAAATAAAAGAAAGGATTTAGTTTGCGAAAATAAATTTGTGCACTGAAATTAATTTGGCTTTTAGGAAAACTGACATAGCTTCTCTGAAAGATTAATAGTTCCCTAAGCTAAGTGTATTAACTACCACAAATTAATTTCCCTTCTAGGTAATAATCTAGAGGATAACTCCATCGAGGAGATGGTCATTTCCTCTTATTTTCTATGGACATTCCTCGCACTATAACCTCCAACGTGGGTTGGCCGATTATAGTACGTGTCTCGGGTTATTAATTACATCCTTCCATTAAATCTAGATCTTTGTGGTATCCCCATTCTATACGGGTTCACTCCTAGGGTGACGCGAGGGGACCCACGATCTCTAATGAGGATCGTGATGGAAGTCGTGGGGCCGTTGGAACCCCTCTTCCACTTAGCCTTTTAAAATAAAGTTTTTCTGAAAAATATCATTTTGAAATTTCCATTAAATTTTTCCTTAACTTAAAATAAAATATCTAAATCCATTAAAATCTCTATGTTAAGGATTATATCCTTTGAGAGATTCTTCCATGGACTAATTTTATTTAAGTTAAAACTTAATGATTTCAAAAATTTTCCAATTAAAACTTTCTAGAGACTTTGGTCTCAAATTTATTTAACAAAACAATTTTTCTTGTGCAAAATAAAATAAAATGGTTTTCTATTTTAACTTACAAAAATATCTAAATCCAATATATTTTCTATGGCAAGGATTAAATCAGTTGAGAAAATATTTAAGGATTAATTTTTGTTCAAGTTAAAATAACCATTTAATTTTTAAAGAAAAATATTTTCCTTGTATAAATATTCCCAAAGACTTTGGTCTTTGAGAAAATGCGCACATAGGTACACAAAAAATAGGATGCCAGAAAACAGTAAACGTTGTCATGCTTTTCTATTTTTTAAACTTAAGTGCCCAAATAATTGAATTAAACACATTAATTAATTAATTAATTAATGATCTTATTTAATCATAAAATCCCTTACTAATATTTTTCATGCAAATATATTCCAAGAATATAAACTATTGCAAAAATATTAATTTCGCCTAGTATGGGACCCAAATTAAAAAAAAAAAAATAAAATTAGCTGGCGGTCCATATGCACCCGATGCACCAAATTAGAGCCCATATGGCTCTGCGGTCCACCGCGATCTGGTGCACCGGCCGCACCGGATCAGCAGCAGCTTCAACCCGTGAAGCCGCCCTGCCCGCCCGAGAACCCGCGCCCGCCCCGCCCACTACACGGCCCGGTTGCCCGCGCATTGGCCCGAATCCGATTCTGCCGACCTGTGCACAAATTGCAGCAATTGCAAATTTGCAATTGCACCGGCGCAATTGGCTTGAAATTTCCACAACAACTCGGCTCCTCACACAGACAGCAGGCGGCTCAGCTTCTCGACTCGGCGGCTTAGGAATAGTAATTTATCTTCTCCGCGATGTTTTTCTGCATTCTACCTGCAAATTTTTCTGCCGTTTCTTCCAGTGGCCTTCTTGGACATTTTTCATTTAAAAAACTCATCCAAACCAAAACCACAAACGCCTATACCCTCTTAAATTGGGTTTACACGATCAAAATCTCAAAACTAAAAATTACAGAGGATCCTATGCTTCCACTGTGAAGCTTCTCAGAATATTCCACAGCCTAACCTCTAGTTGGTGAACACAGATTGGGATGAGAAGAGCCTCTCAGATTTTTCCACACTCTCACGGTTGGCTTCCTATGGTTTCTTATGTTAAGAAAACAAAAACTAAAAGCCAGTAAGAGAAAAGGCACAAGAGACAGAGAGCCAAGAGTCTCGGGGAGAAATTATATTATATTATATTATTTTATTTTATTTTTTCACATAGAAAGCTAAGAGTCATGAAACTAAAAATAATTATTTTGATAAAAATAATATTCCTAGGATTTAATATTTCAAACACCCGAATATTATTAACAAAATAAAATTTGGCTTCTCCCTAAACTCTTCTGAACTGTGTTTGGAAAAATTTTATGGTCCAGGTTATTGGGCCAAAATAATATTTATTATTTTTCTTGGATCCGAAAAGCCCAAAATAATAAACATTAATTATTTTTCTTGGGATTAAATAAATAACCTAATAAATAATTAATGTGCCCAAATGAACCAAAAAATAATTGAACTTTAATTATTTATTTCTTGCGATTAATAAAATAAATAACTCAATAAATAATTAAGTATTAATTAATTTCCTCTAGTTTAAGTCCCGGTTAATTTTTCTAATTATTCAAACTGGACTTAGGCCCTGAATAATTAATTAACCAATTAAACCAGATAATAAATTGTTCTCAATTTATTTTATTCCAGTCTAATAAATTAGACTTCCTGAATAAAATATAACCATCTCAACTGAGATTAATTTTTCAACCCAAAAATAATTAGGACTTACGGGCTATTCCGAGGATAAAAAAGACACATTACCTTGGCTATTAAAATGACCAAATACCCCTACTATATAAATAGTTGTATTTTGCATTTTAAATATTTTTTAATATCACCATAAGAAAATATTGACCCCAAGGACAATGCTGCATTAGCAAAGTCTCCGACCTATAGGTGCAATGACTAAAATATCTCTCTACACATCGCCGTACATTTTGGGAGGAAGAAGTGTACTAACACCCCTCTAAATGACATATACCATCCTTAGGCTTCTAGTCCAATGATCCACGACTTCCTTGAACGTTTTCGCTTTCCAAGGGAGCGACCCTAAAATAAACATCCAAGTCATATTTCCCAGGGCCCTGGATATTTAGATCATTCAGACAACCACAAGGGACGAAATAGTGTAAAAACTATCTTGTACAAGTCTGTCTTAACTAACTAGTTACACATACCCAATATGCAAGTATATTGGTCCTACGATAGAACCTCAACTATAGCATATCAAAGTATATGCTTCTAGTTTCGTCAGACCACCAATTCATACTCAAGTCGTAGAGTACTAGTCCATGTTGTAGCGGTAGTAGTTTAGGTTTCTACCACATAGTACTTTTAGAAACCACTACTACAGGTCAAGTTCTACGTATTCGAAATACGCTTATGTCATGAAGTGAGTGGACTACTCACTGGCTAAAGATATGCCATTCCCTATTGGAATTCATAACATAATAACCTAAACATGATGAGATTCCCATTTTCATCAATCGGTTAAGAACAAATGTTTATGTGTTTAAATAACCCATGATCCATACCTTACTGTGAAAGACCTCCATTCACATGGATCACTTATTTAAACACAATGGATCTTTTTCAAACGAAAATGTGCACAAATAAAGCAAATAAATTCACAAACATTTTTTGAAAATAAATTCTTTTATTAACATATTCGATATTTATATCAGAAACCTAGTCTAAGAGGGCATACGTTCCAATAGATTATCCCTAGTTCTGGCCATAAGACTTCTATAAGTATTCTGCATATGGTGATAATGCTAGCTTTAGCTGAGGGAAGGTAAATAAGTTTTGGGTTTTTGGCAACCAAGCTTATGTTGCAATCCCGAAACACATCAAGCAAGGCTCTTCCTTTTGGAAATCTATTGACGAAAGTATTTGATTTTTTAAAAATTGATTTAAGTACTGTTCCCTGTGATCCTAGCAAAACAAATGTTTATAGCTATGATTCATTTGAAAAGATGGGATATATTAGGAAGGATAATTCATGGAAATTATTAAGAAAATCTGCAGGAAAAGAGAGGGAAAACTTGATAAAGAGTAAGAAGGAAGGGAAGTTAGGAACAAAAAGAAAAATTGATGAAGTCTTTTAGGCATAATCATCTGCTAAAGGAACTATTCCAGACTCTAGCTTATCTGCAAATATTCTGGGTGCAATCAACTCATTTGCTGAGAAATTGGAATCTTTTTGTTCAGAAATTAAGAACCTTGGAAACAGACTTTTTGTTATTGAACGATCTGCTAAGTCTTCTGAACATGAAAAAGCTGAGGACAAGTCTGAATTGCTAGTGGACAAAAAGGATCCTTCTCCTAAATCCTCTCCTGAACCATCCCCTGAACCCTTTCCCATAAAAGAACCAGAAATCCTCCACCTTTTCCCAAGTCCAAACCTTCTGGAAAAAGACAGAAACACGTGGTTGTGAAAAGAAAATCAAACAGAATAGCTGGTCAGTTTTCCAAGAAGGGTGCTAGATCAAAGGGTGAAACAATCAATATATCCTAGACAGCATTATTGGGCAGCAAAATTGGTTGATGAACAATTTTCATTCTGCACAAGTTGAACAATTTACTTTTTTAGTCATTTACATTATGTCTTCGGATAATTTCTACTAGATACTTGTTTAATCTTTCTTCTCTATATTATGCTTATTACCCATCTGGTTATTTTTGTTGCATATTATTCATCTGGTTTTCTTCTACTCTCTTTCTGCTATGCTTCTTTTTGATTGATGACAAAGGGGGAGAAAGAAAATATTATTGTCGGCATGCATTAACTGATAAGGAGAAAATGTTAAGTCTACAAATGTTATAGACTGCATGACTGTTGTAAGCATTCATTGGGGAGAAAGAAAATGTTATTGTCAGCATGCATTAACTGATAAGGAGAAAATGTTAGGTCTGTATATGACTGACGATCTACATGTTGATATGGGGAGAAAAAGTTATGGTTTCTACATAATAATCTGATATGGACTCTCCATGACTGATGTTATATGTATGAACTAAATTTTGGGAATGACTTATGTTCTGAAATTGGACTGATGATGGATCTGCAAAAGAACTACTATGATAGTTGGAACCAATTTGAAAACTGAAACTGTTAGTGGAGAGATGAACAGTTGTTGAATTTCAAGTAACCGCATAAACTGTTACGAATTGCATGAACTACTTTTGGTGTGAACAGTTATGCATTGAAATAAAAGTTGAACTGTTTTGAAAATCACTGATATGTTTTGATTCACTGTTCACAAAATTTTCTGAAAAACCTCTCAGTTTGTGACGTTCAATTTTATTAAAAAACACAGATTTCTGGATGATAATTATATCCTTGAAACTAAATTCTGTGATAAGATTTTCGTGCATTGAGTCAGGGGGAGTTTTGGACTCAAAAATTTTGAATCCAAAACAATGTTCTTATAAGCAGTATCACTGAATGGAAAATATATTTTGGACATCCAAAATTCCTATCCAAATATAATTCTGAAAACACTCGCTCTTCCAAAAACTTTTTTGGATACACTTTTTGGATGAATAAATCGTAACTTCTGCTCATCCTTCTTTTGTTTAAAATATTCACACAAGTATATATTTAGGGGTAGTATTTTATCACTTGCTATCTCGATCAAATCATTCTGAATATTTATATAGAGATATGAAAGGCTTTAGGATCATTGAGATATGTTTACAAATTTTTGATCATAAGATCTCTATGAGACCTATACAGTGAGATTGCATTTATTTTCACCTTTTCGTTCAACATGTTCTCTCTTTGCGTATCAAAAGTGTAATGTTTGTCATTACTAAAAAAGGGGGACATTGTTAGCCCTAAGGGCTTTCTTCTATGTTTTGATTTATGATAAACATTGATGTAAATTAACTTGTCAATTTATTATGATAGGACATGTTTGATCTTTATTCTTCAAAAGTCTTCAGATAAGAATTGTTGGCAACTCTTTTATCGCTGATTTTAAGATTAGAAGATCGAATGAGAAAATGAAAGTATGAGGAGTTATATATCAAGGAAGTTCTTTATGAAGAATGATAGACTAGGAAGTGTTATTAAGGTATATCTATTAATTCTTATGTCTTCTTATCTCTTGATTCATTTGACTTTATCTTGAAGCTTAAAAGGAGATGTTTTCTAAATTTTTGAAATTCACAGAATTTTAGATGAAACAGTTTGAATCCAAAAGGTTCGTCCTAAATCCTGTAAACTGGGTTGAAAAGTTTTTGTCTGGGTAGTGCCATTTTGGACTTACTTTTTGAATGCATCTTCGTCCAAAACCTAAGTCCAAAACACGGATGAGTTTAAACAGAAAAATTTATAGCTGTTTATTTATGACCGTTGGCACTCCACTTTTTGGTTCTATAAATAGACCTTAAAGCAAGATTAGAAGTAAGATTTTTGAAACACTCATCTTAGGAACATTATTGCTCAATATTTTCAAAAATCTCTTTTTATCTAGCTTCAAAGTAAGTTCATTATGTATCAAAGATAAAAGTATTTATGCCTTGTATCTGAGTGAACATCTGCTCAAGTAAGTGAGCCTATCTTTTTCTTATTGATATTCAAATCTCTGTTGTAGTGCAAGGTTGTGGTGTAAAACCCATAGGGGTGAGCTTTATGTTGATTTATGTTCAAGGTTGTGTGGTAAAACCCATTAGGGTGATCCTTGTTCTGTGTTTGTATTAAGGTTGTGGTGTAACACCCATTGGGGTGATCCTTGTTCTGTATTTGTATCAAGGTTGTGGAGTAAAACCTAATGAGGTGATCCTTGATGTGTTTGCGTGACTGAGAGGTTGTGGAAAACCTAGTGTGGTGACCCTTTCTTGTATGAGAAACAGTTTCATTAAGTGAGGTTAATGAAATAGGGTTGAAAATCCTTAAGTGTGAGCTTAAGGTAGTGGACGTAGATCATTGTTGATCGAACCACTATACATCTATTGTCTCATTTTATTCAGTGGTTCATGTACCTTTTTTATGTTCTTTTTCTGTCTAAATCTGGATATACATCTACGAATGCTTGGATAACTTTCCGTGCATCTATAAAGTTAGTCCCAGCATCTTGATGATCATCACTATTCAGCGTTTTAGACAAACTGGAAAACTTATTTTTTCTTGCCAAAAACCTTATTCACCCCCCTCTAAGGTTTTTCACGATGCAACAACAATAAACTTAGAGGCATCCATGCCCAACCATGAAAGTCAAATAGCACAGCTAGCCAGACTCCTAGGTGATCGTCAAACGGGATCACTTCCAGGCAACACGGAGACCAACCTACGTGACCAAGACCGTAGAAAACGCTGATATTAAATTGATTTGGTTATTGGACATCTTTTTAATTCTCGTTTATTTTTATTTATTTTGCGATTCTTTTTAATTGTTAGTCTGTATTCTTTTCATGAGTTGGTGTTCTTTTCCTGTAATTCCATTAAATTTAAAAAAAAATGATTTTTTCCTGCCAGAGTTGACCTGGCGCCGACACTAGGCCTAGTCCTTGGGCCCGGTGCCAGGCCCGTTCGGCCACTAAATGAAAACCGGCCTTCTTA
The DNA here is from genome assembly GCA_026120185.1 of Voacanga thouarsii. Classification (NCBI taxonomy): domain Eukaryota; kingdom Viridiplantae; phylum Streptophyta; class Magnoliopsida; order Gentianales; family Apocynaceae; genus Voacanga; species Voacanga thouarsii. The sequence continues at coordinate 2,656,159 of JANUWF010002200.1, forward strand.
GCCATTTTTTTCAAAACACTCTCATCCCTCTCAAATTTTCTTTCAACCCATAGCTAGGTTTATCTTTAAAATACCGTCAGATCACTTTCTAAACCTCCAAAATACTTCCCAAATACAAAATCCTCACTTTGTTCTTGAAAGTTTGGATCAAAACAAAGAAAAATCCTATATTTTCCTCCAAAACCCAATTTTCAATCCTTCCATTGGGGGCGCAAATTCTTCAATCTTTTTGCATACAATCATTGCCCATGCATTGGAGATCATTGTGATATAAAATTTCTACACTTCTTACGGTTAAATTTTTTCTTATGAATTTTAGGTAGTTTTCTATGCATTTTTGGGAGAAATTTTTTGAATATTTTTTGATGAAGGATTTGATTGTTAAGATTGCTTTCTTTGAGCTCTCATTGGCATGAGAATATCGTTGATACTGCTTTATGATTAATGCCATTGATATTTTACATCTTTTTGGAAGTAATTTAGCATGCATTCTTTGTAGTAATTTTTGGAATAAATGATACTTGTTCATGTTTAACTTAGCCTTGTACTTATAAGTTACATTGTGATGTAAATGGTGTGGCTAATTGAACATTATGATTCTGAGCTGAATATTGATTCATTGAGCACTATTGAATATTGTGGATTTGATCAAGCCTGTTGATATTATGTTTGGACTGGCATATGGCTATCTTTCTTGTAGGTCTATTCGAGGGGATTGAGTGGTGTTTTATTGCCTATCTTGTGGTGTTTTGTGTTGAGTTGGTGGTGGTGCTGAATGGTGTTGTAATTACGAGAAGGTTGAGAGTTGAGAATTGGTTGTAAAGACTGAGTTGAAAGAATCATATTTTTCTGTTCTACCATTTTTTTTCATCCTTCCATCATGTCTAGACGACCTAGAGGGTTAGCACCGGGGGCTAAGAGATCTCACGCTGCATCTTCCTCCACACCTTTTTTTGAGCCTCTACCTACCTAATTTTCTGATCCTATATGTCAAATCTGGTATGACAGGCACCAACACAATAAGATTATAGTAGAAAAGTGATACAAGACTTTTTTAGACAATTCCCTATAGCTTTCTACTATGTTTAGGCGCTTGGGGTGGGAGCCCATCATTAGAATAGAAGGTCCTTATTATCCTGCGTGCGTGAAGGAGTTATATATCAACATGCAGGACAAAAAGAAAAATAGCCTCCAAGTCATCTCCACCATGGTCAAAGGGATTCCCATTGAGTTTGACAGGACTAGACTAGCAAGAATTTTGGGAGTCCCTGATGAGGGGCAGTGGATTGCTATGGACCAAAATAATCAAAAGGTCATTTCTGAGCCTACATAGGATGTGAAGGCTGTATGGGCTCGTTTTTGTATATGGAGGAAAGGGCAAATAGGTCAAATTGATTATTACTCACATAATGATCTTGAGGCCCAATGGTGTACCCTAGTCTATATCTTTACTTTCAACGTCTATCCTAAGGCTAGTGGCTTCAACGAGTCTAAGGTTCTTGACCTTTACATTTTGGATAAGCTGAGGAAAAGTGAACCTATTTCCCTTGCCCTAATTATCATTCACTCTATGCGAGAGGTTGTTTCTTCTAACGTTGCAGCTAAAGCCTTCAAATGCCCTTTAGTTATTATGTGTATTTTGAGAGATTTTGGAGTGTAGATAGATGGAGAGTTGAGTGAGCCTAATACTGACCGCGACCTAGTGACGGAGCATACTTTGGTTTAGTGTGGGTATTGCTATGATGAAAAGGCCAAGAGGTGGAAGAGGCCGTATGAGGTACAATACCCTGGAAGGGAAGAGCTTCCCCTTAATGAGGAAGAGGAAGAGGAGCCACCTACTAGACCTGCCCCTCGTGCCACTAGCTCTCATTTATGTACTGATTTTGAGGCACGCGTAGAGGCTTAGTTGGAGAGCCAAATGACTATCCTCTTCTAGCTTCGCGATTCTATTGCAAACATTTGTCACCACCAGGATGTTTAAGATTAAAAGTTGGCCACTTTGATCCAACAAGTTACTGGTGCATCTTCCAGTCGCATAGCTGATGATGATGACAATGATGATGAGGATGACTCTTAACTTACTCTTTTGTATTTTATTTTATTTTCTGTTATTTCTTTTCTTTTGAATTTTAATGACCTTTACTAGCTTTTAGGTGTCTTTTTTTTTTATTTCCTTTTTGCTTTTTTTTTCTAGCTTTATGTTTTTCTTCGGTTTGTTTTGTTTTGTTTTAGTAGGTCCTCTTGTAATGACTCTTCCTTGTGGTGGAATCAAATATGGTGGCACTACGATGTAATGAAAGTATCTTCTTCACTTTTTTATTCTTCTTTATTAATTTTGGTCTTCTTGGCTTTGTTTTATTGTTATATCTTTGGCTGTTAAGGACAATGTCTAGTTTAAGTTTGGGGGGAGTCTAAGGTTGAAGAAATACTTGTTCATATCATTTTTGTGAAAAGTTTTCAAATTTTAGTGGTTATCATTAATTAGCAAGGTTGTAATTCTTTTTCTTACTTGGATATGAGTTTTGTCATTCATTAGGTAGATTTTGATGAAATTAGTTTTGTTGGATAAGATATTTTTCAAGACTTAAGAATTTTGATTAATCTTGTTTATGCATTGGTGTTTAAATGTTATTTGACTCGTCTAGTTTGAATATGGAGGATATGATGAATATAAGAAAAGTTTATTGGCTAACTCTTATATTATGAGTTTGAATTTGGCTAGTTTTGAGTTATGATGAGGAATGTGAGTTGATAAAAAAATCATTGAGAGGAAAGATTGTGGAAAAATTGTGAAGCATTCTTGTGAGTAGAAAGATTGAAAAAATGAGTTGTTATTTCCTCTTTGAAGATGAAAAAAATTTATTTTTGCTTAATTATAGGGGCCAATACAGACAGTGAAAAGAAATCCACTTTCTTGAGATTATGAATTCCCAAGAGCAAAAAAAAAAGGAATATCGTTGAAAAAATGATGAGTAATGGCTAAAAGGGGCCAATACGGTGTGTGAAGAGAAATCCATGCACTTGAGACTATCAATTCCCTAAGTCATTAGAAAAATAGAGCAAAAAAGTTGGAGTGCTTTCCTTCCATCATGGCTTAAGTTGTGTAATTTTGAGATTTATAATGCTTGGCTTGGTAGATGGCTTGACTTATGTGATTCATGTTATCTATATTTTAACTTAAAAAGTGAAATAAGTTTCTTAGACTAAGGTATACACTTGATGAATTTGACTTCAAGAGTTTTGTGATGTCTTGTCCAATGTTTGTATTATTTTCAAATGGTGTGAATGACAGGAGTTGTATCTAAAATTTGAAGAAAGTTATAATCATTGGTATGTGATAAAGAGTTCTTTGGAATGAGTAAGAACTTGTGTTTTCTTAATAATTTTTCTTAGATTAAAGTGTTTTGCTTGAGGACAAGCAAATGTTCAAGTGTGGGGCAATTGACAAGGCATAAAATCATCATTATTTTACTAGTTATTTGAGGTTGTTTTGAGATACTTTTGTTATGATAACTAGGTGTATTCCTTTCTATTTGATATTTTGCTTGTAAAAAGTATTTTTGGCAAATATGTGCAGATTTGAGTAGATTTCGAGCAGAAAGTGAACAATTCCAGAACAGACTTAGCGCCAGGCCTAACCAATGGACCAGGCGCCGGGTCCATTCTGGCCAGAAAAGTAGAAATTGAGCCAAGGTCAGGGGAATTCTAGAACAGACCTGGCACTAGGTCTGGCAAGTACACCTGGCGCCGGGTCCATTCTGTCTGCTGACTAAAAATAGAGCAAAAACTCTAGAGGAAGAACAGAGTGCACATGGCACTAGGTATGCTTTGGAAGGCGAATATTTTGAGTACGAAATTAGAAAATTTTCAATGATTTTGGTATTTTTCAAATCTTACTCGGCCAAGACTTCCTAAGCCATGAATTTAGCATCCAAGAGACCTATAAAAGCACAAGAAAACACAAGGATTGAGGGAGAGACGAGAGATACATATATAGAGAAAGGTGGATTCAAGAGCAAAAATTTCCAATTACTCATTAAAGGAGAGATTCACACAATCAATGAGGATTGTTCAATAAAGTTTTCAAGAAGGAAGAAAGAGGCTTGTTTATGACTTCTTTTTTTTACCTTTGTTTTTTTTTTCCCTTAAACAATCATGTATCTAATATTTTCATTGTAATTTGGCATTATTCTTGTGATTCATGATTTCTTGAGTTAATTTAGTATTTTGATTAATTCATTATTTATCTTGGGATTTGATTGCTTATTTTTCTTACGGAGTTGGTTGATTGATTTTTGTTATTAACTTGCTTGAAAAAGAGGTTGGTAATAGTTTGATACGTAAATTTTAGGTGTATAAAAATCATCAATTTTAAATCTATCCCTTAGTTAAGTTTTAATTAAAACATTAATCCCAAAATACACATACGAGCAAGTATATTCATCAAAAGCATAGTATAAGGAATTAGCAAGTATCGATCCTCAAGGAACAAGTACACACTAATAACTTTTCATTCATTATTTAATCGATCCAAATAAAGTAGTAAAGAAATAAAAATAAAAATAAAAATAATATATATATATATATATATATATATAACTCATGGAGAGAAAAATATGTAATTAAAAATTATTCTCAAAAGCATGACATGAATTATTTAACACTTATCACAACCAATTATTTTCTTGGCATCATAAAGGAATATAAAGTAAAATTCAATCGTTAATCAAGTTATGAATCTACTTAGGTAAATTCCACTTTGTTTGTCAATCCATGAAATCCTATATTTTGATTCATATTAATAGATTTATCAATCAAGCTAACATAACCAAAACATACATTAAGCTCATCATTTTATATTTTGATTCAATTAACAGATTTGTCAATTAAGCCATCCTAACCAAAATATACATGAATCTCAATTCCTTAAAAATATAAAATTAGCTAATAACCCTATGTCAAGGCGAAATCAATTTAACATGTGATTAATTAGTCCTAAAATCCTAACTTCATCGCTCAAATCCATTAAGATTTAATAATTATGAAATCATGCAATAAAACTTCTAATATCATTTTGTCTAAGTCAATTAGAAGAATTCGCATCAATAACTAATGAAATTAACTAATCAAATTCCAAAGAAAATAATTAATAAATTAATGAACTAAATTAACTTAAAATCATAAATCCAAGAATAATATCCAAATACAATTAAAGAATTAAAATCATCATTGTTCAAGAAAAAGAAAACAAAGGAAATAGATAAATACTCATAAATAAGTTTTTCAATTTCCAATGAAAACTCCTCTAAGAATTAATGCCCCCTGAGTAATTTCTATAGAGAAATATTAGTAATGCATTCTAAAAATATATCTAAGCTCTATATTGTTCACCCCCTTTTTCTAAGGTAATTGACATTTATTTGTAGGCTTACAAAGTTCCTAAAAGAATCCTAAATAAAGAAGAGGTAAATTCCTAAAAATCCAAAACAAAAAAGGACTAGAAATTTTCCTAATAAAATTCTAAATAAAAGTAATGGAGGTCCACCGTCTTTAATTAAGAATTTAGCTTTGAAAATTCATGCACTGAAGACATTCTCTCTATTTGAATTGAAATTGGCTTCAATTTAAGCCACACAGAATTGCTGACTGTCGATTTTCTTTGTTGTCTTCTTGCTAAGCCAAAGAGCTATCGAAGCCATTTTCTTCCTTTGCATTGGCTCAACCGAGCTGCAGCCTGAGCCAATGAGCCACCGAAGCTTTCTCTTTTTCTTACTTATGCTTTTGCCTTTTTCCTCTTTGTTTTACTTTCCTTGGCCCATCGAATTTGTTCTTTCTTGTTCTTCTTTTCCGTGTTGTTTCCTTTTCTTTTTTGTTGAGCTGTCGAGCTGTGTGTTTGACCTTTGAGCCATTTTCTCCTTTTCAATTCTTTTGCCCAAGTTCCAATTGCTCCTCTGTTTCATCTATTTATTTCTCTACTTTCCTATGTTATGCCAGTATAGGACCGGTGCCATGTCCACTTTTTTGGCCTGGTGCTGGGTCTGTACTGAAAAATTACACAATTAACTCCAAATTTCACATATTTTTGCATAAAATCTCAGAAAAGCATTTTTATAAGTGAAATATCAAATAGGAAGGAATATAACTAGTTATTGTATAAAAAGTATCTCAAATTAACCTCAAATAATTAGGAAAATAATGATGATTTTAGCCCCTCTCAGACTTCAATTGATTAGTTTCATATTTGTTATCTCTTAAATTACTTGAAAAAGAGGTTAATTGTCTAGAACATTGGTAATCAAAGGTTAGTTGATGATTTCTATAATATGGATTCATTGACTAATTTCATGTTTTAAATCACCTAGAATATAGGGGTTTATATGAGGATTGATTTTAATACATCTTTTGGATAAGTTAGTTAAGGCAGAATATGTTTACTAATTTTACTAGAAGATAGTGATTCCATGGTGCAAACGAAGTGGGTCTATATTAAATCCTTCATGATACCAAGATAATGATTAATTGTGATAATTGCTAAGTAGTTCATAGTCATGTTTTCAAGAATATTTGTCGAATTACATACTTTTCCATCCTTGAGTTGTATATATTTATTTATTTTATTATTTTCTCACTTTATTTGGTCAGTTAAACAATGAATGAAAAGTGATTAGTGTGTACTTATTCTTTTGAGGATAGATACTCATTAATTCTCTATATTATACTTGTGATGAGTATACTTACCCGTAGATTAATGTTTTAATTAAAACTTGACTAAGGGATGGATTTAAAATTAATGATTTTTATGCACCCAAAATTTACGCATCACTCTTGCAACACATAATGCATCAATCTCATGAAAGTACTACGTGCATTTGATAATCCGAATGGCATCACAAGCCACTCATATAAACCCTATTTGGTCTTAAATTCAGTTTTCCATTTATCACCTTCCCTAATCCTGATATGATGATATCCGAATTTCAAATCAATTTTTGAAAATACACATGATCCATGCTATTTATCCAATAAATCATCAAACCTAGGGATAGGGTAATGGTATTTTGTCGTTATGTTGTTAATGGCCCTGTAGTTAACAAACATTCTCCATGATCTGTCTTTCTTAGGCACCAACAACACTGAAACTACACTTGGACTCAATCTCTCTCGAATATAGCCTTTTTTAAACAACTCTTCAACTTGCTTTTGTAGCTTTTTAGCTTCTTCAGGGTTGCATCTGTAAACTGGTCTGTTTGGAATGATAGCCCCTAGGATGAAAGCAATCTGATGCTCTATTCCTTGGACGGGTGGCAATCATTTGGATACTTCTTTTGAAAATACATCTTGAAACTCTTCAACAAGACCTGCAATTTCATAAGGTAAAGAGAGAGTAATATCATCAGTAGTTATAAAGATCCCATTACAAATTAAAAGATACACTGGTTCCTTAGCTTTTATAGCTTCTACCACCTCGCTCTCTATTTTGCAAAAAAATTTACTCGTTTCTTATCTTTCTCTCGTTTTCTTTCTCTCTTTTCCTTTTTTTCTTTCTCAGTGTTCTCTCTCTTGATTTTTTTCTCATTTTCTCGAACATTCTTTCTCTTCTCCTTTTCTCTCATGATCTTTTGATCTTTACTCACTTCACTTGGAGACATAGGTAGGAGAATGAACTTCTTTCCCTCCTTATACACAGTATAAATGTTTTTCTTCCCGTCATGCACTACTCCCCTATCATATTGCCATAGTCTCCCTAAAAGTAGGTGGCCTGCCTGCATAGGAACAACATCGTACAAGATCTCATCCTTATATTGTCCTATATCGAATGCAATCAAGTCTTGTTTATTAACCTTTAATTCTCCACTTTTATTTAGCCATTGCAATTTGTATGGTTGCGGATACTTCCTTATTTCCAAGCCTATTTCTTCCACCGCATTAGCATTTATAACGTTGGTGCAACTCCTACTATCAATGATTATGCTATAAGGTACTTGATTGATCAAGCATCTTGTATAAAAGATATTTTTCCTCTGTTGATGATGCTCATCCTCCTTTACTTGCGTACTCAAAGATCTCCTAGCGACACCAAGTAATACACATACCTACCCAACTTCTTCACATTCTTCACTAGAGATTTTTTCTTCCTTTTGAATTTCTCCCAATTTCTCATATTCCTCTTCCTCGGACGAAATTTCACTATAGGCATTGGTATACATCACTCTCTTTTTTGGGCATTCGTGTACCGTATGTCCATATCCCAAACAATGATAGCACTTGAGACTTCGGCTCCTCGGCTTCTCAATAGCCTTGCCTTTATCTCTATTTCCTTCCTTCTTCCCCCGGTTTATTGAATTCTCTAAGTGGCGGCCTTGGGACTCCTTTCTTATTAGGTATCGGCTTAGGAACTTCCTTAGGGAGTGGAGTTAGGTGGTTTCCTCTACTCTCAAATGGTCTTCTCTTCAAGTGTTTTTCTACCTTTATAGCCATATGCACCATTTCCTCTAAGGTTTCATATGGATGCAACTCGACTACATTAGCTATTTCCCGATTCAATCCACATTGAAATCTCGCTTTAGTGGTATGTGGATCTTTTTCAATAACCGCCCTCATCACCTTAAGTTCTTTGTGATAATCGTCAACACTTTCATTCCCCTATCTTAGCACTTGAAACCTCTGATATAGCTCGTTGTAGTAGTGATATGGTACAAATCTTGTCCTCATGAGATTTTTCATCAATTCCTATGTCCCAACGGTATTTTTTCCCATTCTCCTTCTATTAGCCAAAACCTGCTGCCACCATACTAATGCATAGTCTGAAAATCCCAATACTGCCAACTTTACTTTATTTCTCTTACTATAATTTTGGCAATCAAATAGAATTTTCATTTTTCTTTCCCATTCAAAATACGCATCGGGATCACTTTTTCTTGAAAATTGTGGTACTTTCATTTTGATGTTTTTCAATTCCCGTTCTCCCTCATTTTTAATATCTCCTCCTACCTTTCATCACGTTACCCTGATATTGATCTCCATAGTTTTCCTCTGGGTATCACTCTTCCCACTCAAATTCCTTCGCAATATTTCGTTCGACTCCCTTCATAGGATTCTCACCAAATCTCCCTCGGCCTTTTCCTTTACCTCATTTCAACTCGTTTCTCCCTCCTTGCATAGGAGCTTGTTGATATCCACTAATAGAATATTCATCCTATTCTTCCCTAGGTTGTGTATTCACAGGAGGTGTGTTGTAAGCTTTCGATTGCTCTTGTCCTCTCATTTGACTGGTGGTAGATGTTTGATCTTGTTGAGCTCAGAGTTCAGTTATCTCTCTCTAAATGCCCTCCATACTCCTTTGTAATGAAACAAGTATTTCACGAAGATCTCTTGGATCCTCTTGTGGTCTTCTTGCTCCACCAAGATTTAGCATAGTTGGCTCCTCTCCTTGAGTTATCGTTGGAGTTTAGGCTGATATTCCTACAAAAAGAGTTAAGAGAATAAATAGAAATTGGTTTCCTCACCCACTCCCTAAGTGTTTACACTCCATTCTTGTGTTTGCGCTCCTTGGCTATTCAAATGAGAAAATTTCTCTCTTGCCTTTTTGTTTACTCAATGTCTTGCTTGTCCAACTAAATTCCTCCCCAACATCAAAGGGTTTAGTTCACCTTAGTCCATTAGCTCTTAGGATTCTTTAATACAAAGGTCTTAGGACAATATAATTTAGTAAACACTTAGAGGTCAAGAACAAGTAGAGTACAAGGTGTTCACAATATACAACAAGAAGATAGTTTAAAGAACACAATGAAACTCAACAACAATGTTTACACTAATTCCAAGGAATGAGTACGCGGATATTTGAATTAAGTTAGACTATACGTTAAGAAGGGATCTAGGATTATTTTATAGGAATAATGCTAATTTTAAAGCTACATTCTTACTTTGAGACATTTTATCAAACACACGGTATTCATAGGGTATATGGTCATTGAGACTTTTTATCAAATACCTTATCTGCTAGATCTTCCTATGGAACTTTGCAAGCATATTTCTTCCCAAACAAGCCCAATATAGTCACAACAATAAAAATTAATGTATTTCCAAGGATCTTTCTTCAACAAGTCATTCTTATTATTTTCTTTTTTATTTTTTTTATTTTTTAATTTTAACCAAGAAAACTCAAGATCAAATAACATTCTAGGTTTGATAGATCCAAGCTAAGATATAAATCTAAGCTTAACCTTGCTCTAATACCAAATTTGATATGAGCTTGAGAGAGAAAGTCTTTCATGGATAAAAACTTAAGCTAAGTGGCTTTTGTTTGAACTTTAGCATGGATAAAAACTTCAAGACAAACAAGACAAATAAGAAAAGCAAGAAAGGACATAAAGAGATCAAGGAATGTAACAAAGAAAAACTCCTTTCGCACAAATAAAGAACCTTAAAAGAACTAGTTTTTAGAACCCTAAATTTAGTAGATAAAGGTCTACTAAAATAACACCTTAGAGCCCTTGACTTAGCAAGAAATCAAGAACTAAAAGGATAAGAAATTGTGGGATTTAAACAAGAAACAATAAGAACCCAAAAGATAAATAAGAAGTTCCCTTGTCGATTTCCAGATGAATTATTCTTAGAGTTTATAGACACTTACTCAAGGGTGGACTAAGCCCTTAGGTTGGTCTTGGATTGAGGTTGAACAAAGAATCTTTCCATGTTTCAAGCCTTCAAGATGAAATCTTCATTCTTGATTTAAAACGTGATATGTATTGTGTTCTTCTTACATTACAAAAACTGTATATAACAGTGTTCTATCCCTGAACTAAACAACTCTTAAATATTATAAAAGGACCCCAAATTAGCTGAAAAATCGTCAGGGTTTGGGTCTCAGACCACAGCCAGTGTCGGTTTGGGCTCCTTAGGCCGGCGCTAAGTCCGTTCTAGAGGAACAGTACTTCGTGACAAAAAATGAGAATTTTACAGTCCCTAACTGGTGCCGGGTCAGCTCTGCTGGCCATAGTTTCAGCGCGATCAACTTCTAGTCGTTGTTCTTTGTATACCAGCAGCAAGGTCTGCTTCCGTTCCTCTTCCGGCATTGCCCATATGCTATCCCACTTAAAATGTACTTGCAAATATGCTTGAAGGTTGTGTTGGAATTGTTTGGCACGGGCTCTCGTCACCGGACTGGGCAAGCTTGGTTTTGATTTGGTCTCGTCCTCTCCCCCTTCTTGAGCTCGATCCCCGTGCCTGGGTTGATTTCTATCAATATATAATGTATGAACCTAATGAACAATCCCTCAAATAGAACACTTGTAACTATTTGTGCTACTTTCCAGCTCTATCCTTGAAAATTTTATCTTTTTTATCCCTGTACACTTGATTATTGACAGCTCCATCTCTATGTTTGCTTCATATCAGAAATGTCATGCAGTTTTTTGGTAAAAGGAGTTACTCTCTACTTTATAAAAGCCGTTTAATTCTCTACTTTATAAAAGCTATTTAATCTTAGAAAACAAAAATTGTATATCAGACATGTCATGCAATTTTTTCAACATTGGTCTGAGCATGGTCATATGAAAGCTATTTAATTCTCTTTTTATATGTTTCTTTTGTCTTGCTCTCTTTTTCTTTGCTAACCAGTAATGTTCCTACGTACTATTTATCTTTGGCTTCTTATTTATGGTTGCAAAACTATGAATTATCAAGAAGTTGAAATACATAACAAACCAAAAGTTGAACTGAAGTATGTATTTTTGCCTATTTCAATTTTTCTGCCCACTGATGTTAACATTTCTTGCTAGAAACCTATTTTCATATTAGGAGTAATGAAAGATCCAATACTTTATAATAGGAGTTCACTTCAATTTTTTACATCATTTTCTGGTTTTTCATGTTCTTTTTTGAATAGAGTGAACTGTTATGACTTTATTTCTCCAAGTTGTTGTATCAATGTCCACATAACATAAAGTTGTTGTGCTAACTTAGTTGAAAATTATCTGGAATACTTGACAACCATAGGATGCTGCCTTGATGTGGGATCTTTGTCACATGAATCCGGTGATAAAGAAGTGGTAGAATTGATTATTGAGTTAGCACAACTTGAAGAATAAGGAGATTTACAATTAGGTGAAAATGATGACAAAAAAAAAAAAAAAAGAAGAAGAAAGGAATATAAGTGACGAGAGTTTAGAGAATAAGGAAAATGAATTATTAGAAGAATTCGATGAATAAAAATAGTAAGTCCCAATTAATTTTTTTGTGGCATTTTTTTAAAATCCAATAAAACAAGCTGTGAAGCATTAGTGAAACAAGATGTCAAGCATCCTCTTTCTTATATAGCCTTCAATAAGCTGTTAAGTATTCATCTGCTACTTCTGGGCAAAACGTATTTATATTGAATAGGATATTACGTGATCCATACTCATGTTTTGATCATAACTTTTATTTTTATTTTTTTCTTTTCTTCTTCTTTTGCAGAGATGGATAATCCAAATCTAATACGTGCATCAACTAATAGGGTTAACAATTCAGATCACTTTTTGGAGGAGTACCGTTCTCAGTCTTATCTGGCCTTAGGTAGTCACCCTTTACGAGTGATACGTAGTCACACTTCTCCTGCGATAGGGTTACAATTAGGGACAGAGACTAATACTCCAATTAGTAACACTGTATCATTTGCCTCATCCGGTGTACTAGATACAAGGACATTGATTGAGTCATATGGTGATATGTAAGTACAGTATGTGAATTTATGTTTGTTATTAAATTCATAATGATTTTTATATTTTCATACGTTATTTGCCTAAGTTATTTTTATTCTAACTTTCAATGTTATAATACTATGTTCATGAAACATAATGATTTTGCAATCAAAGTGTGCATTGTTCGTCAGTGATATCATTCATAAGAGGTATTTTAAACCATACCTCAGCTTTGCTAAGGTGCCTGGGGATGTTAAAGAAGTATGGTGGGGTGAGTTCATGATACTTTTCACTTGCACTAAATTCTTGGAATGCTGTTTTATCAAAGAAACAATATTTTACCTATTTCACATGCTCAACTTTTTTTTTTTTTTTTTTTGGGTGCCATGATTGCCATTTATATTTTGAATAGTCTCTAATATAATTAAAGAAAACAAATTACCTATTTCAATTCATTTAAAATGTTCTATTTAGTTAAAGATGTAACAAATGCCTTATTTTATTTTTATTCTTCTTTAGAATATACTTGCATCAAATTCCTTTTTAACTTAATCATACTACTTTTTTTGCAGAAATTGTATAGATGGGATCTTCTATATGAAGGGAGTATCAGGAAAGCATGGTAGGCTTATTGTGCAAGTAGATTAAAAGATCACTTGCACAGAGACCACAAATCCAAACGAAAACCACATTGGATCTCTGATACTATTTATCAAAAGTTGTGTGAAGAGTGGGCTAAGAAAGATTATATGAAGAAAGGCAAGCATATGCACCCCATCCATGTGTAACGATGGATGGGGTGCATCGAGATACTTTGGTGGATCTATTTTCTTTTCGAAGCATGAAGCTAGGATGGAATGTAAATATTATATTTTTTCCTAGCTACCACTTCTGCCATCCCATTATTCTCACTTCTAGTACATCACTCTTCAAATGAATGTTTGTCACTTTTTTGCATTTTTCTATAGAGAGAGAAGATGGGGGGATCAATTTGCATACCATAGACATTGGGAACAACTCCACACTATTCAAAGAGATTATCTTGAAAAAAGGCAATTCATAGACTCTAAACCTAAGCAAACTGGGGCAGATATTATTTTTATTGATCTTCACATTTTCTTTTCCTTTATCAACATAAGATTGTATGTAAATAACTTTTTAATGTCTTATTTTTTAGGAAAAATTTGATTCCTTTGTTGAGAAACAAAATCAACAAACTTAAGGCTCTTTAGGTTCCTCACAAGCCATAAATGAGAAAGACTTTTTTACTATTGCTGCAAGGTGACTAAATAAGGGTCATGTGTATGGGATGGGCTCCAAAAATAAACGAATCAAAGTAAGAAAAAATTTGCAAATTGGTGCATTTCAATCACAAGCTTCCTTTGCAGAAAGAGAGACAATTAGCAACCTTACTTCCAAGCTTAGGAAGGTGGAAAAGAAGTTGGTCACTAAAGATAAGAAAATTTAATTTTTGCAAGACCAACAAAAAAAAGATGCAATAGACTTTATATGAGCTACAAGGAAGCAATAGGAGTATATGCATGAATGATGCTTCTGCTGCTGTTGATGACTTAGGATCCGATGATAATGATTTGACTTGATATATTTTCTATTCTTTCCCATCCATCTGTGAATGAATGGTTAAGTTTTATTACTCTTAGTACATTTTTTGGGACTTTTAGATTTTATGTGAATGAATGCTTAAGTTTTATGTTGATTGGTACATTAGTTTTCTATGTGAAGTAGTTGTTATATGCCATTTGAATTGCGTATGTGCGTGTTTTAAATGTCGAGTGGTTGTTGTTGAATAGGAAATGAGTTTTGAATGTTAAGTTGGTTGTTGTTGAAGGGGAAACAGGGTACAGGAGTTCAGCATTGTTGAAATGTGCTTGTTGTTGAAAGGGAAGGAAATAGGGGATTTCTCGGCTTGTAATTGGTGACTGTTCGGTCGCAGTTTTGCAATTGCATTGTGAACGAATAACGACCTAAAGTAGCAAATAATTAAATAAAATTAGAGATGTTCAGTCGTAAATCAGTCTGTGATTGCGGCCAATCTGCAACCGAAAGTAACCACCATATTTTTTTAAAATAAATAAAATATAGACCGCATCGTAATTCAATAGCAAGAACCTAAGCTGATGATGCAATACGGTAACCAAATCAATGACTCTTTTGCAACCAACTTTCAGTCGCAAATTATTCGATCATAATTTCAATTTAGCTACTGCTTTTACGCATGTGCGACTATGAAGTCGCTAATCGGTCGCAATAATCAGTTTTGCAACTGAATTGCGATCGATATAGTGGTCACAATTGCCTTTTTCTTGTAGTGTAAGAAATTGAAAGAGAAATGTCTCTAATTCTAATGAGGACGAATTAGACGCAAATCTGGTTGTTAGGAGAGGCAAGAACAAGAAAAGGAATAGTAAAGGGAGGAATAAGTCATGTTCCAAATCGAGGTCTGACAGACTTCAGTGTTTTCATTGTAAAGAGTTAGGGCACATTAGAAAAATTGTCCACGATGGAAAAAGGGGCAAAAAAAAAAAATGAATCAAATAATAATGCTAGTGCAGCTATAGTTCAGACGAGTTTTGATGAAGGAGAACGCAATGATGTTTTTACTATTAGTACTTCAAGTTTTGCAAATGCCTGGGTCATGGACACTAGTGCATCTTATCACATGACATTTTTAAAAAATCTATTTACTTCCCTTAAGAAGTGGAATGGTAGTGTGAAATTAGGGACTCGTATGATAAAACTAAAATCTGAAGTCTGAAGTTTGAATATTTAAGTACTAAATTTTGAAAACTAAAGTCTGAAAATTAAATTTGAAATCTAAAGTTTGAATCTGAAATTTAAATTATTTATTATTCATTTTTATACTATATTTTATTGCAATATAGATTAAATATAAAAGAATATTAATAATTACATGAACATTTTATATATTTAGACTTCAAACTTATGTAACTTTCAATTCACTTAAAATTTATAACAGGATTTCAGTACGTGTTAGTCAATTAAGTGAGAACAAAAATTTGTTATCAAATGCACTTAATTAATTAAGTATTTAATATTAGCCGTTATCAAATGTACTTAATAAAATAAGTACTTATTTAATTAATTTTATATGCTTAATTGAGTTGCCAAACAAGCCTTAGGTGATGATAATGAGCTTAATTAGTGATAAGGGTAGTGGTTCTATGCAGATTAATATGTATGATGGGATTGTCAAAACACTTGATGCTTGGTATGTTCTTGACTTATGAAAAAAATTGATTTCTTTAGGTGCACTTGATAAACAAGAAGACTATTCTATTAGAGATAGGCAAATCATAGTTTTAAAAAGTGCTCTAACAATAATAAAAGGTAAATTGTAGCATGGAATTTACTTAATGGGAAATTTAGTGATGGTAACAGTGATAGTCTTTTATTCATTAGATTAATATGATAATTTTACAAAGTTATGGTACTACAAATTGGGTCATATGAGTGAGAAGGAGCTTGTAATATTGAGTAAATAAGAATTGTTAGATGGGGAAAAAATATAAAAACTAAAATTTTATAAGACTCGTGTTATGGGTAAGCAACACAGGATTAAGTTTAGTTCTGGTAAACATACCTCTATGAGTATCCTTGAATATATTCATTCGGATTTGTGGGGTCCTTCTCTTGTTGAGTCTTATGGTAGATGTAATTATTTTGTTACTTTTATTGATTACTACTCTAGAAAAGTTTGGGTAGATTTTCTAAAATCAAAAGATGAGGCATTTGGGCGGTTCAAGACATGAAAGACTGTGGTTGAAAATTTGACTAGAATACAAGTTAAGACACTTAGAATAGAGAATGTGATGGAATTCTGTAGTACTCCATTCGATGAGTTCTGTAAGAAAGAAGGAATAGTGAGGCACTGCACTGTACAACATATACTACAACAGAATGGAGCTGCAAAATTCAAGAACCAAACACTTTTGCAGTGTGCTCGATACTTGTGATTGAATGCTAAACTTCTAAAGCAATTCTGGGCTAAGGTAGTTAACACTACTTGTTATTTGGTAAATAGATCTTTATCAACTGTAATTGATTTTAAAACTCCTCAAGAGATATGGTCTAGTTCTCCCACTGATTATTTTGGCTTATGTATCTTTGGTTGTCCTATATGTTCTCATGTTAATAATGGTAAACTGGAGCATAGGGCAATAAAATGCGTATTTCTAGGGTATGCTACTAGAGTTAAAGGGTATAGATTGTGGTGTACTGAAAAAAATAGAATTTTGATATTTATTATTAGCAGAGATGTTACTTTTGATGAGTTTGCTATGTTTGGCCAAAGAGAGGAGCTTAGTGATCTTGCAGGTATTAAAGATTAGGATGCTAACTAGAAAATAGAGTTTGAGATTGAAACTCTAAAAAAAAAAAAATGACTACAATCTTGTAGAAAAGCTCGAGAATGTATAAAGATAGAACCACAAAGCATAGTAATAAGAAGAGGAAGAAGAGAAATCAAGAAGCCTCAGAGGTATGCAGATTGTGTTGATGTTATTGATACAGATTATGTTGCATATGCATGTTTTGGTAGTAGTAGAGAATATTGATTCTGATGAACCAGGATCATACAAAGAGGTAATGCAGAGTAAAGAGGTGATAAAATAGTTAATCGTCATGAATGAAGAGATGATATCTCTTAAGAGAAATAAAAAATAAGACCTAGTATTATTACCAAGAGGAGTGAAACTAGTAGGATGCAAAAAGGTTTTCAAGAAGAAAGAAGATATTCCTAGGTTGAAGTAACTAGGTTTAAGGCAAGGCTTGTGGCAAAGGCTTTTTCAAAAAATGAGAAAATAGACTACCATGAAGTATTCTCAACAGTTGTGAAGCATAAAACTATTCGTGTTTTTCTAGCCATGGTGATAGATCTTAAGTTAGAACAACTTGATATGAAAGTTGCATTCTTATATAAGAATTTAGAAGAATAGATTTATATGTCACAACCAGAGGGATTTCTTAATTCTAAAAAGAAAGACTATATGTGTTTGTTGAAAAAAATCCTTGTATGGTTTGAAACAGTCTTCCAAGGAATGGTATAAAAAGTTTGATGCATTTATAATTTCTTAAGAGTTTATACAGAATGCTTTTAATACTATGTTTACTCTAAAAAATTATCAGATAGTTCCTTTATATATTTGTTGCCATATGTAGATGACATGTTGATTGCAATGAAGAGTAAGGCTGAAATTGATAGGTTGAGGATTCTATTAAGTAGTGAGTTTGAGATGAAGGATATAGGTATAGCCAAGAAGATTTTGGGTATGAAAAATTGGAGAGACAAGAGGGCAGGATTACTATATGTATCTTATAAGAACTATATTGAAAAATTACTACAGTCTTCTTAGATGAAACATTCTAAGTCGATTTATCCTTATTTAGCTGCACACTTTAAACTTAATGCTAGTGCACTACTTAATATAGATAAAAAGAAGAATTACATAAGTAAAGTTCCCTACTCTAGTCCTATTAGAAGCTTGATGTATGTTATGATATGTACTAGGCCAGATTTGGCTTATGCTATGAGTGTAGTAAGCATTTTTATGAGTAATCCTAATAAAACTCACTAAGAGGCAATTAAATGGATTAGGCAATACTTAAGAGGTACAATTGATATTTGTTTAGTTTATAGTACTAATAATTCTACTAATAGACATGTTAACTATGCAGAATCTGATTATAGTGGAGACTTTATTAAAAAAAGATCCTTGACGTGTTATATCTTTACTGCCTATAGATGTACTATTAGTTAGAAGTAACACTTCAACTTATAGTTGCTTGTTCTATAACTAAAATGGAGTACATGTTAGTGACAGAAGGGTTAAGGAAGATATGTGGTTGCATGGTCTTATTGATGGCTTGGGTTTAGATATTGAGAAACCTATTATTTATTATGATAGTCAGAGTGTATTAGGCTTGGTCAAAAATCCAATTTATCATGAAAGATCAAAGTACATATAGAAGATAAGTTGTTCTCTATAGAGAATATAGCCACAACTAATAATCTCGTAGATGTGTTAACAAAACCATTGTCTATAGAGAAGTTCAAGCATTGCTTGGACTTCGTAAATGTTTGCATAGCATAAGGCCTTTCGGTGCATGGATGGCAGGTAGGCCTTCTTGTATTTTTGATAATTTGGAAAATTCAAGTTAAGGTGGAGAATTATTAGTTATCTTAAATTATTGTGGCGATATGAATTGATGACCCAACTCGAAATTTTGGGAGCATAACCCGAAAGGAGAATTTTTTGAGGTCTATGGGGGTAACATGTATTTCTTATAAGTATTTAATTTGAGGAATTGCAATAGCAAACTTCTCTATAATAGTTTTTCAGAAAGAAATAAGAAATCTCTTTCTTTACTCGTGGACATAGGTCACATTAAACGAACCACATAAATCTTGTGTATCTTTTAAATTTTTTTCTTACTTCTACTTCCTTCTGTTATTGTTGTTTTTCCATAATAGTTGGCATGTATCATTAAAATAATGTCATATTCTTGTGCAAATATTTATCTTTTTATACAATTTGTTTGGGTATTTGGCTAATGTATAGAGTGGGTTGGTTAATGTTCGAAGGGTCTAGACATGATCCCTAGTAACCATCTCATTTCCATCCCTCACTACTCTGGCTAAATTTGAATGCATTTTCTTTTCTGATGCAGTAACTTTCGTTTTCTTTCTAGGGCTTGGATTAGTTAGGGTTACATAACTAGTACTAAATATCCATCCTTACAACTCAAAAGCTTCGGAAACCATGGCAGCAATTAAGAAAGAAGCCATGGACAATGGCATATATATCATAATTGCCAGAACCCACCCCTGAGTTAACACATATCCTTTTTCCTCACTATTAAAGAAGTAGCAGGACAAACCCTATAATGCCAGGTATGGTTAAGCATGTGGCTGACCCTTCTAGTTGTCATATAAACAAGATGCAGCTCTTAAGATTCAAAAGAGGGGTTTAGTAGGGTGGCAAAGTTTTTGGCGCTTTTCATATAAAATGTTATCGTTTTATTTAGGTATGCTTAGATTGCAACTCTTTTTTATAAGAATTTGTTTGAATTAAATAAAAATTAAAAAACATGTGGGGGCCAACGTAAAGTCAAAGAGATAAATTATAATATCTTATAAATAGATAACACTTATCATAAAGTAAAAAATTATTTAGATTAGATTTTTTAAAATCAAATTAGAGTTTGGCTTGGATTGGGCACCAATCTAAGTACGCCCTTAAAATAGTGAAGAATTATGGATTAAAAACTGGATGGCGATATTTAAAGCAATCAAGGGCTTAAGTTTTTATCTTCTCCAATTGCTTGCTCTTTAAATGCCTTCTTTCCATTATTTTTTGTAGTTTTGGCTGATGTAAATTTAGATTTCCTCTAGATGAGTTTTGTTTCTCTCTTTTTTAGTTTTCACACAATTTATTCATCTTCTCTAATCTTTCTATCAGTATATTTGGTTAGGGCAAAAACGAGAAAAAGAGGAGGGGATATAAATCTAGACGTAAATAGATGATTTACGTTATTTGGTTTAAAAAAATTATAGGAGAAAAGAAGTAAATTATGAGGGGGAACTCTGCCCCTCTACATTAGAAAAACAATCCGTCGAAGCTTAGATGAATTGAGACATAAATTAAGATATTAGTTGTTATTTATTTCTTTTTTATCACAACCAAATAAAATGAAAGTAAATTATATTTACTTAAAAGTGCCCCTCTCCCTCTCTCTCCCCCTTCTCTTTCTCCTTTGTGAACCAAATATAGGGTAATTCTGATTTCTCTATATTACAATAAAATCCCATTTTTGAGTTATTTCTAATTATGATTGTTTTCCTGCATAGCTTGATTCGTGACAATTAGTATAAGAATAGTCAACATTCAACCACTAATAGTGATAACAATATCTTACATTCAAATTGAGTCCAACGGATCATCTAAGCATAGTCTAAAAGTAATTGAAATATATAACTACTTAGAGGTGTAAGGGAACAGGGTACAAGATATTAATAAGAGTTTTAAAAAACTCAGTGTCCTCCATTTTCCCCAACTATTGGCATTATAATTAACCCAAACTTATCAATTTAGAAGGTTTCTTATTAATTAGTAGAGTTTATTAGTTTTAGTACTTACTAGTTTTTTTTTCTAAAAGTCTTATTAAGTAGTTTTTTGTTGTTATTTAGTTTTCCTAATGTTAGTTGGAGTCAAAGTCTTAGTTAGAGTAAGAATTATATTCCAGTCTTGTAAGACTTTTTTATAGTTATTGGTGTCTAGAATTGTGTATGTTGAAAATATGTCCAAAAAAATCAAGAAATTTTGTAAAGATATTTATTTTGTAATAATAACAATATTTCTTTTATAAGTTTGTATTAACATTTACATACATGAAAACCCGAGCATGTTGATAAATGAATTATGTGTTAGGTCGTGCTTGACAGTAAAGTATAGATTATGGATACTTCACATATAAGAAATGGGTTCTTAATTGATCATATATGTTACATTTGCTCATGATTTCTATTATATGTTGAATATTAGTAAAGAAATTCTAAGTATATCACTACTCACCCTTGCCTTTTCGCTTTCTTGTGTTTAGGACTGGAGAAATAAGAAAACGAAGGTGGAAAGACATAATTGAAGCAAAAATTCTTGTGAAAAGAATCAAACAACGCGGTCTGGTTCAAAGGAAGCAACATTTCCTGGTAAGGATTGATCAACGGTGTAGAGAATTTGAGAGCTAGCAACATCACTTGAGATGGATGAATTGCTGCCATCTACAATTACAGATTTGGAGAAATAGAGACCAAGTGGTGCCGCTTGGTCCATACAAGGCAGGATTGCTTGGTCCCCAGAACTGGATTTTTGACCACGATTTGTGGAATTTAAATAGGGATATAAAAAGAAAAGAATGGAAGAGAAAAGAACCCTATCTAACACAAGGGAGAAAGTTGAGAGGCGACACCCCAAGCAATATTGGGAAGAGGAGAATGTTGTTCAAAGAAGAAGAAGAAGAAGCGATTCAATGAGTTTATCTTTTCCTTCTTTTTTTGTAACTTTCTTTCAACAATGATGTGCTAAATTTCTTGTTGTATTTGGATGGGTTAAACACAAGCTTTATGATTGTGTAATGAATTAATTGTTTAGATTAATTAAATTCGATCTCTAGTAATTGATTACTTAGGCTATTTGAATTTAATTGATTATGCTAGCTAAATTGTTTCAATATTTATTTATTTTTTGATTGATTCGAGAGATGATATTGAGGAATTGAACTAGTAATCAATGAGATGGTAGTGTTTCCTAGAGAGAGGGATGTTAGACTTCTCCTAAATTACCTTTGGTATTTGAGGTTATTATGTTTGATGTACCTTTAAGTAAACTTAGCAAGATAGAGATATTTGCTTAGTTTTATTAAAAGGTAGGAATTCCATAATATGAGAAAGAGTGAAAATTATCTTTATAACCTATCATCGGTACTAGAATAGTAATTTAATTACCCGAAGTCTTTATTCATTTCTAGTTCTTGGGAGATTCCATCTGAATACAACTTTATCCATTAAATTCTCCTTTCTTGTTATATTCTTGTTGCAATTCCACGTTTGTTAGACTATTTGTTTTTGTTGCAATATTGATTTTAATACTTTATCACTCATTTGAATTATTAGGCTAAATAATAGAATTAGAATAATTATAACTAATGGTTGCTCATTGAGGATCAAAACTTGTTAAACGCCTAGTACTACATTCACAATGGGTATAATTTATGGTGATTTGACATTTTATTTGTAAAACTAATTATTTTTTAGCTTGTTTAGAATATATCTGAACCAAGCACGCATCAAGTTTTTGGTGGCATTGCTGCAGAGCAATATTAGGAAAGTTTGGGTTTCGTTGATTTAGTCAATTTTTATTTGTAAATATTATCATGTTTGTATTTCAGTGCTTTGTGTATATATCTATATTTTTATTAGTTTATATTTTAATTTTAATTTTAATTTTGTTTTGTGATTACGAGGTTGATTGAAAGCATCATCATTGCTAGCTATACATAAGGAGGTATGTGGCTCAGGGCATAAATTCAAGAGGACTGCAATGGTGATAAGATGGCAGCATTGCAAGCTCAAATCGATACTATTAGTAGGAAAAGTAACACTTGGAACATAACTCCCCCAAATGACCAGGATATGAGCTATTATTTTTATGAATGAGAGAACTTCAATTGTAACACATTAACCTTCACTTAAAGACTTAGTTTCTGACTTTGTTGCTTCTACGAATTCATGCATTAACCATCAAGAAAAATTCCTCCGAAGATTGCACAACTAATGGAGATGGCTAATGAGATATAAGAGAGCACTTCATCCAACACGTTAGGTATCACATGGGATAGTGATGAAGAAATGGAGGTCCCAAAGCCATATATGGAGTCGAATGAAAACAAGTATATCTTGGTGGAATAAGGAATCTAGTTGGAGATCAGTAAAAGAAAACAAGACGAAGTGTAAAAAAAAGAAGTCTTCGAGCCATTATTGGAGATACTTGAAGACAAAGTATGCTTTTTGATTGAAATAAAGATATAAGATTATGAAGAATAAGGCAAATAGAAGGCACATGAAGTTTATAAAGAAATAGTTGATTAAGTGTGCCCTTTGAATGAAGAGCCGATAACAATCTCCACCATTGAAGAGGAAGGGACTCCACTACAAGAGGATAAAGAGAGTAAGATAATTGAGCAATCGTGTGAGAGTTTATAAAAAAAGAATCCTCCCAACAAGAAGCGAGAGGATATAAGGAAGAAGTAAAAAATTTGATGAGAGAAAGTAGGATTTTAGAAGTGAGTAGAGTCAAGAATACTATCAACATACACATTTATAAAGGCTTGATTCCACTTTCTACTAATTTTAACATTTTTTTTGTCACATAATTTTGTAGGTCTCTCGCTTTATAGAGAAGAAGTATACCAATGATAATAAGAGGAACTCAGCATGCTGCAAGGAACAACAATTTTCAAGAACAAATTACAAGAAGACCTTGGAAGGTGCTAACCAATTATGTCCTTCACCCAAATTAATAGAGGTAACTTAGTAATTGTCGATAATACATTACAAAATATGTATCTCTTGATCCATTCTTTAAGAGCTATAATACCGGGTTTTGAATTCTTTAAGAGCTATAAGTATCTTTATGCTATACTACAATCATGTCTACTTTTTGCACTGAACATTAGTTTTTCTTACTAAAAGTCGATGAGAAAGCATAATGAGTGAAAAGAATATTTATTGTGTATTAGATTTGTCTTTTTTTTTTTTTTTGGGTCTTTATCTTGTTATCTTATTGATTTGGTTTTTCTAGTAGTTTGTGTTTTCTCACTCCCTAACAATAAGGACAATATTATCTTAAGTGTGGGGGAGTGTATATTTGTGTCTTTTTTAGCATTTGATCATTTTTTTTTGTTGCAGGAATAAGAAATAAACGATGCCACCTACATCAACATAAACGGTGCCACTCGATTTTGCGAGCAAGAAGAGCAAACTACTGAGACTAAACGGTGTCGTTTCATTTAATAAACGCAGTACCACTCATATTTTATAGAAAGAGTTGGAGCAACTACAGAGAATAAGTGGCATTGCATTTTTTTTTATTTAAAATGGCACCACTCTGTTAGCCTTTATTAAGCAACAAAACTGAAGCTGGACCTTTCAATATAAGCTACACCACTTGGTCTACTTAAAAAAAAAAAATACAGTTTATATATATATAGAGCCCTACTCTTCTAGCGCTGCTTCATTTCCTTAAGTCTCCACTTGTTAATTCCTTCACATCCCTTCAACTTCCCCCACAACCACATTTAATAAGCACCACATTTCTCTTTAAAATCAACAATTGCTGCCACAAACTGTTACCGCTATCTACCTCTTTCAATCCTCTTCAAGTGGCAATTTTGTTATTGCTTTGTTAGCTACGATGTCATCTCATGGTTGGTTTCCTACTGTCACAACAGGCTTCTTTTGTGTTTCACTATGATGGTGATTAATCTATAATTTTGACCTTTAATAGTAGGTTAATCTATTTTGTGCTTTTAGAGATTGCTTTGGAAATTTCTTTGCTCTTGGTTAAATCTTTGTAAGTCTATGATTAATCTACTTTGAATTTGAATATGCTTTTAATCTTTGGTGATTTAATCTATGGTGTTTTTGTTATGATTTTGAGATTGATTGTGGTATTGTTATTAGGTGTTTTGGAAGTTCCTTTGGTATTAGTGATATTATTGTTAAATTATTGTTGGTATTGTGGTGTGGTAGTTAGGGTTCTAGTTGAATTGGTGGTTGTGGTTTTGATTGTGGCAAGAGCGAAACGTTAGTAGCAATCTTTCTATCAATGACTTTGCTTGCCATTAAGCCAATTGACATTACCTTGCTATGAATGACTTTCTTTTATTCTGTGGGAAGAGCTTTACCCTTTATCTTTGAAACCCATTATAATGCATAGGAAATCTCTATCTAGACCCTAAAAAATCACTAAACGAGAGTCTTTATCCAAAATCCCTCATCCATCCTCAAAGGAACCCTCTCTTTTTCCTATACATTTTGAGAACCATGCCCGTGATGAGTGGTACAATAAGAGAGCCAAAAATAAAATTTTTATTGAAAGAGCCATTTAGTCTTTTCTTGACCACATCCTTTAGGTGTCTAACATGTTTAGGAAGATTAGCTAGGGACCTATTTTATACTTGAAAGCCATATTTTACCTAACTTTAGCCAAAGAATTCTTTGCCAATATGTATGGCAAAAAATGGGTAGACCTTATAACAATTGAAACCATAGTGAAATGCCCACTTATTGTATTGACTAGGCAAGTGTTAGCACATATTTTGGGAGTGCCTGATGGGAAAGAATAGGTAGAGGTAGACCTCTACAACAAAAAAGTAATTTTTGAGTCGGTTTGGAATTTTATTGTAGATTACAAAAATTAGGTTTGGATTATAATCAAGCTGGTTCTTCTCTTATTCTTGCTGCTTACAAGTTAGCCCTTAGATGTACTTAGTTGTTTATTTGCTTAGGTTCAATATCTGTCCTAGAGCTAGTATGATTAAGGAAGCAAAAATTATTATTGATGTTTATATTTTGTACAAAAATGCTTTATTCACAACCAATTCCCCTAATCATTTTGCTTCTAACTTTCATGCATGAGGTGGCAGCCTCTGACTATACTATCATAGCATTTGTTTTGCCTATGGTGATTATGCAAGTACCTCGGTATTTTCAAGTTGATATGGATGGAGAAATGCATGAATCCATACCATCCTGTGAGGTAATTATTGAGCAAACACTCAGTAACTATGGGTCTCGTTATGATAAAAATTGGCGTAGGTGGGTGATGCCATGAGAGGTTGGGGTGCAAGCTGGAGAACAACCACCTCTTGTAGTAAAGATGCCACAGGGGTAGAGGCCTTTTATTGGAAGACCTAATGCCACTATGAAATTCTATGTAAAGGTGCATACACAACTTAGGTAGCTATCACTTCAAGTAGATCATATTTTAACGACCTAAGACCAAATCTAGGAGACCTAAGCCTAACATGAGTAGTTGTTTGCACAGCAAATGCAGTTGATATAAGCTCAATCACAACTACTCAAAAAGCGAAGGAAGCTAATGGAGTAAATGAGGATAGTCCAGTAGATAATAATGTAAACCCAAGACGACCTGAGGATGGAGAAGTAGGCGCAAAGAGGAAACCTTACTCACATTTGGGACAGACTTTCTTGAGGAGGATCAAGGGCTTTATATCATATTGTCTGCACAATGCAACTCTTCCTAAGGTGAATATGAAGCTTCTCAATCTGTTGTCCTTCTATTTTCTCTTAAGTATCGTTTTACCTTCCCCTATTTATTTGTGGTCCATTTAGTTTTGCTTAATTAGATTTATCTCATATATTAAAAATAATGTATGATTTAAGTATGGGGAAATAGATGCAATATCTTATTCAATATCTTCTCTTCAATTTTTAGGGCTAATTTTTTAAAATTTTTGCTTATTTCTGACAAATATGGTGGGGATATCTATATATATATATATATATATATATATATATATATATATATTACTTTAGAATATGACTTGTGACTTATTTCGTTGAGCATGATCCAGATAAACTTGTATATGATGTTGGATATGTGCTAGGTCTTGAGAATTTGATTTAATTTTGTTTATGTTTTAGTAGATGGGTGAAGCCTTATTTTTTGAGAATTGATGTAATAAAATAGAAGTAGGGAATATTGGCTGATTTTTTATTTTGTGATTTTCTAAACCAGTCCTAATTTTTTGTTAGAGCAAATAGGACAAGATAGAATGGATCATAAAATACACCTACTAGAGAGGGGAAAAAAAAACAAATGAGAGGAAAAAGAATGTGATTAATGAACGAAATTTTTGGTTGAATTGTTTTTCTAGTTTGAGATGATCTTGCAAAAGTAGAGTGAGATGGAGTGTAAAACGAATTCACCTGAAACTTGTGAAAAAGTTCCTATTTTGTTCCAGATTGTAGTAGTTTAGAACCCTGAATCTTTAATTGGTTAAGTATTCTTGGCTTATATAAATTACATCATTTATTTTCTAAACTCAAAGGAAATGTGAATCTCATTGAATATACATAAATTTGTTTAAGCTAACTTTGATGGCCTTTGCTATATTTAAACTAATATGTGAATTTATGTGAGGTTGACTTAATTGAATAGATATTGAGTTGTATTCTAAGGTGAAAAAAAAAATTATCTCCACCATATTTGCGCATTTGTTTTGAGGTGATTTTTACTTGAGGAAAAGCAAAGCCTTGAGTGTGACAAAGTTGATATATGCTATATTTGCTCATTATTTCTTTGTCATATGTTGAATATTTGTGAAGAAATTCTAAGTATATGACTAGTCACCCCTACCTTTTTATTTTCATGTGTTTAGGACTGGAGAAATGAGACAACCAAAGTGGAAAAACATAATTGAAGTAAAAATTACTGTGAACAGAAGCAACCAGTACTGCCTGGTTCAAAGGAAGCAGCATTGCTTGAGGATGCTTGGAAACAGACTGAAGAATCTGAGACCAAATGGTGCCGCTCTTGGAAAGAAAGGATTAGTAGTGTAGAGACTCTGAGAGCTGGCGATATTTGCTTAAGATGGATGAAGCAGTGCTATCTGCAGTAGCAGATTTGAAGAAATAGAGACAAAGCGGTGTCCTTGGTCCATACTAGCCAAGGCCGCTTGGTTTGCAGAATTGAAATCTATTTTAATTTTTGGTCGTGATTTCTAGGATTTGAATAGGATATAAAAAGAAAATAATAGAAGAGTGAAAACCCCTATTTAATACACATGAGAAAATTGAGAAGCAATTTTGCAAGTAATATTGAGAAGAGGAGAACGTTGTTCAAGAAGAAGAAGAAGACTCATGATAGAGCCTAATTTTATCTATATTTTTCTAATTAATTGAGGTTATTTTGTGATACTTTTGGTTCAATGACTAGTCATTTCTCTTCCTATTTGATATTTTGCTTATGAAAATATTTTTGGTAATTTTGTACATAAATTGGAGATTTAGAGCAAAATTGTAGTTCTAGAATGACCCGGCGCCTGCCCAAAGTAGTTGAACTGGCCGTGGTTCTATTATAGAAAATAGAGAAAAACATAGCAAAATCGAGAGATTCACTATAAGAAAAATAGCCTTCGGTGACAAAATATTTTCCTAGCTAAAAGTCCATTGCTTCCACGAGGAAAAAAACTTTGTTGCACGTTCGTCGCTGAAGCGCCATCACCAAAGTATTCTGTCGACAAATTGTTTTGTCGCAAATGTA
Organism: Voacanga thouarsii; assembly: GCA_026120185.1. Lineage (NCBI taxonomy): Eukaryota > Viridiplantae > Streptophyta > Magnoliopsida > Gentianales > Apocynaceae > Voacanga > Voacanga thouarsii. Next base: position 2,684,723 of record JANUWF010002200.1, read on the forward strand.
AGCCTTTTAGCCAGAAAAATTATTTTCTCACTAAAGCTCCAACTTTTAACTAGGAAAAATTTTGTCACAAAAAGCATACAATTTTTGTCACCAAACTGTCATTTTGTTGCAAAAAATTTTGTCGCAAAATATTTGTCCCTAAAGGGCCAATTTTATTTCACAAATTCGTAAAAAATATTTTTATAATTTTTTTGAAGGAATCAATTGCGATGAAAGTTTTATTGGAATATATGCCCCCCAGACTAGTTTATCTGATGTAATTTGAATAAAATAATTTATTCTCAATATTTGTTTGTGAATTTATATTTTATTTGTACACGATTTTTGTTTGGAAAGGACCCATTGTATTTAAATAAGTGATTCATGTGAATGGTGGTCTTTCACAGTGAGGTATGGATCACAGTTTACTTAATACATAAATGTTTGTTCTTAATCGATTGATGAGAATGAGAATCTTATCATGTATAAGTTATTGTATTATGAATTCCAAATGGAGAATGGCTTACCTTTAGCTAGTGAGTACTCCACTCATTTCATAGCATGAGCGTATTTTGAATACGTAGAACAGGACCTGTAATAGTGGTTTCTAAAAGTACTATTTAAAAGAAACTCAGACTATTACTGCTACAGTGTGGACTAATACTTTACCGCTTGAGTATGAGTTGGTAGTCTGACGAAGTTAGAAGCATATACTTTGATATACTGTAGTTGAGGTTCTTTTGTAGAACCAATATACTTATATGTTGGGTACATGTGACTAGTAAATTAAGACAAACTTGTACAAGATAGCTTCTACGCTATATCGCCCCTTGTGACTGTTCAAATGATCTAATTATCCAGGGCCTTGGGGAACATAACTTGGATGTTTATTTTAGGATAGCTCCATTGAAAAGTGGAAACATTCCAGGAGTTGTGGATCATTGGATTAGAGGTCTAAGGATGGTAGATGTCTATTAGAGAGGTGTTAGTATACTCTTTCTTTCTAATTGTGCGGCGATGCGTAGAGGGGTATTTTAGTCATTATACCTGTAGGTCGAAGACTTTGCTAACGTAGCATTGTCCTTGGGGTCAATATTTTATTATAGTGATATTAGAAAATATTTAAAATGCAAAATATAGCTATTTATATAGTAAGGGTATTTTGATCGTTTTAGTAGCCACGGTGATGTGTCTTTTGATCCCCGGAATAGCCCTTAAGTCTTGAAAGATTTGGGTTAAGGATGGCCTATTTGGATTTGTTAATTATTTATTAGACTGTTTAATAAAGTCTAGAAAATAAATAATTAAGATTTATTATTTATGGGTGTTTAAACCCAAGAATAAATAATTTTTCTGGTCCAATTGCACGCAAATGGATTCTTTCTTGGGTAATGATTCAAATGAATGGAAAATGAATTGTAGTGCTTTTTCCTTTTGATTTGCACTACGGGAGTTTTTTATTTTAAATCAAAGAAAAGCAAAGGAAAGATAATGCTATTTCCTTTTGTTATGCACTAGTGAAGCTTTTGATTTTTAAATCAAAAGAGCTTTCCTTTTGTTATGCACTAGTGGAACTTTTGATTTTTAAAATCAAAGAGAAGCAATTTAAGAGCACTTGGTTGTTCATTTCTTGGGGATGGTCTTGGTTGTTCATTTTCAAGAGAGCTCTTGGTTGTTTATTTCCATCTAACTCTTGGGTGTTTATTCCCACAGAGAGGAAAGAGAGAAAGCTTGGTTGAAGCTTTTACCAAAACTTATCAAAACCCAATCTTCAAAGCTTTTACCAGCTCTGCTACGAGTACCATTTTGGAAGATTAAAAGCTTTGTGTGAATGAGACATAGTAGATGTTTGCAAGAACGTGATCCACTAGCCTCAAATATCCTTATACAGACATTTACACTGGCCATTCAATCACAGAGGTAAAATTTTCGTTTTTCTAACATGCTTTCGATTTGATGATTTTTGCCATTTTAAGCCTTCAATTGGTATCAGAGTCATGGTTTGGCATATATAGGAAGCATGTTAGGCTTAACTAAAATAAGAAAATATTTATTTTGGTTGAAATCTGTGATCCTTCGTGTTTACTGGTTTGGGAAGTTTTACTGTAAGCTTCGCGAGTGGAAGCATAGGAATAATGTATTTTGATTGATTTCATAGAAATCATATAAGCCCAGTATTTTTAAGGGTATAGGTGGTTGTTTGGATGAGTTTTGATAAAAAATAGAGGAGAAAATAGAGTCCAGAAAGCTTCAGAATTGCAAAAAATAATTTGGAGTAGAAGCTACTGTAGTAGCCGAGCCGAGCCATCTGAGCCGAGCCGACTCTGGATGTGAGAGGTGTCGTATGCAAGCCGAGCCGCGAGCCGCCAACACCTCAGATTCAATTTGCATTATGCAAATTGAAGCCGCGGCTTGGGCGGGCTCGCGCAGGCGGACATGGGTGCAGGCGCGGGCATGGGCACCCGCCCGGATCCAATCCATAGGTTCTCCCATGGGCAGTGATCCATTGAGGCAGGTGCACTAGACCCGATCCAGATTAAAAAAAAAAAATTCTTTTTGGTCCCATACCAGGCGAAGTTATTTTTATTGCAATAGTTAATATTCTCTGAATATTTTGCATGAAAATAATAGTAAAGGAAATTTAGGATTAAACAAGACCATTAATTAATTAATATATTTAATTCTATTATTTGCACACTTAGATTAAAAGAATAGAAAAGCATGAAAATATTTACAGTTTTCTAGCATGTTTATTTCCTCTTGTACCATATGTGCACGATTTCTCAAAGACTAAAGGCTTTTGGAATTTTGACAAAGCTTAAATCAAATGGTTAATTTTAATTCGAACAAAAATTAATTCTTGGATATTTTCTCAAAGGATTTTATCCTTGACATAGAAAATATATTAAATTTAGATATTTTTGTGAATTAAAATAGAAAACTATTTTGATTGAATTTTATCAAGACTTGAGATCAAAATCTCTCAAAAATTTTATTGGAAATTTTTTGAAATTACTAAGTTTATTAACTTAAATAAAATTAATCCATAAAAAAATTTCTCAAAAGGTATAAACCTTGATATAGAAATATTTATGGGTTTAGATATTTTATTTTGAGTTAAAAGAAACTTATTTTCAAAATATATTTTCCAAGAAAAACCCTTATTTTAAAATATTAAGTGGGAGAGGGGTTCTAAAGGCCCCACGATTTCCATCACGATCCTCATTAGAGATCATAGGTCTCCTCGCGTCACTTTAGAAGTGAACCCATATAGGATGGGGATACCAGAAAGATCTAGAACTAATGTATGGATGTAATTAATAACCCGAGACATGTGCTATAATTGGCTTGCCCACGTTGGAGGTTATAGTGTGAGAAATGTCCATAGGAAATGAGAAGAAATGGTCATCCCACAATAGAGTTATCTTCTAGATCATTACCTAGAAGAGAAATTAATTTGTGGTGGTTAATACACATAGCTTAGAAAACTGTTAATCTTCCCAAGAAGCTATGTCAGTTTTTCTAAGAGCTAAATTAATCATATTAAAGATAATAGTGATAGAGTTAACTATTATCGGAATTAATATGAGGATAAAGTCACAAATTATTATTTTTTTTTTCATAAATTGAATTTTCTTTTATTTTCAATATTTCAGAAATGGTTGGTGGAGGTTCTTTTAGTCCTTTGGCCATTATTCTCCATAAGAATAATCTAACGGGTCTAAATTATATGGATTGAAAAAGGAACTTGGATATAATACTCACTGTTGAGGAGTATAAGTATGTCCTATTTGAAACCTGTCTTGTTATCAGGGAGGGTTCCACCGCAGAAGAGCGTGAGGCTAAAAAAACATGGAAGAAGGCCAACGAAATGGCTAGATGCTACATGTTGGCCTCTATGTCTAATGTGCTCCAATCAAAACACGAGTACATGGCCACTGCATATGACATTAACCAATCATTAGCCACGATGTTCGCTGATAAGAGTCAGCCCGCAAGGCAGGAAGCTCTTAAGACGATCATAAATACTAAGATGGCTGAGGGAGTATCAGTCAGGGAGTATATGCTCAAAATGATTACTGCTTTTGAGGAAGCGGAAGTCTTAGGGGTTGTTATTGACCCCGAGAGTCAAGTGGACATAGTTCTCAAATCTCTGCCGGGCTCTTTTACTTAGTTCAAGTTGAACTATAACATGAACAAATTGAACATGACTTTAACTGAGTTAATGAAAGAGCTCCAAGTGGCAGAGAAGGTCATGAAGCCACAGTCCAAGGCTATGATTGTTAGAACTTTTTCTTCTAGAACTGGGCCTAAGCCTAGGAAGTTCAAGAAGAAAAAGGGAAATGCACAGGCCTAGCCCAAGAACCAGCCCAACAAGTCTAAAGGTAAATGCTTCAAATGCGGGCAGAAGGGACACTGGAAAAAGGAATGTCCAGAATTTCAGGCCAAGAAAAACTCTACAGGTATTGTTCTCTATCTAGAGTTTATTTCAATGGTTGGATTAACTTCCACTTGCATTGTTGATTCTGGTGCCACTGATATCTCTAACTCGTTGCAGGGGTTTAGGAAGATAAGAAGACTCCCAAAGGGCGAGCATGGTTTATGAGTTGGAAATGGAGCACGAGTATGGGCCCTTGCAGTGGGAGAGATGGATATTATTTTTAATTGTAATAAAGTAGTTATACTAAAGGGTATTTTATATTTACCTGATTTTAGACAGAATTTGATTTCAATTGCAAAACTAATAAATCATGGATATTCTATTTTTTTTCATGCTGGTATTACTATCCGTAGAAATGGAGAAGTTTCATGTACATGGCACATGCATGAAAACTTATTCTTTTTAAATCTTACAAATAATCAAATAAATAACGCTCAATCTGAATCTTTAAGTAAGAAGAGAAAGACCAATGTCAATGACTCATATCTTTGGCATCGAAGGTTGGGCTATATTAACTCAACTAGGATTTAAAGGTTAATCCATGATGAGACCTTGGGCTCATTAAGATTGAAAAGTTGGCTTCAATGTGAATCCTGCCTTATGGGAAAAATGACCAAAAGGTCGTTTACCCAAAAGGCTGATAGAGTTAAGAAGATATTGGGTCTTATTCATACTGATGTATGTGGTCTTTTATTTACTCAAGTTAGAGGGGGCTTTAAGTACTTCATCACTTTCACGGATGATTGTACTTTCACGGATGATTGTACAAGGTTTGGTTATATTTATCTGATGAGGTGCAAGTCTGACTCTTTTGATAAGTTCAAGAGTTTAAGGTTGAAGTGGAGCGTTGGACAGGTAAACCGATCAAAACCTTACGATCGGATCATGGTGGAGAGTACCTCATTGGTGAGTTTAAGGATTACATGGTACATCTTGAAATAGTATCCCAACTCTTTGCGCTGGGTACACCCCAACAGGATGGAGTAGCCAAGAGAAGGAATAGGACATTAATGGAAATGGTTTGAAGCATAATGTCTCATGCTACTCTTTCGGTCTCTTTTTGGGGATATGCCTTGAAAATAGCGGCATACATTCTGAACTTGGCGCCTTCCAAGTTAGTACCTAGGACACCCTATGAGATGTGGACTGGACGTAAACCAAGTCTAAATCATCTCAGGATATGGGGCTGTCCAGATTATGTATTGATCAAGGGAGACAAGTTAGCACCAAGATCAGAATTATGCTACTTTGTTGGGTATCTAAAAGGGATAAAAAGAGGTTACTTTTATCATCCCAAAGAGCAGAAAGTACTAGTAAGTACTAATGTTAGATACTTGGAGGATAATCAAAGTACTTCGACTAAAGGTTCAACAAGGTTGGAACTCGAGGAGTAGTTATCTTTGGAATCAACTTCTTCAAACCCGATTATAGAACAAGAAGAGGTACAGCCTCAAGAACCTGTACAAACGAAGCTTCGTCGTAATGGAAGGATATCTAGAGTTCCAAAAAGATGGACAAGAGAGGCTTTCGAGTTGGTCTCTGACCATCAAGAATAAGATCCCACTAAATACGAAGAAGCCGTTGCTGATACTGATGCTGATCTATGGCATAAAGCAATGAAAGTCAAGATTGAGTCTATGTACTTCAATCAGGTTTGGGATCTTGTAGCTTCACTTGAAGAGATAAAACCTATTAGGTGTAAGTGGCTATATAAGAGGAAAAGGGGAGCAGATGGAAAGGTGAAAACCTTCAAAGCTAGGTTTGTGGTGAAATGGTATACTCAAAAAGAGAGAATCGATTATGATGAAACCTTTTCCCTAGTAGCCATGCTTAAGTCCATCCATATCCTTCTTACTATTGCATGTCATTACGACTATGAGATATGGCAAATAGATGTCAAGACGGAATTTTTTAATGACCATCTTAATGAAGACATCTATATGTCCCAACTGGAAGATGCTAAAGGCCAGAAACATATAGTCTACAAGCTTAAGAAGTCCATTTATGGACTTAAGCAAGTATCTAAAATTTAGAACATTCGTTTTGATGAGATTGTAAAGTCTTACGGTTTTATTCACAACGAGGACGAACCATGCGTGTACAAGAAATTAGAAGGCATAAATGTGGTTTTTTTTATCCTATATGTGGATGACATTCTACTACTTGGGAATGATGTAGGGACATTGTCATCTACTAAGGTTTGGCTGTCTAGTCAATTTAGTATGAAGGATTTGGGAAAACCAGTTACATTCTCAGGATTAAGCTTCTTAGAAATAGGAAACAGAGAATGTTAGGATTATCCCATGCGATATACATTTAGAAGATACTGGCCAAGTTTAGCATGGACTCATACAAGGGAGCTCTAATCCCTTGTAGATATGGGTTGTCTTTTTGTTTTAAGGACTGTCCTAAGTCTTAAGAGGAAAAAGACAAGATGAGTAGGATTCCCTATGCTTCAACTGTAGGAAGTCTCATGTATGCTATGCTGTGTACTTGACCAGATATCTGCTTTGCCGTAGGCTTAGTTAGTAGATATCAGTCAAACCCTAGGGATGTTCATTGGCAAGCTGTAAAGCATATTCTTAAGTACCTTAATGGTACAAAAGATTATATGCTGGTTTACAGGGTTGACGACCTGGTTCCTACTGGATACACTAACTCAGATTTTCAGGCGGATAAGGATGAGAGAAAATCCACTAGTTGATATATCTTCACCATGTCTGGAGGAGCTATTTCATGGAGGAGTATCAAGCAATCTTGTATTGCTAACTCAACCATGGAAGCTGAGTATGTGGCAGCTTCGAAAGTGTCTAAGGAAGCAGTCTGACTCCGGAAGTTCCTTTCAGAACTTGGAGTTGTGCCATACACGGACAGACTGATTGTAGTGTATTGCAACAACTTTGGAGCAGTCTCGCAATCCAAAGAACCCAGGAACCACAAGAAGGGGAAGTACATCTAAAGAAAATACCATCTGATCCCGGATTTCATTTAGAGATGGGAAATCGTAGTGGAATAGATAGCCTCGTAGAACAACCTAGTAGATCCCTTCACCAAGCCTTTGACTGAGAGAGTATTCAAGAGACACTTAGACGCCATAAGGGTGGGCACCTACGGACTTTCTTAGTCTTAGAGTACAAGTGGGAGATTGTTAGAATATATGCCCTCTAGACTAGTTTATCTGATGTAATATTAATAAAAGAATTTATTCTTAAAATTTATTTGTAAATTTATATTATATGTGCATTATTTTTGTTTGAAAATGACCCATTGTGTTTAAGTAACTGATCCATATGAATGGTGGTCTTTCACAGTGAGGTATGGATCACGGGTTACTTAACACAAAAATATTTATTCTTAACCGATTGATGAGAATAGAAATCTCATCATGTACAAGTTATTGTATTATGAATTCCAAATAGGGAATGGCTTGTCTTTAACCAGTGAGTAGTCCACTTATTTCATAGTATGACCGTATTTCGAATACGTATAACAGGACCCGTAATAGTGGTTTTTAAAAGTACTATTTAAAAGAAATCCAAACTATTACTGCTACAGTGTGGACTAATACTTTACCGCTTGAGTATGAGTTGGTAGTTTGACGAAGTTAGAAGCATAGACTTTGATATACTGTAGTTGAGATTTTTTCGTAGAACTAATATACTTGTATGTTTGGTATATATGACTAGTTAATTAAGACAGACTTATACAATATAACTTCTACATTATATCGCCCCTTGTGACTATTCAAATGATCTAATTATTCAAGGCCCTGGGGAACATGACTTGGATGTTTACTTTAGGGTAGCTCCCTTGAAAAATGGAAACATTCCAGAAGTCGTAGATCATTGGACTACAGGTCTAAGGATGGTAGATGTCTATTAGAGAGGTGTTAGTACACCATTCCTCTCTAATTGTGTGGCAATGCGTAGAGGGGTATTTTAGTCATTATACCTATAGGTCGAAGACTTTACTAACACAGCATTGTCCTTGGGGTCAATATTTCCTTATAGTGATATTAGAAAATATTTAAAATACAAAATATAACTATTTATATAGTAAGGATATTTTGGTCATTTTAGTAGCCTAGGCAATGTGTCTTTTGGTCCCCGGAATGACCCTTAAGTCTTGAAAGATTTGGGTTAATAATGGTCTATTTAGACTTGTTAATTATTTATTGGATTGTTTAATAAAGTCCAGAAAATAAATAATTGAGATTTATTATTTATGGGTGTTCAAACCTAAGAATAAATAATTTTTTGATCCAATTGCACACGAATGGATTCTCTCTCGGGTAATGATTCAAATGAATAGAAAATGAATTGTAGTACTCTTTCCTTTTGATTTGCACTACGAGAGTTTTTTATTTTAAATCAAAGAAAAGCAAAGGAAAGATGGTGCTATTTCCTCTTGTTATCCACTAGTGAAGCTTTTGATTTTTAAATCAAAAGAGCATTCCTTTTGTTATGCACTAGTGGAGCTTTTGATTTATAAATCAAAGAGCTTTCCATTTGTTATGCACTAGTGGAGCTTTTGATTTTTAAAATCAAAGAGAAGCAATTTAAGAGCACTCGGTTGTTCATTTCCCGGGGATGGTCTTGGTTGTTCATTTTCAAGAGAGCTCTTAGTTGTTTATTTCCATCTAACTCTTAGGTGTTTATTCCCACGGAGAGGAAAGAGAGAAAGCTTAGTTGAAGCTTTCACCAAAACTTATCAAAACCCAATCTTCAAAGCTTTCACCAGCTCTGCTATGGGTACCATATCGGAAGATTAAAAGCTTTGCATGAATGAGACGTAGTAGACATTTGCAAGGACGTGATTCACTAGTTTCAAATATCTTTATACAGACATCTACACTAGTTAGAAGAGGGCCATTTAATCACAGAGGTAAAATTTTCGTTTTTCTAACATGTTTTCGATTTGATGATTTTTGTCATTTTAAGCCTTCAAGTTTCCTAGCTAAAAGTCATTTCTCACCAAAAGCCTCTTGGCAAGGAAACTTTTACTCTTTGGTGAGGAAAGTTTCCTAGCCAAAAGTCATGCTCTTTGGCGAGGAATGTTTCTTCACCAAAGAGGTGAAATTTTTGCAGTTTGGAGTGTAATGCACGCACTCAACTGTTGGGCCAAACTTCATGTTTGGTCATATTCTTTTTTTCTTTCTCTTTTTACTTAAACTATTTGTAAAAAGTCTATATCCTGTTGATTATATTATCATTTTAAATAAATTATGTCATCGCTTTTTTTAAATAATTTTATACATATAGACCAATTAAAAAAAAGACTCATACACACAAAAATACACACACACACACACAGTATATATGTATATATACACACATACACACACATATATAAAAATATTAATAAACATATATATATATATATATAATAGTATATATATACTATATGTGTGTGTGTGTGTGTGTAGAATAAAACATAAATAATTATATAAATTTACTATCAATACATATTATTCAATAATATGCGATATTTTGGACATCTATGTATATTTGGATAAATTTAAATGGTAATTAATTAATTTATTACATATATTAATATATATATATTTATATATGTATATATGCATATATACTTATATATACACACATATAGAATAGTTACAAAAATGTTTTGGGGGACATATTGTAAATGTTTAAAAATTTAGTGACCAATCTAAATTTTTTTTTGTGGACATACTATAAATACTCAAAACTTTATGGACTAATTCGCAAAATTTTTGTGGGTCATTTTATAAATATTAAAAAATTTAGGGACTAATTTAAAATTTTTTGGAGTCATTTTGAAAATATAAAAAAATTCAAGAACCAAAATATATTTAAATATTCATATATGTATATATATATATATATATATATATTTACATATTAATGTATACACATATAAACACACATATATATACATATATTCATATATATATATATATATATATATATATATATACGTACATATTTATTTTTATTATGTGTGTGTTGATACACACACATACACAAATTTAAAGGTAATCGGATATATTTTGTCGCACTATTTAGCATAATTTCTATAAAAATGCCAAAAACCTAACGGATTTAGAAATATAGGCATATTAAATTAACGATCAAACTGTTAAATTTGATAAAATTGTTAAAAAATGTATTGTGTTCAAATTTGAAGATAATCAAACATGTTTTATCACAGAATCTAGTATAATCTCAATAAAAATGTTTGAAACTTAACACATTTAGAAAGATGATCAAATTAACGATCTAGCCGTTATATTTTATAAAATCACTAAAAATGTATTATGTCAAAATTTAAAAGTAATCAGATATGTTTTGCTACATAATCTAGATTAATCTCTGTAAAAATACTGATAACCTAACACATTTAGAAATATATGCATATCAAATTAACAATCCATCCGTTAGATTTGATAAAATCGCTAAAAAAAAAAAAAGTATTATGACAAAATTTAGAGGTAATCAAATATGTTTTTCCACAGAATCTAGCTTAATCTATGTAAAAATACTGAAAACCTAATTCATTTAGAAATATAAATATATCAAATTAACAATCCAACTATTAAATTTGATAAAATTACTAAAAAAAAGTATTGCGACCAAATTTAAAGATAATCTGATATGTTTTACCACAGAATTTAGCATAATCTCAATAAAAATGCTCGAAACTTAACACATTTAGAAAGATAGACATATCAAATTAACGATCCAACTATTAGATTTATAAAATTACTAAAAAATGTATTATAACAAAATTTAAAGGTAATCAAATATGCTTTCCCACAGAATCTAGCGTATTCTCTGTAAAAATGTTGAAAACCTAACACATTTAGAAATATATGCATATCAAATTAACGATCCAACTGTTAGATTTTGATAAAATTACTAAAAAATGTATTATGACAAAATTTAGAGTTAATCAGTTATGTTCTGCGACAGAATCTAGCATAATCTCCGTAAAAATGCCAAAAACCTAATGGATTTAGAAATATAAGCATATCAAATTAATGATAGAATCGTTAGATTTGATAAAATTATTAAAAAAAGTATTGTGACCCAATTTAAAGATAATCGAACATGTTTTATCAAAGAATCTAGCATAATCTCAATAAAAATACTCGAAACCTAACATATTTAGAAAGATAGGCATATTAAATTAACGATCCAACCGTTAGATTTTATAAAATCACTAAAAAAAATTATGACAAAATTAAAGGTAATCAGATATGTTTTACCACAAATCTAGCGAAATCTTTGTAAAAATGCTGAAAACCTAACACATTTAGAAATATATATATATATATATATATATATATATTATATTAACGATCTAATAATTAGATTTGATAAGATCACTAAAAAATTATATTTATTTTTTAATTTTTAAAACATTAATATTATAAAAAATATAATAATTATATTAAATTTTCTATGAAATAACATTATTCTGTATAATAAATTATTTTGTACATTTATAAAATCTTAAAAATGTATATGATGTTAGTTATATCATTGTTTTTATTAAATGATAATATAGTATAGATTAATTAAAAAAAACATATACACACACACGCAACATATATATAAATATATATGACACACAAACACAAATATATATATATAATGATATATATATATATATATATATATATATATATATTGATAAATAGACATACATAACAACAACAACAACAACATATATTTATATATATATGAAAAAATGCTCGAAATCTATTCCATTTACAAAATAGGCATATCAAATTAATGATCCACCCGTTATATTTAATAAAATTTCTAAAAAAAAGTTTTATGACTAAATTTTAAGATAATCGAATACGTTTTGGCACAAAATCTAACTAATCTATATAAAAATATAGAAACCTAATACATTTAGAGAGATAAGAATATTAAATTAACGATCTAATAGTTAGATTTGATAAAATCACTAAAAACAATATTAGCACAAAATTTAAAGGTAATTGGATATTTTTGCTACTTAATCTAGTATAATCTCTATAAAAAATTCTCGAAACCTAACTTTTTTACAAAAATAGGTATATCAATTTAACGATCCAACCGTTAGATTTGATAAAATCACTAAAATACATATTAAGGAAAAATTTAAAGGTAATTGAACATATTTTTCCATTTAATCTAGCATAATCTCTATAAAAATGTTCGAAACCTAACCTATTTACAAAGATAGGCATATCAAATTAACGATTGAACTGTTAAATTTGAAAAAATCGTTAAAAAAAGTTTTATGACCAAACTTTAAGACAATCGAATATGTTTTGGCACAAAATCTAGTATAATCTCTATAAAAATACAAAAAACCTAATACATTTAGAAAGATAGGCATATCAAATTAATGATCCAACCATTAGATTTGATAAAATCACTAGAAAAAGTATTAGAACCAAATTTAAAGGTAATCGGATATGTTTTTCCACTTAATCTAGTATAATCTTTATCAAAATTCTCGAAACCTAACTCATTTACAAAGATAGACATATCAAATTAACATCCAACCGTTAGATTTGATAAAATCACTAAAAAAATGTATTAGGACCAAATTTAAAGGTAATCAAATATGTTTTGATATAGAATCTAACATAATCTCTATAAAAATACAAAAAACCTAACACATTTACAAAGACATGCAAATCAAATTAACGATCAACCGTTTGATTTAATAAAATCGCTAAAGAAAGTGTTAGACCACATTTAAAGATAATCGTATATGTTTTGGTACTTAATCTACCATAATCTCTATAAAAAAGCTCGAAGCCTAACCCATTTATAAAGATAAGCATATCAAATTAACGATCTAACCGTTAGATTTGATAAAATTACTAAAAAAAAAAAAAAATTATGACCAAATTTTAAGGTAATTGAATATGTTGTGGCATAAATCTAACATATTCTCTATAAAAATATAGAAAACTTAACACATTTAGAAAGATATGCATATCAAATTAATGATTCAATCGTTAGATTTGATTAAATTATTAAAAAAAGTATTATGACCAAATTTAAAAGTAATTGAATATTTTTTGCTATTTAATCGAGTATAATCTCTATAAAAATGCTCGAAACCTTACTCATTTATATAGATAGGTATATCAAATTAATGATTTGACCGTTAATTTTGTTAAAATTACTAAAAAATAAATTACAATCAAATTTGAAGGTAATCAGATATATTTTGCCTCCTAATCTTGCATAATCATTATAAAAATACCCAAACCTAACGCATTTATAAGGACAGACATATCAAATTGACGATCTAATCGTTAGATTTATTGAATTTGTTAAAAAAATATATTATGACCAAATTTGAAGGTAATTGGACATGTTTATCTACATTATTTAGCTTAATTTCTATAAATTAGCTCAAAATATAATGTATTTATAAATATTTAAAAATTTAGGGACTAATTTGAAATTTTTTTGGAATTACCTTTTAAATATTCTAAAATTTAATGACCAATTTTATAAATTTCTGGTTATCATTTTATAATTTTACAAAATATAAGGAGTACTTTGTAAAATTTGAGGTCATATTTTATATATTTAAAAATTTAGGGATCAATTTATAAAATTTTTGGAGCCATATTATAAATATTTTATTATTTAGGGACTAATTTACAAAATTGTGAGGTAATTTTGTAATTATACAAAATTTAAAGACCAATTTACAAAATTTTTGGGACCATGTTGTAAATATTTAAAAATTTAAAGACTGGTATTATCTAAGAAATATGAATTTTGTCGCTAAAAGTATAGTTAACAGTGATAAAAGTACTTATTGAAGAATTCATCACTCAAAGGAGTATTGTTTCAAAGAGGTTCTCAAAGGAGGAAGAAGATGGCTTGTTTATGAGTTCTTTCTAAGACCTTTGTTATCTTTTTCTTTAAACAATAATGAGATTAATGTTTTAATTATGGTTGTATATTATTTTTGAATTTGTGACAATGAATTAATTTAGTATTTTATTCAATTAATTATTCTTCTTGGTATTTGATTACTTGTTTTTAAAGGTGAATTGATAAGATTTGACCATTCTTCTAATTAACTTGAGAAAGAGATTATGAGATAGTCTTTGTTGCTCAATTCTTGATTTATTTTCTTTACTAACTCGAGAAAGAGGTTAAGTCGAGATTAGGTATTCAAAGGTTATTGATTTCACCTAGAGATAGGGAAATTAATGATTTCATGCCATTGTCACCTAGAGATAGGGATAATTATTAAGGATTTGTATTCTATGCATCTTTTTATTGTTTTAGTGAGACATAGATGTGCATTAGAATTGATTAAGAGATAGTGAAACTATAACTCGAGAAAGAGTGGGTTCTACATTAAACTCCTTCATGATGCCAAGTGAATTGATTAATTGTGGTAATTACTAGTGATTTATTATCATATTTTCAAAAGTAACTATTTAGTTATATGTTTTTCTCTTTAAGAGTTGTGTATATATTCTGTCTTTATTTTTATTTTTATCAATCTAATTAGTAGGTTAAATATTGAATGAAAATTAATTAGCATGTACTTGTTTCTTGAGGATCGATACTCGTTAATGCCTTATATTATGCTAAATGTTGAGTGCATTTGCTCATATGTGTAGTTTGAGATTAATGTTTTAGTTAAACTTGATTGGGAATGGATATATGAAAAACCTCGGGGGGGGGGGGTGAATAAGGTTTTTGGCAAGCAAAAACAATTTTTCCGAAGAGTCTAAAATGTTGAACAAGGATGATCACAAAGATACTTGGACTGACTTTATTGATGCATTGAAAGCTGTCCAAGCACTCGTAGATGTGTATTCAGATTTAGACAGTGAAAGATCATAAAAACAATATACATGAACCACTGAAATAAAATAAGACAAGAGATGTATAGTGGTTCGATCAACAATGATCTACGTCCACTACCTTAAGCCTCACACTTAAAGATTTTCAACCCTATTTCATTAACCTCACTTAATGAAATAACCACATACAAGAGAGGATCACCACACTAAGTTTTACACAACCTCTCAAACACATCAAGGCTCACCCCTATGGGTTTTACACCACAACCTTGAACAATCACACAACAAGGATCACCCCTATGGGTTTTACTATACAACCTTGAACATACACACAACAAGGATCACCCCTATGGGTTTTACCACACAACCTTGCTATTACAAGCTGAGAATTGAAAATCAATAGAACAGAGATAAGCTCACTTACTTGAACAGATATTCTCTCGGATACAAGCACAAAATACTTTTATCTTTGATACATAATGAACTCACTTTGAAGCTAAGATAAAAGGAGATTTTCGAAGATATTGAGCAATAGTGTTTCTAAGATGGATGTTTCAAAAATCTTACTTGTAATATGGCTTTAAGGGTTATTTATAGAGCCAAAAAGTGGAGTGCCAACGGTCATAAAAAAACGGTTATAAATTTTTCTGTTTAAACTCATCCGAGTTTTGGACTCGGGTTTTGGACGAAGATGTATCCAAAAGTTAAGTCCAAAATGGCACATCCCTGACGGACAATTTTTCAACCCAGTTTACAAGATTTTGGATGAACCTTTTGGATTCAAACTGTACCATCCAAAATTCTATGAATTCTAAAAGGTTTGAAAATCATCTCCTTTGAAGCTTCAAGGTAAAGCCAAATGAATCGAAAGATAAGAGGACATAGGAAATAATAAGTATACCTTAATGAACACTTCCTAGTCTAATATTCTTCATAAAACATCTTCTTGATGTATAACTCCTTATACTTGATTTTCCAATTGATCTTCCATTCTTGAAATAGGTGATAAAGGAGTCGCCAACAATTTTTATCTGAAGACTTTAGAAGAACAAAGGTCAATCATATCCTATCACAATAAATTGACACGTTAGTCCATATCAACGTTTGTCATAAATCAAAACATAAAAGAAGGCCCTTAGGGCTAACAATCTCCCCCTTTTTTAGTGATGACAAACATGACACATTTGATATGTAGATAGAGATAACATGATGAGCAAAAGGTGCAAATAATTGTAACAAGTCTCATAGAGATCTTATGAGAAACCATATCTCAATGATCCTAAAGCATATCATATCTCTATATAAATATTCAAAGTAATTTGATAGAGATAAAATGCTAAAAAGTTCTCCCTAAATATATGCTTGTGTGATAATTTTGAACATAAGAGGGAATAAAAGAAGTAACGATTTATTCATCCAGAAAGTGTATCCAAAATCGTTTTGGAAGAACTTGTGTTTTCAGAATATCTTTTGGATAGGACTTTTGGATGTCCAAAACATTTTTCAAAAACTGCTTATAAGAATATTTGTTTTGGATACAAAGTTTTTGAGTCCAAAACTCCCCCTGATTCGATGCACCAAAAATTTATCACAGAATTTTTTTTTCAAGGATCCAATTATCATTCAGAATTCTGTGTTATAAAATTGAACTTTCACAAACTGAGGAATTTTTTAGAAAAATTTGTGAACAGTGAATCAGAAATTTTCATCACGGTTTTGATTTACTCGCATAACTTGTTCATATCATAAATGGTTCATGCAGTTCATAACGGTTCATGTAGTTACTTCGGAATTCAATAACTGTTCATACAACAGTTTCAATTTTTCAAAGGGTTTCAACTTCCATAGCAGTTACTTTGCTGAACAAAAAACCAAACATTAATAGTCCAATATTAGTCATGTAGAATCCATGCAGAACTCATAACATTTTATTTTTGGATATTAACATGTAGATCAAATTCATATGCAGTCGTAACATGCAAACTTTACATTTTCTATCAATTACTGCATACCAACAATATCATACAACTTATATTGCAGACTATAACATTTTCAGATTAGCAAATGTCTTGCAAACAACATCATGCCGACAGTCATGCAGACCAACATTCAACATTTTCACAACAGTTTCATTTTTTCATTTTCTCCTTATCAACATGTGGATCTATCTAACATTTTCTTTCTCCCCCATAATAACTGTCATCTCTCCCATATTCACTGTCATTTTCTTTCTCCCTCTTTGTCATCAATCAAAAAGAAGCATAGCAGAAGGAGAAGTATTATGCACTTAACAGTCATCAGATAGATAATAGGTATGATAGAGAATTAAACTTAAAAAAGTATCAAAAATTATCCAAAGATAGAATATAAATGACTGAAAAAGTAAATTGTTCAACTGTGGCAGAATGTAAGTTGTTCATCAGCCCATGGTGTTACCCAAGAAAACAGTCTAGGAAATATTAATGGTTTCACCCTTGGATCCAGTACCCTTATTGGAAAACTGACTAGCTATTCTGTTGGATTTTCCCTTTACAACCACATGCTTCTGTCTTTTTCCTTTGGGTTTGGGAAAAGGAGGAGGAATATCTTTTTCCTGGACAGGAGAAGGCTGTGGGGATGGTTTAGGTGTATTGGATTGTATGCACTCTTAGACTAGGTTTCTGATGTAAAATCGAATATTTTAATAAAAGAATTTATTTTCAGAAATTGTTTGTGAATTTACTATTTGTTTTTGCACGATTTTCGTTTGGAACAGGCCCATTGTGTTTAAATAAGTGGTCCATATAAATGGTGGTCTTTCACAGTAAGGTATGGATCACGGGTTATTTAACACATAAACATTTGTTCTTAACCTATTGATGAGACTGTGAACCTCATCATGTTTAGGTTATTATGTTATGAATTCCAAATGGGGAATGGCTTACCTTTAGCTAGTGAGTAGTCCACTCACTTCATGACATAAGTGTATTTCGAATACGTAGGACAGGACTTATAGTAGTGGTTTCTAAAAGTACTATATGATAGAAACCTAGACTACTACCGTTACAGCGTAGACTAGTACTCTACGACTTGAGTATGAGTTGGTGGTCTGGCGAAGCTGGAAGCATATACTTTGATTTGCTATAGTTGAGGTTCTATTGTAGGGCCAATATACTTGCATGTTGGGTATGTGTGACCAGTTAGTTAAAACAGACTTGTACAAGATAGTTTCTGCACTATATCGCCCCTTGTGGTTGTCCGAATGGTCTAAAATGTCCAGGGCCCTGGAAAACATGACTTGGATGTTTTCTTTAAGGTAGCTCCTTTGGAAAACGGAAACACTCCAGGAAGTCGTGGATCATTGGACTAGAAGCCTAACAATGGTAGATGTCATTTAGAGGGGTGTTAGTACACTTCTTCCTCTCTAAATGTACGGCGATGTGTAGAGGGGTATTTTAGTCATTTCACCTGTAGGTCGGAGAATTTGCTAATGCAGCATTGTCCTTGGGGTCAATATTTCCTTATAGTGATATTATAAAATATTTAAAATGCAAAATACAGCTATTTATATAACAGGGGTATTTTGGTCATTTTAGCAACCAAGGTGATGTGTCTTTTTGGTCCTCGGAATAGCCTGTAAGTCCTAACTAATTTTGGGTTGAGGAATTGGTCTCAGTTTAAGAGGATTTTATTTTATTCAGGAAGTCTAATTTATTATTGGACTGGAATAAAATAAATAAATAAATTACAATAGGAGTTGAGAGAAATTTAATTATCTAGTTTAATTGGTTAATTAATTATTCAGGGCCTAGAGCCAATATGAATAATTAAGAAATTAACCTGAGCTTAAACTAGGGGAAATAATTAATGTTTAATTATTTATTGGGTTATTTATATAGGCCCAAGAAATAAATAATTAAAGATTAATTATTTTGGTTCATTTGGACTCATTAATTATTTATTGGGTTATTTATGTAAGCCCAGGAAATAAATAATTAATGTTTATTATTTTGGGCGTTTTGGGTCCAAGAAAAATAATAAATATTATTTTGGCCCAATAGCTTGAATCTTAGGGTTTTTTCCAGATACAGTTAAGAGGGGTTTACGGTTAGGTCAAACTGATTCTCAGGATAACATCCGAGTGTTTTGAAATATGAAATCCCGGGGATATGTTTATCAGATAATAAGAGACCTAATTTTGGCTAACTAATAAACAACTCTCTGGAAAAAGAAAAAAACCCTAGTTTTCCCTAGCTATACTGAGACTCACGCCATTCACTCTGGCTTTCACGTCTCTCTCTCTGCTCTCTCTGACGTCTCCCTTTTCTTGTTGTTCTTCTTGGACTTTACTAACCAATAGCAAGTGAACCAAGGAGAATTGAGACTGTTCCTCTTCACCATAGTGTTCACCGACTAGAGTATAGGCAGAGGAATATTCCGAGAGCTGGAAAGCTTGGCGTTGATACAAACAAGGCGAAGTAGAAGGCTAGCGGGTGTTCAACCGGAAGCTTCTTCAAGTGGGCGAAGCGAGGCGATTCTAGTCGTTCAATCCACTCCTACTCAACCTAGAAGGGTTAAGGAGCACAAAGATATAATCTTCACGCTTCCGTATGGCCTCTAAGGCTTGCGGTTTATTTTTCTCTCCGTTTTTTTAAACTGTGCATGCTCCCCTATTTTCGTCTCCCTCAATGTGAGGGTTTAGGAGGGAACCTTGATATCTGCAGGCGGTTCATTCTTGTCCTCTGAAGATTGTTCATCCTTTTCATGATCAGATATAGAGGCAAAAAGCTTAGCAGATTGCTCAATGACAGAAATTTTGTTCCCTAAGTTCTTGATTTCTGAGCTAAGAGATTCCAATTTCTCTGTAAAGGAGATGATTGCACTCAGAATATTCTCAGACAGACCCATGTCATGAACATTACCTTCATCAAATTTTCTTTTAGAACCAGAGACAGTCTTTCATTCGTCCTTAATTTTCATCAGGTTCTCTCTTTCTTTTCCAGCAGTTTCTCTAAGCAATTTCCAAGAATTATTCTCCATTACATATCCCATCTTTTCAAAGGAGTCATAGCTATAAACATTTGTTTTTAAGGGATCAGAAGTAACAGAATTTAAATCAATATTGAAAAATCTAAAGACTTTGGTCAATAAATTTCCAAACGGAAGAGCCTTGCTAGAAGTATTTCTAGACTGCAACATTAACTTTGTTGCCAGAAATCCAAAGTTAATCTGTCTCCCCTCAGCTAAGGCAAGCATGACCACCATTTGAAGTATGCTAATAGAGGTCTTATGACCGGAACTGGGTACAATAATGGTAGAAATCATATGATGAAGGATTCTACCTAATCCATTCAGCCATTTAGAACTGCGATTTCCAGATATCTCAAAGCTTTTTCCACCAGTAAACAACTTCTCAAAATTATTCAGAATAAAAATTTCATTTCCTTCAGGAAATTTGTTCAACTCAAAATACTGAAAACCAGCATCACGAACATCACAGATTCTGTTAAGCATTCTATGGTCAAATTCAAAATCTTTTCATTTCACTCGTGTCACATACCACCTAATCATGAATCCTCCATCTGTTTCTTCCAGTTTTCCCTTTCTCAAATTTGCATAAAATTCCCAGACTAAAGGAGTGTAGATTTTCTCATCAACTGATAGCAAACTCCCCCACTCGACATGATCAAACATATCCAGAATATTTGACAAGTTCAGAAAAGCAAAGTGGTTCACTCGATAGCCAGAAATAATAGTTCGATTTCTAGAGACCCAGTCATTGTATTCAAATTCACATTTGGAGTCGAGAAATTGAGGTACCTGATTTGCAGAACTCAATTGTTCGGAGGAAGATTCAGATGAATCATAATGAGAGGCCGAGAAGTGAGACTGAGGAGAAGCTTCCTTTGCTTTCGCTTTGCCATATGTTGAACCCGAAACCTTTTTCATTAACACCGGAGAAGATTTTTGCTCCTTCTTAGGTTTTGAAATGGTGGATTTTGTCTCGGCCATTGAAGGATTCAAGCTTTTACAAAGCTTTTTGGGTTTTCAGAGAAGAAGAACATGGAGGAATTGTTTTGGAAGAATGACGATTTCAAGGGTTTTGAGAAAGAGAAAATCAGATAGCTTTGAATGTCTAGGATAGTGTGAGAACAATGTGCCTTGGAAACATGTGTTTTTCTGAGGAGTTTTGAAAAATGCGCAAACCAATTTTTTTGAAACACGAAATTTGGAATAAAAGAATATCAAGCATTGATTTTGGAACAAGACCAGGTTCGAAATCATTGTCCAAAAGAGTGTTTCCCTGAAATGCATTTTGGATGTAGGAATTGGATTCTAGTACTGTGTCCAAAACAAGAACAGGGTATTTTGGATGTAGTGTTTTATTTCCAAAACCTTTTTCTTCACAATTCCTGCACAAGAAGAACTTACACAAAAAGATTATTTATTTGTAATACCCAAACCTCTTCTCAAATTGTTGAACTTGTCCTCAACTAGAGGTTTAGTGAAGATATCTGCAAGTTGTTCATCCGTTGAGACATATTCAACACACACATCTCCTTTGAGTACATGGTCTCAGATGAAGTGATGTTTAACTTCAATGTGCTTTGTTCTCGAGTGCTGCAGTGGATTTTTTGTTAGATTGATAGCACTTGTATTATCACACATTATAGGAACACAGTTAAAATTTAAATTGAAATCTCGCAGAGTATTCTTCATCCATAAGATTTGAGCACAACAGCTTCCTGCTGCAATATATTCAGCCTCAGTGGTGGATAATGATACGCAAGCTTGTTTTTTACTGTGCCATGATACCAGTAAGTGTCCAAGAAATTGACAATGGCCACTAGTGTTTTTTTTTTCAACTTTACACCCTGCATAATCTGCGTCAATATATCCTATAAGATCAAAGGTGTTAGTACGTGGATACCATAATCCATAATCATATGTCCCAATAAGATATCGAAGTATGCATTTAACTGCACTTAAATGAGATTCCTTCGGACAAGATTGAAATCGAGCACACAAAGACATACTGAAAACATGATATCTGGTCGATTAGCAGTAAGATATAGTAGACTTCCAATCATACCTCTATATTTTCATTCATCTACCTCCTTACCCTTTTCATCTTGGTCAAGTTTTATGGATGTGCTCATGGGTGTGCTGATTTCTTTTGCTTCATTCATTCCAAACCTTTTGAGCAACTCTTTGGCATACTTTACTTGGTTAATGAAGATTCCATTTTTAGTTTGCTTAATTTACAGTCCAAGAAAGAAGTTCAATTCTCCCATCATACTCATTTCAAATTCTTGCTGCATAGTCTTAGCAAACATCTTGCACAAGAAGTCATTAGTAGCGCCAAAGATAATATCATCAACATAGATTTGGACAATTAGTAAGTCACCAAAGCAATCAAATTTGATAAACAAGGTATTATCAATTAAGCCTCTAGAAAATCCTTTTGAGATTAGAAAACCACTAAGTCTTTCATACTAAGCTCTAGGAGCTTGTTTTAATCTATAAAGAGCTTTAGATAGTTTGAAAACATGATTTGGATAGAGCTCATGAGAAAAACCAGGTGGCTACTCAACGTACACTTCTTCTTCAATAAAGCCATTTAAGAAAGCACTTTTGACATTCATTTGATAGAGTATAAAATTTTTAAAAGATGCAAAAGCAAGTGACATTCTAATAGATTCTAATCTAGCAACAGGAGCAAATGTTTCATCGTAGTTAATGCCTTCCTCTTGATTAAATCCTTGAGCTACCAATCTAGCTTTGTTTCTAATTACAGCTCCATTTTCATCAAGTTTGTTTCTAAAAACCCATTTTGTTCCAATAACAGGATGATCATGTGGTCTAGGAACAAGTTTCCAAAATTGATTTCTTTCGAATTGATTCAACTCTTCTTGCATGGCAATAATCCAAAATTCATCATGTAATGTAATATCAATGCTGTTAGGTTCAATATTTGAAAGAAGAGCAAAGTTGTCGATAAAATACCATCGAGTTTTAACTCCTTGGTTTGGATCTCTAATGATTTGCTCCTTTGGATGGTCTGATTTGAATTTCCAATCCTTTGGCAATTGATGATGTGCAGAATCTTTAGTTTGATCTTTCTCTTGTTCATTCTGTAATTCTTCGATCTCCTCCTATTTTGCATGAGTATCTAATGATGGAGCATTTACTTGATCTAACTTAGCTTCATTTGAATTTCCTACATCATCATCATCATCATCTCTTTTTGACGTATAAATGTTAGATTCATCAAATACAATATGCATAGATACTTCCACACAAAGTGTTCTTTTATTGTATACTCTATAAGCTTTCTTATTGGAAGAATATCCAAGAAATATAGCCTCATCGGACTTGCTATCAAAATTTCCAAGATTATCTCTTGTATTTAGAACAAAACATTTGCATCCAAGAACTTTAAAATAAGAGATAGAAGGAGTTTTGTCAAACATAAGTTCAAAAGGAGTTTTTCTTAAAAATGGTCTTAACATAACTTGGTTTATTGTATAGCATGCTGTGTTAACAACTTCTGCCCAAAAGTATTTTGAAAGAACATTTTCACAAAGCATTGATCTAGCCATTTCTTGCAAGGTCCGATTTTTCCTATCAACAACACCATTCTGTTGAGGAGTTTTAGCTGCTGAGAAATTATGAAAGATTCCATTTTCATCACAGAAGAGAGTGAATTCGCTGTTACAAAATTCTTTTCCATTGTCACTTCTGATAGAGACCAATTTGCATCCAATCAAGTTTTGGATGTGCTTAATCAGTTTTGAAAATTCAGTAAATGTTTCATCTTTTTGGCCAAGAAATAATGTCTAGGTAAATCTAGAAAAATCATCAACAATTACATATGCGTATTTTTTACCATCAAGACTAGCAGTCCTCATAGGTCCAAATAAATCCATATGAACTAATTCAAGAGGTTTTGAGGTGGAGATCATTTTCTTTGGTTTAAAAGAAGTTTTGATTTGCTTTTCAAATTGACATGTATCACAGATTTTGTGTTTATCAAATTTCATTTTTGGAAGCCCTCTAACAAGTTCTTTTGAGGGTAGTTTGTTTAACAAATCAAATGATACATGACCTAGTCTCCTATGCCAAAGATAACCATCATTATCATGAACGGATAAACATCTAATTCCATTAGCTACAAGGTCATTAAGATAAAACACATATACATTTCCTATGCGTTTGGCAGTAAAGATAATTTTGAGATTTCCACTGTCAAGTATAGAGCAAGAATCTTTTTCAAAAATAACTTTACAATAATTGTCACAAAGTTGGCTAATGCTGAGCAGGTTATATTTCAAATCATCAATAAGTAAGACTTGCTTTATAAATGTTAACGAACCTTTACCAATATTACCAATGCCGAGAATCTTCCCTTTTTTTCTTGTTTCCAAATGTAACAAATCCTTCTTTTGTTGTCTGAATATCTTCTAGTAATGCTGCATTTCCAGTCATGTGTCTTGAACAACTGCTGTCCAAGAACCACTTGGTAAAGCTTAAAGACCGTGCCTATACATGAGAAGAAGAGATGATTTTTGGTACCCACACTTTCTTGGGTCCATGAAGGTTAGTAACATTTTCTTTGATTTTCTAGAAAGTAGCTTCACCGGATTCCACTTTTCTTTTAATAAGACATCTTGAAACAATATGTCCAGGTTTTTCACAATACGTGCATGCCTTGTATGTGTTGTGAGAAGGAGTAGGTTTAGCATGCTGAAACTTGTTCTTTTTGTAGTTATTCTTATGTTCATATCCTAAGCCACTTTGATTTTCGGCTAAGCTAAATCTGGGCATGCAAGTTTTGTCTTTATCCTCATGTTTATATTCTAAGCTACTTCGATTTCCAAAATAAACAAATCTGGGCATGCAAGGTTTGTCTTTATCCTCCTGGTTATATTCTAAGCCACTTTGATTTCCAGCATAAACAAATCTGGGCATGCAAGTTTTGTTATTATTCTCATGGTTATATCCTAATCCACTTCGATTACCAAAATGATGTTGAGTTCCGAGAAGTTTTTCCAGATTACTTTTATCATTTGTAAATTTTTCAATGCAATTGGTAAGATCATTTACTCTAATTTTCATATCATTGAAGGTGCTAACCATGTATTTAAGAATTTGAATTTTATCACACAAGTTTCTATTTTCCAGAGATGCATGATGTAATGCTGTCATGATCACATCTTTTTCAATTTCAGCACACATATGTATTTCAAGGGACATTTCATAGCTATTCAACAAAGTTTCATTTTCTTTCATCAGATAATTTACCTTCAACTTTAAATCTTTATTTTTTCTGGACAGTTTTTTAATTCACAAAACATATCACATAACAACTCATTAGGATCAACATGCTTTTCAATCATAGATGTATGCGAAATAGACATGCATTCTGATGTTGAAAAGTTTACCTCATTTTCCAAAGCCATGAAGCAAATGTTGGCAGTTTCTTCCTCAGATTCTTCATGTCCAGATTCATCATTTAAGTCCCAAGCTCCTATCAATCCTTTACCTTTCTTGATTTTCTGGTCTTTCCTCTTCTTAGACACTTTTCCTTTCTTTCCTTTTGCAATCGGACAGTCTGCAATAAAGTGATTCGTGCTTTTACATTTAAAGCATTGAGGTTTGAAGCTGGAGGTTTGTCATTTCTTTCTTATAAGCTTCCTTCCTTGTTTGTAGTTTCCTTTGAACATCATTCTGAATTTTTTTGCTATCATTGCTAAGTCATCACCGTCCATGCCTTCACTGCTTTTCGAAGAGCTTGTTTCTTCATCTTCACTTTCAGCTTTTAGAGCAATCCCTTTTCTGCCTTTATCATGATCATCAAATTCATGAAACCTTTTAAGTTTCATCTCATGAGTTAAAAGAGATCCGATTAACTCTTCAGTAGGTAAGGATTTCAAATCCTTGGATTCTTCAATAGCAAGAGTTTTAGGCTGCCAACTTTTTGGTAAAGCATCAAGAATTTTTCGATTTTGTTCCCTAAGGGAATAAACCTTTCCGTAAGCTTTCAGACCATTTGAGATATTAGTAAATCTTGTGAACATATCAATGATGCTTTCGTTTGGCTTCATAGTAAATAATTCATAATCACGAATAAGAAGCCTTAGTTTTGATTCTTTGACTTGATTTGTCCCCTTATGGGTGACTTCTAGCAATCTCCACATATCATGAGCTGAATCACAACCACTAACATGGTTGTATTCAGTCGCATCTAGTGCACAACACAAAATATTCATAGCTTGAAAGTTTAGAGTCATTTTTGCATTGTCTTCCACACTATACTCATCATTCTGTTTAGGTATTTTTATGCCATCAATAATCTTTGATGGAATAAAAGGACCATTCTCTATTAAACTCCATAACTCGAAGTTAATTGAACACACATAAATCTTTATTCTATTTTTTCAAAAGGTATAGTTGCTTCTATTAAACAAAGGTGGACGATTTGTTGAAGATCCTTCAACATATGGAAGAGAAGATGAGCTTGCCATTAAGATCTTTTCTACAAGGCTGTTACACAAAAAATATGTAGACCTCGCTCTGATACCAAATGAAAAACCTTAGATGGGGGTGAATAAGGTTTTTGGCAAGCAAAAATAATTTTTCGAAGAGTCTAAAATGCTGAACAAGGATGATCACAAAGATACTTGGACTGACTTTATTGATACATTGAAAGCTGTCTAAGCACTCGTAGATGTGTATTCAGATTTAGACAGTGAAAGATCATAAAAACAATATACATGAACCACTGAAATAAAATGAGACAAGAGATGTATAGTGGTTCGATCAACAATGATCTACGTCCACTACCTTAAGCCTCACACTTAAGGATTTTTAACCCTATTTCATTAACCTCACTTAATGAAACAACCACATACAAGAGAGGATCACCACACTAGGTTTTACACAACCTTTCAAACACATCAAGGCTCACCCCTATGGGTTTTACACCACAACCTTGAACAATCACACAACAAGGATCACCCTTATGGGTTTTACCACACAACCTTGAACATACACACAATAAGGATTATTCCTATGAGTTTTACCACACAACCTTGCTACTACAAGTTGAGAATTGAAAATCAATAGAACAGAGATAAGTTCACTTACTTGAGCAGATATTCTCTCGGATACAAGCACAAAATACTTTTATCTTTGATACACAATGAACTCACTTTGAAGCTAAGATAAAAGGAGATTTTTGAAGATATTGAGCAATAGTATTTCTAAGATGGATGTTTCAAAAATCTTACTTGTAATTTGGCTTTAAGGGCTATTTATAGAGCTAAAAAGTGGAGTGCCAACGGTCATAAAAAAACGGGTATAAATTTTTCTGTTTAAACTCATCCGAGTTTTGGACTTGGGTTTTGGACGAAGATGCATCTAAAAGTTAAGTCCAAAATGGCACATCCCTGACGGACAATTTTTCAACCCGATTTACAGGATTTTGGATGAACCTTTTGGATTCAAACTGTACCATCCAAAATTCTGTGAATTCTAAAAACTTTGAAAATCATCTCCTTTGAAGCTTCAAGGTAAAGCCAAATGAATCAAAAGATAAGAGGACATAGGGAATAATAAGTATACCTAATGAACACTTCCTAGTATAATATTCTTCATAAAAAGTCTTTTTGATGTATAACTCATTATACTTGATTTTCCAATTGATCTTCCATTCTTGAAATCGGTGATGAAGGAGTCGCCAACAATTTTTATATGAAGACTTTAGAAGAACAAATGTCAATCATGTCCTATCACTATAAATTGACACGTTAGTCCATATCAACGTTTGTCATAAATCAAAGCATAAAAGAAGGCCCTTAGGGCTAACAATATAAAATTGCATGATTTTTATATACCTAACTTTAACGTATCAAGTTTTTGGCACCATTGCTGGGAAACAATATCATGAAAGATTGGAATTCATTGATTTAGCCATATTTATATTGAAGGCATAAATGGCAAAACATCCACATTAAATCAATAAAAAAAATACAGAAACGAGGCATAGTAGAAGAGTAATTTTACTTTTGTACTTTAAAATTGGTTTAGGTTGAACTGAGGGAGTCGTTCAAGCCATTTTAGACTGACTGTTTGAGGCCTTTGGTTGTTCTCGCACAGTCTCAAGCTGTTGTCTCGCAAGTTGACGACTTCTCCTTGGAATATACACACATGAAGCTTTTTACCTTTTGAAATGTGACCATGGCCTAAATACCGATGAACCCAGTAGGGCAAAGGAAAAACAGGTCACACTGGACATACTGCTAAAAAGCAGAATCAAGAGACAATGGATCTCTGTTCTTATGTTCTCTAGAAGAGCTCGGTTAACACACACATACACAGAGTCCTTCAAAAAGAATCAACAACTTTTTTTTAGTGTTTGATTGATCAAAATCTAATGCTTTGAAAACAAATAAAAATTGACTATATTTGATCACAACGTGATCAAGTCTGGTATCTCCTTTTCAAAGACACCTTAACCAATTCAAACTCTTCACACCCCAACCACAGTACATAGGCTCGGTTAAACCTGAGCCAACTAGGCTTGGACCTTACCCATTGGACCTTAGTCCAAACTATTGGGCCATATTAATTATTTAACTAGGATTAATAATAATAATTAGCCTAACAAATAATTAATTACACAGCCAAATAGACCAGTCCAATACTGCAATATATTATTTAGACCCGACTTAATTCTAATTATTCAAGTTGGGCTCAAAGTCCTAAATAATTAATTAACTCACTAAACAAATTAATTAATTCTCTCTATGGACATTTTATTTTATTCTAACCTAATAAATAAATTAGGTTACTTAAATAAAATAAAATATATTTTATTTAAGACAAATTTTCCTGACCTAAAATAACTTAGGACTTACGGACTATTTCGAGGACCAAAAGATACATTGTCTTGGCTACTAAAATGACCAAAATACCCCTACTATATAAATAGTTGTATTTTATATTTTAAATATTTCTTAACATCACCATAAGGAAATATAGACCCTAAGGATAATGCTGCATTAGCAATGTCTCCGATCTACAGGTATAATGACTAAAATGCCTCTTTACGTATCGCCGTACATTTAGAGAAGAAAAAGTAAACTAACACCACTCTAAATGATATCTACCATCCTTAGACCTCTAGTCTAATGATTCACAACTTTTTAGAATATTTTCGCTTTCCAAGGGAGTTACTCTAAAGCAAGCATCCAAATCATGTTCCCTAGGGCCTTGGATATTTAGATTATTCGAACAGTCACAATGGACGATATAGTATATAAATTATCTTGTACAAGTCTATCTTAATTAACTAGTCACATATACACAACATATAAGTATATTAGTCCCACAATAGAACTTCAACTATAGTATATCAAAGCATATGCTTCTAGCTTCATCAGACTAACAATTTATACTCAAGTTGTAGATAATATGTCCACATTGTAGCAATAGTAGTCTAGATTTTTACCAAATAGTACTTTAAAAAACCACTACTACGGGTCAGTTCATGCATTCGAAATATGCATATATTATGAAGTGAGAGGACTACTTACTGGTTAAAGGTAAGCCATTTCTCATTTGGAATTCATAACATAATAATCTTATCATGATAAGATTCCCACTTCATCATTCGGTTAAAAATAATAATTTATGTGTTAAGTAACCCATGGTTCATACCTTATTGTGAAAGACCTCCATTCATATGGACCATTTACTTAAACACAATAGGTATTTTCTAGTGAAATTGTGCACAAAAGTAATGTAAAATTCACAAATAATTTTTGAAAATAAATATTTTATTAATATAAACCAAGATTACATAGAGCTAAATCTTGGTTGAAATCTTTGCCCATAGGATCAATCACTACTTAGAACGGGTTAGTTGAAAAATTATTAGCAA
The DNA here is from genome assembly GCA_026120185.1 of Voacanga thouarsii. Lineage (NCBI taxonomy): Eukaryota > Viridiplantae > Streptophyta > Magnoliopsida > Gentianales > Apocynaceae > Voacanga > Voacanga thouarsii. The sequence continues at coordinate 2,714,900 of JANUWF010002200.1, forward strand.
AATATTTTCCTTCAAGTAGGACAGCTAAGCTTAGGGCTGATATTTTTGCCTTTCAATAGTTAGAGTCTGAAAGCTTATATGAGTGTTGGGAAAGGTGAAAGGAGATGCTGAGGAAATGTCTACACCATGGGTTTGAATTCGGCATGCAAATACAGATTTTTACTAGTGGATTGAATTTTACTTCAAAACAATTGATTGTTGCATTTGCAGGAGGTACAATAAATTCTAAGATCCCAGAGGAGTTGTATGAATTGATTGAAGATATTGCTATGAATAGTTACTCTTGGGGTAATGCAAGGTCTAAGACTTGAATTCAAGGAGTTCATAAAGCGATGTTGTAGCTGCCTTGGAGGTAAAGTTGAGGCACTAGCTTAGAAGATGGAACAAATGGTAGCCCTTGCATAGGTAATAAATGGTAAGTGTGATTTTTGTGGAGAAGGGCACCTCAATCATGAGTGCTAAAATATGGGTTCTTCTTTAGAGTCCTTAGAGCAAGCTGTTTTTATGGGGAATAAACAACAAGGTAACAACCCGTACAGTGCTACTTATAACCCTAGTTGGAGAAACCATTCTAATTTTTTTTGGACCAATCAAAATAAACTAAGGTAAAATCCCCTAAACTTTAATGAAAATCAAAGGACTCAACTTTCCTTGCATTACAATTCACCACCACCAAAAAGAAATCATTGGAAGAATTGGTTAAAAAAATGGTGAGTTCTACAGAAACTCAGTTTCAAAAAGTGGATTTAGTAATCAGAAATTTGGAAGCTTCAATGCACAATTTGGAGAATGAAATTAGTCAAATGGCCAAGCTTCTTGGCGATCGTCAAACTGGATCTCTACCTGGGAACATGGAAAATAATCCACATGACTAAAATTGTGGAAAACGATAAAGTTTACTTATTTTCCTAGTTTCAATTTGAACAATCTTTTATTTTAGTATTCATATTTTTGCTTATTTTGTGTTGAAACTCATGTATGCTTTTAAGAGTAGCATGTTCATTGTATTTTTTATTTTATTATTAAAAAATTAAAAAAGAAAGAGCATAAAAAGATTTTGTTTCGGACAGAATTAAACAAGTGTCAGTCCAGGTGCTCTGACATGGTGTCGGCTCAGCTTGGGAAAAATTTCAAAGCAACTGACATAACTTGGCGTCGGTCCAGGTTCTTTGACCAGGCATTGGGTCACGTCGGATATAGCAGTTCAAAGACTGATTTCGACTTTTTTTTCCCCCAAAACATACTCACTTCAATATAACCACTACCAGATCATTCTAAACATTCCAAAAACACCCTCTAAATAACAAATCCTTAATTCCTTCTTGAAGATTTGGCTTGGAATCACGAAAAATCTTATTTTTCTTCAACCATTCAAGTTTTTAATTCATCCAATTGCTGCACAATTTCTTCACTCACTTTGCATTAGATGTTTACCCATACATTAGAGAATATTTTGGTATTGTGAGGAAATTATGTTATAGTAGTGTTGGTTTGTCAAGAGTGAAGGTTGAGTTGAAAATTGTTGTTAGGATTGGAATGCTTGGTTAAGAGTGAGATTATTGAGTCTCCTTTTTATCCTCTTGTCCTATCTTTTCTTTTTTGAGTTGATCATGTCTAGACCAAAGGATATGGCTCCACGTGCTAAGAGGTTTAGAACCTCATCTTCTTCTATTCCCTCTTTTGCGCCCTTTCCTACCTAACCTACTCAGTTCTTTGAGCCTACATGTCAAATTTGGTACCAAACCCATGTGAACAACAAAATTATAGTAGAAAAGACATTCAAACCATCCCTTGACAGTACATTTTAGTTATCTAATATGTTTAGGGGATTGGGATGGGAACCCATTATTAGACTCTAAGGTGTGTATTGTCCAGTGAGGGTCAAGGAGTTTTATGCTAACATATAGGACAAAAGAAAAACAACTTGGAGACCATTTCTACTATGGTTAAGAGGGTCCCAATTGAGTTTGATAGGGCTAGACTAGCTGCTATCTTGAGTGTGCCCAATGATGTTCCATGGATAGCTGTAGACTATCATAACAAAAAAATTATTTCTGAGTCTACTTGGAGTGTTACTGACACTCGTAACACATTGGGGATGTACAAGAGGGGACCTGTGGGACAGGTGGACTATTATTCCAACAATGACCTTGAAGTATAACTGCGTGCCTTAGTCTATATCTTTTCATTTAATATCGTACCTAAGGCTAGTGGTTTCAATGAGTCTAGAGAGATTAATCTCTATATCCGTCACAAGATGTTTCAGAGTGAGCTTATCCCCATTACTCCACTTATCATCCATTCTATGAGAGAGGTAATCTACTCTCGCTTGTCCTCCAAGGCCTTTATCTTTCTGTTGGTAATGATACGTATTCTCAGGCCTTTGGAGTGAGTTGTGATGGGAAGTTTACTGAGACCACCACTGAGTGAAATGTCATGACTGAGCATACACTAGATTAGTGTGGGTATAGGTATCGTGAGCAAGAGAGGAGATAGATGAGACCCTTTGAGGTCCAAGACCCTGGGATGGAGGAGATACCCCTTAGTGATGCTGACGAGGATGAGCAGCCCCATGACCTCAAACTCGTGCCAGTAGTTTACGTCTATGATTTCATGAACTATTGCAAACTCTGGTCAGTCTTCAGGTAAATATGAAATGTCAAAATTATACCTAATGACTATTTCCAAGTAGCAAAGATTTTGGATCTTGATTTCTTTGTTGCTTTAATTGGATCTAAATTTAATCTCTTAATAACATCACTTAAATCATCTAATTTTGATGTTATTTCAGGATTAGTATTAGGTTGTTCTAATTTTTCTAAGATATTAAGTAGCAAAATCATTATTACATTATTTTGCCTAATTATTATCTGATCTGAGGGAGCTACTGGCTCACCATAATCAGAATTCTCCTTTGTAAAATTTCCTATTGCCTTTGATAGATATTTTCTACTTTCTATTAAGGCTTGTTGATAGTCTGGATTATTTAGGGGTTCAGTCATAGTTTGATCCCTAAGATTGCGAGGCTGAGATGTGCACTTAGATGAAGTAGCTGAGACTTGGGATAGAGACTCAAACGACTGTTCTTCTCCAACTTCGAGATTCACTTGCTAACATGCATAGGAGGTAGGATGCTCATGAGCAACAACTGACTATATAGATGCAACAGTTTCTGGATATATGGTTGGTACTTCTACTAATCATGCTGCCGAAGGTAATGATGATGATGCGGAAGATGAGGATGATAATGATTCTAAGGATGACTAACTTTATGACCTTCTATTTTTATTTCTATTTCTAGTTTTTTCTTTTGGTTATTTTTCTCTTTGAATTTTAATGAATTTTCTTAAGTATTAGTTATCTTTTAGCCATTTGTTTACTTTTGGTTTTATTCTAGTTTTATGTTTCTTGTGTAGGAACTCCATCATTGTCAAAAGAAACATGCTCCTATGATGAATTCAACTTTGTTCACATAGTTCTGGAGTATGGAAAGTATCTCTTTACCTTGACTTCTTATCCTTTTATTTTTCATAGTTCCTTTGGATATGTTTTATTGTGCTATTTTACGCCATTAGGGACAATGTTCAATTTAAGCGTCGGGGGGGGGGATTCAATTCAATACTTTCTATTTCATGCTTTTGATTTTTTGATAAATTTTTCGATGACATTAATTTTTGAGCTTACAATTGAGTAATTTGTCTAGGATAAATTTATGATTCTCTTTCAACTTTAGATATGGTTTTGTCATTTATTATGGTTGGATTTTTATTAAAAAGTAAACTTGTGTATTAAGTTATATTTTGCTAAGTTTTGAGAATTAAATTTAACTTTGGTTACATTTGGTATTTAAGTTTTATTTTATTCTTTGAGTTTAAACGTGGATAATATGATGAAATATAGGAAAATCTGTTGATCAATTTTTGTGTTGTTGATTTTTAATTTGTTTAACTTTGAGTTATGAATAAGAAATGTAAGGAAAAAAAGAGAAAAGCAATGAGTGGAAAAACATTTTTATGTGAACTGAAAAACTTGAGTTGGAAAAGCAATGTTCTTTTTGAATTTTTGTAGACCTTTTGCTAAAAAAGTTGTTAATATGGAGAGAAGTAGTAAGTATTGTTCGATGTACTTTCTTGAAGCTATCCTGAAGGCAAGAAGACAAAAAAAAAAAAAAAAAGAAAGAAAGAAAGAAAAGAGAGAAAGAAAAAATGCTGAAAAGAATGATAATGACTCTAAGGGGGACAATATAGTGTATGATGAGAAATCCATTCACTTGAAGATATCAATTTCCTAAGTCATTGACGAAAGAGTGGAATGTTTCCTTATTATACTAATTGGGTTGTGCAAATTTGAGTTCATGATGCTTAAGTTGGTTAAATAGCTTGATTTGTATGATTTATGTTGTCAATGTTTTTGCTTAAAAAGGAGAATAATTTTCTTGTACTGAATATGAGCTTATTTAACTTAACTTTAATGGCCTTAGACATGAACTTGCAAGGTTTTGAAATGGTTGAGTGGATGACAAGTTTATGTTTAAGTTGAAAGAGGTTATGTTTTATTGTAGATGAACTTGCTATGCAGAAAGTTTGATGAATTATTTTGTCTTGTTCATGGGCTATTTTCTTAGTGCTTAATTCTTATTTTCTTGAGAACAAGCAAAGCTTAAGTGTAGGGGAATGTGATAGGGACTAATTTTGTTTATATTTTCCTAGTTATTTGAGGTTATTTTGTGATACTTTTGGTTTAATAACTACATTTCCCTTCCTATTTGATATTTTGCTTGTGAAAAGTTTTTTTTTATTAATTTTGTATAGAAATTGGAATATTTAGAGCAAAATTGTATATTTTCAGAACTGACCCGACACTTGCCCAAAGTAGTTAAATTGGCCGTGGTTCTATTCTGGAAAAACAGAGGAAAACAGAACAAAACTGGGAGATTCCAAAGCTGTACCGGCACTGATCCAGACAAAATGACCTAGACCTACTTTGTTATGATAGTTCAGAGTTCTTTTTCAAATCAAATTAGGAATTACCTAAGAGGTTTACTTGTTTCCAACTTGTACTTAGTCCAGGACTTTTGGAGAACGATTTTTAGCAACGAAGAGGCTTATTTAACCAAGAACAAGTGAAGATTGATGTACAAATTCAAGGAACAAAAGTAAGAATCACTCATTGAAGAATTCATCACTCAAAAGAGTATTGTTTCAAGGAAGTTCTCAAAGAAGGAAGAAGATGGCTTGTCTATGAGTTTTTTTCTAAGACCTTTGTTTTCTTTTTCTTTGAACAATGATGAGCAATTGGATATTATTTTTGTATTTGTGATAATAAATCCATTTATTATTTTGTTCAATTAATCATTCTTCTTGGTATTTGATTACTTGTTTTTAAAGGTGAATTAATGAGATTGGACCACTCTTCTAAATAAATTGAGAAAGAGGCTATGAGATAGTCTTTGTTGCTCAATTCTTGATTTATTTTCTTAACTAACTCGAGAGAGAGTTAAGTAATCAAAAGTTATTAATTTCACCTAGAGATAGGAGAATTAATGATTTCCTGCAATTATCACCTAGAGATAGGGATAATTATTAAAGATTTGTGTTCTATGCATTTTTTTGTTGTTTTAGTGAGACATAGATGTCAATTAGAATTGACTAAGAGATAGTGAAACTATACCTCGAGAAAGAGTGGATTCTATATTAATCTCATTCATGATGCCGATAGAAGTGATTAATCGTGATAATTGCTAGTGATTTATTATCATATTTTCAAGAACAACTATTTAATTATATGTTTTTCGCTCAAAGAGTTGTTATATATTTTGTCTTTATCTTTATTTTTATTTTTACTTTTTATCAATTTAATTGGTAGGTTAAATATTGAATAAAAAATAATTATGTACTTGTTCCTTAAGGATCAATATTCGTTAATGCCCTATATTATACTTAATAATGAGTATACTTACTCATATGTGTAATTTGGGATTAATATTTTAGTTAAACTTGATTGGGAATGGATACAAAATTACATGATTTTGTTATACCTAAATTTAACGCATCAACTCATCTAAAGAGATTCAATGAATTTATCTTTTCCTTTTTTCTGTAACTTTCTTTTAACAATAGTGTGTTAAATTTCTTATAGTATTTGGATGCATTAAAATCAAGACTTATGATTATATAATGAATTGATTATTTGGATTAATTAAATTCTATCTCTAGTATTTTATTACCTTAGATGTTTGAATTGAATTGATTATGTCGGCTAACTTGATTCAATATTCTTTCTTTCAATTAATTTGAGAGATGATATTGGGGAATTGGACTAGCAATCAATGAGATGGATAGTGTTGCCTAGAGATAGGGATATTACACTTCTTCCAAAATTACCTTTGGCATTTGGGGTTATTGTGTTTAATGCACTTTTAGGTCAAATTGGCAAGATAGAGATGTAAAACCCCACCTAATATTTCCCTTAAAGTGAGGGACGAGTTTGCATTTCATAGTATATTATATGTGCATATAATTACTAAAATAAATTTATATGTGCTTTATATTGCTTATTTGTGTTTTTTTATGAGTGTTTGTGAGAATAAGAAGTTATTTTAAGTTGAGAAGATTGGGAATTTTACCATGAGCTAAGAAGGAATCTTGGTAAAAAAATATTTGAGATAGAAATTAGGTAGCCTTAGGATTAAGAGAGATGAGAATTATTTTAGAAGGAAGAATACAAGAACTAGTATGGCCTAGTGGATAGAGTTAGGTGTTTGACTCTTAGGGACTTGAGTTCAAATCCCAGTGGTAACAATATATTTTGGTCTTTATCCCATTTTAAACTCTTGTCTGGTTATTACATTCCATTCACCATTTGAAAGAACATTCTTATTTCTTCTTCTCCAATAAAGATGGCAGTGGCAACACCTCTGGATGCTCCTAGAACTGAGCAAAATTTTCTCAATTTAAAATCTTTTGAATTCAAGTACCAAAAGCTCAACAAATCCTTGTAATCTCTTCACCTAATTTACTCCATCCAACTAGAATTTTCAGCTTACTAAGATTATTATTTCATTAGAGCTTTGAATTCACTACGTTAGCACACAACTGGGATCTTCTCTTCTTGTTACTTATCTTCTTCTCCTTTTCGGTTCCCTTAGCTTATCGGCTGGAAGAACAACCCATGTTCCTCCATTGATATTCCTTCAATTTCTCATAAACATCAGTCACAACTTCTCAATTCAATAGCTTTAAGTTTGAACTTGGAAAAGGCTAAAATTTCTCCTATTTATTCTCCACCATTTCTAGCTTTGAGCCTCTCAAATTCTCCCTACTTTATCTACCGAAACCTCTTTTGTTTCTCTTGAAACCATACCTGGAGAAAGCAAGCTATGGACTAGCTATTTGAAGCTTAGGACCAACTACTACCTCTCAAAGCCAAGGACTACCATATGTAGCTAAGGATTGGCTATACCATTCTTCTTTGAGCCTTGGAGCAGCCAAGGATTGGCTATTATACAAGCAAAGCCAAGGGCCCGCTATTCCTTACCAAATCAAAGCCATAGACTAGCTAGAGCAAGCCTTTGGCTAGCTGTGCACTGAAGACCCTTCTTTCTTCTTTCTAACTCCATTTCAGCAGAGAAAACACCATTGGAACACCACAAAAATTAAGTCTTTTGGTGGAGACCTCCATCGGGGGATAAGTTTTTCCTGGATAAAGTGCTAATATTAGTCAGTCTTGCTGGTCCGAGCTAGTAACTCACTCCAAGGGGGCTGTTTCTCCAGAATTAGATAACTGGTAAATTAGGGTGTAACGATGGAGGAGTATGTCACCCAGTGAGCTGATTACCCACTAATATTATGATGCAGAGTTTCAGAATACACGGTAATGATGTAGGGTTTCATGGCCTTGACTATAACACAGGATTTCATAATCATCTTTATTTTAGAGTAAAAACAAGTTGTGATTTGTTCAAAGCTATATACATGAAACATTCCTCAAATTATCTTGACCACACATAGGACTTATTGGAAAGTATTTCTTACCATGCTTGATATTATGTTTTCAGGAAGATCCTACTTTGAAGGTTGAGGTTGCCTAAATCTAAATATTTTATTTCTATTATTGAATGTATTTTCTTTTGAGGATTTTATTTTGTTTAATTTGAAACTTGTATAAGTATTGATTAAGTTGTAACAAGTTTTGAACTTAGACATTTCTCTTAATTCTTCTCTTTACCTAATTATAAAGACCCTTGGTCTTAAAGATTGGGCAACATCCCCGTCCTATTTGGGATACGTAGGTTGTGAGGTGTTACAAGTGGTATTCAAGTCTAGGTTTAGGCAACATACATACTTTTGTATGGATTTATTTTCTTAAGAATTGTGATCTTTTACTTACCTAAGCTATTTATGTATGTAGGATGATTAGAAGGTATATACTTGCAAAATCCCAATATGTGGTAATCCACCCATACCAAATCTGCCTTTCGAGTTTTCCTCATTTTCTGAGTCGGAACCTGAACTGGATATACTAGGACAAGGGATTAGTGATAATGAGATGGAAGACCTAGCAGCTGACCTAGCTGAACTTGAGTAAGGGAAAATAAGGATGAAGTAGAAATAATAGATCCTACCCATAGTCCACTATTCCAGTGGGTTGATTTCACTGTGACAGTGATGACCTAGGGGAAATAAACCATAAATCCCTACCCAAACATCTAGATATACCCCAACTAAGACATTTTGAAGTTGGAGATAGTTTGAGATGACTTAGGAAGGAACATATGACTTTTGGTTTTGTTGATGGTGTGGAAATAGACTTCTCTAGAAACGCTAGGGTTGGTTATATAAAGCTAATTCTAAGGATTCTGATGAGAAGTAGAATTTCATGTTTTAGCATATTTCAAGACTAATTGATTTCTTATTTCTGCAATAAGTTTATAGGGAGGTACTTTATTTGTGTTTAATTATTTCCTTTAAATTCTATCTTTAGAATAAATAAATAAATAAGGCTATCAAGGGATATCCCTCATTTTGTAAAAGTGTCTCTTTCTTTTATGCAAAGGTTATATTAATCTTTCATATATTATCTTTTGAATATTTATTTTATCTCTTAGATATTTGATAGATTCTATGAGTTTAGTGTGAAGTAATAGTCTGCATGAAAACTATTACGAGATTTTGCATGAATATATTGTTGGGATGTATGCCCCCTTAGATTAGGTTTCTGATATAAAAATCGAATGTTTTAATAAAAGAATTTATTTTTAGAAATTATTTATGAATTTACAATTTTATTTGTGCACAATTACGTTTGGAAAAGACCCATTGTGTTTAAGTAAGTGGTTCATGTGAATCGAGGTCTTTCACAGTAAGGTATGGATCATGGGTTACTTAACACATAAATATTTGTTCTTAACCGATTGATAAGAATGGAAATCTTATCATGTCTAGGTTATTATGTTGTGAATTCTAAATGGAGAATGGCTTACCTTTAGCCAGTGAGTAGTCCACTCATTTTATGACATAAGCGTATTTCGAATACGTAGAACATGATCTGTAATAGTGGTTTTTAAAAGTACTATATGGTAGAAACCTAGATTACTACCACTATAGTGTGGACTAGTACTCTATGATTTGAGTATGAGTTGGTAGTCTGACGAAGCTGGAAGCATATACTTTGATATGATATAGTTGAGGTTCTATCGTAGGGCCAATATACTTGCATGTTGGATATGTGTGACTAGTTATACAAACTTGTACAATATAGTTTCTATACTATATCACCTCTTGTGGTTGTCTAAATGATCTAAATGTCCAGGGCCTTGGGAAACATGACTTGGATGTTTGCTTTAGGGTAGCTCCCTTAGAAAGTGGAAACAATCCAAGAGTCGTGGATTATTGGACTAGAGGCCTAATGATGGTAGATGTCATTTAGAGAGGTGTTAGTACACTTCTTCCTCTCTGAATGTACGACGATGTATAGAAGGGTATTTTAGTCATTACACCTGTAGGTCGGAGACTTTATTAACGCAGCACTGTCCTTAGGGTCAATATTTTCTTACGGTGATATTAGAAAATATTTAAAATACAAAATACAGCTATTTATATGGTAAGGGTATTTTGGTCATTTTAGTAGCCAAGGCGGTGTGTCTTTTGGTCCCCAGTATAGATCATGAATCCTAATTAAATATAGGCTAAGGAATTGATCTTAAATTAAATAGAATTTATTTTATTTAAGTAGCCTGATTTAATTATTGGGTTAGAATAAAATAAAGGTCCATGGAGAGAGAATTACTAAAGTTAGTTTAGTGGGTTAATTAATTATTCAAAGCTTTGGCCCAGTTTGAATAATTAAAGATTAACCTGGGATTAAACTAATATAGGCTTATTAATTGGACTACTTTATTTAGACTAGAAAATTAATTATTAATTTGGCCATTAGGTTGGTTCTAATTAGAATAATTAATTAAGCCCAAAAGGTTAAATTAAGAGTCCAATGGCCTAGTCTAGTTTAACCTAGGATTTTATTTAGGTTAAACAGAAGGATTGGAAACAACGTGGTTGCAGAACATACACTCTCTGAGACAACTTATTCTTTGTGAAAAGCCAGATGTCTCTCTCTCCAGAAAAAGGTTCCTTAGTCTGTAGTTGTTCACTAAACGGATTTAGACAGGCTATGTACTAGAAGATCGAGGGATTGGCGTTCACTTACATACAAAGACGAAGTAGGAGACTTGCAGGAATCGCACCAGAGGCTACTGCCAGCACACCTATCCTGGTTGCGTACGTTCTGGTCCAGCCAACTCTTAAAACACGAAAAAGAGGTAAAAAAATTTTTAACCTCAGAGTCCCGCCAGAGCACAACTAGCGCCGGCTAGGGCTGCCGGAGCCGTCGCTAGCTTTGATCGAGATTCCCCTGCTCTTGATTTTTTTTCAGTTTTTGATCTTCAATTTCACTACGTGCCCTGTGTTTTCGATTTTCTATGCCTTCATATATTACAATTTAAAATACTCTATTGCATACTCATTACATTGGTGCATTGTTAGTAGAATGGACCCAAAGCGTTGAGTTGCCATAATCAGTAGAAGAGTCCTTGAGCCAAAATCAGTGGTTCTTGAATGTGAGGCCACCCAACTATCAACACCAAATGAGGGAGGCAGCTATGAACCTAAGCAAGAGATGGAATCAGAAGTAGCTACGTAGGAGACTTTGGGTCAGGCTTTCAACAAATGACCAAAATCTTATAGACATTGTCAGAATGTAGGACCTTAAGAGGAGAAGATAAAACGTTGGAGAGGTTTTTAAATATCCAACCTCCCACCTTTCTGGAAGAGGCTAAACAAGACCAACATGTAGAAAATAGACTGAGCTGATGGAGGATATATTCTCTACTCTATAATACTCAGAGAGGAAGATAGTTAAGTTTACTGCCTTCAAGTTGAGAGGACCGACACATGCTTGGTGGCAACGTGTCCAAGAGAAGTAGGAGAGGACTGATCAGGATTGGACCAGGAACAACTTCATCGAAGCCTTTAGAACATAATATATTCCCCAATAGATTGTAGTGAGGAGAGAAGAATTTTAGAACCTTAAGCATAGGAGTATATCCATGGCACAGTATGCTGCCCGTCCTAAACAGCTATCAAAATACTGCAAGAGACTAGTTGACACTAAATAGAATAGAACCAAACATTTTGTCAAGGGATTGAGATAGGAGTTGAGCAGTGATTTGGCTTTCTTCCTACCAACTACATACTCAACAACAGTAGATACAACTATTAGGACAAAGAATGAGGACAAGAATAGAATAACACAAAAAACTTTCTAGCCAAAAAAATAGCCACCAAGATATCCTTAGAGGTAGTAGAATAACAAATGACCCGATAAGTAGCAATAGTAGAACAAGAGGAAATAAACATGCATTGCACCAGCTGGCCCAGCACAGAATTTGCCAATTTATCAATATTGTAGTAACAAAGGACATGTAAAAAATAACTGTTGGTCCAAAAGAGCCACTAGGAGATGCTAAAATTGAGATGATACACATCCCAGGAATACTTATCCCAAGCCACTGAGGATTGGTTAACAAGTTCCGGCTCAACTTACTGGAAACAATAAAGTGAACAATTCAAGAGCCTTTAGAAATAGAGCAAGTAAATGTTTTTGCAATGAATTGGGGGGAAGTAGGATCAAATGCAGCTATGGCCAAAGGTACGCTCACTATCTGAGACTATACTATTAATATTTTAATAGATCATAGATCTATGCATCTATATGTGAATAAAGGTTGTGCATATCGTTTGGGTTAGGTCAGGATAATATTACCCGATAATCTATTGGTAAGTACACCTTTGGAAAAGTTAGTGAAGATAGGAAGTGTAAGATTGTGATGTGAAGGTAGGAACAGAAAATTTAACGGCAAATCTTGTAGTGCTACCATTAATGATTATGACCTAATTCTAGGGATGGATTGGCTATCAAAGCATAATGCTAGAGTCAATTGTAAAAGCAAGGTAGTACAATTTGTCCGAGCTGAATGTGATGTAATAGAATTTAAGAAGAGTGGTGTGAAGGAGCTAAAATACCTAATAGCTTGAGTTAAGGCTCATAAGCTGTTGAGAAGGTTGTCAAGAATATTTGGCTTACCTGAGAAAAAAGCGGAATAGGAATTCCTAGACGTCTTCCTGCAAAACTCACTTCCCTGCCACCTTCTTGGGAAGTCAAGTTTATGATAGACCTAATTCCTGAAGTAGAACCAGTGTTAAGAATACCGTATCAAATAGCCCCTATAGAATTAAAGGAATTAAAGGAGCAATTTGAGGAACTAGTAAAGTAGAGATATATAAGTCCCAGTACCTCGCTCGCCCTGGAGAGGCCCTATGCTGTACGTGAAAAAGAAAGATGGGACATTGAGATTGTCTATCGACTACGGAGGATTGAATAATATGACAACTAAAATAAATATCCCCTACCATTGATTGATGAGCTATTTAACCAACTTCAAGGATCTAGTTGCTATTCAAAGTTGGACCTAAGACAAGGCTATTACCAAGTTTAAATTAAAAAGGAAGATATTCCCAAGATGGCTATTAAAACCGGATATGGTCATTACGAGTTTGTGATAATGCCCTTTGGGTGACCAATGCATTAGCAGTATTCATGGATTTAATACATTGAGTTTTCCAACCACACTTGGACAAATTTATGGCGATTTTTTCAATGACATACTCTTCTATTCCAAGAGTTCGAAAGAACATGTTGAGCATCTAAGATTAGTACTGGAGAAATTGAGGGAACACAAGCTCTACGCCAAGTTTAGCAAATGTGAGTTTTGGGTGGACATAGTATTATTTTTCGGCCATGTTGTGACAAAGGATAGTATTAAGGTGGACCCAACTAAGGTGGAAGCAGTATCGAATTGGAAATAACCTGAGAACATAACTGAGATTAGAAACTTTTTGGGATTGGTCGATTATTATCATCAATTTTTCAGGGGCTTCTTAACACTATTATTACTAATGATGCTTTTATTAAGGAAAGATGTTCCTTTTGTCTGGAACGAGAAGTGCAAGAAAAGTTTCCAGGAACTCAAGCAGAGATTGATGACGGCTCCAGTGTTAAGTTTGCTAGAAAAGAATAAGCCTTACGCTTAATCTACAAACATATTAAATAAAGAATTAGGAGCAGTACTAATGTAAAATAGGAAGGTTATAGCTTATGCGTCATGAAAATTGAAGCCACATGAAGTTAACTGCCCAACTCATGATCTAGAGTTGGCTGCTATTATTTTTGCCCTAAAGAAAGTTAAAGTATATTTTCACTCAGAAAGATCTAAATTTGAGGCAATAAAGATGGATGGAGTTCTTAGAAGAATACCGGTGCCTTATGAATTATCACTCTAGAAAAGCTAATGTAGTTGCTGATGTTCTGAGTTGAAAAGTAAAGATGGCAAGATTGAAAGTGTAAGAAGTTCAAGCAGTACATGAAGTAATAGTTCTGAAGGTAGAAGTGCAAGAGGGAAGAACTTATATAAACAACTTGAGATTGATCCCAGATTTAAAATAAGATATTATCAAAACCTAACAGGACAACACAGAGTTTCAAGCTTGTAGGATAAGAAGTTTAAACGAGAAAGCAGTGATTTTCAAATAAATGAGTCCGGAGTGCTGTATTTTCGAGACCGAATATATGTGCTTAATGATCAAGAGTTGAAGAAAAAGATTTTGGAAAAGGCACACAAGAGTAAGTATACCGTTCATCCGAGAGAGGTGAAGATGTACCGGGATTTGAAAAAAGTTTTTGGTGGTTTGAAATGAAAAGGAATGTTATACAGTATGTTTCAATATGTTTAACATGTCAGAAGGTCAAGACAAAGCACAAAAAGATAGCAAGATTACTTCAGCCATTACCAATACTAGAATACTAGATTACCTATGTCAAAGACACAAAAGGATGCCTTATGCGTAGTAGTGGACAAGTTAATGAAGATAGCACACTTTATTCCAGTGAATGTAAGGGACTTTATGGAAAAGATAGCATTAACTTATGTATGGGAGATAGTGAGATTACACGGAGTACCCTTGAGTATCGTCTTTGATCGGGATCCAGGGTTCATCTTGATTTTGAACTAAGTTCTAGGAATCTATAGGATCCAACTTAAAGTTTAGTACATAATATTCCCTGACATTGATGGTCAATCAGACAGAGTTATTTAAATAATGAAAGACATATTGAGGGCATGTATATTAGACTTTGGTGATAAGCGGATTGATAGCGTGTTTTATGTTGAGTTGGCCTACAATAACAATTATCAATCTTCTATTCGCATGGCTCCGTATGAGGTATTGTATGAGCGAAAATGTCAAGTACTATTATATTGGAAATGGATAGAAGACGAACATATTAATAAGTCTGATGAGGTATGTATCCAAAAAATGGTGGATAAGGTGAAGATGATAAGAGAAAGACTAAAGGGGGTTCAAAGTTAACAGAAAAGCTATACGGATAATAAAAGGAAGGAATTGGAGTTTCAGGTAGGAGATCATATATTTTTCAAGTTGACTCCTAGTAGAGGAATGTTGAAGCATTTGAAGAGAGGCAAGTTAAGCCCAAGGTGTTTAGGACCATTTCCAATTATTGAGAAGATAGGACCCATCGCCTATAGGTTAGATTTGCCAGATGGTTTAACTGGGATACATGATGTGTTTCACGTGTCTTATATGAATAAGTATAATCTTGACCCGGAGCATGTGCTGAATGATAAGCTATTGATATTGCAACCCGACTTGAGCTATGAAGCGAAGCCTATCAAGATTTCAGATCGAAATATCAAGACTCTTTGGAATAAGCAAATATTGATAGTGAAGTTCTTGTAGGAACATCACGGTACGTAGGATGCTACATGGGAAATAGAAGATTGGAAAAGACAAAAATATCCTAGTTTAATGTAAAGATATGACGTTGCGATATTCAGGACGAAATTCTTCTAATGAGGGGAGAATATAAAACCCCACATAAAACTACCCTTAGAGTAGGGAAAGAGTTTGCATTTCATAACATATCATATGTGCATATAATTGCTAAAATGAATTTATATGTGCTTCATATGTATTCGTGTTTTTTTTATGAGTATTGGTAAGATTAAAATTTTCTTTTGAGTAGAGAAGCTTGGGAATTTTACCTTGAGCTAAGAAGGAATTTTGGTACTTTGGGATTAAAGGAGAAGAGAGATATTTTAAGAGGAAGAACATAAGAATTAGTATGGTTTAGAAGTTAGAGCTAGGTGTTTGACTCCTAAGGAATTGAGTTCAAATCCCAATGGCAATAATATATTTGATTTTTATCCCATTTTAAACTCTTATCCAATTATTACATTCTAATCACTATTTGAAAGTTTTCTTGCAAAACTTAAACTTAGGAGAGATGGTTTAGAGGATTGAATAGATTTTCCCTTCACCCCTCTTCTTTTTTGGCACGGAGCAATTGAGCTTTGGGCACTCAAGAACATTCTCATTTCTCATTCTCTAGTAAAGTTGGCCATGGCAGCACCTCTGGATGCTCCTAGAACTAAGCAGAATTTTCTGAATGCAAAATATTTTTAATTCAAGTACCAAAAGCTCCAAAAATCCCTGAAATCTCTTCACCTAATTTACCCCATCCAACTAGAATTTTCAGTTCACCGAGATTATCATTTTATCAAAGCTTTGAATTCACTAAGTTAGCACACAACTGGGATTTCCTCTTTTTTTTCCCTTGCGGTTCCCTTTGCTTATAGGCTGGCCGAACACCTTATCTTCTTTCATTGGCATACTTTTAATTTCTCCTAAACATTAGCCACAACTTCTCAATTCAAATAGCTTCAAGTTTGAAATTGGAAAAGACTAAAATGTCACCTATTTACTCTCCAACATTTCTGGCTTTGAGCATCTTAGATTCTCCAAGTTTCATCCATTGAAACCTTTCTTGTTTCTTTTGAAACCATACCAGGAAAGAGCAAGCCATGGACTGGCTATTTGAAGCCAAGGACTAGCTACTCTCTCTTCAAGCCAAAGACCACCTTACATAGCCAAGGACTAGCTATACCAATCTTCTTTAAGCTTTGGATCTCCTTGTAGTAGCCAAGGTCTGGCTATTATACAAGCAAAGCCATGGCCGACTCCATGTAGCTAAAAGTTGGCTACTTCTTACCAAATTAAAACTATGGACTAGCTAGGGCAAACCTTTAGCCGGCTATACACTAAAGACCCTTTTTTCTTCTTTCTAACTCTATTTCAGCTGAGAAAAATACTATTGGAGCACCTAAAAAATCTCCCAATCTTTAGCTACTTTTACTTCATTCAAAATGTTTTAAATTCAAAAGAAATATCCTCCCATAATCTCTCAACTTCCTCGTTCATCCTTCAAAGAGAAACCAGAACTCCATCTCACCTTACTTTACTACAAGACCGAGCCCTCAATTCCATTCTATCTTTTGTCCTTTATATTCCTTCTGCATTTCTTCTTCTATGCCCTTCAGACCATTAAGTTCATACCATCACTACTACTATTCAACACTCCTTCAACCTTCAACTTCTCTTTGAATTACAAAATTCAAAAGAAGTAGAGAAAGCTCCTAGATATTCTCCAAACCTTATTCACATTGAAATACTAGACACACAAACACTCTCACAAGCTCTCGATTCTTCTCATTCCCAAACTCTCAAACACTACAGTTCTTCTAAAACACTTCAAAACACTCCCAAATCACTCATGCAATCAAGAACATTCACCATTTTCTTCCCCTCTAAATTTTAACATCAAGTCAGGCAGGAATCTTTCTTCTCCAAAACTAAATTTAGGGTTGCTCCTCCATGGTTAGAAAATCGTAGAAGGTATGTTACTTTCATTTTCTCTCTTTCTTTCTCTCTTCTTGTCTCTCTCTTATTAGATTAAAATTAATAGTCTATTGTTCTTCTGATTTCCTCCTCTACCTCCGCATACATAGATGGACTTTCTTCCAAAGGAATTAAAGATAAACACCTGAGGCACTCAAGAACCCAAGAACGTCACCCCCCCACTACTAAATGATCTTCAATAAGTAATCATTGTCCTTGAAATCTTAAATCTTTTATGAACTCAAGTACATAGGGTTTATAGTAGATAGTGTGTTGGGATGGAGTATGAGAAGCGAATCTATGTGATAGTTGTTGTGTTAATGTTGGAGAATGGGATTTATGGTGGGAGTAATATATGGTACTTGTGGATCATTAAGTTATAATGTCATTATATGCTAATGAGATAGGTAGATGAGTCTACAACATAATTATATGGCTTGGTGGCCAGCCTGATTTTGATTTGTTTATGAGTAGAGTTAGATCATGATAGTTATTTAGACAACTGGATAATTATAGATATTTCAATAATGTCATTATTATAATTTTGTTTTAATAAAATATTGGTTTGTGTTATTTTTGTAATGCATATATTATTCATTTATCATTCATGCATTTATTCAAATAATAATTTACTTAATATTATTATTTTTATCAAATTAATATTCATTATATATTATTATTTAATCCTTTGTTTATATATTACTCCTTTCATTTCAAAATACTTGTTCATGAAACCTTTTGCATACAGATTAAGGGTATTGAAAACAATATAATAATTTAGATAAAGCTCCTATTCTACCTGTATTAAAAACACTACAGCTATTGGTTAGTGAAAATTCCCAAGAAGCAAGAAGAGAGAAAAGTTTTGGAAAGTTATGTAGTTGACTTAGAATAAATAGGGGTACAATAGGAAAAAATTAATTATTAGTTCTAGAAATATGTACATAAACAAGTATTTTCAAACAAAATAAAAAAGTTTCATGAACAAGTATTTTGAAATGGAGGGAGTACTTGATATTATAATATACCATTGATTCTTATTTATTTAATATTAATTAAACACTAATTATCTAAAAGTTATTTACTATATATTAATATTTAATCCATAGAATGTTAGTATCTATAGTTAAAATCACCAATATTATTATTTACTATAGTACAACTACTAGCTATTATTTATATCAATTATTAATTATTAGTTGTTATATTTAAAGATTATTAATTGTAGTTTGCTATTATTTAATATTGTAATTTATCAACATTCTTATTACTACTATTTTTATTTAATCATTTTTATTATGTTTAAATACCAAATAATATAATTTGATACTGTTTAATAATTTATTATTTACTTTTAGTATTTATCAATTATTTATTATTTACTAAAAAATTATTATATATTAATTAATGTTTATTGTTTGTAGAGTGTTGTTTGTTAAACATAAGTACCCAAACTATCATTTAATATTATAACCATAAGCTAATATCTATATTAATAAGTATTAAATAACATTTTCTTGAAAGTATTATTACCAATAATAGTTATTAGTATTATTTCTAATATCAGTATTGAATTCTTGGGGTGGTGGAATACATGTTTTGAACACTTAAAGTATTGGGATATGATTTTATATCAAACATGTTATTTTTGGAATGATGATGTTAGTTGGCCCGGACTGTTTGATGACTTCTTGATAATAGTTGAACTGTTTTGGTGATGTCAGATAAGTATAAGAAGGAGTAGAAACTTTATATGTCTATGTCCTTTTGTTGTAATGGATGTTGGGTAAATAGTAGCATGTTCTTTGTATTTTCTCTACACGGGACTAGATTCCATTGATCAAGACACCAAGAGAATTTTATCTGTGAGATAAGAAGAACCAAGCAAGTCCTTGCATAAAATCATTTGTTGAGTAAATGATCTATTGCAAGTTAAGAGTCATTTTCGTTATGACAAAGATGACTTATACTTGAGATGCAAACATGGTTATTTTCTTTTTCGTCTTTTCTTACACAATATTTTTCTTTTTCCTTCCTAAGATAAGAATTTTGTTCAAATAGAAACTTTCAGCTAAACTGTTGATTTTATTAAATAAAAGATTCAAAATTAAAACACTTACCATGATTGCAATTTCAAAACAACAAGGTATTTTGGTGAATTTTCCTTATGTGAACAACAAACGTTGAGTACTCAATAAGAATATGCTAATTAGTACTAACTTTAGAAGGTTAAGGTAGGCCTTTCGGTGGAGGCCTCCATCGAGAGATATGCTCTTTCTAGATAAGGTGCTAGTATTAGTTAGTTAGGCTAATTCGAGTTAGCAACTTAATCTAAGTGGATTTTTCCCCCTGGAATTGGACTATCGATAATTTAGAGTGTAGGAATGGAAGAGTATCTCACATAGTGGGTCGATCACCTACTTGTATTGTGAATTTGTAAAGTATGGTTTCACAATACATGATCATGATATAGGGTTTCATGACCTTTATTATGATGCAGGGTTTCATGACCTTGACCATAATGCAGGGTTTTATAGTCACATTTATTTTAGAATGGTTTATTTCTTTCTAACTGTACGCATTTATTTGGGAAATAGATGTAAACCACCATTCTATGTTTAAAAATATATTGTTATGACTTGCAAATTTTTCTTGTGATTTGTTTAAAGTTGTATACGTGAAACATCCCTCAAATTATCTTGAATACAAATAGGAATTATTCGGAAGTATTTCTTACTATACTTTATACCATGTTTTCAGGAAGATCCTGCTTTGAAGATTAAGGTTGCCTAAAGTCTGAAGGTTTTATTTCTGTTATTGAATAAATTTTCTTTTGAGGATTTTATTTCTTTATAGTTGAGATTTGTATAAGTATTGATTTAGTTGTAATAAGTTTTGAACTTAGATGCTTCTCTTAATTCTTTTTTACCTAATTATAAAGATCCATAGTCCTAAGAAAGGGGTGACGTCTCTGCCCAATTTTTTGGTATGTAGAATGTGGGGGTGTTATAAGAGATATTTATTGAATTTTACTGGAGGGTAAGAATTCTATAACTTGAGAAAAAGTGAAAATCATCTTTATAACCCATCACTGGTACTAGAGTAGGAATTTAATTATTTAGAGTCTTTAGCTATTTGGTGATTAGGGCGGGGTTTGAACTCTCGATCTGGCATTTAGAAGCCACCATATTTTACCAGGTGAGTTACTCTTGTGAGTCAATTATCCAGAGTCTTTATTTTTTATTTTTCTATTTTTAGGGGATTTCATCTGAATACACCTTTATCCATTGAATTCTCCTTACTCCTTATATACTTGGTTCCATACTATATTTGTTAGATAATTTGCTTCTTTTGCAATCTTAATTTTTAATACTTTATCACTGTTTGAATTATTAGGCTAAACAATAAAATTAGAGTTATTACTAGTAGTTACTCTTTGAGGATCAATACCTATTAACACCTAGTGCTACATTCACGATGTATGCACTTGTCCTATTTTGTTTGGTGTATAATTTGTGGTGATTTGACATTTTATTTGTGAAACTTAGTTATTTTTAAGCTAGTTTAGAATATATTTGAACTAAGCACACATCAATCGATTGATGAAATTGGGCATTTCATGGTTTCTAGGTGGGAAATATTTTATTTTTAATCAGTGAGTAGTCCTTCAGACTAATAATGTAAGTGTATTTGAAATATGTACAATTAGATTGCGTAGTAATAGTCTTCATAAAAGTATTATAATAAATAAAAATTGGACTATTACTACTACAACGTAGATAAATTCTCTTTATTTTGAATATAAATTGGTGGTATGATGAAATTGAATGTATGTACTTTAATATATGATATGAGATATTTCTACCTTGAGATCAATAGCTTTATATATTGTGCATATATATTTAGTTAACTAAGACAGACTTGTATAGTAGAGCTTTTATGCCTTTCATTATGAAAGGAGTGATTACTGCCTTTTGATAATCCATGGTAATTTTGTGAAAATTCAGGACTCTGGGAAATAACTAAGAGTATATCACTCTAAAGGTAGATGTAATACCCTATGATTTCACCTTAGGAAAATTAAAAATAATTAATCTTATCTTATGAATTTATTAAATTATTTGTGCGCTTGTATTTTTTAAACCTTACACAAATATCAAGGGTTCTTGTAGGATTACTTGTTTATGTGTGAAAATTAACCTATTATAATTTAATGAATATATATATATATATATATATATATCTGTGTGTGTGTGCGCGCGCTAGTGAGAGTGCCAAAATGTACTGATATTTTCTTAGCTATTTGAGGTGATTTTGAGGTATTTTTTATATAATAACTAGTCAATTACTTTACATTTTTATTAAATTTAGATAATTGATTATAGAGAGATTTTCTTTGATTTTTTTTTTTGGTGCAAAAATTGCAAAATTTAGAACTTAATTGTGGCATTCCAGTGTTGAACCAGTATCAGCCCAAGATGAATGATCTGGCTCTAGCTTAATTCTAGAAAAATAGGGCAAAATAGGGGAAAAATAGAGGAGATGGGCACGGGTAGAGCTGAACTGGCATCGGCTCTGAAGAGGTGGGCTGGCGTCGATTCTGAGGAACAGGCAAAAGCTGGACACATGTCGGTTTGCAGTCCGAATTTGAGTAGAATTGGAAACTTTCTAAGTCTTTTGGTATTTAACTTGTACATGGTCTAGAACTTCTAGGGAATGTTTTTGGCAACCTATAAAACTATAAAAATAAGGAAAAATACAAGCAAAACATGATGAATTTAGGGATTAAATTCAAGAATCAAGCTTTAGAAGTGGAATTCATCAAAAGAGCATTGTTTCAAGAAGAGACTTCATAGGAAGAGAAAGAGAACTTGTCTATGAGTTCTTTCTTTACCTATTGTTTTCTTTTTCTTGAGCAATGTTGATATCAATGTTTTAATTGTTTTTAGATAGTGTTTTGAATTTATGACATTGTATTGATTTTTGATGATTTGATCGATTTATTTACTTGTTTATGGTATTTGGTTACTTGGTATTGATTTGATGAATTGATTGATTACTTCTATTTGATTAATTCTAAATCTATTTCTCAACTAACTCGAGAGAGAGATAACCAAAGAAGTGAATTAATGAATTTCATACTTTTATCAGCGAGAAATTAAATATAAATAGATATAGTCTCGAGTTAGTTGAATTGTGATGAATCACCAAAAGATGCATTAATTCCTATTTGATTAGTTGGTTTATTGATTCATGTTTCTATTAATTTACTGGTTCATGTTTCTATTTGATTAATTCCAAATCTATTTCTCAACTAACTCCAATAACCAAATAGAAACTAGAGAGGGCAAATAATTGGAGTAACTAGAGAGGATTGTTGGTTTCACCTACAAATAGAGAAATTAATGAATTTCATGCTCTTATCACCTAGAGATAGGGATATTTATAAATGAATTGTGATTCATGCATCTTTTGGTTGTTTAGGTGAGATAGGGATATCTATTAACTTAACTAAAATATAGTGAAACAATAACTAGAGAGGGAGAGTGGATTTTACATTATTCCTTCACGATGCTATAATGGTAATTGATTATGATAATTGTTAGACTGATTATTGTTATAATTTTTAGAATTTCATTCTAATTACATGTCATTCTATCCTTGATTATGTAAATATTGTACTTAGATTTCATTAAATCAATTTAGTTGATAGGTCAAAGAAGGGATGAAGAGTAATTAGTGGTAGTTGTTCCTTGACGATCGATACTCATTAATTTTCTATACTATACTTTACAATGGATATACTTATTCATATGTGTAATTTGGGGTTGACGTTTAATTAAATTTGAATAGGAATTGATTTAAAAATAAATGATTTTATTTACTTAAATTTGAGCATCAGCTAATATGTGTCATTACAATAATTTTTTTAAAAAAGAAAATGATTCTCTAAGTATTAAATTATTTCCTAAGCTACTTGTAATTTCGACCAATTAAAAAGTCTGGGTCAATCCAAGTCTAAAATTATTTTGGCCACTTGACAAATGATTTTGACTAAGACTAGTTGACTTATTTCAATTGAAATTGACCAAGACTTGGACTATTTTATTTTGACCATCAACTAGAGCAATCTTAACCTAGGGCATTTGCAAATAAATACATCTCAAACCATTGATTTAGAGAACCCTAGAACAAAACCATTTTATTTCCTATTTCCCCTCTCGCAATTGACTGCTATCTTCTCACTCTAACTTTCATTCTCTCCCTTCTCTCTAGATAAGACACTCTCCCCTTCCCTTCTAGGCTGACTGACAACCTTGGTTGCAAGGAGAGAACCCTTCTCTGCTTGTAAACCCTTTGGCCGAAACACAACCTCCCATTTCCTCTTGAATTTGCCCTTCTTAATCATGAAAAAAAAAATCCTTCAAGCAGTGTTTAGTGGCCTGCATTTGCTATTTGGGAGAGAAAAAAAGCTTCAAGGTGAGTCTTCAAGAAATTCCATCCCCATTTCTTTTCTTCTTAATGGCCAAACCAAAACATGTTATCAAGTTTTGCAACCCTAACGTTTAATGCCATTCTTGTATAATATATTGATGAATGAATGGTATATCTAGTTTAGGACCATGAGAAATTAAGTGAAGTTGGCACTTTATATGTGAAGAATACATTTTTTCTTTTTTTTCTTCTTTCTATTAGCATGCTGGCCAAAATATGTAGGTTCTGTTCAACTTGGTGAGGTTTGATTTTCTAGACATTTTCGTGTGATTTAGTGTTGTAAGAATGTTACATCTATGTTAGAAGTAGGTTTTATAATCTAAAAAAATGAGGTTCTTTGTGTTGAGCAGGCCATTCTTTATTCTATATATATGTGCTAGCCGAAACTTTCAGGTTTTGTCCATGTTGGTAGAGTTTGCATTTCTTGAGACTTTCTTTTATGTGATTTAGTAACGTAGGAGTGTTATATTTATGCTAGAAACATGTTTTGTGATGTGAAAATGAGGCCTTTAGTGCTAAGAAAATCATTCCCCATTACACACACACACACACACACACACACACACACACACACACACACATATGTAGTGTTGATGAGGAGCCTAAATTGCTATGACAAAAATAAGGGTTGTTGGCTTGGTGTATGATTAATCAAAATGGGTGTGGTATTGGAGCTTCAAACTTGTAAAGAGCATAGTCCTTGAGAGTTGAGGAATGTGTTAGGACTCTTACAGTATAAATTTTGCAAGAAACAAATGAAGAACCCCCCCCCCCCTTCCCCCCTCTTAATGACCTTTGCACAAAAATTGCATAAGCTATGAGAAATACTGTATAGAAGAATCAAATTTAAATCCCTCAAAAATACTATTTTCTGATTGAATTTTCTCGTGATTTTCACATCGTAGAAATTTCAAGGTTTTAGGAAAATTTTAGAAGAAGAGTCATCGAAAACACTTTTGTAAATTGTGAGTTATGAATTTTTGAAGTTTTCTACTCAAAACAATGTACAGTAGCGATGCATTGTGTTATAAAAAATTGTTTGAGACCTTTTTTTGGAAGAATGTTGAGGAAATAATAATTATATGATAGTTTACCAAACATACTAAGGTACTAAACTAGAAGTTTTCATGGAAAAATAAAATGATTTGCCTAAAGAATTAAATTAATCCGTATGACCCGCGTTTTACATGGAAAACAGAATTTTGAGTTTGAAGAAGAAAATTGAATTTGCATAAGGGGCTAACTATAATTGTATTGATAATTGACTCAAATAAATTTTACAAGATGCCTAGAATTATTAGTAGTATATGTGTTAGGGCCTTGGTGATTATAAGGAACCATATAGCTTTGGGTTAATGAAACTATAAAATTTTGCAAATACAACTTTGGAAAGGAATTTCAATTTTGCAAGATTATTTGTTTCCATGATGAACTTGGTGAAATAAGTTGGTGAGTGAGTTGCTTGATTTAATTAGGGTTTGCATGACTAATTAGGGTTTACATGATTAATTAAGTTTGTATGTAATTGGGATGTGTGCGCTAATCAAAACTTACATGACAATTAAGGTTTAGAATGATGATTGGAATTACTTAAGGCTTAACTGAACCCACAAACACCCTAAGGTTTTGATTAAACCCTTTATGGGACTTGTAAATAAGGAATTAATTCGTGCGTAATATTTATGGTAGATTTGGAGGAAGTTAAAGGAGGAGAAGGAAGAACTTAAAGTAATTTGAAGACAAATTTGCTAAGCTTAGAGCAAGGTAAGTCCTTGCATCTCAAACATATTTTTGAAATGCACTTTATAAAGTTAAAAATCTATGTAAAATATCATGTTTAAATTATGCAAAATTTGCATTCAAGTGTATATGTACTATGTACTAAATTTCACGAAATGTTTATGTTTATAACATGTAGATTATGATTTAAATTATGAGTATGTCATTTTGACAAAACACTTATGCATGAAAATTAAAGCTTACCATAAATAATAGTTCTATTATGATTTATTCATGTATAAGCATTTATATGAAGCTTTTCGTGAGTATTATGATTATGAAAAGGAGCCATACATCAAGTATATATGACCCATGGAAATACACTCATGCTTTTCGTGCATGATAATATTGCGAAAATCATGGCATTAGTTTTAGAAGTTGTGGCTCCTAATATTATAACTTTGGTGAATTATGAGAGATAAATTAATACTTCGTGAATAAATTTTGGAGCATCCAGGCATATAAAACATCTAACCAACATTGCTACACAATACTCCCAACAAAGCAGTTAAAAGTCAATTCATGTAGCTAATTAATTCAACAATTCAACCAATCTCTAATCACTCAAATTATCCAAGTATTACAATCACAGCAAGATAGTTGCTACAAATTCTACTAAACTTAAACACCACCAAACTGCAAACAGCAATCAATAGCTTAAATGTTCTCAATGTATCAAATTAAGTTCATACACTACTTAAACTAACTCACTAGACCAGAAAATTTAGAGGCCAGAGTCACCAAAAAGAAGAATTGTAGAGATAAACTACTAGATAAGTTTTCTCACAGTGCAATCAACACAGCTACCTTTAGCTTCACTCAAGCTGATTGTTCATCAATGGCTTTGAAAACTTACAAGTTTTGGTTTACCCAAGACTTCTATGGTATGGAATTAAGAAAAAGAATAGAAATCAATAGATAAAATAGGGTTGAAATCGGTTGATTGAGGAAAACGAGATACAACACAATAGATTTAAATCGATGAGAAGGAAGGATTTTCACGGGAGATTTGAATTTACAGAGAATTTGAGCAGTGGGTTAGCTAAATCAGTGCATGTTGATGAGGAATAGAGGAGCTAGGGTATCGTAGTTGAAAAGTTGTGAAGAAATGGGAAAAATGAAGAAGATGGGAGTTTTATTTATTTTTTTTTCTGAGATTCGACATTGTATGGCACCGTGGAAGTTAATATGCACGTCACCGTGGAAGAAAAGAAGTTTGAAACGTGAAATCAAAACGATGTCATTAATATTATGAACAGATGTATAGTATCATGTAGTCTGACTGCCATGATGCTGTGCACAACTTTATGCACTGTAAAATTTTTAGTAAAATGACAACATTTTTGTTCGAGTAGAATGCACGACAACATAGTGAATGACTTTTATGGTGCCGTGTATTCCCAGAACATTCAATTTTTTTGCAATATTTAAGGTCACGACACTATGAAGGATGAGCTCCAACTCACCGTGTACTTTCATAAAATGCAAAAATACATATTTTTTAAATTAAATATTAAACTTAAAACAACAAAATAACTAAAGTAATGAAAATCAAATAAATCTTATATATATATATATATGTATGTATATATATATATATATAAAATCTAATAACAAGACCCCATGAAAAATGACATAACAAAGAAATGACTCAAAGCATAATAAACTAAATACGGTAAGAATGTCTAATCAAGACTTATCAGCCATAAAACTTACTAAAAGCATAACAAAACATAAAAAATCTAAAACTAAACATTTATTCAAGTTCAAAGCATAGTAGAGAAAGAGATCAAGCCTTTCCACATTCATTACGTGGATTGCCTTCAATGTTTTTAGGTGTAGTTCCTATAGGCTTCTCAGCAAGCATCTTCATAAGTTGCCTAATTTGGCTTTTGAAGTTGTGGATTGGTGATTCTTAGTTCCTCATGGATCCCTTAACACCTTGGAAGCAATTATTAGTGAATATCACCAAACTTAACAACTAAGTATTCTAGTGATGGTCTTGACTGTGCTTGTGGAAGTGATAGAGGTTGTGGTGCACAAAATAGTAGAGGGGCTTAGGGTCTTGGAACAAAATTAGCTTGAACTCCTTGAGGTCTTCCTTGGTTTTAATTGTTCCAAGAAAAGTTTAGATAATTTCTCCAATTTAAATTATAAGTATTACCAAATGAAGTGTTATTTTGTCTTCCATTTCCCATGTAATCCACATGCTTAACTTGATGCTCACTTCCAACTCCCATTCCTTGACATTCATGATTAGAGTGTCCTTCCCCACAAAAGTCACACATCATAACCTATTTGGTAGAATTGATATTCATCTTATCCATTTTTTTTGTAAGTGCTTCCAACTTAACTTCCAAATATACCATTGTATCCACATTATACATTCCTTGACTTTTAGCTTTTGATCTTTGCATTCCCTAAAAATAGTTGTTCAATGCGATATGTTCCATTAAATCAAAAAGTTCATCTAAGATTTTTGAAGAAGCAGGTCCTCCTGATGAAGTATCAACCATTTTCTTAGCAGAGAAACTCATCCTATTATAAAAAGTCAACATTTGCAAACCAATATTAAAACCATGTTGAGGACATTTTCTTATCAGCTCCTTAAACATTTCCCAAGTATCATGAATTATTTTACCATCTAATTGGGAAAATGAAAAAATATCATTCCTTAGCTTGGCTACTCTAGTTGGGAGAAAATATTTAGCAAGAAAATTTTCAGCCAATTGATTCCAAGTAGTAATAGAACTTGAGGTTAAGGATTTTAAACAAGATTTAGCTTAATCTCTTAAAGAAGAGGGAAACAACCTAAACCGAATGACATCCTCGAATACTCCATTAAGCTTAAGTGTGTCACAAATCTCCAAGAAATCTGCTAAATGAGCATTAGGGTCCTCATTTAGTAACCCATTAATTGAACTATCTGTTGAATTATTTAGATAAAATTAGGATTAATCTCAAAGTTTTTTGCATCCACACAAGGTCTCATAATACTCGAATTTGCACCCGAAAAAGTAGGTCTATCATAATCACTAATTGTTCTTCTCGCATTACCATTCCTATTCTTATTACCATTACTATTACCACTTTGATTGACTTCTATTTCCTTATCAAATGCACTCGAAATGTTTAATGTCTTCAAAACTTTCAAAACTCTTTGTTTTTGCTCCTTACGCAACTTTCAAAAAGTCCTCTCAATCTCACTATCAAACTCAGATAATTTTTTATCACAATCTCTTCTATACATATACAAGAAAATGATCCTACCAAATAAAGCAATGTAAAATTCAACAACAAATAATGCAATAATAAAACAAATCAAGTTTAAAAAGACAATAATAGTAAGAATTGAAATAAAAGAATCACAAGAAAAATATGCACAAAAGATTAACAAAACAATTCTAAAATCAACTGTCCTAAAGTAGAAAATCACTCAACTTCCTAAGAAAAATAAAAATCCAAGATGTACAATGTAAAATTTGATTAAATCAATAAAGCTTAAGTGTTTTTGGAATATTGATAACCATTCCTTGACAACGGTGTCAAAAACTTAATGTGTGTGGTTTGTGCTAGTACTATATTTTAGAAAATGGGTCCAATATTAAACCAAGTTTTAAAATAAAATACCAAATTAATTTGCATACACACATATTTGGGTAAATATGCCTATTATGTAGTATAAAGTGTAGTTGGTAAGTATCGAAGACCTTCGAGAATAGGATTAATTACTCTTACTTCCATTTGAATTCTATTGTTTAATCAACCAAAACAAAAAGTCAAGTGATTAATTATTACTATTAAGGACAAGAGAGTACCACATGAATGCATCCCAATTCTCAAAGTAAAGACTAAAAAGTTACATGGAAATGTTCAAATAAAGAAAAGAGATTGGCCATGTAATTAAACAAGAATTCCTCCAAGAATACTCTAATAATGAATATCACTCAATCAATTGATATCAAATCCAAGCATTGGCAAGCTTATCAAAATAAAGTAAAATTCACTTTCTCTCGAGTAATGAATCTTCTACCCTAGGATCCAACTCATAGATATCTCTGTCATACAAATCAAACCCAATGATGTATAAAATTAAGAAAATTTAATTACAAGTTAAAAAGTCCTAGAATCCCTATCTTTAGGTGACCTCACAACCTTATCTATCACTAAGTTTTAAATTCTCCAAATCATTTCTCAAGTTCATTAAATGAAAATAAATATATTAAATTAACATAAAAGGGAACCATCTCATGAATCCTTTTTCAAGCTCAATATAAGAGAATTACCCGATCAATTAAGTCAATCAATCAAACCTAAGTAACAAATTATTTAAAATAGATATCAATTTATCAAATAAACATTTAATACAAGAATAAGTTATAGTACAACCTTTTAATTACAATTCAAATCAATAAATCTAACAACTACAAAATCAAATCACAAAGGGGGGGAAGGAAAAAACTAATGGACAAGGTTTCTCTTTTACTTTGTAATCTTTTTTTGAGGTTGTTTATTCATTCTCAAATCTTATTTGATCTTCTATTATCTTCTATTCTCTTTCTTTTGTTCCAAGGGTTCTCTATGGTGTTTTTCATGGGTGGCTTCCTTCAAATAACCCAGAAAAGCAGTATTTATAAGTTCCTTTCCGAATCCCTAAAAATCTACATAACATGGGGTAATTTGTGATGTTGCACGACAGCATGGAAGTTGGCCTATATGGTGTTGTGCATGCTCTAATCCTCTAATTTTGACTCAAAATGACATCGTGGAATTAACCGTTGCTATGTGTTGGAATGATGCACAATGACATGGACAATTACTAACACGGCGTCGTGAAGCTCTAGATGTTCTACATTTTTTGCATCCTAATGATGCATGGCAATGTGCAAAGTGATAGGCATGGCACTGTCGACTCCCAGAATGTTGACTTTTGAAGTTCAGCGTCTGTATAGCGATGTGTAGAACAAGTGGAACAATGTCGTGTCTCTTCAGTTTAGCTCTTTTTTCAGTCTTTTTCTCCTTGAATCCTTTTCTAATATCAATTTGTTCATCCTACATAAAATAAGGAGAAAATAGGCGGATTAAGTTACAATTAAGAATGCATTTGTTCACAATTTAAGCACAAATGATGTATAAAATATGTGTACGGTGGACACTTATCATATCCCCAGCCCAATTGGGCTACGTAGGTAGTGGAGTGTTACAGTAACTCCCTTGGATAAGCAGTTATATTCTTAGAAGTCATAGATTTTTGGAGGAGAGATCAAGGGATAATAGATTGAGAAATGTGATAGTACCAAAATATCTTATCTCAATAATGGGTGTCACATATGGCATATTTTTGTTATTACACCTATAGGTCGGAGACAACGATATTGCAATATTATCCTTAGGATTCAATATCTTCTTATGGTGTTAATGAAAATATTTAAAATGAGAAAATATATCTATTTATTAGTAGGAGTATTTTGGTCATTTTTGTAGCCTAGGGTAATATATTTTTTTAGTCTTCAAAATAGCTCTAGAAACTATAATGGCTATTTTAGTCATTATACAAATTAATTGGGTATTTAGAAATGAGAAAGAAATTTATTTTATTCTAAAAATTCTAAATAAATGTATTATGTTTGAATAATTAATTAAGTTTAGGTTCATTTACGCATTAGATTAATTAATTCTAGATAGTTCAAGGTAATGCATAGGCTTGAATGAAATAAATAATTAGCCTAATAATTATATTGGGTTATGTATTTATTATTTTTTAGTTTTAAGTAAATTGAAAAAATAAATAAATAAAATATTAAATAATTAGGTGGGTCATGGATTTATTCTTTTTGGACTTTAATTCTTAAAGAATTAAAAGACCCAAGACAAAAATAATAAAGTCTGGTGAGTGGAAAAAGCCCTAGTTCATTATGGCTAGGGTTGGCCGACCTTAGGATTAATAAAATCCTAAGGGCGGCTAGCCAATGATTTTAATGCCTCAGCTTTACCGTTGCCCTTGGCCCTTATGTGCTCTCTCTTAATTTTTCTCTTCCTCAAATGTTACCCTAGACTACTTTCACCAGTAGAATAGTTTGTGAAGTTGAGAGGATACTTAAGAAGACTAAAGGAGTGATCTTTGTGTGCGCTTATGCGTAGGAGCAATAGATTAGCTAGTCTTCCGACTAGTTCCATTTCGGAGATCATGCTTTAGATAAGTCTCGAGTAAACTATTGCTCTAGAAAATCTAATTATGCATACAGTTTCTTCTTCTACAAGAAGAAAAAGTATGCATGCGAACCTAAAATTCTAATTTTAATTGTACTCCACTGCATTTGTGTGATTTTTTATCTTACAAGTGGTATTAGAGCATTTGGTTTTAACACCTAAGAGCATGCTTTATGGTAATAACTAGCGATGGCTCCATAAAAATCAAGTCTTTCTGATTTGTATGATCTCATATGATTAGTTTTTAGATAACATGTAAACCTCGTAAATGGAAGTATAGGATCTTCTAATTATAATTTTACTTTTTTCACAGTTTTTTTTTGTTTTAATTAGAATTTGATATACATCTCGTGTGTGAAGAAATAGTCAATTGTAAAAGATTCTATTTTTTTTTTTTTTTTTGCTAAAACACTTTATTTTCCACACATATTCACATTCTAGATATCAAAAATCAATTGATACCTATGATGGATAGAAGAAAAACTGTATAAGAAAAAAAAAAAAGGCAAAACAAGCAAAATCAGAAGTTACCCAGGGTCGAACTAGCTTAGTGCTATTAAACGGGAGAAAATTGGCCTCAATTCACTTGGCAGAACTGGTGCTAGGTATAGTCTAGCAGCAAATGGGGCACTGACCAAGAAAGAATAAGCTTCAAATGGTACTCTAGAATTAGTACTAGATCTGTTCCAGTAGGGCTATGCGTTTTTTTATATTTTTCTGTAATTTTTTTGAAACCAATCATACAATGTCTTTATTTTTTTTATGCATAAATTTTATTTATTTTGATAATAAATTGCATGAAAAAGGTAGAATTAGAATCACCCTAAGATTAAACAAAATTATTATTAATATGATGTTTAATCCTACTTTATTTGGTTACATAGTTCTTTTTTCCTAAGTAAAAAGCTAGGCTGGATTAAATATGATATGGCTACCCTATTGTAGGAACCCAACTGCAATGGAACGTTCCCCCATAGGCTCACTGAAGCTTAACCCAATTAAATCACCATAGCCTCTACCTATACACAAAATATGTAATCTTTTAAACCCCACCAAAGTCCAGCACTATAGACCAACCACCGCCAACACATAGTATACACAATTAATTGACACATTCAACATTCTCAATGAGATTCGAATCTAGATGCTCAAAATAGAGAGTGGGAAGGATTACCATTCAACTACCATGTTTGTGGTTGGTCACATCGGTTAAAAGAATAGAAAGGGTATGAAAATATTTTTATTTTGACATGCTTTATTCTTTTATTGTGAATAAAGTATTAAAATTTTGTTTTAAAGTAAATATGGTAATTTAGATTTTTTTAAAGGCAGATTATTCAATGTTAAGTCAGAGAGATATTCCAATGATCCCATGGCTCTACCTTATTCAATGTTAAAGCTTGTGGACTTCCTTGTTTCACCCTAGGCATGCCCCCTATATGTAGGATGAATTTTCATAAGAATTTAAATTTAATGGATTGAATCAAATTAAATTTAGAGTAAGTGTTATATTCGATCTACCTACATTAGAGTCTCTAACATTAGATTGCCTATAATTTACTGTGAAATAGTAGGCAACCTACGTTAGAACTAATTTTTAGACCATAAGCTAAACAATTTGGTAGGTGGGCGGTTTTATACTTAAAAATTGTTAATTTTCCTAAGAAATTCTGTCAATTTTTATAAAATCCAAAATTTAACATTTTAATAATAGCTTAAGGGGTTCTCTATTATCAAGATAAATATTATGTTCACTTTAAATGTATATACTATGTGAATGGCTAAACACAAACTTATAAACTATTATTAGTAAATTTACAAAAATATCTAATGGAGGCTCTTTTAGTTCTTTAGCCATTATTCTTAAGAAAAATAGGTCCACTAACCTAAATTATGTGGATTGGAAAAGAAACTCGAATATAGTACTCACTATCAAAGAGTACAACTATATTCTGACTGATACCTATCCCAAAATTGGAAAAAGTTCCACCGAACAAAAGCATGAGGTTGAAAGGGCATGGAAAAAGCTTGATGAGATAGCTAGATACTATATGTTAGCTTCCATGTTCAATGTTTTCCAATCAAAGCAAGAGAATAAAGCCATTGCTTATGATATTGACTGCTTTCTTAGGGAGATGTTTGCTTATTAGAGCCGACTCACAAAACAAGAAGACTTGAGGTAAAAATGAACACTAAATTGTTGAGGAAGCATCAATTAAAGAGCATATGTTTAGGATGATTGATGCTTTCAAAGAAGCCGAGGTTTTTGGTTTAGTTATTGATCCCAAGAGTCAAATAAATATGGTTTTTGAGACTTTCTTAGACTTTTTTACTCAGTTCAAGTTAAATTACTACATGAACAAGATGAGCATCAATTTTCAGAGTTAATGAGGGAGCTATAGATGACAAAAAAGATTATGAAACCCCATTCTATAACTCTAGTATTAAAAAGCCTCATTTTCTGGACTTCAGGTGAAAACTAAGAAGTCCAAAAGGAAGAGAGGCAATGCAAGTTGACAAGTCAACACTAGGCTAAACACGAAGCTCAAAGGAAAGTGTTTCAAGTATAGTAAAAAAGGACATTAGAAGAAAGAGTGTCCAGAATTCTTAGCTATAAATGCTAAAGTTCAGTTCTCTACTTAGAATCTTTATTGATGGTTAGATTTTTGTCTACTTTGATTATAAATTCTACAACTACTAACTATATATGTAACTTCTTACCGGGGTTAAGGTAAGGGAGAGCAAACACTTAAAGTTGGTAATTGAGCTAAAGTATAGATAGATACAGTAGGAATATGATATTGTGTTTTGATTCAAATAGGATTCTTATTTTAAATGTAGTTTTTTATGTTCCAATTTTCAAACATAATTTGATTTGAATTTCTAAATTAATGGATCATGGTTATTTTATTTCTTTCCATTCTGGTGGATGTAGAAACTTTATTTGTCCTGAAAACATGTATAGAACATTATTCTATTTGAATCCTATAAGTTATCAAATTAATAACACAAAAATGGAAATAACTAATTAAAAGAGAAGGACCATAACATATGACTCGTATTTAAAATACCTTAGATTAAGATATATTAATCCTAATCAGATTAAAAGCCTTATCCATAATAGGTCTTTGGGCCCATTGAAATTGATATAGTGACCTCAGTGTGAATCATATCTTAAGAGAAATATGACCAAAAGGATATTCAACTAAAAGACAGAAAAGGGTTATGGAAATACTAAGCGTTGTTCATAGTGATATTTGTGGTCCAATAACTACACCGGCAAGAAGTTGATATAAGTACTTTTCATGTTTACTATTGATTACTCACTTTTGGTTATGTTATCTAATAAGGTATAAGTCTAACTTTTTTGAGAAATTTAAAGAGTATAAGGTTGAAGTAGATTGTTAAACCGGTAAACAAATCAAAATATTGAGATCAGATTATGATGGAAAGTGGTGAGTTTAAGAATTACATAGTACATCATGGCATAGTATCTTAATTATATGTGCCTAAGACACCCCAATAAAAAGGAATAGTTGAGAGAATGAATTGAACTTTGCTTGAGATGGTCAGAAGTATGATGAGTCATTCATTTCTTCCTATATCTTTGTGGAGATATGCTCTAGAAATTATAGCATATATTTTAAACTCAGTACCTTCAAAATTGGTGCTAGGACTCCTTATGAGATATGGACTAGATACAAGTTTAATTTGAATTATCTCAAGATATGGGGATGTCTAATTTAGGTATTAATTAGAAAAAGTAAGTTAAAACTAAGATCAAAATTATGCTACTTCGTTGAATATTCAAAAGGAACTAGATAAGGATATTTCTATCATTTCAAGGAACAAAAAGTGCTTGTAAGCACCTGTGCTAGATACTTAAAGGACTATCAGAAGATGTCTATTAATGGTTCAAGTTAAGTGCAATTAGAAGAGAGTGCGTTTACTTCTTTAGTTGAAAATACCCCAATTGAGAAAACTTAGAATGACACAATTTGACATTCTTATACAGTCGGAGTCTCATTGTAGTATGAGAGTTACTAGAGTCCTAGGAATATGGACAGAAGATTGATCTCGTCTCTAAACATCAGGAACAAGATCTTACTAGATAAGAAAAGGTTATTGTTGACTTTAATATAGACAAATGGATGGAAGCAATGAATGTAAAGATTGAATCCATGTATATTAATTAGGTTTGGGATCTTGTTACTGTACCTGAAAGGATTTAGTCCATAGGGTGTAAGTGGATATACAAGAAAAAATGGAGTAGATAGGAAGTTTGAAGCTTTCAAAGCAAGGCTGGTTGCAAAATGACACACTCAGAAAAAAGAAATTAATTGTGAGAAAACCTTTTCACCAGTAGAATGCTTAAATCTATCAAAGTTTTTCTTGCCATTGCATGTCATTATGACTACGAGATATAATAAATGGATATTAAGATCCATTTTCTTAATGACAATCTTAGTGAAAATATCTATATGACCTAACTAGAGGGATTTATTGCTAGAGGTCAAGAATATGTGATTTGCAAGTTTAAAAAGTCTATTTATGGCTTATGTGACTATCAAAAATATGGAATATATGTTTTAATGAAACTGTAAAATCTTAAGATTTTATACAAATATATATGTACTATGTATATATAGTAAGTTAGATGGAGAGAATGTGTCCTTCTTGGTGTTGTGTGTAGATGATATTCGACTCATTAGAAATAATTTAGGGACATTATCATCTATTAAGGTTTAGTTATTTTTGTCAATTTAGCATGAAAGATATGAGAGAAGACACTTATATTCTTAGAGTTAAGCTTCTCAGTGATGGGAAGTAAAAAATATTAAGCACTACGTATATTAACAAGATGTTGTTAAAATATAACATGGATCAGTATAAGAAAGAACATATACCTTTTAGACATGAATTAGTGCTATCTTCCAAGCCATATCCTAAGGTAAAGGAATAGAAAGATAGGATGAGTAGGATTTTTTATGCTTTGGCAGTGGAAAGTCTCATATATCCTATGGTTTATACAAGGCATGATATCTACTTTACTGTTGTTATGGTTAACAGATACTAGTAAAATCCTAGGGAAGCTCATTAGCAAGTTGTAAAGCAAATACTCAAGTACCTTAAGGGAACAAAGAATTATGTGCTAGTTCACAGGATTGATGATTTAGTTCTAGTTAGATACATAGACTCAAACTTCCAAGTGGATAAAGACGAAAGAAAATCCATTAATAAATATGTGTTCACTTTATTTAGAGGAGCAATTCATGGAAAAGTGTCAAGCAATCATGTATTACAAATTCTATTATGGAGGCTGAATATATGGTAGCTTTGAAAACATTCAATGAGATAGTTTGGCTCTGGAAGTTCTTAACAAAACTTAGAGTTATGCTAAATATGAACAAGCCACCAATAATGTATTGTGATAATTCCATAGTAGGTTACAACGCAAAGAACCTAGTAGCCACAAGAAGGGCAAACCTTAAGAGGAAGCATTACGTGATTCAAGAATTTGTTCCAAAACTAGAGATATTGGTTTATCAGATTTTCTTAGTGAACAATCGCAAACCTATTTACCAAATCTTTTGTAGATAAGATGTTTCATCGATATTTTATTGCCTTATGAGTAGGCACATATGGATTATCTTAGTCTTTATAATGCAAATAGGAGATTGTTGGAAATATGTTAAAAAAGATTAAGAAATTCTGTAGATATATTTATTTTACAATGATAATAGTATTTCTTTTATGAGTTTGTATTCACATTTATATACATAAAGGTCCAAGTATGTTAGTAAATGATAAATTTGTGTTGGGTCGTGCTTCACACTAAGATATAGATTATAGATACTTAACATACAGGAAATGGATTCTTGATCGGTTGATGAAATTGGATATTTCATCAAGTGAAGATCATTACACTATAATTTTCAGGTGAAGAATGATTTATCTTTAACTAGTGAGTAGTCCTCTCATACTAATAGTGTAAATGTATTTGAAATATATAAAACTAGATCGCGTAATAGTAATCTATATAAAAGTACTATAATAAATAAATATTGGACTATTATTGCTACGGTGTAGATGAATTCTTTATGATTTGAGTATGAGTTAGCATTTTGATGTAGTTAGACGTATATGCTTTGATATATGATAGGTGAGATTTCTACCATAAGATAATAGCCTTGTATGTTGGACACATATCTTTAGTTAATCAAGACATACTTGTACATGCCTTTCTTTATGAAAAGAGTGATCATCCCTTTGCGATAGTTTAAGATAATCTGTGAAAAGTATATTGCTATAAATGTGGTTGTCTTGAATAAACAGTTACATTCTTGGAATTCATAGATAATTATACGAGAGATCAAAAGATGTAGATGTCATTGAGAAATGTAATAGTATAAAAATATCATATCTCAATGATGAGTTTACATAGAAGGATATTTTTATCAGTACACCAGTAAATCGAAGACAATATTATTGCAATATTATCTTTGGGAGTCAATATATTCATATAGTAATGAATAGAGATATTTAAAATAAATAGATGCAATTATTTATTAGAAGAATTATTTTGGTCATTTTAGTAGCTAAGGATAATATGTCTTTTAGTTCCCAAAGTAGCTCCAGAAGTCATAAATGGCTATTTTAATCATTGCACAAATTTATTAGGTATTTAGGAATGAGAAAGAAATTTTTGTTATTCTAAAAAGTCTAAATAAATGCATTAGGCTAGAATAATTAACTAAGTTCAAGTTTTTGGTTAGATTAATTAATTATAGAAAGTCCAAGGTAATGCACAAATTTGAATAAAATAAATAATTGGCCTAATAATTATATTGAGATATGTAATTATTATTTTGTGTTTTAATTAACTTATAAAAGGCACAGATAAAAACAATAAATAAGGTGGGTTATGGATTTATTATTTTTGGGTTTTAATTCTTAGAGAATTAAAAGAGTCAAAGCAAAAATAACACTGTTGTGTGGTGTGCGGTGTTGTATAGGAAATACTATCAACAAAATCACACAAATAGTCAAGTTTTAATTAAAATACCACAATTAATCACAGACACACTTTAGGCAAGTATAGCTATCATGTAGTATAGAATCCTAATGGTAAGTATCAAATCTTCAGAAAAGGTGGCAAGTACCCTTACTTTGCTCTAATCTCATTGTTTAACTAACCAACTAAAAAGAATGTAATAATTAAACTTCTACACTAAGCTACTAAAATAGATAGTTTATTAAATCTAGACAAGAAAAGTCACAAGAATCATCAGAGAATAAGAATGAAAAGAAATGTAATATAAAAGAAGAAATCCTCTAAAAAGTAAAGAATATACCATAAAGCCTATCAAATTCCAATTTAAACACCAATATAAGTCTTTAATGTGAATTTCACTATTACTTGAATTATGAAATCTCTATTCTGAAGCTCAATTAGTAGATATCTCTACCTAAACCACGAATCCAAGGAAGTAGTAAGCACAACTTAATTACCAAGTCACCCAGAAGCCCTAATATCCCCTTCTTTAGGCAATATTAAAAATCTAATAATTACTAATTTCTAATCCATTAACTTCTCTCTCTCTCTCTCTCTCTCTCTCTCTCTCTCTCTCTCTCAAGTTAATCAAAGAAAAACAAACACTAAACTAATTAATTCGATATTCAACTTCTAACCTCATCTCTTGAAATCATTAGAAGAGAAAAAATCAATTGAACAAATCAACCATTCCTAAACAATTAATATAATACAATAATGCCCAAGTAATCAAATACTATGAATAGGAATTCAATGAATCAAAATAGAACATCAATCCAAAACATAAAGTTAGGATTTATCCCTCAAATACAACTAAAAGCATAAAGATTAATATTTTCAATAAAGATTACCAAAAAAAAAAAAAAAAAGAGGAATGTCGCTTATAGACAAGCTATTGCCTTTCTTCTTCAAAGAATTCTTTGAAAAACTTCCTTCTTCTTCTCCAATAATCGCCTTGATCCTCCTTCTCTAAGGGTTACTTGAGTTTTGACCACCCATAGAGGTGTTCTTAGGGCTTATAACGATGTATTTGTAGTTCCCCTTTTCAAAAATAAAAAATTTCCCTGCCTAGTGTATTGTTAGGCAAGGCCGCCTAAGTCACTTTGAGTAGCTCTACCTTGTCTCAGAATTTCACTATTTTGCTCTGAATATGCTGAATATAGGTAGGCCTACCTAAAATGACCTACGTAGCACCGCCTATCTCTTCTAGGCATGAAATTTTCAAAATTTTCAAACTCTTTTATCTTTGTTCTTTATCATTTGATCATTCAATAGTTTCTATACAAAAACAAGTTGAAAAAGGTGGGGGTAAGTAGTCATCTAAACCAAATTTCGCAACAAATTAAGTGCAAATGATATAGAAAATATAGAAATGATGAGTACTCACCACTCATTCACACTTAAACTTTTGCTTATCCTCAAACAAATCACAATTATTCATAACAAGCAAAAAACTCCCTAGCAAAGTAAATTATTTGATAGCATTCTATACAAATTAATAAGAATAACTCAGCATATGTGCAAATGAAGTCATCATGGTAGTGATATTATCCTTCCTTTTACTCAGAAATTCATCTCAACACCTATCCAACCATATTAATCCTATGTAGATCCATATATTAGACTAAACACAATCAAGGTCATTGAAGTTGAGTTAAACAAGTTTATACCAATACAATGTGATTTATAATGACTCTTGAGTAAAAAACACGAATAGTGTGATTAACCAATTTGAGTAAGATGACTTCCACACTACTATAATCATAAGTTGTAACTAGGAGATTAGTCCCTCTTTATCCTTAGGTGAGTGTATTTAATGCTCCATCTCACCATATTAGCTAACTCGATTTTGCAAGATAATGCAATTGCTTAATAAAGATATGTGAATAATGATATTGAGCATTTGCATTAACTTCATTATTCTATCTTCTTTTTTGTTTTAACCACAATCCACATTTACTAAAACTCAGAGTAAGGTTTAGCTAGAAGATCATAGAATATAAATTAATCACAATTTCCTACTTATACTTAATCATAACATTCTCATCCATTCTAAAAAAAAATAAAAGCTTCACAACATTTATAAAAGTATAAACAAAGTCAACTAAAATTCAGAACACTTAACCTATTTCATACCTAATAACCTATTTCATACCTAATATACAAGTATACATAAAACCAACTCCATAGAAAAGTGTAAGTAGAATTCTCAAGTAAAAAGAAGGATAATAACTCCATCAATCTAACAAATATTAACATATATGCCAAGAATTCTTGAAAATTATCCAAAAATTCAAAAAAAAAAGAAAAAGAAAAGCATAAAATTTGAGAAAATACCAAAGATAATACTAAAGCTTGAAAAGAATATTGCAAAATCCCCCCCCGCATTTAAGCTAGACAATGTCTTCGTTGGCCAAAAATCAACGCAATAAAACATATATAAAAGGACCAAAAATAATAAAGAGGAAAGGTTAAACGATACTCCCCAAGTGAAGTTATTCTCCCAAAAATGTTAGAACTTTGAAGTAGATGAGAAGAGCTTGTCCAAGGGGAATTTATCAAACCTGCAAAAAGAAATAAAAACATAAAGACTCTAAAAGACAAGAAACAAAACACATCAAAACATAAGAAAGCAAAATAAAACAAAAGAAAAAATATAGCTCCTAAGAAAACATATAATAAAGAAAACTCTTACTTCCCAAACTTAAAACAACATCATTCTCATTGTTGGGGAGTGAAAATACAACAATAACTAGGAAAACCGAACAAAAACATACACCTGCCAATGTTCTTTCCACTCATTATACTTTCTCATCCGCTCACTACACACAAAAAAAAAGAAGAAGAAGAAGTCTTCTATGACAAATCAAATTCCTCGCCAATGCCCTTTCTTTCCTCACTAAAGGTCTTCAGTGAAATTTTGCCGCCAATTCGTCGCTAAAGCTCCCTTGCTAAAAGGTCTCGGTGACAATTTTTTTTCTATTGCTAAAGAGGACCTTTTGGCAAGGAATGTTTCCTAGCTAAAGCATATGGATTTTTCTAGGAATTTTTTGTCACTAAAAGTACAAGAATTTTGTCACCAATAGAAACATTTTATCAATATGATGTTCTTTTTATCGACAAAAAAGTTTCCTCACCAAATATTTGTCACTGAAAGGTCAATTTTATTTGATGGTAACATATGTTTACACTTTGGCGAGGAACATTTTGTTGTCAAAAAACCTCAATGGCAACAAAATAGCTACTCTTTAATGAGGAAAAATTTCCTCGCTAAAGAGTGGTTTTGGCGAGGAAAGTTTTGTTGCCAAAAAGTCTATGCAACAAAATAGTTCCTTTTTAGTGAGGAAAAAATTCCCTCGCTAAAGAATGGTTTTGGCTAGGGAACTTTTGTAACCAAAAAGCATATGACGACAAAAGAGGAAAAAAATCCTTATTAAAGAGTGGTTTTGGCGAGGAAACATTTGTTGCCAAAAACCTATGGAGACAAAATGGCTACTCTTTTAGCAAGGAAAAAATTTCCTAGCTAAAGAGTGGTTTTGGTGAGGAAACTTTTGTCACTAAAATGCCTCATTGGTGAAAAAAACTGTCATTGGAGATGAAAAAATTCCTCACAAAAGAGTTATTGAAAAATTTTTAAAAAATAACAATTCTTTAATTTTCTTAGACCTTATCTCATACTACTTTTTATTGCTTCTCGTACCCCTTATTGCTTAGTCAATGAACACCTGAAGCACTAGATTGGAGTAGAACGAGCTAAACATAGAAGCAAGTTTCAATCCCTTGTCTATAGTTTGCAGGAGGGAGTGCACACAACCGCTGGGCCAAACTTTATGTTTAGTCATATATTTTTTTATTATTATTTAAACTATTTGCAAAGTTTTATTTTTATTTTTTTTAAACATTAGTATTGTAACAAAATACAATAATATTATTAAGTTTACCATGAAAACAAATTATTCAATATAATAAGTTATTTTGTATAATTATATAATTTTAAAAGTCTATATGTTGTATATTATATTATAAATTTTATTAAATGATTTAAGTATATAGATCGATTAAAAAATAGACTTACATATATATTTTCAACACATACATACATACATATATATATATATATATATATATATATATATATATAGATAGATAGATAGATAAAACACACATATATACTACTACTACTACACATATATATATAGTACGTATATATGTATGTGTATATATATACATATATGTAATACACACAACATATATGTATACACATAAATATACGTACTACACACACACACACACACATATACACACACACAACATATACATATATATACATATATCTATATAGACCAGACCATATATACAAAAATATATATGTATATTTATACATACCCCATACATTTTTATATACAACACTTATATATACATACACACAACACATAAATGTGTGTGTGCATGTGTGTGTACATATATATATATATATATATATATATATATCAATGTGTGTGTGTGTGTGTGTGTATATCAAATTGTATATATCTAATATTTTATTTGTAAAATTTTTAGAGTCATATTTTACATATTTTAAAATTAAGGGATAATTTTACAAATTTATTATGGAGTAAAAATTTAGGGACTAATTTGTAAAATTATTAGAGTCATATTATAAATCTTCAAAAATTCATGGACCAATTTAGAAAATTAATTAGGGGCATGTTGTAGATATAAAAAAAATTACGACAATGCCCAAAAACCTAATGCATTTATAAAAGTAAGCGCATCAAATTAACGACCCAACCATTAGATTTTTTAAAATTAATGAAAAAAGTTTTATGACCAAATTTGAAATTATCGGATATATTTTACCATACAATCAAGCGTAATCTCTATAAGTCCAAAAGTAAATTCATTTACAAAGGTAAGAACATAAAATTAACAATTCAACTGTCATATTTATTAAAATTGCTAAATGTATTATGATCAAATTTGAAGATATCATATATAATTTGATACACAATGTAGCATAATTTCTATACAAAAGGCTAAAATCTAACATATTCACAAAGTTAACCACATCAA
Organism: Voacanga thouarsii; assembly: GCA_026120185.1. NCBI lineage: Eukaryota > Viridiplantae > Streptophyta > Magnoliopsida > Gentianales > Apocynaceae > Voacanga > Voacanga thouarsii. The sequence continues at coordinate 2,758,877 of JANUWF010002200.1, forward strand.
ATTAACGATCCAAATGTTTGATTTGTCAAAATTACTAAAAAAACATGTTATAACCAAATTTGAAGGTAATCGGATATATTTTACCATACAATCGACAGTAACATTTATATAAAAGCCCAAAAACCTAATGTATGTACAAAGATAAGCATATCAAATTAATGACGCAACCATTAGATTTGTTAAAATTGTTATAAAGCATATTATGACCAAATTTGAAGGTAGCCGGATATATTTTTCCACATAATTGATCAAAATTTCTATATAAAAACCAAAAACATAATGCATTTAGAAAGGTAAGCACATCAAATTAATAGTCTAATCGTTGGATTTCTTAAAATTGCTAAAACAAATATTATAACCAAATTTGAAGGTAATTGGATATATTTTGTTCCATAATCTAGTATAATCTCTGTATAAAAGCTAAAAATTAAATATATTTACAAAGCTAAGCACATCAAATTAATGATCAACTGTTATATTTATTAAAATTACTTTAAAAAGTATTATGACCAGTTTTGAAGATAATTTGATATATTTTGCCACACAATCGAGTATAATCTCTATATAAATGCACAAAATTTAACGCATTTACAAAGGTAAGCATATCAAATTAACGATCCAACCGTCAGATTTATTAAAATTACTAAAAAAGTATTATAACTAATTTTGAAGGTAATCGAATATATTTTATCGCACAATCTAGCATAATCTTATATAAAATCTCAAAACCTAGCGCATTGACAATGTAAGCACATCAAATTAACAATCCGACCTTTAGAATTGTTAAAATTGCTAAAAAAGTATTATGACCAAATTTGAAGGTAATCAGATATATTTAACCACATAATATAACGTAATGTCTATATAAAAGCTTAAGACCTAACGTATTTATAAAGATAAGCAAATCAAATTAATGATCTAACTGTTAGATTTGTTAAAATTTCTAAAAAAATATATTATGACCAAATTTGAAGAAAATTGGATATAATTTCATACATAATCTATCACAATCTTTATACAAAAGCCCAAAATCTAACACCTTTACAACGATAAGCACGTCAAATTAACAATCTAATAGTTAAATTTGTTAAAATTATTTTAAAAAAACATTTTATAACCAAATTTGAATGTAATCAGATATAATCTCTATACAAAAACCCAAAACTTAATGCATTTACTAAGGTAAGCACATCAAATTAACCATCCAACCGTCAGATTTGTCAAAATACCTAAAAATTGTATTATGACTATATTTGAAGGTAATCGGATATGTTTTTCCATATAATATAGCATAATATCTATATACAAGCAAAAAAATCTAAATATTTAGAAAGGTAAACATATTAAATTAACGATCCAACTGCCAAATTTATTAAATTGCAAAAAATATATATATATATATATATATTATTACTAAATTTGAAGGTAATCGGAGATATTTTACCCTATAATCTAACATAATCTCTGTATAGAAGCTCAAAACTTAAATCATTTACAAAGATAAGCACATCAAATTAATGATCAAACCACTAGATTTGTAAAATTTGTTAAAAAAGTTTTATAATCAAATTTGAAGGTAATCGGATATATTTTGTTGCACAATCAAGCATAATCTCTATATAAAAGCTCAAAACTTAACGCATTTTCAAAGGTAAGTACATCAAATTAATGATTCAACTGTTAGATTTATTAAAATTGCTAAAAACAAAGTATTATGACCAAATTTGAAGGTAATTGAATATATTTTGCCAAATAATCTAGCATAACTTCTACTAAAAAGCTTAAGACCTAACACATTTACAAAGGAGAGAACATGAAATTAACAATCTAACTATTAAACATGTTAAAATTTTTAAAAAATATATTATGACCAAATTTGAAGGTAATTAGATATAATTTGATACATAATCTATCATAATCTCTATATAAAAGCCCAAAATATAACACACTTACAACGATACGCACATAAAATTAACGATCCAATCGTTAGATTTGTTAAAATTAATAAAAATGTATTATGACCAAAATTGAACGTAATCGAATGTAATTCGATATATAATCTAGTATAATCTCTATACAAAAGTCCAAATCTAATGCATTTACAAAGATAAGCACATCAAATTAACGATTCAATTGTCGGATTTGTCGAAATAGCTAAAAAACATATTATAACCATATTTGAAGGTAATCAGATATATATTTTACCACATAATCCCTATATAAAAGCCAAAAACATAATATATTTAGAAAGGTAAGCACATCAAAGCAACGATCTAACTGTCAAAATTATTAAAATTGCTAAGAAGCGTATTATAACTAAATTTGAAGGTAATCAGTTATATTTTACCCTATAATCTAGCATAATCTCTATATAAAAGTTCAAAACATAAAGCATTTACAAAGATAAGCACATCAAATTAATGATCGAATCGTTAGACTTGTTAAAATTGCTAAAAAAGTTATATAACCAAATTTGAAGGTAATTGAATATATTTTACCACATATTCTAGGATAACCTCTATATAAAAGCTCAAGACCTAATGCATTTACAAAGGTAAGTATGTCAAATTAACGATCTAACTGTTATATTTGTTAAAATTATAAAAAAAAAACATATTATGACCAAATTTGAAGGTAATTGGATATAATTTAATATATAATCTATCATAATCTCTATATAAAAGCCCAAAATCTAATACTTTTACAATAATAACCACATCAATTTAACCGTTAAGTTTGTTAAAATTACTAAAAAATATATTATGACCAAATTTAAATGTAATCGGATATAATTTAATACATAATCTAACATAATCTATATACAAAAGTCTCAAACCTAACACATTTACAAATGTAAGCACATGAAATTAACGATCCAACCGTCAGATTTGTTAAAATTGCTAAAAAGGGTATTGTTACCAAATTTGAAGGTAATCGGATATATTTTGCCATATAATCTAGCATAATCTCTATATAAGATCCCAAACCTAGTGCATTTATAAAACTAAGTACATTAAATATTAATGATCCAACCATTAAATTTGTTAAAATCATAAAAAATATATATTACGACCAAATTTGAAATTAATCAGATACAATTTGAATTATTATTGAATGATTTTATTTTATATATACACAACACACACACACACACATGTGTGTGTGTGTGTGCATGTGTATTTTTATATACAACACATACAAAAATTTACATATGTTTATATATTTGTGTGTGAGTGTGTGTGTGTGTGTGTGTGTGTATATATACACATACAACATATATTGTACATATTTAAAAGTTTAGAAACCAATTTATAATTTTTTTGGGATTATATTATAAATATTTCAAAATTCTGGGCACAATTTGTTAAATTTTTTTGGTCATTTTGTATTTGTACAAAATTTAAGGACTAATTTACAAAATTTTGGGATCATATTATAAATATTTAGAAATTTTGGGACTAATTTATAAAATTTTTGGAGTTATATTGTAAATATTTTAAAATTTAAGAATCAATTTGTAAAAAAAATTTTGAGATCGTTGTATAATTATACAAAATTTAAAGACCAATTTGTAAAATTTTTGGGATCATGTTGTAAATATTTAAAAATTTAAGGACAATATTAGGTAGGAAATAAAAATTTGTCACTAAAGATATAACTAATAGTGATGAAAGTTCATATATTTAGTTAAACAATGATTTTTTGTCGCCGATATACATCATTAGCGAGCCAAAGTTAGTTAGGAAATAAAATTTCGTCTTTGATGATGTATCATGAGTGAGGAAATTTAAATTTTCCTAGCTATTACATTTATTTTCTAGCTAAATCATTTTTAACTAGGAAATACAAAATTTGTCGCTTAAGGTCGTCATCGGTAGCAACAACAAGTTTTTGTTGCTAAAGAAAAATTTTCCTCACTAAAGGGTACTTTTAGCAACAAAAAAGTTTTCCTAACTAATGTCTTGTCACCAATGTATCATTTTCTTGTAGTGGCTCTTGATAAGAACAATCAAAGTTCAATGCAAAAAGCATGGACAATAAAGTATTCATAAACAAGAAAGGTTTTTGTAAAAAGTAAGGTACATGAAAATCATTAAGCCCAATGAAAATAAATGTATAACCCTCATTCTCTTACTTCTCTTTAGACACACAAGTCACTTCTTCTACACATGAATGCAATTGAAAGCTAAACAGTGCATCAACATTTAGATAATCAATTATCCCTTCTAAAGAATCAGTACTATTAAAATCCCCTTAAAAAATTCCAAACCTAGAATTGTAACTCTTAAAGAAATAGTCAAGAAATAATTACTTTGCAATATATTGTCTACAAGTACTACGCTACCTTTTTTTATGAAGGGTGAAGGTGACTAGCATACTCTAAGGGCTTCTTATGATGTATGCTTGAAAACTATTGCTCCTCTAACATGTTAAACTCCACTCATCATCATTGGCATCCTTTTGCACGATAAATTGAGAGGTGCATACAAAATTATATGACAAGAAGAAATTAAAATTAGTAGAAAATAGTATAGAATCATTCTTAGTTAGCATATTGATGGTATTCTTGACTCTAAAATCAGTTCTACAATTCTAACTTCTCTCAACGAATGCATATTCTCCTTATGTCATCACTTGACTTCTTGGGAATTCTTTTTTTGTAGACTCTTACATAATTGCTCAATCATCTCATTCTCTTCATTCTCTTGTTGTAGATCCTCTTCTTGAAATGTATGAGATATGATGTTGATTCACACAACTTGATAGGGGCTAAAATCATTATTATTTTCCTAGTTATTTGTAATTGTTTTGAGATACATTTTTTGTAATAACTAAGTATATTCCTTCCTATTTGATATTTTACTTGTAAAAAGTGTTTTTGACAAATTTATGCAGATTTAAGTTGATTTCAAGGAAAATAGGAAATTTTTCAAAACACACCTAGCGCTAGATCTGGCAAGTGGACTAGGCACCAAGTCCATTTTGGACGGCCAGGGAAAGAATAGAATAGACCTGGCGCTAGGTAGGTCGACTAGACTCGGCACCAGGTCCATTCTAGAACAAGAAAATTCTGTGCACGAATTTAGAAAATTTTCAATGATTTTGGTATTTTCCAAATCCTACTAGGCTAAGACTTCTCAAACTACAAATTTAGCATCCAAAAGGCCTATAGAAGCAAGAGAAAACACAAGGAATTGAGGGTGGATCCAAGAGCATAAGTTCCAAATACTCATTGAAGAAAGAATTCACTAATTCAAGGAGGGTTGTTCAAGAGAGTCTTCAAAGGAGAAGAAAGAGGCTTGTCTATGAATGTTTTCTTTTATCTTTGTTTTCTTTTCCTTAAATAGTGATGTATTCAATGTTTTTTTTTTTATTGTAATTTAACATTATTTTGGATTCGTAATTTTCTGTTAATTTAGTTATTTGATCAATTCTTTATCATCTTTGGTATTCCATTACTTGTTATCATTGGTTATTGATGCGAATTCTTCTAATTGACTTGGGAAATGATGTTAGGAGTTTTTTACATTGATTTTATATTTGTTAAATCTTAATGGACTTGGGTGACAAAATTAGGATTATAGGATAAAAGTAATTAAAGATTAGTTGATTTCACCTCGTGCAAAGGGTTATTAACTAATTTCATGTTTATAAAGAATTGAACTTAATGCATGTTTTGATTATGTTAGCTTGATTGGGAAATTTGTTAATATTAATCAAAAGATAGTGATTTCATGGATTGGGAAAAGAAGTGGATTTTATCTGAGTAGATTCATGACTTAGGAAACGATTTAATTTTACTTTATACTCCTTCATAATGCCAAGATGATAATTAACTGAGAGAATTGCTAGTTGATTCATTATCATGTTTTCTAGGATAATTGTCTAAATTGCATATTCCTACATCTTTGAGTTGTATATATTTCTTTAATTTTTTTTATTATTTTCTCACTTTATTTGGGTCAGTTAAACAATGAATAAAAAGTGATTAGTGTGTACTTGTTCCTTTGAGGATCAATACTCATTATTTCCTATGCTATGCTTACGATGAGTATACTTGCTCGTATGTGTATTTTGGAATTAATATTTTAATTAAAACTTGACTAAGAGATGGATTTAAATTTGATGATTTCTATACACCCAAATTTTACACATCAAATTTTTGGCACTGTTGCCGGGGAACAATATCATGAAAGCTTGGATTTTATTAATTTAACCATGTTTATAAGTTTATATGTCCATATGTCTATATGTAAATATGTATATATGTTCTTTGTGTAAATTGGTGTTCTATCTTGTTGTAACATTGTGTAACTTAATTGACTAGCTTAGTTCATGTTATACTTTTAAATACCATCAACTTTTGTGTTTAGGTATTTGTGATTATATGAAATGTGTGTGTTTTTCTTTCTTTATTTTTCTATTATTTGTTTTTCCCTTTTTGTTTTTTTCTTTTCTTGTTTTTCTATTCTTCTTGATTGTTTTTATTTTTATTTTCAATTTGATTTTTGTTTTTATTTGAGTGTAAGATTCAAAACATTATCATGGACAATTATTCATGGGCGCAATGTCAAAGGAGCTATAATGATGATACGTTGGCATAGTCGCAAGCTCCTATTGATGTTTTTAGTGAGACATCCCTTGAAGCTTCAATCAAATTCTTTGTTGCCAATACAAACACGTCCACTAGGTGGCATGAAGAAGCATCCTAACGAATAAGTCATCAAAGAAGATAACTAGCCAAGTTGGTTGAAGATGCCATAAATGCCCACACACTTGAACAAGAGAATACCCAAGGAAAGGAGAAAGGATACGAGGAACAATTGCTCAGTGTGACAAGGGAGGTATTCGATTCTCTTCTATGTGCTACTAATTCTAATCTCTCTTTGTCACATGATTTCTTAGGTTCTTCTCCATTCTTGGTGGACAATGGTCCAAATGATGATGTGTTGAGTTTATCCTACCTCAAGGAGTTGGATTTTTCAATGCTACATTATAAAAGATCCTTGGAGGATGGTGGTAATTCATATCCTTCAGACCAATTTCAGGAAGGTAACTTGGTATTTGTAGATATGGTGCACAACAAGGATTTCTTGATCCCATCTTTAAGAACAAAATTGCTAAGTTTCAAGGGAAATTTTCATTGTGTCAAATCATTTGAAGGGTTAAATGATGACTTCAAGTTTGATGCATTCTTTAGAAACTATATGTACTTACATGTGAACAAAAATATTTGTGTATCTAAAGAAATGTTAGAGAATAAGGTTAATGTGTTTTGTTTTACTGAGAAAAATGGTTTTCATGAACATAACCTTTTTTGAAAACCCTCCCTTCTTTCTATATTCATCTTACCTATTTTCTATTTTGAGCTTTAATTTTTTTTTTCCAAAGATTTGATGAGGAAGCATGATGAATGGAAAGAGTTTGTATCTTTGTTTGTGTTTGGAGTTATTAGGTGTTATTTCCCCTAAATAAGAAAAATATTTTCCATCTTAAGTATGGGAGAATGAGTCTTGTCTTTATTTGCTTTCGTAGGGTCTTTCTTAGTATTTCTCTTTAGTTTATTCTCTATTATTTAAGCGTGTTTTTTTATTTTGTTATTATTTTCTTTGTGCTTTTATTTATATTTTGTTTTATAAGTAGGAATAAAGTCATCTTGGACAAGCCCTTCTCTCTATCTCAAGTTTAGATATCTATTGGAGAATTATTGTACTTGGGGAGTATTGCTTTAACTTTCTACCCCTCTATTAGTTTTGGTCTCTTTGGAGATACTTTAATGTGTTTATTATTATTATTATTTTTTTGGCCAATGAGGACATTGTGGAAGAGTGGTTTGGTGATATTCTTTGTCCAAGTTTTTATCAATTATCTTGGTGTTTTCTTGGTATTAAGCTACTTTAGAAAATTTTGATTGAAAAACAACTTTGTTGCAAGTTCCTTGAAAGTTTTGAAAATTTGAAAATTTAAAAGTTTGGAACTTTTGGAGCTAATTCACAATAGAAGTATTTTCTTTTCTTTATTCTTTCCCTCTTATTATTATTATTATTATTATTTTGTGGTCATTTGGCTTTGCTTTCATTGTTTTCTTTTTTTCCACTGAGAACAATGTCCAATTTAAGTGTGTTGGGGGGGGGGGGGGTGGAGAATGTAGGTATTGAAGATATTTTTCCATATCAATTTTTTGGGTGAAATTTTTCAATTTTTTTTTTTTGTTTTCATTGTTTAAGCAAGGATATAATTCTTTTTCTTTCTTGGATATGATTCTTTGCCATTCATTTGGTGGATTTATTTTTATGAAATTGGTTTATTCGATGAGATGTTTTTCAAGACTTGAGAATTTTGGTTAATCTTGTTTATGAATTAGTGTTTGAATGTTATTTGACTCATCTAGTTAGAATATGGAGAATATGATGAATGTGGAAAAAGTTTATTTGCTAACTCTTGTATTATGAGTTTAAATTTTGCTTATCTTTGAGGAATGTGAGTAGATAAAAGATTGTTGAGAGGAAAGATTACAGAGAATTGTGGAAAATTTTTGTGTGTTGAAAGAAAAAAAGAATTGAGTTGAAAAAAAAATGCTATTCTTTTTAATCTTTGAAGACCTTTTACTGAAAAGGGGGTTAATACGGGGTGAAGCAGCAAGTATTATTCGATGCACTCTCTTGAGGCTATCTCGAAGGCAAAAAGGTAAAAAAGAGCAAAGAAAGGAATGTGTTGAGAAAAAAAAAATGATGAGTGATGACTAAAAGAGGGCCAATACGGTGTATGAAGAGAAATCCATGCACTTGAGACTTTCAATTCCCTAAGTCATTGAAAAAAAAAATGAGAAAAAATTTGGAGTGCTTTCCTTACATCATGACTTGAGTTGTGCAATTTTTGGATTTATAATTCTTGAGTTGGTAGATGGCTTGACTTGTATAATTCCTATTATCTATATTTTGCTGGAAGGTTGAGATAATTTTCTTAGACTAAGGTATACATTTGATTAATTTGACTTCGACAGTTTTGTGATATCTTGTCAAATGTTTCAAAGTTTGAATTGCTTTCAAGTGTGTGAATAACAAAAGTTTTATCTAAAGTTTGAAGGAAAGACATAATCCTTGCTATGGAAAAGAAGTTTTTGTTGGAATAAAAAAAAGCTTGTGTTTTCTTAATGATTTTCTTAGTTAAAGTATTTTGCTTGTGGACAAACAAAAGTTTAAGTATGGAGGTATGTGATAGGGGCTAAAATCATCATTATTTTCCTAGTTATTTGAGGTTTTTTTTAGATACATTTGTTGTAATAACTAGGCATATTCCTTCCTATTTGACATTTTAATTGTAAAAAGTGTTTTTAACAAATTTATGCAGATTTGAGTTGATTTCGAGCAAAATAGAAATTTTCCAGAACATACTTGGCGCTAGGTCTGGCAAGTGGACTAGGTGCTAGGTCCATTTTGGATGGCTAGGAGAAGAACATAATAGACCTGGTGCCAGGTTGGTTGATTGGACCTAGCACCAGGTCCATTCTGGAACAAGAAAATTCTGCACACGAATTTGAGAATTTTCTAATGATTTTGATATTTTTCAAATCCTACTCGATCAAGGCTTCTCAAACTATGAATTTAGCATCCAAGAGACCTATAAAAGCAAGAGAAAACACAAGGAATTGAGAGTGGATCCAAGAGCATAAATTCTAAATACTCATTGAAGGAGGGATTCACCAATTCAAGGAGAGTTGTTCAAGAGAGTTTTCAAGGGAGAAGGAATAGGCTTGTCTATGAGTGCTTTCTTTTATCTTTGTTTTCTTTTCCTTAAACAATGATGTACTCAATGTTTTTATTGTAATTTAACATTATTTTGGATTCATGGTTTTGTGTTAATTTAGTTATTTGATAAATTCTTTATCATCTTTGGTATTTGATTACTTGTTATCACTGGTTATTGATACAAGTTCTTCTAATTGACTTGAGAAACGATGTTAGGAGTTTATTACATTGATTTCATATCTTTGAAATATTAATAGACTCGAGCGATGAAGTTAGGATTGTAGGACAAAAGTAATAAAAGATTAGTTGATTTCACCTAGAATAAAAGGGTTATTAGTTAATTTCATATTTATAAGGAATTAAGCTTAATGCATGTTTTGGTTATGTTTGCTTGATTGGAAAATATGTTAATATTAATAAAAAGATAGTGATTCTATGGATTGAGAAAAGAAATAGAATTTATTTAAGTAGATTCATGACTTGGAAAACGATTGAAATTTAGTTTATATTCCTTCATGATGTTAAGATGATAATTAATTGAGAGAATTGCTAGTTGGTTCATTATCATGTTATCTAGGATAATTGTCAAAATTGTATATTCCAACATCCTTAAGTTGTATATATATTTTTATATATTTTTTATTATTTTCTCACTTTATTTGGGTCGGTTAAACAATGAATGAAAAGTAATTAGTGTGTACTTATTCCTTTGAGAGTCGATACTCATTAATTCACTATATTATGCTTGCGATGAGTATACTTGTATGTGTATTTTGGAATTAATGTTTTAATTAAAACTTGACTAAGGGATGGATTTAAATTTGATGATTTTTATACACCCATAATTTACACATCACAACTCAAACTCACAAAATAAAGTAAAAGTTCGTAACAAGAGAAATCAATAACTGAGACACAAAAAATACAAAAATCATAAAGAAATGAAGAAAACAAAGATCCAAACCAAAACAAAAACAAGATAAATCTAAAATAGAAATAATGCATACAAATAAAAATGACTAAATCTATATGACTTACGCTTTTCAAAAAACTACCAATTTTCGACAATAGTGCCAAAAACTTGATATGTCCTGTGGTGTACGGTGTTGTATATGAAATATTATCAACAAAATCACACAAAATTTTGATTAAAATGCCACAACAATTCACATACACACATTTTAGGCAAGTATATCTATCATGTAGTATAGAATCCTAATAGCCAGTATCAAATCCTTAGAAAATATGGCAATTAGTACCCTTGCTTTGCTCTAATCTCATTGTTTGGCTAGCCAAATAAAAAGAATAACATAATTAAACTTCTACACTAAGCTACTAAAATAGATAATTTATCTAATCCACACAAGAAAAGTTATAAGGATTATCAAGGAATAAAAATGAAAAGAAAGGCCATATAAAGAAAGAAATTGTTCAAAAAGTAAAAAAATATACCATTAAGCCTATCATATTCAAATTCAAGTACCAATATAAATCTCTAATATGAATTTTACTTTCTCTCAAGTTATGAAATCTCTATTTCAAAGCCCAATTAGTTGATATCTCTATCTAACCAACAAATCCAAGGAAGCATTAAGTACAATCCAATTATCAAAAGCACCCAGAAGCCTCAATATCCCTATCTCTAGGCAATATTGGAAATCGAATAATTGCAAAATTCTAATCCTTCAACCTCTCCCTCTCTCAAATTAAATCAATAGAAAACAAACATTGAATTAATTAATTTGGTGTTCAGCTCCTAACTCTGTCTCTCGAAATCATTAAAAGAGAACCAATCAATTGAACAAATAAGCCAATCCTAAACAATTAATCCGATATAATAATGCTCAAGTAATCAAATACTATGAATAGGAATTTAATGATTCAAGATACCAAAAATCTAAGAACATAGAGTTAGGGATCATTCCTCAAATACAACTAAAAGCATAAAGATTGACATTGTCAATGAAGATTACAAAAAAAAAAAAAAGAACATCACTCATAGGCAAGCATTACCCTTCTTCTTTAAAGAATCTTTTGAACAACTCCCTTCTTTATGTCCAACGAATCACCTTAATCCTACTTCTTTCGGGGTTTCTTTGAGCTCTCTAAGGGTTTCTTGAGGTTTGGCTGCCTAAAAATGTGTTCTTAGTGCTTATGATGATGTATTTATAGTTCCCCTTTTAAAAAATCAGAAAATTTACCAAATGGGGATTTTCAATGAAGTTGGGTAGCCTTGGTTGAGTTAAGTTAGGTGGCCTTGCCTAGTGTACTATTAGGTAAGGCTGCCTAACCCTAAGTCACTTCGGGCAGCCCTACCTTGTCTCAGAATTTCACTGTTTTGTTCAAAAAAATGTTGAATATAGGCAGCCCTGCCTAAAATAACCAAGGCAACACCACCTATCTCTTCTAGGCATGATTTTTTTCAACTTTTTCTAACTCTTTTCACCTTTATTCTTCATCCTTTGATCATTCAACAATTCCTACACATAAATAAGGTGGGAGTAAGTAGTCATCTAAACCAAATTTCATGACAAATAAAGTGCAAATGACATAGAAAATAAAGAAATGATGAGCACTCATCAGTCGGTAGAAAAAGCCATAGTCCACTAGGACTAGCGTTAGCCAGCTTTAGGGTTAATAAAACCCTAAGAAAGCCAAACAAGGAGTTTAATGCCTTAGCCTTAGCAACCAACCTTAGTCTTTGTGTGCTCTCTCTCAATTTTTCTCTTCCTTAAAAAATATCCTAGGCTATTTTCACCAATATAATAGTTTGTAAGGTTGAGGGGATAATTTGGAAGACTAAACACTACCCAAAAAAAAAAAACTTATGATCAGCGATGGCCAAATTTGTCGTAAAGCTGTCGTAACTTATGATGGTTTTACAACAGCTAACTGGGTCACAACTATGTTGGTTGCTAATAGCGAGGGGAAGACAAAGGGATAATAGATAGCTTTACATTTTTTCTTTGCGACTGTTTAAATTACAATCACTAATTAGGGTAAGATTAGCGACTACCAATAAGAAAAACACATGTATTTATTAAACCATCTCAAATTGGCGTTAGATTAGCGACCAAAGTATTTAAAAACTAAACAAATTATTTTTTGGTTGAAATAATGATAGAACTGCGATGGAAAAAGACCGGTCTCTATTTAGAGATGGAATTGCAATTGAAATGAAAAATAAAATTGAAAAACTCTTGTAGAAGCATCGCAATTAAAGATAAATCCGCGATAGAAAAATCCAAAATTTGAATTTTATCTCTTTTTTATGAACCAACCACCCCAATAACAACATATAAGGCATTTCCATTATTATAATCTACATTACATATAATATCTGCCTCTAATTTTTTCTCCTTAAAAAAAATTCTCTAAAAATTTTTGGGTCAGATTATAATTCAAGACAACCCTATAAATTCAAGGTATCTCAACAAATATATCTACATACATAAATACAATACAATATGCGTTCAACATCCGAATTCAAATAGATATATAGTCTACAAAGCTATACCACATTATTTATATTTATAAATAATTAAAACAAATATTGAAATGTACGTATACATATAATAAGACATACAAATTCAATTTTATAGATTAATATATTGTTGAATATTGATCATCAAAGAGAATATTTGTAACCAATCTTTTAGAACAAAAGCAACATAGCTATTAAAATTACTTAAAGTTGTTTGGAATATGAAATTAGCCCTAAGGGCATTCTCTTGTGTTTTGACTCATGACAAACATTGATAAGTACTAACTTATGTGATCTACACGTTATAAGACATGTTTGACCTCAGTTCTTCCAAGGCGTGCAAATAAGATTGCTAAGCAAGTCTTAAGCAATAGAATCCAAGAATGGATGATCAAGTAGAAGATCAAGCCTAAGAGATTGTATACCAAGAATTTATTATGGAAGAACCTTAGACTAAGAAACTTTGTTAAGGTATTCTTTGTGTAAATTTCTATGTCTTCCTTACCTTATGATTCACTTTAATTCTACCTTGAAGCACTAAAATAAAAAGATTTCAAACTTTTAAATCCTCAGAATTTTGGATTGAGTAATTTGGGTGACCGTGCATTCAAAAGCTTTGTCCAAAATTCTATACATAGTATCAAATCGATTCTGCATGAAAAAAGTGACATTTTGGACTTATTTTTTAGATGCACCATCGTCCAAAACTTGAGTTTAAAACTCTGGTAAATTTGACAGCGAAAACTAGCCATTTTCTAGCCGTTGGAACTTTACTTGATGCCTCTATAAAAGGTTTCAAAACTCGATTTGAAAGTAAAATTTTGCCCTATTCTTCTAAGAAACACTCTTGCTTTATAGAATACAAAAATCTCCTTTTTCATAGTGCTTCAAAGTGAAATCAAATTGTGCCAAAAAAGTAAAGAATGTTTAAGCTCATTTGTCTTGTATATCTGCTCAAAAGAGTGAGCCATTTTCATTTAATTTCTTCAATCATGTTGGTGTATCAAGGTTGTGGTGTAAAACCCATTTGGGATAAACCTTGATCTGTTGGTTGATTGAGAGGTTTTGGTAAAATCAAGTGTAGTGATCCTCTATTGTATTTAGTGTAGATTGATACGACTGAGTTGGGTGAATAAAATCTAGTTGAAAATCCTTAAGTGTGAGCTTAAGATAGTGGATGTAGATCTTGATAGTTCGATCCACTATAAATATTGTGTTATCTCTCTCTGCATTCATTTTCAATCAGCTACAATCGTCTTTGCCCAAATTTTTCCTGTTCCGCAAAAGAGATCTGTATTGCTCTCACCAACTCATTTTTACTCCAACATTAATTACATCGAGCATCTTGCTTTATTCAGACTGTAGGAAATTCTTAAGTCATTTCGAGAAGCTCTTATTGCTGCAAGTTCCTTTACTCAGAAATTTAAATGAGCTTTTTCCTTAAAGTAGAATTTTTTTTGAGCATTTTAATGTTGCCAAGAACCTTATTCACACCTTCTAAGGTTTTTTATTTGGTATCAAAGCATGGGTCTACTCTAGTTTCGATGTAACAACCATATAGAAAAGATCCCTATGGCAAACTCATCTGCTCTACCATATGTTGAAGTATCCTCAACAAATCGACCTCTCTTCTTCAATGAAACCAATTATACATTCTGGAAAAATAGAATGAAGATTTATGTTTATTAGGTCGGAGACTTTGCTAACGCAGTATTGTCCTTGGGGTCAATATTTCCTTATGATGATATTAGAAAATATTCAAAATATAAAAAATAGCTATTTCTATAGCAGGGGTATTTTGTTCATTTTAGTAGCTAAGGCGATGTGTCTTTTGGTCCTCGGAATAGCCCATAAGTCCTAATGGCTTTGGGTTAAGGGATTGGTTTTGTATAAAATGGATTTTATTTTATTCGAGTAGCCTGATTTATTTATTGTACTAGAATAAAATAAAAAGTCAAAAGAGAAAGAATTATTTATTGGCCCATTTGAGTTATTTAATTAATTTAATTATTGGGCTTGTTTTAGTCTAGGAATAATTAAATTAAATTAAAAGGCTTAACCTAATGAATTGGGTCATAGGTCCAAAGGCCTGTTTAATGGCTTAACATGATGTGGGCCTTAAGGTTTTTGTTTGTTTTTTGAATGCTCGGATAATAACCTATCATTTAGGTTGTTGGAATTAAGAAGGTAATTCAGAGGTTCACAGAAGCACGTTCTAGTTTTCTCTTGAAGCCTCACGGTTTTCTTCCCCTCTCTCTCTCGTGCGTTCTCTGTGGTTTTTGAAATATCTCAAGAATAGAGACGTAAAACTCAGCTGATTAATGCTTGATAGCATTCAGTCAGAGTGAGAAGATCATCTTCTTTTTCCATAAGCTTTCATCATGCATTTCAGGCGGGGTAATATTCTGAAAGCCAAGAGAATTCATGTTGATGCCCGGAAGAAGCTATTGGCTTGCGGGACAACAACCTCTAGAATCAATCTCGGAACCAGAATAGTTTAGACCGAGGTGCTGGCACCCTCTAGACTAGGGAGATCGTGTAGAGGTATAAAAAAAATTCTTCTATTATGTTTCTGTGCGTGCTCTGTTTTCATTAGCATGCTACTGTGCGTTTTTCGTTTTGCCATGTTTTGCCTCAGTCCATTCTGGTCAAGCAGCAGAAATTGAGCCAACATTTAGGGGAAAACCAGAACAGCTCTGGCGCCAAGTCTGGCAAGTGTACCTAGTGCCGGGTCCACTTTGGCCAACCAATAAAAACATAGGAAAACTCTAGAGGAAGAATAGTGTGCACATGGCGCGCAGGTGGGTCGAAGGTACCCAGCGCCAGGTGCGCTTTGATAGGCGAGTATTGTGTGCACGAAATTAAGAATTTTTCAATAATTTTAGTATTTTCTGAATCCTACTCGGCCAAAACTTCCTAAGTCACAAATTTAGCATCTAAGAGACCTATAAAAGCATAAGAAAGAGTGTGTGATTTGAATGATCTAAGCTAGCTACTCAATCACCACTCAACGAAGATTTTCAAGAGAAGAAGAAGGACTTGTCTATGAGTTTTATCTTTCATCATTTGTTTACTTTTCTTTAAAAATGATGGGTTTAATATTTTGATTGTAATTGAATATTATTTTGGAGATTATGATTTTAAGTTAATTGATTTTTTTTTTCTCAATCTATTGTTACCTTTGGTGTTTAATTACTTGTTATCATTGGTTACTGGTGTGAATTCTTCTAATTGACTCGACAAAACGATGCTAGGAGTTTCATTTCATTGATTTCGTATTTGTTTAATCTTAATGGACTTGAATGATGAAGTTAAGATTATAGGACTAAGTAATCAAAGGTTAAGTTGACTTCTCCTTGACAAAAGGTCATTAGCTAATTTTATATTTTTAAGAAATTGAAATTCATGCATATTTTGGTTAGGTGGCTGAATTGACAAATCTGCTAATTGAATCAAAATATAGTGATGGGCTTAATGCATGTTTTGGTTATGTTAGCTTGATTGACAAATCTGTTAATATGAATCAAAATATAGTGATTCCATAGATTGACAAACGAAGTGGAATTTATCTTTATATTTCTTTATGATGCCAAGACGACAATTGATTGTAATGAATGTTAAGTAATTCAATATTGCGTTTTCAAGATAATTGTCCAGTTACATGAAATTGCATGCTTGAGTTATATCTATTTTTATATTTATTTATTTTTCTTTTTATTTTCTTCTTATTTTATTGGCTAAACAATAAAAATTTAGATAAAGTAAGGTGGGAGCCTAAGTTCTCATGGATTCGATACTTACTAGTCCATATATTATACGATGGGTATACTTGCCCATATGTGTGATTTTAGTAGTTGGCATTTTAATTAAAGCTTGATTGATTGTGTAATTTATTGATAATATTTTTTACACTAAAAAACACGCATCAAGTTTTTGATGCCGTTGTCAGAGAATAATATCATGAAAGTTTAGATTTTGTTGATTTAACTTTGTTTATATGTTTATATGTCCATATGTCTATATGTAAATATGTATATCTATTCTTTGTGTAGATCGGTGTTCTATCTTATTATTGGTAATAGTGTGTGACTTAATTATTTAGCTTACTTCTACTGTAAATACCATTAACTTTTGTATTTAGATAGTTTGTGAATGCGTGTGTTTTTTTTTATTTTCTATTGTTTGTTTTCCCTTTTGTTTTTTTCTTTTCTTTATTTTTTATTATTTATTATTTGATTTTTTTTTAGCGCAAGATCGACATCATCATGGACAACTACTTTTAGGCATAGGATCAAAGGACCTATAATGATAAGAATTTGGCAAATTTGCAAGCTCGGATTGACGTTTTTTATGAGATGTCACTTAAAGGTTCAATGCATTCTTTTATCACCAATACAAAATCCTCTATTAAGTGGCATGAAGAAGCATCCCAATGTATGAGCCATCCAAGAACACAACTAGCCAAGTTGTTTGAAGGCCTATACATTTGAACAAGAGAATTCCTAAGAAAAAGAGAGGATATAAGGAACAATTATCCAATGTTGAAAGGGAGGTATTCAATTTTCCTCTATGTTCTAATGATTCTAATCTTTCTTTATCACATGGTTTTTTAGGTTATTCTCAATTCTTGGAGAACAAAGGTCCAAATGATGATGTGTTGAATTTATCGTGCCTCAAGGAGATGGATCTTTCAACGCTACATCGTAAGAAGTCTTTGGAGGATGGTGATAATTTCTACCCTTCACCTTATTCAAAGGAAACTAACTTAGTTTTTTTAGATGTGTCGAAAAGTATAGAATTCTTAATCTCATCTTAAGAACTCAATTGTTAAGTTTTAAGGGAAATTTTCATTGTGACAAATCTTTTGAAGGGTTAAATAATGATTTGAAGTTTGATGCATTCTCTAGAGACCATGTGCACTTATATGTTAACAAAGATATTTGTGTGTCTAAAGGAATGTTAAAAAACAAGGTTAATGTATTTTGTTTTATTGAGAAAAGTTGTTTTCATAAACATGACCTTTTTCAAAAACCTCCATTCTTTCTATATTCATCATGCCTATCTTCTACTTTAAGCTTTAATTTATTTTACAAAAGTTTGATGATGAAGCATGAAGAGTGGAAAGAGTATTTTTTATATGTTTTGGGTTTATTTTGAATTTGGGTTTCTTTAGAACTATTGGTCATTCTTTTGTTTTATCTAAGTTATATTTTTAGTTGTTAGGTGTTATTTTCCCCCAAATAAGGAAAATATTTTCCATCTTAAGTGCAAGGGAGTAAGTCGTGTCTTCATTTGCTTTCTTAGGATTTTTTAAGTATTTTCTTTAGTTTTTTTCTTTTATTTAGGTGTGCTTTTATTTTGTTAGTATTTTCCTTGTATTTTTATTTGTATTTTGTTTTGTAGGTAGGAATAAAGTCCTCTTGAACAAGCCATTCTCTCTACTTTTAGTTTTGATATCTATTCACACTTTATTGCACTTAAAAAGTATTGCTTAAACTTTCTACCCTTTTATTAGATTTGGCCCCTTTGGAGATGTTTTGTTGTATTAAATTTTGGCCAACGAGGACATTATCCAGTTTAAGTGTGGGGAAGTGATTTAGTAATATTATTTGTCCAAGTTTTTATCAATGATCTTGGTGTTTTTTTTGTACCAAATAATTTTGTTAAAGAAAGATTAAAAATTTTGAAAAATTGAAAGTTTGGAGATTTTGGAGCTAAATTGAGTTTATTTGTCTATAATGGAGTGATGATTTGCTTACTAATTTTGGATATAGATTTGTCATTCATTATGGTTGGATTTTTATTAAAAAGTAAACTTGTGTATTAAGTTGGATTTTTGCTAAGTATTAAGAATTTAAGTTAACATTGGTTATATTTGGTATTTGAGTTTTGTTTTATTTATTAAGTTTGAATATGGATGATATGATGAAATATGAGAAGAGATGTTGACTAATTTTTGTATTATAAATTTAAAATTTACTTGACTTTGAATTGTGAATAAGGAATGTGAGGAATTTTTTTTTTTTTTTTTTTGGAGTGAAAAGAAAAAAATGTGAGATGGAAAAAATGATGAGTTGAAAAAAATGCTTTTATGTTTGAAAAAAAAAAAAAAGAAAGACCTTTTGCTAAAAAGGGGGGCTAATATGGTGAGTAGAAGAGAAGAATCAAAAAAACATCACACTCTCTTGAGGTTATCCCGAAGGCAAGAAGGTGATATGACCTTGGGGTTGATTTTCTATTGAATTTCGTGGCTAAATCTAAGGCAAAATACAAGACCCATTGAAGAACTCAAAATAGAGAATTTTATGAAGAAATGAGACACCCAATTCAAATACTAGGACCCTAAGCCAAAATAAAGAATTTAGAACTCTAGAAATGATAATCAAGTCTACTAATTCCTACCCAAGAACCCTCAACCCAACTAAGGAGCTAAGAACACTTGAAGAAAATGAACTAGGCAACCAAAGATAACCTCTACTCTAGACCCTTGGATTAACAAGAATCTAAAATTCTATTTTGATAGGTTAGTTTGATCTATCTTTAAGAGTTTATAGACTCAAATCTAAAGGAAGAAATGAAATCTTAAGACTGGTCTTGGCCTTCATGGAAGAACCCTTAAAGAACTCTCTCAAGAGTATCTTTTGATTTCAATAACAATATCTAAGTTTCATATGAAATGTTATAGTGCCATATATATAGGCATCTAAACCTAACTAAAGTGAGATATAATCTCAGCCATTCAAGCCTTTATATAGCTCAAAATATCCCTATTACATAATAAAAGTCATGGGAATTGAATTAGAAACTAAAATAAAACAAAACAAGAAAATTCAGCAGAATAGGGAAAACCCTGAAGTGACCTGGCGCCAAGTACACTAATGCACCTGGCACCAGGTGTGTTCTAGAATAGAACGGCTCCTGCAGAGTGTACCTGGTGCCGGGTGTACTAGTGTACCAGGCGCCAGGTATGTCCTGGTTACACACACCGGCGTTTTCTTGTCCTTTCAGTCCCCTCTTGTGTTCCTTTGGCCTTCTACACGATTTGTAGTGCAAATGTAGCTTTCTTAGGCCTTCTCTTTGGCATCCATCTCTTAACACTCTTTATGTTCCTTGGCTTGTTGAATGGTTTTTCTTGAATCCTTCCTTGTAAACCTTCATGCCTTGTATTCTTCTAAGGTGCCATGAAGTGCAGCTTATAATTCCATCCCCTTCTTTAGCTTTAACATATTGCTTGAATGGATTCCTATCATTTCTCCCTTCTTTGGGCGAATTCATCTTCAAATGAGTACCTACATAAGATTTCAAATAAGAATGCTTTGTGAAGATGAAAATACAAGTTTATGCTCTCCCACATATAATGCATTTTTCCCTTCATCTTCACTTTTTTTCTTTGTAGCCTTTCCCTCTTTGTTGTCATTTTTCAAGCACAAAAGAGTCACTCTCATTTTATCTCCTTCTTTTCTCCTTTTTTTACTCTCCTCATTTGCTCCCTCTTGTTTTGAGATCTCCTTTTGCACTTTTCTTTTCCCTCCATTTTTTCTCTCATTAATTTCCTTTGGAAGGTCTCCTACTACACTCTTCTTTTTCTCATTGTCCCACATTTTTCTTTGCACTTCTCTCACTTCATTTGAGGGTAAGGGTAGAAGAGTATATAGCTTACTTCTCTTAATAACAGAGTACAAACTTCTCCTTTCATCATGCAATACACTCCTATCAAATTGCCATGACCTTCCCAAAATTAAGTGGCTGGCTTGTATGGGGACTACATCACTAGCAATTTCATCTTGATACTTCCCCATTTGTCAACAACACTTGTTTGTTCACCCTCAACTTTTCACTATCATGGAACCATTGCAATTTATAGGGATTAGGGTGTTTCATCACATATAGACCCAATTCTTTCACAAGATTAGCACTCACAACACTGGTAAAGCTCCCCCCATTAATGATAGCAACACATGGCTTTTGGTTGATAAGGCAATGGGAGTAAAAAATGTTATTTCTTTGTAGGCTCTTCTTCACTTCATCATCACAAACATCTCCTACAACATAAGTTTCCATTTCCTTAATTGCGATTCCGACTAATGAGTAAAGAGGTGGCACAACCATTCCTTTGTCACTAGAATTATCATCACCATTGTGCCCCTTATTTTGCTTTTCATATCCACAATCCTTCTCCCCACTAGTTATCTCTCCTTAGGTATTGGTAAATATTATTTTTTTAGTTGGACACTCATATGAGGTATGCCTATAGCCTAAACATTTGAAGCATTTGATGTCCCTGATCCTTGGAGGTCTCTCAATACCTTTTTCCTTATCCTTGGTCCATTCTTCTCTAGGCTTGTTGGGCTTTCTTGGTGGTCTTGATGGTTTTGGTTGCTCTTCCCTCTCTTTAGGTTGGTGGTTAAAAATAAAATTGGTATAAATGGTTTCTTTGGAGTGTGACTTTCCTTTGAGTTGTCCTTCAATTTTAATGGACATATGCACCATCTCCTCCAAAGTCTCATAAGAATGTAATTCAATCACATTTGCTATGTCTGTGAAACCCCAGTCAAAACCAACCTTAGAGTAAGGGGGTTGGGATGCATATCATATTTTATTGCATGTTTAAATATATTTTTATATGATTTTATGTGCATTGAATTTGTGTTTTATAGTCTAGAGGGCTTGATTATGATTATTGAGTGAGAAGGGAAAAATGGTAATTTTTCCCTGAGGTGAAAATATGGACATAGCTTGGGAATTGAATAGGAAAATATTTTTAGAGAGAAAATAAGAACAAGAGTTGATGTGGTTTAGTGGTTAGAGCCTTAGAATTAATTCTTGAGGTTTAGGGTTCAAATTCCATCATAGGAGCTTTAGCTTGATTAAATTTTATTTTTGCTTGAGAGAAATAGTTTCGGCCTTATGAGCTTAGAGTGGGGTAGTGATGATGTCCTAAGAGAGACATGTTAGGAGTATCCTCATTCTACTCCCTTACCCTACTCGAATTTCTTAAAGGGAATTCATTTTCCTTTGATCCTTAATTTTTCTCAATTTTCAACTCCTTGGTTTGATCAAGATGTTCTATCCATTTTCTTTCCAGAAATTTCAGTAAAATGCTGTGATCTTGTGAGATCAAAATGTCCTAGTAAAAGGCTTCTCATGGTCTGAAAAATGTGGAAGAATGGTAGAAAATTCCAAGAGGAAAAATCCCTCTAGTAAGCTTGCTGAAAATTCACTCTAGACTAGTTCATCTTCCTTCTTGGAATGAGCTGAAAATTTTCAACTTGTTGTACCTTCAAATTGTCAAGCTTCTTAGCTGAATTTCCCTCCCAAATTCTGCCAGAAAATTGCCTTTTTGATCAGCTTAGATTTTGGATTTTTATGGCTATTTTCGGACTGCACAAAGATGGTGCAAAACCAGAAAAAAAATCCTGTACAAATCGCAGCTTTGGAGGTCCAAAACCAAGTTGTTTTCTTCCAGTTTTTGTACAGCACCCTAGCCATATTTTTCCTCCATGAAGTAGGCTGGAAACCAGCCTTGAAAGCCCCAGAAATTCCCCTTCAAAGCCTCTGCAAATCTCTTGAAAAAGGGCAGCCGAAAACTGCCCAGAAAATTCTAGCCTTGCAAAAATCTGTGCAGTGTTTTTTTTTTCCAGCTTCGTTTCCTAATTCTCTCCTAGCCAAAACTCCATCCTTTTTTTGCAAAAACCATCCTTAAACCTCCATTAACAGAACTCTATTGTCCTTCCAAAGTTCTGCACGAAAATCCAGCCATGGATGCCTAAAAGATTTCCAAAAAAAAATTCTGTAATCATTCCTTGATTTGGATACCAAAATTCCTGCTACCATGATTTAACAACTTTCTATAAAATATACCTCAAACAACCAGACCTTCTCTCCACCATTATACTTCATAATTTCGGCCACCCTAAGCCTCCTTCAACCAGCTTTCATTCAACCAAAACACTGCCCAGAAATTCATCCATGGCAGATCTCCAAAAGCTCTCCAATAATCAAAGATATTCTTGTGATATCTAGTTTTCAAATTTGCTTCCCAAAAATATTCTTCAAGGATTTTAACAACTAACATTTTCTTTTCCCTTCCAAATTAGAGAATCAACCTCCTAAACCCTACAGAAATTTGTCCAGCCCTATCTCTCACAAAAATTCGGCAGCTGCACATTACCATCTCTCGATTTTCTTCAACCTCCAAGAACACACACACTACACCAAGAACACCTACCTCTTCCCTACACCTAATACCCCTCCAAACCATCTCAAACCCTCTCTAAAACTTCTAGATTTGACCTACTCACTGCCTTGAGTCCACCAACACCATTCTTAACATCAAATTCCACAAATCATCTTGCTACTTTGGATCAAAAAATCAGAAATTTTGTGAAGGCTTAAGAACACCTTCAAGGTAGGGTTATTTAATCAACTTCATCTTTGCTAATCTTCAATCTCTAATGAATATATATGTGTTTAAGCATGCTGATGAGCCTTCTTCTTGTTATTCTTCTTCTTCTTCTCTCTCTCTCTCTCTCTCTTAGCCGAACCACTCACTTACTTGGCCGAATGGTTTCTTCTCCATGGCCATTCTTCCTTCATCTCCTTTGGACGGATGTAGGCATCTAGGGCTTGAGATTCACTCGAAACTACTTCAAAGAATTCATCAATCAAGTAAGTACCATCAACCCTTCTTTTAAACTCTAGAAGCATGTCTCTAGGGTGATATTGATAATAGGTGGATGGTGATAGGATTGGAGTATATATATATATATATATATATATATATATATATATATATATATATGTTGAGATTGAAGTATGAATATATGTATGTTTGTGAAAGAGATGTGACTTATGCATGGAAGGATTATCTTGGTTGATTGCATGTTGATTTGAGGTTTGATGCATGTCATAGGTAATATTTGTGATGAAGTATGCTAGAGATTATGTCATCTTTGGTGAATGGGATTTATATTCATGTTGGATTATTGAAGTCGTGATCATATTTATGCTAGTAAGGGTTAGATCATGTTTTGATAAATTGAGATCTATGCTTGTATGCATGATTTGGATGATTTGATGAATTGAAGGGTTGTATATGTTCATGATTGTGGTTAGCTATAGGAATATGATCATGATCTAGTTGTCCCAAAGCTAAATTTTATTTCATTAATAAAATATTTAATAACATGATTTTTCTAGTAAAATTTTGAAAACCATGGGAAAATGCGGATTTGGTCTTTTATATAAAATAGTGATATTTTAGTCAAATAAATAATAGTTTTTGCTAGAAAAATAAAAAATATATATATTATTTAAAATAATAAAATCAATTAAAGCCTTTTATGGAAATAATTATAATTAATAAAATATTTATTACTAAAAATTTAATTATTATCTTTTAATCAAAACCCATTAAGGATTTGCTTATTATTTTTCAAGCAAGACTCATTAATTTTATTTTCAACAAATTTTAGCTATCAATTATTTTCTAACAACTAAATTATTAATAAATCATTATTTTACCTAATACCACCTTGGACCCTTTTTCAAATAAACCATAATTTATTTTTAGTAAGATTTAAACCTTCAACTTTTTATACCTATTTCCCAAACTCTAGTTATTTTAATATCAAACTAGATTTATTTTAAAAACTCTTTTTATTTATTATTGAGCCTTAAAGCTTGGGACACTAGGGATATGATTGTAGTAAGTTGAGTTAGTTTTATTTGAAAAAATGAGTCTTTGGCTTGAGTTTGATTGTGGTTTGTATTTACCCTATGCGGGGTTAGGTCAGCTATTGGAGACCTTTGTTGTGGACAAGGATCAGGTAAGCTCCTGCATAAAACCTGTTTGATGAAAAATGATTTTTTTTATGGCAAGCCAAATGTAGAGTGCATGGTCACTCATTTTTGTAAAGGCAATTGAGGATTATTTCCATTCTCATTTCAGACAAATAAATTATTTGTAAATCAAGGGACAGTTTTACTGAAAACCTAAAACTCTTTCTAAAACCAATTTTGCCCCAAACTTTAGAAAACCTTAATTGCCATTTTCAAGTAGAACTATGTTTTGTTCATTTTTCCCAAGTGGGATACGTTACGTTGAGTACTTAATGGGGGTAGACTGGTAGTGCTAGTTTTGAAGAGTAAGAGTGAGTCTTCTGGCAGGAGGCCTCCTCTAGAAGATGAACTCAACTTGGAGAAACGTCAGTACTACTTAGTCATGCCGGTCCGAGCTAGTAGTTTTATTTCAGTCAAGTGACTGTGTTTTACCGAAATGGATACCCGGTTGTTGTTTGGGTATAGAGAATGAGGAGTATCTTGCCCGGTAGGCCGATCACCTACCTTTAGTCAGTCTACACAAAGTGTCAGCATTCTGACCGGCAGTATGCACAAAGTGTCGGCATACTGACCATCCAGTTATGGGGCCCAACGTGTGGTAACCCATAATCCTTTCTTTCGAGTGGTTGATCTTATAAATTATATATGGCTATAAAAGCCAAAACGCCACTCTTGCTTTTGACTAATGTTTATTGCTTGCCAATATTTCTCTTATAAAGTTTTTATACTCTGCATCCACGAACTATTTCCACTGAACACCCAAAGCACACACGGACTTACTGAGATTTCTGTCTCATCACCTTTTCACCATGATTTCAGGCCGATCCTGCTGTGGGGATGAGTAGCTTGTGTTGTCTGCCTTGGAAAAGAATGTTGTCTTTTATTTTGATATATTGCTTTGGGAGTTGAGAGTGGATGATTTTATTTATGGATTTGTATTTCTTTTGGGAATTCATGGTTTTATTCGTGGATTTATTCTTGGGTTGTAATAAATTTTAAGTTAAATTATTATTTTCATTTCGCTATTTTAATTGTGTGACCTAGTTATAAAGACCCCTTGTCCTTTAGACGGGGCGACATCCCCGGCCCGGCGGGCCTAGGTAGCAGGGTGTTACAATGTCTCTATTCAACCCACTCAAAAATCTTGCTTTTGTAGCCCTCACATCCTCAACAATGTTAGCTAGCATCAAGGTCACTTTTAACTCTTTATGAAAATCCTCTACACTTTTATTTCCTTATCTAAGCACATGCAACTTTTGGTAAAGATTGTTATAGTAGTGTAGGGGTACAAATCTTCTTCTTATCAAGTTCCTTAATAATTCCCAAGTGGCAACCGATTGATCCCCCATCCTCCTTCTTTGGGATGCTACTTGGCCCCACCACACTAAAGTATACTCAAGGAAACTTGAAATGGCCAATTTAACCTTGTTCCATTCACTATACTCATGGCACTCAAATAAAATCTCCATCCTCCTTTCCTACTCAAAATAAGATTCCGGGTCACTTTTTCCTTAGAAAGAGAGTACTTTCATTTTGATGTGCCTCAACTCTATCTCCCTTATCTTTACCTTGCCTTCTCACTCTAATCCCGTTTCTCCAGTTTTGTCCTCCATAATCTTCCTCATGGACTCTGTCATCCCATTTTTTTCACTCTTTCAAACTCCCTTTCAAGCCCTCTCATGTTTTGCCTATCATGCCTTCCTTGCATTCTATCTTTTCCTCCTATCAACCCTTGCCTACCTCCCCTCAATGGTGTAAGTGGATGACTTCCTACTGAATGCTCATCCCAATCCTCTCATTGCTCATACAATAAAGGTGTGATATTATTTTCCTCTCTTATCTTAGGGTATCTTGTTCTTTGTAGTCCCTTCTTTGTGCAACGGTTGAGGTGTGGCCTTGGTTGGTTTGCAATTCGGTGATATCTCTCCTCATCTCATCCATTTTTACATTGAGAGTTTTCAAGGCAGCTCGAATATCAAAATAGTCGTTGGACATTTTTGTTGGAATTTTACTTGAATGGTTTAGATAGAAGAAATATTCCTCACAAGCACTCCCTTACGTGTATGCACTCATCCTTGTCTTTAACTCTCTTTGGCTTTTATATCAATAGACTCACCCTCTTGTCTTTTGCAATTCACTCAAGCACTCAACAAGCTCTCCCTACAAAAGTCCCCCCAATTGCTTAGGAATTAGTCCAGACTTTGACAAGTTTACTAACTCTCTAAGGACAATTAACTAGATAACTAGCGATGGATATTGATTAACACACAACAATGAGCCTCAAAGAGTTTAAATCAATTAAGAAAATTAAATGAATTCAAGAAGGTCAACAACAATTGACTAGGGAATGGGTGAATGGACAAGACCTAACAAGAATTTTCAATGTAACTCTAGAGGTTTAAGGAATATAGCATTCAAGAGTAAGAGAAAGAATTTATCAACTAAGATGATCTCAAATGGACAAGTAATGCCCCTAAAATATTTGAAATGATAGATAATTAACTATAGAAAGTGTTTACAAAAGTTTTAGCCATAATATCAAGTGAAAAGTTCACTCAAGGAAAACATCAAACATTTTGTAGACAGTTTTCAGAACTCAAGATATAGCAAAACTTTTAAGCAATTTTAGCCCTAAAATCAACAAACAACAAGAAATTTGCAATCCCCAATGATTATACCATCAACAAGGTACAAGTTTAACATATAAAACACAAGAAAAATCAAAGAAAACATGACCATTTTGTAGCACAAATTTGAGTTACGGGATTGACCAATTTTGAAGCCTTGTTCAATGTCTCCAAACTTTGATGAGAATCAAAGCTTTCATCTCTCTGATACCATACTATTCGATATGACCTTGGGGTTGATTTTCTATTGAATTCGTGGCTAAATCTAGGGCAAAATACAATACCCATTGAAAAACTCAAAACAGAGAATTTTATGAAAAAGTGAGACACCCAATTTAAATATTAGGACCCTAAAAAAAATAAAGAACTTAGAACTCTAGAAATGAGAATCAAGTTTACTAATTCCTACCCAAGAACCCTTAACCCAACTAAGGAGCTAAGAGCACTTGAAGAAGATGAACTAGACAACCAAAGATAACCTCTACTCTAGACCCTTAGATTAACAAGAATCTAAGATTCTATTTTGATAGGTTAGTTTGATTTATTCTTAAGAATTTATAAACTCAAATCTAAGGTAAGGAATGGAATCCTAAGATTGGTCTTGGCCTTCATGGAAGAAACCTCAAAAAACTCTCTCAAGAGTGTGTTTTGATGTCAATAACAATAGCCAAGTTTCATATGAAATGTTATAATGCCATAGATATAGACATCTAAACCTAACTAAATTGAGATATAATCTCAGCCATTCAAGCCTTAAAATGGCCAAAAATATCCCTATTACATAATAGAAGTCGTGAGAATTGAATTAGAAACTAAAATAAAATAAAACAATAAAATTCAGCAAAATAGGGAAAACCCCAAAGTGACCTGGCGATAGGTACACTAGTGCACCTAGCGCTAGGTGTGTTCTAGAACAAAATAGCTCCTCTAAAGTGTACTTGGCACTAGGAGTACTAGTGTACCTAGTGCCAAGTGTGTCTTGGTTCTACACACCGGTGTTTTTTTATCCTTTCAACCCCCTCTTCCACTCCTTTGGCCCTTCACATGAATTGTAGTGCAAATGTAGCTTTCTTGGGCCTTCTCTTAGGCATCCATCTCTTCACACTTTTCATGTTCCTTGGCTTGTTGAATGGTTTTGCTTGAATCCTTCTTTGTAAGTTTCCATGTCTTGCATTCTTCCAAGGTGCCATGAAGTGCGGCTTATAGTTCCATCCCCCTTCTTTAGCTTGAGCATATTACTGGGATAGATTCCTCTCAGAAGGTAAGGAAAGAAAAAAGGCAAGAAAGAGAAAATAAAAGAAAATTGTTGAGAAGATAATGACTATAAGGGGGCCAATACGATGTGTAAAGAAATATCAATTCACTTGAGGCTATCAATTTCCTAAGTCATTGAAAAAACTTTTGAGAGGACAAAAGATGTTAGCCTTAAGGGTATTCTCTTATGTTTTAACTTATGACAAACATTGATGAGAACTAACTTGTGTGATCTATATGTGATAAGACATATTTGACCTCAGGCGTGCAAGTAAGATTACTAAGCAATTCTTGAGTAATGAAATCCAAGAATGGATAATCAAGTAGAAGACCAAACTTAAGAGATTACATACCAAGAAGTCCTTGTGGAAGATCTTTAAACTAGGAATCATTATTAAGACATTTCTTGTAAATTTCTATGTCTCTTTACCTTATGATTCAATTGATTTCTACCTTAAAGTACACAAAGGAAAAGATTTCAAAGTTTTAAATCTTAAAATTTTAGATTGAGTAGTTTGGATGATTCTGCATCCAAAAGATTCGTCCAAAATCCTGCAAATTGTGACAAATCGTTTCTACATAAAAAAGTGCCATTTTAGACTTACCTTTTATATGCATCATCGTCCGAAACATGAGTCCAAAACACGGATAAATTTAACAGAAAAATTATAGCCATTTTATAGCCCTTGGTACTTCACTTTTTGGTTCTATATAAAGCCTCTAAACTTGATTTGACATAAGATTTTTGTGGTATCCTTCTAAGAAACACTATTGCTCTATAGAAAATAAAAATCTCCATTATCAAAGTGCTTTAAAGTGAATTCAAATTATATTTAAAAGGTAAAAGTGTTTGTGCATTTTCCTTAGTGCACATCTGCTCAAACAAGTGAGCTTTTACTATTCTATTGATATTCAATCTCTTTTGTATTATAAGGTTATAATGTAAAACCCAATTGTGGTGAACCTTGATTTGATTGTTTGGTTGAGAGGTTTTGAAAAATCAAGTGTGGTGATCCTCTCTTGTATTTGGTGCAGTTTGATTTCATTAAATTGAGTAAATGAAATCTGATTGAAAATCTTTAAGTGTAAGCTTAAGGTAGTGGATGTAGATCTTGTAGATTGAACCACTATATATTCTGTGTCTTATTTCTCTACATACAATATTAACTGCATTATATTTCTTACCTTAGTCTAGATTTGGATATTTCTCAAAATTTCCTTGGATGGCTTTCTTTGTTGCCATGAAATTGGTCTAAGAAACTTGAAGATCATTAACATTATGTATAACAAACTACTTGAAAATTTTAGTTTGCCAAAAACCTTATTCACCCCTCCCTCTAAGGTTTTTCATTTGGTATCAGAGTTTGGTCTACATATTCTTAGTTTAAAAACCTTGTAGGAAAGATCCTCATGGCAAGCTCATCCTCTCTTCCATATGTTGAAGGATCTTCAACAAATTGACATTCTTTGTTCAAGGGAAACAACTATACATTCTGGAAAAATAGAATGAAAATCTATGTATGTTCAATCAACTTTGAGTTGTGGAATTTGATAGAAAATTGTCCTTTTATTCTGTCAAAAGTTGTTGATGGCGTAAAAATACCCAAACAGAATGACGAGTTTAATGTTGAAGATAATGCTAAGATGACATTGAATTTTAGGCTATGAACATCTTATGCTGTGCAGTAGATGCAACTAAATACAATCGAGTTAGTTGTGATTCAGCCCATGACATGTGGAAATTACTTGAGGTCACCCATGATGGGACAAACTAAGTTAAAGAATCAAAATTGGGGCTTTTAATTCATGATTATGAATTATTCACAATGAAGGCAAATAAAAGCATCACTAACATATTCACTAGATTTACAAATATCACAAATGGTCTTAAAGCCTATGGGAAGGTTTATTCCTTTAGGGAACAAAATCAAAAAATTCTGGATGCATTACCTAAAAGCTGGTAGAATCTAAGGATTAAAATCCTTACCAAAGCTGATTGACTCTCTTCTAACACATGAAATGAAGCTCAAAAGGTTTCAGGAATATGATGATCATGATAAAGGTAAAAAGGGAATAGCATTGAAAGTTGAAAAGGAGGATGAACAAACTAGTCCATCTGACAGTAGTGATGGAACGGAAGTAGACAATGAAGATCTGGCAATGATAGCAAAGAAATTCAGAAGGATGTTCAACAAAAGAAACTTCAAACGAGGAAAGAAGTTCACAAAAAGAAAAGGACAATCCTCAGCTTTCAAGCCTCAATGTTATGAATGCAAGAGTACTAAACACTTCATTGCTGATTGTCCAGTTGCAAAAGGAAAGGAAGTCAGAATGCTTAAAAAGAAGAAGGAGTTAAAGGCAAAGAAAGGCACAGGATTGATAGGGACTTAGGACTTAAATAAGATTGAGTCTGAAGAAGAAGATTCTAAGAATGAAACTATGAACATATGCTTCATGGTTATGGAAAATGAGGTAAACTCTACTACCACTAATTTCATATCTAATTCGCTTATATCTATAACTGAAAAGCATGATAATCTAAATGAGTTGTTAATTGATATGTT
This sequence comes from Voacanga thouarsii, assembly GCA_026120185.1. Taxonomy (NCBI): domain Eukaryota; kingdom Viridiplantae; phylum Streptophyta; class Magnoliopsida; order Gentianales; family Apocynaceae; genus Voacanga; species Voacanga thouarsii. The sequence continues at coordinate 2,790,396 of JANUWF010002200.1, forward strand.
CCATGAACAAAAAAAAAAAACTGTCCAGAAAAAATAAAGAAATGAAATTGAAGATTAACTGTTTGATAAATGAGAATGAAAAGTTATTTAGTGAGAACAAAATATCTCTTGAGTCACATATAAGTGCTATTATTGAAAAAGATGTGATCATGACTACTTTACAGTATGTATTTCTAGAAAATAGAAGTCTGTATGATAGAATTCAAACTCTTGAAAGTATGGTTAGCACTATTGATGATATGAAAAATAAAGTCAATGACCTTACTACATGTATTGAAGAATTCACAAATGGGAAAAATAACCTGGAAAAATTACTTGGGACTCAACATCAAGTTGGAAATCGAAATGGCTTATGATATAGACATGAGAATAAGGACAAAATTCACAAGCCTCGATTTGTTAAAGCTGTCTCATATTACATGACACATAAAGCATGCACATATTGTGAAAATTCGGGACATATAGTATTAAGATGTCTTATTAAAAGAAAAGTGGAATCTGGTGGAATAACTTTTTAGAAAATCAAAGGAAATGCTACTAACCTCCATGGACAAAAAAAAGTGTGGGTACAAAAAATTACTCCTCCTTCTCATGTATAGATACATTCTTTAAGCTTCACTAAGTGGTTCTTGGACAGCGGTTATTCAAGATACATGACTAGAGATGCAGCTTTGTTAGAAAATGTACAAACCACAAATGAAGGATTCATCACTTTTGGAGACACGAAAAAAGGAAAGATTCTCGGCATTAGTAACATTGGTAAATGTTCCTCAATCATTATAAAATAAGTATTACTAATAGATTATTTGAAATATAATTTGTTTAGCATTAGCCAACTATATGATAATGGTTGCAAAGTCATTTTTTAAAAGGATTCTTGTTCTATCATGAATAGCTCAAATCTTGAAACAATCTTTGTTGTCAACCGTGTTGGAAATGTGTATGTATTCTATCTTAATGACCTTATAACTCATGGTATTAGATGCCTCTTCATACATGACAATGATAGTCATCTTTTGCATAGAAGATTAGGTCATGTATGTTTTGATTTGCTAAATAAACTGTCTTCAAAAGAACTTGTTAAGGGATTGCCCAAAATGAAGTTTGATAAAAGCAAAATTTGTGATGCATGCCAATTTGAAAAATCAAAACTTTCTTTAAACCGAAGAAATGATTTCAACCTCAAAATCTCTTGAATTAATTCATATGGATTTGTTTGAACCAATGAGGACTGTTAGTCTTGGCGGTAAAAAGTATGCATATGTACTAGTTGATGACTTCTCTAAATTTACTTGGACTTTATTTCTTGGACAAAAGGATGAAACCTTTTCTGAATTTTTGAAACTGATCAAATGCATCCAAAACTCTATTGGATGCAAACTGATTTCTACTAGAAGTGATAATGGTAAAGAATTTTGCAACAATGAATTTACACATTTTTTGTGATCAAAATAGAGTCTTTCACAATTTTTCAGTAGCCAAAACACCTCAACAAAATAGTGTTGTTGAGAGAAAAAATTGAACTTTACAAGAAATGGCTAGATCCATGCTTTGTAAAAATGCCATTCCAAAATACTTTTGGGCTGAAGCTATTAATACAGGTTGCTATATAGTAAACCGAATTATGCTGAGACCGTTTTTGAGAAAAACAACTTTTGAACCTATGTTTGACAAAACTCCATCAATCTCTTATTTTAAAGTATTTGGTTGCAAATGTTTTATCCTTAATACCCGAGACAATCTTAGGAAATTTGATAGCAAATTCGATAAGGCCATATTTCTTGGATACTCTTCCAATAAAAAGGCATATAGAGTGTACAATAAAAGAACTCTATGTGTGAAAGAATCCGTTAATATTATGTTTGATGAATCTAACATTTATGCTCCAATGAAAGATGATGATGATGTAGGAGGTTCAAAGGAAGTAAGAAAAGACCAACTCAAAGCTCCACCGCTAGATACTCATGCAAAAGAAGAAGAAATTAAAGAACAACAAACTGAACAAGGAAATGAACAAACTAAAGATTCTATGGATCATCAATTACCAAATGATTGGAAATACAAAACAGGTCATCCTAAAGAACAAATCATTGGTGATCCAAACTATGGAATTAAAACTAGACGGTACTTCATAGATAACTTTGCTCTTCTCTCAAATATAGAACCTAACTGTATTGATGTATCACTGTATGATAAATTTTAGATTATTGCTATGCAAGAAGAATTAAACTAATTTGAAAGAAATCAAATTTGGACACTTGTTCCTAGAGCACTTGATCGTCTTGTTATTGGTACCAAATGGGTATTTAGAAATAAACTTGATGAAAACGGAGCTGTGATTAGAAATAAAGCTAGATTGGTCCCCCAAGGATTCAATCAAGAAGAGGGCATTGATTATGATAACACATTTGCTCCTGTTACTAGACTAGAATCTATAAGAATGTTTTCTTCAAAAATTCCATGCTCTATCAAATGGATGTTAAAAGTATATTCCTAAATGGTTTAATTGAGGAGGAAGTATATGTTGAACAACCTTCTGGTTTTATTCATGAACACTTTCCAAATTATGTTTTCAAGCTTTCTAAGGCTTTTTATGGGTTAAAACAAGCTCCACGAGCTTAGTATAAAAGGCTTAGTAGATTCTTAATTTCAAAAGGTTTTTCAAGAGGCTTGATTGATACCACCTTATTCATTAAATTTGATAAATCCGGTAATCTACTAATTGTTCAAATCTATATTAATGATATCATTTTTTGTGCTACTAATGACTCTTTGTGCAAGATGTTTGCTAAGACAATACAGCAGGAATTTGAAATGAGCATGATGGGAGAACTAAACTTCTTCCTCGGACTGCAAATTAAGCAAACAAAGGATGAAATCTTTATAAATCAAGCTAAGTATGCCAAGGAGATGCTCAAAATGTTTGGTATGGACAAAGCCAAAGAAATCTGCACACCTATGAGTAATTCTATAAAACTTGACTAAGATGAAAAGGGTAAGAATGTAGATGAACATAAGTATAGAGGTATGATTGGAAGCTTACTCTATCTTACTGCTAGTCGGCCTGACATTATGTTTTCAGTATGTTTTTGTGCCCGTTTTCAATCATGTCCAAAGGAATCGTACCTATGTGCAGTAAAACACATCCTTCGATATCTAATCAGCACATATGATTACAGCTTATGGTATCCTCACACTAACATATTTGATCTTATATGATACACTGATGCAGACTATGTGGGATGCAAAGTGGAAAGAAAAAGCATAAGTGGCCATCATCAATTTCTTGGACACTCTCTAATATCATGACACAGCAAAAAGCAAGCTTGTGTATCTTTATACATAATTGAGGCCGAATATATAGTAGCCGACAGTTGTTGCGCACAAATTTTGTGGATGAAGAATACATTACTTGATTTTAGTCTTAACTTTAATTGTGTACCTATATTATATGACAATACAAGTGCTATCAATCTAACAAAATATCTTGTTCAACATTCTAGAACAAAGCATATAGAAGTTAAACATCATTTTATCCATGATCATGTGCTTAAAAGCAATGTGTACGTTGAATATATTTCAACTGATGAACAACTTGCCGATATCTTTACAAAACCTCTAGCCGAAGAAAGATTCAATAATCTGAGAAGAGGTTTGGAAATTACAAAATTCACATAACTAACCTAGTTGCACAAGTTTTTGTTATTTTGCAGGTTTAAGATGATATTTTTGGATGTAGTGTTTGTATCCAAAACGCACCAACAAAGTTTTTAGATGTAGTATTTGAGTCCAAAACCTACCCCCAAAACTCATTCCTAAAAAAGTTCCATTTGGATGATTATTTTAGTTTGGGTCGAAATCCAAAACAGAATTATTTTTTTGATACTTCACATTTCCCTTTTTAAAATAAATGCTTCCATATTTCAATTTTTGAATTTCAAAAAGGGCTTGCACTTTTCTCAACATAGTTTCTCTTAATCTATGAGTAAAGTTGTCTTTTCAATATACTTTTTATCACAACTCCCTGGACATTCAAAGGACTTTGTTTCTCCTCTCTTCCAAATCTCTGTAACTGACACGCTCCATCTTCCAAAAACTCTCTGAGTTCTTCCTCTCCAAACAACCGACAGTCAAAAGACCTAATCTTCTCAATGGCAAAAACAAAATCATCTACACCAAAACCCAAGAAAATAGAAAAAATGTCTCCAAAGACAAAAAAGAAGGGTTCAGCATTGAATAAAGCAAAAGGAAAAGAAGTTTTACTAGAAGCAGACTCCTCGGCATCACATTATGATTCTTCGAAGTCTTCACCGGATCAAGTGAGTTTCAGAAATCAGGTATTCCGATTTATTGATTCTAAAAATGAATCTTATTACAATGACTGTGTTTCTAAAAATAGAACTGTTATTTCTAGGTATTGTGTTAATCCATCGTCCTTTTCTGAATCTCTCAAATGTGTTGGATATGTTTCAGCATATTGGTTGGGGTAGTTTATTATCTGTTGATGAAAAATTATATACCCCACTTGTTTGGGAATTTTATACCAATCTAAGGAAAGGACGTCTTGAGGAGACAGGGGGAGAATTTATGATTCGTTGGTATGTTTCTAGAGTTAGAGGTAAGAATATTGAGTTTGATCATCATTTGCTGAATAGAATCTATGAAGTAAGGGACAGAGGGGTTCAATATTTTGAATTAAATAAATTTCCAGAGGGAAATGGCATGTTTAAGTTAAAGAAATTTGAAGAAATATTTGCTGGAGGAACAAGTTTTGAAAATTCAGGTAACAAAAATACTAAATGGCTGAATGGAGTAGGGAGGATCTTGCACCATATGGTTTGTACCATGGTGGTGCCGAGTTTTGGTCATAAGACCTCTATAAATATTTTACAGATGGTAATTATGTTAGCTTTGGCAGAGGAGAGGCAAATTAGTTTTGGGGTTTTAGCTGCCAAGTTGATGCTGCAATTGAGAAATACTTCTAGCAAAGCCTTGCCATTTGGAAATCTATTAACAAAGATATTTAGATATTTTAATGTTGATTTAAATTCAATTCCCTGTGCCCCGTCAAAAATGAATGTTTATAGCTTTGATTCTTTTGAGAGAATGGGATATGTAAGAATGGGCAATGAATAGAAGTTGCTTCGAGATACTGAAGGTGAGTAAAAAGAAAGACTATTAAAAATAAAAGCAAAAGGAAAGATTGCCCCTTCTATTGGAGCAAAAAGAAAAATTGAGGAAGATCCTCAAGAAGAATCATCTGCTAAAGGAAAGAAAAAGGATAAGTGACTATTTGAAAGTATTTTAGACGCTGTCAACTCATTAGCTATCAAACTGGATAGCCTCAGTTTAGAACTTCAAAATCTTGGTAATAGACTGACAGCAGTGCAAAGACAGATGACTCGGTGTTTGCACCTACTGTAACACCCCGCTATCTAAGCCCGCCGGGGATGTCGCCCCGTCCAAAGGACAAGGGGTCTTTATAATTAGATCACACAAATAAATTAGCGGAATAAAAATAATACTTTAACTTAAAATTTATTACATTCTAAGAATAAATCTATGAATTCCCAAAATAAATCCATAAGTAAAATTATCCACTCTCAACTCCCCAAAGCAACACATAAAAATAAATGACAACATTCTCTTCCAAGACAGATAACACTAGCTACTCATCCCCACAGTAGGATCGACCTGAAATCATGGTAAAAAGGTGATGAGACAGAAATCTCAGTAAGTCCGTGTGTACTTTAAGTGTTCAGTGGAAATAGTTCGTGAATGCAAAGTATTAAACCTTTATAAGCGAAATACTGGCAAGCAATAAACATTAGCCAAAAGCAAGAGTGGTATTTTGGCTTTTCCAACCATACATAATCAATAAAATCAACCACTCAAAAGAAATGATCATGGGTTACCACACGTTAGGCCCCATAACCCGTCAGAATGCCGACACTTTGTGCAAACTGACAAAAAAAGGTAGGTGATTGGCCTACCGGGCAAGATACTCCTCCTTCTCTATACCCAAACAACAATCGGTGTCCATTCCAGCAAAACACAATCACTTGACTAAAAAATAAACAATTGCTAGCTCGGACCGACACGACCTACTGGACTGACATCTTATCCAGGAAGGACTCACCCCTCAAAAGTGGCCACCTATTGAGAGACTCACCCTAACCCTTCAAAGACTAGTCCTAGTAGTCCACCCTTATTGAGTACTCAACGTAACGTAACCCACTTGGAAAAATGAACAAACCATAATTCCACATGAAAATGGCAATTAAGGGTCTCCAAAGTCTTTGTCAAAATCAGTTTTGGAAAGAGTTTTGAGTTTGAGTAAATCTGCTTATGGATTTTTAAATAATTTGTTTGACTAAAATAAGAAATGAGTCAATCCTCAATTGCCTTACAGAAATGAATGTCCATGCACTCTATATTTGACTTGTCATAATAAATATTGTACATCAATCAGGTTTTATGCAGGAGCTTACCTGATTCTTGCTCACAATAAAAGGTCTCCAACAGCTAACCTAACCCTGCATGGACAAATACAAACCACAATCAAACTTAAGCCAAAATTCACTTTCTCAATTTAAAGCAACTCAACTCACTACTACCATGATCCTAGTGTCCCAAGCTTTAAGGCCAAACAATAGATAAATAGGTTTATAAGCTAAGCCTAATTTGATATTTAAAATAATTACGGTTTTGGGAAATAAGTACTAATAAGTTGAAGGTTTAAATCTTGCTAAGGAAAATTTAGAGTTTATTTGATGAAAAGTCTTAGGTGGTATTAGGTAAAATAATGATTTATTAATAATTTAGTTGTTAGTAAATAATTGATAACTAAAATTAGTTGAAAATAAATTTAATGAGTCTTGCTTGAATAATAAATAAATTTTTAATGGGTTTTGATTAAAAGATAATAATTAAATTTTTAGTAATAAATATTTTACTAATTATGATTATTTCCATAAAAGGTTTTAGTTGATTTCATTATTTTATATAATATCTACATATATATATATATATATATATATATTATTTTCTAACAAAAGCTATTATTTATTTGACTAAAATATCCTTATTATATATAATAATCCAAATCTACCACTCCTAGGGTTTGTTTGAAATTACTAGCAAAATCATATTATGAAATATTTTATTCATGAAATAAAGATTAGCTTAGGGACAACTAGGTCATGATCATAGTTCTATTGCTAACCATAATCATGAACATTTACAACTCTTCAATTCATCAAATCATCCAAATCATGCATATAAGCATAGATCTAAATTTACTAAGGCATGCTCTAGCCTTTACTAGCATAAATATAACCACGGCTTAAATAATCACACAAGAATATAAATCCTATTCATCATAGATGGCATAATCTCTAGCATACTTGATCATAGAGACATGCATCAAACTCTAAAACATCACACAATCAACCAAGATAATCCCTTCATGCATAAATCTCATCTCCATCATATTCATACATATATTCATGCTTCACTCTCAACTCATCACAACAATATATACTCAAACCGCATTCATGATTTATCTTCTATCAACATCATCCTAGAGACATGAATCTAGAATTTAAAATAAGGGTTAAAAAGAGTTATTTGATTGATGAAAACCTTGAAGGAGTTTCGAATGAATCTCAACTCCTAGATGACTAGGTCCGTCCAAGAAAGATGGAGAAAGCATGGCCATTGGAGAAGAAGCCATTCGGACAAGAGAGAGAGAGAGACCATTAGCATGTTTATTCATATATATATTCATTAGAGATCAAGATTAGAGAAGATAAAGTTGTTAGAACAACCCTACCTTGAAGATGTTCTTGAGCCTTCACAAAACTTATGATTTTTTATCCAAAAGAGCAAGTTGGATTTGGGAGTTTGATGTTAAAAATGGTGTGGAAGGATTCACGGTAGTGTATAGATGAAATTTGAAATTTTTAGAAGAAGTTTGAAGTGATTTGGAGAGGTATTAGATGGAAGGAAGGGGTAGGTGTTCTTGGTGTGCTATGTGTTCTTGAAAGTTGAAGAGAATAGAGAGCTTTTGGATTGTAGGCTGCTGAATTTCTGTAGGTTTAGAGCTGGCCGAATTGTTTGTAGGGTTTGGTAGATGATTTTCTGGTTTGTAAGGAAAAAGGAAAGGTTAGTTGTTGAAATCCTTGAAGAATATTTTTGGAAAGAAAATTTGAAAACTAAATATACAAGAATATCTTTGATTATTGGAGAGCTTTTGGAATGCTGCCATGGCCGAATTGTTGAGCAGAGTTTCGGCTGGATGAAAGCTGGTTGAAGGAGGCTAAGGGTGGCTGAAAATAAGGAGTATAATGGTGAAGGGAAGGTCTAGTTGTTTGAGGGATATTTTATGGAATGTTGTTAAATTATGGTGGCTAGAATTTTGGTAACTAATCAAACATGATTGCAGTAATTTTTTTGGAAATCTTTTAGGGCAGCCATGATTGTATTTTCGTGCAAAAGGTTGGGGAAGACAATGGATTTCAGTTCATGGCTGTTTAAGGGAAGACTGTATAGAAAATTGGAGGAGTTTCGGCTAGGGCTGAACAGGGAAACAAGGCTGGAAAAATCACTGCACAGAATTTCGCAAGGTTGGAATTTTCTGGGCAGTTTTCGGCTGCCATTTTTTAGTGAGCTTGTAGAGAGTTTGAATGGGATTTTAGGGGTCTTTCAAGACTGGTTTCCATCTTTCTTTATGGAGGAAAAACATAGCTAAGATGCTGAACAAAAATTGAAAGAAAACAGCTTGGTTTCGGACCTCCAAAGCTGTGATTTTGCCCAGGGATTTTTTTGGTTTTGCATAGCTTTTGTGCAGTCCAAAAATGGCTAGAAATATTCAGGTTTCAAGCTGATCAAAATGGCCATTTTCTGGCAGTATTTGAGAGGGAATAATGGCTAAGAATTTAGACACCTTGAAGGCACAAGAAGTTGGAAAATTTTAGTTCAATGCATGAAGGAAAATGAATCTAGCTAGAGTGAAGTTTTAGAGAGTTCACTAGGGAAATTAATTCACTTGAAATCCTTCCCCCTCTTCCATGGTTTTGGTCCATAAGATGTCTTTCTTTAAGACATTTTGAACCTTCAAAGCCACAGCACATTGCTGAAATTTTTCTAGAATAAAATTGGCTTGAACAAATTGAACATCCTAATGGATTGAGAAATAGGAAAAATTAAGGATCAAGAGGAAATGAATTCCCCTTAGGAATTTTATGTAGAGAAAAAGAATAGGATTAGGATACTCCTATCATGACTCTCTTAGGACAACATCTCTACCCTATTTCAAAGCACATAAGGCCGAAAATTCCACTTCTCAAATAAAAATAAAATCTAATCATTTTAAAGCTCCTATGATGGAATTTGAACCTAAGACCTTAATATTTAATTTCAAAGCTCTAACCATTAAACCACAACAACTCTTGTTCTTATTTTCTCTCTAAAAATATTTTCCTATTCAATCCTCAAGCTATCACCCTTTTTCCATCTCAAGCAAAAATCACCATTTTGCCCTTCTCACTCAATAATCATAATCAAGCCATCTAGACTATAAAACACAAATTCAATGCATATAAAATCATATAAAAATATATTTAAACATGCAATAAAAAATGATATGCATCCCAACCCCTTTACTCTAAAGTTGGTTTTGACTGGGGTTTCACACCTATAGTATCTGCTCAAGCAAAGGCAACAGAAGAGGAACCAGTCATTGAGGAAGGGACTGAACAAGAACAACCTGTAGCGGAGGAAATGCCTGTTACTGTGTAAACCAAGGAAAAGTCCCCGATTCAAGAAGCTGTAGCACTTTTTGCCTCCTCTAAATAACATGTCTCATCTGGAAAGAGATAAAAGCATATTGTGGTAAATAGGAAATCCAACAAGATTTCCGTTCAACACTCTCAAAAGGGTGCAGGATTAAAAACTGAAACTATTCACATTTCCTAAGAAAACTAGTTTGGCAAAATGATCTTCAGTTGACCTCTAATCTGACTGCCCTTGATTCTCTCTACTATTATGAACAATTTACTTTTTGCAATTGAACAATTTAGTTTTCTATCTTTACTTATGCATAAGCTTATCTGCTTAAATTCTAAACACTTCATATCTATATATATTCTATTTATTTTTCTTTTTTTTTATGTTATTCCTCTTTTTGATTGATGACAAAGGGGGAGAAAACATAAAACTGATTGGATTTGATTTGATTGGGAAGGTTCTGCTGGGAGAAAACATAAAACTGACTGGATTTGATTAGGATAGTATCTGTATAAGGGATATGACTGGGAAGTTTTTGCTTGGGAAATGTTGGAATAGTTACTAGGAAAATGTTGGGATAGTTACTAGATATGATTTGTTATGATTGGAAAATTTTAGGATAGTTTTTTGCATACGATTCTGTTTATAATTGTGAGCATTACAATTGATTATTCTACTGATTATGAGCGTTACAATTGGCTTTGTCAACTGGACTGTGTTTATTCTAATAATTTATTTGATTATCTATCTATGTGAGAGTATGCTATACTCTTTGCTCCTAATTGTTAATAATGCATAACTGATTGACGTCTGTCTGATAGTCCTTGAGTAGTAAATTTACTTTAGGGAAACTTTGTGCTTTAATTTAATATTTTTGGATGAATTGCTATGATCTCAATTTATTGATATCCAAATTGGACACCAATTTGGTATACTGAATTTCGTCCAAAAGTACCTTTTTCGTAATTAAGGTATTTTTAAGACTGGATTGATAAGATGTTTTTAAGTTATTGATATGATTCTATGACAATTTCATTGATATAAATTTCAGTCAGACGGATTGCTTCCTTTATGATCAAAACTCTTTGAGAAAATCAGGACATATCAAAATTCTGAAAAATCTATTATGTCATGCATTATGTCAGAGGGAGTTTTGGACTCATATTTCCTTGATCCAAAAATCTTGTCCAAAAAGTTTTCTTAAAAAAATCATACCGTTTTGGACATACACCTTTTGGACATCCAAAACTCACATTTATAAAAGGTTCATATTCACTTTCACTAATGTTTTGGACGTACAAAATTAACTTCAGTTTCTCTCTCATTTACAAATATTCATAAATGCAAATATTAAGGGGAAGCATCTTATCATATAACTTGCGTGCTATATCTCCTTTATAAAAATCATTGTATCGGTTATTTCTTTATGGAATAATCGTTTGATGGACAGAAGGAGGATAAGGAGGTAGGTTGGGTCATAGGCTAATTGAGCCATGCCTGTGAGTATATGCTTTAATTTTCTATCTTAATCTCATAAGCACACTTTGAATCCTATAAATAGAGATTACACTTCATTGAAAAATATTCTTAATTCTCTTGGTCTAACATATTCTTTTTGTACATATCATTATTTTTATATCACAATCCTATCAAGTTTGTCATCACTCAAAAAGGGAGAAATTGTTAGCCCTAAGGGCATTCTCCTATGTTTTGACTAATGACAAACATTGATGAGAACTAACTTGTGTGATCTATATGTGATAAGACATGTTTAACCTCAGGCGTGTAAATAAGATTACTAAGCAATTCTTGAGTAATGAAATCCAAGAATGGATTATCAAGTAGAAGACCAAGCTTAAGAAATTGCATACCAAGAAGTCCTTGTGGAAGATTTTTAGACTAGGAATCATTATTAAGGTATTTCTTGTAAATTTCTATGTCTCTTCACCTTATGATTCAATTGATTTCTACCTTGAAGCACACAAAGAAAAAGATTTTAAAGTTTTAAATCTTAGAATTTCAGATTTAGTAGTTTGGATGATTCTACATCCAAAAGATTTGTCCAAAATCCTACAAACTATGACAAATCATTTCTGCCTAAAAAAGTGCCACTTTGGACTTACTTTTTGGATGCATCGTCGTCCGAAATATGAGTCCAAAACACGGGTAAATTCAACAAAAAAATTATAACCATTGATACTTCAGTTTATGGCTCTATATAAAGTCTCTAAACTTGATTTAACATAAGATTTTTGTGGTATCCTTCTAAGAAACACTCTTGCTCTATAGAAAACAAAAATCTTCTTTATCAAAGTACTTCAAAGTGAATTCAAATTGTATCTAAAAGGTAAAAGTGCTTGTGCTTTTTTCTTGGTGCATATCTGCTCAAACAAGTGAGCTTTTACTGTTCCATTGATATTCAATCTCTTTTGTATTACAAGGTTATGGTGTAAAACCCAATTAGGGTGAACCTTGATTTGATTATTTGGTTGAGAGGTTTTGGAAAACCAAGTGTGGTGATCCTCTTTTGTATTTGGTGCAGTTTGATTTTATTAAGTTGAGTAAATGAAATCTAGTTAAAAATTTTTAAGTGTAAGCTTAAGGTAGTCGATGTAGATCTTGGTAGATCGAACCATTATATATTTTGTATCTCATTTCTCTACATACAACATTAACTGCATTGTATTTCTTACCTTAGTCGGGATCTGGATATTTCTCAAAGTTTCCTTCAATAGCTTTCTTTGTTGCCATGAAGTTGGTCCAAGAAACTTGAAGATCATTAATATTCTGTATAACAGACTACTTGAAAATTTTAGTTTGCCAAAAACCTTACTCACCCCCTAAGGTTTTTCAAAAGAGAATGGAGTGTTTTCCTTATCTCATTACTTAAGTTGAGTAAATTTGAGTTTATAATGCTTGAATTGGTTAAATGGCTTGACTTGTATGATTTATGTTATCTATATTTTTTCTTGAGGAGTATTACTATTTTCTTATATTAGATATAAGTTTGTTTAACTTAACTTTAATGGCCTTGGGATTGTTTGATTTAATACATGAGTTTACAAGGTTTTAAAAGGATTGAATGAATGACGAGTTTATGTTTAAGGTTGAAAGAAGGTTATGTCTTCATTATGGACGAGTTTTCTAAAGAAAAATTTGCTAAATTGTTTTTTCTTGTTCTAAATGCTTACTGTCTAGTTCTTGTTTGCTTGAGGACAAGCAAATATTCAAGTGTGGGGGTATGTGATAGGGGCTAAAATCATCATTACTCTCCTAGTTATTTGAGGTTATTTTGTGATATATTTGTTGTAATAACTAGGCATGTTTTTTTTCTATTTGACATTTTACTTGTAAAATCATTTTTGAAAAATTTGTTTAGATTGGAGTTAAAATCGAATAGAAAGTGAACAATTCCAAAATATACCTGGCGCTAGACCCAGCTAATAGACCGGGTGCCTAGTCCATTCTGGTCAAGCAGTAAAAATTGAGCCAGCGTTCAGGGGAAAACAACAACAAACCTGGCATCAGGTCTGGCAAGTGTACTGAGTGTCGGGTCCATTCTATCCGACCAACAAAAATAAAGCAAAACTCCAGAGGAAGAATAGTGTGCACCTGGCGCCAGGTAGGTCAAAGGTACCCGACACCAGGTACACTCTGATAGGCAAATATTCTGTGCACAAATTAGTAATTTTTCAATGATTTTAATATTTTCTTAATCCTATTCGGCCAAGACTTCTTAGGCCACAAATTTAGCATCCAAAGGCCTATAAAAGTACAAGAAAACACAAGAGAAATGTGTAATTTAAAGGTATGATTTGAAGGATCCAAGCAAGCTACTCAATCACAACTCAGATGAGCATTGTTCAAATGAGGTTTTCAAGAGAAGAAGAAGGGTTTGTCTATGAGTTTTATCTTTCATCATTTGTTTACTTTTATTTAATAATGATATGCTTAATGTTTTAATTGTAATTGAATATTATTTTGGAGATAATGATTTTGAGTTAATTGAAATTTTTTTTATCAATCTATTGTTATCTTTAGTGTTTGATTACTTGTTATCATTGGATATTGATGCGAGTTCTTTTAATTGACTTGATAAAGAGTTGTTAGGAATTTCACTGCATTGATTTCGTATTTGTCTAATCTTAATAGACTTGAATGATGAAGTTAATATTATAAGACTAAATAATCAAAGGTTAAGTTGATTTCGTCTTGACAAATGGTCATTAGCTAATTTCATGTTTTTAAGGAATTAAGATTCATACATATGTTGGTTAGGATTACTTGATTGATAAATCTGCTAATTGAATCAAATGAACTTAATATATGTTTTGGTTATGTTAACTTGATTAACAAATCTATTAATATGAATCAAAATATAGTGATTCCATGGATTGACAAATGAAGTGGAATTTATCTTTATATTCCTTCATGATGCCAATACAACAATTGATTGTGATGAATGCTAAGTAATTCAATATTGTGTTTTCAAGATAATTGTCTAGTTACATGAAATTGCATCCTTGAGTTATATCTATTTTTATCTTTATTTATTTTTTTATTTTCTTCTTATTATATTGGCTAAACAATAAAGTTTTGGATAAATTAAGGTGGGAGCCTAAGTTCTCGTGAATTCGATACTTGCTAGTCCATAAACTATACGATGGGTATACTTGTCCATATGTGTAATTTTAGTGGTTGACATTTTAATTAAAACTTGATTGATTGTGTAATTTGTTGGTAATATTTTCTACACTAAAAAACACGCATCACTCCTTGGAATTGGCCTTTTCGTCTAAGATGATTCGCATCAGAAACTCTAAACTATCTCTATTTTCCTATAAACATAATAGTATATTCAATAATCATAATGTTATGTTCATCATGTGAATGCTAAAAGCAAAATTGCATAATAGTATTAAATATTAGAAAATATTTTCAACAAAATATAGTACCAAAAATAATAAATTGGGTAAGTTTCAAAATATTTGAAACAAAATATAGAACTAAAAGGTCTGCAAAAAAATTACAAAAACATTACTATAGTTTTTGTTTACTCATTATCCTTAGCTATATCATGGCCATCATCTTTTTGGTCAAAAAAGCGCATAGGGTTAACCCCTATCCTAGTGCACAACTCAAGATAATGCAATCTTTGAATTTGAAACATCTCCTCCATGCATTGCTCTTGTCGAAGCATTGCATATAAAGCATGCATCACAAATCCATTGCTAATTTGCAACAGATTGGCGAGAGTTTTTGTACAAAATTTTTCTCTTTTTTTTTTTTTGAATATAAGATTCCATCACAAAGTGCTCACTAATTTGTGAGAATTCTGTGATGGTTATTTTATAACTGTCCCAGAGCCACAACAAAATATTGCAACGAAATAGTAAAATAATAAAAAGGTTGTCGCCAAATTCTCATTAATATTTTGAGGAAGTTGTACCATCTCTAATATGCCACAAATTTGCGACAGATTTGCGAGGATTGGTTAACACCTCTCTCTCTCTCCACACACACACACACACACACACACACACATGTATATATATATATATATATATATATATATATTTTCCTGTCAATGTGCCATCGCAAATTAGTAATGGTTTTTTAGCCATCGTTATCTGCAATTTCACTTGTAGTGAAAGGAACAATCTTTGTACACATTTATGCGTATAGATTAGCTAGCCCTCCTACTAGTTCCACCCCAAAGATCACTATTCAGAAAAGGGATGGACAACCTATTACAATAGAAAATCTAGTCACATCTACAGTTTCTTCTTCTACCAAAAGAAAAAGCAACCATGTAATCTTAAATCTTTGATTTTTAATTATATTTCATACACTTATGTATTTTCAATCCTATAGTATGTGTGATAGGATTTATAGTTTAGGTTTAGTCCGGTGAAAATTTACGAGAATGCTAATATATCCATGAATATTGAGAGATAAACACATATTGTGTTAGTTGAATGTTGAACTCCATCATCACTACCATATATACAAATTATTATTATATATACTTCTAGATATCTACAACCAGTGATGAGATTCATCATGGGCATGAAGGACCATCCAAAAAAGAAGGGGGGGAAGGGAGGCCAAGATACAACTTATGGTTACTTGGACAAAATTAACATTAAAGAGGTTTCAAGAGAATTTTCAAGCCAACCAAGACTACAAGCTAAGAACCAAGAAGGTTGTCAAGAAATGGATTGTGAAAAGAGATCCAAAAGGAGCTAAAAGTTAACACAATTGCATTTGGATGATCAAGTAACCTTAGAAGCCAAATAAGGAACCAAAAGAGCTTAATAAGAAGTTGACTCAAGATAAAGATCAAGGAATGGCTAAGAAGATCCAAGAAGATAAGCTTGATCAAGTGTGGAGTGCAAGGAATGTACGGCTTGATGCACGGCCATGCAACAAGTCTTGCAATTTGTAGACTCAAAATTGTTGCCAGAAGTTTAGGTGCATGGCTGTGCACATGCTATTTTCGAGACTTTGACTATGGCACAGTCATGCACTCCATTCCCATAGCCGTGTAACTTCCCTAAAGCCTTTTTTATCTTTGTTTTTATTTTGCTTCAGCTGTTAAATTCTTAACCATAGTTTGTAATATTTTAATGCCCAATTTGACTTGTTTTTAGGCCACTTTTGGTTAAGATTAGCATAAGTAATAGTTAGGGCTTGGCATCTCTATATATTCCATTATATCTCGTGTAAAAGAGAACTTTAGAACTTGAACATTTTGAATACAAACCTCTTTGTGAGTTTGGTAAAGTGGTTCCTCTTGGGATTGTACCCTTTAATCAAGACTAATCTTAGAACTTAGTCTTTCCATTTGATTCAAGTCTCTAAATTATTCAAGGATTCAAAATCTCCATCTCTAATTTGGATGCCAGGTTTCTTCCTAATATTCTTGTTAGGATTTAGTTGGATGCCTAAATCATCTCATCCATCTTGTTCTTAATCTTTGTTGGGGCAAGGGTGCTAGGGTGTTAATTTAGTTGGCTTAGTTCATTAGATTGTGGATTCTAGGTGGCTTAGATTACCTAGGGTTCTAATATTTGAATTGGATTTTGGTTGAGCCTCTATTTTCAAGCATAAATTTACTATTTTGAGTGCATCATGTGTCCTTGAATTTTACACTTAATTAAGCCATGAAAATTGCAATAAGAAAGTGTTGTGCTCCCATAAACTAGTATCAGAGATTTTTTTTTAGTTTCTATAATTGGTATTAAAACTAAGTTGATATGAGCTACAATTATCAGAGCTTGGTAGATCTAAGCACGCTAATACTACAAGAAATGAGCATTTTAGCGATGGCGTTTACCATTGCTATGTCGTCGCTAATATATACAGTGACGGCATTGTGACGACAATGAACCGTCACTAAATAATTGGTCGCTGTGGAAAAAACTGTGGGAGCAATCAACAACCGTCACTAACTGCTATGGCTAAACGATCAAAGTCAAACAAAGGTGTGATAAATAGTGCTACGGTTGTGCGACGGCCGTCTATATACGACTATCGTTATTACGTAGCTAACGGCTATGGAATAGCAACCACAATAAAAGTTTTAATTCTTATTATTTTAAGATGACCATCTCTATTACGTAGCTATATGCTACGGTGTAGCGACGAATGTTAAATTTTGAATTCTGATTAGTGTATATGCGACCATTGCAATTATGTAGCTAATTTCTACGACATAGCGATGGCCGTAAAATTTTGAATTCTGATTAGTTTAAATTAGTTGTCACTATTACGTAGCTAATTGCTATGGAATAGCAACAGCTGTAAATTTTGGAATCTAATTAGTTTAATTAGTTGTCGCAATACCATCGTTAATTTGCAAGTTTGTAATGACGGCAAATTATTTAGCGATGGCTGAAATTGACTTCCGTAGCTAGGCCGTCACTATTTTGCATCTTTTGCAATGAATATATTATCATTTAACTCTATTCCCTGTAACATTTCCCTATATTATACCTATCTATCAAAATAATAGACAAAACCAAAGTAGAATTTGAAATCCATAAATTGCATATTTACCAACACCAAATGAACATTGAAATGAATATAAAATTGCCCAATAAACATATTTACAATAAGAATTAGCATAAAATAGTCTAATAAACATAAAAAACTAAAACATCAAGTAGCGAGTGGACTAGGAGTAGCTCTCGTAGGGAATAGAGGAGGTGAACCACTGTCGTTGCCATGAGATGGTGGGTGATGATCTGGGGGCGATATAGTAAAGTTCTCATCCTCACCATCACCGTTATTAGTTCTTTCATCAACAATAAGAGGTGGTTATGGTGTGGACAATCCTATCTTCTCAGCCATCACTGTCAGCAACCCAATCATATAGACATCATGCTGCTTGTATGTCTCTATCTGTCTCTCATATCGTTCCTGCATCTGTAGCTTAGCCTCCTAGACCTTCTCATCAATCCTCCTATTAAAGTCATCGACCAGAATTGCAGTGAAAGAGCATGAGGGCAGTTGACCCTGATGCAATTGCTGACGTACGCGTGCTACCTCTGACCCCATACCGAAGACTCGACCCCTATTGAAGCCACCCGATGCCTGAAATAACATGGCGTTCTCATCGAGCATGACGGATGAGGTAACAAAGCTGCTAGAAGAACTCTGTGAGTAACTCTAACGTAATTGTTCTACATCCTCCTAAAATGGGAAAATAATGATGATCGTTATATAGATTACCTAACAAGAATTAAAGTAATATAAGTATTAATCTCAATAAGTAATTATTACTACAGTCTTGGAGACGGCTCACTAATGAACTCTCCCTACTTGGGACTCTTCTAGAACATGTGTAAACTCTTAAACATGTCCATATAAATAAAACTACTCTCTCGCTCTTTTCGCTACAATAATATTTAAATTAATGATGAAGCTAGGATAAAATATGTAAAGAGCTAAGAAAATTCTATTGAAAGAATAAAATAAATTATTAGATGGTCCTCGTGCTCAGTAAAAGGCCTCGACCTTCCTGTGTGAGTAGTACCATCATAAGACCTTTTTTTTTTTTTTTTTTTTTTGCTTTGGTAGAAACCCGCTAATAATCCTCTGTCCCCTAATATCGAGTCATCTTAGTTTAATTAGCAGGTTTTGCCACTCGCACGAACCTTGCAAAAGGTATCTGAAAATCTGGCACGCAACTTCTTCTCCCAATTGAGCCGAATCCATACACCTTCCTTATCTTTCCAAAGGAAATATTTTTGAATAGTACATTAAAAACTTGTTATTAGAATATAATTACAGTTTTGAAATTAAATATAGTGGAACGTTTTTAGTGATGAAAATATTTTTGATGAAACAGAAATCTAAGCAAATAAGGCACAAATATATTGATGCATGCATTAATGATGTTTGTAGGTATATAAAACATGTCTTCACTCCTAACTGTAAGCACAATTTACATGGACTAAACTACACTTTTCTTTAGAATATACACATCAACAATATTGATATATGAGTTGTAAGAACTACCACAAGACAAGTGACAAACAATGAAATAACACTTATAACTTTGAACTTGAAGTTGTATTTTACCCTCCACTCCTGGAACCATATGTCCTTAACATTTGATGGGACATGTGCGCATGTAAGGTATCCACCCTTGAAGAACTACTAGAACATGTTGGTAAGTAGGGAGACACAATTTGTAGTACTAGCTAACATTTTTCAAAAACAAAGAAAAATTGAAAATGATTTTGTGAAATGAGTTAAAGTAAAAAAAAAAAAATGAGGAATAAGACAATTTATCTATATGATTATTATAGTTGGATGTGAGAAAATTAGAATACCATTATTTAATACTTACCTGTCACCACAGGAAACTATGAGGAGCCTGCTCTCAATATCCTATGAAGCTAGCATATTAGACGACTCAGATGAAGGCCTCACCGGAGAAGGCTGTCCACTATGCTGTGGCAGATCCATAAGAGCATGTGGTGCAGGATGCCGTGGAGCCCTACTTGGAGAAGGTGTGGGCTCACCATCTGACTCACCTGAACCATGTCCTATTAGACTAGATGACCGTCCTTCGGAAGCCATTTCTCATTCTATGTAACATATAACAGAAGAACAAACATCATGAGATCTACTCCAACTTAGATCAATTTTAATAATTAATTCACACAAGATTTTATATACAAATAACACAAAAAATTCTAAGTAGATATAAACAATGAATGAATGCATGCACATTACAATAATCTAAGGAAAGTGAGGAAATGTATGTAAGTTTGTAAAAGCTTTTATAAGTTAAGTGAAATCATCTTCAAACTAAGTACTATTTTCTTTAGTAAAAAAATGCATCTCAGGGAGGGAATTGATAAGCAAAACTTGAAATGTTTAGAGTAATAATTACAAATCATGTTTATTCACTTAGATCATCTTCTGATAAATATTCTCAATCATCTTCATCAGTGTAGGAATCTGTTTCCCATTCATTCTCAGCTTCATCTTCACCCTCGTTATTCTCCTCTCGTTATCATCTAACATCTCATTCAACCCAGACTTATATGTAAATGGACCAAGATCTACAACTAAAGATATACACATGACATTATTGTCCTCAACATCTTCTTGATAAGCTATATCAACTAAAGGGGGGCATCAAACGCATAACGAGCTTTGGTTTTACACACTGCTAACCAACCAAATCTTACTCTTAGGACTCCTGGATATTTACAATAATATATTTGACTTGCTTGCACTGCTAAAATAAAAGAATCGTACTTCGGGTACCTTCTCCGTTGGTTAATATCAATTAGTTTGAATTGTGGATGCACTCTAACTTCTCAATATGGGGTTTGATCAAACCAATCATATTTGAAGAGCACAACTGATTGAAATGGTTGATCAAGAAATTGGACCTCTATAATCTCTTTCAAGATTCGATATTAATCATTTTCAAATGTGTTAGAACCACCCCCTTAACGCATACTCTGCTATTTGTTGTACTCTTCCCTTCATAATACTCACTGGTGTGAAATCGATATCTATTCACAATATATCCTTGAAATGATTTTACTTGTCTCAATGGACTCCAAGCAATGCTTTGCAATGATTGATTTGTAACTGCATTATGTTCATTGTGCACCTATATAAATAAGAGTCTATAGTAAGTTAAGATATAAGAATCCTAATTTTTACAAGATTATGTGAACTGAAAAACTTATGTAATCTCTAAACTATGAACTAAATTCATTTTCTATTCTTCTATCAACATCTTCTTTTGAAATGTTTGGTTCTCCGGATTGTACTTGTGTAATAAATATCCTAGAAGGTGCAAAATAGAACATTAATAATATGCCTTATTGGCAACCCAAATGAGCATAATCTAAGTTAAGAGAAGTCATACTCGATGTATGGTTGGGCATCTTCACAATTTAACAACATATAATTGAAAGTTGCTTTATATTCATTCGATGCGAAGAACCTAGTTTGAATCTTTCCAAGAGAGTTGCATATTGTCAACGTCCATTCCTCTGCCCTCAAGGTAGCATATTCTCCTTCTTCATTGTGGGCCACGGTCATGTGCTTTGTTTGCACATACAATTCAAAATAGTAAGAGAAAAAATGGATGCTTCTTTAACAAAATAGGCATTGCAAATCGACCCTTCAATTCTTACCTTATTCTTCACTTTCATTTTCAAACGATGCAAGAACCTACGATCCAAAATATAAATTAGTGATATTACATGACCAGGAAATTAAATTAAA
Source organism: Voacanga thouarsii (assembly GCA_026120185.1). Lineage (NCBI taxonomy): Eukaryota > Viridiplantae > Streptophyta > Magnoliopsida > Gentianales > Apocynaceae > Voacanga > Voacanga thouarsii. The sequence goes on from JANUWF010002200.1 coordinate 2,811,951, forward strand.
GGGAATAAAACAATGATTACCTTTCGAAAGGATACATCTATCTATATTGGATTGGACCACAGACTTTTGCCTCATTGGATAAATACACCATTAAATGTTCCATTACATTGAAGAACCCAAAAGGAAAGATTTTCTCTGACTTACATAGAAGGACGGGTATATTTGACTCCAATTAATTCATATGAGTCACTGACAACTTTAGAGTGCATAAATCCCGATAATACTGGCTTAATTTAGTTAAGACTACCCATACATTAGATGGTAGAAATTCCTTAAGCGAAATCAAGAGTAAACGCTCTATGAACATATGACAATTATAGCTTTTCATACCTGACATCTTCAACTCTTTCAAATCAACACATCGACCAAGTTGGATGAAAATCCATTGGGGAGTTGCAAGTCTTTCACCTACTCTAATAGAATTCTTTTTTGTTCTGTCGTCAATATGTAGCATACTTTAGGTGTAGAGCCATTTCCATTAGCTATAGTACTAATCCTTAACTCTGGCTTATGACATAAATTTTCAGCATCACGACAGGCCTTCAAATTGTCTTTTATTCTACCTTTCACATCTATAACTGTGTTAAACACATTGTCGAACACATTCTTCTCATGTGCATCACATCTATATTATGTCAAACCAAATATGTACACCAATAGGGAAAATACCAAAAATACTCCGCTTGGACCAGTTGTCGTTGGCTCCTCTGCCATCATTACTACCAATTTCACGGCTTGATTCTATTATTTTTTGGAAATGACACACTCTAGACCAAATTTCATCACCAGTCAAATATAGTACCGGTGGTGTTGTTTCACGGCCTCTATCTTTCCTAAATAACCTTGTATATCACCCGTAAAGATGGTCAATTGGCAAGAAATGATGAAGATAATCAAACCAACAATGTTTTTTGCCATGCTACAGATGAAATGGCTTTGTTTGCTCCATGCAATGCGGGCATGCCAATCTGCCGGCTGTGCTCCACCCATTCAACATACCATATGCGGAAAAGTCATTAATGGTCCACAAGAGTGCAGCCCGCATTTAGAGGTTTTGTTTCTTGGATATGTCATAAGCAAGCACACCATCTAACCACAAATGATTTAATTCATCAACCAAAGGCTGTAGATAAACATCGATCTTATGCTTTAGATTTCTTGGACCAGGAATTATGACTGTCAAGAACATCACTAGATCTTTTATACACATCCACAGAGGAAAGTTGTATGGAGTAAGAATAACCGACCAAGAAGAGTATTGCTTGCCCGATAACCCAAATGGTGAAAATCCACCAGTACATAAACCTAGTCTTATATTGCACACTTCTCACGCAAAATATGGATAACTCCCATTAAAATGTTACCAAGCCTTACTATCCTACAGATGACTCATATAGCCATCCTCCAATTTGCTCTCAACATGCCTCCTCATGTGTTCAGCTGTAGTTTTGGATGCATATAACCTTTGTAAGCTTTGCATTATTGGAAAGTAGTACATCTTTTTATAAGGAATCTCCTTAGACTTTTCATTGTTGCTAACTTTCCTCTGCATATATTGAGCATGGCCACAAAATTTACATTTACGATAGTTAATATCATCTTTCCAATAAATCATGCATCCATTTTTTCGTGCATCAATTTTTTGAACCGGTAAACTAAGCCCCGGCACTTGCTTCTTCATCTGATAGAAGTCATTTGGAATCTTGTTACCACTAGGCACAGTCTTCTTTATTAGTTGAACTACTTGGTTAAATGCCTTCTAAGACATATTATTTTTAGATTTTATATTCAACAACCTACAAATCAAGTTCAGTTGTGAGTGGTTTGTGCACCCATCTTAAATACGAGTGTCTACAGGCTTAAGCATTTTATAGAAGTTCTAGGCTTAACATTAGGCATTTCATCGATAGACTCTCATAGGGATTGGTCTGATAGAAAATTAGGACCATCTACATCTAAGATATTTCTCGATGTGGATATCTAGAAATCGATTCTGTATCGACAGCCACACATCCACTATTTGAGATTGGAATTTTCGGTGTTGGAATAGATGTTTCACTATAACATATCCATCGATGGTAATTATCAACAAATCTCTATTTGTATAAGTGAAGCTCAATTTTTTCTGGATCAATATAGTTTTATTCTTGCACTTTGCACAAAGACATCGAATAACATTTGATATCGCATTAGACAATGTAACGACAATGAAAGCTTTAACCCCACCCTAGAATTCAATTGTAATCCCCTTCATACCAGGAACATGCCTTCTATACATCTAACTATGATCCTCCATTTAAGTTGGAGCAGGTGATTCTTCATGGTAGATACCAATATAGGTATGAAAACATTGAGGAAAGATGTTGGAGATTTTAAGTTGTACTGGAGAAAATGGATTTATGTTAGAGTTGTGTTTTGAGTAAGATTTATTTAGTTCTATTGATTGGATAAGTGTTTTAGGATCACGTGCCATCTATAAGAAAAATGAATGGTTGTATGCATTATTTACCCCTATTCTTATGATAACTGAGAGAATGTCACCATCACCAACTTCTATTTCTAAAAACAGAACAGTGATCATTAAAAAAAAAAATCATATCATATCAAAAAGCAAAATTTTTAGATCTTCAAGACCCTTCTTCATCTCTTTCATATACCTTTCATATGTATCTATTATCCCTATTATTTGGTAATTATACTATCCACTCGTTTGGGTTATGTTCATCAAGTGGCAACTACTTTTCATCATTTTAGTGAAATCTCAAAGATAACATGAACTATAAGTCTCTCTTTCCAGACTATTCTGGCTAGATTTGTGAAGGACTACTTCACTACGAAAGATGAATGTGAGTTTATGCTTCAAGTCTCTAGAAAGACAAGAAAATTGTCAGCTATTATCTGGCTCTCTGGCATAACAATAGTTGTACCAATGACAGAGAGTCAGAATTCTAACTGGCTATTTTCTTGTCTTTTCAGAGACGCAAAGTATGAACTCACTGAAGGCATAGAAAACGGAAAAACACAGGGCACGCAACGGAAGTGAACATAAAAAAAACTAAAAAAAACACAAGAACAGGGATTCCAAGACAGGGCCGGCGCCGGCTCCGGCTGCCGTAGTCGGCGTCGGTTGCGCCCTGTCCAAATCCCGAGGTTTTAAAATTTTTATCTCTCCTTCTGGTTCTCAAAGGTAGCTGGATCGAAACGTGCACAACCGGGATAGGTATGCTGGTAGAAGCCTCTGGTCCGATTCCTGCAAGCCTCCTACTCTGCCTTTGCATGTATGTGAACGCCGAACTCTCGGTCTTCTAGTATATGGCTTGTCTAACTACTATTTGGTGAACAACTAACAGGCTAAGGAATTTTTCTGAAGAGAAAGAGACGCCTGGCCTTTCACAGAGAAAAAGCCGTCTCTAAGAGTGTGTCTTCTGTAACAACGACGTTATTTTCAATCTTCCTGTTTAACCTAAATAAAATCCTAAATTAAACTGGATTGGGCCATTGGACTCTTAGTTTAACCTTTTGGGCTTTATTAATTTTTCTAGTTAGAACCAACTTAATGGCCCAATAAATAATTAATTTTTTCAGCCCAAATAAATCAATCCAATTAAATAAGCCTAAATCAGTTTAGTCCCAGGTTAATCCTTAATTATTCAAATTGGGCCAAAGCCCTAAATAATTAATTAACCCACTAAACTAATTTAATTAATTTTCTCTCTCCATGGACCTTTATTTTATTATAGCCCAATAATTAAATCAGTCTACTTAAATAAAATAAATTCCATTTAATTCAAGATCAATTCCTTAACCCGTATTTAATTAGGACTCACAGTCTATATTGGGGACCAAAAGACACACCGCCTTGGCTACTAAAATGACCAAAATACCCTTGCCATATAAATAGCTGTATTTTACATTTTAAATATTTTCTAATATCACCATAAGAAAATATTGAACCCAATGACAGTGTTGCGTTAGCAAAGTCTCCGACCTACAGGTGTAATGACTAAAATATCTCTCTATACTTCGTTGTATATTCAGAGAGGAAGAAATGTACTAACACCTCTCTAAATGACATCTACCATCATTAGGCCTCTAGTCCAATGATCCACGACTTCCTGGATTATTTCCGCTTTCCAAGGGAGCTACCCTAAAGCAAACATCCAAGTCATGTTTCCTAGGGTCCTGGATATTTAGATCATTCAGACAACCACAAAGGGCGATATAGTATAGAAACTATCTTGTACAAATTTATCTTAACTAACTAGTCACACATACTCAACATGTAAGTATATTGGCCCTATGATAGAACCTCAACTACAGCATATTAAAACATATACTTCCAGCTTCGTCAAACCACCAACTTATACTCAAGTCGTAGAGTACTAGTCTACGCTGTAGTGGTAGTAGTCTAGGTTTCTACCATATAGTACTTTTAGAAACCACTACTACAGGTCTCATGTTCTACTTATTCGAAATACGCTTATGTCATGAAGTGAGTAGACTACTCACTGGCTAAAGGTAAGCCATTTCCTATTTAGAATTCACAACATAATAATCTAGATATGATGAGATTCTCATTCTCATCAATTGGTTAAGAACAAAAGTTTATGTGTTAAGTAACCCGTGATCCATACCTTACTGTGAAATACCTCTATTCACATGGACCATTTACTTAAACACAATGGGTCTTTTCCAAACGTAATTGTGCACAAATAAAATTGTAAATTTACAAATAATTTCTGAAAATAAATTCTTTTATTAAAACATTCGATTATTACATCAGAAACCTAGTCTAAGAGGGCATACACCCCAACACTCACATTCATCCTTTGTAGCAAAGTATTCCTTCACAAATCTAGCAAGAAAAGTCTAGAAAGAGAGAACAATAGTCCATGTTATCTTCGAAATTTCACTAGAATGACAAAAAGTGGTTGCCATATGATGAAAACTGCCAAGACAAGTGGATAGTCTAATTACCAGATAAAGAAGGATAGACACATATGAAAGGTACATGAAAAAAATGAAGAAGGGTTTTGAAGATCTAAAAGCTTTTGCTTTTTGATATGATTGGAACTTTGTTTTTTTAACGATCCCGTCAAGTTTTGCTTTTTAATTGAAAATGTATAATAGTTTGAGTTGAAATGTAGAAACTCATGTACCATTTTGTAGACGAGCAAAACTAAAAAAAGCACTGGAAGAAATGACTTATCTTGTAATAGAAATGAGAGAAGAAACTGGGAATTGGTTGAATTACTAGCTATGTTTGGGTTTATACATTAGTACATGTATTATTTAAGTTCGGGGTTTAGTATTTATACTATTTTTACTTGAAACTGCTATGTTGATTACATCCATCTATTTTGAGATTGATCTTCCTACAATCTTTAGAGTTGCATTGTCAATGAAGTTCAATTGTTTTTTTTTTTTTTTTTTTTGTGGCTAGAGTCAATTGAATTCTATTCCATTGAGTGGAAGATAGAAAAATGAATACTATGTAACCTATCAGGAAATGAGAAGGACTATGAAAGATAGATTTGTTAGTCTGATTACAAAAGGTCAAAGTTTATGATCTTTATCTTGCTGTTCTTTGCATTAAGAAGATGATTGTTGAACAAAATCTACTAGATAAAATCAACCCTAACTTAATCTATTTCTCAGTAGTATCAAATCCAACTCATGAAAATTTCAACAGAGTTTGTCCTATAAACTGGACGTTTTCTAGGCACTACGCCACCTCAAATCAACTAAAATTTAATAAACTTACCCAAAAAAAAAAACATTCAATAAAACTAACCTAAGTGTAATCGCCTATTAGCCACAAGGAATGATCACCCATCACTCACGGGGAATGATCACCTATTACTTACGGGGATCCATTCATATAGGTTAAACAAATAATAGTTTCCAGTTAGATATAAAAACTCATATCTAGGAATTTCCAAAATATCATGATCATAATTCATTTTGTAGGCACAATTTTCAAAATTTCATGATCATAAAACAATTCATAATGTGCATATCATGATCATGAATCATTTCATAATGTGTAAAATGAACATGGTCCCAAAATATATTACACATGGCATTTTCTATGAATTTAAGTAAAGATTTATTTCATACATGAAATAATTTTAGTGAAATGCAATAATTTATAAATCCTAAAAGTACTCTATAAATGAAATTTTCATAAGAATGCAAGGACTTACATCAATCCTTAGCAAAAGAAATTCAATAACTCTAGATTAATTGCCTTGTGCTTGGTCTTTGACTCCCATCACGTCAAAAATCCAATTAAACCATGAATTTATTTTCTTATTCAACCTCCATCAAGAGTACTCTAATTTATCCATAACTCCAAAGTTATCAAGTTCATCATTGCACTCATAGCTTACTATCCCTAATTATAGTCTTTCTAAGCATATCATAGCACCAAATCTACGCACAAGGTCATATAATCGAGAAAATCATTTTTCAGTCAACCTAAACAACTTTCAAGTAATCACTTAATCAAATAAGATTTACAGTTTCCTTGGTATATCTTAATCACACTAGTGGGTTGCCTGAGATAAAATCCTTATAATCAAGCAACTTAATCCAAGTATTCAGGCATGCACAAAAATATCCCTAGACATTCTACACATATCATGGAATCAATTTAAGTTTCAATTTTATAAGGTCTATAGCAAAGTTTTTAAACAAATCAGTTTCTTTTCCAAATAGAATTTCTGCCCTAATTGCTCAAAATTGGGGTAAAAAAATTAATTTAATTAACCAAACAAAATAATTTATCTGTAGTATCAAGTCCAACTCATGAAAATTTCGGCTGAGTTTCCCCTATAAACTGGACATTTTCTAGGCACTAAGCCACATCAAATCAACTAAAATTTAATAAAAATACCAAAAAAAAAAAAAAACATTCAACGAAACCAACCTAAGGGTAATCACCCATTACCTATAAGGAATGATTAACCATCACTCACAGGAAATGATCACCCACCACTCACGGGAATCCATTCATATAAGTTAAACATATAATAGCTTCTAGTTAGATACAAAGACTTATATACCTTTTGATTTGAAGATCAAAGCTACAGATAAAGCACCCTGGTAAAGTACTCTCTTATATTGTCAAGCTCTAGATTTTAGACAATAATAATGGTTAAAAATTTAGGCATATGTGTGTAAATATATGTACAACACAACTCAATTCATAAATCAAACAATTTTTACAGCACTCAAACAATTTTTATCAACTTTAGTCCTCTTTGAATGAAACCATATAGTTCTTTAATGACTTAAGTTGTATAACATGCAAAAAAAATTTACAGCACTCAAACTCAACCCAAGCACAAACATGTTGTTCACTGGGCTTGTAATTTAGTAGAAGTTAGTCAATATAAATCATTAATCTTGACATGATCTATATATCTTTTCTGCCCACTTTATATATCCATTTATTGAAGAAATAATATTTATCTTCACATGTTACACAAATAGGAAGAAATACATCAGTCGAACTCTTTTCAAACATATTAATGGCCCCAAAAAAGGAAAGACATAAACTAATAGAAGTAGGTAAAGAATGCAGATAGCATATCAATCAACATCTTTACCTGATATGATATATTTTTTTCAAAAGCATAATTGATAATAAAACAGGCAGTTCATAGTATATGGTATTATTTGAACAAGACGTATCTTTAGGTTCAATGTGACTAAAGTAGAGAAAGCTCAATAGTTATGAATTATTAGCATAGTTCAATAATCACTGTCTACGTTGTGTGTATGTTTCAAGCAAGTTTACTCACAAAGACCAAGTTACACTAGGAACTACATGAATAAATCACTTTTTAACTATTCATTCTATATGCTATGCCCATGCTATCTTTGTTCATATTTTAAACAAATTATTGAAACACACTATTCATCCTAAGTAAATGATGGGTTGACTAAAAATAGGATAGAAGTTTAAATTGCAGTTTATCATACAAACACAACATCACAATATAATAGATTTATTATCCGAGGAAGAAGGTAGCAGACTACCACCTTACGCTTCTTAGTAGTGGCGATTTTATTTTCGCAGAAAAACTTTCAAATTGAAATGACCAACAACAACAATGTGTAAAATCACCGAATTTAAGATAACCGCAAATGCACTTTTCAACATCCTATATCTTTTGAAGACCGGTGGGGGAGGGGAACGCAGACTGACGACAATGGCTTAGGGGCACCTGGAGGAGTAACGGTAGTAGAAAGAGGGACAACAAGAGAGGGGGAAGGAGCTGGGGGATGCAGCACTAGGCACCAGGAGGAGTCGCGGCGGCATAAAGAGGGATAGCAAGAAAAGGAAAGGGAGGGGGCCAGGGAACGTAGAGCCGAGGCTGGGGAAGACAATTTTTCAAAACGGAAATGTCGATCCAGAAGAAGATAGGGAAAAATGACCAAGTGTTAGAAATATTGGAGGATTTTGCGATGGCATAATTCTTGCTAATAGCGAGGGCTTAGGACGGTAATATATATATATTTCTCTTTCTTTTTCTTTTTTTTGTTATGACACCTCTCACTACTTATAATTTAATTTTAGATTAATATAAAAGGCTAGATCTTACCGTTTACACAATTTCACATAGGTTGTATGATTTTTTTTATAAGACTAAACTCGAAATTAAATAATAAATTATTTTTTATATGTTAATTGATAATTAATTTTTTTACAATTTTAATCTTTTTACTAAAAATATGTAATAAACAATTAAACATTTAATAAAGTTATAATTTAGTTGTTAATATTAATTTAGTTAAAATTTAACAAAAGTTGAAGTATTATTTTCTTTTTAGGTAAGTTGTCTAATAAAAAAAATGAATATATTAGAATCATGTATACTTTGCTACATTTTTTAACAAAAGTTCAAGAATTATAATGATAAGACATTTATAATATTTTAATTGCATATAGCACTTCATTCAATATACATTAATATCTATTTTTAAACAATATTTAAAAAATATCTATGTTATTATATAGATACTATTATACATTTTTTAAAAATTTAAAAACACTTAGATAGGGAAAATGTCATTTATATAATATATATATATATATATATATATGAAGCATACAAATTTCTATAAATTCTAATGTATAACATATATAGCTAGTGTGTATATATGTATAACGTATATAGCTAGTATGTATACACACACACACACACACACACACACACACACACACACACACACACATTTATACGTCAATGGTGATTATTGTATATGCATATATATATATATATATATATATATATATATGCATATACAATAATCACCATTGACGTATAAATGTGTGTGTGTGTGTGTGTGTGTGTGTGTGTGTATTTACATAATTATTTAAATACTAATATATAACATACATACCATATATGCGTATACAACTATAACCATTAATATATCAATATAGTATATAACTAGATTAATTAAACATGTATATTATATATATATATATATATATATATATATATTAGTTATCTAACATTTTGGGAAAGTTATAGTATATGTCATTATTGTATAATGACATGCATGTCTTAAAATATATCAAAATATGTAATTATAGAGCTTAAATATGGCAATAAAATAAATTTGAATTTTGAATAAAATATCAAAATTTATACATTCATAGCTAAACCATCACTACAAGAAAATTGTTAATTTGCCACGGAAATTTACTACGGAAAAAATTCTGTGGCAATCTGCCATGAATTTGCCATGAAAGAAGACAAGACATAGCCAATTGCCACGGCGATATAACTATAGCTAATTTGTAGCTATTTGTCACGGACTTGCCACTTCGTACAACCTACTCATCGTATGATCGGGGAAGCAATGCTTATCGTGGCCTGTTATTATCATTTCGTACAACCTACCTCCATGGATGTGTATGAAGAATTCGGTGATGTTTTTGACAATCATTATACCAGGGCCAAAGAATCCTAAGCAAAAACTAGATGTGTATTTGCAACCATTAATGGATGAATTAAAGCAGCTGTGGTTTGATTATATCCAGACTTATGATGTCTCAAAGAAACAAAACTTTCATTTGCGGGCAGCCCTTCAGTGGACCATCAATGACTTCCCTGCATATGGCATGTTGAGTGGGTGGAGTACAGCAGGGAAATTTACTTGCCCGTATTGCATGGAGCGAACAAAGTCATTCCAACTACAAAATAGTGGGAAACAATGTTATTTGATTGTCATCAACAATTTTTGCCAATTGAACACCCTTTTAGGAGGGACACCAAGTCTTTTAGAAGAGATAAAGGTGAGGAAAAATCACCAACTCCATCAAATAATTCTGGTAACCAAATATGGAACCGAGTTTGTAATCTTCCAAAGATAATCGAGACTGCAACGGAGCTTGGGAAGAGTGATGGTAGGGGTGAATTCCCCAATTGGGCAAAACAGAGTATATTTTAGGATTTGCCTTATTGGCGCACAAATCTCATTCGTCACAACTTAGATGTGATGCATAATGAGAAGAATATTTTTGATAATATGTTGAACACTGTCATGGATGTTAAAGGAAAGACCAAAGATAACGTAAAGGCTCACTGTGATTTGGTCAAGTATTGTAACTGGCCAGAACTTTGTGTAAGCCGAGAAGGGAATAGGAAAGTGTGTATACCAAAAGCATGCTATACTTTAATCAAAGAACAAAAGAGACTTTTGCTTGAGTGGGTTAAAGAATTGAGGCTTCCTGATGGTTATGCATCCAATATTTCTCGGTGTGTTAATTTGAAAGACTTGAAGATGTCCGGAATGAAGAGTTATGACTGTCACGTGTTTATCGAGAGATTACTTCCCATAGCACTAAGGGAATTGCTTCCAACAAATATATGGAGTGTTTTGACTGAGTTAAGTCTCTTCTATAGGGATTTGTATGCTTCTAAGTTGTCAGTTACACATATGTGCAAACTAGAAAAAGATGTAGCACTACTAGTATGCAAGCTGGAGAAAATATTTTCACCAGGGTTTTTTGATATGATGGAACATCTAATTGTGCATTTGCCTTATGAAGCTAAAGTTGGTGGTCCTATTCAATATCGATGGATGTATCCGTTCGAAAAGTAAGTTAATGCAAAAGAGACTTAAATGTATCAAATTTCAACCCCATGTACAAATATAAGTTTTTGATTTCATGACTATTTTTCCATTTAGGTACTTGCATCATTTGAAGGTTAAAGTAGTTGAAGGATCAATTTGTAATGCGTATTTAGTTGAAAAAATATCTACATTTTTCTCCTATTACTTTGAGCCTTACTTGCTAACAAGACATACTACTCGAGCTCGTAATGATGTGGATGACAATGAAGCTCTAGTTCATGAACAAGTCTTGTCAATTTGTGCCAATTCTGGAAGGCCAATTGAAAAGTTAAAAACACGGTATTTGATTACAGAAGAATTAAGAGCTATCACCAATTACATCTTGCTTAATTGTGAGGAGGTGCAGCCATACATTAAGTAAGTAAGTAAGTAAGTATATATATATATATATATATATATATATATATATATATATATATATATAAACATGATTTTGATCATAAATGAGCTGCTAAAAACCTTGCGAATGTGATATAATACGTGTGATGATTGATTCAGCAAATTCAAACAACATGTGAGGTCTTTGGCACCAACTTTAACAGACCATGAAGTTGAAAGAAGATTCCAGAAGGAGTTTACAGGATGGTTCAGGGCTTATGTAAGTTTGGCAATGTATACAAAGTGTTTGGTTATTTGATATAACACTTCCACTCATGTGCTTAATTTTTTTCATTTAAATAGATTCATGATTAAAGTAACAAAGAAGATAACATATGCCTAAAGAATTTATCTTAGGGACCTTCGGCACAAGTAAAATCATTTAATGGTTACTTTGTAAATGGGTTTAGATTCCACACATATAGCCATGAGGACGGAAAAAAGACTGTGAATAGCGGTATATGTGTTAAAGGTGGTGGAGATGGGATGTCTGGGAATGATTATTATGGAATTTTGAAAGAAATAATCAAAGTTGAATTTGTTGGTAGTCCAATCTAAAAGGTCGTGCTTTTTAAATGTGATTGGTTTGATATCACACCCAATCGGGGTACAAGAGTGAATTCTCAATAAAAGCTTATTGACATTAATCACAAGAGGAGCTATGCTGGATTTGATCCATTTGTATTAGCCCATCAAGCTATGCAAGTATACTTTACTTCATATCCTGGTAGCAAAAGACCAAAGTGTGATTGGTTAACTGTATGTAAAATAAAAGCACGACATGTAATTGATGCACCATTGGTTGACAAAGCCTACCAAGAAGATGTGGATGAAGCTGAAGCAATAACCATATGTATAGGAGATGACATTGGTCCCTTGGCTCACAAATTTGGTGAAAAGGAGGCAGTGGCTGCTGAAGTAGAGTTTATTACAACATCAAAGAATGACTCAAGTCACGAAGAGGATGGAGAGACTGATTGGGAAACGGATGATGAAAATGATGACATTGGTGAAGAGTATGTGTCTGATGCTGAATCAGAATAACTATTGTTTGTAACATCAAAAGAGGTTAGTAATTTCATTAGTTTTACTTGTAAAAAAGTGTCTTACACGTTATCTAAAAAGTGCCTAACTTATCAATGTCATCTTCACTTCTACCCTCCCTTCTTATTTTTTTTATCCATAAAAGGTGAATTTTTTAGCTTTATATATGGAACAAAACATTGAATTTGTTGAAGTTGTTCATTTATTTTACAAGCTATATTCTTATAAATATTTCATACTTCTTTTTCTTTGTTTTTTTTTTGTCATCTTTATTTTCTCTTCTTTTAATTAAGTATTGAAAACACATGATTATTGTCATATGACTTATTATTATTATTATAAAATTAACTTGATCAATGACTCTATACAAATAGACAGATATGGCTAAAGGGGGAAAAAAGAAGCGTTCGAGTTATGATTCATTTATATCTACTCCAGAGGTAAGGCAACCTTCATTTTATGCCCCAGAAGTTAGAACTCCAGTTGCCACTCCTTATTCTAGTCATCCAGATGCGTTGCCTTCTTCTACTCAGCAGCTGACATCCATTTATGCTCCCAGTCAGATACCCCTGGATAGCAATAGAGTTGGTGACTAGCTGGGGTTTTCCCTACATACACCAAAGACTTCTTGTTTTCTTGTGGTTGGAGGTGTACGATCTACTTCATATCCACCTACTGAGCTTACCAATCCTGGATAGCATTAGTAGGGTACTAAGTCTCCCAATCCATCAGTGCACCCTTCAGTAGCTAGTGCTACATCATAGTACGTGGATAATAACACAATCAAGCCCCATGGTGATATGTAAATAGCACATAGTTTTTTTCTTATATTTTACTTCAATTTCATGTTCTGTGTTGCTATCTAGGTTGCTCAACCCGTTTTGTGGTCTTTTTCCCTTAATTGTTTTCCATTCAAATCTAGCCTATTATGCTATGGTTATTAACATTTGTCTAATTATTATATATTCACACATTAGTCTGAGTGTGTAAAAACTATCACCATAATAATAAAGTAGCGATTTACGGATTGCTAGTCGCGATTTAGTGATGTACCTGCTGATGTTAGGAATGTTTGGTTTGGGGAGTTTGCTATACATATTTGTCTATTACTTTTTTGTTGTTGTATGTTCACATTTTACTATCAGTCTAAATACCTATTATCTACCTTCATCTTAGAATGAGTAGTCCTTTTACAATATACTAACCTATTCATTATTGTAGAAACACTGGGCATGGCACTTGGATCATTTGCCACGGATACGTTCAGCGTGGGAGGAAAGATGTCAAGTAAAATTGACTGATACCTTTTCAAAGATTAGGAATGTACACAAGAAGAGGCCTGTTTGGATGTCAGAGGACATATATCACCAATTGTATAGATACTGGCAGTCTAAGGATTGGCATAAAAAATCAAATATGGCCAAAGAAAATAAAAAGGCTAGTTCTGCTAAACACACCAGAGGTTCCATTAGCTTTACGGAGCATGAATCGAGAGTGGTCTTTTCTCTTATATGATCTATAGTTAAATGTTTACTTTAACAATTGCTATTAAATTTGTACATGTTGAATCAAATTCTGAACTTTAATTATCACTTTAATACTTTTTGCACCGTGCGAAGCAAGGGATGACTTTGACTATCTTGCATTGTTTGAAAATTTACACCAATTTCAAGATGGGCCTAATAAGAAAGAATTTGTAGATGAGAGATCCCGCAAGATCAATGTATGTTACATATTAATTTCATTTTTATAAAATTTCATAACACTTTAATTTTTGTTTATAGTTTCACCTTCGAATTATTCAAGAAGATGTCCAAACAATGAAGTCGCAGTACTCTAAAATGGAGTCTACTAATTCAGCATCCACTCAAGTTTTGTGCCAGATAAGAAAGCTATGATTTTGTCGGCTACAGGTAGATTGAAAAAGGGAAGGGTCTATGGCATGGGATCCGAGGTCTCACGCTTCAGACTTCAGTACCGTCAGTCTAGGGCCTCGTCTTTGGGATCATCAGTGGATATAGAAAAGCTTCGTGGCGAGCTTGAGCAGACCCTTCCGCAACAGCTTCAACAGCAGCTTCAGTAATAGTTGGACAAGAAGAACAAAGAGATAGAGAAAGAGAGGAAAATGATGAAGAGGACTTTGGAGAAAAAGGATAAGAAAATGTCTGCATTCATTGAGATGAATTGCATGGTGATGCAACATCTTAACTTACAAGTGCCCTCCATTCCCTCTTCTAACTCTGATGATTCTGACGAGGTTGACTCTGGCCCTTCAACAGCGGATGATAGTTAGATTGATTTTATTTCCATGTGGATGTTAAGTTTGCATCGCTTTGATTATGGATTTAGTACTATTATGAATTTATATTTGCTATTTTTAGATATTTTGATGATATATGATTATTTGTGTATTTATGCTCTAAACAAATTATGAAATTTTATGATTTGCTAAAACAATTGTGGTGGATGTGTTTTGTAGTTGTGCATTGTGTGGTAGAAATATGATTTGAGATGTTGTAGGCGGTGTGTTGTGCATGTGTGCAGGGAATATGATACTCAAGAACACTGTTAGGTTGTGTATAGTGCATATGTATGTATGGATAATAGATTATAAATGTTATAGGTTGTTTGTTGTGTATATGTCTGGGGAATGTGACTCAAAACTTTGTAGGCAGGGAGTGTGATGGGGATTATACATGTATGTAGGGCATACTGGTTGTTATGGAATAATGAATAGGAAAATGTAACAGGTTTTGAAGCTGAAATTGTAGACTGCCACAAATTTTGATTTTGTGGTACCAAAATCCGTGGCAATCTGCCACGGATTTGCCACAGACAATTATTCTCCATATTTATTCCGTGGCAAATTGGTACAAATTTGCCACGAATGGGATCTGCTTGAGTACCATCCATGGCAAATTGGTGGCAATCTGCCACATATAATTATTTGGATATTGATTCCGTGGCAGATTTGCCACGATCATGGATTTGCCGCGGAATATAGTACCAATGGATTAATCTATAGTAAATCCGTGGCAATTTATCACGAATTTGCCACGGAACATAGTACCAATGGATGCCATCCGTGTCTATCTATCACAGATTTGCCACGGAAGATAGTATCAATTGATGTAGCCTATGGCAAATACATAATAATCTATCATAGATTTGTCACGAACAATTATTCTCCAAATTTATTCCATGGTAAATTGCCACAAATTTGCCACGAGTGGGACCTGCTTGAGTACCATCCATGGCATTGCAGTAGCAATCTATCACGAATAATTATTTAGTTATTGATTCTGTGGCAAATCCGTGGCAGATTTGCCACGAAAGATAGTACCAATGGATTAATCTATGGCAACTCCGTGACAATCTTCCACGGATTTGCCACGAACAATTATTTTCCATATTGGTTTCATGGCAGATTGACACGGATTTGCCACGAATGAAACCTGCTTGAGTATAGTCTGTGGCAAATTCGTGGCAATTTGCTAGGGATTTGCTATGGACAACTTATTTATATATTGTTTTCGTGGTAGGTTGAGATGGATTTGCCACAGTTGCCTCACAATATTTCACCCTTAAATGTGCTACCAACTTAAACAATCCGTCACTAATTTGTGGCAAATTACCACGTAATAAGAATTCCTTCTTAAAAAAAAAACTTAGCAACGAAGGTATTTTCCACGGACAAATGCCATGGCAGATCCGTGGCAAATGTCAGTTTAGCCATGGATTTGCCACGGATTTTTCTGTGACAAATTGGCAGATTTCTTGTTGTGCATAGCAAACAGTGACAACTTAGCTATGGATAAATTGAAATTTTTTTCCCTCCACATAGGCTGTAGTTAAACCGTAGCAAATAGCGAGGGTTTAACTAGGGCTATATAAATAGCTTAGCTAACCAATCGCTAATAGTGACGATAAAAGGGTTTGGTCGCTATATAGCGACGGCCTTGATACGACTTAGGGTTTAGTCACAAAGTAAATCCATATTAGCTCCATCTTAGGTTTTAGTCGCAATTTAGATATGGATTAGTGATGGTAATTTGATAAATTGTGATTTGGTTTTCGAATTTCGAATCACTATCGTAGTACCGTCATTAATTAGCTATGTATTAGCGACAATTAATAGCTGAATTCAGATTTTTTTTTTTTTATTGTTGAACACCGTCGCAGTACTGTCGTTGTAGATAATTAGTGATGAAGTTGTGATAAATGGTCAACCATTTGTTGCTGCCCTCATTCCCGTCGCAATTGCGTAGCAAATTAGCGACGGTACATGGCCGTCGCAGTTTTCCGTCACTAAAGTAAATGTTTCTTGTAGTGTAATCAAAGCCAAGCTGATCCAAGTTACACCAATCAAAGTTAGTGATATACCCCATTCTTGTCACATTTCCATCTTTGATGGAAAAAAACAACTTTGAATCATGGCGTGTCAATACACAGAATTTCCTCACCACCTTTCATATTTGGAATACTGTTGATGAATGTTTTGAGAAAATTTTTTATTTTACCTAATTGATAGAAGAAGAAAGATAAAAATATAAAGAAAAACAATGCATGGATGTTAAAGTACGTCATTATATTTATATTACTTCAATATCGATTGTGTTAAAAAAAAAAATCATGCATGTAATATCAGCAAAGGAGTGATGGAATCTAAGGTCTCTTATGAAAGTTACATTAATAAAGAAGTTATTTTAAAAAAACAAACATTTATTTGTAAGAAAGTTGAATATAAGAAAGATTCTTGGAAATTTTGATAAGAGTCTTGTTGTTGAAGTTGAAATATTTTATGAGAATATCATCAAGGTTAAAATATTTAAACCTTTACCTTCCAAGGATTAAATTGAAGAAAATCCAATAAAGGTTGAGAATTTGATTGCTGATGAAAATCTAATGCATGAGAGTAAACTAGATTTTTGTGAAGTTAATCCACTTGCTAATGAAGTTGAATTATCTGATGCTAATATTTTTGAAATTTGAAGTCTTAGTTAAGAAAGAAAATATTGAGTTAGGTAAGGAAGAAAACATTGAGTTTAATGGTTGTGAAATTTTTTATTCTCTTAATCCTCCTTGTTGTGATGAAAAAATTGGTTTGTTGAATTTTGACATTGATAATATGAAGGAAGTTCAAGATTCTTTGAAAGATTATATTTTTTATAAGATAGATAATGTTGATATTCTTGAAGTTGAAAATTTTATTGAAGTCAAAGAAGGATGGAATTTAATGATTTTGTTGAGGCTAAATTATTTAAAGAAATGATCAAGAATGATCGTGCATACGTGGATGCTCAAGGCTTCTTTGACAAGGCATAATTAGCAAACAAAGTTGTTTGAAAAGTACAAGATTGCCCGTTCTCTCGTACGAAGATGAAAATTGATCACAAATTAGTATTGCACGAGTTATTCACAGCCATGAATACACATTGAAGGTTTTAGCTCGTGATGGAATTAGAGTATCATTGAAGACATTGAAAAGCTTGATTTAAAGGAGGCATTATTGGCATTAGTTAACTCAAACTTATCGATTTAGAATGTTTCTTATTAGTTAGAAGAGTTTATCAATTTTAGTATTTACTAATTTTATTCTATTAAGTTTTATATAGTAGTTTCCTATTGTTATTTATATTTTCTAATATTAGTTGGAGTCAAAATCTTAATTAGAATATGAGTTATATTTTATTCTTGTGAGACTACACTACAAGAAAAAAAACCAAATTAGTGACGACCAAATTCGTCGCTAATTGCATTTAGCGACGGATTATGTCCGTCGCTAAAAAGGGCATCGCAATTTGCGATGACATGAAAATCCATCGCAAACCCGGCTATTTAATTGATGACATTATAATTAAGTTCATAATCAACATAACGACGGATTTGCGACGGCCAAAATTTTTTATTTTTTAAAAAATTAATTAATTTAGCAACGGATTTATGACGGTCAAAATTTTTTATTTAAAAACATTAATTAATTTAACGACAAATTTGCAACGCTAAAAAATTTTAATTTTGGAAAAATCAATTAATTTAGTAACGGATTTGTGATGGAAAAAAAATTAATTAATTTAGCAAAGACTTTGCGGTGGCAAAAAAAATTATTCTAAAAAAATTAATTAATTTAGAAACGGATTTGTGGCAGCCAAAATTTTTTATTTAAAAAATTAATTAATTTAGCAATAAAATTGTGACGGCCAAAAATTTTTATTAAAAAATTTAATTAATTAGCTCATCGGCCCGAACACCCCGTCAAGAACCCGATCCGTGACCCAACCCAACCCGCCAAAAATATTATGAGATTATGTTGGACGCGGGTCGAACCCGCGTCCAACATAATCTCATAATATTCTTGGCGGGATGCGTCCTTGTTATGGGGGAACACGTGTTCCACCACTAAGCTATTGATGTTCTTGTAATTTATTGTACTATATATTAATTACATAGTAAATTTTTTGTGAATTAGCGACGAATTTGCAAGGGTTTTGCGACGGATCTGCGATGACCCAATTTTCCATCACAAATCCATTGCTAACCGTCGCAAATCCGTGGCTAATTAGCCACGGATTTGCGACGGCTAATTTTTCAAGATTTAAAAAATAAATTTCTTTTTAAATTTTGGATAGCTATTGCAAATCCCTCACTAATTGCGAGGGCTTATTTTTTTCAATTTAAAAAAATAATTTATTTTAAAATTTTGAATGGCCGTCACAAATCCTTCACTAATTGAGACAAATTTGCGAGAGTTTATTTTTTTAATTTAAAAAAATTAAATTTATTTTTTTATTTTGAATGTCCATCGCAAATCCCTCACTAATTGCAACAAATTTCCGAGGGATTAGGGTTTTATACCCTGATCCCTCGCAAATCCATCACTAATCTAAAAAATTCATTAAAAATTTTAAAATTTGATTGTGTGTGTGTGTGTGTGTTGAAATAGTAGAATACGCAAAAAGACATTATTAAGTTGAAATATTTATATATATATAATATAAATATGATATTATTGTGTGTGTGTGTGTGTGTATACACACAGTTAATTGTGACATTATTAAGCTGAAATATTTATATATATAATATAAATATGATATTATTAAATGTGTGTGTGACACACAGTTAATTGTGACACACACACACACACACACACACACACACACACACACACACACACACACACACACACACACACACACACATATAGAGAGAGAGACACACACACACACATACTAACATAAATAAATACGTATATATTTTTATTTTTATATTAAAAAAGTATATACACACACAAATCAAATTCGCTAATTATGTAATATCAATTAGATAATTAGCAATTAAATTAACAAATTTGTTAATTAGCAACGGATTTGTCACAATTTATTTTTTCAACTTTAAAAAAATAAATTTATTTCTAAATTTTACATGGCTGTCGCAAATCCCTTACTAATTTGCGACGGATTTGCGAGGTCTAATTTTCTCAATTTAAAAAAAATAAATTTATTTTTAAATTTTAGATGATCATTGCAAATCCCTCGCAAATTTGTGATGGATTTGTGAGGGCTTTTTTTTCTAATTTTTAAATTTTGGATGGTCGTCGCAAATCTTTTGCAAATTTGCAAGGACTTTTTTTCAATTTTAAAAAATAATTTTATTTTTAAATTTTGGATGGCCGTCGCAAATCCCTCGCAAATTTTCGACGGATTTGTGGCCCTCACAAATCCGTCGCACGAAGGCTTATTTTTTTAATTTTAAAAAATAAATTTATTTTAAAATTTTGGATGGTTGTCACAAATCTCTCGCAAATTTGAAATGGATTTGCGAATGCTCATTTTCTCAATTTTAAAAAAAATAAATTTATTTTTAAAATTTGGATAATCGTCGTAAATTCCTTGCAAATTTGTGACGGATTTGTGAGAGCTTATTTTCTCAATTTAAAAACAATAAATTTATTTTTAAATTTTGAATGACCATCGTAAATTCCTCTTAAATTTGCGATGAATTTGCGAGAGCTTATGTTTTAAATTTTTAAATAAATAAATTTATTTTTAAATTTTGGATTGCCGTCACAAATCCCTCGCAAATTTGCAATGAATTTGTAAGGGCTTATTTTTTCAATGAATTTGCAAAGGCTTATTTTTTCAATTTAAAAATAATAAATTTATTTTAAAATTTTGGATAGCCGTCACAAATCCCTCGCAAATTGACAATGTATTTGCGAGGGCTTATTTTCTCAATTTAAAAAAATATATTTTTTTAAAATTTTGGATAGCCCTTGCAAATCCCTCTTAAATTTGCGAGGGCTTATTTTTTCAATGTTAAAAAAATAAATCTATTTTTAAATTTTAGATGGCCCTTGCAAATCCTTCGCAATTTTGCGACGGATTTGCAAGGGTCTAATTTTTTAATTTTAAAAAAATAATTTATTTTTAAATTTTGAATGGTCGTCACAAATTCCTCACAAATTACGACGGATTTGCGAGGGCTTATTTTTTAATTTTTAAAAATTAAATTTATTTTTGAATTTCAGAAGGCCGTTGCAAATCCCTCTATTGTGACAGCACTTTACTTTTTTGTGTTAATTAAATATGAAAAAAGGCCATCGCAAAGCCATCACAAATTAGTGATGAATTGGCAACGGCTTTCAATTTAATTAGTGCTAATGAATAATTAAAAAAAAAAGCCATCGCAAATTCATCTCTAATTTGAGACAGCTAGATGTCCGTCGCTAATCTGTCGCTATTATCGACAAATTAGTGACTTCAAAAAAATAAATTTATTTTAAAAATTTTTGCTTCTATTGCTGTTTCGTTGCAAATTAGCGACGGCCTAAAGGTCATTGCAAAAATTCATCACTAATTTAATTTTTTCTTGTAATGCTACTTATATGGGTTGGTGCCTAAAGTGGTGTGTGTGATGGAAATCATAACTTAGGGTTGGTCCTTTGGCAATTGTGAAAATACTATGGAGATTTGATTTGATATGTCCATTGGTATTGAGAGATAAACATATATCGTGTTGTTTGATTATTGAAATTCATCATTACCACCATACAAATTATTTTTACATATATTTTTATATTTCTCAAACTCAGGCCAGACTTGGGAAAAACCCAAGGTTTGATTATTTTCTTGATTTAGAATGGGAAGCACTCCATCTTGACATGCATTGCCCAGAAAAGCAGCTAGATTGATAATTCCATGTTGGGGTTGCTGTCTTCATGAATAATCCATGTTCATTTTATGTGGGATGCAATTTATTTTATTATACTTACAGTTTTTGCATTGGTGATATTTATCAGATTAGGGGAAGAATCAACACAATTATCTTATTTATTTATGATATTTTTATATGCCATTTTGTATTTGATGAGGCGTTTTAGTTTATAAAATATGCTTCTCTTTGAATGAGAAGATGAGGAGTAATGCAGTAGTTCAAATAATTAATTAAATTCACTCTCACAGGATTTATTATTAAAATTCTATAAATTCGATTCGCATTTTCTTATCCTAATTTGTGGTATATATTCTTTTGTTCTTGAACTGCTTAAGCTTCCAATTTCAAAACCTGAGAAAGTAGCCCAGGAATATCAGTCAAATGTATCCCAGGAATGAATCTTATGTTACTCAATTAGACTATTTCTTGGCGAAATTGAAGTACAAATTGCAAGCTATTGCTAACCAAAGCTTTCCATATATATCATACTAAGTTGCATACAATGAATAACAAAATGTTGATTCATGACTCCAAATTAGGCCATCCTCAGAATCCAATGTTGACATTATCATTGGCTAATAATCAAACTAGATAACTGTAAAACCCAGCCCAACTAGTGGGTGGGTATTATTGGGTTATTTTAGTTACCTAATTAATGTAGTAGATTGAGACTTGTATAGATGCGTGGAGGTCATTTTAAATTGTGAATTAAAGTGGAGGATTTAGTAGCAAATTTTAATATCTTATACTCTCCAACAACGTTAGTTACTCACTCACGCGTTTGAAACATCATGAGGCGGAGGCATAAGTTTCAGAGAAGAACAAAAAGGGGAGAAACAATTAGGGTTATCGCCGCAGGGTACTATTGAAGGTAATTAATCATCTCTCCTCTTATTTGCGCTTGTAGTAGCCCAATTAATTGATTATCGAGTATTTATTGTGGTTTTATATAGGCTTAAGATTGGTGATACCCTCGGAATTGATTGGGGTTTTGCTATTGTATTAGGAACTAGTGGTGAAAAAGGCCTAGGAAGTGAATATTGGAGTTAAAGCATTGTTTGATTGTTTGAATTGATTCCAAGTAAGTGAGAATGATCCTTCCTCTATGTTTTCTAAAATAGAAAAAAAAAGAAAAAAAGAATAAATTGTGTTTCGTTTTTGCTAGCCGTCGTCTATGGCTTCTATGTTAGGCAGGAATATTATTGTTGATGTGATTGTTGTTGTGCCTTCTTTAAAAATAAAAAAAAAATGGCTTCAGCGTTGCTCACTGTTCGTGAGCAATTTTCTGGGAATTGTGTTTGAGGTGGGGACTATTGATGTCCCCACAAGCATATTTAAAAAAAAAATGAAATTTAGTTTTGGTTTGCTCACTGAACGTGAGCAGGTTCTAGGGATTATGTTGAGGTGGGGACTATTGATGTCCCTACAAGCATTAAAAAAAAAAAATGGTTTCTATATGTTCTTTCTGCGGCTTACGTTTTTTATTTTTTTTGGTGGGGGGGGGGGTTCAGCAAGCATCTTTTGGGATATAATTCTTTTCAAAAGTTTTCTTTAAAAAAAAAAATTTAAGCTTGTGAAGTAAATTATTTTAGAGTTTTGTCGTTGGCTTCAGCTTATTATAGGAAAATAATAATATAGGGTTTGGGCTAATCTTGGATTTGCTAGTTGAATGTATGGATGAACTTTGGCTTTAGTAATGGAATAAATTGTTCATTAGTTATTGGGACAAGTTGGTGAATTGGCTATGGGAGGAACATGTTCCACTTTGAATGAATGAACCCACTGGCATGGGCAAAAAGCTGACTAAATGATTGTAAAAATGGCCCCCTAGCAGGATTAAATGCTAGGACTGAATTCAGTGATGACCCATTAGCTGTACATTTACTTATGTACTAGTGAAATTAAATGTGCATTATAAATACATGTTACTTTGATACCATTTCTCTAAAGTCTTCTTGTGTCTTTGATCGTTTGTTTCCTCCCTCCATCTTTAAACCATTTGATCATTGTGTTGGATTCACTATTGTTAGATTATTCTATTTTACAAACGAAACTTGAATGTTCTGTTTTCAAACTTGGTCTAAGTGAAGGTTTTTCATACGTTTTGTAAAAGATGTGTTATGAAACTCCATACTCAAATCCCAGAGGATGAGAAATTCTTACTTACTGAGTTTTGTACTCACTCTTTTAACTCAATATTTTCATATACTAATGATGAATTCGAGTTTGATAAGGACGACGGATGGGAGTAAGATGGAATGGCTAGTGTAAGGATCCTAATGGACTTCTACCTTAGATTGTCCCTTTTGCAATTTGAAGTTTTATTTAGCTAAATATGTTGAGATGAACTCTTGTATTTAGGTTTAGAGAATTACCGTTATTAACTCCAATTTTAACTTGTGGATTATTGTTATTGGGCTTTTTTTTTTAGTTTTACATTATTGGATAGTAGGATCATAATTATTTTTCTTGGTGATTTAGTCTATGTCATATTAAGGCTTCACATTATTTGAGAAAAACTTTAGAAGATGTGGTCGTGTTGCGTCTCGGGGACGGGTTTGACCCGAATTTGGGGTGTGACAATAACAATATATAATATCATATTAGAGGTAATTAGACACATTAATTTATTGATGAATAATTAGCCAAGCGGTGCAATGAACATGGGGCATTGTACATAAACAATGATTCTCACAGGCGATGTAGTTTGACTAATGAGACTCAACATTAAGGTATACATAAGATAACATATAACACTGCCAATAGACAACAATAACCAAAAAGTTTGCTTACCTTTGAATAAGCAATTTCGTCATGCTACAATCTTGCAACCTATATTCTAACTCTAATTAGGTATTATTTCCCTTCATATTACGGCATGCAATGATACTATCACTCTTTCCTTACTAACTTTTTTTTTAAAAAATTTATTAACAAATGAACTTGTAGTCGTTACCCGAAGATACGCACAAGGCTCATGTCTAAGAAAATGTTTGAACCTAAAACGTCAGTGTAAAAATCTCAATATCAACTACTTCGGCCAACCTAATGAACACTTTCCTTACTAACTTAAAGTTTTTTTTTTCAACTTACAAACCCCACCCATCTCAACTAATTAAAATCTCATGCTATGCTCAGCACATTAATTAGGGGCGTACTCAAATCGATCATTTATAGAGTTGTTTGAATTCAACTAAAATTTGAATATTACTATTAAATTTGAATTTTTAATTAAATTTTGCTCAAATTTTTAAGTATTTAGCTTGAAAACTCAAGAATATATATATATATATATATATATATATACACACACACACACACTCACTCGTGAAAATATGTATACCAAAAGATAAATCAATCTATTTGAATTTTCCAAGTAATGAGCCCAATTGCTGTCATTTTCTAGATGAATATGAAAGGAAAAAAAAGTAGGGAAAGAACAAGACCTGGTTTGTACAATATTTTAAATTTTTAATGTTCTGTAATTATGTGAATGATTTGTCTCTATCAAATTTCTCTAATATATTTAATCTTTATGCCTACCTTAATCCCTGATCTTTTATCCTGAATATTTTCTTTGTTTTCTAAATTATTTTTGCTTACTAGTATTGTTTTTCTATTTATTATATAAATATATTTCCCATCAAAAGGATCAATGTCTTAGAAAGCGTGTTAATTCTTCAACTACAAGCAAAAAAACAGTAAAGAATAAGATATAGTTGGAATCCTTCGATGATACTCTCCCTCTCTTTGTCAATTTTTTTTTTATTCTTTCTTCATTTATTTTGTTTTGGCAACACAAAAGTTACTATAAGTAATCAAACTTGGCGCAATTCGTACTTGTTTGTCATATGATAAGCTATTGGAATTACTATTGCTTTTTCTTTAGGTGATTTGGTAGAAGCTAAGGCAAAAACCAATGCATGTGAACACAATAATATATTTTAGTCGCAGTTTGCTGGGTAACTTTAAAGAAGGATTTCGACAGCCATACTGCACACCCGCGACTGCTTCGGTTTGGTTTGGTATGTCCCGGCAGGCAAGCATTCCGGCAGCCTTGATAGTTAAGTGCGGTTAATTTGGAGCCTTGTCAGTAATTCAGAATTACATAAAATGAATATTTTTCATATATATATATATATATATATATGAAAGTCAAAGGTGAAGGCTGTAGTTTTGCCATTTGTACTTTGAAATGGATTTATAACATGACACGTGGCAATTTTTTTACAACTACGTTAGCCTCTCCGCATGTGCCTCCCCTTCCTTCTCTACTCACGGCGCCTTTCTAAAACCCCTCCCAACCTTTCATCTTTCCGGATCTTTCAAAAGACAACCCAATTCGGCTTCCTATCGACTCTGTTTATCATTTCTTGACTCTTTCCTCAACTCTTTGATTCCCTCATCTACTCCCGTTTTGTCTCTTTGATTTGTTGTCTACATTCACTGGCTATAATGCTTCAATCACTGCTCACTCCTCAAGGATGCGAAGAACGCTTCAATCATAGAATCTGATAATGCATTTGAAGAATCTAAAGGAGATGACAAAGATCTAAGTAGATGAAACGCTCAAATCTGTTCCACATAGATCTGAGTAGATGTGAACGCCTTTTGTTCTATTGTTTTGACCAGGTGAATAGCAACTGTTGGCGGTAGAAAGTGATGGGTCCTTACTCTTCGAGACTTCAAAAGGCATGGAGCCTATCATGAGCTTCAATGAGATGGGCATAAAAGATGACTTATTAAGAGAAATTTACAACTACGGCAGAAGCCTAATTTAGGGTAAATTTCAGTTATATTTCGTAAATCTCATAATTGTCTTTGTAGTTGATTGAAAAATGCTAATATATGTGTGTGTGGTTGCAGAAAGGTGGTGAGGTTGTCGATTGCTCAGGTGCTGACGGTGATTTCTCAGAAGTAGAAAGCAGCGTTGAGAGAGGCTTACAAGAATAAGAAGTATTTGCCACTTGACATCCGCCCTAAGAAAACCAGAGCCATCCGCAAGCGCCTGACAAAACACCAGGTACTTTGATGATTTGTTTGATTTACTATTTTTGATGATTAATGGGATATTTCATTCTTGAATTTTTAATTTTAATTTTAATTTATGATATAAATCTCTAGTGTGGCATGCAATCTCGGAAAGTTTAGTCATTTAAAATGTACACACTTGCCATATGTGGCTTATTAGAGAACTGACCCATTTGGTATAATGTTTGCCCGCTGATATACACATTAGTATAATATTAAGTACCTTGAATTTGTTTGATCTTTGTGCTTTAATTTTATTTGATTTGCTGTCATTATCTGAACTTTTAGGTTTCTAAGAATGGGATAATCAGTATGGCTGAAAAAGAAAATCAAAATGAGGTGACAGAAGAGATGCAAGAGGATGTGAAGGATGAACCTGCAGATTTAAGTTCAAGTTATTTATGTGTTTTTATGTGTTTGTATTTGGAATTGAGTGAATCCTTGAATGTTATGAGGTGTTGTGGCTTTGGCTACTTTCAAGTAGCCCACTATAACAATTTATGCTATAAGTTTCTTGTTGGTTTTCTTTTGGAGAACATATATCTTAGAAGTTTAATTGTGTGTTTTATACATGTCTTGGTCATTAGTACACTTTTTCTTGATTGTAGTTTGCTCTTTTTGATCCTACGAAGAAAAAGTAGAAGAAGAATATAGTTGTAATTCAAGATCCCGTGGATGATTCCATAAATAAGTTGGTTAAGAAAGTTGACAATCTATCAGGTATTCTATTCAGTATGCTAGGAATTTTATCTGCGGGGTGGCATTTTTGGACATTAGTATAATGCTGATATATGCATTGGTTTATTTTGCAGTTTCTAAAATTTTGGTTTAGCTTTTGCATTCTGTCATATATGGAATCGGTCTAAATTCATATGTCGTAGTGTTTTGGCTTTTGGTGTTTGATGAACTAAATAGAATTATTGGAAAATTTATTTCAGTGGACATTCCATTTTTTTTTTATGCACTATGAGTTTGTTTGTCTTATTGTGAATCAATATCTACTTTTTCAAAATACACCTTGAAGCTTACAACAGAGATTGAATTGGCTTCATGACTGAGAGCTGCAAAATTTTTCATATCACAGAGGCCATGGCTTGGTTTTTCCTCCATCCCTTACCATGTTTTGTCTTTACCCTACTAGCTATACTAACTCCTAGGAATTTTTTTATGGAGCTTTATTATACATCGAAGTAAGTTTCTAGATAGTAGTCTTTTGGGTGTCTTCACCTTATTGAATGTGGGTGTTGTTTTATTCCAGATCTTTATGGGGTTAATGTTAGGCCAGTGGTGCCTTTCGATAGTGCAAGTAGCAGGTCATATGTTGATCCAGCTCTAATTCACTGCTTCTTGCCTAATGAGCTTCTTTTTGAGGTAGTAATCGCTGGCTTTGAATCATTAAAATTAGTCCTTTTACAATTTCTTTGAATATCAGAGAAAAGAATTAAGGAAATGAATCATAAAGCATGCGTGTAGCACTTGAATTATCTTAGTCTCGCGCTGTTATGATTGTCTTATGGTCATTCTTGTTTCCTAGCAAAACTGATTTTACAGCAGAAAGTATCTTTACCTGCCTTGACTATAGCAGTTGAGATGAAGCTTTTTAGTTCTGTAGAGAATCTTTGAACTTGATGTCAATTCATTTGTTTCTTTCTTAAAATTCAGCATTCTTAATTTTGGAACTTTTCAGCTTTCATGATAAGAATCAATCTTCTAATTACAGGTCAGGCTTGGTGAGGTTTTGGAAAATGGTCAGGTGAAAACAAAAAGGCTAGGTAAGCACGATGGCCGTGTGAATAAGCTTGTTGTGGAACTGGGGAGCCCTTATATACTATATAGCTGTGCTGAGGATGGTTTAGTTCAACAGGTTGGTAACCTAAGCACCATTTTCACTTAAAAATACTTTCTCATCATTTCTTCTGCAATATTAGGTCCTTACTTCTTTTGCAGTATGATCTTTGAAGTGATTCTACAACAAAGCTTTTCTATTGCTCTGCATTCACAGAAAATAGGTAGTCTTTGAACAGCATAAGGTTGAATGCCATTGTTATAGACCCAAGAAACCCACACTATTTCGCAGTTGCAGGGTCTGATGAATATGCGCGCGTATTTTTTTCAAGCAGTTATCCACCAAAATGAATTGAAATATTTAAACATATTGATATTGAACATTTCGTATCTTTGAATGATGCATACTGTACTACACTAGAAAAATAATAGATGATAGCTTTGTTGTCTTAAGGTAATGTTTTGAATTAGCATAAGTAGAACATCATTTGTAATAGTATTTTGATACTTTTGATCATATGATTCTGTGTAAACTAATATTGAAGTGTCTGAAATTATAATTCTTACAAAACTACAATGTCTACCTATTTGCTTTCTTGCAACATATCCTCTGAGTTTTGTTGAAACAAAGAGATATATGTTTACACCCATGCATTATCTCCTTATTCAAGTTTTTGCTTTGTGATTTTTACATATTTATTGACAAACTGCTTTCAAATTGCTAGCTGGTCAAGATCAGTTTCTATTGCATATCATCTTGCTTCTTCTTGGTTGCATATTTTCTTCATGCATTAGAAAAATTGTACTGCTCTATTCCCAACTTCAGTAATGAATGATGTATTGCAAGGAAGTTTGCAAAGAAGAATCTTCAGGCAATGTTGCAAAAGAAGCAAATGGTGGAAAACTAGGTACTAAAAACCTGGGTACAGTTTCTCAAAATTGTGCAGAGCTTTCAAAGGAATGAGGTTCAGAGAATAGTGATGAAATTTCGAAGGAGCTCATTGTGAAAGAGATAGAGTGCAGGACTGGGAGAAATGGATCTGATAGCAAGTGGAAGAGTGTTGCCTATATAGGGGATGAAAGCAAACTTAATGCTTCTGCTGGAGCAACTGGTACAGAATTTTATGTTTTCTAAAGGTTTGGATGATAGTATGGTTGATTTATATTCTTGGAAGTTCAGTCATAGTAATGGTCTAATTGTGTCTTATCCAAGTGATGCTCCAAGTGCCAACAATGTGAATGATAGAGTTTGAACTTTGTTTAACCAAGTTGTAATGGGAACATAGTGGACATTGTGCTAATTTCATCTTTCCATTGTGTAGACATTTCATTTTGCTTCCTGAAATGCTTTCAAGACTGTGTATAATGGAGTAGTTTATGATTGCTTTTCTTCAAAAGTCATCAAACTATTGTTTTGTTGATATTCTGTGTTAGGGTTTGCATTTCCACCCAAAATTCCTCAATGCCCACACTTTTCCACTGCCCAGACTCACTGCAAGTGTTAGGATTCTTAACTATCTAGCCATCAAAAGCAACTCGATAGCTAGAGGAATTATGTTTCTTCTTTGGAATTGGATATGATATGGATGCCCATTTTCCTTAATACTTTAATTTGAAGAGAAAAATTGGACAGACAATTAACTTTCAAAATTAGAAGTGAAAATTTTCAATGTCTATGTAGCGTCCAAACCAACCATAAAAAATTCAATCAAACTAAATAAATTTCAAGATGTACTAACTATGTTTGTCAATAAAAAATCTCATAGTAGATCACTATTCAACACAGGAAATGTGAATAGCTCCTCACATTAATAAAAATAATAAATTTGAAATCTAATGTCTAAAAGCAAAATAAGACTTAACATCAATAACTAAACTTCTATAACTAATTAAATTTTATCATTGAATAATATAATTAAACAAAATAATACATCTAACCTTTAACAATTTAACTAATCAATATTAAAAATTTATAATTAATAAAATAAAAAAACAAATAAATAATCCCGAACAACTACCTAATTACAATATGATGAAGCACAATTGATTAATGAGAAATAAATATAAGTTTATTCGATTTGATAATTAATGGAGATTCAATGGAAGTTTACTCAAATTTATTTATACTCTTAGGAGTATTGAAAAACCACTATGGCATGAAACATAATTATCATATATATGATTGAGATGAGCATTAATACAAAATAATTGTCCACTGGATTGACTTCTAGTTCCTCATATCCCAATAATAAAATGATTGGAAGTTTGAAACTACGTGAGCTAGGATTATCCCCATGGCCTCCCCCCCCCCCCCCCCCCAACAGCAAATAATTGTAACTTAGAAGGATATTTTCGTTAGTATTTATGCAAAATCACTAAGTATTCCAAATTGGCCATGCTAATCAAGAATGATTAAATTAATTTTCTTTAATATTATTAAAGGAAGAAACGGTTGAAAATTGACCCATGTATTTTTCTTCTCTAGACTGTTTAGTCTGCCTTCAAACATAATCATAATTGTCAATTTGAAATACAAGATTCTAACTACTTGTCTTGTTTTGAGGTCGCTATCAATGTCTTAAGAAATCCATAGCTGGAAAATAATTAAATAAGTTTTGATAGAAACCTAAATAGCAATTTACAAACAAGAAAAACAAAGCTAGGAGTATATTTACACAGAACAACAGCCAATCAATTTGTAGTTTATACTATAAGGAGCCAGGAATACTTAGTTTTTTTTTATTATTTTCTTGTGACAGCAAGACTTATATTTCTTCTTAGCACAAACGAAGGGAAGTTACGTCTTTCTTGTCTTCCTCAATCACAGAAAATCCCTTGTTTTGTATCCACCCGAAAATCAATAAAAGGAGAACTACAAGTCCTTGTGGTGAAGAGTTCGTCAGAAAAGTGAAGAAACAACAAAAGCTTCAAGAAAAACAAAGTCCCTTTTAACCTTTTTCAGTGTCTTAATTAATTTCAATGTCTAGCATATCAGGAGACGGTGAGAGCTTCTCCTCAGGCAGAATTGGTGAAGAGGAAGAGATTGATGGAACTTCGATTCGAAGGCAGCAAGCTGCAACAGAGAAGAAGAAAAGAAACCCACCTGGAAATCCTGGTGCGTACTAATTCAGTCGTATTTTTCACTTGAATTATCAGTTTCTTGATTTGATAAACATCACAACTAGAATAAGCCTTGTCTATCTTTGGCCATTGCATACAATTCTCTTTTTTTACAGAACACTGCAAATTTTGGAGATTTCCAAAGGGATTGATTGAGATTAATTTTCTTCTTGCAAGTTTTGCATATATATGGTGCATAATTTGGTAGTCCAAATCACTTTCACACTGTGATCTTATTATATTACATAACTATATTCTATGATAGTTGAAATCTATAATACTATGGGGATTAGTTTCAAAGTTTCTTTTTTCTATTATTAATGGAGCATCCATTGATTAGTTTCTATACAAGAACGCAGTTAATTATCATCATATACTTGCATATATAACATAACAGATTTTTTACACTTATAATTACAAATAAAAATATAACGGTGATATCTATTTACATTGACAGTATATGGAAGTGCAATAATACATATATAAATATACTATCTAGGTAACAACCATTTTGATATAGACATTGTCCTTTACAACCTTCAAGATTTGACTATTTGTCTTATTTCCATATGTAGCTAGTAATATTTGAGAATTAGAGTAGCTCAAGTGTAATATACTAGCTAGACTGCAAGCAGGAAATAGAGTTGCTTTTCCTGGTTTGTTTTCAGTTTTGATTTTGAGATGGGAAACTCATATCTGGATATGAACTGTGGGGGGGGGGGGGGCCTCCAAATATTTGTTAATGATGAATACAATAATTGCAGAAAACAGTTCTTATATATATATATATATATAGCTGATGCATGTAAAGGTTCTGTTCAGAATATGACAGATCAAGACATTGATTCTTGTACCTGCTTTTGTTTATTAATTTTATGCCCTTGTATTTTTATTCTCTTGCTCAAATTAACCTGATTTTCATAGGGATTTTGGTAATTTGTCAGCAGAGCTTGTTAATTTCCATGAAAGTAACATAAAAAAGAAATTTATATTAGAAGGAATGTTTTTAATGAAAAGAAGTGATACTTGGTGAGATAAGAGTTGATTATCATGTAGGAGATGCATAGGTGAAAATGATGACGAAAAACATTAGTGTAAACTAGTTAATTATAGCTACAAACATCTTGTTACTGTGTGAAATGGTGTTTACATGGGTATAATATTAAAGATGAATGGATTAAGCTAGGTCGAGTATTATGTTCTTTCTAAAGTGTTAATTATCGATCTCTCTTTTTTTTATCCAATTGACAGATTTTAAAGCATAACAGATTTTCTTTTACCAAAAAGAAAAATTATTGTGATGCTAACTACAACAATAATAGTGTTCAAGGAATTCAGGATGAATCTTTCCTTCACTATAATATCTATCTGCTAAAATTTTCTTTCTTCTTATTCTAGTAATCTGAAATCAAGGAATTCAGGATGAATCTTTCCTTCACTATAAATTCTATCTGCTGAAATTTTCTTTCTTCTTATTCTTGTAATCTGAAATGTCTTCTTGTGTCTTCTCTTGGATTATCTTCTTTCTTGATACTTTTCAAAAATGAATATACAGATCCAAACGCTGAAGTCACTGCCTTATCACCCAAAACCCTCATGGCTACGAACAGATTTGTCTGTGAAATTTGCCACAAGGGGTTTCAAAGGGACCAAAACCTTCAATTGCATCGACGAGGTCATAACCTTCCCTGGAAGCTGAAGCAAAAAACAAGCACTGAATCAAGGAAACGCGTCTATGTTTGTCCTGAACCTTCATGTGTACACCATAATCCAGCTCGAGCATTAGGTGACCTTACAGGAATCAAGAAACATTATAGCAGGAAGCACGGTGAAAAGAAGTGGAAATGTGAGAAATGCTCAAAGAAGTATGCTGTCCAATCTGACTGGAAAGCTCATTCAAAGACTTGCGGTACAAAGGAATATAAATGTGACTGTGGTACCATCTTCTCAAGGTTAAGACATTAAACTTCATCTAACTAGATGCTTCATTTTTACGAGGATTCTAATCCATCACTATAAGCAAAGAAAAAGAAGAAAGAGGGAAGTGTTGACACTTACTGTTGATTAGTAGCTGAAAAGAGTTGCGTCTTCTTCAACTCTCGTTGAAAGTATTTTTACTATTTTTTTCCAGATTAATTCTTATTCACTTTTTACTTTTGTGCTTTTAAATTTGATTGGTTTAGCTGCTTTCACCTTGTGCAGAAGAGATAGTTTCGTGACCCATAGGGCTTTCTGTGATGCCCTTGCCGAAGAAAACAACAAATTGAACAATAAAGTTAATGCATCCATCACAACAGCTGAATTCAGCCTTGCAGACATGAAGGGATCGTCCCAAAACATGGTTGGAAGTATGTATTCAAGTAGTCCTTCAAGTCTCTTCAGCAGCCTGAGAAACCAATCACCTTCGTCTCCTTCTTGCCTTCACCTCATCTCTCCATCAGCAGGTTTTAATGGTTTTAGTGACAGCAAAAACACTAGCCAAGAAGTTAGCGCCGCCTATTTCTCAGCCACAGCCTTGTTGCAGAAAGCTGCCCAATTGGGAGCTACTGTGAATAGCGATATAAGCCCTCCGAATGGTCAAAAGTCTTTAACTTGTAATATGGCACCAGCAACATATAGTGGAGTTTTTCAGCAACATAGCAGCACATATGGTGACAACCAGATCGAGAATTATCAGTCACAGTTTGCTGGCCTGTTGGATGGTTATACAAGCAGGTTTGCCCAAAAGAAAACCCAAGAAAATTCGGCATCAAAATTTCTTGATCACAACGGTGACGGAGACGAGATGATGCAGAATCCAGGTACATGCACTGGTTTGTTCAATCAAAACCTGGATTTCATGAACTATATGGAAGGCTCTTTTCATGCTGCGAATGTTTCATCTTTGGATAGTCGTCCTCATTCGGAGATTGATATAGCAAGAGGACGAACAACAAATTCACCGAATTTGACAAAATTTGCAGCCAGTTCTGGAAGCAATGACTCCATGACCCTTGATCTTTTGGGAATGGGTGGAATCAGACCTGCAATTTTTCAAGAAATGCAGCATCAAGAATGGATTTTGAAGTAGTAGGGCAGCAGGGATTCTGAGATTGAATGTGTTTTTTACTATCTGTAAAAGATATTGATCAAATGTAACAATTCAAAAAATCCCGGACGGATGCTTGAAAACAGTAGAAATGTAGAATCAAGAAGGTTCCTCTACTTGATTTGATTTAATATTCCTATAACAGTGAACTAGGATTTTCTCTTGATCCCATGTGCAGTTTGTTAAAACTCAAGTTGTTGCCAGCTCAGCCTCCAGCCAATTACAAGTTGATCCTGGTTGATGTCAGTTAGTTGCCGCTAGGTTGCTCACAGAAGTTGCTGTGGTTTGCTGCAATTTGTTTCTAGATGTTTCTTTTCTGTCAGCTGGATTTTCATTCTAATTATCATAATTCAGTGTAGTTTAGTTTTTGTTTAGAGTTCCGTGTATATATATATAAGCTCTGTATACTGGATCATTGGAAGTTAATGAAAAGAAACGCTTCTGCCTTCAATTATTCTCTTTCTTTTCTTCCATGGCGGTTCTCTATCTTTTAATACAGAGTAAAAATTTTTTATTTCATCATGGTATTAGAGCAACGATCTTGTTATTCTACAACATAAAAGGAAGTTTTGATTCATCAATTGCTGAAATAATCATCAAATTTCTACAGTTTGTTATATGAATTTTGTTTTAATCAGTGGAGATTTTGTATGATCGAATTATAATACAATGGCTAGTCAAGATATAACTGTTTTTAGTCCTTATTATCTGCATTCGAGTGAGAATCCTTCTTTAATTCTGGTTGAACCTTCTCTAAATGAAATGAACTATCATCAATGGTGTGGAAACATGATGATGGCTTTGATTTCCAAGAATAAAGTAAGCTTTATCAATGGTATTATCAAAGCACCAAATTGTACAAACAGCTCATATGTAGCTTGGGAGCAGTGTAATAATATGGTTGTGTCATGTTTTGAACTCATTTTCACCTTCTATAGCTCAAAGTATAAAGTGTGGAATGATTTTTGTGAATGTTTTTCTCAAGAAGATTCATTTAAGATTTCAAATCTTCAAGCAGATATCTATAATCTAAAACAAGGTTCTTCAACTATAAATGAATATTACACCAATTTAAAGACCTTGTGGGAAGAGTTGTTGAATTTAATAAAGCCAAATCCTATTTGCCACTATGATCCAAAATGTACATGTCCAACACTACATGAGGTAAAAGCAAATATTGTTGTAGACTTTGTTATCAGGTTTATATAAGGATTGAGAGATGAATTCAATAGGATTAAGTCTCAAGTTCTACGGCGACTCTAAAAATAGATGAAAATAGGTGATGCCACAGCAACTCTTACAAGGCCGAGTGTAGCTTATGTATGTGTAAAGATTGATTTGTTGAAGTAGAATCCGTCCCGGTTATGGATTGGAACTGGAGAGTCAAGGTTTTTCCAGCCCATTGCGTATAAAAACCTTACTACTTATTGCATAGACTATTGCAAAATAGGACACATAGTTGTCTTATGTGGTAAACCAAAGCCACTTAAAAAGGGTTCCATGAAGACTCCCCTACCAAAATTGTTGAGCACTGGGTTCCAAAGCCAGTGGAAAACCCTAGTTCAAATAGGGCTGATCATGTCACTTAATAGTGTTGAGAATGGACACAATGCAAATCCTTCAGATTCTCCCACAAGACATACCATTGAACAAGAAGTGCCATTTGTGGATCTACCCACTCAGAACTAGGACTGCTCATGGTTTGGTTCGGTTCTGTTCTAAGATTTCGGTATCTCCGATACCGTATCAAATATTTGGTTATTTTGAAGTTTCAAAATCAGTCTTGAACCACGGCTCTAACATATCCATCCCGACTTGTCTCGAAATTCAGGACAGATATTCAGGTCTCAGTTCGGGACCAGATCGAGATTGAGATTCAAATCTAGATTCTGGTTTCAGTTCTAACGGGACAAAAACCAGTACTAAATCATATTTAAAGAATTTTGAACATTTTTAACAAAAAAAAAACTAATTATACATAAATATGAAAAATGCTAAAAAGGTTCATAGTTAATATCATTCCAAGATATTCATGTGCACTAATAATTTTAAATGTGTGCACAAAAAATAAACAAGCCAATAGACCAATTCCAACTCAACTTGCAAAATGAGCTAGAAAATTTGATTTCCAAATATTTAACAATAGCAGTTAGTACTAAAGTTCTTGTATAGTTTGCTAACTTTAAGTCTTTGACAATTGGAGTTGCTTACTACTTGCCCTCTCCAATTTCAATATCTTGCTCTTCAGCCTAGAATGGCAAGAGAAATGACAATTTTTCAAGAAGCAAGCACTAAAATTCATCCATTAAGCCATCATTAGAAGCCCAAAAAAAAAAAATAATAAAGAAGTTGTATGTATATATCCACTATAGGATTCATAAAGGAAAATAGCTATTGCACATTACCAATAAAGCAATGCCATCCAAAATATAATATACGCATGTTTTAGCACCATGAAACATGGGCATCACACAAAAAACTCTCTAAAAGCTAATATCAAAAGATGAGATTGAAAAACAAAAAAAAAAAAAATTGTTTACTACAAGATACAAAAAATTGCAAGAAAATGCAAGACAAAGGATAGCACCACAACACCATTCTTTACATGAACAGGAGGGGAAAAAATCCCTAAATTTTTTTCTTTAACAATAAAACAAAATAAAATATACTGAAGAAAACTGATCAAAACCAATTCCAAGAATAAACTTTGTCCCAATTTTTCAATGGGAATGATTAATGACCTTATCTAATGGAGAATCAAGCTTGGATATATCCAATAGGAAATGGAAGAAACTAAGAGATAATGCAATAGACATAGAACTACCATACCACACATCTAGAACGCAACCATACTAGCAACATAAGAAGCACATTCCAATACTAGACTGCAAACCATTTGTTCCTCAATGTATACAGTTATGGAAATGATAGTTCTATATTAACATCAAGTGGTCTAAACATTCTACCAGGTTTCAATGAGACTCGAGTGAAATTCAAATTATTGTGTTGGTTGTAAGTCCTTTATCGTAAGATTTTGGTTTTAAAAAATCAAAATTTATGTTTTGCAAATGTTACATCTAGACTAGTTAATGGATTATGAATTTACTAATGATAGGTTCAGTTTTGGAAATAAGAATCTTTGCAAAACAACCCTTTCTAGGAATGTTAATCAGGTGACAACATATATGGTAATGGCTTTTTATCCCCATTTCCAGTTTAGATACATGAGCCTAAAGGGCAAAATATTAAGTCAATTTATTTCCTATCTGAACACACTAATCCTCTATGAATGTTGACACAGCTTGTGTTCCAAAGCCCCAAGTGACAAGTGTCTAAGGAATGCATTTGTAAACAATAAAAGAGCTTAAAAACAAGGGTCTAAGCAATGAGAAAGGTTATCGACATCAACTCTTCCCTTATTAACAACTTCCCTCCCCCCTCACCCCTTCCCCAACCCGCATCCCCAACAGTCAACACAGCCACCTCCTAACACACACACCCCCCGGAAGGAAAAAGAATGTAAAAAATAAAAAGTTCTTTTTAGATAACACATTTCATCAGAGAAACCATGTAAGGCAGGCCGAATAAGGGACCCAAGAGCCTTTAAAAGATAGTTGATTTTCAGTTGCAGTCTACCCAAAAACTCTCATGTTACTTCGAATATATTAAACCCTTGTCAGAGTCAATAAAGAGCACCTACTTTTAGGAGAAGAGATTCTGATGAAGACCCTTCAGAGACTAACGACAGCAGCGTTAGCATGTCACGGTGACGTTTGGAACAAAGGTGGGAGGCAAGTAGTGATGCAGCTTAGGAGTCGAAGAGGAGACAGAGAGAAAAGGCAAATGAGATGAGTGAGAATAGATTGATAGGGTTTCTTTCCTCTTTGGACTTTTCTAATTCAAAAAAAAACTTTTAATATTTTCTTCCTTAATAGTTTCTTAATATTTTTTTTTAAATTTTAGTTCTTTAGTGTAATTATATTTTACAAATATAATTATTAATATTAGAATACACTATAATGATAAAAATTGAACAAAATTATTTGATAAACCTTAGAGGAGAGTGAATAAGGTTTATGGCAAACAAATATAAATTAAAAATTTTGATGTGCTTAAAAAATGAGGAAACAAACCGAATGGCAGAGATGCTTCACGGCTTCAAAAGTGCAAACATGGTCTTTTAAAATTAGCACAAAATGATATAAAATAAAGATGGGTAGTTGAGGGATCAAGGAGGAGTTTACTTCAAAATGCAAAGGTCATAAATAAGCCACTGATTTTAGAGAAAAAGATACACCATTTAAGATTTGAAGATTGTAAAAATGCAGTGAAGAAAATTAGGTAAATAGCATAGGAAAATACTCAATGATTTATAATGGTTTGATCCTTAAATGATTTACATCCACTACCTTAAGTTCTCATTTAAGGATTTCAACACTACTCACTAAACCTTTTTCCAAATCAATGGTGCTAGGTGACATTAATCTTATACAAGAAGATCACCACACTTGGTTTTACACTAAACCTCTTTAAACACAATAATCAAGGCTCACTCTAACTGGATTTTACCTCTTTAACCTTGATACAAGTCTGATTGAAAGAAAGATTACAGAAATAGCTCACAGATTGAGCAAGAAATGAACAGCTAAGCACCAAAATCATTTACCTTTGAAATAATTTTATTTCACTTCGAAGCACCAATAAAAATGGAGATTTTTGTATTCTAAAGTGTAAGAATGTTTCTAAGAAAGATAGCACAAAAATTTGCTTCAAAATCGAGTTCTAAAAACTTTTATAGGAGCCAAACCCGAAGTTCCAACGGCTAGTTACTTTCTGTCAGAATTTACAGGGTTTTGGATTCACAAAGTGGAAGGATGTCCGTCCAAAAGATGAGTCCAAAATGATACTGTAGTTAAAAGATATATTTTGAAAAACATGCTACAAATTATTAGATGGAGTTTTGGATTCAATAGTCCATCCAAAACTACTTCAGCTGAAAATCCAAATTTAGAAATATTTATTTTTTTTGAAATCATTTGTAAGTGTTTCAAGGTAAAACAAATTGAACATAAAGTAAAGAGATAGAGAAATTTACAAAGAATACCTTAACAACGATTTCTAGTCTATAGTTCTTTCACAAACGCTTCAGGATATGTAAGCTCTTAAGTTGAAGTTATACTTGACTTGGATTCTATTGCTCAAGAATTGCTTAGTAATCTCATTTGCACGTTGATAGGGGCTAAAATTACCACTATTTTCTAGTTATTTGAGGGTGTTTTTGTTGGAATATATGCCCTCTAGATTAGATTATCTGATGTAATTATCGAATTTATTAATAAAAGAATTTATTATCAAAATTTGTTTGTGAATTTATATTTTATTTGTGTACAATCTTTTGGAAAAGACCTATTGTGTTTAAGTAAGTGATCCATATGAATGGTGGTCTTTCACAGTAAGGTATGGATCACGGGTTACTTAACACATAAATGTTTATTCTTAACCGATTGATGAGAATGGGAATCTCATCATGTATAGGTTATTGTGTTATGAATTCTAAATGGGGAATGGCTTACCTTTAGCCAGTGAGTAATCCACTTGCTTCATAGCATGAGTGTATTTCGAATACATAGAACAGGACCTGTAATAATGGTTTCTAAAAAGTACTATTTAAAAGAAACCTAGACTGTTACTGCTACAGCGTGGACTAATACTCTACCTCTTAAGTATGAGTTGGTAGTCTGACGAAGCTAGAAGCATACACTTTGATATACTGTAGTTGAGGTTCTTTTGTAGAACCAATATACATATATGTTGAGTATATGTGACTAGTTAGTTAAGACAGATTTGTACAAGATAACTTCTACGCTATATCGCCCCTTGTGACTGTTCAAATGATCTAATTATCCAGGGCCTTGGGGAACATGACTTGGATGTTTACTTTAGGATAGCTCCCTTGAAAAGTTAAGGCATTCCAGAAGTCGTGGATCATTAGGCTAGAGGTCTAAGGATGGTAGATGTCTATTAGATAGGTGTTAGTACACTATTCCTCTCTAATTGCACGGTGATGCGTAGGGGGGTATTTTAGTCATTACACCTATAGGTCGAAGACTTTGCTAATGCAGTATTGTCCTTGGGGTCAATATTTCCTTATAGTGATATTAAGAAATATTTAAAATACAAAATATAGTTATTTATATAGTATGGGTATTTTGGTCATTTTTATAGCCAAGGCAATGTGTCTTTTGGTCCTCGGAATGGCCCTTAAGTCATGAAGGATTTGGGTTAAGGAATTAGTCTTGATATTTATGGGTTTTTATTTTATTAGTCTAATTTATTATTGGGTTGGAATAAAATAAAATGTTTGAGAGAGTATTTATTTTATCTAGTTTAAATGGTTAATTAATTATTCAGGGCCCAAGGCTCAGATTGAATAATTAAAAAATTAATCTGGATCTAAATAAAAGGTATAAACTTTTATTTGGTCTATTTGGGCTTGTCATTATTTATTGGGCTGTTTAATAAAGTCTAGAAAATCAATAATTGAGATTTATTATTTATGGGTGTTCAAGCCCAAGAATAAATAATTTATCTGGCTCAATGAATAAGACCAAGGTAAAATAAAATTTAATAAAAAATTAAAATTAATTAATTAATTAATTAATTTAATTAATTAATTAAAAAAACAACACGGGATGGAACCCGTGTTGTCTCGCGTGCAGGATAACAGAAAGCATGGAAGCTTTCTGTTTGCACGCGAAACGTCTTCTCTCTCAGACATCATTCTGTGTGATTGAAATGGGTCTTGACCATAGGTGGGTTGAGCTTTTCAATTGGTACACAGAACATCACAAAACTAAGTTCTGGAAGTGAAGCTGTGTGAGTAAAAAAAAAAAAAAAACACAGAAACCAAACTTACGCAAAACTTTTCAAAGTTGATCAAAACCCATACTTCAAGCCCTCACCGGCTGTGCTACGGGTATCATTTCGGAAGATCGAAAGTTTCGCGTGGATGAGACGCAGTAGACGTTTATAAGGACATGAGCCACTAGTCTCGAATATCATTATACAGACGACTACACCAGTCCGAAGAGGGCCACTTTATCACAGAGGTAAAATTTTTGTTTTCCTAACATGCCTCCATTTTCATTATTTTTGCCATTTTAAACCTTCAATTTTAAGATACATTTATTATAATAACTAGGCATATTCCTTCCTATTTAACATTTTGCTTATAAAATGTGCTTTTGGCAAATATGTACATATTTGAATAGATTTCAAGCAGAAAGTGCACAAAACCAGAGTAGACCTAGCACCAGGCCCAGCCACTGGACCAGGCGCCGGGTCCATTTTGCTCTAGTAGAAGAAATTGAGCAAGCTTCAGGTGAATTCTAGAACAGACCTGGCGCCAGGTCCAGCCTATCTGCCAAGAAGAAATGGTAAAAAACAAAACAAAAATAGGGGAATAATAAAGTGCACCTGGCGCTAGGTGGGTCGAAGGTACCCGGCGCCAGGCATGCTCTGGAAGCAAAT
The DNA here is from genome assembly GCA_026120185.1 of Voacanga thouarsii. Taxonomy (NCBI): domain Eukaryota; kingdom Viridiplantae; phylum Streptophyta; class Magnoliopsida; order Gentianales; family Apocynaceae; genus Voacanga; species Voacanga thouarsii. The sequence goes on from JANUWF010002200.1 coordinate 2,854,297, forward strand.
ATTCTGTACAAAAAATTAGGGTTTATCCAATAATTTTGGTATTTTTGTACTCTTACTCGGCCAAGACTTCCTCAACCACGAAATTGACATCCAAGAGATCTATAAAAACACAAGGGTTGGATATATACAATAGATAGAGGTGAATCCATAAGCAAAAATTCTCAATCTTTCATTGAAAGAGGAGTTCACCCAAATCAAGGAGGGTTGTTCAAAAAAGTCTTCAAGGAGGAAGAAAAATGCTTGTCTATGAATGCTTTCTTTTACTTTTGTTTTCTTTTCCTTAAACAATCATGTATTCAATATGTCCATTGTAATTTAACATTATTCTTGTGATTCATAATTTATTGATTAATTTAGTCTTTTGATCAATTGATTATTGTTCTTGAGATTTGATTTCTTATTTTTCTTACGTAGTTGGTTGATTGAGTTTTATTATTAACTTACTTGAAATAGAGGCTGGTAATGACTTCAATTAATTAGTTTCATATTTGTTATCTCTTAACTTGCTTTAAAAAGGGATTAATTGTTTAGAACATTGGTAATTAAAGGTTAGTTGATGATTACTATATTCTAGGAGAATATAGGGGTTTATATGAGGATTGATTTTAATGCATCTTTTGGATAAATTAGTCGAGATAGAATATGTTCACTAATTTATCTGGAAGATAGTGATTCCATAGATTGTAAATGAAGTGGGTCTATATTCAATCCTTTATGAGACCAAGATAATAATTGATTGTGATGGTGGCTAAGTGATTCATTATTATGTTTTCAAAAGCTTTTGTCTAAATTGCATATTTTCACATCCTTGAGTTGTATATGTTTCTTTATTTTTCTTTTTATTATTTTCTTACTTTATTTTTTGGTTAACTAATGAATGAAAAGTGATTAATGTGTTCTTGTTTCTTTGAGGATCGATACTTGTTAATTCCCTACACTATGCTTGCAATAAGTATACTTGCTCACATGTGTATTTTGGGATTAATATTTTATTTAAAACTTGACTAAGGGATAGGTTTAAAATTGATGATTTTATGCACCCAAAATTTACGCATCAAGTTTTTGGCGCCGTTGTCGGAGATCAATATCATAAAAGCTTCAATTTTGTTGATTTAACCATATTTATATGTTAATATATTTATATGTAAATATGTGAATATGTATATATGTTCCTTATATGATTAGGTGTTGTATTTTGTTTCCTTGTATACGTGTATTTTAATGTCTCGATATATTGTAATTCCTTGTAACTTAATTTGTAAACATAGCCTAACTGTTTAACTTATAAAATCTTTAATTTCACAATTTTCTGTCTTGTGTAGACCTTACTCTCTTAGTTTATGACCAGACGATCGAAAGTCAAGATAGTCGACCTTGATCCAAAAATCGAGAGAACTATCAATAAGGCCCGGAAGGTTATAAACGAACGGGTTAGGAAAGCGATTGAGGTAAATTAACCCAACGATAGTGGTAACGGTGGAGCTAACAAGTAGGTTATAAATGACTTTGTAAAACCCGCAATCTCAGGTATAGGCTCTAGTATCGTACGGCCTAAGATAGAAGCCAACAATTTTGAGATAAAACTCAATGTGATCCAAAATATGGTCCAATTTAATGGGTTTTACCTGAGAAAGATCCTAATACCCACCTTGCGAGCTTTCTAGAAATATGTGATACATTTAAAATGAATGGTGTTTCTGAAGATGCCATCAAGCTAAGACTCTTCCCTTTTTCCTTGAGAGATTGAGCAAAATCATGGTTAAAATATTTACCCACCAGATCCATTACTACTTGCAAACGTGTTAGTTAAAAAATTCTTGGCCAAATATTTCCCACCAACTAGAACGCCCAAACTTATGACTGACATTTTTGCCTTCCAATAATTAGAGGCCGAAAACCTTTATGAGTGTTGAGAGAGGTTTAAGGAGATGCTAAGAAAATGGCCTCACCATGGATTTGAGTTAGGAATGCAAATGCAGATCTTTTACAGTGGGTTGAACTTTGCTACGAGGCAATTAGTTAATGCATCTGCATGAGGCTCCATCAATTCCAAAACCCCGGAAGAGGTATTTAATTTAATTGAAAATTTGGTTACAAATAACTATACCTGGGGGAGTTCACGGTCTTGCGTGTACATGGGGTACACAATGTGGATGCAATGGCGGCGTTAGAGGCGAATGTGGAAGCACTCACCCAGAAAATGGATCAATTGGTAATGCCTCCTTCTCAAGGTCAGGTAATAAGTATGAATTATGATTTTTGTGGGGAAGGGCATCCAAACCAGGGGTGCCAAAATATGGGGTCTTCATAAGAAGCATTGGAATAAGTGGCATTTGTAGAAAATAGTCAGCAAGGTAATAATCTTTATAGCAATACTTACAACCCAAGTTGGAGGAATCACCCTAACTTTTCTAGGAACAATCAAAACTAACCTCGATAAGCTTCTTCAAACTTTAGAATATAAAGGATTCAATCACCTCTGTCGTACAACGCCCCACTAACTAAACCATCCTTAGAGGAAATGGTCATCAAACTGGTAAGTGGAACGGAAACACGGTTCTAATAGGGATTGAAACAACCACAAGAAACTTAGAGGCATCCATGCATAACCTTGAGGGACAAATTGGACAGTTAGCCAAACTTCTTGGTGATTGTCAACCAGGTTCACTTCTAGGTAACACGGAGACCAACCCACGAGACCAAGACCGTGGGAAACGCTGATTTTGAGTTGTTTTATTTTTTCCTGAACAATCTTTTTAATTCTCGTCTGTTTTCATTTATTTAGCTATAAGACTGCATGGTTCGTATGATTTCATGTTCTTTTATCTTTATTTCTATTAAAATGCATCTTTGAAGAAAAAAAATGTGTGATTTTTTCCGACCAAAGCTGACATGGCGCCAGGCCTAACCCATGGCCCAGGCGCCAAGTCAACACGGCCCGCAGTGAAGCACAGGTAGAACAGGTCCAGCGCCAAGCCTGTTTGGCTACAACACCCAAAACCGGCCCTCTTGGTCATTTTTGTTCAAAAAACTTTCATCCCTCTCTAATTTTCTCTCAATGCATCATCAGATTCATCTTCAAAACACCACTGGATCACTTTTTATACCTCTAAAACACTTCCAAAGCACAAAGTCTTCACTTTGTGCTTGAAAGTTTGGATCAAACCAAAGAAAAATCCAATCTTTTCACCCAAAACCCACGTTTCAATCCTTCGATTGAGAGCACAATTTCTTCAAACTTTTTACATAAAGTCATTGCCTATGCATTGGAGATCATTATGGTATAAATTTTCTACACTTTCTACGGTTAAATTTTTTCTTATGAATTTCGGGTAGTTTTCTATGCATTTTTTGGTGAAAATTCTTGAATATTTTCTGGTAAAGAATTTGATTGTTAGGATTGCTTTCTTTGAGCTTGCATTAGCATGAGAATATTATAGATACTACCTTATGATTAATGCCATTGATATTTTGCATTTTTTTTTTTTTTTGAAGTGATTGAGCATACATTCTTTGGAAGTAATTTTTGGGATAAAAGGATACTTAGCCTTATGATTATAAGCTTTACATTGTGATCTAATTGGTATGGATTCATTGAGCACTATTGAACATTGGGGATTTGATCAAGCTTGTTGATATTAAGTTTGGATTGGCATATCTTTATTCTTCTTGCAGGTTTGTTAGAGGAAGTTGAGTGGTGTTTATTGATTATCTTGTGGTGTTTTGTGTTGAGTTGGTGGTGTGCTGCAGAGTGTTGTAAGTGTGAGAAGGTTGAGAGTTGAGCATTTGTTGTGTAGAGTGAGTTGAGAGCCTCATATCGTTCTATTTTACCATCTTTCTTCATCCTCCCATCATGTCTAGACGACCTAAAGGGTTAGTCCCAGGAGTTAAGAGAGCTCAAAAGGCATCTTCATCAACACCTTCCTTCAAGCCTCTACCTACCCAACCTATTCAATTTTCTGATCCTATGTATCAAATTTGGTATAATAGGTACCAACACAATGACATTATAGTAGAAAAGCGATACAAGCCATCTTTACACAATTCCTTAGATCTTTCTACTATGTTTAGGTGCCTGGGCTGGGAACCCATTATTAGAATGGAATATCCTTATTATCCTGTGCGCGTGAGAGAGTTTTATGCCAGCATGCAAGGCAAAAAGAAAAATACTCTCTAAATCGTCTCCACTATGGTCAAAGGGATTCTCATTTAGTTTGATAGGACTAGACTTTTTAGAGAGTCCTGGATGAGGGACAGTGGATAGCTGTGGACTATAATAACCAAAAGATCATCTCTGAGCCTACTTGGGATGTGGGGGCTATAAGGCCTAGTTTTCATATAAGGAGAAAAGGAAAAATAGGTCAAAATCGGTATTACTCCAATAATGACCTTGAGGCTCAGTGGCATACCCTAATCTGTATCTTTGCTTTCAATTTCTATCCCAAGGCTAGTGGCTTCAATGAGTTTAGTATCCTTGACCTTTATATTCTAGATAAGATGAGGAACCGTGAGCTTATTTCCCTTGCACCAATTATCATTAACTCTATGTGTGAGATTGTGGCCTCTAACATTATAGCCAAAGCCCTCAAATTCCCTTTGGTTATTATGCGTATTCTGAGAGACTTTGGAGTACGATTGGATGGAGAGCTGAGTGAGCCTACTACTGACTACGACTTAGTGATGGTGCATACTTTGGTTCAATGTGGGTATTGCTATGATGAAAGGGCCAAGAGGTAGTGAGGCTGTATGAGGTATAGTACCCCAGAAGGGAGCAGCTTCCCCTTGATAAGGAGGAGGAAGATGCGCTACCTGTTAGACCAGCCCCTCGTGCTACTAGCTCTTATTCACGCAATGATTTTGAGGCACAGATGGAGAGCCAAATGACTATCCTCCTCCAACTTTGCAATTCCATTGCTGACATTCGTCACTGCTAGGATGTTCAAGATCATAAGCTGGCCACTTTAATCCAATAAGTTACTGGTGCATCTTCCAGTCGCGGAGCTGACAATGATGATGAAGATGACTCTTGACTACTCTTTTGTATTTTATTTTTCTTTTCTATTCTTTCTTTTTCTTTTGAATTTTAATAACCTTTACTAGCTTGTAGGTTTCTTTTCTTTTCTTTTTCATGTCTTTTATTTTGTTTTTTACTTTCTTTTCTCGATTTATGTTTTTTTATCTTTGTTTTCTTTTTTTTTAGACACTCTTGTAATGACCCTTCCTTGAGGTTGATTCAAACATGGTGGCACTACGATGTAATAGAAGTATCTTCTACACTTTACTCTTCTCCTTCTTTATTTATTTTGGCCTTCTTGGTTGTACTTCTATTATTCTATCTTTGGCCATTGAGGACAATGTCCAGTTTAAGTGGGAGGGAGAGAATGAGGTTGAAGAAGTACTTTTCCATATCATATTTTGTGAAAATTTTTCAAAAATTTCAGTGATTTTCATTATTAAGCAATGATGTAATTCTTGTTCTTACTTGGATATGAGTTTTGTCATTCATTTGGTGGATTGTTATGAAATTAGGTTTATTGGATAAGATATTTGTCAAAATTTGAGAATTTTGATTAATCTTGTTTATGCATTGGTGTTTAAATATTATTTGACTCATCTAGTTTGAATATAGAGGATATGATGAATATAGGAAGAGTTTATTGGCTAACTCTTGTATTATGAGTTTAAATTTTACTGGCTTTGAGTTATGATGAAAAAATGTGAGTTGTAAAAAGATCTTTGAGAGGCAATATTGAGGAGAATGTTGAAAATTTTTTATTTAAGTTGAAAAAAAAAATAATAAGTGGAAACAACATTATTGTTGGTGTGAATTGAAAAAAAAAAAGCTCTTATTAATTATAGTTGACAACCTTTAGCTGAAAATGGGGTCAATATGGGGAGAAGTAGCAAGTGAATTCGATGCACTCTCTTGAGGCTATCCCGAAAGCAAAAAGGCAAAAAGGCAAGAAAGAGCATAAAAAAAAAAGAATTGTTGAAAAAAAATAATAAGTGATGATTGTAAAGGGGGTTAATACGGTATGTAAAGAGAAATCCATGCACTTGAGGTTATTAATTCCCTAAGTCATTGAAAATTTTTTAGAGAAAAAAAATTGGAGTGCTTTCCTCATATCATAACTTGATTGTGCAATTTTTGGATTTATAATACTTGGGTTGGTAGATGGCTTGACCAATGTCATTCCTATTATCTATAGTTTTACTTGAAGAGTGAAATAATTTTCTTAGTTTAAGGTATGCACTTGATTAACTTGACTTTAAGAGTTTTGTGATGTCTTGTCCAATGTTTTAAGGTTTGAAATTGCTTTAAAAGGATATGGATGACAAGAGTTGTATCTAAAGTTTGAAAGGAAGACATGATCTTTGCTATGGTAAAGAATTTTTAAATGAATAAGAACTTGTGTTTTCTAAATAATTTTTCTTGGACTAAAGTGTTTTGCTTAAGGACAAGCAAATGTTCAAATATGGGGGAATTGATAGGGGCTAAAATTACCATTATTTTTCTAGTTATTTAAAGGTTTTTTAAGATACATTTATTATAATAAGTAGGCGTATTCCTTTCTATTTGACATTTTGATTGTAAAATGTGTTTTTGGGTAAATATGTACAGATTTGAATAGATTTCGAGTAGAAAGTGCACAAAACCAGAGTAGACCTAGCGCCAGGCCCAGCCAATAGACCAAGTACCGGGTCCACTCTGCTCCAACAAAGAAATTGACCAAGCTTCAGGTGAATTCCATAACAGACCTGGCGCCGGGTCCAGTCTGTCTGCCAAGGAGAAACAACTAAAAACAGAGCAAAAATAGAGGAAGAATAAAATGCACCTGGCGCCAGGTGGGTCGAAGGTACCCAGCGCCAGGTATGCTCTGGAGGCGAATATTTTGTATACGGAATCAGGGCTTATCCAATGATTTTGGTATTTTCTACTCCTACTCTGCCAAGACTTCCTCAGCCACGAAATTGGCATCCAAGAAGCCTATAAAAGCACAAGAAATCACAAGGGTTAGATATATACAATAGAGGGAGGTGAATCCATAAGAAAAAATTCTCAATCTTGTATTGAAAGAGGAGGTCACCCAAATCGAGGAGGGTTGTTCAAAAGAGTCTTCAAGGAGGAAGAAAGAGTATTGTCTATGAGTGCTTTCTTTTACCTTTGTTTTCTTTTCCTTAAACAATCATGTATTCAATATGTCCATTGTAATTTGACATTGTTCTTGTGATTCATGATTTATTGATTAATTTAGTCTTTTGATCAATTGATTATTGTTCTTGGGATTTGATTGCTTATTTTTCTTACGGAGTTGGTTAATTGAGTTTTATTATTAACTTGCTTGTAAAAGAGGCTGGTAATGACTTCAATTAATTAATTTCATATTTGTTATCTCTTAACTTGTTTGAAAAATGGATTAATTGCTAAGAACATTAGTAATCAAAAGTTAGTTGATGACAACTAGAATATAGATTCATTGACTAATTTCATATTTTAAATCGCCTAAAATATAGATTCATTGGATAAGTTAGTCGAGACAGAATATGTTCACTAATTTAACTGAAAGATAGTGATTCCATGGATTACAAACGAAGTGGGTCTATATTAAATCCTTCATGAGACCAAGATAATAATTGATTGTGATGGTAGCTAAGAGATTCATTATCATGTTTTCAAAAGTTTTTGTCTAAATTGCATATTTTCACATCATTAAGTTGTATATATTTCTTTTTATTATTATTATTTTCTTACTTTATTTGTCGGTTAAACAATGAATTAAAAATGATTAGTGTGTACCTGTTCCTTTGAGGATCGATACTTTTTAATTTCCTATACTATGCTTGTAATAAGTATACTTGCTCACATGTGTATTTTGGAATTAATGTTTTATTTAAAACTTGACTAAGTGATGGATTTAAAATTGATAATTATATGTACTCAAAATTTACGCATCACACACCTTTGGAAGAATTGAAGGCAAACATGTCCTATCACATATAAATCACATAAGTTAGTCCTCAACAATATTTGTTATAAATCAAAATATAGGAGAATACCCTTAGGGCTAACATTATTAACACAATTTTGCTCAACAAATTAGTAGTTTAAATATTAATTTTTATATGCAAATAGTATAAAAATATTTTATACAATATTATTTTATATCATTCATTCTTTTTGTTTTATACTTATAATTTTGAATTATAATCATTTACTATATTTTAAATTATGATAATATATATTTATTTACATACTATGTATATATATTTATATTTTGTGTATATATAAAAATAATATATATATATATATAGTGGATCAAGTTCTTACTTATATAGACACATTTCCTTTCCTGATAAATATATCACTACAACAAATTTGGCAATTAGTGACAAATTACTAAATGACGTATTGTTAGAACATCACGGAAAGTATCCATAACGTGACAACAATCATAATTCGTCACTTAATGAATATTTTTCATGGTGATATTTTATAGCGTTACATACTAGCATCACAAAATATTTGGCACCAACATTTCCCAACAACTGGAGACGTTGCGTAATATTTATTGTGACGATACCGTTACTATATGACATTTTAATTTTGTCATCAATGTAATACCGTTTTTGTGACGAATTATATAACATCATTATTTACTAACGAGATTTAACATTACATCACTAATATTATGGTTCATTAGTTGCGATAACGTTTATTGTGTCGTGTATTTATTAACTATTTGGTGACATATATATACATCACCAAAATATAAGCATTAATGACAATCTCATTATGCCATCCTTATATATAGTATTAGATGGCGGTTTTGATAGTATCACAAATTTTTAAATAATCTATTATGTTAATTATCTATCATAAAAAAGTTCACATTCACGTAATATTGTATATGACAATATGTTTGCATCACTTATTATGAAGTTACGTAAGTGCAAAATTAAATGATAATTTCACATATTACCATAATTTTTAAACTAATTAATAACATTAACTATTTGTAAAAAATAAGATGATATTTATATGATATATTTTGTGTCACGATATAATTAAATTTTTATTACATTTGACTTATGTTACAGATAATCATTTAATTGACTACGCTAATTTTTGCTTATATGATATTTATTTTTTATAACTATATGAAATTGGTTGTTTTCTTTTCTTTAAACTGTAAATTAAAACTAATAGAAGATACACTATAGGAAAAAAATGACTTTTCTTATGCGAAAAAGCATTAGGAAATGGATGTTGTATTCCTGCTTTTCACTTCCTGATGCTTTGAAATAGTGTCGTTCAAAGTCGAGCCATAATAGGTTTTGTAACGCTTGAAAAGTGTCATGATAGGCTTTTTTTCCCCATATCCTACCAACTATATATATAGCTTCTTTTCTTACAAATAAAATACCATTGTTAGATGTATTAATAAACGTAAAAATAATAAAATGTAGACCACATTGAAGAATAAATCAATTCAAATATCCCTTAACAAAACTAAACTATGAATACATACGAATAATTTGAAATACAGGATGTAATTTTAGAAAAAGGTAAAATTGTAAAACGCCACTTAAGAATATAATATAGGAAATAAAAATTGACCCAGAAAAGGTTTAAAACCAATTACAAAATAAGATCTAAATCACTATCAAATTCCTCTTCCTCATAGATGTCTTTGTCAGTGCCTTCCTCGTCCCTGTCTTCGTCAATGACTTCAATAAAAAGAATCTTCATTTGCTTTCTTATTTCTTTCAACAAAATCAGAATCGATGACGTCTGCAACAATGTCATTCTTGTTTAATCTTCTCCATTATTATCAATTTGGACAGGCCTATCACCTCCATCAATTTCAATGTCATTATCTATGTTAGCATCCAACTCAAATATTTCAGGATTTTATGTATCTTTTATTTCTGGAACATCATACAAATGCCTGTGATGAAACTTTTGTACCAATTTCCAATCTCTCCCTAACTTGATGTCATCCAAGTAAAAAACTTGCTTTGCTTGAATTGCCAAAATAAAAGGATCATTCTCATACCAAAATTTGTTAACCATGATACTAGTTATATAGCCATCTTTTTGTATTGTTCTTGTACTACTAAGGTTAAATCATTGTCACCTAAACACAACAACCTTATAATCTTTAATATAATCTAATTGAATAACATCAGTCAAAAAACCATAAAAAATTAATGCCATTCTCTTCATGGTTCCCTTCAACAACTATACCATTGTTTTGAATTTTAAATAGAATTCATACTCCTTGGTGTGGAACCTAACCCTATTAACAATGCAACAAGTGTACTTTCTAACACGTGAATCTGAACCACAAGCTAATGCAAACAACTCATCAGACACTTTAAAGTTAGTAAAACAATTTTATGTTTCAGTCACTATTTCCAAATTAATATTTTCTTATTAATGTTTACTTACATGTTTTTTGAACCACTTGGGAAATTGTTCTTTTTGCCTTTCTTCAATGGAAAATGCACTTTGTAACTCAAGCTCCATCTTATGTTTCCTGCAATGAAATATGAAACTAATTAAACTCTCAAAATTAAATAGCTTTAATTTAAAAAAGTTAAAGACTTATCGTAAGTATAGTTCAACTTCATCACAATTATTCAGAATATACCACTGAATCTTTTTATACTCCTGTTCCGATAAGTTCTCATATCTTGAAGCACCAAAAGGACAAACACTTGTTGAAAAAATAGATAATTTTCGATCATTGTCCTTCCCTCCATCATAGTTTTTCTCTTCTCAATTAAATTTAGTCTCAATTCCAGAAAGGTACATAGAACAAAATGTTAAGCATTCATTATAAATATATGATTCTGCAATACAACCTTCTGAGCAAGCTTTATTTCACACATATGCTTTCAACTTAGCTAAGAACCTACAATCAAACAAATTTAACATTATCACACTTTGTAAATGTATTATTTCCAATTTAAAAATTAATTTAATACTAGATACTCCACTTTTCTATTGGATACATCCATCGGTAATGTAGAAGCACTCCAAGCATGGCTTCATGTGGTATACTTTGAATAACACACACTTTTCTTGAAGTGAAGAAGATAAAAAGACACTAATATGAGTAAGCTGCAATTATCAAGCTCCAGAACCTACGAAAAATGACAAATTCAAATGTCAACATACAGAAAGCTTAAAGCAAATACTAAAAAGAAAGGACAAAATGGAAAAGTAGATCAAACCTCTAACATAAAACTATGAGCTATAGCGGCCATTGAAGCTGAAGTAATTCCTTCACAACCATAAAGCCTCAGGACAGTCAACATTTGCAGTCTTACAGACTTCCAAGGAAAAGGGGGAAAAAGGTCATGTTAAAAAATTATATCCCTGGCCAATTAAACAAAAACTTAAAATTAAATTTAGAATAGCAAATTTACCTCTAGAGAGATGTTTGGGCAATATGATGCATCAAGAATGTGGAGATTCCCCCAAGTATGAGCTACTTCACGCAGTGTCTCATCACTTACACACGAACAATTTGACATATCCAAGGATTCTAAAAGAGGGCATGATGTAGCTGTAGATTGGATCGCAGCATCTAAAAGTTTGTGGCAAGAAACTATATCAAGGTCATGCAGAAGGGGGCAATTAAGCACAACATGTGGCATGCTACTAACGAAGAAATTGCTTTCATCAGAAGAGAGTTTATGTTGGGACAATTGTAGAAGTTTATTGCAGCAGTGTTTGGATATCGATGGCACATATCCTCGACTGCAAATAATTCAACACTAAAGTTAAATTCTCTTCCATCTTACGTATAATGGAATATGTAAGTAGCTGAAACTCACCAAATCAAACCAAATTTACAACAATATTGGAACATTTGAACAAGAATCCCAGTCAGAAACAAGCACCAACTCAATCAGCTAGATAAATTATTAATAGAAATAAAAGGACCAAGCACATGCTTCCGATGTTTTATATGAGTAATTCAAGAACTAAGTTCAATAAAAGCTAGTATTATTAAACACAAGAATACAGGAAATTGCTAAATACTAGCTTTCTAGGTTTCACATCATCAAGTAATGCGTTCTTCTCCATCACTTGCTTTTTATATTTGTTCTATTTTACCCTATGTGTTTCTGCTATTAAGAGCCACAGCTTAGTAAAGGATCTAAGCTTCACAGAAACATTGACCTTGTATATTGCTCTATTTTGCACTATTTACTAATATGAATGAAAGTAAGTACCCATAACAATGGTAGCTAAGATAGAGTCTTGAGGGCTAAACCAAGCAAAGCACATTACCCTGTTCTAATGTGGAAAGATGAACAAGCAAAAAAGGCATATGTCACTAGGACTGTGCATTCGATTTATGGTTTGATTTTCGATTTAAAATTTCCGTTTTTTTTTCAATTTTTCATTTTTTTTCCACAACCAAATTGAACTGAATATCTAAGAAAACTGAAGCAACCGAAATGAAATTATTTTGATTTGATTCGATTTAAACTAAAATTTAGGCAAGCCTATTAAAGATCTAATAGTCTCAAGACTGGCCCATGAAGCATTAACCCAATATACATTTAAATTCATGATTCCATATAAGCAAGCAAAGTCTAACTTCCACTAAAATCCAAATCCAATATAAAGTCCAAATATTTTTAAATTGACCCAATACACGTATGATATATCTAATCCAAGTGACCACTGACCACTTGTACCTAATACTTATACCATTACACTTAAATAGGCTAAAATATTAGCATCAAGAGAACTTAAAGGAATTATACCAAGCAGTTAGACATCAATATTCTAAATAATGTTTAGAGTTCAAACAATTTAAAACACTAATACAAACTCAAATTCAAATCCAAATCCCCTCCAACATAGAATTTAAGTCCATACAAGTATACAACAAGCAAGCAAAGTCCAACTTCCATTAAAATCCAAATCCAATGTAAATAAAGACCAAAACACATGATATATCATATATATTATATCCAATCCAATCCAACTAACAACCTACACCCTGATTTATCCAACTCAACAGCCATACAGTCATGATCAGTCATACAACTCAACTCATTTCTAATCCAACCAACCAACAGCCTACTCATATCTATACCATTACATAATACATTCATACAGTATAGCCACTCAACTCAACAACCTGTGCCCTGATTTCTCCAATATTCAACAATCTTTAAGACATCATCAACATTCACTTCAGAGTTCAGAATTTTTAGACAATTTAAAGCATTACTACAAACTCAAATTTAAATCCAACTCCAATCTAACATACAATTTAAGACTAACTAAAACCCAAATATTTTAAAGATTTATAGGCCAATACACATTTATCCAAATTCCAATAGGAGCAATACTATTACATAAGCAAGCATCAAGACAACATAAATCATATTGAAAAAAAAATACTTTCCAGCAGCATCTCCAAATATCCAACTTCACAGTTCATAGCAGAAGATTTCCCCCAAAAGATTGCAAAAGATAGTAAACATGTCATAATCTAATTTTGAGGCAAAACAAGAAAAATAGTAAGAGGCAAATAAAAATAATAGAGACACAATTAATTCACAAGAGGCAACACAAGTTAAAAGAAAATATCTCATAATCTTCTTTTGACCAAACATATCCCAGAGAACTATCAAACAGCAACAGGAGGTACTACTTTAAACCAACCAACACAACTATCCATGTCCAATAGAATAGTAACAGTACATACATCATGTACTGCTTTTAACCAAACAGAGCAACATCAAAACGAGGTACTGCTTAGGTTTTCACACTATAGAAATCACCACCAAACAAAGAAACATCAAAAAAGAAAACTAGGTACTGCTTGAGCCAATGAAAACAAAGTATACACAAATACACAAGTAAACTTTTTCATACCATACCATATTAGATCACAACAATTTGCATTTCCTCACATGTATTTTTCCTTTTGATCATCATAAGAAAATAGCTAAAAAGATGAGTTTGAGAAGATGTACCATTTTGTCTATCTGTAGGGGCACCAGACTAACAGTTTAACCCTACAAAATGAAAAGAATAAATTAAAACATTCAGAATTTCAGATCACATATCTATAGCATAATTGAAGTTCTTAGGAGATAAATTTGTCTAAAATTCTAATATTTAGGCTTAACTTTAAAGAAAAATAACTTACTTGAATTCTTAATGACTTAAATTTTTTTCAAAGATCAAGAGTGATTTATTCATGACCATTTTTTTTTCAAATTCTACAAAAAGAAATTAAAGAAAAAGTTAGAAATTAGATTAATATATAAATAAATATATATTTACAAGCAATGAAAAGCTAAAATAAAAAATGAAAAATAGATTGTTATTATCCATTTTTTTTTTCTAGAATATTAATGTCTTCTTCAATATTAACAGGTTTTGCTTCATTGCGCAACCAATCTTTGGCACACATAAGACATTGCACCATTCTTGGAATCAAAGAACTTCAAAATGTGTCAAGAACACGACCTCCCATGCTAAAAGTTGACTCAGAAGCAACTGTAGAAACTAGAGCAGCCAATATATCACGAGCCATTTGAGCAACTATAGGAAATCTTGGAGCATTAAGCTTCCACCACTTCAGGATATCAAATTCATCTTTATCTTTTTTTCTTATTCAGCAAGAAACTTATCCAATTCATTTTTTGTATCAACCCCTCCACCCTCATTAAGAAACATATCATACTCACGCCTAGTGTCTACTTCTAAATTTCACCTTTTTATTGATGGCTTAACTGAAACTTGTGAATGTTTACTTGAAATTGAACTAGAAGATCCTCTTAATGATGGTAGTGGTGAGCTATAACCTACTTCAGAACCATTCAACCTCTAGTATTCCTTAAATAGCTCATAAATACCTTCTTTTACCTTATCCACAAAATTAATATTATTTGGATACATCTTTTGAATCACCTACCCAACACAATGAAATTTAAATCGGGGATCAAGAATAACTATGTAAAACATAATGAAATTCATTTTTTACGATTCCCCCAATACTTATTGTATTTATTTCTCATTCTTTTTGCCATTTCACTCAACTCACCATCATCACTAAATTCCCATGTATTTAATAATTTAACCACATCTAAATTCATGAAGCACTTGATTTGAAGTCACATATAATGAGCCAAAAATCAACAATGTAAGTTCATAAAGGTGACCCAAAAACTTCACAAAATGTGAAATATTGCCCCAATCTTCCTCACTAGGTAGCCCACTATGATTAATCAGTAGATTAAAAAATGTGGATCTAAATCTTCAAATCTTTTAAAGGCTTTTGTAAGACTCAAGGCTGTATCTAACATCAAATAAGTCGAGTTCTATCTAGTGGGAACATCCAAGCATAATAACCTCTTGCTTTCTATCTTTTCCATTTCAACACACTCCTTAAACATTTTCAACCCACTGGATAACTACCTTATATATCCAATAGCTACTCAAACACGACTAATGGAATGAGTAATTTCTTTCAAACCATCACTCATAATAAGATTTATTTGTCTTTCAAACCATCACTCACAATAAGATTTATTTGTGTGCTATACGTCTTACATGAAGATACTTACTCCCAAGCAAATTAGTGCTCCAATTAGAGAATGTTTTTTTCAAATAACTAACTACAACATTATTGGAGCTCACATTATCAACAGTAATTGAAAAAAACATTTTTAATCTCCCAATCAAACAAGCATTTTTTCACCCCTTTTCCAATTGCTTCACCTTTATGACTGTCTATTAGACAAAAATTTAGAATCCTTTTATACAATACCCAATCATCATCTATGAAATGAGCAGTGAGACACATGTAATTAATTTGTTGTTTAGAAGTCTATGAGTCAGCGGTAAGACAAATTCTCTTAGATGAATGTCTCAAGAAACTCTTCAATTTTAGTTTTTCTTCCAAATATATATCATAACAATCCATTGTAATAGTAGTTCTAGAAGGAATTTGAAAAGATGGGTAAGTAACAAATATGAAATGTCTAAATCCTTCTTTTTCAACAAATAAAAATGGCTACTCATCCATAATAATCATATATGTGAATGCCTTTCTAGTATCATTTTGATTAAACCTCCAAGTAACAATTGAACCACCTTTACCACTATGTGTAAATGAGTAAGAGTGTGGTTGTTGTTTTAGTTATGTTTCATGAGGTTCATTGTTGTATGGGTTTTTCAAATAGCCCTTCACATGATTTTTCAGTGAAGTGGTACCATTTATCAAATTATTAGTAGCATAAAAAAGACCTCAATAATTGCACCATGCTATTTTTTTTTTCTCCATCCTCAATTGCATTTTTGGTAAAATAGGACCATACAATTGATCGAGGCATCATTTTCTTTCTCTTCTTGGAATATTGTTTGTTATTATTTGAAATGTTAGATCCTTCATGACTTGGTGGGTCATCTTATGCATTGCTCCTTGTGTTTATAGAGGTACTGTCTACTTGATCTGACATCTTATAAAATAAAGAACACTAATCCTTGTCAAATTAGGCAAATTAACAAGTCTTTGTCAAAATCCTCTTTGATCATATCTAAGAACACTAGAATCTAAAAGTATGGGCTTCCACAAACACTATAATGATTAAATTGATGAACTAGATGTTTAGGTTGATGGTACAATGATAATTAATAATGAGAAATACTGATTATTAACTTGTTCTACAAATTACCAAGTTGAGACTTACCTTTCAAGATGTTTTTCTAATTTAAATCAAAGGTTATGCATTGTCAGAACATTTATCTCCTAAATAACATATTTTTTATGTTAAAACAGATTTAAAAATACACAAGTAAATGAATTCAATTGTTCCTAAATAACAATTACATGTGCTTATTCTTAGGAGCATAGAAGTTGGGTGAGAGTTGTGCTTTGGTGAAGTAAACAAGTGATGAAATGAGAAGAATTGCCACAAAGTAGTTGCTAAG
This sequence comes from Voacanga thouarsii, assembly GCA_026120185.1. Classification (NCBI taxonomy): domain Eukaryota; kingdom Viridiplantae; phylum Streptophyta; class Magnoliopsida; order Gentianales; family Apocynaceae; genus Voacanga; species Voacanga thouarsii. The sequence goes on from JANUWF010002200.1 coordinate 2,871,275, forward strand.
TAAAGCCATTGCAAAGAGGGCTATGGTTTAGAAAAACAAAGTAATGCAAATTCTAGAACTAATCTTCACATGGGACATATAGGATAGCATGCATGAAGTTCTACTATATATAGAAGCAAAGGAGAATATGATATGAGATTTAGAAGGGAGGATGGATTTCCAGTTACATGTCATTTTTTAAACAAGCAAGGTTAATTGTAACATTTAAGTAAAATATATAAATATTATAAAAAAAATATGCAAATAAAATACTAATTTAGTAAGTAAATCGGACTCGAGATGTTTTAATACATTGTTTGTAACATCAATGGTATCTATTAAATTTCTTTAATCCAATATATTATTTCATGTAGAATAATATTATCGGTGTAATAATCAGTACATTAGAAAATACACTAAAAGATATATGACCAAGAAACCAATCCTAATTATACACTCAGATTTTGATTGTGCAATAAAGTTTATATTATCTAACTGATATTAACAATTTAAAAAAATAAATATGTATTCCGAAAGTGCAAGAAGGGCTATTTTTAAATTTGTTATTTAGGAACAATTATGATTTTTTAAATCTATTATTTAAGCCATTTATCTCCTAAATAACATATTTTTTGCTATACTTAAATTTAAATCAAAGGTTAAAACAATTTGTTCCTCTACATAGAAAATGAATTCAATGACTGGCTTTATCAACTTACAACAACGGCGAAGCATTACATGTGCTTAATGTTGCCATTGCTAGATAGGGTTAGTTCTACATCCACGGCCCAAGAAATTGGCTCAAAATTTTCCCTTCAATTATAGTATTCAAGTCCCAACTACTATTTAAATTCAAGTCCCAACCACAAATCAAGATAATTACATATGATTTCTCATGATATTACCTGCAAGCAAATCATCTATTAGACTCTTATGAAGATGTAAATAGAAAAAACATCAAATATGTCATATGAAATGGAGGAGAAAATGCACACCTAAATCGAAAGCTTTACTCATATGGAGTCCAACTTTTAAAATTGAGGAAAAAATTATAGTTTTAAATCCAACTTCACATGTATTTATAGCAACACTCTATGGTGAGAAAAGGGAAGGGCAAAGGCAAAAGATCCCAAGAAAAAGATAAATACGGTAATAAGCTCATAAGCTGCAGAGCCTGCAATAAATATTACCTCCAAAATGATAAAAGGGCAACGCCAACATTGGCAGATGCTTACGGTCATGTCACGACACAAAGGAGATGGCAAGGCAACAACGACACAGAGGAGATGGGGGAACCGAGAAGGAGGAGGAGGATTGAAGGATCTAAGGGTTGACTGAGTCATTGATGATGGCAGGTTGTAGACAATGTAGAGCAATGGAGAAGGAGAGTCGAGGAGGAGGAAAGAAGACTACAATGGAGACAGCAGCTGAGTGGAGCGGCTATGGCTTCCAAATTCCAATGGCAATATCCGAATGGGTGAAATTGTGTCTTATTTGTTGTGTGGCCACGTTTAGGTCTTAGAGTGGGGTGGGGTAGTGGGGTTCGGCGGAGGGATAGGATTGGAGAGCTGGGGGAAGTAATTTTTATTAAATTATTTTAAAAAATAAATAATATACAGTATATTTTGGTTTTTTTTATTTTTACCAAATTTTATCTCAATTGAGCCAAAAACTGAACTAAAATATTCAAGAAAAAATGGCACCGAACCAAACTAAACTAAAAAGCTTGAAAACTAAACCAAATTCTTAAATTTGGTATAGTACGATTTGGAAATTCGGATAAAACTAAATAGTGCACAGCCCTACATGTCACTAGTCTCCCTAAATTACCCCCAATAATCCATATTTACATAAGTTTCTTTATGACAAAAAAAAAAATCAACCTTCTCATTAGATCCAAGTGTAAAACTAATCAATATCAAACAAAATGAAAAGAATATCCAAAAAAGAACCAAAGAGTACCATCAACTAGTAGAAGAAAGAAAAACCAAATGACATTAAAATAAAAATAAAAAAGACATGCTTTTGAAGGACATACATACCGTAGCAAGCCAGACAGGGATAACTTTAACCTTGGCAAGCACAAGATCACCGGCCTTCAACAGCCTGTGAGCTGCAATAGTAGTGGTGGCGCAGCTTTGCTAGCACCTTTTCGTCAACTAGGGCTTTTCCGATAGAAAATCTTCTGACCCAACAATCAAATTACAGGCATGAGCTCAATAAAGAACATAATTTTGAGGGCTTTCTGGTTGATAGAGCACCAGAATCGCCCATTGCAATTGTAGGCTATGGTTCCAAATAAACTTCGAACTTAAAGTAGAAGAAAGAATAGTAGAAGCTCTAAAACTATGATAAGGGAAAGTGACTAGAAGAAACAAAAATTTACCCTAAAAGAAAAAACAAATTTCCATCCAAAAAAAGAAAAAAGACAAGAACAAAGAAAAGGAAAAAACGGGGAAGAGAATGAAATATACCAAAACTATATCGTTTTGGCACCTCTTCTTTTTTTTTTGGGGAGGGGGGGCGGCTCAAAATAATGAGAATTTTTGTTTTTTATTTTATATTTAAGGAATTAATACGATCATGTAACAGATAATTTTGGATAAATGTAATTAATTAATTTATTAGTTTGATAATTTTTTAATATTATCTAATTTTATTAAAAATAGATTTGATTACTTTTAAATAAATTATATTATTTATTAAATTGACTGAAAATTTTATTTACTTATTTACACTCTGTGCCTTGTGAAATGTCGAACACACTAAAAATGATATAAAGACTTACCTTTTGAAGTGGAAATAAATTCATTACTTATAGTATTTTAAATGAAATAAATTAAATAACTAGTCTCTATTATCCCTTAACAAAACTAGACTCCATCTTGAAATGAAGGAATTTACTTAAGGTTTGAAAGTTTGAATATTTTGTTATAATATATAACAAAGAGTAGTATCACAATTAAAAAAACAAACAATAATATCTAATATTACCTCTATCACAAACTATAGATGCATTTTTCTTTTTTTTACACATATTAAGAATATTAAAATGAAAGCATTTTGTATCCAATATACCCTTTAACTTATAATTTTCTAATCAAACTTGACCTCGAAATTGTGATAGTCAATTTATTTGTGTTCGACTATAGCTTTACTAAGAACTTATCATGTTTTAGTAGTTGGGATGAGAGGAAGAGAATATTAAGTGAGTGATAAGACTAGAAAAAAGGACTAAATTATGTATTGATAAATGAAAAAGGGACCTTTATTTTTATTAAAAACTTTTTTTAAATGGACTATATTTTGAGATGGATGTAGTAATATATTATTATATTAGACAATTATCAAGCCAGGAATGCATTGAACAAGTCAAAACAAGTATCGTGTTACTTTACATAGATTTACTAGTTGGACCAATTCGAGTTTTATTTTGCGGTAATAATTAGGGGTGTTCATTTTGCTTTTTGGATTGATTTCAAAGTTAAACTTTCGATTTTAATTTGACTTTGACAAATTTAAGATGAAATCAACTCGAACCAAATTATATAAAATCAAGCAAAAATGAATATATTAAAATAGAAACATGGACATCCAATTTCAAGTAAAAAGAGTATATAATTTCCAAATAGAAACAAAGTGAATGACATTTGGTAAAATCGAATTGAAGGCCGAAATATTGTTTGATTCCATGAAATTTTGAAAATAACAAAATTGAAAATGGCACTACAAGAAAAAAGAGCTTTCCTAACACCTTTTAATGACACTTTTAAAAAAGTGTCATAATATATTACCTATAATGACACTAAATTTATTTGAATCATTGTAATAAAATCAAAACGACATAGTTTTATTAAATGTTTTAAATTATTATAATATTATGACACTTTTTAAATGTCAAGATAAATAACATTATATAAAATGACATTTTGTACTGTCGGGAAGGAAAAGGTGGGCCTTAGACACTTACTAAAAAAAATGGGATTTTAAGAGAGATTTATTTTGTTAAATGATTGAGGAAAATCTCCTTCTCGGTCGAAAACTGGGTGCATCATCTCTGTGTTATTTTCTTCTCCTCAATATCCCTCTGTGTTTCTTCCTCTGGTTCATCTCCATGTTTGAAATTTCCTACAAAACCTTAATTAGCAACCATAAAAGCTTAATTGATCAGAAAAACCATTCCCAACGACACTTTCAACTAGGCTTTATTGAAGCCAGCAAGATGGCCAACAGCATCGCCTGTGGTATTGTCAATTCTGAGATGGCCAAAAAACCCTCCATTTTATTTTTATTTGTCATCTCTATCTTCCCCTATAAATTGATGCCCACAACCTTCCATCTTCTTCACCAAGAGGTTTCTGGACTCTTTTTCTATTGTTCCATTCTCACTGCTCTTTCTAATTTCAGTTCGATTCCTTGATTCCATACCATAAACAGCGAAGGATCACATGTTTAAGCTCCAAACAATGTTCTTCTCCATTTTTATTAACTAACATGCTCCCTAAGTCAATCAAACTCTTTGCTCTGATACCACTTGAAGGTGATGAACATAGACAGAGCAAGCTTCACGGATGAACAAAAATGGAAGAACAAACATATAACAGAGCATGGCAGCAGTATGGAGGCTTAAAACACATACCTCTTGGAGCCTTAAACCTTGAAAATTGAAGAAGAATGGATTGAAGCTAAAATCACAGCTTCCTTCTCCCCGTTCAGTGAGCTTCCGGTTCCGGTTCTTTCTTCTCCTCCGGTGAATGCTTAACTTTCCAGTTCTCAGAATATGACCCAGCCCAATCACAGTTGGTGAACACGGATTTGGGTGAGAAGAAGAACAGACACACACACTCTCGGTTCACCCATCTAGCTTGGCTTCTTATGATATCAAATACCAAAAGCCTATGAAGAAACACTAAAAGCCAGAAAACCAAAAGCCATACGGGAGAAATTTATTTTCACTTTTCTTTTATTTTATTTTTTCCACCCAGAAAGCCAAGAGTCATGAAACCAAAAATAATTATTTTGATAAAAATAATATTTATGGGATTTAATACCTGAATATTATTTACAAAATAAATTTTGGCTTCACCTTAAACTCTTTTGAACTATGTCCGAAAAAATCCTATAGTCCAGGCTATTAGGCCAAAATAATATTTATTATTTTTCTTGGACCCGAAAAGCCCAAAATAATAAACATTAATTATTTTCCTTGGAATTAATAAATAACCCAATAATTAATTAATTAACCCAAATGAACCAAAAATAATTATACTTTAATTATTTATTTCTTGGGATTTAATTAAATAAATAACCCAATAAATAATTAAGTAATAATTATTTTTCTCTAGTTTAAATCCTGGTTAATTTTCTAATTATTCAAACTGGACCTAGGCTCTGAATAATTAATTAACTCATTAAACCAGATAATAAATTTCTCTCCATTTATTTTATTCCAGTTCAATAATAAATTAGACTTCCTGAATAACATAAAACTCTCTCAACTGAGATCATTTTCTCAACCCAAAAATTAATTAGGACTTACGGGCTATTCCGAGGATCAAAAAGACACATCGCCTTAGCTACTAAAATGACCAAAATACCCCCACTATATAAATAGATGTATTTTACATTTTAAATATTTTCTAATATTACCATAAGGAAATATTGACCCCAAGGACAATGTTGCATTAGCAAAGTCTTCGACCTACAAGTGAAATGACTAAAATACCCCTTTACACATCGCTGTACATTTAGAGAGGAAAAAGTGTACTAACACCTCTTTAAATGACATCTACCATCCTTAGGCTTCTAGTCCAATTATCCATGACTTCTTGGAGTGTTTGCGCTTTCCAAGGGAGCTACCCTAAAGCAAACATCCAAGTCATATTTCCTAGGGCCCTGGATATTTAGATCATTTGACAACCACAAGGGGTGATATAGTATAGAAACTATCTTATACAAGTCTGTTTTAACTAACTAGTTACACATACCCAACATACAAGTTTATTGGCCCTACTATAGAACCTCAACTATAGCATATCAAAGTATATGCATCCAGTTTCGCCAGACCACCAACTCATACTCAAGTCATAGAGTACTAGTCCACGTTGTAGCGGTAGTAGTCTAGGTTTCTACCATATAGTACTTTTAGAAACCACTACTACAGGTCCTATTCTACGTATTCGAAATACGCTTATGTCATGAAGTGAGCGGCCTACTCACTGGCTAAAGGTAAGCCATTTCCCATTTAGAATTCATAACATAATGACCTAAACATGATGAGATTCTCATTCTCATCAATCGGTTAAGAACAAATTTTTATGTGTTTAAATAACCTATGATCCATACCTTACTGTGAAAGACCTCCATTCACATGGATCACTTATTTACACACAATGGGTCTGTTCCAAACGAAATTGTACACAAATATAGAAAATAAATTCACAAACAATTTCTAAAAATAAATTCTTTTATCAACATATTGATATTTTCATCAGAAAACTAGTCTAAGATGGCATATATTCCAATAATACTAACGTTAGTTTTTCTTTTTCTTTTTTTTTTTTGTATATAAAGGCAAGGTGTGAAAAGAATAAAGCATGTCGACAGAAAGTAAAATTTTCACATAATCAAGGGTCGAAGGCATTTGTTGCAAATCACTATGCCAAGGCAAAAGATCCATTTATATTCCTATAACTTTTAAGTTTATATGAAATTTTTTGTTTTATTTCATTTTTTTTACCAACAATTGTGCAGTGTAATAGTAAAGAAGAGCCTAATAGGATAGAATTTTTTAAGATGACTCATTATTCAGAGATTAAAGCATGGACAAGTCCTGAGGCTCAAGCAGACTATGCAAGGTTTTACATATTAAACTTATCGTCATCTATTCTTATTTTACAATTAAGGTTTTTTTTTCCTATAATTATAGGAGAGAATGCAAGAATTGCTATCACAACCTATTGGAGAAGGAATGGAACTAAGACTATTGACTCTGATGTGGATGAAGTGTTTGGAAGTAAGTCAAGTTATATCAAAGGACTTGGACATGGACCTAAGCCTAATAAGCAAAACCCAAATCCTGCCATTTCTAATTTATCAAAAAAGCTTGATAAGAAAGAGAAAAAGCTCAAGAAATACAAGTTGAACTTTAAATCGCTTCAAGATCACTTGCAAGTAATGAATCAAGCTATGATTGGTTGTGGAATAGAAGTGCCAATGAAACAATTTTCTAGTAATAGTATGCATTAATTTTATTTTTATATCCTTGAAATGCTCTATCTTTCCTTCTTTTTTTTTAATTTACTTCTCATTACATTTTTTATCAAGTTTTTTATAAATTTATTTATTATTTTTGTTAAATGTTTATTGCAGTTTCGAGTGAGTCAGATTCTCTACCAACTGAATCATTGTCATATGAAGAATCTAAATGAAATTTAGCGAATATGGTTCAACTACGTATTATCTAGCTTGGCTTATTTCCATTTTATGAATTTTAATTTTCTCAATGCATGAGTGATGTGTTTGGATTTGGATATAAAAAAAATCATATAAAAATAAGCATATTCTCAATCAAGTTTAAATTAAAATGTTAACTCCAAATTACACATATGAACAAGCGTATTCATCATTAACATAGCATAGGGTTCAAACGAGTGTCAATTCTCAAGGAACAAGTATACATTACTCCCTTTTCTTTCATTGTTTAACTGACTCTATAAAGTGAAAAAGAAATAAAAATAAAAATAAAAATATATACATGTCAATGATGGAGAATTACGTAACTCAAACCCTTGTTTAGACAAACATAATCTTAAAGTACCTAATCTTTATCACAACCAATTATTCTCTTGGCATCATGAAGGATTAAGTTAGACTCACTTCTTTTTCAATTCATAAATCCCTATCTTCTAGATAACTTAGCATCACATTCCTGTCTCAACCAGTCTTATCCAAAAGATACATTAAACACAATCCTTTGATTAAATTTCCACTCCTGGCAAATTTAAAACATGAAATTAACCAATGAATCCATTCTTGACAGACATCAATTAACCTTTAATTATCAGTTCTTAGCAATTAACCCCTTTTCCAAGCAAGTTAAGAGACAACAAATATGAAATCAATAAATTGAGACAACCATCAACCCCTTTTCCAAGCAAGTTAATGGAAAGAAACAATCAAGTAATCTCGTAATTAGTACAAGTAATTAAATACTAAGAAAACAATCAATTAATCAAAAGATCAAATAACTCTAAAAACCATGAATATCTAAAACAATGTCGAATTACAATAAAACAATTAATACATCATTGTTCAAGAAAAAGAAAACAAAGTAAAAGAAAGCACTCATAGACAAGCCTCCTTCTTCTTTCTTTGAAGACCTTCTTGCACAATCCTCCTTGATTTTAATGAATTCCTCTCGAGAAGATATTAGTGATGCACTCTAAAATATATCTAAATCTCTACATTGTGCACACCCTTTTTCTAGGGTAAATTGGCCTTTATTTATAGGCTCACAAAGTTCATAAAAGAATCCTAAGTAAAGAAGAAGAAATTACCTAAAAATAATCCAAAACCAAAAAGGATTAATACAAAGTCTAAAATAAAATCCTAAATAAAACTAAATAAGTCCACCGCCTTGACTTTGTGAATTGGAGAATTGGAAATCAATTTTAACTCTTGAATTGGGATTTTGTCGTCTTATGCTGAAGTTGCAATTGATGTTGAATTTGCAATTGTTGAAATTGGCTTCCAATTTGAGCCATGTGGACCAAAATTGCCCAGCCACCGAAATCCTTCAGTTTTTGTTGCGTCGGCTCAATTTGAGCCACTGAAGCTGCTTCTCCTTTTCTGTTTTGCCTTTGCAATCGGCTCGCTTTGAGCCCCGCTGAATGAGCTACTCCGAAATTACTTCCCTTTCCTTTTACTGCACCGGCTCAATTGAGCAGCTAAACCCCCACCGAAATCTGTTTAGCTTTGTTCTCCTGTGTTGCATCGGCTCAATTGAGCCGTTTCCCTTGCCTCAGCTCAATTGAGCCGCAAATCACCACCGAAAATTGCTACCGAATTCAATTTCCCTTTTGTCCTTTTCTCAGCCACCTTTGTTGACCTTTGCTTTGCATCTTGGCCCCACCGATTTGTTTGCTTTTCTCAATTGTTTTCTTTTGCTGTCGGCTCAAATGAGCCATGAAACTGCTGAAGCCGATTTCCCTTTTTCTTTTGCTGATTGCTAACCGAAATTCCTTCAATTGCTCTACACTTCTCTGTTTTTCCACTGGAAGATCGGCGCCAGCTCCTCTTCCTGGGCTGGTGTTGGTCTTGTCCTGAAAAATCATCTAATTAACTCTAATTTTTCCTTATTTTTGTATAAAATTATAAAAAAATATTTTTATAAAGAAAATATCAAATAAGAAGGAATATAACTAGTTATTGTATAAAAAGTATCTTAATTTAGCCTCAAATAACTAAGAAAAATATGACTAATTTAGGCCCTATCAATGAGAATATTATATAATTTTTAATATTACTTTATCATTTGGATATTTTATCTTTTAGATTCTATATTTGGACAGTAGGGTATTTAATTTTATTAAATGCTATTGATTTGATTTTATAATGCTATACATCATACAAATGATATAAGATATTCTATATTATAATTTTAAAAAATGACATTAAAATACATTAGTAACCTATTTGTCACCCTTTCATTTTAGAAACATCAGTTATATTAAGCATTAATAAATATTTTGTAATGCATTGAACGTCACCTATTCAAGTGACGATTATACTAATGTGACAATTAATCAAAATATTTACAATAATATATGATGCTTCACCGTTAATAGTAACACTATTTTTTAATAATCATTTTCAAAAATTATGCCACCTATTAGTGTGTCATTCTCATATTCGTCATAAAAATGACTAGTTAATTATATTTTGTCACGATTCATGTTATTTAGTGGCATTCTTTTCAATGACAAAAATTACGTCACTTATTCGCATGACGTTTTTCATTTTTATCATTAATAGTTAAATATTCATTTCATATTTTCTAATGATTCATATTTTTTAGTAACATTCTTTCCTAATAATAGGTGACAAAAATTACACCATGTATTCATGTGATGTTTTTGCTTTTGTTATTAATAGTTAAAAATTCGGCTCATATTTCATGACAATCCATGGTATTTGGTGACATTTTTTTATAATAATAGTGACGAAAATTACGCCACTTATTCATGTGACGTTTTTCATTTTTGTCGTGAATAGGTGAATATTTAACTTATATTCCATGACGATCTATGATATTGTGTGACAATTCTTAATAGTATGATGGAAATAAACGTCACCAAAGCATAGCTAAAATGTGACGTTTTTATAAGACGTTACGTAATGTTTATCAATTCGTGATAAAAATATCAATATCGTCACTGTATATCTTTAGCAACGGTAAAAAGGTAACGATCAACATGACGATAAAAAAAAAACATCGTAAAATATTTTGCATGATGAAAATTAAATATTACGTGACGTCAATGGGTGTGCCACTAAACGTCAATTTTGGTGTAGTGATCAAAGTTTTACCACCAAAAAATGACGTTAATATTTCTAACAATAAGATATATCTATTTAAATTAATACCTAAACTTCAAATATTAATATGCTTATATTTGATAAAATATATACAAATATATAAATATAGTTTTCCATACATACATTTATATATATATATATATATATATATATTCTACTAATATACATATATATTCCATATATATAAATATAATAATATGTATATTATATATATATATATATATATACACACACACACACACACATATATATATTCCATATATGTGTGGGGAATATATAATCCACATATACATATTGAAACTAAAAATACTATATTTGATCATCAATTTACTTATTTCTTATTAACATTATTGTTGTTATAAACTTATAAATATTAAGTGAAATAAAATTAATTTATTCATTAACAAAAACTATTTTCAATATTATATTGAGGCCAAAATGATTAAAAATTAAAATTTTTATGAAAAAAATCTTGCACTTAAAAAATAAAAGAATTAAGTTAATGATTCCATCTTGCAAATGGTACAATTAAAATGAACAAAGTTTTTAAAATTATCTGTAACGAAAAAAAAATATTAATTTTCATTGACTAAATCTCAATTTACCATATTGAACAAACTATTATCAATGGAAAATTAGCAATATTAAATTTCAATATACTTTTATCATTTAATCATAAATATTAATTTTTTTAATCATTAAGAAAAATAACAATTGATTTTGTTATTTATAATCTTTTACTCAAATATATATATATATATATATATATATATATATATAAAAGTTATGACTATATATATTCGATTCTATTTTTTATTATTCGGTTCGGTACAGTTCAGTACAGTTTTCATATGATTCAAAATAGTTTTCGATATGAATATTACATAAAAAATTTCAGGACAGTTCAGTTCAGGAAAAATCAAAAGTCAACGATTTTTCAGTTTCGGTTCTTTTTTGTCCAGTTATTTGGATCGGATTGGTTATTCTACAATTTCGTGAGCAGCCTTACTCAAAACAACGTTCTTCCTAGAATTGTTCTTTCATCACCCGTGATGGCTTTGCCTGAGGCCTCAGGCACAAATGCTGGTATAAACCTAGAAGTAGTTCTCAATGGTTCGTCTGCTTCTTCGAGGACTCCTCTGAATATGGCAGTCACAACAGTTGTTCCACCAATAAGCATGCAAAAAATTGCTTGTGCCTCTCTCAATGCTATGATGTTGGGTGACGTCCAAGATGATCAATAAACTGATGACATTGTTAATGCAGATAAAGCTTATTATTCTGATATGGATGAAGTTGCGTTATGATCCGACTTTTTACAGTTTGTTAATGAGGTGCTAGCAAAGAAGAATGTTAATTGGAAACCTACTCAGTCGGGAAGAACACCCCAGTGATCTAATACACAATAGCGTAAAATTCTTCCAAGTCGCAAAGAAAAACTTGCCTCTACTTTTTATCATCTTCCTAATTAATACGAATACTCTCATCTTGACTATTTGGGTTATTGCAAATCGCTTTTCTTATAGACGGTTGAGACGGCAAATCTATAAACATAATTTACACATCTTTTCTATTATGGAACCCATGATAATTTGTAAAACCCAGCCCATTTACACCTTGGGAATTAGGGAATAATCATTTAATTTTAAGTATATCAAATTTATTGAGATTTTTTTTTACATGACTGATGCATGTTTTTTAGTGTAGAAAATATTAACAACAAAGTCCACAATCAATCAAGCTTTACTTAAAATGCTAACCACTAAAATCACACATATGGGCAACTATACTCATAATATAATATAGGGAATAGCAAGTAGGAACTTAGGCACCCACCTTATTTTACTCAAATCTTTATTGTTTAACCAACAAAATAAGAAGATAGAATAAATAACCAACTAACCTAATATTTAAGAGAATAAATCAAGTCCACACAAGAAAAGTCACAAGGATAATTAAGGAGTAAGAATAAGGAGAAAAAACATGTAGTGAAAAAAATATCTCAATTCTAAGACAAGTGAAGAAAATTTCTTTCAACTAATTGATTTCCAATCCCAAAATACCAATATGAGTCTCAAAAGCAAATTCCAATCATTTTCCAAGTCATAAAATTCCTATTCTTAGATTAATCAAGGGGTATACTCTACCTCCCTAATTAAAACTAAGAAACATTAAGAACAACTCAATTAAACAATTAATGTCCATATACTCTAGGCAGTAATAACGTCTTTTGGAAGAAATAATACCCCTATACTCTAGGCGATATCAATCTCTCTTTGATTACCAAGTCTTTCCCTTAACTTCGTTTTTCAAGTCCATTAAGAGATCACACGATAGTGAATTAACTAGTTCAGAATAATTAATTCAACTCATAAAATCAAGTAATTAAATACTTAGAATTGGAATTTAACAAATCTAGAATTAATTCAATACAAAAATCATAAAGTAAAAATATCCTCAACTACAATTAAAACATATAAATCTAACTTTAACAAAATAGAATTACAAAGAAAGAAAGGAGAAAAACTCATAGACAAGTGTAATCCCCTTCTCCTTTGTAATATTCTTGGTAAAGCTCCACTTCTTCATCAAGATTTCCTTGATCCTCCTTGTTCTTGGTGTTTTTTTAGGAGTTTTCTAAAGATGTTACATTGAAGAATTGAAAAACTACTTTGTATAATGTTATTCTCTTGTATTTATAGGAGTTTTAATTTCCAAAAATTGCCTTCAAGAGTCCTTTTCTGGTTGAAAGAGTTCCCAAAAGAATCCAACTGAAATTACCAAAAATCTACTTAGAAAAGGAAACCCGCCGTCTTAAAATCGCATTGGGCCAACGCCGGCTCAATCCCTCATGGCCGGCGCCGGCTATGCTCTGGTTGTGCCCGATGTACTCTGTTTTCCTTGGCTTTTTCCCCTATTCCTACCCAGGGCCAACACTGGTTGTTCTCTGCCTCGTGCACTACAACGGTGATGGTTTTTTCATCTTTTTTTCTCAATTCTACACAAAAACTCTAAAATACCTTTTCAAAAGTAAAATATCAAAAAATAAAGAAATATGATTAGTTATCACATCAAATGTATCACAAAATATTCTCAAATAACTAGAAAAACATAGGTAAATTGAGCCCCAATCACATCCCCCATACTTAAGCTTTGCTTGTCCTTGAGCAAATAAGAACTAAAACACTACGCAAATGGCTTAAAACAAAATAAATTTTCAATTTATCTTTATTAAATTCATCCATAATAAAGGAATAATCTTCTTCTAACCTCAAATACAAACTTTTAAAATATTTCAAACTTATTTATAAAATCAAATAATCCCAAGGCAATCAAAGTTAAGTTAAATAAGCTTATATCCATTACAAAAAAATTATTCCATCCCTTAAGCAAAACATAGACAACACAAATCATACAAGTCAAGTCATTTAATCAATTCCAGCATTATAAACTCAAATTTACACAATTCAAGTTAACGAAATAAGCAAAATACTCCACTCTTTTTTTTTTTTTCAATGACTTAGGAAATTGATAGCCTCAAGTGAATGGATTTCTCTTCATGCACCGTATTGACTCCCTTATAGTCATTATCTTTTTTTCAGCAATTTTTTCTTTCTTTCATGCCTTTTTGCCTTCGAAATAGCCTTAAAAGAATGCACCGAACAATACTTGCTACTTCTCTCCATATTAGCCCTCTTTTCAGCAAAAGGTCTTCAAAGATTAAAAATAAAAGCATTTTGTCTACTCAATTCTTTTTTTTAGTTCGCATAGCAATGATTTTTTTTTTCATTTGTTGTTTTTCTATTTCCTCACATTCCTTATTCACAACTCAAAGTCAAACAAATTATAAATCCATAATACAAGAATAAGTCAACAACTCTTTCCATACTTATCATATCATCCATATTTAAACTCAAAGAATAAAACAACCTCAAATACCAAATATAACCAAGGTTAATTTAAATTCTCAAAACTTAGCAAAACTCAACTTAATACACAAGTTTACTTTTTAAATAAAAATTCAACCATAATGAATGACAAAACTATATCCAAAGTAAAAAAGAAAATTAGAACTTTATTATTGACAAATAAGCTCAATTTAGCTACACAATTTCCAAACTTTTAAATTTTCAAAATTTTTTCCAAGTAGCTCAATACCAAAAGAACACCAAGATGATTGATAGCTCAATACTAAGAGAACACCAAGATGATTGATAAAAACTTGGAAAAGAATATTACTAAACCACTCCACCATACTTAAACTAGACAATGTCTTTATTGGCCAAAAAATAACATAAGAAAGTATCTCTAAATGGACTAAAAATAATAAAAAGGGATCAAGTGAAGCAATTCTCCCCAAGTATAATTAGCTTTAATAAATATTAAAACTTGGAGAATAATAGAAGATCTTGTTCGAAAAATATTTATTCAAACCTCCAAAATAAAACACAGATAAAAGCATAAAGAAAATAATAGCAAAACACGCCAAAAATAAAAGAAAACACGAATTAGGCAAAAGACTAATAAAAATCCTAAGAAAGTAAATAAAGACAAGGACTCACTCCCCCATGCTTAAACTGGAAAACATTTTCTTTATTACTAGAGGGGAAAAGACACCTAACACTTAAAAAAAAAAAAAACAAGACAAAGGTATAAACTTTTTCTACTCATCAAACCTTTGAAAAGAAATTAAAGTTCAAAGTAAAAGATAGACATGATAAATGTAGAAAAAATGGAGGGTTTTGAAAAATAGAGGGTTCATGGAAAATATTAGTTGCAATGAATGTAAATGCAAGAACCCCCTTCTGTAGCACCTTTTTAGATATATAAATCAAATTCCCAACACAAAGATGTAAATTATATCTAAAAAGTGTATATATATTAGAATCACCACTAATACCTTCAAAGGATTTGTTGCAATTAGCATTGATAGCTGAGCCGGCCCACATGGTTTCCGACGGTGGCGGGCCGGGCCCGAGGACTCGCGGGCCGGTCCATGCCAGTCCCATGGCCAGAAGCCCTGGGCCCGGCACGACTCGGGCTCTTGGCCCGTGAGGCCCACGGGCCGACCCGTGGGCTTATTCTTTTTTCTTTCCTACTTAATTCAATTAAAAATTTTGATATTCGGCTATTTTGTAATTATTTTATTATTACTTAAATAACACAATTTTTTAAAATTATAAAAAAGCCACCTTGAAGTGGTGGGGGGTTTGGCTTGGATTCCTACCTATTTTATTAATTAATAAAATAAAGATTACATAAGAATGGGACTTGATGCCTAAACCTCTTAAAAATATTACAGTGATCAAAATTTAAAAATAGAATAAATATTCTAAAAATAAATTTAAATACATAATATTACTTATCCTAAGTTCCTAATTACAAGAATACTAAACTAACTACTTGGCTCACCCCATTCATCATCTGAGTCATCATTAATAATCTACGAATTAGCCGTCCTATTTTCGACTGCGAACCAACTACTACAATACATTAACATCTCCAAAGTATGAGGAACCAATCAAGATCTTCTTTCATCGATTGTTCGAGCGCTCTTACTGAAGACGCTTTCCGATGGGACTGTGGAGACTGGTGGTGTCAAAAGATCATGTGTCATTTTAGATAAAATGGAGTATTGACTTATATGAGCCTTCCACCAACCACAAATATCAAAATGTTGATCCTCATTTTCTACCAATGGCTGCATCTCGTAAATTGCCATCTCGTTGTAGATGGTAGATGATCTTTTTTTATGTTTCATAATACCCCATGGATTCAATACTGATGAAATTGAAGAAATAGATTTTCGTGGTGGTTGAAAGTGACTGCTAGATGATGATAAACCTTGCCTACTGATAGGGGCTAAATTAGTCATATTTTTCCTAGTTATTCGAGGCTCTTTTGTGATATATTTTATTTAATAACTAGTCATATTTCTTCATATTTGAGATTTTATCCTTGGAAAGGTATTTTGTTCTTTATTTCAAATTTTTAGGGTAAAACGAAACAAAAACGTCGCAAAATAGAGGAGAGGCGGCGCTGGCTAGGGCCCTAGAATTGGCGTCGGCCATGCATTATTGAAACAAGCTTCGAGGCGACGAAAAAATTGTTGAACAAAGCGGAACAGAACCAAGGCGGCACCGGTTATGAAGCTGGAACCAACGCCAGCTGTATTCTAGACACATTGTGCAAAATTCGAAAAAAAATTGACGAACGAGTAGAGAAGCAGAACACAATCGGCGCCGGCTTCGAGAGCCAAGGCAGCGCCGACTGTGCTCTGGAGTTAAGGCGGTGCTTGTTTTTTTCTACGCGATTTTTTGTAATTTGAGGAGTTTTAGTATCTTCCAACTTCTACTCGGCCAAGAACATTGTACCTACGAGTTTAAGCACTTCCTAAGCCTATAAATAGATGAAAAACACAAGGGAAAATGGAGGGGAATTCATTGATCATCATAGAAAATCACTCAATCAAAGGAGGAATTCTTCAATTCAAGGAGGGTTGTACAAGAAGGTCTTCAAAGAAAGAAAAATGAGGCTTGTCTATAAGTGCTTTCTTTTACTTTGTTTTCTTTTTCTTGACAATAATGTTTTAATTGTTTTATTATAATTTAACATTGATTTAGATGTTCTTGGTTTTTAGAGTTATTTGATCTTTTGATTAATTGATTGTTATTCTTGGTATTTAATTACTCGTGCTTATTACAAGATTAATTGATTGTGGCTTTCCGTTAACTTGCTTGAGAATAGGGTTGATGGGAGTTCAATTGATTGATTTCATAGTTGTTGTCTTTTAACTTGCTTGAAAATAGGGTTAATTGTTAAGAACAGAGTAACTAAAGGTTAATTGATGTCTGCCAGAGTATGGATTCAATTGGTTAATTTCATGGGTTAAGTTTGCCTGAGAATGGGACTTAATTAGAGAACTGTGTTTAATACATCTTTTGGGTAACACTGGTTGAGACAAAATATGTGATACTAAGTTACCTAGAAGATAGGGATTCATGGATTCGGAAAGAATTGAGTCTACTTTAATTCTCCATGATGTCAAAAGAATAATTAGTTATGATAAAGGTTGGATACTTCAAGATCATGTTTGTCTAACCAATGGCTCGAGTTACATAAATCTACATCCTTGACATGTATATATTTTTATTTTATTTTATTTTTATTTTTATTTATTTTTTACTTTATTGAGTCGGTTAAACAATGAAAGAAAGGAAATTAATGTCTACTTGTTCCTTGAGGATCAACACTCGTTTGAACCATATACTCGGTTAATGATGAGTACGCTTGCTCATATGTGTGATTTGGGTTAAACGTTTTAATTTAAACTTGATTGGAAATGTGCTTAGTTTTTGTATGATTTTTACACCCAAGTCCAGACACATCACCTACTTAATGGTAAACTAAGAGAACCAAAACAAGAAGACTCAAACTTATATAAATTATACATGTCAGATAGAGTTTTAGCCATTTTACCTTTTATATCTTTTATCATATATTACCTAAGTGTTTGAGATTCATCAAAATCTAATGTTTCATATGAATATTCAATAATACTATGAAATCCAGCCGTTTTTACTCGAGGATCCATACACAGTGCCATACAATATAAAATAGGAATATCTTCATAATATTTTTTATATTTTTCAAACATACTTCTCATAAAATAACCATATTGGGGATGATCCATATACTCACCAAAAATATGTGCTACCTTAGCAAGTGTTGGAAGAATATGATGATTAGTGGAATAATAAGATCCCGATAAAAATTTAGTGGCTTCTTTGAAAGTAAATACAAATGTTGAAAGTGAAATACAATTTTCAAAATGAGTTATAGTTAGTTAAGGTTGAAATTTGTTACTATTGCAAAATTCAATAAGTTGGTTTTGAAAAGATATAACACTTTCAAATATATTTAAAGTTAAGTTCCATCTAGTTTTATAATCTAATCTAAATTTTTTAAAAGATACACCTTGTTCTCGACATAATGCCTTAAAATTTTGTTGCCTAGTTAGGGAGGTTTTAATAAATAAAACAATATTTCTAATTATATTAATAATATTATCAACATATTTATATCATTCCTTAACACACAAATTAAGTATATGACAAGCACACCTAATATGAAATAAAATACCATCTAATATAGGATTTATAGTATTTTTCAAAATTGCTATGGCGGAATCATTATTTGAAGCATTATCTAAAGAAATAGAAATAATTTTATTTAAAATCTTATATTCACGACATGTTTGAGTAATCATTCTAACTATACTACTGCCTACATGAGGATATTCAAATAATTTAAAACAAATAGCTCTTTTCTGTACTAACCAATCATAATCTATCCAATAACATGCAATGCACAAATAAGACTCATTAGTAATTGCAGTTCAACCATCAAAAGCAAGAGCAAATTTCTAATTACAAGAATCAAACATAGCAATTAGATACTCTTTCATTTCTTTATATATTTTTATTATATCATTTTTTTAACGTTATTCTAGGAATCCTTTTCCATGCTGGTTGACAATTATTTTACATATATTGTTCATAATGTAGATTTTCTGCAAAATTGAAAGGTAATTTAGTTTGAACAATCATTTTAGCAAATCCACTTCTATTTTTTCTATGATCATATTGAAAATTACCAATAATTTGACGTCCTGTAGTACGTATTTGTTGTTACTTAAGTAGCCAATCATTATGTGACATTTTCATATATCTAACTAATGTTCTCGTCCCTCCTCCCTTCTTATATGCATATACTACCCTACAAATTTTACATGTTGCCCTATCATTATCATTATCCTTTTCAAAAATATTCCAAATTATAGATGTTTTTGATTTAGCTATAGCATCCGCTATTTCAACATCATCCTCACTTATATTAGATTCGTTAGGATTAATAATTGGAGTTGGTTGTGATTGTGAAACACTAACGCTAGGCCTACTAGGGCCTTCATCTTCATTATCTATTTCATTATTTATTAAATTCAAGGCTGGATCTGTATTGAAATTAAAATGTGCAGATGATTGTGATGAAGAAAATTGATGATATTGCTTTGGATCCATTATTTCTATAAAAAAATAAGCAATCAAAATTCAAATAAAAGTTAAAAAAATAAAATAAAGTATTAACAAATAATGAAATAAGAGAATTGAAAAATATAAATAACAAATTAACTTAAAAATTAAACAAATAAATAAATAAACAATTAATAAAGCTAAAAAATAAGAATATAAGACTAATAAATACTAACTAGTTGAAGACCAAGAATAACAACACTTTATGGAACTTTACTTCTTGTATCCACTATTCCGCCACTCAACAATCTTTCAAAATATGAAGACTTTCTTGAAGAATTGAAAAAATATAACACAAAAATAAATTCTATTCTAACACTTTTGTAGAAAAAATAAAAGAGTTTGAGAGAATTGGAGAGAGTTTGAGGGAATTAGAGAGAGTTTGAGAGAATTTAATGAGTTTTGGGGTGAATTTGGGGTATTTATAAAGTTTTGGAGGTTAGGATGGAGTATATTACCGTTAGGGACTAAAATGTAAAAAAAAAATATTTCAGCCGTTTTACGGGCTAAAATGTAAAAAAAAAAATGAGAGAGCCCTTGGTTCAACGGCTCTCTTGTGCGGGCCAGCCCACCGGCGCCCAGGCGGGCCGACCCATGGTAGGCCAAGGGTTTCTA
The DNA here is from genome assembly GCA_026120185.1 of Voacanga thouarsii. Classification (NCBI taxonomy): domain Eukaryota; kingdom Viridiplantae; phylum Streptophyta; class Magnoliopsida; order Gentianales; family Apocynaceae; genus Voacanga; species Voacanga thouarsii. Next base: position 2,891,560 of record JANUWF010002200.1, read on the forward strand.
CCCCTGGCCCATGGCGGGCCGGGACCTAGGACCGGCCCTAGGCCTAGCCCGGTGAATAGTGGCCAGTTCGGCGGGCCCGGCCCGACAAGCCAACCCGGTGGGCCGAATAAGCCCACTGGCCAATGCTAGTCGCAATGAAAACTCCCTTTTAAATATAGTGGTATAGATTTTAAAGATGCGATCAAGAAATCCTTATTTTCTAATACATGATCTATAAAAGCTAAGTCACCTCCCTTTAAATGGAGTGAATGGTAGAATTTGTCAATATCCTCCAAGGATTTCGTATGATGCATCATTGATAAATCTAACTCTTTGAAGCATGTTAAGCTTCACACATCATCAATGGCATTAGTAGGCTCCAAAAAGTGAGAGGTACCTACAAACTCATGTGATAAAGAGAAATTGGAAGTATTAGAGCATAAAATAGAATCAAAGATCACATTATCCAATTGTTTCTTATGGTTACTTTCTTTTCCTTGGGGGTTTCCTCTTTTAAGTACACGGGCCTTATCACTTAAGGGACACAATTGTTCTCCAATCTTCTCTAGGAATGGCTCAAAGAACACTATCTTGTCTTTTTAGGATTGATCCGGCCCCGTGTCATCCTTTGCATCCAGTGCCAAGTTATTTCTGTACATCGTTTTAAAGGGATTTGTTAGATAAGCCGGCGTAGTTCTCGAAGTGTAGCTAGCGCTAGTTTCTTATTGGAATGCCTCTCTTGTTGTTCTGTGAATGTTAATGTGTTGGAGAACATCCTCCCTTGAACTTCCTCAACGATCTTAACTAGTTGTGTTCTTTCATTACTCAATCATTGGGAAACTTCATCGCGCCACTTTATGGATGAATTTGTATTGGCAACAAAAAATTTATTGATGCTTCTAATGACGTCTCACTAAAAGTATCAATGCGCACTTGCAACCTTGCCAATATATCATCATTGTAACTCCTTTGACATTGTGCCCATGAATAATTGTCTATGATAATATTTTAAACCTCGCACTCAAAGAAAAACAAAAATCAAATCAAAAATAAAAATAAAAACAAACAAAAATAATTGAAAAACAAAGAATAGAAAAATAGACAAATTAGAAATATTCACAAACTACCTAAATGCAAAAGTTAGTAATATGTACAAATACAACAAAGTCTAAATCAATAAGATTTGAGTGTTTTCGATAATGCCCATCCCTGGACAACGGCACTAAAAACTTTATACATGTTTTTTAGTGTACAAAATATTAACAACAAAGTCTACAATCAATCAAGCTTTACTTAAAATGCTAACCACTAAAATCACACATACGGGCAACTATACTCATCATATAATATAGAGAATAGCAAGTATCAAATCCACAGGAACTTAGGCACCCACCTTACTTTACCCAAATCTTTATTGTTTAACCAATAAAATAAGAAGATAAAATAAATAACCAACTAACCTAATATACTAGAGAATAAATCAAGTCCACACAAGAAAAGTCACAAGGATAATTAAGGAGTAAGAATAAGGAGAAAAGATATATAATGAAGAAATATCTCAATTCTATGACAAGTGAAAAATATATCTTTTAACCAATTAATTCCCAATCCCAAAATACCAATATGAGTCTCAGAAGAAAATTCCAATCGTTTCACAAGTCATGAAATTCCTATTCTTAAATTAATCAAAGGGTATACTCTACCTTTCAAATTAGAAATAAGAAACATTAAGAACAACTCAATTAAATAATTAATGTCCCTATACTCTAGGCAACAATAACGTCTTTTGGAAGAAATAATATCCCTATACTCTAGGCAATATTAATCTCTCTTTGATTACTAAGTCTTTCCCTTAACTTCGTTTCCCAAGTCCATTAAGAGATCACAAGATAGTGAATGAACTAGTCTAAAATAATTAATTCAACTTATAAAATAAAGTAATCAAATACTTAGAATTGAAATTCAACAAATCTAGAATTAATTCAATACAAAAATCATAAAGCAAAAATATTCTCAACTACAATTAAAATATATAAATCCAACTTTAACAAAATAGAATTACAAAGAAAGAAAGAAGAAAAACTCATAGACAAGTATAATCCTCTTCTTATTTGCAATTTTCTTGATAAAGCTCCTCTTCTTCTCTAAGATTTCCTTAATCCTCCTTGTTTTGGGTGTTTCTTTAGGAGTTTTCTAAAGATATTACATTGAAGAATTGAAAAACTACTTTGTACAATATTATTCTCTTGTATTTATAGGTGTTCTAATTGTCAAAAAGTGCCTACAAGAGTCTTTTTTCGTGGTTAAAAGAGTTCGCAAAAGAATCAACTGAAATTGTCAAAATCTGCTTGGAAAAGGAAACCCGCCCACCTCCTTAAAACCGTATTGGGCCGGCACCGGCTTAGTCTCTCATAGCCAGTGCCGACCATGCTCTAGTTATGCCCAACGTGTTCTATTTTTCTCAGCTTTTCCCCCTGTTCCAACCTAGGGTCGGCACTGGCTGTTCTCCGTCGGCCGTGCACTGCAACGGCGACCGTTTTTTCATATTTTTTCCTCAATTCTGCACAAAAACTCCAAAATACTTTTTTAAAGGCAAAATATCAAATATAAAAGAATATGACTAGTTATCACATCAAATATATCACAAAATATTCTAAAATAACTAGAAAAATATAGTTGAATTTAGCCCCTATCAATAACATACTCATTTAACTTTTGTCTAAGTATTAAGGGTGCTTGTGAAATAATGTGAATAATTTGTGATTGTTAAGTTGAATACTTACTATCACGTGTGAAAAATGATTTATTATGATTAAATTAAATATTGTTGTAAAGAAATATTATTATGGTGAGAAAAACAAATTTTACAAGTTCTCAAAACCCTAGTTTGAATTATTTGACTTTATTATGTGAATTATAAAGGCACTTAAGAGATAAGGTGAATTATATATGTTTGCTAAAGTGTGTGTGTGTGTGTGTGTGTGTGTGTGTGTGTGTGTGTGTGTGTGTGTATTATTTATATGTGTAGTACATGATTTATTTATAAATTCAAATATTATTTGCAATTGAAATCTTATTATTATTGTTGTTGTTGTTATTATTTCTATAATGAGAGAAATAATTCTTATAATTTATCTTGATATCTACTTTTGAATAATTTTAAATTTTGACTTATTGGGAGTCTTGGTCAATGAAAACCAAATTATTTTAACTACATGGCAATTATTTTGACTAGTCTTCAATTAATTTGACCAAGACAATTTATTTTGACTTGACCTATTTAAATAAATTTTAACCAAGACTATCCATGATTTTCAAATCATTTTGACCAATTCTAAAAGTCCTAGAAACTATTGAAAGGACTTGCTTACCCCCTTATGTCTGCAGCCATCTAGGAAGGAATCTAAGCCACTTAGTCTTAAAATTCTTGATAAATCTTGGCCCTCGGATCAAAATAGCACTAATATAAAGGCACTTTTTCTCCCATAGCTGGTTGTCCCCATCCCTGTTCTCTTATTTTTCTTCTTTCTTTTCTAAGAGAAAAACTCACCTCTATTTCCTCCAAGACTGCCAACAACCCTTGAGCATGAGGAAATCAATTTTTCTTCACCGTCCTCAGTGGCCGACAGCCTCCACTACTCAAGGTAAAGCCAATCCTTCTTCCATTTCCCTTCACTTCTACTAAACCCATGAAGTCTTCTTTTCTGTCAAAAATTTGTCTACCATATATTCAAGCCCATAGGAACCACTTATGTAAGTTCCACTAGTTCAAAAATTACGGAGTTTTAATACTAGACTTTCAAGGATGTTTTAAGCTAGACTTGTTCAAAAGCAGTTGTAGGAGTTTTTGCTTAAGCTCTTATTGTACTGCCACGGTGAAGTCTTCTATTTACACCAACAGCATGTCTGCTATATATATCTTAAAGGTCATAAAAACAATTTATGTGTGTTCCATGGGTTTCATACTACTGGCTATTGAGATTCACAAAGGAAATGGAATTGTTTGTATATGAAGTACCCTTGTATATTATAATACTCTCTATTCTTCAAAGTTTTTGCTCAAAGCTAAGAATTTATATTATTATAAAATGTCCTAATGTCACTTTGTGTTTTACATAATATTCTTTCCTGATGCAAAGGAGAAATTCTTTCTTCTATGAGTTCCACTCATTCCAATACTAATCACATGGAAATTCACAAAGGAAACGGATGTTTTGGAATTAGCCATAAAACCCATTTACTGCAAACCGTGTAAACTCCTCTGTTTTATATGCATGAAATCCTTTTGTGAATTCCCTGTGTTGTGATCAATGATGTTTGTATCCATTTCCCTTGCATTTTCTCACTCTCCACTAAAGAGTTCTAGGTCTAGATTTCCCCAAGAACAAACTACCTTTGCTATTTTTGAAAATTTTCAAGTAGTTACAAGTATTCGAAAAGGGGACCTAGCTGAAATCTTGAAGCCAAAAGCCCTTCCTTGCTGCCCTCATTGTGCATAAACAAAGCTTCAAAAGGGTAAGTTCTAGTACTTATCTCTCCCTTGCAAATGATGATAGCAAAAAAAAAAAAAAAAAAAAAAAAAGATGCCTTCTACTCATATTATTTTTGTTATCCAAGAAGCTATTTTTCATTGTGATTTTGTGTGGCACATGGTGTAGTTTTATTGGTGACATTCATGGCTACGTACATTTAAAATTATATGAGAAAAATAGCAAGTTATAATGCTATTATTGCGTGTGAAATTGGTATGCTAAACAGAGTACCATTAGAAAAGTGTTTGAGCCAAAACAGGTGTTGTATTTGGGCTTTAAATTTGTAAATAACTTGCTAGGGATAGAGTTTCCGTATATTATATGATCTATTTGGAATGATCTAGAGTTGGTTTCATAATTTTTTTTTTTTAATGAATAGAACTTAGATTTTTGTAAGGGGGAAGTTGACTAGTTTGCTACCTAAAATTCTGTGAAATTGGTGTGAACATGTCTAGCTGACAAACCCCTTCTCGATCAATTTTGGCCATGAACTTTGTACTGTAGAAATTTCAAGATGTTAGGAAAATTTGAAAACAAGAATTACTGAAAAATCATTTTTAAATATTGTCACGCAAAACTGTTTGAACCGAGTACTGTTCTGGCATTGAGTGTTTAAAAATTAATTGACCATCTTATAAGTGGAATTTTGGGGAGAAAATTATATGATAATTCAAGTAACATGTAGAGGTATCATTTTGGAAAGTTTCACCAAAAAAAAAAAAAAAAATGAAGTGTTTTTCTTATGTAATTATAGTAATTTTTAAAACCCCCGTTTTACCGTTGTGCTCAGAGTTTTGGCTTTTAAGTGGAAAGTAGGTTTGCATGAAAATTTGGTTATAAGCATATTGGAATTTGACATAATTGTATTTTATGATATGCCTATGTTGATAAAAAAAATACTTTTATAATAGTTTTGATGATCGAAAATGAATTATACGATTTTAGATAATGAAACCCTAAAAATAGCCACTTTTTGTAAACAAAGCACTAATGGGAATTTTAATTCTGGCAAACCATTTGTGTTGTCTAATTTTCTTGGGGTACTCAATGTTAACTATGTAATTTCATGAAACTTATGTAGATTGGATTATAAGTTGATTTGTGATTATGGAAAGTGATTAGGGTTTTAGTGTGGTAATGAGGGGTTGCACAGTGATTAGGGTTTGTTTGATCATTTGTGTAATTAAGGAGTTCTACACTTAGTCAAATTGTTGGTTGCCTTAGAAAGCTACTAAATGTTGTGATGATATATACACACCTCTAAGGTTAAGGGTGTTAGAAGTATTTAAGGCCTAAGTAACATCCTAATTGCCCTAGGGTCTTGGTTAGAATTTTATTTGGGACATATAAATAGGAAATTAATTTCTATATACTATATATGATAAACGGGGTGGACACAGACAGAGGAGGAGGAGGAGTTGCAAAGGCATAAATCAAGTTGGAAAAAAAATTTGTTAGCTTGGACCAAGATGAGTCCTTTCATCTCAAGTATCTTTTTGAAATGCATATTATGAAATGCAAAAATTCATGCAAAAATACCATGTTTAAAATATGTGAAATTCGCATTCAAATGCATATATAATGCATGCATAATTTTATGGAAGGTTTTATGATTACGACTTTTAAATTACGATTTAAATTATGAGCATGTCTTTTGATAAAATATTTATGTATGAAAATAATATTGTGATACTATGATTGAAAATAATATTTCTATTATGATACTATGATTTGTTCATGCACAAATATTATGGTGGAATATCTCATGAGCTTTATAATTATGGAATGGAGCCATGCATCAAATATACACAAACACATGAAATTATATTTATCCATTCATGCTGAAAAATATTACGAATTTCATGGCATGCATTTTATAAGTAATGGCTCCAAATATTACTGTGGCCTACTATCAGCAAAGAATTAATATGCCTTGAATGAATTTTAGAACAAATATAGGAGTTTTGGTTTTGAAAATTTTAGGGAAAATAATTATGGTTTGGATTTTGATCGGGTTAAGCCTTGGGAAAATTTACTTGAAAAGACTAGAATAATTTTGGAAATAATTTGATTATTTCAAATTAGAATATTGAACTCTTAAACCATTGTATTAATGGCATTGAGATCTCAATGGACAAGGCTATAGAACTAGCTTTCGTTAAACTATGAGAGAATTCCAGTAGATCTCCGGAAAACTGTCTTTCTCCAAATGAAGTGACAGTTCCATTAGCTAAGCATGGTCCTTAGCTAGTAAAAACGGTCTCCAAAAGGAGCTGGAGGATGGACATGGGACATCCAGTCTGATTTTATATGAGAGAGATGGCAGGGTATTCCCTCAAGAGGAATGTACACCCTACCCAATTATTTGGTATTGTATATGTTGTTACTATATACATGATAGATCGTGATATGTTATCACGGTATGGGTATCTTAATGATATGTTGGATATGGTATTGCAATGGGTTCATAACTTTTGATAAATAAATTTGATATTCCGGAAATGTAATATAAATAATTTACCCGACCAAAAAAAAAATTTATGCGATTTCATACTTGTTGAATTGCCCCAATAGATAATGTATTTCAAACACATAAAATTATTTGAATTATGACTATTTCTGTTCAAGTCAATATTACTCATACATCATGATATTGATTTTTGAAATTGTGAAACGAATTCACACACTTTGGACTTATTGAGATTATTTATAATCTTACACCTTTATCTCTAATCATGTTTTTAGGAGGTTGTATGTTTATCAAGATCTAAAGGTTGAAGTTTTATTTTGTAATAGTGTTAGGTCTTGTTACTTTTGTTGACTTTAATTCTAGATGGATGAGTAGATTTTCTTTTAGCCAAACTTAGAATTTATATTTTATCGATCCTAGTCAATTTCTTCGTGATGTAATTTTAAGTTTAAGTACCAAAGATTTATCCTTCTTTTTTACTTTCTTTCCTATGGTTTTCACCCTACTGCGTTATAAAACCCCCTAGTCCAAAGAATGGGGCGACATCCCTGGCCATTTAGGCTGCTTATTTAGGGGATTGTTATATAATTAGTGACGATCACATTCAGAACTTTGCTCGAAAACTGGGATTCCAACACTGTTTATCAAACTGCTCTGGGAAGGTATGGATCTTCTGAAAAGATTTTATTGACTTTGTTATTCTGCTTGATAATGATCAATTTGTGCATCTGGATGTATCTATGCCCACGGGTACTATTTTCTACATCATCATAATTTATGCTTTTTGTTCTAGAGTGGATCGTTTCCCACTATGGTCATCCCTCAGGAAGATCTCCTCAACTATGTTGGGGCCTTGGTTTTTTGGAGGAGACTTCAATTTCATTAGTAAGGTGTCAAAATATTTTGGCACGGTACAACCTGATTATGTAGAAATGTTTGATTTTGTTTCTTTTATGAATGTTTGTTCTCTTCAAAATCCTTCATTCTCAGGAAGCAAGTTCACATGGGCGAGAGGGGGAGACAGGCCTTGCTATCAACATCTGGATAGAATCCTACTTAACATTGCTTGGATATCCTCAGTCCATTCCACGAAAGTTGAGCATCTTGCCAGATCTATATCAAACCATGCATCGTTGTTGATCACTATTAAGTTTTAGCCTTTCTAGTTGGAGTATTTCCCTTCAAGTTTTAGAAGAAGTGGCTTAGGCACCCAAATTTCCAGCAAGTAGTAAAACAAGAGTAGAGAAAAGTTATATATGGAAATGGTATGCAAATCTTGCTTAGTAAACTTCAACATGTTAAAAAAGTTTTAAGGGTTTGGAACAGAGATGAGTTTGGCAATGTTTTTAATAATTTTCAAAAGGTAGAAGATGATGTACTATAGACAGAAATTGCATATGATAATTCAAACACTCCACGTAATGGGGAGAAATTGCATGAGGCTAAGGCTAAACTAGCCTTTCACTTGAAAATGGAAGAAGATTTTTGGAGGGATAAATCGAGGCTAAAATGGGTCAAATAGGGAACATCTAACCCTACCTTCTTCCATTTCTTCTGTAAAAAACATAGGGATAAGCTACTTATTTCTTCTATTACTAATAGTGTGAGTGTGTGGTGTCTCAGCAATAGGAGATTCGTGATGCTGCTGTCAAATTTTTTCCTAACTTACTGGCTAACAGCAATGGCACAAGCTCCTCTTCATCTTATCTTCTGCGAAATATCCCAAAGCTAATTATCCAGCTTGATAATCAAATGGTCTTTTCTATTCTTGCAATTGAAAAGGTCAAGGAAGCAGTGTTTGGACTTGGTATTGATAATGCTCCAGGGTCGGATGGCTTTACAGGTCACTTCTTCACTGCATGCTAGGATTTTATTGTGGAGGATGTTGTGAGAGCCATAGGTAACTTTTTTGTAGGTTCTTATCCCCAAGTAGAATCCCCTTACTTTCTTTGGAGATTTTTATCCTATAAGCCTATGTAACTACTACAACAAAGTTGTCACGAAAATTCTTACTTCTAGGTTTGCAAGACTTCTACCTAAAATTATTTCCCCCAACCAATCCAAGTTCATAAAAGGTAGAGATATTGTGGATAATATTCTCTTAGCTCATGAATTAGTTCACTCTCTAAATAAGAGATCAAACAGAGGCAATACCATTCTCAAGCTAGATATGCAGAAGGCTTTTGACCTAGTATCTTGGTCTTTTTTGCTTCAAGTCATGTCCAAATTTGGGTTTGATCAGCATGTCACTCACTTGGTGCATAATTGCTTGCCCAACTGCTGGTTCTTAGTCTTTGTTGATAGCCGACCTACTGGATATTTCAAATTAGCTAGGGGACTTAGAAAGGGTGATCCTCTCTCCCGTATTCTTTAATTATCGCATAGGAATTGTTATCCAGAGGTCTGAATGCAATTCTTGCAAATGGAATTTTACCCTTTTACTGTTGGAATGTATACCCTCTTAGACTAGATTTCTAATGTAAATATCGAATATGTTAATAAAAGAATTTATTGTTAAAAATCGTTTGTGAATTTATTTTCTTTATTTGTGCACAATTCTCATTTGGAAAAGACCCATTGTGTCTAAATAAGTGATCCATGTAAATGGTGGTCTTTCACAGTAAGGTATGGATCATGGGTTATTTAAACACATAAACATTTTCTCTTAACCAATTGATGAGAATGAGAATCTCATCATGTTTAGGTTATTATGTTATGAATTCCAAATGGGGAATGGCTTACCTTTAGCCAGTGAGTAGTCCACTCACTTCATGACATAAGCGTATTTTGAATACGTAAAATAGGACCTGTAGTAGTGGTTTCTAAAAGTACTATATGGTAGAAACCTAGACTACTACCGCTACAGCGTGGACTAGTACTCTACAACTTGAGTATAAGTTGGTGATCTGACAAAGCTGGAAGCATGTACTTTGATATGCTATAGTTGAGGTTCTATCGAAGGGCCAATATACTTGCGTGTTGGATATGTGTGACTATTTAGTTAAGACTAACTTATACAAGATAGTTTCTACATATATCGCCCATTGTGGTTGTCTAAATGATTTAAATATCCAGGGCCCTGGGAAACATAACTTGGATGTTTGCTTTAGGGTAGCTCTCTTGGAAAGCGAAAACACTCCAAGAAGTCGTAGATCATTGGACTAGAAGTCTAAGGATGGTAGATGTCATTTAGAAGGGTGTTAGTACACTTCTTCCTCTCTAAATGTACGGCGATGTGTAGAGGGGTATTTTAATCATTTCACTTGTAAGTTGGAGACTTTGCTAATGTAACATTATTCTTGGGGTTAATATTTCCTTATGATGATATTAAGAAATATTTAAAATGCAAAATACATCTATTTATATGTATGGGTATTTTGGTCATTTTAGTAGCCAAGGCGATGTGTCTTTTTTGTCCTCGGAATAGCCCGTAAGTCCTAATTATTTTTGGGTTGAAGAACTGGTCTTAGTTAAAGAGGGTTTTATTTTATTCAGGAAGTCTAATTATTATTAGATTGGAATAAAATAAATTGAGAGAAGTTTATTATCTGATTTAATTGGTTAATTAATTATTCAGGGCCTAGGTCCAGTTTAAATAATTAGAAAAATTAACATGGATTTAAACTAGAGGAAAATAATTAATACTTAATTATTTATTAGGTTATTTATTTAATTAAGCCCAAGAAATAAATAATTAAAGTTTAATTAATTTTTGGTTCATTTGGGTTCATTAATTATTTATTGGGTTATTTAATTAATCCCAAGGAATAAATAATTAATGTTTATTATTTTGGGCTTTTCGGGTTCAAGAAAAATAATAAATATTATTTTGGCCAAATAGCCTGGACCATAGGATTTTTTCGAACACAGTTCAGAAGAGTTTAGAGAGAAGCCAAAATTTATTTTGTTAATAATATTCGGATATTTGAAATATTAAATCCCGGGGATATTATTATTATCAAAATAATTATTTTTGGCTTCATGACTCTTGGCTTTCTGTGTGGAAAAATAAATTAAAAATAAAAAAACAAATGTCTCTCCCTCTTGTGTGTGGCTCTTGGTTTTTTGGCTTTTGGTATTTCTTCACTGGCTTTTGGTTTTTGTTAACATAAGAAGCCAAGCCAAGGAAGCCAACAGATAGAGTTACTGAATCTGATCCTTTTCTCAACCCATTTCTGTGTTCACCAACAAGAGGTTAGGCTGTGGAATATTCTGAGAACTGAAAAGCCTGGCATTCATTGCACCGGAGGTGAAGAAGGAGGATGGTAGTTTTTGCATTGGAGACTTCATCAAATGGGTAGCAAGAAGCTATTCTTGTGTTCCAATCCATTCTCCTACAATCTTCAAGGTTCAAGGCACTGAGAGGTATGATTTTAAAGCTTCCATGCTGCTATTATGTTCTGTTTTGATTTTTCTCCTCCATTTTTGTTCTACCGTAGCATGCTTCTCTATTTTTTTCAAATCCTACACTTACAATGTTCCTCATAGGTGCCCCCTTATTTCTCATTTGAGCTTTGCAAATGATACAGTCATTTTCACTAATGCTTCTAGTGCAATTCTTACAGCCATCTCAAACCTTCTTCACGAATATTAGAGTTCCTCAGGTCAACTCCTTAATAGATAAAAGATTTCCTTTATCATCTCAAACAAATCTTCTCTGGCTGTTGCACGACGGATCTAGAAAATACTAGGCTTTTCTAGGAAGCACCTTTCCTTCATCTATTTAGAGTGTTCAGTGTTTAAAGGCAGGAAGAAGCGGGCCATTTTTCAGCTAGCTTTAGATAAATTTCATAAATGCATTCAGGGATGGAAGTATAAATTTTTATTTGAAGCGGGGCGTTTACAGCTCATTTGGTTAATTCTATTCTCTATGCCTTTGCACTTATTACACACTATAGAGCTACTTTCATTTACAATTGCAGCTAAGGAACAAGCTTTCTTTGATTTCTTTTGGAGTTATTCTTCTTTTGAGAAGAAACATCACTAGAAGCCATGGAAATCCATATGCGTACCTTGAAGCGAAAATGACCTAGGGAGATACACTCAATCTCTGATGCGGGTATTACCTTTGGACTAGGACTATGGTCGAAAGTTAGGCAAAAAGAATCTCTTTGGACAACTTTTGTCAATGCTAAATATAATCAGCTAAGGCAACATCCAATGCCCATCCCAGTTATAGCCTTTTCATCAATAATATCGAAACAGATGATTAAAATTTGAGATATAGCAGAGGCTAATATTGGTTTCATTCTTAGAGATGGCTTCTTTTCATTCTGGTTTGATGATTAGACTAGTTTTAGCAAACTTTGCGACTGGAACTCTGAAGTGACCCGCTAGATCTCAAAGTTACACATTACATCTCTAATGGGTTCTAGAATGTGATGTTGATTCGCACACTTTTGGATCCTCAAGTTGCACATAAAATCACAGCTTTTCTCTAGCTATTGGATTCGCCTTCTTCGGCAGATATCATGGTTTGGAAAAAGTTTGAGAATGGTTCTTTCTCAACAACATCAGCATGGAAAACTATATGGTGTAAAGGTGGTGAACATCGAATAATTTCAGAGGTCAAAAATCTGAAAGTGTAACCATTAATAAAGGTATTCATATGGAGAAGGTTGAATAATTGTCTTGCTCTGGATTCTCAACTTCAAAAGATTGGATTCCAATTTCCCTCCCAATGTTCTTTCTCTTCTTCTTCTGAGGAAAATTTCTCACACTTATTTTATCAATGTAATGTGAGCAAGAGTTTCAAGAATACTACTGTGGCCCTTCTTCCTAGGAAAATGATGCATGAATACAGGCGTAATTTTTAGGAGTTTTTTTACTACTGGTAGAAAGGGAATTCACAGGGGCACAATATTTCATCGTATGTTTTTTGCTATTGCTTTATAGGAGATTTAGAAATTTCAAAAAAAGTGTAGGAGTAAAGGTTTCCAGTTCAACCAGCCTGTACTACATCATTCAATAGTCAACTCATTTGTCTTGAACATGTAGTCATTTCCAATTAAATATGTTGCCAGCTTTAGTGATTTTTCAAAAATATTCCCTATCTCCTGGAAGTCTTCTAAATCTAAGTCAATTACTGCAATCAGTTGGTTGAAAAGAGAGTCAGATGAGATTGTTCTGAATATTGATGGAGCATGCAAAGGCAATCCTGGATTTTCAAGTATGGAAGGGATAGTGAGAAGCGGTTAGGGAGAATTTATCCATGCTTTTGCTAAGGTTATTTGTATTATGAAAAGTTTCTAGGCAGATCTACATGCTTTGGCAGAAGGTCTACATTTGTGTTAGAGGCTCAATCTGCCAAATATACAAATTCAAAGTAATAGTAAAGTATTAGTTCAACGGATCTCTAAAAGGCATATTCTTCTATGGAAAGGGCTACATACTAGATGGAGGGTTGAGATATTTTAAGTTAAGTTTCTCAATGTAGCTTTCAAGCATGTCTTCGAGAAGGGAATGTAGATGCAGATCAATTAGCAAATTTTGCACTGGATTAGGACAAAGATTTTCTTTTCTCTTATCTTTCAATATTACCTAAACACATCAAAGGTTTGTGCTTACTAGACGGAGGACAAGTGCTTAATGTTTGCATTCTTTTCCCTGTTGTACAGAGGAAAATACCTATTGTACAGAGGCCAGGTTGATGCCCTTCTCCTTTTCATTTATTCTCAATTAAAATAAAAGCCCTTAGGGGCTTAATTTAAAAAAAAAAAAAGTTTCAAGTGTTGGATTGTATGCCCTCTTAGACTAGGTTTCTGATGTAAAATCGAATATTTTAATGAAAGAATTTATTTTCAGAAATTGTTTGTGAATTTACTTTTTGTTTGTGCACGATTTTCGTTTGGAACAAACCCATTGTGTTTAAATAAGTGATCCATGTGAATGGTGGTCTTTCACAGTAAGGTATGGATCACGGGTTATTTAACACATAAATATATGTTCTTAACCTATTGATGAGACTGGGAACCTCATCATGTTTAGGTTATTATGTTATGAATTCCAAATGGGGAATGGCTTACCTTTAGCCAGTGGGTAATCCACTCACTTCATGACATAAGCGTATTTCGAATACGTAGAATAGGACCTGTAGTAGTGGTTTCTCAAAGTACTATATGGTAGAAACCTAGACTACTACCGCTACAGCGTGGACTAGTACTCTACGACTTGAGTATGAGTTGGTGGTCTAGCGAAGCTGGAAGCATATACTTTGATTTGCTGTAGTTGAGGTTCTATCGTAGGGCCAATATACTTGCATGTTGGGTATGTGTGACTAGTTAGTTAAGACAGACTTATACAAGATAGTTTCTGCACTATATCGCCCCTTATGGTTGTCCGAATGGTCTAAAATATCAAAGGCCCCGGAAAACATGACTTGAATGTTTGCTTTAGGGTAGCTCCCTTAGAAAGCGGAAACACTCCAGGAAGTCGTGGACCATTGGACTAGAAGCCTAAGGATGGTAGATGTCATTTAGGGGGGTGTTAGTACACTTCTTCCTCTCTAAATGTACGGCGATGTGTAGAGGGGTATTTTAGTCATTTCACCTGTAGGTCGGAGACTTTGCGAATGCAGCATTGTCCTTGGGGTCAATATTTCCTTATGGTGATATTAGGAAATATTTAAAATGCAAAATACAGCTATTTATATTGCAGGGGTATTTTGGTCATTTTAGCAGCCAAGGCGATGTGTCTTTTTAGTCCTCGGGATAGCCCGTAAGTCCTAACTACTTTTGGGTTGAGGAATTGGTCTCAGTTGAAGAGGATTTTATTTTATTTTATATTATTTTATTTTATTCAGGAAGTCTAATTTATTATTGGACTGGAATAAAATAAATAAATAAATAAAATAGGAGTTGAGAGAAATCAATTATCTAGTTTATTTGGTTAATTAATTATTCAGGGCCTAGGTCCAGTATGAATAATTAAGAAATTAACCTGGGCTTAAACTATGGGAAATAATTAATGTTTAATTATTTATTGGGTTATTTATATAGGCCCAAGAAATAAATAATTAAAGATTAATTATTATGGTTCATTTGGGCTCATTAATTATTTATTGGGTTACTTATGTAAGCCCAGAAAATAAATAATTAATATTTATTATTTTGGGCCTTTTAGGTCCAAGAAAAATAATAAATATTTATTTGGCCCAATAGCTTGGACCTTAGGGTTTTTTCCAAATATAGTTAAGAGGAGTTTAGGGTTAGGCCAAACTGATTCTCAGGATAACATCCGGGTGTTTTGAAATCCCGGGGATATGTTTATCAGAGATTGAGAGACCTAGTTGAGGCCAACTGATAAAACAACTCTTTGGAAAAGAAAAAACCCTAATTTTTCCAAGCCACACAAGACTCTCACGTCTCTCTCTAGCTCTCTCTCTCACGTTTTCCTTTCTTCTGGTTTTCTCCTTGAACTTTGCTAACCAATAGCAAGAGAACTAAGGAGATTTGAGACTATTCTTCTTCTCTGTTGTGTTCACCAACTAGAGGTTAGGCTGAGGAATATCCCGAGAGCTGGAGAGCTAAGCGTTAATGCAAACAAGGCGAAGTAGAAGGCTAGCGGGTGTTCAACCGGAAGCTCCTTCAAGTGTGTAAAGCGAGGCGATTCCAACCGTTCAATCTGTTCCTACGCAACCTAGGAGGGTTAAGGAACGCAAAGGTATGATCTTCACGCTTCCGCATGGCCTTTATGGCTCGCGTTTTATTTTTCTCTCTGTTTTTTTTTCCGTCCATGGCTCCCCTGTTTCTACGTTCCATCAATGTGGTATCAGAGCCACTGGTTTTGATCAATATAGGGAGCATGGTAGTTAATAAAATGGAGAAGATGATTATACCTACGATCCTTCGCTATTTTGGTATGGGATAGATGGTTTTGTAAGCTTCACAGTGGAAGCATAGGACCCTCTGTAATATTTTTTGGCTTTGTAGTTTAATCGTGTAAACCCAATTTTAATGGGTATAGGCGGTTGTGTTTTTGGTTTGGATGTTTTTTGTAAGTAAAAATGTCCAAAGAAGCCAAAGAATGCTGAAAAAAATGAAGCAAAAGAGTTTCTGCAATTTCGCGTGCGGACGGGTGAAAAAACGAAGAAGATGATACTGTTCATAAGCCGCCGCGTCCAAGCCGAGCCGCCGAGCTGAGCCGCTGCTGTTGGTGAGAGGAGCCGGTCGTTGCTGAGCCAAGTCGCTGGGACAATTCGGAGCCAATTGCGCCGATTGCATGAAATTGCAATTGCAAATTGCAATCGTGCGCGAGTCGAGCGGCGGGTATCCGGGCGAGTTCGCGGGTCGCGTGCAGAGGTGAAGCGGGTGCGGGTCGCGGGCGCGGATGAAGTCCACGGGTCGTGGCTGGCGTGCGATCCGGTGCGGCGCGGTGCACAGCGGCCGCGGTGGGCCGCAGGGCATACGGGTCTGGATCTGGTGCGGCTGGTGCACCGGAGCGCTGTGAGCTGACAGAGCAAATGGATCTTGATCTGGTGCATCGGGTGCACGTGGACCGGCAGCTATTTTTTGCATTTTTTTTTCCTTTTTCGTTTTGGGTCCCATACCAGGCGAAGTTAATATTTTTGCAATATTTATATTCTTGGAATATATTTGCATGAAAAATATTAGGAAAGGATTTTAGGATTAAACAAAATCATTAATTAATTAATTAATGTGTTTAATTCTGTTATTTGGGCACTTAGGTTTAAAAAATAGAAAAGTATGAAAACGTTTATTGTTTTCTAGCATGCTATTTTTTTATGTACCTATGTGTGATTTTTCTCGAAGACCAAAGTCTTTGGGAACATTTTGTTTTGGCAAGGAAAAATATTTTTCTTTAAAAACTAAATGGTTATTTTAATTGGTACAAAAATTAATCCTTAAATATTTTTCTCAAAGGATTTAATCCTTGACATAGAAAATATATTGGATTTAGATATTTTTATAAATTAAAATGGAGAGCCATTTTTGTTTTATTTTGGACTAGAAAAATGATTTTGTCAAATAAGCTTGAAACCAAAGTCTCTAGAAAGTTTTAATTGGAAAATTTTTGAAATCATTAAGTTTTAACTTGAATAAAATTAGTCCATGGAGGAAATCTCTCAAAGGATATAAGCCTTAACATAGAGATTTTATTGGACTTAGATATTTTATTTTAGTTAAGAAAAACTTGATGGAAATTTCAAAAGGATATTTTTCAGAAAAACTTTATTTTAAAAGACTAAGTGGGAGAGGGGTTCCAACGGCCCCACGACTTCCATCACGGTCCTCATTAGAGATCGTGGATCCCCTCGCGTCACCCTGGGAGTGAACCTGTATAGGATGGGGATACCACAAGGATCTAGATCTAATGGAAGGATGTAATTAATAACCCGGAGCACGTACTATGATCGGTCAGCCCACGTTGGAGGTTATAGTGCGAGGTATGTCCATAGGAAATGAGAGGAAACGGCCATCCCACGATGGAGTTATCCTCTAGATCATTACCTAGAAGGGAAATTAATTTGTGATGGTTAATACACTTAGCTTAGGAAACTGTTAATCTTCCCAAGAAGCTATGTCAGTTTTCCTAAGAGCCAAATTATTTTCAGTGCACAAATTTTATTTTGTTTTCACAAACTAAATTCTTTCTTTTATTTTCGATTTTCAGAAATGGTGGGAGGTTCTTTTAGTCCATTGGCCGTTATTCTCAGGGAGAATAAGCTAACGGGTCCAAACTATGTGGACTGAAAAAGGAACCTGGACATAATACTCACAGCCGAGGAGTATAAGTATGTCCTTTACGAAACCTGCCCTATTATCGGGGAAGGTTCCACCGCTAAAGAGCGAGAGGCTGAAAAGGCATGGAAGAAAACTGACGAAATGGCACGTTGCTATATGTTAGCTTCCATGTCTAATGTGCTCCAGTCAAAACACGAGCACATGGCTTCTGCATATGACATAAGTCAATCGTTGGCAACTATGTTCGCGGACAAGAGCCGGCCCGCAAGGCAGGAAGCTCCTCGAACTATTGTAAACACTAAGATGGCTGAGGGAGCATCAGTCCGAGAGCATATGCTCAAGATGATTGCTGCTTTCGAGGAGGTAGAAATCTTAGGGGCTGTCATTGACCCCGAGAGCCAAGTGGACATGGTTCTCGAATCTCTACTGGAGCTCTTTCACTCGGTTCAAGTTAAACTATAACATGAACAAGTTGAACATGAGTTTAAGCCGAGGCGATGAAGGAGCTCCGGATGGCGGAGAAGGTCATGAAGCCGCAGTCTAAGGCCATGATTGCTAAGGCCTCTTCTTCAAGAACTGGGCCTAAGCCTAGAAAGTTCAAGAAGAAGAAGGAGAATGCAACAGCCCAGCCCAAGAACCAGCCCAAGGACAAACCAAAGGGCAAGTGCTTCAAGTGTGGGAAGAAAGGACACTGGAAAAAGGAGTGTCCAGATCTTCAAACCAAGAAAAACCCCACAGGTAATGTTTACTATCTAGAGTCCATATCAATGGTAGGATCAACTTCCACTTGGATTGTTGATTCGGGAGCCAACGATAATATCCGTAACTCCTTGCGGGGGTTTAGGAAGATAAGAAGACTCAAGAAGGGCGAACATGGGCTTCGAGTGGGAAATGGAGCACAAGTACGGGCCCTTGCGGTGGGAGAGGCTGGATCTCATTTTTTATTGTAATAAGATAGTTGTTTTAAAAGACATTTTATATGTACCTGGTTTTCAGTCGAAATTTGATTTCGGTTGCAAAACTTATTAATCAAGGATATTACGTATCTTTCCATTACGGTATTTCTATTAGTAGAGATAGAGAAATTTTATGTCTTGGGCACATGTATGGAAATTTGTTCTTTTTAAACCCTATTAACAAACAATCAAATAACGCTCAGTCTGAACCTTTAACTAAGAAAAGAAAGACCAATATCAATGATTCATACCTTTGGCATATGAGGTTGGGTCATATTAACTCAACCAAGATTCAGAGGCTAATCCATGATGGGCCTTTGGGCTCATTGAGATTGGAAAGTTGGCCTCAGTGTGAATCCTGCCTAATGGAAAAAATGACCAAGAGGTCATTTACACCAAAGGCGGATAGAGCCAAGGAGGTGTTGAATCTTGTTCACACTGATGTGTGCGGTCCATTGTCTACACCAGCTAGGGGAGGTTTTGAGTACTTCATCACGTTCACGGATGATTGTACGAGGTATGGTTACATTTACCTGATGAGATGCAAGTCTGACTCTTTTGACAAGTTCAAAGAGTTTAAGGCTGAAGTAGAGCGTTGGACAGGTAAATTAATCAAAACTTTACGATCGGATCGTGGTGAAGAGTACCTCCTAGGTGAATTCAAGGACTACATGGTACATCATGGGATAGTATCCCAGCTCTCTGCGCCGGGAACACCCCAGCAGAACGGAGTAGCTGAGAGAATGAACAAGACGTTGATGGAAATGGTCCGAAGCATGATGTCTCATGCTACTCTTCCAGTGTCCTTTTGGGGATATGCCCTGGAAACAGCGGCATATATTCTGAACTTGGTGCCTTCCAAGTCAGTACCTAGGACTCCCTATGAGATGTGGGTGGGCGTAAGCCAAGTCTGAATCATCTCAGGATTTGGGGATGTCCAGCTTATGTACTGATCAAGGGAGACAAGTTGGAACCAAGATCAGAATTATGCTATTTTGTTGGGTATCCAAAAGGGACAAAAGGAGGCTACTTTTATCATCCTAAGAAGCAAAAGGTACTAGTCAGTACCAATGCTAGATACTTGGAAGATGATCAAAGTACTTCCACTAAAGGTTCAACAAGGTTGGAACTTCAGGAGAAGTTATCTACGGAATCAATTTCTTCTGACCCGATTCTGGAACAAGAAGAGGCACAGCCTCAAGAGCCTGTGCAAATAGAGCCTCGTCGTAGTGGGAGAATGTCTAGGGTTCCGGATAGATGGACTGGAGAAGCTTTTGAGCTGGTCTTCGACCATCAAGAACAAGACCCCGCTAGATACGAGGAGGCTATTACTGATGCCGATGCAAATCTGTGGCATGAAGCAATGAAAGTCGAGATTGAGTCTATGTACCTCAATCAGGTTTGGGATCTTGTAGCTTCACCTGAAGGGATAAAACCCATTGGGTGCAAGTGGGTATACAAGAGAAAGAGAGGAGAGGATGGGAAGGTGGAAACCTTCAAAGCTAGGCTTGTGGCGAAAGGGTATACTCAGAAAGAGGGTATCAACTATGAGGAAACATTTTCCCCGGTATCTATGCTTAAATCCATCCGCATCCTCCTTGCCATCGCCTGTCACTATGACTACGAGATATGGCAAATGGATGTCAATGCGGCATTCTTGAATGGCCATCTTAGCGAAGACATCTATATGTCCCAACCGGAAGGCTTCATTGCTGAAGGCCAGGAACACATGGTTTGCAAGCTTAAGAAGTCCATTTATGGACTTAAGTAGGATCGAGAGTATGGAACATTCATTTTGATGAGACCGTAAAGTCTTATGGTTTTATTCAAAACGAAGATGAACCATGCGTGTACATGAAACTTGAAGGCATTAATGTGGTTTTTCTTGTCCTGTATGTGGATGACATTCTACTCATTGGAAATGATGTAGGGACATTGTCATCTACAAAGGTTTGGCTGTCTAGTCAATTCAGTATGAAGGACTTGGGAAAAGCCAGCTACATTCTCGGGATTAGGCTTCTTAGAAATAGGAAGCAGAGAATGTTAGGATTATCCCAAGTGACATACATTGACAAGATGCTGGCCAAGTACAGCATGGACTCATGCAAGGGAGCTCTAATCCCTTGCAGACATGGGTTGTCATTTTCTTTGAAGGACTGTCCTAAGTCTCAAGAAGAAAAGGACAGAATGAGTAGGATTCCCTACGTTTCGGCTGTGGGAAGTCTCATGTACGCTATGTTGTGTACTAGGCCAGATATCTGCTTTGCCGTGGGCTTAGTTAACAGATATCAGTCAAACCCAGGAGAGGTTCATTGGAAAGCTGTAAAGTATATTCTCAAGTACCTCAAGGGAACGAGAGATTATATCTTTGGTTTACTGAGGTGATGATTTGGTTCCTACGGGATACACGGACTCGAGACTTCCGAGCGGATAAGGATGAGAGAAAATCCACTAGTGGATATGTTTTCACCTTGTGCGGAGGAGCAATTTCATGGAGGAGTATTAAGCAGTCTTGTATTGCTGACTCAACCATGGAAGCTGAGTATGTGGCAACTTCGGAGGCATCCAAGGAAGCAGTCTGGTTCCGGAAGTTTCTTTCAGAACTTGGAGTCGTACCATATATGGACAGGCCGGTTGTGATGTATTGCGACAACACTGGAGCAGTATCGCAATCTAAGGAGCCTCGGAACCACAAGAAGGGGAAACACATCGAGAGGAAGTACCACCTGATCCGGGATTTCATCCAAAGACGGAAAGTCGTGGTGGAGCATATTACCTCAGAAAACAATCTAGCAGACCCATTCACCAAGCCTTTGGCTGAGAGAGTCTTCAAGAGACACTTAGACGCCATATGGGTGGGCACCTATGGACTTACCTAGTCTTAGAGTGCAAGTGGGAGATTGTTGGATTGTATGCCCTCTTAGACTAGGTTTCTGATGTAAAATCGAATATTTTAATGAAAGAATTTATTTTCAGAAATTGTTTGTGAATTTACTTTTTGTTTGTGCACGATTTTCGTTTGGAACAAACCCATTGTGTTTAAATAAGTGATCCATGTGAATGGTGGTCTTTCACAGTAAGGTATGGATCACGGGTTATTTAACACATAAATATATGTTCTTAACCTATTGATGAGACTGGGAACCTCATCATGTTTAGGTTATTATGTTATGAATTCCAAATGGGGAATGGCTTACCTTTAGCCAGTGGGTAATCCACTCACTTCATGACATAAGCGTATTTCGAATACGTAGAATAGGACCTGTAGTAGTGGTTTCTCAAAGTACTATATGGTAGAAACCTAGACTACTACCGCTACGGCGTGGACTAGTACTCTACGACTTGAGTATGAGTTGGTGGTCTAGCGAAGGCTGGAAGCATATACTTTGATTTCTTTGTAGTTGAGGTTCTATCGTAGGGCCAATATACTTGCATGTTGGGTATGTGTGACTAGTTAGTTAAGACAGGACTTATACAAGATAGTTTCTGCACTATATCGCCCCTTATGGTTGTCCGAATGGTCTAAAATATCCAGGGCCCTGGGAAACATGACTTGGATGTTTGCTTTAGGGTAACTCCCTTAGAAAGCGGAAACACTCCAGAAAGTCGTAGACCATTGGACTAGAAGCCTAAGGATAGTAGATGTCATTTAGGGGGGTGTTAGTACACTTCTTCCTCTCTAAATGTACGGCGATGTGTAGAGGGGTATTTTAGTCATTTCACCTGTAGGTCGGAGACTTTGCGAATGCAGCATTGTCCTTGGGGTCAATATTTCCTTATGGTGATATTAGGAAATATTTAAAATGCAAAATACAGCTATTTATATTGCAGGGGTATTTTGGTCATTTTAGCAGCCAAGGCGATGTGTCTTTTTGGTCCTCGGGATAGCCCATAAGTCCTAACTACTTTTGGGTTGAGGAATTGGTCTCAATTGAAGAGGATTTTATTTTATTTTGTTTTGTTTTATTTTATTCAGGAAGTCTAATTTATTATTGGACTGGAATAAAATAAATAAATAAATAAATAAAATAGGAGTTGAGAGAAATTAATTATCTAGTTTATTTGATTAATTAATTATTCAGGGCCTAGGTCCAGTATGAATAATTAAGAAATTAACCTGGGCTTAAACTATGGGAAATAATTAATGTTTAATTATTTATTGGGTTATTTATATAGGCCCAAAAAATAAATAATTAAAGATTAATTATTATGGTTCATTTGGGCTCATTAATTATTTATTGGGTTACTTATGTAAGCCCAGGAAATAAATAATTAATATTTATTATTTTGGACCTTTTGGGTCCAAGAAAAATAATAAATATTTATCTGGCCCAATAGCTTGGACCTTAGGGTTTTTTCCAGATACGGTTAAGAGGAGTTTAGGGTTAGGCCAAACTGATTCTCAGGATAACATCCGGGTGTTTTGAAATCATGGGGATATGTTTATCAGAGATTGAGAGACCTAGTTGAGGCTAACTGATAAAACAACTCTTTGGAAAAGAAAAAACCCTAATTTTTCCAAGCCACACAAGACTCTCACGTCTCTCTCTAGCTCTCTCTCTCTCACGTTTTCCTTTCTTCTGGTTTTCTCCTTGGACTTTGCTAACCAATAGCAAGAGAACCAAGGAGATTTGAGACCATTCTTCTTCCCTATTGTGTTCACCAACTAGAGGTTAAGCTGAGAAATATCCCGAGAGCTGGAGAGCTAAGCGTTAATGCAAACAAGTCGAAGTAGAAGGCTAGCGGGTGTTCAACCGGAAGCTCCTTCAAATGTGCAAAGCGAGGCGATTCCAGCCGTTCAATCTGTTCCTACGCAACCTAGGAGGGTTAAGGAATGCAAAGGTATGATCTTCACGCTTCCGCATGGCCTTTATGGCTCGTGTTTTATTTTCCTCTCTATTTTTTTTTCCGTCCATGGCTCCCCTGTTTCTGTGTTCCATCATCAAGTTCTACTAACTCAACCTTTTCCTATAGTAAATCAAGCATTTTCTGTGGTTTTCACACATGAGAGATCACTCAACTACAATGCCACACATTCTTATATTTCAGTTTCTATCAATCCTAAAATGTTTGCTACAAGAAATATTGTGGTTGAATCACATGTGCAAGCTATATGAAAATATTTCCAAGATTAAACAATTGGTGAATGTTACTAGAAATACAAATGGACGAAATTTACTTGGTTCTGAGTTAGTAGTAAATCATTTTGGTCGTAATGCAAATGGTAGAAATATACATTATGCTGGGAATTAAGGTTATAGGAAGGGAAGTAATTTGAATAGGAAGTTGTTGTGTACTTTCTATGGATTACAAGGACACACGGTTGATAGATGCTATAGAAATCATGGTTTTCCAACTCGATATAGGAACAAAATAAAAAACCCAGGAGGACAAGGATTTATGCCACAAGCTAATGTTGTCATCGATAGCAATGATTTCCAGAATACTTCTAATGCAATGAATTTAGCTGATTCATAGACTTTAAAATTTGTATACAAGAACAATATCAACAATCGCTACATTTGATTTAGTCACATCAACTTTCTTCAAATTCAAAATCTAGTGTTGTTTCTGAACATACTCATTCAATTAATCAAGCGAATCTCTCAATAAATTTCTCCAATACTTCATATCGTGCTAAATGCATAAATATATGCTCATCTACTTGGCAATTAGATTCAGGTGCTATAGACCAAATTTGTTCATGTCTGGAACATTTTTCTAAATATTATCCTACATAGAATATCTTTGTTAAGCTGGCTACTAGAGATATAGTAACTATTTCTCATATAGGAACTGTCCAATTAACTCATTCCATAGTGTTACATCAACTGCTTTTCATTCCAATATTTTCTTTCAATCCGATTTCTATTAGCAAACTTCTTCAACAGCTAAAATATGTCATAACTTCCAAACATGATTGTTGTTTTCTTCATGATTGTTGTTTTCTTCATGATCCTCATCTTGGACAAATGATTGGATCAGCTAGATTGTCATGAGGACTCTATCATTTTTATCTTCTTCAGTCAACTCTTTTTATAAACACAACATGTGTTATGTTAATTGGTGATCATTGTAATAAGTCATTATTGTGGCATTTTAGATTATGGTATCTTTCTTCCAAGCAATTGGCAGAAGTGCAAAAGTCTAATTCTGCTGTTATTTTACCTAATGGAAATGTGTTTTGTTTCATTTGTCCCTTAGCTAAATAGCACAATCTATCTTTTCCTTTACATCAAGAAGTTGCTAAATCCATATTTGATCTTTTTCATATGGATATTTAGGGATTGATGTGTTGAAATTAGGTATACAAAAATTATTCATTTCTAAGTACATTCCCATTAAATTTTAACCCGAAATCACACATATAGAATAAGTGCACTCATCACAATGTATGATATAAGGAATTAACGAGTATCAATCCTTAAGAAACAATTACCATTAATAAGCAATTCAATAGGCAAGCTCGGATCGAATCGGTATTGATATACCAATTCGATCTGAGTTCTTAGTTATTTTTCATCCTTTGTTAACCTACCAAACTAAGATGATAAAATAAAGCTGAGTAAACTAATTACAATACTTATAATAACAAAGAGTAAAACACATGTAATTAGATAAAATCTCTTAAAGACATGACAATGATCAAATTAGAAATCATCACAGTTAACTACCATTCTAGCATCAAGAAAGAATTATAAAGTAGATTCTACTCTCTATCAAGTTATAGATTTACTATCTCTTAACTAAGTCAGTAGATATCTCTACCTCACCAAAACAATCAATAGATACATTAAGATCAAATCCTTAGTAAATACCCACATCGCTAGGTGATACTAAAACATGAAACCAATCAACTTTCCTATCTCTATGTGAAATTAATTAATTTTTTATTACTAAGTTCTTGACTCTTAACTTTTCTCTCGAGTTAATTAAGAAATAACAAATATGAAATTAATTAGATTGAAACCACTCCTAACCTCTTTCTCAAATTAATTAGAAGGAAGAAACAACCAATTAATTCACTAAATAAAAGCTAAGTAATTAAATATTAGAAAATAGAAATTAACTTGATCAAATAACTAACTCAATAAAAAATTATAACTTTAGAACATCATTTAAATATAATTAAAACATTAATCTCAATCATTACTCAAGAAAAAAGAGCAAAAGAAAAAGATATGATCTCATAGACAAGCCCTTCTACTTTTATGAAGACTTTTCCCAAAAATAATGCCCCTCGCAAGATGAATTATTCTTTGAATGACTAGTTTTTAGATTGGATCCTTGAATTCATATGTTTTTCTTTTCTTTTTTTTTTTTTTTCATGCTTAAATAGATGTTTGTGCTGCCAAAAATCCTTTAAGAAGTCCAGATTCATCCATAAGTTAGTTTCCAAAAGGCTTTCACAGTAATTTCCAAATTCTACTTCAAAAAGAACTCTTCACCGCCTTTCTCCAGCATAGGGCCAATGCCAATTCACTTTCCTCAGCTGATGCAGCTCAGCTTTTTCCTGCGTTTGGTTTTTGTTCTATTTTCCCCCTATTTTCCAAACTTGAGCTGTGACCAATTCTTTTTTCTTGGGTCAGCACCAATTCTCTACTAGAACAAGTCTGTTTTGAGCTTCTTTTCTACAATTCTTATCCAAAATCCAGGAAAAACCTTCTTATACCAATAAAAACCTTTCTACAACCAAGTATCATCAAAACAGCACAAAATAAAAGAATTATATAGCCTTTATGCACAAAAACAACACAACTTCATCCCAATGACTAAGAAAATATAGGCACATTTAAGCCTATCACATTCCTCCACACTTGAGACTTTGCTTGCCCTCAAGCAAACAAGACATTAAATATTCAACAATCAAATTACCTCTTAACAATGATTGACTTAGGTAAACACTGTCCAACATAGAAAAGATATTATTCCTTTTCTTCCCTAAGGATCCATCCAGCAATTATTCAATCAAGTCAAACCCATGCAAACTTACATATTTAGATAGATATAGCCAATGCCATAAAAGTTAAGTTAAACAAGTTCATTTCAATTCATTGAAAGTCACTTATTCTTGCAACCCTAGCCAACTAGACAATGTAATCAATTTAAGCTAAGATCATTACATCAATTCATGTTCTATAAGCTCCGGACTTCCCTAACCCGAGTAATCAACTAGAGCATTTGCACTCATTTTTTCACAATAGATTTTTTTCTTTTCTTTTTCTTTCAACAAACTCAAGAAATTTAGCTTCAAGTGAATGGATTTCTCTTTACTTACCGTATTGGCCCTCTTGAAATATACTCAAGAAGATTTTTTTTTTCACAAAATAGACAATTTTTTTCAACAATTTCACACATTGTTTTTTTGCCAAAAGACATACGAGTTACATTCTCGAACCTTTTTTCTCCTTACTTTTTTCAAAATAGGTATATACATCTCTTCTTGCTCTTATTTTTTCAACATAATTTTTTCATCCAAACCTCACTTAGCCCTATTTACTTACTCAAGGTTAGAACAAGTTTAGAAAACATAAAATATAAACTAATCCATAATCCTTACTTATACTTCAGTACATTAACTCTTTAATAAAAAAAAATCACAAGAAAAAGCATCATTCGGTTACTAAAAACTAAATAAGGTTAACTTAAATTCTCAAGACTTACTTATATCACACTAAATATACAAGGTTACACAAACTCAACTTAACCAGTTAAACAAAATTCTTATGCAAAAAGAAAAACAATACAATGCCATATTAGCCAAAAAAGTCACCTAAAATAAAATTAAAAAATTACCATCTACATTCAAAAAGGTCAAAAAAATCCTCTAGACAAGAATAATCCAAATCCCTTCTGTCAAAATTAAATTGGATATTGTCTTCAATGGCCTAATATATCACAAAAAAGCATATTAAAATGCACCAAAAAGAATAAAAGAGGAAAAATGAAAAAGAAATACTCTCCAAGGCATATTTTTCTGCAAAACAGCCACAAAATAGTTAAATTCAATCTAAGAAAGAGCATTTGTCTTTGATAATGTTCCACACCTAAAAACAAAACACCAAACAAACTATAAAACATAAAGAAATAGAGCTAAATTAAAATTTTTTTTAAAAAAAACAGTGTTAGAACAACAAAGATAAAATCTAAAAGTAGAAAAATAAAGTTCATGAAAATCTAAAAGGAAAAGAAAGAGAAAATTCCTAAAATTAATAAAGTCTTCAATCTGTATTGCCATCATCTCTATTAACATCTTAGCCTCCTCCTCGTGGTTCTTGGTGTGTTTGCATCCATTGGGTTCATTACTACTCGTAAGTGTCTTGCCTTATACTCATTACCTCCATAAAATCACGAAGCTATAAAAGTATAGCAATTTGGTTCCCCATCTTTGGCCTCATTTGCTCCAGTTGAGTTTGTACCTCAGCCTCAAAAGTCTCAATAGCCCTAGAAGTACTTGCACGTGTCCTTGGTAGTATTGGACTTTCTTTCTCATCATCCTCAGGAGGTAACTCTTCCATTCCAGGATGTTGGAACTTAAATAGTTTCTTCCACCTCTTTTCCCTCTCGTTATACTTATACCCACAATTGGCAAGTGCCTGTTCTATCACCAAATCCCTCTCAATGGTAGTCTCCGTTATTTCCCCATCAGTATTTATGTCAAATGTAGAAGAATCTGCATGATCGCTGGAGGAAAACTGAAGGCTTTGGTGGAAAGATTGGAGTACACAACGTCCCTCACAGACTAGATAATGAGTAAAATAAAGGGAATGGGTTGAGTATTAAGCATTTTATGGAGAATGTAGACATCATTACTCTTCTTTCATTAAATTCACTAGCTTTGGGAAAAACATTGAAAGAAAAAATATACACTAAAGCTCCCAAGTGGGCAATAAGGTCATTATTGGAAATATACCATGAAGAAGCTATAGGGCCTTTCCTATACATGCCCAAGTTATTATGTGTCTCCCAAAAACTCCAATCAGGCTTAGCAGTGATTTTCTAGTTGTGGTGATCCACCTGTATCCAAGGGCCCTCATTGTTCACATTAAGGATTCTTCCTAACCTTTCTCTATCAAACTCAATACGAGTCCCCTTAACCATAATCTCTATGGTTATTAGATCATTTTTATTTTTATTGGGATGTATACCCTCTTAAACTAGTTTTCTGATGTAATTTTGACTTGTATTAATAAAAGTATTTTTCTCATAAATTATTTGTGAAATTTTCTTTATTTTTGTGCACAATTTTCCTTAAAAAAGACTCATTGTGTTTAAGTAAATAGTTCATGTGAATGGAAGACTTTCACAGTAAGGTATAGACATAAATTACTTAACACATAAATTATTGCTCTTAACCGAATGTGAGAATGGAAATCTCATCATGGTAAGGTTATTGTGTTATGAATTCTAAATAGGGAATGACTTACCTTTAGCTAATGAGTAGTCTTCTCATTTCATAACACAAGTGTATTTCGAATACATAAAACTGGACCTATAGTAATGGTTTTTAAAAGTACTATATGGTAAAAACTTAGACTACTACTGCTACAGCGTGGACTTATACTCTACAACTTAAGTATAAGTTAGTGGTCTGACAAAACTGAAAGCGTATACTTTGATATACTATAATTGAGATTCTTTAGAAGAACCAATATACTTGTATGTTAGGTATATATAACTAATTAGTTAAGAAAGACTTGTACAAGATAGTTTCTATATTATATGTCTCTTGTGGTTGTCCGAATAATTTAATTATCCAAGGCCCTGGGGAACATGACTTGGATATTTGCTTTAGGGTAGCTTTCTAGGAAAGTAAAAATATTCTAAGGAGTCATGGATCATCATATTAGAAGTCTAAGGATGGTAGATATCTTTTAGAAAGGTGTTAGTACACTCTTTCCTCTCTAAATGCACGGCGATGTGTAGAAAGGTTTTTTAATTATTTCACCTGTAGGTCGAAGACATAGCTAACGCAGTATTGTCCTTAGGATCAATATTTTCTCATGGTGATATTAGAAAATATTTAAAATATAAAATACAACTATATATAGTAGAGATATTTTAGTCTTTTTAGTAGTAAAGACGATGTGTCATTTTGGTCTTCGGAATAACCCGTAAGTCTTAATTAATTTTAGATCGAGGAAATATAAAAGAATTTTATTTTATTTAGAAAGTCTAAATTATTTTTTGATTGAAATAAAATAAGAGAACGAGAGAAATTAAATTAAAGTTATTATCTAATTTAATTAGTTAATTAATTATTTAGGGTTTAAGTCTAAAATGAATAATTAAAAAATTAATCTAAGCCTAAACTAGATAGGAAAAATCTTGAATAATTATTTTGGTTTATTTGGGCTCATTAATTATTTATTGGGTTAATCCTATAGGCTCAGAAAATAAATAATTAATATTTATTATTTTTTACTCATTGGCTCCAAAGAAAAATAATAAATGGCCCAATAACTTGGACTAAAAGGGTTTTAATTAATTCACAAAACTGAGGAGTCGAGAAATACAACGTCTTCTTTGATGGTTATCTAAATAACAACCAGAGGGCTTTTGAAAAATAAAAACTTCGAGGTTTAAGTTATCAAGGAGATAACCGTGTGTATCTTGATGGGTGCATGGAGTTATGAAAAAACCTAAAGCCTTGTTCTTGCCTTGCTCTCTCTCTCTCTCTCGTTTGTTTTCCTCTTTCTTTCATCCTCTTGATTTTGTGAATTAATAGCAAAGGATCAAGAAGACCTGACCTTCTTTGCCTGAGTTGTTTCACCAATATATATTAGGCAGTGGAATATTCTGAGAAGCAAAGGCTTCTACGTTCATGCCCCGGAAGAGTAGGCGACTTGAAAGCTTTGGTCCAGAGACATCTTCCAAGTGTGAGGAAGTTCCAGTGGTTACATCGTCCACTCTGGCACCAAAAACAGTATTCAAGCGCAGAGGTATTATTTTAAAAAGTTCTCCGCTATGCACTTTGCGTTTTTTCTTGTTTTTTGCTTTTGTTTTCCGTAGCATGCATAGCTTCTGTGTGTTTTTATTAGCTTCAATTTTTGTCATTCATATTGGCATAAAATTCTTTCACTAAGACTAAATAATAATCTCCCCTACGAGTAATGATGGATCCCCACCCCATTCTCCTAAATATGGCACATAGCTTCAAAAAGTGGTCTAAGGAAGGTTTAAATATTCTTTCAACTATGATTTTGTTGGATGCCCTCCTAAAATACCATTCTTTACACTCATTAGTATCAAAGATTGCAAAATGTAAGGGAGCATGCTCAACAGATAAAGGGTAGATAAAGATAAAGCCCTAGCCCTTGTTGAGGATTGTCCTGGGTTTCTAGTTCTAGGCATGATGTTAGGATGGCAAAGTGCATCCTAAGGCTAAGAAAAGAATAGAAAAAGATCAATAGGATGAATAGAACAACTCCCTCAATTCTTAGACACAAAAATCATAATTTTCAAGCACAACACAATCCACAACTCTCAAACAAACTCATTTTCACTATAATTCTCAATCAAAACAATATATTCACAACATCCTACCAAGTTCACTTTCACCACCATCAATATACACAACTCCACCACTCAATCACACAATCCCATCCTCCTAAATTCACCTGCAAGGAAACCATAGTTCCAATAACCAAAAATAAATATCAATAAGAAGAATTTCATCTCAAGTCCTAACAAGAATAATGTCTATACTATGTAATGATCAATTCCATAATGCATCTGTATATCTTTAAAGCTCAACCAATGCATGAAGAATATGACATGATAATTATAGTCAACTAATGTAGTTAACAATATCACAATGAAACCCAATAATTCATGGCATAAATTAACTCCAACAAAGCTCAAAAATACCAATAAATTGTCAAAAATCCTTATTCTAAAAATTCCAAAAAAATACCAACGCAAGTTCAATAGCATAAATATCAATCCAAGATAATTATAAGAACTCAATTGGCACATCACATTCCTCAAGATGAGTTAACAAGCTAAAAATAAAAATTCCTCCAAGAAAATAAGGCAAAAATTCAAAGAAGAAAATTTTACTGTTAATTTGAAGAAAAAATAATACAAAATAGTCTCCACACTATTGGGCAATCAATGTATGCAAAGTTCTTAAAGAGAAAAAAAAACACAATTTATAAGTGATTTGGAAGGTGGATTTTCAAGAAAAAAGATGAGATTTTTGAAAATTTAATCCGTAGAAATTGAAAAACATCATGAGAATCAAAGGATTGAAATTGGAAAACTTGGTTTGGTGGTGAAAATCAAGCTAGCAAGGGTTGGGTAAATAGCCGGTGAAGAGAATGAAGAAGGAAGAGAGAATTTTGATTTTATGTTGAAAAGAACAGCCATTGCGGTTGTTTGGTGCCTAAATCTGGATGTGAGCTGACGCTGGCTCAACCGACTAGGGTGGGTGCCGGTTCACCTCTAGACCAAGTTTTTGAAATCTCAGAATTGAGCTAGCGGCAGTTCAGTGAAATCATTACCGGTTCAATTTTGGTCAGTTTTGATGTTTTCTTCTTATATATATATATATATATATATATATATATATATATATATATATAATAAATGCACAAAAAGAACTACCAAAATTCAAAACACACTAAACATAAATTCATCAAACAAAAATGAAAGGCCAACAAAAAATTTAAAATTATCCCAAATTAAAGCAAGAAAGCAACTAAAAACGAAATCATCTTTTGACATGGTCTTGATCCTGTGGTTGTTCTCCGTATTCCCAGGCAAAGATCTAAATTGACAGTCTCCAAGAAGCTTGGCTAATTGACCAATTTGATTCTCCATGGTGTGCATTGAAGCCTTCAAATTTCTTGTTACAACATCAATTCCTTGAAAATGCGTTTCAATTGAACTTCCCATTTTGTTGACAAGTTCCTCCAATAAAGGCTTTGGTGGATTAGATAATTGAGCATCATATGCAAGGAAGGATTAGACTTTTGAGTTCCATTAAAGATTGGAGAAGCTTACCTAGGTTAACCTTGATTACTCCAAGAGAAGTTGGGATGATTCCTCCAATAAGAGTTGTATATGTCGCTATAAGGATTGTTTCCTTGTTTTCTATTCCCCATGAAAGCAATTTGTTCTAAATATAAATCTTGAGGTGAGCCCATACTTTGACACTCATGATTAGAGTATTCTCCTCCACAAAAATCACAATTAATATTCATAACTTATTCTTGAGAAGGAGTTACAATCAATTGTTCTATCTTTTGAGTCAATGCCTCAACCTTAGCCTCCAAGACAGCTATAATATTAACCTCATGGATCCCTTGCACACAATCCCTAGGCCTTGGATTACCCCAAGAATAGTAGCTCATAGCAATTCTTTCAATTAAATCATACAATTCCTCCTTAGTAGTTTTCGTTCCTCTAGTCGATACATCAATTAACTGTGTAGAGGCAAAATTCAAACCATTATAGAAAATTTACATTTACATTCCTAACTCTAGCCCATAATGGGGGCACCTTCTCAGCATTTCTTTCCACCTCTCCCAACACTCATAAAGGCTTTCTAACTGCATTCATATGGAAGGCGAAAATATTTAACCTAAGTTTTGATGTCCTAGTTAGGGGAAAATATTTAGCCAATAATTTTTCAACAAAATCATTCCAAGTTGTAATGGATATTGCAGGCAATGATTTCAACTAGGATTTGGCTTTATCTCTAAGGGAAAAAGGAAAAAAGTTTCAACTTTGTGGCATACTCTAAAATGCCATTCATTTTAAAGGTATCACAAATTTCTAAGAAACTTGTGATGTGAGTTTTAGGGTCCTCATCGGGTAAACCATCAAACTGCACCATTTGTTAGATCATTTGCATAATGTTAGGTTTAATTTCAAAATTGTTTGCCTTCACCCTTGGCCTAGCCATGCTTGAATCTACACTCGAAATTGCGGGTTTAGCAAAATCACCCATTGTTCTTGTATTACCCTCATTACCATTACCACCATGTTGATTTACCTTCATTTCTAAGGATTGACAAACACCTGATAAGTGGTCCTATATGGCTCAATTAGTCAACCCTTAGCTTATTTTCCCTTCGAGTTATCGTCCTTTCAATCTCCGAATCGATGTCCACATTGTTTTCTTCGGTTCGTCAAGTCATAAACCAAAAATTAAATATAAAAGGAAAAAAATAAGAAGATAAGTATTTAAAACTTTACAAGTATCCAAAAGGACATAATTACAATTGAGATATATAAAAATACCAAAATTAATACACCTATTAGAGAATCATACAACAACAACAACATATGGCACCTAATTATAACAAGGAACACATATATACATATATACATGGCTAAATCAATAAAATTCAAGCTTTCATAATATTGTTCTCTGGCAACAGTATAAAAAACTTAATGCGTCAGACTTTGGTAACAAAACCATTCATTTTTAAGTGCATTCTCAATCAAGTTTTAATTAAAACGTTAACCCCTAATCACACATTTAGAGCAAGTGCACTTATCGCAATTCATAATATAGGAGATTAATGAGTATCGATCCTCAAGGAACAATTACTATTAGTCACTTTTTATCCTTTACTTAACTTACCAAACAAAGATGTTAAAATAAATCTAAGTAAACTAATTACAATACTTACAATAACAACAATAACAAAGAGTAAAACACATATAGTTAGATAAAAGCTCTTAAAGACATGACAATGATCAAGTAAGAAATTATTACAGTTAGCTGCCATTCTAGCATCAAGAAGGGATTATAAAGTAGATTCCACTGTCGCTCGAGTTATAGATTCACTATCTCCTAGCTAAATTACTAAATATCTCTACCCCACCAAAACAACTAAAAGTTGCATTAAGATCAAATCTTTGGTAAATACCCCTATCTCTAGGCGATATTAAAACATGAAACCAATCAACTTCCCTATCTCTATGTGAAATTAATTAATCTTTGATTACCAGGTTCTTGACTCTTAACCTCTCTCTTGAGTTAATTAAGAAATAACAAATATGAAACATCTTTCTCAAGTTAATTAGAAAGAAGAAATAACTAATTAATCCTCTAAATATAAATGCCAAGTAATCAAATACTAGAAAATAGCAATTAACTTAATCAAATAACCAACTAAATACAAAATCATAACTTTAAAACATCATCTAAATATAATTAAAATGTTAATCTCAATCATTGTTCAAGAAAACAAAGCAAAGGAAAAAGATAGGAACTGATAGACAAGCCTTTCTACTCTTATAAAGACTTCTCCCAGAGACAATGCTCCTTGCAAGATGAATTCTTCTTTGAATGATTAGTCTCTAGATTAGATCCTTGAATTCATATGTTTTCTTTATTTTTCTATACTTAAATAGATGTTTGTGGCTGCCAAAAATCCTTCAAAAAAGTCCAGATCCGTCCATAAGTTAGTTTTCAAAAAGACTTGTACAACAATTTCCAAATTCTACTTCGAAAAGTACTCTTCACCACATTTCTCTATAATTGGACCAACATCGATTCACTTTCCTTAGTCACCACCAGTTCAGCTCTATTTCGCATTCGGTTTTTGTTCTGTTTTCTCCTGTTTTCCAAACTTGAGTCTCAATCAGTTCATCTTCCTTAGGCTAGCACCAATTCTCTACTGGAATAGGTCCGTTTTCAACTTCCTTTCTACAATTCTCATCAAAAATCCAGGAAAAACCTTCCTATGCCAATGAAAAACCTTCCTATGCCAATAAAAACCTTTCTACAGCCAAGTATCATCAAAGCATCACAAAATAAAATAATTATATAGCCTTTATGTACAAAAATAACACAAACCCATCCCAAATGACTAAGAAAATATAGGTATATTTAAGCCTTATTAGGGACAATTTAATGTTACCACCGTTCATGGTCACAAATATTATTTTACTATAGTTGATTATTTCACTAGATTTACTTGGATGTTTTTACTGAAACAAAAATCTGAAATAGGTCTTTTAATCCAACATTTTATTGCTTATATTGAAACATAATTTCACAAACGACTTAAAACTTTAAGGTCAGATAATGGCCTTGAGTTTCAACTTACAGAGTTTTATCACTCAAAGAGTATTATTTATCAAACCTCATGTCCTTATACTCCCGAGAAGAATGGTATTGTAGAAAGAAAACATCAATACGTTCTTAATGTGGCAAAGGCTCTTAGACTTCAATTACAGATACCACTAGCTTATTTGGGATATTGTATCAAACAAGTTGTGTATTTGATAAATATCACTCCAACTCCTATTTTAAATCAGCAAACACCTTTTAAAAAATTGTATTATAAGCCCCCAAATTTTAGTGCTCTTAAGGTTTTTGGTAGTTTAGCTTATGCTTGCACCCAACTAGCTCATAAAAACAACTTTGATTCCAGAAGCAGATCTAGTGTTTTTCTTGGCTATTCTTAGTCTACTAAAAGATTTCTTTTGTTAGATTACTTTTCCAAAGAGATTTTTATACGCAAGAATGTTTATTTTATAGAATCATATTTTCTTTTTCTGCATACAAAAGTCTCATCTACTCCAGGCATATACAAGCCAGTATTACCTCTTCCTTATTCCACATCTTTTAATTCTCTTGTTGAATCTATTTAGTCATTTGATTCTATTCCAATTACATCACATTTATCTTCTTCCATTCTTCCTCCTAAAAGATCAACTAGGACAACTACCACACCAGCTTAACTATATGATTACATTTGTTTTGAAGTATATAAAGTCACTATACCATATATCTTGTCTTCCTCTATTGCTTCCTCAGCTTTTTTATATAGTTCTTCCATTTATTCGGAGCCTATACACTATTTTGAGATTGTGCAATCCAAGGAATAGTGTGCAGCTATGCAAACTAGCTTATGCTTATGGTGTGCAGCTAGCTTATGCTTGCACCCAGCGAGCTCATAAAAACAACTTTGATTGCAGAAGCAGATCTAGTGTTTTTCTTGGCTATTCTCAATCTACTAAAAGATTTATTTTGTTAGATTACTTTTCCAAAGAGATTTTTATATGCAAGAATGTTTATTTTAGAGAATCGCATTTTCTTTTTCTACATACAAAAGTCTCATCTACTCCAGGCATATACAAGCCAGTATTACCTCTTCCTTATTCCACATCTTTTAATTCTCTTGTTGAATCTAAGTAGTCACTTGATTCTATTTCAATTCCATCACATTTATCTTCTTCCATTCTTCCTCCTAGAAGATCAACTAGGACAACTACCATACCAGCTTATCTATCTGATTACATTTGTTTTAAAGTACATAAGGTCACTATACCATATATCCTATCTTCCTCTATTGCATCCTCAGCTTTTTTATATAGTTCTTCCATTTATTCGAAGCCTATACACTATTTTGAGGTTGTGCAATCCAAGGAATGGTGTACAGCTATGCAAGGTAAACTTACAACCTTAGAAGCAAATAAAACTTGGCATTTAGTTCATTTGCCTCTAGGAAAGAAGACCATTAGTTGTAAGTGGGTATATCAGATCAAATACATGGCAGATGGGTCTATTGGTAGATACAAGGCAAGACTTGTAGCAAAATAGTATACACAATAAGGAGGGGTTGATTTTCTAGACACATTTGCACCAGTTGTTAAAATTACTACTATCAGAATCATGTTAGCCTTTGCAACTATGTCCAATTAGCATACATCAACTAGATATTAATAATGCTTTTCTATATGGTGACTTATCTAAAAATGTATACATAACTTTACCACCTGGTTTTGCTTCTAATGATCATGCTTTAGTTTGAAAACTTGATAAATCATTATATAGACTTAAACAAGCAAGTAGACAATGGAATTCCAAGCTTACTGGATTCTTGTTATCTCTTGGTTTTCATCAATCAAAGAATTATTACAGTTTGTTCTTTCCAAAGAATATTGATATGTTTATTGCTCTTTTGGTATACGTTGATGATAACCTTGTTTTGAGTAATTAGTTGGGCGTTATTACTATTATCTAGGGTAAATTGCATCAACAATTTCAGATTAAGGACGTAAGGGAATTGCATTATTTTTTACGTTTTGAAGTTCATAGAACTCCAGCAGGTATTACACTTTCCTAAAAGAAGTATGTACTTGATATGCTTCAGACACATGGTTACATATTAGCTATAAACATGTTTCTACTCCTCTAGACAGTAAACAAAAGTTCGTTGTAGGAGATTCAAATTTGTTTTGTGATGCTTCACTTAACAGAAGTCTTGTTGGCAAACTCTTATGCTTAACTCATAGCAGACCTGATATTTCCTTTGTTGTGCCGCAATTAAGTCAATTTTTGGCTGCACTTACTGTGTTGCAAATGCAAGCTGTATATAGAGTGCTTAGATATCTTAAGGGCTCTCTTGATGAATTCGATTGAATCTTTCCTCCTGAGAATTCTTTTGCTCTTCAAGTCTATGCAGACTCTGACTGGGCAAATTGTCTTGATTCTAGAAGATCTATTACATGATACTGCATTTGTTTTGGTTCAGCTCTTGTTCCTTGGAAATCCAAGAAACAAATTGTTGTTGCTTGCAGCTCTACAGAAGAAGAATATAGAACATTGGCACAATCAAATTGTGAATTGTAGTGGATTTTGCTTCTTCTTCATGAGCTAACTTTGCTTGTCATTTACCAGTTCCTGTGTTTTGTGATAATAGGAGTGCAATATATTTGGTTGAAAATCTTGTGTTCCATGAGAGAACAAAACATATTGAGCTTGATTATCATTTTATCCGTGATCAATATCATGCCGGTTGTATAAAACCGTTGCCTAATTCCTCAGCTCAACCGTTGGCTGACATTTTCACTAAAGCTTTTTTTCCAGCTTCTTCTCATCTTCTGTTATCCCATCTAGGCATTATTTCTGTATGCACCTTGCGGGGGTTGTTAAAACTCAAGTTGCAAACTTAGCTTCCATCTCAGCAGTTGCCTGCTCAGCCTCTAGCCAATTACAATTTGATCCTGGTTGACGTAAGTTAGTTGCCGTCAAGTTGCTCACAGAAGTTGATGCAGTTTGCTGCAGTTTGTTTCTAGATGTTTCTTTTCTGCCAGCTGGATTTTCATTCTAATTATCATAATTCAATGTAGTTTATCTTTTGTAGAGTTCCGTGTGTATGTATAAGCTTTGTACTGGATCATTGGAAGATAATGAAAAGAAAAGCTTCTGCAATTCTTTTCTTCTCTTCCTTTTCTTCCATCCTGTTTCTTCATCTTTGAATACAGAGTAAAATTTTTTTATTTCAACACAGTTTTTCATCTTGCAGTGGCTTGCTTAATAATCTCAATTGGAAAGACCTTACACTAGTGAATATTAGGCAAGATTGAGACACAAATATTGGTATTCTTAACTTTCTTTTTCTACTCTCTTCTCTTTGGCTGGTTTTTCCTTGCACGGATAGGGCCACAGTCACCAAACACCTGCGATTACATAAACATCCAGTTGGTTACTGACCTATTTGATATGTTTTGAAAATTTGAATGGAATTGGTGGCTTTTCTAAAAGATCGGCTGAAACCAGTAGTAGCCTTTACCTGTTGCTACGGTCAGCCGAGATAGTATTTTTCACTGTGAATATTTTGAAGAGTCGATTGTATAATTGTATGGGAATTTTTGAATGAACAATTATTTAATTACATACGTTGAAAACGTTATCTCCAACATACAGAGATAATGAGTTGATCGCTAAACATTTTCAAGATATATGTAGTCATGAGCAGTGATAGATGCTATTAGTTTATATTTGAGGTTTTTTTTTTTTTTAATCTTCTGTGTTAATTTTTTTAATTAGATATGATTATACCTTTAGAATTTTTTTTATTATAGACATTCTTATTGAGAAACTATTATATTTATATTTTAATATTAATTGATGTTAATAAATCATGACTTTATCACTGCTAAACATTGATAATATATGTTTTAAAAATTATACATTTGTAAAAAGATATAAAATTTTATAGTATCTTCTCATTCTTGAATGTTGAAAAAAATTGCACTATTATAAAAACCACGTCAAGAAAACCTTTAGGGATGTCTTGGATGAACATTTTATACCAAACCACTTATCCCTAAGTAGCATCTGCAAAGAGAACAACAAAAGAATATTCACCTGTAATTATGACAAACTTAGAGAAGGGCAATGTAATTTCCACCATA
Organism: Voacanga thouarsii; assembly: GCA_026120185.1. Classification (NCBI taxonomy): domain Eukaryota; kingdom Viridiplantae; phylum Streptophyta; class Magnoliopsida; order Gentianales; family Apocynaceae; genus Voacanga; species Voacanga thouarsii. The sequence continues at coordinate 2,931,368 of JANUWF010002200.1, forward strand.
TATATATGTATGTATATATATATTGTGTCCTTGGAACTTTAACGGTCAACATAATTCAAACTTTGCCGCAAGATGAGGTGATCATCTTTGTCATTGAAAAACTAACGCACCCCTACCACGTCCCACCTTAACAATTGTCAACGCTTCAAAATACTAGTACTAGTGTACTTCTTCTGTCACCAGGTGTTGATGCGTTGTTCCATGCGCATGATCTCTACAATTTTTTCTTTCTTTAGTAACACCGAAGAATCCTAGTATTTTTGTTATCTCTCATGATGTTTCTCTGAGCAATTGCCTTGTCTGATTGCTAGTTTTTCGAGCCCTTTTATCTTTCCTTCACGAGATTTGCGCCTTCTTCAAGTTCATATGAGCATGACAAATTCTGTGTAACCTTGTGGTTCAAGATTTTCCAGCTCAAAAGCAAATCTGGATAGGGTTCTAAGCAAAGTTTCAAGTATTAATTTCTTTTAGAGTGAAGTTTCACACTTTCAAGATGTGTGAATTTCATTCCAATATTCTTAGATCATTCTTGCTAAAAGAATTCTTCTGTTTGAGCTCTGTTTTTGTCATGGTGTTTTCCAAGAAATCAGATCCCTTGTCGGTCACTGTTCTTGGAATCGAATTACCCAAGTGAAAACTTTGATCAGCTTCTTGATTTATAGTACGGTACTATTTGCTTTTAATCTCTCTATATTTGCATTCGAAAGTTGTTAGAATTCTTTTGCTGAACTTTGAGGATTGAGATCTTAGAGATGGCGAAGAATTGTTTCCCAAGGATGAGATTAGCTAGAATAATGGGCTGGCTTCAAATTATTCTAGGAGTTCTGGTTATTGTAGTGAGCATATCAAGCTTATCTAGGATGTACTCCGCGGGATTTTTCTTTCGCAATGAAGACATATGCCGCCATTACTATGGTACGAAAGATGCTTATGAGAATGTCGATGTAAGGGCCCTTGCTGCTCGAGTTGATGAAGTGCTCAGCAAGATGGATAGCCTGCAGATGATGCTTGAATCAACTGTGCTGCAGATGGAAAGAGCCAAGCAGGACTTGAGTAAGAGCAGTATTTCAACATTGGAGTACAAGAGATTTCTAGAGGAGGAGGTAATTAGGCCTCTTTATAGTGCTCATATCGCGCTTAGGCAGATTCGTCTGCCAAGGATTGAAAAGAATGGGAGCATGGAAATCAAAGAGGATCCTTTGATTAATACCTTTGTAATTGAGGAGATTCGAAAGTATATTACTCCCAAAGAGAGCAGAGTAGGGAAGATTAACATATATGGAACCGGGAAGATATACAACACCATTGGCCATGCTTGTGTTTTGCTGAAGAAAAAACTGGAAGAATACATGGATTATGATATTGGATCTTATTGCAAAGATGACTGGAATTTGGCACAAAAACTAATGGTTCATGGTTGCGATCCCATCCCCCGGAGGCGTTGTTTGACAAGGGCCTCAAAACTCTACCTCAAGCCTTATCCAATCAACGAGTCCCTGTGGAGGATGCCTGATGGCAGAAATGTTAGGTGGAGCAATTATCAGTGCAGGAATTTCGAATGCCTGTCAAGCAAGAATCCCAAACGAGGCTACACAAAGTGCACAGGTTGTTTTGAGATGGAGAAGGAGAAGCTTAAATGGGTAACAAATGCCTCCCTCCCCATAGATTTCATGATCAAAGACGTCTTGGCAATCAAACCAGGGGAAATTAGAATAGGCCTGGATATTGGTGTTGGTACCGGCACGTTTGCTGCCCGAATGAGAGAACAGAATGTTACAATAGCTTCAACAGCTCTGAACCTTGGAGCTCCTTTCAATGAAATGATTGCACTTAGAGGTCTCATTCCTCTATATGTGACACTAAACCAAAGGCTCCCATTCTTTGATAACACTATGGACTTGATACACACAACTGGCTTCATGGATGGCTGGATTGATCTACAACTGCTGGACTTCATCCTCTTTGATTGGGATCGGATCTTAAGGCCGGGTGGCTTGTTATGGATCGATCGATTCTTTTGCAATAGGAAGGATCTTGATGACTACATGTACATGTTTCTGCAGTTCAGGTACAGGAAACATAAGTGGGCAGTTTCCCCTAAATCTAACGATGAAGTTTACCTTTCTGCAGTTCTAGAGAAGCCCCCCAGATCCTTGTGATGAGAATACATTTTGTTGCTTATTAACTTCTTTCTTTGTTCTATTGAATGCTGAAAAGTCCTATGAAATTTGCACCATTTCTGTACAAAATGAAATAAAAAGAAATTTTCTGGTGCATTTCCAGTGCAGAGTTTTCTGTAAGTGGAAAGCCTACATCTGACTGTTCAAGTTAAGAGGCATATATCCAATTTCGCCCTATTACTTAGGTTATGGATATGAAGTTGAGGTATATTTCCATTGAGAGTTGAATAGACATAGAAAAGATATTTGGCTAATAATTGGATAAGTATCCCACAAGGTGGAACTTTGACATATCTTTCTTAAGACACCTGCCCTATGACACTCTGGCAATATTTACTGCATTTTATTGATTTTAATATCGATTATTTAATTCATTATATGATTGATAAAATTTTTTATAAGATTTAATTTTATTTATGTTAATCGATATTAATATCATTAAGTATTAATGATAAAAAAAACTTATTATCATACCATATATATATATATATATATATATATATATATATATATTGAATTTGCATAATTTAAATTGAAGGGGACCAATTATATAATTTGTATTCAAATGATAATGATGGTATCGATTTTGATAACACAATAAATATTTCAATAATAATAATAATAATAATAATTATTATTATTATTATTATTATTATTATTGTTATTATTATTATTATTATTATTATTATTATTATTATTATTATTATTATTATTACTAATCAGTAACAGTAATAATGAATAATAAATCATCCCAACCATTCCGAATGTTACTTCTATTTCATACTCGAAAAGAAGATTGTCTTTCGAACAAGTTGTGTCCATAAACATATTATTTTTTAATATAAAATACAAAACATTAAAATTGGATGCTCATTAATTGAATTTTCATTTGGCAATGAGGTAACATTTTTTATTATTAGAGTTCAAATTTTTTAAATTGCACAGGATTAAGGACATGTTTGATTAAATACTTAAAATTATTTATTTATTATTTATTTATTTATTTATTTTATTAAAAATTTTAATAACGATTAATATTAAGTATTTAATTAATTAATACGTTTAATAATAAATTGTTGTTATCACTTAATTAATTAATACATATTAAAATTATGTTTTAAATTTTAATTGAATTAAATATTATTTAAGTTTAAAATTTGAATATGTTAAATACTTTATCTAATTATTAGTATTCTTTTATATTTTATCAAAATTATATTGAAATATAGTGTAAATATGAATTATAATTAATTCAAACTTCGTATATTAAATTTTAGAATTCAATCTTTAAATTTCAACTTTCAAATTTTAATATTTAAATATTTAAATTTCAATTTTATCAAATGAATCCTAAATGTGTCCATGGCAATAATACTGTGATTATTTTCTTAGGACAAAGAAGTAAAAGTGTTTTATCTGTTATGAATTATTGGAATCTTTATTAATTAGTGGAGGCTCCACTAATTATGGATTTATGTGAATAATTAGAGAAGATTTTTATGGATGTCCACCATTTAGTGGAGACACCACTAATTAAGATTAGTGGAAGATGATGTATGCCATGATGTAATCCACTAATTAGAGCTCTATAAATAGAGCTATTCTCTAAGCTTGTAATACACCATTATTTTGTGAAAGAAAGATTAGTGAAAGAAAGATTAGAGAAAATTGTGAGAGAAAAGAAAGAGAAAGAAAGAGAGAAGTTTGAAAAGAAATTTTTGTGCAAAATAATTAGAGTTTTATTAGTGTGTAGTGTGAAGATTTTATTCTAACACTACTCTAATTTTATAACACGTTATCAGCACGAGTCTCTGCCGTTATTAAAGCCAGAAGACAGGTACGCATTTATTGATCTCGCTAAATTCGAATTTGTAGCCCTTGATATTTCTGAAAAAAAAAATTTATATGTCATACAGAAATGCATCTAAATGCTAAAAAAAGGAGATCCATATGTCATGTGGATAAAAAGAAAGATTTGACCACCTGAAGATGATCGTACTACCCACTGCACGGTATGAATGGTTGCACCTGAAGTTGTAAGATTGTAAAACCGTGAACTCCGTGATGTATAAAACTACATCTTAGTTAAAAATTTTACGGAGAAAAAGTTACTAATGAAGTTATATTGGAGAAGACATTCTCCACTTTTCATGTCCTACAGTAACAATATCGAGAAAAAGGGTATTCAAAATTGACAGCTTTAACATGAGTTATTATTGAGAAATCATGAAGCCAGATGAACTGGCTCAACAGCACTCCCAGAAGTGAATGTTGTTGGCTCCAGCAGAAGCCATCGTTATAGTCATAGTTGTGGCAGTGGTCGTGGTTATGGTCATGGACACACTCGATATTTCCCTTATCACAGAGAAATATTGGCCACCTGAAGTGGAACAGAAAAGATAATAAGGGAAAAAGATATTTCCATTAATAATAAGCATCACATCTTTTATTCATATCACTAGTGTTCATATGAACTTGAGGATACATGCTTATAGTTGCTCTTTTGTAATTGGGCTGACAAATGTAAGATGAAGGTTTGTAATTGTTCTTTTTCAATATTTACATTAGAGGAAGACAAACAATTAGTAATTATGGACTTCAGCTCCTCTTTTTCGACATCCTCCTCCTTTTCTTTCCCCTTTGAGCCAGCATCGAGACTAGCAACAGAATTAGCCGTAAAATTACTGCGAAATGAGTCTTGAGATTTTATGATCTCCTTAAGTTTATTATAATTAAATTTCTTATTATATTTGGCCTTGAAGCATGCTTGTCTCAATTTCTATGTTTGGTCATCTAACTGAGTATTAGGACTTTCTTCCATCAACTGTTTTTCACATTCCAATATCACAATGGCTTCTTTCAACTTCTTCTCAGCCATATGTCCTCCTTCTTCTTTATTTTGCATCTCCTGTAAATCGAAGTGATATCATCGGTTATTTACTTATAAATCTTTCATAGTTTCATACTTGCAAATTATAAGTATGTATGAGAGAGAACCTGAACATTCTTGATTATGGTCTCCAAACTCACCAATTTCCTGTGAGGCCATCGACAAATTCCTAACTCCCTACATCTTTTCTTGAGACGGGTTATGCCAATATTCAGTTCTTTGGCTGCGCTCTTGATTGGTAGGTAAAAGTACTGCGAAATTGTTTCTCTTGATAGTGTATGGGAGTTATTACCCTTCTTCTCTCTCTGCCTCTTAATCATCTTCTTCTCCCCAGGAATTTTGTCTGCAATAATATCTTGAACTTCGATATTATGCATTTCATGAGTACTTACTCCGACTTCGTTGCCAAGACCACTCATTATTTCTCCTAGAAAAAGAAAATAATATCAGTAAAGGTAATACCATTCAAAATCCATGTTTAAATGTATAATAACCTGGAAACATATTCTGGCTTTGTTCAAAATCCATTAGAGAGTAGAAAGGATCATGCACAAGTATATCCTCATTCAAAGGAATAGCATAAAAAGGAACAGTATCAAAAACAGTCTCTTGTAGGGGCAGATCAACTTGGTCCAAAGCAGTATGTTCAAAACTTCCACTGATTTACATCAAAAACAAACCAAAAGAGAGTTTAATTTCATTATCAAGCATACTAAAAACAAATGGAAGCCCTCAAAGGTATCTCACCTGAAATTAGGAGGAAGCGGTTGGTTTGGAAAGGAAAACATATCAAAATCTTCTGCGTTCGAATTAGGCAGAAGCGGTTGGTTTGGAAAGGAAAACATATCAAAATCTTCTGTGTTCGAATTAGGCAGAAGCGGTTGGTTTGGAAAGGAAAATACATCAACATCTGCTGCAGAAACCGAGTCAAAATTTGACCATGTCTCAAATGAATTACGAGTCTCCATATTTGCTTTGTGATTTTTGTTTTTGATATTTACTAATGACTGATAACTGAGATATATATCGATACATATATATATATATATATATATCTGTATGAGGAAGAAGAAGAGGTAGATGGTAGGTAGAGGGTCGGAGGAGAAGAAAAGACAAGAGAGGAAGATGAAAAGTCGGTACCGGGAAGAGTGAAAAAAAAAAAGAGATATTTTTATTGGCATTTCCTGCTTGTCATCATTTTCTTATATTTCTTTTCTTATTCTCTTATGAAATCATTATTCCCTAAATTAGGGGGAGAACAGAAACCGTACAAGAAAGATCATAATTGGACAACATCATTAAATTATTTTGATCCGCATACAAGCGCGTGTGAACTTGAAGTTCAAAAGATAATTCATTTGTAAAGCATTGCAAATCAAATGCCAGACGCTTTTGTTGACTCTAGAAGAGTAACAAAATATCATATGCCAGTTATAAATGCTCCTATTCTAATTGAAGTTCCAACAGAACAAAAGATTTTACATATAGCTGCTGAGCCAAAAGCATGCCAGAAGCATGGCCGACCTCTTAGTTCTAAAGATAAAGATTTTCGAAAGAAGAGAGGATTAATGGTCCAGATGATCATATTAAAGCAAAGAATGATAAAGACTAAGAGAAAACTTATGACAAAAAACCAGACATAAATGAAAGTAACACTGAAATTTCTATTCATTATACCACTTCCGGTAGAAGTTGGAATCGGATAGAAACAATTATTGATCATATGTTTGCATATAATATATCTTGATGTTATACAGGATAGTGATGATCCTGAACCAATATCAGTTGATGAATGTCGGCATAGAAAAGATTGGCTGCAATGGAAAGATGCGATTCAATCGCAGTTAAATGCACTGACAAAACGTGAAGTCTTCGAACCTGCAGTCCGAACACCAGAAGGTGTAAAACCTGTTGGCTACAAATGGATATTTGTGCGAAAGCGCAATGAAAAGAGTGAAATCGTTCGATATAAAGCGCGATTAGTAGCCCAAGGTTTTTCACAAAGACCAGGTATTGATTATGATGAAACTTATTCTCCTGTTGTTGATGCTATTACACTCTGATATCTTATCAGTTTGGCAGTACATGAAAAGATAAAAATGCGCCTATTAGATGTTGTCACTGCTTACTTGTATGGAAATTTAAAAAATGATGTTTATATGAAAATCCCCGAAGGATTTCATATGCCTGAAGTATATAAACATTATCCTCGTGAAAATTACTCCATGAAGTTGCAAAAATCATTATATGACCTGAAGCAATCTGGGCGCATGTGGTTCACACGTCTTAGTGAATATTTATTGAAAGCGGGATTTAAAAATGACCAGGTATGTCCATGTGTTTTTATTAAGAAATCTGGTTCTAACTTTGTGATATTAGCTATATATGTTGATGATATTAATCTTATTGGAACTCCTGAAGAGCTCCAAGAAACAATTGATTATTTAAAAAGAGAATTCGAAATCAAGGATTTTGGTAAAACCAAATTTTGCCTTGGTTTACAAATTGAACATCTGGAGAGTGGAATATTCATTCATCAATCAACATATACAGCAAAAGTGCTAAAAAGATTTTATATGGACAAAGCACATCCATTGAGTATTACAATGATCGTCCGATCATTAAATATGGATAAAGATCCTTTCCGACCTCAAGAAAATGATGAAGAACTCCTTGGTCCTGAAGTACCACATCTCAGTGCAATTGGTGCATTGATATATCTTGTTAATAATACACGACCTGATATTGCTTTTGCTGTCAATTTATTAGCAAGATTTAGTTCTTCACCAACACGACGACATTGGAATGGAATTAAACAAGTTCTTCGATATCTCCAAGGTACAATTGATCTCGGATTATTTTATTCAAATAAAACCAATCCAACATTGATAGGTTATGCAGATGCTGGTTATTTATCTGATCCACATAAAGCACGTTCTCAAACGGGCTATCTATTTACATGTGGAAATACTGCTATATCATGGCGTTCTACGAAACAATCTATAGCAGCTACTTCTTCAAATCATGCTGAAATTATAGCCATTCATGAAGCAAGTTGAGAATGTGTATGGCTAAGATCCATGATTCATTATATCCGAGAAAGTTGTGGATTATCATCAATCAAAGATATTCCAACTCCTCTTTATGAAGACAATGCAGTTTGCATAGCTCAATTACGAGGAGGATATATTAAAAGAGATCGGACAAAACATATTTCACCAAAATTCTTCTTTACTCATGAACTCCAGAAGAAATGTGAAATTGATGTGCTACAAATTCGGTCATGTGACAACATCGCAGATATTTTCACGAAGACTTTACCGACTGCAACATTTGAAAAGTTGAGATATAAAATCGGTATGCGTCGGTTTAAAAGGAATCATCTTATCAGGGGGAGTAATAAACAGACATATAGAATAGTGTACTCTTTTTCTTTCACTAGATTTTTTTTTCCCACTGGGTTTTTATCTAGTAAGGTTTTAACGAGGCATATTCTTTATGTAATGGATGGACATCCAAGGGGGAGTGTTATGAATTATTGGAATCTTTATTAATTAGTGGAGGCTCCACTATTGATGGATTTATGTGAATAATTAGAGAAGATTTTTATGAATGTCCACCATTTAGTGGAGACACCACTAATTAAGATTAGTGGAAGATGATGTATGCCATGATGTAATCCACTAATTAGAGCTCTATAAATAGAGCTATTCTCTAAGCTTGTAATACACCATTATTTTGTGAAAGAAAGATTAGTGAAAGAAATATTAGAGAAAATTGTGAGAGAAAAGAAAGAGAAAGAAAGAGAGAAGTTTGAAAAAATGTGCAAAATAGTTAGAGTTTTATTAGTGTGTAGTGTGAAGATTTTATTCTAACACTATCCTAATTTTATAACATTATCATTTTTTTAGCAAAATCATTATTGTTCTGCTTGGCATTTTGTGGATGTTCCTCTTTTTCTTTTTTTCTTTTTCTTTTTTTTTTTTTTTTGGTGGGGCCAGGGGTGAGGAAACGATGTTCTGCTTTGGAACGCAGGTTGTTAAACTGTAACCGAAGCCCAAAGATCACACAGAGGCGAAGCCTTAATCAAATGGGCCTATAATTTGAAATTTAAATGGAAATGTATTAAAGAATGCTTCTTTTAGTATTCCTTCAACACATTGGTTTGCTTGTTTTTTTCGAGTCCATTTAAGAAAGCCCAATAAACTACTGCCCATTGGATACTTCAGCTTAAATGCTTTTATGCTTTGTTTGGTTCACAAAGACAATGGGACTAGGGGAAGTGGCTCTTTCTTTTTTTTAATAATTCACAAGTTTCTCCCTAGCAATTCCGGAGGTTTTAAGCCACGCCCTCGCCCCCGCCCCCCCGACCCAAAGTATAATCTCACTGTAGTAAAGCATGAGTATAATTGACCAGGGCGAGGTTTGAAGCATCGATCTGGCATTTAGAGGCCATGTGCTTTATTGAGCGGGCTATCTCGTGAGGGACAAGTGGCTTTTTTTTTTTTTTAAGTAGAAGTAAATATATTTTTTTATTTTATTTGATTGGAGGAAAGAATATAAATGAAATACTTCTCATTATATTAAATTTACAATTGTATTCATTATATTTATTATTTCAATCATTAAAAAATATATAATAAATAATGCATTTATCTTTTAATCTTATTTACTTCCCAATCCTTTCAAAATTGGGAGAGAAGATTTGATGATATGGAAAGAAACTATTCTCTCCCAATTTATTTCCCTTTCACGCCTACCTCCAATTAGATACGAGGGTTTCCTCGTATATTTCTCTACCTCAAATACTTTCACTTTTTATTCCAACCAAATATATATGATTAATTCAATGCAACTTGACTTATTCCAAAAGTATAAATATTCTACTAAAACTACTTTTTTTCTACTCTTAAAAAAGTGTTGTTGTTAATTGTTCAGCTCCCAGAATATCTAATTTTATAATTTGAAATTTTGATATGATTATGAAGAAATTGGACACTGCCTTCGCATATACAACATTATTATTGTACTTGATTCTTTTAGAGGGATTAGCTGACGTATCCGCACGAAGATTTTTCCTCATCTTCGGATATAATTTTTAAATATAATTTGCAATTGAGTTAGAGAACAATATTTTTTTATTCGAACCAAATTGATCGGTCGGATTATGAATCGATCTCTTTACTAATTTGTTCTAATATTTTGAGTCATATTTTCTCAAAAAATCGAGTTAGATAGTGTAAATTACTTTGAACTGATCGATCCAACTGGTAAATTATTAAATCAACTGGTTTGTTAATAGTCTAATCGGTTTATTTTAAAAAATAAATTAAGGGGGCAAATTTTACAATTGTGTACTATTAATAAATTAAGAAATGCTACTATTAATTTTGTAACTGTGAATTGTTTGTTTTATTAGTAATTTGTCATTTTAATACATTATATTAGTTATGAACTTGATTGTTTATGCTTTTATGGATTTAAATTACACTATATTATTAATCGATTTGTTATTTATAATAATTATATTTTTACTTTTTAAATTATAAAATATTGTTGGTTCAATTACAATCCAATTATAGTTATATTATTGAACCGTTAATTAATAAATTTTTTAACTCAATGTCCAATCCGATTTTAAATACAGTACTAAAAAATTTAACCACATTATATAAAACGTCATACCATGCACAGTTGCACCATGGCTCCACATTCAAGAAGCAAAGAAGGCTGTAAAGATCTTCCAAATTATTCTACAACAATTGGAATGTGCTACTAATTAAGTACTTAATGCTTTAATACCAAAACTGGAAGGAGACAGAAAAATCAGTCTTGTTTCATGCACAAGTAAAACTTTCGTAGATTGAATTCATAATGGGAAATAGTTGCTGGAACGGATGTAATATTTTTTTAGCAGAAAACATCGTATATTACATTTGATATGTAATTCCTCAAATCTTTGTTGTTGCAAATCGAAATAGGATGGAGGGACCAGAGGAAGCAAAACAGGAGAACATGCATACCTGAAGAGTTCTACCAAATAAGACCACAGCTAGAGTAAGATGATAAAGTGAAGGCTGCTTGTGCAACTTGAGTCCTCGAGGACTTGATTGTATGAGCTTCATCGAAGACAACTTTGTACCCCTCAACTCTATGGAAAGTTCTATTTTTTCCATCCTAATGACATATTAAGAATATTGGTGTTAGGAACATTGGTTCATCACGATATCAGCGGAATTTCCGTGAAATGGTACTATTTTCATTCAAAATTCCGACAGAGGAGCTGCCCCAGGCGAAATTGCAAAAGTAGTGAGGTCGCATTCCGTAAATGCGACCTATTAAAATATGGTCGCATTCACGGAATGCAACCTCAGCCTTTTTTTTTTTTTTTGTGCAAGATTGCGACCTCCACCTGCTAAACATCACCACCTGCCGTTCTCCCCAAAGAAGTTCATCCTCTCTTACCCCTGACCCCTTTCAAGGCATGCTATACACATCTTCCAACCTGAATTAAGCATCATATATCATTCATTATTCCATCAATATCTCATGCTTTTGGCTCCATAACTGGTAAAACGTCCCTTGAATTAGGCACAAACACTCGGGTCTGTTCAATATCAAGCATATATGAATTATTTGAATTCACAAGAATCTCTTAACAGTCATAAGAATCAAAGCTTGAATTTGAAGCATGCTATTGGGAGAATGGTAATTTCAAATAACACCACTTAGAGATATTAATTCATTATTTATCTGAAATGGCAGCAATACACTAACATTAACTTACCCTTGTCATATCCTTCAGACCCATGTCTTCCATAGCTTTCCCTGTAGTCTCCGAAATTGACAACTCCTTAGACGAATCCATTATGTCTGAATTTTCCTCTTCTTCTCTAATGGTTTCGTACACTTCTCCACTCCTTCACTTCAATTTCTTCTGCTTTGTCTCCAACAGCGATGTTTGCTTTCTCTGGCACAGCCTTCTCCACTGTGTCTGAATTTTTCTCGTCTTCAAAAACTGAATTTTGCGACCTCAATGTTGCCAAAAAATAAAAATAAAAAATAAAAAATGGCTGAGGTCGCATTCACGAAATGCGACCACATTTTTCTAGGTCGCATTCTAAATGCGACCTCATTACTTCTGGAATAACGGTTAGGGCTACCCCTCTGTCGGAATTCGGGGGAAAAACAGCCCCATTTTCCGGAATATTCGCGATATAAGAGGTAGCAGAAATAAGGTAAGAAAGAACTATTAAAAGAAATAGAATCTATTGGTGGAAATATAATACAAAAAGGAATAACTTACCATTTTATAAGGTGCAATCACTCTGGGATTAGAACTCCTATAACTGTCGTAAAGAAACTAAAAGGCTATTTGGCTTTGAATAGGACCTAGTTCATCATGTTATTTCAGACAATTTTATGTGCTAACAAGCAGAAAGTGGTTCTTGGTGCAATGGAGGATCTTAATATATATATGAATGACATAATTTATAATGGTGTAATAAAAGGGAACCTTTAAAAGGATATCAAAATATGAAAATTATCTTTGCTAGCTTAATAAGAACATACCTTCTATTGGTAAAGTAAAGCCACAAGACATACAATGAGGGTTCCCCCTTTAACTCTACGAATAACTTTCTTATCAGAGCCCTTATCCCTTAAAATTGTCTTGATGTGTGCTTTTTCACCCTAATCTTATCTGCTAAGTACTTGATCATCAAAGCCGCCCCTGCCTCTCCTTGCCAGGATCAAAGCAATTATAATCACAGTTTTCCCAACCCCAATTGCATGTGTCAAATTCTGCAGATTACAAATCCAAATTCAAGGATTCAATAATTTCAAAACTTCAAATAGTAAATCTCAAAATATGGCAAAACACTTACTCTTCTCGCCGTCTTGATGCAATTGGGACTTGATTTGTTGGTTCCCTACGAGAAAATATTCACTTATATATATTGCAGAGAAATTGATATTTGGTTCTCCATGGCATTTTTGTTTTCTTCTAGCAAATAATTAAGCAGTCATATGATTGGAACCAAAAAGCGAGAGAGGTAAATATAACTGATGTAATAATAATAATCAAAAGGGAGTGCCCGTGGAGTAAATCGCTAGTTTGGAATTGTATTGTTTTGGATGCCATCAGCGGCAATGATCCTGAACGGTTACATAATGGGAGAAGACAACCATTATTATATTCATTTGATTCCATATGGATATTTAATTTCTTTCTTCCTATTTATTGTCATCATAAATAGTACTCCATTCATTTTAAAATAGATGTTCATATAGTCATTTTGTATACAAATTAAGGATATTGAAAATAATATAAGTTCCAATTTTATTTCTATTAAACACATGATAACTATTGGTAATAGTTGGTGAAAATTCCTAAAAAACAAGAAGAAAAAAGAATTTTGGAGAGTTGTGTAGTTGACTTAGAATAAATAGAAATATAATGGGAAGAAATTAATCATTAATTCTAAAAATATGTAAATGAACATTTATTTTGAAACAAAACAAAAAAATTATATGAATGTTTATTTTGAAACAGAGAGTAATAGGTAATAATAGCGATAACATTCATAAATTTAAAAAAAATTATTAAATATATAATTTATCCCTAACGACCAAACCAACTTCAATCGTCAAAAACATTAACAAGAGGTGTTGATGCATCCATAATGAGATACAAAATTTTTCATTAGATCTACACCATAAATTGAAAATATTAGAAAAGTGAAGATAAATAAAAATTACTAAAAGAATATGTATGGACAATTCACTCTCCTTTTCATAATTAAAATAGGAAAAAAATTCACTTTTCCATCTCAAATATAGTCAAAATCTCACATTATCATCTAAATTTCATTTTGAATCGAATTGTCATCTGAACTATGATTTTTTCTTACATTGCCATCCAAGCACTTCTAATCTTTAAATTAAGTTAATTAACATAGTAAATTAAATATATAAAAGTGTAAATTTCTCACATAACCAACTTAAAAAATTAAAAAAACTAAATTATCTATAAACTTAAATTTAAAAAATAAAAAATATAATATGATTGAACTAATTTAACTTAATTTAATCAAACTAATTTAGTCTTTTTATTATTTAAATTAGTTAGATGGAAATTTTACACTATTTTATATTTAATTTATCGTGTTAATTAACTTAATTTAAGTGTTAGAGATGCTTGAACGGCAATGTGGGAAAAAATTATAATTCATATGGCAATTAGATTCAAAATGAAATTTAGATGGTAATGTGAGATTTTGACTATAGTTAGGATGGCAAAGTGAATTTTTTCCGTTAAAATATTGTTGGGCCAAACAAGTCCAGCCCATTTGGTGGACAAAAAGAAAACAAAAACAAAGGCCCACAAACTAAATAAAGACCTAACAAATCAAAAGCAGAGCTGCACGGCATTTTTGTGCAATTTTCGTTGAGAGAGGTGGCGGACAGTAAGAAAAACGCAAGAGCTTCTTCAAGCTTTGATCTTCAATTTGGTTGTTCATTCGGAGTCCGATTGAAACGAAATTTGGTTCTACATGATCCTCTCAACAAGATCTACAAATCTAACGGTTTAGATTTCGATTTTGGTAATATCCTTCCAAAGTCAATTTTTATTTAGTTGTAGTTTTGGGAAAAGATATTGATATATTATTGGTGTGCCTCTAGTGTTATCTAGAGAAGACTTTGTATTACCCATTATTGTTAATAGTGGAAGTTTTTACTAGACTAGATTCCGTGGTTTTTCCCATCTTGGATTTTTCATATTAAAAATCTTAGTGTCTCGTATTCTTTACTTTGGTACTTTCTTTTACCTGCTAGCATTACTTAATTGGCATCTTTGGTTTATTCCTATTTTTGATTGGCACTTGGGAAATAGTTTTGATTTTGGAATATAATTGTGACTTAGGTGAAGCCTGATATTTTGCTCACTTTCAATATATTTCCCAACAAAGTGGTATCAGAGCCCTGGTTGATCAGTTGGTCAATTTGTGCTAATTAAAAATGGATGATTCAGATAGTGAGTGCATGATAAAATGGACTACATCAAACTATTCAGATTGGAAGCCTAGAATGGAAGACTATTTGTATTGTAGAGATTTGTTTGAGCCTATTTTAAGGGATAAAGGTAAATCATCTAATATGAGTGATGAAAAATGGGTTAGCATGCACAGAAAAATAGTAAGTAATATTAGAAAGTGGATTGGTCAAAGTATATTTCAACACTTTGCTCAAGAGACTAGAGCTGATGTATTATGGGAAAAACTTGAACGAATGTTTGAATGGAAAACTGGAATGAATAAATCTTCTTATTTGAGAAATATTACTTGGTTAAGATACAAAGATGGTGCTAATATGAGTGAGCATTAGAGTACCTTTCAGGGATTGATAAACCAGGCAGCTTCATTGAAATTAAACTTGGATGATGAGGTACAAACTTTGTTATTTTTCAGTTCACTACCAGATAGTTGGAAAACAATGGTGGTATCCGTTAGCAATTTAGCTCCAAATGGTGTCTTAATCATGGCTATGGCTAAAGAGGCAGTGTTGGATGAGGAGATCAGGAGGAAGGAACAAGGCACTTTTAATGAGTCCCAAGCACTGATTATGCAAAAGAAAGAAGGAAGGGGGAGAAGCAAGAGTAGAGGTCCTTACAACAGGAATGCCAGATCCAAGAGTAGACATGAGTCACTGAAAAATGTTGAATACTATCATTGTAAAAAGAAAGGGCACTACAAGAAGCACTACAGAGTCTTGAAACGGGAACTTGTTGAGAAAAATGGTAATGGTAAGGTGAGAGACGAAGACAATACTACAACAGTAGTGGCAGCCGATGATGATATGTTGGTATTTTGCGACGATGGTCATATCAATATTATCAGTTAAGATAGTGATTGGATAATTGATTCAGGTGCATCGTATCATGTTACTCCATACAGACATTTCTTCTCAACCTACACCAAATGAGACTTTGGCTATGTTAGGATGGGAAACGAAGTTTCTTACAAAGTTGTTGGCAAGGGTGATATTTGCTTAGATACAGATATCGGGTGTCAGTTAGTCTTGAGGAATGCAAGACATGTTCTTAATATTCGTCTTAATCTTGTTTCCACTGGAAAGCTTAATGATGAAGGTTACTATAGCTCTCAAGGTGGAGGCAAATGAAAACTCAACAGAAGGAACCTAATCGTTGCCAGAGAAAGGAAGCAAAATACTCTCTACTTGATGCAAGACAAATTGGAAAAAAGAGAGGTGAATGTAATTCAATATTCTTCTATTGATCTTTGGCACATGCGAGTTGGGCACATGAGTGAGAAAGGAATTCAAACACTTGTTCGCAGGCAACTTCTCCCTAATGTAACAGGTACTTCTCTTAAATCATGTATTGATTGTATTTATGAAAAATAACATAGAGTTGCTTTTCAAAAACTTCCTTCATCTAGAAAGCTAAATCCATTAGAGTTAGTGCACACTGATGTCTGCTACATGAAAGATAGGTCTCTTAGTGGTGCAGTTTATTTTGTTACTTTTATTGATGATTTCTCTAGAAAAGTTTGGTGTACTGCTTTGAAATCTAAAGATCAGGTCTTAGGTGTGTTTAAAGAATTTTATAGCAAGGTTGAAAGGGAGACTGGTAAACAATTAAAGTGTGTTCGAGCCGATAATGGTGGTGAGTATAGAAGACCATTTGAAAGCTACTGTAAGTCTCATGGGATCAGGCTAGAGAAGACAGTATCAAAACACCACAGGAGAATGGAATAGTAAAAAGGATGAACAGAACTATCACTAAATGGATCAGATGTATGCTTTTCAATGCCAAGGTGTCAAAATCTTTTTGGGGTGAAGTAATGAGAACCACAGTTGACCTGATTAATCTTTCTCCTTCAGTTCCTTTAGATGGTGATGTTCCAGAGAGAGTATGGACAAATAAAGAAGTATCCTTCAACCACTTGAGAGTCTTTGGTTGTCGTGCATTTGTTCACATTCCCAAAGATGAGAGATCAAAACTTGATGTAAAATCCAAGCAGTATATGTTCTTGAGATATGCGCATGTAGAGTTTGGTTATAGGTTATATGATCCAATGGAAAAGAAATTGATCAGAAGCAAAGATGTTGTTTTTCTTGAAGATCAAACCATTGAAGATATTGAAAAACAGGATAAGCTTAAACCAAAATTAAGATTCTAATTCAGATCCGGTTCCTGCACCAGCTAGTTCTAATGTGCCAGTTCCAGAAACAGATGATTCAAATCAAGGGGAGCTGAGGATGAGCAAGGAGAAAGTATGGATAATAATAATGATGTTGGTGAGATTGAACAAGAAGTACTACAGCCACAGCCACAAGATGAACCTAGGAGATCTATCAAGGAAAGAAGACCCTCCACTAGGTATAATCCTAATAAATATGTATTGTTGACTGATGGAGGAGAGCTAGAATGATATAGTGAAGCTTTGGAGCATGAGAAGAAAGAAGAATGGTTACAAGCTATGCAAGAGGAGATGGTATCCTTACAAGAAAATCATACCTATGACTTGGTGAAATTGTCTACATGCAAGAGAACACTAAAGAACAAGTGGGTCTACAGGTTAAAGACTCAGGAGAATAGCTCACAACATAAGTACAAGGTAAGATTGGTTGTGAAGGGGCTCAATTAAAAGAAAGGTATAGATTTTGAAGAAATCTTTTCTCCTGTGGTAAATATAACATCTATTTGAGTTGTTTTTGGAATTTCTACAAGTTTGAATCTTAAGATTAAGCAACTTGATGTGAAGACAGCCTTTCTACATAGTGACTTAGAAGAGGAAATTTATATGGAGTAGCCGGAGGGGTTTAAAGAAAGTGGTAAGGAGAATCTGGAACGTTGTCTCAGGAAAAGTTTATATGGTTTGAAACAGGCACCGAGACAATGGTATAAGAATTTTGACTCCTTTATGACATATCAGAAATACCACAGAACTGCATCAAATTATTATGTATATGTGAAGAACTTCTCAGATGAAGATTTTATTATCCTCTTGTTGTATGTGGATGATATGTTAATTGTTGGCCATGATGCTATGAAGATTGACAGGTTGAAAAAGGAGTTAAGCAAATCTTTTGCAATGAAAGATTTGAGTCTAGCTAAACAAATCTTGGGGATGAAAATCACTCAAGATAGGCAAAATGGAAAGCTTTAGTTATCTCAAAAAAAGTATATTGAGAAAGTACTTGACAGGTTCAACATGAGCAATGCTAAGGGAGCTTCTACTCCACTTGCAGGTCACTTCAAGTTAAACATTAAGTAGTGTCCGAAAAGTGAGAAAGATAAAGAAGATATGAAGCAAGTCCATTATGCTACAGTAGTCGGTAGTCTAATATATGCAATGGTTTATACCAGATCAGATATAGCTCATGCGGTTGGAGTAGTTAGTCGATATCTCTCTAATCCTGGTAAAGAGCACTGGAATGCAGTTAAGTGGATTCTCAGGTATCTCAAGGGAACTTCCAAATCATATTTATGCTTTGGAAATGGCAATAGTATACTTGATGGATACTTTGATTTAGATATGGGAGGTGATCTTGATAAGAGAAGATCTATATCTAGTTACTTAATGACTTTTGCAAGGGAAGCAATATCATGGTAAAGTAAATTGCAAAAATGTATTGCTTTTTCTAGTACATAAGTAGAGTATATTGTAGCTAATAAAGCTTACAAATAGATTATTTGGTTGTAGAAGTTTCTTCAGGAATTGGGCTTGAAACAAGAAAAGTATAATCTTCATTGTGACAATCAGAGTGCTATTCATCTATGTAAAAATTCTACGTTTCATTCTCGATCCAAACATATTGATGTGAGATATCATTATATTAGAGAAGTTTTGGATTCCAAGCTGCTAATGCTTGAGAAGGTGCACACGAATGATAATGGTTATGATATGCTGACTAAGGTGTTGTCCAGGGAGAAATTCTTATTTTGCAGACAAGATTGTTGGGCCAAACAAGTCCAGCCCATTTTGGTGGACAAAAAGAAAACAAAAACAAAGGCCCATAAACTAAATAAAGACCTAACAAATCAAAAGCAGAGCTACACGGCATTTTTGTGCAATTTTTGTTGAGAGAGGTGGCAGACAGTAAGAAAAATGTAGGAGCTTCTTCAAGCTTTGATCTTTAATTTAGCTGGTCATTCGAAGTTCGATTGAGACAAAATTTAGTTCTATGTGATCCTCTCAACAAGATCTACAAATCTAACGGATTGGATTTTGATTTTAGTAACATCATTCCAAACTCAATTCTTATTTAGTTGTAACTTGGGAGAAGATATTGATATATTATTGGTGTGCCTCTAGTGTTATCTAGAGAAGACTTTGTATTGCCCATTATTATTGATAGTGGAAGTTTTTACTGAATTAGGTCCCGTAATTTTTCCTATCTTGAATTTTTCATGTTAAAAATCTTGGTGTCTCGTATTCTTTACTTTGGTGCTTTCTTTTACCTACTGGCGTTACTTAATTGGTATATTTGGTTTATTTCTATTTTTTATTAGCACTATTAGTGGAGTTAGTGGAGACACCACTAATAAGAGCTCTATAAAAAGAGCTCTTCCCCAAGTTTGAAAAATATACCAATTATGAGAAAATTGTTAGAGAAAATTATGAGAGAAAAGAAAGAGAGAAGTTCGAAGAAATTCTTGTACAAATAATAGTCAGAGATTTATTGTGTGTAGATTTTATTTTGACACTATCAAAATTTTATAACACGTTATCGGCACGAGTCTCTACTGTTACAAGAATTAGAAGACTAAAGCACGAGTCTTTATTGTTACAAAAGCCAAAAGATTAAAGGTATATATTTATTGATCCCTATGGCTAACCTTACTAAATATGTCATGGGTTCTCGATACAGAAATGCATCTAAATGCTAAAGGTCTTAGTAAAATTATTAAAGAAAAAAATAGTGCATTTGCACAACAAAAGGCGAAAGCTTTGATGTTTATCCGTCGTCGTCTTGACGAAAATTTAAAAATGGAATATCTTACTGAAAAAGATCCATATGTCCTATGGTAAATTTAAAAGAAATATTTGACCACCTAAAAATGGTCATACTACCAACTGCACAGTATGAATGGTTGCACCTGAGGTTGTAAGATTTTTAAACCGTGAATGAATATAACTCCGTCGTGTATAAAATTACATCTCAGTTAAAATTATGTAGAGAAAAAGTTATTGATGAAGATATGCTGGAGAAGACCTTCTCCGCCTTTCATGCCTCGAATATTGTCCTGCAACAATAATATCAAGAAAAATGGTATACAAAATTTACTGATTTAATTACTGCTCTCCTCATTGCGGAAAAAAATAATGAGTTATTATTGAAAAATTATGAAGCTAGACCAACTGTTTCAACAGCACTCCCAGAAGTAAATGTTGTTGGCTCCAACAGAAGTCATAGTCGTAGTCGTAGTCGTGGTTGTGGCTGAGGCTGTAGTCGTGCCCGTGGCCGTGGACACACTCGATTTTTCCTTATCACAGTAATAATCAAATTGTGTGAAATACTGGCCACTTAAAGTGGGAAAGAAAAGATAATAAGGGGGGAAAAAAGAAATGCAAGAAAATTATGAGGATAAGCGTTATAGATGCAGTATGAAAGGTCATTGGTCACGTAATTCTCGTACGGTCAAGTATTTAGTGGAATTATATTAAGCTTTACTGGAAAAAAAATAAAAATATTGAAGCAAGTTTTTCTCAATATCCAGTTAATAATGCTGACGACGATGATATTGATTCAGAAGATCGTAATATCAATATTACCTAAATGGATGTATCTGATTTTTTTTGAAAATTCAGACAGTATGATAGACCATTTAATTGGTGATGACAGTATTCAGAAGAACTAATGTCTTACCCTAATATTTTTGTAAATTTTCATTATATTCTAATAATATTTATGTTTGCATATACATATTTTTGTTCAGATGACTATTGTTAATGATAATGTATGTATTATTGATAGTGAAACTACACACACCATACTAAAACATGAGAAATATTTTTCTTATCTCAAAATGGGAGAAATAAATATTTTTATTATAAATGGTAATGCAAATTTGATTGAAGGCTCTGAAAGAGCTAGTATATTGTTGCTTGAAAGAACAATAATTAATATTGAAAAGACATTATTTTCCTCAAAATCTAAAAGAAATTTATTGAGTTTTAAAGATATCCGCAGAAATGGGTATCATGTTGAAACAAATGAGAAAAATGATATTGAGCATCTTTATATTACTCAAATTAATTTGGGTAAGAAATATGTATTAAAAAAACTACCGTTTTTTTCTACTGGCCTATATTTTGTAAATATATGTACAATTAAAATTTATCATCTAATAAACCAGAAGTTTACTAATCCTACTACTTTTAATATTTGGCATGACAGGTTGGATCATTCGAGATTTACTATAATGAGAAGAATAATTGAAAATATACATGGTCATCCATTAAAAAATAAAAAGATATTGACATTAGAAAAATTCTCATGCATTGCATGTTCCCTAGGAAAAGTAATTCTTAAACCATCACCAGTGAAAGTAGGAATTAAAAGTCCTACATTTCTTGAATGGATTCACGGAGACATTTGTGGACCTATTTATCCGCCATATGGACCGTTTAGATATTTTATGGTCTTAATTGATGCATCATCCCTATGGTCACATGTGTGTTTATTAACTACACGTAACTTGGCGCTTGCAAGATTACTTGCTCAAATAATTAAATTACAAGCACAATTTTCTAACCATCAAATTAAAAATATCCTTTTGGATAATATTGGTGAATTATCATCACATATTTTTTATGTATATTGCATGTCAATTGAGATTAATGTTGAATATTTTGTAACTCATGTTCATATACAAAGTGGTCTTGTTGAATCTTTTATTAAAAGATTACAATTAATTACTAGACCATTATTAATAAAAACAAATCTCCCAACATTTGCCTAGGGACATGTTATTTTACATGCTACAACACTTGTACGTATAAGGCCAACTAGTTATCATAAATTCTCTCTTTTGCAATTAGCTTTTGGTTCATAATCAAATATTACTTATTTAAGAATTTTTGGATGTGTTGTATATGTTCCAATTGTATCAAACCAACATATAAATATAGGTCATCAAAGAAGAAAGTGAATATATGTTAGATATGATTCTCCTTCTATTATCAAGTATGTTGAATCCCTGACAGGAGATGTATTCACAGCAAGATTTGCTGATTGTCATTTTAATGAATCGTTATTCCCTAAATTAGGGTGAGAACATAAATAATATGAGAAGGATCTTGCTTGGACAACATCATTAAATTATCTTGATCTGCATACAAGCGCGTGTGAACTTGAAATTCAAAAGATAATTTATTTGCAAAGCATTGCAAATCAAATGTCAGACGCTTTTGTTGACTCCAAGAGAGTAACAAAATCGCATATTCCAACTATAAATATTTATATTCGAATTGAAGTCCAAGTAGAACAAAAGATTATACATATAGTTGCTGAGTCAATAGCACTCCAGAAGCGTGGCCGACCTCTTAGTTCTAAAGATAAAATTTTTTTAAAGAAAAGAGAATTAAATGATTCAAATGATCATATTGAAGAAAAGAATGATAAAAACCAAGAGAGATCTGATGACAAAATAAAAGAACCAGAAGTTGATGAAAGTAATACTGAAATTTCTATCAATTATACCACTTCTGGTAGAAGTTGGAATCGGATAGAAATAGTTATTGATAATATGTTTACATATAATATATCTCTTGATATTACACAGAATAATGATGATCTTGAACCAATATCAGTTAATGAATGTAGGCATAGAAAAGATTGGCTACAATGGAAAGATGCGATTCAATTAGAATTAAATACACTTACAAAACGTGAAGTCTTTAGACTAGCAGTCCGAACACCGAAATGTGTAAAACCTGTTGATTATAAATGGATATTTATGCGAAGCACAATGAAAATAATAAAATCGTACAATATAAAGTACGGTTAGTAGCCCAAGATTTTTTCACAAAGACCAGGTATTGATTATGATGAAACTTATTCTCTTGTTGTTGATGCTATTACACTCCAATATCTTATTAATTTGACAATACAAGAAAAGATAGATATGCGCCTATTAGATGTTGTCACTGCTTACTTGTATGAAAATTTAGAAAATGATATTTACATGAAAATCTCTGAAGGATTTCGCTTACTCGAAACATATAAACATTATCTTCGTGAAAATTACTCCATCAAGTTGCAGAAATTATTATATGGCTTAAAGTAATTTGGGCGTATGTAGTTCAATCGTCTTAGTAAATATTTATTGACAGCGAGATTTAAAAATGATCAAGTATATCCATGTGTTTTTATTAAGAAATCTGGTTCTAAATTTGTGATATTAACTATATATGTTGATGATATTAATCTTATTGAAACTCCAAAAGAGTTCCAAGAAATAATTGATTATTTAAATAGAGAATTCGAAACCAAGAATTTTGGTAAAACTAAATTTTGCCTTGGTTTACAAATTGAACATCTAGAAAGTGAAATATTTATTCATCAATCAACATATACAACAAAAATTTAAAAAAGATTTTACATAGACAAAGTACATCCATTGAGTATTCCAATGATCGTCCGGTCATTAAATGTGAATAAAGATCCTTTCCGACCTCAAGAAGATGTTGAAGAATTTCTTGATCCTGAAGTACCATATCTCAGTGCAATTGGTGCATTGATGTATTTTGCTAATAATATATGACCTAATATTGCATTTGCTGTTAATTTATTAACAAGATTTAGTTCTTCACCAACACGACGGCATTGGAATGGAATTAAACAAGTCTTTCGATATCTCTTAGGTACAATTGATCTCGAATTATTTTATTCAAATAAAACCAACCCAATATTGATAGATTATGCAGATGTTGGTCACTTATCTGATCTACATAAAGTACGTTCTCAAACGAGTTATTTATTTATATGTGAAAATACTATTATATCATGGCGTTTTACAAAATAATCTATAACAACTACTTCTTCAAATCATGTTGAAATTATAGCCATTCATAAAGCAAATCGAGAATGCGTATGATTAAGATCAGTGAGTCATTATATTCAAGAAAGTTGTAGATTATCATATAGAAGAGATATTCTAGCTCCTCTTTATGAAGACAATGCAGCTTACATAACTCAATTACGAGGAGGATATACTAAAGGAAATCGGACAAAACATATTTCATCAAAATTCTTCTTTACTCATGAACTCTAGAAGAAATGTGAAATTGATGTGCTACAAATTCGGTCATGTGACAACCTAGTAGATATTTTTACAAAGACTTTACTGACTGCAACATTTGAGAAATTGAGATACAAAATCGGTATGCATCGATTCAAAGATTTAAAGGGATCATCTTATCAGTGGGAGTAATGAGCAGATATATAGAATAATGTACTCTTTTTCCTTCATTAGATTTTTTTTCCCACTGAATTTTTATCTAATAAGATTTTAACGAGGTATATTCTTTATGTAAAGGACATCCAAGGGGGAGTGTTATGAATATATTAGTGGAGAATCCACTAATGCCATTAGTGGATATAAATATCCATTATTAACACCACTAAGACATATTAGTGGAGTTAGTGAAGACACCACTAATAAGAGTTCTATAAATAGAACTCTTCCCAAGCTTGAAAAATATATCAATTGTGAGAGAATTGTTAAAAAAAATTGTGAGAGAAAAGCAAGAGAAAAGTTTGAAGAAATTCTTGTACAAATAATTGTTAGAGATTTATTGTGTGTAGATTTTATTCTGACACTATTAAAATTTTATAACACTTTTGAGTTCTTCTCTTATTTTTCAGTTATTTGCCGTCCATCATTATTAATTGACTCATTTTCCAAAATCTTTATATTCAAACCAAGGTTCTGAAAATCAGATCGGTCAACGAATCGGTAAAACAACAGGTTCAATAGTTTACAAATCTGATCGTGGTTGAACTGTGATCGAATCAGAATGTAATTAAATATTTTTTAAATATTATTTATATATAAAAATATTATTCACTATTATATACATAAAAAATAAAAATAAATAAATGTAAAAAAGTCTCTTAAAACTAATAAATTTTAAATAATAATAAACTAGTTATTTGTCAAAGGTTTAAGATATAAGTTCAATGCACAATGCAACAAAATGATTTTATTTTCTCTTTTTTTTTTAAGATCCAAAACGACGTAATTTTAATCAAACCAATGAACCGCAAAAATTGTGACCGATTCGATCGGTTTTTGACAGATTCTTATGCTATCCAGCTCCAAAGACACACTCAGATCGGACAAGTGACCATTTCCAATCTGGTCTACTTTTCAAACTCAAAAGGGCATAGAGACTTTTTACAAATCTATACCTGTAAACTTCAATAATAAAAGTTAATTATATCCATTAATGTTAAAAAAAAGTAGTTAAAATAAAATTTATGACTTCTATGCAAAATATAATTCATATTAAGTTATTTCTAAAATAGATAAATTAACTGTTATTTATCATTGGACAATTCAACCATAATAAACTTAATAAGTATATATATATATATATATATATATATATATATAATATTAAAGACTAATAAAATAAATATGAATGCTTAGTTCATTATGGAAATTTTAAGGTAGATCAGGTCTATTATGAACCATATGCTTTATTACGTTGTATCGTATAACTTGCAATACATATAGTATAACCTGTTAATGCAGTCTATGTGGACATGATCCATTTTAAAATTTCCATCTTCAGTTTGATTAAAATTTGTATAGATAGAAAAAAGATCAATAATAATTTCATCTTGATTTTTCTAAACAATAAATATATTTTCATGTAAAGAAAGTCTGGCATTATTATGTTTTTCATTTTGGTCTAAATTCAAGAAAAAATAAAACATTTAGATGTGGCACTTGAACAACTAACATTTTTAAGGATTCGGGGCCGCGCAATTCTTGCGCGGGAATTGCGCGGCCTGTTTGCGGCCGGGATTAAGGCACCCAACATCCTACAGCACAGAAGCGGCCACGTCGCATAACTCAAAAACAGGGCATAACGACGTCGTTTTGCCCTCAGCTGAGCGAAGATCACGGCTTGCATCGTTAGCCAGCTTCCGCACGCCTCTGCAAATTTACTGTAGATGTACTTTGAATTGTTCATCCAAAAATTAAAAATCCCGCTTAAATCACCTGATTTGTAAACATAAACAAAAGCTTTCTCCAAATGTTAATATTTCCATTCACTTTCTTCTCTCATTCTTTCAAACACTGAGATTAATTCGAACAGTGTCGGTCGGGTTATTATATCACTGACGAAATTGAAGAGCTGCTGATACACAAACGAGGCAATGGGCATGCAATACTAAAGGGGATTTTTCTCCTTCAGTCACCTGAGTTGTCTTCCGGCAGCTAAGTATGTGCATTTGAAGAATTGCATTCAATGTAATATGGGTTTTTAGGTTACTATTTGTGTTCATGTCTTCGTGAGAATGAGTCAGTAATGTAAACATCCATGTTCATGTGATTACTTCACTTGTTAATACATATTTGTTTGGCAACATTGGTTGTATACAGAACACAGCAGAGCATAGCACAGCATGTGACCACACGTTTACTTATTTATAACATTCTCTCTGACTATCTCGTGGTTAAACTAAGAATTTTCCCCGCAATATATTCGCTTGCCTATACATTTACATGCTCCACTTGAAAAAATTTTCGATGTCTTTACAGTTCTTTAAATTTGACGATCACAATAATATTTCTTTTTTACTTACATATTGCACTTGTTGGTAGTTATTAGTGACCTGTTTAGGAACATCCTATGAATTTTACTTGTAAGCACACTCAAGTATTTTAATATGTTTCTCTTTTGTCTTTTTTTTTTTTTAAATGATGTGCATAGGTTCCTTTTAATGGAGGACCGTACACATGCGAATGTTTGTTTTTTACCTGCCGTTGGACAGTTACTTGATTCTGAAGAAGAAGCATACAATTTTTACAATTGTTACGGTGCAACTATGGGCTTCGGTATACGTAGAGAGTATGGGAACAAGAATGCCTCTGGTGTGTTGACATCTAGAAGGTTTACATGCTGCAAAATAAGGTTTCGAAGAATCGATAAACGTGATAGAGAAATTAAGCGTCCTCGTGCAGAAATGAAGACCGGTTGTGCTGCTCAAATAGTCATTGTTCTCGATAGGGAAAAAAAATACAAGGTGACCGAGTTTGAATCAAGCCACAACCATGACCTTCATGCTGCTGCTTGTGTTCATCTCATGCCGTCATAGAGGAATGTGAGCAATACGCAAGGCATCGACGCTTCCTTAGCCGAAGCGGCTGGATTATCTTTAAAGCAATCCCATGAGCTAATGTTAGCACAGGTAGGTGGCAAAGAAAAATTTAGGGTGCACCAAAGAAGACTTGAAGCGATACCTCCGCAGTAGAAGACAAAGAAACTTACAGTATGGTGAGGCCGTGGCAATAATGAGATATTTTGAAGAGCAAGCTTCTATGAATCCTTCTTTCTTCCATGCAGTACAACTTGATTTTGATGAGCTAATCACAAATATTTTTTGGGCTGATGCACGCATGATCATGGTATACTCCTACTTTGGGGATGTTGTCACATTTAACACCACATACAAGACAAACAAACAGTGCCGGCCTCTAGGAGTATTTGTTGGGTTCAACCAATATAGGTAATTAGTAGTTTTTGGGGCTGCTTTGCTTTACGATGAAACAATTGATTCCTTTAATTGGCTATTCACGACGTTCATCGAAACTATGGGAGGCAAGCATTCCAAAACAATCTTCACTGACCAAGATGCAGCAATGGCTACAGCAATCTCTATAGTTCTCCCACAGACATTTCATGGTTTATGTACTTTTCATATTTGGAGAAATTTTATAAAACACTTGGGATATCTTTGTAGGAAGGGATTGTCACTCTCGGACATGTTCCGAAATTGTATGTTCCACATTGAAGACGAGAAGGAGTTTTTTGAGACTTGGCAGGAACTTGTGCTAGTCCATGGGCTGGAGACAAATGAATGGATCAAAAGCATATTTGCAGCTAGAGTGAAGTGGGCATGATGCTACCTGATGGGTACTTGGACGGCTGCGATGCGTAGTACACAATTGAGTGAAAGCTTTAATGCAGATTTAAAGGACCATCTGAAGTTAGATCATGATATTCTGCAATTCTTCACACATTTTAGTCGTGTTGTTGCCTCGAAGCGATACAAAGAGATGATCTCAGAATACGAAAGTAAGCAAAAATTACCAATAATGGCGTTGAGAAACTCACCAGTGCTAAATTGCGTAGCAAAGGTATATACTCCCCCATTGTTCAATGAGTTTTATGCCCAGTTCGATGAATCCTTAGGGCTACTCATACAGAGAGCAAGTGTCGCACCTAATTCTCTAGTTGAGTGCATTGTTGGACAGCATGATGGATTATCAAAACAGCGTACCATTACATTTGATGCATCGACGAAAACCATAACATGCAGTTGTTTGCTTTTTCAAAGTGTTGGAATATTATGCTCGCATTCTCTGAAAGTGTTAGATCACTTTAATGTAAAAACAGTTCCAGATCA
Source organism: Voacanga thouarsii (assembly GCA_026120185.1). Classification (NCBI taxonomy): domain Eukaryota; kingdom Viridiplantae; phylum Streptophyta; class Magnoliopsida; order Gentianales; family Apocynaceae; genus Voacanga; species Voacanga thouarsii. The sequence goes on from JANUWF010002200.1 coordinate 2,960,114, forward strand.
ATACATCATCAGGCGATGGACACTCAAGGCTATGGATGCCTCAGTTATTCAGGTTGAAAGAGGTGTTGTATCTATCGATCCCAATCTTGGCATTGCAGATAGGTACAAGATGATGGCTACATTGTTGATACGTGTAGCTGCCCGAGCAGCCGAGTCTCAAAGTGTAACCGAAGATGTTATTTCTATGGCAACCGAAATGAGTCGCAAGATTGGAGAAAAATGTGATGTATTGTCAGTACGTGAGATGAGAGAGGGGAAGTCGTTTGAAAGAGATTTGGGCCAAGATGATGTGGCAACCATGAAACCTTCATCCCAAGTAGCTGAATCACAATTTCTAAACCCAAAAGGTATAAAGAAGCGTGAGACCAACAAAACAAGAAAACGATTGAAGAATTTTCTTGACAAATGGAGACCAGGAAAGGCACGCAAAATGAAAGGCACACCAATGCACCAAGTATGTGTTGTACAACAATGTTACTGCAGTGTTGTTGTATTCCGTATTTGTTAACATGAATTTTATTTACAGCCGTACTATTAAGTGAAAAAGTTTACTTTTTGAAATAGCCAGGGGAGCAGCAGGGCCAACAATGTACTCGACACACAGAAAAGGCAATTGAGGAAAACAGTTACTGCACAACTGAAACTTGTCAAGCCTCACAGCAATCGGTGGGTAACATCCTTGTATATCCCTTAAATATGATATAAATTCAAAGGCACCTAGCAAATATATTTAGGTGAATTTTTTTTTTCTTCTCGTGTAGCAAACATCGTTAAGCAATGTGACATCTGTCGTTATAGAGTGCAGCACTACTAGCATTCCACCAGCTTCTCTAACAAATTTTTCGCTCATGGAAATGGTACATTTCGCAGCTTGAATTTACTTCTTCATTTTCTTTAAGCAATAATGGCCATAATTACGAGATACCCTAACATACAGCGGTGTTTTGGATAGACGCCGCACCTGTCTGTTCCCCATTTCATACAGCAGAACGGTCCTCTTTTGATGAACCAAGTCGAAGACTTGCAGCTATAGATAACAGAAGGTGGAACGTAAACAGACTTTGTGCGCACCTTTCTGTTCCAATTTTCTCATAGGTACTCTGTATGACTTTTTATACTCACCCGTGCATTAGCTTTGATCTGTACCAGATCATGATGTCTTAAAGCCTTATCTCTTTTTTGGGTTTTTGATAAAGAAGCTACTTCTTGAAGTTTTTAGGAGTCTTCTTATGTTTTCTTTCTTATTTTGTTTTTCTGGAAAAAAAAAAAGAATAACCTCCTGTGTGTTTATCTATGGATGACAATCCGGAGATCAATGTGCTTAGAGAAATGCCTGTATAAATCAATAGAGATCCTAATCTATATTGAATATATTCACATGTTTCAGGTAAGTTTGTCGCTTGAAGGGCACTTGCTTGACTTCTGTGGTTGTGCTTTAGAAGCATTAATGAGTAGTGCTGCTCTTGAATACCATGCTTGTAGATACTAATTTAGGCTTGACATACCATCAAGTTGGATTTCCAAGTGTGTTTTAGCAGATGCCATCACAAGGAGAATTTTGAGTAGAGCCGCGCCTATGCTGAAGCTAAGCTATCGTTTAAGATCTTGATAAACAATGTGGCATTTTCAAGCCTGCTACCCAGAAATTAGAAGACTCCTAAAAAGAAAAGTTCCCACATTATGATGGAAGTGGATACTAACTGCTGTAGTTTAGGTAAATTTTGTGGAGTTACTTTTATTAACTTTCATGTTAATATCTACTGAATGGAGTGCATTATTGCGAACACAAATTGATCGAAATTGTCTAATATTACTCTTACCTAATATGATTTTAAAGTTAAATAAACACAATTGAAGGTAATATATCTAATAATAACAGTAGCACTTTGAAATCTAATTGTGGCATTGATTATTCTCGTATTCCATACAGACTTGTTTTGGCTCATCCCACAAGGAAACATTCGACATTGAACACGGACGGCGCTTGACTGGCACGCTAGAGAACCTCCAATGTAGCTTTTGCTAAGGGTAGTAGCTAGTGCAGGTTTATGTGGATGACATGCTTGGGAATTGTATTCATGTGTTTGTGTAACATGTACATGTATTTGTGCAATTTGATCATATATCTGCGTGACATATTGAAGAAGTAATTAGTGCAGGTTGACCATATTGCAGAACACTGTTGTTGATGTTGTTGTGCAACGTGTTCATGTATTTGTTTCACGTGGTCATATCTTTGTGTAGCTTGTCCATGTGTGTGGAGTTCATTCTCATGATAGTTTGGAGTTACAAGGCTTAATCTGATGCTAATTGTCATATTTTCGATGTTAGACACATTTTGAAAAGTTTGTTTTCCCTGTGGGAGCAAATTAAATTTTGTAAAGCACTTTGAACAACTGGATCTCCTGAGTGCAGTGTATGGTGCAGTTTATGATCATGTAGAGGGAACGAGTCTCGAATAGGTACTAGTCTTAATGGAAAAAATGTTGATGGTATACTGGTACTTATGCTGAAATGCCAACTCTTGCGACATGTTGGAGTTAACGAGTTGATGTTAACATATCTCTGGGATAATGTTCAAGTGATTGTGTAATATGTTTATGTATTTGCGGGGCATGTTCATGTAGTAACTTTGTACATGTTGATATTAGTCCAAATGCTCAAGTCTTGTGTTGTGGTTGGATTGGTTACGTTTAAGTCAGAAGTAATGCTTACTCCATGTCTTTTTCTTTAACAAGTAAAGACGAAAAACTGTGAAAAACAGCATAATAATATAATTACTGCAACCAGATAAGACAAACAGCTATGAAAAACATCTAAACACATGATGAAACAGACTTTCATCACACAATAACAAAACGAATAACAAAACGTTGATCCGACAACTGGAAATGATGCGACACTAGAAAACATTCTGAAAGAAACATACTAGCAAAAAACATGAAGTTCCAACGGATATACAGAAGAAAAAAATTTGTTCACAATCCGCATCATCAGTCGCTTTCCTTCTCACTGCTTTCTTCTTTCGAAACCCACGCATCGGACTGAAGCTGGTCCTCTCGGCATATGTGGGTGAGCATATCAGACATGTGGATTCGCTCAGTAGTGGATCGACCATGCACAGCTGTGGACTGCGTACACTCCAGGCGTGTCATGTGCTCCCATCTGAGAATGCGTTTTGCCATGACGTTATTTTCCTCACGAATCCTGTTCAATGCCTTAGACAATGATTTGAAGTCACCACGCTCCATTTGTTCTGCTTTTTTCTTCGGAGCACGATAGTCCATTACCTCTAATTGGTGACGAAGCCTCATTGACTCATCCACGCGGTGTTGCCACTCCAACTGCATTGTAGAATGATTTTTCGGGCTTTGGAACAATGATGGCTGCATATCATACCAAAATTCTCCCGTTGTCTCCAGTGCCCAGCGTCTTCCCATCCATTGATATATCATTCGGGGTGTATATTGTGGCAAGAAGGCAGGCGGATTTTCACGGGAAAAGGACAGGGAGCAAGCCATGAACCTGAGAGCTAAGTGAACAACCAGTTACTGCATGAACTGTCATCTAATAAAGCAATGAACACACAGAACAAGTACATTAACAATACATGCAACCCGATGAACGGATTATTTTTTATTTATACCTGAACACGGGATTTTAGTAAGAACACAGTTGCATTAGCTACCAATGGTGTATCTGCCAAACTCAATTCCTTAGATTTCTTCAACCTGCCGATACATATATAGAGGTTTTAGCACTTAGTTGCCCATTTAGAACTATCAAAAACAGAGTTTAATCTTGAAGTGACTGGCAGTTGAATTTGAAATGAGTCTTGTTGGCGGCAGAAATGAATCATGAATACAGCTTATGTTAAATGTTAAACTGCTGTCAATATATGCATGAACACCTTGCAGCGACGGCTACTAGCACGGGGTGCCGGCCTCCTTCTTATCGTGCCGCCAAACCCAGAGCGAATCTAAATGCAGTTCTGATTCATACTACCTGACACTCCATCAACGATCAAGCAGTTAATATTTGGTTGTTTGGAGATTTATTGTACCGCCAAATATTTGGGCGTTAATAGTTGGCAATTGAATTGAATTGAATTAAATATCATACTGATAGCATTAACATTTGGTTGTTGGCAAATCATCTTCGACTGCTATAAGAATTATTGTATTTCCCACACAACAATACCCACAAACACAACTGGAGAACAGTGATTATCTGCAAAATTTTGCACTACGATCCGATGGAGCCTGTGACAAGTCTTGAGACTGCCGGCATCTATTATCCCGGGTCTGTGACCTGACTTCTTCTCATGCATCCCTGTAATGACCATGAACGTGCACGGCGTGCCAATCCAACAATGTACCTTAGCTTCGTACGCCAGGAAATCGAACAGAGGATCGTTGAACAAAAGCAACCCCTAACTGAATTTGAGTTGATGCGGGAAGTCATCCCACATTTGACCGCTCCTTCGTTGCCCCTCCACAGTCTTGCCAATCATGAGTTTGCACTTGGTCGATATCGAGAAGAGAATAACCTTCTGGCAAAAAGGCTACAACGCCGTGCGATGCTAAATATATGTGCTAATTTCTGTGATGACAATGGATGGACTCTCACCTCAAAACGGAGAGAGTCCATTTTTACTTTTCCAACCTATGCGGGACCGGATGAGCCTCTCCCCTCTGAGATGGGAGGCACACAGATGCTCATCAGATGATAGGCCTTCATTCCTTAGATGGGTTATTTTCTAGACGGAATCTTCCTCTTGAAGGCGGCTTATTACCACTTTTATTTTCTCTGTTCTCATATTGGCTTGTTTAGTTTTATCATAATTCCGACGCCTCTATTTTCTTTGTTTTTTTTTCAATACATTCCTTATCTGGAATGGTCCTCGGCATTGGCTATGCATTGACAAACTTTATGATTTGAATATTAATGGTAATCCGGAATTTTAGTACGTGTTACATCTTTGCTTAAAAATTTTACTATCAGCATGCAAACCAATAGCCGAACAGGGTTACACAACCACCGTTCTCAGAATTCCGAGCTTCTAGCCATCTGTACTAATTAGTGCATGAACATGCCACACACACATGCATAATTGGCACATATATGAACATGATACATAACAACATGAACACCATTCTGCTCATATAGACAACTGACATTCACCACAAACACATGAATTCTAAGCAAAACCAACTGGAAGATCATACATGGGCACAACCATATTGTTGCTCCTCATCAAGAACAGATGCAAATGAAATCTCCAACTTTCGGGCGCCCACAAAAACTCTAGCCTCACTCTCCTGTCTTGAATCACTTCTATCCTGCTCATTTGCAAATTTTTTGCACCCTCAAATTCGTTTGCCTGATATAGATTCATTTTTCAATTTGACCAATTTAAGATTGAGATATATCAACCACAGTTTAACTTAGCAATGAATTTTGCAGTTATTTTCTAAATATTTAATTACTAATGCCTCTTTCTCAATATAGCGAGTCTTGCGTGCTCAAGGTTTGAGCACTAAAATCAATCACATCTACACAGATGTAGCCCGCTGTATTGAGCATCAATCTTCACAATCACATTAATGCAGCCACAGAAACACATGAACACCTGTCACAAATACATGAACATCTTTTATAACTACATGAACGCCTGCCAACCATATGAACACCGGTCATGACCACATGAACACATAACACAATCACATAAACATATACCACAAATACATAAACACAGGCCACAAATACATAAACATCCTATATATAACCTGTCTACCAAATAGCCACAGAAACACCTACATGCTAAATATAGTCGAAGACTTGCACCACCACATTAACACAGACTTAACAAACTTATGCCCCCGGTGGCCTAGATAACCACATGGCCACCAGGTGGGCATACTGCACCTGCCAGACACGTTGAACATCCTACATGACAACATGTTGAAGATCATATGCATGCCCAGCCTTTCACAATCAGATGAACACACCCACAAAAACCACAAACACATGAACATCCTGCATAGTGTGCATGAACATCCTCCACAACATCATGAACACAATTTTGAAGGAGGAAAGCCCTTCACAATGGCATGAACACAGCCAGAAACACCTGCCACAAATACATGAACATCCTATATAACTACATGAACATCATATATAAATACATGAATACCTGCCAAACATCCTATATAACTACATGAACCACAGTTTAAACATACAGCCAACCTTGCACAGCCACATTGACACAGCTACACATACACATGAACATCCTACATATCCACATGAACATCCTGCACAACATCATGAACACCTGAGACTAAACATAGCCTGCCCTTCACAGTCGCCTGAACACGGCCAGAAAAACACACAAACACCTGCCACAAATACTCAGCACATCCTATATAACTACATGAACATCATATATAAATACTCCACCTGCCAAACATCCTATATAAATACACCCGCCAAACATATAGACAACCTTGCACAACCACATTACCATATGAACACAAACACATGAACATCCTGCATATCCACATGAACACAAGTTAACCATAAAAAACTTTTCACACTCACACCAACTCATGAACAACCTCCTGGCAAAAAACATGAACATCATGCTCATCCACATAACCACCGCGACAAACATATATTCCAGACCTTTCACAAAAACATGCACACGGACATTGACATGCACTATGTTATCTCCTGAACTAACCACAAATACACAAAATCTTAAGTCTTCACAGTTTATATATCATACATGAAGGTTGAATCACAAACACCTCTACAACTGCTGAAGAGCATATATTGTCCATCAAACGTAGATAACAATATATCACCATTACTGCCATGTACCAATAATAACACTATGTAACATATAGTCGATATACAGAAACTGGTCATCCTCGGACTGCTATCCTTTAAACATCCAACATGGAAATATAGTCTACAGAGGGGCTTGGTAGAGTTGGGTAAAAATTGGCAGGCTTTTTTATGTCAGCTCCGATAGTCAACTTCAGCTCGTGCTTAGCAACCTATCTAGGCAACTTCAGCTCGCGACATATCCTTTCTCGCTCCTGATTTGCATTAGCTCTCATTAATGCCTCGCATGATTGCACACGGTACCGATTGGCATTAACCTGTCAATTCGTGTTTCAACAACACACACAATGTTAACATATAGGTATGTAAAAGAGGTAAAATAGAAGGGGTATATTAATGCTTTCCTCTTGGATTACCTTTGTGACATATGGGTCCATTCGACCCCACCACCGCTCTAAGAACTGTATAGCCATAATCCCAGTATCACACCTAATAATGAGACCACCACAAATTTCATGTTAATATTCCTAGACAAATCAATCAAATTAAATTCTTTCGCAACTTTTGGTTTGAATATTAATTGATGGACTCTTACTCCATGTGTTTACCACATCGGGATACGCTGGCTGTATAAATCTTAAATGGCATAGATAACGGATAAGCGAAGGGGTATACCAGTTTTGGAACCGTATTAAAGACGTATGCCTACAATTTAAACAATGAAAATATCATCTTTTGAAATCCTTCTTAATTGTTGTCTATGTAGCACCTTCCAATCATGCATGGGCTAATTTAGTGATTGAAGTGATGATTTAGGTGAAACATTGAGAACTAACCACATATTCTACAAGTGGTGAAATAAACGCTGGTGAGGTCCCCGGGGTAGGGTCAAGAATATCAATACGCCTCTGGGTAACATCAATTGAGATAACAAACCATGTGGTATTCACCTCGAACGGAATTAAAAACTGCATGTCAATATGTGAGAATCAAATCATGCCTCTTGAACACGAACTTCAACCGCATACATATAATATTTTATGCCAATGAAATGCGAACCAAAATCCGTTTATCGTAGAAAACGGACATACCAAATCATGGCGGGTAAAATCAAACCCCAACTTAGCAGATTCGAAGCACTCTTTGAATTCCTTGACAAGGGTTGTTGTTGCCATCCTCTTAGTTAATGTCGACATCAACTTATCCTGATTGTATTAAGTTTAATGAACCACAATGAATGACTTAATATCAATATCCATGCATGGTTAAAATATTAAAATATATTAAAAAATAACAGATAATTTGCTTACAGCAGTCACACAGCCAAAGATGTATCTCAGGCGCATCCCATGCCTTAAAGTTTGATTGAGCATGTCCACCCAGCAGCCTATTAGCTGGCCATAACTAAGAACAACACTAGTATAAGTCTTTAGTAATAAAACACACGTTGAAAGAGACGTATTACGCGTACAAAGTACCTTTCTCGTCACGTGTTCTGCCTTGTAGAGACAAGCAAGATCACCGCGGGTTAGCGCGTGGCCATTCATACGAACAAGGACCTCCCTTATAAAACACACGTTGAAATTGTCTCAGTTCATTTTTTTTTTTTTTTTGGGTTAATCTTGAAGGAGAAAAATACAGTGTTAACAAGAATTACAATATTACAATTAAAACCAACCTCGGTTCACAGCTTAGATCCCAAGCGAACTTGGCCAGTTTTTTTTCAATATCAATCAACTTTCTACCAACAGCCTTAACAAACTCATTCGAATCTAAAATTTTGCTTCTTCTTGTCCTTCTAAGAGGTGGGGGTATTGTTAATGTTGCTATGTCATACTGCGTGGTGGCAACAGAAGGCATCGGGGAGCTGCATGCCTCATCCACAGCGCCATCTACACTCCGGGCACTCTTCCGGATAGACGGGGTAGAAGTCGTCTGCTCATCGTCCGAAGACGTTGGAGCATCACAGAGGATCGGATTTGCTGCGCTCGTCTGCCCTGCTGCTCCTCCTCTGCCAAAACAGCTTATAATCCTATTGCTTCTACGGAGAGGGGCGCTAGGCCCTGCTTGCCTTTCCCGGGGCCTTCTAGATGCAGCTCCTCGAGAAGGGCGTTGTTGTTGCGGGGGCTGTTCTTGCGGGGGTTGTGGGGGGCCGTCAGCATCATCATCATCCTGTGGGGGCTGTGCGGGGATGTCATCATCATCATCGTCCTCCTCTTCTTCCTCCTCCTCCTCTTCTGCTTCCTCTTCCTCCTCCTCCGACTCCTCCTGGTCTACCATCTCAGTCAAATCTTGGGGGGATCCCTCCCCTCTCGCATCTGTTCTAATGACTGAATCGGATGGCACACCACCGGCTCTGTTGGAGGGGCCCGCCACATCTGTCACATCCCGGGGCGACCCTCCCCTCCATGCATCTGCCCCCGCCCTATCAGATTGCACAGGATCGTCGCCTCGGTGCACCGGCCCAGAAGGGGTAGTCGTCGCAGAGGCAGTGGCCACATTGCACAGACTCTGCATAGTCTGTAAAACAGTATCTGCCCCGGCCAAGCACTGCTTGTACAGGGTTTCGAACTGCAGCTGCAAAAATCGAAAAGACCATCAGTTTGTGTCAACAAAATAAGAAATATCAAACGGAAAAACTTACAGCTGCAGTGGGGCCAACAACATGCGCGACATCCTCAAAAATGTGCCCAGCATCTGGATGCACGCGATCATGTGTTTGGGCCTCAAACATGCCCCCAAAGTCGATCTACAAACACATGCACAGTGACCAGCAAGAATAAAAAACTACTGACACAAAGACACCCTGGCTGAACATTCTAAACATAGAGAAATTGCTTCATGCATATGAATTATCTCTTACCTCTCCTCTCCCAAACCCATCACCTTCTGTTAGTTCTCTTTCGATTCTAGTCGTACTTCTGCGTCGGACCATGCTGCTGCCCTAGGAATAGTCATTGGCAGCTGATGGTAGATGACCCTCACCCGGTCAAGATAATGCAGCTGCAAATCGAACATAACTATATAGTCAGCTATATCCACACATGAGTGTCTTGCTCAATTAGGCAAATTTAATAAACACAAATTTATTTATGTCAACCAAACAAGAAAAATAAAACAATTACCATAAAAAAATATAGGCATCCCCCAACACATCTCTTTCTGTAAGCTTGGGCTGAGTGAATTTCAGCGCATAATCGCTGTCGCACATACTCAGCCCAATTCAAGGTCCCAATGCTTGCCGCATCATGCAAATAACGGACAACCTCCTTATTCAGTTGGGCTCGTCCCTTAGGAGCGAGGAATGTGGAGACCGCAAGTACGACAAACTTTATCCTAAAGTCGTCCCCGGCCTCCATGACAATAAACTCAGCCAGCAGCATTGTGCAGTTATTTGGCAGCTCTACAATGATGTCCCCTCGGCTGTCATCAGATGTAGCAAGCCCCGGAACGGTGCCATTGCCCGGAATACCTAGGCAGGCTTGTACATCCCTGGCTGTAATGACTAGTCGGCGTCCCCCTTCCAATTCAATCGCGAACGCATTTGGATTGAAGTGGTCAATCAGCCAGAAGCACAAGTCGTACCGGGTCTTGCTACAATTCAGCCGCAGCAGGCCCCCAAAGCCAATCTCCTCGACAGCTTGGCGCTTGGCATCTGTCATGTTTGCCACCAAGGCTTTCAGCATTGTCGCCGAGCATCGGATCGTGGCCTGCTGTTGTAAAAATAATAGCAATTGATTGTTATGATTCGGAAGCATTAATAATGCGATAATGTCTAGCAAAAATAATTATCGTGCCAATCTCAAGTCACACAAAAACATGCATCTTACCTGGTGTGCGGTAGGTCTCCGCTGAGTACTGGAACTAGCTGTAACTTCCTTGTACTATCGGAAGGCCGCTTTCCGCCTCTCCTCCCACTCCCGTCTCTATCCAGTCCCTATACCCTGCCAGATAGCTCTGGCTTCTATGCGAGCCTGACGATTTAAATCCTCTCTTTAGTAACCACAAAGGCACTAAATAGCATTGAAAACTAATAATAGTATTGTCAGCAAAGCATAAGAAAGATAAGCACAGCGTGGAGATAGCCAAATTCTTACCCGTGCACGCCAAGTTCTGCCACCCTGGCTGCTAGATGCTTGGCTCCTTTCCATATAGTCTCTCCTGAAATGTCAAATGTCCTCGTAAGGCATTCTCAAAAAAGGACCTGAATTTTTATTGCAAATACAACTCACAGAAAGATAAATAAATGTTTCAAGTCCCTCAGATATCTACTTACAAAAACATAACATATGCCCCCGGTGGCCTCCTGGGCAAGACATGCGGCTCTTCGACTGTCTGGCCGCTCCCCGATGGTCCAGCTTCTTGAGCACTTGTTGACGGTGCCAACCGCCAAGAAGCTTGGTGTGATTCAGTTTTTCTTCTCTTTGTCATGATGCTGCATCACAGACATAAAAAAAAAATGAAACAGGGGTTAGTGGGGATCGAGAAATCATATGGCGCATGCGGAGCACAGACTTTGAGTCTATACTTCTTGATCTTCTAATGCGACAAAAACTATTTTCAATTTTTTTAACATATACTGGAAATGGTGAGTAATGTAAACCTTGCATTTCTTAGACTAGAAATTCTCACATGCGCACCCTGGCACTAGCCCTAAGTCAATGTACACTAGTTACTGCATGAACACACAACATAAACACATGAACAAAATACATAACAACATGAACATATTCCCAGATTTATCGTAGAAACCTGTACTTGTTACTACATATACCTTGGTGACAAATATATGAATATGTTCAAAAAAACATGAATACTTTAGACAACCACATAGCAAAGCATGCTTTGCTCAATATGTACTAGTTGCTACATGGAAGTTTGAGACAAACAAACAAATGAACAAATCATGCACTATGTTAGCATGAACCTGCATCTCTTTGCCATCAATGACACTGGCACACAAACACATGAATTCCGAAACATAACTACATGAACACCTTACAAAACCACATTATTCACTACTTACTATAGGAACAAGTCACACAAACACATGAACACAGGATATAAACACATGAACAACTTATGCTACCATTCATACTAGACACAGGAACACATGAACAACTGACACAATTACATCAACATCATACACAACCACATGAACACATGCACCTGCCATGTATTTTCCTATATATAACATATGAATAACGGAAGAAGATTGTAAAGAAAAAAACCTAACTGAAGGACCCTGCTGCATAATCAGTGATAAAATATATCAGAAAGTACCAATGACATAAATTGTGCTGAACACGGTGTGAATAGTGCTGAGGGGAAAAGGAAAAGAAAAGTTTAAAAAAGAACCTATATAGATATACGTTTAAGTTTGAGATAAACACAAAAGCTGAGCGAGGCGGGATTACCTTTTAGTATGTGTTATACATTTTCTTGGATCAAAATTTCATTAGCCTATCATAGTTAATTGTACAACATTGGAGAAGACAGCTGAACACAAACACCCTCAAATTGTTGCAGATTATAGAAACAACGTAGAACATTGCAGAGCACAACACAACACAATCATATTCCCTTTTTTCTCCTGTCTGTCGTTATTGAGGGTACACCTTAAAGGAGATCAATTACACTGTCTGATTAAGTTCCGAATGATAAAAGAATACAACGTGAAAAGGGGGCAAAAATCATGTCAATGTACATCCTTTTATCCAAAAATTATCAACCCCATGGGCATCTTGTTGGCATTGTTGGCAATGTTCAAGGCATGCTACCGATGGTGTATCAAGAACCACAATGCATGGCAATAGCCATATAGGCACATGAACTACATTCTTACACAAACACATGAACTGCATACACCACATGCATAATTGACACTTTATACGACGAAGATACAAGCATCAAATGAATTTGTATTGGTTACTATAATAACAAACTACACAAACACATACAAACGTGACACAAATAGATGAACACCTTATACAACTATATTAACACTTCTGCACAGACTAACTATATATTATAGAATGTACAAAAAAGACCACCACCTAGGTCTACTGGGAGCCACCACCCAGGCTCACTGGCTTATAGATTATAGCAGTCGCCTGGAGATCAACTATTGCCTCTGCCTTTTTTCTCCCAACGATTCCACACCACTGTACCTGGAAACATAGAAGTCAGGAAATGCAAAAAATAAAATTTACCGGCATCAAGAACTGCACGGTCTCGGTTGAAATATCTCGTTTTGTATGATCTCGATTACAATGTTAATATGATCTCGCTATATCTTATAAAAAAATTTTACAGGTTGGTTTTCTTGGAATATTAATTGCTCATGACTACAAATGACAATGATAAAATGAAACAAGAAAAAATCAACTGGAAGACAACAAGGAGGGAGAAAAAGAATGATAACCAATGCGAGCCTATTCTCTTCGACCTGTCCAATACTTCAAGGGGAAAGGGATGTACAATGATCCCAGAACATACCAACTAGTAAAGGATGTTTGTAAGCAACTTAATTGCCACCTCGATGTTAAACACATTCAATATACACATACATGGGCAATTTAGAATTAGAATAAACTCAACAGCAGTTTTACTTTAACAATTTTGACAATATTATCACGAACTTTGAACGCAAAATATCATATTTTCTTCAGCTCACATACTTAAAGCATAGAGAAATTGCCAAAGAATAACCCAGCTTCCAAAACCAATAAGCTAAACCACCCACTGCCTTTCGAAAAATGCCGCCATCTACTTAAAACAAATGTTTTCCAATCTACTTGCCACAAAATTAAAATTCTTAACCCTATACAATCACTCAATACCAAACATTCACAAACCACTTTTGCTGTAGAAAAAAACAGGGTCCAGAATACTGTGCATCATACCTGGGTTTCTGCATGGTTAACCATCGTCGCAAAGCGCGGAAAGGTTCCCCAATCATACTTAGCGCATATACTAATATTTACTATATTCTTTTGCATCTGCATCACTAAAATTACCGCGTACAACTAGCACATCTTTGTTAAACAATGAAAATACCTCTTTTTTCTACCTAATAAAAACACTTGCTGGGATTATAAAAAGACAAGCCCATTCGACACCTAATACAACAGAAATGTTGTGCATCATACGTGGGCTTCTGATGGTAAACCATCGTCGCAAAGCACCGAAAGGCTCCCCAATCATGCTTATGTTGACGCCCCATATACTTAGCACATATACTCATGCATACAACAGGAATAAAGACAAATGCATCGCTAACATTGCCGCGTGCAACATGTACATCTTTGCTTAAAAAAATCAAACAAAATACCTCTTTTTTCTGCCTAATAAAAACACTTGCTGGGATTATAAAAAGACAAGCTCATTCGACACCTAATACAGCAGGAATGCTGTGCATCATACGTGGGCTTCTGATGGTAAACCATCGTCGCAAAGCACCGAAAGGCTCCCCAATCATGCTTATGTTGACGCCCCATATACTTAGCACATACACTCATGCATACAACATTCATGAACACAAATGCATCGCTAAAATTACCGCGTGCAACTTGCACATCTTTGCTTAAAAAAATCAGACAAAATACCTTCTTTTTTTTCCTAATAAAAACACTTGCTGGGATTATAAAAAGACAAGCCCATTCGACACCTAATACAACAGGAATGCTGTGCATCATACGTGGGCTTCTGATGGTAAACCATCGTCGCAAAGCACCGAAAGGCTCCCCAATCATGCTTATGTTGACGCCCCATATACTTAGCACATACACTCATGCATACAACAGGTATAAATACAAATGCATCGCTAACATTACCGCGTGCAACTTGCACATCTTTGCTTAAAAAAATCAAACAAAATACCTCTTTTTTCTGCCTAATAAAAACACTTGCTGGGATTATAAAAAGACAAGCTCATTCGACACCTAATACAACAGGAATGCTGTGTATCATACGTGGGCTTCTGATGGTAAACCATCGTCGCAAAGCACCGAAAGGCTCCCCAATCATGCTTATGTTGACGCCCCATATACTTAGCACATATACTCATGCATACAACATTCATGAACACAAATGCATCGCTAAAATTACCGCGTGCAACTTGCACATCTTTGCTTAAAAAAATCAGACAAAATACCTCTTTTTTTTTTTCCTAATAAAAACACTTGCTGGGATTATAAAAAGACAAACTTTCATGAAGCAATTTACCTGTAATTAAAAGCACATTTAAGTTATTGTGCATTATGCGTGGGCTTTCAGAAGCCTTTGAGCCATAGAAGTAGTCATGGATGTTTTCCACGCAAAACAAATGCCCAATAGTAGTTTCTCTGTCCAGTAATAATCTCACTCCCAAGTAAAGAGAAAAGTTCAATAATCCTTAACAAAAAAAGAGATGTTAATGCATCCAATGAATACACAAACACTGAAAAAGACACAGCACAGGACAAGCACAAAGTTGTTTAGAATGTAGCTGCATTATTAAGATGCATTCTCCATGACAGTGAGGGATTAAATAGGTTCAAAAGAGATGGATTTCTTAAGAAGAGACACGGATTTAAGAGATTCATTAATATCTAAAAGTTGATAAGCAAAGTACATGAACATATTTAAACATGGCAAAATAATGCTTTAAGAAAGCATGTATAAAACGGACGAACTTACAACTATCTATGAGTTGATAGACTGCTGTAAAGGAAAATTTTATGGAGTTAGTTCGAAAGTCATTCACACACTACGCAGGACAGGTTAAAAAAAGGAAATATTACACATTGTGATATTGTGGCCATGAATTTTTTAAAAACCACTTGCGGAACATGTTTTTTCGGCTAACAAGAACTCACCTTGTTTTTTAAAGTTTTTGGATTCAATGCTTCCCAAGGTTTATCGTCCCCTCTAGTTAAGATCACCTACAACAAAGGGTTACAATATTCCACGGTGAAACAAAGCATCTAACTCAGCTAAGTAGAAACAAAAATGAAAATATAACCACTGTTCCATTTCTATATGGTTACTCTAGGCTATATGGATGTTTTGCTTTGGTTAGACAAAGCAAGCATCAAATATCATACATTTTCTTTTTCACATCAAAGGCTTCAGGTATATTCAAACTCTCAAGGCTTATAACAATCCCTTAGGTTAAAATAAGGTAAAACAACCAACCTTCTTCAATTAATGCAAAACACCATTCTCAGCAATCATGCTATGACAACCTTCATTATATACTCTATAACGTTTTATCCACTTATCCAAATCAAGTCAAATATACCTCAAAATGTTCCTAAAACAATAATCTACAAATTTCAAATCATAAGGTTCCAGAATTAAGTCCATTCCATATGGTTAAATTAGCAAACAAACAGCGTTTACAAACTGCTCAAACACATTTCCAGCTTTAGAAGAAATTTTACCTAGGAAATTTCTATACGCTATTTCCATGTAACCTGTAAACTCTAAGCTTTCTAATACATTATTTCAGTAAAAGAGTTTCATTCACCCCTTCAACCTAGCTCCCTTAAAAGCTTCCAAATAGTTCATGGTATATACCATAACAAAACCGTATTTTCAGGAGCATTATGCAACCAGCTTTAGTTCATTTAATTTCTGTAGCTTTGTTTGCATTCAAAACCACCCAAAATCAGCTTCACAACTCTTATAATATATCATACCATGCTTTGGTTCAGCCATTTGAGTTTAATACCTTGCAATCACAACAATTCCATAGCTATAACTAAAGAACAGAAATTATAGGGACATGTACTGCAGCGAAAAGCATCACCTAGACCACACTGCACAAAGAGCAGGTATAAAAAATGCAACTACTCATTTAAAAATAGTGATGCAGAAATCCATCCAACTAGGCCACTCTTCTATTATGCAAAACTTACTTCCTCTCTGTAGACCATGGTGCCCTTAAGAGCTTTCCAGGTCAACTAAAACCCAGTCAAAAACAATGAGAGGTCAACTAGCACAGAGAGGGACTCATGCTCTTGCCACACCCGACTCAAAAGTTGTTTCCAGCATTTCTTTCATTCCATTTTCAACTTATCTTCTTACTTTACATAACCTCTGTGTGACCTATTTTTGCCCTTCCTTTCACAGCATTTCATTCGCATAAAATGAACATAAAAATTTCACCAAAACATCTTTAAGCAAAATGATTAACATCCCAACCCCAAACAATGTGTAATATGAAATTTTTTTCCAAATACTTTAACGGTTAATATCCCAACCCCAAACAACACTTGTATTAAATGAAACCTTGTGATGCCCCGAATACTTTTTTGTTCTAAGGGAAATTTTCTTACCTGAGCTTTGAAGATATCCACAGGTTCAAAAGTTGCAGAACTCCCTTCTTCTTCTTCTTCGTTCACGCTCTCTTGCCGCTTCTTTTTTTTATCCTAGGCTTCAAAAGAGGTTGATAGTGGCGGAAGGTAAGGTGTTTTTTACAGTGATAAGAGAGAGGCAAAATACGATACTCGACACTGACTGAGACTATCTGCAAATGGTGAAGGGATAGAATGTGAAAGACGCTGACAGTGATGGTGCGAATAAGCAACTTGGAGAGGAAAAGCACGATGGTTTTCTGGCGACGGGGGAGGTGAATGGGCAACAAAAGCTTCAGTCTCAGGCAATGGTTTTTTCGCTGTGGGAGATGAAAGAGCAAGGCAAGATCGTGGTGTGAAGAAACTGAAACAGTTCGTATTGGTAACCGGGAAAACATCAACTCACGCTGCCCAAACGTCTCGTCGTCACATTTTTCAAAGAAAGGACAATGCGGCTTGGCTTTAGCCGCTGTAAAGCCAAAGCTAAAAGCAGGGCAAAACGACGTCGTTATGTCCTATTTTTGAGTTATGCGACGTGGCCGCTTCTGCGTTGTAGGATTCTGGGTGGCTTAATCCCGGTCGCAAACGGGCCGCGCAATTCCCTTGCAAGAATTGCGCGGCCCCGAATCCCATTTTTAAGGAATATATATATACACTTACGAAGCTTAAAATGAATTAAATATATTTAAATCTATTTATTTATTTTTTTTAATACTATTTAAATCTTACGTATTTAATATTTTTTTATTATATTTATATAAATTCATTTCAAATAAATCTCTATTTTACTAAATAAAATAAACTCTGTTTTAACATCAAATACCAAGTCATCTCTGCGGAGTAAATTTGCCGGCGAATTGAAGTCGAGGTTAATCCTTCGTGAGAAAGCACCTTTAGTAATCCATCATAAATTTCCCCACCATCATATCCTTCACTATCTTCCAAAAAAGGTGATTATCCTTTATCAATGAGAGGAAAGCACTGCTTGGCGGTTTCTTTTGGAGTTTGCTCCTGTTTGAAAACAGAGCCATAACCAGCGACTCGCCGTCCGGAGTACCACCGTCTGAGCACTTCGCAGTGGTTCTATCTCTTCGTTAATGGCGTGCTTAGTTTCCATTTCCCTCAACTTGAACCAGCTTCATAGCAAGCCCAAAATCTTAATCCAGGTAAGTTGAAATTTCCTTCGTGGGTATAGTACTGTTACCATTCAAATCACTTTAGCTAACACAAACTTGCATTAAATTCAGTGACATAATCCTTCTGTTTATATTTCACTAGATACTGAGTAATGGGCTTTCTTAGATTTGGCTTCACGGAAACTTTTTGTCACACTCACCATATGTTTGCTTAAATGCGAGAGAGAATGTGTGAATTGCATTTGCATTTTACCATTCTTTACTGTGTTTTTATGGAGTGGAGAGCGGGGAGAGATTTTTGGTAATACGTTAGGCATCAGTACTTGTATGGTTGATTGAAGAAGATGGTTGAGTTGGGCTCCTATTCCCCCTCTGTGGTTCTATATGTCGACAGACTGCCAAACCCTCTGGGTGTCTATATGTCAATAGACCACTTTGGCAGTAAGTAGCCAACTGCTGCAAGTCATTCTTTTAGGGATAAGGAACTGAGGATGAAGCTTGTATCCAACTGGAACTGAAATGAGTTGAGTAGGACAGTTATGCGTTCATGCTTGAGCTTGATTTAGAGTATCTAGGCTTGAGCTCAACCTGAGCTATAGTTGCTGTGATATTTTATACTAGAAATCTCCCTGTCCAATGGGATAATAGTTTTACATCTTTTGAATCTCCCTGTGCAATAGGATAATAGTTTTACATCTTTTGCTCGTAATTAATAATAGTTTTACCATAAGTCACGTGTGCACAAGTGGGTAAAATGTTAGTTAATTAAATTCATATATCCAAAGTTTAGGAAATGATGCACCATAGATGCCTCAACTTTGGCTTAGGTACGAAATGCAAGGAGACACATTTTACAGGTACATTATGGGAGTAGTTCAGAGGGGAATTATAACGTCCCGAAAAAAAGAAAGTTCAATAAACTTTTGATTTCTGCATTTCAAGAGGGCACTCAGAACTATCATCTCATCTAGTAACATTTGTTTATTTGTTCTCTTATCATTTGATTTCAAACCTAGTCAAGAAGCTTAAGGTCTAGACAAGAAAAGGATTAATCTGATCAAGAGAGCATGTCCTTTTTACTGGCTATTAGATAAGTTGGCATTTTTATC
Organism: Voacanga thouarsii; assembly: GCA_026120185.1. Lineage (NCBI taxonomy): Eukaryota > Viridiplantae > Streptophyta > Magnoliopsida > Gentianales > Apocynaceae > Voacanga > Voacanga thouarsii. The sequence goes on from JANUWF010002200.1 coordinate 2,979,548, forward strand.
AGGTGGATGCCAAACATGTTTCATGGATAGTTGAATTGCATCAAACTTGGTACTCGGGAGAGAACCAGATTCCACCCCCCCCCTTTTCTGTTCTTCTTATAAGAAACAATTGGTCCTTCAACTAAAATCTGAAACAATATAAATGCTCTTGAAATTTCATTGTTTCACTATTGTATAGTCTTAATCTCTGTTGTAGTGTGTCAAAGTAAAATGTTTAAGAGGATTCCTGGTGGGAATTTTATCATTTGTGCTTGATAGTAGCTCGGATCTGTGAGAATATGCTAATTCAGCAAGTGCCACTGTCACATGCAAATGGTATTCACTGGGCTTCTCACATGCTAATGGTATTTGCTATTCACTCTTTTGGAGTTGCTTTTTTAGGAACATTGAAACTTGTTTGTAGCTTGGCTCAAGATTAGTTATACCTAATTCTGACGTTGTGTCCTCTGATCTTATGAATTGAATTAGATTCTTGTTGGGTTTTGCTAGCATATATTATTCCAAAGTTAATTACTTAGCCGTAATGTGAGTTAGGCAGTTTGCTATCAGACATGGCCTGTAGAAAAGCTAGAAGAAGCTAGCAATTTGTGCATCTTATTCTATGTTATGTGCCGAATAAGATAGCTCAACTATAATTGTGATTGCAATGATATAGAATAACATGCAGTCTTCACTTACATGTTGCGTTGAATTTTTTATTGATCTTCTAACAGGCAACTGTCTTTAGTTACTGACAGATGACCAGTGATCTATAATGCTTATTGTTGTATGGGCTTGCTGTAGGGAGCTCCTGCATGGCGATTAGCTGGCAGAAGGTGTCAGAGTCCAATCACTAGCACTGAAGGTTATTATTATTCGTTTTTTTGAGTTAAGGAACCCAAAAGGGTTGAGATTTTTATAACCATTAATTATGATTCTGGCCTCCATTGACTTGTGCCTACGTATTTGTATTGAAAAGTTTAACTGTTACATTTGGAAGTTTACTTCTATATGTGAAAAGAAGGGAAAGAGTTCTTTTTAAGTTTTCAGATACATGTTTTTTTTTTTTCCTTTTTGACATAACTTATTAAGCACAAAGAAGCTAGTTCAGCAACCTACAAACATTTTTTTTGTCCTTGTCTTCTAGGAATTGCAAAGTTAGGTTATCTTTAAGGTGGAATGTATTTAGTATGTGAAGGCATGTTGAGTACAGAGAGCCAAAGGTTAGTTTGATAAAGTCTTGCATTTGTGCAATTTAATTTTGATGAAAATTCTTAAAATGAAAACCCCAGAACCATGATGCATTTCTTAAACCATATATGTTTATTATTATTGATGCTTCCATTTTTTATTATAGAATTGGAAGAACTATGTTTCCATTTTTTTTTTTTTTTAATTTGAAGGGGAATGGTAATGAAAAGCTTCTAGTGGAATGGGGTTTAGGTCATTCCTTTATAATCCAACTTTCTTGTCATTAAATTGGCAAGACAAGGGCTAAATGCGAGGTTGGTCATGTTTAATTCTTGCATATGACTTTTTCTAGGGTTCATTTCATAGTAGGGAAGCTCAGTGAGAAGTGTTAAATGGTTTAATCCTGGGCATAGCATTTTTTGGAGGTTGTCCTCCCCGCCCACCCAAAACAAAGAAGTAGGAAATGACATTTAAACCATGCTGTAGTAGGTAATGGTGATTTGTTATTAGGATCTTCTATCACGCGACACAGAATTCATACATCTTAACCTAGGTAAAATTGTCGTCCAATATATCTAGAGAAATTTTGGGTAGAAAGAATTTATTGGCAAAATATTTAAATATTTCCCTTTGTTCTATGATAGAAAAGTAGAAAATGTTATGACATGTCAAACAAGCTTGTTTCTATATGTAACAAGAAAAGTTTGTAATTTCTGTGTATTTCATTGATGAAAAAGGATTGAGCATATATACAGGTATAGGGGTTCTAAACTCGAAAAAATCACAGATTATTCCTAAGATTAAGCCTAGGATTAGACTATCTACCGGTAATAGATTGTTCCTAAGATTAAGCCTAAGATTAGGCTATTTACCGCCGATAGATTGTTCCTAATATTAAGCCTAAGATTAGGCTATTTACAGCTATTTATAGATTCATAACACTCCCTCTCAAGTTGGAGCATAGATATTAATCATGCCTAACTTATTACAAATATAGTCAATCCGAACCCCATTAAGAGCTTTGGTGGAGATATCTCCAAGTTATTCTCTAGTCTTTACATGTTTTGTAGAAATCAAATTCTGCTGAATCTTTTTATGAACAAAATGACAGTTAATCTTAATATGTTTAGTTCACTCATGAAATACAGGATTAGAGGCAATATGGAGAGCAGCTTGATTATCACACCATAGTCTAGCTGGAATTGATGTTTTAAGGCCAACCTCTTGTAATAACTAATATATCCACATTGCTTCACAAACAAACTGTGTCATAGCTCTATATTCAGATTCTACAATGGAGCGAGACACCACATTTTGTTGCTTACTCTTCCAAGACACCAAATTCCCCCCAACAAACACGTAGTAACCTGTAGTGGATCGTCTGTCTATTTTTGAACCAGCCCAATCTGCATAAGAAAAACATTCAATGTCACCATGCCCATGATTGCTATATAGTATATCACGTCTCGGAGCCCCTTTTAAGTAACACAAAATTTGTTCCAATGCTGCCTAATGTTGAACTGTTGGGGAAGATATAAACTGACCCACTACACTAGTAGAATAGGCAATATCTAGGCGAGTTATTGTAAGATAATTTAATTTCCTAACCAATATTCTATATTTTTTGGGATCGACAAACAAATCACCATCCTTTGTTAGTTATGAATTAGGAAGCATTGGAGTACTGCATGGTTTGGCGGCCAACTTTCCTGTATGAGTCAATAAATCAAGCACATATATCCTCCGAGACAAGAAAACACCTTTCTTGCTCTGCATTACTTCAACCTCCAAGAAATACTTCAATGCCCCTAAATCTTTGGTGTGAAACTGAGTGTGAAGAAAGGATTTTAAAGCTGAAATGCCCATAGTATCACTCCAAGTAATAACTATATCAACATAGACTATAAGAAGAATGATACCAGAGTTTGATTTAGAATAAAGCACTGAGTGATCTGACTTACTCTTCGTCAATGGCTAGGCTAAATTTCCCAAACCAAGCACGTGGGCTCTGTTTTAATCCATACAAGGACTTGTGAAGACGACATACTCTTCCATACTCCCCCTGAGCAACAAAACCAGGTGGTTGCTACGTGTACACAAAAATGCCAACTAATGTAAAGGCCAATCATAAGTTGCTGCCAAAGAAATAAACAAACGAACAGAGGTTAATTTTGCCACAGGAGAAAAAGTGTTAGAATAATCCACATAGCATAGTCTTTAGCCACAAGTCGGGCTTTAAGGGTAAAGACGGAGTCATCAGGGTTGACTTTGACTATAAACTCCCATTTACATCTAATAGCCTTCTTTCCTGCAGGTAAATCCGCCAAATTCCAAGTACCATTTGTAACACCCCACACCCTAGGTACCTAGATAGGGCAGGATGTCGCCCCGTCCAAAGGACCACCAAAGGACCAGGGGTCTTTATAATAAGGTACAAAATAAAACGAAAACTGCTAAATAAAATTAAAAGGATAATTCCATTACATCTGAAAGCAAAACTTATACAAGTCTGGAAAATCAAAACTAACAAGCGTCTCTTGAAATAAATTCAACCACAACTAAATAAATAAATTGGAGCTCAACCCTAGCTTCGCCCCGCTCACTGAAAGCAATCTCCTGAAATCATGATATAAAAGTTGTGAGATTGACATCTCAGTAAATCCCGTGTGTGCAAATGTCAGTTAAAACCATTTCATGTATGCAGATTTATCAAAACCACAAAATCGTGTTTGCAAGCCAATCTCATTAATAACCGTCATAAAAAGGAGCCTTGCTCAATTAATCCAAAACAGTTCACAATAAATCATTGTTTCATCACAATCATTATTCATTAAATAGGGATTAGCAAATGATTCAACAATATAGTAACAGAATTCATATCATGGTTACCACCATGATAGCTTCCCAATGTATTCTTTCAACAATGGGCAGTGGGGAATTCACCCACCAGGTGAGATACTCCTCCATCTCTTCACCTAATACTCCGGTTGTCCAATCCGGGTCATCAGTGTCCACATGGACTAATATGCTAGCTCGGACCGGCTCGACTAAGTAGTCTTGTCGCCTTTCCAAGTTGAGTTTATCTTACGGAGGTGGCCACCTACCGGAAGACTCACTCCTGCTCTTCGAAACTAGTACTACTAGCCTACCCCCGCTGAGTACTCAACGCTCCCCATTCGAGGCGAGAATCATTTTCCCTTTTCCGAAAGTCTTTACTTAATTTGATTGCAAAACGTGATTTTTCGTAATAGCGTTTCCAAAACCGTTTGACAATGGTTTAAGAAATCATTTTCGAAGTTTGAACAATTAAAATTTAGCAAATTCGTTTTTGAAAATAGAACATCCACGTTTCCAATCCAAATCTCACAACAATCCAACATAACTCATCATTTTTAGTCAAGGCTCAATCCTTGTGTCAAAGCATCATATTGATACCAATTTCAAATAATATTGTAAAAATTGCTTGCAAACAAGTAACATTTATCAAAACAGTTATGCGAGGACTTACCTGGATATATCACAGCCAAATCCAACTCAATCGATTGCTCTAATTTCCTCTCCTTTCTTATCTAGAGCAAATAACCCCGCAATTAGGATTTAATCATTCCACCCATTATTTCATACAACATGACTCTTCAGGATTTTATTATTTACCTATTGCATCCATGGTATTTGATTCACTAAATCACATATATAACTTTCCTTTACGATTCTATTGATCATGACCGTGCATTGATCTAGATCAATTCTTCACATGACCTCTTCCATATTAAACTAACATAAAATCATTATAAATAGCCCCATAAACATTAAAAGATCTCATCTTTTGCCTATTTAGCATGAATCTAGGTTCATCATGGCAAGATACATCAATGTCCTATCTCATACATGCTTTGTCTATGGCTTTCATCAACATGTTCATCAATCTAATATATTCATGCGTTCATACTAGACTCCATAAGCATCCTTAAGTCAATATTTTGAAGTTTAAGACCTTGTAAATCAATAAAAATAGGATCTTGATTACCTCTTAGCGATTTAGACTTAAATCACGGCAACTCCTTGTTGACTAGCTTGAGTTTGATCACTAGTTGAAGAGTTTGGATCGCTTGGATGTCCTTGATCAAGACTCCCCAAAGAATGGGTAAAATCAGTCCCTTATGATCGAGATTTAGGAGAAGAAGACGAGAGGAATTGAAGAGGAGTTGATGAAGAGTTGAGGAGTTGCTTACCTTAGAGTTGGTTTTCAGCTTTGATGGAGTTTTGGGTGCTATTTTGGTCCAGATGTGGAGGAGGGTTGGCGGCTGGAATTTCTGAGCAATGGAGGGTTTTTAGGGTTTGTTTGAGGCTGATTGATGAAGGAGATAGGTTAGGCTGAGGTGCTTTAGGGTTTAGGTGTTTGAAGAAGTTTTGGCCTTACTAGGGTTTCTTGATCAAAACAGAAAATTGTTCAGCTTTGGTGTTCTCTAGGGCTGCCGAGATTTTGGAGGGGAATTAGGGTTGGTGGCTGCTGTGTTTGTGTAGCTGAGGGTGCTGAGATTCTGGACAGAAAGAGAGGAAAAATCTGATGGGTTTTGAGTCCCTATAATAGCGAAAATAGGAGAGGAAGAATGGGCCTTTGTGCAGCTGTTTTTCTGCTTGATAGCTAGGGCACTTTTGTGCAGATTTTGTGCTGGAAATTTTAGGCAGAATAGGTGTGAACAGTGACGAAAATTCTGAGGGTCTAGGGCTGAAATTCTGGTTTCCTTTTGGCTGAAGACAAGTCCTAGTTGGTTAGGGTTTTCTTGGCCAATCTTAGCTAGGGTTTGGGAGTGTTTTAGGTAAGTTGTCTTTACCCTAAGTGGCGGCTGCTAGAAGGGAGTTTTCCAGAAAACCCTAGAGAGGAATTAGGTCATCTAATTAGGAAATAGCTATTAAATAGTTATTAGGAAATAAAATTCTGGTTTCCGATTCATGCCTACTGAAATTTCCCCTAAGGCTTCGAAAATTCTTGGATTTATCCAAGAGATAAATACTCCATTTAATTTCACCTCCAAGTCTTTTATTTCCATTAAGAAAATATTATTTGAAAGAAGATAAAATATGGGAATTTATTTCCTTGAAAATAATACATATATGCTTTTCTTTACTAATATATTATTAAAATTCTCTAAAAGGTTATGATAAGATATTAGAACCAACAATTTAATTTGTTCTCAAATATTTTATAAAATTTTCAAATAAATCACTCTCCTAATTTATTTTTCTCTTCTTAGGAAATTAATTTCCTAGTGGCTAGTCTCCTAGAGATTTCAGCCAAACTAGGGAAAAGTTAGGGAAGGAGGAAGGAAAATAAGAGAATGAAAAGGATTTGAAATTGTTAGGATTCCAACTCAAGCCCTTCAAGGTTTAAATGCTCTCCCCACTTGCTTTGCCCTTTTTTTCCAATAAACTCTCCTCAATAAATGAAAGCTCAAGCAATCAAACTATTTCAAGAATAAATTAATTCATGCAATCCACAACTAATATTTTCATGAAAAATAATTCAAATCATCAAATGTGGTATAACTTAATATGACATGCATGACTTTTCCCTCACTTACCCAAGATGGTCTAACATGGGGTATTACACCATTAGCGTCTGAAGCATTCATCTCTTCTATCATAGCATCACACCATCCGAGATGTGATAAAGCTTTAGATACAGTTTTAGGAATAGTGATAGAATTAAGAGATGCCACAAACAAAGAAGATGAAGAAGACAGGTAAGCATAAGAAACAAAAGATGAAATAGGATAAGTGCATTATCTTTTACCTTTACAAACTACAATGGGAATATCAAGATCAGTAGGAACGGAATCTGATGGCGTTGAAGTTCCTGGCTCAAGACATGAAGGAAGAAGCCTTTCCCGTTTACAATAAACTTGTTAAATAAGTGGTTTTGGTGGAAATAGAGTAGGGTCACTGGGCAGAATAGGAGTAGTGAGAAGAGAAGATGGTGGAGATATGACAGTATAAAGTAACAAATCATCATCCTCTAATAGATTGGAATAAGGGGAAGGAGAGGAAAAGAAGGGAATATGTTCCTGAAAGGTAATATTAGCGGACACAAGATATTTGTTAAGGGTAGGAGAATAGCAACAATAGCCTTTTTGTAAATGAGAATATCTAAAAAAGACACATTTCAATGATTTTAGATCTAACTCGGTGAGATGAGGTCGAACATCACAGACAAAACAGGTACTACCACATACCTGAGGTTCAATAAGAAACAAATATTTAGTGGGAAATAAGATATGATAAGGACTTGCACCATTAAGAACAGATGAAGGCATTCGATTAATCAAGAAACATGTTGTGGAAACTGCATCTGCCCAAAACTGTTTAGGAACTTGCATTTGAAAGAGAAGTGCTCTAGCAGTTTCAAGGAGATGTCGATTTTTTCATTCAACTACTCCATTTTGAGATGGGGTATCAACACAAGATGATTGATGAAGAATGCCATGCTAGATCGTATAACTCTGAAAAGATTCTGCAAAATATTCTTTGGCATTATCACTTCTCAAAGTTTGGACAACAACATTAAATTGACTTTTGATTTTCGTACAAAAAGCATTAAAATGAGTAAACAACTCGGAACGGCTCTTCATTAAATAAAAAGTAATTCTAGAAAAGTTATCAACAAAAGTAACAAAAGATTTAAAGCCGGGTTTAGACAATACAGGGCACGGACCCCAAACATCTGAATGAACCAACTTAAATGGAGAATTAGCTCTTTTATTGACTTGAGGAAAAGAACTCAAACAGTTATGTTTAGCAAATTAATAGGATTCACAATCTAAAGAAGATAAATCATGAAACTGATGACACAATTTCTTCAACATAGGTAAGGATGGGGGACCAAATCGACAATGAGCTTCAAATGGAGTGAGAACACTAGAACAGGTAATAGATCTCGGCAGTTTTGTATTCAGAATGTAGAGGCCTCAAGATTCATGTCCCTTACAGGTATTCAGTAGACGGAGATGCTCCTATGCTTACAGGGCTCCATCGACGACATTGCCTGGCGGCAAGCTACTATGGAGCAGCAATGGGCTGAATGGAGGCAGTATTTTCCGGGACAACATGGTGGTGAGGGCACTTCCGCATCTGCTGCTGTAACATCAGGCAACTCTTTTCCACTCCACAATGTGACAGTAGCTATTTCCTCTTTGTCTAATGGTGCTAGTTTTTGAGATTTTAACACCATGTCGGTCAAAAACCAGATTTGTTGTTCCATATTGCGGATCATTGCTTCGAACCTTTCAAATGTGGAATCTATTTCTTGGAAACGCCTCGTGACATGAACAACAAAATTTTCAATTACGGTTTCTAGCTCTGCTGATTCTGGTGTTGTGAGTGTTATCTCCGAAGCGTAATGGGGGTACTGCCCCTCATTAAACTTTCTCAGATTCCAATTCGCCATTTCTCCTGAACATGGAAGCTAGTTAGCTAACGGAATTCATGATTAAAACAAAATTAAAATATTACAAAGTTAGTCAATAGAACATAGTCAAAATTAGTAGGTTAGGTTACAAGGGTATACACAGATATTCAAGATACAAAAGATAACACTTTTTTGCGAAAAGAACAATTGTACATATTCACATATTTACATATTTACATGGTTAAATCAACAAAATTCAAACTTTCATGATATTGTTCCCTGGCAATGGCGCCAAAAACTTGATGCATATTTATTTAGGTATAAAAATCATATAAAAATAAACATATTCCTAATCAAGTTTAAGTTAAAACGTTAACTCCAAATTACACATATGAGTAAGCGTACTCATCATTAACAGAGCATAGGGTTCAAACGAGTGTCGATCCTCAAGGAACAAGTATGCATTAATCACTTTTCTTTCATTGTTTAACCAACTCAATAAAGTGAAAAAGAAAAGGAAAATAAAATAAAATAAAATAAAAGAATATATACATGTCAAGGATGGAGAACTATGTAACTTAAACTATTATTTTGACAAATATGATCTTAAAGTACCTAATATTATTATAATTCATTATTCTCTTGGCATTATGAAGGATTAATATAGACTCACCTCTTTTCTAATCCATGAAATCACTATCTTTTAGATAAATTAGCATCACATTTCTGTCTCAACTAATTCACTTAAAAGATGCATTACACACAATCCCTGATTAAATTTTCATATCCTGGCAAACTTAAAACATGAAATTAACCAATGAATCCATTTCGGACAGACATCAATTACCCTTTAATTACTAGTTCTTAGCAATTAACCCCTTTTCCAAGTAAGTTAAGAGACAACAAATATGAAACTAATGAATTGAAACCACTATCAACCGCTTTTCCAAGCAAGTTAATGGAAAGAGACAACCAATTAATCTCGTAATCAACCCAAGTAATTAAATACCAAGAAAAATAATCAATTACTCAAAAGATCAAATAACTCTAAAAATCATGAATACCTAAAACAATATCAAATTACAATAAAACAATTAACACATCATTGTTTAAAAAAAAAAGAAAACAAAGTAAAAGAAAGTACTCATAGACAAGCCTTATTCTTCTTCCTTTGAAAACCTTGTTACATAACCCTCCTTGAATTGAAAAATTCCTCCTTTGATTTGAGTGATTTTCTATGATGATTTATGAATTCCCCCATTTTCTCTTGTGTTTTCCCTCTATTTATAGGCTTAGGAAGTGCCTAAACTCGTTGGTGTAAGGTTCTTGGCCGAGTAGAAGTAGGAAGATACTAAAAATCAACAGATTACCAAAAACCTTGCATTTAGAGGATTGACCCCGTGCTCTAGACATGTTGTCAGGTGAGTAGTGAAAATATGAGGATAGAACAAATGAGCTCAAAGAAGTAAAAAGGGGTGTAGTTACCCGTTTCAAACGCAATCCTCAACTCTCAATCAAACCTCAACCAATCTTACCATAACAATGCCCAAACTCCTTTAATGTATATCACACTCTCAATAACAATCAATTCAATCTCTTCCAATCAACTCAACATAAGTTGCAAAGGCCGCTTGTTCCGTAGTTTCTTGGAGTGAACCCATATTTTGGCATTCATGATTTAGGTGCCCCTCTCCACAGAAATCACAACTTATGTTCAATACCTGGCCTTGAGGCATCACCATTTGTTCCATCTTCTGAGTCAAGGCATCCACCTTAGCCTCCAATGCTGCCACAACATCCATTTTGTGTACTCCTTGCACACGAGCTCTAGACCGTGGACTTCCCCAAGAGTAGTTATTAGAAGCCAGATTTTCAATAAGATCGAATACCTGTTCCGGGTTCTTATGGTTGATGGAACGCCCTGCAGAAGAATCCACCACTTGGCGTGTTGCAAACGTGAGGCCATTCAAAAAGATGAGCATCTGCCTTCCTAACTCAAATCCGTGGTGTGAGTATTTTCTCAACATTTTCTTGAATCTCTCCAACTTTCATACAAGGGTTCAGAATCTAATTGTTGAAAGGCAAATATTTCGTTCCTAAGTTTGGCTGTCCTAGTGCCTATTTTGAGCCTACATTGGTGCATTTCTTTCTTAAAACCCGTTATCATACTTTGTCCATTGTTGTCTTTCTGAGAGCTTGAATAATTTTTCCAAATCTTTGATTGCTCTTGATAGATAAAAGTGCATGTGAGAAAGTTGAGGGAGAATACTTGGAAAAAGATCATGACTCGTGACTGTCAGTCATGCATCAATAGTTGTGTTGAGCTGGAAAAAAAAAAGAGAAAGAAAAGAAAGCGAAGAAAGAAAAGAGAAAAATTGAAAGAAAAAGAAAAAAAAAAGATCACAAGAGGAATGGTGATTGAGCTGTAAAAGTTGAGTTTACATCAAGTCCTTGATACCATCGCTGAAAATTCGAGTGATCTTGTGAAAAAATAAAGAAGAGTTGATGAAGGAGCTGAAAGAAAAAAAAAGAGAGAAAATGCAAGATTTGCTTGAGTTGAACTATAATTGCTAAACAAGGTTATGAGTTTGGTTGATTTGGGAGTAGGAGAGCAAGAAGGGTTTGGAAATTATTGATACATCTTGTTTATCCTTTTCTTGCGAACTCTCATCTTCTTTGATAGTTGATTTTCCTATATCCTTCGTTTGATAAGCCACATTACAAGTCTGTTGCCTTACATTATAAGTTTGAAAGTCCTAATTGACCTAAGTAGAATCATGATATGTCTCGGATTAGTGGAGAGATTGTATGAAAAGTAAGTTTATGGAATGCATATTCTTTTTTAACTAAATTCTTTTCAATGGTTTGAGAATATTGTTAAAGTATTGGGATGGTTCTACTAAGTCACTATTCACTTACACAAGTCTTGCATTTGTTATGAAAGATATAATAGCATGTGTTTTATGTTCTTTAATGAAGGAAGCATTGAAGATATTGTTTTGAAACTGATTGAGTGATTTATCAACCCTTGTGTTTTTCTTACTTGTCTTTGATACTTTGCTTGAGGACAAGCAAAGAGCTGAGTGTGGGGGAATATGACAGGGCCTAAATTAGTCATATTTTTATTAGTTATTTGAGGCTCTTTTGGGATACATTTTGTTCAATAACTAGTTATATTCCTTCATATTTGAGATTTTACCCTTGAAAAGGTATTTTGTGCATTATTTCAGATTTTAGGGGTAAAACAAAGCAAAAACGTCGCAAAATAAAGCAGAGGTGGCGCCGGCCAGGACAAAGGAACTGGCACTGGTCATGTGCTGTTTGCACGCACTTCGAGACGACGAAAATTGTTGAAACAGGACCAAAACAGAACCAAGCTGGTGCCGGTTGTACTCTGGATAACATTGTGTGGAAATCAAGAAAAAATCGGCGAACGATTGAAGAAACAGAACACAGCCGGCGTTGGCTCCAGCAATTAAGGCGGCGCCGGCTGTGCCCTGAAGATAAGGCGGAACCTTGATTCTTCACGCGATTTTTGGTAATTTGCGGATTTTTAGTATTTTTCTACTTCTACTTGGCCAAGAACCTTACACCAACGAGTTTAGACACTTCTTAAGCCTATAAATAGAGAGAAAATACAAGAGAAAAGGGGGAAATTCATAGATCATCATAGAAAATCACTCAAATAAAAGAAGGAATTCTTCAATTCAAGGAGGGTTGTGCAAGAAGGCTTTTAAAGGAAGAAGAATAAGGCTTGTCTATGAGTTTTTTCTTTTACGTTGTTTTCTTTTTCTTGAACAATGATATGTTAACTGTTTTATTATAATTTGACATTGTTTTAGGTATTCATGATTTTTAGAGTTATTTGATTTTTTGATTAATTGATTGTTTTTCTTAGTATTTAATTACTTGGGTTGATTATGAGATTAATTGGTTGTTTCTTTCCATTAACTTGCTTGGAAAAGGGGTTGATGGTGGTTTCAATTCATTAGTTTTATATTTGTTGTCTCTTAACTTGCTTGGAAAATGGGTTAATTGCTAAGAACTGGTAATTAAAGGTTAATTGATGTCTGTCAGGAATGGATTCATTGGTTAATTTCATGTTTTAAGTTTGCCAGAATATGAAAATTTAATCAGGGATTGTGTGTAATGCATTTTTTAAGTGAATTAGTTGAGATAGGAATGTGATACTAATTTATCTAGAAGGTAGTAATTTCATAGATTGAAAAAGAAGTGAGTCTATATTAATCCTTCATGATGCCAAGAGAATAATGAATTATGATAATGATTAGATACTTTAAGATCATATTTGTCAGAATAATGGTTTAAGTTACATAATTCTCCATCCTTAACATGTATATATTATTTTATTTTATTTTATTTTGCTTTTCACTTTATGGAGTCAGTTAAACAATGAAAGAAAAGTAATTAATGCATACTTGTTCCTGGAGGATCGACACTCGTTTGAACCCTATGCTATGTTAATGATGAGTACGCTTGCTCATGTATAATTTGGGGTTAACGTTTTAATTTAAACTTGATTGGAAAAGTGCTTATTTTTATATGATTTTTATACCCAAATAAATACGCATCAATAGGCCTAAGAAGATGTGAATGGAGGTGATTAGGAGAGACATGTCTCTATTAGATTTGGATGAGAGAATGACAGTAGATAGAAAGAAGTGGAAGGAGAGGATTCATATGAATGACCACACATTATCTTGTATTGGTTCATGTAGTCGACCCTAAGTTACTTGGTTAAAACTTATTTTGTTGTTGTTGTGCCGGTACCAAGAACACAAGAGTTAGATCCATCTGCTGAGGTGACACTAGATGGAGACGTGTGAAAGTCAACTTTGGATAGGAAAGTAGGATTACCTATCATGTGATATTTGGCACCAATATTAATGACCCAATCGGACGAAAAAGAAAGAAGACACGTACTTAGGTTACTTAACTCGACAATAGCAGAGATAGATTGAGATGAAGACTTTAAATTTTCTTGGTACTGAATGAATTTTGCGTATTCATCTACAGAAACTGTACAAGTGCTGTCAGAGGAGGAACTAGACACTGTATTAGTGGCTGCAACATGATCTGAGAGGAACTTCTGATTTTGAGATTTATGTTGCAGTTTTCTACGATTTCGCTTTTTATGACCTGATCTATGGCAATAGTAACAAACAACAACCCCCCCCCTGAATCCTAAGTCCTATTACTATCTTGAATGGTTGGTCCTCCACTCTAGTTATTATTCCTGACATAAGATTGTTTTGGTCTATGGCTGACAAGTGCACTATGAGTCTGAGAAACTGGAGTGATAGATAGGTTGTTATCAACACGCAGTACTCAGGCACAAACATCATGTAGGGACGAAATTTCAACACTAGAGAGAATTTGAGACTTGGCAGACTCAAATTCAAGTTTAAGTCCAACTAGAAAACTTATTATGGTCATCTGATCTCGTTGAGCCTGCTGAACTCGCGCATAGGTTTGAAAGGCAACAAGACATTAAGTTCTTCATAGATCTTCTTGACTCACATGTAATAGGCCATCAATGATGTTTCTTGTTGTTCAAGTCGATAAAATTCTTTACAAACATTATAAATACGTGAAATATTCCCTTTGTCCGAATATAAAAATTCTAAGTACTCCATCAAAGTTGTAACAGACTCACAGTAACTGACAAGTGAAAATACCTTATTGTCAATGGTGTTTCTGACTTGCAAAATCAGTCGAGCATCGTCTCGCAACCAAGCTGTCTTTTGGGTGTCGTTATTTGGTGGATCTTTCGTCAGATGGTCATCCTTGGAGATTCTTCGTAAGTAGATTCTAATAGTCTTGTACCATTCCAAGTAATTGGACCCATTTAGCTTCTGATCTATAATTCAGGATGTCACAGGAATAACATCTGCCACTACTACATTCTTCATTTCATCACCCATATACAGACATAGTGGGTGCAAGAGACTCAGAGAAGAAGGATTGACCTTAGTTGGAGAAGGCTGGAGGCAGAACTGTCACTGAAAGATCTCACAAGCACTGGTGTGTGAGGAAGTGCGCAGATCCTTTGGGCGGCTTGTGACAATGCCTCTGCTCACTGGGGCAGAGAACTAACAATAATCACCTCTGCTCACTGGGGCAGAGAAACAAACAGAAGAGAGAAAAAAAAGCAGGGTAAAACCGTAAGGAAACCAGGCTGCTATAGCTATGATACCATGTAACAAGAAAAGTTTGTAATTTCTGTGTATTTTATTGACGAAAAGGATTGACTATATATACAGGTATAGGGGTTCTAAATTTGGAAAAATTACATAGATTATTCCTAAGATTAAGCCTAGGATTAGGTTATCTACAGCTAATAAATTGTTCCTAAGATTAAGTCTAAAATTAAGCTATTTCCAGCTGATAGATTGTTCCTAATATTAAGCCTAAGATTAGGCTATTTACAGCTATTTACAGATTCATAACACTATATATTTGCATAAGCACAGATGTTGGATCTTTAAAGTAGTTGATTGAAGTAAAGTTGCATTTTATCCCATTCATCTTTTTCACTTAGTATGTGCTGAAAAAAAGTAATCCACCATTTATCACATATGGTAGGTACTATTTCAGAAGTACTAAAAAAAAATCAAACTTACTAAACAAAAATTACACACAGAAGACTACTCCCAGACTGCCACCCCTTACTGCCAAATGCCCCCAGGAAAAGAAAACTGAAGATAGAAGAAAAATAAACGCAGAGGAAGACCAGGCCTAAAGGAAGTAATTTGTTTCTAAGAAAAGCACAAGTATACTTTTTCATTGATGTTGTTGCCCTGAAAATACTTGAACAAGAGTAATTCACAAGGTCGCTTGTAAGTTATTATTGTCTCACCATCTGAATGATTTTTTGCAGCTATCCAGCATCATTGGTCCAACTGCTCACACAGAGGTATCTATGCTGTAAATAGGAGCTCTTTCTTTATGATGACACTCTCAAGAAGTATTTGTTTACCCATCTCAAATCATTTTGTTGTATCTTCTAGTTCTTATGCTATGATTTCTGGTTTCTGGGTGGGCCCAGATATTGATGATGGATGGGGTTTTGTAGAAGCACTTGTACATTGCATATAACAACTATATATATATGTTTTCCAAATCTTATTTTTGTTCGGCCCTCCTTTTATTTGATTTGTTAGATTGTGAATGCAGTTTCTTCTTCTTATTTTGGGTTTGAATCGTGGTAAATTAGCATAATGTTTGATGGCTCTTTCCCATTATGTGTGCTGTTGTCCCGCATCACTCTAGGAGCCTCTCTTTTGATATATTCTCAACAATCTTGAGAGCTTTGAGATAGTCCTTCCACTGCACTAAGTTCCAGTTTCCTTTTCCGTCCCCTTCCTTCCGCCCAGCTTCTTTCTTCCTTTCTTGCAATTTTAATTTTCTGTGATAGGAATTGTGCTTCTGGACCACTGCGAACGTCTAATGAAAGGTAAATATACTCAAGATTTCCAATTAAGTGGATGCTTTGTCATTCTTTTTTTGGATTCCAGTAACTTGCATCTCCCCCTCTCTCTCTCTCTCTCTGATACTGGAAAACAAACCCTTTAAAACTGGTTTGAACCACTAGAGATTGTGTCTTTGGCCCTCAGATCACTTTGTTTGAGACTTTGTTTCAGATCACTTTGTTGACATCTGAGAGTCACTTTCACATTGATGTCCTATTTTTCTGATGACTAAAATTGGTTTTTT
Organism: Voacanga thouarsii; assembly: GCA_026120185.1. Lineage (NCBI taxonomy): Eukaryota > Viridiplantae > Streptophyta > Magnoliopsida > Gentianales > Apocynaceae > Voacanga > Voacanga thouarsii. The sequence goes on from JANUWF010002200.1 coordinate 2,995,860, forward strand.
ATTAGTTTCATCTCGTAGTGTTGCTTTACTAATGTAGCATCTTTCAGCCACATAAAGGTTGCATATGCCGTTGCATGCAAGAAGCTTTAGAAATCCGTTTCATTATTGAAGCTTTACATGCTCACTGCAATGATCTTAGTCAAATTGTTTAATTCGTTCCAAAATATAGTCAATGAAATAATAATGAAGGAAAAAAACTGATTTTTTGTCAAAATTATTGGGACTCCGCTTATACTTTCTTTCCTTTTAAAAAAAAAAAAAAAAAAAAGCAACCTTCCTTTATACATTATGCTGTCACTCGGTAGATGCAAGACTGCTGCTGCCCACTTTGTCACTTGTATCTGTGTTCGGATATCTTTTAGAAAAAGGCTTTTCATTGTTCAAAATGTTAACTGAGAGTGAGGATGCATCTGGCATTCTATTCCGGAATATAATTCTTGAAAGTTCTTTTAAAAAAGGCCCACTTCTTAGAAAGAGCTCAAGACCTCTCTTGGATAACACTCTTCGAGTATTCTTCCTAATCGAAATTAAAAGTTTACACTTTATTTTGAGAAATCCGTAAAAGAAAATTTATTTTTTTTAAAACAAACATATTTTTATCTAAATTTCTACAATTAACTTATTTTATTTATGAGATACAAGTTATATTAATTCATATTAAGGTAGAAATTTGTATATGATCAAATGATCTCCTAATCTTTGTATTTATGGGAGTAATATAATACAATTAAAATGGTTTTGCTCAATGTTTTTAAAACTGGACCACATATTGAGTTGAAAAATTTACTAGTTCATAATTGAATGGTCTAATTGTAATTGAATTATAATTGAATCGTAATTAAATCGGTAATATTATAATTTAAAAATTAAAAATATAATTATTTTAAAAAATAATATTGATAAATAATATAGTGTAATTTAAGTCTATAAATATATAAATAACGAAGTTCAGAAAAATTTGTAATATTTTCTCTATTATTATACATTATTTAGTTCCTCTGTGTAATTTATTTATTTCTTATAAATATATTATTTTATATATAAGAGAGAGGGAGAGAAAATCGGTCTGACTGGTCAGTTCAACAGTTTTTTTATTGGACCGGCCGATTTAACAGTTTGAAGAAAATAGAACGATTTTGAAGGAAAACGATTTAAAGTAAAGGACTGAACTAGTTTGGTGATCGGTTTATAGTCCGATCGATCTAACCGGCCAGTCCGGTTCGATCTAAAAAACATTGGTTTTGCTTTTTTTTTTTTTTTTTTACAAAGTTAAATTTATTTAACATTCTAATTGCATAACTGGTTACCTTTTATATAGATCAATTAACAAATATATTCTCTCTCTCTATATATATAAATACGAGAAATTAGCAGTTGGATCTATAGGTCTGTAAGGCTTATATCCCTTTAATGGGGAGGTTAATCATGAATGTTTGGAGAAAAAATATATTTATTTTTAAAAAGTGGACATTTATTTCTAAGTATCTCAAAATAAAAATAAAAATATTTAATTTTGAATGGAGGGAATATATGTTTCATTACCTAAATTTACATAAATGTATAATAAGTTATAAAGAAATTGATATTGCTACGATGTGATAGATATAGATGTAGTTAAAATAGGAAGTGGTGTGTTGTCAAGAGCACAAGGAATAACTTTAGGTTCAACCATCATTAAAACTTCCTTAGAAAAATGCATTACAAAACAAAATTTCCTATTTCCAAATCTCAAAAGATATTCTTGAAAAAGCAATCCAAACAGTTTGGTAGTAGAAAACTTCTCAAAAATACTTTTAAATAACCATTTTCAGAAATATAACCAGAAAAGATATTAAAATACTTTAACTGACATACATTGTCTTCTACTAAGTGTACATAATTTCTTTTATGTATCCACTGTTATTTTTAAATGTCGGAATAGTTTGTAAAATTCAAAACTCGTGTGAAAAACTCAAAAAGCATAGTTGCCTCTTTGTGCCTTGGGTTTGGGGCAGCAAAATATTTTGGATGCAAAATATGATTGCATACAAACAACTATCTGCAAATGTATCTTCTTGTTCATTATCTGACAAAATTAAGTCCACATCCAAAACAAAATAAATAGATTTATTTATTTATTTATTCATTGACACAAAGAAAACAGAATATCATATTGTGATATTCAGAGACATTTAAACTCCTAATCTTACAATTCAATCTAGGTTTTGCAACTTCAAAGTTTGCTTCAGAATGCTGCAAGTATTTTCAGTTTTGAACTCAACAAATCAAAGCTTAATATGCCCAAGGCAGCTAGATGTATATGCTCTGTATGTGTTCAATTTACTCATTGCAATTAAGCTTAAAAAACAAAATAAAAAACAAAAGACGTGGATAATAATAGATTAAAAGGTCTATGCGGTTGATTCCCAGTTTATTGCTCAAGTAAGATCATTGATACAATCCCACTAGTTGAGAACTTATATATATATTCAGAAACCTGAATTAAGAAAGTTCTCTATTCTTTTCCCACTTTTGCTCTATAATATTCCAAGAAAATAAGGTTATCCAAGAAAAACAAAGGCTATTTTCACAGCTAAACTTTATGATCTTTAAGGTAATGAAATGAAAATCCTTTTACTAGGAACGTACATATCCAAACTTTTATAAAATTAAGCTTCTTGTGATATTTACATCTTGGATCCGTGTATTTATTTTTTCAATAGCTCTAATATATGCTATCTAGAAGAAATATGCCACAAAGTTATTACCACAGAACTGTCAACCAATATTTTCTTTATTGAGCATCACGAAAGTTAACTGAAGAATTTACTCTGAAGGTGATTTTTACAAAACCTTAAATGTTATAAGAGCATGATTTACGGAAGTAGAGGATTAGAAGGGCCTTGTTCACTGTATACATGTCTCATCTCTCCTTCGTTTTTTCTTTGGAGATATAAAAGAGATTGTCATAAATATGGAACCTGGGGGTATCTTTAGTTTGTATTCATTTACTAGATGAGAAGAACAATTCTAGATTCTTTCATGTGATTCTTAAAATTTGAAATATGTACAGCTTGCAATTTTGCAGTATCAGACCTCAAGGGAAATTTAATGACAGCAAGAAGTAATAAATAATACCATATCTGTTAAATTACTTTTCCAAAGTTTTATGCATTTCCATCTTGTATTTACCTGGAGCCTGGGCAACGTTGACGTTGTAGTTTAAACATTTCAGAAATTTGTTATACTTGAACATATGAAATTAAGCTTAGAATTTTTTGATCGTATTCTCCAATTCTCTAATCTTTCTGTGGTTAAATTACCTGTTATCCAATGAGGAATGCAATTTACACAATTGAATAATTAAATTTATCGTGCTGTTCTTATCCGTTTATTGAGAAAGCAAAAGGAGATGAAGAAAATCACAAACTATTTGATCCATGTTGCAGCCTTTTAATTTTCTACTAATCTTACTTTTGTCTGACACCTTAACTAAAATGGTTAAAAACTCCATCGTATCTAAAGAAGAACACATTTACCAAAGGAGGTGCTATGGTATTTACCATCATGAGTATATGTGTCATGTTATATGAGCATACATAAAAGTATTCCATGTATGTTTAGGATTCCAGGCATAATAGCAGCATAAAAATAATTCATTTCCACCTTTGATTCGTACTAGACCATAGCCAGACAAAGATGCTGTTAGACAATGTGTGATGTGCTGTTCATATTCCCTTATCTGTCAAGTAAGATGGGCACACCATTTGCCATGCCACCCCAGTTTGCCTTGGGTTAATGCTGATTTACTCTTGTTGAAGTCCCAAATTCCAGAAATTCATGCCTGGAGCAAGGTTTATGAAGATCTATACTGCGAATTCATTGTCTAATACTTGGGGTCATAGTCCGTCGGATATCAGTTCTCAAGAAAACTGCGAGTGAGAAGTTACATTTGTCTGATTGGTTCACCATATCAAGAAATTACAGATTGTCATTCTGCTAAATGTTTTCAATTGTGCTCTCTCTCCTCTTTGTTACACTTTGTAATTAGGCCATTCTTGAACTACATGGACTAAGTCACACATTCCTCAGTACTGGTACTTCTATTAGGGAAATTAAGAGTTCAGAAAGACAAGTTGGTATTTCAGTCTCATTGTAGATCTCCAATCCATTAGTTTGATATGTAGTGCTGATTACTATTGTTTCTGCCATGCCTTACTTTTTTCTTTTTCTTTCCTTTTTAACTTTAAATAGCATTGATTGTTGGAATAGTTTGTTTTGATTTCTTCTATCTGTTTATAGGACAGACAGAGAGATTGTCAGTAAATAAAATACATATTTCTCCTTTCCTTGCAAATTGGTCCGGGAAGATATTGGAGAAGTGGTCCCAAAAGAGATATTTGCAGAAACCCTAGGATGCAGGCTTAAACCCTAACTATGTCAAAAGTTCTGATAAGCACAGACTCTGAGCCAGTTTCTTTCCACAGGAAGATTGCAGAATCCTTAAATAGTAGCACACACTTCATATTTTATGTAATCTATTCATGTATACACTCATCGGATCAAGATGCTGGTTTCAAAGGGTTGTGAAACCCTAATTTGTGCTGCAGCGTATCTGGGAGTCTGTTTTGACCATACTAAATCAGGCAACACATGAATATGGCTTTTATGAAACCGTATATTTGTAATCTACCATCTGACCATATTTTATTGAGCTACTTCGGGGATGGGGGTGAATCCATGTACATATGTGTGGTTTAAGGGCGAGACTCATACAAGTTAACAAGCTTACTATAGAAGTCATGTGATTGTAGGTAGTGGGATGCCTAGCTAGTTACTTCTTTTCACTTGATAAGTTTTGGTTTAACATAATATTGTTTGCCAACTTTTAACACTCTATTGAATGTTGAACCCACCAACTCATAAGGGTTCTTGGGATTCAAGAACTAGCACAGCATTATCAGGACTAACGAGTACAGTAGCAAGGTGAACTATTTCCTCTTCCTAGTTATTCTAGTAGTTGCGTATCTTTAAAGTTAAATGAGGCAGCCCCATCGATATCCTTGGACCTTTAAGTCTCACTATAACTACATCAGGTTTAGGTTTCATAATGTTAATTTTTAGATATCATATTCGGTTTCATTTTGCAATAAAAGTTTGAAATTAAGATTTCAAGTGATCAGCAAGCACTGCACGTGAACAATGATTTGGAAAATTGAAACATATCAGGTCAAGATGAATTGTTAAGCAGCAAGTCCCAAGAAAACTTCTGACTCTCAAGGACAAATGTTAAACCAACTGTTTAACATGTGATGGAGCCTTGGAACAAATTTTTTTAAACAAATGATTCGCTGGAGAAAATGCCTAATTAGTAAAGAATTCTCAAGGAAAAAAGAACAGAAATATCCCAAATTAAGCTTGATGGGAGTGATGGAAGAAATTTGAAGAACTTCAACAGTGAACTTTTCCCTTTTAGCTGATCGAATTTCAGTTTTAATAGGAGATGAGAATCTGTTAAAGCTGCTTGTATTATATTTGATGTCAAAATACAGCATCATAATTTACAGTTTTCAAAATCGTAATCAAAATTTATGAACCCCAGCCACTGCTTTCATCTCAGAGTGCAGACTTCCCTTACCAAAGTATTGTGGATTTAAAAGACTACAAGAAATTAAGTTATTACCTCCAGAACTGTTTCCTAAGTGTCCCCTCCCCGAAAGCCACTGTACCTTTTGCAGCAAAAATTTGATACTGATGGCTGATTAGCACCTTCAATCCACTTCCTTTCTCCTTGGTTTTCCATGAGACTGAGAGCTTTCGCCCTTATCAAGAACTCGAAACTCGAAGGGAGCTGGAGTTTCAGATTGATTTTCAGTAACTGTAGTAGGGTCTGATTCTTCTTCTGATCTGTCTTCTGCATTTGAGGCTTTGCTTTGGTTAATTCTCTGCCTTTCAAACTCCCTAATCCTGTGCAGGTACCTCAGCATGGCTTCAGCGTAGTTATCAAACCCTAATGAACTCAAAGCCCAACAGATATCATCTCCATTCACTGTTTTCCTGTTATCTTTGTGACACTTGTCAGACGCTTCACCGGTGACAAAACTTATAAACTCTGTTGCACATTCTTGCATTGTTTCTTTAGCTTCTTTGGAAACTTTGGCACTTGGTGGAAGGATCTGCTTCATGATCCTTCCCACGTTGGCAATAGGCAGTAATCTGTCCTGTTGCTCGTCAACCATTTCAGCAATCGAATGGCCGACCTGGGCTGCTCAGACACCGACACGTTGCCCCTTTATCAGAAATTTGCTTCCGGAAAGATGTATGTATGCATGTACATATATGTATCTATGCACTATAATGCAAGAGCAGCATGACATGAAACTGAACATGTCTATATATAGACATGAAAACAAACATGCATGGGCGGCATTAGTTGGTGGGTTAGGGCATAATAGATATCAAACCATTGGCCTAAATGCAAAGTGACATGTACTATCGCACGTATGTGGTAGGACCATGGAACTTAACAGCTGTAAGAATTCTTGAGTTAATCTTGAGCGAGTTTAATTTGTTGGAAGATGGATTTTATAATAATATAATCACATTAATGTATTAGTAAATATTTAATATTTTTTTAATTATTATGTGTGTATATGTTAAATTACATATTACACTGTTACGCGACGCAAATTAGAAGACCAAGATCCTACTTTCACGCAATAGTAGTACATATTTAATTGTAATAAATAAAAAGTTGGATAAAATGTGTCATTTCTTGACGTATATATAAGAAGATTATTAAAAGAGAATTTGATGAGTTATAAATTGAAAGTGTCAAAGGTGTTCTACATTCATAGATTTATTCATTCTTGAGCAATGTAGGTAGAGATATAAGACACACAAATCGAATACAATAAATCATTATTCTTCTCTCTAAAATAGAAATAGAACAATTTTGATTTATTGTCCAGACAAAGAATATAGTTTAAACGCGAGTCACATTACTTTGCAAAGATTAAGCTAATCAAACCATAAGAAACTCGAAAAAGAGAAACAAACAAAACCCAAGTCAAAGTAGCTGTGAGACCATTTTAGTTGTAAGTGACATCAAATCACATGCACTAATTTGCAAGTTCACAAATCGGATTTTGAGAAAATATGACTTTTTAAATCTTGAAATGTTTGAATATTTTGTTCAAGCACTCAAGTAGTTATGGTCCCCCCACCTCACACCCTAATACCCCATAGCCTTTCCGATCTTCTCATCAACCCAAGGCTTAATGCTCCCCAATATTTTGTTGGTCAAGTTTTATAATATTCCTTCAAAGGATTGAAATGAATGGTCATCATCTTTGCACGTCTGCATGTTCTTGATTGGATCGACCATAGAAACTTATTACAAACCCTATTGTTTGATTACCTCATACTACTTTGCTAAGTTTGTTCCTTCAATTTGGCGCCAAAATATTCATCATATTCCCCATTTAAATATGTTAGGTTTCAGTCAAATCGCTTTTAGGTCGACAAAGATATATTTACACACAATAAAATGGCTATATATGTATTCATATAATAGACACAGTCACCTACTTGTGATCTCTTTCTTTCCTCTATGTTATTGTTGTTAACTATATTGGTTTTACAGCATATGTCCTGTGATTTGCTGTAAAAAGCACTGAATATTCTGCAAATAAATTTGAGTGCTTTTGGTGAGGGTTGAGCTAATTATAATTAGCTCTACTAATTATACATATGTTCTTGGCCATGCCATTTTGTTTATTTGTAGACAGTTTGGATTGTGGAAAAGAAGGTGGAAAAGAAGGTGAAAGAAGGAGTACAGAGAGGACCAAGTTGTTATTAGTGTATGTTACTAATTATCGATTTTTTTTTTTAATAAAGAAACTAAATTAGCTTTTACACTAATACGAATCTCTCCAATCCTTGATCATTTCCTTCCTTTTTCCCTTCACATAAACGAATCTAATTAATGAAACTCATTATGGCATAGCATAATTAATTGGAGATGAATAGAAGTTTGCTTGCCAGTCAATAGTCAAATAATCTCTTACTCCCTCCATATTTGTCACAATTAACTATTTTACACAATTTAAAAAGAATTAGTTAGTATCTTAAATTCATACAACTTTATTTATACATTCTAAAAGTATCATTGAATTTAATATTCTTCACAACTGTTTTCTTCCTTTGTTTGCCCAACTCTCTCTCTAAAGTTATTACACTTTTATTTTTCAAGACTATTTAATACAAAGGTATAGTAATAAAATTAACATTAATGGCATCTAAAATTTTTCAATGTGACAGATAAAAAAGGATATAAAATTTTTTCAATTGTGACAGATAAATAGGGATGAAGGGAGTAATATTTGTCAAGAATATAGGCATCAATGAGGACCAAAGCATGCATCATTTGTAAAGAAAAGTAATTCTTGAATTGATAAAAGTACAGAGCCTGGAAGTCATAAATTTTAGGTTCATCTGCTATTTACGGGCTCATTTGATAAAATTAGAATGTAAAAATTAAAATTTGAATTTTTAAGTATTAAAATTTGAAAATTGAAGTTTGAAGGCTAGATTGTAATTAAATCTGAAGTATGAACTAATTATAATTCATTTTTATACTAAATTTTGTTACAATTTAGATTAAATATAAAAGGATATTAATAATTAAATGAGCATCTAACATATTCAGACTTCATATTTTTAACTTTTATTTTACTTAAAATTTATAAAAAGATTTCAATACATCTTAATTAATTAAGTGATAATAAAAATATATTATTAAATATACTTAATTAATTAAGTACTTAATATTATTCATTATCAAATGTACTTAATAAAATAATTAATTAATTTTAATTATTTAATTGAGTTATCAAATAGACCCGCATATACAACTTAATTAGCCAAAATAAATTGCACTAAAGTCGTGAAAATTTTCCAAGGAAAAATATAATGGAAAATAACCCATCTAGAAAACACACCATTCTCCATTAATGTTTTATATCCGCTTCGCTTTGAAGCAGTCTTAATTAGTTTATATATATATATATATATATATATATATATATATATATATATATATCTTATATTTTTATAAGGGCAAATGCTTATTGAGTACCAAATTATATATCCAACTTGTCATTGGCTGTCCTATGAGTGTTTTATCCTTTATTTTCCATGAAAATCAATCTGCAGAATCAGCATCCAACTCTCTCTCCTCCCATACCTTGTGCATATGTAGCATTTATTAGAGACGGGAAGCATATATTTCTCTAGGACTGTGATACAAAAGGCTGTTCATAAGCAGCAAAAAACTCTTGCTTCAAATTCCATTCTAAGATTGGCTATAATTTGTTGAACATATTGTGACTTATTGAATCATTCATTTCATATATAATCCTCCTATCCCAAAAAAAAAAAAAAAAAGAGGGATTCAAATTGGCAGGGCTTTCCTTTCGTTCCTTCTCTCCATTTTTCTTTGTTCTTTTTTTATGGTTTTTATTTGTCTTAAGGGGAGAAATTGGATAAAGAATTCTAGAACTGCCAATTATTTTGAACTATTCCTGTTTAAAGATCAGAAAACAAGAGACTAAACCAATGTGGATAGTAGTTTTGATCGAAATATGCTTTAACTATTCTTTTTCATGTTTTTGAAATCCTGTATATATGTGAACATATGCATTACATCCACATATTTAACAAAGGTTTTTGAAGCAGAACTTACCTTAATTTTAAAACAAGATCAAAGATTAAGGATTATTACTCTTTCAACGTTCCATGAAGGTAATCTAAGAATCAAATATTCAAATTTCTTGAATGAGGAATTACTTGATTGTTGAAGTATTTACTTTATAGTTATCTGCAAACTGTTAGACATATAAAATTTTAAACCTTGGCAATATTAATTTCTCGAGGTTGTCCATATCCTTTCAAGATTTCCCTATTTAGAAAGCCCATACTAGGAAGAAAGCTATTTGGATTTCCCCTAAAAAAAAAAGGGGGGGAAGGTTTTGGAATAGAATTTCCTAGAAAATCTATTTGAGGTTCAAAAATATAAGATCTTGTCACCTCTTATAAGTAACAAATATTCTCCTCCCATATGTGTCAAAAACTAATGTTCCCCTGTTCGGATTTTAAGTTAAAATGAAATATAATATTTCTTTAACTATAAATTTTTTGGATTACCACATCATTAGTATAATTTCTTAGCGAAATTGATAATGCTTTTGACTTTGGACAATGTAAAAAGCGGAGGTAGAAGTTTATATGTTTCACAGAACCATTAATTTCTTCCCTAAACCAGTTTTACTAAATTATCCTACTTAATATGTTTTTTTTTTTAAGACTCCATTTGATCGCCAAGAAAAATGAGATGAGAAACTAATCATATTTTTTATTTTTAAAATCCAATGTATGGTTCATTAGTTATGTCCTAAAAAAGGAATATGATTCCTGAGATCAGAGAAAATACACGTAAAATATTGAAAAAATGAATCCTTTCTGAAAGGTGCATGATATTGTTTTTCTTTTCTCAAGATTCTAACAATGAAAGATAAAAATAATTTTTTAAAAAATAAGAATAAATAGAAGACATATTCATATTTATATATTTTTTATCACTTATCTTTCTACCCTTATACCTCTCCTTACCTAGCAGTATTAAATTTTTTATATTCTTAAGTACAATATCTTTTTAACAAAAATTTTAAAAGACTCAACACTTTAAGTAAAACAATTGTAAAATTTTTAATTTAAATATTATATCATAATTGTATAACTTACATAAAAAGAAATTTTATTAAATTTTCTGTAAATATTTTAATTTTTATAATAATCGAATGTTATTTTTATTAAAAATTAAATTTTACACTCAATACAAAAATAATTATTATCAAATTAAATTAAATTAAAATTTGTATTTAAAGATATAAGAACACTATTTATGTGATTTTCATCTACTACAACCATTTGAAAGGAAAAAATATATAATTAAATTGTACCATAATATGAAAATTTTAATACTGAAAAATATTTTATATTACTTTTCTTCAATATTTTTTGAATCTTACAAACAAAGAAATGTAATCTATCTACAATCATATTTTATGAATTCACTTTCTTAATATTTATATTCTATAACATTATTTTCTCCATGTGCCAATCAGACGATGCTGTCATCTAAGATGTGGGATTTTAGGTGGACCACATTATGACAAAACATGTCATTTACATAATATTTATATTTCGTGACATTATTTTCTTCATGTGCTAATCAAACGATGCCGTCATCTAGAACGTGGGATTTTATATGGACCACATTATGACAAAATATGTCATTTACATAATATTTATATTTCGTGATATTACTTTCTTCTATGTGCCAATCAAACAATGCCGTCATTTAGCTGTGGGATTTTATGTGGACCACATTATGACAAAGCATGTTCTTTATATTGTTTGGTTAAGATGAAAAAAGAGAGGGAAGTAAGAGGAAATGTGAATTTGGAAGTAAATATATTATTCACCTCATTTCTTTATGAGAGAAATTAAAAAGGGGAGTAAATACCTCCATATCAAATTTTTAACCCATCCAAAATAAAACAAATTGTACAGTAAATTGAATAAGACAAAATGCAAATTTATTTCCCTTTCATCCCAATAAAATAAGATGGAAATAAATTATTCAAAGGTAAATTAAAGGTATCGTTTCCCCTTTTCCTCCACCTTTGCAAACTAAACATATTGTTAATTAGTTACAACAGATAAATCATACTAACCATAAAATACCAAAAATAGTACTTTGACATCAAGAATTTTCATATTGGAGATGCTATATGCTGACCTTATGCCGTGTGAGGGGCACCAATTTGAGTTTCTGTTTCCAATTTTTTTGGTGTTTTTTTTTTTTTTTTGGTTAGAATAGTAGTCACACTTGAAGAAAATGAATGAAGTAAATATTTCATCTTGCTCACAAATTATCAGAATAATACGTGTTAAACCCTAAACTAGGTTGATGTCCTATGTGATGCACGAGTTGTTATGTTATTAAAATTCAATGTATTAATATTAAATATATATTATTAAGTAATTAACTTAATTAATTATTTAATTAGTTAAGTTTTAAAAATAAATTAGATAGTATTCAAAGAATCATACATTTCAATGCATTAATATTAAACATATATATATATATATATATATATATATATATAGTATTCAAAGAATCACACATTTCAATGTATTAATTTAGATAGTATTCAAAGAATAACACATTTTAATGTATTAATATTAAATACATATATATTTTATTAGTTAGTTTAATTAATTAAGATTTTAAATGAATTCAAATATAATTTTTTTTTTAAAAAATTTCATTTAGCCACATGTCACCTTATGATACTTCTACGTGTCGTAATGATAAACTTTCTCTTCGACTTATATATATATAGATTTCTTGAACTATGAAGTAGGTAATCAATTTTTATATATGTTGTAATAACTTTCTTTGAGTGCCTTCTCAAGTATAATACTAACAATGTATTTGGCTAGGGTGCAAAGAGGAAAGAAAATGTGATCGAGAAGAATATAAATCTGATTATTTACATAATTTAACTAGGAAAAAAATTAATTAGGAGAGGGATAGCTCTTCCTCCACATCAGACAAATGACCCGTCCAAATATGAACAAATTGTGATTTACATTTTTCTCTTAATAAAAGTAAAAGTTTCCCTCCAACCCAAGAAAAAAAAACCCCCAAACATAGTGTAAGCCTCATCACCACCTTCACCAAATTAATTTTATAAGAATATATGTTTGACACATTTATTCCTCTTCAAATAATACATAAGTCATTTTTATAAACCATAAATTGGGAAGTATGAACAGTTATTTGGGAATTTTGCATGAGAATCAGATTCCATAGAAATATTATAGTGCTCTATAGCATATTTTAATTATCATATTTTGAATAAAAGGGTACCAATTAACCTTTAAAAAATTAAGGAGAAAAATATTTGAACTTTGATGCTCTTTAGATTTTAAATCAAGAAATACTAGACAATTTAATGTAATTTTTAAATTAAGGGTTTTTTTTTTTTTTGTTCCCTTTAAGTACTAAATTTATTAAGGTCCTAGGCACTCAACCAGGTTAAATGTCTATAAGAAAGTTGAGATTTTTATTTCTTGAAAAATAGCTAAGAAAAATAAAATCAAGATTAGGTCTTGTATATATGCAAATTAATTAATATTGTTAAATGATTGGCCAAAAAAAAAAATACAAAAAAAAAATCAAATATGCAAATTAAATTTCAAGATTCCTATGCAAACTCATGAAACAGCCCCATGTTAGAAGAAAACATTCTTGTGGATCTCATAAGTTTTTCCATATTAAACTTAGGATAATTTTGATCTTCTAATGCATGTACCTTTAAGTATCTAACTTGTTCCTAAAGGTATAATTAAAAGAGTAAACAATGTTTGCAATGCTTCTCCAATTGACACATATCTAGGGTTTCCAAAACTTTATAGGGTTCCCATCAGAATACTTGCGTAAACAAATGTGACTTTGGGTGAATATCAATAAAGGGCCTCTGAAGAAGAAGAACCCTATGCAGGAAAGTCTTTTGAGGATCTTAAGATTATTTAAGAATAAAGTATTCGAATCTTTTCATCAATTGCTAATTAATATAGACTTTTGAGTTGAATTCTTGTATTCGTATATTTTTCAAGGATTGTACTATTACGTATAGTATCATCCCATTTGAATTTAATGATTTATTGATAAGGGAATTTGAAAATCTTGAGTTGTATTTTTTTTCTTGTTGGATAATGAAACCCATGTGTTATCATTGCGTTTAATCTGGAAAAAAACTCTTGTCTTCAATGCTCATATAATTGTGTTCTTTAATTTTTGTATTAAAAATACACCGTATTAATAGAAAATTCACTAAATAATTAAAATTAAAAAGTACTTTCGTTAGATAAGATAATTATTAAAATAATTTTTTTGTTAAGAGAAAAATAAAATAGTGAGTAAATTACATCATTCATAGGTGGAAAGATCTCTAGCAGGAGTTCTGATACAATTTAAAGATTGCAAAATCTTTAATTATATGAGTACGGAAAGAGAGCCATTCCCGTCCAACCTTAATTGCATTGCGTCAAAAGCTTGCAGGTCCATTATCACTCCTTTTTTGCTTTTGATTTGCATACTCTCTTTTATACGCATCAAGCAGAAAAATAGTGTGAAAGAAATTCTCACATAGAATCATTAAGGTAAAAATAGTACTATGATCATCATCATTGTGCATATTAATATATAATCAAATGTTTAGTTATTTTCTGATGCCAAGTTAAAATGTGGATTTTGATAAATTTAAAAAACAAAACTAAAATTTTAGAAATTGTTGTGTATGCGGCTTGGGGGAAAGTAAATCAAAACTTATTGATACATCATCATTGTGCACATTCCTCGAAAAACATTGGGCTGGTCTGACATTGTTAGTCAAAGGGCATGGCTTTTCCATCACCACATGATTATAAGCCTTCATCGTGCAACACGTGAGAGAACATTTCAAGAACAAAGTCTCATGTAGATCTCACAGGGTTCTTCAGGTTGATTAAGAAGCTGATCAATAGAGATAGAAGGGGTAAGGCAGTAAGAGATGAAGCCGAAAGAGTTCTTAGTAGAAGGTAAAATTTGAAGGTCCAATATGGCTAAAAACAAGTTGTATCAGACTATGCATATCAGAAGCAACAGAAAATATCCTGTTTTTTCCTCCCATGAATTGTATCAGACTTGAAGTTATTAGTTAATCACATTGAAGTCATTCATGTAGTATATTTTCTGTGAACAAATGGTCCATACAATCAGTAAAAGAAAGAAGCTAATCATGTATCCCGTTCCCAGGATTTGGAGAAAATTTTGCTAGCAACACGAAAGTAATAATTAAATTCAAAAACAGCAGTTGAAATTCAGTTTTGTATGCTTGATACAAATTCTGACAAACTTTGGACCTTTGTGGCATGAAGAGGAGAAAATTGCCTAAGCATGGTTATAGCATATATACTGTTGACAGAAAGCATAACAAGACCACTCTCTCGGGTTCAAACAGAGATATGCTGGAACGAGGCATTTCCGAGAACCACAAGGGATAATTAGGTTAACCAACAGATTAACATAAAAACAGATGAACATTATCAGCAGGGCAAGAGGTTAAAAAGGCAGCTGTTGTCCAACTGGCTCCTCCGTCCGGCAACATACCCAAATCAAGTAGAGAAGATCAGCTACAGTTGCATCTAAAGGACAAGTTTTTGCAGATGATTTTTCCAAATAATTGTAGGCCCGTGTTCAATTGTCTGGACATCAAGCTGAGAACAAAAAGCCCTGAATGGGATTCACAATGGACAATAATGAGAATCAACATGCTGGGATTACATGATACAGTTCAACAGCTCAAGACATGTCCAGCATGTCATTTGAGCCCTCCTTAGATCTGTGTTTACGCTTCTTACTCCTGCAGCAAGAAAAATAGTCATGTAAGTACAGATGTGTGCATTCATCTACTTCTGGTGCATATTCATTTCATGTGAATGACACACAGAGCCAAGAATAAGATCTCAAATTAGTTGAAGGTATAGAACAGTATCAGTACTTGTCATGTGAACCAGGATCCAAACAGGATTTTAGTTTCCTGTCAATGTGCTTCACATCTTTTGAAGTAGGGGTCCCAAGCTTATTTACCTGTGGAGAAGAGGGAGGGGGAAAAAAAAAGGCGTGAAGTGTTAGAACCATAAGAAAGCATTTTAGACAATCATAACGGAATGGCCTCAAACGCACTATAATGATGAGGTACAAGAAGCCATACCAAAGAATCAATAGCATTCAGTGAAACAGTGAGCTCTGAAATGGCATGAATAGGATTCTGGCGAGACAAAATGCTTTTCAGATATCTGCATTAAATCCAATTAAGTATTAGTTCTGACAATAACAGAGTTAAACATGAAAACAAAATCACAGTGCTCGCATTTTCATGATCTTATACCTCTCATAGTCAAAAACTCCATGCACAGCATTAGACCTTCGTAAAGCTGCCAGTGCCAACTACAGCAGATTTAGAAACAACAAAAAGAGGATTCGTCAATATCATATTCATAACTGAAAGACCATGACCACCATTCAAAAAAATAATTATTAAAAAAAAACACACACACACACACATAGCAGGTTACTTTAAGCAGGACAACCAAAATTTCTAGCTCAAAACATGCAAAATCAAAGATGGTGTGACCATGTTCCACATATCCTGGCCAATATTGAACCCTGGTAGCTGAAGGTCTCCAAGATACTATTACTTTTATCTTCACTTTTGCTATAATGAAGTTCCCATTGGAAAAATACTTAAACATGACCAGTTCTGCACTAAGCTTCCAAGGCTGCTCAAAGAGAAGGGGGAAGGGGAAAGAGGCGGGGGGGGGGGGGTGTTGAAGAAAGAAGTGTAAAGAGAAATTGCAACAATTTTGATTACTGTCCTCTATCATCCAATCAAATGGGCTACACCATAGAGACCTTCAAAGGCCGGTTGAGCAAATCATGACCCATCTCATAGACCTTTGCTACTACTAAGTCGTGGCCACTCTCAAAGCATAAATTGTTAAAGAGGAGAGTGTTTTACACATTTAAACACTTGATTATGTGCACTTGCGAGTGTGCTGGACAGCCCAACGTCAGCACACAATTTTTACTTTGGGTAAAATGAGACTTTAAATACAGGACGCCCACTTTGTACCGGGTTTTAGACAAGGTAGTAATATAGTTGCTACTTCACATGTATGCAGTTATGATATGTCAAGTTTTTATTACACTTTTCAGAGGTTATGAACAAGCCAACTCAAGAATTTATGCAATCATAGAAAGAAATTTATAGGTTCCTTTCAAGTTTGAAAACTGAAGTAGTTTTAAATAGTTTCTGGTTTTATGGGTTAAAATCTTTTCTAAGGAGGAATCACTGGGACATTCATGGATCTCCTAGAAGCTTCATTATATAGCAGCCTTTTCATCCAACTGCAAGTGAGAGCATTTTGATTCTTTCAGGCATTAAACAATAGTTTTAATTCTGTTTCATGCATCATGTTCAGAAAGATCCCCAGATATGTTAATATCAGCATTTAATATATCTATGTTCATTGATGATATTATTGTTGTTTGGAATATGTCCTTGCTTCTGCTGAGAGCACTACAATTGTTAGTGCAGTTCCACCATCATATAGCCAAAGATCCAACTAAATATGAATCTAGAGATCTTACAAGTATCATTCCAAGCTTTAAGGGCTGATAAATTAGCTAGATATCTCCTTTTCCAAATTCAATTATAGTACAACGGAGCTAGTTACCAGGCAATGAACTCAATTTTGTACCCAAAATAAATAAATCAATAAAGCACATCAGACATTTCACGAAAAATACAGCCAAATGCAAAATGTACAAACTTTCACAAGGCCTCGATGAACAAACTATAATGGTTTTCAGATTAATCCATGGTAGAATTGAAACAGAAAAATCACATTTCTAATATAATAAGCTTCTTTTCTCCATATATGAATACAAAATGCAATGTCTGCATCTGGAAAAGCATATAACAAAAAGAATATCTAGCAATCACTTTTCAGGAGTCTCATTTCTTCTGTCTCTCACTTCCACTAAAGTTTAAATCTGCCTCTGCTGAAAATTCTACTCCAAACTTTCAACTCCAAAAACATCTAGAGGAAAATTAACAATATACAGTTAAATGATGCAAAAACATACAGGAAATTACAGTAAGAGTTTGTTGGATTGATACAAAATACCTGCCCAGGTGGGAATAGAAGAGGTGCATCTGTGCGCATAACTTTATCCACTTCTGACTTTGCCAATTCATGCAAATTCTATGGTTAACATAAGATAGAAATTTTCACAGGTTAGTGGGATTCCATCAAGCAGAAAAATTGTAATCATGCAAATAACAGGCAAGAATCCTATAGATCCATTAGGAATGACTACATTTCCAAGTAAATTCAAGGATCTCCAAAGGCTATTAAGCACATAAAAAAAAACATCATGTCCCTCTTTACAATCAAACACTTACAATGTTTCTAATGAACGTGAACTAAGTGAACAGTTAAACAAGTTCATCATGTTCAGGAAAAGACTTATCAGGCAACTCAAATAACAGCAAAGACAGCAGCCTTCACCAAAAATAATTATGCTTTAGCAGGGGAGAGAGAGGGGGAAGAGAGAGAGAGAGAGAGAGTAGTAGCAATCATGTTTAGGGGCGATAGGACTAAATATTGAACTGTCACCATTTTATTAGAAATTCCAGTGTCTATCTCCCTCCCAAGGTAAAAGGAGAATTCCTGAATCCCTTAGCAATTTAGCAGTGTGATTAAAGTAAAAGGCCATAAGCTTCACCACTTGAGAGATTTGGTAAGAAATTTCAGCAGATCAGGTATACACTGACCTCCAGCATCTGAAGTTGTTGGTCTGTTGCTCCACTGAAATCCTGAAGTGCCATTGAGGATTGAGAAAATTTGTTAGCAGAACAAAAATGAAGAACGTGAACGTAAGAACTAGAGAACAAAAAAGACACTCCCGATGCTAGAAGACATCCAGGGTGCCTCATGAAGTATAACGAGTAATAAGTGGATTCACCAGAGACCTCAACATCATTGACAAAACCATCAACTGCACGATATGGAGCATAAACAATAAGGTCAAACCCCAGACTCTGAAAAGAAAGGTTATCTGTTGTCATAACATGTGAGGAAAGTGAATAAACAAAATTTAAAATGAAAACCTAATTGATGCCCTTGCCTGAAGAACCAGCATCTCATTGTTAAGGATCACCTGATGATCTTGTTCAATCCCTTTACCAAGCTCCTCTGCTGAGACATGGTTTTCTTCTGCCTTGCAAGCAGCATAAATGCATGTCAACCTGCAAAAAGATGATCATTACCTTAGAAACATGGGTATTAAAACTATCCTGCAATTCATTTGTGAGAAGTGATTCGTTATGCCTATAGCGAGTTATATGCAAAGTGATATCGCCTTACACCATCATGTTGTCAGAATCCAAGAAACAGAAATGTCATGCGTAAATGATTATTTTGCAGTTTCCCTCACAACTCTTTCACAATCTCAGATCAAAATGATTGAATAAAATAATAGGTACTCATAATAAAAGTACATCAATGTCTTTGTATGTGTCAGTGTTCAGGGCACAGAGAGAGAGTGAGTCTTACATGATGTGCTTTGGATGATGCTCCATCACAGACCATTGCAGATAAAACCTTTTGAAAAATATGAGAGCAGTTGCCTGCAAACCACTGAGCAATTAAGAAGAAAGTTTTGAATCAAGAGCTGTGATCTTTTGCTTATTTAATTAGATTGATTCAAGAAAGGAAAAGTCATACCTGAATTTTACGTGGGAATTTAAATGCGTCACAGACATCTTGAATCTTGAATTCATAGAATGCTCGCAAAAGTTGTTCTTCTTCAACCTTAAGTGGCTTCTGACGAGAGTGATTCTCAGCTTATTCAGAAACAAATATTGGAGAGTCAAGAGAAAGGAAATGTTTATCAAAATGTAACATATGCCAGAGGAGCTTGCAGCAAATATACGCTGCAAAAGATCCTCAAAAGAAAATTTACCATTCTCTTTTGCTTCATTTGCATGTTCAGGATAAGAAAACGACCCATCAATGCTCACTTCAACTCTTGTTGATCCATACTGCACAATATAAAATATGATTAAGATGACTTGTAAGAAACATTTTGAAAACAGTCAACAGTTGATACAAGCACTTTCCTGTAGCTTTGTTAACAGATGGTGAAAATGAACTAGTATATGAGGTCTTCTAGACAGATGAATATCATCCTAGCACATGAATGTAAAGAGCCACAGAATTCCTCTCACCATTCATGCCCCCCCCCCCACCTTCTCTATCTATCTCTCCAAAATAAACCCATGTCCAAACAAGGGAAAGGTATTACAACAATATAAAAATAGAAACAACAACAAACTAAACCTTAATCCCAAGAAACTTGGGGTCGGTTATATGAACTAATATCAGGCAACCTGTGGTCATCCACATGAATCTTCTCTCTCCACTTCTTTCTATCAGCTATCATACTCTCATCTAAATCTAACAAAAACATATCTCTCCTAATCACCTTTATTCATATCGTTTTAGGCCGGCCTCTACCTCTGTCTAACCTATCCTGCCTCCCTCCCTCCCTCAATCCTCCTAACAGGAGCATCCCTCGGTCTTCTCTGTACATGTCCAAACCAATGCAGGCGGCTTTCTCTCATCTTTTCCTCAATAGATGCCACTCCCACCTTTTCCCCAATAGTCTCATTTCTGACTCTATCCTTTATAGTATATCTACACATCTACCGTAACATACGCATCTCAGCTACTTTCATATTCAACTACCCAATATTCTGCACCATATAGCAAAGCAGATCTTACGACTGTTCTATAAAACTTTCCCTTTAGGTTCAATGGTATATTATGATCACATAGAATACCAATCGCACTCCTCCATTTCAACCAATTTACCATAACTCGGTATGTAATGTCGCCATCGAACTCTCCGTCTTTCTAAATAATAGATCTTAGATATTTGAAGCAATCACCTACTGGTGTATCTCTACCATCCAAAATAACACTTTGAGCTATAGTTGTTCTACTATCGAACTTGCATTCCATATACTCTATTTTACTCCTACTAATTCTGAAGCCCTTGGATTCCAATGCCTGTCGCCACAACTCCAATTTAGCATTTACACCGACTCCAATCTCATCAATCAATACAATATCATCAGCAAACAACATACACCATGGCAGAGCCTCCTGTATAGTGCAGGTCAACTAGTCCATAACGGCCACAAAGAGGAAAGGGCAAAATGCTGATCTTTGATGCACCCCGATAGTAATAGAAAACTCTGCAATCACTCTGGCGCAACTCCTTACACTTGTACATGCTCCCTCATACATATCTTTAATGAGAGTAATATATTTTAGCGATACACCTTTCTTGGCCAGCACCCACCAAACTACTTCTCTAGACACCTTTTTATAGGCTTTCTCCAGGTTAGTAAATACCATATATAAATCTTTCTTTCTTTCCCAATAATATTCAACCATCTGTCGTAATAAATAAATTACCGCTGTAGTGGAACGCCCAGGCATAAAACCAAATTGATTATCTGAAATTTGTATAATGCCCCTTAACCTCTGTTCAATCACTCTCTCCCAAAGCTTCATAGTATAACTCAAAAGTTTAATCCCACAGTAATTGACACAATCTTGAACATCCCCTTTATTCTTGTACAGAGGAATCAGAATACTCTTCCTCCACTCTGTAGCCATCTTATTAACTCTATATATCTTGTTGAACAGACTTGTCAACTACATAATACCTATCTCTTCTAAACACTTCCAGACCTCAATCGGTATACCATCCGGTCCCATTGCTTTTTTTGGTCTCATCCTTTTAAGGGCATATCGGACTTCATGCTTATGAATACAACGAATACACTCATGGTTAACCTCTTCGTTTGAAATCGAAGGCTACCCACACTCAGAACTTGGACTTGACTCCTGTTAAATAACTTATCAAAATAGGTCCTCCATCTCTCCATTATTTCTTCCTCTTTAACCAAAACTCTATGGTTGTCGTCCTTCACACATTTCACCCCACGGATATCTCTTGTCTTCTTCTCCTTGAAACACGACAGTCTATATATATTCTTCTCCCCGTCTTTAGTATCCAACTTTTCATATAAATCCTTGTAAACTATGGATTTTGCTTTTCTAACAGCTTCTTTAACTTTTCTTCGCGCGACTTTGTATTTCTCAAAATTCTCATCACTCCTGCACTTCTCTAAGTTTCTATAGCACTCTCTTTTACTCCTTACGGCTTCTTTCACTTCGTTGTTCCACCACGACACATCCTTGTTTAGAAGTACTCTTCCTTTAGATTTACCAAGCACTTCCTTAGCTACTATCCTAATACATTGAGCCATCTTTCTCCACATAGTATCTGGATCTGAATCCATATCAGAAGACTAGTCATCCGCCTGAACTACCTTATCGACAAAGGCTATTCTTTCATCCCCTGTAGCTTTCACCACTTGATCCTAGAGTCAACCTGATGATTCCGCTGCTTACCATTTTTCCTAAAATTAAAATCAAGGACTAACAGCCTGTGTTGCGTAACTAGACTCTTGCCTGGAATAACTTTACAATCTGTACAACCACTACAAAACCTACGCCTCATAATAAAGAAGTCTATCTGATTGGCATTTAACCTACTTCTAAAAGTCACTAAGTGAGAATCTCTCTTCTTAAACCAGGTGTTTGCTATGGTCAAATCATAGGCCAATGCAAAATCAAGAATAGCAGTTCCTGCTTCATTTCTAACTCCAAAACCCTGACTTTCATGAACACTCTTAAACCTGCTTTGATCAGTACCTATATGTCCGTTTAGATCACCACCAATGAAAAGCTTCTCTGCACATGGTACACTCTGTACAATCTCATCTAAATCATTCCAAAACTGTTGCCTAACCGAATCATCAAGTCCCACTTGTAGCGCATAAGCAGTAATAACAGTAGTAATTTCGCCGCCAATCATGATATTGATGCTCAAAATCCTATCATTCTTCCTCTGTACTTCAACCACATCATCAATAAACTTACAGTCAATACTAATCCCGACACCATTTCTATTCCTAACTCTACCTGAATACCAAAGCTTATAACCCCAAGGCGCTACTACTCTCACCTTCTCACCTACCCATTTGGTTTCCTAAAGACATAAAATGCTAATCTTTCTCCTCTGCATAATCTCAACTAATTTTGTCGCTGAGTAGAAAATGTTGTTAAATTTCATAAAGGTCCACTATCTTCCAAATTCCAGTCTAGCAACACAAAACACAATAACATTTCAACAACAGAAAGTTGGAGAACAAATAATATTTACATCTGTACTACAAATAGGGTTATTTTATTTGTGCCACAAGCCTAAAGAATCAATTATTTATACCAAATATTCAGATTCCCACTGAATACTTAGTGTAAGAAACTTAGTGTGAGAATCAATTATTTTTAATAATTTTTTTATACAAATTCCCTACTTCTAGACATACTTGTGTGAGAAACTTCCATAGTACAGTTGATCATTCAGATCTAACAAAACACTAATTTAAAATTTGTGCATCCAAACTTCACCAAGTAAAATAGTTCCATTTTCTTGACAAATTGAGGAAAGAGACTAGTTCAAGATGTTTGCATTCAAACTTCACCAAGTAAAATGGCTACATTTCTTGACAGAATCAGGGAAGGAGTCTTCATTAAGATGTCACAGCTTTATCAACATCCTTATTTCAATGATTGAATAGTAGGCATGCCTGACAAAATTCACCTTATTCTAGGTAGACTAATTTGCCACCTAAAATGCCATCAGAATATGCTATTTTACCTAATCATTTTAAATTTCATGAATATAGATGATGACAAATGAAATATTCTAAACTTAGAAGATCATCAGTAAAAGATATTCTAGATCATGTAAAACTAATGGATCAATCACAGGGCTTAAATTGACAATAATTAATTGATGTAATATTGTGCGTCAGTTGAATGCAGCCCATGGTTTTGTGTGTGTGAGAAGGGGAGAGAGGGGAGGGGGGGGGGGGGGAGAAGAGAGAAAGAGAGGTTCTAGCTACAAGATTTTGTTCCTTGACTAGGTGGGTATTGGTATTTGATCCACCTATATACAAGGTAGATACATCCTTGCCCCTTATCAATCTAAATTTCCCCCTTCCTTTTCCTTTTATTTTTCCTTTCCCGCAATTTTTTGTGCTTTTAGAACTTCTAACTGAGTTGCATCGTTAAATGAAAAGATAAATATCATATGAACTTCAAATCATTCAGTATAAGTTTAACAAAGAAGTCACACTTAAGAAAAGATTCAATTCAACCAATGTCCAAGTTTGGCAAAACCAACAACATAACTTCATTGTTCGTTACCAGATTCAGCACAGAAGTCCCTCAAGGAAATAATTTCATTCAACCAATGTCCAAGCTTGACAAAATCAAAAGATACCTTAGAAAGGGAAACAAAGATGCTTAATTAAAGGGAGGAAGCGGAAGAATTCACAGAGTAGTATAGACACAGCTTGCAGAGGACAATTGGCACCCAATTCAGCAACAAAGAATTAATAAAAAACCAAGCAACCAATTTACCTTTTAGCAATCCACAGATCATCAACCAGTGAAATATCCCAAATTTCTCGTCTTATTACACCCCTAGCCTATCCTATGCAAACCCTTACCTACCAATGAGCCCTCAATCTATCCCAGAATCTCCAATTGCCTCACAGCAAAGAAAATTAAGGAAACAAGAAGCCTAATAAATCCAAATGACCAGCATACCTTCTCCAATGCCTGTCTTGCTCTTTGATTAGCAGCTTTATATTTTTCCTTCTGCAGAAAAAAAAAAAAAAAAAAAACCTAATTAACAACACTAACAAGCGGAACCCGATGCAGAAAATTATTTTTTTTAAAAAAAACTTCAAAAACCCCAATTCTTCAAAAATTCGAACTGTGCATTGTGTAGAGACCCTTTTTCCTAATTGATTCTTAAAAAACACTACAATCAAACAATCTTGGCATCAAGAAAAAGAAAAACTAAAAGAACATAAACATATTACAAGATCTTGAGAAGTAAATATCCACTTGGCCCTGTGTGTCGATGTCATGAAGTCCGCCATTTCCCTTCCTTGATGCGCTTCTCCCTCACTAGCACCCGCCCACTGTGACAAAAGAGAGGGAACTTTACGGCTTATTATTATTATTATTATTATTATTATTATTATTATTATTATTATTATTATTATTATTATTATTATTATTATTATTATTATTATTATTATTATTATTATTATTATTATTATTATTATTATTATTATTATTATTATTATTATTATTATTATTATTATTATTATTATTATTATTATTATTATTATTATTATTATTATTATTATTATTATTATTATTATTATTATTATTATTATTATTATTATTATTATTATTATTATTATTATTATTATTATTATTATTATTATTATTATTATTATTATTATTATTATTATTATTATTATTATTATTATTATTATTATTATTATTATTATTATTATTATTATTATTATTATTATTATTATTATTATTATCAATTTTCTATCAAAGAGCATTGGTCAAAACTAATTGTTTATGAATAAAATGATACAAAAGAACAACTAAGAAAGTAAAATTTGACTCAAACCTTATGATAGGTTGAGTAATATACACTCTCAATTTAAAAAAAAAATGCCTTCCATCTTCGTGTGAATATATATATGAATAGGCTTATTTACACTTGAACTTCCATAAATATGCAAATCTCTCTCAGGATTTTCAATTTTCTAGGTTTGTTTCTTTGAGATTCGTGGCACAACCAAGACCTTTAGGATAATGAGGGTATTTTTTGTTGAGAAAATTACAGTATCCTGGTTGACATTTTTTTTTTTTTTAACAAATATATTCTTCGTATGTTATTGCTATCATGCGATTCATAACTTTTAAATTTTGTAAAGAAAACTAAGATTTGTTGAAATATTTATAAGTTTTGATCTTAATTTTACTATATTTTGAATAATTTAATGAATTAGTATTTGTCTAATAGAAAATTACTTTTATCTTTGCGAAATTTAGTCATATCCTGTTCACAACAAATTTAAAAAACTGCAATTTAAATAATAAAATTCAATTATGGCTTTTCTTAAACAAAGACATATATTTTCCATACCAAAGCCTTAAAATTTCAATTAAATAACATACTAGGAATGTAAATAAAAACTCAACAATCTAGTACTATTTTCAATGTAATTTCAATCTAATATTCTCTTCAAATGTCAACGTGAATATAAAATTTTTATTAAAAGTTTTAAAAGATAAGATGTCACGTGTAAAGAAATCTATTTTATAACTAGTAAGTCATATAACTTTAAATTATTTGCATTTGAAAGGTAATCTTATAATATTATATATTTTAAATTTTTACATATTATAAATTTCATGTATTGTAATATTAGAAGCAAAGCAAAGTGAAGGACGAAAATTCTCCCAAATTTCCCTCCAATTTATCTCCTGTATTCTTGCTATTGTATTTTAATTATCAATAAAGAAAATTCCTTTACATCAAAGTCACTAGAGTTTTATTCTTTAACTAATATTTAATAATTTAATATTACATGCCATTATTTGCATGTTTTTCTGTTATAAGATTATTTAATATTTTAAGTTATAGCTTATTACCTCTTTGTTTTTCTTTTTTATGATTTCATTATTTTAATCATTGAACCACAAGTAGACCTAAGTGTAAGTTTGTCTAGGAAGGCATCTAAATCAAGGTCCTAGAAAATTTAATTTGAAAAAATAGAGGAAATCTATCACTATAGTAATTTTTAGAAATGTGAAAGAAAATAAAATAGTTAACGAGAATATAGAATTTTTATAAAAAATATACAAAAAGTTTATATGAGTTGAAAATATTTTGGCTGTGTGAAGAGATTGGATGAACCTTGTTGGCAGAAATGGAGAACATACTAGAAGCGGAAGAAAAAGAAAGAAGGAAATTAAAAAATACAAAGAAAGAAAAGGAAAAAAATATATATATATATATATATATATATATATATATATATTTATATAGTTTCGTCTCGCTCCTCCTTTTATTTTTCTTTTGAAATTCAAATATTAAAATTTATAAATTGATCCCGATATTTTCTTGAAGGTTGGGGGTATAGCTATATAAAGGTATGCGTGCATCCTTGAAACAAGGCTGCACTTATTTTGTAAATATTCTAAAAGAAAAAAAATATTATCTTTAATTAAAAATAAATTTAATGTAAATAAATTTTATTTATAAAAATTAACAAATTTACCATTTATTCTAAATAAATTACAATGTTAATCTCTAAAGCTATAAATTCTTTATGAAATTTAAAATAATACCTACATTAAAAAAAAAATTGAATATAACGTGAATCCAAATATACCAATATATTTTATAAGATTTTTTCAACTTGAATGGGGTCATGTGCCCTATTCAAGCATATGTGATTCCGCCACTATTTAAGATTGCTACGCAGATACACAAATAAAAGTTTTGGATAAAATTTATTAAATTCTAACTTTGTCTCACATAAAAATACAAGATATTTTAATTGGTATTGTTGTTGTCAAAATAAGGAGTCAATCCAAACAGAAATCGACTTCATTTTCGATAAACACAAACGATCCGATATGGTGAAACAAAAAATGATATCAGATCTCTTTTGAATCAGGGATCGGGTTTCTTGAACTTACTATAGAAAGGATTCAAGAAAATCAGCTGAAAATGCTCAACAGAAGGACTTTTCTGGGGTAATAGACTGATACTTGTATTAACTTGCTTAAAGGAAAGTACAAAAAATGATCTAATATTCGAAAGTAGAACAGAAAACTATAAGGAAAAATTGGAAATAAAGTTGTAAATGAAAGCTATAACAAAGCGGTAAAAAAGCTTTAAGGAAGTGAAATCCTAGACTAAAAAGCTATAAATGACGACAAAGTAGAAGAAAATAAATATTCTTGGTTGATGGTTTGATTGATGTGTTCGGTTCTGGGCAATGCTCCCATTTTATACTTGCCACAATCAAGCCACTAACAAATCGTGAAGTTTCTTCCGGCCAAAGAGTGCTCCCAACGGTCGTGCAGAATTCTTGTGCCGAAAGATCAGGAATTTGTTTTCCTTCTTATTGGCTCAATGGTGCCAATGTTGACCATGACTGTCGGCTGCTTGAAATATTGACTTTATCGGCTCGTTCCAACTTATCGAATCAGCATCGACTCAAAGTAACCGTTGTGTCGGCTCGGCAAAATTGACGTCAACAGGTATGTATGAATCAAAGTGCTAATGTAAGACCTAATTTTCACCAAGTTAGAATGAGTTCAAATAAAGTTCATTGCTAATTTAAAATCATGTAATTTTCAATATTATGACATAATTGGTGTATTAAGAAAATTATACTAAAATCATCTTGTTTGGTTTGTGGGTATATTTAGATTACAGCTTTTATGAGAAAATTTTGTTTCAGTTGAAAAGAAAATTGAATTATAAGGAAAAAATATGTAGAATTAATGAGAGAGAGTGTGATATTTTTTAAATACATGATTTAAGAAATAAGAATCACTTAGTTGTTATTATTATTATTTTTTTTTTTCCAAATTGAGTTGAGAAATTTCTCAACTCAGTTGCTGCCCAACCAAAACAAGTCTTTGAGTAAGGTCATTTCTAAAACATGAGCATTCAAATATATTTTTTTCATTTTTTTCTTACATGTTTTTAATTAGTTGGACAAGTTTTTTATAAATATTTATAAGGATAATGTTGAGGAAATCTAAGCCAAGATGTTAACGAAAATATAAAAATGAACATGAGGAATAAAATAAGTTACAAAAGATTTATGTTGTTCGAATTATCGAATCAAGTTCACGTCTACGGCGAAAGTTACGATATAAATATATGTATGTATGTATGTATGTATGTATGTATGTATGTATGTATGTATGTATGTATGTATGTATGTATGTATGTATGTATGTATGTATGTATGTATGTATGTATGTATAGTTGCAGAAGGTTGTGAATGTGACACCTGACATTATCCTTTGCTGTCACGTGACGCTTCAAATCTACATGCATTTATCTATTTTTTTTCTTAATTAAATTAAATGTTATTCTTTTCCCAATGCTTTGCATAGTTCAAAACGTTTATCTCAACGGTCATGCAAATGAAAAGTCATTGTGGTTCATTGGTCCTGGATAATTTAAGGGTTAGCGTTTCATCACCCCCTCTCAAAACGGAGTAATATTCAACAAATAATTTAAAAGGTCGGCAGAAGTCTATCTTCCCAAGTTGCAGATGCAAACCCCTTAGATTTAGAACACTCACTCACTGCAGGATCAATTTTAGGTTATAAATTTTTGGTACTTCTTGATTTTCTTTCTCGGGTTCCTCATGAAAATCGATTGCAATGGAATGTGTCTACCTCTGCTTGCAATTGGGTCGGTGTCGGATGCAGTGATAATCAGTCGTATCTCTACTCTTTAAGGCTTCCCGGTGTGGGGTTTATGGGCCAAATTTCGGCGAACACGCTTGGTTGGCTATCATAGCTTCGAGTTCTCAGTCTTTGATCTAATCAACTTACTGGGTCCATTTCGTCGGACTTCTCCAATCTCAAGGCCTTGTGCAGCCTATACCTCCAGAACAACCAATTTTTAAGCGAGTTCCCTTCGAGTGTCAGTGAGTTGACTCGGTTGACCCGCCTGGATCTCTCCAACAACAACTTCAGTGGTTCAATCCCATTCTCTCTGAACAAGTTCACTCATTTAACTGGCCTATTTCTGCAAAACAATGGCTTTAATGGCATGCTTCCCAGTATTAACCCGCTAAGCCTTGGGCATTTCGACATCTCAAATAACCATCTCAATGGCTCAATTCCAAGCACGCTTGCAAGATTCCCTCGATCAGCTTTTGCTGGTAACATTAATCTTTGTGGAAGGCCATTGCCTCCATGTAATCCATTCTTTCCATTTTATGGTGTTTTTTCAGATGGCTGTATTATAGTAGAGGTGCAGTATTTACAATAATCATTGTGATTTAGTTTTCTTCATTTTAGACTTCTTTACTTGATTTGATTTGTTCTTTGTTTGTATTCTCTGGAAAGGAAGAAAATTTGTTGTAGTTTTTTGTTAATTAAATGAATGAAAACTACAACAAAGCTGATTTTGATCTCAGACAATTGCCCCCCATTGAGGAAGTCCGAGATCAAGTACTATGCCATGCTTGTTAAAGTTGGAGTTCACCATTACAATGGATGTAAGTGATAAGTACTTTTTCTGTATTTGATTTATATTTTGTGTATTATAACTCGGCATTTTTTACATGAAATGGACTATAATTCAAATATTTGGCCGATTAACTATTCCCTATCCTGTTCTTGGAATCTATTTTGAAGTTGTACCATCAAATATTAGTCCTGTGGCCTTTTGGAAATTTTCAACTAACTGGAGTAATGAATGATGAAAATTTTATTTTGGGGAGAACTGGCATAAGTGGCGCAATTTTTTTTATGAAATTCTGGATTTTAGCTATGCGACATAAGTTTTCTGTGTTTAATCCTCAGCCATGCTTACTGCCAAAGAGTTTGAGTATAGCGTACTTGATCCTATATTGGGCCTTTGTGTGTCTATGCAAACACACATTCTGTGTTTAATCATTAGCCATATCCTCACTACTAAAGAGTTTGAGTATGAGCATCCATGATTGTGTCTATGGAAACACACAAATACATAGATGCACCTATTCTCAAGCAAGCTAAGTTTGTACGTTACTAATAGTACAAAGGATTATTTAGCTGCTGGATTGAAAGTTCTCAATGAGAAACGTCTCATTCATAGAGGCTTGAAACCACAGGTATACAGTATATTTATCCTTTTTCCTTTTTTGCAAAATTTGAGTTACTATTATGATTTTTGACTTGGACATCAAGATGCTTTGCTTAATGATGAATGAACCTTTTGTGTAAAGGTTTTTTTTTTTTTTTTTTTCCAATTTCCCCTCTGTTTTTGCTATTGGATTGTGAGATGGGTTATGGCATATGATGATGATGCAATTTACAATCATCAAATTTTGAATTTTTATAGAATTTAGATTTGTTTTTGGTTCCTAAATTGGATATCGGGTGCAAATCATTGAGCTTTACTTAGTGATGAATGAACCTTTGTGTAAAGTTTTTTTTTTTTTTTTAATAGTTTGCCCTATATTTCTGCTATTGGATTGTGAAATGGGTTATGGCATATGATGATGATACAATTTTAAATCATCAAAGTTTGAATTTTTATAGAATCTAGATTTGTTTTTTGTTCCTAAATCAGATGTCGGGTGCAAAGATTTAGAACAAAGATGATTGAAGTCATGTATATAGAAATACCAGATCCAACTAAAGATCAAATTGGATATGAAGTTCTAACTCAATTTATGTTGCATGGACCATGTGAAGTTCATATAAGTTATATTCCAGTACATTCTAATCCAAAACAACAACTTAATAAAAGTTATAATCCCGTGCAATGCACGGGCATCAACCTAGTATTTTATTAAGAACCGCCAGTAGATTTACACAACATATACTTAAACTCTATTTCGCACTACTCATACACTTACCTAATCTACAACGCCATAATACTAGATATACTAGAACAAATCCGGACAGTCTAATCAACATAAAATGTGATAAGAGTAACTTTTTAATTCGAAATATATTAAGAAAATATTTTTCAATCAAACCACTTTATTTAAAAAAGCAAGACAAAACCCAACAAATAATAATGTGTGCACTCCTCTATAATTTTTTTTCACTTTTATAAAATAATTATATTAGGTTCTTTCTACTATAAATTTGATGAAATTAGAAACTTTAAACTTGCATCCTAAACTCAAATTTCTAAAACCTTTATATTTGATTATCAGTATGAATGTTAGGGCCATTGATCTCGAATTGCAATGACATGCAATTCTAGTTTTTATTGGTTTTTTTATGTGAGTCCACGGTCCATTTTGGGCCTTGGGGCTTTCTCTTTATGATATCTAATTTGGGCTTGAGCCAATGTGTTAGGGGCTTAATTAATAGAAGGAGTAATTAGGGGACTTATTAGCAATTATTACTCTTAAGGCTGATTTACGTTCTGTCGGTACGTTATTTCTGACATTTGCGTTGTTCACCATTCAGAGATTGTTTAGGAAAAGAAAAAGGGCCAGGAAGAGCAGACAAGGGAAGGGAAAGTGCTTGAGACTACGTGTCTAGGTAATTCATGTTCCCTTATGTTTCTGTCAAGGTTTAATTGGTATTTAGGATTCTTGATTTTGAGATTCTGATTTGGGAAAATTGTAAATCTAATGATTCTAATATGGTATTGATAATTAAAATTGTAGAGGAAAAAGAAATTTGAGGTGATAAGAATAGTCTATGATTCAGTGTTTCTGGTAAGGGATTCTGACTTATCTGTGTTTTCAGTTCTTAATCAGTGTTTTACTAAATTTTCTTTCTGTTTTGAGATTCTGAAAATTATGTTTGTATAAACGAGGATTGAGCATGGTGAATAGATTATTTCAGTGAATGCGTTATTATGATATTATGTATGGTCTATGAGTTAAATGATTTTTCTGTTTTGGCACTGTTCTGATTTTTGATTTGGTTCTATTTGATGTTTAGGGCTTGGAATTGGTAAGGATGATCCCATTCTATTCTGTGTACCAGCCCTAGGCTAGAGGGATACAATACCTAATCCACCTATTATGTGTATTGGCACTTTTCCTAACGGGATACAATAGTTAGGAGATTGATATCAATTCAGCTAAACTCAGTCCCCAAGCATGAATCATATTCTTGAATTAAGTTATGTTTAAGTATATATGTATATATGTTTAAATGGTTTTTTGTGCACAAAACTGGTGTTTTTCCTTGATAAAGTGGGTAGTTGGATCGGTTTAAAGGGTTGGGATATTACAAGTTAGCTTTTGGTGCTTTGAAAATCACGTTTGCCCATTCTAGAGTGCATCCGGGCTGGCTCCCCCAGCTACGCTTAGCGTCGGCCCCACTCTGCTTAGCCCAGTGTTGCCGAGGCGACACTTGGTGCCGGTCGGGCCTGCCCCACTCGACGCCAGAGCTTCTCTGTTTAATATCGGCGCTAGTTTTATTCTGTACAGGTGATGGTTTTTCCCTTTGACTGATTTGTCATTATTTTCATTGAATAAATAATACTAGTTTAATATTCGAGTGTTGGTTATGCATCATTCGATTCAGTATTGAGTAAACTAAGGAATTCATTGTTCTTCTTTTCCCTCATTTTGTTTCTTTGTGTGATAATCTAGAATCATCTTAAGGTGGTACACAACCTTTCCGATTCCTTTCAAAACTTTGATTCTTTGACTTTTGACTAAGAATTCTAATATTTTGTTGTACCGACCTCTGTTGTGAGTTAGATGTGAGTATTTCCTTAAGCTCAGACTGCAACCATTCCCCTAACCATGACAAATTACAAATTTCTGCTGAAAGGCTATGTGCTTTGTGAATCTATTACTTATGTAACTTGCTCAACCCCAATTAAGTCATGTTTTCCTTATTGAGCTAGTGAGCTCACCCCTTATCTATTATTTCAGGTTCTCAATTAGAAGAGGAAGAGTTAGACGAGTGGTTTGAGGAAGACATAGAATAATTTTTCTGAAGAGCTTATGTAATGAACTATTCATGTTAGATTTATATTGATGACAATTGAGGTTTTAGCATTTGTTGGAATAGTACAAGTTTATCGAATTTTATTTTCATGATGTTTTAGTTAATAGCATTTGGGTTATTTTAGTTTGTTTGTCTATTTTTGGTTCCGGGTTCGGTATTCCATTTTGGGATACTGCCATGTCATTCTCGGGTTCGGAGCGTGACATTTAGTGGTATTAGAGAAATAAGTTATGATTACCTTAAGCTTAAACTGCAAGTAAAATAAGCTTGAAAATTTTGTAAGTCTGATATGTGAGTAAGTAGAGATTTAAGTGATGCTTAAATTTATGGGGCTGTTGATTGTTGAAATTTAATTGTTGGGTCCTACCTTGTTAGCTAATGCTTATAGGGTGTCTGTTCATAGTGGGAAGGTTTTGGTTTCCAATTTTATGCATAGGGGTTGTAAGATAGAGATTGAGGAAGAGGAGTTGGATGCGAGCCTAATTCAACTTAATATGGTGGACTTTGATATCATTTTAGGTTTGGACTGGTTAGCTAGCAATCACGCCTTAGTGGACTGTCGAGAAAAGAGAGTACTATTTGCGTTGCCATGAAAAGTAGTGTTCCAATTACAAAGTAGAGGAAGGGAGTCTAGCTGAGGATCAATGCCAGTGATTTTAGTGGTTAGAGCTCGCAATAGTCTATAGAAGGGATGTGAGGCATACTTGACATATGTGGTGGACATTGAGAAGAAAGAATCGTGTATTGAAGACATAGAAGTAGTGAGGGAATTCAATGAGGTCTTTTCGAAGGATTTACCAAGTATACCACCAGAAAGGCAAGTGGACTTTGAGATCAATTTGATACCAAGGGCTGAGCCAATTTCAAAGGTCCTATACCGAATGGCTCCAGCAGAATTGAGGGAGCTGAAAACCCAACTTCAGGATTTGCTAGACAAGAAATTCATCCGTCCCAGTGTTTCTCCATGGGATGCACCTATCTTATTTGTAAAGAAGAAGGATGGCAGCATGAGGATATACATTGATTATTGGGAGTTGAACAAAATCACGGTGAAGAACAAGTACCCATTGTCATGAATTGATGATTTATTTAATCAGTTAAAGAGGGCTAAGGTGTTTTTGAAGATAGACTTGTGATCGGGATATCATTCATTGCACATCAAAGCCGAGAACATACCGGAGAGTGTCTTTAGAACTCGCTATAGGCACTATGAGTTCTTGGTCATGCCTTTTAGTTTGACTAACGCCCTTGCAGCGTTCATGGAATTGATGAATAGAGTCTTCAAGGATGAATTGGACAAGTTTTTGGTTGTGTTCATCGACGACATTTTTGTGTACTTTCCATCAGAAAAAGCACACCGAAAGCATCTCAAGATAGTGTTGCAAAGGTTTCCTTAGCAGAAACTGTATATAAAGTTCAATAAATATCAATTCTAGTTGAGAAGTGTAGCGTTTCTAGGCCATGTGATCTCGGAGGAGGGAGTTGCTGTGGATCGTAAGAAGATTGAGGCAATCCTTGATTGGCCTAGACCAACTACTGCTTTCGAGATTAGAAGCTTCTTGGGTTTGGCAAGTTATTATTTAAAGTTTGTGGAGGATTTCTCTAAGATAGCCACTCCATTGACTCAGCTTACTCAAAAAAAGGGTTTAGTCCAAGTGGAGTGATGCGTACGAAAAGAGCTTCTAGGAGTTGAAGAGGTTGTTGATTTTTGCACCAATTTTGGCCTTACCCTCTAAGACTAGGGCTTTTACCATCTACAGTGATGCTTCAAAGAATGGATTGGGCTACGTGTTGATGCAAAATGGGAAAGTAATAGCTTATGCATCTCGTCAATTGAAACCCTATGAGCAGAACTACCCGACTCACGATCTAAGGTTAGTGGCAGTGGTATTCACATTGAAGATTTGGAGATATTACCTATATGGTGAAACGTGTGAGGTTTTTACTGATCATCAGAGCTTGAAGTATTTATTCACCTAAAAGGAGCTGAATATGAGGCCGAGGCAATGGTTATAATTAATTAAAGATTATGATTTGAAAATAAGCTATCATCCGGGGAAAAGAAAACCGTGTAGCTGATGCTCTCAGTAGGAAAAGAGTGGGAGCCTTGGCAGACTGTATCACTGAGCAAGAGCAATTGATTTTAGAATTTGAAAAGTTGGAGCTGAAAGTTGTGCAACCCGCATCGGGTTATTTGGTGACTTTGATAGCCTAATCTTCTTTGGTGGAGTAGATTAAGAAAGCACAACTTGGAGACGGGGAACTAAAAAAGAAAAGGACAACAACTCTCAACGGAGCACAGCCAGAGTTTCAGGTTCATGAGGATGGTAGTTTGCGATTCTGAGGTAGACTATATGTTCCTAGTAATGAGGCCTTAAGAATGGAAGTGCTCAATGAAGGTCATAATATGAAATTCTCAATTCATCCAGAAGGGACTAAGATATACTGGGATCTTAAAAGGTATTTTTGGTGGAGTGGGATGAGGCGGGACATAGCGAACTTTATATGTAAGTGTTTGGTATGTCAACAGGTTAAGGCAAAACACCAGAGACCTGCAAGATTGTTGAAGCCTTTAGAGATTCCTATTTGGAAGTGGGAGCACATCAACATGGATTTTGTCATGGGTTTATCGAGATCCAGACCTGGGAAGGACACTGTATGGGTTGTAGTGGACCAAGTGACTAATTTAGCCCATTTCTTTCCAATGAAGTTAACTACTTCGATAGAAGAATTGGTTCAACTGTATATAGATGCTATTGTTAGGTTGTACGGGGTACCAGTGAGTATTGTATCGGACAGAGATACTCGATTTGTGTCTCGTTTCTAGAAAATCTTCAATGAAGCCATGGGAACCACTATCACTTTGAGCACTACTTTTCACTCTTAGATTGATGTCCAATCTAAGAGAATGATTCAGACATTGGAGGACATGCTGCGAGCTTGTGTATTGGACTTCAAAGGGAATTGGTTAGATAGTCTGACTTTGGTAGAGTTCTCTTACAACAATAGCTACCAATCCAGTATTGGCATGGCCCCATATGAAGCACTATATGGTAGGTGTAGATCCATAGTGTGTTGGGACGATGTGGGTGAAAGAAGGATAGCTGTGCTAAAGTTGGTACAAATAGCGTCAGAAAAGGTACAAATTGTTCGTGAGAAGTTGAAGGCAGCTCAAGACCGTCAGAAAAGTTAGGTTGATAGTAAGCGAAGACCTTAATTCAAATATGGGGACAAAGTGTATTTGAAGGTTTTCCCAACCAAAGGAGTTATGAGGTTTGGTAAGAGTGGGAAGTTAAGCCTGAGCTATATGAGTCCTTATGAGATTCTTGAGAGGATTAGGGATATGGCATACCGGTTAGCTTTACCTGACGGGCAGAGAAACAGGGAAGCATGTTTCAATGGGGAAAAATAAAACACAAGCCTTAAAGGCCGCACGTGTAACACCCCGAAGCCTAGGCCCGCCAGGGCCGGGGATGTCGCCCCATCCAAAGGATAAGGAGTCTTTATAACTATGTCACACAAATAAAATTACTGAAATAAAATAATACTTAACTTAAAAAAAATTTACTACAACCCAATATACTCCAAGAGTAAATCCATGAAATTCTAAAACAAAAATCATAAATAAAATTATGCATTCTCGTCTCCCCAAAGCAATACATAAAATCAAAAGACACATTCTCTTCCAAAGCAAATATTACTAGCCACTCAACTTCACAGCAGAATCATCCTGAAATCATGATAAAAATGTGATGAGACAGAAATCTCAGTAAGTCTGTGTGTGCGTTGGTTGTTTAGTGAAACCAGTTCGTGGATGCAAAGTGTGAAACTGTGATAAGAGAAACATTGGCAAGCATCAAACATTAGTCAAAAGCAAGAGTGGCGTTTTGGCTTATCTAGCCGTACATAAGTAATGAAATCAACCACTCGAAAGAAAGGGATATGGGTTACCACACGTTGGGCCCCATAACCGGTCAGAATGCCGACACTTTATGCAGACTGACAAAAGTAGGTGATCGGCCTACTGGGCAAGATACTCCTCCTTCTCTATACCCAAACAACAACCGGGTGTCCATTCCGGCAAAACACAGTCACTTGACTGAAAACAAACTGCTAGCTTAGATCGGCACGACTCACTGGACTGACATCTTATCCGGGAAGGACTCACCCCTCAGAGGTGGCCACCTGCTGAGACACTTACCCTAACCCTTCAAAGACTAGTCCTAGTAGTCCACCCTTATTGAGTACTCAACGACGTTTCCCACTTGGGATAAAATGAACGAAGCATTGCTCTTCATGAAAATAGCAATTTGAGGGTTTCCAAAGTTTTGGGAGAAATCAGTTTTGGAAAGAGTTTTAAGTTTGGAAAATCTGCTCATTAGCTTTTAAATAATTTAAGTGTTGGAAATAAAAACGAATTCAACCCTCAATTGCCTTCAAATAAACGAGTGTCCATACACTCCATATTTAGCTTGCCATAAGGAAAACATTTCACATCGATAGGTTTTATGCAGGAGCTTACCTGATTCTTGCTCACATCAACAAGGTCTCGAATAGCTGGCCTAACCCCACATGGGCAAATACAAATCTTAATCAGATTCAAGCTACAATCTACTTCTTCAATTTTAAATCAACTCAATTCACTACTACTATGATCCTAGTGTCCCAAGCTTTAAGATAAAATAATAACTAAATAGGTTTATAAGCTAAGTTTAATTTGTTATTTAAAATAATTAATGGTTTGGGAAATAAATTCTAATAAGTTGAAAGTTTAAACCTTGTTAGGAAAAATTTAGAGTTTATTTGATCAAGAGTCATAGATGGTACTAGGTAAAATAGTGATTTAATGATAGTTTAGTTGTTAGAAAATATTTGATAGCTAAAACTAGTTAAGATTAAATTTAACAAGCCTTTCTTGGAAAATAATCAGTAAATCCTTAAGGGTTTTGATTTAGTAAATATTTTACTAATTATGAACCATTCTCATAAAGCTTTAATTGATCTCTTTATTTTAAATAATATTTATTTATTTTATTTTTTAGCAAAATTATTATTCATTTGACTAAAATATCCTTTATATATATAATAATTCCAAATCTACCATTCCTAGGGTTTTTCAAAAATACTAGCAATATTATTTTATTGAGTATTTTATGCATAAAGTGAAAATTAGTTTTAGGGACAACTAGATCATGATCAAATTTCTATGGCCATCCTCAATCAAGAATATACACAATCTTCCAATTCATTAAATAATCCAAATCTTGCATATAGGCATATATCTAAATTTATTAAGACATGATTTAACCTTTACTAGCATAAACATGATCATGGCTTCAATATTCTAGTCATGCATATAACTCCTATTCACCAAAGGTGACATAATCTCTAACATACTTCATCACACATACTACCTATGACATGCATCAAACTCAATTCCACATACAACCAACCAATATAATCCTTCCATGCATAAATCTCATCTTCTTCACAATCATACAATTGTTCATGCTTCAATCCCAACAATAAATATATACTCAAATCCTACCACCATCCACCTTTTAACAACATCATCATAGAGACATGATTCTAGAGTTTAAAAGAATGATTGAAGGTACTTACTTGGTTGATGAATGCTTTGAAAGAGTTTAGAGTAGATCTCAACTCCTAGATGGCTAATCTTGTCCAAGAGAGGTGGCGAAAGCATGGTCATGGAAAAAGAGACCATTCGGCCAAGAGAGGGAATTTCGGGCCATGAGAGAGAGAGAGAGAGAGAGAGAGAGAGAGAGAGAGAGAGAGAGAGAGAGAGAGAGAGAGAGAGAAGAAGAAGAAGAAGAAGAAGAAGAAGAAGAAGAGATCATTAGTATGTTCATTCACATAAGTTCTCATTGGAGATCAAGTTTGAAGAAGATGAAGTTGATAGAGTAAATTTACCTTGAAGATGTTCTTGACCTTCACAAAAAATTTTGGTTTTGATCCAAAGTAGCAAGATGATTTGTGGAGTTTGATGTTAATAATGGTGTTGATGGATTCACAGCAAAGAGTAGATCAAATCTGGAGATTTTCGTGAGGGTTTGAAGTGGTTTGAAGGTGTATTAGGTGAAAGAAGGTAATAGGTGTTCTTGGTGTAGTGTGTGTGTTCTTGGTGGCTAAAGAAAATCGAGAGAGGGAGGTTGGGAGCAGCTGCCGAATTTCTGTGAAATTAGGGCTGCTGAAATTCTGTAGGGTTTAGAGAGTTGTTTCTCTGATTTGGAAGGGAAAGGAAAGGTTAGTTGTTACAATCCTTGAAGAATATTTTTAGGAAGAGAATTTGGAAACTAAATATTCTAAGAATATCTTGATTATTTGGATAGCTTTGAAGTCTCCTATGGCCGACTGAATGTGCAGCTTTTTCTGAGGAATTAAAGCCGGTTCAATGAGGCTTATGATGGCCGAAACTAAGGTGCACAATGGTGAAGAAGATTTCTGGTCAATGGTGTAAGATTTTATGGAAAGTTGCTAAACAAGATGGCTGAAATTTTGGAAACCAATCAAGCTAAATTGCAGGGATTTGTTGGAGAGATTTTCAGACAGCCATTGCTGCCTTTCGTCCAGAAGCTTGAGGGAAACAATGGAGCTCTGCTAATGGAGGTTTAAGGGAGGTTTTGACAGAAGTAGGTTGGTGTTTTCGGCTGGAGGAGAAATAGGAAACAAGCTAGAAAATTTTCCTGCACAAAAATTTCGCTGCACAGGAATTTCTGGGCAGATTTTCGGCTACCACTTCCAGCCAATTTGCAGCGAGCTGGAAGGGGGGTTTAAGGGGTATTCAAGGCTGGTTTCCAGCCTTCTTCATGGAGGAAAAACATGGCTAAGGTGCTGCACAAAATCTGAAAGAAAACAGCTTGATTTTGGACTCTCAAAGTAGCGATCTTGCCCAGAATTTTCACTGGTTTTGTATAGCTCTTGAGCAGTCCGAAAATGGCAGAAATAATTCA
Organism: Voacanga thouarsii; assembly: GCA_026120185.1. NCBI lineage: Eukaryota > Viridiplantae > Streptophyta > Magnoliopsida > Gentianales > Apocynaceae > Voacanga > Voacanga thouarsii. The sequence continues at coordinate 3,036,257 of JANUWF010002200.1, forward strand.
TGTTTCAAGCTGATCTTAAGGCCATTTTTCTGGCAGCATTTGGAAGGGAATGTTAGCTAAGAAGTTCGACATTTTGAAGGTACACAAGCTGGAAAATTTCAGCTCATTCCAAGAAGGAAGGTGAACTAGCTATAGAGTGAAATTTCAGCAAGCTTACTAAAGGGATTTTCCTCTTGGCATTTCCCACAATTCATCCACATTTTTCAAACCATGAGAAGCCTTTTACTAGGGCATTTTGATCCCACAAGATCACAGCATTTTACTGAAATTTCTGGAAAAAAAATGGATAGAACATCTTGATCAAACTAAGAAGTTGAAACCTAAGGAAAACCAAAGATCAAGGGAACAAGAATTCCCTTTAGGAAATTCGAGTAGGGCAAAAGAGTGGAATGAGAATACTCCTAGCATGTCTCTCTTAGGACATTATCACCACCTTACTCTAGGCCCTTAAGGCTGAAACTAATCCTCCCTAAGTAAAAATAAAATTTTAATCAAACTAAAGCTTCTATGATGGAATTTGAACCCAAGACCTCAAGAATTATTTCTAAGGCTTTAACCACTAAACCACAACAACTCTTGTTGCTATTTTTTTCCTAGAAAATTAATTCCTATTCCTTCCACAAGCTATCTCCCTATTTTCACCTCGGGCAAAAATTACCATTTTGCCCCTCTCACACAATACTCACCAACAAAACTTCAAAACAATAAAACTCAAATCCAAAGCACATAAAATCATATGAAAATGTATTTAATCATGAAATAAAGCATGATATGCATCCCAACTCCCTTACTCTAAGGTTGGTTTTGACTGGGGTTTCACAACACGGAAGCGTAAAGATCATACCTTTGCGCGCTTTGAACCTACTAGGTTGAGTAGGTGTGGATTGAACGACAGGAATCGTTTCGCCTTACCCACTTGAAGAAGCTTCCGGTTGATAACCCGCTAGCCTCCTACTTCGCCTTATTTGCATGAACGCCAAGCTTTTCAACTCTCAGAATATGCCACTGCCCAACTTCTAGTCGGTGAACACAATGGTGAAGAAGAGTGGTCTCAAGTCTCCTTGGTTCTCTTGTTATTAGTTAGTAAAACTCCAAGGAGAACAACCAGAGGAGAAAGAGACGTGAGAGAGAGAGAGAGGCATGAGTCTCTGTAGTTGTTAGGGAGATTAGGGTTTTTCATTTTTTCCAGAGACTTGTTTTTTATTAGCCAAAAACTAGGTATCCAGTATCTGATAAACATATCCCCGGGATATCAAATTTCAAACATCCGGATGTTATCCTGAGAATAAGTTTGGCTTAACCCTAAACTCATCTGAACCGTATCTGGAAAAAACCCTACGGTCCAAGTTATTGGGCCGAAATAATTTTATTATTTTTCTTGGACCCAAAATGCTCAAAATAATAAACATTAATTATTTATTTCCTGGGCTTATAGAAATAACCCAATAAATAATTAATGAGCCAAAATGAACCAAAATAATTAATCTTTAATTATTTATATATTGGGCTTATATAAATAACCCAATAAATAATTAAGCATTAATTATTTTTCCTTGGTTTAAGCCCAGGTTAATTTCCTAATTATTCAAACTGTACCTAGGCCTTGAATAATTAATTAACCAAATAAACCAAAAAATTAATTTCTCTCAACTCCTAATTTTATTTATTTATTTATTTATTTTATTATAGTCTAATAATAAATTAGATATCCTGAATAAAATAAAATAAAATTCTCTTGAACTGAGACCAATTCCTCAACCCAAAATTAATTAAGACTTACGGGCTATTCCGAGGACCAAAAAGACACATCGCCTTGGCTGCTAAAATGACCAAAATACCTCTGCTATATAAATAGTTGTATTTTGCATTTTAAATATTTCTTAATATCACTATAAGAAAATATTGACTCTAAGGACAATGCTGCATTAGCAAAGTCTCCGACCTACAGGTGAAATGACTAAATTACCCTTCTACACATCGCCGTACATTTAGAGAGGAAGAATTGTACTAACACCCCTCTAAATGACATCTGCCATCCTTAGGCTTCTAATCAGATGATTCACAACTTTCTGGAGTGTTTCTGCTTTCCAAGGGAGCTATCTTAAAGCAAACATCCAAGTCATGTTTCCCAGGGTCCTAGACATTTTAGATCGTTCGGACAACCACAATGGGCGATATAGTGTAGAAATTATCTTATACAAGTCTGTCTTAACTAACTAGTTACATATACCCAATACACAAGTATATTGGCTCTACTATAGAACCTCAACTATAGCATATCAAAGCATATGCTTCCAGCTTCGTCAGACCACTAACTCATACTCAAGTCGTAGAGTACTAATCCACGCTGTAGCGGTAGTAGTCTAGGTTTCTATCATATAGTACTTTTAGAAACCACTACTACAGGTCCTGTCCTACGTATTCGAAATACGCTTATGTCATGAAGTGAATGGACTACTCACTGGCTAAAGGTAAGCCATTCCCCATTTGGAATTCATAACATAATAACCTAAACATGATGAGATTCCCAGTTTTATCAATAGGTTAAGAACAAATGTTTATGTGTTAAATAACCCGTGATCCATACCTTACTGTGAAAGACTACCATTCACATGGATCACTTATTTAAACACAATGGGTCTGTTCCAAACGAAAATTGTGCACAAACAAAAAGTAAATTCACGACTAATTTCTAAAAATAAATTATTTTATTAAAATATTCGATTTTACATCAGAAACCTAGTCTAAGAGGGCATACAATCCAACAATCTCCCACTTGCATTCTAAGACTAGGTAAGTCCATAGGTGCCCACTCCTATGGCGTCTAAGTGTCTTTTGAAGACTCTCTCAGCCAAAGGCTTGGTGAATGGATCTGCTAGATTGTTTTCTGAGGCAATATGTTCCACCACGACTTCCCGTCTCTGGATGAAATTCCAGATCAGGTGGTACTTCCTCTCGATGTGTTTCCCCTTCTTGTGGTTCCGAGGTTCCTTAGATTGCGATACTACTCCAGTGTTGTCGCAATATATCACAATCGGCATGTTCATATGTGGTACGACTCCAAGTTCTGAAAGGAATTTCTGGAGCTAAACTGTTTCCTTGGACGCTTCCTAAACTGCCACATACTCAGCTTCCATGATTGAGTCAGCAATACAAGATTGCTTGATACTCCTCCAGACAAGGTAAAGACATATCTACTAGTGGATTTTCTCTCATCCTTATCCGCCTGGAAGTCTGAGTCTGTGTATCCTGTAGGAACTAAATCATCAACCCTGTAAACCAGCATATAATCTCTCGTTCCCTTGAGGTACTTGAGAATATGCTTTACAGCTTGCCATTGAACCTCCCCAGGGTTTGACTGATACCTACTACTAAGCCCACGGCAATGCAGATATCTGGCCTAGTACACAGCATAGCGTACATGAGACTTCCCACAGCCGAAGCGTAGGGAATCCTACTCATTCTGTCCTTTTCTTCTTGAGACTTAGGACAGTCATTTGAAGAAAATGACAACCCATGTCTGCAAGGGATTAGAGCTCCCTTGCATGAGTCCATGCTGTACTTGGCCAACATCTTGTCAATGTATGTTGCTTGGGATAACCCTAACATTCTTTGCTTCCTATTTCTAAGAAGCCTAATACCGAGAATGTAGCTGGCTTCTCCCAAGTCCTTCATACTGAATTGATTAGACAGCCAAACCTTTGTAGACGATAATATCCCTACATCATTTCCAATGAGTAGAATGTCATCCACATACAGGACAAGAAAAACTACATTAATGCCTTCGAGTTTCCTGTACACACATAGTTCATCTTCATTTTGAATAAAATCATAAGACTTTACAGTCTCATCAAAATGAATGTTCCATACTCTCGATGCCTGCTTAAGTCCATAAATGGACTTCTTAAGCTTGCAAATTATATGTTCCTGGCCTTCAACAATGAAGCCTTCCGGTTGAGACATATAGATGTCTTCGCTAAGATGGCCATTTAAGAATGCCGTCTTGACATCCATTTGCCATATCTCGTAGTCATAGTGACATGCGATGGCAATGAGGATGCGGATGGATTTAAGCATGGCTACCGGGAAAAAGGTTTCCTTATAGTCGATTCCCTCTTTCTGAGTATACCCTTTTGCTACAAGTCTAGCTTTGAAAGTTTTTACCTTCCCATCCGCTCCCCTCTTTCTCTTGTACACCCACTTGCACCCAATGTGTTTTATCCATTCAAGTGAAGCTACAAGATCCCAAACCTGATTGAGGTACATAGACTCAATCTCAGCTTTCATTACTTTATGCCACAGATTTGCATCGACATCAGCAATAGCCTCCTCGTATCTAGTGGGGTCTTGTTCCTGATGGTCGGAGACCAGCTCAAAGGCTTCTCCAGTCCATCTATCTGGAACCTTAGACACTCTCCCACTACGACGAGACTCCATTTGCACAGGCTCTTGAGGTTGTGCCTCTTCTTATTCCACAATCGGGTCAGAAAAAGTTGATTCCGTAGATAACTTCTCCTCAAGTTCTAACCTTGTTGAACCTTTAGTGGAAGTACTTTGATCATCTTCCAAGTATCTAGCATTGGTACTGACTAGTACCTTCTGCTCCTTAGGATGATAAAAGTAACCTCCTTTTGTCCCTTTTGGATACCCAACAAAATAGCATAATTCTGATCTCGGTTTTAACTTGTCTCCTTTGATCAGTACATAAGCTAGACAATCCCAAATCCTGAGATGATTCAGACTTGGCTTACGCCCAATCCACATCTCATAGGGAGTCCTAGGTACTGACTTGGAAGGTACTAAGTTCAGAATATATGCTGTTGTCTCCAGGGCATATCCCCAAAAGGACACTGGAAGAGTAGCATGAGACATCATGCTTCGGACCATTTCCATCAACGTCATGTTCCTTCTCTCAGCTACTTCGTTCTGCTGGGGTGTTCCCGGCGCAGAGAGCTGGGATATTATCTCATGATGTACCATGTAGTCCTTGAATTCACCTAGGAGGTACTCTCCACCACGATCCGATCGTAAGGTTTTGATTAATTTACCTGTCCGACGCTTCACTTCAGCCTTAAACTCCTTGAATTTGTCAAAAGAGTCAGACTTGCGTCTCATTAGGTAAATGTAACCATACCTTGTACAATCATCTGTGAAAGTGATGAAGTACTCAAAACCTCTTCTAGCTAGTTTAGACAATGGACCACACACATCAGTGTAAACAAGACTCAACACCTCATTGGCTCTAACCGCCTTTAGGGTAAATGACCTTTTGGTCATCTTTCCTATCAGGCAGGATTCACACTGAGGCCAACTTTCCAACTTTCCAATCTCAATGAGCCCAAAGGCCCATAATGGATTAGACTCTGAATCTTGGTTGAGTTAATATGACCCAACCTTAGATGCCAAAGGTATGAATCATTGATATTGGTCTTTATATTCTTAGTTAAAGGTTCAGACCGAGCGTTATTTGATTGGTTGTTAATAGGGTTTAAAAAGAACAGATTTCCATACATATGCCCAGTACATAAAATTTCTCCATCTCTACTAATAGAAATACCAGAATGGAAAAATACAGAATATCCTTGATTTATAAGTTTTGCAACTGAAATCAAATTCTGACGAAATCCAGGTACATATAAAATATCTTTTAAAACCAATATTTTATTACAATAAAAAAATAAGATCCAGCTCTCCCACTACAAGGGCCCAGACTTGTGCTCCATTACCCACGCGTAGCCCATGTTCGCCCTTTTTAAGTCTTCTAATCTTTCTAAACCCCTGCAAGGAGTTAAAGATATGATCAGTGGCCCCTGAATCAACAATCCAAGTGGAAGTTGATCCTACCGTTGATATAGACTCTAGATAGAAAACATTACCTGTGGTTTCTTGACTTAAAGATCTGGACACTCCTTTTTCCAGTTTCCCTTCTTCCCACATTTGAAGCACTTGCCCTTTGGTTTGTCCTTGGGGCTGGGCTGCTGCATTCCCCTTCTTCCTTTTGAACTTTTTGGGTTTAGGCCCAGTTCTTGAGCAAGAAGTCTTAGCAATCATGGCCTTTGACTGCGGCTTCATGATCTTCTCCGCCATCTGGAGCTCCTTCATCAGTTCAGTCAAACTCATGTTTAATTTGTTCATGTTATAGTTCAACTTGAATTGAGTGAAGGAACCCGGTAGAGATTTGAGAACCATGTCCACTTGGTTCTCGGGGTCAATGACATCCCCTAAGATTTCTGCCTCCTCGAAAGCAGTAATCATCTTGAGCATATGCTCTCGGACTAATGCTCCCTCAGCCATCTTAGTGTTTATTATTGTTCGAAGAGCCTCCTGCCTTGCAGGCCGGCTCTTGTCTGCGAACATAATAGCCAATGATTGACTAATGTCATATGCAGAAGCTATGTGCTCGTGTTTTGACTGGAGCATATTAGACATAGAGGCTAACATATAGCAACGTGCCATTTCGCCAGCCTTCTTTCACGCTTTCTTAGCTTCTCGCTCTTCGGCGGTGGAACCTTCCCCGATAACAGGGTAGGTCTCGTAAAGAACATACTTATACTCTTCGGCTGTGAGTATTATGTCCAGGTTCCTTTTCCAATCCACATAGTTTGGACCCGTTAACTTATTCTCTCTGAGAATAACGGCCAATGGACTAAAAGAACCTCCCACCATTTCTGAAAATTGAAAAATAAAAGAAAGAATTTAGTTTGTGAAAACAAAATAAAATTTGTGCACTGAAAATAATTTGGCTCTTAAGAAAACTGACATAGCTTCTTAGGAAGATTAACAGTATCCTAAGCTACGTGTAATAACTACCACAAATTAATTTCCCTTCTAGGTAATGATCTAGAGGATAACTCCATCGTGGGATGGCCGTTTCCTCTCATTTCTTATAGACATACATCGCACTATAACCTCCAACGTGGGCTGGCCGATCATAGTACGTGTCCCGGATTATTAATTATATCCTTCCATTAGATCTAGATCCTTGTGGTATCCCTATCCTATACGGGTTCACTCCTAGGGTGACGCGAGGGGACCCACGATTTCTAATGAGGACTGTGATGGAAGCCGTGGGGCTGTTAGAACCCCTCTCCCACTTAGTCTTTTAAAATAAAAGTTTTCTGGAAAAATATCCTTTTGAAATTTCCATTAAGTTTTTCCTTAACTCAAAAATAAAATATCTAAATCCATTAAAATCTCTATGTCAAGGTTTATATCCTTTGAGAGATTTTTCCATGGACTAATTTTATTTAAGTTAAAACTTAATGATTTCAAAAATTTTCCAATTAAAACTTTCTAGAGACTTTAGTCTCAAGTTTATTTGACAAAACAATTTTTATAGTGCAAAATAAAACAAAATGGCTCTCTATTTTAATTTACAACAATATCTAAATCCAATATATTTTCTATGTCAAGGATTAAATCATTTGAGAAAATATTCAAGGATTAATTTTTGTACAAATTAAAATAACCATTTAATTTTTGAAGAAAAATGTTTTTCTTGTCAAAAAAATGTTCCCAAAGACTTTAGACTTTGAGAAAAGGCAAACATAGGTACACAAAAAAAAAAAAAAAGCATGCTTGAAAATAGTAAACGTTTTCATGCTTTTCTATTTTTAAACCTAAATGCCCAAATGATAGAATTAAACACATTAATTAATTAATTAATTAATTTGTTTAATCCTAAAATTTATTACTAATATTTTTCATGCAAATATATTCCAAGAATATAAAATATTATAAAAATATTAATTTCGCCTGGTATGGGACTCAAAACGGAAAAAAAACAAAGAAAAATGCAAAAAACAAATCTGTCGGTCCATGTACACCCGCCGCACCGGATCAGAGCCTTTTGATCTGTGGTCCACCGCACCCTAGTGCACCAGCCGCACCAGATCGCGTGCTGCGCGACCTATGGAGCTGATCCACAACCCGCGACCTGCGCCCAGCTCGTCTTAGCACACGACCCGCGAGCTTGCCCGGATACCCGCCGCTCGACCCGTGCGCGATTGCAATCGGCGCAATTGGCTCGCAATTCTCCCAGCGGCTCGGCTCAACAGTGACCGGCTCTTCTCACAGAAATGATGGCTCGGCTCGGCTCAGGCGGCGGCTTAGGAATAGTGTTTCTTCTTCGTTTTTTTTCTTTTGTCCGCGCGGAAGTCGCAGAACCTCTGCGCTTCATCTGCTACTTCTTTCTTTGGCTTCTTTGGACATTTTTACTTACAAAAACTCATCCAAAACAAAAACACAACCACCTATACCCATTTAAATTGGGTTTACACGATCAAATATCAAAGCCAAAAATTTTTACAGAGAGTCCTATGCTTCAACGGTGAAGCTCACAGTCATCCTATCCTATACCAAAACAGCAAATGATCACAGGTATAATCACCAAACAATCATCTTTCCCATTTTTATTAACTACCATGCTCCTTAAGTTGATCAAAGAACCATTGGCTTTGATATCACATTGACGGGCAGAGAAACAGGGGAGCATGTTTCAATGGGGAAAAACAGGGGAAAAAAAAACACAAGCCTTAAAGGCTGCACAAAAGCGTAAAGATCATACATTTGCGCGCTTTAAACCTACTAGGTTGAGTAGGAGTGGATTGAACGACAGGAATCGCTTCGCCTTGCCCACTTGAAGAAGCTTTCGGTTGATAACCCGCTAGCCTCCTACTTCGCCTTGTTTGCATGAATGCCAAGCTTTTCAGCTCTCAGAATATGCCACTGCCCAACTTTTAGTCGGTGAACACAATGGTGAAGAAGAGTGGTTTCAAGTCTCCTTGATTCTCTTGCTATTGGTTAGCAAAACTCCAAGGAGAACAACCAGAGGAGAAGGAGATGTGAGAGAGAGAGAGAGGCGTGAGTCTCTGTAGTTGTTAGGAAGATTAGGGTTTTTCCTTTTTTCCAGAGACTTGTTTATTGTTAGTCAAAAACTAGGTATCCAATATCTGATAAACATATCCCCGGGATATCAAATTTCAAACATCCGGATGTTATCATGAGAATAAGTTTGGCTTAATTCTAAACTCATCTGAACCGTATCTGAAAAAAACCCTACGGTCCAAGCTATTGAGCCGAAATAATTTTATTATTTTTCTTGGACCCAAAAGGCCCAAAATAATAAACATTAATTATTTATTTCCTGGGCTTATAGAAATAACCCAATAAATAATTAATGAGCCAAAATGAACCAAAATAATTAATCTTTAATTATTTATATCTTGGGCTTATATAAATAACCCAATAAATAATTAAACATTAATTATTTTCCATTGGTTTAAGTCCAGGTTAATTTCCTAATTATTCAAACTGGACCTAGGCCTTGAATAATTAATTAACCAAATAAACCAGAAAATTAATTTCTCTCAACTCCTAATTTTATTTTATTTATTTATTTTATTCTAGTCTAATAATAAACTAGATATCCTGAATAAAATAAAATAAAATCCTCTTGAACTGAGACCAATTCCTCAACCCAAAATTAATTAGGACTTATGGGCTATTCCGAGGACCAAAAAGACACATCGCCTTGGCTGCTAAAATGACCAAAATACCCCTATTATATAAATAGCTGTATTTTGCATTTTAAATATTTCTTAATATCACCATAAGAAAATATTGACCCCAAGGACAATGCTGTATTAGCAAAGTCTCTGACCTATAGGTGAAATGACTAAAATACCCCTCTACACATCACCATACATTTAGAGAGGAAGAATTGTACTAACACCCCTCTAAATGACATCTACCATCCTTAGGCTTTTAGTCGGATGATCCACGACTTCCTGGAGTGTTTTCGCTTTCCAAGGGAATTACCCTAAAGCAAACATCCAAGTCATATTTCCCAGGGCCCTGGACATTTTAGATCGTTCGGACAACCATAAGGGGCGATATAGTGTAGAAACTATCTTGTACAAGTCTGTCTTAACTAACTAGTTACATATACCCAATATACAAGTATATTAGCTCTACTATAGAACCTCAACTATAGCATATCAAAGCATATGCTTCCAGCTTCGTCAGACCATCAACTCATACTCAAGTCGTAGAGTACTAGTCCACGCTGTAGCGGTTGTAGTCTAGGTTTCTATCATATAGTACTTTTAGAAACCACTACTACAGGTCATGTCCTACGTATTCGAAATACGCTTATGTCATGAAGTGAGTGGACTACTCACTGGCTAAAGGTAAGCCATTCCCCATTTGGAATTCATAACATAATAACTTAAACATGATGATATTCCCAGTCTCATCAATAGGTTAAGAACAAATATTTATGTGTTAAATAACCCGTGATCCATACCTTACTGTGAAAGACCACTATTCATATGGATCACTTATTTAAACACAATGGGTCTGTTCCAAACTTAAATTATGCACAAATAAAAAGTAAATTCACAATTAATTTTTGAAAATAAATTATTTTATTAAAATATTCAATTTTTCATCAAAAACCTAGTCTAAGAGGGCATACAATCCAACATTGCCACCAACTTTATCCAGACTGCATATTATATTCCATATATCTTAGCTAAGGAAGTATGTGGCAGATCCAAGTCATGTGTTGGAAACATTTCCATTGCGGGTTCATGAGGACTTGACTTATGAGAAGGTGCCAATAAAGATTGTCAATCAGAAGATACAAATTTTGAGACGGAGGTGTATACCTTGCGTGAAGGTTCAATAGACTAATCACTCTAAGTGAGAAGCTATTTGGGAGTTGGAAGAAAATGCACGGCGGAAGTATCCTTTTTTATTTGAGAATTCAGGTGCGTAAGTTTCGAGGATGAAACTTTTTGTAAGGGGGTGAAATGTGAGCCCACGGTCCATTTGGGGCCTTGGGGCTTTCTCTTTATGATATTTGGTTTGGGCTTGAGCCCATGTGTTAGGGGCTTAATTAATAAAGGGAGTAATTGGGGGACTTGTTAGTAATTATTACTCTTAAGACTTATTTACGTTTTGTCAGCACGTTGTTTCTGACATTCACGTTGTTTACCATCAGAGATTGTTCAGGAAGGGAAGAAGGGCTAGGAAGAGGAGACAAGGGAAGGGAAAGTGCTTGAGACTACAGGTTTAGGTAATTTGTATTCCCTTATGTTTCTGTCAAGGTTTAATTGGTATTTAGGGGTCTTGATTTTGAGATTTTGATTTGGAAAAATTGTGATTCTAATGATTCTAATAGGGTATTGATAACTGGGATTGTAGGGAAAAAAGAAATTGGAGGTGATAAGAGTAGTCTATGATTCAGTGTTTCTGGTAAGAGATTTTGACTTATCTGCGTTTTCAGTACTTAACTGGTGTTTTACTAAATTCTCTTTCTATTTTGAGATTCTAAAATTTATGTTTGTATAAATGAGGATAGAGCATGGTGAATAGATTATTTCAGTGAATGAGTTAATATGCTATTACATATGGTCGATGAGTTAAATGATTTTTCTGTCCTGGTACTATTTTGATTTTTGATTTGGTTCTGTTTGATATTTAGGGCTTGGAATTAGTAGGGATGATTCCATTCTGTTCTGTGTACTGGCCTTAGGCTAGGGGGATACAATACTTAGTCCACCTATTCTGTGTACTAGCCCTTCTCTTGACGGAATATAATAGTTAGGGGACTGATATTAGTTCAGCTAAACCTAGTTCCTAAGTATGAATTATCTTCTTGAATTAAGTTATGTTTAAGTATGTATGTATATATATTTAAATAGTTTTTGGTGCATACAATTGGTATTTTTCCTTGATAAAGTGGATGATTGGATTTGTTTAGAGGGTTGAGGTGTTGTAGGTTGGCTTTTGGTGCTTTGAAAATTGCGTTCGCGTATTTCATAGCACACCCAGTGCCGGCTCCCCCGGCCATGCACAGTGCTAGCCCCACTTTGCTCAACCTCGGTGTCGTCGAGGCGGCACCTGGCGCCAACTGCGCTTGCCCCACCCGACGCTGACCCTCCTCTATTCAATGTCGGTGCTAATTTTCTTCTGTACAAGCAATGATTTTTCCCTTGACTGATTTGTTATTATTTTCATTGAATAAACAACACTGGTTCAGTATTCGGGTGTTGGTTATGCATCATTAGATTCAATATTGAGTAAACTAAGGAACTTATTGTTCTTCTTTTCCCTCCTCTTGTTTCTTTGTGTGATAATTTGGGATATTCTTAAGGTGGTACACAACCTTTTCAATTCCCTTCAAAACTCTGATTCTCTGACTTTTGACCAAGAATCCTAATGTTTTGTTGTACCAACCTCTGTCGTGAGTTAGATATGAGAATTTCCTTGAACTCGAACTGCAACCATCTCCTAACCATGACGAATTATAAATTTCTACTAAAAGGCTATGTGCTTTGTGAATCTATTACTTATGTAACTTGCTCAATCCCAGTTAAGTCATGTTTTCCTTATTGAACTAGTGAGCTCACCCTTTATCTATTATTTTAGGTTCTCAGTTAGAAGATGAAGAGTTAGAAGAGTAGTTCAAGGAGAACCTAGAGTAATTTATTTGAAGAGGTTATGTAATACACTATTCATATTAGATTTATATTGATAACAATTGAGGTTTTAACTTTTGTTGGAACAGTTCAAGTTTATCAGATTTTGTTTTCCATGGTGTTTTAGTTAATGACATTTAGGTTATTTTAGTTTGTTTGCTTGTTTTTTGTTCCGGGTTCGGTATTCTATTTTAGGATACTGCCATGTCATCCTCGGGTTCAGGGTGTGACATTTTTATTCGTGTTTTATAAGTTTAATTTTGATAGATAAATCTTTGAAAATACATTGTCTTATTGAATAAATTACAAAATATCAAATTAGGAGGCACCGTTTACTAACCTTCATTAGTTAGGGATAAATTTATATTAGGGTTCTAATTGACAAAATATTCCATAAACTAAATAAAATATTATTTGTTTATCCTCAATTTTTTTTTTTACACATATGATTGTTCACAAATGTTTTTTTAAATTCTAAATTGATCAATTTGGCCAATTTTATGCTAAAATTGGTCACATGTATTGCAAACTATATTTTGAATTATATTACCTACATTTGCCCCTTAAGATATGGTCAAATTCAATGTTTGTGGCTAATTTTTGTCACCAAATTAGTCAAATGACCAATTAGAGACTTCCAAAAGATTTTGGTAGATGATAGTAGGTACCCAAAAAAAAAAAAAAAAAATGTTTAGAGGTGAAAATGGACTCCACCAAAAATCCAAGGACTGATTTTTGCCAATTGCTCACTATACACAAAAAACTATCTCAAATTATATACTCCATCCATCCCAATCAAATTAACCTACTTACAGTTTTGATATATCCTATTAAAATTAACACTTTTCTTAAAATAAAAAATTTTAATATATTATAAATTATAAAATAATCATAATACCTTTATATATTATTTTTATATATTTAAATTTGATGTAAAATATTATGAGATTAATATATTTTCTATTTATATTATATTATACTATTATTATATTATAACTTTTACTTTTACATAAAATCTTGTATTGAGTCAAATGCTATCACTTTGATTAAGACAAAAGAAGCATCTTTTACGGTTTTTACTATCAATAATAATCTTTTTAAAAGTTATACAGTGAGATTTAGGGCTCTCTAAAGTCATTTTATGGGAAGGTTGGTATAAAATATAATGAAAAATTTACCAAGACAATGATATATATTTTCATGTATGCTATAGTATACTTGTAATTTTTTTTTCACTAATATATTAAACATTACTATTATAGTATATCAGAAATTGTCAGTAGCATACTAAAAACTTTAGTTACTTGTACTAATTTCATAGTGAAATTATGACATCAATATTATAATTAAAAAAAAATACTTAGATAGACTGTATCTTTACAAACCATTGCATCAAAAAGTGGTACCATATGTATTACATGTTGAATATTTAAAAGATATAAGAAACTCAAACTCTATCAAATCCAAATCAAATTTCTAGACCATGATCAAAATCAAGGTACTTATAAACCCATTTGTAGAGCAACCGACTTTGCATATAAATTGTCATATGAAATTAAGGATAAAACCATGTTATAGATATTCTTAGGATGTCTGAATTACATTTCAAATTTCATACCTGACCTTAGGCAAATCTGTAAACCATTATGTCAAAGACTTTGCAAAAATCCTGTTACTTGGGGTACAGAATAGACCTAGACTGTTCAATAAAGAAAATTGTTAAGAAACTCCCTCGTCTTGGAATCCAAACCTAAAGGCTTTTATGATTATCGAAATTGAAGCTTCTGAACTCAATTATGGAGGTATTCTCAAACGAAAGAAATCTAATTCTTCTAGTGAACAACTCGTTAGATATTATTCGAGTATTTAGCTATCTAGTCAAAAGAACTACAGTACTATTAAGAAAGAAATTCTTTTTATTGTTTTATGTATTTCTAAATTTCAGGATGATTTAGTAAAAAGTTCTTTCTTCGTATTGATTACAAAGTAGCCAAAGATGTGTTTACAAAAGAACGTAAAAAATCTTGTTGCAAAATAGATCTTTGCTAGATGGCAAGTATTGCTTTCCAATTTTGATTTTGATATTGAATTTATCAAAGGAGAATCTAGTTCTCTACTAGATTTTCTGACAAGAGAATTCTTTTAAGGACAAACAAGATAAGTTTTCACGAGATTTCTTATCTCTTCGAAAAGTGAGAATTGCACTATAAATATGAGTGATCATTATAGGAAAAAAGGAGCAATGGAACACAGAATTAGACCTAAAGGACCTTCATAGACAAACAGATACTCAGTATTAGCATCTTATCCTTCTCTGCGTAGTAACTCTTTAGCAAGACCTCCACTCACTATGAATCTTCTAAATCCTACCTCATCATCTAAAAAAACCACAGAAACTTAGCAAATAGATAGTTCGTTTTATGCTTTGCCAACCCCATCTTCTTTCAAGGAAGTTGTAATACCTGCATCACCTCAAACTCCTCAAAAACCTGAAAACCCTTCTGTTTCACAAAAAGTTAAAAATTTTGAATTTGTTCATGAAACCTTAATCCCTTTGTTAGCCATTCCAAAAGAATTAGCAGCAAAAATCAAATGAGAAATTGCCAATATTTCACCCGTTGAAGCTTATTATCAATCTATCCATCTTTTCAAGATAGATTTTCTTAAAACCAAACTATACTGCGAACATATTCTGTATGCTACTAGTTCAATAGAATTTGAACATGAAACAAACACCTCTCAAAATGACAAAGGCATTACATATTCTCGGTGCCAGATCCTTAACATTCTTGATCTCAACTCCTGGCTAATATCAGGTAACTACATACCCATTCAATTCAAAAGTACATTTAAACCACCTATCTATAGTTTCATGGATTATTTAGATGCCAGTATAATTTCCTTTCTTGTGAGATCTTTCTCATACATAGCTCGTCAAGTATGGGAAAGGGAACATTAATTCCATTCCTCAATAGTTCTACCAATGGTTGAAAGATTTTAGTGGAAATTATAATGCCCTTTTTGTTGTAATATATACCCACTAAGACTGTATTTTTTATGTAATTTCGATAAAATAAATAAATTTTTTTTCTCACAAATTGTTTATGTTTTCTCATTTTAATTTATGCACGATTTCTCTGAAAAAGACCTATTATTTTTAAGTAAGTGATTTATGTGAATGGAGGTATTTTACAGTAAGGTATGAATCACAGGTTACGTAACACATAAACTGTTATTCTTAATCGGATAATGAGAATGAGAATCTCATCATGATAAAGTTATTATGTTATGAATTCCAGGTGGAAAATAGCTTACTTTTAGCCAGTGAATAGTCCTCTCACTTTATAACATAAGCGTATTTCTAATACGTATGAACTTATACCACACAACTTCAGTATGCGTTGGTGGTCTAGCGAAGCTAGAAATGTATTCTTTGATATAATTTAGTTGAGGTTCTATCGTAGAACCTATATACTTGTATGTTGGGTATATATGACTATTTAATTAAGACAAATCTATACAAGATAGCTTCTATACTATATCGCCCATTGAGACTATTCGAATGATCTAATAATCTAGGACCTTTAGGAACATGGCTTGGATGTTTACTTTATGGTAGCTCCCTAGTAAAGCGAAAATATTCTAGGAAGTTGTGGATCATTAGACTAGAGGTCTAAGGATGGTAGATGTCATTTAGAAAAGTATTAGTGCATTCTTTCTCTCTGAATGTATGGCGTAATATAGAAGGGTATATTTATCATAACACTTATAGATCGGAGACATTGCTAAGTGCAGCATTGTCTTTGGGGTCAATATTTTCTTATGGTGATATTAAAAAATATTTAAAATACAAAATATAACTATTTATATAGTAAGGATATTTTGGTCATTTTAGTAGTCAAGAATGATGTGTCTTTTGGTCTTCGGAGTAACCCCTAAAACCTAATTAATTTTTTGGGCTAAGGATCTAGTTTTTAATAAATGGGTTTTTATTTTATTTTGTAAGCCTAATTTATCATTGGGTTAAAATAAAATAAAAGACCCAAAGAGATAATTAATTAAAGATTGATTTATGGGTTAATTAATTATTTAGGATTTAAATCCAGTTTGGATAATTAAAGCTAGTCCAAGCTTAGACTAGAAAAAGGCTTAGTACATTTAGGTATTTAATTATTTAATTTAGGCTTGATTTGGTTTAGGATTAAATAAATAATTAAAAGCTAATCCAAGAATATGGACTAGAGCCCTACGGAGCAAGCCCTAGCCCACCTGGGCTTGGGCTAGGGCTAAGGTTGGCCGACCACATAAAGGTGGGACGGCTATAAAACCCTAGCTGGTCAGTTTTGTTATATATATATATATATATAACTTGTTGAGGGTTGGCCGACCACATTAAATATAATATATATACCACATTAAATATAATATATATATATATATATATTATATTTAATGTTTAGGGTTCAACAAGTTTTGAAAAAGACCGTTGATCCTAACCTTAGGCTTTCACCAGCCAGTATTAGGTAAGGTCATACGTCAAAAGATTGAAGGTAAAATACATATGCGATGTAGTAGAAGATTGGTTAGATAAGAGCTGGAATCTTCTTAAAGCACGCCAGAAGTTCCGCAATTCGCAATTCAGGTACAACCTAAGCTCTCCGCGGTTAAACCGAAAAGAAAAGGTAAAAAAATTCTAAAGACTTCTGCTATTTATTTTTCCTCTGATTTTCTACCACGATCCTTTCAAATGGTATTAGAGCCTGTGTTTTTGGTAAACCTAGGAGCATGCTTAGGTTAATAAAAGTGGAAAGATTTAATTTTAAATTATTCCCTATAATCCCTTGTGATTTTTTATATAGATAGGTTTTGTGTACACCTTATGTGTGGAGGCTTAGGCATCTGTACCTAACTATATGCTTTTATAGATTTCACGTAAGCTTGAGTTTTAAGGTATAGACTTTTGTGTTTTGTGATTAAGATTCAATATTTGAAATTTTAATAATCACTTAAACACCTAGAGATCAATCTACAAGCCAAGAAGATTACAGAAAAACTCCATCAGACGTGAACTGGTACCGGATGGCACACAGAACTGGTGCCAGATATCATTGGGCAGAAGATGATTAGCGTAACAGACGTGAACTGGAGCTAGGTGGTTGCGAACGAACTGGCACCAGATAGTTTCTAGAAGAGCGTTTTTTGTTTTTTTATTTTTCCTTCTTAGGGTCCCAGATCACACGAGGTTACTTTTATGCAATAGTTATAATTTTAGAATATATTGCATGAAAAATAATATTAAGGGATTTAGGATTAAACAAAACTATTAGTTAATTAATAAATGTGTTTAATTCTATTATTTAGACATCTAGGTTAATAAATACAAAAACATGAAAATGATTGACAGTTTTCAAGCATGCCAAGTTCTATTTTGTGAACCTAAGTGCACATTTTCTCAAGACCAAAGTCTTGGGAGTTTTTTATAAAGGAAAAATATATATTTTTAATTAAATGATTATTTTTAGCTTAAAGTAAAAATTAATCCTTGGTAATTCTCTCAAAGGATTTTATCCTTGATATAGAGAATATTTTTGATTTAGACATTTTTCTAAGTTAAAAAGATAAACCATTTTAATTTGTTTTTATGAGTAAAATATTTTTGTTAAATAAAACTTGAAACCAAAGTCTCTAAAAAGTTTTAATAAGAAATTTTTGAAATTATTAAGTTCTTAACAAGGTAAAACTAATTCATAGAAAATCTCTTAAAGGATTTTACCTTGACATAGAGATGCATGGATTTAGGTATTTTGCAAGAGTTAATGGATACTTAATGGGATATTTTCAAAAGGATATTTTCTAAAAGAAATCATTGGTTTTAAAAAGACTAAGTAAGAGAGGGGTTCCAACGGCTCTACGGCTTCAATTACGATCCTCATTTGAGATCGTGGTTCCCCTCACATCAACCTGGACGTGAACCCGTATAGGATAGGGATTCTACAAGGATCTAAATCTAATGGATAGACATAATTGATGCCTGGAACACATATTGTGATCGGTCAACCAACATTGGAGGTTATAGTGCGTGGATTGTCCATAGGAAATAAGAAGAAATGACTATCCCCTCGATGGAGTTATCTTCTAGATCATTACCTAGAAGAGTAATCGATTTATAGTGGTCAACATACCTAACCTAGGAAATTGTTAATCTTCCCAAGAAGTTATGTCAGTTCTCGTAAGAACCAAACAGGTCATATTAAAGATAATAGTGATAGGGTTAACTATTATTAGTTTTAATATGAGGATAGTTGGAATATATGCCCACTAGATTAATTTTATCTAATGTAATTATCGAATTTATTAATAAAAAAATTTATTCTCAAAAAATTTGTTTGTGAATTTACATTTTATTTGTACAAGATTTTCATTTGGAAATGACCCATTGTGTTTAAGTAAGTGATCCATATAAATGGTGGCCTTTTACAGTAAGGTATGGATCACGGGTTACTTAACACATAAATATTTGTTCTTAACCGAATAATGGGAATGAGAATCTCATCATATTTAGGTTATTGTGTTATGAATTCCAAATGGGGAATGACTTATCTTTAGCCAGTGAATAGTCCATTCACTTATAGCATTAGCATAGTTTGAATACATAAAATAGAACCTGTAATAGTGGTTTCTAAAAGTACTATTTAGAAGAAACCCAAATTATTACTGCTACAGCGTAAACTAATATTCTACCGTTTGAGTATGAGTTGGTGGTCTGACTGGAAGCATGTACTTTAATATGCTGTAGTGGAGGTTCTTTCGTAAAGCAGATATACTTGTATGTTGGGTATATGTGACTAGTTAATTAAGACAGACTTGTACAAAATAGCTTCTGCGCTATATCGCCCCTTGTGACTGTTCAAATGATTTAAATATCCAGAGTCCTAGGGAACATGACTTGAATGTTTGCTTTAGAGTAGCTTACTTGCAAAACGGAAACATTCTAGGAGTCGTAGATCATTGGACTAGAGGTCCATGAATGGTAGATGTTTATTAGAGAAGTGTTAATACACTCCCCCTCTCTAAATGTACGGCAACGCGTAGAGGGGTATTTTAGTTATTACACCTGTAGGTCGAAGACTTTGCTGACGCAGTATTATCTTTGGGGTCAATATTTTCTTATGGTGATATTAGAAAATATTTAAAATGCAAAATATAGTTATTTATATAGTAGGAGTATTTTGGTCATTTTAGTAGCCAAGGCGATTTGTCTTTTGATCCCCGGAATAGCCCTTAAGTCCTGACAAATTTGGGCTAAGGAATTGGTCTTGATAATTATGCATTTTATTTTATTTTATTTAAGTAATCTAATTTATTATTAGATTAGAATAATATAAAATGCTCGAGAGAGAGTATATATTTTATCTAGTTTAGTTGGTTAATTAATTATTCAGGGCCCAAGACTCAAATAAAATAATTAAAAAATTAATTTATATATAAACTAGATAAAATGCTTGATATTTTATATTGGACTTTTTAGGCTTGTTAATTATTTATTGGGCTGTTTAATGAAGCTCAAAAAATAAATAATTGAGATTTATTATTTATGGGTGTTCAAGCTCAAGAGTAAATAATTTTATCTAACCCAATGGTAAAATAAAATAAGACCAATGGTAAAATAAAATTTAAAAAAAAAAATAACAACACAGGATGGATCCCATGTTGTTTTGCATGAGAGATAATATAAAGCATGGGTTTTTTATTTGACTCTCTTGGTCTCTCTCGGTAAATTATTTGCATGAAATGAATGAAAAAGGCATCAAGACCAATATGGAAATTTAGGATGCAGGAGGTCTGTGAAGCAAACATAGAAAGGAAGAAGCTCTCACAGGCTTAGCAAACCCAACTCTGTAAGTTTTCACTGGCAGAGGAAAGGACACCATTTCGAAAGCTCAAAAGCTTCGCGTGAATGAGAGAAGTCGACGTTTACAAGGACGTGATCCGATAGCTTCAAGCATATTTGAACAGACATCTTTTTTAATGCCAAAAAGGTAATTCAATACAGAGGTAAATTTTTTCGTTTTGTTAGTATGCTTTCGGTTTGATGATTTTTGCCATTTTCGTCCTTCAAGGATAAAGTGTACAAATTATTTATTTTTCACAAATTGAGATTTTTTTTTATTTTTTATTTTCAAAAATGATTGGTGGAGGTTCTTTTAGTCATTTGGCCATTATTCTCCAAGGGAATAAACTAACGGGTCCAAATTACATAGACTGGAAAAGGAACCTTAACATAATACTTACTGTTGAGAAGTATAAATATGTCTTATATGAAACTTTCCCTATTATTGGGAAGAGTTCCACCGAGGAGGAGTATGAATATGAGAAACATTGAAAAGGTTGACGAGTTAGCTCGTTGCTACATGTTGGCCTCTATATCTAATGTGCTCTAATCAAAATACGAGCACATGGCCACTGCATACGATATCATGTCATTGGCCATTATGTTCGCTGATAAGGGCCGGCCCTTAAGGCAAGAGTCTCTTAGAACGATCATAAACACCAAGATAGCTGAAGAGAGCATCAGTTAGAGAGCATATGTTCAAAATAATTATTACTTTCGAGGAAGTGGAAGTCTTGAGGGCTGTTATTGGTCTCGAGAGTGAGGGGCTAAAATAATCATTTATTTCCTAGTTATTTGAGATTATTTTGTGATAAATTTGATGTAATAACTAGGTATATTATTTCGTATTTGATATTTTATCCCAGGAAAAGTATTTTGGTATTATTATGCAAAATAAATCAAGAAAAAGGTAAAAACTGACGTCGCTATAGAGCACAGTCGGCGTTGGCCGTGCACAACACAGCAGGCGCTGACCCAAGACTGGAAAACAAGGGAGAAAATAGAGCAATGTCGGGCTAAAACTAGTACACAGTCAGTACTGACTGTGAGGGACTGGACTAATGAGTATACTTGTTCATATGTGTAATTTGGGGATTAATGTATTTATTAAATTTGGCTTAGGATGGACTTAAAATTGTATAGTTTTTATATACCAAAATCATAACGCATCAAGTTTTAGGCGCCATTACCGGGGAACAATATCATGAAAGTTTGAATTTTATTGATTTAACTATGTTTATATATATATATATATATATATATATATATGTAAATATCTATATATTTTCGTTGTATAAATTAGTGCCTTATCTTGTTATTTGTATAATTGTACCTTAATTGACTAACTTAGTTTATGTTGTATTTTACTCACTTAGCTCAATGTTGTACTTGGTATACTAATTATACCTGTTAACCCCACTTTGTATTCATAAAACTAACAAGATACCATATGTAGGTAACGTGGCCAATTGGAACGTATGACAATACCCTTACAACTCGCGAGAGATGACGCCTCGACTAGTGGACTCAACTGCTTTAGAAGCAGTATTGGGAAAATTTGCAACCTATGTGAGCAAGCAATTCCACGAAATAGATAGCACACTTGCAAATTTTGAGGAAAGAATTCGAAATATGGAGAGGTAAATTTGGTTTTTAATGGACTTAGTGTTAAAATCACAAGAATGATCACCATTAGGGTTTGAAACTCAAGACGATCTAGCCATCATTACATTAAGGAAAGATAAAAAGCTGCTTGATAAAGTAAAAGAGAACCAACACCGACTATGCGAGGATTGTTGGAATGTATGTCCTCTAGATTAGTTTTCTAATGTAATTATCGAATTTATTAATAAAAGAATTTATTCTCAAAATTTATTTGTAAATTTACATTTTATTTGTGCACGATTTATGTTTGGATATGACCCATTATGTTTAAATAAGTGATCCATGTGAAGGGTGGTCTTTCACAGTAAGGTATAGATCATAGGTTACTTAACACATAAATGTTTGTTCTTAACTGATTGATGAGAATGGGAATTTCATAATGTTTAGGTTATTATGTTATGAATTCCAAATGAGGAATGGCTTACCTTTAACCAGTGAGTAGTCCACTCACTGCATAGTATGAGCATATTTCGAATACGTAGAACAGAATCTGTAATAGTAGTTTCTAAAAGTACTATCTAGAAGAAACCTAGATTATTATTGCTATAGCATGGACTAATACTCTACCGCTTGAGTATGAGTTGGTGGTCTGACAAAACTGGAAGCATGTACTTTGATATGCTGTAGTTGAGGTTCTTTCGTAAAGTCGATATACTTGTATGTTGGGTATATGTGACTTAGTTAAGACAGATTTGTACAAGATAGCTTCTGCACTATATTGCCCCTTGTAACTGTTCAAATGATCTAAATATTCAGGGTCCTGGGGAACATGACTTGGATGTTTCCTTTTGGGTAGCTCCCTTGCAAAATGGAAATATTTCAAGAGTCGTGGATCATTGAACTAGAGGTTTAAGGATGGTAGATGTCTTTTAAAGAGGTGTTAGTATATTCTTCCTCTCTAAATATACGGCGATACGTAGAGGGGTATTTTAGTCATTACACATGCAGGTCGGAGACTTTGCTAAATGCAGCATTGTCTTTGGGGTCAATATTTTCTTATGGTAATATTAGAAAATATTTAAAATATAAAATACAACTATTTATATAGTAGGGGTATTTTAGTTATTTTAGTAGATAAGGCGATGTGTTTTTTAGTCCCCAGAATAGCCCTTAAATCCTGACAGATTGGGTTAAGGAATTGGTCTTGATAATTATGGGTTTTATTTTATTTTATTTAAGTAGTCGAATTTATTATTGGATTAAAATAAAATAAAAAACCCAAGAGAGAGTATATATTTTATTTAGTTTAATTGGTTAATTAATTATTCAGGGCCCAAGGCCCAAATTGAATAATTAAAAAATTAACCTAGATATAAATTAGATAAAAAGGCTTGATATTTTATATTGGTCTATTTGGACTTGTTAATTATTTATTATGCTGTTTTATGAAGCCTAGACAATAAATAATTGAGGCTTATTATTTATGGGTATTCAAGCCCAAGAGTAAGTAATTTTATCTAGCCTAATGAATGAGACTAAGGATTAAAAAAAAAAAAAACGAGATGAATCCCATATTGTTTGGCATGAAAAGATAACAAAAATCAAATGGTTTTTGTTTTCATGTACTTGGGCGCAAAATTTGTTAAAAAGAAGAAAAAAAGGCAAGACCATGAAAAATCCAAGTCTCTGTAGCTTTCATTGGCTTTAGGAAAAAACAGTGGGTATATTCCGAAAGCTCAAAAGCTTCGCGTGAATGAGAAGGAGTAGATGGCTCGCAAGAGTGTAACCGGAGGTGTTGGGAGAACCAGTAGCTTCAAGCATTTTGGTCTAGACATCTTCTTCAATAAGGTCATTCAAACACAGAGGTAAAAAACTTCCATGATGCTCTATATATATTTTTTTGTTCCGTAAGTATGCTTTCGGTTTCAACATTTTTGCCATTTCAATCTTCAAGTGGTATCAGAACCATAGTTTGACAAATATAAGAAGCATGCTAGGCTTAACTAAAATAAGAAAATGTTTGTTTTCAATGTTTTTTGTGAAACTTCGCTGTTTATGGTATGGGATAGATGGCTCTGTAAGTCTCATCGTTGAGACATAGGCTATTTTAATTTACTGCTTTCTTAGATGAAACGTGTAAGCTTATTGTTTTTAAGGGCATAGGTGATTGTTAAGTGCATTTATATGTTGTTTGGTCGAAAGAACCAAAAGAAGAAATACAAAATCGCAGAAAAAAAATCGCAGGAAATCTGGAGAAGATGACACTATTTAGAGCCGAGCCGAGCCACCTGCTTTGGTTGAGAGAGGAGCTAACCAAGTCGCGGTTTCAAGCCACAGCCGTGCCAGCGAGCAAGGAAATCTTCCTCGCGGAAGCAACCTTCCGTGAGGGAGTAATTTACAAATTGCAAATTGCTCAAATCACAGTCTTCAATTTTGACTGGGAGTGGGGCTGCTTGGCGGGCCAGGTCGCGGGCACCTGCCCGGATCGTGGTCCATGGGTTTTTCCCATGGACCATGATCCAGTATGGCGGGTGCACTGGACTAGCAATGAAAAAAAAATTATTTTTGGTCCCATACCAAGTGAAGTTATTTTTATTATAATAGTTAATATTTTTTGAATATTTTGCATGA
Organism: Voacanga thouarsii; assembly: GCA_026120185.1. NCBI lineage: Eukaryota > Viridiplantae > Streptophyta > Magnoliopsida > Gentianales > Apocynaceae > Voacanga > Voacanga thouarsii. Next base: position 3,060,869 of record JANUWF010002200.1, read on the forward strand.
AAAATAATAGTAAAAGAAATTTAGGATTAAACAAGACCATTAATTAATTAATTTATTTAATTCTATTATTTAGACACTTAGGTTAAAAGAATAGAAAAGTGTGAAAACGTTTATAGTATTTTAGCATGCTTATTTCTTTTTTGTACCCTATATGCGCGTTTTTTCAAAGATCAAAGTCTTTGGGAATTTTTGACAAAGAAAAATATTTTCTTAAATTAAATGGTTAATTTTAATTTGAACAAAAATCAATTCTTGGTTATTTTCTCAAAGGATTTTATTCTTGACATAGAAAATATTATGGATTTAGATATTTTTGTGAATTAAAATAGAAAACCATTTTGATTTATTTTTAACAAGAAAAATTGTTTTATCTCAAATTAAACTTGAGATCAAAATCTCTCGAAAGTTTATTGGAAATTTTTGAAATTATTAAGTTTATTAACTTAAATAAAATTAATCCATGAAAAATTTCTCAAGGGGTAAAAACCTTGACATAGAAATTTTTATGGGTTTAGATACTTTATTTTTGAGTTAAAAGAAAACTTAATTGAAATTTTTAAATGATATTTTTCAAGAAAATCCTTATTTTAAAATACTATATGGGAGAGAGGTTCCAACGGACCCACGGCTTCCATCATGATCTTCATTAAAGATCATAAGTCCTCCCGCGTCATCTTGGGAGTGAACCCGTGTCATCTTGGGAGTGAACCCGTATATGATGGGGATACTATAAGGATTTAGAACTAATGGATGGATGTAATTAATAAGTCGGGACACGTGTTATGATTGGCCAGCCCACATTAGAGGTTATAATGCGATGACTGTCTATAAGAAATGAGAAGATATGGTCAACCCACGATAGAGTTATCTTCTAGATCATTACTTAAAAGGAAAATTAATTTGTGGTGGTTAATACACTTAACTTAGGAAATTGTTAATTTTCCCAAGAAGTTATGTCAGTTTTTCTAAGAGCCAAATTAATCATATTAAAGATAATAGTGATAGGGTTAGCTATTATCGAATTTAATATGAGTATAAAGTTATATATTATTTAATTTTTCACAAACTGAGTTTACTTTTATTTTTGATTTTTCAGAAATGATTGGTGGAGGTTTTTTTAGTCCTTTGGCCGTTATTCTTAGTGAGAATAAGCTAACGGGTCAAAATTATATGGACTGAAAAAGAAACTTGAATATAATACTCACTGCTAAGGAGTATAAATATGTCCTCTTTGACACCTGCCCAATTATTGGGTTGGGTTCCACTATTGAGGAGCGAGAAGCTGAGAAAGCATTGAAGCAGGCCAACAAAATGACTCGATGCTACATGTTGGCCTCCATGTCTAATGTGCTCCAGTCTAAACACGAGTACATGGCCACTGCGTATGACATTAGCCAATCACTAGCCACAATGTTTGCTGATAAGAGCCGGTCCACAAGGTAGGAGGCTCTTAGGACGATCATCAACACTAAGATGGCTAAGGGAGCATCAATCAGAGAGTATATGCTCAAGATGATTGTTGCTTTTGAGGAAGCAGAAGTCTTAGGGGCTGTAATTGACCTCGAGAGCTAAGTGGACATGGTTCTCGAATCTCTTTTGGGTTTTTTTACTCAATTCAAGTTTAATTATAACATGAATAAGTTAAACATAAGTTTAACTGAGTTAATGAAAGAGCTACAGGTGGCAGAGAAGGTCATAAAGCCACAGTCCAAGGATATGATTTTTAGGACTATTTCTTCCAGAACTGTGCCTAGTAAGTTCAAGAAGAAGGAGGGAAACATACCGATCCAACCCAAGAACCAGTCCAACAAGCCTAAAGGTAAATGCTTCAAGTGCGAGCAGAAGGGATACTAGAAAAATGAATGTACATAACTTTAGGCCAAGAAAAACCCCACATGTATTGTTCTCTATCTAGAGTTAATTTCAATGGTTAGATCAACTTCCACTTGGATTGGTGAGATGTGGACTGGGCGTAAGCCAAGTTTAAATCATCTCAGGATATGGGGCTGTTCAGTTTATGTACTGATCAAGAGAGACAAGCTAGAACCAAGATCAGAATTATGCTACTTTGTTGGGTATCCAAACGGGACAAAAAGAGGATACTTTTATCATCCTAAGGAGTAGAAAGTACTAATGCTAGATATTTGGAGGATAATAAAAGTACTTCCACTAAAGGTTCAACAAGGTTGGAACTCGATGATAAGTTATCTTCAAAATCAACTTCTTCAGACTCGATTATGAAACAAGAAGAGGCACAACCTCAAGAACCTGTACAAATGGAGCTTCATCAGAGTGGGAGGGTATCTAGAGTTCTAGAAAGATAGACAGGAGAGGCTTTCGAGCTGGTCTCTGACCATCAGGAATAAGATCTCACTAGATACGAGGAGACTATTGCTGATGCCGATGCAAATCTATGGCATGAAGCAATGAAAGTCGAGATTGAGTCTATGTATTTCAATCAAGTTTGGGATCTTGTAGCTTTACTTGAAGGAATAAAACCCATTGGGTGTAAGTGGCTATACAAGAGGAAGAGGGGAGCGGATGGGAAGGTGGAAACCTTCAAACCTAGGCTTGTGGCTAAAGGGTTTACTCAAAAAGAGGGAATTGATTATGATGAAACCTTTTCCCCGGTAGCCATGCTTAAGTCCATCCACATTCTCATTGCCATTGTATATCATTTCGACTATGAGATATGACAAATGGATGTTAAGACGGCATTTCTTAATGACCATCTTAACGAAAACATCTATATGTCCCAACCGGAAGGTGTTATTGCTAAAGGTTAGGAACATATGGTTTGTAAGCTTAAGAAGTCTATTTATGGACTTAAGCAGGCATCTAGAACATAGAACATTCATTTTGATGAGACTGTAAAGTCTTATGATTTTATTCAAAACGAGGATGAACCATGCGTGTACAGGAAATTAGAAAGTATAAATATAATTTTTCTTGTCCTATATATAGATGACATTTTACTCATTGGGAATGATATAAGAATATTATCATCTACTAAGGTTTGACTGTCTAGTCAATTTAGTATGAAGGACTTGGGAAAAGCTAGTTATATTATCAGGATTAAGCTTTTTAGAAATAAGAAGTAGAGAATGTTAAGATTATCCCAAACGACATACATTGACAAGATGTTAGCCAAGTTTAGTATGGACTCATGCAAGGGAGCTCTAATCCCTTGCAGATATGGGTTGCCTTTTTGTTCATAGGACTGTCCTAAGTCCCAAGAAGAAAAAGACAGAATGAGTAGGATTCTTTACGCTTCGACTGTGGGAAGTCTCATGTACGCCATGCTATGCACTAGGTCAGATATCTACTTTACCGTAAGCTTAGTTAGCAAATATCAGTCAAACCTTGGGAAGGTTCATTGGCAAGCTATAAAGCATATTCTTAAGTACTTCAATGGTACGAAAGATTATATGTTAGTTTACAGGATTGACTACTTGGTTCCTATTAGATACATAGACTTAGATTTCCAAGTAGATAAGGATGATAGAAAATTCACTAGTGGATATGTCTTCACCTTGTCTAGAGGAGCTATTTCATGGAGGAGTATCAAACAATCTTATATTGCTGACTTAACCATGGAAGTTGAGTATGTGGCAGCTTCAGAAGTATCCAAGGAAGCATCTGGCTCTGAAAATTCCTTTCAGAACTTGGAGTTGTACCACACATGGACAGACCGATTGTGGTGTATTGCGACAATGCTGGAGCAGCCTCGCAATCCAAAGAACACAGGAATCACAAGAAAGGAAAGCACATCTAAAGGAAGTACCACCTGATCCGGATTTCATTCAGAGACTGGAAATCGTGGTGGAACAAATAGCCTCAGAGAACAACCTAGCAGATCCTTTCACCAAGCCTTTGGTTGAGAGAGTCTTCAAGAGACACTTAGACACCATAGGGGTGGGCACCTACGGGCTTTCTTAGTCATAGAGTGCAAGTGGGAGATTGTTGAAATATATACCCTTTAGACTAATTTTATCTGACGTAATTATTGAATTTATTAATAAAAGAATTTATACTCAAAAAATTTGTTTGTGAATTTACATTTTATTTATGCACAATTTTCATTTGGAAAGGACCTATTGTGTTTAAGTAAGTGATCCATGTGAATGGTGGTCTTTCATAGTAAAGTATGGATCACGGATTACTTAACACATAAATGTTTGTTCTTAACCGATTGATGAGAATGGAAATCTCATCATATTTAGGTTATTGTGTTCTGAATTCCAAATGGAGAATGGCTTACCTTTAGCTAGTGAGTAGTCCACTCAATTCATACCATTAATGTATTTTGAATACGTAGAATATGACCTATAATAGTGGTTTCTAAAAGTACTATTTAGAAGAAACCCAAACTATTATTGCTATAGTGCGGACAAATACTCTACTGCTTGAGTATGAGTTAGTGGTCTGATGAAACTGGAAGCATGTACATTGATATGTTGTAGTTGAGGTTCTTTTGTAGAGCCGATGTACTTGTATATTGGGTATATGTGACTAGTTAGTTAAGACAGACTTATACAAGATAGTTTCTGCGCTATATCGCCCCTTGTGACTGTTCAAATAATCTAAATATCCAGGGCCCTGGGGAATATAATTTGGATGTTTACTTTAGGGTAATTCCCTTGAAAAGTGAAAATATTTTAGGAGTCGTAGATCATTAGATTAGAGGTTTAAAGATGGTAGATGTCTATTAAAGAGGTGTTAGTATACTCATCATCTCTAAATGTACGACGATACGTAGAGGAGTATTTTAGTCATTGCACCTGTAGGTCGAAGACCTTGCTGATGCAGTATTATCCTTGGGGTCAATATTTCCTTATGGTGATATTAGAAAATATTTAAAATGCAAAATATAGCTATTTATATAACAGGGGTATTTTGATCATTTTAGTAGCCAAGGCGATGTGTCTTTTGGTCCCAGGAATAACCCTTAAGTCCTGATAGATTTGGGTTAAGGAATTGGTCTTGATAATTGTGGGTTTTATTTTATTTTATTTAAATAGTCTAATTTATTATTAAACTAGAATAAAATAAAAGGCCTGAGAGAGAGTATATATATTTTATCTAGTTTAATTGGTTAATTAGTTATTTAGGGCCCAGATTGAATAATTAGAAAATTAATCTAGATATAAACTAGATAAAATGCCTGATATTTTATATTAGTCTTTTTAGGCTTATTAATTATTTATTGGGTTGTTTAATGAAGTCTAGAAAATAAATAATTGAGCTTTATTATTTAAAGTTGTTCAAGCCCAAGAGTAAATAATTTTATCTAGCCCAATGAATAAAACCAAGGGTAAAATAAAATTAAAAAAAAAACACGGGATGGATCCCGTGTATTTTTGCGTGAGAAATAACAAAAGGCATGGGTTTTTTGTTTAACTCTCTTGGTCTCTCTTGGTAAATCATTTGCATGAAATGAATGAAAAGGCATCAAGACCAATATGGAAATTTTGGACGTAGGAGGTCTGTGAAGCAAACACAGAAAGGAAGAAGCTCTCACAGGCTTAGCAAACCTAACTTTGTAAGCTTTCACCGGCAGAGGAAATGGCACCATTTTGGAAGCTCAAAAGCGTTGCGTGAATGAGACAAAGTCGACGTTTACAAGGACGTGATCCAATAGCTTCAAGCATCCTTGTACAGACATCTTCTTCAATGCCAAAAAGGTTATTCAATCATAGAGGTAAATTTTTTTGTTCTATTAGCATGCATTCGGTTTGATGATTTTTGCCATTTTCATCCTTCAAGAATAAAGTGTACAAATTATTTGTTTTTCACAAATTAAGAATTTTCTTTTATTTTTTATTTTCAAAAATAATTGGTGGAGGTTCTTTTAGTCATTTGGCCGTTATTCTCCAAGGGAATAAACTAACGGGTCCAAATTACGTAGACTGGAAAAGGAACCTGGACGTAATACTTACTGTTAAGAAGTATAAATATGTTCTATATGAAACTTGCCCTATTATTGGGGAGAGTTCCACCGAGGAGGAGTGTGAAGCTGAGAAACATGGAAAATGTCAACGAGTTAGCTCATTGCTATATGTTGACCTCTATGTCTAATGTGCTCTAGTCAAAATACGAGTACATGACTAGTGCATATGATATTAGCATGTCATTGGTCACTATTTTCATTGATAAGAGCCGGCCTGTAAGGCAAAAAGCTCTTAGAACGATCATAAACACCAAGATAGCTGAGGGAGCATCAGTTAGGGAGCACATGTTCAAAATAATTATTGCTTTTGAGGAAGTGAAAGTCATGGGGGTTGTTATTGGCCCTGAGAGTGGTAAGGACTAAAAGAATCATTTATTTCCTAGGTATTTGAGATTGTTTTGTGATACATTTGATGTAATAACTAGGTATATTTCTTCGTATTTGATATTTTATCTTAAGAAAAGTATTTTGGTATTATTATGCAAAAAAAATCAAGAAAAAGGCAAAAACTGACGCCGCGACAGAGCATAGTCAGTGCCCGCCGTGCACAACATAGCAGGCGCCGACCCAAGATTGGAAAACAAGGGAGAAAATAGAGCAATGCCAAGCTAAAACCAGTACACGGTCGGCGCTAGCCGTGGGGGACTAGACCGATGCCGGCTTTAGGCTGCCAAATACGGTGTGAACTTTGAATTTCGTGCAAATTTGGAAATTTCCTAAGAGTTTCGGTATTTTTCAAATTGTACTCGGCCTAGAACTCTTAAACAATGATTTTTACCATATTGGGAGGATATTTAAACAAGGAAAATACAAGAGAAACACATGAATTTAAGGATTAAAGCTACAAATCAATCATTGAAGAGAGGATTCATTACTCAAAGGGCATTGTTCAAGAAGGTCTTCAAGGAAGAAGAAGGGGATTTGTCTATGAGTTCTTTATTTTCTTTTTCTAGAACAATAATGTGATCAATTTTTTCATTGTAATTTGACATTATTTTAGGATTCATGATTTTTGAGTTAATTTAGTCTTTTGATCAATTGATTATTATGCTTGGTATTTGATTACTTGTTTTAATTAAAGAATTGATTGATTGATTCTTCTTGTTGACTTGATTGCAAAAGGGGTTGAATTAATTTTATATTTTTTATCTCTTAACTTACTTACAAAAGGGGTTAATTATCAAGAATATAGGTAATCAAAGATTAGTTGATGATTGCTAGAATATAGAGTTATTAGCTAACTCCATGCTTTAAATCACCTAGAACGTAGGAGTTTATGTAAGGATTGATTTTAATACATCTTTTAGGTAAATTAGTTGAGACAGAATATGTTCATTGATTTAGTTAAAAGGTAGTGATTCCATGGATTGCAAATGAAGTGGGTTTATTTGAATTCCTTCATGATGCTAAGATAATAATTGATTGTGATAGTTGTTAAGTAATTCATTACCATGTCTTCAAAAATATTTGTCTAATTGCATATTCTTTCATCCTTGATTTGTATATATTTTTCTTTATTTTCTTTTTATTCTCTTATCACTTTATTAGGTCGGTTAAATAATGAATGAAAAGTAACTAATAGTAGTTGTTCCTTAAGGATCAATACTCGTTAATTCCATATACTATACTTGCGATGAGTATACTTGTTCATATGTGTAATTTGGGGATTAATGTTTTAATTAAACTTGACTCGGGATGGACTTAAAATTGTATAATTTTTATACACCAAAATGCTCAAATTGCGGTCTTCAATTTTGACCAGGAGTGGGGCTACTTGGCAGGCTTGGTTGCGGGCACCCACCCGAATTGCGGTCTATGATTTTTTCCCATGGGCCATGATCCAGTGTGGCGGGTGCACTGGACTAACAATAAAAAAAAAATTTGTTTTTGGTCCCATGCCAGGCGAAGTTATTTTTATTGTAATAGTTAATATTCTTTGAATATTTTGCATGAAAAGTAATAGTAACGAAAATTTTGGATTAAACAAGACTATTAATTAATTAATGTGTTTAATTCTATTAGTTGAATACTTAGGTTGAAAGAATAGAAATGTATGAAAACGTTTACAGTTTTCTAGCATGCTTATTTCTTTTTTGTACCCTATGTGTGCGTTTTCTCAACGACCAAAGTCTTTGGGAATTTTTTATAAAGAAAAATATTTTTCTTAAATTAAATGGTTAATTTTAATTTGAACAAAAATTAATTCTTGGTTATTTTCTCAAATGATTTTATCCTTGACATAGAAAATATTATGAATTTAGATATTTTTGTGAGTTAAAATAGAAAACCATTTTGATTTATTTTTAACAAGAAAATTATTTTTGTCAAATTAAATTTGAGATCAAAATCTCTCGAAAGTTTTATTGGAAATTTTTGAAATTATTAAGTTTATTAACTTAAATAAAATTAATCCATGAAAATTTTCTCAAGGGGTAAAAACCTTGACATAGAAGTTTTTATGGATTTATATATTTTATTTTTGAGTTAAAAGAAAATGTAATTGAAATTTTCAAATGATATTTTCCAAGAAAACCCTTATTTTAAAATACTATGTGGGAGAGAGGTTCTAATGGTCCTATGGCTTCCATCATGATCTTCATTAAAGATCGTGGGTCCCCTCTGTCATCCTGGAAGAAAACCCATATAGGATGGAGATACCACAAGGATCTAGAATTAATGGACGGATGTAATTAATAAGTCGGGACATGTGTTATGATCGGCTAGCCCACGTTGGAGGTAATAGTACGAGGAATATCCATAGAAAATGAGAAGAAATAGTCATTCCACGATGAAGTTATCTTCTAGATCATTATCTAGAAAGAAAATTAATTTGTGGTGGTTAATACACATAACTTAGGAAACTATTAATCTTCCTAAGAAGCTATGTCAGCTTTTCTAAGAGCCAAATTAATCATATTAAAGATAATAGTGATAGGGTTAGCTATTATCGATTTAATATGAGTATAAAGTCACAAATTATTTTGTTTTTCACAAACTTAGTTTACTTTTATTTTTTATTTTTCAGAAATGGTTGGTGGAAGTTCTTTTAGTCATTTGGCCGTTATTCTCCGTGAGAATAAGCTAACGGGTCCAAATTATATGGACTGAAAAAGAAATTTAGATATAATACTCACTACTGAGGAGTATAAGTATCTTTTTTTCGACACTTGCCTTGTTATTAGGGAGGGTTCTACCGCTAAGGAGCGAGAGGCTGAGAAAGCATGGAAGAAGGCCAATGAGATAGCTTGGTGCTACATGTCTCAATGTCTAATATGATCCAGTCTAAACACAAGTACATGGCCACTGCGTACGACATTCACCAATTGCTAGCCATGATATTCGCAAATAAGAATTGGCTCGCAAGACAGGAGGCTCTTAGAACGATCATCTACACTAAGATGGCTGAGGGAGCATCAGTCAGAAAGTATTTGCTCAAGATGATTGCTGCTTTCAAGGAAGCAGAAGTCTTAGGGGCTTTTATTAACCCTGAGAGCCAAGTGGATATGGTTATTGAATCTCTTCCAGGTTCTTTTACTCAGTTCAAATTAAATTATAACATGAACAAGTTAAACATGAGTTTAACTGAGTTAATAAAAAAGCTCCAAATGGCAGAGAAGGTCATGAAGCTACAGTCCAAGGCTATGATTGCTAGGACTTCTTCTTTCAAAATTGGGCCTAAGCCCAGAAAGTTTAAGAAGAAGAAGGGAAATGCACCGGTGCAGCCTAAGAACCAGCCCAACTAGCCCAAGGGCAAGTGTTTCAAGTGTGGCCAGAAGGGACACAGGAAAAAGAAGTGTCCAGAACTTCAGTCTAAGAAAAACCCTACAAGTATTGTTCTCTATCTAGAGTTAGTTTCAATGGTTGGATCAACTTCCACTTGGATTGTTGATTCTACTGCTACTGATCATATCTGTAACTCATTGCAGGGTTTTAGGAAGATAATAAGACTCTAGAAGGGCAAACATGGACTACGAGTAGGAAATAGAGCACAAGTATAGGCTCTTGTAGTGGGGGAGTTGGATCTGATTTTTTATTGTAATAAAGTAGTTATTTTGAAGGATATTTTATTTGTACCCGATTTTAAACAAAATTTGATTTCAGTTGCAAAGCTAATAAATCATGGATATTCTGTTTCTTTCCATTCTGGTATTACTATCAGTAGAAATGAAAAAGTTTTATGTAAAAGGCACATGTATAGAAACTTATTCTTTTTAAATCCTACAAACAATCAAATAAATAACGCTTAATCTAAACTTTTACGTAAGAAGAGAAAGACCAATGTCAATGACTCATATCTTTGTCATCTAAGGTTGTGTCATATTAACTCAATCAAGATTTAGAGGTTAATCTATGATGAGCCATTGGGCTTATTAAGATTGGAAAGTTAGCCTCAGTGTGAATCCTGCCTTATGGGGAAAATGACCAAAAGGTTGTTCACCTAAAAGGCTGATAGACCCAAGGAGATATTGGGCCTTATTCATACTGATGTGTGTGGTCCTTTATCTACACAAGCTAAAGAGGTATTTCATCATTTTTACGAATGATTGTACAAGATTTGAATATGTCTACCTGATGAGACGCAAGTCTGACTCTTTTGACAAGTTCAATGAGTTTAAGGCTGAAGTGGAGCGTTGGACAGGTAAACTGATCAAAACCTTACGATCGGATCGTGGTGGAGAGTACCTCTTTTGTGAGTTCAAGGATTACATAGTATATCATGGGATAGTATCCCAACTCTCCGCGCCGATACACCCCAACAGAATGGAGTAGCTGAGAGAAGGAACAAGACATTGATAGAAATGGTCCGAAGTATGATATCTCATGTTACTCTTACGGTCCTTTTTTGAGGATATGCTTTAGAAACAACGACGTACATTTTGAACCTAGGACGCCCTATGAGATGTAGATTAGGCGTAAGCCAAGTCTAAATCATCTTAGGATATGGGGTTGTCCATCTTATGTACTGATTAAGGAAGACAAGTTAGAACCAAGATCAAAATTATGCTACTTTATTGGGTATCCAAAAGGAATAAAAAGATGTTACTTTTATCATTCCAATGAGCAGAAAGTACTGGTAAGTACTAATGCTAGATACTTGGAGAATGATCAAAGTACTTCCACTAAAGGTTCAACAAGGTTGGAACTCGAGAAGAAGTTATTTTCGGAATCAACTTCTTTAGACCTGATTATGGAATAAGAAGAGGAACAACCTAAAAAACTTGTACAAATGGAGCTTCGTCGTAGTAGGAGGGTATCTAGAGTTCGAGTTACCGTAGATGGATAGAAGAGGCTTTCGAGTTGGTCTCTGACCATCAGGTACAAGATCCTACTAGATACGAGGAGGCTATTACTGATGCCGATGCAAATCTATGGCATGAACCAATGAAAGTCAAGATTAAGTCTATGTACTTCAATCAGGTTTGGGATCTTACAGTTTTACCTAAAGGGATAAGAGGAAGAAGGGAGCGGATGGGAAGGTGGAAACTTTCAAAGTTAGGCTTGTGGCTAAATGGTATACTCAGAAAGAGGGAATTGATTATGAGGAAACCTTTTCTCCCGTAGCCATGCTTAAGTTCATCCGTATCCTCCTTACCATTGCATGTTATTTCGATTAGAGATATGACAAATAAAACTCAAGACGGAATTTCTTATTGGCCATCTTAACGAAAAGACATCTATATGTCCCAACCAGATGGTTTTATTGCTAAAGGCCAGGAATATTAAGAAGTCTATTTATGGACTTAAGTAGGCATCTGGAACATGGAACATTTGTTTTGATGAAACAGTAAAGTCTTATGGTTTCATTCAAAACGAGGATGAGCCATGTGTGTACAGGAAATTGGAAGGTATAAATGTGGTTTTTTTTTGTCCTATATGTGAATGACATTCTATTCATTGGGAATGATGTAGGAACATTGTCATCACTTAAGGTTTGGTAGTCTAGTCTATTCAATATGAAGGACTTGGAAGAAGCTAATTACATTCTCGGGATTAAGCTTCTTAGAAATAAGAAGTAGAGATTGTTAAGACTATCCCAAACGACATACATTGACAAGATGCTGGCCAAGTTTAGCATGTACTCATGCAAGAGAGCTCTAATCCCTTATAGATATTGATTGTCTTTTTGTTCCAAGGACTGTCCTTAAGGACTGTCCTAAGTCTCAAGAGGAAAAAAAATGGGATGAGTAGGATTCCCTACTCTTCGGTTATGGGAAGTCTCATGTACGCCATGCAGTGCACTGGGTCAAATATCTGTTTTGCTGTAAGCTTAGTTAGTAGATATCAGTCAAACTATGAGAAGATTCATTGGCAAGTTGTAAAGCATATTCTCAAATACCTCAATGGTACGAAAGATTGTATGCTGGTTTACAAGACTGACGACTTGGTTCCTACTGGATACACAGACTCAAACTTTCAAGCAGATAAAGATTAGAGAAAATCCACTGGTGAATATGTTTTCACCTTGTCTAGAGGAGTTATTTCATGGAGGAGTATCAAGCAATCTTGTATTGCTGCCTCAACCATAGAGGTTGAGTATGTAGCAGCTTCGGAGGTATCCAAGGAAGCTGTTTGGCTCTGAAAGTTCTTTTCAGAATTTAGAGTTGTGCCACACATGGACAGACCAATTGTGGTGTATTGCAACAATCTTAGAGTAGTCTCGCAATCCAAAGAACCCAGGAACCACAAGAAAGGGAAGTACAGCGAGAGGAAGTACCACCTGATCCGAAATTTCATCCAGAGACAGGAAATCGTGGTGGAAAAGATAGCATCGGAGAACAACCTAGCAGATCCCTTTACCAAACCTTTGGCTAAGAGAGTCTTCAAGAGATACTTAGATTCTATAGGGGTAGGTATCTACGGACTTTCTTAGTCTTAAAGTGCATGTGGGAGATTGTTGGAATGTATGCCCTCTAGACTAGTTTTTTGATATAATTATTGAATTTATTCTCAAAATTTATTTGTGAATTTACATTTTATTTATGTATGATTTGCGTTTGGATAGGACCCATTATGTTTAAGTAAGTGATCCATGTGAATGGTGGTCTTTCACAGTAAGGTATAGATCACGGGTTACTTAACACATAAATGTTTGTTCTTAACCGATTGATGAGAATGTGAATCTCATCATGTTTAGGTTATTATGTTATGAATTCCAAATGGGGAATGACTTATCTTTAGCCAGTGAGTAGCCCACTCACTTCACAATATGAGCATATTTTGAATATGTAGAACAGGACCTGTAATAGTGGTTTCTAAAAGTACTATTTAGAAGAAACCCAAACTATTACTGCTATAGCGTGGACTAATACTCTACCGCTTGAGCATGAGTTGGTGGTCTGACGAAGCTGGAAGCATATATTTTGAGATGCTGTAGTTGAGGTTCTTTTGTAGAGTGATATACTTGTATGTTAGGTATATGTAACTAGTTAAATAAGATAGACTTGTACAAGATAGCTTCTGCATTATATCGCCCCTTGTGACTGTTCAAATGATCTAAATATCCAGGGCCCTAGGGAACATGACTTGGATGTTTACTTTAGGATAGCTCCCTTGTAAAGCAAAAATATTCCAGGAGTCATAGATTATTGGATTAGAAGTCTAAGGATGGTAGATGTCTTTTAAAGAAGTGTTAGTAGACTCCTCCTCTCTAAATGTACGACGATGCGTAGAGGGGTATTTTAGTCATTGCACCTATAGGTCGGAGACTTTGCTAAACGCTGTATTGTCCTTGGGGTCAATATTTCCTTATGATGATATTATGAAATATTTAAAATGCAAAATACAACTATTTATATAACAGAGGTATTTTGGTCATTTAAATAGCTAAGGCAATGTGTCTTTTGGTTCACAGAATAGCCCTTAAGTCCTGACAGATTTGGGTTAAGGAATTGGTCTTGATAATTATGGGTTTTATTTTATTTTATTTAAGTAGTCTAATTTATTATTGGATTAGAATAAAATAAAAGGCTTAGAAGAGAGTATATATTTTATCTAATTTAATTGGTTACTTAATTATTCAGGGCCCAAGGCCCAAATTGAATGATTAGAAAATTAACCTAGATATAAACTAAATAAAAAGGCCTGATATTTTATATTAGTCTATTTGGGCTTGTTGATTATTTATTGGACTATTTTATGAAGCCTGGAAAATAAATAATTGAGGCTTATTATTTATTGGTGTTCAAGACCAAGAGTAAATAATTTTATCTGACCCATTGAATGAGACCAAGGATAAAATAAAATTAAAAAAAATAACACGGGATGGATCTCATAATGTTTGGCGTGAAAAGATAACAAAAATCAGATGGTTTTTGTTTTCATGTTCTTGGGCTTTCTCTAGCAAAATTTTGTTAAAAAGAAGAAAAGAACCAAGACCAAGAAAAATCCAAGTCACTATAGCTTTCACCGTCTTTGGGAAAAAATAGTGGCTATATAATCTAGAAGCTCAAAAACTTCGCGTGAATGAGAAGGAGTAGACGGCCTGCAAGAGTGCAACCGGAGGTGTTGGGAGAACCAATGGCTTCAAGCATTCTGGTCCAGACATCTTCTTCAATAAGGTCATTCAAACACAGAGGTAAACAGCTTCCATGATCCTTTGTATTTTTTCTTTCAGTAAGCATGCTTTCGGTTTCATCATTTTTGCCATTTCAATCTTCAAGGATGACCGGTGCCAACCTTCGCCTAAAGACACAATCGATGACTCCAGAGAAGTACTTGCGCCAGCTCAAAAAGCTAGGCCGGTGCTGGCTCCCCTCTGTGCACCACTAGAAAAGCAAGGCAAAAATTCAGGTTTTCAAGCATTGGTTCTTTACCCCACCCAAACACAAAAAGAAAGAAAAGATGCACAATTTGATAAGTTCCTAGAAATTTTCAAACAACTGCACATAAATATCCTACTCAGCGAGGCTTTGATACACATACCCAACTATGCAAAGTTCATCAAAAGCGTGCTTGTCGATAAGAAGGGATTAGAAGAATTGTCCACTGTAGTCTTGAATGAAGAATGCTTCGGCATCTTGCAAGACCAATAGAATTTGCCACACAAAGAAAATGATCCAAGGAGTTTTTTTATTCCTTATCTTGTTGGTATTCTTACATTTTGCAATGCAGTAGCTGACTTAGGTACTAGCATTAATCTTTTGCCATATAAAACTTTCAAGAAGCTAGACCTAGGTGAACCTAAACCCACTAGGATGAGCCTTCAACTTGCAGATAGGTCTATTAAATACCCTAGGGGAATAGTAGAAGATGTACTTGTGAAAGTGGATAGATTCATATTTCCTATAGATTTTGTTTTTCTTCATATGGATGAAGATTCTAAAATCCTTTTAATCCTAAGATGACCTTTCTAGCTACTGCCAAAACTTTAATTGATGTTCATGGAGGAAAGTTAACATTTAGGGTTGGAGATGAAGAAGTTATTATTTAAATCCACAAAATCATGCAACATCCTATATCTTCTAATGATTCTTGTTCAATGGTTGATATTCTTGATGAGTCTATCATTGATTTTGTGCAGGAATCATTGGCCCATATAGCTATGGAGTTGATGGAGAGTTTAATTGCATATTTGGAGGACTTAAATAACAACCTTGAGTTGGGAGAGTTTGAAGAAATAAAAAAAAAAAGTAGTTTGGGAAGAATGAAGTTGTCCATTGAGGAACCACCGGAATTGGACTTAAAAGACTTACCTGAGCACTTAGAATATGTATATTTAGCTAAAGGAAGAAAATTGCCGGTGATCATAGCAAAAAACCTCACTTTGGAGCAAAAGACCAAATTGGTAAGCTTATTGAAAAAATATAAGGGAGTCATAGAATGAAAAATCACAGATATTAAGGGAATTAGTCATTTCTTTTGCACTTACAAAATATTGTTAGGAGTGAAGCCCGTAGTGCAACCCCAACTTAAGTTGAATCTAAACATGAGTGATGTGGTAAAAGGTGAGGTAATTAAACTTTTAGATTCAGGTCTCGTTTACCCTATTTCTGATAGTATTTGGATAAGTCCAACAAAAATGGTACCAAAGAAAGAGGAATAATGGTGAGCCTAAACGAAAAAAAAATGAGTTGATCCCCATAAGATTGGTAACCGGTTGGAGGGTTTACATTGATTATAGAAAGTTAAATGAGGTAACTAGGAAGGACCATTTTCCTCTCATTTTTATTGACCAAATGTTAGAAAAACTAGTTGGGCATAAGTTCTATTGTTTCTTGGATGGTTTTTCCAGTTACTTTCAAATTTCTACAGTACCAGAGGATCAAGAGAAAACTACTTTTACATGCCCTTTTGGTACTTTTGCATATCGTGAATTGCCTTTTGGTCTTTGTAATGGTCCAGGAATGTTCCAAAGATGCATGATGGCTATTTTTGAAGGGCTCGTAGGAGATATCATGGAGGTATTTATGAATAACTTTTTTGTTTTTAGTGATTCTTTTGATTTGTGTTTGGCCAATCTAGAAAAAGTGCTCCAAAGGTGTAAGGAGACTAACCTCATGCTTAATTGAGAAAATATCACTTTATGGTGCAAGATGGTATTGTGTTGGAACTCAAAATTTTAAGGAAAGGTATTGAAGTTGATAGAGCAAAAATTGACGCAATTGAGAAACTTCCTCCTCTTACTTCAGTGAAAGCTATTTGAAGCTTTCTTAGTTATGCAGGTTTTTATAGGAACTTTATTTTGGATTTCTCAAAAATTTCTAAACCTCTCACTTCTTTACTTGAAAAGATGCTATTTTCAATTTTGATGATAAATGTCTCAATGCTTTTAATGTGATTAAAACGAAATTGATAACTTCTTATATTTTAATGCACCGGATTGGTTCCTTTTTTTAAAACTAATGTATGATGTAAGTGACTATGCAGTAGGCGCAGTGCTTGGGCAAAAGAGGAATAAGAATTTTCAACCAATCTACTATGCAAGCAAGACTCTCACGACAACACAAGAGAACTATACTAGCACGGAAAAAGAATTACTTGTAATAGTGCTTGCTTTCAATAAATTTCGTTCTTATCTTATTTTTTCCAAAGTCATTGTGTATATGAATCATTCCGCCCTTAAATACCTATTAACCAAGTATGATTCCAAACAAAAATTGATAAGATGAGTTTTATTGCTGCAAGAATTTGACTTAGAAATTAGAGACAAGAAGGGAGCGAAAAATTTGGATGTAGATCACTTATCTAGGTTGGAAAACCGTAACTTGAAACCATTAGCGGAAGAAAACTTTAATGACACCTTCCATGAATAACTGCTACTCGTTTATAGTAAGATTTCTCAAACTCCTTGGTTTGCAAATTTTGCTAACTATTTGGTTGCAGGAATTATTCCTAAGAATTTCACATCGCAATAAAAAAAAGAAATTTCTTTCTAAAGTAAAGCATTACTTTTGGGAAGATCCTTACTTGTTCAAGTGTTACACAGATCAAATTATTCGAAGGTATATAGATCCCGAGGAAAGTGCGAACATATTACGATATTGTCGTGCGAGACTTGCGGGAGGCCACTACCAAGCTAACAACACTGCAAGAAAGATGCTTGAGTTTGGATTTTATTGGCCAATTTTTAAAGACTCTCATAGGTTTGTTCAAAATTATGATAGGTGTCAACGTATAGGTAATATTTCTAAATCTAGTGAGATAGCATTGCAACTTTTTCAAACTTGTGAAATAGTTAATTGTTCTAAGTCAGTACCTAAGACGCCTATGAGATGTGGACTGGGCGTAAGCCAAGTCTAAACTATCTTAGGATATGGGACTATCCAGTTTATATATTGATTAAGGGAGAAAAGTTAAAACCAAAGTCAGAATTATGTTACTTTATTGGATATCCAAAAAGAACAAAAGGTGGTTATTTTTATCATCCCAATGAGCAGAAAGTACTGATAAGTACCAATGCTAGACACTTGGAAGATGATCAAAGGACATCTATGAAAGGTTCAACTAGGATTGAACTTGAGGAGTATTTATCTTCTAAATCAACTTCTTCTGACCTGATTATGGAACAAAAAGAAACACAGTCTCATGAACTTAAACAAATGGAGCCTCATCGTAGTGAGAGGATATCTAAGATTCCAGAAAGATGGATTGGAAAATTTTTTGACCTACTCTCCAACCATCAAGGATAAGATCCTACTAGATACGAGGAGGCCATCGCTGATGCCGATGCAAACCTATGGTATGAATCAATAAAAGTTGAGATTGAGTCTATATACTTCAATTAGGTTTGGGATCTTGTAGCTTTGCCTGAAAGAATAAAACCCATAGAGTGTAAGTAGTTATACAAGAGGAAGAAAGATGCAAATGGGAAGGTAGAAACTTTCAAAGCTAGGCTTATGGCAAAAGGGTATACTCAGAAAGAAGGTATCAATTATGAGGAAACTTTTTTCTCGGTAGTCATGCTTAAGTTCATTCGTATCCTCCTTGCCATTGCATGTCACTATAACTATGAGATATAGCAAATAGATGTTAAGATGCCCTTTCTTAATGGCCATTTTGGTGAAAAAATCTATATATCTCAACCGGAGAGCTTTATTACCAAAGGCCAAGGAACATATGGCTTGTAAGCTTAAGAAGTCTATTTATGAACTTAAGCAGGTATTTAAATTGTGGAACATTCATTTTGATAAGACTAGAAAGTCTTATGGCTTTACTCAAAACAAGGATAAACCATGCATGTACAGAAAGTTGGAATACATTAATGTAGTTTTTCTTATGCTATATGTGGATGACATTTTACTCATTGGGATTGATATAGGGACATTGTCATCTACTAAAGTTTGACTGTCTAGTCAATTCAGTACGAAAGACATGGAAGAAGATAATTATATTTTCGACATTAAGCTTCTTAGAAATAGAAAGTAGAGAATATTAAGTTTATTCCAAATCATATACATTGACAAGATGTTGGCAAAGTTCAGTATGGACTTATGCAAGGAAGCACTAATTCTTTGTAGACATGCATTGTCTCTTTCTTCAAAGGAGTGTCCTAAGTCTTAAGAAGAAAAAGACAAGATAAGTAGGATTCCCTACATTTCGGCTGTAGAAAGTCTCATGTACGACTTGCTACGTACTAAACCAGAAATCTGCTTTGTTGTAGGCTTAGTCAACAGATATCAATCAAACCCTAAGGAAGTTTATTGGCAAATTGTAAAGCATATTCTCAAATACCTTAAAGGGACGAGAGATTATATGTTGGTTTATAGGGCTGATGACTTGATTCCTACATGATACACAGACTCAGACTGGTAAGTGGATAAGGATGAGAGAAAATTCACTAGTGGATAAGTCTTCAACTTGTCTAGATGAGTTATTTCATGGAGGAGTATTAAGCAATTTTGCATTGCTGACTTAACTATAAAAGTGGAGTATGTGGCAGCTTCCGAGACATCTAAAGAAGTAATTGACTTTAAAAGTTTCTCATAGAATTTGGAGTTGTTCCACAAATGGACAAGTCAATTGTGTTGTATTGCGATAACACAGACACACTCTCACAATTTAAAGAACTAAGGAACCACAAAAAGGAGAGAAGTATATAGCAAACAAGTACCACATAATCCAGAAATTTATTTAGAGATAGGAAATCGTGGTGAAACAAATAGCCTCGAAGAATAATCTAGTTGATCCATTCGCCAAGCCTTTGGTTGAGAGAGTCTTTAGAAGACACTTAGATACCATAGGGGTAGGCACTTATGGACTTATATAATCTTAAAGTGCAAGTGGGAGATTGTTGGAATGTATGCCCAGTAAGACTGTATTTCTAATGTAATTTTGATAAAATTAATAAAAGTTTCATTCTTACAAATTGTTTATGCTTTCTCAATTTAATTTATGCACGATTTTATTGGAAAAGATCCATTGTGTTTAAGTAAGTGATCCATGTGAATGGAGGTCTTTCACAGTAACGTATGGACCATGAGTTGCTTAACACATAAACTATTGTTTTTAACTAGATGATAAGAATGAGAATTCATTATGATAAGGTTATTATGTTGTGAATTCCAAATGGGGAATGACTTACTTTTAACCAGTGAATAATTCTCTCACTTCATATCATAAGCGTATATCAATACATAGAACTAGACTTGTAGTAGTGGTTTCTAAAAGTACTATAATAGTAAAAACCCAGACTACTACTGCTACAATGTGGACTTATACCCTAATATTTTAGTATGGGTTGGTGGTCTGGCGAAGTTGGAAAGTGTATACTTTGATATACTATAGTTGAGATTTTGCCATAGGACTAGTATACTTGTATGTTGGGTAATGTGACTAGTTAGTTAAGATAAATCCATACAAAATAACTTCTACACGATATCGCCCATTAAGACTGTTCGAATGATTTAATAATCTAGGGTCCTAGGGAATATGACTTGGATGTTTGCTTTATGGTAGCTCTTTAGTAAAGAGAAAATATTCTAGGAAGTCATGGATCATTAGGCTAGAGGTTTAAGGATGGTAGATATCATTTAGAAATGTGTTCATACACTTTTTCTCTCTGAATTGAAGGTTTAAAATTACAAAAATCATCAAAACGAAAGATGTTAGGAAAACGAAAAATTTACTTCTGTGATTAAATGGCTATTTTCGCACTGGTATAGATGTCTATATAAGGATATTTGAGGCTAGTGACTCACGTCCTTGCAAACGTCTACTGCGTCTCATCCACGCGAAGTTTTCGATCTTTCAAAATGATGCCCATAGCACAGCCAGTAAAAGTTTGAAGTTTGGGTTTTGATAAGTTTTTGAAGGCTTCTTCGTCAAACGAAAACTTCAGCTGGGATTTTGTGATTTTGGAAAATTTCAAAGGCTACCTCACAGAGAGCATGAATAGCCTTTTTGATTTCCTTTCCACATTCATTGAGAGAGTGAAGCCATCTGCGTGAACACAGAAAGTACCTATGCTTTCTGCTATCCTTCACGCAAAACAACACGAGATCCATTCCATGTTGTCTTTTTTAATTAATTAATTAATTAAATTAATAATTAATTAATTAATTATATTTTTTTTTAGATTTTATTTTATCCTGGTCTTATTCATTGGGCTAGATAAATTATTTATTCTTGAGCTTGAACACCCATAAATAATAAATCTCAATTATTTATTTTCTAAACTTTATTAAATAGCTCAATAAATAATTAACAAGCCCAAATATACCAATATAAAATTCCATACCTTGTATCTAGTTTATATCTAGATTATTCAATCTAGACCTTAGGCCCTGAATAATTAATTAATCAATTAAATTAGATAAAATAAATACTCTCTCTCGGACATTTTATTTTATTTTAGTCCAATAATAAATTAGACTAATAAAATAAAATAAAACCTATAAATATCAAGACCAATTCATTAACCCAAATCTTTCAAGACTTAAGGGCCATTTCGGGGACCAAAAGACACATCGCCTTGGCAACTAAAATGACCAAAATACCCCTACTATATAAATAGCTACATTTTGCATTTTAAATATTTTCTAATATCACCATAAGAAAATATTGACTCCAAGGACAATAATACGTTAGCAAAGTCTTCGACCTACAAGTGTAATGACTAAAATACCCCTCTACATATCGTTGCACAATTAGAGAGGAAGAGTGTACTAACACCTCTTTAATAGACATCTACTATTTTTAGACCTCTAGTCCAATGATCCACGACTCTTGGAATATTTTCATTTTTCAAGGGAGCTACCCTAAAGTAAACATCCAAGTTATGTTCCTTGGATAATTAGATCATTTGAACAGTCACAAATGGCGATAGCGTAGAAGCTATCTTGTACAAGTCTGTCTTAACTAACTAAAGAACCTCAACTACAGTATACCAAAGTATACGCTGAAAGCTTGAAAAATGGAAAACTCAAAGCACGTAGCGGAAGCGAAAACAAAAAAATTGGAAAAACTGAAGAATAGGGAAACCGAATAGAGCCGGCGCTGGCTCTGGCAGCCCTAGCCGGTGCCGGATGCACTCTGTACTGATTCCAAGGTTAAAAAAATTTACCTATTTTCCTCGTTCTAAGAATTAGCTGGGCTAGAATGTGTGGAACCGGAGTAGGTACGCTGGTGGAGACCTCTGGTGTGATTCCTGCAAGTCTCCTACTCTGTCTGTGCATGTATGTGTACGCCAAACTCTCGGTCTTCCAGCATATGACCTGTCTAATTCTGTTTGGTGAACAACTAACAGAACTAAAAAATACTTTCTGGAGAGAGAGAGAGATAGGCGTGTGGTTTTTTTTTTATCTCACAGAGAAGAGTCTGTAAAAAAAAAACGACAATTTCCAATCCTCCTGTTAACTTAAATAAAACACTATGTTAAACTAGACTGAGCCATTGGATTCTTTGTTTAACCTTTTGGACTAAATTAATTATTCTAATTATAACCAACTTAATAGCCCAACAAATAATTAATTTTCCCAGCCAAAATAAACTAATCCAATTAACAAACCTATATTAGTTTAGTCCCAAATTAATCCCTAATTATTCAAACTAGGCCAAAGCCCTGAATAATTAATTAACCCACTAAACTAATTTAATTAATTCTCTCTCTCCATGAACCTTTATTTTATTCTAGTCCAATAATTAAATCAGGCTACTTAAATAAAAATAAATTTCATTTAATTTAAGATAAATTCCATAGCTCGTATTGAATTAGGACTCACGGTCTATACTGGAGACCAAAAGACACATCGCCTTGGTCAATAAAATGACTAAAATACCTTTGTCATATAAATAGATGTATTTTGTATTTTAAATATTTCCAAATATCACCATAAGGAAATATTGACTCCAAGGACAATGTTGCGTTAGCAAAATCTCCGACCTACAGGTGTAATGACTAAAATACCTCTCTATATATCGTCGTACATTCAAAAAGGAAGAAGTGTACTAACACATTTCTAAATGACAACTACTATCCTTAGGCTTCTAGTTCAATGATCCACAACTTTCTGAATTGTTTCCGCTTTCCAAGGGAGCTACCCTAAAGCAAATATCCAAGTCATATTTCCCAGGGCCCTGCATATTTAGATCATTCAGACAACTATAAGGGGCGACATAGTATAGAAACTATCTTGTATAAGTCTGTCTTAACTAACTACTTATATATATCCAACATGCAAGTATATTGACCCTACGATAGAACCTCAATTATAGCATATCAAAGTACATTCTTCCAGCTTCGACTGACCACCAACTCATACTTAAGTCGTAGAGTACTAGTCCACGCTGTAGCAGTAGTAGTCTAGATTTTAACCATATAATACTTTTAGAAACCACTACTATAGGTCCTATTCTACGTATTTGAAATACGCTTATGTCATGAAATGAGTGGACTACACACTAGCTAAAGGTAAGCCATTCTCCATTTGGAATTCACAACATAATAACCTAAACATGATGAGATTCCCATTCTCATCAATCAACGTTTATGTGTTAAGTAACCCTGATCCATACTTTACTGTGAAAGACCTCCATTCACATAGACCACACTTACTTAAACACAATGTGTCTTTTCCAAACGTAATTGTGCACAAATAAAATGTAAATTCACAAACAATTTCTAAAAGTAAATTCTTTTATTAAAACATTCGATATTTACATCAGAAACCTAGTCTAAGAGGGCATATATCCCAACATATGCTTCTAGTTTCGTCAGACTACCAACTCATACTCAAGTGGTAGAGTATTAGTCCACATTGTAGCAGTAATAGTCTAGGTTTCTTTTAAATAGTACTTTTAGAAACAACTATTACAGGTCCTGATTGAGGTACATAGATTTAATCTCAGCTTTCATTACTTCATGCCACAGATTTGCATCGACATCAGCAATAGCCTCTTCGTATCTAGTGGGGGCTTGTTCCTGATGGTCAGAGACTAGCTCGAAAGCTTCTCCAGTCCATCTTTCTAGAACCCTAGACACTCTCCCACTACGACGAGGCTCCATTTGTACAGGATCTTGAGGTTGTGCCTCTTCTTGCTCTACAATCGGGTCAGAAGAAGTTGCTGATGCATATTTATTTGGGTATAAAAATCATATAAAAATACGCACATTCCCAATCAAGTTTAAATTAAAACGTTAACCCTAAATTACACATATGAGCAAGCGTACTTATAATTAACATAGCATAGGGTTCAAACGAGTGTCGATCCTTAAGGAACGAGTATGCATTAATCACTTTTCTCTCATTGTTTAACCGACTCAATAAAGTAAAAAAGAAATAAAAATAAAAATAAAATAATATAATATATACATATCAAGGATGGAGAATTATGTAACCTAAACCATTGTTTTGATAAACATGATCTTAAAGTACCTAATCATTATCATAACTAATTATTCCCTTGGCATCATGAAGGATTAAGATATATTCACTTCTTTTTCAATCCATGAATCACTATCTTCTAGACAAATTAGCATCATTCACCCAAAAGATGCATTAAACACAATCCTTAATTAAATTTTCATATTCTGGCAAACTTAAAACATGAAATTAACCAATGAATCCATATTCTGGTAGACATCAATTAACCTTCAATTACTTAGTTCTTAGCAATTAACCTCTTTTTCAAGCAAGTTAAGAGACAACAAATATGAAATTAATGAATTGAGACCACCATCAACCTCTTTTTCAAGCAAGTTAATAGAAAGAAACAACTCAATTAATCTCATAATAGGCACAAGTAATTAAATACCAAGAATAACAATCAATTAATCAAAATATCAAAGTAACTCTAAAAATCATGAATACCTAAAACAATGTCAAATTACAATAAATAATTAATACATCATTGTTCAAGAAAAGAAAACAAAGGAAAGAAATAGATATTCATAGACAAACCTTCTTCTTCTTCCTTCGTAGACGTTCTTGTACAATCCTCCTTGAACTATTTCTCGAGAAAATATTGGTAATGTACTCTAAAATATAACTAAGTCTCCACATTGTGCACCCTTCTTTTCCTAGGGTAAATTGGCCTCTATTTATAAGCTTACAAAGTTCCTAAAAGAATCCTAAATAAAGAAGAAGTAATTACCTAAAAATAATCCAAAACTAGCAAGGAGTAATAAAAAGTCTAAAATAAAATTCTAAATAAAACTAAATAAACTACCGTCTTTGACTTTGCTCAATTTACTTCAATTTGGACTTCAATTCGAATTTATTGATTTCGATTGTTGTCTCCTTGTCATTTTGTGCTGAACAACTTGATGTTGAATTTGGAATTGTTGAAGTCACCGAAATTCTGAAGTTGTAGTGTCGGCTCGATTTGAGCCGTTTACCAAGCCACCGAAATTCCTTTGTTTCCTTTGTTAATGCATCGGCTGAATTGAGCCGTTTTCCTTATATTGGCTCAATTGAGCCAAAAATCACCACCGAAAATTGCTGTTGAATTCAATTTCCTTTTGTCCTTTTCTCAGCCACCTTTGTTGACCTTTTTTCTCCACCTTGGCCCCACCGAATTTCTGCTTTTCTTTGTTGCAATTTCTGTCGGCTCAATTGAGCCATGAACTAAGCCAATTGCTTCCTTTTCCTTTCCAACATCAATTGCAATTATTCCACTGTTTCTTCTCAATTTCTCCAAGCTTTTCCAATGGAAGACCGGCACTGACTATTCTTTCCTGGGCTGGCGTCGCCTCTATTATGGAAAATCACACAATTAGCTCTAACTTTCCCTTATTTTTGCATAAAATTACAAAAAAGCATTTTTATAAGGGTAATATCAAATAGGAAGGAATATGA
The DNA here is from genome assembly GCA_026120185.1 of Voacanga thouarsii. NCBI lineage: Eukaryota > Viridiplantae > Streptophyta > Magnoliopsida > Gentianales > Apocynaceae > Voacanga > Voacanga thouarsii. Next base: position 3,086,552 of record JANUWF010002200.1, read on the forward strand.
CTAGTTATTTCACAAAATGTATCACAAAATAGTCTTAAATAATTAGAAAAAATATGACTAATTTAGGCCCTATCATATTCCCCCACACTTGAATCTTTACTTATCCTCAAGTAAATACTTAAACAAAGCACTCAAAATAATTTATTTTTTTTTTCATAATCATCCATAACAAAGCCATAATTTCTTTCCAACCTTAGACACAAAATTGTCATTCATTCACCCTTTAAAAACCTTAGTAAACTCATACATTAAATCAAATAATCTCAAGGCCATCAAAGTTAAGTTAAACAAACTTATATCTAGTACATGAAAATTATTCCACTTCTCAAGCAAAAACATAGATAACATAAATCATACAAGTCAAGCCATTTAACTAATTTAAGCATTATAAACTCAAGTTTACAAAACTCGAGTTAGTGAAATAAGGAAAACACTCAATTCTTCTTCTTTTTTTCCTATAACTTTGGGAATTGATAGCCTCAAGTGTATAGATTTCTCTTTACATACCGTATTGACCCCCTTTACAATCATCACTCATCATTTTTTTTTCTCTAATAATTTTTTCAACATTTTTTCTTTTTCTTGCCTTTTTGCGTTCAGGAAAGCCTCAAGAGAGTGCACTGAATACACCTACTACTTCTCCCCATATTGACCCCCTTTTCAGAAAAAGGTCTTCAAAAATAAAAATAATAAGGACATTTTTTTCAACTCAATTTTTTCACTCAAAATTTTTTTCTCATATATTTTTGTTTCAACTAAAATTTTTTCTCTCACATTCCTTATTCAAAACTCAAAGTTAAGCAAATTCTAAATCCATAATACAAGAATTAATCAGCAACTCTTCCTATATTTCATCATATCATCCATATTCAAACTCAAAAAATAAAATAAAACTCAAATACCAAATATAACCAAGGTTAACTTAAATTCTCAAGACTTAGCAAAATCTCACTTAATACACAAGTTTACCTTTTTAATAAAATTCTACTATACTGAATGGCAAATCCATATCCAAAGTTAAAAAGAAAATCATATGTTTATTATAAACAAATAAAATCAATTTAGCTTCAAATCTTTTTTGTTTTTTCTCTTTTAAAAAAAAAAATTCAACAATTCAAACATATATCATTGATTGGAAATCCATTGAAAATCACAAAGATGCACTTTGAGAAAATGTTAAATCTCTCCCCCACACTTAAATTGGACATTGTCCTCAATGGCCTAAAATAGCACACTAAAGCATAACCAAAGGACCAAAAATGTAAAGAGGGAAAAGAAAATAATACTCCACAAGGCAGATTAGCTCCATGAAAAGTCCAAATTTCAAATTCCAAAGTAACTCACAAACAAGAAAAATAAAGATAATTGATAAAAACTTGGACCAAGAATATCACCAAACCACTCCCCTACACTTAAACTGGACCATGTCCTCATGGGCAAAAAATAAACACAATAAAGCATCTCCAATGGGACCAAAATTAAAAAGAGGTAGAAAGTTTAAGAAATACTCCCCAAGTGTAGATTAGTTCCAAGATATGATAAATTCATTCTTCAAGAAGTTGGAAGAATTATTGCCAGCGAAATCAACCTACAATAGATAGATGAATACACAAGTAAAAGCATAAAGAGTAATTGAAAAAAAAAATAAAAATCAAGGGAGATGAAAAATAGAAAGTCAAAGCTTTGAAGTCCCCCTCGAAGTGGAGTCTTCCTTGTCTCCAAATTGTCCAATAGAACCACCAAATAAACCACCATAACCTCCAAAGGGCTCACAATATCCTCTTTGCAATTAGTTCTTGTTTTAGTGAAGAACTTTTCTAGATTTTTGATACTCGAGAAAAATAAGAATAATATCCACCGTACATAGCACAAGTATAATGTCAACCAATCTTCAATCAATAAACAAAGTAGCACAAGGATGCTCAATTGTCCAAGTTCTCCATATATGCAAAAATTCCAGAAAAATACATAGTGAATGTTTAGAAGAAATCTCAAGATGTACAATTCATTCTATGCATTTTTGTCCACCAAATAAACTCAACAATGATTTGTCCATGTCTAGTAAAAAATTTTTTTTTCAAAAACACATATGCATAATGCCAAGAAAGTGTAGAGGATGAAATCTAGCTTAACATGAAGAGAGTTTTTTTTTTTTTTCACCAATGTATTCCCCCACATAAAAGTTTGAAAAATTTTTTAATCCATGAGGGGTAATTAGAAGAAGAAAAATAATGTGAAGAAGAAGAAAGGGAACACGAAGATGAAGGGAAGGAATAATTCTAGGGGAATAGGAAAAAAATAAAAGAAGAAAGAAAAATAGAAGAACAAGACAAATAGGAAAAACAAACAAGAAAAATCAAAGAAAAATAAAACAAGAAGAAAAGGACAAAATAAGAAAAATTTGGGAAGAAAAGGAAAAGGTAAGGGAACAAACGAAAAAAATAAAAAAAAATAATTTTTTTTGAATAGCCTTCTAGACCGGAGCCGGCGCTAGTTGCATTCTGTCCGAGCTCCGTTTTATTTATTTATTTATTTATTTTGCTAAAACTATCCTAATTGAATGCATGACCACTATACATTTAAAATAAGAATTCCTAAATTAAACTAAACGTAAAAATTATAAATAAAGAAATAACTAATAAAATAGTTTGTTTCCAATATCGTGTTAGCTTAAGTCCAAACCTGAAAATAAAAAGAGTTAGTATTGACTCAAAATTATATACGTAAAAATCAACAAATTAAGAATACTATTATTACACACTTTTCACATTAACATTAGGTTAATGAAATTAGATAACTAAATATACAATTTATATAAACATACAAAGACAAGTTAGTTATTTTTAACATGTATCTACCTATTTACATATTTATAGCATATAGTAAAATTAAAATAAAATTATACAAACAACAAAATAGGGCACTTACCCATACAAGGAACGTATATACATATTTACATATAAACATATGAACATATAAACATGGTTAAATCAATGAAATCTAAGCTTTCGTGATATTGTTCCCTAGCAACGACGCTAAAAACTTGATGTTAAATCAAGTTTTTCAAAAACACCTCTATGATGAAATAGAAAAATATCCTAATCCCCAGTAACGGCGCAAAAAACTTGATGCGTATTTATTTGGGTATAAAAATCATATAAAAATAAGCACATTCCCAATCAAGTTTAAATTAAAACGTTAACCTCAAATTACACATATGAATAAGCATACTCATCATTCACATAGCATAGGGTTCAAACAAGTATCGATCCTCAAGGAACAAGTATGCATTAATCACTTTTCTCTCATTGTTTAACCGACTCAATAAAGTGAAAAAGAAATAAAAATAAAAATACAATAAAATAAAATAATATATACATGTCAATGATGAAGAATTATATAACCTAAATCATTGTTTTGATAAACATGATCTTAAAGTACCTAATCATTATCATAACTAATTATTCCCTTGGCATCATGAAGGATTAAGATAGATTCACTTCTTTTTCAATCCATGAAATCACTATCTTCTAGACAAATTAGCATCATATATTTTGTTTCAACTAATTCACCCAAAAGATGCATTAAACACAATCATTGATTAAATTTTCATATTTTGGCAAACTTAAAACATGAAATTAACCAAGGAATCCATATTCTGGCAGACATCAATTAACCTTCAATTACCTAGTTCTTAGCAATTAACCTTTTTTTCAAGTAAGTTAAGAGACAACAAATATGAAATTAATGAATTGAGACCACCATCAACCTCTTTTTTCAAGTAAGTTAATAGAAAGAAACAACCAATTAATCTCGTAATAGGTACAAGTAATTAAATACCAAGAATAACAATCAATTAATCAAAATTTCAAAGTAACTCTAAAATCATGAATACCTAAAACAATGTCAAATTACAATAAATAATTAATACATCATTGTTCAAGAAAAGAAAACAAAGGAAAGAAATAGATATTCATAGACAAACCTTCTTCTTCTTCCTTCGTAGACGTTCTTGTACAATCCTCCTTGAACTATTTCTCGAGAAAATATTGGTAATGCACTCTAAAATATAACTAAGTCTCGACATTGTGCACCCTTCTTTTCCTAGGGTAAATTGGCCTTTATTTATAAGCTTACAAAGTTCCTAAAAGAATCCTAAATAAAGAAGAAGTAACTACCTAAAAATAATCCAAAACCGGCAAGGAGTAATAAAAAGTCTAAAATAAAATTCTAAATAAAACTAAATAAACTACCGTCTTTGACTTTGCTCAATTTACATCAATTTGGACTTCAATTCGAATTTATTGATTTCGACTATTGTCTCCTTGTCGTTTTGTGCTGAACAACTTGATGTTGAATTTGGAATTGTTGAAGTCACCGAAATTCTGAAGTTGTAGTGTCGGCTCGATTTGAGCCGTTTATCAAGCCACCGAAATTCCTTTGTTTCCTTTGTTATTGCATCGGCTCAATTGAGCCGTTTTCATTATATTGGCTTAATTGAGCCAAAAATCACCACCGAAAATTGCTGCTGAATTCAATTTCCTTTAGTCCTTTTCTCAGCCACCTTTGTCGACCATTTTTCTCCACCTTAGCCCCACCGAATTTCTACTTTTCTTTGTTGCAATTTCTATCGGCTCAATTGAGCCATGAACCAAGCTAATTGCTTCCTTTTCCTTTCTAACATCAATTGCAATTGTTCCACTATTTCTTCTCAATTTTTCCAGGCTTTTCCAGTGGAAGACCGGCGCCGGCTATTCCTTCCTGGGCTGGCGCTGCCTCTATTCTGGAAAACCACACAATTAGCTCCAATTTTCCCTTATTTTTGCATAAAATTATAGAAAAGTATTTTTATAAGGGAAATATCAAATAGGAAAAAATATGACTAGTTATTTCACAAAATGTATCATAAAATAGCCTTAAATAACTAGAAAAAATATGACTAATTTAGGCCCTATCAGTTGCTTCTGAAGATAACTTTTCCTCAAGTTCCAACCTAGTTGAACATTTCGTGATAGTACTCTGATCATCCTCAAAATATCTAGCATTGGTACTAACCAATACCTTCTGCTCCTTAGGATGACAAAAGTAACCACATTTTGTCCCTTTTGGATACCCAACAAAATAGCATAATTCTAATCTTGGTTCTAACTTGTCTCCCTTAACCAGTACATCAGTTGGACAATCCCATATCTTGAGATGATTTAAACTTGGCTTATGCATAGTCCACATCTCATAGGGAGTTCTAGGTATTGACTTGGAAGGCACCAAGTTCAGAATGTATGTCGCTGTTTCCAAGGTATATCCCCAAAAAGATACTGGAAGAGTAGCATGAGACATCATGCTTCGGACCATTTCCATCAATGTCCTGTTCCTTCTCTCAGCTACTCCGTTCTGCTAAGGTGTCCCCGGCGCAGAGAGTTGGGATACTAATCCATGATGTATCATGTAGTCCTTGAATTCACTCAGGAAGTACTCTCTACCATGATCCGATCGTAAGGTCTTGATCAATTTACCTGTCCGACGCTCCACTTCAGTCTTAAACTCTTTGAACTTGTCAAAAGAGTCAGACTTGCGTCTCATCAGGTAAATGTAACCAAACATTATACAATCATCCATGAAAGTGATGAAGTACTTAAAACCTCCCCTCGCTGGTGTAGACAAGAGACCACACATATCAATGTGAACAAGACTTAATACCTCCTTGGATCGATCCGCCTTAGAGGTAAAAGACCTTTTGGTCATTTTTCCTATTAGGTAGGATTCACACTGAGGCAAATTTTTCAATCTCAATGAGCCTAAGGGCCCATCATAGATCAACCTCTAAATCCTGGTTGAGTTGATATGACCCAACCTTAGATGCCAAAGATACGAGTCATTGACATTGGTCTTTCCCTTCCTTGTTAAAGGTTTAGATTGAGCATTATTTAGTTAATTGTTAATAGGGTTTAAGAAAAATAGATTCCCATACATGTGCCCAGTACATAAAATTTCTCCATCTCTACTGATAGAAATGCCAGAATGAAAAAATATAAAATATCCTTGATTTATTAGTTTCGCAACCGAAATCAAATTCTATTGAAATCCAGGTACATATAAAATATCTTTCAAAACCGCTATTCTATTACAATACAAAACAAGATTCAGCTCTCGCACTGCAAGGGCCCAAACTTGTGCTCTATTTCCCACACGTAGTCCATGTTCGTCCTTCTAGAGTCTTCTAATCTTTCTAAACCCCTGTAAGGAGTTACAGATGTGATCAGTGACTTCTAAATCAGCAATCCAAGTGGAAGTTGATCAAACCATTGATATAGACTCTAGATATAAAACATTACCTGTGGAGTTTTTCTTGGCTTAAAGATCTGGACACTCATTTTTCCAGTATCCCTTCAATTCACACTTGAAGCATTTGCCCTTGGGTTTGTCTTTGGGCTGGATCTTGGATTGGGCCGCTGCATTACCCTTCTTCTTCTTGAGCTTTCTGGGCTCGGGCCCAGTTCTAGAAGATGAAGCCTTAGCAATCATAGCCTTTAATTGTGGCTTCATAACCTTCTTTGCCATCTGGAGTTTCTTTATCAAGTCAGTTAAACTCATGTTTAACTTGTTCATGTTGTAATTCAACTTGAACTGAATTTCTTAACCCGTATTTAATTTAAATTCTATTTAATTTAAAATTAATTCCTTATCCCATATTTAATTAGGACTCACAGTCTATACTGGGGACCAAAAGACACATCGCCTTGGCTACTAAAATGACCAAAATACCATTGCCATATAAATAGCTGTATTTTACATTTTAAATATTTCCTAATATCACCATAAGGAAATATTGATCCCAAGGACAGTGCTGCGTTAGCAAAGTCTCCGACCTACAGGTGTAATGATTAAAATTCCCCTCTATACATCGCCGTACGTTCAGAGAGGAAGAAGTGTACTAACACCTCTCTAAATGACATCTAACATCCTTAGACTTCTAGTTTAATGATCCACGACTTCCTGAATTGTTTCCGCTTTCCAAGGGAGCTACCCTAAAGCAAACATCCAAGTCATGTTTCCCAGAGCCTTGGATATTTAGATCATTCAAACAATTACAAGGGGCAACATAGTATAGAAACTATCTTGTACAAGTCTGTCTTAACTAACTAGTCACATATACCCAACATGCAAGTATATTGACCCTACGATAGAACCTTAAAGTACATGTTTCCAGTTTCGACAGACTACCAACTCATACTCAAGTCGTAGAGTACTAGTCCACGCTGTAGCAGTAGTAGTCTAGGTTTTTACCATGTAATACTTTTAGAAACCACTACTACAGGTCATATTCTACGTATTCGAAATACGCTTATGTCATGAAGTGAGTGGACTACTTACTAGCTAAAGGTAAGTCATTCCCCATTTGGAATTCACAACATAATAATCTAAACATGATGATACTTCCATTCTCATCAATCAACGTTTATGTGTTAAATAACCCGTGATCCATACATTACTGTGAAAGACCACCATTCACATGGACCACTTACTTAAACACAATGGGTCTTTTCCAAATGTAATTGTGCACAAATAAAATGTAAATTCACAAATAATTTCTGAAAATAAATTCTTTTATTAAAACATTCGATATTTACATCAGAAACCTAGTCTAAGAGGGCATATATCCCAACATATGCTTCTAGTTTCGTCTGACTACCAACTCATACTTAAGCGGTAGAGTATTAGTCCACGTTGTAACAGTAATAGTCTGGGTTTATTTTAAATAGTACTTTTAGAAACCACTATTACAAGTCATGTTCTACGTATTCAGAATACATTTATGCTATGAAGTGAGTGGACTGTTCACTGGCTAAAGGTAAGCCATTTCCCATTTAGAATTCATAACATAATAGCCTATACATGATGAAATTTCCATTCTCATCAATTGGTTAAGAACAAACATTTATCTGTTAAGTAACTCGTGATATATACCTTACTGTGAAAGATCACCATTCACATGGATCACTTATTTAAATACAATGGGTCATTTCCCAATGAAAATCGTATACAAATAAAATGTAAATTCACATACAAATTTTTGAGAATAAATTTAATAATTACATCAGATAAATTAGTCTAGAGGGCATATATTCCAACAATCTCCCACTTGCATTCTAAGGCTAAGAAAGTCCATAGGTGCCCATCCCTATGGTATCTAAGTGTCTCTTAAAGACTCTCTCAGCCAAAGGTTTGGTGAAGGTTATTCTTCGAGACTATCTGTTCCACCATGATTTTCTGTCTCTAAATGAAATTCCGGATTAGGTGGTACTTCCTTGGATGTGCTTCCTGGGTTTTTTGGATTGCGAGACTGCTCTAAAGTTGTCGTAATACACCATAATCGGTCTATCTATGTGTGGCACAACTCCAAGTTCTGAAAGGAACTTCTGGAGCCAAACTGCTTCCTTGGATGCTTCCGGAGCTGCCACATACTCAGCTTCTATGGTCGTGTCAGTAATACAAGATTACTTGATACTCCTCCATGAAACAGCTCATCCAGACAAGGTGAAGACATATCCACTAGTGAATTTTCTCTCATTCTTATCTGTCTGAAAATCTGAGTCTGTGTATCCAGTAGGAGCCAAGTCGTCAGTCCTGTAAACCAACATATAATCTTTAGTCCCATTGAGGTACTTAAGAATATGCTTTACAGCTTGCTAATGAACCTCCCAAAATTTGACTGATATCTGCTAACTAAGCCTACAGCAAAGCAGATATCTGGCCTAGTGCACAACATGGCGTACATAAGACTTCCCACAACTGAAGCGTAGGGAATCCTACTCATTCTGTCTTTTTCTTTTTGGGACTTCGGATAGTCCTATGAACAAAAAGACAACTCATATCTGCAAGGGATTAAAGCTCCTTTGCATGAGTCCATACTAAACTTGGCTAACATCTTATCAATGTATATTGTTTGGGATAATCCTAACATTCTTTGCTTCCTATTTCTAAGAAGCTTAATCATGAGAATGTAACTAGCTTCTCCCAAATCCTCTATACTAAATTGATTAGATAGTCAAACCTTAGTAGATGATAATGCTCCTATATCATTCCCAATGAGTAGAATGTCATCCACATATAGGTTTCCTGTACATGCATAGTTCATCCTTGTTTTGAATGAAATTATAAGACTTTACAATCTCGTCAAAATAAATGTTCTATGTTCTAGATGCCTTCCAAGTCAGTACCTAGGACTCCCTATGAGATGTGGACTGGGCGTAAGCTAAGTCTGAATCATCTCAGGATATGGGGTTATCCAGCTTATGTACTGGTAAAGGGAGATAAGTTGGAACCAAAATCAGAATTATACTATTTTGTTGGGTATCCAAAAGGGATAAAGGGTGGTTACTTTTATCATCCTAAGGAGCAGAAAGTACTGGTTAGTACCAATGCTAGATACTTAGAGGATGATCAGATTACCTCTACTAAAAGTTCAACTAGGTTGGAACTTGAGGAGAAGTTATCTTTGGAATCAACTTCTCCTGACCCGATTGTGGAACCAGAAGAGGCACAACCTCAAGAGCCTGTACAAATAGAGCCTCGTCGTAGTGGGAGAGTGTCTGGGGTTCCAGAGAAGTGGACTGGAGAAGCTTTCGAGCTAGTCTCCGACCATCAGGAACAAGACCCCATTAGATACGAGGAGGCTATTGCTGATGCTGATGCAAATCTATGGCATGAAGTAATGAAAGTCAAGATTTAGTCTATGTACCTTAATCAAGTTTGGAATCTTGTAGCTTCATCTAAAGGGATAAAACCCATTGGGCGTAAGTGGGTATACAAGAGAAAGAGGGGAGTAGATGGGAAGGTGGAAACCTTCAAAGCTAGGCTTGTGGCGAAAGTGTATACTCAGAAAGAGGGAATCGATTATGAGGAGACCTTTTCCCTGGTAGCCATGCTTAAGTCCATCCGTATCCTCCTTGCCATCGCATGTCATTATGACTATGAGATTGGTAAATGGATGTCAAGACGGCATTTTTAAATGGCCATCTTAGTGAAGACATCTATATGTCCCAACTGGAAGGCTTTATTGCTGAAGGCCAAAAACATATGGTTTGCAAGTTTAAGAAGTCCATTTATGGACTTAAGCAAACATCAAGAGTATGGAACATTCGTTTTGACAAGATTGTAAAGTGTGAAACCTCACTTAAAGCCAACCCTAGAGTAAGGGGGTTGGGATACATATCATATTATCTTGCATGAATATATATGTTTTTGAATGATTTTATGTGCTTTAGAATTATGATTTATAGGTTAAAAGGCTTGTTATTCTTATTGAATAGGAAGGGTAAAATGGTAATTTTGCTTGAGGTCCAAATAGGAAGATAGCTTGAGAATTAGATAAGAAGAATATTTGGGTGAAAAAATAAGAACAAGAGTTGTTGTGGTTTAGTGGTTAGAGCTTTGGAATTTATCTCTAAGGTCATGAGTTCAAATCCCATCATTTAAGTTTTTGTCATGATTATCTTAGTTGAGTTTGAATTTTTGTTTTTTCTTACATTCCATAAAGATAGGAATGTTGTCTTATAGGAGACATGAAGAGAATGTTCAAATCCTATGATCATGTCATAAAAAAAATTCTAGAGGAATTCTTATTCTTTTATTACCTATAGCTTGTCCTAACACCTTCATAAATTAAATTTGTTAAAAAATTATCAAAATTCATCTTTTTAATTCTAGAAAATTCAGTAAGGATTTCTTGTCTTTGAATTTCAAAAATGGATCTTGGAAGTTGGAGGATTAGCTAAAAATAGGAGAGGAGTTAGGAAAGGTTCCCAAGGAAAATTAATCATTATAGTTGAACCTTCAAACTCATATCCATAGTGTTCATATTCTTCATGGAAGAAACCTGAAATTTTTCAGATTTTGGGCAGCCTAACTTCTGAAAAACTCAACCATGTTTCCTGCTCATTTATTGCCAGAAATATGGCCAATTCATTCAGCTTGAAGAATTGAAAATTCTGTGCAATTCGGACTGCACAAAAAAACTGCACAAACCAGGAAAAAATTCTATGCAGTTTCACAACCTTCAACCAGAAAATGAAGCTGTTTTATTCTACCTTCAAGCCAGCAAAACTCCTCTGCTTTTCCTCCATAAAGAAGGATGGAAACCAGCCTTAAAGGACCCTTAAACACCTCTCAAAAACCTCTACAAATTGGGCTGGAATATTGCAGAAAAACTGCACAGAAAATTGCAACAAACCTTCAGACCATAGAACACCTTGAAACCGGAAATTTCCAGCTTTGTTCCCTTAAAGCCTTGGCCAAAAACCACCCTCAAACCTCTGTAAATTGACCCTTGTTCAGCCATAAACTAAAAACCACTAATCCCTCCACTTACTTTGCACACTTAGACTTCATAACCACACCTCAAAAATCTCCTAAGATCACTCCATTCAAACTACAATTTGAACTTCAAAAAATTTCTAGCATTTGCTCCATGAAAACACCCTTGTACTAAGCTTCGTAACTAGAAATTCCTCTGCCAGTGAGCTCTGAATTTCAGCCACCCTTAGAGCTATATTAACCTTCATTCATCTCAGCAAAACATAACAGTCCAGCCAACTCCACTGCAGCTCCAAGAAACCTCCATCAATCAAACACCATTAACATATCCTATACCTCAAACCACTCCTCAAATCTCTCCATTTGAATTTAAAACCATCAGATTTTTCTCTTCCTCTCTAAGCTAAAAACTGAAATCCCTGAACTCCCTAAACCATTTAGCCAGCATTCTCCAGAAATTCGTGCACACGTTTTTCTCAAATTCTCTCCATTTTCACCAAGAACACCAAGAACACACACTACATTTCTTCAAGCCAAAACCCACTCTAAACACCTCTAACCCCTCTCAAAAACTCCAGATTACTCCTACATACTCCCTAGAGTTCATTTATGGAATTTATAACAACAAACCTCAAAAACAAGAATTGGCATTCAGATCAAAACCAATTTTTTTCTTGAAGTCTCAAGAACATCATCGAGGTAAACAAGAACAACTCTTTTGTTCATCTTCTTCCATTCAACCTATAACGTATCATGCTAATACTCTCTCTCTCTCTCTCTCTCTCTCTCTCTCTCTCTCTCAGCCAAAATGGTGGATTACAACCATGGCTATTTTTCTCCTCTCATGGACAATTCATGAATTTTCATCGAAGTAAACATCAATCAAGTATTTCTCCTTAATCTTTCTTTTTAATGCTAAATTCGTGTCTCTTAGATGTTGATAGGGAGAATAGAATATGAATGGGAGATTGAATATATGCAGATGTATGAAGGGGTTGAGATTAGGACATGAGAATGGTTGATCATGATTAAGCTATATGGAATTCCTTGAGAATCAATGTGTGTTCATCATGTCTTAAGAAAATTGTGGATGTTTAAAGCATGCTAGATGTTATGACACCTTTGGTGAGTAGGATTTTCATGTTCTTATCTTCATTGAAGCCATGATTATGATTATGCTTAGTAGAGATTTGGCCATGTGATAGTATGTATGGATCTAAGCCTATGTTCATAAATGGATTAGTTTGTTGTTTGATATTGGAGAATGTGTTCATGATTCTTGTTGACAATAGGAAAATTATAATTATGTTCTTGTTGATCCTGGGTTATTTTAATCAGCAAATGTTATTACCTTAATTAAAATTATTACTATATTTTTTCCCTTAAGGATTTCAAAATTCCTAGGAAGTTTTGGAAATAGAATATTAAATGAAATATTGATATTTTACTAGTCAAATAAATGATATATTTTATTAAGAATAATATATATGTATAATTATATAAATAATAATAAATAAAATATTAATGACCTTGTAGACCATAGTTCAAACTTTTACCTATATTCATAAATATTATTTATATTTAAAATTTATGTGTTATCTATTAACCAAAAATGTAATAAAATTTATTTATTATTAATTATTTATATCTATTAATTATTAATTAAAAATTATAATAATTTATTATTTATTATAATATTATTATTTAAAAATTACCATTTATTAATATCTTCTAGGACTTAGGATTATTCAATAATTAAACCCTAGTTTATTTATTAATAATAATACTCAAGATTTATTATTTGAACATATAGCTTATTAGTAATTATTTTACAATCCCTAGTTATTTTAACTTATTTTATAAAATTCTTTATCTGCTAGCCTTAAAGCTTAGGACATTATGGTCATGATTGTAATTAGTTGAATTAGGAATTATTTGTGTAAGGCAAGTATAGCTTAAGTATAACATTATGCCTTGTGTTTACCCTAGGCGGGGTTAGGTCAGCCTTAGAGGATTTTTGTTGAGTGCGAGCAAACAAAAGGTCAAGTAAGCTTCTGCATAGAACTATTTGAAGACCAAAACTTGTTGTGGCAAGCCAAATGTGATGTGTATGGACAGTCATTTTGTAAAGGCAATTAAGGACTTTTTTCCTTTTTATTTCAATCAAGCAAATCATTTAAAAATTAAACAAGCAGTTTTACACAAAATACTAATCTCTTTCTAAAACCTAACTTTGACAAGAATTTTAGAAACTCTTAATTGCTATTTCCAAGTAAATCAATGCATGATCAATTTTTTCCCAAGTGGAACAATCAACTTTGAGTACTCAATAAGGGTAGGCTAGTAGTACTAGTTTTGAAGAACAAGAGCGAGTCTTTTGGCAGGAGGCCACCTTCAGAACATGAACTCAATTTGGAGAAACAACAATACTACTTAGTCAGGCCATCCGAGCTAGCAAGTTTCAGTCAAGTGGACTGTATACTTTCGGAGTGGACAACCGGTAAGTTTGGGTGTAGAAGTGGAGGAGTATCTCACCCGGTAGGCCGTACACCTACCTTTTGTCAGCATACTCAACATGTAGCAGTCTGATCGGCAATATGCTCAATGTATGGCATACTGACCATGTGGACTTTTTAAGCTTGCAGACCATATGTTCCTGGCCTTTAGTAATAAAACCTTCTGGTTGGGACATATAGATGTCTTCGTTAAGATGGCCATTAAGAAAAGCCGTCATGACATCCATCTGCCATATCTCATAGTCATAATGACATGCAATGGCAATGAGGATACAAATGGACTTAAGTATGACTACTGGGAAAAAGGTGTCATCATAATCGATTCTCTCTTTCTGAGTATACTCTTTCGCCACAAGACTAACATTGAAGGTTTCCACCTTCCCATCCGCTCCTCTCTTCTTTTTGTATAACCACTTACATCTAATGGGTTTTATCCCTTCAGGTGAAGCTACAAGATCCTAAACTTGATTGAAGTACATAGACTCAATCTCGATTTTCATTACTTCATGCTATAGATCTGCATCAGCATCAGCAATAGCCTCCTTATATCTAGTGAGATTTTGTTCCTGATGGTTAGAAACCAGCTCAAAAGCTTCTCCTATCCATCATTCTGGAACTCTAGATATCTTTCTACTACGACGAAGCTCCGTTTGAACAGATTCTTTAGGTTGTGCCTCTTCTTGTTCCATCGGATCTGAAGAAGTTGATTCTGTCCCTTTTGGATACCCAATAAAGTAGCATAACTTTGATCTTGGTTCTAGCTTGTCTCCCATGATCAGTAAAAAAGTTGAACAATCCCATATCCTGATGTGATTTGGACTTGATTTACGCCTAGTCCACATCTCATAAGGTGTCCTAGGTATTGATTTGGAAGACACCAAGTTCAGAATGTATGTCGTTGTTTCCAAAGCATATTCCTAAAAAGAGACCGGAAGAGTAGCATGAGACATCATGCTTCGGACCATTTCCATTAATGTCTTATCTCTTCTCTCAACTACTCTTTTCTGCTGGGGTGTACCCGGCGCAAAGAGCTGGGATACTATTTCATGATGTACCATGTAATCCTTAAATTCACTGAGGAGGTATTCTTCATCACGATCTAATCGTAAGGTTTTGATCAATTTACCTGTCCGACGCTCCACTTCAGCCTTAAACTCTTTGAACTTGTCAAAAGAGTCAGACTTGCACCTCATCAGGTTGACATAACCAAACCTTATACAATCATCCGTGAAAATGATGAAGTACTCAAAATTCCCTCTAGCTTGAGTAGACAAAGGACCACACACATCAGTATGAACAAGACCCAATATCTGATTAACTCTATCAGCCTTTTGGGTGAACGACATATTGGCCATTTTTCCCATAAGGCAGGATTCACATTGAGGCCAACTTTCCAATCTTAATGAGCCCAAGGGCCTATCTTGGATTAACCTCTGAATCCTGGTTAAGTTAATATGAAATAATCTTAGATGCCAAAGATATGAGTCATTGACGTTAGTCTTTCTCTTCTTACTTAAAGGTTCAGATTGAGCGTTATTTATTTGATTGTTTGTAGGATTACATATGCCCTATACATAAAACTTCTCCATTGCTACTGATAGTAATACCAGAATGGAAAGAAATAGAATATCCATGATTTATTAGTTTTGCAATTGAAATCAAATTCTATCTAAAACTAAGTACATATAAAATATCCTTTAATACAACTACTTTATTACAATAAAAAATAAGATCCAACTCTCCCACTGTAAAGGCCCATACTCGTGTTCTATTTCCTACTCGTAGTTCATGCTCGTCCTTTTGGAGTCTTCTTATCTTCCTAGACCCCTACAAAGAGTTACAGATATGATTAGTGGCACCAGAATCAACAATCCAAGTGAAAGTTGATCCAACCATTAAAATAGTCTCTAGATAGAAAACAATGCCTGTAGGGTTTTTCTTAGCCTAAAGTTCTGGACACTCCTTTTTTTAGTGTCCCTTCTGCTTGCATTTGAAGCATTTACCTTTGGGCATGCTGGGCTGGTTCTTGGGCTGGGCTTGTGCATTTTCTTTCTTCTTCTTGAACTTTCTAGACTTGGGCCCAGTTCTAGAAGAAAAAGTCCTAGCAATCATAGCCTTGGACTATGGCTTCATGATCTTCTCCGCCACCTAGAGCTATTTCATCAACTCAGTTTGAGTTATGTTCAATTTATTCATGTTTTAGTTTAACTTGAACTGAGTAAAAGAGCCCGACAGAGATTCAAGAACCATGTCCACTTGGCTCTCGGGGTCAATAACAGCCCCTAAGACTTCTACTTCCTCAAAAGCAGCAATCATTTTAAGCATATACTCCCTGGTTGATGCTCCCTCAGCCATCTTAGTATTTATAATTATCCTAAGAGCTTCCTGCCTTGCGGGCCGGCTCTTATCGGTGAACATCGTGGCTAATGATTGGCTAATATCATATACAGTGGCCATGTGCTCGTGTTTTGATTAGAGCACATTAGACATGGAGGCCAACATGTAGCATTGAGCCATTTCGTTAGCCTTCTTCCATACTTTTTCAGCCTCACACTCCTCCGCGGTGGAACCCTACTCCATAACAGGGCAGGTTTCAAAGAGGACATACTTAAACTCCTCAGCAGTGAGTATTATGTCCAAGTTTCTTTTTCAGTCTACATAATTTGGACCTATTAACTTATTCTCGTGGAGAATAATGGCCAAAGGACTGAAAGAATCTCCACCAACCATTTCTAAAATATTAAAAATAAAAGAAAATTCAGTTTGTGAAAAAATAAAATAATTTGTGACTTTAGCCTCATATTAATTCCAATAATAGTTAACCCTATCACTATTATCTTTAATATCATTAATTTGGCTCTTTAGAAAAACTGACATAACTTCTTGGGAAGATTAATAATTTTCTAGGCTAAGTGTATTAACCACCGCAAATTAATTTCCCTTCTAAGTAATGATCTGAAAGATAACTCCATCGTGGGATGATCGTTTCTTCTCATTTCCTATGGACATTCCTTGCACTATAATCTCCAACGTGGGCTGGCCGATCATAGCACGTGTCCTAGGTTATTAATTACATCCATCAATTAATTCTATATCCTTGTAGTATCCCCATCCTATACGGGTTCACTCCCAGGGTGACGCAAGGGAACCCACGATCTCTAATGAGGATCGTGATGGAAGTCGTAGGGCTGTTGGAACCCCTCTCCCATTTAGTATTTTAAAATATGGGTTTTTCTTGAAAAATTGATTTTGAAATTTTCAATTAAGTTTTCTTTTAACTCAAAATAAAATATCTAAACCCATAAAAATTTCTATGTCAAGGTTTATACCCTTGGAGAAATTTTTTCCATGGATTAATTTTATTTAAGTTAATAAACTTAATAATTTCAAAAAAAAAATCAATAAAATTTTTGAGAGATTTTTATCTCAATTTTAATTTGAAAAAAACAATTTTTCTTGTTAAAATTCAATCAAAATGTTTTTCTATTTTAATTCACAAAATATCTAAATTCAATATATTTTCTATGTCAAGGATAAAATCATTTGAGAAAATATCCAAGAATTAATTTTTGTTCGAGTTAAAATTAACCATTTGATTTAAGAAAAATATTTTTCCTTGTCAAAATTCTCAAAGACTTTGGTCTTGAGAAATTGCGCACATAGGTACAAAAAGAAATAAGCATGCTAGAAAATTGTAAACGTTTTCATACTTTTCTATTCTTTTAACCTAAGTGTACAAATAATAGAATTAAACACATTAATTAATTAATGATCTTATTTAATTCTAAATTTTTCTTACTATTATTTTTCATGCAAAATATTCAAAGAATATTAACTATTGAAATAAAAATAACTTCGCCTGATATGGGACTAAAAAAAATATACATTTCGGATTGGGTCCAGTGCACCCGCCACACTGGATCATGGCCCATGGGATAACCCATGGGCCGGATCCGAGTGGGTGGACCTGGCTCGCCCCGCACCTGCCCAGCTGCACTGTCAAAATTTTTGACCGCGCAGCATTTGCAAATTGTAAAGACAATTTGCTACAGTACCTTCCTCACTGATGGCTTCAGCGAGGAAGCCTTCCTCACACCTAGGAGTGGCGTACGGCTTGGAGCCGCGGCTCAGCTGCTCCTCACACAGTAACGGCATGGCTCGACTCAACACTATAGCGTGGCTCGGCTTATATGGCTTCAACAGTGCTTTTTCTCCAAAATGCACCCCTAGAACTCTCTATGATTTTTTTCATGGTTTTCACTCAAAAATCATCCAAACAACTGCCTATACCCTTAAAAACACTGGACTTACACGATATCTATGAAAGTAAGTAAAATACATTATTCCTATGCTTCCACTCGTAAAGCTTATAGTGAAACTACCCAAATTAGTACACATGAAGGATCACAGATTTCAATCAAAACAAATATTTTCTTACTTTAGTTAAGCCTAACATGCTTTCTACATTTGCCAAACCATAGCTCTGATACCAATTGAAGGTTTAAAATGACAAAAATCATCAATATGAAAGTATGTTAAGAAAACAAAAAATTTACCTATGTGATTAAATAGCCCTCTTCGCACTGGTGTAGATGTCTGTATAAGGATATTTGAGGCTAGTGGCTCACGTCCTTGCAAACGTCTACTGCGTCTCATCCATGTGAAGCTTTCGATCTTTCGAAATGGTGCCCGTAGCACAGCCTGTGAAAGCTTGAAGATTGGGTTTTGATAAGTTTTTTAAGGCTTTTTCGTTAAACGAAAACTGCAGCTGGGTTTCTGTGATTTTGGAAAATTTCAAAGGCTACCTCACAGAGAGCATGAATAGCCTTTTTGATTTCGTTTCCACATTCATTGAGAGAGTGAAGCTATTTGCGTGAAAACAGAAAGCACCCATACTTTCTGTTATCCTTCACATAGAACAATACAAGATCCATCCCATGTTGTCTTTTATTTATTTAATTAATTTAATAATTAATTAATTAATTAATTTTTAAAATTTTATTTTACCTTGGTCTTATTCATTGGGCTAGATAAATTATTTATTCTAGGGCTTGAACATCCATAAATAATAAATTTCAATTATTTATCTTCTAGACTTTATTAAATAACCCAATAAATAATTAACAAGTCCAAATAGACCAATATAAAATTTCATACCTTTTATCTAGTTTATATCTCGATTATTCAATCTGTTCTGGGCCTTAAGTCTTGAATAATTAATTAACCAATTAAACTAGATAAAATAAATACTCTCTCTCAAACATTTTATTTTATTTTAATCCAATAATAAATTAGACTAATAAAATAAAATAAAACTCGTAAACATCAAGACCAATTCCTTAACCCAAATCTTTCAGGACTTAAGGGCCATTTCAGGGACCAAAAGACACATCGCATTGGCTACTAAAATGACCAAAATACCCCTACTATATAAATAGCTATATTTTGCATTTTAAATATTTTCTAATATCACCATAAGGAAATATTGACGCCAAGGACAATGCTGTATTAGCAAAGTCTTCGACCTATATGTGTAACGACTAAAATACCCCTCTACGCATCGCCTTGCAATTAGAGAGGAAGAGTGTACTAACACCTCTCTAATAGACATCTACCATCCTTAGATCGCTAGTCCAATGATTTACGACTCCTGGAATGTTTTCACTTTTCAAGGGAGTTACCCTAAAGTAAACATCCAAGTCATATTCCCCAGGGCCCTGGATGATTAGATCATTTGAACAGTCATAAGGGGTGATATAGTGTAGAAGCTATCTTATATAAGCCCGTCTTAACTAAATAGTTATATATACCCAACATACAAGTATATTAATTCTACGAAAGAACCTCAACTACAGTATATCAAAATATATGCTTCTAGTTTCATCAAACTACCAACTCATACTCAAGCGGTAGAGTATTAGTCCATGCTGTAGCAGTAATAATGAGCCTGCGGCAGAACAAACCGAACAAGAGGTCCTAAAGGAGTCTTGGATTAACATTGTGAAAGGCAATTGGGAACTTGGTAATGGCATGAAATTGACACATGTTCCTTTTACTGGGGACTATGTTCATATTGATGAGATCGATTTCAAGGACGTGGAACTAAAGTTGGGATTTTGCCTGGTGGGAATCTTTACTGGATGATTTCTGGGGTTGAAGGCTATCACTGACTTAACTAAACAATGGCCCATCCCATCCAGGATCTACACCCATGCTTCTGGCTAGATTGTCTTCCGCTTTAACACTGACAAGGATAGAAAGAAAGTGCTTCGAGGAGGTCCTTACACTGCCTATGGCCGGTCCCTCATGCTCAAAATTATGCCAAGGGAATTTGATTTCTCCCTTGAAGAGGTTAGTGTTATGCTCTTGTAGGTCACCCTCCCGTGCCTTCCTCTTAGATGCTGGAACCGACTTACACTAAGCAAGATAGCCTCAGGCGTTGGAGTCCCCCTCGTGACAGATATGTTGACTGCCTGCCTAGAGAGGCTTTCGTATGCCCGTGTGCTAATTGAGGTAGACGTGACTACACCGTTAGTTAAATCTGTCCCAGTCCGCCTGCCCTTTGGGAAAATTAAGGAACAATTGGTCCGTTTTGAATTTGAGCCAACTTTCTGCTCAAAGTGTTGCAAGTTTGGGCATTTACTGGAGAACAGTATGGGGAACACAGTGCAGAAAGACGAAGTGTTCCTGAACAAACCTGCCGCAAATAGTTATTCGCCCAAGCTAACTCGAAGGACAAAACGTAGTGTCTCGGTTGCATCACACCTCAGCAGGATGCGCGATGAGAAGGGGAAGGACACTATGCATGATTCAATTCCTCCAGAAACACAACCGTCTCAACTTGCCCAACCTGAGAATCAGGCAACTACAAGTAAGCAGGTCCCTACCTGTGCAGAGATAGAATTGGATGCCCCAAAGGAGGTTCGTTTTCAACAACCGGATAGCCATAGACACTTCCGAAGCAGGTCGATTGTGCAGGGTGGTTCCAGATAGAGCAGATGCCGATCAAGAAGTAGAAACTAGAACAAGTCCCAGCCTCGGTATCGCGAACCAAAATCCACTTCCCCTACTCAGTCTTTCCCAAAGAAGATCTCTGTATGAATCCCTAATGCTGCTATCAAAGCAAGCCAGGCAACAATGCAGGCATCAAAGTTTTTGCGCACTGCTTGGAAAAAATACACACAGAACAACTCGGCTATGTCTAGTGCCCAAAAAGCACTGGTACTACCCCAATGATTAATGGTTGTTGGAACATTAGAGGGTTCCATAAGACCCTCAAGCAACAGGGAGTGAAGGACTTCCTTTCGAGACACAGTGTGGATGTTTTTGGAGTATTGGAAACAAAATTATCCAACAATAGTTTGCTATCTACCTTACGGTACCGATTCCCGGGTTGGTCTTATGCTCATAATTTTGAACTAGACAGAAATGGTCGCATTCTTCTTCTGTGGGACAGTGATAGAGTTGACCTAAAAGTAATTGCTTAGTCTTCTTAACCCATTACTTGTCGAATCATCAGTAAGACCTACCACTTCTCCCTAATGTTCTCTTTTGTATATGCATACAATATGGTTATTGCACGCCATTCTTTGTGGTCCGAGCTTGGTAATATAGCTTTCTAGGTATCTGATCCTTGGATACTCATGGGTGACTTTAACACATATCTTTCTTCGGGGGAAAAGCTTAACGGTACACCCCTCACAAATTATGAAATCAAAGACTTTGCTGATATGTGTAGGGAACTGGACTTGGCTGATCTCCCTTCAGTAGGCCCCCTTTACACTTGGTCCAACTCGCATGTTTGGTCGAAGCTTGACCGTATTATGGGCAACCACCTATGGTTCGGGTCTTCGCAACAGGCTACTGCAGAATTCTTCCCTATCTCAGCACTATCTGACCACTACCCATACTTATGGCGATTCCATCAGCACCAGGGGACTATAAAACGGCCTTTCCTCTATCTTAATGTTTGGGGGGAACATGGCTCATTTCAAGAATTACTGTGACAGAACTGGGGCATACACGTGCATGGCCACCAACAATTTGTCTTATGTAGGAGGCTGAAACTCCTGAAGCGCCATCTTAAGGCCCTCAATGTTAAGAAGTTTTCTAACATATCGAACAGAGTTAAGGTGGCTAAGAAGTTGGTTGAAACGGTGCAGGCTCAACACTAGCTAGACCCAACCAATCAGGCACTTATGGAGTAGCTCAAGGCGGCACGCCGCGAGTTCTGGAAACTGGCTGAGGCAGAACTTAAATTTTACCAGCAACTTGCCAAGGTGAAATACCTTGCAAATGCCGATCGATGTACAAAGTACTTCCATAATGTCATTAACCGAAACAAGAAAAAGCATTTCATTACCTCAGTCACACGCCAGGATGGTTCTCAGACTGCAAGTCTGGAGGATGTGGCTATAGAGTTTGTGGAATTCTACCGAATGCAGCTAGGAACGGCTTCTCTGTGCACTAAGTTGGATTCTAATACTGCTCGTGTTAGGCCAGTGCTATTGCCCTCTGATGCGATGGACTTGATCTGTGAAGTCACGCCGGCAGAAATTAAGAAAGCACTTTGGGACATTGGAGACAATAAATCACCGGGACCGAATGGATACACTTCGAGCTTCTTTAAGAAAGCTTGGCCAACTGTAGGTCAAGATATTATAACTGCATGCAAGGAATTTTTCCACTCCAATAAGCTACTGAGGTAAATTAACCATTCTCTGATCATTCTGGTCCCAAAAGCCAGCTTGGTCGAACATGTGGAGGACTATAGACCAATATCCCACCGCAATGTTGTCTACAAGATTATCTTAAAAGTCTTAGCAGACAGGCTACGGGGGGTTCTTCTTGCACTGGTAGACTCGGCACAATCAGCATTCATTGAAGACTAGCTCATGGCGGATAACATTTTTCTTGTGCAGGAATTGCTTAGGACGTACAGTCGAATAAGGATATCGCCCAAGTGCACCATTAAAATTGATCTGCGTAAGGCATATGACTCGATCCATTGGGGCTTCATCCTCGACCTCTTTACCAAACTGGGATTCCCGAGGGAATACATTGGTTGTATATCACAATACATCACTACACTGTCCTACTCAGTTGTCGTTAACGGACGTGTACATGGCTTCTTTCGTGGACAACAGGGTCTGAGACAGGGAGACCCCATCTCCCCCTTCCTCTTTGTTCTATGCATGGAATATCTATCAAGAACCATCAAGGTAGCAACTCTGGGGACTGGCTTCAAGTACCATCCCAAGTGTCAAAGGATGGGCATCACGCACCTGGCATTTGCAGACGACCTGATGCTCTTTGCCAAGATAGAAGAAGCATCCATTTCTGTCCTATTAGACTGCCTCGAACATTTCAGGGCATGCTGAGGACTTCATGTCAACAAGAGCAAGTCACAAATCTACCTGGTTGGACTGCCTGAACTGGACAAGGATTGTTTAGCTCGCACAGCGGGCATCCCTGGCTCGTTTCCATTCAGATACCTCGGTGTTCCTATAATGTCCGCTACGGTATAGCTAAACAATTACAAGTCGTTGCTAGACAAGATTGGTTCCTATATTGGACGATGGTCTACTCATTCTCTTTCATATGCTGGCCGGATCTAACTTATTAGGGCTGTCCTGCAAGGAGTGGATTGCTTCTGGTTATCTATCTTACCCTTCCCTTCAGGGGTTATTGATCAATTAAACTGTATGGCTAGAGACTTCCTTTGGGACATCAAAAATGCTATGGTGGCTTGGGACAACATATGCAAGCCAATGCAAGAGGGTGGCCTTGGCCTGATGAACCTATGCAAAAATTCCGATATCCGAATCTTCAAAAATTAACCAGGTATGTAAGATGATAGTGGAAAGGTCAAAATGACAAAGAGGATCTTCAAGTTCCATGGTGGAATTTGAATTATATCTAACTTATAATTTGAAGTGGAATGAAACAGGAGCTAATTCTTCTTCCAATAAAAGAAAATAAAAAATTTCAAAAGCAAATCTTCAACTCCAACTTCAAATCTTATAGAATCAGATTCTATTAGTAGTAGAGGATAGTGATGATGAAACTCAAACATACTTTAGCTTTTTTGATAATGGAGACATGGATAATCTTTCTGGTATTGCAACAACATACCTTTGCTAAAGCCCATAATAACAAGACTCTATTCGAATAGAAAAAGAGAACTTAAACAAATCCACTTGTACAACATGTCATGACAACTTTTGGTGATCACGGAACTATTATGCAAAACAATTCACTACACTAATAAAAGCAGTGGACACCTCTAATCAAGAAGAATCTTTGAACAATTCCTACATGTGGCCGACAACTTGATTCCCACTTCACATGGTCTGGACCACACAACAGTAATGCAAAATGCAATCAAAGAAATCTATTCTCCTCTGCTTATTTAAGGCTCAAATTCCTTGAAGAAATGCAGAGCGAGCTTACTTGTCCTTCAAGAGAGAACTCTTGGTATGCTGAAATCCATTACTTTTTATTCCAATTTCAAAACTTCGTATTTTAAAACACTTCTCTTATATCAGTTTCAAATCAAAAAATTTATAAATCAATGAATGTTTTGAAGAACTCTTGTGTGCACACACATTTGGTATCAGAACCATGTTCATATTTTACTCTGTTATGCTTCATTTAATCATGTTCGAGTAAGCTCCTTACTTTCTCTTTCTATTCTTGCATAATGTAGTCTTTAATCTTTCTACTTTCTTATTCTTTCTCATTATTTCCTTCCATTATTCTTGCTACTATGTGGTTGAGTAGTAATTGTGAGAGTAATTATCAGTCCAGAACGGATTGGATTAGGCTATTAATAGCCTAGACTTGGTGTATTAGGCCGGACCCTGGGGTGCTCTTGTGGCTCTCAACCTATGCATATTGAATAGTTTAGCCCTAGGAAGAAAAGGAAGAAAATAATCATAAAAAATAATATAGTAGAAACCTTTAAGACTATTGATTGTAGATAAGAACTAGAAAGTGCCTTTTTAACCATGGCTTCTAGTTCAAACTTATATGATATTGATATTGAAACCATTAATGATCTTGAAATTGGCTCTCAATTAGATAGAACTGAATCCAAGTTAATGAATTGGAAAATGTCAATAGAAAAGTTTGATAAAATTTACAAAAAGGGAATTTTTTTATTTAGTCTAAAACTATAATATCAAAACTACTGAGAAAACAGTTCCAATCAATAAGCCCTATGGTACTATTTATCTATTTAATCCAGAAACATTAGAATTACACAGAAAAAACAAATACTATTATTTGCATATAGGACTAGTACAAGTAGTCGTTAAACCTTTATACTAGAATCAATTCTCCTATCTATTTTTTGTTAAGAGATAGTAGATATCTTGATTTTAATAATATCCTTTTAGCAGTAATTGAATTAAATACAACAACTGGACCTATTTATTTTAATTACTATTATAATTTCATTGTAGATCTAATAGATCCACATAATTTCAAAACCTAACTCTAAAAATTTAGACCAAAAATCTAGATTTTGAACTTGGATCTAAATCTTTTGGATTAATTTATCGCATTTATTATACAATCATGAAAACCACTATCAATCCAAAAGCTAAAAGTCATTTAGGAAATCCTAGAGAAATATGCTTATTAGAAACCAATTTTGAAAGATGTAATACTTTTGTCCCTCAATTTCTTAAATGGGATGATGTACTTCATGATACAACATGATATTTTGAACACATAATTAATCCTAAAAGACACTATGAATTCATCGGAATAGATCGAATTACAGAATCCTCTTCTAGAAACATTGAACTTAAAGTCAGTCAAAAATCCTTTTCTATAGCTTCTTTCTCTTCTCATCCAAAACCCCTCTTTATTAGTCAAAGCACATGAAAACTCAGTAGTGTTGATTTTTTTGGTAAAATTCCTAAAATAAATTATGAAGATGACATTAGTGTCAAATTCTCAGGGCTTACAAAATCAGAAATGCAAATACCATATACTTTAATGACAATTTGTTCTGATGATTAATTTGAATTAGATAAAACATATCTAAAACAATTATGAAATAGACATTGTAATCAATTAAAAATTGATTGGTATTTTGCTACAGTAAAACTCGATAAACAATTTAGACTCAGAGAAAAATACTATTTCCGACTCAAAGAAATTTAGAAAACATTTAGACTTTTTTTTATTGGTATGGATATTCAGGAAAATATAATCAACTAGAATCAATAAATATGATTGTTAAAAAATGGTATACTGCCAAAAGTGAAGTAGAAGAATCTATAATGCCTCCTCCTGAAGAAATCAAAATCCTTGTTGAAGGTCATGTTGTCACTGCCTCCCCATTTAAAATAGATAACTTAGATAAATAAGGTGATGTTACTAATAAAGATTTAAAAAAGTTATTTAACAGAATAATTATACCAATTAAATATTAGTTACTATGGCTAATAAAGTAGAATAATTAGATAATAAATTCACAGTTAAAAAAATGCCTAGATTAAAGTAATATGATCCTAAACAAGCAATAGATACTAACCCTATATTTAAACCAATATTATATAACAATGAAAACTTAAAATTATCAAAAGGAGATTTTTAAATAGATAATTCTAAATTAGATATGTTAAAAAATATAAATCATAAATTAAAACAATTAAATACTAAAGACATCCCTGAAACTTCTTCTAAAGCTTATATCCAAACAACTAATGAAACTGATCCTTTAATACTTAATAAAGTAACATCCAAATCAAAACAACTAATGTCAAAATGTTTTGCCAATCCCTACACACGAAATTACTACCCTAGACCTTCTTTCCTCGATATTCAATTCTAAGAATAGCATTGAGACACCCGAGCTAATTTTTCTAGTTAAGATATTACTGAGTGGAATATTGATGGTATGTCTGAACATCAAATCCTTAGTGTTATCGAAGAAATGGCTATGGCCGTCACCGCTATGAAATGTCATAATACTTTCAATTCTGATGCCTACATCCTTCATATCTTAACTTCTGCTAGGCATGGTGGTCAACCTCCGATTGACAGTTAACCAAAATGGCAAACCTCAACCTTAAACCTTCAATACTAGTTTTACAGTTTGGCGGTTACAGTTGCAATTGGCCAACCTCCAGTTTGGCAGTTTTTAAAATTTTTTTTAAAAAAAGTATAAAAAGTATGAAAATTAAGTATAAAAAAAGTTACAAACATAAAATATATTTATAAAAAGACTTTGAACTTAATTTTAATTTTATAAAATTAAACTGCCTACGTATCCTTTTAGGGTATAAATGAATCAAAACTCTCATAGTTCTCTTACATTTTAACCTTTTTGTACCTTTAATGGACTTCACTTTCACCTGTTGTAGTTCCTTCCATGTCTACGCCCAAAAATTCATTGAGATCTGGCTGCAGATTTTCTTGTTGATGATTTTTAGCTCTAATCCAATCATCTAAATATGTTTGAACTTCAAAAACTTTCGGTGCCATTCTTAAGTAAGTTTCACTCAAAATATTTCCTTCTGAAGGCATAGGAAGCAGAAAACACAGGGCACGTAGCGGAAGCGAAGATAAAAAACTAGAAAAAAGCAAGAACAGGGGATTCCCGAACAGGGTCGGTGCCGACTCCGGCAGCCCTAGCCGGAGCCGGTTAGGCTCTGTTCGGACTCTGAGGTTAAAAAAATTTTACCTCTTTTTCTCGTTCTAAGAGTTTGCTGGACTGGAACGTGTACTACCGAGGTAGGTATGCTGGTGGAAGCCTCTGGTGCGTTTCCTGCAAGTCTCCTACTCCATCTTTGCATGTAGGTGAACGCCAATCTCTCGATCTTCTAGTATATGGCTTGCCTAAATCCGTTTGGTGAACAACTACAGACTAAGGAAGATTTTTTCTGGAGAGAGAGAGAGAGAGAGAGAGGAGATGTTTGACTTTTCACAGAGAAGAAGCCGTCTCAGAGAGTGTGTATTCTAACAACAACTTTGTTTCCAATCTTTCTGTTTAACCTAAATAAAACCCTAGGTTAAACTAGACTGGGCTATTGGACTCTTAGTTTAATCTTTGGGCTTAATTAATTATTCTAATTAGAACCACATAAATGGCCCAATTAATAATTAATTTTCCAACCCAAATAAACTAGTCCAATTAATAACCACTAAACTAATTTTATTAATTCTCTTTACATGAACCTTTATTTTATTCTAACCCAATAATTAAATTGGCTACTTAAATAAAATAAATTTCATTTAATTTAAAATCAATTCCTTAGCCCGTATTTAATTAGGACTCACAGTCTATACTAGGAACCAAAAGACACACTGCCTTGGCTACTAAAATAATCAAAATACCCTTGCCATATAAATAGTTGTATTTTGCATTTTAAATATTTTCTAATATCACCATAAGGAAATATTAACCCCAAGGACAGTGTTGCGTTAGCAAAGTCTTCGACCTACAGGTGTAATGACTAAAATACCCCTCTATACATCCCGAACATTCAGAGAGGAAGAAGTGTACTAACACCTCTCTAAATGACATTTACCATCCTTAGGCCTCTAGTGTAATGATCCACGACTTCCTGGATTGTTTCTGTTTTCTAAGAGAGCTACTCTAAAGCAAACATTCAAGTTATGTTTCCCAAGGCCCTTGATATTTATATCATTCAGACAACCACAAGGGGCGATATAGTATATAAACTATTTTGTACAAATTTGTCTCAACTAACTAGTCACACATACCCAACATGCAAGTATATTGGCCCTACGATAGAACCTCAACTATAGTATATCAAAGTATATATTTCAAGTTTCGTCAGACTACCAACTCATACTCAAGTCGTAGAGTACTAGTCCACGCTATAGCAGTAGTAGTCTAGGATTCTAACATATAGTACTTTTAGAAACCACTACTACAGGTCCTGTTCTACGTAGTCAAAATACACTTATATCATGAAGTGAGTGGACTACTCACTGGCTAAAGGTAAGTCATTCCTCATTTAGATTTCACAATATAATAACCTAGACATGATGAGATTCCCATTCTCACAATCGGTTAAGAACGAATGTTTATGTGTTAAGTAACCCATGATCCATACCTTACTGTGAAAGACCTCCATTCACATGGACCACTTACTTAAACACAATGGGTTTTTTCCAAACGTAATTGTACACAAATAAAATTGTAAATTCACAAATAATTTTTGAAAATAAATTCTTTTATTAAAACATCCAATTTTTACATCAAAAACCTAGTCTAAGAGGGCATACATCCCAACAATCTCCCACTTGCACGCTAAGACTAAGTAAGTCCGTAGGTGCCCACCCTTATGGCGTCTAAGTGTCTCTTGAAGACTCTCTCAACCAAAAGCTTGGTGAATAGATCTGCTAGATTGTTCTTGGAGGCAATCTGTTCCACCATGACTTCCTGTCTCTGGATGAAATCCCAGATCAGGTGGTACTGCCTCTCAATGTGCTTTCCCTTATTGTGGTTCCGAGGTTCTTTAGATTGCGATACTACTCCAGTGTTGTCGCAATACATCACAATCGGCTTGTCCATGTATGGCATGACTCCAAGTTCTGAAAGGAACTTCCAGAGCCAAACTGCTTCCTTGGATGCCTTTGAAACTGCCACATACTCACCTTCCATAGTTGAGTCAGCAATGCAAAATTGCTTGATACTCCTCCATGAAATCGCTCCTCCAGACAAGGTGAAGATATATCCACCAGTAGATTTTCTCTCATCCTTATCCGCCTAGAAGTTTGAGTATATGGATCCTGTAGGAACCAAGTCATCAGCCCTGTAAATCAGCATATAATCTCTCGTTCCCTTAAGGCACTTGTGTATATGCTTTACAGCTTGCCAATGAACTTCCCCAGGGTTTGACTGATATCTGTTAACCAAGCCTACGGCAAAGTAGATATTTGGCCTAGTACATAGTATGGCGTACATGAGACTTCCCACAGTCGAAGCGTAGGGAATCCTACTCATTCTGTCCTTTTCTTCTTGAGACTTAGGACAGTCCCTTAAAGAAAGTGACAACCCATGTTTGCAAAGGATTAGAGCTCCATTGCATGAGTCCATGTTGTACCTAGCCAGCATTTGTCAATGTATGCCACTTGGAATAATCCTAACATTTTCTACTTCCTATTTCTAAGAAGTCTAATCCTGAAAATGTAGCTGGCTTCTCCCAAGTCCTTCATACTGAATTGATTAGACAGCTAAATCTTTGTAGATGACAATAACCCTACATCATTTCCAATGAGTAGAATGTCATCCACATACAAGACAAGAAAAAGCACATTAATGCCTTCAAGTTTCCTGTACACGCATGGTTCATCCTCATTTTGAATAAAATCGTAAGACTTTAAGTCTCATCAAAACAAATGTTCCATACTCTCAATGCCTGCTTAAGTCCATAAATGGACTTCTTAAGCTTGCAAACCATATGTTCTTGGCCTTCAGCAATAAAGCCTTCTGGTTGGGACATATAGATATCTTCGCTAAGATGGCCATTTAAAAATGCCGTCTTGACATCAATTTGTCATATCTCGTAGTCATAATGACATGCGATGGTAAGAAGGATACGGATGGATTTAAGCATAACTACCGGGGAAAAGGATTCCTCATAATCGATCTCCTCTTTCTGAGTATACCATTTTGCTACAAACCTAACTTTGAAGGTTTCCACCTTCCCATCTACTCCCTTCTTCCTCTTGTATACCCACTTACACCCAATGGGTTTTATCCCTCCAAGTGAAGCTACAAGATCCCAAATTTGATTGAAATACATAGGCTCAATCTCGGCTTTCATTGTTTCATGCCATAGATTTGCATCGGCATCAGCAATAGCCTCTTCGTATCTAGTGGGGTCTTATTCTTGATGGTCAGAGACCAGCTCGAAAGCTTCTCCAGTCCATCTCTCTAGAACCCTAGACACTCTCCCACTACGACGAGGCTTCATATGTACAGGCTCTTGAGGCTATGCCTCTTCTTAATCCACAATCGGGTCAGAAGAAGTTACTTCCGAAGATTACTTCTCCTCCAGTTCCAACATAGTTGAACCTTTCATGGAAGTACTTTGATCATCCTCTAAGTATCTAGCATTAATACTAACCAGTACCTTCTGCTCCTTAGGATGATAAAAATAACCACCCTTTGTCCCTTTTGGATACCCAACAAACTAGCATAATTCTGATCTTAGTTCCAACTTATCTCCCTTGACCAGTACATAAGCTGGACAATCCCATATCCTGAGATGATTCAGACTTGGCTTACGCCCAGTCCACATCTCATAGAGATTCCTAGGTACTGACTTGGAAGGCACCAAGTTCAGAATGTATGTCGCTGTTTCCAAGGCATATCCCCAAAAAGACACTGGAAGAGTAGCATGAGACATCATGCTTCGGACCATTTCCATCAATGTCCTGTTCCTTCTCTCAGCTACTCCGTTCTGCTAGGGTGTCCCCGGTGTAGAGAGTTGGGATACTAGCCTATGATGTACCATGTAGTCCTTGAATTCACCAAAGAGGTACTCTCCATCATGATTCGATCGTAAGGTCTTGATCAATTTACCTGTTCGACACTCCACTTCAGCCTTAAACTCTTTGAATTTGTCAAAAGAGTCAGACTTGCGTCTTATTAGGTTAACGTAACCAAACCTTGTACAATCATCCGTAAAAGTAATGAAGTACTCAAAACCTCTTCTAACTAGTGTAGACAAGGGACCACACACATGAATGTGAACAAGACTCAATACCTCCTTAGCTCTATCCGCCTTAGTGGTAAATGACCTTTTGGTCATCTTTCCCATCAGGCAGGACTCACACTGAGGCCAATTTTCCAATCTTAATAAGCCTAAGGGCCCATCATGGATCAATCTCTGAATCCTGATTGAGTTAATATGACTCAACCTTAGATGCCAAAGATAAGAGTCATTGACATTGGTCTTTCTCTTCTTTATTAAAGGTTCAGATCGAGCGTTATTTAATTGATTGTTAATAGGGTTTAAGAAAAATAGATTCTCATACACGTGCCTAGTACATAAAATTTCTCCATCTCTACTGATAGAAATACCAAAATTGAAAGATACAGAATATCCTTGATTTATTAGTTTTGCAACTGAAATCAGATTCTATCGAAATCCAGGTACATATAAAATATCTTTCAAAACCACTATTCTATTACAATCAAATACAAGATCCAGCTCTTCCACTGCAAGGGCCCAAACTTGTGCTCTATTTCCCACACGTAGTCCATGTTCGCCCTTCTGGAGTCTTCTAATCTTTCTAAACCCCTACAAGGAGTTACAGATATGATCAGTGGCTCCTGAATTAACAATCCAAGTGGAAGTTGATCCAACCATTTATATAGACTCTAGATAGAAAATATTACCTGTGAGATTTTTCTTAGCTTGAAGATCTAGACACTCCTTTTTCTAGTATCTCTTCAGTCTACACTTGAAGCACTTGCCCTTGGGTTTGTCTTTGGACTGGGTCTTAGGCTAGACCGCTACGTTACCCTTCTTCTTTTTAAACTTTCTGGGCTTAGGCCCAGTTTTAGAATATGAAGCCTTGGTATTCATAGCCTTCGATTGTGGCATCATAACCTTCTCCGCCATCTAGAGCTCCTTCATCAACTCAATCAAACCCATGTTAAACTTGTTCATGTTATAGTTCAACTTGAACTGAGTAAAGGAACCCGGTAGAGATTTGAGAACCATGTCCACTTGGCATTCAGGGTCAATGACAGCCCCTAAGATTTCTATCTCCTCGAATGCAGCAATCATCTTAAGCATATACTCTTTGATTGATGCTTTCTCAACTATCTTAGTGTTAATGATGGTTTAAAGAGCCTCCTGCCTTGTGGGCCGGCTCTTATCCGCGAACATCGTGGCTAATGATTAAGTTATGTCATACGCAATGGTCATGTGCTCATATTTGGATTGCAGTACATTAGACATGGAGGCTAATATATAACAACGAGCCATCTCGTCAGCCTTCTTCCATGCCTTCTCAGCCTCACGCTCCTCGGCGGTGGAATCCTCCCCGATAACAGGGCAGGTTTCGTAAAGGACATACTTATATTCTTTCGTTGTAAGTATTATGTCCAGGTTCCTTTTCCAATCTACATAGTTTGGTCCCGTTAGCTTATTCTCTCGGAGAATAACGGCCAATGGACTAAAAGAACCTCCCACCATTTCTGAAAAATCGAAAAAATAAAATAAAAAGATTCAGTTTGTGAAAACAAAACAAATATGTACACTTTATCCTTATTATCAAAACTGATAATAATCAATTTGGCTCTTAGGAAAACTGACATAGTTTCTTGGGAAGATTAACAGTTTCCTAAACTAAGTGTGTTAACCACCACAAATTAATTTCTCTTCTAGGTAATGTTCTAGAAGATAACTCCATTGAGGGAATTGCCGTTTTCTCTCATTTCCTATGAACATACCTCGCCTTATGACCTCCAACGAGGGGCTGGCCAATCATAGTACGTGCCTCGGGTTATTAATTACATCTATCCATTAGATCTAGATCCTTATGATATCCCCATTCTATACGAGTTCACTCCCAGGGTGACGCGAATGGACCTACGATCTCTAATGAGGATCGTGATGGAAACCGTGGGGCCGTTGAAACCCCTCTCCCACTTAGTCTTTTAAAACAAGGATTTTCTAAAAAATATCCTTTTGAAAATTTCCATTAAGTTTTCCCTTAACTCAAAAATAAAATGTCTAAATTCATAAAAATCTCCATGTCAAGGCTTATATCCTTTGAGAGTTTTTCCCATGGACTAATTTTATTTAAGTTAAAAACTTAATGATTTCAAAAATTTTCCAATTAAAACTTTCTAGAGACTTTGGTCTCAAGTTTATTTGACAAACAATTTTTCTTGTGCCAAACTAAAACAAAATGGCTTTCTATTTTAACCTTACAAAAATATCTAAATCTAATATATTTTCTATATCAAGGATTAAATCCTTTGAGAAAATATCTAAGGATTAATTTTTGTTCAAGTTAAAATAACCATTTAATTTGTAGAAAAAATGTTTTCCTTGTCAAAAACATTCTTAAAGACTTTGGTCTTTGAAAAAACGTGCACATAGGTACCAAAAATAAATAGCATGCTAGAAAACAGTAGACATGTTTATGCTCTTCTATTTTTAAACCTAAGTGCCCAAATAATAGAATTAAACACATTAATTAATTAATTAATTAATTAATTGTCTTGTTTAATTCTAAAATCCCTTACTAATATTTTTCATGCAAAAATATTCCTTGAATATTAACTATTACAAAATATTAATTTCTCCTGGTATGGACTCCAAAATGAAAAGAAAATGCAAGAAAAATTACAAGGAAAAAATAAAAATTTTCTCCTTAGTCCACTGCACCCACCACACTGGATCATGCACCCATCTGCACTGTAGTCCACTGCACCCGCCGCACAGAACCAGGACCCACAAGAAACTAGCGCATAGACCGGCCTACCAAACCTTAGCCGGTGGTGCCTGTTCCAACACCCCAAGCCGGCGCCAGTTGCGGTCTAGATGCCTTCTTCTTGCAGTTTTTTTTTCTACGATTCTATCTGCGAATCTCCCCTGTTTTTCTTCACAACTTCTGGCTTCGATGGCTCTCTGATTTCAAACCAAATACAATGAAATCAACCAAAACCAACAATTGTCTATACCCATAAACATTGGGCTTACACGATTTGCTAAGAAAAACAGTAAATTACAAATCTCCTATACCTCCACCCGCGAGGTTTAACAGAGAATCTATCCATACCATAAATAGCGAAGGATCACAATTTTAATCATATACATATATGTCCAGTTTTATTCATCTAGATGCATGCTCCCTATATTTTCACAAAACCTTCATGCTCTAATACCAATTGAAGGCATAGGAAGCGGAAAACACAGGGCACGCAGTGGAAGCGAAGATCAAAAATTAGAAAAAAAACAAGAACAGGGGATTCCCGAACAGGGCCGGCACCGACTCTGGCAGCCTTAGTTGGCACCGGTTAGGCTTTGTTCGGACTCCGAGGTTAAAAATTTTTTACCTCTTTTCCTCGTTCTAGGAGTTAGCTGGATTGGAACGTGTACTATCGAGGTAGGTATGCTGGTAGAAGCCTTTGGTGCGATTCCTGCAAGTCTCCTACTCTGTCTTTACATGTAGGTGAACGTCAATCTCTCGATCTTCAATATATGGTCTGCCTAAATCCGTTTGGTAAACAACTACAGACTAAGGAACCTTTTTTCTGGAGAGAGAGAGACGCTGGCTTTTCACAGAGAAGAAGCAGTCTCAGAGAGTGTGTGTTCTAACAACAACTTTGTTTTCAATCCCCCTGTTTAACCTAAATAAAACCCTAGGTTAAATTGGATTGGGCCATTGGACTCTTAGTTTATCCTTTTGGGCTTAATTAATTATTCTAATTAGAACCACATAAATGGCCCAATTAATAATTAATTTTTCAGCCCAAATAAAATAGTCCAATTAATAAGCTTATATTAGTTTAGTCCCAGGTTAATCTTTAATTATTCAAATTGGGCCAAAGCCCTGAATAATTAATTAACCCACTAAACTAATTTTATTAATTCTTTCTCCATGGACCTTTATTTTATTCTAGCCCAATAATTAGATCAGGCTACTTAAATAAAATAAATTTTATTTAATTTAAAATTAATTCCTTAGCCCGTATTTAATTAGAACTCACGGTCTATACTAGGGACCAAAAGACATACCTCCTTGGCTACTAAAATGACCAAAATACTCTTGCCATATAAATAGTTGTATTTTGCATTTTAAATATTTCCTAATATCACCATAAGGAAATATTGACCCTAAGGACAGTGTTGCATTAGCAAAGTCTCCGACCTACAGATGTAATGACTAAAATACCCCTTTATATATCGTCATATATTCAAAGAGGAAGAAGTGTACTAATACCTCTCTAAATGACATCTACTATCATTAGGCCTCTAGTCCAATGATCCACGACTTCCTGGATTGTTTCTTCTTTCCAAGGGAGCTACTCTAAAGCAAACATCTAAGTCATGTTTCCCAGGGCCCTGGATATTTAGATCATTCAGACAACCACAAGGGGCGATATAGTATAGAAACTATTTTGTACAAATTTGTCTTAACTAACTAGTCACACATACCCAACATGCAAGTATATTGGCCTTACGATAGAATCTCAACTATAGCATATCAAAGTATATGCTTCCAGCTTCATCAGACCACCAACTCATACTCAAGTTGTAGAGTACTAGTCCACACTATAGCGGTAGTAGTCTGGGTTTCTACCATATAGTACTTTTAGAAACCACTACTATAAATCCTATTTCGAAATACGCTTATGTCATGAAGTGAGTGGACTACTCACTGGCCAAAGATAAGCCATTCCTCATTTAGAGTTCACAACATAATAATCTAGACATGATGAGATTCTCATTCTCATCAATCGGTTAAGAATGAATGTTTATGTGTTAAGTAACCCGTGATCCATACCTTATTGCGAAAGACCTCCATTCACATGGACCACTTACTTAAACACAATGGGTCTTTTCCGAACGTAATTGTGCACAAATAAAATTGTAAATTCACAAACAATTTCTGAAAATAAATTCTTTTATTAAAATATTCGATTTTTTCATCAGAAACGTAGTCTAAGAGGGCATACCTCCCAACATCTTCATCACTAAAGACTTGTTCTACCGTAACAGTTGAAACGGGAATAGCAAGAATCTTGTTAGCCATTAGTGCTACAATAGGAAATCTTTTTTTATTGGTGTTGTTGGATTTACTAGTGTTGACGGCTTTGATGACCATCCTTTGATTTTAATTTCACAACACAAATGTTGAACTAATTCAAGGTTGTCTAATTTATAGTTCCATTTAATAATATAACAAATTTTCTTTTTTAGAAAGAATTTACAGAACTGAATATGTATTGGGAATCGGGAAAGTTGATTTTCTTTAACATATGTTGTAAACTAGATTTTATGTTGTGTTGAGAGTATATCTTGGTTTCCACCAAAGGTTTTCCACCATTGATAGAACCATCTAGGTATGGGATTGATAATTCTTTTTCCATACTTAAAGAACCAAGTATGTAAAAGGTCTAAGAGGAATAAGAAATTATACCAGGTGTCAAGGTAGTCTATAAAATTGTAAATAGGTGGTTTAAAGAGGCTTTTAAACTAAATGGGGGTATAAATACATGACATGGGCCAGGTGTTGAGATCAGGGAGTTTTATGATACGACATTGATAATAGGCAATACCTTTATCATTGCGTTCATGTTCGAATTCAATCGAACCAATGACAAAGGATATGTTCATAGAAAAGTCTAGTTTTGAGAGGGTCTGAATTAAATAAATGGCTAGATTGATTGTAAGCTTTAGGATGGAGAATATTAACTATTTCTCATTCTGTTTTTGATAGCTAGGTCGTGAGGAATTGCAAGTAGAGGAATTACTATTTTTGAAACAAATTCAAAAGTTTCAATTTTGGGAAAATATGAAGTTGTGTTAGGTTTGGTTGGAGTTTGTGGAAAGGATTGGATTATTGCTTCTTTGAAAGATGAAGAGGTTGGTAAGCATAAAAGGAATTGCCATTTTTCTGGGTTTCAGTTGGTTTTTTGGTAGAAGAAGCTAGATTTCTAAGATTCATGGTAAAAGAAAGTCTGGATAGAGTATTGCTAGGTAGGGGAGGATAAGAAGCAAGGATTGCAAATCTATTTGCAAGTGTAGGACTGCGAAGTCGAATGTTTTGCTCCATGATGATTCTATAGATGTTACTAGCTACTCAATATACAATGCATGTCTCACAGATCAAAAGATAAGAAATCTTACGAAATCTTATCTTTTTTGTTCTAGTAGGAATTCTCTTGTCAAGAAATTGGGTAAAAAATTAGATTATCCTTTGATAAATTTAATATCAAAATTAAAGCTCGAAACTGAGGCTTGCTATCTTGTAAAAATTTGTTTAGCAACAAGGTTTTTTAGACCTTTTTGTAAAACATCTTTTGCAACTTTGTAATCAATACGAAGAAGAAACTTTGTATTTACCAATCTTCTTGAAATTTAGAAATGCATAAAACAATAGAAATAATTTCTTTCTTGATGGTGTTGTAATTCTTTTAATTGGATAGCCAAATACGCGAATGATATCTGACTAATTGTTCGCTAGATGAATCAAATTTCTTTTTCTTGAGAATACCTCCATAACTAAGTTCAGAGGCATCGATTTCAACAATCATGAAAGCATTAGAATCTAGGATTCCAAGAAAAGGAAGTTTCTTGACAAGAGTCTTAATTCTCATGAACAGATTGGGTCTGTTTTGTACCCCAAGCAATTGGATTTTTACCAAAGCATTGATATAGTGGTTCACAAATTTGTCTTAGATTTGGGAAAAATTTAGATATGTAATTGAGGCATCCTAAAAACCTTTGTAACATAGTGTTGTCCTTAATTTCATCTAGGAATTTATTTGCAAATTCTATAACTCGACAAATGGGTTTGTACATCCCATTGCAAAGTTTGAGTTTCTTAACACTTACCACCAGTCCATTTTTCGTGATAATTTCACAAAAAAAGAGAAAGATGTTTAAAGTGTTGGTCGAGGGATTCACTAAAAACAATGACATCATCAATATAAACAATGGTAAAAGTGGTATAGGATGTAAAAATATCATTCATAACCTTTTAAAATTCACTAGGAGCATTCTTAAGTCCAAAGGGCATAACATTCTATTCATAATGACCAAAAGGAACATTAAAAGCTGTTTTATACCTATCTTCTTCTTTAATTTGAATTTGCCAAAATCTTTATTTCATATCAAATTTACTATAGATAACTGCTTTATAAGTGCATTTTAATAAATCTCTTTTATTTGGGATTGGGTATCTTATCCATCTCAAAGCTTTATTTAAAGGTTTATAGTTTATAACTAATCGAGGAGCACTACATTTCTTCTCGACATTATTATTGACATAAAAGGCTAAATAAGACCAAGGGGGTCTAGATTCTCGGCTGATGCCTTTACTTAATAATCCTAAAATTTCTTGTTTACAATATTTAAGGAGTTCTTGATTAATTTGGATAGGTTTTATTTTAATAGCTATCATGCTTTCATTAAAGTTATCGATATATGATAGACTTACTGTATCTATTCCGAAAGACAGTGGGTATTTTAGAACATATGTGACTTTCAATTTCTTTTCATACAAATTCTATCTTATCTTGAACTTCACATGATTCCAACTGTTCTTGGATTCTTTTATATTTAATATATTCTTTTAAAAAGTTGATTTGATTTTGTCAGAGAATTATTTTCTTTTTTAAAGTATTGATATTTTTTCTTTATGGACTTAATAAAAAAGGAAAAGTCACTCAAATGGATCCTATATTAGTAAGGACTCCGTGTTGATCTACTTCAAAAGGATATATCTGAGTTAAAAAGGAAGTACCTAATATTACTTCTTCATTTCAATATTTGATTAAAAATAAAATAATTAACAAAGCAAAATTGATTATTATAAATATGAGCATTATAGAGTTTATAGTTAATTTAGAGTTGACTACCAGAGGCCGCATATAATTTTATAGCGGTTTTCTCATAATATTTAGTAGGAATTAAACCTTCTTGAATACAATTTTGATATGCACCTGAGTCTAATAAAGCTACTGTTTTAATAACAAAATCTTCTATTTTGAGAATAGTAAGAATATACCATTTTTGCAAAGTAGTTCTAGAAATTGCAAAAACATCTTCTTCTCTTTGGTTGTCTTCTATTGACTAAGTAGTATCAAGGATTGTATCATCTAATAGGGGATTTTTCATTTTTAAATGTAAGAGATCAATATTAATGTTATTAATGTCTATGATTCTCTATTCATTTTGGTCTTTTAAATGCTTAATTTCGTGTTTTAAACTATTAATTTATGTATACAAATCTTGTAAAAAAATTGCTACTTCTTCTTTATCTTTCTTTTAAAATCTATTGAAAACTTCTTTAAGATCATAAGGTTCTACTTGTTGTTTGGGATTTAATATCATCTCTTTTACTTTAAGTAAATATTCTCTTTTAACCGTTTCGTCTTGAATATGATCTAAGAGTTAAAAAATAATAATTCTTTATTGAATTTAGTAATGACCTTAACTTTACTTGAACTAATCATATTAATTTCTCCTATTGTATGGGTACAAATGCCAACACAACTGCAAAAAGAGGTATCACTTAAAGATTCATTGTTAGAACAATTTTCTTAAATTTCAAAGATTTTATCTAGAATATTTTCTGAGCCAATTTACATAAAGTCAGATTCATCAAAAATATCATGGATTTGATCTAAAGTTTCTTTATCTAAAGAGAGTTCATTTACTTTCTTTTTATTTTTCAATTTTTGTTTGCATTCATTAGCTTTATGACCTTTTTTTTTTTTCACAAAATAGCATTTAATACAGTTGTAGACAAAGAATCTTGGGAGAAAATATATTTTATTTGATCAAAGATTAAAAGAAAATTAAATATTTTAGTCTTGATGAATTAAAATAAATCCATGAATAAATAAAATTATTCTTGGATTAATATAGTTGGGCTATCATTAAAAGTCCAAAAGTCTATTAAATCTAATAGATTATAAAATTGGATTATTGTTACGGATCCATTGTATATTAAATCCAATATATTATGGATTAAATGGGATTGGACTAGGCCCTAAAAGTAGACTTTTTGAAAATCTCATAACCCAAATATGATACGGACTAAATAAGATTGGGCTAAAATATAAATTAAACTCAGGCCATCTTAAACCCAAGTCCATTAGGGTTTGTTAGGAGGCTTCTTAAAATCCCATATTAGCTATTTATGTTAAACTCAAGGGAATTTTGGCTTATAAATAGAGTCTTCCCTGGAGGGTTCAAGGCACCTCGGATCTTCAAGCTTCAACAAACAAGACGCATCCTAAAGCTTCAACAAACAAAAGGCATATCAAGTTTCAACAAGCTCAAGCATTCAAGCTTCATCAAATTCAAGGTTCCGAATTGTCATCAAATCAAGGTTCAGAATCTTCATCAAATTTCAAGGCATTCAACTTGCTTGCATCAAACAAGTCTTGAAGGCTTGGCAATCAAGTGTTCGTCATCAAATTCCATTCAATCCGAGATCAAGCTCTTCAGCCCTTAAATCAATATTTTTCAAAAAGAGAAGAATTGGAGAACTTTTCCTGCAATTTTGGACTTCTTCGGAGATTTGTAACCATTTTTCATATTTACTAGATATTTTGTACTTTTGATATTTTTCTTATCTTATTTGCAGACTTGAAATTTGTCATTTACGAATTTCTGGCACGCCCAGTAGGGCCATCTCCGCCTCCCATCTCTTCTCTTCAATCCCAAATTCAAGTACAAGTACAAATCAACTCAATGGCCCCAAAGAACAGCAAAACTATATCTGCTCGTTCAAAGGTTGTTGATATCATAAAGGCTGCTACAACTTTCGGTAAGGCTCCACAAGCTTCAAGCCAAGGCAAGCTGACAAGAAGTAAGGGCTCGAGCTCTTTCACAAAGTGAGGCTCAAAACTTCGACGTTGTCTCATCGTTTGCGACTGCAAAGTTGAAGCAAGATACTACTTCTACAATGCATAAGATGTCACCTTCACTGGAGAAGACCAACATCTCCAAGCAATATGACCAAAGCTCAAGTACTGGCTCTGCGCCTTAATCCTCCCATGGGGATCTCAAATCCAAAGCTTCATTCAATGAAGATTCAACTGCTTCTTCTGTGGCGCCAATTTTGATGATTGGCATACAAAATCTAGAATAGCAACTCGTGCACCTCACAAAATTGGTAGAAGAACTCGCCAAACACTCCCAAGAGCAAGATCTCATCATCACGCATCTCATCAATCGCTTTGGGAAGACTAGCGAAACTAGTCAAGCTCCTCCAAAGAGATCTGAATGAAGGTTGAAATGGCAAAAACGATGAAACTGAAAGCATACTTATTGAACAAAAAAATATACCTTTGAGTTGTTTAGGCTTTGAAAAACTTGATCAAATGATTTCTGCAATGCTTTTGGTTGATCCTGTGATGCTTGGTTCTGGACCACGTCCTTATAAACGCCGGCTTCGTCTCATTCATGCGAAGCTTTTGAGCTTCTAGAGTACGACCCTTTCACTGCCGGTGAAAACTTCTCACACTTAAGCTAAGATAAATGGCCTTGGATCCTTTTCTTTTCTATTTAT
This sequence comes from Voacanga thouarsii, assembly GCA_026120185.1. Classification (NCBI taxonomy): domain Eukaryota; kingdom Viridiplantae; phylum Streptophyta; class Magnoliopsida; order Gentianales; family Apocynaceae; genus Voacanga; species Voacanga thouarsii. The sequence goes on from JANUWF010002200.1 coordinate 3,128,644, forward strand.
ACAATCACAGAGAAAGACCAAGAGAGTGAAACAAAAGCTTCATGCTTTTTGTTATCCTTTCACGCCAAATAATATGGGATCCATCCCGTGTTGTTTTTTTTATATATATTTTATTTTACCCTTGGTCTTATTCATTGGGCCAGATAAAATTATACTCTTGAACTTGAACACCCATAAATAATAAGCTTCAATTATTTATTTTCTGTTATTCATAAAATAGCCTAATAAATAATTAACAAGTTCAAATAGACCAATATAAAATATCAGGCCTTTTATCTAGTTTATACTTATGTTAATTTTCTAATTATTCAATCTAAGCCTTTGGCCCTGAATAATTAATTAACCAATTAAATTAGATAAAATATATACTCTCTCTTGGGCCTTTTATTTTATCTAGTCTAATAATAAATTAGACTACTTAAATAAAATAAAACACATAATTAAACCAATTCCTTAATTCAAATCTGTCAGGATTTAAGGGCTATTCCGGGAATCAAAAGACACATCGCCTTGGCTATTAAAACGATCAAAATACCACTGCTCTATAAATAGCTATATTTTGTATTTTAAATATTTTCTAATATCACCATAAAGAAATATTGACCCCAAGGACAATGTTGTGTTAGCAAAGTCTCCGACCTACAGGTGTAATGATTAAAATACCCCTCTACGTATCGCCGTGCATTTAGAGAGGAGGAGTGTACTCACACCTCTTTAAAAGACATCTACCATCCTTAAACTTCTAGCCCAATGATCCACGACTCCTGGAATGTTATCACTTTTCAAATGAGCTACCCTAAAGTAAACATCCAAATCAGGTTCCCTAGGGCTTTGAATATTTAGATCATTTGAACAGTCACAAGGGACGATATAGTACAGAAGCTATCTTGTAAAAGTCTATCTTAACTAACTAGTCACATATACCAACATACAAGTATATCGGCTTTATGAAAGAACCTCAACTACAGCATATCAAAGTACATGCTTCCAGCTTCGTCAGACCACCAACTCATACTCAAGTGGTAGAGTATTAGTTTATACTGTAGCAGTAATAGTTTGAGTTTATTCTAAATAGTACTTTTAGAAACCACTATTACGGTCATGTTCTACGTATTCGAAATATACTCATGCTATGAAGTGAGTGGACTACTCACTAGCTAAAGGTAAGTCATTCCCCATTTGGAATTCATAACATAATAACATAAACATGATGAGATTCCCATTCTCATCAATCGATTAAGAACAAACGTTTATGTGTTAAGTAACCCGTGATCTATACCTTATTGTGAAAGATCACCATTCATATGGATCACTTACTTAAACACAAAGGGTCCTATCCAAACGTAAATCATGTACAAATAAAATGTAAATTCACAAACAAATTTTGATAATAAATTCTTTTATTAATAAAATCGATAATTACAGTAGAAAACTAATCTAGAGGGCATATATTCCAACACTGAAGTGCAAGAGGAAGTGAAAACTTCTAAGAGATCACAGAATATTTAGATATCCTTTGAGGGTATGATTCCTATTGATCAGCCCAAAAACTTCATCATGGGTATAATTAAGGACAAGTATGAAGGAGGTAGCAAATCAACATTCACATATGCAAAGCCTTATTCACAAAGAATTAATGATATAAGAATGTCAGCTAGATATCAGCTACTAAAGTTTTAACAATTTGATGGCAAAGGAAATCCCAAGCAGCACATGGCTCAATTCATCAAGACGTGTAACAATGCTACAACTTATGGGGATATATTAGTGAAACAGTTTGTACGATCCCTCAAAGAAAATACATTTGACTAGTACACCAATCTTGCACCTGGTTCGGTCAATAGTTGGGAGCAACTTGAACAAGAGTTCCTCAACATATTCTATAGCGCCCATAAAATCGTCAGTATGATAGAGCTCACTAACTATCGTCAATGGAAAGATGAACCAGTGGTAGACTATATCAACAGATAGAAGAATTTGAACCTTAATTGTAGAGATCATCTAAGTAAGTCATCTGCAATTGAAATATGCATTCAAGGCATGCACTGGGAACTCTAGTATATCCTTAAAGGGATCATGCCAAAGACTTTTGAAGAATTGGCAACCCGTGCTCATGATATGTAATTGAATATTATTGCACATGGAAGGAAAGCACATGTTCAAGACCCCAACAAAAATAAAGAAAATTAATATTTTAGGAAAGGAAAAAAATTCTTTTCTAAAACTGAAGCAAAGGAGTCCATGGCCATGATCGTGGCTCCAATAAAGATTTCTTCAAAAATAACTCAGAAAGTGACCAAGAAGATGGATCTCCTGCAGGAAAAGAAAAAGGTAACTTTAGAAGAAAGACAGTCTAAGGAATATCCTTTCCTTGACTCTGATTTTTTTTCAATGTTTGATGAATTATTAACTACTAAAGCTATAAAGTTGTCGGAAGCAAAACGTCCAAATGAAGTTGGATGAATAAATGATCCTAACTACTACAAGTACCATCGGCTGGTTGGTCATCCAATTGAGAAGTGTTTTGTATTTAAGAATAGGATCATGTAATTGGTCCGAGAAGGACATGTAGTCCTTGAAGACAAAGCATCTACAAATTTGAAAACGGTTGCTATCCATCCCATTGAACCCGATATTTTGAAAGTTAAGTTTAGAAGTTTTGATCCTGTCAAAGTTGAAGTTGACGGACAAGTCCTTACAATCAAAGGATATCAATAAGAAATTGAAGAACTTTCTATCCATGGCGAAGATAAAGGTTAGACGCTCGTGACAAGAAGGAAAAAATGCACTAAAGCCTTAAGAGGTGGAACTTCATTGGTAAAAAGTAGATTCACTAAGAAAAATGTAAGGAAGGTCAAAAGCAAGAAGACCAAACCTGTATCAATAGTAGATGATTCTTTTTGGGAGAAATCTCTAGCACCTCTCACGCTAAAAGATTTCATACCAAGAGAACTTGCTAAAAAGTTTAACATTATTTCATGTTATAACATACATGATGCGGAAAGCGAAGAAGACAATGATGACCATATAAAAGAAGGAGACCTAAAGAAAATTGAGTCTTCAGCAGACCTTAGTAGCTACATGTCTAAGATTACATTTACTGATGATGATTTGCTACTTGGCCTAATGCCTCACAATAGACCATTATTTGTGGCTGGCTACGTGCAAGAACAGAGAGTGAATAGAATATTGTTCGACAAATGTTCGACAGTGAACATATTACCTCTACAAACATTAAGAGAGTTGGACATTACTATGGATAAGTTGTCCCAAAGTCGCCTTATGATACAAGACTTCAATTAAGGGGGCAACAAGCTAGTGGTACTCTCCGACTGGACATACTAATTGAAGACATGCTTTCAACTACTCTTTTCCATGTTATTGATACCAAGACCTCTTAAAATATTCTACTAGGAAGACAGTTGCTCCATGATAATAGTGTGGTACCATCAACCTTGCATCAATGTTTCAAATTCTGTCGAAATAGTGTGGTGAAGAAAATAGATGCTAATGATAAATCATTCACTGAAGTTGAAGCATATATTGCTGATGCTAAGTAGTACATTCAAAAAAAATGGTGAATTAACTAAGATTGATTCATCAAGGAGGAAGGAAGATAAAAAGGTTACTTTTTCTAAAGATGTCAAAACTACAGTATATGCAGAAAGCTCTTCCAAGCAACCTGCATACAGTAAGCCACTGGGAAGGCTCACTTTACCTCTTACAAAGGTTGATTCTGTTAAGTCACCAAATACTCCTATAAAAAGATTTGTTCAGCCAAGAAAGAAGTAAAAGTAGAGCATGGTAAATTACCGATCTCGCGTACGAAGGAAGGATTTGATCAAAATGCTTATAAACTCCTAGCAAGGGTTGGATATAATTCACAAAGTCAACATTTGTTAAGAAAGCTTCCTGCTGATATCGATAAGGAAAAGGGTCAAAGCTCAAGATCTACCCGAAGTATGCCAACAGGAAAAAAGCGTACCGACCTAAGTTACAAACAAGCATCTCCCATCCAACTCAAGATTAAAAGAGCCAATGTATAGTATATTACCGTAGAAGATAAAGTGACGTCAAAATCATGATTTGTTTTTAGTAGGATAGGAGATACAACTTCACGTCCATCTGTCTTCACTAGGTTAGGCCTAAAGAAAAGAAGAAAATCTATTTTCAAGAGGCTTGGAGTCATAGTCACTTCAAAGGCAAGACATTCTGACAAAGACTCCTCTAAGGCAAGAACGGTGGTGAATTACAATGGAGTCTTAAAAATAATAACACAAGTGACACTTGCTATGTCTTGTGATGAAGAAAATGTAGCCTCCTATAATCACATCACCATCTATGATGAAAAGTGTACTGAGGAAGAAGATGTTGAACATGCTCCAGTTGAACTTGAAGAAAGCGTAAAAGCTAACTTGATGAACTGAAAGAAGTAAATTTAGGCACTGTTGAATATCCTCGCCCAATTTACATAAATATACTCTTATCACCTGAAGAAGAAAAGGTCTACATCGACTTTTTGGAGGAATTTAGAGACGTCTTTGCTTAGACATACAAAGAAATACCTGGCTTAGATATAAAAATTACCGTCCACCATTTAGCTGTAAAGGATGGGGCGACACCAATAAAGTAAGCCCAACGGCATTTTCAACCTGAGTTGGTTCCATTAATTGAAGTAGAGGTGAACAAGCTGATATCGAAGCCAAATTTATTCAAGAGGTCAAGTATCCAACTTGGGTTGCGAATATTATTCCTGTGAGGAAGAAAAATGGACAAATTTAAATTTGTGTGGATTTTAGAAATCTAAATGAGGCTTGCCAAAAGATGATTTTTCACTGCCTATTCTTGAACTGATGGTTGATGCAACCACTGGCCATGAAGTTTTATCTTTTATAGATGGATCTTCTGGTTATAATCAAATTAAAATGGCACTAGAAGATGAAGAGCTTACTGTCTTTCGTATTCCAAAAGGAATTTATTGCTACTCAGTGATGCCTTTTGGTCTGAAGAATGCCAGAACCACATATTAAAGGGCAATACAAAAGATCTTTGATAATATGCTACACAAGATCGTGGAATGCTATATGGATGATTTGGTGGTCAAGTCATATAAATGAGCTAATCATCTTCAAGATTTGAGAAAGACTTTCGAGCAACTCTAAAAATGTCAATTAAAGATGAATCTTCTCAAATGTGCTTTTGGCGTCACCTCTGGTAAATTCCTGCGTTTCATCATTCATCATCGAGGTATCGAAATAGACCAACCAAATATCAACGTGATTATGAAAATGCCTGAGCCAAGGAATATCCATGAATTATAACGCAAGTTAGCCTACCTCCGAAGGTTCATCTTAAATCTTACCAGATGTTGTCAACCGTTCAGTCATCTAAGTAGGATGAAGCATGTTAAAATGCTTTCAGATGTATTAAATCTTACTTAATGAAGCCTCATATGCTTGCTACACCCATTCTAACTAAGCTATTGATTTGATACATTGCTATGCAAGAATGCCCTGAAGGGGCATTACTTACTCAAGAAAATGACAATGGTAAAGAAAATGCACTCTATTACTTAGTCAGATGATGACACCAAATGAGTTAAATTATTCACCAATTGAGAAGTTTTGTCTAGCATTGATATTTGCAATTCAGAAATTGAAGTATTATTTTTAACCGCATACTGTACGCCTTATCTCTAAGGCTAATCCTATAAAGTATGTTATGACAAAGCATGCACTATTTGATCGCTTAGCAAGGTGGTACCTTCAACTTCAACAATTTGATATTGTCTTCATTCAATATAAAACTGTCAAAAGGCAAGTGCTGGCTAATTTCTTGGCTAATCATCCTATCCCTGCTGAGTGGGAACTAAGTGATGAGTTTCCTAATGAAGATGGTCTTGTCATTCAGATTCTCCCACCATGGAGGTTGTACTTTGATGGTACGACACATTACAAAGGTGCTCGAGCTAGTATAGCATTCATTACCCCTGAAGGAGATGTATTACCATACTCTTTCACTTTGACTAAAAGATGCTCAAATAATGTGGCTGAATACCAATCCCTTATACTTGGGTTAGAACTGGCTGTTGATATGAAGCGACTACATCTTAAAGTATATAGGGATTTTCAATTAATTGTTAATCAATTACTTTGTGAGTATGATGTTAAGAAGCCTGAGTTGATCCCGTATCATAATTATGCGAGACAACTTATATGATATTTGGGTGATGTAACAATCGAGCTTGTATTAAGAAGCAAAAATAAGAAAGCTGACACGTCTTAAAAGATGGCTGTTGATATGAAGCGACTACATCTTACTCTTTCACCTTGACTAAAAGATGCTCAAATAATATGGCTGAATATCAAGCCTTTATACTTAGGTTAGAGTTGGCTGTTAATATGAAGCGACTACATCTTAAAGTATATAGGGATTTTCAATTGATTGTTAATCAATTACTTGGTGAGTATGATGTTAAGAAGCCTGAGTTGATCCCGTATTATAATTATGCGAGACGAATTATGAGATATTTGAGTGATGTAACAATCGAGCATGTATTAAGAAGCAAAAATAAGCAAGCTGATGCGTTAGCAAAATTAGCTTCTAATTTATGTCTACATGATCAAGAAATTCAAATTCCTATATGTCAAACATAGGTCATATCGCCTATTTTTGAAGATGAAAATGATGAAGGACACAAAATCCATTCTGTCTTCGTCAACGAAATTAATGAAGAAAATTGGAGGCAACCTTTTGTAGACTATCTCAAAAATGAAAAGCTTCCGAATGATCCACGAGGATAGAGTGATATTCGTCGGTGTGCCACCCACTTTTTTTGCTATAAGGATACGTTCTTTCGATGTTCTTTTGAAGGTGTCTTCTTAAGATGTTTAGGTTAAAAAGAAGCTATGCAAGCAATAGAAGAAGCTCATTTTAGCATATATGGAGCCCATCAATCTGGTCCGAAACTTCATTTTCGTATAAAGAGGATTGGATATTATTTGCCTACTATGGTGAAAGATTGTCTAGATTATGCTAGAAGATGTCAAGCATGTTAATTCAATACCAATTATCTACATCACCCTCTTGAGCCATTGCACCCGACAGTTGCTTCATGGCCATTTGATTCATGGGGATTGGATATTATTAGGCCAATACCAAGGTTTTCTGCTGGGCACCTTTATATTTTGGTTACAATAGGTTACTTCTATAAATGGGCAGAAGTTGTAGCATTAGAAGAAGCAAAAAAGGAAAATGTCATTGATTTTATATGTGTAAATATTATCCATCGATATATTAGTCCTTGATATATTATCACAGACAATGACAAGCCATTCTGCAATAGTTTGATGGACAAGCTGTGCTAGAAGTTTAAATTCAAGTAATATAAATTTTATATGTAGTATGCCCAAGCCAATGGACTTGCCGAAGCTTTCAATAAAAATTTGTACAATTTGTGACAAAAAGTGGTGACTAAGTTAAAAAGGAATTGGAATCTTCGTATTAGAAAAGCACTTTGGGCATATAAGACCACTTATCGCACTCCAACCCAAGCTACCCCATATGCATTGGTATATAGTATGGAAGTTATCCTTCTATTAGAGCAATAAATTCCTTTCTTGAGGATCGCTATTCAAGAAGGTCTTACCAAAGAAGATAATGTCCACCTCAAACTTGAAGAATTAGAAACACTTGATGAAAAGAGGTTAAAGGCATAATAAAGGTTAGAATACTATCAAACTCGTGTTTCCAAAGCCTTTAATAAGAAAGTGCATCTTCATTCCTTTCAAGTTGGTAATTTAGTGCTCACTGTGAAAAGACCAATCATTGTTGGACATAAACCAAAGAAGTTAACATCAAAGTAGGATGGCTCATATGTTGTTCAAGAGGTCTACTCAAATGGATCCGACAAGATAGTTACTGAAGATGGATTAAGAATTAGCCCGGTTAATGACAAATATTTGAAGTGATACTATGCATAAATGGAGGCTCCTAGACTGCACGAGCTTAAACTGCAAGTTACTCCTGACTCGCATGAGTTTAAACTGTGTAAAGACAACCACCAATAGTGTAGTATGTGGTTAAACTATTGAAACACTCCATCAAGTTTAAGTTGGTAAATAAATGGATACTCCTGACCCGCATGAGTCAAAATCAACACCCCCCCTAAAATCATACCCATCCATATTGAACTACATTTAACTTGATTCTTAAGTTTTTCTTAAGATACATAGGCAGCTTAGAAGAAAATTTCTAAGTTCAGTCATATCCTTCCATCATTCTCCATTTTCTCATTTGTTGCAATCAAGTAATGATTTATTATGAAACATTTGCAATAAGTGGAAACACATATATGCGAGAAAAGATTGAGATAACATAAAAGAAGTATATTATTGATACTAGTAAGAAAGCAATCTTATTTTACAAGAAAGGGGGGAAAAAAGAAAAATATAACTGCTTAACGAGAACATGAAGTGCTACAAGACACCAAGAAAAGAACTTAAAATCTTCTAGGTCTTGTTGGATTGCCACTAAATGTTCTTTTATGTTCTTCAAGTTAGCTTCATCCTCTTCGTTTACTGTAGGGTTATTTTGAAGTAAAACAAGCTCTTTTTTTAAGGAAGAACAAGTGGATTCCACTTCTAAAAGTTGCCTATTTTTTCCCTCAAAAGCAGTAAAAAGTTTTCTCTCCTTTTTATTTAAACGTTTGAGCTTCCTTTTGAGAGCAGTAATATTAGCTTTAACTCATTGTAAGTTGGCCTCACTTTCTTCAACTTGACTTGTGAGGTCACACTTTTTAGCTTTAGCATCATCCAAGTGTTGGCTAGCAACGAAAAGTAATTGTGCATGAGACTCCTATAAGGCTTTCTCTGAAGAAATAGATGTAGCATTGTCAAATTCACGCGCTTTAGTAAAGAAAGACTTCAAGAGATTATCCAATTGTGACAAGTCAACGATGGGGTCCTTGTTCAGTTCTATAAGGATATAGCAAAGCTTGATCCTCAAGTGAAGAGACCTACTTGATAGGCGTTTGTTGAATCCTTTGATAAAATTGCTTCCGTACTTCCATGACAAACTTCTTTTTGCAACTTCACATTAGTAACTCTCCTGGGAAGGTAGAGATGACTGAACAATGTTAATGAGCTACTATTGATGTCAAATCCTTATATTGAGAGTAAGAGATGTCCTTGCAACTATCTTGCTTCGAGCAATAAGAAGCACTGATTGAGCCATAAGAATAAGCGTCCTCATCAAGGATTACAATATTTTCCACCTAATGAAGAAGAATAGCAGAGAAGTTGAGTCAAAAGAAAAACAAAACAAAACAAAAAGGGAAACCAATTTCACCTTATCTTTGAAGGTCTCTTGATCCTTAGACTCTTGGTTTAAAGTTATAGTTGTTGCCTTAGTTCTCTTCCAACAACGATCTTTACTATTGGAACTGGCTTTTTCAATTCGATTCAACTCCTTTCATTTTAAAGATGATGAAAGTTTCTCTATAACCAAGTCATGATTCGAAGAAAAATATCTATCATGTCTTGAAGAATTTTCTAACCCCTTTGAAGCATTTAGAGTAGTAATATCTTGATGAAGTTTCTTCTCGGAGTAAGGCGAGTTTTCTACTTTCTTAAATGTAGGTTTTTGGGAATTCAACATTGAAATGTGATCTTCAAGAAAGGTTCCATGAACTTATTCCCACCATATTTTATACTCTAGAGTATAGTGCTTCTTTATACTATAAGGAGTGGCTAGAAATATTACCTTGGGCATTATTCCATGAAGCGTGCATCTTACCCAAAGACGTAAGCCATCTATTAAGGCAGCTTTACGGGTGGAAATCTCAAAGTAGCCTGAGATATCTTACAAGAATCCAAATTGGCAACTAAAGCGATGTGGACTATAAGGCTCAATAATGAAATGATCATCCTTCCGCAAAGTAAGAAGACTTGAACAAAGGCTCAAGAAGTAAAGTTGTTATTCCAAGAGAACTGTCACATTATCAACAAAGTCATGTTTTTTATACTTGGTAAGGATATTCGTAGCCCAAATAATGATTTTACCTCTATAAATTCGCTTGCAGGCTTCGTCTTCACTAAAGTACCTTCCGCTACTTTCACCAGAATAACTTTCCATTGGAGGTCTCACTACAAAAAAAGTGACTTTTGGCAACACTTTTATTTGCAACATAGCAAAATCTGTGGTGAAAGCTCGATTTTTACCACAGTTGTAAATTCCCTGGAATATAAACATTTTTTGTAACACTTTATTTTGTCGCAGCTATATTTCTGTAGGTAAAAGTTACTTTTTACTACAGATTTAAAAATTGTGTGGGTAAAAATACATTTTTGCCACAGAGATTTGAAATTGTGGGTAAATAGATTTATTACCCACAATTTTACTAAACTGTGGAAAATACATATTTTTTCTTATTTTATCAAATATTAAAAAATGTCAATATCAAATGAAAATTTTCATTAAATACCATGGTTGATGTAATTTTATATATTCAAGTGGTTGTGTGCACAAATATTGATATTACTATTTTATTAATTTTTATATAGTTTTTTGCACCAATTACCTTTTTTTTTTTTAATATTTTTCGAGATATTATACTAGATTATGTACTAAAATATATCCGATTACCTTTAAATTTTGTCATAACACTTTTTTTAATAATTTTAACAAATATAATGATTGGATCCTTAATTTAATATGCATATCTTTGTAAATGCATTAGATTTTAGATATTTTGTAGACATTATTCTAGATTATGGCCAAAATATATCCGATTACCTTCAAATTTTGTCATAACACTTTTCTTAGCAATTTTAACAAATATAACCATTTGATCGTTAATTTGATATGCCTATCTTTGTAAATGCATTAGGTTTTGGATATTTTTTTAGATATTATGCTAGATTATGTACAAAAAAATATCTGTTTACCTTCAAATTTTGTTATAACACGTTTCTTTGTAATTTGAACAAATCTAACGGTTGGATCATTAATTTGATATGCTTATCTTTGTAAATGTAATAGGATTTGGATATTTTTCTAGATATTATAGTAGATTAAATGTCAAAATATATCCGATTATCTTCAAATTTTGTCATAACACTTTTTTTAGTGATCTAAACAAATTTAATTGTTGGATCATTAATTTGATACGCCTATCTTTGTAAATAAGTTAGATTTTGGATATTCTTTTAGATATTATGCTAGATTATGTACGAAAAAATATCCATTTACCTTCAAATTTTGTCATAACACTTGTTTTAGTAATTTTAACAAATCTAATGGTTGAATCATTAATTTGATACGCCTATCTTTGTAAATGTGTTAGGATTTTGATATTTTTCTAGATATTATGCTAGATTAAGTGCCAAAAAATATCCAATTACCTTCAAATTTTACCATAACACTTTTCTTATTGATTTAAACAAATACAACATTTGAATCGTTAATTTGATACGCATATCTTTGTAAATGAGTTAGATTTTTTATATTTTTTTAGATATTATGCTAGATTATACACCAAAATATACTTGATTACCTTAAAAGTTTTCCATAACACTTTTCTTAGTGATTTTAACAAATATAACAGTTGAATCATTAATTTGATATGCCTATCTTTGTAAATATGTTAGGATTTGGATATTTTTTTTAGATATTATGCTAGTTTATGTACCAAAATATATTTGATTACTTTAAAATTTTTTCATAACACTTTTTTTAGTGATTTTAGCAAATATAACGGTTAGATCGTTAATTTGATATGCCTATCTTCAAAAACGTGTTAGGATTTGTATATTTTTTTTAGATATTATGCTAGATTAAGTGTCAAAATATATCCGATTACCTTCAAATTTTATTATAACACTTTTCTTAGTGATTTAAACAAATATAATAGTTGGATCATTAATTTGATATGCATATCTTTGTAAATGAGTTAGGTTTTTTATATTTTTTTAGATATTATGCTAGATTATGTACCAAAATATATCGATTACTTTTAAAGTTTGCCATAACACTTTTATTAGTGATTTTAACAAATTAAATGATTAGATCATTAATTTGATATGTCTATCTTTGTAAGTGTGTTAGCTTTTGGATTTTTTTTTTTATAGAAATTATGCTAGATTATGTACCAAAATATATCTGATTATATTCAAATTTTTTCATAACACCTTTTTTAATGATTTTAACAAATACAACGGTTGGATCATTAATTTGATATGTCTATCTTCAAAAATGTGTTAGGATTTGGATATTTTTCTAGATATTATGCTAGATTAAGTGCCAAAATATATCCGATTATCTTCAAATTTTGCAATAACACTTTTGTTAATGATTTAAACAAATATAATGGTTGGATCATTAATTTGATATGCATATCTTTGTAAATGCGTTAGGTTTTTTATATTTTTCTAGATATTATGTTAGAATATGTACCAAATATATCCGATTACCTTTAAATTTTGTCATAACACTTTTCTTAGTCATTTAAACAAATATAACGGTTGGATCGTTAATTTAATATGCATATATTTATAAATTTGTTAGGTTTTTTATATTTTTCTAGATATTATGGTAAATTATGCACCAATATATATCTGATTACTTTTAAATTTTTCTATAACACTTTTTTTTTTTATTTTAACAAATCTAATGGTTGGATCATTAATTTGATATGCCTATCTTCAAAAATGTGTTAGGATTTGGATATTTTTCTAGATATTATGCTAGATTAAGTGCCAAAATATATATGATTGCCTTCAAATTTTTTCATAACACTTTTCTTAGTGATTTTTACAAATCTAAGAGTTAGATCATTAATTTAATATGCTTATCTTTGTAAATGAGTTAGGTTTTGGATATTTTTCTAGATAGTATATTAGATTTTGTGTCAAAATATATCTGATTACCTTCAAATTTTGTCTTAATACTTTTGTTAGAAATTTTAACAAATCTGACGGTTGAATTATTAATTTGATATGCTTATCTTTATAAATACGTTAGTTTTTTATATTTTTCTAGATATTATGATAGATTATGGAAGGAGAAGGGGAGAACGATCTACGTTTTAGTTATATGACTACAGTAGAAGATAAATATTATTTAGCTCATTGATATATTGTCATATTATTTAATTAAATAAATAAAGTAATATTTATCAACAATTCTTGTGTTAATTCTTTTTGATAGTATAAGATTCCTTTAAGAAATTTTTAAATATAAATTAGATACTTTGTTTATTTAAGTCTATTTTATTATTCTCACCATTTTTACATTTTTCTTAATGAAAAATAATTCTCTTTTTTTTTTTTATCGATTTTTGGAGGACAAAAAATATATAAGGGCTTTGATCTGATATAAGGTTTATTAGTTTTTTTTATATTATGATTTTAGATGTTCAAAAACATAGTTAATATTTAGAATTGATAGTATTTAGGAGATCTATTAATTAAACTTTACAACTATCAATTTGAATTTTTTTTAGAAGAAAAAATTAATTAGATTCGATAATGCTAAGAAATTAGTTTTGTATATGAAATTAATTAGATATCTTTGCAAAAAAAATTCAAAACTTCTTAAGTAATGTGAAATTTTATTTTATAATAAAAATAGGATAAAATACCATCTGAAATTGGAATGACTTTACTTTACTTGGCTTCATTTTCCTTACTACGCGCTTGTACAACCTTTCCGACAACACTCACTCTTGCCAACCACTAAACCCTTGCCGCCAATCTCTCAAAAATTTGCCCGTCTCTAACCGAATCAGGCGTCAACCTTTTGCTTGGGTAGTTCGAAGAGTTCCTTTGCTATTCCTTATTGAAGGTAAGATCTTCTGTCTTTCAGCAATTTGTCTGCATTTTCGAAGAGGTAAACAAATGTGTGGTTTGCAGTATCAAGCTTAGCACTAAGATTTTCTAGGTACCCATCTCTGCTTTTTGTCTGGGTGTTGATAAAAAGTTAAAATTGCTATTAGAATCAACAATGTGGGTCTTGATTACAGGCTGAAAATGTACCTTTTAGATTTACCAATTCTCGTTTGTTCTTGTTATTTAGGTCTTGATGAATGACTGGTTCATGGACTTAACTTGAGGGACCTTCTTCATAATCTAGTTTCAGTTAAGATATTCTATAATACATGTTGTTTGAAATGGCCCCTTCAATGAGTTTAGTGTTCTGTGGTGAACTGTCATAGACTATGATTTTGTGAACTGACTGATCTTGTGCGAAGGAATCTGGATTCCTTGTTGGTTTTCTTACTGATCTTCAAAGCTGTTTTTTTTTTTTTTTTTTTTTGCAGTTTAGAAATGTTTCAATACATTGTGCATTGTTATGACTGCTAAGGTCTCTTTTTTTTGTTATTATGCTAGGTAAGTTTATGTTTCAGCTTTGTTTGAAAGCATGTATTCTGAATTAGATGCCAGTTTCTTAGATTATTAAAAATGGGTTTTGTCAATGCTTACACTTTAAAGTATCAACCCTTTGTTTATTGTAGGTGCATTTTATTTCGTGTAATTCCGGAAGGGATAAATATATGTAAAAGATGTTAAGAGGTGAAGTTCATTCGAGATAACTGAGTTGACATCCTTGAAATTATTTTTGATTTGAAGTTCTTGTTATAATATCTTTTGGTGTTTTGCACTTCTTCTAAGGCTAAAATCTACGTCACATTGTAATGACTTTGGAAAATCACAGTAGTCTTGGTAGTTTGTTATGTTTCATTTTGTTTTTCTTTTTGTGTGACATTTGCTTAATATCTCCCCTTCTAATGCCTTTGACAAACGTTGGTAGGATTATTGATAGGGCCTAAATTTGAGGCTATTTTGTGATACATTTTGTTCAATAACTGGTCATATTCCTTCATATTTGAGATTTTACTCTTGAAAAGATATTTTGTACATTATTTCAGATTTTAGGGTAAAATAAGACAAAAACATCGTAAAACAGAACAGAGGCGGCGCTGGCCAGAGCAGAGGAACCGGTGCCGACCACGTGCTGTTGGCACAGATTTTGAGGTGACTAAAAATTAGTGAAATAGAGCGGAACAAAACCGAAGTGGCACCGGCTAGGAGGCTAGAGGCGGCGCCGGTTGCACTCTGGAAAAGATGGAGTGAAAATTAAGAAAAAATCGACAAACGACTGGAAAAACAGATCACAACCGGCGTCGGCCCTAGGCAGGGCAGGCGGTGCCGGTTGTGTCTTGATGTCAGGTGATGCCTCAATTTTCGTGCATAATTTTTGGCAATTTACAGAATTTTAGTATTTTCCTACTTCTAGTTGGCCAAGAACCTTAGAGGAACGATTTTAGGCACTTCTAAAGCCTATAAATAAAGGAAAAACACAAGAGAAATGGGAGAATTCGTAGATCATAACATCAAATCACTCAAATCAAGGAGGAATTCTTCAATTCAAGGAGGATTGTACAAGAAGGTTTACAAAGGAAGAAGAAAAAGGCTTGTCTATAAGTGCTTTCTTTTACTTTATTTTCTATTTCTTGAACAATGATGTATTAATTTTTTTATTGTAATTTGACATTATTTTAGGTATTCATGATTTTTAGAGTTATTTTTATCTTTTGATTAATTGATTGTTTTTCTTGGTATTTAATTACTTGTGCTTATTACGGGATTAATTGGTTATTTCTTTCCATTAACTTGCTGGACCAAAGGGGTTAATGGTGGTTTTAATTCATTAATTTCATTTTTGTTGTCTATTAACTTGCTAGACCAAATGGGTTAATTGATAAGAATTGGGTAATTAAAAGTTAATTGCTGTCTGCCGAGACCAAGCATTCATTGGTTAACTTCATGTTTTAAATTTGCCGAGACCAAGGGAATTTAACCAAGGATTGTGTTTAATGTATCTTTTGGGTGAATTAGTTGAGACGAGACCAAGTGATGCTAATTTATCTAGAAGATAGTGATTTCATGGATTGACCAAAGCAGTAAATCTACTTTAATCCTTTATGATTCCAAGAGAATGATTAGTTATGATAATGATTAGGTACTTTAAGATCGTGTTTATCAGAATAATGGTTTGAGTTATATAATTCTCAATCCTTGACATGTATATATTATTTCATTTTATTTTTCTTTTTATTTCTTTTTCACTTTATTGAGTCGGTTAAACAATGAAAGAAAAATGATTAATGCATACTTGTTCTTGGAGGATCGATACTCATTTGAATCCTATGCTATGTTAATGATAAGTACGCTTGCTCATATGTGTAATTTTGGGTTAACGTTTTAATTTAAACTTGATTGAGAATGTGCTTATTTTTATATAATTTTTATACCCAAATAAAAACACATCAAGTTTTTGACACCGTTGCTGGAAACAATATCATGAAAGCTTGAATTTTGTTGATTCAACCATGTAAATATGTAAATAGGTAAATATGTAAATATGTATAATTGTTCTTTTGCAAAAGGTGCCATATTTTGTTGTTTGTATAATTATATTTTAATTTCACTATATTTTGTAAATATATAAATAGGTAGATATATGTTCATAATAACTAACTTGTCTTTGTAAGTTTGCATATATTGTATATTTAGTTATTTATTTTTACTAACCTAATGTTAATGTGGAATATGTGTAATCTTTGTATTTTGAATTAGATGATTTTTACGTCTATAATTTTGAGTCAATACTAACTCTTCTTATTTTCAGGTTTGGACTTTTGCTAACACGATATTTTAGACGGACTGAAGTTATTTTATTTTATTATTTGTTTCTTTATTTGCAATTTTTTAATCTTAGTTTAATAATTAATTTATGAATTTGTGGTCATGCATTCAATTAGGCTAGTTTTTAGTTTAAAAAAAAACATTAGTGTATTGGTAAAATTACAAGCTCACAGTGATGTTTTTAGTAAGACATTATTAGAAGCATTAGTGAAATCTTTTGTTACCAATACAAATCCATATGTTCAGGGGCATGAAGAAGTTTCCCAACAATTGTGCGATCAAAGGAAACAATTAGTTAAGATTGTTAAGGAGACTCGTGAGTTCATGCTAGCCCATACACTTAAACCAGAGAATCTCAAAGGAGAGGAGAAATGCTATGAGGGACAATTATCCAATGTGAGAAGAGAGGTATTCAGTTCTTCTCTATGTGCTAATAATCCTAATCTCACTTTGTCACATGATTTCTTAGGTTCCTCTCTTTTCTTGGAGAATATGGGTCCAAATAATGATGTGTTGATTTATCATGCCTCAAAGAGTTGAATCTTTCAACACTATATTGTAAAAAGTCCTTGGAGGATGGTGGTAATTTCTACCTTTCACCCCATTCAATGGGAGGTAACTTAGTTGTTGTAGATGTGTCGAAAAGTAAGGATTTCTTGATCCCATCTTTAAAAACTCAATTGCTAAGTTCTAAGGGGAATTTCAATTATATCAAATCTTTTGAAGGGTTAAAAGGTGATTTCAAGTTTGATACATTCTTTAGAAACTATGTGCAGTTATATGTTGACAAAAATATTTATGTATCTAAAGGAATGTTAGAAAAAGAGGTTTATGTGTTATGCTTTAGTGAAAAAAAAAATTATTTTTATAAACTTTCTATTTTTCAAAGACCTCTCTTCTCTTTCTACATTCATCATGCCTATCTTCTCTTTTGAGCTTTAATTTCTTTTACAAATGTTTCATGAGGAAGCATGATGAATGGAAAGAGTGTATGTATTTAGTTTGTGTTCAGTTTTGTTAAGTGTCTTTTCCCTCCCCGAATAAGGAAAATATTGTCCATCTTAAGTGTGAGGGAGTGAGTCGTGTCATTATTATTATTATTATTTTAGGATTTTTAGTTTGCTTTCTTTTAGTTAGGTCTACTTTATTTTGCCTTTATTTTCTTTATGCTTTTATTTATGTTTTGTTCTGCAAGTAGGAATAAATACTCCTTGGACAAGCCCTTCTCTCTATTCCATGGTTTAATATTTATTGGAGCTTTATTGTACTTGGGAAGTATTGCTTAAACTTTATACCCCTCTCTTAGTTTTGGTCCCTTTGGAGATGCTTTAATGTGTTAATTCTTTGCCAATGAGGGCATTATCCAATTTAAGTGTGGGGGAGTGATTTTGTGATATTTTTTGACTATGTTTTTGTCAATTATCTTGATGTTTTCTTAGTATTGAGCTACTTTAGAAAATTTTGGAGTAAAAGTTTTGAAAATTTGATGATATAAAAGATTGGAACTTTTTGAGCTAATTCGCACTGGAAGTATTTTCTTTCTTCTCTTTTTCCCTTTATTTTTTATCCCATGGCATTTTTTCCTTGTTCTATTTGTTTGGCCATTGAGGACAATGTCCAGTTTCAATGTGGGGGAGTGGTTAGATAGAGAATTCTTCTATACTTCTATGCTTCATTCTTCTTTGAACCTTTTGAGAGCAATTTTTTTCGAAATTTTTCTGATTTTCTTTGAGATTTCAAGATGTATTTTTAATGTATGTCTTTGTGATAGATTATAGAGCATATGCTATATGTCATTTGTGACTTATGCGTGACTTTTTACACGTACTTGGACTAAGTAGTTCTTGATCAATGCTTTACATTATTCTTAAACCTGTTTTTCTACTAAAATTCATTGAACATTCTAGAACTTACTTGAATACCTCTTGAGGCAAAATAAGAAAGACATTCATGATTTAATTTAGGAATAACGGTAATAGGCCTTCTTTGGATAGTTTGAGCTTTTCAAGCCTACCTATTTTATATTATCCTTAGTGCCTATTTTGAGCCAAAAGTCGTCAATTTCTTTCTTAAAACCTGTTATCATACTTTGTCTATTACTTCTTTCTGAGAGTTTGATAATTCTTCCAAATCTTTGATTGATCTAGATGGATTATAGTACAAGTAGGGGAGTTGTGAGGAGGAAAGCATGTGTAAATGTCATGACTTGTTACTTTCAGTTATGCATTATTGTTGAGTGGAGTTGTAGATGAAGGAAGAAAAGAAAAGAAAGAAGAAAGAGAAAAGAGAACTTGAGAAAAACCAAAAAGCTGCTAGAAAAGGTTTGAAAAAAATAAACTAAGAAGTAAACAAAAGCAGCATTTAGAAAGAAAGAAAAAAAAAGAGAAAGAAAAAGAGAGAGAAAAGTTGAAAGAGAAAGAAAAGAAAGAAAATAGGAAGAAAGCTGAAAAGAAATTGCTGAAATTTTTTATACTCTTGTGCAATATGAATGATGAGTTAAGAATTATTGAAAAATAAAAATGCAAGATTTGCTTGAACTGCTATAATTGCCATACAAGGTTATGGGTTTTGATTGATTTTGGAATAGGAGAGTAAAAAAAGTTTGGAATTTCTTGGTATGTCTTGTTTATCCTTTTCTTGCAAACTCTCATGATCTTTGATATTTGATTTTCCTATCATTCGTTTAACAAGCTACATTACAAACCCTTTAGCCTTACATTACAAGTTTGAAAGTCCTACATTACCTAAATAGAATCATGATATGTCTCGGATTAATGGAGAGAGTGTATGAAAAGTAAGCTTATGGAATGCATATTCTTTTTGAACTAAATTCTTTCCAATAGTTTGAGAATATTGTCAAGTATTGAAATGGTTCTACTAGTCACTATTCACTTACACAAGTCTTGCATTTGTTATGAAAAATATAGTAGCATATGTTTTGTTGTCTTGAATGAAGAAAGCATTGAAGATATTGTTTTGAAAGCAATTGAGTGATTTTTTTTATGAAACCTTGTGTTTTTCCTATTTGTCTTTGACACTTTACTTTAGGACAAGCAAAGAGTTAAGTGTGGGGGAATTGATAAGGCCTAAATTAGTCATATATTTTCTAGTTATTTGAGGCTATTTTGTGATACATTTTGTTCAATAACTGGCCATATTCCTTTACATTTGAGATTTTACCCTTGAAAAGGTATTTTGTGCATTATTTCAGATTTTAGGGGTAAAATAAGACAAAAATATCACAAAACAAAACAGAGGCGGTGCCGGCCAGGACAGAGGAACTGGTGCCAGCCACGTGCTATTGTCACGCACTTCAAGACGATAAAAAATCAGTGAAACTGAGCAGAACAGAACCAAACCGGTGTCGATTGGGAGGCTAGAGGCAGTGCTGGCTGCACTCTGAAAAATATGGTGCAAAAATCAAGAAAAAATCTACGAACAACTAGAGAAACAGATCACAATCGACGCCGGCCCTAGGCAGGACAGGCGGTGCTGGCCGTGCCCTAATATCGTGGCGGTGCCTCGATTTTCGTGTGCAATTTTTGACAATTTGTAGAATTTTAGTATTTTCCTATTTCTAGTACGCCAATAACCCTAGAAGAACAATTTTAGACTCTTCTAAAGCCTATAAATAAAGGAAAAACACAAGAGAAATGGAAAAATTTGTAGATCATAACATTAAATCACTCAAATCAAGGAGGAATTCGTCAATTCAATGAGGGTTGTGCAAGAAGGTCTACAAAGGAAGAAGAATGAGGCTTGTCTATGTGTGCTTTCTTTTACTTTGTTTTCTTTTTCTTGAACAATGATGTATTAATTGTTTTATTGTAATTCGACGTTGTTTTAGGTATTCATGATTTTTAGAGTTATCTTTATCTTTTGATTAATTGATTATTTTTCTTGGTATTTAATTACTTGTGCTTATTACATGATTAATTGGTTATTTCTTTCTATTAACTTACTGGACTAAAGGGGTTAATAGTGGTTTTAATTCATTAATTTCATATTTGTTGTCTATTAACTTACTGGACCAAGGGGGTTAATTGATAAAAATTGGGTAATTAAAGGTTAATTGATGTCTGCCGAGACCAAGGATTCATTGGTTAGCTTCATGTTTTAAATTTGCTGAGACCAAGGGAATTTAACCAAGGATTGTGTTTAATGCATCTTTTGGGTGAATTAGTTGAGACGAGACCAAATGATAAAAATTTATCTAGAAGATAGTGATTTCATGGATTGACCAAAGAAGTAAATCTACTTTAATCCTTCATGATGCCAAGAGAATGATTAGTTATGATAATGAATAGGTACTTTAAGATCATGTTTATCAGAATAATGGTTTGAGTTACATAATTCTCCATCCTTAACATGTATATATTATTTTATTTTTATTTTATTTTATTTTATTTTATTTTTTCACTTTATTGAGTCTATTAAACAATGAAAGAAAATGGATTAATGCATACTTGTTTCTGGAGGATCGACAATCGTTTGAATCCTATGCTATGTTAATGATGAGTACGCTTGCTCATATGTGTAATTTTGGGTTAACGTTTTAATTTAAACTTGATTGGAAATGTGCTTATTTTTATATGATTTTTATACCCAAATTAAAACACATCAATTATGGGTGGATATAGCTAAATGCATTAATACACTAAGAAAGGACTTCTACCTTATGGTTAGTAAAGGTGTACGTAGCATAGCGGTAATGATGGCTTCCCTTAAAAATAATATTGTATATGTCAATACTACTTATATGAGTTGTGCTCTTCTAAGGGATTATTGCCTTTGGTGTTCTTATTCTTCTTCCTTTTTTTTTTTTAGAAAGTTGATAAACAAAGAGAACTTAAAGCTTTAAATTGTTGGGCACAACTACTAGCAAAGGTATTCCTCTCCTTTATATGATTTAGTTGCTGCTAAAAACTTTGTTATTAACTATTTTATTTTGTGGCAAGTCTAGATTTTTAATTGTAGAATATAGTTTAGAATGAATTTGTTAGGTACCTTCAATAGTTAGGATATAATTGGGAATGTTATTTTGCATTTGCATGCTTTATAAATCTTGTTCATAATAGAAGATGGACAATTTGTAAATCAATTTAAATTAGTAACTAGAATTGAATGTCTTCCTTGAATTAAATTTATTTAAAATTGGTTGGATTTTTTTTTTTTTTATGAAGTAAAAACTTTTACCTCTAAAGTTGTTTATATGCATCGTGATTTGTAGTTTAAGAGTCTCATGTACTATAGTTTTTTTTTTTTTTTAATTTATCAAGGGATTCGGGTCAACATGGATAAGGGTTAGATGCATTCAAAACAAAGGACTTCGGATGAGTATATAAGGAAGGTTGATGAATTCTTAATATTTGCATACCGGTTCAAGGACGAACATTCATTGATATACTGTCCTTGTAAGGAATATGGGAATCGTTTCTTTTTGTCAAAGGATGTTGTGAAAGCTTACCTAGTTATTCATGGTTTCATGAATAACTATACCCTTTTGGAGTTTTCATAGGGAAACCGATGTGGACACAATAATTAGGGATGAGGAAGAAAGCTCTTTCAATTCGGTTACTCAATATGACATGGTTGATATGGTTCATGAAGCATTTGGGGTTCCAAATATTGGTAATGTGGAAACTTCTGACACTAATCAATCAAGCGGGCCTAATAAACAAACTAGGGATTTCTTGAAACTTCTAGAAGATGCTAAATGTGAATTGTATCCAGGATGTAATACATTCACAAAACTTTCATTTTTTGTGAACTTGTTACATTTGAAAGTTATTGGTGGTTAGACAAATACAAGTTTCACAATGTTGATTGATTTACTTAATGATGCATTTCCCAAAGGCGTACAACTTCCCAAATCATTCTACGAAGCCAAGAAGATTACTGAAGATTTTGGATTCACTAATGTGACATATGATGCATGCCCTAACAATTGTATGTTGTTCAGAAATGAGGACAAAGATCTTATCTGTTGTAAAATTTGTAATGCTGCAAGATATAAAGTTAAAGGCAAGAAAGCAAATAAGTAGATGAGATATTTTCCATTGAAGCTAAGGCTCCAGAAATACTTTATGTCATCAAAAACTGCATCATTAATAAAGTGGCATGATGAGGAAAGAACCCAAGATGGCATACAACGACATCCAGCTAATTCTCAAGCTTGGAAATATTTTAATGACAGGAATCCATCATTTACATTTGATAGTCGCAATATAAGACTTGGGCTCGCAGCAGATGGCTTTAATCCTTTTAAATCATTGTCTATTGCTCACAGCACATGGCCTATTGTTCTTATTCCATATAATTTGCCACAAGAATTGTGTATGAAGAAATCTTTCTTCATTCTTTCCATACTCATAGATGGTCCTAAAGGTCCTAGACAAAATATTGACATTTATTTGCAGCCACTTATTGAGGAACTTCAAGATTTATGGAACAATGGAGTAGAAACCTATTATGCATCAACTAATAGCATGTTCCAATTACGTGCAGCTTTGTTATGGACAATTAATGACTTTTCAACGTATGCAATGTTATCTGGTTGGAGTACTAAGGGAGAATTTTCTTGTTCTGTTTGTCGACATAAAACACGATCCCTTTGGTTGAGGCATTCTAGAAAGTTTTACTACACTGGTCATCGTCGTTTTTTACCTACAAATCATAGATTTCGTAGGGATAAGGTATCTTTTGATTGCACAAAAGAGTATGATTTAAAATCGAATCGAATGTCTAGTTCTAGAACTGAGCAACAACTCCAAAGTGTTCTTACAGAATACAAGGTGGATGATTTGAGAAAACGAATAAGAGGTGAAGTTGAAACATCTAGAGATTGCAAGTGGAAGAAAAAAAGCACCTTCTGGGAGTTGCCTTATTGGAAAGATAATATATGTCCTCATAATCTTGACGTGATGCATATCGAGAAGAATTTTTATGATAATATTAGGGGCACAATATTCAATGTTAAAGGAAAAACTAAGGACACTTTAAATTCTAGGCATGACTTAAAGATAATGAAAATCCAAACATCAATGCATACTCAAACCGAGAATGGTAGAATATCTATACTGCCTGTATGTTACACCTTAAGCAAGGAGGAAAAACAGGTATTCTGTAAGGTGTTAAAGGGAGTAAAGGTTCCAGACGGATATGCAGCTAACATTTCTAGGTGTGTTAATTTGCAACAAAGAAGTATATCAGGGCTGAAAAGCCATGATTGTCACATACTGATGCAGCAATTTCTTCCCCTTGCTATTCGTAGAGTTTTTCCAAAAAATGTTGCAATGCATTTAATAGAGTTGAGCAACTTCTTTAGACAATTGTGTTCCAAGACTAAGCACATGAAGCATCTGGAATATATTCAAGATAGAATTGCTCTCACTCTTTGTCATCTTGAGAAAATATTCCCTCCATCCTTTTTTGATGTCATGAAACATTTGCCTATACATTTAGCTGAGAAAGCAATGTTGGCTGGTCTTGTTCAATATAGGAGAATGTACTCTATTGAGAGGTTTGAATTGGATTACCTTCAATGTTGTCATTAATTTCATATTTATGATTAGTAGCCTCATTTGTCACAACTACATGTAGGTATTTGCTTACACTGAAGAGGTATGTGCGTAATCGTGCTCGTCTAGAAGCATCAATTGCAAATGGGTATATGATGCAAGAGTGCATGAATTTTTGTTCTAGATACTTGAATGATGTGGAAGACAAAACAAATCATTGTTCAAGGAAATGTGGCAATTCAGATAATATTGGTCACGTTGTGGGAAAGGGCAGGCATGTAAGATTTGATAGAATAACATGGGAACAAGCCAATAGATATGTCCTTATGAATACACCCGTTGTAAAGTCATTTATGGAGTATAAGGCTTGAGGCACTAATTGGCATTTGAAATCTAACATTATCACTATTATTTGACAACATACATATCTCACAACTCAAAAGTACGATGCCACGTGCCAGTGATCATTATATCCAAAACCTTCACAGTGAACAATTTCATGGATAGTTTAAAACCTATGTAAGTCAAAAACTTAGTTGGGAATTGAAAAAAAATATTAATATCTTCTGAATTATATTATATTTCAACTTATTCATATGGTATATGCAGGTTCAAGATCAGAGGATGAAATATAATGCCATGTTTGATGAAGAAATAAATATATTAGCTGATGGTCCAAATCTTGATGGGAGCGCTTTAAGTCATATATTGTCAATGGACATTGTTTTCAGACAAAAAATTCTGAGATTTGCAGCACTACTCAAAATAATGGTGTTATGGTCAAGGCTCAACACTTAGTTTTGCTAGTAGAAAAGATAGGAATCCAATCATTGGGGATGTAGCTTATTATGGGATTTTGACAGGCATTGTTGAGTTGATTTATAATACCCAATTTAAGTTCATCTTTTTTAGATGTGATTGGGTTAAAAATTACCGAGGAGTGAAGGAGGACATGTTTAAATTTACTTTGGTGAACTTCAATCATTTGATGTACAAGGACAATATCCCAGAAAACGAACCTTTCATACTAGTATCTCAAGTAGAACAAATGTTCCATGTGACAGACCCTATTGAACCAGATTAGGCAGTTGTGATGAAAATGACTCCAAGAGATAAATTTGATACGAATTTGCATATGTCTGAAGTTGAGCCTTGTTCCTCACAATACCTTGTGTTAAGGATATGTCCTAGAGTCAATTTGTACTTATACTATTGTCATTATGTTTTATATAATAATATGAGGTTTTCCTTTCTATGAATAGTGCATTTTGTTTTGTGGTTATCAAGTACGTGACTTGATAGTAAAACCTAACAATAAATACAATGACTATTCTAAAATAATCCCTAATCGATTATTATTATTGGAACAATAATAAATTAATATTAGTATGTTTGTGACTAGATAGCTATGTTTTACTGGTCATGGATATTTGTGATATCAAGTCAAAATATAAATAAATGTTAGAGAACATTGTATTGGACATGACCCACTGTGAGAGTACTTCATGGAACATGTCATAAGTACTTTCTAGCCATAATGATATTAAAAGTCTTTCGACCTAAATTCATCATAAGTTTCCTACTTGATAAATTCTATATTTTGGCATTGTCTAAAGTTGTCTTTAACCAGATAATAAAGTAGACTATTGTTAGATATAGAATAAATCAAGGAGATGAATATGATTGATAGTGAAAGAATTTGTCCCTCTCAATTATAGGAGAGATGTCCATGGGCCCCTTGATAATTTAGACTGTTAAAATGCATGGCCGTGCTCAAATATATCAATCTAAAATATTAATATCATTTGTTTGAACAATCTACTATGAAATTAAGAAATAATTGATTAAGCTTAATAAGGATAACATGTTCCGTGCCTTATGCTTAATCTGGATATCGTGTGACAAAAGGACTAAATATAAAATTGTAGTTTGGTTCAAAAAGATCACTGATCTTCATTTAACCTGGATAGTTATAATGTTTTGCTAGAAATCACTTATAACTTGTGGGCTATTTAGGCACACTGCCAGTGTTAAATGAACCTATAGGGTCACACAATAAGCGAACTTGTTAGGTTATTTTTCTAGTAGCCAAATTCGATAAATCTAGAAATATGTCTAAGTTAATCGAACCTAGAAAATTTATCAGATACAATGAATTTGGAAATATGTCCACATTCGATGTATCTGAATGATGTCCAGACTATAAGAATCTGACTCGGTAAATTAATTAGTTAAATTACCGAGATAATGGCAGAATCTTATCATATCAGTTTTTAATTTAATTTGAATTTAAATTAAAATATGATAAGATATTATCATATTTGGACTCTAAGGGATTCAGAAGGTTTTAAGAAAACCCTAGCCATCTTCTCAACAGTTCGGGTCTGTTAAAAAATTCCGTGCCTCTATTCACCAGGGAAAACCCTCTCAAACCCTAGGCGCTAGCACTCTCGGGGCAACGAGTCAGTTCGCCGTATGTACCTATAGAGGACGTTCGCACACTACAGCGTCTAGTGATCGTTCAGGTTGTACGTACGACAGCACAATCAGAATCGAAGGATCTCGATTACGCCGAAGAGAGGTAATTCTGTAAACTTAAGGTCTTCTTAATCGTTTACTTGGATCCTTGGAAAGGATTCTGGGATGTTTTCCGCGTTTAGGAGTCCACGAATCCTTACACCTTGATGACAATGTTGCAATTTAGGAAGAGGATAACATTTGGGTTCGACAAGGCTCAGAAGCAATGGCAGTTGATGAAATTGCTTCATATGAAGAATGGTACAGAAATAGAAAGTGCTGGTTATAAAGAATAGAGCCAGTAGTTTTAGTTATGACTGGACTACCCATTAGTTTTACTTTATTTTTTGTTATGTTTTGTCTTTCTAAACACATTTGA
Source organism: Voacanga thouarsii (assembly GCA_026120185.1). Classification (NCBI taxonomy): domain Eukaryota; kingdom Viridiplantae; phylum Streptophyta; class Magnoliopsida; order Gentianales; family Apocynaceae; genus Voacanga; species Voacanga thouarsii. Next base: position 3,155,766 of record JANUWF010002200.1, read on the forward strand.
ATGTTCAGTATGTATAGTCTTAAATTGTCACTTTTGTAATGTTCACTATGTGAAGATGTATTACAAATGTTCACTATCTTACATTGTCACTTTTGTAATATGAATTCTCAATTTTCTTGTTGTTTTTCTGCATTCCCTGAACATCATTTAATTTTGTTTGCTGATCTTACCCTCTATTTTCAACTCCTCCTTAATGTTATGATACTAATTTCTTATTTTTCTTCACATATTATATAGATGAATATGTCAAAGAGAAAGACTCGAGGTGTGACGATGTTGGAGAAACTATCGCAGGAAAAGCTGTCTGCTAAAACTGACACAACAAGAGACAGTAACTGCCCAAGAAGTAGCTTGCACGTTGAAGCATAATTTGAGAAGCAGCCAGCACAACAGTCACTTATGCCACGACGCCCTGTAACAAGATCACATCTAAGTAGTTCTAATCCATCAGCACCTCCTTGAGCTGTTACTGGTCTACCTAATTTCGTTGGAGTTATATCAACCAAAAGAAATACTTATATTGCGCCTCCAATTCAAAAACGTAAAATAGCAGCTTCTTCTAGTCCTTCAACATTTTTCTTCCATCCAATTTACCCACAGTAATTGCTACTTCTACATCAGTCGAGGTGAATGTTGCAAATGATGATCCAACATTAGCTGCTGCTTCTAATGTCACCCACAGCATACATAGTCATGATGGTTCTCAAGCTTATGATGCAAGCACTTTTGATCCTTTTGGAGACCCACCTGAAAAAGTTGATGTATGTGGTCAGTCTGGAAATGACATGTTAGATGCAACAACGACAGCTTCATAGCCAACTAATGAAGCAGGTACATCTTAAATTTTTTATCATGGAAGCACTAAATTTATACTCAATTTTTGCTGAACTATTCTCTTGGAGTCAATGGATGTTGAATTAGTAATTATTGGAATTGAAGGAAAATAATCGGCCCAGTTCTTAGGATACATAATGGGTTTTTTATCCTAAGTATTTGTTTATGTCGATGCCCTTTGAAGGTAAACTTCTGTGTGCTGAGGGTTTCGAACTTTTGTGTGCTAAATGGATTAAGTCCATGGATGGTTTTTAGGGATTATCTCAGCTGTTAATATCCTTGTAAATGTGCCTTTTCTATTTGAGGATGTAGGGATTGGTTAGGATAATTAAGAATAAAATGTATTTCAGCTATTTCAACCAAGCTCATTTACTATCTCATTTGATATTTCAATTTTGCGGGAAAATTTGGAAAAAAAAAAAGAAATGAACAGAACTTTTGGAACTTTAAGGATGGTCCAAACTTTTAGCTCAAAGAACAGAAGATCTGTTTTATTCTTTTAGGAGAAGTTTTGGAATTTGTCAAATGCATGAAAAATAAGTAAAATATTGTACACGCATGAACATGGTAAATTTGTTTCCCTTTTTGTTCCCTTATTTTTTTTCCAAGAAAAAATTAGCCTAAGTAACATCTCACTAGAGTGAAACTGTCCCCTTTATTCCCTCATCCAAACACTCAGGTGGTATTTGTAACAAAGAAGTCATTTACCCTTTCCCTACAGTGGCATATTTAGGATTTGATGTTTTAGGTGGTGGCGGTCTCCTTGTCTAAGGGGCAGTTGGTGCAGCTTTTGCTAGTTGTGATTTTTAAAATCATTTGGCAGAAACTACCTCCTCTTCCTGGATGAGTTTAGTGGTTATAGGATAAAAATAGTTGTTACTGTAACACCCCGAAAAACCTAGGCCCGCCAGGGCCGGGGATGTTGCCCCGTCCAAAGGACAAGGGGTCTTTATAACTAGGTCACAAATAAAATTGCTGAAATAAATAATACTCAAACTAAAAAGATTTATTACAACCCAAAATACTTCAAAAGTACATCCATGAAATTCCAAAACAAAAACCATAATTAAAATCATCCACTTTCGTCTCCCCAAAGCAATACATAAAATCAAAAGATACATTCTCTTCCAAGGTAGCTACTCACCCACTACAGGATCAACATGAAATCATGATAAAAGGTGGTGAGACAGAAATCTTAGTAAGTCCATGTGTGCTTTGGGTGTTTAGTGGAAACAGTTCGTGGATGCATAGTGTGAAATCTTTATAAGAGAAACATTGGCAAGCAATAAACATTAGTCAAAAGCAAGAGTGGCGTTTTGGCTCTTCTAGCCATACATAAGTAATGAAATCAACCACTCGAAAGAAAGGGATATGGGTTATCACACGTTGGGCCACTGGTCAGAATGCCTAACACTTTGTGCAGACTGACAAAAGTATGTGATCGGCCTACTGGGCAAGATACTCCTCCTTCTCTATACCCAAACAACCGCCGGGTGTCCATTCCGGCAAAAACACAGTCACATGACTGAAACAAAATAAACTGCTAGCTCGAACCGGCACGACTCACTGGAACTGGCATCTTATCCAGGAAGGACTCACCCCTTAGAGGTGGCCACCTACTGAGTGACTTACCCTAACCCTTCAAAGACTAGTCCTAGTAGTCCACCCTTATTGAGTACTCACGACATTCCCCACTTGGAATAAAATGAAAAAAGCATTGTTCTTCATAAAAATAACAATTTGAGGGTTTCCAAAGATTTGGGAGAAATTAGTTTTAGAAAGAGTTTCAAGTTTGGAAAAATCTGCTCAAAGACTTTTAAATAATTTAAGCGTTGGAATTAATGATGAATTCAACCCTCAATTGCTTTCAAATAACCGAGTGTCCTTGCACTCCACATTTGGCTTGCCATAAGGAAATCATTTCACATCAATCAGGTTTTATGCAGGAGCTTACCTGATTCTTGCTCACAACAACAAGGTCTCGAACAGCTGACCTAACCCCACATGGGCAAATACAAATCTTAATCAGATTCAAGCTACAATCTACTTCCTCAATTTTAAATCAACTCAATTTACTACTACCATGATCCTAGTGTCCCAAACTTTAAGGCAAAACAATAATTGAATAGGTTTATAAGCTAAGTTTAATTTGTTATTTAAAATAATTAATGGATTAGGAAATAAATTCTAATAAGTTGAAAGTTTAAATCTTGTTAAGAAAAATTTAGAGTTTATTTGATCAGGAGTCATAGGTGGTACTAGGTAAAATAGTGATTTAATGATAGCTTAGTTGTTAGAAAATAATTGATAGCTAAAACTAGTTAAGATTAAATTTAATAAGTCTTTCTTGGAAAATAATAAGTAAATCCTTAAGGGTTTTGATTTAGTAAATATTTTATTAAGTATAAATATTTTCCATAAAGGTTTAATTAATTTCTTTATTTTAAATATTATTTATTTATTTTATTTTCTAGAAAAGTTATTATTTATTTGACTAAAATATCCTTTACATATATTATAATTCCAAATCTACCCTTCCTAGGGTTTTCGAAATTCTCTAGCAAAAATTATTAGTAAATATTTTATTCATGAAATAAAATTTTCTTAGGGACAACTAGATCATGATCAAGATTCCATGGTCAACCATAATCAATAACATACCCAATCCTTCAATTCATCAAATCATCCAAATCTTGCACATAGGCATAGATCTAAACTTATTAAGACATGCTTTAACCTCTACTAGCATAAACATAATCATGGCTTCAAAATCTAATCATGCATACAAATTCTATTCACCAATGGTGACATAATCTCTAGCATGCTTCATCACAAATACTACCTATGACATGCATCAAACCTCAACTCATCATTCAATCCACCAATATAATCCTTCCATGCATAAATCACATCTCCTTCACAATCATCCATATACTCATGCTTCAATCTCGACAACAACATATACATAAACCCATCGCCATTCATCTTCTCACAACATCAATCTAGAGACATGATTCTAAAGTTTAAAGAGAGGATTGAAGGTACTTACTTGGTTGATGAATGACTTGAAGGAGTTTAGAGAAGATCTCAACTCCTAGATGGCTAATCTTGTTCAAGAAAGGTGGCGAAAGCATAGTCATGGAGGAAGAGACCATTCGGCCAAGAGAGGGAATTTCGGTCCATGAGAGAGAGAGAGAGAGAGAGGGAAGAAGAAGTCATTAGCATGATTATTTATATAGATTCTCACTAGAGATCAAGTTTGAAGAGAATGATATTGATAGAGTGAATTTACCTTGAAGATGTTCTTGTTCAGAAATTTCTGCTTTGATCCGAATTAGCAAGATGTTTGGAGGAGTTTGATGTTAATAATGGTGTTGATAGATTCACAGCAATGAGTAGACTAAATCTGGAGATTTTCGTGAGGGTTTGAGGTGGTTTGGAGGGGTATTAGGTGTAGAGAAGAAGTGGGTGTTCTTGGTGTAGTGTGTGTGTGTGTGTGTGTGTTCTTGATGCTTGAAGAAAAATCGAGAGAGGGAGAGATGGTTTGTGCAGCTGCCAATTTTTCTGTGGGAATAGGCCTGGCCGAATTCTAGTAGGGTTTAGGGAGTTGATTCTCTGATTTGGAAGGGAAAAGGAAAGGTTAGTTGTTACAATCCTTGAAGAATATTTTTGGAAAGTGAATTTGGAAAGTAGATATCCTAAGAATATCTTGATTTGTTTGGACAGCTTGAAGTCTCCTATGGCCGACTGGATTGTGCAGCTCTTCTGGGGAATTAAAGCTGGTTAAAGGAGGTTTGTGATGGCCGAAACTAAGGTGCACAATGGTGGAGAAGATGTCTGATCAATTGAGAAAAATTTTATGGAAAGTTGTTAAACAAGATGGCTGAAATTTTGGAAAGTAATCAAGCTAAATTGCAGGGATTTGGTTAAGGGATTTTCGGACAGCCATTGCTGCCTTTTGTCCAGAAGCTTGAGGGAAACAGTGTAGCTCTGTTAATGGAGGTTTAAGGAAGGTTTTGACAGAAGTAGGTTGGGGTTTTCGGTTGGAACAAAATAGGAAATAAGCTGGACAAAAAATTCTGCACAGAAATTTCGCTGCATAGTGATTTTTCTGGCAGATTTTTGTCTGCTATTTAGAGCCATTTTGCAGCGAGTTTTGAAGGGGATTTCAGGGGTATTCAAGGTTGGTTTCCAGCCTTCTTTATGGAGGAAAAACATAGCTAAGGTGCTGCACAAAATCTGGGAGAAAGCAACTTGGTTTTGAGCTCCCAAAACTGATTTTCGTACAGGAATTTTTCCTGCTTTGCTCCAACTTGTGCAGTCCGAAATTGGTCAAGAATTTTCAGGTTTTAAACTGATCCTAAAGACCATTTTTCTGGCAGCATTTGGGAGGGAATGTGAGCTAGAATTTTCGACCTTTTGAAGGTACAACAAGCTGAAAAATTTCAGCTCATTCCATGAAGATAGATGAACTAAGATAGAGGAAAATTTCAGCAAGCTTTCAAGAGGGATTTTCCTCTTGAATTTTTCTACAAATCTACCATATTTTCCAAACCAAAAGAAGTCTTTTGCCAAGACATTTTGATCCTAAAAGACCTTAGCACTCTACTGGATTTTCTGGAAAGAAAAATGCTAGAACATCTTGATCAAACTAATGAGTTGAGAATTGAGGAAAATTAAAGATCAAGGAAGGATGATTTTCCCTATAAGAATTTCGAGAAGAGTAAAAGGAGTGGAATGAGATTACTTCTATCATGTCTCTCCTAGAACATCATCACCACATTAATCTAGGCCCTTAAGGCCGAAACCATCCTTTCCCAAGCAAAATAAAATTTACTCAAGCTCAAGCTTCTATGATGGACTTTGAACCTTAGACCTCAATAATTTATTCCAAAGCTCTAACCACTAATCCACAACAACCCTTGTTGATACTTTCACTAGAAAAATTATTTTCTATTCAATCCACAAGCTATCTCCCTATTTTCACCTCGGGCAAAAATTACCATTTTGCCCTTCTCACACAACATTCACCCACACAACTTCAAAACAATAAACTCACATCCAAAGCATATAAAAATTATATGAAAGCATATTTAAACATGAAATAAAGCATGTTATGCATCCCCAACCCCCTTACTCTAAGGTTGGTCTTGACTGGGGTTTCACAGTTACTTTAGTAAAAAGGTCCAAGTATTCATGATACTATGTTAAAGGCCATCCTACTGGACTACATAGGTTTGCCCCCTATTTTCAAGAGGCCATAAGCCAAGATGAATTAGGGATGGCAATGTAGTCAAACACTCCTAAATTTTACAAAAATGAATGTAATTCATGTGCCTTTCTAGCTGTTGTACTATTTAATTATGTTGATACAATTAGTTGGAGAAGATATTCGTGAAAACAATCGTTTTCCCTCCTTAATCAAGATTAATAAGGTTAATTTTAACAACTTGTGGTCTGATTACATATTTATCAGATGCATGTAATCTATGATTATGTTTGATTGACTTACATGCGAGAGTGGTGCATAAAGCTTGGAGGTTTAGAGTTAATTGTTTGGTTCAGTTGTTTTGGCCTTGCCATATTGTGTGTGTGAATTTATAATCCTAAAAGGACTAATTTTTTGAAGGATAGAGAAAAAAGATGAGATGTGAGAGGTTTTCATTGTTTTCGTTTACAGATTGAAATGGAAGAGACAGCTGGAAAGTTGTAGCAATATGTATGTTTGCAGTACTCTGCATGCATGAGTTTGGACAATGATAAAGTATTTCCTTATTTGTTCAAACTGGCGAGTATAGTATGTGTTAATAATGTTAGTGTGAATGAGTTGCCTGAGGGACCTTGTATTATTCTTACTGTGGATTTTAAATTTGACTTTTTTGTATGTGGAGGTAGATGCTATGCCTTATTTCTTCTAGTGTTCTTTCAATACCATCATACTATTTTAGCCTAAGATGGGAGAATTTGATGTTTTAGAGTATTTAAAAACTAAATGAATGAGAACATGAGAAATGACCTGATATTGAATCGAGAATTTTCAGTTTATTTGCTATCTTAGTTGTATCATTACAAGGAATCCATTTAGCATCAGTTCTTTGCTCCCTAAATGCTCAAGACAATTATTTTTGGTTCAGTTGAAAGTGATACACGTGATAGTCTCTCTCTGTGATTATGAGAAATCATGTTAGTATCAAACCTGCGCACATGGAGTTTAAGAAAAAAAATTTTGGTGAGTTGAAAATGCATCCTCTGGTTTCCTTTATTTTTGCAATTCGATGAATAAGTTCTGTGACAATCCCCTTTTTTTTTGTCTTTTTAATTTTAAAATCTGGTTGTAGTTTATTGCACGTGTCTTTTTTTGTTTTGATGTGTGAAGTTATTTTCCTATAGCTTCTATATTAGTGAATGCATTCTTGTGCCAATAATTCACCTTTTACATGTTTGTGCCATATCTACTCAAGTCTGTGAAGACTTTCATTTATGAGTCACTGAACAATATTTGGAGGATTTCAAAGATCACTATTAAATCTTGTAACAGCAGTATATTTGTTTCTCTAGGGTTTTTGTTTGCAGGTTATTTAGTAATTTTCTCCCTACCCTAAATGAATACTCAAATGTTTCTAGGTTAACATTAGGGTTTAAATGCAGTGAACATGCAGCAATGGTCAATGATTTAGTTTCTTAGGATTTATTCTTAATGATGAAGCTTTCTTAGCTTTGAAGTACTTTTTGTTCTACATTAGGAAGCCACAGTTGATTTATGAAGTAGAGTTGTTTGTTGTGAGGTTTTGCCTCTTTAATCTTACTCTGACTGAATTCTTTTCTTTCCCATATTCTTTCTTTCCGTTCTTCTAATCTTGGCACATTCTGTTCTAAGATCCATCATTGCTTCCTAATTAAGCAACATTGTACCAGCTGTAATATATTGCTGAAATGGTCTGCACAAAGTGAAATTCTAATGTTTGAGTTATCTCCAGTTCCTTGTAGAAGTGACATCCAGTGATATTCAGGGAAGAAAGAAGTTCATAACTTACTTCAGATTAAAAAAGATAAAAAAACATTATATATATATATATATATATATATATATATTAAATGTAGAAAATTCCAGAATAACAATAATAAAAGGTTGTGATTACAAAATTTATATCCTCCTCTTCATCAAGTATAGAAGGATATGGTGCACTATGCAAGGGCCAAGTAGCTATATATGGCCCATATTATATAGAGCTGGATAGCTGTTTGAGTATTTAAATTAAATTGTAAATTACACTTACACTCTGTTAGCTTAGCTATTAAATGATATGGTATCTATAAGCATTGTTAGTGTGCAATCTAAAAAGGTCCTGGTTTGAATTTATGCTACCACCAATATGAACGGAAATTTTACATATGTTGGGCATGTTGTAAGTGTTAGTGTTGTGCCCTAGAGGCAATCACTTGTACATTGTGTATGACACATTTTATTTTAATAAAATACATTATTTATCTTACAGTTCCTTTTGTTTACTTTTAAGTAATATAATTGTTCGATAAAGTTCCTAGTATAACATTGTGTTAAGGAAATCATGATAGGGATCATGACATGAGATTCCTACTACACTGTATAGTGTTAGTACTTAAATAGTCCCTAGTCGTAGTATTAATGAGACAGGACATCATTAATGTATTAAGACTAGCATGTGTTAGACTTCCTGATTTGATCAGACAGTGGTTCTCATATCCGTGAGTATTGAGATACTCAAAGTTAACACATGGATGCTTATTAATGGAACAAGTTCATTGGATGACCTAACTTTGAGATAATCACATGGATAACTATTTAGTGCCAGTGATATAATCTTAATATAGCAAACGTATAAGTATCCTTAGACTTGAGATCTCCAATGTACTTTGTTCGCTGAGCATTGTACTTTGATTCCAATCTTCGGAGTTCGATCGAGGGCCGCCTATGAGATGGATATTGAGTACATTGTGAGGTAAACGAAAGTAGTTGAGAAGGTCAATAAAGGATTCACCACTCCTAACAGTAGGGGCGAATATCTCACGGCCACTTGTAGGAATTACTACTCGAGAAGTCCTTGGCCAAGGCATATATGTATTGGAAATAGTTCCAATTGATACACATCTAGAGTAGTGGGTTCTGGGTACAAGTACTATTGTATTTGGGCCAGAATTAATTCTGAAGAGAGTTGGCACTAATTCCGTACTCCAAACCGAATGAGATATTTTGTGGTGAAATGAGTTAATTGCACTGAAGTTTGTTATTAAATGGTTCATGTCAAGCCATTGGACTTCCTGGACTCTTGGGTGATCATGATGTGTTGTTAGATACTGCTCATGATTTGGGAATATGGGTTTATTAATTGATGAATTAATAAACCAATCCTGATTAGAATCAATAGGATTAATTCTAATTAATTATGGATTATTAATCTTAAAGACGTTTGGATTAATTCATGTTCTCTACCAATTGACTGGGAAACCTAATAGGTCACACGCAATAGAGGATTATATACTCAAGATGTTATTTGATAACATAGTGGGGTTAATTGGGAGAAAGAGAAGTTGTTGTGGACAATTATAATTAGTTATAATTTATGGTCCAAATTATATGTGAGAACTTGATGTTTCCAATTACAATTAGGAAATTCTAATAGGATTAGAATTCTCAATTTTAACAGGATTTTTCGGTTATATATATGATATAATCGAAACCCTAGCTGAGGTTGGAAAAATGGAAACTCTAGGCAACACAAAACCTTCTCTTCTTCTCCTCTCTCTCTCGATTATTCTTGTGAAAAACCCTAGCCGCCAACTTTTTCTGCTAGCACAGGAAATTTTGGTACTTGAGTATTCCTCTGTGTGGATTACTGTTAGAGATAATCACACACTGTAATTATAGTGATTAGACGTTCAACTCTCGTAAAGTTGGATCAAGAGGATTGAAGGATCGCGCCTCAACTTGAAGAAGAAATTTTTGTTCTTCGAACGATCAAACAAAGGTAAAAAGCTATTACCTTTGATCTATTTTTATCTTGTTTTCCACACATATGTGGGTCCTGGGATGGTATCTTATTTTATTTTCCGCTGCGCCATATAAAATACGAGCCTGAGATACCCAACAGTAGCATTAGAGCCTTGTTATGTGTAGTCTACGGACATTGTTTTGGCATGAAAAATTGTTTTCATATATTCGTGTTTATCTTTGTTTACTGTGAAAATTGTTTTCACTCAAGTCAAAATCGTTTCGACCATTATGGGTTGGGTCCGTAGCACAATATGATTGTGTAAAAGTTACAGCATATTTCAAAAGATGCTTTCTTTATGTGCTAAAAAATTTCTGCAGAAAAACATTTTCTTGCAACATGGTTGTTGCCTTTCGTTTCATCTTAATTTTCTATTTTAGTTTGTTTAAACTAACAAATTGGTTGTTGTTTTGAGCCTCAAAACAGAAAATTCTGCTGAAAATTGTTCTCACTGATCTGTTGCAGAAGATTAAGGCACCAGAAATTGTTTCTGAAAAATTTTCAAAATCGCCGCCACTGTTCCCGACTTAAGCTGACGCCAGTTGCATGTTGTTTCGCAAACGTTCAGAAATCATTTTTGGAAAGTTTTTCTAAAAATCAGAACACAGGTGACGCCGGCTCCGGCTTCCAAACCGACGCCGGTTCTGCTCTGTTTTGCACGATCTAGCTGTTTTAAAAAAAAAACATTTTTTTCTTGGAATAGAATTTTGAAAGGGAAAAATCTCATTTGATGAGAGGCGGTAAAATAAAAATATTTCCACGGGGGCGCTACCCCCTGACCCCCGCCCACTGACCAACCAGCGAGACCGCCGTTTTCGCTGCCAGAGATGGGACCCAAAAGCATTTTCTCAAAATTAATTTTAAGACAAATAATTTTATTTTTCAAAATAATGATTTTGAAAATTTAAAATTAATGTATTTTTCTAAAATATTAATTTTAGAATTTGTTTTATTTTTCTAAAATAATTATTTTGGAATAATAAAAGTATATGTTTATTTTGTTTAAGCATAGATAATAACATGGTGGATGGTTAAAGATTAAAACCAATTATATCTGTTCATGCATTTTACAGTTTTAGTTTTTATGAAATAGGGCCTGCGTGTTTTGCCTTCTCTAGAATTCTTGTGTAATTCTCTTCTCATCTTGCTCCCCTCGAATGTAACTCGAGGTTTTCTCTCTTTATGAAATTATATAATTAGTTTACATAGGTTAGATAGGAGTAGAATTATTTTATTCTGGAGATGGCAACCAAAACAAGGCGAGAAGGTAAGACCTTCTACTTAAATCATGCATGAACACATAGGGTTAACTATATTAATTTTTTTTATAGCTCAAAGAAATTAATTTAAGATAAAGTCCATAACCATACCACGTAATCGCTTTATTACCATGATTATCAATTATGTGATTTATTGATTTTTATGCATATCATTCAATAAAATCACTAAAAGGAACAAATCCCTCAATTAATATTAAACATAATTCCTTCCGTTAATATAGTAAGAACAAGAGTCCTTTTTCGAGACCAGGTTGTTGGGCAAACCTAAGCCTACTTGACATCGGGCATGTTCAAGCTGTGGAGTTAAATTCCTTTGGAATTAAATTCCTGATTAATGGATTGGGTTTAAGTAAATTCTTTGTCCCGGTTGGGCAAACTTAAGCATAAAGAAATTTAGAGGAAAGATTAGGGTAGCCTAAAAAGCTTTAAGATTAAAATATGTTAATCACTTAATGATCCGGTAGTTACATACGATGTAATTGGTATTGGATACTTACCAATGAACTTAAGGGTTGTTTGTTGGGCAAACTCAAGGTTATTCTTGAAGAATTTAGATATCGGTCCACTAGGAAAGCTTCTAACGGCTTTCCCGAATTAGTAGTGGGGGCTATTGGTTTGAGTAAAATAGTGGAGTAAAAATGCATTTAATTAAAGACCTAATTATTTGCATATCATGTGCATATACAAGTAACTAATCCTCTCTATCTTTACATCTAGGTTACTTGCATCATGTCTATAAACTTAAACCTACGTAGTATCTTGGAAACCAACAATTTAACCAAATCAAACTATCTCGACTAGTATAGAAATTTGAGAATCGTTTTCAAATCAAAAACGTTGCTCTACATGCTAGATGCTCCTATTCCGACACCACGAGCTCAAGATGCTCATGCTGATAAGCATGTTGTTCACAAAAGGCATAAGGAGAATAGTGATACAGCATCATGTATTATGCTGGCATCCATGACTCCTGAGTTACAAAAACAGCACGAGCATATGGATGCTCAATGGAACATTTTACATCTTCGAGAACTGTTTGATGCCCAAGCCAGAACTGAGAGATACGAGATCTCAAAGCAACTATTCCGTTGCAAAATGGCAGAGGGTTCTTCTGTGGCCATTAATGGGCTAAAGATGTTGGGCTTAATAGAGAAGCTTAGATCTCTCGGGTTTGCAATGGATCATGACTTAAGTGTTGACTTAATTCTACAATCTTTGCATAATAGTTTCTCACAATTTGTGATTAACTATCAAATGAACTATGAAACCCCAGTCAAAACCAACCTTAGATTAAGGGGGTTGGGATGCATATTATACTTTATTTCATGATTAAAAACATTTTCATATGATTTTATGTGCTTTGGATTTGAATTTTATTGTTTTGAAGTCTTGTTGGTTAGTATTGTGTGAGAGGGGCAAAATGATAATTTTTACCCGAGGTGAAAATTGGAAGATAGCTTGTGGAAGGAATAGGAATTAATTTTCTAGTAAAAATAGCAACAAGAGTTGTTGTGGTTTAGTGGTTAGAGCCTTAGAATTAATTCTTGAGGTCTAAGGTTCGAATTCCATCATAGAAGCTTTAGTTTGATTAGAATTTTATTTTTGCTTAGGGAGGATTAGTTTCGGCCTTAAGGGCCTAGAGCAAGGTGGTGATAATGACCTAGGAGAGACATGTTAGGAGTATTCTCATTTCACTCCTTTTCCTACTCGAAATTCTTAAAGGGAATTCATTCTCCCATGACCTTTAGTTTTTCTTAATTTTCAACTCCTTAGTTTGATCAAGGTGTTCTATCCTTTTTCTTTCCAAAAAATTCAATAAAGTGCTAAGGTCTTTTAGGATCAAAATGTCTTGGTAAAAGACTTCTTATGGCCTGGAAAATATGGAAGAGTTGTGGGAAATTCCAAAAGGAAGAATCCCTCTAGTGAGCTTGCTGAAATTTCATCCTAAACTAGTTCACCTTCCTTCTTAGAATGAGCTGAAATTTTTCAGCTTGTGTACCTTCAAAATGTCGAACTTCTTAGCTAACATTTCCTTCCAAATGCTGCCAGAAAAATGGCCTTAATATCAGCTTGAAAAATGAATTATTTCTGCCATTTTTGGACTGCTCAAAAGTTGTACAAACCAGTGAAAAATTCTGGGCAAATCGCTACCTTGGAGGCTTAAAATCAAGCTGTTTTCTCCCAGATTTTGTGCAGCACCTTAGCCATGTTTTTCCTCCATGAAGAAGGATGGAAACCAGCCTTGAATACCCCTGAAACCCCCCATTCAAACTCGCTGCATCTCAGCTGGAAGTGGCAGACGAAATTCTGCCAGAAAATTCCTGTGCAGCGAAATTGTTGTGCAGGAAATTTTTCAGCTTGCTTCCTATTTCTCCTCCAGCCGAAAATGCCAACCTACTTCTGTCAAAACCTCCCTTAAACTACCATTAACAGAGATCCAATGTTTCCCCTGAGCTTCTGGACGAAAGGCAGCAATGGCTGTCCGAAAATCTCTCCAACAAATCCCTGCAATTTAGCTTCATTACTTTCCAAAATTCCAGCCATCTTATTTAGCAACCTTCCATGATATCTTGCTCAATTGACCAGACTTCTTCTTCATCTTTGTACCCCTTAGTTTCGGCCATCATAAGCCTTGTAGAACCAGCTTTAATTCCTCAGAAAAGCCACACATTCAGTCGGCCATAGGAGACTTCAAAGCTGTCCAGAAAAATCAAGATATTCTTAGAATATCTAGTTTCCAAATTCTCTTCCTAAAAATATTCTTCAAGGATTGTAACAACTAACCTTTCCTTTTCCCTCTCAAATCAAAGAAAACATTCTCCTAAACCCTACAGAATTTCGGCAGCCCTAATTCCACAGAAATTCGGCAGCTCTCCCAACCTCTCTCTCTCTATTTTCTCTAGCCACCAAGAACACACACACTACACCAAGAACACCTACTACCTTCTTTCACCTAATACACCTTCAAACCACTTCAAACCCTCACGAAAATCTCCAGATTTGATCTGCTCTTTGCTGTGAATTCATCAACACCATTATTAATATCAAACTCCACAAATCATCTTGCTACTTTGGATCAAAACCAGAAATTTTTGTGAAGGTCAAGAACATCTTCAAGGTAATCATGCTCTATCAACTTCGTCTCCTTCAAACTTGATCTCCAATGAGAACTTATGTGAATGAACATACTAATGATCTTCTCTCTCTCTCTCTCTCTCTCTCTCTCTCTCTCTCTCTCTCTCTCTCTCTCATAGCCCGAAATTCCCTCTCTTGGCCGAATGGTCTCTTTTTCCATGACCATGCTTTCGCCGCCTCTCTTGGACAAGATTAGCCATCTAGGAGTTGAGATCTACTCTAAACTCTTTCAAAGCACTCATCAACCAAGTAAGTACATTCAATCCTTCTTTTAAACTCTAGAATCATGTCTCTAGGATGATGTTGTTAAAAGATGAATGATGATAGGATTGAGTATGTGTTGTTGATGATTGAAGCATGAGTACATGTATGATTGTGAAGGAGATGGGATTTATGCATGGAAGAATTATATTGGTTGGTTGTATGTGGAATTGAGTTTGATGCATGTCATAGGTAGTATGTGTGATGAAGTATGCTAGAGATTATGTCACATTTAGTGAATAGGAGTTATATGCATGACTAGAATATTGAAGCCATGATCATGTTTATGCTAGTAAAGGTTAAATCATGTCTTAATAAATTTAGATCTATGCCTATATGCAAGATTTGGATGATTTAATGAATTGAAGGATTGTGTATGTTCTTGATTGAGGATGGCCATAGAAATTTGATCATGATCTAGTTGTCCCTAAAACTAATTTTCACTTTATGCATAAAATACTCAATAAAATAATATTGCTAGTATTTTCGAAAAATCCTAGGAAGGGTAGATTTGGAATTATATATATATAAAGGATATTTTAGTCAAATAAATAATAATTTTGCTAAAAAATAAAATAAATAAATATTATTTAAAATAAAGAGATCAATTAAAGCTTTATGAGAATGATTCATAATTAGTAAAATATTTACTAAATCAAAACCCTTAAGGATTTACTTATTATTTTCCAAGAAAGGCTTACTAAATTTAATCTCAACTAGTTTTAGCTATCAATTATTTTCTAACAACTAAACTATCATTAAATCACTATTTTACCTAGTATCATCCATGACTCTTGATCAAATAAACTCTAAATTTTTCCTAACAAGGTTTAAACTTTCAACCTATTAGAATTTATTTCCCAAACCATTAATTATTTTAAATAACAAATTAAACTTAGCTTATAAATCTATTTAGTTATTATTTTATCTTAAAGCTTGGGACACTAGGATCATGGTAGTAGTGAATTGAATTGATTTAAAGTTGAGGAAGTGGTTTGTGACTTGAAATTGATTAAGATTTGTATTTACCCATGTGGGGTTAGGTCAGCTGTTCGAGACCTTGTTGTTGTGAACAAGAATCAGGTAAGCTCCTACATAAAACCTATCGATGTGAAAATGTTTTCCTTATGGCAAGCTAAATGTGGAGTGTATGGACACTCGTTTATCTGAAGGCAGTTGAGGGTTGAATTTGTTCTTATTTCCAACACTTAAATTATTTAAAAGTTACTGAGCAGATTTTCCAAACTTAAAACTCTTTCTAAACCTGATTGTTCCCAAAACGTTGGAAACCCTCAAATTACTATTTTCATGAAGAGCAATGCTTTGTTCATTTTATCCCAAGTGGGAAACGTCGTTGAGTACTCAATAAGGGTGGACTTCTAGGACTAGTCTTTGAAGGGTTAGGGTAAGTCTCTCAGCAGGTGGCCACCTCTGAGGGGTGAGTCCTTCCCGGATGAGATGTCAGTCCAGTGAGTCGTGCCGGTCCGAGCTAGCAGTTTGTTTTCAGTCAAGTGACTGTGTTTTGCCGGAATGGACACCCGATTGTTGTTTGGGTAAAAAGAAGGAGGAGTATCTTGCCCAGTAGGCCGATCACCTACTTTTGTCAGTCTGCATAAAGTGTCGGCATTCTGACCGGTTATGGGGCCCAATGTGTGGTAACCCATATCCCTTTCTTTCGAGTGGTTGATTTCATTACTTGTGTACGGCTAGATAAGCCAAAACGCCACTCTTGCTTTTGACTAATGCTTGATGCTTGCCAATGTTTCTCTTATAAGAGTTTCACACTTTGCATCCACGATCTGTTTTCATTAAACACCCAAAGCACACACGGACTTACTGAGATTTCTGTCTCATCACCTTTTTATCATGATTTCAGGATGATCCTGTTGTGGAGTTGAGTGGCTAGTAATATCTGCTTGGAAGAGAATGTGTCTTTTGATTTTATGTATTGCTTTGCGGAGGCGAGAGTGGATAATTTTATTTATGATTCTGTTTTGGAATTCATGGATTTATTCTTGAAGTTTTCTTTGGGTTGTAATAACTTTTTAAGTCAAATATTATTTTTATTCCGCAATTTGTTTGTGTGACCTAGTTATAAAGACCTTTTGTCCTTTGGACGGGGAGACATCCCTGGCCCTGGCGGGCCTAGGCTTCAGGGTGTTACATGAACAAGATTGAATCCACTATTCCTAAGTTGATCAATCTTCTTAAAACTGTGGAGTCCTCCATGAAGAAGGATTCCAATGCAGTTTTAATGGTAGAATCTTGCTCTTCTAAGAAAGTTCAAAAGAAGAAGAAGAAGGCTCCCATGAAGCCCAAAGGTAGTGTGAACAAGAATGACGCAGCTACCAAAGGCCCATCCATTATTATGGGAAGATGGGGCAGTGGAGGTGTTGGATTGTATGCCATCTTAGACTAGGTTTCTGATGTAAAATTGAATATTTTAATAAAAGAATTTATTTTCAGAAATTATTTGTGAATTTACTTTTTGTTTGTGCACAATTTTCGTTTGGAACAGACCCATTGTGTTTAAATAAGTGGTCTTTCACAGTAAGGTATGGATCACGGGTTATTTAATGCATAAACATTTGTTCTTAACTTATTGATGAGACTGGGAATCTCATCATGTTTAGGTTATTATGTTATGAATTCCAAACGGGGAATGGCTTACCTTTAGCCAGTGAGTAGTCCACTCACTTCATGACATAAGCGTATTTCGAATACGTAGGACATGACCTGTAGTAGTGGTTTCTAAAAGTACTATATGATAGAAACCTAGACTACTACCGCTATAGCGTGGACTAGTACTCTGCGACTTGAGTATGAGTTGGTGGTCTGGCGAAGCTGGAAGCATATACTTTGATTTGCTATAATTGAGGTTCTATCGTAGGGCCAATATACTTGCATGTTGGGTATGTGTGACTAGTTAGTTAAGACAGACTTGTACAAGATAGTTTCTGCGCTATATCGCCCCTTGTGGTTGTCCGAATGATCTAAAATGTCCAGGGCCCTGGGAAACATGACTCGGATGTTTGCTTTAGGGTAGCTCCCTTGGAAAGCGGAAACACTCCAGGAAGTCGTGGATCATTAGACTAGACGCCTAAGGATAGTAGATGTCATTTAGAGGGGTGTTAGTACACTTCTTCCTCTCTAAATGTACGGCGATGTGTAGAGGGGTATTTTAGTCATTTCACCTGTAGGTCGGAGACTTTGCTAATGCAGCATTGTCCTTGGGGTCAATATTTCTTTATGGTGATATTAGAAAATATTTAAAATGTAAAATACAACTATTTATATAGTAGGGGTATTTTGGTCATTTTAGCAGCCAAGGCAATGTGTCTTTTTTATCCTCGGAATAGCCCGTAAGTCCTAACTAATTTTGGGTTGAGGAATTGGTCTCAGTTCAAGATGATTTTATTTTATTAGATTTTATTCAGGATGTCTAATTTATTATTAGACTGAAATAAAATAAATAAATAAAATAAAATAGGAGTTGAGAGAAATTAATTATCTAGTTTAATTGGTTAATTAATTATTCAGGGCCTAGGTCCAATATGAATAATTAGGAAATTAACCTTGGCTTAAACTATGAGAAATAATTAATGTTTAATTATTTATTGGGTTATTTATATAGGCCCAAGAAATAAATAATTAAAGATTAATTATTTTGGTTCATTTGGGCTCATTAATTATTTATTGGGTTATTTATATAAGCCCAGGAAATAAATAATTAATGTTTATTATTTTGGGCTTTTTGGGTCCAAGAGAAATAATAAATATTTTTCCGGCCCAATAACTTGGACCTTAGGGTTTTTTCCAGATACGGTTAAGAAGAGTTTAGGGTTAAGCCAAACTCATTCTCAAGATAATATTCGGGTGTTTGAAATTTGATATCCCGGAGATATGTTTATCTGATAATAAGAGACCTAATTTTAGCTAACGAATAAACAAGTCTTTGGAAAAAAGAAAACCCTGATCTCCTAACCAAAAATAAGCTCTCACATCTAGCTCTCTTTCTCTCACGTTACCTCTCCTCTGTTGTTCTTCTTGTTTCTTTGCTAATCAATAGCAAGAGAACCAAGGAGATTCGAGACCATTCCTCTTCACCGTTGTGTTCGCCGACTAGAAGTTGGGCCATGGTTGAAGGACGGGAAAATAGAGGGTAGCATGCAGTTACGGAAAAACCAGAGAAAAAAAACCGCAAGCCTTAAAGGCCACACGGAAGCATGAAGATCATACATTTGCGCTCCTTAAGCCTTCTAGGTTGAGTAGAAGTGGATTGAACGACGAGAATCGCTTCGCCTTGCCCACTTGAAGAAGCTTCCGGTTGAAAACCCGCTAGCCTTCTACTTCGCCTTGTTTGCATGAACGCCAAGCCTTTCAGCTCTCAGAATATTCCTCTGCCCAACCTCTAGTCGGTGAATACAACAGTGAAGAAGAACGGTCTCGAATCTCCTTAGTTCTCTTGCTATTGGTTAGCAAAGCTCAAAGGAGAAAACAGAGAAGAGGGAGGCGTGAGAGACAGACAGAGACCTACGTGAGTCTCTTGTTTGGCAAGGGAGATTAGGGTTTTCTTTCACTAGAGACTAGTTTATTGGTTAGCCAAAACTGGGACTCAAATATCTGATAAACATATCGCCGGGATATCAAATTTCAAACACCCGGATGTTATCCTGAGAATGAGTTTGGCTTCACCCTAAACTCTTCTTAACCGTATCTGGAAAAAACCCTAAGGTCCAAACTATTGGGCCGGAAAAATATTTATTATTTCTCTTAGACCCAAAAAGCCCAAAATAATAAACATTAATTATTTATTTCCTGGGCTTATATAAATAACCCAATAAATAATTAATAAGCCCAACTGAACCAAAATAATTAATCTTTAATTATTTATTTCTTGGGCCTATATAAATAACCCAATAAATAATTAAACATTAATTATTTCCCCTAGTTTAAGCCAAGGTTAATTTCTTAATTATTCATACTGGACCTAGGCCCTGAATAATTAATTAACCAATTAAACTAGATAATTAATTTTTCTCAACTCCTATTTTATTTTATTTATTTATTTTATTCCAGTCTAATAATAAATTAGACATCCTGAATAAAATCAAATAAAATAAAATCATCTTGAACTGAGACAAATTCCTCAACCCAAAATTAGTTAGGACTTACGGGCTATTCCGAGGATAAAAAAGACACATCGTCTTGGCTGCTAAAATGATAAAAAATACCCCTACTATATAAATAGTTGTATTTTACATTTTAAATATTTTCTAATATCACCATAAGGAAATATTGACCCCAAGGACAATGCTGCATTAGCAAAGTCTCCGACCTACAGGTGAAATGACTAAAATACCCCTCTACACATCGCCGTACATTTAGAGAGGAAGAAGTGTACTAACACCCCTCTAAATGACATCTACTATCCTTAGGCGTCTAGTCCAATGATCCACGATTTCCTGGAGTGTTTCCGCTTTCCAAGGGAGCTACCCTAAAGCAAACATCCGAGTCATGTTTTCCAGGGCTCTGGACATTTTAGACTATTCGGACAACCACAAGGGGCGATATAGCGCAGAAACTATCTTGTACAAGTCTGTCTTAACTAACTAGTCACACATACCCAACATGCAAGTATATTGGCCCTACGATAGAACCTCAACTATAGCAAATCAAAGTATATGCTTCCAGCTTCGCCAGACCACCAACTCATATTCAAGTCGCAGAGTACTAGTCCACGCTATAGCGGTAGTAGTCTAGATTTCTATCATATAGTACTTTTAGAAACCACTACTACAGGTCATGTCCTACGTATTCGAAATACGTTTATGTCATGAAGTGAGTGGACTACTCACTGGCTAAAGGTAAGCCATTCCCCGTTTGAAATTCATAACATAATAACCTAAACATGATGAGATTCACAGTCTCATCAATAGGTTAAGAACAAATGTTTATGTATTAAATAACCCGTGATCCATACCTTACTATGAAAGACCACCATTCACATAGACCACTTATTTAAACACAATGGGTCTGTTCCAAACGAAAATTGTGCACAAACAAAAAGTAAATTCACAAATAATTTCTGAAAATAAATTCTTTTATTAAAATATTCGATTTTACATCAGAAACCTAGTCTAAGAGGGCATACAATCCAACAGTGGTATATTCTGAGAGTTGAAAGGCTTGGCGTTCATGCAAACCAGGCAAAGTAGGAGGCTAGCGGGTTTTCAACCGGAAGCTTCTTCAAGTGGGCAAAGCGAAGCGATTCCTGTCGTTCAATCCACTCCTACTCAACCTAGTAGGCTTAAGGAGCGCAAATGTATGATCTTAACGCTTCCGTGTGGCCTCTAAGGCTTACATTTTTTTCTCTCTATTTTTTTTCCGGTTCAAGCATGCTTCCTCTATTTTCCCGTCCCTCAGAAGGCGCAACTGCAAAGTCTACTTGGAGACCATTAAGGACAAGAAGCAGAAGGAGAAGCTTACAAGCACTTCTACTTCTTCAGCTTCTACTTATTCTCCAGGTATATTTATGATTGAGATAAATACTGCCTTTAGAAATGAGATATGGATATTAGATATCGGATGTGGATCTAAAGAGTAGTAGAAGGCTAGAAAAAGGCGATGTGGACCAACGTATTGCAAATGGGGCAAAGGTTGCTACACTTGCTGTGGGACATACGAGCTGAACCTGCCTTCGGGATTAATTCTAGAACTGCAAAACTGTTATTTTGTACCAATTTTAACTCACATATTTTCAAATGGTATGTGGAGCCACTTGATCTCATCTTGACTAAAGTGTTCTTAAAGTGTTTTTTTAGAGGTATAGTTTTACTCACACATTCTTAACAATTTAAGCATGCAATATTCTCCCTTAAACAGAGACGAAGCTAGAGGGCAGGGAGCAATATTTTTTAAAATTTTATAATTTATCCTAAAATTTTTAAGAAATATTTTTAAAAGTTTATGTTTCACCTCCTCAAATTTTTTTTCCAGAAATCATAACGTTGTCTTTCTAATATATTTTACTATATAACTTGTTCCTTAATCTCAAATATCTGATTTCGTCCCTACTCCTAAAATAATTTTAGCAAGTTTAATAAAAAAAACACACACACAATGTCTTTAGATTACTAATTTTTCAATGTAACAAAATATTTTACATCCAATATATTATCTTTATATTTTTAATATTAACATTATAAAGTAAGAATCTACGTCAAATTAATAAAAATATCACAAGCTCAAATAATAACAATTTATCTTCTCTTGAAACATGTGTTAATTGAATTAAAACATGCAAAATCATCAAAACATATACCACAAAAAATCCTTCCATCCCATGCAATATAAAACCAAAACTTCATGGTAAAGTTTTACATCAAGCAGTCAATTACCAACAAAAGAAAAAGTATGAAATATATATATAAATAAAAAGTTCAACTCTTTTTTGGATTTTTCCGAAAGGAAAATTAAGAAAGTGGGGGGGAAAAAAAGGGAAAAAAGAACAAAGTCGTTCGACATACACGTAGGCACACGTAATCGTTTCCATCCTTTAGCAGACTCACAATTTCACTTTTTCGATTTTTTTTTTTAATTTTTTTGTTTTTTTTATTACATTTGCAAACAGCATAAACTTCATTATCATTGTTGATTCTTTTTTCCTCGCCGGATTTCTGAGCTTCAAAGATCCACCAATGTCGATACTCTCTAAACCCACTCATCAATTTAACCCCTACCCTTGCTTTGGTGTATGCATAATGTAATATCGTTTTTCATTTTCCAAAAAATCAACTTTGGGTTATGAAATTTTATGGGTTTCGTTATTTAGGGCTATCTTGGATTCAGTTTGATCTGAAATTACAGGGTTCGCTTCAGATCAGAGCTTAAAATTGGTTTTTGTTTTAGATATCTGTTTGTTTTGTTTTCCCTTTTTGGAATTGTATTGAATTTAAGGGTGTTTGAGCAGTTGCGGAAGATGGGAGTTGAATTTTTTTGTATTGCAAAAGGTGACTAAATTTTTGTTGATTGCATGCCACTGAATTTGTGGAATATAAGGTTTTGATTGAGACTTCGATTAGGGTTTGTTCTGTTGTTGTTGGTGGTGCTGGTAATAGGCTCTGGACTCTTGCATGTGTGAGTTATAGCTGGGGGTCCTCTGCTGCTTCGTGGAGGATCCCGAAAGTGCGGTTTTTTCCCCCTTTCGTTTGGATTTTACCTGAGAAATGCGTATTATTAACTTATAGACCGGAGTGTAGTAAAGTTTCTGTCGGTTATATTTGCTTGTTGCAAAATTAGACTAATCAGTAGTAGTAATTACACTATCAAGGGAGATGTTTGGGCCAGGGGGAGATAGTGGGCGGAGTAATAGTAGTGGAGGCGGTACAGTGTTGATTCCAACGCGATTCGTGTGGCCTTATGGTGGAAGAAGGGTCTATCTGAGTGGCACTTTCACCAGGTGAGTGAATTGAAGTATTGGATATTTTGTTTGAATCGAGTTTTGAGGGGTGCAGATTGTATGAGTCTGATGCAATTCAGGTTTTTCTGTTAGATGGATATTGTTTAGTAGGTTTTTTATTATGGGGTTTTGTTGCCTTGCAGATGGACTGATCACATAGCCATGTCACCTATGGAAGGTTGCCCCACAGTGTTTCAGGTTATCTACAACTTGACTCCGGGTTATCACCAGGTAAGCTTTTGATAACTGACTAGAGATTTGAATTCCTGTTTCTTTCTAAAAAGATGTTAAATCTGTAAAATTTTCATTAACCATTCAAGCTTAGATTTATGCTTCCCATCCTGCCATTAGATATGCTAAACATATCAAACAGTCAACTTAGGTTTATTTACACTTCAAGTCAATCAAAAGAAAGAAGGGGAAAGGAAGCAGCTGATTGGTTTAAGATGTAATACTTGGTGTTCATGGAATCTTTCGAATTGTATGTAATTTTTTTAGTCATGGTACCGATAATGTTATGTTCTTAATGATAGTCTTAGTGGACTAGTATGTTAATTAATGATTTTGTTGTATTTTTCATTTTTTTGGGGCATAATTGATGGTTTTCTGTGGCTGTTATGGAAAACTTGGTCTGAAGGATTTATTAGTGTTTTGGGAGGAGAGGGTGGAAACTTGAAGGGGTCATGCCATCTTTCCCTTCTAAGGATGGAGGAAGAGTTTGAGTGTTTTCTAAAGATGTTTTGCAAGCCTTCTTGTAATTGACATTTCATTTTTATAAATATCGTGGGATTAGTAGTAAGATCTGAAACTCTTCACTTATGGACGCTAAAAAGGAAATCTTGGATTCTAAGATCTTATTTTACCTGAAGTGATGACATTGTGATTTATGAGAGAAGAAGAATCATATTTTTGTTCTCCCATATGCTCGTCGATTCTCATAGGGCTGTCAAATTTGTTAGCATAGCATGTCGTGGAAAACATGTGTCTTGGGGCTTTCATAATGCCACAAATGATTAGAGTAGCCTCTGAAATTTTGAGATAGGAACAAGGGAAAAGTTGGTGTGAAACATGCTTGAGCTTTTCTGCTGCTGCACAGATTGCAACTTTGATCCCTAAAGGATCTTTGCCACTGACTTTTATCCATTTTTAAGGGACAAAAAAGCCCGTCATAAGATTCGTTTGCCTAAAATCTCTTTTTGCAGTGTAAAGGGTCTTTTAGATTTTTTTTTAATTTATAATAATAACCATTTTCATATAGATAAGAGAAGAAGTTTTATTAATGGAAAGAAGAAATACAAGAAAGAGGATGAGGCATGCTCAAGAAAAGAAGCTATGTCTCCAAAAAAGGCAGATGCTATTGGCCTTCCAAAGTGACATAGTGGGAATACGCTGATCTTTGAGATTTGTGCTATTCCCTTTAGCGTGTACTCTTGGACTTCTTGCTACCTTCTATCCTCTTCATGTAAGAGTTGAGTCCATTCCTACCAAAATTTTGTTATAAGATAGAGAGTGAGAGGGAGCATTTTGTCCTTTTTATGGTTGATAATGAACAACTGCTAGAGGCATGACTTGGTTGCTTAGCTTTTTTCTAGTAACAGCTTTCTTTATTTAAAATGACCTTCTTTGTGGCATATGTCTTTTATCTCGTGGACCTTCTATTCTAAACATTACATAAGATCAATTTTAGGAGAACTTTGTATATGCTAAAGGATTTGCACCTCTTCAAATTTTTTTTTTCTTTTTAAATCTTAGGTGTTGCTTGGAGATCCGATTGACTGATTGAGAATACATTTGATCCACTTATAGAGCAGTTATGAATTTTTATTCAATTTTTGTGCAGTACAAATTCTTTGTTGATGGGGAATGGCGGCACGATGAGCACCAACCATTTGTAAGCGGAAATTATGGTGTTGTGAACACTATTTTCTTGCCCAGGGAGCCTGAAATGATTCCTTCATTTTTTAGCCCCGAGGTGCCTGGTCGAACTAATATGGATGTTGACAATGATAACTTTGTGCGTCTTGTAAGTAACTTTATTTCAGTCTTGGATTATTTGTGTTAATTGGCTTTGTTTCTTCAGAAGTAAGGGTTCATTTAGCTAAATCTATTTGACCATTGAGTGTTTAAATATATTGATTCCATATTACCTTTTTATCTGATTATATCATAATGTATTAGTGTCTGTTGTCATTGGGTGTAGTAAGGGTGTAAGTGGATAAGAATTTATGTGAGTTGAGTTTTGTAAAAAATTATTAAATATGTGGGGTCAGGTGAGGTCTAAAGAGAGAGAGTATGATGTATTGTGAGTAAATGACTATATAAAATAATAATATATTTAAATTAAAGTGAAATTTTGGTTTGAAATGAGAATTGAAAATTTCTTTCCAAATATAGCCTAAGATTGATTTGCAAATCAAACCATATATAAGGTTCTCTTTAGATTGAGATCTAAATTCTAAAATTTAGTGTGTGAACCCTAGTAGGGCCCAAATTCTATTTGGTCAATACAAAACCCAGACCATGGCTTTTTGGTGTTTTAAGCCCAAAACTACAAAAAGGGAAACTTCTCCCTTCTCAATTCACTCTTTGTTTCTCTTGCTGCGTTCTCTTCTCTTGCACTCCAGATGGATCTGCTCTCACACCACCAAGTCATGTCTTACCATCGCTGCCATCGCCTCTTTTCTTCTCTTCTCTCTCCTTTCCTTTGCTCTTTCTCTGTTTCAAACCCCTCCTTCCTTCTCTGGACCTGTCTCTCTCACAGCCACTGCTGCCGCCACACCTATCACCATTGTGCCTCTCATCATTGCTGTTGCCCCCTCCCTTATTCTCTTCTCTCTCTCTCTCTCTCTCTCTCTCTCTCTCTCTTACAGCCTTACAGCTTCAAAAGGAGAACAAATGCAACAGATGGAACAGGTTCGTTTATTATTTTGCCAATCTAATTTGCTTGAGTGGTCGAAATGAGGTTGGATTGTGGTTGAGATGGAAATTTTTTTTTTGTGGTGATCGAATGAAATCTCTGTTTTAGGAAAATAAGTTTTAAATTATACTTCCTCAGAGAAGAGCCCTCTGCGCAGCGTGGAGGGGGAGGGTGAGTGGTGCGCTCTGTAAATGGAGCCATGTATTTCTTAGTTGCTGGAAAATTTTGATTCGTGAATAAGATATGGATAGATCAATTTACTATATCTGGAAGTTCCATATATAATCTGACAGGAAGCTAGAACATCAGTTTCACTTAAGTGCTCAACATGTGTTTTATTATTGTTAACTACTCGTACATAGCATTTGTGTAGTCATTGTGTTTAGATCTCTCTCTCTCTCTCTTTCTCTCTCTCATTCACGAATGAACATAGGGCTGCAAATGAACCAAGCTTTTTGCAAATGTCACACCAAAGCTTGGTTTAAGCTCATCATTAATTGAGATTAAGCTGAGTCCAGGTTGAGCTTGTAAATAAAAAGTGGAGCTTGAGCCTAGGCAAATATAGCTCGAAATTCTTGAAGAACAAGGGACAAATGCTAGACTTATGAGTTTGGCTCAGATCTCAATTGAAAACTATATAAATACATAACATATATTTATTTATATTTTGTTAATGAATATAAGGATATTCATATATTTCATTGAACTTATTGTGTTGTTTCCCAGCAACAATTTTTTGCTTAGTCTGTGGAAACATTTATATCTTTAAAACCTCTTTGTTCTCAGTAATTGACTAAATCTTATTTTAACCTTTTGAACTTCTAAATTGTCTTTAATCGCAAAAAAAGATTTTTTTTTATTTAATTAGAGTAACTTTTAATTCAGTCTCGCATCATTGTGTTTTTAATTACTTATATAGCTTATATATAGTTTTCCTTATAAATAATTTTTTTTTTTAGGAATATGAAAATATATATGTGCTTTTATTTTTAAATTGCATGCATTTTAAAATTTGTAATTTTATTTAAAATTTGCATATATTAGTATTAGTCCAGTATTCTTAATATGTTATTCTTGTTTTTATTATGATTTTGGGTTAAGTAAACTTTGTGTTGGCTTATGATGAACGATGATAATGTTTTGAATATTTTAGTTTTGTTGGAAATATTTAGTTTTTTAACTAAGATATTTAGTTTATAGAGTCGGGGATCGTTAAAGTTGAATTGAAGTATATCACAGTGTTGATTCTATTATTTTTACCTTTTCTTTCTTTTAAAAATATTAAAATTTCAAGCTTGAACTCAAGTTTATCTATGACTGATCCGAGTGGAGCTGAAGCATTGTAGATACTAAAGCTTGACTCAGTTTGACTTGGCTCGTCTGCGCCTCTGATTTGGAATTTACTAGCATATTGATTTAATTTTTCTGCTTTAAAAGCCGAAAAATAGAGTTTGAGTCGAGCTCTTCTAAAAGTGATTTGAGCTCAGCTTGGACTCGAAAAGTTTTGTTTTGAAATATTTCAAATGAGTTTGAGCTCGATAAACCAAAAATTAACTCCGCTTGGCTCATTTCCTGCCCTACTTGAACACCTACATGCACACCTGGGGCGAAGGGAATTTAGACAATGGATGATTGGTACATGCATTGCATTGACAGTGACACTAATCTTGTCAATAAAACTTCTAATGCAACTTGTAGATTCACTGTTAGAAACTTCATATCACTTGATATTATATTGCAGGAAGCAGTTCCAAGTATATCGCAGGCTGATATCGATCTATCTCGGCAGCGTGTCTCTGTGTTCCTGTCAGGACATACTGCTTATGAGTTGCTTCCTGAATCTGGCAAGGTAGTAATGCTATACCTTCCATAATTAGTGCAGTATCTAGTGAACTATAGTTGGCCTTGTCACTGTACATGTGAAATTATAATTTATATCTTATTCCATTTTAGGTCACTGCTTTGGATGTCAATTTACCAGTGAAGCAGGCGTTTCACATTCTTTACGAGCAGGTAGCTTTTGCATTTTACATTTCTGTAATTATTTCTTGGAACTTGTATCTGATTTCTGATTGCTGCATTTGATATGTAACTGGGTTTAGAATTCATAGGAGTATTAGTGATATTTCTTGTTGTTTGGTGCATGTTTGCTTTGAATTCTCCTATGTTCTAAGAGTAATTTATACTCATTAAAATGGCAATATACTCTGAAGTGTGATGATCTCAACTATGATCTTGCTTTGCCTTTGTCTGACACTTTTTGTGCTTAACATTCATATGAATAAATACTGGGATAGAACCAAGACTGAATGTTAAAGGAGACAGATGTGAGGATGAATATATACTTGTGATTGGACAAAAGAATACCATCAACTTTAAATACCAATCACCTTACGGCTTGGTGTATGTAGGTGTGTATATATATAGGACCTTGTTTTTCAAATTCTTGATACCTGCCCATCTTTGTTGTCCCCTGAGACATTGTTCAAAGTCAGTGTCTTTTCTTTCTCTTTTTTTATGGACAGGATCTGATCAATTTTTCGTTTTTAATAGGGAATATATGTTGCTCCATTGTGGGACTCTCGCAAGGGTCAGTTTGTTGGAGTTCTGAGTGCTTTAGATTTCATCTTGATTCTTCGAGAGGTATAATTTTCATCTGTTGCCAATATTTGTTTCTTTTGTTCAATCACTTGTTTGTGGGTAATGCTTCTTGCTTCAAACATTTTTTCTTTTTTTTTTTTTTTTTTTAAACCATAGCACAAAGAACATATTTTTGGCTTGTATGTATGTTTATGCTGATAATTTGAATACTCTTTACCAACACATAAAGAGGCTTTGATTTATGTGGTTTGTAAACACTGATGGCCATCTTGAGGCCCTGTAATGAACAAGTACAGAAGCAGTTTTAATCATGAATTATGATCACTTTCATCTTAGAAAAAGGTATTTTGATTATTATTTTTGTTTATTGTTGATTTAGGTATTTGCTCTGGATATGCAACTATTTCTTGTGGCAGAAAATTTTTGGTTTTTCACTTCATACATTGGGATTATTAAGCATGTCTCACATTCTTGTTTCCAATATTTTAATACTGAAGACCATCTTGAGACACTATAGTTACAAAATGGAGAATCATTTAATGATGCACTTGATCATAAGTTCAATTGTTGTTGATTTTGGCATTTACTTCTTTGGATGTGTGCAACTACTCTTTGAGACAGGATTTTTTGGTTCTTACTTTGGAAATACAAAGCATATCCCAACAGTCTTGTTTCAAACTTTTGTTAATATATCGTGGCTTTCATTTTCTTCTTTTTTGGGGAACTATCCATATCTGTTCCTCATCTTTCATTATATCTCAAAACTGGGTAATTTTGCCGTTCTACAGCTTGGGAATCACGGATCTAACTTAACAGAGGAAGAGCTCGAGACGCATACTATATCGGCATGGAAAGAAGGAAAATGGCACCTTAACAGGCAAATTGATGGAAACATGACATCTTACCAGAGACGCCTGGTCTACGTAAGCAATATCTATTATGAGTTCGTCTCTTGATAAAATGATTGTCGGGGAAATTTAACTCGTTTGCATTTGCTCATTCAATCTACTCTTCTTGGTTATAATTTGGCGGACACTTGCACGTATGAGGTAGGGGTTAGAGATTCACTGGGATTATTGCTAGTTATTTTTCATGTCTTGTAGAATACGATTCTAGATGCTTTAAGTGAAGGATTCCTGTTCCTATGCTTCTTGTTTTCCATATCCATTTTTCTTCTCAAACATACAGCTTATACAATGTGCAGGCGGGGCCTTATGATTCTTTGAAAGATGTTGCTTCAAAGCTTTTGCAGAACAAAGTTGCAACCATTCCCATCATTCACTCATCATCACAGGATGGTTCATTTCCTCAGCTTCTTCATATGGCTACCCTATCTGGAATATTAAAATGTATGTCATTTATTCATATGTTGTTAAATATGTATGTTTTTTGTAACTAACACACCGAGTAAATTTTAGGTGTATGCCGGCATTTTAGACATTCTTCTACCTCCTTGCCCATACTTCAACAACCAATTTGTTCATTTCCTTTGGGTACTTGGGTACCAGAAATTGGAGATCCATGTGGAAAGCCATTGGCAATGCTGAGACCAAATGCTTCTCTTAATTCAGCCCTCTCTCTCTTAGTTCAAGGTGATTCTCCGCTTGCCTTCTGTTATGTGCTTTGATTTGGTTAGGTCTAAGCATTTGTTGTAATTTTTGGGTTCCATTACTTGTCGTAATTGATAAGGCTAGAGTGCATGAGAAGCAGTAGTTTGCTAGATGGAATTCCATCAAGTGCGGATTTTGTCCTGATCAAAGTTTGGTCCTTTCCACAGCCATGCAACTGTGGCAGCTTTAGACATTGAGTTTACTCCATTTTGATGATCATTCTGTTTCTGAGAAACAACAATTATGTTTTTAGTGCATTTATTTATTGCTTACAGTAGATTCCTGTTTCTGACCATTCTTTTGCTTAAAGTTCAAAATACAGCATTATAATTTTTCAATTTTCCACTTGAAGTTTTTATTAATTTTACCTTGTTAATTGGGCTAAACTGTGGAATGAAGTAACAATAGATCCAGTATGCCCATACTTAATCACTCAATCTAAAAGAAATTTACTTGTCATCTGACAATTCTTCCATTTGACTGAGGTATAGCTTAAATGATTAAGTGACAAAAATGTGGATTAAACTGCAGATTGGAAAGTAGATGTTTATGGGTTGCAAAAGTAGAATTGCTCCATATGTTACTGTCCTGTGTAGTTTGAATTCGTCTTTTAACTTAACAGGGTGAATTTACAACTCTATTATGGAGTATGAACATCTTTTCCTCTTAAGAACTTCTATGCATCTGATAGAACATCTTGGCTTGTCAGGCTTGTATATTCCTCATCTCTCTGGGTACTTGAAACATGTCTTGTGTCACTAATTTCTGCTTTTCCCTACTAATTTTATCATCCCGTGCAATACATCCATTTGTTTTGCAGCTGAGGTTAGTGCAATACCTATAGTGGATGACAATGATTCCTTGCAGGACATATACTGTCGTAGGTAATTTTTTTTTTTTTCTCAACGATGTTACCCCAGAAATGCTTTTTTATTCCCCCCCCCTCCTTTTTGGGGTACAATTATATCCTAGTAAAAAGGTGTATGTACATTTCTTTTGTGACAGTGACATCACTGCTTTGGCAAAAGACAGAGCATATGCACAGATTCGTCTTGATGAATTGAGCATTCGCCAGGTGACTGTAGAAGTTTATCCATTTCAATGACTGAAAGTACTCATGTCTCCACTTTGTTACATTGAAAAGGAAAAGGACTGGTTGTACAGTAGTATTTGTTTGTGAATCAGCTGGTTTCCCTGGTGTAGTTTAAAGACCCGGATTCCAGACAAACCGGTGAAGTCTAAATGCCCAAAATACAGAACTGAAATGATGTCTGTCGGAAGAGTAAGCTTAAAAAAAAAAAAGGCTGAAGCATACTAGGTTGTTATGAGTGTAATAAAGAACTTAAAGTTACAGTGCTTGCAAGAAGGGGGAATAAAAAAATTCTTCTGTCCCAATAATACTTAGCTTACTGTTTTCAATAAACTGATTAGTGAGATTCTACTCTAGAAAAATGCTTATGCAGTGAAGCTGTAGCTATGAAATGTTTCCTTCGGTCTTTTGAGGTGCCATGTTATATTAGTCTCCGTGGTTAATTGTGCTGTCATTTTATTTGATCCCTTATCTGCTTTCACTTCATCCTCCAAAGTTTGACTACTAAAATCATGCTTGGTGATGTTTACTCTTTGTTCGTATCATCTTGATTTGTCAGTGTCAGCGTGTTATTTATTTATTTTGTCCTCTATTTTTTTCCTTCTAACCATAGTAGTGAACCAATGTTTTGTAAATCAGATTGGTTCAGGGAAAAGCAGTTTCTGGAGTTACTCTCAGTTTGTTGTACAGTTCAATGTGCTTTTTTTTTTTTTGATGTTTTTCTTGTTGACATGCAGGCATTACAACTGGGACAAGATCCAAGTTCTCCTTATGGTTTCTTTAATGGACAGAGATGTCAGATGTGTCTGCGTTCAGATCCTTTGCACAAAGTGATGGAGCGGTTGGCAGTTCCTGGTAATTGTTTTTCCTGTTTTTAATATTGTAGTGTTTTTCCTTGCACATCTTAGTGTGTGGCAGTATGTAGAATGAATTTAGGGCCTCGATTTATTGAGTGTTTTTTTGGGGGAATTGTTGAGCAGCCTATTTGTTGACTGGCTTTTCTTTGTCATATATCCATTTCTCATTGATTTAGGGCAAATACAATTTCACATCAAACATTCGGGTATTCTTTCAGGGGTCAGGAGACTTGTAATTGTGGAGGCTGGCAGCAAGCGTGTTGAAGGCATTATTTCTTTGACAGACGTGTTCAAGTTCTTGTTTGGTTAGCTATTGATCTTGGCATATTTGTTCGAAGGGAATCCATTTGTGACTTTGTTGAAGTATTTATTTCTTCAGTTGGCATAGTTGCCGGCTCTCTGCTAATACTGCCAGGGTCTTGCTGCATCAGTGGTGTTTATTCTCAGTCTCTGATTAGACAGGCTCATTCTTTGAGCCCCACCTTTTTAGGATACAAATCAAGAAGCTTAGGAAAGGAAAAAGGAAAAATTCTGTAAATTGAGAGAATTCAATGTTCTTTTAATGTTTATGATCTAATTATTTGTCAACCCTACCATATTTCCCTTCCTACTAAAGGAAAAGTGGTAAAGGCCTGCAGAACTATTTGCAGAATATGGTGGGCTGCCCTTGAAAAACAGGTGAAATGTTTTCTTTGAAGTGACTCTGAGCATGTCAATTTTGTTGTAGCATTGCTATTTCATTTTAGAGTAATGAATCGGGTTAGGAATATCGATGTTACTGCATCGATCCGATTCATTACATCTTGTTTTCTTGTCATCTTTCTATTGATTCAGCAACATCTTCAAGCATAAGTTTAACCCGGTGGGTTTACAAATGACTGATCTTACAGCACCCAAACCCCCCACGATAATTAGCTAAACTTAGCTTGTAGACTAGATGAAACCTTTATCTCGTGTATCAGTTTGTTCATAGGGACTTAAGGTCCGAATTAGGCAACCTCTAAGGAGGTTTTCCCTTGGATGAAAGGTAAACAACGGAGGAAGACAGGATTCTATGGCATTTGTTTGCTACGGATATTATTCCAGGGAAGATAATTTGACTATATTTGACAAATGTGACCCCTTTTCTCATGCTGGAGTTGTAGTTTCAATTTTGGAAGTCCAAGAAACCCAACTTCCTTTCACTTCCGGGAATAGGACCAGGATTCTGTGAATTCTTAACATTAAATCTGAATTTGGAAAAGACTTGAAAACAAAACTATTTTTACTCTTTCTGTGATTTTCTAAGTGTAGCACAAGAAATCAAACAAAGCAAGGCAAAACTGCAGAAGCGGACACGAACTAAAAAGACCCGTCTCTGGATGGGTAAAAATCGCAACTTTAAGCTTCCGGAGGACAGCTTTCTTCGTTTATTGGTTTCATCTCACGTTTACACGAGGTCTACTAAATCTATCAGTGTCCCAATAACTATCCCCCCTTTGATTGTCTGATCGCTGTCTATAAGACCCCTCTTTTCTTGAGCTTCTGAAATTGAAGTCATCATCAAACCTTTTACCTCTAGAGCCATTTGAAGATCTTCCGAAAGCCTCCTTGCTGGGGTCTCTTTTACTCCGTTGGCCGCGTTTATTCCTGAATCCCTCTTTGCCAAAATGAGTGTCATCGTCGAATTCTAAATCGGAGAGTGGCTCATCTTCAGTGTCAGAATTTCCTCGCCTTCGGGAACTCCTACGTTCACCACCTTTATTACACCCACCTCTGCCAAAACGGGTATTACTGTTCGACTCTAAATCAGAGTCTTCTAAGTCAAAATTTCCTCTCCTTTTGAAACTACGTTGGCCACTTCTGTTACCAAGCCCATGTTTGCTGCCAAAACGAGTTTTATTGTCGGGTTCTATGTCAGAAAATGATTCATCTTCAAGATCGGGATTTCCCCGCCTTCTGGAAATACTAGAGCTCCATTTATTCCCTTTCTTCTGCTGTGATCCAAAATAATCTTCGGTGTCATCAGGTTCAGAGCTAAGTTCATCTTCTGAACCAAAGCTCATAGCCCCTCTACTTTGGCTTCTATGATTAAACTGGGTGACATGACTAGATTTCCAGTTAGGATGAACTGGAAGGTCATCATCTGAGCCAAAATCAATTTCATTGTCAGAGCCGGAGAGAGGCACTTTTTGACCACTTGATTTAGATGGCTTAGTTTGTGCATGAAAATTGGATTCTTGACGATGAGTTGTTTCTTCATCTTCAGAAATAGAGTCGACTTCAAGCTCAGAAAAATTCACTCTAGGAGGCTTCTGTCCACTTAGTGTATCCAATTCATAACTGTCCAGATCATCATCTTCATCATCAAAATCATTGAATCCAATTCCAGGTTTCATGGGACCACCATCGGAATTTTCTTTTTCATGCAACCCAGCTTGTCCGCTTCCCTTATAATATCCATTTTCATGGCCCCTGCCCTTATTGAGAAGGAAATCTTCTTCCATCTTCTGAGAATCTGCATATTCAAATGCAGCAACATCTGCACCATCAGATTCATTGTCGTCAAAATCAAAATTCCATGCATTAGAAAATCCGCTCCTGTCAGGGACTTTCTCCAACCTCCTGGGACCACGTTGCCTTTCTTGAACTTGACTCTCCATAAATTCATCAGGTGGGCGCTTGTGTTCACAGTGGAAGCATACCGTATTTCTCCTATAATTCAAGAAATTACATCTGCAAAAGCATGGTTTAAAATAAACTTCAAAACCAATATAAATAAAATTTGGAAATTCATCTTATATTTGCATCTAGAATCCAAGGATGAAAATGTGAAACTGAATTGATACACCTAATTTTTCAAGTCTGCAAACAAAGCAAAAGAGGGGCAGAATCCAAATGAATTTTGAAGCCATAAAGAACTAATTATTCCAAGGCATCCACCCCCGAAAATGTTAAATAAAATGAAGAGGAAAATAAACAAACAGATGAACACACACCGAGAGAGCCAACAAATTCATCGGTTAGAAACAACTGAGATTTACAAGAAAAAATCCAGTATCTCCCCTCAAGAACAATTCAACCATGGAAATATATTTATGTTTCTTTGTATTTTGTTGCTTCTTTCTGTGGGAGTTTCCCTAGGAGAAGGGGAAGAAGAATGGGGGAAACTGGGAGGGAGACCGGAGTAAAAGGGAGGAATGCATCCACACTCATTTAATCACATGTGCATGCATGCACACATACACAAAGTGTTGGACCCAAAATCATTACACTACAGATAAGAAAATGACTGGCACAGTAATGAAACCAGAAACAGCATGGTAGGACAAAGCAACAATAAAAAACAAGAGTAATGCATTCATACTGGGGACATTCCCATTCTCCTGGAAGCAGCTGTCTCTTGGGACGCTTGGCATCACATTGTAGGCATTTAGTATTCTTGGCAAAATTCATGAAGTCACACCTGAGAGAATAACTCATCATTAGCAAATCATAGTCAATTTGACTGTCTCCAGGGGAAACCAAAAAAAATCAAAAAAAGACTCAGTACATGCTATATTAAGTACTTGACAGCAGCAATTCCCATCACATCCACCCGTTTCATAAACTGTATAGTTACCTGATATTCGTTATTCTCATCTATATTTGGCAAACTAAGAATTGATTTTCCGAAAGGAATTGAATGAGTAATCTTTCCCTATAAGAGATATCCAACAAAAAGATGTATCTTACTGTCGTGCAGATGAGTTTATTCTTTGCAAATTGCTAAGCATGAAAGATCGAAGCTTGTTTAGAGGACTAAAAAGTGCATCTTCTTGGTAAGGTTAGAGACATGAAGAATTTAGCTACAAGCAATGGATTCACCTTTAATATTCCTTAGATGCAAGGAAGGCCTCATTAGATTTTCACAACAAAAAATCAAAACATGTATATAAGGATAAACCCCATCCACTATAATATGGGAATCTGCCTGATTGTAAAGATTAGTGCTTCACAACCACAACATCAAGCAGATTTCTTTATGTGGCAAAATACATTAAGATCGATTTAATGGGCTCCAACAGCTTTTTTTTTTTTTGGTTAATAATGCAACACAATAGAGGCATCCTCTTGGATGAATGATCTCTAGAAAGATTTTAACATGAATTACATACAAAGAAGAAGACTATGACACTTCAGCCCTTTAATGATTTCAACAGAGAGAAAACTAGCAAATGGAAGTTAGAGTCCTAATGGAAATGAAACATACTTCGGACAAAGCCAATCACCCTTTTTCATTTCAATGTCATCACGCCCAACACGTTTCTTTGGAGGTGGAGGTGGTTGCTTCACCTTTGGTGGAGGTTTTTTAATGACAGGTGGAGGAAGATTTGGATCAATTGGTACAGCACTCAACTTCACCACCTCATAAAGCAATCTACGAACAACAGTCTTTAGAGATTTCATCTTCAATAGAGGCTTATTCGTGACTGAATCATTTACTGCATCAAAACCATATGTTAATAACACACGCATAACATCAATAGTCCTTGCTTCATCCTCTTTATTTGTAACGAGATATGCTCTTTCGCAAGAGCTCCGCAAACTGCAAGAACTACAAACCTGAAAACATGCACAATATTTTAACATGTAAGAGATAATTATTAAGATTTGCAACCTAGCAAATATTATATAACTTATCCATGTTGAGAAACAAAAAGAATCAACTTCAGCAACTCTAACCAATATTTTATTCCAATACCCTCTATTGCATGTCTAGTATTTCTTTCTCAGGAATTTCAGGCACAATTACAAGATAGACATTTCCCACATTAAAGATGTTGTGAGAGTATGAAGAAAAAAAGAACTTTTACTCGAGCTTTGGCAAGAATAGGTTTCCTCTCTATATCTCCCCCTAAAACCAACACCAACCCCCCCCCCCCAACAAAAAAAAAACCCAAAAAAAAGTCCTTGTTTGTTTTTTCCTACCTCCCCATTTCTTGACCAAGAAGAGAAATTCTGATATAGAAAAGTTTCATATCAATGAATGCAAACTCTAAGTTCTGTTAAACAAATATTTGATAAAAACAGTCATTAGATGACATCATAGTTAACAAGCAGTCACACACCAGTTTTCAACAAGGATTTTTTTTTTTTTTAAATAAAAAAGAAGTATTCATGCTTGGGAATTCAAACAACAGATGATGAAATGCTACTTTGGACATCATTTCTTCAACTTGAGTGGGAAGATTTGGAGATTTCTTTCTTGTACCAAGTGCGCTTCTAAATGATCTACTGACAATAAAAATAGATAGGAAATGAGAGTAGCTTCTTTTGTCCATATTAGATAACTTGCTCAAGATTATGGCAGGAAGACGTTAAGCAATCTCAGACAGATACAGGCCTAAACATACTGGATGAAGAATTTTGAAAATTGTTATCCACTGAGATGAAAGAAGAATAAATTATGTTTTTAAACAACTAAAATCGAAAAACAATTTGTACATCTTTCACTTCTATATATATTAAAATAAAAAAAAAAATTGAAAACTCAAATAATCCCAACTTACATCTCCCTCATCCAGGTGAACTAGTTTCCTCAACAATTTTGCAGAGAAAACAACCTTCTTGTCTGTGCTGGGGCATCCATAACCAACCAAAACTTGAAGGTCCTGTCTTGACAATGACCTGAAATAAATCTCAATATAAGTGTATATAAAGCAAAGAGTGAATAGACCTTGACATAAGTCTAATTTCTTTCACATCAGTGGGTCAAGCTGAGACATTACAGAAATCAAAGAATGTTGAATAAATGTATTATCTTCTTCTGCTGTGCTGAAAAACAATTTGTGCTCCCATAAGAGGTAAAGATTTATACAAGTTGCATAATGCTATTTATGGTATAGACAAGAAAATGTTTGAGCATGATATGGTATTTTGAATCCCTTATCAGTGTGAAGTCAGATTGATGGACAATAAAAAGAAAAAAGAACCAAGAACATGTGTTATTGCTAAATGGTCCTTTGAACTTGAAAGTTCGTACACTAAGATTGAACAAGTTCTTTCTGCCCAGCGCAAGAAGCTAAACAACTATAAAGGGAACCAGAGTACTCAAGGATATTAAATTCATTTAAATTCATAGAACATAAAAAGAAACAGTCTTGCCCAAGTAAAACCTTCAGTCAAATTCATGCAAGAGATCCAAAAGAATAACACTTCTATACATTCAATGACAGTAGAGAGATTCCAATCCTAATCCATCAGAAGACTAGGCAAATAGCATGAACTCATTCAAAAAATTACAGGATGTAAGATTCATCCAGAAACCTTCTTTTTTCTTCCTTCACACAATAGTTTCCACCAAACAAAAGAAAAGAAGGAAAAGGACCTTATACTCTATCTGTACACGCCACAACAATCACCAGAACTAGAGGTAACAAAATTTTACATCTCATCAAACCAAGGTTTCCTGTATTTCTTCATTGTCACATCTCATTTTTCAAGCATCTTACCAAATGCACACTCATATATACTCTTCAAGTATGGATGCACAAGGTGTGTGTTTATGCGTGTTCATTATCTAAGAAGTAAACGGATTAAAGACCTTAATATATCAAACCGATCCCGACCAAAATTAAGCACAGCAGTCTGAACAGTCTTGAAATCCCGGGTGAAATCAAAGCCATCCTCCTTGACCATCTCGGATAAATTAAATCCCAAATTCTCCATCATTCCATCCTCATCTTTCCTTCTATGATCAAAATAATTCTGCTGCACTAACCTCTCCATCAACTCAATCCATTCTGGCCAGGGGTGGACCAGCTCCACCTCCCTTTTACTATTCAACAACCCCAAACTATCTTCATTTTCATCCTTGCTCAACTGCAAACTGCGCACAGATTCCGCCAACTCTGCCCCTGCCTCTGGCGATGCCACAAGGACAGTAGAGACGGCGGGGCTCGTCTCAATAGTGGAGGGCTGTCTCTTAGATTCCCGCCATGCCCGAATACGCTGGAGGGTTTGGTCTTTCTCGGAGCGTTCCTTTTCAATGGCATCAATTTGATCGAAGACGAAGCTCATCCGAGCTGAGAGAGAGCCGGGTTTGGGAATGGAGTCTGAGGTTGCGGACTGGGACTGAGGAGAAGAGAGAGAAGAGAAAGGCAATTTAGGTATTCCAACATAGTGGCGGTGGCGGTGGCGGTGGCGGTGACGGTGGAGTGTTCTGAGGCGTCTGAGGAGGAGCATTTTGGGACAAAGGAGTGAGGGTTAAACCCTGACATGGGAAAGGAGA
Organism: Voacanga thouarsii; assembly: GCA_026120185.1. Classification (NCBI taxonomy): domain Eukaryota; kingdom Viridiplantae; phylum Streptophyta; class Magnoliopsida; order Gentianales; family Apocynaceae; genus Voacanga; species Voacanga thouarsii. Next base: position 3,195,093 of record JANUWF010002200.1, read on the forward strand.
AGAAGAAAGAAAATAATTGAAGGCTAATTTGGGAGAATATGTAATTTTAGTACCCGTTTTTTGGAATTAGTGCAATTTTATCCTTTATATTCTTCATTTGTTTACTAATTATTTTTCCATTCATCCTATAATATAAGTCGTTAGAAATTATTTTTACGATCCTAAATTATAAGTTATTGAAAACTTTTTAAAAAGGTTTTAAATGTTATAAAATTTGGATAGTGTTAGAATAAAATCTTCACATTACACACTAATAAAATTCTAACAAGAATTTCTCTCTTTCTTTTCTCTCACAATTTTCTCTAATCTTTCTTTCACTAATCTTTCTTTCACAAAATGATGGTGTATTACAAGCTTAAAGAATAACTTTATTTATAGAGCTCTAATTAATGGAATACATCATGGCATACATCATATTCCACTAATCTTAATTAGTGGTGTCTCCACTAAATGGTGGACATCCATAAAAATCTTCTCTAATAATTCACATAAATCCATAATTAGTGGAGCCTCCACTAATTAATGGAGCTTCCAATAATTTTAAGATATTCATAACACTCCCCCTTGGATGTCTATCCATTACATAAAGAATATACCTCGTTAAAACCTTACTAGAAACAAATCTAACGGGAAAAAAATATAGTGAAGGAAAAAGAGTACACTATTCTATATGTCTGTTTATTACTTCCACTGATGAGCTGATTCCTTTAAATCTTTAAACCGACGCATACCGATTTTATATCTTAACTTCTCAAATGTTGCAGTCGGTAAAGTCTTCGTGAAAATATCTGTGAGGTTGTCACATGACCGAATTTGTAGCACATCAATTTCACCTTTCTTCTGGAGTTCATGAGTAAAGAAAAATTTTGGTGAAATATGTTTTGTCCGATCTCCTTTAATATATCGTCATCGTAATTGAGTTATGCAAGCTGCATTGTCTTCATAAAGAGGAGTTGGAATATCTTTGATCGATGATAATCCATAACTTTCTCGAATATAATGAATCATGAATCTTAGTCATACACATTCTCGACTTACTTCATGGATGGCAATAATTTCAGCATGATTTGAAGAAGTAGCTGCTATAGATTGTTTTGTAGAACGCCATGATATAGCAGTATTTTCGCATGTAAATAGATAGCCCATTTGAAAACGTGCTTTATGTGGATTAGATAAATAACCAGCATCTGCATAACCAATCAATATTGGGCTGGTTTTATTTGAATAAAATAATCCGAGATCAATTGTACCTTGGAGATATCGAATGATTTGTTTAATTCCATTCTAATGTCATGTTGGTGAAGAACTAAATATTGCTAATAAATTGACAACAAAAGCAATATCAGGTCGTGTTTTATTAGCAAGATACATTAATGCACCAATTGCACTGAGATATGGTACTTCAGGACCAAGGAATTCTTCATCATTTTCTTGAGGTCGGAAAGGATCTTTATCCATATTTAATGATCGAACGATCATTGGAATACTCAATGAATGTGCTTTGTCCATGTAAAATCTTTTTAACACTTTTGTTGTATATGTTGATTGATGAATAAATGTTCCACTTTCTAGATGTTCAATTTCTAAATCAAGGCAACTTTTGGTTTTACCAAAATCCTTGATTTTGAATTCTCTTTTTAAATAATCAATTGTTTCTTGGAACTCTTCAAGAGTTCCAATAAAATTAATATCATCAATATATATATTTAATATCACAAATTTAGAACCAGATTTCTTAATAAAAATACATGGATATACCTGGTCATTTTTAAATCCCGTTTTCAATAAATATTCACTAAGACGTGTGAACCACATGCGCCCAGATTGCTTCAGGCCATATAATGATTTCTGCAACTTGATGGAGTAATTTTCACGAGGATAATGTTTATATGCTTCAGGCATATGAAATTCTTTAGGGATTTTCATGTAAATATCATTTTCTAAATTTCCATACAAGTAAACAGTGATAACATCTAATAGGCGCATATCTATCTTTTCATGTACTGCCAAACTGATAAGATATCGGAGTGTAATAGCATCAACAACAGGAGAATAAGTTTTATCATAATCAATACCTGGTCTTTGTGAAAAACCTTGGGCTACTAACCGTGCTTTATATTGTACAATTTCATTCTTTTCATTGCGCGATCATACAAATATCTATTTGTAGCCAACAGGTTTTACACCTTCTGGTTTTCGAACTACAGGTCCGAAGACTTCACATTTTGTCAGTGCATTTAACTCCGATTGAATCGCATCTTTCCATTGTAACCAATCTTTTCTATACCGACATTCAATAACTGATATTGGTTCAGAATTATCATTATCCTGTGTAACATCAAGAGATATATTGTATGCAAATATATTATCAATAACAGTTTCTATCCGATTCCAACTTCTACCAAAAGTGGTATAATTGATAGAAATTTTAGTGTTACTTTCATCAACTTTTGGTTCTTTGTCATCAGTTCTCTCTTGATCTTTTGGATCATTTAATCCTCTTTTCTTTCGAGAATTTTTATCTTTAGAACCAAGAGGTCGGCCACGCTTTTGGCGTGTTTTTGACTCAGCAGCTATAGGTATAATATTTTATTCTGCTGGAACTTCAATTCGAATAGGAGCATTTATAGCTGGAATATGCGATTTTGTAACTCTTCTGGAGTCAACAAAAGCGTTTGACATTTGATTTGCAATACTTTGCAAATGAATTATCTTTTGAACTTCAAGTTCACATGCGCTTGTGCGCGGATCAAGATAATTTAATGATGTTGTCCAAGCAATATCCTTTTTATGCTATTTTGGTTCTCCCCCTAATTTAAGGAATAATGATTCATCAAAATGACAATCAGCAAATCTTGCTGTGAATACATTTCCTGTCAGAGGTTCAACATACCTGATAATAAAGGGAGAATCATATCCAACGTATATCCCCTTTCTTCTTTGAGGACTCATCTTTGTACGTTGGTTTGGTGCAATTGGAATATATACAGCACACCCAAAAAATCTTAAATAAGCAATATTTGGTTTTGACCCAAAACCCAATTGAAAATCCAATTGCAAAGGAGAGAATTTATGATAACTAGCTGGTCTTATGCGTACAAGTGCTGCAGCATGTAAAATAGCATGTCCCAAGACAGATGTTGAGAGATTTGTTTTCATTAATAATGGTCTAACAATTAATTGTAATCGTTTAATCAAAGATTCAGCAAGACCATTTTGTGTGTGAACATGAGCTACAAGATGTTCAACATTAATCCCAATTGACATGCAATATGCATCAAAAGCATGTGATGAAAATTCACCAGCATTATCCAAACGGATATTTTTAATGTGATGGTCAGAAAATTGTACTCGTAATTTAATTATTTGAGCAAGTAATCTCGCAAACGTCAGGGTGCGAGTAGATAATAAACATACATGTGACCATCAGGATGATGCATCACTTAAGATCATAAAATATTTGAACGGTCCACATGGTGGATCAATAGGTTCACAAATATCTCCGTGAATCCGTTCGAGAAATGTAGGACTTTCAGCTCCTACTTTTACTGGTGATGGTTTAACAATTAATTTTCCTAGGGAACATGCAGTACATGCGAATTTTTCTGATGTCAATATCCTTTTATTTTTTAAAGGATGACCATGTACATTCTCAATGATTCTTCTCATCATGGTAGATCCCGGATGACCCAACCGATCATGCCAAATGCTAAAAGTAATAGGATCAGTAAACTTTTGGTTTACTAGATGATAAATTTCAATTGTACATATTTTTACAAAATATAGGCCAGTAGAAAAAGACGACAGTTTTTCTAATACAAATTTCTTACCCAAATGCATTTGAGTAATATAAAAATGTTCAATCCCATTTTCCTCATTTGTTTCAATATGATACCCATTTCTGCGAATATCTTTAAACTCAATAAATTTCTTCTGAATTTTGAGAAAAATAGTGCCTTTTCAATAATAATTGTTGTTCCTTTAGGCAACAATATACTAACTCTTCCGGAGCCTTCAATCACATTTGCACTACCGTTTATCGTATAAATATTTATTTCTCCCATTTTGAGATCAAAAAAATATTTCTCATTTTTTAGTATGGTGTGTATAGTTCCACTATCAATAATGCATACAGCATCATTAACAATAGCCATTTGAATACAAATATGTATATATATATATATATATATATATATATATATATATATGCAAACGTAAATATTATTAGAATATAATGAAAATGAAAATACAAAAATATCAGGATGAGGCTTTAGTTCTTCTAGACACTGCCATCACCAATTAAATGGTCTATCCTACCATCTGGGTATTCAAAAAAATCCGATATATCTATATGGGTAATATTAATATTAAGATCTTCAGGATCAATATCATCATCCTCAACATCATTTATTGGATGTTGAGAAAAATTTTCTTCCACATTTTTATTTTTCAATAAAGTTTGATACAATTCAACTAAATGCTTAGCCGTACGACAGTTTCGTGACAAATGACCTTTCATGCCACATCTATAACATATATCCTTATGTTTTTCTTCCATTTCTTTTTCTTTTCCCGTATGATCTTTTCTGTTCCACTTCAGGTGGCCAGTATTTCTCACAATTTGATTATGATTATGATAAGGGAAATATCGAGCGTGTCTACGACCATAACCACGACCACGACCACAACCACGACTATAACAATGGCTTCTGCTGGAGCCAACATCATTTACTTCTGGGAGTGCTGTTGAGCCAATTGGTCTGGCTTCATGATTTCTCAATAATAACTCATTATTCTTCTTTGCAATGAGGAGGGCAGTAATTAAATCTGTAAATTTTGTATACCCTTTTTGTCGATATTGTTGTTGCAGGACAATATTCGAGGCATGAAAGGTGGAGAATGTCTTCTCCAACATATCTTCATCAGTCACTTTTTCTTCGCATAATTTTAACTGAGATGTAATTTTATATATTGCGAAGTTATATTCATTCACGGTTTTAAAATCTTGCAACCTCAGGTGCAACCATTCATACTGTGCAGTGGATAGTACGACCATCTTCAGGTGGTCAAATCTTTCTTTTAAATTCACCCACAGGACATATGAATCTTTTTCGGTAAGATATTCCATTTTCAAATTTTCATCGAGATGACGACGAATAAAAATCAAAGCTTTAGCCTTGTGTTGTGCAGATGCACTATTATTTGCTTGAATAGTTTCACTAAGGCCTTCAGCATTTAGATGCATTTTTGCATCGAAAACCCATGACATATAATTTTTTCCAGAAATATCAAGGGTTACAAATTCGAATTTAGCGAGGTTAGCCATAAAGATCAATAAATGCGTACCTGTCTTCTAGCTTTGGTAACGACAGAAACTCGTGCTTAGTCTTCTGACTTTTGTAACGGTAGAAACTCGTGCTGATAACGTGTTATAAAATTTGGGTAGTGTTAGAATAAAATCTTCACACTACACATTAATAAAATTTTAACTATCCTTTGCACAAGAATTTTTCTCTTTCTTTTCTCTCACAATCTTCTCTAATCTTTCTTTCACTAATATTTCTTTCACAAAATGATGGTGTATTACAAGCTTAGAGAATAGCTCTATTTATAGAGTTCTAATTAGTGGAATACATCATCGCATACATCATCTTCCACTAATCTTAATTTGTGGTGTCTCCACTAAATGGTGGACATCCATAAAAATCTTCTCTAATAATTCACATAAATTCATAATTAGTGGAGCCTCCACTAATTAATGGAGCTTCTAATAATTTTAAGATATTCATAACATTAAAGTTATTTTTACATTTTTGTTCTTATTTATTGTTCTCTTTTTCTCTCTCCTCTCCCTTCTTATTTCTAAGAAATTTAAATAGGAATATTTTAATATATATATATATATATATATATATAATTACCTTATTTTTAAGAATCTTAATATGCGTAAAATTAAGTCAAACAACTTAGAGGCGGCAATATTGAACACGACAAGCCAATACGACACGAAAACGACATGATTATAGCGGGTTAATGTTAGAGTTTCGTAGATTCGGGTCAAAACGGGTCGACCTGTTTAGTGTTAAATGGTTCGGGTCATAAACGAATTGAACCCGTTTTGACCTGCCAACCTGTTTTTTTTTTTTTTTCTTTTCAAAAAAGTGCAAAAAACTTTCCCTAGCTCATACCCACGACCACAACGAGAATTCCTCTCCGCCTCCCTACTCTCTGCTCTCTCCTCTCTACTCTCTCTTTTCCTTACTCTCTGCCGACATTCAGAAAACACCTACATCTTCTCCACTGTTTACTCACTTCGACTGAAACAAGAGACAGCAACACACCCGACTCTACCAAGGCTTAGCAATCTTGGACTCTTCTGATTTGATTTCGCCTGAAACGAATCCCTCGCTTTGATAAGAAAGATCCGAGAAGGTAGTCAAAAACGGTACGCTAAGCTCCTTGCTTTGTCGTTTCTGCTATGAGTCAGGTCTAACGCAGTCCTAGAAGAAGAAGAAGCCTTTTTTCAATATGGAGTTTTAAGAGTTGCCGTGGGGATTCCTTACTCTCTTTTAACCGTGTGATGTGTGTGTGTTTTTTAATGTGACTGTGTCCCTTTTTCTTGAATCGGAAAAAAGAAAGGTTGCAGTCATTTAACATCAAGGGGCTTGAGAATATATTTCTTCAGGCTTTTTTTCCCCTGTTATGGGTAAAGATAAATCTGGAACGGAGTTGAAATTGGGTGGAGAAAGCTGGAAATTCTGGACCAAGTTAAAAAAAATTGAAAATCTAGTCTATGAAGATGAACAAAGGCTCTTCTGCCCCAGAAGAGCTCAGCTTTTGGGTGAAATGTAGCAATCTGAATATAAAACATGCACTTGCAAAATTGAGCAATAAATGAGGTACTGAATTAATACTCAAGTTCCTTTTTCAATTGAATACCAAGTCTTGGGGTTGAAGAAGAACAACATTTTCAAATTCTCCTGTAGGGAAAATATCCTCATACTGATAATTAGATATCCTTTCTAATGGGAATTAGTGGTATTCAAGTAAATGTCAGAGGATTTGTATAATTTCTTTTGATGTAATTGCTTGCTGTCAGTGGTGCATTTCTTATTTGTGTCCACTGTCCACTCAGTTCACTTTGTGTCTTGGAATTGGGGTCTTGGAAGTAGGGGAATTCTGGATGCAGTGGAGTTGTTATGAGATTGAAGAAAAAGAACAGAAAAAAGCTGCAAATGGTTTTTGTGTGCTAATAGTGGTTAAAGGAATGTAGTTTATTTTTCCATTCATATCTAATTGCTTCTCTAGAAATGCACAGGACACCCTTTTATCTCTGATGGCAGTCGTTCTAATGATTTGTGTAACGAGAGTAGCAAAGAAAGCTCTGGAAAAAGCGTTGGCGGAAAATGAGGACTTAGATGGTATTGATCCATTGCCACAACTACCCGTTGTGGCTGATCCTCCTGGGCAGCTTAATGAGCCTCTCATAATCAGGGTGGATCCCTCTCAAGATGACCACAAGAAGTAGATTTTAATTCCCTGCAAATTCTGACTATTTTGCTCTTCTTAAAGGGCTTCAGATCTTCAAGTACATTATTTACCACACCATTGTTGTTTGAAGTTTGTTAAATTTTTAATGTATTAAGTAAATTGGATGTTTAAATTTTTTAGATTAAGTCTTAAGAATTTATTCACATTTTGTGGCCCTTTAATTAGATGATTTATGATTTTATTGGCTATTTAAAATTGATCATTTAAGACTTTATGACTATCCTATTGGTTATTTTAATTTTATATGGTTTGATTTATTTTTAAAAATTTTTTAGTATAATGAGTGGACAGGTTTAGTAGGTATTTGGATTGTTAGGTTTAATAAGTATTCGGGTTGACGGGTTTAGTAGGTATTCGATTTAGCGGGTTGTCAGGTTTTGTAGGTATTCAGATTGGCGGGTTTATTAGGTATCTATTTATTTTCGTGTCTAATCGTGTCGTATCATGTCAACTCGTTTATTTTCGTGTCGTATTCGTATTATAAAATTAGACACGTTTATTAATCGTGTCGTGTTTGGGTTGACGTGTCATGTGTAATTATTCGAGGTTGACACGATTCGCCAATCCGAACACGGCACGATTGTCACCCTTAAAACAACTTATATTATGGGACGGAGGGAGTAGTATTTTATCGGTTTCAAAATAGATATTTATAAATTTTTTTATACACATATTAAAAGTATTGAAAACAATACTAAAATTCAAATAAAAACTCCTATTCTATCCTTATTTGGTGCAAATTCCTAAAAATTAAAAAAATAAGAATTTTGAGAAATTATGTAATTGATTTATAATAAATAAAAACAAAATAGAAATAAATTAATTATTAATGTATAGAAAAATGTACAATAATATCTAATTTAAAATAAAATAAACAAATTTATGAACATATATTTTGAATCGTAAGATGTAATAATTACTATTAAATATTTAAATTATTTATTTAATTCAATATATTTAGTAATAAATAATAGTTAATACTTCATTATATTTAATATGGTTGATAATGAATTTTTAAAATGTATTAAAATTTTATTATAAATTTTACATAAAACAAAATAATTTAGAAATTTAAAATTTAAATATATTAAATATTTATTTACTATTAATATAATAAAATACAATATAAAAATAATTTTTAATAACTTTAATCTTTAAATTCAAATTTTATAATTTAATTTTTATACATAAAATTATTAAAAATTAATATTTACATATTTATAGTTTATTATCCAAATTTTAATTTTATCCAATAAATCCTATAATTGAAATGCATATTTTATCACTTCACTTGACCCGTGTGTATAATCTGACACATGATTTATAAGCATACATTTACATCACATTCAAAAGATAATAATTATACCACTATTAAAAATAAATAAATAAACTAGAAGGGGTACTAGAAGCATAGGGCTACTATTAAATATTTTATCACTTCACAGAGTGTGGAGCAAAAAAGGGGTACTAGAAGCAATAGCTCATATCAAGAAATTTGATGAATGTTCAATTACCAAATAAAATTTCTATACGGTTCTATAGCACAATTATAAGATCGGTTTTGCTATATAATACAAAATATTGAGCAGTTAAAAAATATTTTTTTAATTTCTTTTTATTTGTCTATTTTAACTAAAATATTTATCCCAATTTATCTATCCTATTAACAAACTAAGACGATATTAATTACTATTTTTTCACAAATATCCTTCTTTAATAGAATGAGTATTGTGCATTTGTAATGAGAAATAAAAATAAATTAAATATGTTTACTACGCATAAAATTTTGAAATTTAATTACTCCTTAATAAAAAGAAAGATTCTTTGAAGATAAAAAAAATATTAATTAATTAACCAAAATTTTTTATTTTTCTTAAAATTTGTGGATCGATTAAAATTGACAAATAAAAAAAAACGAAGAAAATATCATAATTACAAAATTAAGATAGTTAAAATGCGTATATTGTAATAAATATACATACATATTAGAAAAGATAGAATAAGGAACAAAACCATTCGAAAAATAATGAAAGTGACATTCCTTAAAAACAAAATGAGAAAAAATCACTTATGTTGATTTAGCCATATATAAAGAAGATCGAAAAATACCGCTATTAAAAGAATTGAGGAATGAAAGCATGTAAATTAAATAGAAATAGAAACATAGTTAAACAATAAGGATGGAAATAATTAAAAATATATATATTTCTATTTGATTTAGATAAAAATATGACGGTCAATAAAAAGAAGTAGAGAAATATGATTCATATAAATGACCACACGTTATCTTGTATTAATTCATAAAACCTACCTCAAGTTATTTAGAACTAAAACTTAATTTTGTTGTATGCATAGATTATAGTTTAAATACTAATTTACAAGAGAAAAAGCAAACCCCATAGAGGAATGGTATGGGCTTTTAATTTGCAAACATTGCAAACTACCTTCTGCTATAATTCAAACAAGATACATTGGATTGCTGAGTCCTATAGATGATCAAAACTATAAGCTATTAGCTTTGAGTTGCATATATACATGTATTCACAAGGTGGGCTATCTGTTCCATGTTCCAGATTCCAAGCAGCAAGTGACATAGAATTCAAAACCACCATTCAACCATACACTTCAGATAGAAGCAAGATTCTGCAGCAAGAGCAGAATGCTTAGCAGCAAGTGATATGTATTCAGAACCATTCAACCATACACTTAGGATAGAAACCATATTCTGTAGCAACAGCAGAAAGGGACTTTAGCTCCTTCTGAATCTTTCTCCTCTCGTAAAAAACAGGGCATGCAAGAGATGTGCATTTAACACCACTCTCTATGAGCCAATCTGCACCTCCACAGTGCCGGCATATCTGTAAGAGAAGATGAAAACCATTGAATCAAGTTAATTTCACTGTCAAGAACTTTTAAAGGAAGTATACATCTGCTGAAGGTAAAAAACAAACTTGCATACAAACACATGTATATAGAAAGAGAAAAGGAAGAAACAAGGATCAGAGTACAGATTGCGAGCTCCATAAATCAATGAAAATACAAACAAAAATAAAAGAACAGTAATTCTATCTGAGGAATACTGACTCTATGGCTAGAGGAACTTCAAACTAAATACTAGGAAGATTCACATTTTAAGAAAATCCATTTCGAAGTTCCTAAAATCAATTACAGAGGTTCTCTGAACTCAAGACGTAAAACATCAGTTTCGTAGCCATTTAGAACTAAAATGAATTCTCATTATAATACTTACAGAAGCAAGATGTTGAATATCCTTTTCCAGTTTTGCAGTTCCTCCGGTCAAAGCTGCAGCAGCAGTTGCCTCACACAGGGAACAGTTATGACACAGATGCGCTGATCCTTGGACCATGGTGCCACAAAGGATACAGTGCTTTGACAGGTAGTAAAAATCAATTCTAGTTCGATGTGAATTGGAAGCAAATAAATGACGTTTACTAACTGCTTCCCTTTCTGGACGGGGCAAATCAGAATACCATTGGTTCAAGTCAGCTCTGACAAGACCAAAAACACGTTGTAAAGCTGGAATTATCTGCTTTCTAATATAATAAACATCATTTAATCTGAAAGGGGAATCAAGAGCTAAAAGATCCAGTGGATCCACAACCATATCAACCAAGCGGGCTCCTGGTTCACCATGAACTACAACATAAGGTATTCGCTCTGCATAGCGTGGTTCTGCCCTCGGGTCAGACTTCATTGCTTTTGTTGCAACAAGTGCAGCTGGGGGGAGTGAAGATGCCCGTGTACTATAGGTACCTAAACGAACCTCCTTTGCAAAAACAAAATCCTGAAGAGAGACCCTGCCAGATATAATACGTCTCCATTGACGCAGCAAGTATATCTTAACCTGTTAGCAATAAATAAGACACAGAGAAAGTCATACATAACTGAAAGTTGGGAAAAGCACTTTCAACACCTTTTCAGCACGTGAATAATACGAAATGACCAAAACATCTTGGACACATGAAAAAACTCAGAGCTATAAAGTTCAACATGCAAAGTTAAAGAATTACAGCAAAAATGAACAAGCAGGTACTCTTCCGGCTGATTCAAAATGCTCGAGAACTAGAAATGATGACCATTTTACAGTGCCCCATGTTTTTTTTTTAATAAATATTTCCCACTAAATTACTACAAACAAACAAACATTTTTTGTCACAACAATCTCTGTTCATGTTTGACATCACTCTAGGCAATGTAAATATTTGTTGAAGAAAGTTTAACTGGGACAGATCTCCTTTTAGTGTTCAAGATGCCTATATCCAACAATCACTAAAGAGACATTGAGCTATCCTGCAATTCAAAACTCAGTGGCTGCAAGAGTACAGGAATAAACAAATCACTCTCTCTACAACTTCTTAAGGTTTTAGATGAGATGATAATTTGACACGATACTGAAACAGGCAAAAAATCATGAGTCCAAAGTTTGCTGCTGCCAACTATAATTTTTCTTTACTCATAATTGAACAGTATGGAGCAAGGCTAGATCCATTCAATCAAAGTGAAATGAATATAGCATTAGCATACTTCAAAAATATTTTCTCAAGGAAGGAAACAGCCCCTGTACAGGTTACCTTGTCAATATCTTGATGTTCAAAAAAGATTCTTAGTGACCGCTCCATAGTCTTGGCTACAGCCCCACATGTATCTCTTCGTACAGTCTCAATACCTTTTGCATCAAATTTTGGTTCGACTTGGTCAGCGCTCTCATAACTGTAACCAACATATCTCTTTTTAGTAAGGAGGAAGCATGGATGATAGACCTTTTCCATCTTTAATGTGACTGGACTTGGATTCATTGCACTTATTGCAGCAGCAATTTCATAACCAATTTGGAAGGCCTCTTTGCGAGATCGTCCCTTGAGGAGCACAAACATGCTGCAATTTGGAAGATATTTGGTAAGTAAATCTAAAACATAAAAGAATAAGACACTTCTTACAACATCCTAAGAATCACCAAAATTTTCAGTTCTCCAATACAACACTACCATAAGTCAAGGTCAAACTCACACCTATCAGTATCACCATAGAGAACTTTTGCTTTCCACTTGTCATGGTTGTTTACGAATGAAATAGAAGTTTCTAAAGTTCTTCGTGCACACTGGACGATACTATCAGCAAGTTCAGCACAGGGCATTCGCCCACTAAATCCCGCAGCTGTATAGCCATATGTCACATTCGCTATTAGCTTAAGAGCAAGTTGTCTTGCATCAAATATACGGTGAAGTACTTGTTGTGAAGGTTCTAACTTCTTCATTGCTTGTTTCACCATAATTCTAGTAGATAATATCTCTTCCAACAACCGAGGCAGTACCCCTCTACGAACCTTTGAAGGTACATACATAACACTATTGGGGGTAAACAGTATCTCATGCTTTAACCTCTGCAAGACATTCACATCTGGAAAATAAGAAGTAACGCCAAGAGTTTGTGCCTTTGAAGGTGTGATTTTTCCAAGGCATGTACAAAAGCAAAGGTTGTATGCAATTATCATTGATGGATAGAGAGACTGAAAATCCAAGACAACCACCGGGTCTGCATAAAATCCAGATTCTGGTTCCATGACAAGAGGTAGACATTCCATTGCAGGTTGATAAGCAACCTGTTGGTTTCCAGGGGAAATGGCAATGTAGTTTTGGGTATGTGCCAATCGTAGAAACATAGATTCTACACGAAATTGTGAACCTCGAGAGAGAACTGAAAAGAAGTCAATCCCAAAAACTCTAGCAAGTTCTGAAGTTCGGTTTAACATATCAAGTTGATTCATAATCTGAAGGTTCAATTTTGCTCTCTCCAGAACATACTCCATGCAACGATATCTTGCATGACCAGGACCACTTGAAAACCATTCTGTGAGTACCTTGCAAGGGATGGATGGTATTTTCTTCCTTAAAACAGCTTCAGCAACAGCCTCAATCGTGTACATGTTAAGCTTAACTTCATTGCGCATCAGTCTCCAAATATTAAGAACAATCCTACCACTAACATGGACGCCACTGGCATGAGTTCGGCCCCATTCATCATCAATTATAGCATCTTCCATAGGCACAGAATCAGCAATAATTGCTTTTGATTGCATATCATTTGGCATTTCTTTCCCAGAAGTGCTGGGATCTCTGGAAGCTATACTGTTTCGCGATGGTGTTCGAGATATGTTATTTAGCAAACCAATTCCAAGATGTGCAGCCCTTTCAGCCAGAAAACCAAGGGAACCAACTTGAATATCCCAGCCCATTAGTATATCGGGATCAAAGGAACAGATGATCTTCACAAAATGGCTAAACAAATGTTTCTCCTCAGGGAAAACTGCTACCTTGCAATCCATTATTCCATCAAGATTTGGCTTAGACATATCCGTGTCACAGTGCATAAGTATGAATGCATCAACTGTAGAGGCATCATCTTCTTGAACAACTAGAGTTATTATATTAATGGAATCAAATCTAGGGTCAGGTCTCAAATCGCCTCTAGATTCTGCTTGGACCTCAATACTGAGAATTGTTAGCTGCTGTCCACAACCGACACTTGCAGGGTCCCGAAAACCAATTTGACTTAAAGGAGTCAACTTTGATTTCATATCAGGACCTGATAACTGAGACAATTCCTGTGAACTACCCATTGATGACTTGCATTTCAAAATTTTAGCTTCATTTTTCTCTATTGTTATTACCTTATCATGATTTGGCTCTAGAGCTTCCATACTGTTTTCTTGATTTTGCTTATTTGATTCTTCCAGATTGCAGTCCGAAGCACATCTCACAGAAGATTCTGGCAAGGACGAACTACAGGCTTGAGTTGGAGAACCTTGTGAAACCACCAGATCGCTGCACAAATCATTCGATGGTGCAGCCAAAACTGGTGGCACTGACAGTCTTTTTGACAAAGGGTTTCTGCCATCAAAAAGCCATCTCCTAACAGATTCCATGGATGGAGGTGACAAAATAGGAGTCAACATGTATAGGTAGGAGCCATCATTCTGATAGTGGACAGGGACGCCCATCACTGCTTCTTGATTATTTCTGTACTTCTCTTTCCAGGTAAAATTTTGGAGTTCTCTTGCTTCTAGATGGTCCCTCAAGAAGAAAGGTAACAAATCATCTAAAACTGTATCCTGGCAAGATATTCCTTCACCATTTGCTTTGCTCACAGTAGAACCCTGCATGGCAAAAGGTGATAATAAAGAATTGCTCCCAAGATCATCTGTCCACTCTATCATTGGGGGTTTCTGACAGAAGGTCAGGCCAATAAGATCCAAAGGCTCTGGTTTCATGTTAGTAGCTATGCTTATTGACCTGCAAAGACCAGGGGGCTGATTCTTTGTCTGATTATGCCTATCAATTTCAATATCAGGTGGATCAAGAGTTATTCCAGTTGATACCCTTGCACCCAGAAGATTCTCATCCGAAAGTTTTGGCATCTCCTGCACAGAGATATTACTATTGCAGGTAGATTTTACCATTGAAATAGCTTTGCTCAAAGTGTCACCTTCAACTGGACTATCGGATTGGCAGCTTGAGCCGACAGCACTCAGTAGTGGGAATTCTTCACCAAGAGAAATTTCAGACTTATGATTTACACTTCCTTCAAGTCCCATGGAGACAGCAGACTTATCATTTTGAAGAGCAAGAAAACGAGATGCTTTTTCACATTCTCCACCCAAAGAGGAACAACAGATCCCATCATTCCGGAGACCTGTATTTTCTCCATGATCAGCCCCAAAATCAAGTCCATTGGGAGAACATAGTTGTCCAACTTTAGACATATTTGGTGCCAAGACAAGGTCACTTACAGAGGCACAAGGGGACTTACCATGGAGGGAAGGGTAAGTCTTATTAGATTTCATTTCGAAAACATCAGAAAACTTAACTCCAGTAATCTTCCTCTCATGATATTGTAATTCATCTGCAGAAGCAAGAGATCTGCTAATTTCTTCATCAGCCCTCAGTTCTAAGGGAAGAGACGTGTCTATTTCCTGCTTCCCCTGAGAAGCCCTGCTTTCAGGTAGCTCAGTTCGGTAACATCTCTTTTTTCTCATCAGATCTCTCATAGAGCATCCCACAAACATATTACCATCTCTATCCACATCCTTTACAAAAGGGGGATGTTTATCTTCCTTACTATTATCCTGAAATGAATTTTCTATGCCAACTTTTGTCTCACCATCACATCTTCTGATCATATTGACAATGTTAGAATTAGAAATATGATTCATGTTTGGACTTAAAGAAACAGGTAGAGAGCCCCATGATTGTCTTTTTCTTTTGCATTCACTGTTAATGCTCAAACCACCATGCTGTAAATGAACTTTGAAAGAAGTCCCAAATTCGCAGTCTACTTCAGAAGTCGGCTTACTGCCTAAAGTAATAGACTTGCTATCATCTGTGGAACCATCTACTTGAGGAATTGTCTTACTAAATGAAGTTTGGCATGAAGAATTATGGTCACCAGAATTAGAATTCCTCGCATAAGATCCTTCAGCATCAGCTGTATACTCAACAGAATCCAGAATGTCCTGACACTCTTGCTGAGATTGGTTCTCAAAATCCGTATTAGCTTTCTCCAACACCTTGTTGATGGTTGTTGCAGGCAACAAAGGACTCAGAATAGTTTCACGAGCAAGTTCATCATCAGAATTGATATCTTCTACAGCTTGAGAAGATGCAAGCCACTTCAAAAGCCCCAAAGCATCGTGATCTGAAGCCTAGATTGAGCACAAAATTTCAGATGCGAACAGAGAAGCTCAAATTTAAGAACTAATATGACCAAGTCATAATAGTTTCTTCACAATAAGTCGATAGGGGCCAAGCTAGTCAAGTGCACTAACTACAGAAAGATGCCAAACCTTGAATTGATAATATTTATTTCAGAGAGTATTGGGGATACAAATAGATAATCAACATCAGTTGTCACAGAACAACTTAAAATAGTAGCATAAAAGTATGCATCCAAATTTAAATATTAGACTCCAAATAATCAGATTTTAGTTTCACATTTAAGATATTCACCAGCATGTTTCAAATTTTCTTAATTTCAGTCCCATTTGTCCCAAAGACTAACATCTGCCATGACATTCCATTATTCCAAAAAATTCTATATTATTCATTCATAGAGATAAAAGCAAAAGATAAAAAGTTTTAACACGTAAACCCTGAAAATAGCACTATGCAAAACAATTATTGTCAAAACGCTCAAAGAAGTATACTAGCCGACTGGGAGTAACTTAACTTTTAAGCAAGCAATGCTGTAATACATGCATATGAAAAAACTCAGATAGGAGAAATGGTAAATGACAGAAACCGTCATAAGCACTGAACTAGAGTTCTGAGTCAAGAAAACTACAACTTGCTCCATCTTAAAACACATGTATTCTTGAAAAGACAAGGTAAAAAATAATAGCCAAATACCTTCATATTCGAGGGTTCAATGGAGGCAGATATTTGCAATTGATTAACTAATAATTGTTGCATATGTAGATCTTGTGCTTCGCCAGGTTTTTCACCATCAATCTTTTCAGAGGATGAATTTACTAAAGAAGGTAGTCCTAGTTTGTCACTTCTCAACGAACATCTTAACATTTCTTCATTTTTGAACTCAAAATCCAATTGTTCAGCCAAATTGCCTTTATCAGTTAAAGAATTGATTGACTGCTGAGAAAAAGATAGATTTTCTGTAATATCAGTCAAATCAACAAGTAATTTTTCCAGCTCAAGTCTATTTGAAATCATTCTCAAACCATCTTCTGGAAGCGGTTTTCCAGGATCAGGAGGAATTACAGGACCCTGAATTCCACTTCTTTCAAACTCTTCCTAATAAGAGAAACAAATGAATTTCATAAATTGCCAGCATAATTACAAGTATGATGCGATCGTCTGATACAAAACAAAACATACCTCCCAAATAGGTATTAAAGACTGAACCTTTTGCACATCAGAATTGGACTGTGAAAGAGGTGTGTATGAAATAAATAGCTGATTGAGAATATCTGAAACCAATAAAAAAAATAGTAACTTTTCCTTAAAAAAAAGAGGAAAAAGGGATAAGTTTCCAGATATGGAAACACAAACAAACCTTCCACAACAGCATCCCCCTCGAGTTCAGAGGTACTTTGACGTTCAACCACGGAGAGGTCTTTGTCTGCTGAACCATCAGGCTGACTCCAGGATTGCCAAATCCAATCATTTGGAATAGTAGAAGAGGTCCAAATTGGTGAAACAAAATGATAGTCACTGCTTAAATCTGCCTAATGAGAATTGTGAAAACAAAAGGCAAGCATTATTGCAAATCAAGAATATATTACATTTTCCAAAGTATCAAACTGAAACCAAAAGTTAACCTTAGTACTCCCAGCAATGCCAGGGGCCTGATCTGTCAGTTCTCTATGTGGCCCATTATAAGCAGCCTTCCTTTGGGAGAAAACTTCAGGCACTGGATGACGGAATTTAATTTTTGACACATGTATATAACCCATACCGTACAAGCTGTAATCAACCTGTTTTTTTTTTTTTTTTTGGCACAAATAGGATGCACATTCATAAATTTTTGAAGACAATAAATATCAAGATAAGTTCGATGAGGTGACTTCAAAAATTCAAGAAAGTTGATCATCTTCCTTTAGTATCAGAATCAAGAGCATTCTTTTCACGTATCATGGATGGATGAGACATATTACTGTAAGAAACTGGGAGAGAATAATTCATTTTCATTATACCTTAAAGTTTACAATGAGCTGTTTGTAAACAAACTGTCTAAGAAACAAATATGGAAACTACCCTAATAAATTGATTACAAAATTTCCTAATCAATCCCTCAATTACTGCTCACAAGATCCCCTAATCACTTATTACAAAATCCTCTAATTTAAGAGTCAAACTTCCCTAATTTAGTCTAATTCTAGTATTACAATATTTACAACATTATTTTCCTAAAATAAACCCATTAGCCATATTTTCCCCCACTCTTCCTCAAGATGGTGAATAGATATTCTCCATTCCTAACTTGGATACAATACTTTCAAACACTGGACCACTTAACTCTTTGGTTAACACATCAGCAAGCTGATCATTTGTAGATACATAAGGTGTGCATCCATTCTCCAATTTCTCCTCGATAAAATGTCTGTCAATTTCAATATGCTCTATCCAATCATACCGCACAGGATTGTGAGCTATGCTAATTGCAGACTTATAATCGCAGCAAAGCTTCATCAAACCCTCCAACTTGATCCTTATGTCTTTTAGAATAATCTTTAACTAAAGTAACTCACATACTCCTTGAGCCATTACTCGAAACTCAACCTCTACACTAGACCATGCTACCACATTTTGTTTTTTACTCCTCCATATCATAAGATTTCCACCAAGGAACGTACAATATCCAGTGGTCAATCTTCTATCAACCAATGACCCAGCATAATCAGCATCTGCATATACTTCAAGCATTAGACCCCCACTTCTCCTAAAAAGAATTCCTCTTCCTGGTGTACCTTTAAGATGTTGCAATACTCTGTGTGTTGCTCAGAGATGAACTTCTTTTGGACTGTGCATGAATTTGACTAATCACACTCACAGCATAAGCTATATAAGGTCGTGTGTGAGACAAGTAAATGAGTTTTCCTACCAAACGTCGATACATCTCTTTGTCCACTATAGCATCTTCCTCTGCTATTCCAAGTTTTATATTCGGATCTATTGGAGTACTTACTGGTTTGCATGTTGTATTCCCTGTCTCTTTGAATAGATCAGTTACATACTTTTGTTGAGAGAGAAAAATACCTTTCTCTGAATGTGCCACTTCAATTCCGAGAAAGTACTTTAGCTTCCCAAGTATCTTAATCTCAAATTCTTTTGCAAGCACTCATCCAAAGAACGTCTCTCCTCCTCATCACTTCCTATAACAATTATGTTATCCACATAAATTAAGAGAGTCGTGACCCCCCCCCGCACACCCCCCAAAGACTAGTTCTTGATGAACAGAGTATGATCTCCTTGACTTTACTTGTATCATAACATCATTATAACCTCGGCAAACCTGCCGAACTATGCTCGAGGAGATTGTTTAAGCCCATACAATGCCTTCTTTAACCTACAGACTCTATGATCAGTAACTCTTTTTCCATAACCAGGTGGTATCTCCATATATATATATCTTCCTGAAGATCTCCACACTAACATCAAACTGCTATAAATCCCATCCAAAGTTAGCTGCCAAAGACAATAGGATTCTAACAATATTCAACTTTGCAATTAGGACAAAAGTCTCTAAATAGTCCACTCCATATATCTAAGTATAACCCTTGGCAACCAGCCTTGCCTTAAATTTTTCCACTGAGTCATTAGCTCTATATTGCACTGTATACACCCATTTACACCCCACTGGTTTCTTCCCTACTAATAACTTCACAAGCTCCCATGTTTTGTTCTTTTCCAAGGCCTCCATTTCTACATTCATAGCTTATTTTCATTTTTCATTAGACAAAGCTTCGGATAGATTGAAAGGAATGGCAATGGTTTCTAGGTTACTGAAGAAGGCTCTGTATGATGTAGAAAAACGTTGAAAGGACAAAAAGTGTGCAAGGGGATATAAAGGTCTTTTACTGCACTCTCTAGCACATTTTCTCAAAGTAATGGGTAACTCTATGTCACTACTACCCCCATAGATCTCACTCTCTACCTTTAGTTTTGTTTCAATTTATAATGTGGGTTCAGACGTCATTACCTGATCAAACTCTTGGACTTGCGTAAGGTTGGGGGCTGCTGTCTTCTTCCTTGCATACATCTTACCTTTGCCATATCTAACATCCTTGGGAACAGACTCAGTGTCAGATTGAGCAATTACAGGTTTAGAGGAGATTGTGACAAACTCAAATAGCTCAGAGTGAACTAGGGCATGATCACTAATGGATAAAGAAGTAGGAAGATTTGAAACTGAAAGATTCAACAGTAAGTCAAAACCCAAACTCTCATCTTTTGTTACTAACTTCTCCCCCTAAAGACAAGGATTTGGAAAGTAAGATTCACGCTAATTAAAGGTAACATCCATATAAACAAAAAAATTTTGAGAGGGTGGATGATAACACTTGTATTCTTTCTGGGTTGACGAATATCCTACAAATACACATTTTATAACTCTTGGATCCAGTTTTCCTCAGTTGTGACTGTGAACATGTACAAAGGATGTACATCCAAACACTCTAAGAATAAGATTATTTATAGTGTGGAAGTTAAGATAGAAGGTGGACAACACGTCCAAACTCTCATCTTCTCTTACTAACTTCTCCCCCTGAAGATAAAGATTTGGAAAGTAAGATTTACGTTTATTGAAGGTAATATCCATATAAACAAAGAATTTTCGGGAGGGTGAATGATAACACTTGAATCCTTTATGGGTTAACGAATATCCTACAAATACACATTTTATAGCTCTTGGATCCAGTTTTCCTCGGCTGTGACTGTGAACATGTACAAAGGATGTACATCAAAACACTCTAGGAATAAGATTATTTGTGGTGTGGAAGTTAGGATAGAAGGTAGACAACACGTCCATTAGACTCTGATATCCTAGGACTCTAGATAGCAATCGGTTTATGAAGTGTTGCTGTAAGAACAAACTCTTCCCAAAAGGTTTTAGGTACATGATATTCAAATAACGCTCGAGTTTTTTCAAGGAGATCACCATTTTTCCTCTCTGCAATTCCACTTAGCCACAGGGTATTCACACAAGATGACTCATGTATTATCCCTTCCTTTTGAAAATATGGACTTAGAAATTGATTAAGATAGTCCCATACATTGTCAGACCTAACTTTCTTAATGGTCACTCCAAACTGATGTTTAATCAAGGCACAGAAATTTGGTAAAACACTACTGATGTCAGATTTTTGTTTAAGAAGAACGACCTAGCAAACTCGAGTACAGTCATCAATAAAAGAAACAAACCAGCGTATCCCAGAGATATTAGCAATAGGAGATGGACCCCAGACATCACTATGGATTAAATGAAAAGGAATGGAACTTCTTTCATTGCTCACTGGAAAAGGTACAAGTTTGTGTTTGACAAGTTCACATTTTTCACAATGAAAAGACTCAACATCTAAATGTTTAAACAAAGATGGAACTAAGAGTTTTATAACTCGAAATGATAGATGTCCAAGTTGGCGATGATAGAGCCAAATTTTCACTTTATTAGATGACAAAGACTCGGAAACAAATGACACTGGTTGTTTACCTTTGGTGATGGTTGGTTGACTTGCTTTAAGGAAGTAGAGGACACCCCGTTCTCTAGCATGTTCAATCATCTTCCCCGAACCCTTTTTCTGAAATACACAACCATTATAATGAAAAACTGTACTACATTGTAAGTCATGGATAAGTTTTTGGATAGATAACAGATTGTTAGCTAGCTTAGAGATATGAAGAACATTCTATAAGGTTAAAAATGGATTAATTTGAACACTTCCAATTCCTGCCACAATGGCCAGAACCATCTGTAGTGTCTATTTTTCTACTGCATGGGCACGGGAAATAGGTAAAGACATTTGGTGAGTAAGTCATGTGGTCAGTAGCTCCTAAATCCAAGAGGTAGTAAAAATTACATCCGAAACATTTAATCCAGTGAAAAATGGAAACTCGCATAAACATGTCACAAAACAAATATCTGAGGGCTTTTCTAAACTGCTAATGAGAGCTCTCACCCTTTCCAATTCATATTGGTTAAGACCAACTATTTTTGATTTTGATGGCACACCAATTTGGCCAGCAACTACATTAGCTTGTCCACTTCCGGATTGTCCCCCATTCTGTTCCCATTCTCGGCTGGGTGGCTTCTCATGAAGCTTCCAACATTTTGCTCTTACAATTTGTGTTTAGGAGGTTGACATGGTGAAGGAAAGATATTTGCAGCAATTAAAGCTGCCCGAAGAGGAAGTAAATAACGAAAAATAAAGAGAAAATGACAGCAATGAAGGCCGCACAAAAGAGAAGACTACAGCAATGAAGGTTGTATGAAAGCGAAAAGAAAATGACAGCAATGGAGGCTGCTTGAAGAGGAAGAAGAATCCTAGAAAGCTTAGGGCTCTAATACCATGTAAGAAACTGGGAGAGAATAATCTCTTTTCATTATACCTTAAAGTTTACAATGAGCTGTTTATAAACAAGCTGTCTAAGAAACAAATATGGCAACTACCCTAATAAATTGATTACAAAATTTCCTAATCAATACCCTAATTACTGCTCACAAAATCTCCTAATCACTGATTACAAAATCCCTAATTTAAGGATCAAACTTCCCTAATTTAATCTAATTCTAGTGTTGCAATATTTACAACATTACTTTCCTAAAATGCACCTATTAACCATATTTTCCCACAATCACAACTTTTACCACCACAATAACTATGTGCATAACAAAACTCTATAAGCCATTCACAAAGGACATTTCCATGTGATTAATATGTGCCTGTGTGTCCATGTATCACAGTACAAAATGATGTGCATATTAACGTAGTTGGATTTTGTGGAATATGAAAAACAATTTCTAAAAATATATCTTTATGTAACAAAGTATTCCGATCTTAGAGCTTGTCGAAGTTGGAATAAACCTGAGTCAAATTAGTGCCTGCAGGATGATCTAAAATCCTGTAAAAAAATAAGTTACTAATGGAGGCAATAACAAGAAAGTGACAAGTCACAGAAGATCCCAAACATACAACACAGCTTTCAAATATAACAAAGAGGAAGCAGCCAATTAGTTGAGCTATACTCCAAAAGCAACTTCTGCTCAACCAAACAATGCTCCATAAGGATATAGTGTAGGGAAGTAAATAATGTAGGAAGTAAAATATATTGTGGGTTCATCCCTTTGGAAAAAACTGCCAAACAATGAAGTGTGACTAACAAAAGAGTAGTCAACATATCTACTAAATATCTTACCAAAAGGCAAAAACTGAACAACAAAAGCAAAAGAAAACCAGCTCAAATGGAAAAAGAAGCAGGAAAAAACAAATAACATACAATAGCACAAGCACTTACAAGGAATTGCAGGAGAAAAGGAATATGTGATTCATGGGGCTGTAAAACTTTGTCCAAAACTGCACCTTCCTGCACCAAATTCTCATTATTACCAGAAACACATACCTATTAACAGAGCTGCCGCGTTTCATAAATCGCATGACAGTTATTTAATAGCAATTTGATAATGCATCATTTTTATGAATATGAGTCTTTTTGTGGGCCAACCAAAAAAAAAAAAATCCAGCTGAAACTCTGCACCAGAGATAAACAGGGGGTTGAGTTTGAAGAAAGAAACAGAGTGGAGTACAGAACACATTGCAACTCCCTTCACTTTGGTTTTTCACACAACATCTTAGAGCACACTATCTATTCTTATCCTGCAGTGAATGGCATTCACATGTGAGGAACAGCTATGCCTGTTATTTGAATGGGAAATAATCAGAAGACTCCCTGTTTTTCTTTTTTTTTGGTCCTCTGTATCAGCTTTTATAGAATTATTAAAAAATACCATTTTTGGTAGTGTATTGCAGGTTGCCAAGTTCAATCGAATCATCTACTTGAATGTGTGGATGCAGAAAAATGTTCTAATGGAGGAAATCTATACAAAAGCATCTCAATAAACTGATTCTAGTGCATGCCATTATGAATTCAATAAAATAAACAAAATGTTTACTCCAGTCAAAGATAATTCCTAATAAAATGTAGAAATGCTTCTTCAAGAAAAAGATCAAGCAACATATATATTCCCATAGATTACAACAAAACCGATTGGTTCATGTCATAGATGTGACTGTATTTTACGCTAGCCATCTGAGAAAAAAAAATTATGGAAAATTATGGAACTTCCATATATGCCCATAGATTATGGAATAAATAATTCAATAACAGTCATATACTTTGAGTAGTGAATATTTGCAAAGAATGGGAAGTTCTGTAGCAGAAGACAAAAATGCGTGGTAAAACTTTGAAAAAAAAAAGCAAAATAGTTCCAAACAATATTCCTTGTTTTCCTGATTTGGTGAAAGCCAAACAACAACATAGAATCAGAGTTTAGTGGCTCAAAATGTGTACCAGAAGAAGCTTGGAAGCCCGGGAAACATCCTGCGGATAGTACCTAATATCTGTCAAGGAGTTCAACTGAAAACTCCAGGAACAAATAAACAAAAAAGAGAGAATATTAAAGATGAGCAAATATCGAAATAACATCAACGTAGGAACAGAATGCTCATCAAAAAAGAAACTTGTTACTCCGAAGAAAATTAATAATAATCAGAAAGTATTCAGAGAGACCACAATAATAAATTGCAACAGCATTTACTTAATAGATTAAACAAATCCCAGCTAACAGTTTGGGAAAGAAAATTAGGATACAGATAAATCTTGACAAATAACTCCTCTGAAGAATGGTATCCATAAAACTTCTTTGCTCGAACTAGACTGCAACTGTGCACATGCTGACGTTTCGAGCCAGCATTGCCTTTAAGCTGTAGGGGCAAAAAGAAAGCATGTGAATAATGCCAACTAGCATTTTAGGCTATCACCAATCAGTCACACAGAACAAAACTACAAACCTTCAGGGCTTTTTCCATTGCATGACTGATGGCAAGTGTGCATACACTACCTAAAAAATATCAAGAAATTGGAAAAGTAAAAGAAACATTACTATAATTTAATTATGGTTATAAACAGCAAAATAAAAAAACTAAAACTGCTAAAACAATGTTATCTATGAACAATGAAATATACTAACAAATCTCTTCCTACCATATTCTGTCATGAAATAGTCAGATAGTATTATGCATGTTATGGTACCAAAGGCTAACATGTAGAATACCTTCTTGGTCTGGTCGAAGTATCAAATCTGAGCTTGGAACGTATAGATAAGGGAAAGCCTGCATGATAGAAAGCCATAACTAATGTTCTTAACAGAAGAAGCATAAAAAAAATGACGCTTTGCAAGCGTTTTAATAGAACCACAATAACATATACTCCCTCTACTCCAAATCAACCGTTCCACATTTGGTTTGACACAAAGACTTTTTCCATTGAGTAATTTCCTATCTTAGCCTTAAGAAGTAATGCTTCACTTGGTATAAACCAACCAGCTCAACCTCTTATATCCCAGAAAGCACAAATTCAATGATTTTTACAGCAATCAGCAAAAGAAAGTTAACAAACACTAACTTTTCTTTATTAAATAAAGAACTAGTAGCATGATCACGTCAATAGAATCAAGAGAAAAAGGGCCTCACATTATGGATGTGCAAACAAGTTTTCTGACCAGCCGGTGTTGAGCCATATATTCTTATAACAGGAACCTCATTCACTTTCCCACCTGCATAATTCCAAAATTTCATCACAAAAATACACCAGCACATACATAGACAGACATATCGTGGACGTATATAAGGGTATGTAACTATAAACTGCAATTGTACGTTTTTCAATTTTTAGAGCTGTTGGATACAATTTATTGCTAAAGGAACATCTGCAATTTGGAATAGGTATCTTCAGTTTAAAATTTTTTTATAAGCAAAAACTATTCTAAGAAGCATAGCTGCAGTATTGCTTTTCAAAATTCTTTTTTTTCATCCTTTTCTTTTTTCGACATAAAATAAGAAAACCAAATTAAAATGGGCAAGAACAGCTCAAAACAACTTTTTGCTTTAAAGTATCTAAAGAAAAAAACAGAAAAAAGAAAACCCAAATCACCTAATAGTTAGCAAACTAAAACAAGCCCATAGTCACAAGCAAAAGTAACAAAATTTCCATCCCAAATAGGATCATGGGAAACGCCACAAGTAGAATACAGGATTCAAGGGGAAATACAATAAATGAGAAATTTTCAACTTAAAAAAAAAAAAAGTTCAAAGTTACCAACTTTAATTCAGTTCATGACCAGAATTTTTTAGCAAAAACACTTCGCCTCAAGTTCATAACTTAGTGAATCAAATAAAATAAGTCAAATTATTCTACCAAAACCTTGAACAATTTAACAGAAAAATAAGAGCTAACCACCACAATTCTTCTTACAGAACAAGAAATTAAGCAAGAAAACTGGAGGTAGATGAACATTGACACAAAATACAAATGTATATACCTTGAAAACTACTATAGGAGATGTCGAGACCAGAAATGGGAGGGGCCATGTAGTAGTCGATCGATACAATTCGTATACTGAAAATACTTGAATTGGGCTGTGAAGAATCGCCCATTTTTGTCTTCCTTTACCCTGTTCCCCTTCTCCCAATTTTATTCATTTGGCGCCGTTTGAGGGATTTTATATGGGGTGGAAAACTTTAAACTTCCCCCGTAAGCTTGGCGCTTTGGTCCATTAATTATCAGTAGTGACGTTAGTATATAGTATAGGTTTTTTTTCCCTCCTTAGCCGCTTTGACTCCATTTTCCTATTCAAATTTTCTTTAATTTTTTATAGCTAATTAAGGATTAAAGTTCATAAGTATGATTTGATTACAAGCTTTTTAAATTGTTTTAATTAGTAGTAATAAAATAATGTAATTAGTTGTTCTAATTAAAAATTAATTTTTGTATTAAATTAAGGGTGTAGGTGGATAGAAATTTATTTGAGATGAGAATAGTTGAATATAATAAAAAAAAATATTAAAAGGGCAAGATTATGTGAGGTTTAAAGTGGAGTTAAAATAGAGAAAATATGATGTATTACAAGTGGATGATAAGTTTTAAAAAAAAATTATTTAAATTAATATTATATTAAATTTAAAATTTAGTTTAGAATGAAAAGAATCCTTTCCACTTACGGTCTAAAATTAAATAGACCGGGAATAACTTCTGGCAATACCAAGAGAAAGGGAAATGGAAGGATTCAAGAAGTAGAGCAACCTCATTTGTTTGATGGGCATAGAAAGTGGGGAATTTCAAGAAATTGAAGTGGCTGGGAAACCCATATTGGGATATTGGAGAAGCTTTTCTTGCTTTATTTCTGGTTGCAAATACTCAATCTTTCTCTTGATAGACTGGTTTGTCCTTTTGATTTTCTCATGGTTATTTTGGCTGCTAGAAATACTTTATTTTTGTTATGAAAATATTAAATGTGGCTGTTCATTTTCTTCATTTTATCCATTTATCTTGAAGATAACGTGATTGTTCATTTTTCTAAGGTTATTAATGGATGAGATAAGATAGCATTTATTAAATTCATTTCTTATCATTTCAGATGATGGATCGAAACCTCTATAAATATAGTCATATATAAGCAAACGAACAATCAATGAAATCATATCTAAGTGATTTTCTATTTTCTCTCCTCTTCTAGTATATTTACTTTACAGTTTTATATTTACTAATTCTATTTTGAATCAAATTCACAACACGCTATCAGCACAAGACTCTACCGAAGTTGTTTTACTGAAGATTATAATCACGGTGACACTATTAAAGTTGTTCTATTGAAGGTAATAACCAAGCCAACACCATCGAAGTTCTCTCTCGATCCATGCAATCAAGAAGTCTGGTTTTTTTTTAAGTTTTCTAGAACAAAAGAGGAAGGTATGTACTTTTTTTATTTGATTTTGTATTCACATGACAAATCTCACCAAACTTGAGTTTGCACCCCTTGATATTATTGGGAAAAACTATTTATCTTGGACACTAGATGCTGAAATGTATTTAGCTGCAATGGGTCTGGCAGATACCATTGTAGAAGGAAATCCATCATCATCACAAAATGATGCTAAAGTTATGATTTTTCTCCGCCATCATCTTCATGATGACTTAAAGGGTAAACACCTTACCGTGAAAAATTCACTTATTTTGTGGACTAATTTGAAAGAAAGGTTTGATCACCATAAGACGGTCATCCTTCCAAAGGCATGATATGACTGAATGCACTTGCGATTACAAGATTTTAAATTCGTTAGTGAGTATAATTCTGTTATTTTTCAAATTAGCTCGCAGTTAAAACTGTGTGGAGAAAATATTATTGATGAGGATATGTTAGAAAAAACTTTCTCCACTTTTCATGCATTGAATGTGCTCCTACAGCAACAATATCGAGAAAAGGGATTCAAGAAGTATGCAGAATTGATATCTTGTCTTCTCGTAACTAAGCAAAATAATGAGTTATTAATGAAAAATCATGAAACTCGACCAACAAGTTCTACTTCATTCCCAAAAGTGAATGATGTTAGAACTCGTAATTTTGGCCCTGGAAGAGATCGTGGTCGTGGTCGTGGATATGGCCGTGACCGTGGATGTATATATGGTCGTGATAAAAATATTCATTATGATCACAATAGTCAAAATAAAGTTACGAGAAATAATGACAACCACCAGAAGTGGCCAAAAACTAACGAGAAAGGAAAAGGAAATGATGTTGTTCCTAAAAATTATGAATATAAATGTTATCGCTGTGGTATGAAAGGTCATTGGTCTCGTACCTGTCGTATTGCAAAACATCTTGTTGATCTGTATCAGACGTCTAATGAGAAGAAATGCAAAAATGTTGAAGCAAATTTTACTCTACAACATTCTCTTCATGATGATGATGATACCAACTTTGACGATGTTGATGTTGATATAACTCATTTGGGCGTGGCTAATTTCTTTGAGTATCCTGAAGGAAGAATTGAGCATTTGATTGGTGATGGAAGTGTCCAGAAGAATTAGAAGTTTACTTTTAATATGTTTCTTTTATGTTTTATATTTTTGGCATTGTAATAGTAATTAGCGTTTAAAGTTTTTATTGTTTGAGTATTTAAATTTATAAATGTTTTGTTATGCCTAAATGGCTATTATTCCGCTTATTGGATACACAAATGGCATTGAAGATATATGTCTAATTGATAGCAGTACAACACACACCATATTGAAAGATAAAAAATATTTCTCTTACCTGCAGATGGAAGAAACAAATGTGAATACTATAGGTGATAGTGTAAAGTTGATTGAAGGCTCTGAAAGAGCTAATATTGTATTACCCAGAGGAACAAATGTTATTATTCCTAAAGCGTTATTTTCTTCAAAATCTCGAAGAAATTTATTAAGTTTTAAAGATATTCGCCGAAATGGATATCACATTGAAACAATGGAAGAAAATGATTTTGAGTATCTCTATATTACTCAAATAATGTCGGGTAAGAAATCTTTATTAGAAAAGCTACCATCTCTTTCATCTAGCCTATATAGCACAAAAATCTATGCAATTGAAGTGCATCATTCAGTAAATCAGAAGTTTACTGATTCTGTTACATTTATCATTTGGCATGACTGTTTGGGTCATCTAGGAGCTATTATGATACGAAGGATAATTAAAAATACGCATGGTCATCATTTGAAAAATCAAATGATTTTGACATCTAATAAATTTTCATGTGCTGCATGTTCTCAAGGGAAATTGGTTATTAAACCATCTCCAACAAAAGTAGAGTTTGAGTCTCCAGTATTTTTAGAAAGAATTCATAGTGATATATGTGGACCAATTAATTCACCATGTGGGCATTTCAGATACTTTATGATTTTAATTGATGCATCGACCCGATGATGGCATGTCAATTTATTAACAACTCGTAACTTGACGTTTGCGAGATTGCTTGCCCAAATAATTTACTTGAATGCGCAATTTTCAGATTATCCTATCAAAATGATCCGTCTAGATAATGTTGGAGAATATTCCTCCCAAACCTTTGATGCTTATTGCATGTCAATTGGCATTACTATTGAACATCCAGTAGCTCATGTTCATACTCAGAATGGTCTAGTTGAATCATTCATTAAATGGTTACAATTAATTGCTAGACCGTTATTAATGAGAACAAATCTCCTTACACCTGCTTGGGGACATGCTATTTTGCATGCTGCAGCACTTGTGCGCATATGGCCAATAAGTTATCACAAATTTTCTCCCTTACAATTGGCTTTTGGTTCTGAGCCAAATATTGCTTATTTGAGAATTTTTAGGTGTACTGTGTATGTACCGATAGCGCCAAATCAACGTACCAAAATGAGTCCTCAAAGAAGGTTGGGGATATATGTTGAATATGTTTCTCCCTCTATAACCAGATACGTTGAACCATTAACAGGTGATATTGTCATTTTGATGAAACTTTATTTCTTAAATTAGAGGGAGAACATAAACCACATAAAAAGGAGTTTGCTTGGACAACATTATTGAATTATTTAGATCTGCGCACAAGCGCAAGTGAACTAGAAGTTTAAAAGATCATTCATTTGCAAAGACTTGCAAATCAACTACCAGATTCTTTTGCTGACTCTACAAGGGTAACTAAATCGCATATTCCAACTATAGATGCTCCTATTCGGATAGAAGTCCCAGCAGGACAAAATACAATTCTATAGCTACTAAATCAAAAACACGTCAGAAACGTGGACGACCCATTGGTTTAAAAGATAAAATTCTCGAAAGAAAAGAAGATTAAATGATCAGAATGATCCAATTGAAGAATTAGGAAAAATGGATTAAGTGAAAACTAATGAAAAGATCTAAATATTTGAAAATAGTGAATAGAATAGTGAGATGTCCATTAATTATATAACTTCTGGTAGAAGTTGGAATCGGACAAAAATAACCGTTGATGATGTTTTTACATACAATATAGCACTTGAAGTGTTAAGAGATAATTAGGACCTTGAACCAACATCAGTTGAAGAATGTCGTCATATAAATGATTGGCCAAAATGGAAAGATACGATTCAATCGGAGTTAAACTCACTTGCAAAGCGTAAGGTTTTTGGACTTGTAGTCCGAATACCAGAAGGTGTAAAACCAATTGGTTATAAATAGGTATTTGTGCAAAAGTGAAATGAAAATAATGAAGTCGTAAGATATAAAGCATGACTTGTGACACAAGGTTTTTTGCAAAAAATCAGGTATTGATTACGATGAAACATATTCACTTGTGGTGGATGTAATTACACTCCGATACCTTGTGAGTCTAATAGTACATAAAAAGATTGACATGCGTCTAATGGATGTTGTGACTGCTTATTTATATGGGAACCTTGATAATGATATTTATATAAAAATCCCAGAAGGATTTAGTATGCCTGGAGCATATAATTTTAATTCTCGTGAAAATTATTTCATTCAATTACAAAAGTCATTATATGACTTAAAGCAGTCTGGACGCATGTGGTATAATCGTCTTAGTAAATATTTATTGAAATCAATATATAAAAATGATCCACTATGTCCATGGATTTCTATTAAGAAATCTGGATTTGGTTTTGTGATACTTGCGATATATGTTGATGATATTAACTTTATTGAAACTCTAGAAGAACTCCAAAAGGCAAGAAATAGCCTGAAGCAAGAATTTGAAATCAAAGATTTTAGCAGAACCAAGTTTTGTCTTGATTTACAAATTGAGTATTTGGAAGATGGTATTTTTATTCATCAATCAACATATATAACAAAAGTTCTTAAAAGGTTTTACATAGACAAAGCACATCCATTAAGTTCCCCAATGGTCGTGAGGTCGTTAGATATGAATAAAGATTATTTTCGACCTCGAAAAGATAATGAAGAACTACTTGGTCTTGAAGTACCATATCTTAGTGCAATTGGCGCATTGATGTACTTTGCTAATAATACTAGACCCAATATAGCATTTTCTGTGAATTTATTAGCAAGATTCAGTTCTTTCCCAACACGACGACATTGAAATGGGATTAAACATGTCCTAAGATATCTCCAAGAGACAATGGATCTTGGATTATTTTATTCAAATAGAACCAGTCCAATGTTGATTGGATATGTTGATGCGGTTATCTATTCGATCCACATAAAGCACGTTCTCAAACTGGTTATTTATTTACATGTGGTGGTACTGCTATATCATGACGCTCTACAAAACAATCTATAGCAACTACTTCTTCTAATCATGCTGAAATTATAGCTATTCACGAGGCAAGCCAATAATGTATGTGGTTGAGATCAATGATCCATTATATCCGAGAAAATTATGGATTACCTTCTGAAAAGAAAATTCTAATACCTCTTTATGAAGATAATGCAGCTTGTATAATTCAATTAAGAGGTGGATATATTAAAAGAGATAGGACAAAATATATTTCACCAAAATTTTTCTTTACTCACGAACTTCAGAAGAGATGTGAAATAGATGTTCAACAGATTCGATCATGTGAAAATCTGGCAAATTTATTCACTAAGGTATTGCCGACTGCTTCATTTGAAAATTTAGTACATAAAATTGGAATGTGTCGGTTGAAAGACATAAAGTCATTTTGAAGATGTTATTAAGAGGGAGAGTATGTATACTGTACTCTTTTTTCCTAATTAAGATTTTTTCCTACTGAATTTTTTCTTAATCAGGTTTTTAATGAGGCAGTATTCCTTCTAGAATAGAAAGTATACTCTTTTCCTTCACTAGGTTTTTGTCCCACAGGGTTTTTCCTATGAAGGTTTTAACGAGGTATTTTTCGAAGTGGTTGAAAATGAACATCCAATGGGGAATGTTATGAAAATATTAAGTGGCTATTCATTTTCTTCATTCTATCCATTTATCTTGAAGATAATGTGTCTGTTCATTTTTCTAAGGTTATTAATGGATAATATTAGATAGCATTTATTAAATTCATTTCTTATCCTTTTAGATAATGTATTGAAACCTCTATAAATATGGGTCATATGTAAACAAACGAATAATCAATGAAATTGTATCTAAGTGATTCTCTCTTTTCTCTCATCTTCTAGTATCTTTACTTTACAGTTTTATATTTACTGATTCTATTTTGAATCAAATTCACAACAATTTTTGGGTTTTCTTCAGTTATTGCAAATAAATATTGCTATAAATACTTGCGCTATTATCTTTGTACATGGGTGCATCTCCTCTTGTGGTTCAAGATGAAAGTGATTTGAAATATGATAATCGAAAATCGAACGCCTGTAAATTCCTTTCAGAAATGTCAAGAATTTCAAAAAAATGATGCTAATTTTTATCTGAATTCCGACAATAAGGCGGCTTTAACTGATTTTCCTATTATAGTAAGAAATGCGACTAAGTAAAATTAGATCGCATTTTCGTAACACGATCTATACACAACCGAATAACAAAATTCGTGAAACTTAAAAAAAAAAATTAAGAGTTTATGGTTGCATTATACAAATGCGACTTTGTCTGAGATAAATCGTTTCGCACCGGTTACAAATCGCATTCATTTTTCTTCAATTCTTCTATCTGCAGCGTTAACGGCTTTTCCTCTATATTTTCCAACTCCAAACTTCTTACCTGCCATCTTTCCTCTTCAAATTCATCATCCGGTCACCAAAATCTCATGGCTTCAATGATTCTTTGAAAGTTAAGTCTGAAAATTGCAATTTTGTAACAAAGTTCGGTGCTTCAAATCCTCTGCAAATTCAAGCAATTTTGGTAAGGAAGTATGACTCAATCCTTCTATGTCGCATGTCTAATAAATTATGCGAAGAAAGTTTGAATTTTTTTGTCCTTTTGGTGGTCAAACTCTCATTTTGTTTCTACAATGAATTGGTATATTTTGTTACATTATAATTATTATGAGAGTTGAGAATAATTGCAATTAGTGTTGGAAGTGATTTAAAGGAGTTTGGGCATAATTTCGGTTGGATTATACTTGAGTATTGTGGCTAAATTTTTGTAATCTTTCTTGCTGAAATTTTGTTAATCTATTGTGCAAATTGACATATTCAATTGGGAAGCAAATTGTGTTTTATGTAGATAGTGTTCAACATTTTGGATAGCACATAATTTGTGTGGAGGGGTAGAATAGAAAGAAGTACTTATTACATTTTATATTTTTTTTTACTTTTTATGTGTTCTTGCTTTCTATTAAGTCTTAATAATAAGCATTTTTTTAAGGATTGCCTATTCAATAGCTACCATATACCCATTCCTACCTAAAAAAAGTTACATCTCTATATTGATTAGTTTCCATATAGGCATAGTTGTCTTTCAAATTAGAAATAGGAAAAACATAAAAATAGTTTATAAGCATTTTATATGTGTAATAATAATTATAAAAAAAAAGTCACATCTCTATATTAATATGTTTCCATATAAACATATTTGTCTTCTCAAATTAGAAATAGGAAAAACATAAAAGTGGTTTATAAGCCTTTAATATTTATAATAATGGATTGGTAATTCAATTTGTATTTTGTTCCCATTTATCAAAAAAGCTTTTTTGCATTAACTTTTGTTAGTTCTCAAAATTATAGGAAAAAGAAAATAACCACGAGAATTATAATAGTAATTTTTGTTATCTTCATACTACATTGATATTACATTGCTTTCTTGGATATATTTATGGTTTTATATGCATTAGTACACCATTCATTATATATGAAATCAAGTATGTGCAAACATTCCATTTAAATTACTTAATCGAAAATATTCTCTTATTTTAAGTATTTCAAATTTGTTTAAATAGGTACGATGGATCACATGCACGTAGATATCCATCTTGGGCCTCTCGTGGATGGTTTGTTATCTCTTCAGTCAAGTTATCGTTCTTCTTTGATATGGTCTAGTGATTAGCGTGCTTGTGAGATTCCATTGATGTTTAGACGATATGATTTTGCATTTTGGAAGCACACTCCCCTTTCTGACAGAGTGATGGAGTTTGTGGATAGGGCTAGTTTTGGTTGAGTTAACGAGTTGAGCATATCCAAGTTGATCACGCTTTCATTACCACATTAGTAGAGAGATAGCGGCAGGAGACCCATACATTTCATTTGCCCGTAGGAGAGGCTACCGCAACATTAGAGGATGTAGCGATATTATAAGGCTTTAGAGTAGATGGAGATCTAGTGATAGGGCTTGCTTATCACTATAGCAAATTCGATTAGATTAATATTTGTGATAGACTACTTGGCATCAGACTATGGACTGAGGACATTCGGGGTTATCGGATTAGGATGGCTCCTATTGAAAAATACTTAGACATTCCGCTGCCAGATGACGCTAGTGATGACCATATCAAATAGCGTGCCCGTTGTTTTATCTTCTTATTAATCAAGGGGCTATTATTTTTTAATAAGTTAGGAAATTTACTGCACTTGAGATATTTACCTATATTAGAGGATTTGGATGCATGTGGGATGTTTAGTTGGGGTAGTGCAGTCTTAGCATATTTGTATAGATGTCTGTGTCAAGCTACTAATGGGTTGGCTAAGGAGATTTGTGACCCGATGGTCCTACTTTAGGTAAGGTTGAGATTTGCTTTAATTTTTTTCTTTAATAACATTTGTCTTACTTCTAATACATTATTTTTACTGTGTTGTAGTTGTGGGCATGAGAGTGTATTCGGGTTGTACGACCTGAATAGGGTCAATTTCATAATGATGTCCCACCACTTGCACTAGATAGTGCTCGATATGATGTAAGGTTACACCTCTTTTGTACGTATACACACGTTCTAGTTGCATATCACTCCTAGTTTGATACCCTCTTAGATGATGATCTAAGTATATAAAAATTATTTACTTGTATACATACTTTAGCTATAACCCATTGTATGTATGAATCCTTACATATATTATTTGTATTACAGTTTATTTGGCAGCCATATCAGCCCGATTTAGTGAGCCCTCCTCCCCCCAATCTGTTTAGAGGGACTCGATATATAAAGGTTGTTGGGATGTATGCCCTCTTAGACTAAGTTTCTGATGTAAAAAATTGAATGTTTTAATAAAAGAATTTATTTTCAGAAATTATTTGTGAATTTACAATTTTATTTGTGCACAATTACATTTGGAAAAGACCCATTGTGTTTGAGTAAGTGGTCCATGTGAATAGAGGTCTTTCACAGTAAGGTATGAATCACGGGTTACTTAACACATAAACTTTTGTTCTTAACCGATTGATGAGAATGAAAATCTCATCATGTTTAGATTATTATGTTGTAAATTCTAAATGGGGGAATGGCTTACCTTTAGCCAGTGAGTAGTCCACTCACTTCATGACATAAGCGTATTTCGAATACGTAGAATAGGACCTTTAGTAGTGGTTTCTTAAAAGTACTATATGGTAGAAATCTAGACTACTACCGCTACAGCGTGGAATAGTACTCTACGACTTGAGTATGAGTTGGTGGTCTGATGAAGCTGGAAGCATATACTTTGATATGCTATAGTTGAGGTTCTATCGTAGGGCCAATATACTTGCATGTTGGGTATGTGTGACTAGTTAGTTAAGACAGACTTGTACAAGATAGTTTCTACACTATATCGCCCCTTATGGTTGTCTGAATGATCTAAATATTCAGGGCCCTGGGAAACATGATTTGGATGTTTGCTTTAGGGTAGCTCCATTGGAAAGTGAAAACACTCCAGGAAGTCGTGGATCATTGGACTAGAAGCCTAAGGATGGTAGATGTCATTTAGAGGGGTGTTAGTACACTTCTTCCTCTCTAAATGTACGGCGATGTATAGAGGGGTATTTTAGTTATTTTACCTGTAGGTCAAAGACTTTGCTAATGCAGCATTGTCCTTGGGGTCAATATTTCCTTATGGTGATATTAAGAAATATTTAAAATACAAAATACAGCTATTTATATAATAGGGGTATTTTGGTCATTTTAGTAGCCAAGGCGATGTGTCTTTTGGTCCCCAGTATAGACCGTGAGTCCTAATTAAATACGGATTAAGGGATTGATCTTAAATTAAATGGAATTATTTTATTTAAGTAGCCTAATTTAATTATTGGGCTAAAATAAAATAAAGGTCCATGGATAGAGAATTAATTAAATTGGTTTGGTAGGTTAATTAATTATTTAGGGCTTTGGCCCAATTTGAATAATTAGGGATTAACCTTAGACTAAACTGATTTAGGCTTATTTAATTGGACTGATTTATTTGGGCTGAAAAATTAATTATTTGTTGGGTCATTGAGTTGGTTCTAACTAGAATCATTAATTAAGCCCAATAGGTTAAACCAAGAGTCCAATAGCCCAATTCAATTTAACCTAGGGTTTTTTATTTAGGTTAAATATGAAGATTGGAAATAACGTTGTTGCAATTAGACACATAAGAGAGACGGCTTCTTCTCTGTGGAATAGCCAGACGTCTATCTCTCTCTCTCTCTCTCTCTCTCTCCCAGAAAATTCCCTAGCTCGTTAGTTATTCACCAAACAGTAGTTAGGCAGGTCATATACTGGAAGACCGAGAATTTGGCATTCACATACATGCAAAGGCGGAGTAGGAGGCTTGCAAGAATCGCACCAGAGGCTTCTACCAGCACACTTACACCGGTTGCACACGTTCCAGTACAGTCAACACTTAGAACGAGGAAAAGAGATAAAAATTTTTAAATCTCGGGATTGAGACAGGGAGCAACCGGTGCCGGCTAGGGCTGCCCAAGCCGGCCCTACCCTGGAATCCCTGTTGTTGTTTTCCAATTTTTTTTATATTCGCTTCCGCTGCGTGCTCCGTGTTTTCCCGCTTTCCATGCCTTCAAAGGTCACGTATAACACTTATCAGTTGGAAAGTAGTCGAGTTTTATTTCCCGGACCAAGTCATATACCAGTTTGGAATGCTTCAGACTATTCTGGTAGATTACAATACCAGGGTTGACCTACACAAGATTGATAAACGAAACAATCTAAATAGAGATTACAGATTATGTCATGGGCTATAACTCCAAACTTGGGCACAATATTGGGACTATATACATACCAGTTTGATGGGTGTTTTAGTTGCACCGGATTATATGCACTGGTATAGGAGCCATACCCATCTTCGGATCGAGAATCCCATTACATGTGGTTCACTTCAGTCAAGATATCAGCTTGTCGGATCTAGTACAGTTATCTTAGTATGTAAAGTTGCACCTAATTCTTCAATTTGTAATTTGAATAACCTTATAATTATCTCCCTAAATTATGTATGTTTTTTAGGTTGATATTGTGAGATGGGCTATGACTATGGTTACATTCCAAATGGACAATGTAAACTTAACTTCCCAGAGGGTTTTTATGGAGATACGCAATATGTGTGCTCAGGGACTCACAGCATGTCATCTGTCACATGATAGGTATGCCAACCCAATTCAAACTAATTCAATTGGGCCAACTGTCGCGATTTTCAACCTATTTCGAGGCCTCAAGCTCCTATAGAAGGACATGCACATACAAGAGTGAGGTGTGGTGGAAAAGAACCAGTGTGTAAGGTGTTCCTCCTCCAGTCCATCACGTAGGATCCTTACCAGTGCCAGTTAAAGAAGATATGGTACCAGGTGTTGATAAGGAGGCAGGGGAAGATTTGCACACTGAGATGGCATCAGATGATTTGATAGGCCATGATTTCGTAGTGATTCCGATTCAGTCTCCATGGATGGTAGAGGGCAGGTGCAAGGATGAGGTTGCGGAGCCATCTTATCCCAAGATGCATGATAGGCATATGCCATACGTTGAGGATCTTCTGATCAGTGTAGATCAGGTTGTTGGGAGCATGCAGTCTACTCAATGTGTGACTTAGGAGACAAGTGTTTCAAGCATTGACGAATTTCCAGTACGACCATTTCGTGGGATAATTTGTCATAGGCGACGGAGATTGGGTGCAGTGGCTCCCTAACAAAATCTAATTCCCGCACCTGTTCACCAACAACTTCCAAATCCCACACCTGCTCCCCAACAAAATCTAGACCCTGCACCTACTCCCCAACAACTTTTGGATCCCGCACTTGCACATGAAGGCGATGATCCTATTGCGAGCGGGAGACCAATAAGAAAGATCAAGCATCGCAGCTATGTGTACTCTTACCACATTAAATGATATGGGTTTTTTTTTTTTTTTGGGGTATGTTTCTCTTTGTTAATGTTAATGTTTTATTACTATCATATATAAATTGTTCGTTCTATTCAATATTAATCCATACCCATCTAATGGCTTATCTTACAACTTGGATACAGGATCGAATCGTCAGCAGTCATGGACATTCCTTGTGTATTGATGTTGGGCAACTACAACACTTTTGATGTTGGGCGATATAATGTACTTTAGATATAGACTTCAGTTTTGATGTTTTTAGAATATGTTTGTGATGTGGAATGATATTGGAGTTATTTTCTTACATGCAGTGTGATGTTGGGACATTTATGATATAGATTAAATTTTGTGTTGTGATATTGTTGAGTTTGCTTGAACTGTGTTTTGAAATGCAGGGTGTGGATATGGTGAGAACATGACCCATTTAAAAAAAAAAAGAATATTTAGGTCACATTACAGTAATGCGACCTGCACACAGTACAGATTACCCAAACCGATGACAGTTCTGCATCTTCGTTCACAATTAACTCTCAAAGTCTAAATGGCAATGTGGCAGCGCAATAGGCAATATCTTTTGATACATATGGAAAGGGGTTATTGATTTTGCAGATCTAAGTGTAAAGGTAACCTCAACTCAAAACCATAAAATTTGACTCTAAGTATTTTCCAATCAATGTCACCCTCGTTATATTCATTTTTGTTTTTTCCTCTGATAAACCTTAGAGGAGGGTGAATAAGGTTTATGATTAATAACAAACAACAACAACAATAACAACAAGTGGTTGAAACGGGTTAAATGCTAGTCATATAGGCTTCTTTATTATGAGGTGCAGATTTCGTAGTAGTTGTACGGATTGTAAAGTTATTACAAGCAAGAGTGTAGTTACGCAACAAAGGCCAAACAATATATAAGTTTAAAAAGGCAGCTTTGCTTCGTAGTTTTAAGAATGCAGTCAGAGATCTTTCGAATCAGTACTAAATGATGAGAAGATGGTCTGTATTAAGGATGGGCAGTTGAGATATCAATAATAGATTTACTATAGAACACAAAAGTCTTAAACCAAATCAAAAAATACAGAGATAAAGATAGAGTTTTTCTAATCTGATGATCAGCGAAAATGCAGTGATAAAGATCAGACAAAATACAAAAGAATAGACCCAAAGATTTATAGTGGTTCGATCCTTAAATGATCTGCATCTACTACCTTAAGCATACACTTAAGGATTTCAACACAACTTACTAAAACCCAATCAGTGTCATGAGAGGTATAACTGATCACATCCTCATCAAACACAAGAACAAGGTCTCTTGAAGAAGAAGTAGTAGCAACCTGATTTCCACTATCATCCTTTGCTTTTGAAATAGTTGTACCTTTCTTGTTTTCCTTCTTCCATTTGAAACAAATTCTTTTAATGTGTCCCTTCTTACTATAGTGATGACATTCAACATCCTTATACCTGGACCTAGACTTACTTCTACTCTTATCTCTGTTTGTCTGAACCTTACTTTTACTCGTTCCTCGATTATCAGTAACAAGAACCTTAGACCGAGAAGATGAACATACTAAAGTTCTCTTTCTAACCTCTTAATTAAGGATACCATCTTTAGCATATTCCAAAGATATAGCACCAACAGAAGTAGAGTTAGTATAAGAAACCCAAAATGTCTCTCAAGAATCAGGAGAACTGCTAAGCAACTAGAGTCCCATAATCTCATTATCAAAATCAATTCTCACATTTGACAACTGATCAATAAGACACTAAAAGTCATTTACATGGTTCATCAAAGGAGTTCCTTCTTTGTATTTCAAATTTATCATATGTTTTAATAGGAACAGCTTGTTATTACCAATTTTTGAAGCATACAAATTTTCAAGTTTCTTCCATAATTGCTTGGAATTAGTTTCATTTGCAATATGGCTATGAACATTCTCCTCAACCCAACATCTAATATAACTACAGACTTGTTGATGCTCAAAGTCTCATTCTTCATCAGATTTATTTTTTGGCTTTTGAGAAGCAAACATAAGAAATGAAAACTCTTCATAAACAATAAATCTTTCATTTTTCCTTGCCAACTATGATAGTTTGAACCATTTAAACTAATCACTCGATTAGCAATATTCTCCACAATTTAAATAAGCAAAATTCACCAAGCACCAATCAAGAGCGCTCTAATACCACTTTGTTGGGGACAAACAGACTAAGGATGGGGGCACGTACAAGTAGCGAAACAAAAACAGAAGGTAAAGTTCAACAACAAATCAAACCACGCTTCAAACCATCCTGTAAACCCCTACTCTTTATCAACCCCACACTTGAATGAAAATTAGGAGAACCAAGGAAAATGAAAATAGCAGCAATAATGGAAGACAAAAACACAACCAAAATGTAAGAATAAGGCACACTAAATTTTTACATGGAAAATATATCCAATGTGAAGAGGAAAAACCATGGGACCTTCGAGTCCACGCTAAAACACTCCACTAATCAACAAGAAGAATACAAGATAGAGTTCCACAACATAAAACTGAAATCAGCCACAATGAAGCTACAACTTCATTAAAAACAAAATATAGAGAAGAATAATTGGCGAAAGTGCACTAGAAATTCGTCACTGTTCAGCAGCATTATTTCTGAATCCAATTGTCAAAAATTGATCACCACCGTTAGAATGTAGTTCTGCCTCTCCTCTACAACATATCTAAAATTGAGCTAAATCGGAGAAGAAATCACCATCCGATCGGCTAGTAGAAGTAAACTGCTCAAGAACAAAATTTCTGTAATTCTCCCTTTCTTTCTCTCTTTTGTCCCGCTGTTTTTCTTTCTCTCTCTATCTATTTCTCACGCACCGACCGCTGTCTATTTGTTGTGTCTTCTGTCTCCTTTTTTTGTGTTGACCAAAAAGCAAAACCTTTTTCTATGTTTGTTACTTTTTGGTTGTTTAAACCCCATATGTTGAGAGCCAACCCAACAAATGGACCATCTAGCAGTTACAAGAATATATTTAACCATTCTTCAGTTTCAGAAGAAGGAAAAGATTCAAATTGGCTATCTTTGCAGTCGATTTATCAAAAGTTCTGATATCTGTTAGAGGAGTTAACATTGTACTCTCTCTTGCATTAGAATCGTGGCACTAAAGTGATTAGTTTGAAATAATCTCGTACTCGAGCTTCTATAATTCATCTTGGGATGGAAGAGAGTGTAGATTTTGGTATCACCAAATTTATTTCTAAGTTTTCTACTCTGGATATGAAGGTCAAACCACAGATCTTTTGACAATCTCTAACTATTAATGGAGAATGGGCTGAATGGATATTGATCCTTTCAAAAAAGAATGCAGATTGAAGAATTCTCA
Source organism: Voacanga thouarsii (assembly GCA_026120185.1). Taxonomy (NCBI): domain Eukaryota; kingdom Viridiplantae; phylum Streptophyta; class Magnoliopsida; order Gentianales; family Apocynaceae; genus Voacanga; species Voacanga thouarsii. The sequence goes on from JANUWF010002200.1 coordinate 3,237,790, forward strand.
ATTGGGAGATTGGATAAGGAAGGTGAATTTGATAGGTGATTCAAGATGCAGGAATGACTTTTTTTTTCCCTCGTGCATTGAATGAACACATGACTAGCCAAAGCAATCAAGACTATGGACTGACCAAGAACATCTTTTGTTAAGACCTTTTTACTAGTCTAAGGATTGAGTTTTGATCGTCTTAAATTATAAATTAAATACTCAATCACTAAATTATTACTTTATTAATTTTAATATTTCAAATAATTTACTCTCTTTACTTTTATAGTAATATTTTTTTTTATAGGTACTTAAAGGGTAAAATGACAATGAGAATAAACTAATATTAAATGAAATGAATGGCAATGCATTTAGATTAAGCAAAAGAACAAAATAGAACATCTGAAAAGTTACTGTATGGTACATCTTGATGGTATTACATGTGCCTTACTATTGAGTAAAGCTTTATTGAAATGATTAAACCAATAAAATTTGGAAATTACAACAAGTGTATAATTGCAAAGAATGCAGTTTGAAAAGAATCAGTCACAAGGATGAGATGTTTTGAGATTGAATGAAATCAATGGCAGAAAGGCCTTAGATTGACACACTGTTGGGAATTCCCTTGCCAGTTAGTCCAGGCTCACTGGTAGGATAGAGCAAGTTGTATGGCATCTTTACCGGTCCCGACCTGTTCTTCCTTTCAGAGTCATTGTTCATCTGTACAATTCGTGCCTCGACTTCAGCCAGCTTCTTTCCAAATTTCTCAAAAGCTTTGAGGGGTTCTGAATCTTTTGTCCATTCAGGTGTGTCTCTTTGTCCTAGATAAACCTCATCGGTAGCATGCCTTGACAAAATCTCAATGAGGGAAACGCCAAGCAGTGTCTGCAGCTGAGCAGTAATTGTTCTCAAGAAGACTGTATCGGGGTTGGTCTCGAGCTGATCGTATTCAGGTGTGCCAGGCTCAGGCATGAATCTTCGGCTTATGGTAGGGCGGTTCGGGAGGTAGCCTGCATAGGGGTACTGTCCAAAATTGACTGCAGCGTGAAGGGCTGAAGCTATCCATATGATGATAGTGCAGGAGTCGATTAGCTCTTTACGAGTGTGCATTTTAGGCCACCAAGGCTCATCTTTCTTGTCTCCATGTCCCTCTTCTCTGAGTTCCTTCCACCAGGCCTGAAGTTCACTGTCTTTCTGAACCATTTCATCTGTTTTGTAGTAGAACTTGCAGTAGTCTTCAACCCATGTTTCGATGGCTGACCAGATTTCCAGGCCATCAACAGCATAGGGGTAATCTTCAATCAATAAACGGAGACCATGTGGGGATTTTGAATCCTTAACTGCCATTCCTCTGATGAATCAAAATAGTGCCAGAAAAAGAGTTAGATTGACGACTCAATATCTGTTGTTCCCTTAAGCCAATTTGTTTGATAAAAACAACTTACCTCTTGAGGAGATCTGCAGGAAGTGCTTGCTCTGGAAAAACCCAGTCCTTGTATACTACTGCTGACATCTCCATGGCATATTTTGAAGGGAAAACTGTACTTTCAAGAATTCCTCCTCCGTTGATCAAGATCTGGCGAGCCAAAGCATTGATGTTCATTGTGTCACGGAAGTGAGGCTGTAGTAGCTTGTAAATGGGATGAAGCACACTGAGTTGCCTATTGGTTGCAATGATAAATGGTTCAATCGCGGCATGTGTGCGCAGCCTGCAGATAAAATGATATAAATGCCAATGATCAGATTCATTACTTAAAACAGTTTCCCCCTAGGCCCTATAAGATTTTTATTGGCACGGCTTTTACCAGTGGCTGATGAGCTGATGAACACCAGAGTCATTAACTGCAACATAGGCTTTAGCCAACTGCCACAATGAACCTTCAACACCTTCATGAGCAGGCAAGTATACTTTGCTAACTGCACCCAATGCTTCTCCTTTTGGATGGGGCAAGCTTAGTTCAATAGCTAATGGCTTCAAGGTTCCATCCTTTTGCAAAAAGAGCAGAGTCCTCGAGGCATAAATTTTTGTGCTTGTTGTGTTTATCCTGCTTACATATGGCATGAGCATGTCGTGATGATCCAATATGTATAATCTGTTTGTCTTGATTGCCTATATATGGAGAAATGTTAACTTGTGTCAGTAGCTGAGTAGCACGTACAGCATAGAGAAAACACCATTTGATATGTTACTCCAAAACAAATAGCAGATATTTCATTTCTTACCTCATCAATAGTTAGTCCATCTAACTTGTTCTTCATTTGTTCTCTGGTAATTGTACTGGTTTGGTTGCCATAAAGCTTAGGATCGAGCTTGCTTTTTGGAGGAAACTCCTGCAGGGAAGAAAAACAACTAACAACGTGAGCAAAAAGTTGTAAAATTTTCTAATCAAGTGTTCTGTTTGTTCATCGAGAAAATGAATGAACAAAAAAAAATTGCTTTGAGAGACGAGTTTCACCTGGAGGCAATTGATAATGACGGGATCAACTCCAGCAAGCATTTCTCTTGCAAATTCTTCATCCGTCCTCCAAGCAGACTTATCCTCTGTTCCAAGAAAATGAAACAATTTCTGAGAAGATTTTGATACCTAATTAGACAGGAAGGCCACTGTATTCAAGGAAAGTAGAATACCTTTGATAACAGCTGGTGTTGGAAATTTGAAAAGTCCCTCCCCATCACTTCGCAAAAGTTCTTTGAGCAACTCCAAAGGAATGTTTTCTGTAATGCTTTTCATTAAATCACCACCTGGTAGTTCAATTCCTTCTTCGTAGAGTTTAAGAATATCTTCTAAACTGTCAAATTCATTAGGAGTGCGGTCACATAGAGCCTGAAACTCGGGGAGAAGGAACTGAACAATGGATTTCAGTGCATAACCAAGAAAATCTGACAACTTCAAGTGTCCAAATCGTTCATCTCTTGGAACATAAATGTTTAAGCTCATAACCAGTGGCAGCCTACTCTCAGTGTTTGGATCTGTTGCAATAATACTGGTCATTAGAAAGTTGTAGAAAGGAATCCAGTTAGAAGCCAGACGAATCTTTTTTAAACTAGTGATGCTGTAATTTGCAGATTCCTGACTCTTAGATATGCTTTGTTCTTTTGCAGGACAGAAGCTTTACCTGATCTTGATGGTCGTCTGCCTGTTCTTCCTCTACGAGGATAAGGATACTCAGTGGATCCTCCGAGGACTGGACGAGCAAAACGAGAACCTAAGTCTGGCATTCCCAAGTCATTGTAAAGGGCATAGTCGTAAACCCTGTCCCATTCCTTGAGTTCTCCAGTTCCATCTCCTCTCAAGGTCACCAATTCTTCTTCTCTATATTTGCGCAATGGTGCTGGTGTTTCACTTGGAAGGTATGTCTGCAGAAGCAACAAAACAAGTCATTTCTACTTAATCTTTGGCTCATATTTGCAGATTCAATTTACTTAATGATCTTTGACGTTTGATTTCTTCTAAAGGCCTTCCAAAGAATCAAACAGGCAAGAGTAGCTGTCTTGCTTCTTAATTTTAGACGTAATGTACTTTTCTTAAATCAATGCATAGCTGTTCAGGGTCCTGGAGCACAGAATCATGGACTTCCAGGGTGATGTTGAAGTACCTGATTCACAAAGAAAACACGATCTTTCTCGTACTTGTCAGCTGGATAAACCCAAGAGTTGCAGATGAAATGAACTCGGCCATGACCGGGAACATGCTCAAGAGTGAGTGTCTTGAGGTAGAATTCACTGTGGTGAAAATTCTTAATGATGAAAGCTCCAGGAACGCCAAAGCCTTCATCCCAGTCAAATGAAACGTCAAATGCTGATTCACCAGCAGCTAAAATCGTGCCTGTGGTGATCCAATCTTCTAAGTATGCCGGACTTCCAAGTTTCCCTTGCAGTCCTTTCTCTGCAAATTGAATCACATCAACATCATTTCCAAATTCTTTTTGTAGGGTGATTCAGGACCACGTTCTTAAACATCAAGAATAAGAAGCAACAAGGAGCAATTTTTGACTTTGTGCTACCTTGTAATGCAGTTTTTTGTCGAGTAAAACTTCATATTTCTATCTTTGTTCTCATTGGCTCTTAGCTTTTTCCAATGCATTTCTTAAGACAGTTTTCTCCGACTTTTGCTAAGTAAAAATAGATTGATTAAAAAAACAATTACGTACAACGATAGTTAAGAAAACTTTTAATTCTATAACAACTTGCAAGAATCAAACTTAATTTGTCAAATAAGAACTACGAATTGCTTTTACTGATACCAAATTAGTAAGAAGCATGAAAATATTTCAAAACAAAAAGCTAGAATCGACTTGTTTTATAAAAATGAGAGCAGGGTGATTGACCGTTTATTGGATGCATGTAAAAGCAATTGTTCTATCTTGCAGAAGCAATGATTAGCAATATTTCATCTGTCCTTTGTTTCTGGCCAGAAAATCTAAAGATGATAATGTCACTGAAGAACCAGTACAGCCATATATTTCAAGAATCCCATTTTATCTCTTTCCTCAAAAGCAACTCCGACACAAGACCATGGCCATAATAAACTTCAAGGTTTCAAAGCATTTCCAAGAACACAAAAGGATCCAGCTTAATTACCTGGATCGCCATGAACAGCACTAACGAGTTGCAGAGACACCTTCTGGCCAAACAACTCGTGAAACCCATCAAGAATTGAAGCACTGAAGTCATTGAAATCCAGCACATTCTTCTTCATCAACACCACTCTTCCCTTGAGCTTCTGGCCCTCATGGTTCGCAGCAATGGCCTCGACAATTTGGTTCAACATTTTCAAGCAAAAAGATGAATATATAATAAGACAACGAATTAATGAAACAAATGGATAAGTTGATTCTGAATTCAAGGGTGCAGTAAAATGATCTCTGTTGCTTTTGTTTCCTCTGGATGATATGATGGGGTGGGAGTAGAGAGGCAGGTATTTATAGTAGGCATTTATGTACGTATCTCCAAGAATATGAATGACTGAAGAAGTTTCATTGGTTCATACTATTCAAACAAAGTGCGGAGCACTTTCGTGGCAAACTTTTGTAGAAATAGCTCTGAAGTTTCTTGTGTTAAAATTGGGTTTGAGCCAATCTTTGGAAAAATAATATTATTCATGAGACCAATTCATGCTTTTTCCCCCTTTTCTTGAGGTGAATTAATCATGTAAGAAATATCTTTGAATTAGTATGACAAAAGAAATTGAATCGAATAGAAAAAGCTCAACACAGTCAAATAGGGAATTTTTCACACTTTTAGAATTATTTATCTTCATAATTTTACATTTGACAACTATTCTAATTAAGTATATTCACGAAAATCTATTATATTATCTACGTTTTACAATAATTGTGCTTTAGATTTTTTTTTTTCTGTTTTCTAAATATTCTATTTATTATAAAACTCACTAAACCTCCATGTTAATTAATTTTTTAATTTTCAAAAAAGGATAATATAATCTTTTTACTTGATAATAAAAGATTTTTAATAACTTACTTAATTCTTGTCTAAAAACTTTAAATCACATTTATTTCAAGACTAAGGGAGTATATTTGAAAGACAATGCAATTTTGCCACTATTTTCTTTTATATATTAAAGGACAAAATTTTGAATTAAAATTATGACTTATAATTTGGTTAGAAATACTTTTAATCAATTAAATTTGTCAACATAAGAAGCAGAAAGGGAAAAAATGTTGAGTTACTTCTAAATAACAGTTTTATAACCTTTTACATAAACGAGATTATTAAAAAAATTTTAAAAAAAGAGAGAGACATGATGCTTGAATTGAAGAATAAGTCGGCCTCTTTCAGTTTCGATAACGTTTTTAGGATCTTTTTCTTTTTCCCTTTAACTCTCTTTTGGCAAAGGTAAATTCGATTCCCACCTACAATAAGTTCCATGTTAAAGGTTTGTACCAAGATAGATTATGCATAAACTTTAATGGTTTCAAAATTAATCACTTCCTTTTTTCCGATTATCAAAATTGTGCCATGGGATTCACGGCTTTGTCATCCCCAGCCTTTTTTTTTTCTTTTTTTTTAATTGATAAGAGAATTCGCGAGGTGCAAATAGGGTTCGAATCTAAAATATTAGTATAAAATTTTCAATATTAATCATCTCAACTAACTTAAAGAATATTTTATCTTTTTTTTTCTAATATTTTTATTAGATTAAGGAATTGAGAAATAATTTTAAATTCTTTATATATATATAAAATAATGCCAGTGTCACTTTTATGTATAACGAAATCTTAAATACAATATTAAATAGTACGAGATAGTTCATCTTAAAAATTCGAGCTACCAAATTAGGTAATAATTGACCATCCTCCATCAAATATAGAACGTGTTCTTTCTTTTGTCATTATTACTTATTGGGCTCGTTTTGACTCCATCAATTCTCAGCAATAGAGAAGTGAAAGCAAACTAACAGAAGAAATAGTGGAAAATCTTGGGAAAAATAAAAAAAAAATGTCCATACACTGCTGTATGAACTTGTGATATTCACATAAAAATGTTCTATATACAAGAATTATGTCACAATAATCAAAAGTAAGTGCGTGTAAAAAAAAAAAAAATTAACTTATAAATTTATTTTTTCTACATTAGTAGTATATATATTAAAAATTTACATAAGCGTTATATCTATATACTAATTATATAATTATATCTTCTATTCGTTAAAATGACAAGGCAGTAATCAAAGATTTTCGGTGTGATAAATCACAAAATGCGTGAAAAATATGTTCTGTATTGGCAAAACGTGGATAAGAAACCAATGAACAAATCACGGAAGCAATGACGGAACTAAGGGGAGGGCGGGTGACGTCACCCATCCCCCAAAATTTTTAATATTTTAATATTAAAAAAAAAGTTCTGTAAATTCTAACATTATCTTATAACATATCTTCTTATATAATCCGCCTCCAACCCTAAGTTCCTAATTATGTCTCTGCACAGATGGATTTAATGGGATGTGGAGGTGACATCCACTCCTAAAATTCCTTAAAATTCAATATTTTCTTTAGAAAAACTAAAACTTTAAAAGAAAAATACCTTTTGAATTTCACTTATTACTTCTTTAATTTTTTTTAAAATTTCAGTTTTACAATATATGTCGTTTTAGATTTGAAATTTTTTTTCACAATATAAATCGTTTTATAAATTTTTATAAAAATTTATTACTTTTTCCAACTCTCTCTCCTTATAATTTTTCTTTTTTTACTAATTATGACTCAACTCTTTCTAATTATCAAAGTAAATAAATATTTAATTAGTAATATTTTTTAAAAAAAATTATTTTAAAATTGTTTGAAATTTATAGATTATTAATTCCTATGCATAAATTTAAAACGACTTATATTGTGAAACGAAGATAATATAATATTATACTTTAACACATTCTTTAATGTAACTTTGATTAAGGAGGAAGTCCCGAAGGCGAACCTCCCCCACCCGAGCGTCGAGGCCCCACGACCGGGTGGGATGTAAATCGGGATGTGCACCAGCGGTAGGTACCTGAGGGAGAGGACCTACGAGCAAATTCCCAGGTGGGAATCGAACATGCGTTTGTGGCCAGCCCCATTACAGGCTTATCACCTCAGGCCTTGCCAACTGGCCTATGCCCCGGGGGCTTCTTTAATGTAACTTGTTACTTAATCTCAAGGTTTTCATTTCGTACGTGAAATAAACAGACTATAGAGAGAAAAAGGGGTAAGAAAAGATGAGGGAGTAGGATCTTGGAGACCAGCAAGTTTAGGGGAGAATTTTCAAGGGATGAAGCTGCAAAGATAAGGTCATGCAAAAAAAAAAAAGGCCTAAAAGCACGTTTGTATATGCTTTCTTGTATGGATTTTTTGGGTAATAGAATAGTAGAAAGAGGAGAAAATTAATGTGGTGGCTCAATACTAGTATTCATAGTAGATAAGTTCAATTTAATACCATTCATGCAAGTAGTACTAATTAATAGATAACGTGCCCAATTCCATTTTTCATGAGGGGAAAATTGTTTTGGTCAATTTTGTTGTCACTCTGCCCACAGAATCGTATGATAATTTTATGATAACTAATTTACAATTGTAGTAGAAGGTGGACTTCTTATTTGGATAATTAAGACATTATTAAAGAAGAAAGAAACAAAAACGTTTAACATCATAAATTTATACTATGTGGATATGTTAAATTAATATTAAAATTTTCAAAACCATTAAAATAAGTCTTTTTGAATGAATAGGGTTGGAAAGTTATTTATCGGTTTATTTATCCTTTAAATTGTACTTGTATAATGATTGGATTGTGATGAATTTATTAAAATTTAATAAAATATGATTAGATATGAGGCCTAATTATTAATAAAAAGAGAAAATATGATGTATTATGAATATATGATCGTGTTTGAGAAACGAAAATTATTTAAATTAATATTGTTTTAAATTAAAATTAAAATTTAAATTAAGAAGAATTTCTTTCCAAGTACTCCATGTCCCATAATATAAGTCGCTATACTTAATTTCACACATATTAAGATTTCTAAAAATAAGGTGACTTTATATTTTTTCTTCCTAAAATATTCCTATTTAAATGTTTTGGAAATAAGAAAAGAGAAGAGAAAGAAAGAGATGAAAAAAAAATAATAAATAAGAATAAAAATATAAAAATAATTTTAAAATCTTCTTAAAAAATTTCTAACGATTTATAATTTGAAAAAATAAAAATAATCTTTTAACGACTTATAATGTGAGATGAAATGAGTACAATTTAACTCATAAGTCAAAGACAAAAGAGCGGTTTTCTTGAGAAAACACACAGAGTATGGGCAAACATCGGAGCCACCGATGCTGATTGAAGGAATATTACTCCTTGGGTGGTGGCAGCCGCGGCTTAGAAGTCAAACAATTTGCGTTGTCTATATATGCATGACTTGCATGCTAATCATGAACCTCAAATACAATACCCCCTTTTTTTTTAATATCATGTACAGTCAATTGAAATAAAAATGTTTGGTCGTGGATCTATGGTTTTTCTACTCCTGGGAGCTGTGCTTGACTGGGAATTGTCGGAAAATAGTAATAATAGAATAACTTAAAAGTAAAAATTTAAAAATAAACTAATTTTTTGTGATTGAATTAATGCGATTTACGTTTATGAATAGAAAGATTTTTTTTTTTTAAAAATAATGTGCGCCAATCTATTGTGGAGAGAGAGAGAGATAAAGGCTCAAATTTTAAAAATGTAATATGAACCAAAGAATTATAGTTCCATTACTATGAACTAGTAAAATCAGAATTTCTACTTGGCAATTAGGCAACTTTTAGTGTTCAATGCACCCCAAAATAAAAATAAAAAAAGTTCTGTAATTTCCATAATATATATTAGGTCAGTATCTGTTTACTCTTATGCGCTATTCCTTTGACATTAAAAATAAAAATTTTGTTAAATCAATACTTTATTAGTGTAATGAGAGAAAAGAAACTCTGGTGCGAATTCTGGAGTGCGATTATGGACCTGTCAACATCCACCGTCAATTATTTAGTCGTCGTCCTCGCTTGACCAAAATGAATATTCCAAGTTGACGATGGATATTTAGATCTATCTTTATATACTATTCACACTTCTCATCCTAAACACATATGGGATTGAGGTATCATAATTATTCATTAAATGTATAGATATTTATATACATGATTATGAATTTAGAACCTATAATTAAGCCTCCTATACTCGAGCCAAACTTAATCAAATATATACAACATATACTTTTAAAAGCTTAATTCCGCATTTAGTCCCTAAATTTTATTTTTTTTTGACATGGTTGGTCTTTAAATTTTATTTTTAACTTTTTAAATCCTTGAGCTTTATTTTTTGACATAATTAGTCCCTAAATTTTATTTTTAACTTTTTAGATCCCTTAACATTTTCATTTCGACACACTTGGTCTTTTTGCTAAATTTTCATTAGTCATTTTACAAGTAAATACAAATTTTATTGACTATTAATTTTATAGAGAATTTAAAATTTATTGATACGTTTATATCTTTATATTAAAGAAAAAATTCAATAAATACATAACAAGTAGAACGGTCAATTCGGATTTGTGAATCAATTTGGTCAAGTTCAAGTTAAACCCGACTTCAAAAATAAAAAATTTTGCTTGAGCTTAGCCCAACCAAACTCACAAATGTCAAGCTCAAACTTGGCTCCAATATGAAATGTTGGTTGAAAATAATTCAAAAAAATATAAAAATTTAACTCATATCTAATAATATAAATACACATAATTAAAATGTAGTTTTATATAATTGTTTATTGCAATAAAAATGAAAATGAAAAAATGTCATATAAAAGATCGATTGGAAGATTTTTAGAATCAAGAATCAGAAGTTGTTTTTAAACCAAAAAAAGAGCTAGATGCTTCTCTGCGCACTCTAGAGTGTTATAAGGTAAAGTACAACTTTTGAAAAAATGAATACCAGTATGGGTTAAAACTAAACCATGATAATATTGAAGCATAAAATCTAATCCTATAATTAATTTGTATTGAGTAGGTCTAAGATAAATTTCAGAAACAATCAGAAACAACACCCAAGGGAAAAAGGCAACCTCTAGAAATAATAGATAATAAAAAATTAATAAATAATGGTAGAATGCTAAATTTAGCAACTCATGACCCACACTTGTGGGAAGGAGTAATAGATACTTGGAAATATGTATATCTATAGGTTTGCTTAGTACTTTCCTACTTTTCCCACTATCCACTCCGCTATAGAAGTACTATTCTAGCACCATAGCATTAATTTCACATCTTCTTTCCCCGTAACATATTTTCTAGTTAGAATATTTATCTTTTTTTCTTATACAATATTTTTTTTCCCACAAAGTCTCTTTTCTTGTCCTATCCCTTGATTGTAGATGTACAACGCATTCCTTTAGGCATAACAAAAAGTAGAAAATAAAGTTGTCGTGGAAGTCCTTTCTTGTTTTCTTTTGCATGAGTGGGAGTTCCTATAGCTACCTTTGATTGTCTTAAATAGCTATACATTTCTTCTACTGTATGATCAAAGTTTTGTTGAATATAATGTTGTACTACTAGTTTTGGAGAAAAATTAGAAGCTCAAGAAAAGAAAATTTCTAATATTTGGGACATTATAGTAAAACATATTAAAGGCAAAAATAAGATATTAGAACAATTAGCAGAAAACAAAATATTCAGATATTTGGTAATATTATCTCTTTTTTTATGAAAACAAGCTACAGGAAGAAGAAGAATGATCTGAAACTGAACTACGTGGAGGCGAATCTGAAGAAGAAATGCGGGAATACTTTAATGAAATTCTATAGTAATGTGAAAAAAAATAAAATATAGAATTATTATACTAAAAAAGATTTAATAAGTGTATATTTTGATAATCAATGACTAATAAAATAAATGTGATTGTTTAGTTTAATATTGTAGTTTTAAATTTTATTAAAATTTGTAGAGATAGAAAATGATTTTGCAATAGTTTTATAGTTATTTTTAAAAGTAATAGTAATATCTTTATAATTTCATATATTTTAAAAAAAGAAAGATATTTTATTATCAATTTGTTATTATTTGGACCGAACAGACTGCTTTAGAGTTAATTTGAATCTATTTAGAGTGGGTAAATAATAATATTTTTAAAAGACTAAGTGTGTCGAAGTAAAAATGTTGAGGAATCTAAAAAGTTAAAAATAAAGTTTATAGACCAATTATGCTAAAAAAAAAGTTTAAGGACCTAAAAAGTTAAAAATAAAATTTGAGGACCAACCATGTCAAAAAAATAAAGTTTGGGAACTAAATACGAAATTAAGCCACTTTTAAATATCTATGTAGTAAATTTACATTCTGTAACACTCCCTTCTAGTTGGAGTATAAGTGTTAATTGTTCCCAAGTTAATACACAAGTAATCAACTCTTAATGGCTTTCAAAGTTTTTGTGAAAAATATCTCCTAATTGTTCCATAATCTTCACATGCTTTATTGAGATCAAACCCTACGGTATTTTCTCACTAACAAAGTATAATAGTCAATTTCAATATGCTTCATTCATTCATCAAAGACGTACTTAGATGCAATATAAAGTGCGGCTTTGTTATCATACGATAGTCTTGATGGCAAAGATATTTTGATACCAACTTCAATCAAAAGCTGATATGGCCACATTATTTCATATGAAGATTATGCCATAACTGTATGCTCTGATTTTGCACTTGATTAAGACATAACATTCTGCTTCTTTCTTTGTTTATGAGATTAGATTTCCACCATTAAAGGCACAACTTGTGATTGGTTTTTTGTCCGTTTTAGATCCTACCTAGTCTGCATAGAGCTGTCAAAATGGGTTAAGCTCATGGGCCAGGCTCAACCCACAAGTAATATAGGATGGGGTGGGTTGCACATTTTCAGGCCCAGATTTCAACCGGGCCTATTTAGTTCGGCCCACAAAGCCCATTGGTTGACTGGGGTTGGGTCGGGCTTGGCCCATGGGCCAATTATTATTATTTTTAAAATCCCAAAATTCAAAAATTAAATAAAATTGCAAAAGTCAAAACCAAACCACACATGTGACGCACCCCACATATTTCATTTTCAAAACCTCTATTTGTTTTTTTTTTTTGTCTGTCTCCTCCACCGCAAGCCGCAACACAGAAGACATTTAAGACACAAACCCTCAACTCTCAATTGCAAATCACCAAATCCAAGTTCCTCTACAAATCCAACTTCCCTTTCTTCATTACCTCTACAAATCCAACTTCCTCTTTGCTGCTAGTGCCGCCTTGCTACTGCCTACTACACCACACAAATCGAAATCGTCCCTAACTGCCCAACCTTTAATGTCTCCACTGTAGTGTGTCACCACTGCTATGCTGCCATTTTTCTGTGATGCCTTCACAAGTCAACCACCAAGCTCGCCTCTACTCCCAAGCTACTTCCTTCAGAACTCATAAGTCCATGGATAGTGATAACAGGTATAAAAGCTCGAGATTCTTGATTTTTTGATTGTCTCTGTAATGTATGTCTGTAAAGATATAGTGAGCCCGAGGATAAATATAATTGTCATTGATTTTCGTTGAATTCCTTACTACTCTTATTGGCTTCTAGAATGAGGGCATAATTACAAAGTTTAGACCATAAAATAAAAAAGAAAAAATAAAATCCAACCTTTCAATGATCTTGTTTAGATGGCCAAACACAGTATACTATACATCTAGATGAGGGTTAATTTGCCTTCATATCTTGTACCTATTTTTTCAAGTAATGTGTGATAACTGATAAGCAAGAGACGACTTTTTAAAACTGAGATAACTTTGAGATCTAGCTTGATTTTAAATTACAATGTGCTATTTTTTTCCAATTATTATATGTTCCTTCCTTTTTTAATTGTTGCTCTATGTTGATTTGCTAAATTTCTCTTTGTATATATGTTGTGTAAAGGGAATGGATATTCAATCACACACTAGTGGCGGTGATGGTGATGAATGCATGAATGTGGGTGAAAATATGAGATCATTGAATGATGGCGAACCCTCTAAAATTAGTAGTAAAGGAAACCTGCAAAAAGAGCTAAAAAAGAAACTTCTAATGTATGTATATATTTTACAAAATCTGGTAAAAAGGATGATGGAATAGAAAGGGCTATTTGCAATGGTTGTAAAGTTGAATATAAAATTAGAATAAAACCAAGAGGTACAAACTATGGCACCTCACATTTAAAACATCATTTGGAAAGTTGCAAGATGATTGTGTTTTCTAATCCACAACAAATATTCATTGATTGAGGGGAAAGCAAATGCAAGAAAATATAATCCTAGAATGTCACGAGAAATGGTAGTTGAAGCCATAATTCAACATGATTTTCCATTTTCATTTATTGAATATGCGAAGATAAGGGCTTGGGTTAAATATCTTAATCCAGAAGCAAATATGAGGTCTAGGAATACTGCTGCCACTGATGTTGAAAGAGTTCATTTGAGAGAGAAAGAGAGGCTTAATGCAGTCTTGGCTAAAATGCCAAGTAGGATTTACTTGACATCTGGTGTATGGATAGCATGCACCACAGAGGGTTATATTTGCTTAACTACTCACTTTGTTGATGAGAATTGGAAGTTGTGTAGTAAAATTCTTAATTTTCGTTGCATGCTTCCTCCACACACAGGAGTTGACTTGGCTGCCATTGTGTTTGATTGCTTGAATGAATGGAGAATTGAAAGAAATTTTTTTCTCTTACTTTAGATAATACTTCCGCAAGTGATTGCATACAAGATATTTTGAAAAGTCATCTTTCTTTGCAAAATAGCTTGGTTTGTGATGGTGATTACTTTCATGTGCGTTGTTGTGCTCATATATTGAATCTCATTATTCAAGAGGGTTTGAAAGTAGCCCATGATGCATTATATAAAATAAGAGAGGGTGTGAAATATGTAAAAGGATCCAATGGGAGAATTCAGAAGTTTCAAGAGTGTGTGAAACAAGCTGGCATTAATATAGGGGTTAGTTTGAGGTTGGATGTGTCAACTAGATGGAATTTAATGTATTTGATGCTTGAAAGTGCTATAAAATACAAAAAAGTATTTGCTATCCTCCAACTTGTTGATAGAGCTTATAAATATTGTCCAATGGATGAAGAATGGAGTAGGGGAATCAAAATGTGTGAATTCTTGGAGCCATTTTATAATGTGACAAATTTGATATCTGGTATATCTTATCCCACTTCCCTTGTATTTTATGCAAATTTGAAAAATTGAGTGTATCTTGAATGAAAATTTAAATAGTGAAGATGAGGTTATTAGGGATATGACTCAAAGAATGAAGAAAAAGTTTGATAAGTATTGAAAGGATTATAGTGAGGTTCTTGCCTTCGGAGCAATTTTTGATCCACGTATGAAGCTTGATTTCTTGTTGTATTGCTACCAAACAATTAAAACCTTCACTTTTCAAGGAAAAGTTGAAAATATTAAGAGAAAATTATATAAACTCTATGATCACTATGCAAGTGAGTCTTCACCAAGCATTCCTTTTTCATTAAGTTTGCCTAGACAAAATGGAGTTGTCAAACCAAGGACATAAAAAATTTTCAATGTAAACTATCTTTGTAATACTTTAATTTCTTTATTAATTATCTTTTGATGATGATATTAATACCTTTTGTTTCTTTTTTGTTAATACATAATAAATTTGTAGGATTACAAACAATATAAGAATGAGAATATTTCTATTTCAAAAAAGATTGAATTAGATATATATTTAGATGAGTTACAGCTTGATCTTGAACTTTTTGATGAAATATAAGTACTTAATTGGTGGAAGGATAATTTTAAGTGATTATCTTGTTTATCTATCATGGCAGGTGATGTTTTAAGTATTCCAATTACAACAGCGGCATCATAATCTACTTTTAGTATTGGTGATTATGTTATCACCAAATATAGAAATTCTCTCCACCATGATCAAGTCCAAATGGCTATTTGCACAAAGAATTGGTTGCATGAATTTATTATAGATGATGATGGTAATATACAATAAGTTTTTTAATTTCTTTACCTAGTTAATAATTAGTAAGTATAACACTAATTATATTCTAATTTTTTTTATTGTGATTTGCGATTATTAGATGAACAATCCGACCTTGAAACAACTATGTCAAAGATATCATCGTCAACTGCATATTCAAATAAAATCATTGAAGAAATCTTAAATGATTGAAGAATGTGTATCTTTTTTGTAGGCAGAATGAACAATACTTTTGGCCCTTTATAACCTTTTTATGAAATTGTGAAACAAATTATGATTTTTAACTTTGATATTTCTAAATTTAAACTTTTAAATTAGATTACTATATTTGTATATTTAGGAGTTATGGACTTTAATATGTGATTTATGATATTTAATTTCAAACTTGTTAAAATTATAAATTTATGTAGAATTATGTGTGTAAAGTATAATAGATCAAATATGCTTAACTTATTATTTAATATTTATATTTTATTTTAACTTATTATTTAATATTTATATTTTATTTTAAGTTATAATTTGATTCATTATATTTGTACCAAAGTTAGAGTTAAAGATTGAAAAATATAAATATGGTATGAAATTTTATTTTTTTAAAAATATTATTTATATATAAATGAGCCCCATGGGCTAAGAAAGGTTAGGCTGGGCTAAAGGTTTGACAACCCATCAAAAAAATGGGTTGGCCCGTCTTAGCTCATATTTCTGCTAGCCCACGTGGGCTGGGCCGAGCTGGCCCATTTTGACAGCTCTACCTGCATATGAGAAATTTCAATTTGAATAATATTTGTAATTTTTATATAATATTCTTCATTCAGGAACTTCTTTTAAGTAGCATAATAATTTTTTTAAAGCTACTCAATAATGAACTCTTCGAGAGGACATGAATTGACAAACAAAATACGCAATATCAGGTCAAGTAATTGCAAGGTAATTCAACTTTCTAACTAGTCTTTTCTTTTGCTTAGGGTGTTCAAAATATTTGCCATCTTTAGTGAGTTTCAAATTAGGGAACATTGGTGCACTGCATGGTTTAACTCTCAATTTCTTATTTCTTTTAACACACACACACACACACATTTCAAAATTTTTGAGTCTTTTGTGTCAAATTGGGCATGAAGAAATGCCTTGAGCAATGAAATCTCTATAGAATCACTTATAATAATAACAATATCGTTTACATATATAACTAAAAGAATGACACTAGGCTCAGAGTATGTTTATAAAAAAAATCGAACAATCAGACTTACTCTTTTTCATCCCTAAAGTCTCAACAACCTTATTGAATTTTCCAAACTAGGCTTATGAACTTTGATTCAAATGCAACTATGTAACTTCCTCTTGAAGGTCACCATGAAGGGAAGTGTTTTTAGTGTTCAATTGATATAGAGGAAATCATATGTGGCAGCTAGAGAAATGAATGGCTAAACATGTGTCATTTTAACAATTAGAGCAAAAGTACCAAAATAGTCCATTTCATAAGTTTGAGTCTAGCTATTAGACGAGTTTTAACATAAGCTATTGATTCATCCAGGTTAACCTTCACTCTAAACACCCAATCATCTTTTTTCTTGTAGGTAAATTAACTAAATTCCAAGTATCATTTGCATCTAACGCATTCATCTCCTCTATTATTACAACATGCCAATTATGGAATAAAGCTTCTTGAATGGTTTAGGGAGTAGTGACAGATTCAATGGAGGTAATAAATGTAAAACAAGAAAATGACAAATAGTCATAAGATACACAAAAAAAAAAAGGATAAATACATTAACATTTAATTTTGCGAAGGGTTCTACGAAGATCAAGAGTAGCAGTGATATTTACCTTTGTGAAGGGTAACAGAGAGATCAAGAGCAGTGGTTGTGAGATATTTGGGATCTAATGAGCATGTGGAGATTGGTACAAGACATGAGTCAACAAGAGCTTGTCTCCTAGAATACACATAGTAAATAGGTGGTGCTTTTAATGGCCAATTGGGAGTAGAAACTTCATGAATTGTATTAGTGATAGTATAAACCAGTCAATCAACAACATCTTCATCCTATATTGAAGAAGAAGACACAGAAAAGAACTTAATATTTTTGAAAAGGTAATATCAGAAGACATAAAGTATATATTAAGTTGGGATAATAACAACGATATCCTTTTGTAGACATAAGTATTCAAGAAAGGCACATTTAAGAAATTTGAGATCTAATTTGATGATTCAGGGAAAAATATCCCAAACGAAACAGGTACGCCCAAAGATTTGAAATTCAATAGAAAACAAGGGTTTGTTAGGGGGAAAAATGGAATTTGACCATAGAGGGTAGACAATGGCATACAGTTAACAAAAAAAAAAACATGTTGTTGCATCAACCCAAAAAAGGTTTAAATGCTTGCACTTGAAAATAAGAGCTCGAGTTGTTTTAAGGATATGTCTATTTGTTGTTCAACCACTCCATTCTAAGAAGGTGTGTGAATGCAAGAGGCCTGACAAAAAATACCATTTTGAATCATGTAAGCTTAAAAGTGATGAGACAAATATTCTTTAGCATTATCACTTTTCAATATAAGCACAAAAATCTTAAATTGTATTTTGATTTCAATACAAAAAGTAGTAAAGTGAAAATATAACTAAGAAAAATTTTGTCATTAAGTAGAGTCAAGTAACATGAGAATAAAAATCAACAAATGTGACAAAAAATCGAAAGTCAATTTTAGACATTATAGGACATGGACCACAATCATCATAATAGACTAACTAAAAAATGATTAGCCCATTTATTGACTATTGAACTGGAAAACAGATGGTGATATTTGGTAAATTGACAAGACTGGCGATCTAAAATAGACACACTAGAAAATTAGGGACATAATTGTTTAAGTAGAGAGAGATGGATTGATCTAACAGGTAATAAACTTTAGACGGAGTGAGAATATTGGAATAGGTAGCATATTTATACACTTGAGTATCCAAAATATAAAATTCACGTGATTTATATACTTTATCAATAATCCTCTTCATCATATGATTTGATATAGAAAATATCAAGGAAATATGATATACAACAATACAAGATCTGAGTAAGTTTGCTTACATAAATTAAATTGAATGATAATTGTAAAGGATTTAGAATAGATGATAGAGAAAGAGATAGAGTTGGATTAATAGTGCCATGACTAAGAACACATGAAGTAAACCTATTTGATAAAGTGACACTAATGTACTATTAAAACCAAACCAAATATGAAACTATCGTAGTTAGGGTCCAACCCATTGTATTTATTAAATACAATGGTCAAACGGTGGTTTACTGACCGTCATAAAAAAGTCTATCATTTTTTTAAAAAAATGACGGCCACAGAACTGTCGTATTAAGTAAATACGACGGTCAATTACCATGACTATATAGAAGCATCGTATAAGTTCATTTTGGATATTTGAAATAATAGTTGAAACAATCATCATATTTATTAGAAAAAAGCATCTTATTTGCTTACTAAATACGACGGTCGAAGCCGACATATTTTGTTGTGACTAGTATGACAGTTTTAAAACCATTGTATTTGGTCTTACCAAATACGATAGTTTTATACCGTCGTATGTTTTTATAACAAATACGGCGGTTTTAATAAATTTTTTTTTGTTATTAAATACGACGGTTTTTGACCATCGTATTTGATTTTTTTTTTTTTACTAATTTAACTATTTAGGCCATATTCTCCTGCAATTTAAATCCAACCAAGCCAAATTTCAACAATCAAATCATTTAAATTTCCTCAACAAAGCTAACATTAATCATAAACAAAGCCACTACCAATCAAACCATAAATACAACCTTCTCAACACTAAACAAAGCTAAACTATAAACACCATTTCCTCAACAATCAATCTATAAACAATCAAATTATAAATAAACTATAATCTTCTCAAGAAGAAGTAGAATGTATATAAGAAGAAGTATACTATATACAAGAAGAAGGAAATACGGAATGTGTCCATCATAAGTAATACTCATATACAATAATAATGAAAAAAAAAATATGTCAATCCTGAGTGGTAACATCCTCAGCATCGGATGACCTATGGGGTCGAGATATAGAACTAATACCAGGAGATGCAGTAAATGTACTAGATGGAAATATAGGCATTCAGGCAAATGTACCTACGTCAAATCTAAGATATAGGGATTCCATGGCAGCTTGAAGCTCTGCTATACATAACACGTAAGCCTTTCACTCATGCTGCAAGTGTTCCTCCATCTCAACTTTCATACTATGCATCTGTGCCTTAAACTCAGCCCTGACCTCCTCAGCCTCTCTAATGCTGGGAAGACAATTATCCTGTAATTGTTAGTTATGGAAAGTTTGATTTTGAAATTTAGTTATAGGAATCAACTGAGAGTGTCATATTTGGGTAGGTTTTAGCTTTTTGTTTGGATCATTTGAGTTAAGTGATTACAACATTCTCTATTTTCTCAAAAATTATTTTTGAACTACCCTTTTATGGAATTTTATATTTTCCATAAAAATTCAAAATGAGTATAAATATGATTGATTTGTATATATAAGTATAGTTATGCATATATGTTGCATTGAAAAATTCTACGCATGCTTGTGTGAAATTCTGTGATGGCTTGTGGGTGTAAGAGTAGGATAGGCACAACATGTTATAAAAAAATTATATGAGACTGAGATCCCTCTCAATCAATAAGAATAACTAAATAGTTAGTGTTAGTTTGGTCTCCCAAAAGGAATAAATAGTCATGTATGATATTTGTAGCTAGGGGTAGCAATTGTGTCATGTTCGGGTTGGCAGTGTTGGAATATATGCCCTCTAGACTAATTTTATCTTATGTAATTATTAAATTTATTAATAAAAGAGTTTATTCTCAAAATTTATTTGTAAACTTACATTTTATTTGTGCACGATTTACATTTGAAAATGACCCATTGTGTTTAAGTAAGTGATTTATGTGAATAGTATTCTTTCACATAAGGTATGGATCAGGGTTACTTAACACATAAATATTTATTCTTAACCAATTGATGAGAATGAAAATCTCATCATGTATAGGTTATTGTGTTATAAATTCCAAATGGAGAATGGCTTACCTTTAGCCAGTGGTAGTCTACTCACTTCAAAGCAGGAGTGTATTTCGAATACGTAGAACATGACCTATAATAGTGGTTTTTAAAAGTACTATTTAAAAGAAACCCAAATTATTACTACTACAGAGTGGACTAATACTCTACCGTTTGAGTATGAGTTGGTGGTCGGACGAGACTAGAATCATATACTTTGATATACTGTAGTTGAGATTCTTTCATAGAGCCGATATACTTGTATATTTGGTATATGTGACTAGTTAGTTAAGACAGACTTATACAAGATAGCTTCTATGCTATATTGCCTTTTGTAACTGTTCAAATGATCTAATTATCCAGGGCCTTCGGGAAGATGACTTGGACGTTTACTTTAAGGTAGCTCCTTTAGAAAGAAGAAACATTCCAAGGGCTATGAATCATTAGACTTGAGGTTTAAGGATGGTAGATGTCTATTAGAGAGGTGTTAATACACTCTTTCTCTCTAAATGTACGGCGATGCGTAGAGGAGTATTTTAGTTATTACACTTGTAGGTCGAAGACTTTGCTAATGCAACATTATCCTTGGGGTCAATATTTTTGTATGGTGATATTAGAAATTATTTAAAATGTAAAATATAGCTATTCATATAGCAGTGGTATTTTGGTTATTTTAGTAGCCAAGGCGATTTGTCTTTTGGTCCTCGGAATGGCCCTTAAGTCCTGACAGATTTGGGTTAAGGAATTGGTCTTGATAATTATGAGTTTTATTTTATTTTATTTAAGTAGCCTAATTTATTATTGGACTAGAATAAAATAAAAAGCTCGAGAAAGAGTATATATTTTATCTAGTTTAATTGATTAATTAATTATTCAAGACCATAATTAAAAAATTAATCTAGATATAAAACTAGATAAAAGGCTTGATATTTTATATTGGTCTATTTGGGTTTGTTAATTATTTATTGGGCTATTTAAGAAAGCCCAAAAAATAAATAATTGAGATTTATTATTTATAGGTGTTCAAGTCCAAGAATAAATAATTTTATCTGGCATAATGAATAAGACCAAGGGTAAAATAATTTTTTTAAAAATTAATTAATTAATTAATTAAAATAAAAAATAAAAAATAACACGGAATGGATCCCGTATTGTTCGCGTGAAGGATAATATAAAGTATGGATACTTTCTATTTTCATGTGGATGGATTCTGTCTCGGGGAATTTGATGAAATGAATGGAAAATGAATTGAAGTGGAAGGCTTTGTATTGAACAATTCATCATTCACAGACGAAACCCATTTCATAGAGACTAAATCTGTGAAGCATTCACAAAAGTCAAACGTATTGCAAATCCAAATCTTCAAGCATTCATCGGTAATGTTACGGGCACCATTTCAGAAGATCAAAGCCTTTGCGTGAATAAGACACAGTCAACGTTTATAATGACGTGATCCAATAGCTTCAAGCATCCTTTTACAGACATCTATATTAGTGGAAAAATGGCCATTCAATCACAGAGATAAATTTTTCGTTTTGTAAGCATGCTTTTGGTTTGATGATTTATGCTATTTTAAACCTTCAGGTGGGTCGTGTCAACTTGGGATAATTACACACGACACGCCAATTTGAATACGATACGATTAGTAAACGTGTCTAATTTTGTAACACGAATACGACACGACACGATTTGACATGAAAATTAAATAGATAATTATTAAATCCGCCAACCTACCAATTTGAATACCTACTAAACCTGCCAACCAGTCCACCCATTACACAAATTTTTTTTAAAAAAAAATCAAACCATATAAAATTAAAATAACCAATAAAACAGTTGATGAAGTCTTAAATAGCAAATAAAATAATAAATCATCCAATTAAATATTTAGTGATGTCAATAAATTCATAGGATTTAATCTTAAAAAATCTAAACATCCAATTTACTAACATTTCGGAGGCTAGGGACAAGGTTTCTGAGAGAAATGGGTTGTGCCAAAAAAATTAGAGGGGTTCACGAGCTAGAGGAGTTTGTGCCCAAAATAATAATAATAATAATAAACGGATTCGCGGGTTAAAATGGGTTGAACCCGTTTATGACACGAACAGATTTAATGTTAAACAGGTTGACCCGTTTTGACCCCAACCCTAACCCGCTATAACCATATTATTTTCGAATCATGTTGGCATGTCATGTTCAACATTGCCACCCCTATTTGTAGCCTTCTCCAACTTTGAAGTCCGTGAGCTTTTTAGTTTGATCCTCAATATGATGTGTTTTAAGTTAAATTTTGAATAGATTGTGTTAATATGATATGTGTATAATTCAGTAATGATTCATGTTTTATTCGGTTTGTCTCAATGAACAAAAAAGTTTTTTGGAAAAAAGGAAAAATGAATTTTCAAACAGGAAGAAGCACATAGCTTTGAAAATCCTATGTATGGGTCTCTCTATTTCGGGTTGGAAAAAAACTACATAGTGTTAAGACTATTAGGTAAATATCATAGGCCAACTTGTAACGGTCCATTTGTATGGGCATAATCATACCCATGCCCAATCTCAATGCCGATGAACCTAACAGAATGTTCATGCATCTTCGAGCTTGTCCAATAAATCAAAATGACTGAACATTTTTAAACATACTTAGCCACCTTGCATAGTCTGGCCTAGCATACCTAGGAACATTTGTGCCTGTGCTAAGGATTACTTGGTCAAGTTTGATGAGACCTGATTGTCCCTAGCAGAAGGCCAAAACAGACAACCTAGATATCAAGCTAGCATGCTGAGACGAAGGCAAGACCCCGTGCCCAAAGCCCATCAACATGTTGTGCCCAGAGTTGAGACCATACCCCACGCCTAGCACCTAAATAGTGCCCATGCCCAAACAGAGAACTGATAGCCAACTAGTGATTGAAGTCGGCTCTCTTTGTTTTCTTGTGTAAATATATAGATAGGATTTTATTGTATATTTGAAAATTTTCTAAAGCCTTGATGGGTATGCATGTAAATCTTCATAAGCTAATTCCTTATACATAATTGTAGAGAAAATCAGAAAGCTTTTTCCACCTGCTCAAAAAATCATTATCTACTGTTGGGATAAGAGTAAAGTATACCTAGACTATATTAAAGAGAGATGAAAAAAAAAAAAAGGATAGAAGCAAACTTTGTTAGGTTTCATCTATGATGTTCTCTCTCATTTAGACTTGTTATAAATACATTGTACAAACTCTCTTATAAATGAAATGCAATCGTTCATGCAATCTTTGTGTTGTTTTCATTCCATTTAAATGTTGTTTTCTATCCATTCGTTATCATTTTTTGTTGATTTCATTACAAATCACTGTGAAATAACTCAAACAAGCAACCAAACGAGTGTTGGAACCTTAGCTCAGGCCTAACCAAATCACATGCATCACAGGGTTTTTCTTGATGTGCAAAGACGATCCATTACACAGCCCATATGCCAAGCTAGTCAGCCTAGCACGGACTACTAGTCAATGGGTCAACCTAGTAGCTTTTGTCTTGGAGGCTGCATTGTTAAAAAAAAAAGAAAAAGAACTTTGGAAAAGGAATTCTTCAAATTGTTGTTTTAACATTAAAAGAAAAGGAAATGTGTTTCTCTTTAGAATTCTTTATGTGGAGTTTATATGGAAAAATGAATAGATAAATGTCTTCTTTCACTTTAAAATAGTATCGTATTTGACTTAATTATTCCAAGAGAGTTTTTTAATTATTTATTGGGTTAATATAACTCATTCCACTTACTATTTTGTAGATAATGCAGGAATTTATGGATGTTTATAGGATTTTGATTACTAAGGTCTAGAAGCTTGTGGAAACTGTTTTAGAAGTAATTCCTTTTTCTTAGTGTAGAGTGATTTTTTGAATTCCTCATTTATTTTGTATTCGAATTTCTATTATGAAATAGTTTAGTTTTTTTTATGTTGTAGTACGCTTATTATGTTAATTATTGATTAGAAACTTTGTTTTTAATGGAGGTTAATTATTTGGAGATTTTGATGTGAGAATTATATTAAGGGTTTTATGTTAACTATCATGTGGTTATTTAGGTGGTAAATTAGTTTTGATTGTGTTGATGGCTTGGCATTTTCTGGAAGAAACCTTAGAACTGTCACCATATAGCGTCTTGAGTACGAATTCGGGTCCTTTTTTGGATTCCAAATTTAAAGCATTATATTTAATGGTATCAAAACACCAAATAGGATTCTTTTGGAGCAGGTATTAAGTATGTTGTACTTTTTTTCTTTGTGATATGTAGTCATATTAGAGTTTGACTTCTTATTAATAAGTAAGTATTCTTAAGAAAAGACGGGGATAAATGATAAGAACATGATTGTGTGATTACGGTTATGACAATATTAAGGTTAGAATTCTTTGCATACGATATTGGAGATTAATTGATAGCTTATGATTCTGTTAGAATACAATAAGTGGAGGATTAAATAATGTATGGGAATATTAAGGTAATGTAGTGAAAATATATCATAACCTATCACTTTACAGTAGTAGATATACCCTTTCAGTTTCAAGGATGAAACTTTTTCAAGGGGATAGAATGTGAAACCCCATTTCTTTTAAGAATTAAAATCTTATTAGGATTGGTGTAGAAACTCAATATTTAAAGAATTTGAGTCCTACTTAGTTATGGGACTAAGATAAAAAATAATGAGGAAATCTTAATATATGTAAATCATGTTATAACGAAAGTTAGGAAAATATCATTATTTTGTGGACATGATTTGTTTCCTTGTGAGAGTAATCGACTATGTAAGTAGCACCTAGTTTGTGGAGTAATTATAGGAAATCTATATAGTATTTTCTCATAGTATAGGATTTTTCTTGATTCTTTCCCCCTTTTCCAAGACTGATTGTATCTATATATTGCCTCTAATATGGGAGAAGTACATACACTAAATTCTAAAAACACCATTATTTTTCATGGTATCAGAGTATTCTACAAAAAAATGAGGCAAATGCGATGAAGAAAAATTTGACGATAAAAAAACCGTCGCAATAGATAGACCTAATACGATGGTCTAATGCTACAAACCATCGTAATAGAGTAGGTCAAATACAACGGTTTAATTTAACCATTGCAATAGAGTAGGCCTCGCAATAGAGTAGGCCAAATACGACGGTTTATTTTAACCGTCGCAATAGAGTATACCAAATACGATGCTTTTTTTTTAATCATCGCAATAGAGTAGACCAAATACGATAGTTTATTGTAACATTCACAATAGAGTAAGTCAAATATGACAGTTTATTGTAACCGTACAATAGATTAGACCAAATACGACGATTTAGTGTAACTGTCGCAATAGAGTAGACCAAATACGATGGTTTATTGTAACCGTCGTTTTTAGTCTAATTATAACAAAACCCCTCAAAATTATTTTAAATTTTATCTGATTGTTTTCAAATTTAGTCACAATACTATTGGTAATGATTACAATAAATTGAACGGCCGTATCATTAATTTGATATCTTTATATTTGTAAATACTAAGATATCTTTTTATTTTATAGATATTATTGCACAAATGTGATAAAATAAAACGAATGATCTTCAAATTTGGTCACTAAACTTGTTTTAACTTTATAAATACATATAGTAGTTAGATAATTGATTTTTTCAAATATATTTTTGTTTATATCTTAAGTTTTCATATATTGATATTAAAGAGCTTGAATTTCATTTTAATTATTATTAGTTATTCTAAGCTATATATATATATATATATTATTTATATACAGTATAATATATCTTTATTAGTTAGTGAGTATTATATTAATATATTATATAACATAAATAATTTTTTAATTACGAACAAGATGATGTGTGTGTACATATATACCTAGCTAGGTAAAGTATCTTATCTCTTGATTATTATATTTAATTATATATATAGACATTCTATCTATATATTTTGTTACCATTTATGTTAAAGTTAAATAATTATTACATAATAAATAAAGTAAAACTTATAATTTTTTTGTTAATAAATATATCGTTAATATTTCGTTAGCATACAAATACATTGTTGAAGAGATATTATGCATTAAAAAATTAAGTAATAAAGTAATAATATTTTTGCATACATTCTCAATACGTGACACTAATTTTGAAAGTGAAAAATCCATCGCAAAGATTTTCAAAAAATTATGTGACATTTTTAGTACATTTTTTATTTTATTGTCTCCTTCTATTTCTCCTCAACTTTCTCCTTTCTCTCTAGCATGAGTTACTAGAAATAGATTGACAAAATATTTGAGAACTAAAATAATATATCAAAAATAATTTGAGGAAAAAACTATAATTACCGTATTAAACTAAAAAAATTTATACAACATCCAAAATTTAGGATATGCTATTTTAAGATATATTTGGATTGTAATTATATTGATTATTTTAAAATACAAATATAATTTTTAAATGTTATTAAGAATTTATGGATTCAAAAAAATAAATTTTAATTTTAAAATACAAATGATTTCTTTCGAAAAGAGCTAGTAATCAAGCACATCCTTATTTTAATTTTTCAAAGAACACGAGTTGTGTACTATTGGATAATGGTTTCATATTCTTGGCTAAAGGGTGGGGTTACCAAGAATTTTTTTTTTAATAATATTAATATGACCCTTCATCAAGCATTTTTTTTATTTACGTTTTCATTTCTTCTTAAAATATTTGTGGTCTTTAATTATTTTTATTTTAAATTATCTATTATCCTGAGAAATCAAATATATGTTCATTGTTTTTTTAATTGACTTTTATCATTTATTATTTTATTAAATTATAACATTCTTAATTTTTAAAGTAATTTTATAATTTCTAATTAAAGTAATTTAATCTTTTTCTATAAAAACTTCATATAATAGCTTGTTGGTTTAAAAACATTCCATCAATTTACGTCACTTGCATTACTTATTTTCATATGTTTATAATTTTCTAATTATGATTGGAAAAAAGTTATATAAAAAATAGTAGAACTTAATTGCTTTTTCTTTGACTGTATCCTACTTCATCCAATTTCAGCTTTGCATAGCAATTGATTCATTTGTCTTCTTCAATTTGTCTTCATCCATTTGTCTTTATCCATTTCAGCTTTGCTTAGCATCTAAATTAAAAAATATTAAACTCTATCAAACTTCATTATAAAATTTAGCCAACTATAATAAAATATAAAAAATATAACCAAACTAATTTAATACTAATAGTATTAATATTGACTAATCTAAACAAACTCAAACTGTATAATAAATTTCATAAATCACACGCATTACACAATAGTGAGTAATAGTAATAATAATAATAATAATAATAATAATAATAATAATAATAATAATAATAATAATAATAATAATAATAATAATAATAATAATAATAATAATAATAATAATAATAAATTAGTTTTAAAAGTTCAAATATCCTATCGTGAAAATTTTTAAGTTGAGATATTAATGTTTTCAAATTAATTTTATATATTTTTAATTCTCTTTTCAAATTTGATTCATATCATTATAATATTTTTATATTATTTATATTATTAAAATTTTAATTTTTTAATGTCATTAATAATTTTTATTTAAATTATTCATTTATTTGTGTTATTATTTTCATTTGTATATATATATAATTACCTACAATACTTATTTTTATATTTTTTTTCCACAATTCAAATTTAAGTCTAAGACTTGAATATTCAAAGTCGTTAATTAATCAAAAATTTCAATTTTTACATTCGTCTAATTTTTCAATTTTTCTTGATAGGTTCAATGCCGTGGTGAGTTTGCTATCCTTAAAAATTGGTATCTTATAGAAATTGTATAATATGGAATGCCAGCGAATGGACTTTTGAGATCATAAATAGTAAGATATAATAGTAAAATGTCCATGTTAGCTTAGCCTTTGCCCACGATTTTGTGCTTCTTTTTCCTTTGTTGCTTTTGTTCCCACTAAAAGTTGTTTCCCACTAATTGTTTTTGTTTTCTTTCATTTTTGTTTCTTTTAGCTTAGCGAATGGGCAATTTTGCTTCTTTTAGCTTAGTGAATGGGCAATTTTATTTCCCACTAAAAGTTGCTTCTAGATGTGCTCAGCTACTCAATGTCCAGTTTTTCAGCTTTGGCAATAAACCCCATTTTCAACAGCAAGGAGCTCATACTTACAACTGAGAACTTCATTTTGGAACAATTAAACTTAACAAAGGATTCATTATTAGAGATAAAGGTGAATGTCGTTCAAAGTAATCCCACTTCAAATTTTATTCTGGTTTCATGAACTGTATAGAGCATCAATTTATGTGTTCTTTTGGTAATATCATGTAGTGTACTAGTAGTACAGAACATATAGAAGTAGTCAGTATTCTGAAATTGAATAAAAGTGTTAGGAAGTTCTAAAACACTGCATCAAGAATTATTTTGCGATTTCTGTCCTTAAGTTGGAAAAGACCTGCAATTTACTAAAGTTTTATCTGAAAACATTTACTCAAGCTCTTCAGTGGTTAATTTCCCCAAAAGAAAAAAAAAATGCTATTCACTATTTTAGCAGTGACCTTGTATATGATCCCCATCTGATCATCACTGAGTAAATCGACCTCCCTTCTTAGAAATTGTTATTTTTCTCTTGGATGCTAGCTGATGCATTTTATGATATGGCAAATACTCAATTTCCTTTCTATTGCTTTCCTCCCAAATTTGTTGCAAAAGAACTATTCTATCTTTCTGGCTTCTGGCATAGTATTTGTACTTCGCTATATTGCGTAGTGGTAGTTTCATAGTCCTACTTATATGGGCTAATCTATTGCAAATTTGAATCACTTAGATGTCCTTATTGGCCCTCTTCTATTGTTAAAGAGAAGTCTTCCTAATTACTCTTTGTTATGTATCTTGGAGACATTAAGTTCTTGTTCTCTGTAGCTTCAGACAAATGAAATGAGGCTTTGAAGATGCTAGTAGATGACAAGGTTGATATGTAATGGCCTTCATAATTTAGTGTTTTTGTTAGGTTGTATCTCAAAATTACTGGTAAATGTTATCATATTTTATAAATGAAATTGGTAGACACACTTGTTTTCAGAAGTTGGCACAATAAAAGATTTTATAGTAGTCCAATCATTTTTTGTTCTTCAAAATTTCAGTAAACTTGAAGTTAAGGTTGAAGTTTCATGTAGTGACAAAGTAACTTGTTTTAAGACTGAGGTCCTAACACTTCTTTTAGTTGACCTGGATTCTGAAAGCTCAAGCGTAGATACTATATTCCTTTCCAACATACCATAGAGCTTATTATTTGTAGAGATAGAAGGGTCGACGAAGATCAGTGGAGAATTTTAGTTGATTATTAGCGTTTAGAGGATGTGTAGGCCATATAATTAACTTTATTAGACTTTTTATATTATGAAGTTGTTTACGTATATGAAATGGTTATAATATATTTTTGTTACATATTAACTACATTGTTAATTCACAGGCGGAAGCGGTGTAGAACAGTTAGAATCGATCACATATTACATATCCACCAGTCACAGGAAGGATGCCACATTCTATAATACTTGATCAGGTATTTAGATTATCGTGTATGCCATTATTTTGTCTTTATTAGTAGAATGTAAAAAAAGACTTTATTTTTATATATATTATCTAATTAACTGTTGTTTATGTTTGCTGAGAGCCTCATAAGGCCAGTCGACGTCACAGTATGATATGTTTTCTGCGACACGAAGGTGGCATGGTCGGCAGGTTGATGGTTTGACTGCTAATATAATTGGAAGGCATTTTTAATGCTTTACTTTGTTGAATTGTTAAAATATGACAAAATGAATATATTAACTTTAATATTAACTTAATATGTATATTATTTCTTAATTTTGTAGGATCGATTAGAGGTAGAGTGGTAGGCACTTCTTGACTCTGAGTGCACTGAGGAGGCGAAAGATCGAATTTTTTAGTGCATGTTCGGTCTTGACATGAGGGGTCGTGTTAGATGTTAGGGAAAGGGATCAACACTAACTGTAATAAGAAATTCATCCAGCTATTCTACTGAAGTTGAGGAGGCTATCAGAGTGCAGGTTGAGACACGTATTAAGGCTATGCAAGCTGAGATAGAGGCATGTATGGAGGCATGTGTAGAGGCTATTATGAAGGCACGTTTGGAATTAGCTCTATCCCGCAGAGCTGACATAGGTGCATTTGTCACAACTCCTAAACTTCCATCTACTGTCTCTACGGCCTCTCCTGGTGTTAGTTCTACATCTCGTCCCCATTGACAACCTGAAGCTCCTGATGATGATGCTATTGGTGATCAATATGATTGAGTCATTTTTTTTTCGGTATTGTTGTGTATGAGTAGTATTTGGGATTGATACATTTTATTTCCTACTTTTTCTATATGTACTATTACTTATTTGTACACATTTTAGTTTCATTTCGATTTATTTATAGTTTGATTGATGTTGGCTTTGCTAATGAGTTTTTTTTTTTTCGATTTTGGTTGTAATTGTGTTGAACTTTTGGCTTGGTTTGGTTTAATTTACAGGTGGTAGATGCTCAAATAAATAAATTATGAAAAGGGGGGGGATGTCTAAAAACAACGGTCCCACCATCGTTTTTACTTATGGTCGCCATTGCTGAGTATTTGTGACGGTTACGGCCTTCGTAGTTAACCATTGCAAATACTAATTAATTGCGACGGTAGTAATTACGACGACTGGCAACCGTCTCAATTGCTGAACATTTGCGACGGTTAAGGCCGTTGTAATTACTACGGTCACAAGATGTATTGCCATGGTTGTAATTTTGACGGTTGGATATCGTCGCAAATACTCAGCAATTACGACGGTTAGGGCCGTCACAAATAACCATCGTAATTAACAAGTATTTGCAACGGTTTAAAACCGTCGTATTTAAGGAACAAATGCGACGGTTTGCAGAATCTCAGCCCGAATGAGTAATTGCGACGCTTTTCCTTGATCGTCGTATTTACACCGTCGTATTAAGCAAATATGACGGTTTTTTGGCCATTTCTAACAAAAGCGTCGGCATTATATACAACGGTAAAAAAACTGTCATTTGATCGTCGTTTATAGCAAAAACGACGGTATTTTCTCAAATACGATTATTGTTTGGGCGTCGTATTTACCTAAATTTTTAGTAGTGGTAGTGCCGCCAAAGTTAAACAACCTGCTGTACAATTCCAAATCACAAATCGAAATTCTTCTCTCACAAATCAAAACCCTTCTCCTTGATACTTGAACTCAAAACAAATGGATCCACAAGGATTTCTTGTTCTAGTAGTAGCAAGTAATCCTACAAGTATCATTCTGGATGAGACTATTTATGCATTATGGTCTCAACTTATGGAGATGCATATTGGAGCACGCAACAAGGCTAGATATCTTACTGGAGCAACGAAAAAAACCTCCACTTGAAGACTCTAAATTTGGGACACGGGTCACCGAAAATCAAAAGGTAAAAAGTTGGCTTATTGATTCAATGAGTCCATCACTAATGCAACGATTTATTCACCTCCTTACAACCAAAGAAATATGGGAGGCTGTATCAAAAACCTTCTATGGTGGATCTGACGAGACATTTCTTTTTTAATTGAATAAAAAACCATTCTCTACCTGACAAGATGGTAGACCATTATCAACATATTATAATGAACTTGTTGCCATTTTTTAGGAAATTGATCATATGCTAGATTATCCAAAATGAACTGTTGATAATGGTCCAATGCCATTCGACAATGGCTAGACTTCGAGTTCATAATTTCCTGAGTGGACTTGATTTAGAATTTGATTAGGTTCGGGGAGAAATTTTACACAAAGATCCAAAATTGGATTTGGAGAGCATATATGCATATGTATGGAAGGAGTATCAACAAAGGCAAACGATGGGAGGCCCTCGCCCAGTTACTGAATACTCAGCCATGGTGGGTAGTTAAAACCGACAAGGATCATCATCTGGTCCTGACAAGAATCACAGAATTCAATCCATTAGCAAGTCTAATAGTCTTGTGTGTGAACATTGTGGTGAATTAAGACATTCAAAGCAACGTTGCTATGAGATCATTGGCTATCCCAGCTGGTGGGATTTTTCAAAAAAACCACGGAAGAAGGCCGTTGTGAAGGCCATGGTAACCAGTGCAAACGAAGTGAAGTACAATGATGAGGAAAAACCTTTACCAATTGCAAATTTTGCTCATTCAGGTATTGTGGGTTAGGCAAATGCTCTCTCTGCAATTTCTATGAATAATACCTGGATTATTGATACAGGTGCATTTAATCATATGATTAGAGACTCTAATCAATTATAGTATATCTGTCCTTCTCCTTAATCCATTATTTTAACGGCTAATGGTACTACATGTCCTATTGTTGGGCAAGAAACTGTCACCTTGTCTAATTCTCTTACACTGAATTCTATTTTAGTTGTGCCATCTTTTGAACATAATCTGTTGTCAGTTGGACAAATTACTTCCATTCTTAATTGTACTGTAATTTTTTAGCCTTCATTCTATGTTTTTCAGGATATTCTGATGAGGAAGACTCTTGGTTATGGTGTTAAACGAGGAAAGTTATATTACTTGAAGTTAGCAAAGAATGAAAGAACAAAGTTCGGTTAAGCACACTAGACCAGTAGTTAGGCACAAAACAGATCAAGTATTTGGTTTTGGCACCAACGATTCGATCATCATTTTTTTGGAAATCTTTGGAAATTGCAACCCCATTTGTTTTCAAACTTAAGCAATACACTTTTTCACTGTAATGTTTGTGAATTGGCAAAGAGCCATCGTGTTCTTATTTACCTAGTTTAAATAAAAGTTTTGATCTATTTGCAATTATATATTTGGATGTATGGGGACCTGCACACCTCCTTTGTTGTCTAAAGCTAGATATTTTGTTATATTTATTAATGAATGCACACGCATGACTTGGTTGTCATTACTTCACAAAAAAATGATTTTTGTAAAGCCTTTTAGGAATTCTGCAAAATGGTGAGTAATCAATATAAAAAACGAATACAGTTTTGGCAAACGAATAATGCCATGGAGTTTATGGATGCCTCTCTTGGAAATTGTTTTAGTCAGCATGGAATTTGCCATCAGACTTCTTGTACCTACACTCCACAACAGAATGACTTAGCTGAAAGAAGGAATAGACAGACTGGAAGTAGTTCGTGCTTCTCTCTTTGGGATGAAAATGCAACGATTTTATTGGGAAGAAGCTGTAAAGTATGTCGTCTACCCCATTAATCGCACCCCATCTTGATTTTTAGGTTTTAGACGCCTCTCTAGAAAATACAATCTTTACTTTCAATACCTCACGTCTCAACTCTTGAACCCTACATTTTTGGATGCATTGTTTATGTTCATATCCCTAAAGTCTTGAGAACTAAACTTGATTCGTGTGCAAAGATGTGTATTTTTGTGGATTACTCAGATGTCTAAAAAGGGTACAGGTGTTATGATCCTCAAACTCACAAGTTATATGTAACCTTGGATCCTTCTTTTCGGGAATCAGAACCATTTTATTCAGAGAGAGCTTCAACATCTTCTTTTCAAGTGGAGAATAAAGGAGAAGAATACTTAGAGCTAGATAATTTCTTTGAATTGGAAAGAATTAGTCGTCAAGGGCAGAACGGAAGGAGTAACCATGAGGACGACCACCATAAAGAAGATCAGCTCGAGCATATAGGTCATCCTACTTTAATACCATCAACTGAAGAGTCTACTCAGAATATCCAGAAAGATAACTCTCAGGTAATCTCAAGTCCAATGTCTACTAATGAGTTTCTTGTTTCTTCCCCTGAAAATTCAGTCCTAAGGTACGCACAGAGGTCCAATAAAGGTGTTCCAAAACAACAATATGAACCTGATCTCAAAGCCAATGTCAAATATCCTATCACTAATTTTGTTTCGACCTAAACATTGCCCAGATAGATGCACTTGTTGTTAATTAATTATCCAATGTATCTATTCCTACTAATGTGCAGGAAGCTTTAGATGATCTAAGATGGACTAAGACGATGAATGAAGAGATAGAAGCTTTACAAAATAACTCTACATGGGAACTCACTTCACTTCTTGAAGGAAAGAAAGCAATCAGATGTAGGTGGGTATATACTGTGAAACTCAAGGCTGATGGGAGCATTGACAGAAATAAAGCTAGGCTAGTCGCAAAGGGTTATACACAAAAATATAGGGTGAATTATCAAGAGACATTTGCATTAGTGGCCAAGCTAAGTACAGTCTGCATTCTTATCTCTATAGCTGCAAATCGGGAGTGGCCTCTAAAACAATTTGATGTGAAAATGCCTTCCTCAATGGGAAGCTGGAGGAAAAGGTGTATATGGCATTGTCACCAGGAGTGAAACTTGATTAAAAAAAAAAAAGTAAAGTTTGGAAATTGAAAGGTCATTATATAGGCTCAAACAATTACCTAGAGCCTGGTTTGGGAGGTTCTCTATGGCAATGAAAGTTTTTTGTCATAAACAAAGTGGTGCAGATCATTCTTTGTTCATAAAACACAAAGAAGGAAAAGTGATAGCCTTAATTTTGTATGTGGATGATATGGTTTTGACTAGAGATGATTATGAAGAAATATAGTTTCTGCAAGATTACTTGGCTATTGAATTTGAAATGAAAGACTTGGGACTGTTGCAATATGTGCCCTCTTAGATTAGGTTTCTGATGTAAATATAGAATATTTTGTTAAAAAAATTTATTTCGGAAATCGTTTGTGAATTTACTTTTTGTTTGTGCACAATTTTGTTTGGAAAAGACCCATTATGTTTAAATAAGTGATCCATGTGAATGGAGGTCTTTCACAGTAAGGTATGGATCATGGGTTATTTAAACACATAAACTTTCGTTCTTAACCGATTGATGAGAATGAGAATCTCATCATGTTTAGATTATTATGTTGTGAATTCTAAATGGGGGAATGGCTTACCTTTAACCAATGAGTAGTTCACTCACTTCATGACATAAGCGTATTTCGAATACGTAGAACATGACCTGTAGTAGTGGTTTCTTAAAAGTACTATATGGTAAAAACCTATACTACTACCGTTACAGCGTGGACTAGTACTCTACGACTTGAGTATGAGTTGGTGGTCTGACGAAGCTGGAAGCATATACTTTGATATGCTATAGTTGAGGTTCTATCGTAGGGCCAATATACTTGCATGTTGGGTATGTGTAACTAGTTAGTTAAGACAGACTTGTACAAGATAGTTTCTACACTATATCGCCCCTTGTGATTGTCTGAATGATCTAAATATTCAGGGCCCTAGGAAACATGATTTGGATGTTTGCTTTAGGGTAGCTCCCTTGGAAAGTGAAAACACTCCAGGAAGTCGTGGATCATTGGACTAGAAGCCTAAGGATGGTAGATGTCATTTAGAGGGGTGTTAGTACACTTCTTCCTATCTAAATGTACGGCGATGTATAGAAGGGTATTTTAGTTATTTTACCTGTAGGTCGAAGACTTTGCTAATGCAGCATTGTCCTTGGGGTCAATATTTCCTTATGGTGATATTAGGAAATATTTAAAATACAAAATACAACTATTTATATAATAGGGGTATTTTGGTCATTTTAGTAGCTAAGGTGATGTGTCTTTTTGGTCCTCGAAATAGCCCGTAAGTCCTAATTAATTTTTTGGGTTGGGAAATTGATCTCAGTTGAGAGGGTTTTATTTTATTCAGAAAGTCTAATTTATTATTAGACTGGAATAAAATAAATTAAGAGAAATTTACTATCTAATTTAATTGGTTAATTAATTATTCAAGGCCTAGGTCCAATTTGAATATTTAGAAAATTAATCGGGACTTAAATTATAGGAAAATAATTAATACTTAATTATTTATTGGGTTATTATTTAATCCTAAGAAATAAATAATTAAAATTTAATTATTTTTTGGTTCATTTGGGCACATTAATTATTTATTGGGTTATTTATTTAATCTCAAAAAATAATTAATGTTTATTATTTTAGGCTTTTCGAGTCCAAGAAAATTAATAAATATTATTTTGGCCAAATAGCTTAGATCATATGATTTTTTCGGACACAATCCAGAAGAACTTAGGGAGAAGCCAAAATTTATTTTGTTAATAATATTCGGGTGTTTGAAATATTAAATCTCGAAAATATTATGTTTATCAAAATAATTATTTTTGATTTCATGACTCTTGATTTTCTGTGTGAAAAATAAAATAAAATAAAATAAAAAACAAATGTCTCTGTCTCTCCCTCTCGTGTGTGACTGTTAGTTTTCTGGCTTTTGGTGTTTCTTCACTGGCTTTTGTTTTCTTAACATAAGAAGCCAAGCCAAGAAAGAAAACAGTAGTGAGGAAAAATTTGAGAGGCTCTTCTCATCCCAATTCTGTGCTCACCAACTAGAGGTTAGACTGTGGAATATTCTGAGAATTGAAGAGCCAAGCATTCATCGGAGGTGAAGAAGTTGGTACCGGAAGCTTCAACCACGGGAGAGAAGGAAGCTATTTTTTGGTGATTCAATTCATTCAACCATAATCTTCAAGGTTTAAGGCATTAAGAGGTATGGTTTTAATCCCTGCATGCTGCTGCCATGCTCTGTTCATGATTTTATTTCTCCATTTTTACTCCCGTATGTATGCTCTATGGTTTTTCAAATTCCTTCAGGGACAGCTCAAATAATTCTACGTATTGAAGTAGTAAGGACAGATCAAGGTATTGCTCTTTCACAGAGAAAATATGTGCTTGATCTCTTGACTAAAACTGGAATGCTAGCGTGTAAACTAACCAAAACTCCCATAGAAATTAATCATAAGCTTGGAATTTTTTCTAATCAAGTTCCAATAGATAAAGGACGCTACTAAAGGTTGGTGGGAAGATTAATTTACTTATCTCATACTAGGCCAGATATAACTTATGCAGTGAGTGTAGTTAGTCAATTTATGCATCAGCCGAGTGAGGAACACATGGATGCAGCGTACAGAATTTTGAGATACTTAAAAGGCTGCCCAAGAAAAGGTTTGTTCTTTGTAAAGAATAATATTTCTACTATTGAATGATATACAAATGCAGATTGGGCAGGTGATCAAACAACCAGAAAATCTACATCGGGCTATTTTACTTTTGTGGAAGGAAATCTTGTAACCTGGAAAAGCAAGAAGCAAAAAATCATCGCAAGGTCAAATGCGGAAGTTGAATTTCGAGGAATGGCCCATGGAATTTGTGAGTTATTGTGGGTTAAGCGTGTTCTATCATATTTGGGAATTAAGATTACAAGGCCTATGAATCTTTATTGCAATAATAAGGCTTCAATTGAGATTGCACAGAATTCTGTACAACATGATTGCACTAAACATGTTGAGGTTGATAGGCACTTCATCAAAGAGAAGTTAAACCAATAGATTATGCAATTTCCTTTTGTGAAGTCTACAGAATAGCTTGCTGATGTTCTTACAAAAGCTGTGTCAAAAAGTGCATTTCATGATGTAATTGGCAAGTTAGGCATGTTGGATGTTTATGCCCCACCTTGAAGGGGAGTGTGGACATGATTTGTTTCCTTGTGAGAGTGATTGACTATGTAAATAGCACTTAGTTTGTGGAGAAATTATAGGAAATCTGTATAGTATTTTCTCATAGTATAGGATTCTGCTTGATTCTTTCTCCCTTTTCCAAGACTGATTGTATCTATGTATTGCCTCTAATATGGGAGAAGTACATACACTAAATTCTAAAAACACTATTGTTTTACAATTTCACAATAATAGAGAGTTCTATACTTAAGGTTTGATGAAGATGCAAGAGTCGACTTTCATAACTAAAGTTGCACCAATTAGAGGTAAGAATGTAATCCATACGCTTATCTATACTAATGTAAGAGTGATATATGAGTTATTGTTGGAAAGGCAATTATCCTATAATTGTTAATTTTGAGAAGTTTGATTTGCAGATTTATTTGTAGGAATCGATTGAAAGTATTTTATTTGGGTTGGTTTGAGCCTTTTGTTTATATTGTTTGAGATAAGTTATTGAAACATTTTCTCTTTTATCAAGAATTGTTTCTGAACTGCCATATTTATGAAATTCTACATTTTTTGTAAAAATTTGAAATTAGTAGATATGGTTGATTCATATATATAAATATAGTTATGTATATGTATATGTATTGTATTGGCTTATGAGTGTAAGAGTAGGATAACGAAAAATGTTCTAAAAAATCATGCAAGATTAAAATTCATCTCAATTAAAAAGAATCTTCTATCTAAATAGCTAGTGTCAGTTTGACTTTTTTGATGAGATAAATAGTCAAGAATAATATCAATTAGCCTTTCATAACCTGTTCAATTTGATACTCAATTTGAGTTAAATTCTAAACAAATTGTGTTAATATGATGTGTATATTGAGTAATGATTTGCGTTGGTTTGTCTCAAAGAAAAAAAAGGTTTTCAAAAAAAAAAAAAAAAGAAAAAAGAGTTTTTGAACAAGAACAGACATATGGCATTGAAAATCTTACGTGGAGGTCTTGCTGTTCGGATTTATTTTATTTTTTAAAAATTTTTGTTTTCAACTTGAAGAACTCTGGAGACGATTGAAAAAAAAAGCAAAAGAAAAAAGGTTTAACCTACCATGGCAGTGGGCCACATCATACAAACTTTTTTTTTTCTTAAAGAAAGTATGTTGGGTTTTATCTGGGACATTTTTTTTTAAGCTGGGCTATGAGCTTCTTCTCTTTTTTTTTTTTTAATTTTTTCTTGTAGTGGGCTGGAAAGCCTCTTGGCTCTAGCCTACTGTTAATAGCTAAAAAAATGAAAAAAAATTTATATTCAATACTAACAAACTATTTGAGTACTAGATAATGTACTTTTATTAAAAGTATATTATTATATGTAATTTATTCATTCTCAAGAAAATATTTGGATTACTTATTAGATTAGTATATCTCATTTAGTTTAACATTTTGCAAATTTTAGTTAGGATTAGGAACATAATGAAATTATAAAGATATTAGTTATTGAATGTACTTAAAGGCTAGTTAGCTTAGTAGGAGTTTTATTACTATATTCTAAGTTAGACAGTTGTTAGGTTTTCTTTTCTTTAATTGTGTTTTGGATAAGAAAATTTATTGTTATGGTGGTTTCTTTTTCCCTTGAGGTTTTAGTAAATAACATAAATTACTTTGAGATATAAATTTCTTTATGAGATAATTAGACTTTGGTTAAGTGCTTGTTTGATAAAATTGAATTCTAAAAATTGAAATGTGAAAACTGAATCTTGAAATTTGAAATTTGAGTCTGAATTATGGATTAATTATAATTTATTTTTATACTATATTTTGTTATAATTTAGATTAAATAAAAAATAATATAATTATTATATGAGTATTTAATATATTCAAACTTCATACTTAAGTAATTTTAATTTCAATTAAAATATTATTAAATAATTTTAATATGTCTTAATTATAATTAAGTAATAACAAAAATCTGTTATCAATTAAGCACTTAATATTATCTGTGATCAAATACACTTAATAAAATAAATAAATAATTAATTAATTTTAAGTACTTAATTGATAGCTTGTTTGATAAAATTAAAGTCTAAAGACTGAAATTTGAATATTTAAGTATTGAATTGTAAAAATTGAATTCTAAAATTTGAAGTTTGAATTAATTATAATTCATTTTTACACTATATTTTG
Source organism: Voacanga thouarsii (assembly GCA_026120185.1). Classification (NCBI taxonomy): domain Eukaryota; kingdom Viridiplantae; phylum Streptophyta; class Magnoliopsida; order Gentianales; family Apocynaceae; genus Voacanga; species Voacanga thouarsii. The sequence continues at coordinate 3,278,077 of JANUWF010002200.1, forward strand.
TTATAATTTAATTTAAATATAAAAAATATTAATAATTAGATGAGTATTTAATATATTCAAACTTCAAACTTATGTAACATTCAATTCACTTAAAATCTATAATAGGATTTCAATACGTCTTAATCAATTAAGTGATAACAAAAATCTATTATTAAATATATTTAATATTATCTATTATTAAACACACACTTAATAAAATAATTTCTTAATTAATTAGTTTTAAGTTCTTAATTGAGTTACCAAACAAGCCATAAGTAATCAAATAGATCCTAAGGTGGGAACTAAGTGTTACATCATGTGTAGTGGAAGTTACCTTTAGAATCCTATACTACTTGGTTGGTCTCGGGCTTATTTTGTCAACTTAGGTCCAATGGGGACACTTGAACCTAAAGAGGAGGTAAATGTAACATTCCGTTCTCATATGAGATTTTAATAGAAAGTGCAAATATTATATAAGAATAAATCTAAATACTCATTGTCAACTTAGAATACTCATTTTGATTCAACAAGAATGATAGCCAAGTAGTTGATAGTAGGTGCTGACAGACTTATAGTTGCATTCTCAAGCCTGTGGGTAATAGGCGTGACATCATGCCTCCTATAATCAAGTGTAATAAAATATATTAAGTTGTTACTCGTGAGTTGCATAGGTAGTTTTCTAATTCTCCTTACATACTCTGGATCAAAAGATATTCACTTGAATCCCTTTATATCAACAGAAACATTCTTACTTTCTAATTCATCTTCAAGTTTAGACATAACAACAATTATAACTTTCTCACTGACTGAAATAGAAGATAGAAATAATAATAAAACAAATAAAAAATAGATACCTGAAATATATATTAGCGGCAATATTTAAAATAATCAAGATAAAAGGATATTCATTTGAATTCCTTTATATCAACAGAAACATTCTCACTTTCTGATTCATCTTTAAGTTTAAACATAACAACAATTATAACATTCTCACTAACTGAAATGGAAGAAAAAATTAACAATAAAACAAAAGAAAAATGGGTACTTGAAATATATTTTAGAGGCAATATTTAAAACCTTTATTTGCTGAAGTATCATTCAACAGATCAGTGGCCATGGGATGGATCTCCCCACAGAGCCAAGAGATTGTTGGAATATATACCCTGTAAACTAAGTTTCTAATGTAATTATTGAATTTATTAATATAAGAATTTATTCTCAAAATTTGTTTGTGAATTTACATTTTATTTGTGCATGATTTGCGTTTGGAAAGGATCCATTGTGTTTAAGTAAGTAATCCATATGAATGGTGGTCTTTCACAGTAAGGTATGGATAACAGGTTACTTAACACATAAACGTTTGTTCTTAACTGATTGATAAGAATGGGAATCTCATCATGTTTAGGTTATTGCATTATGAATTCCAAATAGAGAATGGTTTATCTTTAGCCAGTGAGTAGTCCACTCACTTCATAACATGAGTGTATTTTGAATACGTAGAATAGGACCTATAATAGTGGTTTTTAAAAGTACTATTTAGAAAAAACCAAGACTATTATTGCTACAGTATTGACTAATACTCTACCGTTTGAGTATGAGTTAGTGGTCTGACGAAACTGGAAGCATGTAGTTGAGATTCTTTCGTAGAACTGATATATTTGTATGTTGGGTACATGTGACTAGTTTGTTAAGACAGACTTGTACAAGATAGCTTTTGCGCTATATCGCCCCTTGTGATTGTTCAAACAATCAAAATATTTAGGGTTCTGTAGAACATGACTTGGATGTTTGCTTTAGGGTAGCTTCCTTGAAAAATGAAAACATTCTAGGAGTCGTGGATCATTGGACTAAAGGTCTAAGGATGGCAGATGTCTTTTAGAGAGGTGTTAGTACACTCCTCCTCTCTAAATGTACAGCGATGCGTAGAGGGGTATTTTAGTCATTAACCTGTAGGGTCAGAGACTTTGCTAACGCGGCATTGTCCTTGGGGTTAATATTTCTTTATAATGATATTATAAAATATTTAAAATATAAAATATAACTATTTATATAGCAGTGGTATTTTGATCATTTTAGTAGCTAATGTGATGTGTCTTTTGGTCCCCGAAATAGCCCTTAAGTCCTGACAGATTTGGGTTAAAGAATTGGTCTTAATAATTATGGGTTTTATTTTATTTTATTTAAGTTGTCTAATTTATTATTGGATTAGAATAAAATAAAAGGCCAAAGAGAGAGCATATATTTTATCTACTTTAATTAGTTAATTAATTATTCAGGGCCCAAAGCCTAGATTGAATAATTAAAAAATTAATCTAGGTATAAACTAGATAAAAGGCCTGATATTTTATATTGATTTATTTGAATTTGTTAATTATTTATTGAGCTGTTTTATGAAGTTTAGAAAAATAAATAATTGAGGCTTATTATTTATGGGTGTTCAAATCTAAGAGTAAATAATTTTATCTGGCCTAATGAATAAAAGTAAGAGTAAAATAAAAAAAATAAATAACACGGGATTGATCCCGTATTGTTTAGCGTGAGAGGATAACAAAAAACATGATGCTTTTGTTTCACTTTCTTGGCCTCTCTATGCGATTGCATAAATAGAAAGCAAAAGGAACCAAGGCCTTTTTCTTGGCTTCACTGTGAGAAGCTTTCACTGGTTGTGAAAGGGCAATATTTTCAAAAACTTCACGTGAATAAGACGAAGTCGGTGTTTACAAGGACGTGATCCAGAACCAAGCATCACAGGATCAACTAGGAGCATTGCAGAAATCATTGGAACAAGTTTTTCAAAGCCTAAACAACTCAAAGGTATATTTTTTGTTCAGTAAGCATGCTTTCGATTATCGTTTTTGCCATTTTAAGCTTCAAGTGGTATCAGAGCCATGGTTTGGCAAACATAGAAAGCATGCTAGGCTTAACTAAAATAAGAAAATATTTGTTTTGGATATTTTCTGTGAACTTTCGCGTTTTTGGTTTGGAATAGTTTCTGTGTAAGTTTTGCGAGTGAAAGCATAGGAACACAGTAATTTATTGCTTTCTTAGATGAAACATGTAAGCCCACTTTTTTGAAGGGTATATGAGCTTGTTAAGTAGTTTTATATGTTGTCTGGACGAAAGAATCAGAAGAAGAAATACAAAATTACAGAAGAAAAATTGCAGGAAATGCTGGAGAAGATGAGCCGAGCCGAGCTACTTTTTTATTGTGTTTGGAGCTGATCGGGCCGCGACTTGGAGTCGCAGCCGACCTAGTGCGCGAGGAAAGCTTCCTCGCGGAAGAGGAAGCAATTTGCAAATTGCAAATCGTGCGAATTGTGGTCGTCTATTTTGACCGGGTAGTAGGGCTTCTTCGCGGGCACCCGCCTGGATAGCGATCTATGGGATTTTTCCATGAGCCATGATCTAATGTGGCGGGTGCATTGGACCGGCAATAAATAAAAAAAATTAAAAAGAATTGTTTTTTTTTTGTTATTGGTCCCATACCAGGCAAAGTTATTTTTATTGCAATAGTTAATATTTTTAGAATATTTTGCATGAAAATAATAGTAAAGAAAATTTAGGATTAAATAAGACCATTAATTAATTAATATGTTTAATTCTATTATTTGGACACTTAGGTTAAAAGAATAGAAAAGTATGAAAATGTTTACAATTTTCTAGCACGCTCATTTCTTTTTGTACCCTATGTGCACGTTTTCTCAAAAACCAAAGTCTTTGGAAATTTTTGACAAAGAAAAATATTTTTCTTAAATTAAATGGTTAATTTTAATTTGAACAAAAATAATTATTGATTATTTTCTCAAAGAATTTTATCCTTGACATAGAAAATATTATGGATTTAGATATTTTTGTGAGTTAAAATAGAAAACCATTTTGATTTATTTTTAACAAAAAAATTATTTTTGTTAAATTAAACTTGAGATCTAAATCTCTCGAAAGATTTATTAAAAATTTTTGAAATTATTAAGTTTATTAACTTAAATAAAATTAAACCATGAAAAATTTCTCAAAGGATATAAACATTGGCATAGAAATTTTTATTGGATTATATATTTTATTTTTGAGTTAAAAGAAAACTTAATTGAAAATTTCAAATTATATTTTTCAAGAAAACCCTTAATTTAAAAATACTAAGTGGGAGAAGGGTTCCAACGGCCCCACGGCTTCCATCACGATCCTCATTAGAAATTGTGAGTCCCTTCGCGTCACTCTGGGAGTGAACCCGTATAGGATGGAGATATCACAAGGATCTAAAACTAATGGATGAATGTAATTAATGACCCGAAAAATGTGCTATGATCGGCCAACCCACGTTGGAGGTTATAATACGAGGAATGTCCATAGGAAATGAGAAGAAACGGTCATCCCATGATGGATTTATCTTCTATATCATTACCTAGAAGGGAAATCAATTTGTGGTGGTTAATACATTTAGTTTAAGAAATTGTTAATCTTGCCAAAAAGCTATGTCAGTTTTTCTAAGAGTCAAATTAATCATATTAAAGATAATAGTGATAAGGTTAACTATTATTGGATTTAATATGAGGATAAAGTCACAAATTATTTTGTTTTTCACAAACTGAATTCTCTTTTATTTTCAATTTTTTAGAAATGATTGGTGGAGGTTCTTTTAGTCATTTAGCCATTATTCTCTGTGAGAATAAGCTAACGAGTTCAAATTATGTGGATTGAAAAAGAAACTTGGACATAATACTTACTGCTGAGGAGTATAAGTATGTCCTCTTCGACACTTGCCTTGTTATCGGGGAGGGTTCCACCACTGAAGAGTAAGGCGCTGAGAAAGTATGGAAGAAGGCCAACGAGATGGCTCGATGCTACATGTTGGCCTCCATGTCTAATGTGCTACAGTCTAAATATGAGCACATGGCCACTGCATACGACATTAGCCAATCACTAGCCACGATATTCACAGATAAGAGCCAGCTCGTAAGGTAGGAGGTTCTTAGGATGATCATCAACACTAAGATGGCTGAGGGAGCATCAATCAGAGAGTATATGCTCAAGATGATTGCTGCTTTCGAGGAAGTGGAAGTCTTAAGGGCTGTTATTGACCTCGAGAGCAAAGTGGATATGATTTTCGAATCTCTCTCGGGCTTTTTTATTTAGTTTAAGTTAAATTATAACATGAACAAGTTAAACATGAGTTTAACCGGGTTAATGAAAGAGTTCCAGGTCATAGAGAATGTCATGAAACCATAGTCCAAGGCTATGATTGCTAGGACTTCTTCTTTCAGAATTGGGCCTAAGCCCAGAAAGTTCAAGAAGAAGAAGGGAAACGCATTGGCCTAGCCCAACAAGCCTAAAGACAAGTGCTTCAAATGCAGGTAGATAGGACACTAGAAAAAAGAGTGTCCAGAACTTCAGGCCAAGAAAAACCCTACAGGTATTGTTCTCTATCTAGAGTTAATATCAATGGTTGGATCAATTTTCACTTGATTATTGATTTTGGAGCCACTGATCATATTTGTAACTCCTTACAGGGGTTTAGGAAGATAAGAAGACTCCAGAAGGGAAGCATGAACTACGAGTAGAAAATGGAGCACAAATATGGGCCATTGCAGTGGGAAAGTTGGATCTCATTTTTTATTGTAATAAAGTAGTTATTTTAAAGGATATTTTATATGTACCCGGTTTTAGACAGAATTTGATTTCAGTTACAAAATTAATAAATCATGAATATTCTATTACTTTCCATTTTGGTATTACTATCAGTAGTAATGGAGAAGTTTTATGTGTAGGGCACATGTATGGAAGCTTATTCTTTTTAAGTCCTATAAATAATCAAATAAATAACGCTCAATTTGAACCTTTAAGTAAAAAGAGAAAGACCAATGTCAATGACTCATATTTTTGGCATCTATGGTTGGGTCATATTAACTCAATCAGGATTTAGAGGTTAATCCATGATGGGCCATTAGGCTCATAAGATTGGAAAGTTGGCCTCAGTGTGAATCATGCCTTATGGGAAAAATGACCAAAAGGTCGTTCACCCAAAAGGTTAATAGAGCTAAGGAGATATTGAACCTTGTTCATACTGATGTGTGTGGTCCTTTTTCTACACAAGCTAGAGCGGGTTTTGAGTTCCTCATCACTTTCATGGATGATTGTACAAGGATTTGGTTATGTCTACTTGATGAAGTGCAAGTCTAATTCTTTTGACAAGTTCAAAGAGTTTAAGGCTGAAGTGGAGCGTCGGACAGGTAAATTGATCAAAATTTTACGATCGGATCGTGGTGGAGAGTACCTCCTCGATGAGTTTAAGGATTACATGGAATATCATGTGATAGTATCACAACTCTCTGTGCCGAGTACACCCCAATAGAATAGAGTAGCTGAGAGAAGGAATAGGATATTAATGGAAATGGTTTGAAGCATGATAACTCATACTACTCTTCCGGTCTCTTTTTGGAGATATGTCTTGAAAACAACGGTATATATTCTAAACTTGGTGCCTTTTAAATCAGTACCTAGGACGCCCTATGAGATGTGGATTAGGCATAAGCTAAGTCTAAGTCATCTCAGAATATGGGGCTGTCCAACTTATATACTGATCAAGGGAGACAAACTAGAATTAAGATTAATATTATGCTACTTTGTTAGGTATCCAAAAGGGACAAAAGGAGGATACTTTTATCATTTCAAGGAGCAGAAAGTATTGGTAAGTACTAATACTAGATATTTGGAGGATGATCAAAGTACTTCCACTAAAGGTTCAACAAGGTTGGAACTCGAGAAAAAGTTATCTTAAGAATCAACTTCTTCAAACTTAATTATGGAACAAGAAAAGGCACGCTTCAAGAACCTATACAAATGGAGCTTCGTAGTAGTGGGAAGGTATCTAGAGTTCCAGAAAGATCGACAGAAGAGGCTTTCGAGCTGGTTTCTGACTATCAGGAACAAGATCCCACTAGATACGAGGAGGCTATTACTGATGCCAATGTAAATCTATGGCACGAAGTAATGAAAACTGAGATTGAGTCTATGTACTTCAATCAGGTTTGGGATCTTGTAACTTCACCTGAAGGGATAAAACCTATTAGGTGTATGTGGCTATACAAGAGGAAGAGAGGAACAAATAAGAAGGTGGAAACTTTCAAAAGTAGGCTTGTGGCGAAAGTGTATATTCAAAAAGAGGGAATCGATTATAAGAAAACATTTTCCCTACTAGCCATACTTAAGTCCATCCGTATCCTCCTTGCTATTGCATGTCATTTCGACTATAAGATATGGCAAATGGATGTCAAGACGGCATTTCTTAATGGCCATCTTAACGAAGATATCTATATGTCCCAACCAGAAGGTTTCATTGCTAAAGGCCAAGAACATATAGTTTGCAAGCCTAAGAAGTCCATTTATGGACTTAAGCAGGCATCTAAAATATGGAACATTCGTTTTGACGAGACTGTAAAGTCTTATAGTTTCATTCAAAACGAGGATGAACCATGCGTGTACATGAAATTGGAAGGCATAAATGTGATTTTTCTTGTCCTATATGTGGATGACATTCTACAAATTGGGAATGATGTAAGAACATTGTCATCTACTAAGGTTTGGCTGTCTAGTTAATTCATTATGAAGGAATTAGAAGAAGCCAGTTACGTTCTCGAAATTAAGTTTCTTAGAAATAGGAAACAGAGAATGTTAGGATTATACCAAACAACATACATTGATAAGATGATGGCCAAGTTTAGCATGGACTCATGCAAGGGAGTTCTAATCCCTTACAGACATGGGTTGTCTTTTTGTTCGAAGGACTATCTTAAGTTTCAAGAGGAAAAAGATAAGATGAGTATGATTCTCTACGCTTCAATTATGGGAAGTCTCATGTACGCCATGTTGTGCACTATGACAGATATTTGTTTTGCCGTAGGCTTAGTTAGTAGATATCAGTCAAACCCTATGGAGGTTCATTAGCAAACTGTAAAATTTATTCTCAAGTACCTCAGTGGTATGAAAGATTATATGCTGGTTTATAGGGCTGACGACTTGTTTCCTACTGGATATACAGACTCAAATTTCCAACAGATAAGAATGAGAGAAAATCCACTAGTGGAAATGTCTTCACATTGTCTAGAGGAGTTGTTTTATGGAGGAGTATCAAGCAATCTTGCATTGCTGACTCAACTATGGAAGCTGAGTATGTGGCAGCTTCGGAGGGATCCAAAGAAGTAGTCTGGCTCCGGAAGTTCCTTTCAAAACTTAGAGTTATGCTACACATGAACAGACCGATTGTGGTGTATTGCGACAACTCTGGAGCAGTTTCACAATCCAAAGAACCCAGAAACCACAAGAAGGGGAAGCACATCCAGAGAAAGTATTACCTAATCCAAAATTTCTTCCATAGATGGGAAATCATGGTGGAACAGATAACCTCGGAGAATAACCTAACAGATCCCTTTACCAAGCCTTTGGCTGAGAAAGACTTCAAGAGACACTTATACGCTATAGAGGTGGGCACCTACGGACTTTATTAGTCTTAGAATGAAAGTAAAAGATTGTTGGAATATATGCCTTCTAGGCTAGATTTCTGATGTAATTATCGAATTTATTCTCAAAATTTGTTTGTGAATTTACATTTTATTTGTCCATGATTTGCATTTGAAAAGGACCCATTGTATTTAAATAAGTGTTCTATGTGAATGGTGGTCTTTCACAGTAAAGTATGGATCACGGGTTACTTAACACATAAACGTTTGTTCTTAACCGATTGATAAGAATGAGAATCTTATTATATTTAGGTTATTGTGTTATAAATTCCAAATGAGGAATGACTTACCTTTAGTCAGGAAGTAGTCCACTCTCTTTATAGTATAAGTGTATTTCGAATACATAGAACATGATCTGTAATAGTGGTTTCCGAAAGTACTATTAGAAGAAACTCAGACTATTACTGCTACAATGTGGACTAATACTCTACCGCCTGAATATAAGATGGTGGTCTGACGAAGCTGGAAGCATGTACTTTGATATGCTGTAGTTGAGGTTCTTTCGTAGAGCCGATATACTTGTATGTTGGGTATATGTGACTAGTTAGTTAGGACAGACTTGTACAAGATAACTTCTGCACTATATCACCCCTTGTGACTATTCAAATGATCAAAATATTCAGGGTCCTGTGGAACATGACTTAGATGTTTGCTTTAGAGTTGCTCTCTTGGAAAGTGAAAACATTCCAAGAGTCGTAGATCATTGGACTAGAAGTCTAAGGATGGTAGATGTCTTTTAGAGAGGTGTTGGTACACTCCTCCTCTCTAAATGTACAGCGATGCGTAGAGGGGTATTTTAATCATTACACATGTAGGTCGGAGACTTTCCTAACGCAACATTGTTCTTGGGGTCAATATTTTCTTATGGTGATATTAGAAAATATTTAAAATGCAAAATATTACTATTTATATAACAGGGGTATTTTTGTCATTTTAGTAGCCAAGGCGATGTGTCTTTTAGTCATCGGAATAGCCCTTAAGTCCTAACAGATTTGGGTTAAGGAATTGATCTTGATAATTATGAATTTTATTTTATTTTATTTAAGTAGTTTAATTTATTATTGGACTAGAATAAAATAAAAGGCTCAAGAGAGAGTATATACTTTATTTAATTTAATTAGTTAATTAATTATTCAGTGCCTAAGGCCCAAATTGAATAATTAGAAAATTAATCTAGGTATAAACTAGAGAAAATGCCTAATATTTTATATTGGTCTATTTGAGTTTGTTAATTATTTATTGGGCTATTTTATGAAGCCCAAAAAATAAATAATTGAGGCTTATTATTTATCCGTGTTCAAGCCTAAGAGTAAATAATTTTATCTGACCCAATGAGTAAAACTAAGGGTAAAATAAAAAAAAATAACACGGGATGAATCCCGAATTGTTTAGCGTGAGAAGATAACAAAAAGCATGATGCTTTTGTTTTGGTCTCTCTTTGTGATTGCATGAATAGAAAAGAAAAGGAACCCAGGCCTTTTTCTTGGCTTCACTGTGAGAAGCTTTCATCGGCAGTGAAAGGGCAATATTCCGGAAGCTCAAAAGTTTCGCGTGAATAAGACGAAGCCAACGTTTACAATGACGTGATCTAAAACCAAGCATCACAGGATCAACTAGGAGCATTGCAGAAATCATTGGAATAAGTTTTTCAAAGCCTAAACAACTCAAAAGTTATATTTTTTGTTCATTAAGCATGCTTTCGGTTTCATCATTTTTGCCATTTTAAACTTTAGAGACATCATCTAAAAGGGGAGGAAATTGGTATTTATAATAATAAGAGGCCAGCAATGCCCTTTTTATTTATTTTAGAAAATTATATGACAAAACTTTATCTAAATCTTGAAATAACTTATGAATATGTTAAGGTACTTGGCAAAGAAATTCAAATACACAAAGTATAACAAAAACACTGAAAAAAAAAATTAAAAACTTGTTTTCTACCTAGTAATTAACACATTTTTTGCCAAAACGTGTGACTTTTGTCTAGGGCTTAGTATAATAATCTTAGACATAAAAGTCCAACAAAGGTAGTTTCCAGAAGTTCATTCGATTATTGAGGTCCGCAACTTATTAGATATTTACTGTTTAAGTATTAATTAAGGTAAAATACCTTGGGTGGTGCCATTGGATATTCTTCTGGCAAAAATAATTCCAGTTTGAATACGCCTCCTAATTACAAGAGGAAATCAACTTAGGATAAGATGGTTTGTCAAATTCAACAGAGGAAGGGAATGATGCTAGAGTCAAATAATGAAGCAAACACATTTTTATATGCACAAACCCCTTTGAAATCAAAATGATCAAAACATTACATGAACTCCATATCAATTGCCCAACATATGGAAAGAAGGCAGCATTCAGCTTCAATTGTTAGAACACTATGAGATTTGCATCACATAACTTATTGGAATTTGTTTACGTATGAAGATAATATATAACTCATACCAACAATATATTTTTTTACTAATATTTTCATTACAATCTCAGCAATGTTATGAATATCTTAAAATTATTGGAAACTCCATTAATTAGTGGAGGCTCCACTAATTATGGATTTATGTGAATTATTAGAGAAAATTTTTATGGATGTCCACTATTTAGTAGAGACACCACTAATTAAGATTAGTGGAAGATGATGTATGCCATAATGTATTCCACTAATTAGAGCTCTATAAATAGAGTTATTCTCTAAATTTGTAATACACCATTATTTTGTGAAAGAAAGATTAGTGAAAGAAAGATTAGAGAAAATTGTGAGAGAAAAGAAAGAGAGAAATTCTTGTGCAAAGAATAGTTAGAATTTTATTAGTGTGTAATGTGAAGATTTTATTCTACCACTACCCTAATTTTATAACACATTATCAGCACGAGTCTCTGCCGTTATTAAAGCCAGAAGACAGGTACGCATTTATTAATCTTGCTAAACTTGAATTTGTAACCCTTGATATTTCTGAAAAAAAATTATATGTCATACAGAAATGCATCTAAATGCTAAAAAAAAAAGAGATCCATATGTCATGTGGATAAAAAGAAAGATTTGACCACCTGAAGATGGTCGTACTACCAACTGCACGGTATAAATGATTGCACCTGAAGTTGCAAGATTTTAAAAATCGTGAATGAATATAGCTCCACGATGTCTAAAATTACATCTCAGTTAAAATTATGCGGAGAAAAAGTTACTGATGAAGATATATTGGAGAAGACCTTCTCCACCTTTCATGCCTCGAATATTATCCTGCAGCAATAATATCGAGAAAAAGGGTATACACAGATTTAATTACTACCCTCCTCATTGCAAAGAAAAATAATGAGTTATTATTGAGAAATGATAAAGCCAGACCAACTGGCTCAACAGCACTTCCAGAAGTGAATGCTGTTGGCTCTAGTAGAAGTCATCGTTATAGTCGTAGTTGTGGCAGTGGCCGTGGTTATGGTCATGCACACACTCGATATTTTCCTTATCACAGAGAAATACTGGCCACTTGAAGTGGAACAAAAAAGATAATAAGGGAAAAAAGATATTTCCATTAATAATAAGCATCACATCTTTTATTCATATCACTAGTGTTCATATGAACTTGAGGATACATGCTTATAGTTGCTCTTTTGTAATTGAGCTGACAAATTTAAGATAAATGTTTGTAATTGTTCTTTTTCAATATTTACATTAGAGGAAGACAAACAATTAGCAATTATGGATTTCAACTCCTCTTTTTCGGCATCCTCCTCCTTTTCTTTCCCTTTTGAGCGAACATTTAGACTAGCAGCAGAATTAGCCTTGAAGTTACTGTGAAATGAGTCTTGGGATTTTATGATCCCCTTAAGTTTATTATACTTAAATTTCTCATTATATTTGGCCTTGAAGCATGCTTGTCTCCATTTCTGTGTTTGGTCCTCCAACTGCGTATTAGGATTTTCTTCCACCAACTGCTTTTTACATTCCAGTATCTCAATGGCTTCTTTCAACTTCTTCTCAACCATATGTCCTCCTTCTTCTTTATTTTGCATCTCTTGTAAATCGAAGTGATATAATCGGTTATTTACTTATAAATCTTTCATAGTTTCATACTTGCAAAGTATAAGTGTGTGTGAGAGAGAACTTGAATATTCTGGATTAGGGTCTCCAAACTTATCAACTTCCTGTGAGGCCATCGACGAATTCCTAACTCCCTACATCTTTTCTTAAGACGGGTTATGCTAATATTCAGTTCTTTGGCCGCGCTCTTGATTGACAGGTAAAAGTATTGCGAAATGGTTTCATTTGATAGTGTTTGGGAGTTATTGCCCTTCTTCTCTCTCTGCCTCTTAATCCTCTTATTCTCTATAGGAATTTCGTCTGAAATAATATCTTGAACTTCGATATTATGCATTTCATGAGTACTTACTCCGACTTCGTTGCCAAGACCACTCATTATTTCTCCTAGAAAAAGAAAATAATATCAGTAAAGGTAATACCATTCAAAATTCATGTTTAAATGTATAATAACCTGGAATCATATTTTGGCTTTGTTCAAAATTCATTAGAGAGTAGAAAGGATTATGCACAAGCATATCCTCATTCAAAGGAATAGCATCAAGAGGAACAGCATAAAAAACAGTCTCTTGCATGGACGGATCAAATTGGTCCAAAGCAGTATGTTCACTGATTTACATAAAAAAAAAAAAACCAAAAGAGAGTTTAATTTCATTATCCAGCACAAAAAAAAAAAAATGGAAGCCCTCAAAGGTATCTCACCTGAAATTAGGAGGAACTAGTTGTTTTGGAAAGGAAAATATATCAAAATCTTCTGCATTAGAATTAAGAGGAAGCGGTTGGCTTGGACAGGCAAATACATCAAAATCTGCTGTAGAAACCAAGTCAAAATTTGACCATGTCTCAAATGAATTATGAGCTTCCATATCTGCTTTGTGGTTTTTGTTTTTGATGTTTACTAATGACTGATGACTGAAATATATATCGATACATACATATATATATATATATATATATATCGTATGAGGAAGAAGAAGAGGTAGATGGTAGGTAGAGGGTCGGAGGAGAAGAAAAGACAAGAGAGGAAGAGGAATAGTCAGTACCGGGAAGAGTAAAATAAAAAAAAAGGAGATATTTTTCTTGGCATTTCCTGCTTGTCATCATTTTCTTATATTTCTTTTCTTATTCTCTTGTGTAATCATTATTCTCTTATTATCATTTTCTTATATTTCTTTTTCTTTTCTCTTATTCTCTTGTGAAATCATTATTCCCTAAATTAGGGGGAGAACAGAAACAGTACAAGAAAGATCGTGATTGGACAATATCATTAAATTATCTTGATCCGCATACAAGCGTGTGTGAACTTAAAGTTCAAAAGATAATTCATTTGTAAAGCATTGCAAATCAAATGTCAGACGCTTTTGTTGACTCTAGAAGAGTAACAAAATCACATATGCCAGCTATAAATGCTCCTATTCTAATTGAAGTTCTAGCAAAACAAAAGATTTTACATATAGCTGCTGAGCCAAAAGCATGCCAGAAGCATGGCCGACCTCTTGGTTCTAAAGATAAAAATCCTCGAAAGAAGAGAGGATTAATGATCCAGATGATCATATTAAAGCAAAGAATGATAAAGACCAAGAGAAAACTAATGACAAAGAACCAGACATAGATGAAAGTAACACTGAAATTTCTATCCATTATACCACTTCCAGTAGAAATTGTAATCGGTTAGAAACAATTATTGATCATATGTTTGCATATAATATCTCTTGATGTTATACAGGATAATGATGATCCTGAACCAATATCAGTTGATGAATGTCGGTATAGAAAAGATTGGCTGCAATAGAAAGATGCGATTCAATCGGAGTTAAATGCACTGACATAACGTGAAGTCTTCGAACCTGCAGTCCGAACACTAGAAGGTGTAAAACTTGTTGGCTACAAATGGATATTTGTACGAAAGCGCAATGAAAAGAATGAAATCGTACGATATAAAGTACGGTTAGTAGCCCAAGGTTTTTCACAAAGACCAGGTATTGATTATGATGAAACTTATTCTTATGTTGTTGATACTATTACACTCCGATATCTTGTCAGTTTGGCAGTACATGAAAAGATAGATATGCGTGTTGGATTGTATGCCCTCTTAGACTAAGTTTCTGATGTAAAATCGAATATTTTAATGAAAGAATTTATTTTCAGAAATTGTTTGTGAATTTACTTTTTGTTTGTGCACGATTTTCGTTTGGAACAGACCCATTGTGTTTAAATAAGTGATCCATGTGAATGGTGGTCTTTCACAGTAAGGTATGGATCACGGGTTATTTAACACATAAACATTTGTTCTTAACCTATTGATGAGACTGGGAACCTCATCATGTTTAGGTTATTATGTTATGAATTCCAAATGGGAAATGGCTTACCTTTAGCCAGTGGGCAGTCCACTCACTTCATGACATAAGCGTATTTCGAATACGTAGAACAGGACATGTAGTAGTGGTTTCTTAAAGTACTATATGGTAGAAACCTAGACTACTACCGCTACAGCGTGGACTAGTACTCTACGACTTGAGTATGAGTTGGTGGTCTAGCGAAGCTGGAAGCATATACTTTGATTTGCTGTAGTTGAGGTTCTATCGTAGGGCCAATATACTTGCATGTTGGGTA
Organism: Voacanga thouarsii; assembly: GCA_026120185.1. NCBI lineage: Eukaryota > Viridiplantae > Streptophyta > Magnoliopsida > Gentianales > Apocynaceae > Voacanga > Voacanga thouarsii. The sequence continues at coordinate 3,293,215 of JANUWF010002200.1, forward strand.
TGTGTGACTAGTTAGTTAAGACAGACTTATACAAGATAGTTTCTGCACTATATTGCCCCTTGTGGTTGTCCGAATGGTCTAAATTATCCAGGGCTCTGGGAAACATGACTTGGATGTTTGCTTTAGGGTAGCTCCTTTAGAAAGCGGAAACACCCCAAGAAGTCGTGGACCATTGGACTAGAAGCCTAAGGATGGTAGATGTCATTTAGGGGGGTGTTAGTACACTTCTTCCTCTCTAAATGTACGGCGATGTTTAGAGGGGTATTTTAGTCATTTCACCTGTAGGTCGGAGACTTTACGAATGCAGCATTGTCCTTGGGGTCAATATTTCCTTATGGTGATATTAGGAAATATTTAAAATGCAAAATACAGCTATTTATATAGTAGGGGTATTTTGGTCATTTTAGCAGCCAAGGCGATGTGTCTTTTTGGTCCTCGGAATAGCCCGTAAGTCCTAACTAATTTTGGGTTGAGGAATTGGTCTCAGTTGAAGAGAATTTTATTTTATTTTGTTTTATTTTATTTTATTCAGGAAGTCTAATTTATTATTGGATTGGAATAAAATAAATAAATAAATAAAATAGGAGTTGAGAGAAATTAATTATCTAGTTTATTTGGTTAATTAATTATTCAGGGCCTAGGTCCAGTATGAATAATTAAGAAATTAACATGGGCTTAAACTAGGGAAAATAATTAATGTTTAATTATTTATTGGGTTATTTATATAGGCCCAAGAAATAAATAATTAAAGATTAATTATTTTGGTTCATTTGGGCTCATTAATTATTTATTGGGTTATTTATATAAGCCCAGGAAATAAATAATTAATGTTTATTATTTTAGGCCTTTTGGGTCCAAGAAAAATAATAAATATTTATCTGGCCCAATAGCTTGGACCTTAGGGTTTTTCTAGATATGGTTAAGAGGAGTTTAGGGTTAGGCCAAACTGATTCTCAGGATAACATCCGGGTGTTTTGAAATCCCGGGGATATGTTTATCAGATAATGAGAGACCTAATTTTGGCTAACTAATAAACAACTCTCTGGAAAAAGAAAAACCTTAGTTTTCCCTACCAAACAGAGACTCACGTCGTCTCTCTCTCTGCTCTCTCTCACGTTTCTTCTTCTTGGTTTCTCCTTGGACTTTGCTAACCAATAGCAGGTAAACCAAGGAGAATTGAGACCCTTCCTCTTCACCATAGTGTTCACCGACTAGAGGTTAGGCAGAGGAATATCCCGAGTGCTGGAAAGCTTGGCATTGATGCAAACAAGGCGAAGTAGAAGGCTAGCGGGTGTTCAACCGGGAGCTTCTTCAAGTGGGCAAAGCGAGGCAATTCCAGTTGTTCAATCCACTCCTACTCAACCTAGAAGGGTTAAGGAGCGCAAATGTATGATCTTCACGCTTCCGCATGGCCTCTATGGCTCGCGTTTAATTTTTCTCTCTGTTTTTTTTTCCGTCCATGGCTCCCTTGTTTCTGCATTCCCTCAATGTGGTATCAGAGCCTGTTTTTTGATCAATATATGGAGCATGGTAGTTAATAAAAATGGAGAAGATGATTATATCTGTGATCCTTCGTGTTTTGGTATGGGATAGGTGGATTTGTAAGCTTCACAGTGGAAGCATAGGCATCTCTGTAATTTTTTTTGCTTTGATGTTTTAATCGTGTAAACCCAATTTAAATGGGTATAAGCGGTTGTGTTTTTATATTGGATGTTTTTTGTAAGTAAAAATGTCCAAAGAAGCCAAAGAAATAAGCAAAAATTGAAGAAGAGAAGGTTCTGCAATTTTCGCGCGAGAGAGAAAGAAAAACGAAGAAGAAAACTGTTTCTAAGCCGTGTGAGCCGAGCTGAGCCGCAGCCGACATTGTGAGTGAAGCCGCGCTGTTCAAGCCTTGGAGCCGAGCCAATTTGGAGGAAAATTGAGCTGATTTCGTTGCTCAATTGCAACTTCAATTTGCGCGGGTCGAGCGGCGGTATAGGGCGAGTACGCGGGTCGCACGCAGGTCAACAGCAGAGGAGAACCGGGTGCGGGCGGGTCGCAGCTTGGCGGGTTGAGGCAGCGTCTGATCTGGTGTGGCTGGTGCACCAGGGGGCGCGGTGGACCGCAGGCCATGCGGGCGAGGATCCGGTGCGGTGGGTTCAGTGGACCGCCAGCGATTTTTGCAATTTTTTTTATTTTTTTATTTTTCGTTTTGGGTCCCATACCAGGCGAAGTTAATATTTTTGCAATATTTATATTCTTGGAATATATTTGCATGAAAAATATTAGTAAGGGATTTTAGGATTAAACAAGATCATTAATTAATTAATTAATATGTTTAATTCTATTATTTGGGCACTTAGGTTTAAAAAATAGAAAAGCATGAAAACGTTTATTGTTTTCTAGCATGCTATTTTTTTATGTACCTATGTGTGCTTTTTCTCAAAGACCAAAGTCTTTGGGAACTTTTGTTTTAGCAAGGAAAAGTATTTTTCTTTAAAAACTAAGTGGTTATTTTAATTGGTACAAAATTAATCCTTGAATATTTTCTCAAAGGATTTAATCCTTGACATAGAAAATATATTGGATTTAGATATTTTTGTAAATTAAAATGGAGAGCCATTTTGTTTTGTTTTGGACTAGAAAAATGATTTTGTTAAATAAGCTTGAGACCAAATTCTCTAGAAAGTTTTAATTGGAAAAATTTTAAAATCATTAAGTTTTAACTTAAATAAAATTAGTCCATGGAAAAAATCTCTCAAAGGATATAAGCCTTGATATAGAGATTTTGTTGGACTTAGATATTTTATTTTTTGAGTTAAGGAAAAACTTAATGGAAATTTCAAAAGGATATTTTCCAGAAAACCTTTATTTTAAAAGACTAAGTGGGAGAGGGGTTCCAATGGCCCCACGGCTTCCATCACGGTCCTCATTAGAGATCGTGGATCCCCTCGCGTCACCCTGGGAGTGAACCCGTATAGGATGGGGATACCACAAGGATCTAGATCTAATGGAAGGATGTAATTAATAACCCGGGGCACGTACTATAATCGGCCAGCCCACGTTGGAGGTTATAGTGCGAGGTATGTCCATAGGAAATGAGAGGAAACGGCCATCCCACGATGGAGTTATTCTCTAGACCATTACCTAGAAGGGAAATTAATTTGTGGTGGTTAATACACTTAGCTTAGGAAACTGTTAATCTTCCCAAGAAGCTATGTCAGCTTTTCCTAAGAGCCAAATTATTTTCAGTGCACAAATTTTATTTTGTTTTCACAAACTAATTTCTTTCTTTTATTTTCGATTTTCGTAAATGGTGGGAGGTTCTTTTAGTCCATTGGCCGTTATTCTCAGGGAGAATAAGTTAACGGGTCCAAACTATGTGGACTCGGAAAAGGAACCTGGACATAATACTCACAAATCGAGGAGTATAAGTATGTCCTTTACGAAACCTCGCCCCGTTATCTGGGAAGGTTCCACCGCCGAAGAGCGAGAGGCTGAAAAGGCATGGAAGAAAGCTGACGAAATGGCACGTTGCTATATGTTAGCTTCCATGTCTAATGTGCTCCAATCAAAACACGAGCACATGGCTTCTGCATATGACATAAGTCAATCATTGGCAACTATGTTCGCAGACAAGAGCCGGCCCGCAAGGCAGGAGGCTCTTCGAACTATTGTGAACACTAAGATGGCTGAGGGAGCATCAGTCCGAGAGCATATGCTCAAGATGATTGCTGCTTTCGAGGAGGCAGAAATCTTAGGGGCTGTCATTGACCCCGAGAGCCAAGTGGACATGGTTCTCGAATCTCTACCGGCTCTTTCACTCGGCCTAAGTTAAACTATAACATGAACAAGTTGAACATGAGTTTAATCGAACCGATGAAGGAGCTCCGTATGGCGGAGAAGGTCATGAAGCCGCAGCCTAAGGCCATGATTGCTAAGGCCTCTTCTTCAAGAACCGGGCCTAAGCCCGTAAAGTTCAAGAGGAAGAAGGGGAATGCAAGCAGCCTCACCCCAAGAACCAGCCCAAGGACAAACCAAAGGGCAAGTGCTTCAAGTGTGGAAAGAAGGGACACTGGAAAAAAGAGTGTCCGTATCTTCAGTGCCAAGAAAAACCCCACAGTAATGTTTACTATCTAGAGTCCATATCAATGGTAGGATCAACTTCCACTTGGATTGTTGATTCAGGAGCCACCGATCATATCCGTAACTCCTTGCAGTGGGTTTAGGAAGATAAGAAGACTCAAGAAGGGCGAACATGGGCTTCGAGTGGGAAATGGAGCACAAGTCCTGGGCCCTTGCAAGTGGGAGAGCTGGATCTCATTTTTTATTGTAATAAGATAGTGGTTTTAAAAGACATTTTATATGTACCTGGTTTTCGTCGAATTTGATTTCAGCTTGCAAAACTTATTAATCAAGGATATTCTCGTATCTTTCCATTCTCGGTATTTCTATCAGTAGAGATGGAGAAATTTTATGTACTCGGGCACATGTATGGAAATTTGTTCTTTTTAAACCCTATTAACAAACAATCAAATAACGCTCGACTCGAACCTTTAACTAAGAAGAGAAAGACCAATATCAATGATTCATACCTTTGGCATCTGAGGTTGGGTCATATTAACTCAACCAGGATTCGGAGGCTAATCCATGATGGGCCTTTGGGCTCATTGAGATTGGAAAGTTGGCCTCAGTAGTGAATCCCGCCTGATGGGAAAAATGACCAAAAGGTCTTTTACACCAAAGGCGGATAGAGCCAAGGAGGTGTTGAGTCTTGTTCACACCGATGTGTGTGGTCCATTGTCTACACCAGCCTAGAGGAGGTTTTGAGTACTTCATCACGTTCACGGATGATTGTACGAGGTATGGTTACATTTACCCGATGAGACGCAAGTCCGACTCTTTTGACAAGTTCAAAGAGTTTAAGGTCGAAGTGGAGCGTCTGGACAGGTAAATTAATCAAAACCTTACGATCGGATCGTGGTGGAGAGTACCTCCTAGGTGAATTCAAGGACTACATGGTACATCATGGGATAGTATCCCAGCTCTCTCGCGCCGGAACCCCCAACAGAACGGAGTAGCCGAGAGAAGGAACAGGACGTTGATGGAAATGGTCCGAAGCATGATGTCTCATGCTACTCTTCCAAAGATCCTTCTCGGGGATATGCCCCGGAAACAACGGCATATATTCTGAACTTGGTGCCTTCCAAGTCAGTACCTAGGACTCCCTATGAGATGTGGACTGGGCGTAAGCCAAGTCTGAATCATCTCAGGATTTGGGGATGTCCAGCTTATGTACTGATCAAGGGAGACAAGTTGGAACCAAGATCAGAATTATGCTATTTTGTTGGGTATCCAAAAGGGACAAAAGGAGGCTACTTTTATCATCCTAAGGAGCAGAAGGTACTAGTCAGTACCAATGCTAGATACTTGGAAGATGATCAAAGTACTTCCACTAAAGGTTCAACGAGGTTGGAACTTCAGGAGAAGTTATCTACGGAATCAACTTCTTCTGACCCGATTCTGGAACAAGAAGAGGCACAGCCTCAAGAGCCTGTGCAAATGGAGCCTCGTCGTAGTGGGAGAGTGTCTAGGGTTCCGGATAGATGGACTGGAGAAGCTTTTGAGCTGGTCTCCGACCATCAAGAACAAGACCCCGCTAGATACGAGGAGGCTATTGCTGATGCCGATGCAAATCTGTGGCATGAAGCAATGAAAGCCGAGATTGAGTCTATGTACCTCAATCAGGTTTGGGATCTTGTAGCTTCACCTGAAGGGATAAAACCCATTGGGTGCAAGTGGGTATACAAGAGAAAGAGAGGAGCGGATGGGAAGGTGGAAACCTTCAAAGCTAGGCTTGTGGCGAAAGGGTATACTCAGAAAGAGGGTATCGACTATGAGGAAACCTTTTCCCCGGTAGCTATGCTTAAATCCATCCGCATCCTCCTTGCCATCGCCTGTCACTATGACTACGAGATATGGCAAATGGATGTCAAGACGGCATTCTTGAATGGCCATCTTAGCGAAGACATCTATATGTCCCAACCGGAAGGCTTCATTGCTGAAGGCCAAGAACACATGGTTTGCAAGCTTAAGAAGTCCATTTATGGACTTAAGCAGGCATCAAGAGCATGGAACATTCGTTTTGATGAGACTGTAAAGTCTTATGGTTTTATTCAAAATGAAGATGAACCATGCGTGTACAGGAAACTTGAAGGCATTAATGTGGTTTTTCTTGTCCTGTATGTGGATGACATTCTACTCATTGGAAATGATGTAGGGACATTGTCATCTACAAAGGTTTGGCTGTCTAGTCAATTCAGTATGAAGGACTTGGGAGAAGCCAGCTACATTCTCGGGATTAGGCTTCTTAGAAATAGGAAGCAGAGAATGTTAGGATTATCCCAAGCGACATACATTGACAAGATGTTGGCCAAGTACAACATGGACTCATGCAAGGGAGCTCTAATCCCTTGCAGACATGGGTTGTCATTTTCTTCGAAGGACTGTCCTAGGTCTCAAGAAGAAAATGACAGAATAAGTAGGATTCCCTACGCTTTCGGCTGTGGGAAGTCTCATGTACGCCATGCTGTGTACTAGGCCAGATATCTGCTTTGCCGTGGGCTTAGTTAGCAGATATCAGTCAAACCCAGGGGAGGTTTATTGGCAAGTTGTAAAGCATATTCTCAAGTACCTCAAGGGAACGAGAGATTATATGCTGGTTTATAGGGCTGATGATTTGGTTCCTACAGGATACACAGACTCAGACTTCCAGGCGGATAAGGATGAGAGAAAATCCACTAGTGGATATGTCTTCACCTTGTCTGGAGGAGCAATTTCATGGAGGAGTATCAAGCAATCTTGTATTGCTGACTTAACCATGGAAGTTAAGTATGTGGCAGCTTCGGAAGCGTCCAAGGAAGCAGTTTGGCTCCGGAAGTTCCTTTCAGAACTTGGAGTCGTACCACATGTGGACAGGCCGGTTGTGATGTATTGCGACAACACTGGAGCAGTATCGCAATCTAAGGAGTCTCGGAACTACAAGAAGGGGAAACACATCGAGAGGAAGTACCACCTGATCCGGGATTTCATCCAGAGACGGGAAGTCGTGGTGGAGCATATTACCTCAGAAAATAATCTAGCAGACCCATTCACCAAGCCTTTGGCTGAGAGAGTCTTCAAGAGACACTTAGACGCCATAGGGGTGGGCACCTATGGACTTACCTAGTCTTAGAGTGCAAGTGGGAGATTGTTGAATTGTATGCCCTCTTAGACTAGGTTTCTGATGTAAAATCGAATATTTTAATGAAAGAATTTATTTTCAGAAATTGTTTGTGAATTTACTTTTTGTTTGTGCACGATTTTCGTTTGGAACAGACCCATTGTGTTTAAATAAGTGATCCATGTGAATGGTGGTCTTTCACAGTAAGGTATGGATCACGGGTTATTTAACACATAAACATTTGTTCTTAACCTATTGATGAGACTGGGAACCTCATCATATTTAGGTTATTATGTTATGAATTCCAAATAGGGAATGGCTTACCTTTAGCCAGTGGGCAGTCCACTCACTTCATGACATAAGTGTATTTCGAATACGTAGAACATGACCTGTAGTAGTGGTTTCTCAAAGTACTATATGGTAGAAACCTAGACTACTACCGCTACAGCGTGGACTAATACTCTACGACTTGAGTATGAGTTGGTGGTCTAGCGAAGCTGGAAGCATATACTTTGATTTGCTGTAGTTGAGGTTCTATCGTAGGGCCAATATACTTGCATGTTGGGTATGTGTGACTAGTTAGTTAAGACAGACTTATACAAGATAGTTTCTGCACTATATCGCCCCTTGTGGTTGTCCGAATGGTCTAAATTATCCAGGGCCCTGGGAAACATGACTTGGATGTTTGCTTTAGGGTAGCTCCCTTAGAAAGCGGAAACACCCCGGAAGTCGTGGACCATTGGACTAGAAGCCTAAGGATGGTAGATGTCATTTAGGGGGTGTTAGTACACTTCTTCCTCTCTAAATGTACGGCGATGTTTAGAGGGGTATTTTAGTCATTTCACCTGTAGGTCGGAGACTTTGCGAATGCAGCATTGTCCTTGGGGTCAATATTTCCTTATGGTGATATTAGGAAATATTTAAAATGCAAAATACAGCTATTTATATAGTAGGGGTATTTTGGTCATTTTAGCAGCCAAGGCGATGTGTCTTTTTGGTCCTCGGAATAGCCCGTAAGTCCTAACTAATTTTGGGTTGAGGAATTGGTCTCAGTTGAAGAGAATTTTATTTTATTTTGTTTTATTTTATTTTATTCAGGAAGTCTAATTTATTATTGGATTGGAATAAAATAAATAAATAAATAAAATAGGAGTTGAGAGAAATTAATTATCTAGTTTATTTGGTTAATTAATTATTCAGGGCCTAGGTCCAGTATGAATAATTAAGAAATTAACATGGGTTTAAACTAGGGAAAATAATTAATGTTTAATTATTTATTGGGTTATTTATATAGGCCCAAGAAATAAATAATTAAAGATTAATTATTTTGGTTCATTTGGGCTCATTAATTATTTATTGGGTTATTTATATAAGCCCAGGAAATAAATAATTAATATTTATTATTTTAGGCCTTTTGGGTCCAAGAAAAATAATAAATATTTATCTGGCCCAAAAGCTTGGACCTTAGGGTTTTTCTAGATATGGTTAAGAGGAGTTTAGGGTTAGGCCAAACTGATTCTCAGGATAACATCCGGGTGTTTTGAAATCCCGGGGATATGTTTATCAGATAATGAGAGACCTAATTTTGGCTAACTAATAAACAACTCTCTGGAAAAAGAAAAACCTTAGTTTTCCTACCAAACAGAGACTCACGTCGTCTCTCTCTCTGCTCTCTCTCACGTTTCTTCTTCTTGGTTTCTCCTTGGACTTTGCTAACCAATAGCAGGTAAACCAAGGAGAATTGAGACCCTTCCTCTTCATCATAGTGTTCACCGACTAGAGGTTAGGTAGAGGAATATCCCGAGTGCTGGAAAGCTTGGCATTGATGCAAACAAGGCGAAGTAGAAGGCTAGCGGGTGTTCAACCGGGAGCTTCTTCAAGTGGGCAAAGCGAGGCGATTCCAGTCGTTCAATCCACTCCTACTCAACCTAAAAGGGTTAAGGAGCGCAAATGTATGATCTTCACGCTTCCGCATGGCCTCTATGGCTTGCGTTTAATTTTTCTCTCTGTTTTTTTTTTCCATCCATGGCTCCCCTGTTTCTGCGTTCCCTCAATACGCCTATTAGATGTTGTCACTACTTACTTGTATAAAAATTTAGAAAATGATGTTTACATGAAAATCCCCAAAGGATTTCATATACCAGAAGTATATACACATTATCCTCGTGAAAATTACTCCATCAAATTGCAGAAATCATTATATGGCCTGAAGCCATCTAGGCGCATGTGGTTCAAACATCTTAGTGAATATTGATTGAAAGCGAGATTTAAAATGACCAGGTATGTCCATGCGTTTTTATTAAGAAATCTGGTTCTAAATTTGTGATATTAGCTATATATGTTGATGATTTTAATCTTATTGGAACTCTTGAAGAGCTCCAAGAAACAATTGATTATTCGACATCAAGGATGGTCGTAAAATTACACTTTGCCTTGGTTTACAAATTGAACATTTGGCAAGTAGAACATTTATTCAACATATACAGCAAAAGTTCTAAAAAGATTTGACATGGACAAAGCACATCCATTGACTATTCCAATGATCGTCCGGTCCTTTCCGACCTCAAGAAGATGTTGAAGAACTTCTTGGTCCTGAAGTACCATATCTCAGTGCAATTGGTGCATTGATGTATCTTGCTAACAATACACGACTTGATATTGCCTTTGTTGTCAATTTATTAGCAAGATTTAGTTCTTCACCAACATGACGACATTGGAATGGAATTAAACAAGTCCTTCGATATCTCCAAGTAGCTACTTCTTCAAATCATGTTGAAATTATAGCCATTCATGAAGCAAGTCGAGAATGTGTATGGCTAAGATCCATGATTCATTATATTCGAGAAAGTTGTGGATTATCATCGATCAAAGATATTCTAACTCCTCTTTATGAAGACAATGCATCTTGCATAGCTCAATTACGAGGATGATATATTAAAGGAGATCGGACAAAACATATTTCACCAAAATTCTTCTTTACTCATGAACTCCAGAAGAAAGGTGAAATTGATGTGCTACAAATTCGGTCATGTGACAACCTCGCAGATATTTTCACGAAGACTTTACCGACTGCAACATTTGAGAAGTTGAGATATAAAATCGGTGTGCGTCGGTTTAAAGATTTAAAGGAATCAGTTCATCAGGGGGAGTAATAAACAAACATATAGAATAGTGTACTCTTTTTCCTTCACTAGATTTTTTTCCCACTGGATTTTTATCTAGTAAGGTTTTAACGAGGCATATTCTTTATGTAATGGATGGATATCCAAGGGGGAGTGTTATGAATATCTTAAAATTATTAGAAGCTCCATTAATTAGTGGAGGCTCTACTAATTATGGATTTATGTGAATTATTAGAGAAGATTTTTATGAATGTCCACCATTTAGTGGAGACACCACTAATTAAGATTAGTGGAAGATGATGTATGCCATGATGTATTCCACTAATTAGAGCTTTATAAATAGAGTTATTCTCTAAGCTTGTAATACACCATTATTTTGTGAAAGAAAGATTAGTGAAAGAAAGATTAGGGAAAATTGTGAGAGAAAAGAAAGAGAGAAATTCTTGTGCAAAGAATAGTTAGAATTTTATTAGTGTGTAATGTGAAGATTTTATTCTAACACTACCCTAATTTTATAACAAGCAACTATTTGATTTAATTTTAAGTTTCTCTCAAATTTCTTTTTGTTTAATGAAACTTCACAAACGTTATAATAATATAATGTCCAAGTTTCTAAAGCTACTAAATTGATCAGCAATGGAAAGATATCAAAGACAGGACGCAAATTACAATGTAACTTTGATAAAACAAACGGATCCCGAAGTAATTACCAAAATCACGTTGCAGTAACAAAATATCATTCAATGTATTGATGTACAAAAGATTTCAAGGTAGAATTTTTATGCATTCGACTTTCTCCCATAAACTCAATTGAAGCTAGTAAAGTGAAAATTTTACATTCTTCTTACCGCTGTAAGCACAATCAGTGATAGTTTGCTATGTCTGTTAAACTCTCTAAGGATTGTAGGACTTCTACGGTGGAGCTCTATATAAGTTGCCTATGGCATTATTTGTGGAACAAGAACACCTTAACTTGAGAGTTTAGAGATGGGGAAAATTATGGGGCGTGATCATTGTATTCATCAAAAGGGATAGGAGTCACTTGTGAAGTGGTTGAAATACACAAGAGTGTAGACTAGGCTTTGTGAAAGTTTAGATTAGGTTGTGAGTATTTAATTGGCTAAATGTTGGCTCTTGTAATCTTGTAATATTGTAATCCTTTTTCTTGAATTATAACGCTTAGAGTTAGTTTGTGGGTGCCTGTAATCACTGTTGTCTCATATCATCCTTATTTGCGCTATTAATTGAATTGTATATGGGTTGAGATTGAGTAGCCTAGTTAAGGCAGGTTGTTTGGATTTAAGTGTAACCATGTTACACAAGCCATAGTACTTGTTATTTTAGCCCAAATGGATCTTGAGGTTGCATACCAAGATTGCAAAAGTTGGCCTCAAGAATATCAGGCTGGGAAGATTAATCTCTAGGAGAGACTAAGAATTAGCTTTATTACAGTTACTCAAATTGATGAAGTACAGATTATTCATAAATATAACAGGAAAAAGAAGAAATACAAGTGTGATTCCTAATAAGGAAAACACTCCATGAACAAGAATATAATTCATAATGCAACCCATATAAATGGTGATTGAATCAAGACAGGAAAGCCTTAGATTGAAATGCTGTTGGGAATTCCTTTTGCAGTTAATCCAGGTTCACTAGTAGGATAGAGCAATGTGTATGGCATCTTCACTGGTCCCAACCTGTTTTTCAGTTCAGGGTCATTGTTCATATGTGTAATTCGTTTCTCGATTTCTGCTAGTTTCTTTCCAAATTTCTCGAAAGCTTTGAGTGGTTGAGGATCTTTTGTCCATTCAGGAGTGTCTCTCTGTCCTAGATAAACCTCATCAGAAGAATGCCTTGAGAAAGTCTCCACCAGAGACATGCCAAGCAATGTCTGCTGCAGGGAATTGATTGTTCTGAAGAAAATTTTATCGGGGTTCGATTTGAGCTCTTCATATTCAGGAGTGCCTGGCTCAGGCATAAGTCTCCGGCTTATGGTAGGGCGATTAGGGATATAGCCTTCATAGGGGTACATCCCAAAATTGATTGCTGCATGGAGAGCTGAAGCTATCCATATTATGATTGTGCAGGAGTCGATTAGCTCTTTACATGTCTGCATTTTAGGCCACCAGGGCTCATCTTTCTTATCAGCATGTCCCTTTTCTCTGAGTTCTTTCCACCAACATTGAACTTCAGTGTCTTTCTGTACCATTTCATCTGTTTTGTAGTAGAAGTTGCAGTATGCTTCCACCCAAGCTTTAATGGCTGACCAGATCTCCAGACCATCAACAGCAAAAGGGTAATCTTGAATCAACAGGCGAATCCCATGTGGACAATTGGGATCCTCCACTGCTACTCCTCTGATTAGATAGTACCAAGCCAAAAATAGAGATTAAGCATGTTTCATTTGCAAGTTGATGTCTTCGCAGAAGTACATAGCTTTACACTTGATTCAGAATATCTTGAATAGAACATACCTCTTGATGAGATCAGCTGGAAAGGCTTGCTCAGGGAAAGCCCAGTCCTTGTACACTAGTGATGACAGCTCCATGCAATACTGTGAAGGGAAATATGCAGCTTCAAAAATCCCTCCTTCATTTATGGCTGTCTGGCGAGCCACAGCATTGATGTTCATTGTGTCCCGGAAGTGTGGATGCAGTAACTTATGAATAGGATGAAGCACACTCAGCTGCCTATTAGTTGCAATGATAAATGGCTCAATGACAGCATGTGTTAGTAACCTGCCAACAAAATATAATTGTCATTGACACAGAACATGAATTTTGATCACAATCTACCATAACAAAGTATAGTTTTCATGATTATTACCAGTGGCTATTGAGCTGATGAACAGCAGAGTCATTTACTGCAACAAAAGCTTTAGCCAATTGCCACAGTGAGCCTTCAACACCATGTTCTGCAGGTGTGTACACTTTGCCAATAGCACCAAGTTCATCTCCATTTGGATGGGGTAAGCTCAATTCAATAGCTAATGGCTTCAATGTTCCATCCTTTTGCAGAAAAAGTAGGGTCCTTGTGGCATATGCCTTAGATTTTGTTGCATTAATTTGCCGTAAATATGGCATAATTGCATCATGATGATCAAATATGAATAGCCGGTTTGTCTTGATTGCCTTCAGAAGAAACATTACATTTACTTTTACGAGTTGCTGAATAGCCATTTCTGTTTCTAAGAAAGTGGTAAACAACAGAATTTTATTTGAGAACATAAAGTTACCTCATCAATACATAGTCCATCTAACTGATGCTCTATTTGTTTACAGGAGATTATACTCGTTTGTTCACCATAGGTTTTGGGATTGAGCTTGCTTCTTGGAGGGAACTCCTGAAAAGGAAGAAAAGAACAATTTTAGCATTCGAGAGAAGTAAAAGAATGTCTCAGACATGTTTTTGGCTTCAAATTTTCGTTCTGTTCCTTTCTAGATATTGAAATGAAAACCAAAGAAATTGGACTTTACTTGGAGGCCACTGATAATAACAGGGTTCATTCCAGCAAGCATTTCTCTTGCAAATTCTTCATCTGTCCTCCAAGCAGATTTGTCCTCTGTGCCATTTCAATGTACAAGAATATAGAAAATGTGAACATCTTATTATAAATCAAACACTAGAAGGAAGAAGTAGAAGGGCTTGGAGGCAGTGATAAAATACCTGCTATCACCTTTGGGGTCGGGAATTTCAGGGGTTGCTCGCCATCACTTCGGATAAGTTCTCTGATCAACTCCAGGGGAATTTCCTCTGCAATGTTCTTGAGCCAAGATTCACCTGGTAGCTTAATTCCACCTTCATAGAACTTCAGAACCTCTTTAAAGCTATCAATTTCATTTGGGGTGTTGTCAAAAACAGCCTCCAACCCAGGAACAAGGACCTGAGGGATGAGTTTCAACGCATAAGCAATAAAATCCGACATCTTCAAGTGTCCAAACCTTTCATCTCTTGGAACATATATGTTTAAGCTCATAAGTAGTGGCAGCCTACTCTCAGAATTGGGATCTGCCGCGACAAAGAGAATAATGAACATAAGAGTTAGGCGTTGAAGGTAAGGTATCACGACTAGCAACAACCATCAGAAACTGATTTGCTGGCTTATTTTAAAGGGCTGATCATACAAATAAAAAATTCCTAACCTGTTTTTGTTGCTGGTCTGCCGGTTCTTCCCCTACGAGGGTAAGGATACTCCGTGGATCCTCCAAAGATAGGACGAGCATGATCCGGGCCTTTGTCTGGATCCCCCAAATCATTGTATAAAGCATAGTCATAGACCCTGTCCCATTCCTTGAGTTCTCCAGTCCCATCTCCTCTCAAGTTCTCTAACTCTTCTTCTCTATAAAGGCGCAATGGTTCAGGAGTTTCATTTGGAAGATATGTCTGCAGCAAATGAAAATATGCTTAATTAATCTTTATCTGGACTCAATTTAATGGCAAATGTTTTGGACTTAAAACTCTTCTGCATTTCTTGATATTTATAGATGGAATTCACTACCTGATTTGTGAAGAAAACACGGTCTTTTTTGTACTTGTCTGCTGGATACACCCAAGAGTTGCAAACAAAATGAATTCTGCCTTGATTAGGAACATCTTCGAGTGTGAGTGTCTTGAGGTAGAATTCACTATGATGAAAATTTTTTATGATGAAAGCTCCTGGAACTCCAATCTCTTGTTCCCAGTCAAACGTGACATCAAATGCTGATTCACCAGCAGCTAGAGAGTTTGTGGTGATCCAATTCTCCAAGTATGCAGGTCTCCCAATTTTCCCTTGCGACCCTTTCTCTGCAACCAGGTTTTCAGTTTCAACCGTTTCAAATGCTATAAATCTATGACTTTTTTTTTTTTTAAAATAATTAAAAAGAGAATGCATAGTCACGATCTAAAAGTGCATGCAGACTCATGTCCAAAAAAGGTTCAAACTCGGAAGGTCAGTGTGTAATTTCCAACACTTAATCATTTGGGCCAACTCAAGAGGCTATAAATCTATAACTAATTTTTAAGAACACGAAAAATCAATCAAAGCCAAGGAAAGCTACCGAAAAAGGAAACGAAGAAAGCTGATTTCCTGAAATGGTTCCAAAATGTTGCTGCTAGACTTGTTGATCAAAATAGAAGAAAATTTTATCCAATCACAAAAAGCAAGATGCAGCTTAAGAAGTTACCTGGATCACCATTAGCAGCACTAACAAGTTGCAGAGAGATTTTTTGGCCAAGTAACTCATGAAGATCATCAAGAAAAGATGCACTGAAATCGTTCAAATCCAACACATTCTTCTTCATCAACACAACTGTTCCTTTGATCTTCTTGCCTTCATGGTTGCCAGTAAATGCCTCCACAATATGGTGCAACATTTTGCAATAGAAAGAATACTAAACTGAAATGCAAAACGATGGGATTGTTTAAGTAAGTCAGCTACTAAGGTAATCGATACTAATAGAAAACTTTAGTATTTATAGGTAAAAGTTGGCCTGAAAATGATGACCTTGAAATGAAGTTTTCATACTTTTTTCTATTTAAGGAAAATATATAATTTAAATGCAATTTGGGATGGAGAGAGTCTTAAAATACAAAAGAGAAAAAGCAAATTTTTTTTCTTAAAAAATGCAAGTCAATATCTTAGCTCTGAATATTTTAATACACTCTCTATAATATTTTTTTATTACAGTGTGTAATACTGTACTATTACATATTATATATTTTTTCAATACCGTTATTAATTATTATATGTTTTTAACACGGTACAATATTAGATGAGAATAGATTAAGTATTCTGTATATACATATTATATTTTTAATGATATATTAAAGAATATTGTAGAGAATGTAGTAAAGAATCAAGAGTCCAACAACTTAGCTTTGGAAGAATATTCAAAGGCTTCAATCTAAAGTGATAAGATAGGAAACGAAATAAATCCCTTGAAATTGTCTGTTTTTATTGAATTTTCGTGCAGGAGATTAATTCAAAACAATAACGTGCTCAAATGGCTTTAAAAGGTGATAAGTAACGGTCAATTTTGGTTTGCGTTTTTACATGAAGCGGGTGGTAGGCTGCGTTTTCCTTGCTTTGCGTTGATGACAAACCAATTGAACATTTCCAACTATCATATTACGTCTTTTAGCAATTTATTGATGTTGTTTTTTACTAGCAGAGGGTGGCGGCAGCCTGGCTTTCTTATTTGACAGACTATTTGAATTTTCGGTTGGGGATCTTGCTGGTTTAGCACTAACAGATGAGGTCAAAGTAATTTGTGGATAATGTTCTAATTGGTAGATACTTTTCAGGAGATACCGATCCTTGTTCTAATATATCATTAAGGACTTTTGAGTGTTTGGGTTAAAAGGCACAAAACAAGTAAAATTCAAATACTAAACTAGTTGTTCCTATTTGTTTACCATCACTTTATAAAACCAATCTCAGTCTTGAATGAATATAGTAAATAGCATACAAAATACATTGTAGTAATAAAAATAGAAGTTAAATGAGTAACAAAAATAAAAGACACTAAATTTTTACATTAAAAAATCACGTAATTCTTTAGTTTATTACCAAATCTCTATTATCAACAAATAGGAGTACAATAATAATTCAAACACAATAATAATAAATTACAATTTAAGAGAATAAGAAATTATAAAATTTCGTGGTAGAAAATAAGAAAATCGGAGAAAAATCACAAAAGATAATATGCTGTTTAAACAAAAATATCTCAGTTTTAAACCAATAGGAAGCTTGATCTTTACCAATTATGTGGCTAAATTAAGTTGGCCTAGTAGGCCAATGGACTTTTTGCACAATAGTTGGGTGCCCTAATAAAACCTAGCATTGAATGCTCTTGATTGCGAGGATTGCCTCAAACTTTTTTTTAAAAAAATATTATCAGTACAAGACTGGAAATTTTGCAGAGGACCTGATATCATATTAAGGTTGGTTTTGATACTATGTTGATATCGGATTCCCCAAAATTGATAAGAAACAATTTACCAGATAACTAGCCGCGATGTGGATAATTCAACAGTTTCCATGAGATGATAGTATTAGAAATTACAACAAGAATTGGGAATACAAAAAGCATAAATGCCAAAGCATGAAATACAAATTATAACAAGAATCGGATGAATAAAGCAAGGAAATATGAGCAGTGAAAGGAATCAAGCCAGTTGAAAGGCCTTAGATTGAAATACTGTTGGGATTCCTTTCCCAGTTAATCCGGGACCGCTTGTAGGCACAAACAAAGTGTATGGTACCTTAACTGGTCCATTTCTGTTTCTCCATTCAGAATCATTGTTCTTGTGTAGAATTCCTTTCTCAATTTCGGCCAGTTTCTTCCCAAATTTCTCGAATGATTACAGTGGTTCGGCATTTTTAGTCCATTCAGGAGTGTCTTTCTGTCCTAGATAAACCTCATCAGAGCTGTGCCTCCAGAAAGTCTCCACCAGGGCCATGCCAAGCAATGTCTGCAGCTGGGAATTTATTGTTTTGAAGAAAACCTTATCAGGGTTGGACTTGAGCTCTTCATACTCAGAAGTGCCTGGCTCAGGCATGAATCTTCGGCTAACGGTTGGGCGATGTGGGATGTAACCTCCATAAGAGTACATTGCAAAATTGATTGCTGCATGAAGAGCTGAAGCTATCCATATCACAATTGTGCATGAGTCGATCAGCTCTTTACGCGTCTGCATTTTAGGCCACCATGGCTCATCCTTCTTATCAGCATGTCCCTTTACTCTGAGTTCCTTCCACCAGGCCTGAAGTTCAGTGTCTTTCTGAATCATTTCATCTGTTTTATAGTAGAAATTGCAGTATTCCTCCACCCAGGCTTTGATTGCCGACCAGATCTCAAGGCCATCAACAGCAAACGGGTAATCTTGAATTAACAAGCGCAGACCATGTGGGCAACTGGGATCCTCTATCGCAACTCCCCCGAGAAAATAGTAGCAAACCAGGTGAATATGGTTGCAGATCAAATTTTTCTCATGTATATTTCTAAATTTTTAGTTACCTACTTGGCTAGAAGTGCTCTGACGTAGCTATTAAATACCGCTTAATGAGATCAGCTGGAAGTGCTTGCTCAGGAAAAACCCAATCCTTGTACATAAATGATGTGAACTCCAAGGAATACTTTGAAAGAAAATATGTAGCTTCAAAAGTTCCTCCAGCATTCAGCACGGTTTGGCGAGCCGCAGCATTGATGCTCAAGGTGTCACAGAAGTGTGGGTGTAGTAGCTTATAGATGGGATGGAGCGCGCTCAGCTGCTGGTTTGTTGCAATGACAAATGGCTCGATAACAGCATGTGTTTGCAACCTAGAGATAGACACCAATTCTCAGTGATACTATTAGCACAATTATTGACATTTGCCATAACCAAAAAATTGTTGCATGCTTATTACCAGTGGTTAATGAGCTGATGAATTGCAGAGTCATTGACTGCAACGTAAGCTTTAGCCAATTGCCATAGTGAGCCTTCAGCACCGTGATCTGCAGGTGTGTATACTTTGCTGATCACACCAAATTCATCTCCTTCTGGATGGGGCAAGCTTAGCTCAATAGCTAATGGTTTCAAGGTTCCATCTTTTCGTAAAAGAGTAGAGTCCTTGTGGCATGTGTCTTTGTACTTGTTGCATTTATTCGTCTTAAATATGGCATAACTGTGTCATGATGATCATATATGAATAGCCGACTCGTCTTGATAGCCTGCAGTCGATGAAATATTACAATGATCATGAGGGGCTGTGTGGCTTGCAGTTTTTAGTATTAATTGTCAAATGAATTGTCTGTTAAGCTGTAAGCACCTCATTGACGGATAGTCCATCTAACTTGGACTCTATCTGGTCCAGGGTGATTATACTTGTTTGGTTTCCATATACTTTAGAATTGAGCTTACTTCTTGGAGGGAACTACTGCGAGGTAAGAAAAAGAATAACTTTAGCAACATCTTGGAACAGAAATAAAGAAAATGGACAGAAATTTTTTGCTCCAAATTTGCATTTTTCGCTTTCTTGGGATCCAGAGAAGAGAAAAGAAAAGGAAACAGCCAAGGCCAGAAATTTTATTTTACTTTGAGGCCAGTGATCATTCCGGCAACCATTTCTCTTGCAAATTCTTCATCTGTCCTCCAAGCAGATTTATCCTCTGCGACAATATCGTGCACAAAAGATCAGTAAAATCCAAAATAGGAGAAAAGAGGAACCGGGAGGTGGAAGCAGGGCTTGATCCTGCTCATGAGGAAGGTAAGGCGTGTATGGGACTGGTAGAATACCTCTTATAACCATTGGAGGTGGGAATTTCAGGAAGCCCTCGCCATCACTTCTGATAAGTTCCTTGATCAACTCCAGGTTGTCAATAACATTTCTGGGCAAAGCACCACCTGATAGCTTAATTCCACCTTCATAGAGTTTAAGAAAATCCTCAAAGCTGTCAAGTTCACTGGGAGTGCTGTCACAAAGAGCCTCCAACTCAGGGATAAGGAACTGAGAGATGACTTTCAGTTCATAAGCAACAAAATCCAACATCTTCAAGTGTCCAAACCACTCATCTCTTGGAACATACATGTTTAAGCCCTTAACCATTGGTAGCCTACTCTCAGAATTTGGATCTGCCGCAAGAACCAAATGCAAAATATTGGGATGGACAATGGAAGCAACACACAAATATATAGAAAAGAGGAAAGAAAATAAATAAATAAATAAAACACAACATGAAAATTTAACATGGTTCGGTCTCTCAATTAGACCTACATCCATGACCCCAAAGGGAAACACTCCACTATGTAATTTTTGGACAGACAAAATTACAAATCCTCACAAAATAACTCAAGGCCCAAAAATCTCCCAATTTACTAGGTTCATTGAGTTGGTGTACTCTCCCCAAAACAACACTAACTTATTTATAGGAAAAGTCTTCCTTACTCTTCTTTAAATTATCTCATGTGGGATTGAGAAAAACTCAACAAATCCTCCCTTTTCTTAATTTCTCAAATTACAACAGAATCTGAAAATCTAACTCTATTCCCAATTATTGGAGTCTTCTTCTCTGTTGCTTCTTTCGTTTTACTTCCTTCAAGTCGCTTCTTCAAGGAATGACCATCAAGATGGTAGATGTTTTTGCTCTTCTTTCTTCCTTGCATAACCAGACAATTCCTTTTGTATATTTTGCAAGACTTCCCAACTCCAACATATTTGTATCCTTTTGGATGCCATCACACCTAATAAAATAATGTTGACACTAGAATTAGGGACATACCTTACATCAGGAAGTATTTTGACTTCATCATTGTGGAGTTTAAGGCGGACTCGTCCAACGTCTTCAACCTTCATCTTAGAATTGTTTCCCACGTTGATGTGGTCAAAATTCCCCAATTGCAAATCATCGAACATGTCTTGATCCTTACAAATATGCATGTCTTATGCAAAATTCATTATCCAATTTGAATACTTCTCATGAACAGTATCATCCAAACATCTCATCAATAATAGATCATCGTCTATAACCATATTTGTAAAGGAATCACTTACTTTGGCCTTGCCCCTCATTTGTTCTCTTAGAGCTTTTAAATCCTCTTTCATCTTTGGGCAACGACTTTGGATGTGACCAATCTCCCCATAGTAATAGCACTCAAGGTCGTTATCATCACTTTGGTGGGATTTTCCTCTTCCTTGATCGCCTCTTTTTTTACTTTGATTCCTCTCTCTTCTCCAACTCTCTGTAGCTAGTACTCGACTATTTTCAAAGTGATTTTCTTTTATCATCTGGTAATTTTGTTTTAACAACTTTGACACATCATTCAGTTGTAGTGTGCTTTTTCCTATTAGCAGTGATTGCACCAATGGCGTATAAGATTTGGGTAGAGAAGCCAACAAGAGCAATGCTTGCTCCTCATCTTCAATCTTCTCCCCTGAATTTTCAAGTGGAGATATTAACTCATTAAATTTATTTCTATGGTCAATAATGTTACCTCATTCTTCCATCTTAAGCGAATGTAGATCCATCTTCATCATCAAGCGGTTAGTCAGTGTTTTCGATGCATAATTTTTATCTAAAGTCTCTAACATCTTCTTAGGTGATGTCTCCTTCAACACTGTAACTTTAATATATAGAGCCAATGCTGACCGAATAGTACTAATTGCCATTTTCTGAATAGTACTCCAATCTGAATTCTTCATACCTTCCGGTTTCTCATCTTCTAACGTAGAATCAAGACCCTGTTGTACTAAGTAGTCTTGAGTTGTGCATTACCACAGAGTGAAGTCAATCTTTCCATCAAACAATAGAGGTAAAATCACATTCTTCATATATGTGATATTTAAAGAATCCATAATAAAGTATCTTACCTCCACATGACACAAAAAAAAAATTGCCTCTTACTCAGAACTGCTGATGAAGCACCTCCTGCTCCTTTCTCTCCTCCCTAAACCCGAACCTTGCTCTCCCAAGTTAGAACCTTTGCTATTCTCCCAAACCGGAACCAGACTCTGATACCAATTATTGGGATGGGCAATGGAAGCAACACACAAATATAGAAAAGAGGAAAGAAAATAAATAAATAAAACACAATACGAAAATTTAACGTGGTTCGGTCTCTCAATTAAACTTACATCCACGATCCCGAAGGGAAACACTCCACTATGTAATTTTTGGATTGACAAAATTACAAACCCTCACAAAATAATTCAAAGCCCAAAAATCTCCCAATTTACTAGGTTCAATAAGTTGATGTACTCTCCCCAAAACAACACTAACCTATTTATAGGGAAAGCCTTTATTACTCTTCTTTAAATTATCCCACATGGGATTGAGAAAACTCAATACAAAATTAGTAGAGCTAGAAGTAAAAGAATTAACTTCAAAGTGATAAAGAGACTTGATGGCTTTTTTTACAGGGCTAAAACATAAAATGCCTAACCTGTCTTTGTTGATTTTCTACCTGTTCTCACCCTTCAAGGATAGGGATACTCATCGGATCCTCCAAGGATAGTATGAACATAATCTAAACCTTTGTCTGGTTCCGCTAAATCATTGTATAAAGCATAGTCATGGATCCTGTCCCATTCCTTGAGTTCCTCAGTTCCATGTCCGCTCAAGGTCACCAACTCCTCTTCTCTATATGCAAGTAATGGTGTAGGTGTTTCACTTGGAAGGTATGTCTGCAGCAAGTTGGCAATGGAAATTCAACTTCATTTTTAAATTTTCACATAAAAAGAATATTAACAACTTTTAGAATCATATTTGCCATTGGCAAAATTATGTTAGAAAACCATGTGCAATTATGTTATAGTCATAGAGGGTTGAGGAAACACAATCTTACATCTCAGTAGGATTAATACCTGGTTTGTGAAGAAAACACGGTCTTTGTCATACTTGTCTGCTGGATAAACCCAGGAGTTGCAGACAAAGTGAATTTTGCCATGATCAGGAACATCCTCAACCGTGACTGTCTTGAGGTAGAACTCATTGTGATGAAAATTCTTTATGATGAAAGCTCCAGGAACTCCAATCTCTTCTTCCTAATCAAACGTGATATCGTATGAGGATTCATCGGCAATCAAAGGACTTCCTGTGGTGATCCAATTTTCCAAATATGCAGGACTCCCAAGCTTCCTTTGATGTCCTTTCTCTGCAAAGATTTGCAAGCATATTGGTATATAACTCATTATCTTCTAGCCATATGTTGGCACCTCTAATCAGACCAACTCAAGTCGTTTCAACCAAGAAATGATTGATCATAAACTGATCCCGTTTTGAAAAAGTTTTGCCTTCAAACTAATAGATGAAAATCAAAATATGGAGATCTCAATCACATGCGAGCATGAAACTAAGTTACCTGGATCGCCATTAACAGCACTCATGAGCTGTAGAGAAACTCTCTAGCCAAGTAGTTCATGAGCATCATCAAGGTAAGAAGCATTGAAGTCATTTAAATCCAACACATTCTTCTTCATCAACACAATTGTTCCTTTGATCTTCTTGCCTTCATGTTTGCTAGTGAATGCCTCAACAATCTAGTGCAACATTCTTAGAGAAGCCAAGAGTGTATAAATCTATAGCAAGAATCAATGCAAGTGAAATGTGGTCAGAACTAAGTTTGCTGCTATGAATCTAAAGGTAGCTATCATGATGATTCAAGAGAATACGGGGGGTTTTTATAGGCCAAGATTTGCCAGAAAATAATAAGAGTAGGGAATGAAGTTTCAATTGCTCATACAATTCTCTATTCAAATTTTGCATGTGCAGCAGACGTTCGAATAGATTTCAATACATGACAATTGGAATTGTGATTGTCTCATTGATAGAGAAATTTACTTCTTGTGATGCAAAGTCTTAACGGAGGGTGGATTAATGTGTAATGCCCCAAATCCGAAACTAAAATAGAACCCAAAGTTCACACACTGCCACATCTTTGAGGAAATGCCAAACTTCTTGTTCAAGAATCATATCTAATAATTTTAATTGAAACTAATTATTTTCAGAGAAAAAAATCTAAATGTCAACATAATTTATGTCACATGTTAAAAAAAATCATGAATAAAAGAAAATCATTATTACAATAATATCTTATTCAACCACGACAAATGAATAAGGATTTTAATATTGTCTAACCTAAACTAATAAATAAACTCATGTTAAGCTAACTAATCTACAAGCACATCTAATCCTATACTTATTTATAGTTCTCATCATATTCTTGACCAATAAGTAGTTCAAACATTCTTTGAAAATAAATAAGTTACATATAATAATATATTTTTAAATAAATCTCATTAATTAGCACCAAATGGCTAGTTCCAATTGATGTTTTCATTAATATTTATTTACATATGTGCTAAAATAAGAGTATGGCCTAATCCTAAATAAATCAAGAGTATGATCCAATTTTTAAATAAAATATAAGTATAACTCAGTTTTAAAACAAAACATAGATATAATCCAATTTTAAAATAAACATAAGTGTAACCCAAACTTTAAAATAAACATAAATGTATTCTAATTTTAAAATGAAACTTAAATATGTCTAATTTTAAAATAAGATAAGTTTAGTCCAATAATACACAAAGAAAATAAAATAACAATTAGTTTTTTGTTATAAAATTTTGACAGTGTCATAATAAAATCTACACACAATAAATCTCTTACTATTATTTGCACAAGAATTTCTTTCTATTTCTCTCATTCTTTTCTCTCACAATTTTCTCTAACAATTCTCTCACAATTGGAATACTTTTCAAGTTTGGAAAGAGCTCTATTTATAGAGCTCTTATTAGTGGTGTCTCCACTAACTCCACTAATATGTATTAGTTGTGTTAATGGTGGACAGCCATATACATTTATTCACTAATAGAATTAGTAGATTCTCCACTAATTAGCGAATTCTCCACTAATGAATTCACAACACTCCCCATTGGATGTCCATTATATAAAGAATATACCTCGTTAAAAAATAAAATCACCCCAACATTGATAGGTTATGTAGATGCTAGTTATTATCTGATCCACATAAAGCACGTTCTCAAACGGGCTATCTATTTACATATGAAAATACTGCTATATCATGGTGTTCTACAAAATAATCTATAGTAACAACTTCTTTAAATCATACTGAAATTATAGTTATTCATGAAGCAAGTCGAGAATGTGTATGATTAAAATCAGTGATTCATTATATCCGAGAAAGTTATAGATTATCATCTATAAGAGATATTCCAACTCATCTTTATGAAAACAATGCAGCTTGCATAGCTCAATTACGAGGAGGATATATTAAAGGAGATCGGACAAAATATATTTCACCAAAATTCTTCTTTACTCACGAACTCCAAAAGAAAGGTGAAATTGATATGTTACAAATTCGGTCATGTGACAACCTGACAGATATTTTCACGAAGACTTTACCGACTGTAACATTTGAGAAGTTAAGATATGAAATCGGTATGCGTCAGTTCAAAGATTTAAAGGGATTATCTCATCAAGTGGAGTAATAAGCAGACATATAGAATAGTATACTCTTTTTCCTTCACTAGTTTTTTTCACTGGGTAATAATCCGAGATCAATTGTACTTTAGAGATATTGAATGACTTGTTTAATTCCATTCCAATGTCGTCGTGTTGGTGAAGAACTAAACCTTGCTAATAAATTGACAGCAAATGCAATATCAGGTCGTGTATTATTAGTAAGATATATTAATGCACCAATTACACTGAGATATAGTACTTCAGGACCAAGGAGTTATTCATCATCTTCTTAAGGTTGAAAAGGATCTTTATTCACATCTAATGACTGGACGATCATTGGAATACTCAATGGATTTACATTGTCCATGTAAAATTTTTTAAAATTTTTTGCTGTATATGTTGATTAATGAATAAATGTTCCACTTTCCAGATGTTCAATTTGTAGACCAAGGCAAAATTTAGTTTTACCAAAATCCTTGATTTCGAATTCTCTTTTTAAATAATCAATTGTTTCTTGAAGCTCTTTTGGAGTTCTAATAAGATTAATATCATCAACATATATAGTTAATATCATAAATTTAGAATAAGATTTCTTAATAAAAACAAATGGACATACCTGGTCATTTTTAAATCCCACTTTCAATAAATATTCACTAAGACGATTGAACCACATGCACCCAAATTGTTTCAGGCCATATAATGATTTCTATAATTTGATGGAATAATTTTCACGAGGATAATGTTTATATGCTTCAAGCATGCGAAATCCTTCGGGAATTTTCATGTAAACATTATTTTCTAAATTTCCATACAAGTAAGCAGTAACAACATCTAATATGCGCTGTCTTTTTATGTAAGAGATATATTGTATGCAAACATATTATCAATAACTATTTCTATTCGATTTCAACTTCTACCGGAAGTGGTATAATTGATAGAAATTTTAATGTTATTTTTATCAACTTCTGGTTCTTTGTCTTCAATTCTCTATTGGTCTTTATTGTTCTTTTCTTCAATATAATCATTTGAATTCTTTAATCCTCTTTTTTTTTTCGAGAATTTTTATCTTTAGAACCAAAAGGTCGGTCACGCTTCTGACGTGCTTTGACTCAACAACGATAGCGATAATCTTTTGTTCTGCTGAGATTTCAATTCGAATAGGAGCATTCATAACTGAAATATACGATTTTGTTACTCTTCTAGAGTCAACAAAAGCATCTGGCATTTGATTTGCAATACTTTGCAAATGAATTATCTTTTGAACTTTAAGATTACACACGCTTGTGCTTGTATCAAGATAATTTAATAATATTGTCCAAGTAAGATCTTTCTTATGCTGTTTATGTTCTCCCCCTAATTTAGGGAATAATGATTCATCAAAATGATAATTAACAAATCTTGCTGTAAATACATTTCTTGTCAGGGGTTTAACATATCTAATAATAGAGGGAGAACCATATCTAACGTATATCCATTTTTTTTCTTTGAAAACCCATCTTTGTACGTTGGTTTGGTGCAATTGGAACATATACAACACACCTAAAAATTCTTAAATGAACAATATTTGGTTCTCAACCAAAAGTTAATTGCAAATGAGAGAATTTATGATAACTAGTTGGCCTTATACGTACAAGTGCTGCAACATATAAAATAGCATATCTCCAAGCAGAGGTTGGGAGATTTGTTTTCATTAATAATAGTCTAAGAATTAATTATAATCTTTTAATAAAAGATTTAGCAAAACCATGTTGTGTATGAACATGAGTTACAAGATGTTCAATATTAATCCCAATTGACATGCAATATACATCAAAAGCATGTGATGAAAATTCACCAGCATTATCCAAACGGATATTTTTAATTTGATGGTCAGAAACTTGTGCTTGTAATTTAATTATTTGAGCAAGTAATCTCGCAAACGCCAAGTTGCGAGTAGATAATAAACACATATGTGACCATCGGAATGATACATCAATTAAAACTATAAAATATCCGAACGGTCCACATGGTGGATGAATAGATTCACAAATTTCTCCGTGAATCCGTTCAAGAAATGTTGGACTTTCAACTCCTACTTTTACTGGTGATAGTCTAATAAATTTTTTTAGAGAACATGAAGCATATGAGAATTTTTTTTATATCAATATCTTTTTATTTTTTAATGGATGACCATGTGTATTTCTTCTCATCATGGTAAATCTCGGATAATCCAACTGGTCATGCCAAATGCTAAAAGTAGTAGAATCAGTAAACTTGTGGTTTACTAGATGATGAATTTTAATTGTACATATTTTTGCAAAATATAGGCCAATAGAAAAAGATGGCAATTTTTCTAATACGGATTTCTTACCTAAATTAATTTGAGTAATATAAAGATGTTCAATACCATTTTTCTCATTTGTTTCAACATGATATCCATTTCTATGGATATCTTTGAAACTAAATAAATATCTTCTGGATTTTGAATAAAATAGTGCCTTATCAATATTAATTGTTGTTCCTTCAAGCAATAATATACTAGCTCTTCCGAAACCATCAATCACATTTGTACTACCGTTTATAGTATAAATATTTATTTCTCCTATTTTGAAATAAGAAAAATATTTTTCAATTTTTAATATAGTATGTGTAGTTTCACTATCAATAAGACATACATCATCATTAACAACAATCATACGAATAAAAATATGTATATGCAAACGTAAATATTATTAAAATATAATAAAAATTCAAAAATATCAGGGTGAGGCATTAGTTCTTCTGGACACTACCATCACCAATTAAATGGTCTATCCTATCATCTGGGTGTTCGAAAAAATCAGATACATCTATATGAGTAATATTAATATTAAGATCTTTTAGATCAATATTATCGTCATCAGCATCATTCACTAGATGTTGAGAAAAAATTGCTTCAACATTTTTATTTTTATTTTTCAATGAAGCTTGGCATAATTCCACTAAATACTTAGCCATACGACAGTTACGTGACCAATGACCTTTTATGCCATATCTATAATTGTTGCTGTTAAAATAGGGAGCCGATGCAAACGGGAATCGACTTCGTATCCGATAAACACAAACGATCTGATATGGCGTAACAGAAAATGGTATCAGATCTTTTTTGAATCAGAGATCGGGTTTCTTGAACTTACTATAGAAAGGGTTCCAGAAAGTCAGTTGAGAATGCTAAACGGAAGGACCTTTCTGGGAAAATGGAATAATACTTGTATTAACCTATTTAATGGAAGGTATAGAAAAAGTCGGATATTAAAAATATGAACAGAAAGCTGTAAGAAAAACTGTAAACAAAGCTTGTAAAGGGAAGCTATAACAAAGCAGTAAGAAAGCCGTAAGGAATTGAGATAGTAGACTAGAAAGTTGTAAATGATGACGAAGTAAAAGAAATCGATATTGAATATTGTTGGTTGATAGTTTTGATTGTGTCCTCTGTCTTGGGTGATGCTCCTCATTTTATACTGGCTGCAAACGAGCCACTAATAGATCGTGGAGTTTCTTTCAACCAAAGAATGCTCCCACCGGTCGTGCAGGATTCTTGCGTCAAAAGATCAGGAATCTGTTTTCCTCCTTATCAGTTTCATGGTGCCGATGTTGACCATGGTTATCGGCTGCTTGAACGGTTGACTTTATCGGCTCGTCCCAATTTATTCAATCGGTATCGGTTCAAAGTAACCGTTGAATCGGTTCGGCAGAGTTGACGTCAACACATGCCCCCCGAGTCCCGTTGTTTTGGCAGACGCAAGTCAACAAAACGATGGGAATCGTACAACTATTAATGGCAGTTGTTCTTTTTCTAACAAAAATCGAAACGTCCCGAACGTTGTGGAATCGTTGTGATGCCTCGGCCTTAGAACCCGCGAACGGCTCAATTTCAAACTTCCTTATAAATTGCAGTGGTCCCCAATCGGAACTCCTTACTCCTTACGACTTCTATCTCCTTCAGAATTCTACTGCTTGAGCAATTTATCGATCTTTTATCTTCTTGCCCTAATTCCTTGTAAATTGTAAGTTTCCTTTCGGTAAAAATAACGTCACAATGGCAACCCCTACCGATAAGAATATTTTGTCCCTGGCCCAAGCCGATGCTAGACTGTTTGCCTTGGGCCCGCATCTCCTGCCTGCAGAGATTACCACTGAACACCTGCGGTTTGTTCTGCCGACTGGTTTCACATTCCCTTTGCAACAGGATACTTTCACAACTGCCAATCTTCCCTCTTCTTTTCACCATTGGCCCCGCAAACTCAAGAATTACAGAGAATGGCGAGACCACTGCCACGCCCAATTTGGGGCTATCTGGGCGCAATGGGGAATTTTGAACGCCATCATGATGACCGACTTTGAGATGGTGTTTGACCGCAATCTGTTTGCCGCCGTTCTACCTTTTTGGTCCTCAGCAATAAACAGCTTCATCTTCCCGCACGGGATGTTTTCCCCTACCATTCTCGACATCTGCACCATCCTCAGCATCCAATGCGAAGGCGATGAAATTCCGAAACTTCATGATGAGGAAAACTTGCCAGCCATCGAGGCTCGTCTGGACAAAGCCTCCTCTTCATACGGCAACTTCATCAGCGCTCAACGAGGAGTGGAGGACACTCATTCAAACCAAGAACAAGCGGCCTTTCTATGGCTTTGGCTGTGTAAATATATCATCTGCTCCCACTCTGTCGACGTCAGCAATGAGTACCGATACTATGTATCGGCTCTCTTACGGAGCAAAAGGCGTTGCGACCTTGCCTCTCTGGTCCTTGCCTTGGTCTACCGCACCATTAACCAGTTGATGGCTGCTCTTGCCGCTGGGGAAGATCCTACCAATCTTGGGGATCCACTCTAGATTGCCCAACTCTGGCTGTATCAGTATTTGCCCAACTTCGGCGTCAGTCGACTTGCGGGTACCCAAGCGGACTCTGCTAAACGGGCGACCGGCTATCGGCTACTTCGAGTCTCTGTAAACACTGCTTTTGCTGAAACTATAGTCTCGTACCTTTACCGATGTTGAGACTTCCATGGTGCTATTTTCTTTCCATATGCGGCTCGCCAAGAGGGCCCCCTTTGGCTGACACATCTATCGGAAAGCCCCGAGGCAACCCAAGAAACTCTCTGGGCCCGAATTCTGTGCCCTCGGGAAATTCTTCTAGGGGGTAAGCCTGGAGCCCAAAGTGCTAAAACCTCTTGTGAGAGGTACAACCCCCACTGCTTTTCCCGCCAGTTTGGGCTGATACAGGACATTCCGGAGGATCCGGGACATATCTCCTCCTTCTCTGTGAAACCGGTGTTATCGGCTAAAAATGTGCAAACTTTAGCTAAACGCACTCAGGCCATTTTGAGGTCCTTTGTGTTTAACTCCTTCCAGGTGGTGCTGGAGGCTTCCCCGAATTTCGACCTGTGGTGGAGGCTACTGAGCGGGGCCCTATTTTCTACCCCCCATAGGCGTCTGGCTCCTGCAAATTCCTGGGCCGCCTGCCTCTTTGCCTGAACCATCATCTGCTAAAAAGGGAAAACAGGTAAAACACCCTGTAAGTCCTGTAATAATGTCGACCTTACATACTCCCTTGGTGCAGAAAACCTCTGCTGCTGCTTCTGCTGCCTTGGAAGAGGAGGAAGAAGAGATCGAGGTCCTGCCCCTACTTCGTCGATCAAAGAGGAAACAGGAAACACTGACTCCTTCTACTTCCAAGGTTTGCTTCTGGTAATTCTTATTTTGCTTGGTTCCTCCAATGTTTAATTTTTGTCTAATGGTGTCATTCTTTCTGCAGAAACGCAAACAAGGGATAAGTCGTCCTGTTATCATCGACACTTCTTCTCACTCAGAGGAGGATATGCCGCTCCGAACTTTAGCCGAAAGGGCGGCTGAAAGGACTACTCATCCGACAGCAGATACCCCGTTGATAGAGGCTACGGCTCCTCCTTCTGCGACCGACGTATTGGCTTCCTTACCCACGGCAACCCTTCCATTGGCTGAGCTTCCGACTTCTAAAAGTCCATCATCTATCCTGCCAAGGCCTGAAAAACAACCAGTGGCCGCAGATGTCGAGACAACGGTACCTCCCCCCAGCCAGAGAACTGGAGCAACTACTGCTTCCCTGCCAATGCTGACGTTGGTTTCGGTGCTGGACTTCCTTGATGGCCTCCTCGGGATTTCCCTGCCTACTGAGAGGGCCACTCTGGACAATGTTAGTCGAGCCCTTCTGCGGATTGTTCAATCGGCCGACCCCAACATGCCCCTTGTACTTCGGGACCTAACAATTGGATGTTTGGGGCAAATGCGCTTCACTGGTCGCTTCTTATTTGATACGCAGCGCCGTCAGGATGAGGCACACGACCAGTTAGAGCTCCTGAAGCTACATCGAGAAAACGCAGCATTTACAGAAAAAGATCGTCGGGAATTCACTGGTCAACTTACCCTTCTGCGAGCCGACATTGCAGAGGGTAAAGGGAAGATTGAACGGCTCGAACGCCAGATATCTGAACTCCAGGAAGAGCTTGCCTCTAAGAAAAAGGCCTTGGAGCAGCGACTTGTAGCAAAGAAAGGGCTTCAGGAGACAGTCTATGCCATTGATAACTCCATTTTTCAGCATAATGATGAACGGCGAATGCTGGAGGCAGAAGAAGAACTGCTCGAGACTGAATTATCGAACTCAACTGCCCTGCTGAACGAGATGAGGTCCGGGTGGGACCACTTTGTGGCTAAGCTGAAAAAAGCTTTACACCCTTCGCCTTCTGATGAAGTAGGCCCTTCCGGGACTCAAGCTGAATACACTACCCCTTCGGTGGCCGAAACAGGGGTTCAAGAGATGTTTGCTGAAGAGGTGGTCCGGCCTTCCGAAAGAGGAGCATAAATGGAGGCTGAGAGGGCTGAAGAAGAATTCTCCGTTCCTGATCTGCAGCCAACAGAAGCTACCATGATGTCTAGTTAAACGTCCATTGAGTCAACAGATCTGAATTGGCTGGCGATTATTCTTTATCGGCCAACACTATTGCCCCCTCCCCCTTCCGATGATAGCTAATTTCTCTTGTAATGGCACTTTGCGGCTATCTGATCGGCCTCTTGTGATCAATTCAAAATATTAGGCCAACAAGTTTTGCTCAAAAGGCTTTTCTCTCTCTTTTTCTTCTCTCTCTCTCTCTCTCTCTCTTTTTTTTTTTTTTACTCGCTAATCCCTTCCTAAAACGTCGGATAGTACCATTTTAAAAACTTACCGTTAATCGCTTTACCTGCCTCCTTTCCATCGGGTGTCATTATGCGGTAAGCTCCTCCATAAAAAACTTGCATTACTAAGAAGGGACCTTCCCAGGATACGGACCACTTACCATACTTCGGATCTTTTGGAGCAGCGGAGATAATAGTCTTCCATACCATATCTCCTTCTTGAAAACTTCTTTCTCAAACTTTCTGATTGTACGCCCTTGCCACATTCTCCTTGTGTTGTTTTATATTCTCCAAGGCAACCCAGTGGTCCATCTCAACTTGGTCTAAGCTTAGGGCCAAAGCTAACTGGTAATCTTCAGTCGTTAGACCATGCTGGTAGGCTATCCGGGCCGACTACAATGATATCTCAACAGGTAACATAGCATCCTGCCCATAAGTTAGTCTAAACGGAGTGAACCCAGTTGCAGTTTTAGCAGCATTCCGATGGGCCCATAATACTTCCTGCAACGTCTCATGCCATCTTCTTGGATTGTCTTCCACTGCCTTGCGGATCATACCGATTAAGGTTTTGTTTGTTGCCTCTGCTTGTCCGTTGGCCTGTGCATAATAAGGAGAAGAGTGGAGTAACTTAACTTTAAACTATGTTAGGAAATTACGCACTTAGTCCCCTGTAAACACTATCCCTTGATCCGTTGTTATTGTCTCTGGGATTCCAAAATGGAAGAGAATGCTTTGCTGGAAAAAGTTGATGACTGCTGTTTGTGTTACTTTGACCAATGGTTGCGCCTTCACCCACTTGGTGAAGTAATTTGTTGCCACCAATATAAATGTGTGCCTTTTTGCTGAGGGTGGATAAATCTTTCCGATAATGTCTAAGGCCCATCCACGGAAAGGCCATGGCTTAATGATCGGATGCAACTCTGTGGAAGGAGTGTGCAATAAAAGGCCATGCTTTTGGCAAGCTTTACAGCTAGCCGTATAAGCATTACAATCTACAGTCATTGACAGCCAAAAGAAACCATGACGTTGAAGCGTCCACTTCAGCTTTGGGCCCGCTTGATGTGCTCCACATAAACCTTCGTGCACCTCTGCCATAGCCCGCAAGGTTTCCTCCTTGGAGAGACACTTTAAAAGGATTCCGGTGTGACTCCGTCGGAACAAATCATTGCCTACCAATGTAAAGTTGAGAGCTTTTCGTTTCACTTCTCAAGACGTTCGTCTATTCGGATTTCTTAAATAGTCAACAAACTCCTATCGCCAATCTTCCTGATACTCTATCTCTGCTATCTATTGGTACATTACTGCTTTCCTAAAACCTGGAGCTAGCTGAGCTAAATCGTTTGCACTTTGGTTTTCTGTCTTGGGAACATGAACTAGAGTGATCTCCAAGAAATGCTGAAGTAGCCCTTTTACCTCCTGTAACTTACTCGAGAGTAACGGGTTAGCACATTTATAATCTCCTACTACTTGTCGGATAACCACTTGTGAATCACCTACAATTCTGACTACTCGAGCTTCCAGTGTTTTCAGGATCCGCAATCCTAACAAAAAGGCATCATATTCCGCCTAATTATTAGTTGTCCCCTTCTTTAACTCAAAGTGGACCTTGCCCTGCTGTCCATTCAGAGATTCAAGGACTAGACCAATACCAGCTTTCTACTAGGTATTTGAGCCATCAAATTGTAAAATCCATGATTTCAAAGAAATGTACCTCTGCGGCTTGTCTCCAGCTATTTGTGGTATCTCCAGAGAAGGATGTTCAGCTAAAAAATCTGCAACAGCCTGTCCTTTCACAGCCCTCAGTGGTACATAAGTTAGAGAAAAATCATGTAGTTTGACCGCCCATTCAGTAAAGGGCGATTCAACAAAAGTTTGATTAAATCTACCTTACATAGGATATGCACCTCCCTAAATAACAAGTAATGCTTTAGCTTTGTACATGTATAGTAAAGAGATAAGCATAACTTTTCAATAGGGGTGTACCTGGTCTCCGTATTCGATAGATTTCGACTAAGGTAGTATATCTCTCTTTCTATCCCTTGCTGGTCATCCTGAGCCAATAAACTGCCGATAGATCCTTCCGCAGCTGTTATATATAACTTTATGGGGGACTGGTCATGGGGAGGAGCTAACACCGGTGGATGTGATAGAGCTACCTTTATATGCTCAAACGCCATCTGATGCTCAGACTGCCAGATAAACTCTTGAGATAACTTTAAACGTAACAAGGAAGAAAATACCTTCTGTTTACCTGTAGCGTTTGCCAAAAAACACCGTAAAAAATTTATCTTCCCCAAGAAACTTTGTAGCTCTTTCTTCGTTTGAGGTGGTCTTGCCTGTAGAATATCTCGGGCCTTATTCTGATCTATTTCAATCCCCCTCTGGTGTACTAAGAACCCAATGAAATTCCCAGTCATAACTCCAAAGGAACGTTTAGCCAGATTGATCTTCAAGTGGTGTTGACGCATCCGAAGGAATGCTTGTTCCAAATCAACTAAGTGTTGTAGGAACATGGGAGATTTTACGACCAAATCATCTATGTAGACTTCCATGGTATTGCCGATAAGGTCGTGGAAGATAAGGTTCATGGCCCGTTGAAAAGTGGCCCCAGCGTTCTTCAAACCAAATGGCATAACTACCCACTCGAATAAGCCGATAGACCCCGAGCAACGAAACGTTGTCTTGTGTGTATCCTCTTCCGTTATGAATATTTGGTTATACCCTGAATAACCATCTGTGAAGTTTAAAACTGGTTACCTGCAGCAGAATCCATTAACATACTTGCCATTGGCATTAAGTACTCATCCTTCAGTGTGGCCAAGTTTACGTTTCTGAAGTCTATGCAGACACGTAGTTGACCGTTCTTCTTAATGACTGGCACAATGTTAGATATCCATTCTGCATACCACCACGTATGGATGAACCCGCACCGAAGTAACCTTTCTACCTCCTCCTTGATCCTGGGTAGTAATGCAGGATTGAAACGTCTTGCAGGTTGTTTATGGGGCTTAAAACCTTCTTTTACAGGTAGGCGATGTTCCACAATACTTCGGTCCAAACTGGGCATCTCATGATAGTCCCACACAAAGCAGTCTTTATACCTGCAGATCAGACATGTTATCTTATCTCTTTGCTCGATAGTCAAATGTAAACCCATCTTGGTTGTTCTGTTCTCCCCTGTTTCTCCTATGTCGACTTCTATTAACGGATCTTGAGCAATGAAGCTAAGGGTTCATCGGACCTCCGGAGCTTCAGGCCGTAGTCCGCTTGGCTCCTCAGTGGTGATCAAATTATGGGCCATCGTTAGCTTAGCATATTGGCTTGGATCAAAAGTCGGATGATAAAACAGGGCTTCGTTCATGTGAATTTCAGCTGAAAACGGATTAGGATCTGTTGGGATTTGCTTTACCCGTTCTCCATCCCGGATCAGCATTATCTGGTGTAAAGTGGACGGTACGCAACGGTTTGCATGAATCCAGTCCCTGCCCAATAAAATAGAATAGGCTGGCTTTGCATCAATTATAAAAAAGATCGTTTTACTGGTTTTGGACCCGACTGTGACTTTACAGGTGATAACGCTTTCTGCCGCAGCTGCCTCTCTAGTGAAATTAACCATCTGTACATCAATAGGGGATAAATCCAACTTATCTTTTCCCAGCCGTTTCAAGGTAGAGAAAGACATTATGTTTAAAACAGCTCCACCATCAACAAAAACCTGGGTAAGTGGCTTGCCATTGACATGTGCCTTGATAAACAGAGGCCTGAGGTGGTTGACATTTTGGGTTGTCGGAATAGGAAAAAGCATCTCTTCTGGGGGAAGTTGGACATCTACCAGCTCCACTGTGGCTCTTTCTTCCGCATGAAAATCCTCTTCCATGGATTCTTAACGAGAGGTAGCTCAGAAACTTGATGACAAGATGCTGAGCATATTTTGGCCATTATCAGGGGCTAGTTGTTCTTCAACCCAGGCATCAAACAGCTGCCTATGTTGTGCCCGCTTCCACTGCTCCTGTCTTTTTTGGGACTTTGATAGCCAGGAACAACAGCCAGACATAAATGTCTCCTTTTGGGAAACCTGCACTGTTAGTTTCCCTTCTTTGCCATGAAAATGTGTTACAAAAGAGGGAGGAGATAAATGGGTAAACACTGATGGTTTACCATCCAATCTCTGGAATGCTTGCTCTATCCCCTCAGGCTTGTTGTTTCATGTATGCTCTTGTTGTTTCCCACAGATTATTTGCAGCATGTGTGCATCAGCTTACGGAAATGGATCTGTGTCTACCAAAGTTTTTTCCTTTTTGTCTGTAAACTTCAATCTTCCGTCCTGGATAGCCTTTTGAATAATGTTCCTGAAGACAATACAATTGTTAGTACTATGTAAGAAAGAGTTATGCCATTTACAATACCTTTTTCCTTTCAATTCTTCTGGGCTAGGATCTTGTGTCCATAAGCCAAATGAATCTGTTTATCTGCCACCAGTTGGTCGAAGATTTGCTCAGCTTTTGAGACATCAAATGAATAGGAGGGTCCTGATGTGGCAATTTCCTCATTTCCTTTGCCGGGCTTTAAGTGAGAACATGTATAGGATGCACCCTTTACTAATTCTGCTGCCATCACCTCTATCACCTGCTCTTCGTCTTCATCATTAGTGTCATCTATGACAGATATCATTGTCTGACCATGAGAGAACTTGACGGAATGCCTCTTCTCTTTCTCCTTGATCATCTCCTCTATTCTGATAGCGTGAGACAGTAGCCGGGACAAATCCGAGAAGTCTTGGAGAATGAGTCGTTCTTTGAGCTGTGGATGCATCCTGCTAATAGCAATTCTTGCGCATTTTGTTTCAGGCAATTGGGTTGTACATTTGGACTTAGTTTGCCGGAAACGTTCAATAAAATCCGCCACATCTTCTGATCCCTTTTGTCTTTTGGCCAAAAGGTCCGCGATAGAAACTTCTGGTAATGGTTTAAAGAAGCGTTGGTGGAACATTCTCTCCATGTCAGCCCTCATTTTATACAAAATTAGGAACTAGATTGGCATACCATATGAAAGCTGCTCCTATCAAAGATAACGAAAATAATTGCAACTTATGCCATTCATTGTTCCCCAACTCACCGTATTATGCTGTGAATCTCCCGATATGTTCTATGGTGGATTTGTTATCTTCACAGGAAAATGTTGAAAACTCCAACAGCTTGTAACCTCGAGGAAGTACCGCTATGGAGTCCACCCACTCAAGGTAAAGTTTTTGGTATACGAGCCAATCCCGTGACTGTCGTTGGAACGTTTTCACTCCTATATCCAACGGCTGTTGAAACTGAGGTGAGGGAGTTGGCATGACGGGTCTGGGACCCTGTCCTGTGGATGGCTCAGTACCTCCAATCCCGTGCCCTGGGTTAGCCACTGTGAGTACTAGATATGAAGGAGGGTAGGGAACAGAGTAATTCGGCTGCCCCCAAAATGGCAGCATGTTTCCCCTAACCAGGTTCGGAACTGTTTCATACGTCGACGGTAGCCCTGTTAACGGGACTGGACTTCTGCCTGGAAATATTTCTGCTGGTAACGTGTTTTGAGCCAACACTACTGGAACTTGATGCCCCCCAGTAGCAGGGAAACCCATTTCTCTTCGCAAGAGGTGCACTAAACTATGAGAGGGTACACCATCAGCCGATGGCACGGGGTATGCAGGTGCCATGTTTGTTCCTTGTGTATGGTACCCCGATGGCTGAACAACGGTTTGCACATTTTGCCTCTACGCAAATTGTTGAAGCTTATTCTGAAGCAGGGGTCGAAAAATAGTAGCGAATTGTGGAATAAGTCCCTGTAAGAGCTCGCCAGTACATTATTCCATAGTATGTCGAATGGCAGTCAATGAGGTGGACATCGACTGAGATGCCGGTAGCGGGGGTGAGGACTGACTCCCTTGCTCCACAGAAGTACCCTGAGTACAACTGGTAGTAGTAACTAAAGGGTCAAAGACTCCTCGGAGAGCACGGACTAGGGGTCGCTCGGATGTCTCTGATGCCTGTGGCTGCTGTGAGTTGTTTGCCATTGTTCGTCCTAACCGCAATAGCATGCGAATACCAACCTCTGGTCTCACTGGGCGTGC
Organism: Voacanga thouarsii; assembly: GCA_026120185.1. Classification (NCBI taxonomy): domain Eukaryota; kingdom Viridiplantae; phylum Streptophyta; class Magnoliopsida; order Gentianales; family Apocynaceae; genus Voacanga; species Voacanga thouarsii. Next base: position 3,331,770 of record JANUWF010002200.1, read on the forward strand.
CAATCTGTGTTGCTGTCAAAATAGGGAGCCGATGCAAATGGGGATCAGTTTCGTATCCGATAAATACAAATGATCCGATATGGTGTAACAGAAAATGGTATCAGATCTTTTTTTAATCAGGGATCGAGTTCCTTGAACTTACTATAGAAAAAGTTCAAGAAAGTTAGTTGAGAATGCTAAACGGAAGGACCTTTTGGGGAAAATGGAATAATACTTATATTAACCTGCTTAATGGAAGGTACAGAAAAAGTTGGATATTGAAAATACGAACAGAAAGGTGTAAGAAAAATTGTAAATAAAGCTTGTAAATGGAAGCTATAACAAAGCAGTAAGAAAGCCATAAGGAATTGAGATACTAGACTAGAAAGCTGTAAATGATGACGAAGTAAAAGAAATCGAAATTGAATATTGCTGGTTGATAGTTTTGATTGTGTCCTCTGTCCTGGGTGATGCTCCTCATTTTATACTAGTTGCAAACGAGCCACTAACAGATCGTGGAATTTCTTCCGGCCAAAGAATGCTCCCACCGGTCGTGCAGGATTCTTGCGCCGAAAGATTAGGAATCTGTTTTCCTCCTTATCGGCTCCGCGGTGTCGATGTTGATCATGGCTATCGGCTGCTTGAACGGTTGACTTTATCGGTTCGTCCCAATTAATTCAATCGGTATCGGTTCAAAGTAACCGTTGCGTCGGCTCGACAGAGTTGACGTCAACAATTACACTTATCCTCATAATTTTTTTGCATTTCTTTTTCCCCCCCTTATTATCTTTTCTTTCCCACTTCAAGTGGCCAGTATTTCTCATAACTTGATTATCACTATGATAAGAAAAATAGCAAGCGTGTCCACGACCATAATCACGACCATAGGCACGACTACAACTATAGCTTCTACTGGAGCCAACAACATTCACTTCTAGGAATGTTGTTAAGCCAATTGGTCTGATTTCATGATTTTTCAATAATAACTCATTATTTTTCTTTACACTGAGGAGGGTAGTAATTAAATTAATAAATTTTGTATACTCTTTTTCTCGATATTGTTACTGCAGAACAATATTCGAGGCATGAAAGGTGGAGAATGTCTTCTCCAACATATTTTCATCAGTAACTTTTTCTCCGTATAATTTATCTGAGATGTAATTTTATACATGATGGAGCTATATTCATTCACGATTTTAAAATCTTACAACCTCAGGTGCAACCATTTATACTGTGCAGTTAGTAGTACGACCATCTTCAGATGGTTAAATATTTCTCTTAAATTTACCCATAGGACATATAGATCTTTTCAGTGAGATATTCCATTTTTAAATTTTCGTCGAGATGACGACGGATAAAAATTAAAGCTTTGGCCTTTTGTTGTGTAGATGCACTATTATTTTCTTTAATAGTTTCACTAAGGCCTTCAACATTTAGATGCATTTCTACATTGATAACCCATGACATATAATTTTTTTTAGAAATATCAATGGTTACAAATTCGAGTTTAGTAAGGTTAGTTATAGGAATCAGTCTTCTGACTTTTGTAACGGTAGATACTCATGTTTTAGTATTCTAGCTTTTGTAATGGTAAAGACTCGTGCTGATAACGTGTTAGAAAATTTTGACAGTGTCAGAATAAAATCTACACACAATAAATCTCTGACTATTATTTGTACAAGAATTTCTTTTCTCTCACAATTTTCTCTAACAATTCTCTCACAATTAATATATTTTTCAAACTTGGGAAGAACTCTATTTATAGAGCTCTTATTAGTGGTGTCTCTACTAACTCCACTAATATATATTAGTAGTGTTAATGGTAGATATTTATATACATTTGTCTATTAATAAAATTAGTGAAGTCTCCACTAATTAATTTACAATTTTTTTATAGTTAATATAACCATGACTTATAAGTGGCTCACCTGGCAGCCGGAGCCAGGCATGCAAGCCGCTGGCCCACGTAGGCAACCCAAATCCTTTTTTCTTTTTCATCCTTTTTTTTGGGGGGGGGAGGGAAGGGGGGTCAGGGGACATTAGTATTCCCCACAACAGAAACACCATTTTGCCAGAAGCCAAAATCGAAAACGTATGTTCTTTTCCCTTTTTTTTTTTTTAAGCAAAAGTCAATAGCTGCCACACCCTTTTTTTCTTCCTTTACGTTTTCTTTTTTTTTTTTAATGATTAAAAGCTAATTACTACAAAATAAGTCAAATCTGTTATAAAATTAGGGTAGTGTTAGAATAAAATCTACACACTACACACTAAGAAAATTCTAACTATTCTTTGCACAAAAATGTCTCTTCAAACTTCTCTCTTTCTTTCTCTCACAATTCTTTCTCTAATCTTTCTTTCACTAATCTTTCTTTCACAAAATGATGGTGTCTTACAAGCTTAGAGCATAGCTCTATTTATAGAGCTCTAATTAGTGGAATACATCATCTTCAACTAATCTCAATTAATGGTGTCTCCACTAAATGGTGGACATCCATAAAAATCTTCCAATAATTTACATAAATTCATAATTAGTGGAGCCTCCACTAATTAATGGAGATTCCAATAATTCATAACACTCCCCCTTGGATGTCCATCCATACATAAAGAATATGCCTCGTTAAAACCTTACTAGATAAAAACCCAGTGGGAAAAAAAATCTAGTGAAGGAAAAAGAGTACACTATTCTATATGTCTGTTTATTACTCTCCCTGATAAGATGATTCCTTTAAATCTTTAAACCGACGCATACCGATTTTATATCTCAACTTCTCAAATGTTGCATTCGGTAAAGTCTTCGTGAAAATATCTGCGAGGTTATCACATGACCGAATTTGTAGCACATCAATTTCACATTTCTTCTGGAGTTCATGAGTAAAGAAGAATTTTGGTGAAATATGTTTTGTCCGATCTCCTTTAATATATCCTCCTCGTAATTGAGCTATGCAAGCTGCATTGTCTTCATAAAGAGGAGTTGGAATATCTTTGATTGATGATAATCCACAACTTTCTCGGATATAATGAATCATGGATCTTAGCCATACACATTCTCGACTTGCTTCATGAATGGCTATAATTTCAAAGATGATTTGAAGAAGTAGTCGCTATAGATTGTTTCGTAGAACGCCATGATATAGCAAGATTTCCACATGTAAATAGATAGCCCGTTTGAGAACGTGCTTTATGTGGATCGATAAATAACCAAAGATCTCGCATAACCTATCAATGTTGGACTCGGTTTTATTTGAATAAAATAATCCGAGATCAATTGTACCTTGGAGATATCGAAGGACTTGTTTAATTCCATTCCAATGTCGTCGTGTTGGTGAAGAACTAAATCTTGCTAATAAATTGACAAAGCAAAAGCAATATCAGGTCGTGTATTATTAGCAAGATACATCAATGCACCAATTGCACCGAGATATGGTACTTCAGACCAAGGAGTTCTTCATCATTTTCTTGAGGTCTGAAAGGATCTTTATCCACATTTAATGATCGGACGATCATTGGAATACTCAATGGATGTGCTTTGTCCATGTAAAATCTTTTAGCACTTTTGTCGTATATGTTGATTGATGAATAAATGTTCCACTCTCCAAATGTTCAATTTGTAAACCAAGGCAAAATTTGGTTTTACCAAAATCCTTGATTTCGAATTCTCTTTTAAATAATCAATTGTTTCTTGGAGCTCTTCAGAGTTCCAATAAGATTAATATCATCAACATATATAGCTAATATCACAAATTTAGAACCAGCATTTCTTAATAAAAACACATGGACATACCCGGTCATTTTTAAATCCCGCTTTCAATAAATATTCACTAAGACGTGTGAACCACATGCGCCCGTATTGCTTCAGTGCCATATAATGATTTCGCAACTTGATGGAGTAATTTTCACGAGGATAATGTTTATATGCTTCGTGCATATGAAATCCTTCTGGGATTTTCATGTAAACATCATTTTCTAAATTTCCATACAAGTAAGCAAGTGACAACATCTAATAGGCGCATATCTATCTTTTTCATGTACCGCCAAACCGATAAGATATCGGAGTGTAATAGCATCAACAACAGGAGAATAAGTTTCATCATAATCAATACCTGGTCTTTGTGAAAAACCTTGGGCTACTAATCGCGCTTTATATCGAACGATTTCACTCTTTTCATTGCGCTTTCGCACAAATATCCATTTGTAGCCAACAGTGTTTTACACCTTCCGGTGTTCGGACCTGCAGTCCGAAGACTTCACGTTTTGTTAGTGCATTTAACTCCGATTGAATCGCATCTTTCCATTGCAGCCAATCTTTTCTATGCCGACATTCATCAACTGATATTGGTTCAGGATTATCACTATCCTGTATAACATCAAGAGATATTATATGCAAACATATGATCAATAATTGTTTCTATCCGATTCCAACTTCTACCGAAAGTGGTATAATGGATAGAAATTTCAGTGTTACTTTCATCAACTTCTGGTTCTTTGTCATCAGTTCTCTCTTGGTCTTTATCATTTTTTTCTTCAATATGATCTTCTGGATCAGTTAATCCTCTTTTCTTTCGAGGATTTTTATCTTTAGAACCAAGAGGTCGGCCATGCTTCTGGCATGCTTTTGGCTCAGCAGCTATATGTAAAATCATTTGTTCTCTTGGAACTTCAATTAGAATAGGAGCATTTATAGCTGGCATATGCGATTTTGTTACTCTTCTAGAGTCAACAAAAGCGTCTGACATTTGATTTGCAATGCTTTACAAATGAATTATCTTTTGAACTTCAAGTTCACACGCGCTTGTAAGCGGATCAAGATAATTTAATGATGTTGTCCAATCACGATCTTTCTTGTACTGTTTCTGTTCTCCCCCTAATTTAGGGAATAATGATTTCACAAGAGAATAAGAAAAGAAATATAAGAAAATGATGACAAGCAGAAAATACCAAGAAAAATATCTCTTTTTTTTTTTCACTCTTCCCGGTACCGACTTTTCCTCTTCCTCTCTTGTCTTTTCTTCTCCTCCGACCCTCTACCTACCATCTACATCTTCTTCTTCCTCATACATATATATATATATATATATATATATATATATCGATATATATCTCAGTTATCAGTCATTAGTAAACATCAAAAACAAAAATCACAAAGCAAGATATGGAGACTCGTAATTCATTTGAAAAAGGGTCAAATTTGGCTCCGGTTCTGCAGCAGATGTTGATGTATTTTTCTTTCCAAACCAACCGCTTCTGCCTAATTCAAACACAGAAGATTTTGATATGTTTTCCTTTCCAAACCAACCGCTTCTGCCTAATTCGAACGCAGAAGATTTTGATATGTTTTCTGATATGTTTTTCTTTTCAAACCAACCGCTTCTGCCTAATTCGAACGCAGAAGATTTTGATATGTTTTCCTTTCCAAACCAACCACTTCCTCCTAATTTCAGGTGAGATACCTTTGAGGGCTTCCATTTGTTTTTAGTATGCTTGATAATGAAATTAAACTCTCTTTTGGTTTGTTTTTGATGTAAATCAGTGGAAGTTTTGAACATACTGCTTTGGACCGAGTTGATCTGCCCCTACAAGAGACTGCTTTTGATACTGTTCCTCTTGATGCTATTCCTTTGAATGAGGATATGCTTGTGCATGATCCTTTCTACTCTCTAATGGATTTTGAACAAAGCCAGAATATGATTCCAGGTTATTATACATTTAAACATGGATTTTGAATGGTATTACCTTTACTGATATTATATTTTTTTTTCTAGGAGAAATAATGAGTGGTCTTGGCAACGAAGTCGGAGTAAGTACTCATGAAATGCATAATATCGAAGTTCAAGATATTATTGCAGACAAAATTCCTGGGGAGAAGAAGATGATTAAGAGGCAGAGAGAGAAGAAGGGCAATAACTCCCAGACACTATCAAGAGAAACAATTTCACAGTACTTTTACCTACCAATCAAGAGCGCAGCAAAAGAACTGAATATTGGCATAACCCGTCTCAAGAAAAGATGTAGGGAGTTAGGAATTCGTCGATGGCCTCACAGGAAGTTGGTGAGCTTGGAGACCATAATCAAGAATGTTCAGGTTCTCTCTCATACATACTTATAATTTGCAAGTATGAAACTATGAAAGATTTATAAATAAATAACCGATGATATCACTTCGATTTACAGGAGATGCAAAATAAAGAAGAAGGAGGACATATGGCTGAGAAGAAGTTGAAAGAAGCCATTGCGATACTGGAATGTGAAAAACAGCTTGGTGGAAGAAAGTCCTAATACGCAGTTAGAAGACCAAACACAGAAATTGAGACAAGCATGCTTCAAGGCCAAATATAATAAGAAATTTAATTATAATAAACTTAAGGGGATCATAAAATCCCAAGACTCATTTCGCAGTAATTTTACGACTAATTCTGCTGCTAGTCTCGATGTTGGCTCAAAGGGGAAAGAAAAGGAGGAGGATGCCGAAAAAGAGGAGCTGAAGTCCATAATTACTAATTGTTTGTCTTCCTCTAATGTAAATATTGAAAAAGAACAATTACAAACCTTCATCTTAAATTTGTCAGCTCAATTACAAAAGAGCAACTATAAGCATGTATCCTCAAGTTCATATGAACACTAATGATATGAATAAAAGATGTGATGCTTATTATTAATGAAAATATCTTTTTCCCTTATTATCTTTTCTGTTCCACTTCAGGTGGCCAGTATTTCTCTGTGATAAGGGAAATATCGAGTGTATCCATGACCATAACCACGGCCACTGCCACAACTACGACTATAACGATGGCTTCTGCTGGAGCCAACAGCATTCACTTCTGGGAGTGCTGTTGAGCCAGTTCATCTGGCTTCATGATTTCTCAATAATAACTCATGTTAAATCTGTCAATTTTGGATACTCTTTTTCTCGATATTGTTACTGCAGGACAATATTCGAAGAATGAAAAGTGGAGAATGTCTTCTCCAATATAAGTTCATCAGTAACTTTTTCTCCGCAAAATTTTTAACTAAGATGTAGTTTTATACATCACGGAGTTCACGGTTTTACAATCTTGCAACTTCAGGTGCAACCATTCATACCGTGCAGTGGGTAGTACGACCATCTTCAGATAGTCAAATCTTTCTTTTTATCCACATGACATATGGATCTCCTTTTTTTTAGCATTTAGATGCATTTCTGTATGACATATAATTTTTTTTTTTTTTTCAGAAATATCAATGGCTACAAATTCGAATTTAGCGAGGTTAGCCATAGAGATCAATAAATGCGTACCTGTCTTCTGGCTTTAATAACGGCAGAGACTCGTGCTGTCTTCTGGCTTTAATAACGGCGGAGACTCGTGCTGATAACGTATTATAAAATTAGGGTAGTGTTAGAATAAAATCTACACACTACACACTAAGAAAATTCTAACTATTCTTTGCACAAAAATTTCTCTTCAAACTTCTCTCTTTCTTTCTCTCACAATTCTTTCTCTAATCTTTCTTTCACAAAATGATGGTGTCTTACAAGCTTAGAGCATAGCTCTATTTATAGAGCTCTAATTAGTGGAATACATCATGGCATACATCATCTTCAACTAATCTCAATTAATGGTGTCTCCACTAAATGGTGGACATCCATAAAAATCTTCTAATAATTCACATAAATCCATAATTAGTGGAGCCTCCACTAATTAATGGAGATTCCAATAATTCATAACAAAATCAGAATTTTAAACAATTAAGTTTCATCTACCAATAAGACACTTTCATTTTTCTTTCTTTAGTTTTACATAGCACACAATGCAAACATAAGAAAATTTCGATATTTTTTTTATTGTCTAAGTATATCAATCATAACACATATATTCTTTATACATAACAAACGGATGCTCAAAGATTTCAAATTAGGAAAAAGACAAATGATATTAGTTGTGATTGTTAGGTCAAATTAAAATTTTTCGTTAATTGAAAGGAATTTTAATTACACATATAAATTTTAGAATATGTTCTTCCTCTTCTTTCTCCTAAACCCATAAACTATTAAACAAATATCACACATAACACACATGATAATATTGTTTAAAATCATAATAAAATAATTACAGTCAATTTTCAAACTTATACATAAAATATAATTTTAGAATATTCCAAAAAATAAAAGATATCAAAACTATTTACCTTTTGCAATAGTCAAAATTAACACCTTCAACTCAACTCAAATTTTCACTAGAATTGTTCCACAACATCATACCACAATAATCCTAAAATGAATCAAAATAATTCTAATTCTAATAAATTAATTAAACTTATGTTCTAAAATCCTAGAAATAAAGAGAAAAGGAGCCTTCTAACATCTAACCATCCTCCCCTAAATGAATTAATAATTAAAATTTATAGAATTTACCTTTAATATTAAAAAACTCAAAACTTTCTGAACCCTTATATCATTATTCTGCAATAGATGATAAGAATAAGAAAACGTTATTTAGATAAGACTGATTAGATTTTTCTAAAAATATTATATAAAAAAACTCACCTTCATAATTTAACTTGTTCTCTTATTATTCTAAGACTTAGGTCATATGAGCACCAAATTCAAATCAATTTAGGTACCGTGTTTACACACTAGTCCTTATTCATTTGCTAAATACTAGACGGCCCGCGTTGGGGACATAAAATCCTCGGTTCCAATCTAGCAAGAGGCGGGATCAGCGGAAAACAAGAATCAGAATCTTTCTAGTATAATTTTTAATCTATTGGCTACTATCGAGTATTTACGATGAGTTTTTAAAGTGTATCTACTTATTTATTGTATAAAAAAAACTTTATGTTGATGGGTGATATAAAATATAAATATTTTATATTTTATTCACTTATATTATGTATATTCTTTTTTCATTTCTCGATCTTTTAATCTTGGATCTATTTCCTTAATATCATTAAATATTTTTAACATTCTTCAAAATCCATATTCTTAATAATATCCTAGAATAATAATTCTATAATTCTAAATGAATATCTATTTGAAATTATGTCATACACTCTACTAGCCTTTGTTTTCTTCTAAAATTCTTTTAATATTCTGAAACATTTACCTACAATACTATTATTTTAAAAAAATTACTTTTTATAAATATAAATAACTTTATTATATATATATATATATATAATTCATAAATATAAATATATATGTATAAATATATAAATATATGTATATATATAAATGTGTGTGTATATTATGTAGGCGGGACGGGACGGGGGAAGGGTATGTTGGGGGTCATGTAATCTCCATCCTCAACTGGTTCGGTCCCATCCCATCCCCACTTAAATTAATTAAACTTATTTTTTAGAATTTTGTATTTTTTTTTCCTTAAAAATTTAAAAAAATATCTTTAACATTCTATTTTTCGTCCTTATAAATTTTTTTTCAAAAATTATAATATTATCTTTTTATATAATTTGTTCTTCTAATTTCAAGTTATTCATTCCGTCCCTATTTTAATAAAGAATGTATTAATTATAGAGAGTGAAATGTTAAAAATCTGAATTATAAAATCATAATAAATAATTTTATAACTTAAAAATTAAAAAAAATGAAGCCTGATCTCCAAAATTCTAAATTAGGCCCTGTTAGTATCAAAATGACGTGACGAACTCTGTTGAATAGGCAAATGGAAACAAAATCGTCCTTCATGTAGCAGCCAAAGCAAGTATTTGTTTGGCAATAGAAAATATAGGTATTTTTAATCACGTGATATATCTCAGAGACCAATATTGCATATTTAAAAAAAAAAAAGGGAGAGATATTTTGTGAGAATAGAAAATAAATTTTATAACTAATTCTTTGAAAATCTGTCGTTTTTTTTTAAAAAAAAATAGAATTTCAAATTTTTTGGCAAAGACGCCGCCAATTGATGATCTTATCCACAGTGCCCAACAGAATAGCACAAAAGGAATTTGGTATTGGCAATTTATACACTTTAAATTATGCCATAATTTCATATATAATACTTAAAAAAATAGGTACAAAAATCTATAAAAGTATGTATAAAAATTCAATAAATAAATATGTGAAAATCAAATAAAAATTACGCGAATTCAAAGAACCCTAAATGTCAGTCAAATGGCTTTATCCAGATCACTAGCTAGCCAAACTAGTGAGTCCTATTGGAGACATTTGAAAAAATGTTGTGTTGAAATGTACCATGAAAATAGTAGTGTAGGTTTTATGAATTTAATACTAATTAATTTAGTAAAAGTAAGAGTTTGATTAGAAAAATTAATAAAAGTGACAATTTTTGCGGGGTACAATGATAAGTTATTTGAAAAAATAGTAAAATAAATTAAAAGTAATAAAATGCTGCATTTCTGTTCAAAAATATAAAGTTGCAATTCACTATATAATGTTGATATATTTTATAAAAAAAATTACCTTTTTATTGTTAATATTTTTTATTTTTATTTTTTTTAATTTTTACTATTCCAGAAGGTAGCCCGTCGGCACCACAGCATTATGCCTTTTGAACCTATCTCATAATGCTCATTCTCAAAATCAAAAGAAAATAAAAATGATGTGAAAAATAGCTAAAAATAGTTGATGAATGAAAGTTTCCTCTGAATTTGCATTTGTTTTCAGTTTAGTATTAAGGTTCAAAGTATAAGTGTAATATTATTGCAGTTGAAATTTGAAATAAATTGATATATTACAGGCAATTTAGAAATTAATGAAGGTCAATAATCAATATTAATTTGATACATAAGATGCTATCTGCTTCAACAGATTCTTGGCCATTCGTGTGGTTCAAATTGCAATGCTGTTGGGAATTCCTTTTCCAGTTATTCCAACCTCACTAGTAGGAAAAAGTAGTGTATATGGTATATTCACTGGCCCAACCCTGTTCTTCCATTTCTTATCAGCATTCATCTGTAAGATTTGCTTCTCAATTTCAGCCAAATTTTCCCCAAATCTTTGAAATGCTTTCAGGGGTACTGAATCCTTTGTCCATTCAGCAGTGTCTCTCTGGCCAAGGTATACCTCATCTGAAGAATGCCTGGACAAAACCTCAATGATGGAAAGGCCAAGCAAGGTCTGGCGTTGGGCTGTGATTGTTTTCAGGAAAATCTTATCAGGGTTGGTATTTAGCTCATCATACTCAGGAGTACCTGGCTCAGGCATGAACCTTCGGCTTGTAGTAGGGCGATTTGGAAGATAACCTGCGTAAGGCCACTGCCCAAAATTTGTTGATGCATGGAGAGCAGATGACACCCATATTATGATAGTGCATGATTCGATTAACTCTGCACGAGTCTGCATTTTAGGCCACCATGGTTCGTCTTTCTTGTCCTCGTGTCCCTTTTCTCTGAGTTCCTTCCACCAGGATTGGAGTTCGGTGTCATTTTGGATCGTCTCATCAGTTTTGTAGTAAAAGCTGCAGTAATCTTCCACCCAGGTTTTAATAGCTGACCATATTTTGAGACCATCAACAGCAAATGGATAGTCTTGAATTAATAGATGGATGCCATAAGGAGAATTTGAATCCTCAACTGCCACTTTTCTGGAAAGGGAAACAAAATACAATTATGACGCATGACTAAAATCATAACAATGATCACTACCAGGAAAAAACAAGAGATGAGGGTGAGACTTGCCGCTTGATTAGATCTCTAGGGAGAGCTTGCTCAGGAAAAACCCAGTCCTTGTATACAAATGCTGACATTTCCATGGCAAACTTAGAAGGAAAGAGTGTAGCTTCAACTATTGATCCTGCATTAATCAAGATCTGACGAGCAAAAGCATTTATATTCATAGTGTCACGGAAGTGAGGATGCAGAAGCTTATAAATGGGGTGAAGTATGCTAAGCTGCCTGTTTGTTGCAATCACAAAAGGCTCAATGACTGCATGTGTTCGTAACCTGCGACACAAAAGCAGTTAAAATTGAAAGACTATTTTGATAAGAAACTAAATTCTCATAACAGTATTGTAAAAGCATATTTGAAGCATCTTATACCAGTGGGTAATAAGCTGGTGAACGCCAGAGTCATTCACTGCAACATAAGCCTTTGCCAGTTGCCAAAGGGAATTTTGAACATCTTGTTCAGCAGGCATGTAGACTTGGCTAATGGCACCAAATTGATCTCCATCTGGATGTGGCAAGCTCAGTTCAATTGCTAACGGCTTTAAAGTTCCATCATCTTGTAAAAACAGTATTGTCCTTGAGGCATAGGTCTTTGTACTTGTAGAGTTTATTCTCCTCAGATAAGGCATAATTGTATCATGGTGATCCAATATGAAGAACCGATTTGCCTTAATTGCCTATTATAAGTATGTCATAAAGCTTCCATCAATTAGAATTGATGAACTGAATCTTCTTGTATTAACAACTTATGGTATGATTAAATTTTTATCATATCTGGAAAGAAACGATCTGCTTTACCATACCTCATCAACTGTTAATCCATATAATTTTCCCCGGATGTGCTCTCTGGTTATTGTGCTAGTTTGGTTGCCATAGACATTTGCATCCAGATTGCTCACTGGAGGGAACTCCTGAAAGATTAAAACAATAATGATGCACCATTAAACTAATTTCTCACTATAATCATATTGGCTCAATTTGGAACTTCTTTTCACTTTCTGCACAACGTAGAAGGTCAAAAATTTTGAGCTTTACTTGAAGGCCGCTAATTATCATAGGATTAACTCCAGCCAGCATTTCTCTTGCAAATTCTTCATCCGTCCTCCATGCAGTTTTATCATCTGTTGCAACACCATGTAAAATCACTATGAGAATCGGCTGTAATCATTTAATGGAAAAAAATAAGAACCAAGGTAAAACTAATGGACAGAAAAACATAGTAATGGGGAAGGGAAGCTAGTGGATCACCTTCAATAACCTTTGGCATTGGATATTTTAAAAGTCCCTCACCATCAGTTGGAAGAAGTTGCTTGAGAAACTCAAATGGGATGCTATCGGTTATCTTTTTCAGCAATGGGCCATCAGGCAGCTTAATACCTCCTTCATAGAGTTTCAGTATGTCCTCAAAACTATCAAACTCGTTAGGCGTTCGATCAAACAGAGACTCAAACTCAGGAAGGAGGAATTGGGCAATAGATTTTAGCCCATAGGCAAGGAAGTCTGACATCTTCAAGTGTCCAAATCGTTCATCTCTAGGGACATAAACGTTAAGGCTTAAAAGAAGTGGCAACCTGCTCTCGGAATTAGGATCTGACATGACAATTGAAAGAACCTATTTTGATTAGATTGAAATCAACCTGCTATGTAATTGGTTGCAGTTTAGGACTGAGCTAGCTGGCTAACTAGAATTAAAATAGTATCTGAAAGATATTAGATAGAATTTACCTGTCTTTGTGGGTGGTCTGCCCGTTCTCCCTCTGCGAGGGTAAGGATACTCTGAAGAACCTCCAAGGACTGCCCGCGCATAGTTTGAACCCTTGTCTGGATCTCCCAAATCATTGTAATATGCATAGTCATACACCCTGTCCCATTCCTCAAGCTGTCCAGTTCCATCTCCTCTCAGGGTCAGTAACTCTTCTTCTCTATACTTGTGCAGTGGTTCTGGTGTATCATTTGGAAGATATGCCTGCAGAAGTAAATTTTCAGCTCACAAAATTATTCATTACTGTACAACTTGCTCTTCTAGAGCTCAACCCATAAAAACAATTGATCTGAACGCTCCAATACAAAAATTCAGGGCATTATATGCATTTGCATTCACTAATGAGCGGGTCAAGATTCAGTTTCTTAGTTCTGAAGTTGCATAATTCATGCTGCTGTAATTCCAAAGAGGAAGAAGACAAGTATATAGCATTGGGATAATAAGCCTTGATTACAAAATGTAGCAACCACAAAAACTGATCTTGGGATGAACCCTTTATTCTTTTTCAGGTTCCCTTTCAATCATAAAATCAAACACACGGAAGGAAATTACAGTTGTACAATGATACATTACCAGCAAAATACCTGATTTGTGAAGAAAATGCGGTCTGTTTTGTACTTTTCAGCAGGATATACCCAAGAATTGCAAACAAAATGCATCCTGTCATGACCAGGAACACCTTCAAGAGTAAGTGTCCTGAGATAAAACTCATTCTGGTGAAAATTTCTTATGATGAATGCTCCAGGAACTCCAATCTCCTCGCCCCAGTCAAATGTAACATCAAATGCTGATTCACCAGCAGCTAAAGAGGTGATTGTTGTGATCCAATTCTCCAAATATGCAGGACTTCCCAGTGTCCCTTTCAAACCTTTCTCTGTAAATGGAAATGGCATAGTATAACAAAACCAAATAATTTTTCTCTTCAGACATAACTGAAATTTTGTTTATCAAGTGAAAAATCAGTGTGAAAAGTGCATGTTGAATAAAACTCGAATTTATATAAGAATTTTTATTATGACTATCCAATCATCCTCTTATGAACTGAACCCGAAACTTATCTATTGTAAAGAGTATTTCTCATTAATTAAATTATCAATTCGTAAAGTTTGAGAATAAAAATCGTAAAAGAAAGTTCATTTATCATCTTGGTACATAAACCATTTCTAGTTCAAATAGATAAAAGATATTTTCTCAAGTTAGAATTAAATATCCGCATGCTTATTTTAAAATATGAAAAAATTAGTGTCAGTCATCTTTCTTAAAATAGACACATTTTAACTAACCTCCATCTAAGAGAAATAAATTTTACTAACTACTCCCTGATCATTTTTCCTTTTAAATTAGGGATAAAATAGTAATTTAACATTAATAAAATGTTCTTATAAATATTTGTATTAAGTCAAAATAAGATATTTAATTTTAAATTAAAAAAATGTAACGTACAAATGTAGAGTCTCACCAAAGATAATAATATCATATACGCTCAAATTATGCATATCATTATATGCAAACAAATTTAAGTTTTTGTACTCCGAAAAATTTTGACCATGGTAATAAATAGGTATATTTCTTTTAAGATGTGGGGAAAAAAACAGATGGGCTAACAAGATATGAGAGTTATCTATTAAATTGGTCAAACAAGGATGTAATTATTTTTGCTTGAGCAAGTAAGACCACTTCCTATTTTAAAAAAAAAAATTATTTGTATGGACGTTTCATATAATTTCATGATCAAACAATTGTTCACGGGGAAAAGTTTACAAGGGAATCTCTACCAACAGCCCACAGCCAAAACATTACAACCTATTGCTTCTACATAGGATTAGGTTGTTGATTTTCCCTTGTCTTGAAAGTAAGTATTTTTATCTTGTGATGAGACATGCAAGGCATAAAATTAGAGAAAATTTAACAGTACTTTGATATGACTATACTTTTTAAAACAAATCCAGAAGTGTCTTATGGCCTAGATTATAAGAGACAAGATCAAACCCTCTTCTGAATTCACAGAGAAAAACTGTCCAAAACAAGAGTTTTCACGGGAGACAAGGCTGTCCCTCATAATTAATGACCTTACACCTTCAGCAGAAGAGACCAAGATGCGAAAGAACAAACCTGGATCACCATTAGCAGAGCTGATGAGCTGCAGTGAGACCCTTTTGCCCAGAAATTCATCTAGCCGATCAAGAACAGAAGCACTGAAGTCATTGAAGTCCAAGACATTTTTCTTCATCAAAACCACTGTTCCTTTGATCTTCGTCTTGCCCTCATCAACATGCTTGCCTGTGAGGACATCCACGACCTTGTTCAAGTTCAACATCTACTTCTTCCAAGAAAGAACAAGTTAAAGTTGCAGAACAAAGAGAAAGCTTGAAATGTTGCTCAGAAAGGATCTGCTTTTATTGATGGTACTGCTAAAATGACTAATGAAACGAAGGTGTTTGGAAGTTGGTGCGATTTTGGCAGAGTCTAGCGCGGTATTTATCACTCCACCACCCCAGGAAACTTCTTTTTTTTTTTTTTTTTGCTAATAACCCCCCAGGAAACTTCACATGAAAAATAAAATTTACTTCCTTCATTCTATAATATAAATTCTTAAAAATTATTTTTATTATCTCAAATTAAAAATCGTTCAAAACTTTTCAAAAATATTTTAAATATATTTTTATATTTTTATCTTTATTTATTATTTTTTTCCTTCTCTTTCTTTTTCCTATTTTTTCTTATTTTCAAAACATTTAAATAGAGATATTTTAGGAAGAAAAAAATAAAATTACCTTATTTTTAAGAATTTTAATATGTATAAAATTAAGTCAAATTACTTATATTATAGGACGGAAGAAGTATGTTAGAATTATTGAAATTTATTTTCGAGAAGACTATACTTCTTTTTTTCTTTTTGGGCATTTGTTGGGGCTTTTCACATAGATTTGGAGTTTTTGCAACAGATTGTAGCCGACAATAAAATTTGGTATCTCATAAATATATAATTAAAATTGTACAATTATTTAATGGTAAAAATTAAAAAAAAAAGAAAAACATTAGACGATTCAAAGTAAATTGTACATACTAATTAAATTTTTTTGCAATAATATTAATTAGAAAGTACATATAATATTATGATAGTTGTACATATATTTATAACCTAATATGTATAGATTGGTACGTAATTTCTTTATAAAAATGATGTAATATTAAATCTCTGATACTGAATAAAATGTGACTTTTCTCTTGCTAAGATAGACATATTTTAAAAAGAGTAACAATATATACAAATGCACTCAGTAAGAATTGAATTGGAAAACTAAGTTATTAAAAAAAATATTATAATAAGAAGGATATAATCGGGTACCTAGTAAAAATCAAATAAAAAATTAATTGACTTAATTAGTAAAATATACTTTGCTAGTTGTTGCAACTTGTTTTTGCGAACATTATTATTTATTAACAAGAGAAATTTTTGCTACTAAATTACTGTTTTGGCTTCTATGGCCAATTTAAATGACGTTCACTAATGAATATATAGTTTGTAAATAAGTCTATCTTTAAAATAAATAATAAAAAATAGAGGTTTAAGAAAATCATTGAGCATTTGGTCGTAAAGTCTCTGTATTTTTGTAGGCTGACGAGATCAAAGGTAATGGATCTGGTAAAAGTAGTAGGTGTAATGTTCCATAATAATATTATGCACACGAAAAGTATTATGTCATTTTGGTCAATTGTTATATTTTTTATTTAATTTTTTTCTGTATATATTGAAATTTGAGTTCCCTCGCAGGGTATCTAGGAGAATTTTGATTTGACTGTTTTGTAGAAGTAAATGAGGAAGGAAAGTAAATATAGGGGTAAATAAAATATTTACCTCATTTATTTAGATGCAGATATAGAGTGAAAGTAAATTAGGAGGGGTATACCTCCTTCACATCAATATTTCTTTCCCTCCTAATTTGAAGGGATTGAGAGAGAAAAAATAAAGTGAAAATAGTAATGACAATATTGACTATATTTTTAATATTAAAATTTTTGATAAAATAGATAATGAGAGATAAGGTAATAAACTAAATTAATTACTCTCTCACTTCTTCCCTCTCCTTCCATTCTTATTTTTACTCTAACCAAATAAGATAAGAGTAAATATATTAATTTTTTTAATAGAAGTAAAATTTATCACTCTTCTTTTCCTTTCCCCTTCTCCTCACCCTCGCGAACCAAACCAAACCTTAATAAACTAGTTTTGTTGTGTACCATTTAATTTAGAAGTATATATATGAGATTTATATTTATTTATATATATAAATATATATATAATTTTGAAAGTTTTTTAAAAAAAATAATTTTTTAAAAAAAATTTACAAATTTTAATGTGCAACCTAATCTGTCCTGAAAAGTAGACACACGCCTTACCTTGAGAGACAAAAAAGTCAATAAGTAACAATTGATGCCAAACAACAATAAATAAATAAATACAGTGTTTTTTTTTGTGGCTGAAAATTATTTGATCGTATACTGCAATTTTTTTTAATAAATAAATATTTGGCCACCGTTGAATTCAACGTTTTACCGAGCAGCCGGATGAATGAGGTCAAGCAATAAATACGTATTAGACAGTACTATGATTTGCAGAGAATTTTCAACTAGATAATGATTTAGTAAAGCATTAATTAATTGTATTCCGTCTTCAAATCCTAGGCTGTCATTCTCTTAACGTCACTAACCCTTTAAGAAAAGCAAGACTTTAACTATTTTTCTAGTTTCCAATGGAAAGGAAAAGATTCTTTCTATATATCGTCCTTCTAACAAACGCTACAAGAAGATTAAAAGTTATTCCTTCGCACAAAATTTAATATTTATATATTAACACTTGCACTACATTTGTTCATAAAGGAGGAAGGGGAAGAAGTAGGAAAGAGGAAAGAAATTTTTTATTTTCATTAAGGAGATATTTATTTTCATTTTGTATGATTATGATAGAGAAGAAGTAAATGCTGATTTACGTTTCAATCTGTTTAAATTTATACGGACAGTAAAAAGATCTTCTTCTCTCCTAATATATTTCTCTTCCATCAATCCAACTATGAAAATCACCATTTACGTTCAAATTTATATCCCCTTCACATTTTTCTCACTCTTTCTATCCTAACTAAATATCAACTAAACGATGTCAATATTTATTTACGTTCAAATATACATTTCCTTCATATTTTTCTCGCTCTTTCTACTCCCAACCAAACATCAACGATGTAAATCATATATTTACGTTTAAATTTATATCCCTTCCCCATTTTTCTCAATCTTTCTATTCATCCAAACATATTATAAAAGTTATAATGAAATTGTTAGTTGATAAAATAAGTCATTTTTTTTACATTTTTAATTATTTTATAATCTCGATCCAAATGTTCAAGGAATACGCACGTTTAAATTCGTTTGGCAATTGTTTTAAGATTATTAGATTGTTTTCATTCTAATTTCGAATATTCAGTTGAAAATAGTATCAAATCAAAAATATACTTCACCAATAGGGGCAAAGTCACATGTGTTTGAGTGTATGCACGGAATAATAATTGAGATTAAAAATGAAAATTATAAATAAGTATTTACCACAACAATTTTGCATACCTTCATTAATGCTAAACATTGGAAATCAAGATTTAAATTCGGTTCCATTATAAAGAAAGCAGACAAGGGGGGAAAAACAAATGAAGGGAGAATTATGGATCACGCAAGAATGAGCATGGGAACCATGTTAGAGAACTAATTCCATTTATGTCGAGATAGGGACTTAAGCTACAAAAGACAACGGGTCACCCATCTTTAGCAGTACGTGGCACGGTTTTTGGTCTGATTACTATCAATTATCAAGTTACTTTGCAGGAGATATATGGCTTTATTTGAATCTTTTCCCCCTCTAGTTAAAAAAAAAATGGAAAGAAATATAGAAAGGAAAGATTGAAAGAATAAATTTCTTATCAGAAAAAAAGGGTCAAAATTAGAAGAATTTAGAAATGAAGAAGACATCGCACTCGAGATTTAGGAATAATGTTTTCGAAACTTAGAAATATAACAAAAAGATCATTATCAATTGAAATTTCTTTATGATTTATTACTTTTTTAAATTTTACTATCAAATCAAAGATAGAATATTCAAATCGTGAAAAGTATGAACAAGCCAATTTTGTCTTCCAAATCGAATGGGTTGATATGGTCCATTTTATGTCTAGAGTAGATGACACGGAACAAGTTGAAGATGAGCATTAGATTTGAGAGACTGGTACAAATTTGAGGAGGAAATCGTGGAGGTTCAAAGTATATTTCTAACTTTGATGAGCACTCAATTTGTAACGTTCCATAATTCAACTAGATACTTCAAATCAATTTAAATAATGCATGATGGAGTACTGGAATTTTTTGGGGTCTTCTCTACGTTATCGCCACTTGGTTAGTGTCCAATTGATTCACTTTTTAGGCCAAAATCTGCTGTTTTCGTCACTTTGGACCCACTTTAATTACTTTTCAACATTTTCCCCTTATTTTTCCTAAATTTTCGATTTCATTTCGAATCTGTTTTTGGATTATGTAACCTTTTCAATCATTCACCCATAATGCTATTATTTATTATAATAATTACTTACTAAATAGCATTTTTTAACTAATTGAATTACCAATTTATTACAGATTTCTTACATTTCAAATAGTAAAAAAAATTTAAAATCAATAATAAGAAATAGATTTTGTCTTTCCTTTTAAGGAAAGTAGTATTCTTTGTTTTTTGGAAAACCACAAGTTGTCCAGCCTTTAGATTCTTTATATTTATGTTTGAATTGACAAAGTTAGAAAGAAAAGAAAAGAGAGGAATCATATTTAAATATTTGGAAGTTGATATTTTTAGAAGTAAAAGAAAGGAAGGGATGGAAATGAAATGAATGGGTTATTTAAAAAGATTTATCTTTATCGTAGTCCAAAAATATAAAAAAATGGAGAGAAAATAAACTAATTTTAATAATTTTTTCACTGATTAAAGTGTGTTTATTTAAGATGTTTATGTTTATTAAAAGGATTAATATCATTGACCTATCCCATTGACTTTTAAACCGAAATTTACTTTTCTCTATAACCTTATTTTAGTATTAGAAAAGTCCATCTGACTTTCAATCTCAGCAGCATCGTTCAAAACATGTTTGTAAAGACTATTATGTTATAGTTATTTATATTTTTATCACTCATTTAACAAATTATCTATATTACTTTATAAATATTTATGTGTGCTGATCAATTTTTTTGTAAAATAATATTATTTTTAAAATGCACATAACTTGCTACGAAAAATTCAATGAAGTTTACACGTTCTAAAAAGTTATTTCCCATCAACGAAACACTAACACAAATTCTTAGTTATTTAGATCCTCAAAGTTGTTTGCTTTCATCAAGTCAAATCTCTTAAGTTAAGAAGGGGTTCTCTTGTACTCTCGTAGGGCATACATTAACATGACTTGTTTTCTTGTCCTTGTGCTTAAAATGCCTTTTTTTTTTTTTTTAATTGTTTGAAAAATGCTTGTGTGTGTGTGTGTGAATTGTAATTGTGAATGGTTTTTGTCTGCCATTGTTTTTGTTACATTTTGTTGTCAATAATAGTAGTCAAATGGTCCATATGGCTAATTGTTTCACCTGCCTAATCCAAATGTAGGAGCTTAATGGTAATTCATGCCATTTTAATTATAATTTCATACTGAATAATTCCTCTAAAACTCATCAATATACATTATTAGTGTAAATTTTGTAGGTATAAGGATGTATTTAGATTGAAATTATATTTAATTTTATAAAACATAAATATAATTTTAAATTTTATAAAAATTTATGAAACCAAATATCACTATTACTATATATATAATAAATACTAAAACTGTCAATATATTATAAGTAAATCAAATTATTTGTATTAGATTTATTTTTATTTAAAAATTTTAAAACAATTTTATTTTTTAAAAAATACAAAATAATAATGAATTTTTAGTGTACATTGAGTACATAATGTCGGTGACCCCTACTGGTTTTGGTCAAGGTGATAAGAGAGGGAGCTGTCATCATATAATTAGGGATGCTTCAGAGAATATGTCAAAATCATCAATCAGCAAACTGTAGCTGAACACCTATACTGGAAAGGTCTTTTCATCTGTCAACGTCAATGCTTTCACAAAGACAATTATTATGGAAAAATTGGTTTGTTTCAAAGGTAATTATTATAGAAAAATAAAATGTTAGTTATTGTTATTGTCAAAATAATGAATCGATGTAATCAGGTATCGCCTACACTTTTGATAAATACAAACGATCCGATATGGTGAAATAGAAAATGGTATCAGATCTTTTTGAATCAGGGACAGGATTTTTTGAACTTACTATAGGAAGGATGTAAGAAAGTCAGCTGAAAATGCGCAATGGAAGAACTTTTCGGAATAACAAGCAGATACGTGTATTGATTTATTTTAAGGAAATTACGGAAAAGATCTAAACTTTGAAAGAAGAATGAAAAGCTGTAAAGAAAGTTGGAAACAAAGCTGTAAAGGAAAGTAGTAACAAAGCGGTAAGAAAGTTGTAAGAAATTAAATTCCTAAATTAGAAAGTTGTAAATGATGACAAAGTAGAAGAAATTAAACTTCAATGTTGTTGGTTGATGATGGTCGTGTCTGGGCTTTGGGCAACGTCCTCTTTTTATACTTGTTGCAATCGAGTCATTAACAGATCGTGGAGTTTCTTTCGGCCAAATAATGCTCCCAACAGTCGTGGATATACTCGCAGAATTCTCACTCCAAAAGATTAGGAATTCTTTTTACTCCTTATCGGCTTCGTGGTGCCGATGTTGACTATGACTAACGGTTGCTCAAACCGCTGACTTTATTGGCTTGAAATACTTATCGAATCGGCAACGGCTCAAAGTAACCATTGCGTCAGCTTGGCAAAACTAACGTCAACACATGCCCCCCGAGTCCCGTTGTTTCAGCGGACACGAATCAGCGAAGCAATGGAAATCGTACAGTTATTAATAGCAACCGTTCTTTTTCTGACAAAAACGAAACGTCTCGAACGTTGTGGAACATTTGTGATGCCTCGGCTTTGGAACCCGTGAATAGCTCTATTTCAAACTCCCTTATAAATAGCAATGGTCCCCAATCGGAACTCCTCACTTCCTACGACTTCTATTCTCCTCAGAATTCTACTACTTAAGTGATTCATCGATCCTTTACCTCCTTGCGGTTATTCTTTGCGATCTGTAAATTTCCTCTCAGTAAAAAGAACAGACTGTGATGGCGACCCCTATTGACAAAAATATCCTGTCCCCGATCCAAGCTGATGCCAGTCTGTTCACCTTAGGCCCTCGTCTTTTACCTACAGAGGTTACCGCTGAACACCTGCGGTTTGTCTTGCCTGTCGATTTTACCTTTCCTCTGCAACAGAACACCTTTACAATCGCCAATCTCCCCACCTCCTTCCGTCATTGGCCTCACAAACTCAAGAATTACAGAGAATGGCGGGACCGCTGCTATACACGATTTGGGGCCATCTGGGCATAGTGGAGAATTTTGGACGCCATCATGATGACTGACTTTGAAATGGTGTTTGACCGCAACCTATTCGCCGCCATTCTTCCCTTCTGGTCATCGGCGATCAATGGCTTATCTTCCCGCACGGGATGTTTTCCCCTACTATCCTTGACATCTGCACCATCCTCGGCTTCCGATGCGATGGTGACGAGATTCTGAGGCTCCATGATGAAGAGAATCTACCAACCGTTAAAGCTCATCTCAACAAGGCCTCCTCTTCAAACGGCAACTTCATTGCCGCTCAGATAGGGGTGGATGGCACTCCTTCAAACCAGGAGCAAGCGGTCTTCTTATGGCTCTGGCTATGTAAGTATATTATCTGTTTTCATTCGGCTGGCATTAGCAACGAGTACCGATATTACATATCGGCTCTCCTACGAAGCAAAAGGAGTTGCGACCTAGCCTCTCTGGTCCTTGCCTTGCTCTACCGCACCATCAACCAGCTAATGACTTCTCTTTCCGCTGGAGAGGATCCAACCAACCTTAGGGGTCCGCTCTAGATTGCTCAACTGTGGTTGTACCAGTATCTACCCAATTTTGGTGTCAGTAGAATTACAGGAGCCTCTGTGAGCCCTTCTGAACAGGTGACAGGCTATCGACTACTGCGAGCCCCCCTGATCACTGCCTCTGCTGAGACCATCGTCTCGTATCTCCACCAATGCCGAGACTTCCATGTTGCCGCCTTCTTTTTGTATGATGCCTGCAAAGAAGGCCCCCTTTGGTTGAAGAGTCTATCGGAAGGCCCCGAAGCAACTCAAGAGACTTTATGGACCCGAATTCTGTGTCCACGAGAGATTCTCTTGGGGGCCAAGCCTAGAGCCCGAAGTGCTAAAACCTCCTGCGAGAGGTATAATCCTCACTGCTTCTCCTGTTAGCTTGGGCTGATACAAGACATTCCTACCGATCTGTGGTACGTTTCTTCCTTTTCTGTGAAGCCCATGCTATTGGCTGAGGATGTACAGACCTTAGCCGATAGCACCCTGGCCATCCTGCAGACCTTCGAATTCAAGCCCTTTCAAGTGGTGCTGGAGACTTCCCCTCACTTCAATTCATGGTGGAGATTGCTGAGTGAGGCCCTATTCTCCGACCCTGTAGGTGTTTAGCTTCTACAAGTTCCTGGGCCGACCACCACTTTGCCTGAGATATCATCTGCTAAGAAAGGAAAATAGGTAAAACCTCCTGTAAGCCCTATAATAATGTCGGCCTTACGTACTCCCTTAGTGCAGAAAACTGCTGCTGCTGCTGCTCCCCTTGTCCCGGAGGAAGAGGAAGAAGAGGTAGAGATCCCGTCCCTACTCCGGCGATCAAAGAGAAAGCATGAAACACCAACTCCTTCCATTTCCAAGGTTTACTTCCGTCCACCTTGTTTTGCTCAGCTTCTTCAATACTCAGCTTGCCTAACTATCATTTTAATCCTTTCTGAAAAGGCTATTCTTCTGATGACAGATCTCTCATCGGTTGAGGCTACGGCTCCTCTTTCAACGGCTGAATGGCGGATCTTCTATCGGCTGAGGCACCGGTTCCAAGAAGCCTATCCATTGTTCTACTAGGACTTGAAAAAGAACCAATGGCTGCTGTTACCAAAACAACTCTGCATCCCCCAAGTCAGGGAACTAAAGAGGCAGTTGCTCCTCTGTCGATGACGACATTAACCTTAGCGCCGGACTTTCTCGATGGCCTCATCGGGACTTCTTTGCCTACTGACAAGCCCACCCTTGACAATGTGAGCTGCGCCCTTTTGCAGATTGTACAATCATTCGACCCGGACATGCCCCATACGCTTCGAGACTTGGCAATTGGGTGCCTGGGATAAATGTGCTTCATGGGGCGATTTCTTTTAGACACGCAAAATCGGCGAGATGAAGCTCATAATCAGTTGGAACTTCTGAAACTGCATCGAGAGAATACAACCTTCTCAGAGAGGGACCACTGAGAATCCATTAACCGACTTACGATTCTTCGAGCTGATATTACGGAGAGGATAAGGAAAATTGAACGGCTTGAGCATCGGCTATTGGAACTTCAGGAAGAACTTGACTCTGAGAAAAGGGTCTTAGAGCAACGGCTTGAATCAGAAAAAGGACTCTAGGAAGCTGTTAAGGCCATTGATGACTCCAACCTTAAATATAATGATGAGCGGCTAATGCTCGAAGCGGAAGAGGAATTTCTTGAAACTGAACTGAAAAGCTTAACCGTTCTACTGAATGAGATGAAATCCGGATGGGACTGCTTTGTGGCTGAACTGAACAAGATTCTCCATCCTTCGACCACTAATGGAGCCAGTCCTTCCAGAACTCAAACTAAGGAAATGTCATCACGGCAGCTGAAACAGAGGTTCCAAAGATAACCACCGATGAAGTCGACTTGCCTCCCAAAAAGGAACCAGAAACTGAGCCAGAGACGGCTGAGGTAAGGCTTCCAATCCCTGATCCGCAGCCAACAGGAACTGACATGGTGACTAGCCAGGATTCCGAATCAGAAGACCCTAATCGGCTAGCGATTGTTCCGTATCGGTCGATACAAATGCTTAACTTCCCCTCCGATGATAGCTGATCCCTTTTTGTAATGATGCTTATGGCTATCTGATCGGCCTCTTGTGATCAGCTTATGACCATCAATATATCAAACCCTTTCTCCAACAGAATTTTCTGTTCAGACTCTATCCTTCTTTTTAATTTTTTTTTTACTCTCTAGTTCCTTCCCAAAACGCCGAATAATAACGTTTCAAGAACTTACTGCTAATCGCCTTGCCTGCTTCTTTTCCATCAAGTGTCATCAAGCGATAAGCTCCTCTATAAAAAACTTGAGTTATTAAGAATGGACCTTCACATGAAGCAGACCACTTGCCATACCTTAGATCTTTTGGTGCAATGGGCAAAATAGTCTTCCATACCATGTCCCCTTCTTGAAAACTTCTTTTACGGACTTTCCGATTGTACGCCCTTGCCACCTTCTCCTTGGGCCGTTTTATGTTCTCCAAGGCAATTCAGCGATCCTTCTCAACTTGATCTAAACTCAAAGCCAAGGCTGTCTGATATTCTTCAGTCATTAGACCATGCTGAGAAGCTATCCGGGCTGATTGCAGTGATAACTCCACAAGTGACACAGCATCCTGTCCATAAATTAGTCTAAACGGGGTAAAACCAGTAGTAGTTTTAGCAGCATTCCAATGGGTCTATAATACTTCCTGCAATATCTCATGCCACCTCCTCGGATTGTCTTCTACTGCCTTACGGATCATGCTGATTAAGGTTTTATTAGTTGCCTCTACTTGTCCGTTAGCCTGTACATAATAAGGAAAAGAGTGAAGTAACTTAACTTTGAATTGGGTTAGAAAGTTACGTACTTTATCCCCCATGAACATCGTCCCTTGATCCGTTGTCACTGTCTCTGGGATTCTGAAACGGAAGAGAATGCTTTGTCGGAGAAAGTTGATGACTGTCGTTTGTGTCACCTTGGTCAATAGCTGTGCCTCCACCCACTTGGTGAAGTAATTTGTTGCCACCAGTATGAATGTGTGTATCTTCGCTGAAGGTGGATAAATCTTTCCGATAATGTCCAAAGCCCATCTGTGGAAATGCCAAGGTTTAATAATCGGATGTAATTCCGTGGAAGGAGTGTGTAACAGAGGACCATGCTTTTGGCAAGCCTTACAGCCAATAGCATAAGCATTACAATCCGTGGTCATCGATGGCCAAAAGAAACCATAGCGTTGAAGTGTCCATTTCAGTTTTGGGCCCGCCTGATGTGCTCCACATAGGCCTTCATGTACTTCTACCATGGCCCATAATGCTTCTTCTTTTGAGAGACACTTTAAAAGAACCCTGGTGTGACTCCGTCGGAATAAATTATTGCCAATCAAGGTAAAGTTGAGGGCCTTCCGTTTTAAATCGCGAGACGTTTGACCAGTCAGGTTTCGTATGTAAGTAACAATCTCCTGTCGCCAATCATCCTAATACTCCGTCTCTGCTATCTATTGGCACATTACGGCTTTCTTAAAACTTGAGGCCATCTAAGCTAAATCATTAGTACCTTGATTTTCTAATCTGGGAACGTGAACTAGAATAACCTCCTGAAAATGTTGAAGCAACTTTTTTACCTCTTGCAATCTGTCTGACAAAAACGGGTTAGCACATTTATAATCGCCTAATACCTATCTGATAACCACTTGAGAATCTCCTAAAATTTTGACTATTTGGACCTCCAATGCTTTCAGATCCGTAGTCCTAACAAAAGGGCATCATATTCCGCCTGATTATTAGTTGTCCCTTTCTTTAACTCAAAGTGAATCCTACCTTGATGTCCATTTGGAGATTTAATAACCAAACTAATGCCGGCCTTTTGTTGGGTGCTTGAGCCGTCAAATCGCAAAACCCAAAGCTTCAAAGAAATATACCTCTGTGCTGTATTTCCTACTGTTTGCAGTTGTAACACCCCACGACTACGTACCCTAAAAGGGCGGGGATGTCACCCCATCCCGTAGGACAAGGGGTCTTTAGAACGAGGTATAAAATATAAAGGCAATCTCCAAAGGAACCAACTTAGATAAATAAAGAAATACTCTTATTACATCAGGCTCAACTTGGAGCAAAACGAAAAAAAACAAATATTGTTCAGAAGTATAAACGACGAAAGTCTCCTAGAACAGCATAGGGAAAAAACAAAAGCCTCTACTGTCAAGCCCCACTGCCTCAACACAATCTATCTCCTGAAAACATGATGTAAAATAGTGTGAGAATAAATCTCAATAAGTCCTGTGTGTGCACATGGTGTTTTGAATAGTACGTGTATGCAAAGTGCAAAACATTTGTAGAAATAATTTGGCAAGTCATAAACAATCTCTTTTTGCAAAGAGTGGGTTTTTTCATTGTCACACTTTGTACAAAATAAATCCTCCACTCGAACAAACAGTCATGTCACCACACATTGGGCTCCATGAGAACAAAATGGCCAAGGCACCACACTTTGTGCACCTTGTCCGGACCAGATTACCACACGTTGGGCGTTCTTGATCAAAGTGAGTGTATAGCTCACCGGGTGAGATACTCCTCCATCTCTACACCCAACAAAACCATCCGGGTGTCCATGCCGGGAATATAAATAATACCATACCAGGTACAAATGTTAGTTTGGACTGGCCTGACCAACCAACACTGTCGCCTTTTCAAGCAGAGTTCATCTTCTGGAGGTGGCCTCCTGCCAGAAGACTTACGCTAGCCCTCCAAGACTAGTATTGTTAGCCTACCCTTATTGAGTACTCAACGAACAAATCCTTTAATTCTTGATTCACAATATTTCCAAACCTTGGCTTTGTACATCGTGGTTTTTCTCTAAAAGAGTTTTCTAAAAATTTAGGAAAGAATAGTTTTCTTGATAAATCATTAATTTGACAAAACCGTTTAAAGAATAATCATTCACGTTTACAACCCAAATAATCATAGTTTAACAATAGCTTTACAAAGCTTCACAACATAGACTTGCCATCACAACATTTAACAAAACAGTTTATATAAGGACTTACCATCACAACAATTAACAAAATAGTTTATGCAAAGACTTACTTGATATGCCTCAGATAAACGTGATAAATTCACAGCTTACTTTCCTCAATTATCCTCCTGATCTAAACCATATAATATCATGATCAGGGTCTCAACTAATTCAAACATGCTCTAATCTCATTTATTTTCACAGCAATTCGCAATCTCCTATTTAATTCCAAGTAAACTATCCAATCCCCAAAGATCATACACCATGACCACATGTTTATCCCACTAATAAACATCATTAAACTTTACTTTCGACATCAAGGGCAAGTATTCCCTTACCTTGCAACAACCGGGTAATGAGGTCTCGATGCTCCTATGGTGGTCGTCCCGAGTTCGCTTGAGAAGAAGAGAAAAGCTACCTCATTTGCTCATCTTGACCGAAAATTAAAGAAAAAGATGGAATCAGCCTCTATGAGGCGTGATTTAAGGGAAGAAGAAGGAGAAAAGAATCATTAGAGAAAACGGCATCAAGAGGTTGAAATGATTTTTGCTTACCTTAAGGTGTGTTTGATTTTTGCTTAGAATAGCCCTTGAGTTTTCGAAAATTTGGAGAGAGAATTTGCTGGAATTTTCATGTAAAATGGAGAGGATAGACGGCTGCTATGATTTAGAGTTGGAGAAGATTGGTTTAGGGTTAGATGGTGATATTTAGAAAGACTCCTAATGGCTTTAGGTTTCTTGGACAACAAGGGCGAAAATTTCAGCTTGTGATGTGTCTCCTTGCTGCCGATTTTAGGTGAGTTTAAGGGGGAGAAAATAATCTGCAATTTGCTCCCTTGAGCTGGCCGAAATATGGGTCAAAAGAAGGGCTGATTGTGTTCAGAATTTTGGGCCAAACAATGAAGAGTTTGTGTGAGTTTTGGTGACTGAAAATCCTGTGCAAGCTGTGCAAAAATTCTGTGCAAGAGTGATGAGTTTTGGACTGTTTTGTTTGCTGTAGTTCTGCCGAAATTTTCAGAGAAAAATTGAGGGTTTTGGGTGCTAAAAATAGCTTGATCAGCTGGGGTTTTTCGATGGGTTGTGTGTGCAGAATTTCGGTTGGAATAGGTGTACAAGGCTGGTCGAAATTCCTTGCACAAAGCTGCTGAAAATCCTGTGCACAAGCTGGACGAATTTCAGTGATTTTGTGTGAATAAAATTCTGGTTTTGTGCAGCTAAGGTAATCTGAATTGATAAGGAGTATCTAGGTGTTTTGAGCTAGGGTTTGAAGAGTTGGGTTATACCTAAGGAGTGCTGGAATTTCGGACAGCTTGTGGTGACACAAAACTGTCGAAATTCTGCTAGGATAAGGAAGAAAATCCTAGTTGAATTTAGATTGAAATAAAAGTCTGATTTGTTAAGGGATTTAGGATAAGATTTCCTAGCTTTGGAAGAGTTTGAGTTGAGCTAAAGTTCCTCCAAGAAGTGGCGGCACAATCTGGAATTTTTTTAAAATTTTTAGCTAACATTCTAGGGTTAAAATCAACAAGGTTTCCTACTAGGAAAAGGACTCTTTAATTCCAACCATCCATGGTAACATCCATTAAGCTAGAATCAAGCTGGAATTTTATTTATTAGCTAAGGTTTTTTCGAAAATCCTAAGGGATAAAAGCTGAAAATTAAAAGTGAACTTTATTCACATCAAAGTCCTTAAATTTAGGGAATAAATATAGAGACTTATTTCCTTGGAATAATGATACTAAAATTTCTCTAGGTTTGCTAGATCTTTTTCGGCCAGGACATGGAAACTCTAAGGAAATGAATTTTCAAGAAGATGAACTAACTTCACAAAAAGTAGGATTCGAACTCGGGTCACCAAAGGAAATCACCAACCTCCCGCTATTCCAAAACAACTCCAATACTAATTTTTTCTACAATCAGTTCTCACCACCTCACTCATCCTTCCAAATCTTCGACTAAACCTCCCTTATCCAAATCTTTAACAACACAACTATTTCACATCAATTAATTTAAATGCAAGAGCAACGGAAAAATTCTCATGCATCCATGCAAATAAAATAATTCTAAGCTACCACATAAAATGCAAAATGCTATGCAATGCATGACTTTTTCCCATGGTCAAAGGTAGTTTTGGGCGGGGTATTACAGCAGTACTTCCAAAGAAGGATGTTCGGTTAAGAAATCTGCAATAGCCTATCCTTTGATTGCCCTCAACGACACATGAGTTAAGGAAAAAACATGTAACTTGACTGCCCATTTCATAAGTCGTCCATTTAATAGAGGACGATTCAACAAGAATTTAACTAAATCTACCTTACACAAGACATGTACTTCCTTAAATAACAAGTAATGTTCCAACTTTATGCACGCATAGTAGAGAGATAAGCATAATTTTTTAATAGGGGTGTACCTGGTCTCTGTGTCCGATAGATTTCGACTAAGATAGTATACCACTCTTTCAATCCCTTGTCGGTCATCCTGAGCTAATAAACTGCCGATGGATTCTTCTACAGTTGAAATGTATAATTTCATGGGAGACTGGTTGTGCGGAGGTGCTAGCACCGGTGGATGTGATAAAGCTATCTTTATCTGGTCAAATGCTACTTGATGCTCAGGCTGCCAAATAAAATTTTGAGATAACTTCAATCGTAATAAAGAGGAAAAAGCTTTTTGTTTACCTGCAGAGTTTGCCAAGAAATGTAGTAGGAAATTGATCTTTCTCAGGAAACTCTGAAGCTCCTTCTTCGTTGAAGGAGGTCTGGCTTGTAAAATATCTCTGGCTTTGTTCTAATCTATTTCAATCCCCTTCTAGTGTACTAAAAACCAAGGAAATTCCCAGCCGTAACTCCAAATGCACACTTAGCGGGATTGATCTTCAAATAGTGCTTGTGCATTCGGAGAAACGCTTATTCCAAATCAGCCAAATGTTGTAAGAAAGCGGGGGACTTTATGACCAAGTCATCTATGTAGACTTCCATTGTGCTGCCGATAAGGTCATGAAAGATGAGATTCATAGCCCGCTGAAAAGTGGCACCAACATTCTTCAAACCAAATGGCATAACTACCTACTCGAACAAGCCGATAGACCCTGGGTAACGAAATGCTGTTTTGTGCGTATCTTCCTCAGCTATGAATATCTGGCTATACCCTGAATAACCATCCATGAAGCTTAAAAACTGGTTTCCTGCAACAGAATCTACTAACATATCTGCCATCGGCATAGCATACTCGTCTTTCGGAGTAGCCAAGTTTATGTTTCTAAAGTCTATGCAGATATGTAGTTGACCATTCTTCTTAATGACCGGCACAATGTTAGATATCCAATCTGCGTATCGACACGTACGGATGAATCCACATTGAAGCAACCTTTCTACCTCATTCTTAATCCTAGGTAGCAACGCGGGATTAAAATATCTTACCGGTTGTTTATGAGGCTTAGAGATTTCTTTAACAAGTAGACGATGCTCTACAATGCTTCTGTCCAATCCTGGCATCTCATGATAGTCCCAAGCAAAGCAATCTTTATACCTGCGGATTAGACATGCCAACTTATCTCTCTGCATAATAGACAAATGTAGACTCACCTTGATTGTTCTATTCTCCCCAGGTCCTCCTATGTCTACTTCTATTAACGGATCTTGAGCAACAAAACCAGGAGCTCGTCGGACCTCTGGATCCTCAGGTCGTAAGCCGTTTCCCCTTGGCTCTTTAGTTGTGATCAGGTTATGAGCCATAGTTAACTTGGCATACTGGCTTGGATTGAATGTCGGATGATAAAATAGAGCTTCGTTCATGTGAATTTCTACTGAAAATGGATTGGGATCGACTGGGATTTGTTCTACCCTTTCTCCATCCCAGATCAACATCATTTGATGTAAAGTGGACGGTACACAGCGGTTTGCATGAATCCAATCCCTGCCCAATAAAATAGAATAAGTTGGTTTTACATTAATTACAAAAAAAACCGTCTTATTAGTCTTGGACCCGAATGTGACTTCAAATGTGATAACACTTTCTGCCGCAACTGCTTCTCCAATGAAGTTAACCATTTGCACATCGGTAGGAGATAAATCTGTCCTATTTTTCCCTAATTGTTTCAATGTAAAGAAAGGCATTACATTCAAGACAGCTCCACCATCAACAAAAATTCGAGTAAAAAGCTTACCATTGATATGTGCTTTAATATATAAGGGCCTGAGGTGGTTGGCACTCTGGGCTGTCGGAATTGGAAAGAGCATCCCTTCTGATGGCACCTTGATATCAACCAATTCCATTGCCGCTTCTTCCTCCATATGAAAATCCTCTTCCATGGACTCCTGACAAGAGGTAGCTCGAAAACTTGTCGGCAAGATACTGAGCATATTTTGGCCATTATCATGGTATAATTGTTCTTCAACCTAAGCATCCAAAAGCCGCCTTTGTTGTGCCCGCTTCCGCTGTTCTCACCTTTTTTGGGATTTTGATGGTCGGGAACAACGGCCAGGCAGAAATGGCTTTTCTTGGAGCACCGGCACTATTAGTTTCTTTTCTTTGCCATGAAAATGTACTACAAATGAGGGATGAGATATACGGGTAAACACAGATGGTTTACAATCCAATCTTTGGAATCCATTCTCTATCACCTTCGGTTTGTTGCTTTCTGTAGGTTCTTCATAATTCCTACCCTCTTCTGTTTGCAGCATGTGTGCATCGGCTAATGGAAATGGATCCGTGTCTACAAAAGTCTCTTCCTTTTTATCGGCAAACTTTAACCTTCCATCCTGGATAGCCTTTTGAATGGTATTCCTAAAAACAACACAACTATTAGTATTATGAGAAAAAGAATTGTGCCATTTACAGTACTTTTTCCCCTTCAAATCTTCTTGGCTTGGGATCCTGTGTCCGTAAGTCAGACGGATTTGTTTATCTGCCACTAGCTAGTCGAAGATTTGTTTAGCTTTTGAAACATCAAAAGAATAAGATGGTCTTGTTGTGGCCACTTCTTCCTTCCCTTTTTCTGGCTTCAAATGTGGACACGTGTAGGAGGAACCCTTTACTAACTCAACCGCCATTACCTCTATAGCTTGCTCTTTATCATCCTCATTGGTATCGTCTATGACTGATATCATTGTCTAGCCATGGGAGAACTTAACGGAACGCCTCTTCTCCTTTTCCCTGATCATCTCTTCTATTCTAACAGCATGGGATAATAAACGGAATAGATCGGAGAAATCTTGGAGAATGAGTCCTTCTTTGAGTTGCGGATACATTTTACTAATAGCAATTCTTGCACATTTTGTTTCTGGCAACTGGGTTGTGCACTTGGACTTAGTCTGCTAGAAACGCTCAATAAAATCCGCAACATCCTCTGATCCCTTTTGTTTTATTGCTAAGAGATCGGCAATGGAAACCTCCGGTGCAGGTTTAAAGAACCGCTGATAAAAAATTCTTTCCATGTCAGCCCATGAGTATACCGAGTTAGGAACTAGATTGGCATACCATGTGAATGTTACCCCTGTCAAAGACAACAAAAACAGTTGTATTTTATGCCATTCATTATTTCTCAACTCACCACATTATGCTGTGAACCTTCGATGTGTTCTATGGTGGATTTATTATCTTTACCAGAGAACGTGGTAAACTCCGGTAGTTTAAAACCTCGAGGGAGTACTGTCATGGAATCCACCCAATCAAAATAAGGTTTTTGGTATACGAGCCGAACTCGTGACTGTCGACGAAATACTTTCGTCATTATATCAGCCGGCTGGTATGGCTGTTGAATCTGTAGTGAAGGACTTTGCATGATAGGTCGGGAACCTTGCTTCATGAAGGGCTCAGCACTTCTGATCCCCTGCACTGGATAAGCCATTGTCATTGCCGGATATACAGGAGGAAAATAAGCAGAATAATTCGGTTGCCCCCCGAATGGTGGCATGTTTTCCCTAACAAAGGTTGTGGCTGCTTCGTAAGTTATCGGTAATCCTGTCATCGGGACAAAACTCCTTCCTGGAAACATTTCTGCTGGCATAGTGTTCTGAGCCACTACCCCTGGAATAATGTATTGGTGAGCTCTTACAGGTTCTTATCCCACAATTGTGGGATAAAACCCTGTAAGAGCTCACCAGTACATTGTTCCATAGTCTGTCGGATGGCAGTCAGAGAGGTAGGTGTCCTCTAGTAGCAGGGAAAGGCATTTCCCTACACAGAAGGTGAACTGATCCATGAGAGGGTGCGCCATCAGCCGCTGGCATGGGGTATGCAGGTGCCATGGTTGTCCCTTGCGCAGGGTAACCCAGTGCCTAAGTGAAAGTTTACACAGTTTGCCTCTGTGCAAATTGTTGGAGCTCGTTCTGAAGTAGAAGTCGAAAAATAGTAGCAAATTGTAGGATAAGACCCTATAAGAGCTCACCAGTACATTGTTCCATAGTCTGTCGGATGGCAGTCAGAGGGGTAGGTGTCGACTGAGACACCTGCAGTGGGGATGAGGACTGACCCCCTTGTTCTGGAGGAGTAACCTGAATTTAACTTGAAGTAGTAACAAAAGGATCAAAAACTCCCCAGCGAGCACGGATTGGGAGTCGTTCAGATGACTCCGGTGCAAGTGGCTGCTGTGAATTGTTCGCCATCAAACGTCTTGACCGCAATTGCATGCGAAAACTGCCCTTAGGTCCCACTAGGCGTGCCAATCTGTGTTACTGTCAAAATAATGAGCCGATGTAACCAGGTAAATGCTACACTTCCGATAAACACAAACGATCCGATATGGTGAAACAGAAAATGGTATCAGATATTTTTTTGAATCATGGACAGTGTTCCTTGAACTTACTATAGCAAGGGTTCAAGAAAGTCAGCTGAAAATGCACAACGGAAGAACTTTTTGGAACAACAAGCAGATATGTGTATTGATTTACTTCAAGGAAAGTACAGAAAAGATCTAAACTTTGAAAGAAGAACGGAAAGCTGTAAAGAAAGTTGGAAACAAAGTTGTAAAGGAAAGCTGTAATAAAGCGGTAAGAAAGCCGTAAAAAATTAAATTCCTAGACTAGAAAGCTGTAAGTGACGACAAAGTAGAAGAAATTAAACTTCAATGTTGTTGGTTGATGATGGTCATGTCTGGGCTCTGGGCAGCGTCCTCTTTTTATACTTATTGCAATCGAGCCATTAACAGATCGTAGAGTTTCTTCCAGCCAAAGAATGCTCCCAACGGTCGTGGATATGCTCACAGAATTCTCACGCCGAAAGATCGGGAATTCGTTTTACTCCCTATAGGCTCCGTGGTGCCGATGTTAACTACGACTAACGACTGCTCAAACCGCTGACTTTATTGGCTCGAAATACTTATCGAATCAGCAACGGCTCAAAATAACCGTTGCGTCAGCTCGGCAAAACTGACGTCAATAGTTACAAAAGATAATTATTTTGTAAACTTATTCCTATATTACCATAAACCTTCTTGTTAACATGTCTGTTTTAACAACTGAATAAATATTAGTTTGAGATGAATTTTATAAAAAATTATTAAATATATGGGTTAGGTGGAATCCAATAAGAAAGAATATAATGTGTTGTGAGTTGATGACAATTATCTCAAAAAATAATAATATAAAATAACAATATATTTGAATTAAAATAAAATTTTGATTTGAAATGAAATTGGAGAATCTCAATCTAAATAAAGCCTAAAATTTATTTATGTGATGTCCATCTAATTACACCTTATAATTCTAAAGTGTTTTTTTTTTTTTATAAGCTAAGTTTCCAAATTTCGTTTGACTAGTCTTAGTCCCCAAGACATGCTCCTAACTCTTGAAAGATTTAAATCACGGGATATGTTCCAACTAATCTCAGATTTTCCATAATACCTTGCACACAAGAGGCTCCACTCCACACTGATTAGTCAGCCTCTCATCCATGCAGAAAGCCCTCAGGTTCCCAGTGGGAGTCGAACCTCCCCCTACCGCTGCTGATGGTGAGATCTATTACGGATTGGTTAATCAGTTGGGATGTGCTTAGAGGGCTCTAAGGGTTTGTTTGAAATGTGTGTGTGTGTGTGTGTGTGTGTGTGAGAGAGAGAGAGAGAGAGAGAAAGAGAGAGAGAGAGAGAAAGCATAGGATACATTATTTAGGAGTTTTTAAAAGAAAGGAGAGAAGAGATTTGGAATAATTTGACATACTTTAACTCGTAAAATATTTTCTTTCTAAAAGTAAAGAGAAAAGTGTTACGATATCTTCATATTTATAATATTTATTTAAATAATTTGTTAGTACAATTATATAATTTTGATTGTAGGTTACTTTAACGGTTTAGATTGAATCTGTCTTACTTTAAGTAGGATATTAGGTTTTTTTGAAAGTTAATCATTGTTAGATTGAATTTTGTGATTTCTTAGATTTTTTGGTCATTTTTTAATCCCAAAGCCGTCAAGCTATATTTAGTTTGTTTAGTTATTAATAAAATCATATCTTTTTATTCTTTAAATTATTTCAAATTATAACAAAAAGAGATAGATGGTAAGACGTGGAGAAGTAAAAAATTTTCAAATTTTAATCACAGCTTTAGCTTATTCCTTCTTTGTCTCTGATTTATGGTTTTTAGCCATTGTCACCACCTCAAAATTAGTCAAACAAGTCACTTAGTTAAGTAAAATTGGTAGCAAATATTACTTAACTAAGTGAGTTGAGAAAATTTTGTTAAGAAAATTTAAGAAGTTAGCAAAATTTGGGGTGAAAATGTTGGAAAATTACCTTTAGAAACAATAGATATTTTTATTCTAGTTTTTTTAAATTCAAATTAGGAGAAGAAGAGAAGAAGGATTTGTGGTGGTGGCAATTGCAATTGCAATATGGGGGTTTTGACCGATTAGGGTCAAAATACAAATCAGAAACCAAAGGAGGGGCAAAATTGGAGGTGTGGGCTGAGTGGGGGTACCTCGCATTCAAGGAATGCGAGGTTTTTCGGAATCTCGCATTCCCTGAATGCGAGATAGTCAGCCCGACAAAAGCCTGTGGAGTCCTGTGGAGCCTGTGCCTTTCGCTGTGGTTTTCGCATTTGTGACTTGCAAGGACCTCGCAAACCACAAATGCAAAATACCTTGTCGTCTTCCTCTTTCCCAAGCTTTTTTCCCCCTTCTCCGACTGTCTTCTTCGTCTTTCTAGCGCTCACACGGATGCTCTTTTCAGATGGCATGCTCTTTCAGATTTTTCACGGGTGATGAAACCCCCAAGCCCCAAATGATATATACAATGCTCTTCGGTTGGTGAGGTGGCAATTGTGCTCCATCCATCTCCCACTTTTCTCAAAAGAAGAAAAAAAACAGCAATTGTGCTAAAAACGCCCTTAATTTGCTACCCACCTTCATCTCCATCTCCCACTTTCCCCAGAAGAAGAAAAAAATATTGAAGAAAAAAACAGCAATTGTGCTAAAACACCACTGCCTACCCACCTCCATCTCCTACTTTCGCCAGAAAATAAACAGCAATTGTGCTCCCGCCGGAACTTCCACTGCCGACGTCGGAACTTCCACTGCCGACGTCGGAACTTCCACTGCTGCCGCTGGACATAGTCATCGCTACCGCCACCGCTGTCAGTGATCTTCTTCTCTAACAGGTTTTTTGTTTTGTTGGAGATTGTACTGAATTACATATATATTGATTATGATTGATTAGAATATTTCACGAAATTTATTGTTAAATTGTGTAGTAATTAAGTATTGTAATTTTGTTGCCAATTATATGTTTGTTGAATTATTTATTGGTGAAGTTTGAGTTTTGTTGAATCTGATTCGTTGGGGTTGATTTGAGGAGTTGCATTTTGTGGTGAATGGATATAAAATAAAGCTCTGGAAGTTTGAGTTTTGTTGAATTATTTCATGAAGTCTGTAGCTAGGGGTGTGCACTATTTGGTTCGAAGCGGATTTTCGAACCAAACCGAATTTAACAATTCGGTTCGGTTTTTAAGCTTTTAAGTTCTGTTCAGTCCGGTTTCAAATTTTCTTGAAAATTTTGGTTCGGTTTTCGGTTTATTTAAAAAAAAATGATAAAACCGAAAAACCGAATATACTATATATTATATATATTTTTAAATAATTTAAAATAAAACCCACCCCAACCCCATGTTGCACTGCCCATCCGAGCCATCCCTCACCCAATCACCCAACTCACCATCTCATCATCTGCCCAATTTTTTGCCCTAGCTCTCCTCTCACTCTCTGTCTCTGCGCCGCCTCCCCCTCTGCCTCAGCCTCCGCCTCCGCCTCCAGGCCCTCCACCCTAGCTCTTCTCTGATTCCACTCCTCTAGCTCCTTGGGCCTTTTGCTTGCCTCCTTCCTTTAACCTTTCCTGAGTCTATCTCAAAGGGTCTCTGGCACCGCTTCCCTTTCACTCACCGAATCTAGCTCCGAGGGTCTGTATTTACTAGATCGAATACAACTCCTATCCGCTCTGTCTGTCTTCTGGCCGCTTGCTCCGGAATTGGACACCTTCGCCTGCACCACAATAGTAATATTAGAGAGTCAAGACGAGAAAGAACTATATAAAAGAGGTTTTCAATCCTGGATTGCTATTTCGAAGCAAAGCGCCACAGAATCGATCAAAGAACTTAAACTAGGCTCACAGCAGAGTTAGCACTACGGTCCGTGTCTCCATCAGCGTCAGTTAAGAGGCTAAGAATGACTATGGCTGTCTACTTTTCACTGTCCATTTTCCTTCCATGACTCTACTTCTGTTTCTTTAGTTTGTTTCCAAAAGTCCTATTTTTCCATTTGAAATTTTATGGCATTATCTTTTACTTGGATCTCTTTCCTTAATTTACGTGACTGATTGGCATTCCCCTCTGTGATGTCAAAGATTTGCAGTGAGGAGTATGACAATGTTACCTGCATATTTTTAGGAGTTCAAGCTGAGGTTTCAATGATTGCTTTGGACCTTACAATGGTATTTTTCGTACTCTCACTAATATATACAAATTTTTACTTCATTCTTAGTTATGTGTCTTCTCTCCTGGCAGGTCCTGGGAACTGCCTATGGGCTTAATGTACTTTTTGAGATTGACCTTTTCACCGGTGTCTTTCGATTGCTTGTCAATGCTTCGCTTGTTTTCCGTTTCTTGCTATACTCCTTGTGAGTCATTTAATTTGCATTTCATTACGATCTGCTTTTCGTGATTTTGTTTCATTACTCGATATTTCATCCTATTCATGCTATTTCGGGAGAATGGCGAGTGAAATTCCTATCCATATGCCTCTCAATTTTTATTCTACTCTTTTATTTTTGTGGAGTATTTGCAAGTCAACCAGCTAATCCCCTCTCCATGGGTGGGATGCCCACACGGTTATTCAGATATCACCGTCGCCGTCAGCTTGACAGCTTCTTATGAACTTCGGTGGTCACTGTTGCAGTCTAAATTTCGATTCGAACCGAACCGAATCGAAACAATTTCAGTTCGGTTGTTTCGATTTTTTAATGTGTTCGGTTCGGTTCGGTTATTGTAAAAAAAATTAAAAACCGAAAAAAAAAATCGAAATTTGAGACCGAAAACCGAACCGTACACCGAATGCACACCCCTATCTGTAGCTGTTGATTTTGTGAGGGTTTTGATTTTGTACAAAATTGCTGGAGCAGTACTCAAAAACCATATCTAG
Organism: Voacanga thouarsii; assembly: GCA_026120185.1. Classification (NCBI taxonomy): domain Eukaryota; kingdom Viridiplantae; phylum Streptophyta; class Magnoliopsida; order Gentianales; family Apocynaceae; genus Voacanga; species Voacanga thouarsii. The sequence goes on from JANUWF010002200.1 coordinate 3,371,836, forward strand.
CAGTGATATATAAGAAAATAACAAATGCGATTGACAAAAAGAAGATAGAGTTTGCACAAAAACCCTCCAAACTGAAGGGGGAAAAAATTAACAAATGCGATTGACATATAAGAAAATAAAAATCCAGTCGAATTGGGTAATTGGATCCCAGACGTAGGGAGAGAGGATGAAAGTTTAATTTTATTTAATTTTAATTATTTTTAAATCAGATCAATATTCTTTAATTTAAATAAAATTATTTAAAACTTCGGATTTAATTTTTTGTTAGTTTTTTTAGTTTATATAATTTCATATAACAAAAATTGTTATATAATAAAAGTAATAATCTTGTAAAATCTCAAATTAATATTCTACTCCTTTTTTTAAAAAGAACATTTTTATTAATAATAACATAATAATAATTTTTTTAAAGGAAAAATTTTCTAGATCATTGCAAAAGGGAAATTTTTATATACACTCGGTGTATATACATTAGATGTATTAGGTAATTATATTATCTGCAGATAAAATTATATAAAATTAATAAAAAGAGTTAACTTATCATGTAAAGTTATTTATAATGTAAATTGAGCTTGGGCCTGTTGGAAAGAATATATAAATAATTCACACATATATTCCAGAAATGTTAAAATTACAAAAAAAGAGTCACAATTATTATAGTCGCAATTCAACTATTTTTTTCTTATCCCCAATTATTATATTATAGTCACAATTAAAATTTTATAATATAATTTAGTATATATATTTATATATATATAAATTAAAATTATTATTTAGTATTTATAATTATTATTTATTATTAAAATTACTATATTTAGGTCATTATTAATTTATTTAGTTAGTACTTAATATTATTTACTAATATGTAATAACCAATATTTATTGTCTTATTAAAGTAATTAATTATTTATTGTATTATTTATTTGTTTAATTATCATTTATTTATTTATTTATCTATTTATTTAAATATTTAATTACCTAAATAGTTATTTATTTAGATATTTATTTACTTATGTATTTATTTATTTTTTATTATTAAGATTATTATACATTGTTTATTAACTTTATTGCTAAAATTATTATTTATTACTTACTATTATAATAATTTTAAATATTTACTAATAACATATTTATTGGTCGATTTTGTTAAAGCTATTATTCATTATTAACATTATATATTATTATATACTATTGCTATCATTTATTATTTATTAATACCATTATTATTGTCTTATTAAAGTAATTAATTATTTATTGTGTTATTTATTTGTTTAAGTATCATTTATTTATTTATTTTTCTATTTATTTTAAATATTTAATTACCTAAATAGTTATTTATTTATCAATTTATTTATTCATGTATTTATTTATTTTTATTATTATTAAGATTATTATACATTATTTATTAACTTTATTGCTAAAATTATTATTTATTACTTACTATTATAAATATATTAAACATTTACTAATAACATATCTATTGGTCAATTTTTTTAAAGCTATTATTTATTATTAACATTATATATTATTGCTATCGGGCCTGTTGGAAAGAATATATAGATAATTCACATATATAGTCCAAAAATGTTAAAATTACAAAAAAAAGAGTCACGATTACTATTTTATAGTCACATTTCAACCATTTTTTCTTATCCCTAATTATTATATTATAGTCACAATTATTATATTTAGGTCATTGTTAATTTATTTAGTTAGTACTTAATATTATTTATGATATTTAATAACCAAATTTTATTGTCTTATTAAAGTAATTAATTATTTTATTTGCTTTATTATCATTTATTTATTTGATTATTTATTTATTTGTCTATTTATTTAAATATTTAATTACCTAAATAGTTATTTATTTATCTGTTTATTTAGGGCTACTTTAATTTTTGGATAGTTATTTATTTGATCGTGACATACTTTAATTTTTTAATAAAAAATTCCTGCTCAATAGATCTAGATGCAATGTCATTAGAAGAACCTGTAAGACTACGGTTATATTGGGATTGTGAAATTATGTGCACGGCACATGGTGATTTTTTTAATAGTTCCTATCGCAAGGCATTAATTTTTAGAAATCGAGTTAGTTTTAGTGGTCTAGTCAACAAAATATGTGCCATTCGAGGTTTGGACACACCTACTGTGAAGTTGCAAATCACAATGAGAGAGGACACTGTTACTGGTATTGGGACGAGATCTACAACCGCTGCTATAACGAATGACGATGATATGAAAATTTTGTAGTATTATGCATCTACCGTGAAATGACAACCAATTGATCTGCATGTTCACCATGAGATCGTCCAAATTCTGAATGCAACAGTTACAGATCTTCCAGAGCATAACACCCCAACTTCTATCACTGAATCGTTCACTGCATTACTTAACTTAACTGTTCCTGTTAATATGCCTAACTTCAACTTAAATTTTCCAACCCCTGTAGCCAACAATCCTCCACATATCAGAAATGATAATTTCCAATCCTTTTTCAATACATCAATTTTGGATGCCCAAGTTGTTGGACCTAGCAATTAATACTTTTCAACTTCTACTGGGTTTGTCATGTCTGAACCTCATGACCACATTCAATCCTTCCAAGCATAGACGAGCCAGCAATTATTTTCAACGGCTGAAATTGGTGTTCCATTAGATATAACCCTAGTTGATGATTGGGTAGCTCGAGAGCGTAATTGGGTCGGTGCTCCAGAAGCGATTGTGGATGGGTTAGGACCTACGTCAGACATTGATGGGCCTACCGCGGATAAGTCACTAGACGAGAACGAGGGGGATGGCAATGACAACGAAGATATTCCCGATCCTTCTGTATTGCAACAGCCTGCTAATAGATCATTTGAATCAATCTGCTTGTACGATCCACCGTATTCAATATACCTTGACCGGTTAGATACTTTGTAAGAGTTGGAAAACGAAACTGGTGGATTGGTGCCGAGTACAGGGATGGATTTATGGTCGGAATCCAATAATGACTTAAGGGTTGGCATGTAGTTTAGGGATAAGAATGAGTTGCTTTGGGCTGTTCGATCGTAGTCTATTAGAATGGGTCGCGAGTTTACTGTGATAGAAAGTAAGAGTTCATATTGAGTTGTCGAGTGTAAAAATTCAACTCCAGAGCATCCATGTTATTGGTGTCTCCGTGCACGGACAAAGAAAGGTTCTGGCTTGTGGTAAATTAGTCGATGGCAAAGAGATCACATTTGTCTGGTCCGAACAGTCGACGGGAACCATCGAAACATGAGTGCAAAATTCAAGGCGAGACACATCTTGCATTTGATTCATGATAATCCAGAGATTAAATAGTCATATTCATAACACATTGCACTTCACCCCGTCATATAAGAAAGGATGGAACGCACGCAGGAATGTTATTGAGGAGATCTAGGGGGACTGGCCATCTTCATTCGCACAGCTATCACGATATATGTAAGCCTTACAAGATGCGAATTCTAGTACCGTCATGGCGTGACACTTCTTGCCTATGGATAGTAATGGGGCTAAGACTTTTGGATATGTTTTTTGGGTGTTCGGACCCTACATTGATGCATTTATTCACATGAAACCGGTAGTCAGCGTTGACGGGACATTTTTAAGGGGTATATACAGGGAAAAACTTTTAACAGTGGTGGGTCAAGATGCCAATAAACATATATTGCCTCTTGCATTTGCAGTCGTTGACGAAGAAACTAATGACAGTTGGGGGTGGTTTTTGACCTTGCTAAGAGAACATGTGTTAAATGATCGAAAATTTATTTAATATCTAACAGACTTATTGGGTTGTGAATGCAGTTCATCGACTACCCCTTTGGCAAAAGCCAATGGCAGTATATAGATTTTGTCTTAGGCATATTCGGAGTAACTTCAATTTAAAGTTCAAAACGCATGAGTTAAAGAAGCTGATGTATGCAATCGGGGATCAATTCAAAAAACGAATTTTTTTGAAGATTATGGAAGAAATTAACTTGCTAAACCCCCAAGCAAAGGCATAGTTGGATTTGATTTCGAAAGAACAATGGACGCTTGCTTATGATGGTGGGCATCAGTGTGGTAACATGACAACCAATCTGGTAGAATATTTCAACAGTGTCGTAAAAGGTATACGTGCCCTATCCATCAAAGTAATTGTTGAGTCTTCATTCAAAAAAATAGTCAAATATTTTAATGATCATAGATAAGAGGCTAATCATGGGCGAAATCACTTTCCTTCTACGATATGGGCCAAATTTGTGAAAAAAGAATGTGACGAAAGAAAGAACATACCGTGTATTGACTTTTAATCGAGATCGTGGGGTTTTTAATATTGTGTCACTGCATCGTGAGTATGGGAAGGAAAATAACTCGTACGAGGTTAATATTGGGGCCAGGAAGTGCAACTGTTGCAAATGAGAAATTTATGGAATACCTTGTTCGCACGCGTTTGCAGCATGTCAGCAATTGGGGTTGAATCCTGGAGATTTAGTGTTATCAGAAAATACAACACTATCCTATAGAATGATTTATACAGCACAGTTCAGGCCCATTCCATACGAGGATTATTGGCGTAATCCTAGCTTTAGCTTGGCCCTGTTTACTCACCGTTTCAAGAATCGTCACAGGGATAGATTGTGGACGTCGCGTATTCGGAATGAGATGAGTGAACGTAATCCCGATTCACCACCTCGTTGCGGCACTTGTCATCGCAGCGGATACAATAGAAGAAATTGCACTCACGGTGCTGTACAATGAATGCGACATCTATTTAAGTTTTATATTTAGATAACTAAATTTGTTTAGATACATTGCTTATTTGTAACTTTAATTTTTAATATTTGTTATACATCTTGCATTAAATTATTTATCTTTATTTTTGTTTTATTTATTTATTTTTTTGGTACTTAATTTGATGTTGGCTATACATATTACTTTTGTGTTTATTTTTAATTTTCCTAAATCGGTTCTATTAATTAGGATAGAATGTATGAGCCTACTTTACACGGAGTAGATCTAGGTCCTATTATACTGGACGTATTGAGATTGCAACACAAACACAGGTCATCACATATTTATTAGATCAGCACAGTTCAGCAGTGACGTTTTAAATGTAAAGCGGAATGATAGCATGTTTTGAGAAGCTCAACCATTCGATCATCGTATTGAGCAGCTCATAGATATTGCCGGTTTTTGTGGACTACATCGTTTATGTTACATGATGATCGATCATCCACTAATAACAGCATTAGTGGAAAAATGGTGTCAGGAGACACATACGTTTCACTTTGCAGTTGGAGAAGCTACTATCACCCTATAGGACATAGAGGTTCTCTTTGAATTACGTATAGATGGTGATCTTATCCGTACCAGTCGTTTCGTACATTCATCTGTAGAGTTGATTGACATGTGCGACGAGCTTCTGGGATTTCGACCGACTCTGACAGAGCTTAACGGATATAGATTGAAGATTATTTCACTCAAGAGAACATTGAGCCAGCCACTACCTGTAGATGTGACGACAGAGATGATAGGGCAGCATACACGGTGTCGTATTATGCAGCTCATCGGAGGTTTTCTATTCTTGGACAAGTCCGGCAACATAGCACATCTGCGCTTTCTAAAACACATTCGTAATTTAGAGGTATCTGGCACCCTTAGTTGGGGAAGTGCAGCATTGGCTCATCTGTACCGTTGTCTGTGTAACGCTACGTCCAACAGAGCACACACCATCAGTGACCCATTATTGTTGGTTCAGGTATGGAAGGCACATTTTTAAAAAAAATCTTATTAGTATTATAAACTAATAATAAATATAATATTTTCTTAAGAATTGGTTGTTCATGTTGAAATAGTTGTGGGCTTGGGAGCGTATATCTACTATCAAACAGAGCAAAGTTCGTCTAGTTGAGGATGTTGATCCCCAGGCCTCGAAAGGATTAGCATAGAAGGGTCCGTTAGAGCTTGCACGCACCCCAACACATGTGCTTCTTACCTATAGGGATCAGTTAGATAGAATACAACATGTCCATGTAAGTCTTACTTCAACCAATTTGCTTTTAACTCTGATTTTAAATTCGTTATTTATTATTGATACTGACAATTTATCTTTATACAGTTTCTCTGGCAGCCTTTTGATGAGTACATGTTGGCTACCTTACCTCCGTATTGTACTCATGGACGACACATTTGGGTATCTATCACATCCCTAATTTATTAGGAAATAATAAAAATGTATCGTCCAGATAGAGTTTTGCGATAGTTTGAATTTGTGCAGACCGTACCTGCTGCAGTTGATATCGGTGACAATTTACATGCCTGTGACATGAGAACTATCAGTGCAAGGTGGCTCGAGATAGATTCAATACATCTCGCGAATTGGGTTAATAGGCATTCAACAATTCTTCTTGCACAACATAGTTACGATTAGAATATAGTCTCGCTTGACTATGCAGCATAGTATTGGACTCATACTAGACGACTGATTGGTAATTCGATTATAACGCAATCTAATCCTTCGGGCTACCAATTGAGCGGTGGGGCGACAGAAGTATTGGTATGTAAATTTTCTTACATAATATTATAAAATATATAATTTACACTGAAATAATTTATTGACATTTTGAAATACATATATAAGCTGATTCGATACATCGGGTATTGTACCTTAGCAATGAAAGCTATCAAAATGCGGATGCTGCGAGTAGACAAGTGTTTGCATTAATAACGGATCTCGCTACGCATTCGTTGACTGCCACTGGTGAGGCAAGTCGTTTGAACCACCCGCCCTATGAGCCAGCTAGACGAAGCTACACTACTCAACCGATACCTCCGATCCCGCAAGAAGTTAATCGCGGAGTCTCCCCGGTGCGGAGAGGGGATAAACGGGTACGCAGACATGCTGTACCTGATATTCCTATACGGGATCACTACTCACCAGTACACGAATATGAACAAGGTAATCTTGCAGAAATTGAAAATAGGCAAGCTGATTTTATTACTCCACAGCACCTAGTCTTTGATACCAGATATTTATCTTCAACTGATGATTTTGATGCCGACCCTTCTTCTGGATGGTCCCAGATACGGCACAGACATTCTATAGATATTCCCGATCCATCTCACTGTTACGAGCAAGGTACAATACAACCAGAAGAACCACCCGAATAACAACAACAACAGCCTCAGAGACGAGTTCAACCTCCAAAGAACCATCGAGGATTTCATTGTGGGACTAGCTTTCATCCTTTTTTTTAAATTATTTCATGTGTAATAAATTTTATTATTTGTATCACGATTTAGAGTTCAATTTAGTTTGGCCATTTTTAAGACAAAATCAATAATAATAGAACTTTAAAGACAAATATTGAGATTGTAATTTTTTTAAATGATTTTTTTAGAACTTTAATATTTCACACATTATCTTAATTTAGTTAATTTATAAATTATTTAGATTATGAAATTTAGATATTTGATAATTAAATTTAAATATTATTTAAATAGTTGACACGATAATTTTAGTGTATTTAGATAGTTGAAAGTTTATATATTTATAAATTAAACTTAAATTAAAAATACAAATTTATTTCAAAATTCAATACAAATAAAATTAACTGTAGTAACAATAGAATATGTATATTACATGTTAATATCAAATTTAAATTAATAAAATTTATTTATTAATTATTTAAATTTATTTATATAGGTCTTTATATATTTTGTGTTATTTTAAAAGTATTATTTCCTTTTAAAAAATTACAAAAAATAAAATAAAATGAACAAATGATTATAGTAGAGACTTTAAATTCAATAAAAAAAAAAATGAGAGGAAGAAGTCACAAAAAATGATAAAATGCTTCCAATATAAAAAAAAAGGACATTTTTAGTATATTTAGATAGTTGAGAATTTAAAATTTTTTAATTTTTTAATGAATAATTAAATATTATAAATTAAAATACAAATAAAAATTTATTTCAAAATATGTACATATAAATAAAATTAATTATAGTAAAAATATGTATATTACTTGTAATGATTCAATTTAAATTATTAATTATTATTTAAAAATATTAATTTCTTTTACAATAGAAAAAAAAGAAATTGCAAAAAAAAATTAAACATATTTTGTTGTGTAAAATAGTAATAGAGAAAAAAATTACAAAAAAAATTAAATAAATAAATGCACCTCGCAAATTAAATAATAAAATTGCGAGGTGCAATTTAAATTTTAACGAATATCTGTATTTATTTATTTTAAAATAAATAAAATTTTATTTACATTTTTATAATTTTTTAATGAATAATTAAATATTATAAATTAAACTATAAATAAAAAATTATTTCAAAATTCAATACAAATAAAATTAACTGTAATAAAAATACAGATATTACTTGTTATGATTAAATTTAAATTAATTTATTAGATCTTTGTATATTTTATGTTATTTAAAAATATTATTTCCTTTTACAATAGAAAAAAAAATTACAAAAAAAATAAAATGAACAGATGATTATAGTAAAGATTTTAAATTCAATAGAAAAGAAATGAGAGGAAAAAGTTACAAGAAATGATAAAATACTTCGAATATAAAAAAAAAAAGAGACATTTTTAGTATATTTAGATAATTGAGAATTTTAAATTTTTTAATAAGTTAAAATATAAATAAAATTAATTATTGTCAAAATATGTATATTATTTGTATTGATTAAATTTAAATTATTAATAATTACTTAAAAAATATTAATTTCTTTTACAATAGAAAAAAATAAATTGCAAAAAAAAATCAAACATATTTGGTTGTGTAAAAAAGTAATACAGAAAAAAAAATTACAAAAAAATAAATAAATAAAGCACCTCGCAAATCATGGTTGCGAGGTTTATCAAACCTCGCAAATTGAATTTGCGAGGTGCTCTAATCTCACAATTCTTATTTGTGAGGTACAAATGACTTTTCATGCCCGGTTGGAAATGACTATCTCGCATTCTTTGAATGCGAGATGCTGGGGAACCTCGCATTCCGTGAATGTGAGGTACCCCCACTCAGCCCTCACCTCCAATTTTGCCCCTCCTTTGGTTTCTGGTTTGTATTTTGACCCTAATCGGTCAAAAGGCAGTGAGGGTGCTGGAAGTGAAAGTAGTCTAAAGGAGAGCTGGTGATGATGGTGGTTTCTTGATGATGGTGATGATGGATCTTTTATATCTTTCTTTCCTAACTGCCAAACAGGAAAATTTTAATTCTTTTCTTTCATTCACAAATTCTCAAATACCATGTTAGGGATAGGTTCCAATTGTTGGGATGGGCAGCGAAAGCAACACACAATATATAGAAAAGATAAAAGAAAATAAATAAATAAAATAGAACATGAAAATTTAACGTGGTTTGGTCTCTCAATTAGATTTACATCCACGACCCCGAAAGAAAACACTCCACTATATAATTTTTGGACGGACAAAATTACAAACTCTTAAAAAATAATTTAAGGCCCAAAAATCTCCCAATTTATTAGGCTCAATGAGTTTGTGGTCTCTCCCAAAAACAGCACTAACCTATTTATAGGGAAATCTTTCATTACCCTTTTTTAAGTTATTCCATGTGGGATTGAGAAAAAACTCAACAAATCCTCCCTTTTCTCAATTTTTTAAATTACAACAGAATCTGAAAATCTAACTCTATTCCCAATCCTTACAGTCTTTTTCTCTGTTGCTTCTTTCTATTTACTTCCTTCAAGTTGCTTCTTCAAGGAATGAGCATCAAGATAGTAAATATTTTTGCTCTTCTTTCTTCCTCCTTCCTCCATCTTAAGCGAATATAGATCCATCTTCATTTTCAAGTGGTTAGTCAGCGTCTTTGATGCATGATTTTATCTAAAGTATCCTACATCTTCTTAGGCGATGTCTCCTTCAACACTGTAACTTTAATATGTAGAGCTAATGTTGATCGAATAGTACTAACCACCCTTTTTTGAATAGTACTCCATTCTGAATCCTTCATCCCTTTTGGCTTCTCATCTTCTAATGCAGAATCAAGACCCTACTGCACTAAATAGTCTTGAGTTTTGCATTGCCATAGAGTGAAGTCAATCTTTCTATTAAATAGTGGAGGTAAAATCTCATTCTTCATATATGTGATATTGAAATAATCTATAATAAAATATCTTACCTCCACGTGACACAAAAAATTACCCCTCTCTCAAAACTGCTGACAAAGCACCTCCTACTCTTTTTCTCTCCTCCCTAAGCCCGAACTGTACTCTTCTCCGAAGTCTCCCTAGCCCTGCACTGTGCTCTTCTCCAAGTCGCTCCTCCCTAGGCCTAAACCTTACTCTTCTCCCTAGCCGAAACCACCTTAGGCCTGAACCTTGCTCTTCTCCTAAGCCAAAACCAGGCTCTGATACCACTTGTTGGGATGGGCAACGAAAGTAACACACAAATATATAGAAAAGAGGAAAGAAAATAAATAAATAAAATAGAACACAAAAATTTAATGTGGTTCAATCTCTTAATTAGACCTACATCCACGACCCCGAAGGGAAACACTCCACTATGTAATTTTTGGACGGACAAAATTACAAACCCTCACAAAATAACTCAAGACCCAAAAATCTTCCAATTTATTAGGTTTAATGAGTTGGTGGTCTCTCTCCAAAACAACACTAACCTATTTATAGGGAAATCCTTTGTTACCCTTTTTTAAGTTATCCCATGTAAAATTGAGAAAAAACTCAACACCAATAACAAACATAAAATTTTAATAGAAAAATCTATTAGAATATATGCCCTCTAGACTAAATTATCTGATATAATTATCGAATTTATTAATAAAAGAACTTATTTTCAAAATTTGTTTATAAATTTACATTTTATTTGTGCACGATTTTTTGTTTGGAAAGAACATATTGTATTTAAGTAAGTGATTCATGTGAATGGTAGTCTTTCACAGTAAGGTATGGATCACGGGTTACTAAATACATACATGTTTATTCTTAATCGATTGATGAGAATGGGAATTTCATCATGTATATGTTATTATATTATGAATTCTAAATAGGGAATGGCTTACCTTTAGGCAGTGGGTAGTCCACTCACTCTATAGCATGAGCGTATTTCGAATACGTAGAACATGACTTATAATAGTGGTTTTTAAAAGTACTATTTAAAATAAACCCAGACTATTACTGCTACAGTTTGGACTAATAGTATATCGCTTGAGTATAAGTTGGTAGTTTGATGAAGTTAGAAGCATATACTTTGATATACTGTAATTGAGGTTCTTTCGTAGAACCAATATACTTGTATGTTGGGTATATGTGACTAGTTAGTTAAGCAGATTTGTACAAGATAGCTTCTACGCTATATTGTCCCTTGTTACTGTTCGAATGATCTAATTATCCAGGGCCCTGGGGAATATGACTTGAATGTTTACTTTAGGGTAGCTCTCTGGAAAAGTGAAAACATTCCAAGAGTTGTGAATTATTGAACTAGAGATCTAAGGATAGTAGATGTCTATTAAAAAGGTGTTACTACACTATTCCTTTCTAATTGCACGGTGATGCATAGGGGGGCATTTTAGTCATTACACTTGTAGGTTGAAGACTTTGCTAACGCAGCATTGTCTTTATGGTCAATATTTTCTTATGGTGATATTAGAAAATATTTAAAATAAAAAATATGACTATTTATATAGTAAGGGTATTTTGGTCATTTTAGTAGCCAAAGCGATGTGTCTTTTGGTCCCCGAAATGGCCCATAAGTCATGAAGGATTTGGGTTAAGGAATTGGCCTTGATAATTATGGAATTTTATTTTATTAGTCTAATTTATTATTGGATTAGAATAAAATAAAATGTCCGAAAGAGAGTATTTATTTTATCTAATTTAAATAGTTAATTAATTACTTAGGGCCCAAGGCCCAGATTGGATAATTAAAAAATTAATCTGAAATTAGATAAAATGTATAAAATTTTATTTGGTCTATTGAGCTTGTTATTATTTATTGGGCTATTTAATAAAGCTCAGAAAATAAATAATTGAGATTTATTATTTATGGGTGTTCAAGCCCAAGAATAAATAATTTATCTGGCCTAATGAATAAGATCAAAGTAAAATAAAATTTATAAAAAATATAATTAATTATTAATTTAATTAATTAATTAATTAAAATAAAAAACAACACGGGATGGAACCCATGTTGTTTCACATGCAGGATAACAGAAAGCATGGAAGCTTTTCATTTGCACACTTAATGTCTTCTCTCTCAGGCATCTAATCTAATGGATTGAAATGGGTCTTCTTTGATTGGAGTACTGGCTTTTCAATTGTGAATCACAAGAGCATCACAGAAAACTAGTTTTGGGCAAGACTTCGTCTGTGAAGAATTCACAAAAAACCAAACTCATTCCAAGCCTTCAAAGTTGATAAAAAACTTCAAGCCTTCACCAGCTGTGTTACGGGCACCAATTTGGAAGATCGAAAGCTTCACGTAGATGAGACGAAGTAGACATTTGTAAGGACGTGAGCCACTAGCCTCGAATATCCTTATACAGACATCTACACCAGTGCGAAGAGGGCCATTTAATCACAGAGGTAAAATTTTTATTTTCCTAACATGCTTTCATTTTGATGATTTTTACCATTTTAAACCTTCAAAATCATATAAGATGATAACAAAGAAATAAAATAATTAGAAAATAAATAAAAAAAAAAGAGAGATATAAGAATTTACATGATTCAGTCAAATGACCTTCGTCTACAAGGAGAGGAAGATCAAAACTTTACTATAAGGAAGACAATATATAAAGTTTAGAAAAGTGTTCATAAGCCAATAAACATTATTGATACAAAATAAGAGAACCACAAAGAACAAATGCCTAAACAGACTACTAAATCTCTTGTATTGGTGTTGTATGTTGAAGAACCAAACAAGGCCTAAGTATATATAGGCAACAAAGCTAGTGAAGTGGCCAGCCAAATTCGATGTGGGACGTGGTCACATGGATGCAAGGTATCACTTAATAAATCTCCATCTTGACTTGCATCCCAAACTCAAACATAGTAGTTTTACTTCAATTTCTCTACAAAAGTTCAAAGACCAAGAATCACGAACAATGAACATCATTCAAGTCCAGGTACTCCTTGAACAGCTTATTAACTCCACCTATTTTTTCTACAACTGACAATGCATATGTGACTAAATTTGCATACTTTTGCAGTGGTCGAAGCTCATTTCTTGGTCTGTTCTTGACTATGGAATATTCCTCTTCTTTATTAGAAATTACAAGTACCTATAATAAGCTTTGCTAAATAGAAGAAGTTAACTTAGAAGGACTAGAACTTCCAATTTCAACTTCTACCTTCTCATACGTGCCATCTTCGTCTGGGTGAGAAAAACTAGAAGACTCCCTTTTGGAATTTAATATAGACAATTAATCAAATGCAACATCTTTACTAATTACAAATTTTGGTGATTTAGGATATGGACACCGCAATCTGTATCCTTTTACTCCAAAAACATACCCAAGGAAAATACATTTCTTAACTCTAAGTCCCAATTTTCTATTATTTACATGCACGTATGCTGTACACCCAAAATTATTCAAATTAGAATAATTAGCAGGTATACATAACCAAACTTCCTTAAGAGTTTGGAAATCAAGAGCTACGGAGAGAGCACCATTGACAATGTAACAAGCTGTAAAAATTACCTCGGCAAAAAATCCTTTGTCAACCCTGAATTTAAAATTATACAACGTGTTCTTTTCAAAAGAGTTATATTCATACGCTCTACAATATCATTTTGTTAAGATATCATTCTCACTATACAATGTTGAGCAATTACTTCATTTTTATAAAATTCATTAAATTCTTTTTTACAGAATTTCATACCATTATCTGTCCTCAACCGCTTAATTTGTTTATCGATCTATTTTTCAATTAAAACTTTCCACTATTTGAAAGTTAGGTAAACATTACTTTTATACTTTAGAACATAGACTAAAACTTTTCTTAAATAATCATCAATGAAAGTCAACATATACTTAGCACCATCTTTAGATGGAATATGAAATGGACCTCAAAGATTTGAATGAACATAATTTAAAGTACGTTTAGTTCGATGGATTGCTAGTCAGGTGATGCTAATCCATTTTTCTACTTCCCAAAAATACAATACTCACAGAAGTCTAACATCCCGGCATTTTGTCCATTAAAAAGGCCTCCCTTACTTAACATGCTTTGACCTTTTTACTTATATGCCCTATGCCATAATTTAGTGATGTTAGAATAAGAAAAGTTGATGTAGAAACTACAATAGAACATGTGACAGTAATTCCCTACAAAGTATATAAATTGCCAGACCTGCAGCTTATCATGACACGAGCACTTTTACATATTTTTATAACTCCACTTTCAGTCGCATATTTATACCTAAGAGCCTCAAGAGATGAGATTATTTTTTTTCAAATCAGGAATGTCTAATATTAGTGAGAGTTCTCACAATACCAATGCATTTTAATTCAAATTGTATTCTTACCCACAACATTAAAAACAACATTATTGCCCATTAAAATAATTCCACCACTATAACTTTTATAAGTGAAAAATAAATCCCTATTGAAACACATAGAATAAGAACCACCCAAATCTAAAATCCATTCATTTTTAGTCCTTGTTCTCTTATCAGTCATAAAGAAAATATTTCAGTCACTCTCATCTGCTACTACACTAACTTCAGTAGCATCAATAGATTTTCTTTATGTTTATCTTTATTTTTCAACTTTAAAGCATTTTCATTTAATGTGCCCCATTTTATGACAGTAATTGCAAACTAATTTTTTATGTTTATATTTGGATCTAGATTTAGATTTACTGCTGTCACAATTTCTATTTTTGAATCTACCCCTAACCACTAAATCTTTAGTTGGATTTCTACTAACCTCTCTAATTAAATCTTTATCAATCATTTCTTTTGATTTCAAAGCAGATTTAATATTTTGATACGAGATAGTTTCTTTCTCATATATCATAGTATCTTGAAAATACTTCAAGGATTGGGGAAGGGAATACATCAATAAGATGGTCTAATCCTCATTATCTATTTTCACATCAATATTATTCAAATCCATAATAAGAGAATCAAATGTATCAAGATGTGAAATAATAGATGCATCTTCAGCTATTCAAAGAGTAAACAAGGTTTGCTTTAAGTAGAGCCAATTTTCTACTGTCTTTTTTATATACAAAACCTTCAATTTTTCTCACATAACTTTGGTTGTAGTCTCAGTGGTGACTTGCCTTAAAATCTCATTAGAGATATTTAGAATAATATATGATCTCGTCCTTTTATCAAGATTTTCAAATGCCATTATTGTTATCTTCGATGGCTTCTTCTCTACTTATTTCAAAGCTAAGTCAACCCCATTCTTAATTAAAATGGCATCCATCTTGAATTGCCACATATCGAAGTTGACATCCTGATCGAATTTCTCCACCTTAGTCTTCGTTGTCGTTATTATCATGGAGCTAAAAGCTAAAAGTTCTAATACCAGTTTGTTAGGTATAATTCCTAGGAACAAACTGATAGGGCATAAATTTACATATATTTTTCTAATTAGTTGAGGATATTTTGTGATACTTTTGATATAATAACTAGTCATATTCATAATATTTCACTTATAGAAATATTTTTTTTTGTATTTTATGTGAAAATAGGTGAATTTGGTGTAAAATTGGAGAAGTTCCAGTAGAGACTTGGCACCAGGCCAAGAAGACTGACCTGGTGCTGGCGCCCAATCCAAGACTGGGCAAACAACACAAAACAAAGGAAAAACAAGGGAATTCGTGGGAGGATGAAAGGAAGCCACGGGAGGCTTCAATAAATTAAAGCCATAGCCTGGCGGCTTACAAGCACTAAACAAACAAATGAACAAACAAACAAAAAAAAGAAAAACAAAGAAAGGAAGGCAGCCTTGGGAGGATGTGTTACATCCTTGGGAGGATGCAAGAAGACAAGCCATGGCTCACCAAAGAAGCAAGGAGAACGGGTGGCTTAGCAACTTGGCAGAAAAGACAAAAGAAAGGAAAAAGCTCGCGGCTCAGTTTGGCTTCGTAGCTCGAGTGAGCCAGTTTCAGGGAGAAAGGAAGAAAATGGTCGCGACTCGATCTTCAGCAAAACGGCTCATATATGGCTTGGATGGCTTCAGTCGGCTTCAATGAAAAGGAAAAGAAAAGAATGGTTTTTGTGGCTTGGGCTTAGCTCAGTTCTTCGTGGCTTCAGCAAAGAAAAGGAAATTGTAGCTCAGTGCAATCAAGTCGGTGATTTTAGTAGAATTTGTACAGAATTTTAGAATTCGGATAGAAAATTACTTCTTCTCGATTTTGGATTTTTAGGAAGTCTGTAAGTCTATAAATATTGTCCATTCACGTTAGAAAAAGGTGTGTGCACACATGGAGGCTTAGACATATATTTTAAAGTGTACCACTATTAATATTTTCTCTAGAGAAATCATTCAATGAGTATTGATTTTGAAGGAGTTTTCATTGAAAATTGAAAGGCTTGTCCATGAGTACCTATCTCTTTCCTTTATTTTATTTTATTTTTTTGAAAAATGATGAGTTTAATTCCTTAATTGTATTTTAGATGTTATTCTTAGATTTATGATTTGGAGTTAATTTAGTTCTTTAATCAATTGATTATATTTCTTTGTATTTGATTGCTTATTTTTACTACGGTATTGATTGATGATTCTTGTTGTTAACTTGCTTGAAAAATGGATTGATAATAGTTTTAATTTAATTAATTTCATATTTATTATCTCTTAACTTACTTGAAAAATGGATTAATTGTCAATAACTTGGGTAATCAAAAATTAATTGTTGATTACTAGAATATGGATTCATTGAATAATTTCATATTTTACATCACCTAGAATATAGGGATTTATTTGGGGATTGATTTTAATACATCTTTTGGGTAAATTGGTTAAGACAAAATATGTTCATTAATTTAACTAGAAGATATATAGTGATTCAATGAATTGCAAACGAAGTGGGTCTATTTTAAATCTTTCGTGATACCAAGATAATAATTGATTGTGATATTTGCAAAGTAGTTCATTATCATGTCTTCCAAGATATTTGTCTAAATTGCATATTCTTTCATATTTGAATTGTATATATTTTTATTTATTTATTTATTATCATCTTATCACTTTATTAGGTCGGTTAAATAATAAATAACTAGTAATTAATAGTAGTTGTTCCTTGAGGATTGATACTCGTTAATTCTCTATACTATGCCTGCGATGAGCATATTTGCTCATATGCATAATTTGAGATTAATGTTTTAATTAAAACTTGACTATGGATGGATTTAAATTTGAATTATTTTTATACATCCAAATCATACGCATCACAAACCCAAAACTTCAATGACAAAAACCATACAAGATGATAATAAAAAAATAAAATAATAATAACGCAAAAAAAAATAAAATAATGAGAACAAAAATACAAAATACAAAAATTTATATAATTCGGTTAAAAATCTACATCCATAATTAATCTATATTAATAGGCAAAAGAAGAACAAAATTTCATTATAAAAAAACAATACATAAAGTATTAGAAAATTATTTTTAAAACAAAAAATCCATTAATATAGAACAAGATAATCACAAAAACACAAATGTCTAAAAAGGGTGCTAAATCTCTTATATTGGTGTTGCTTATTGAAGAACTAGACAAGGCCTAAGTATATATAGACAACAAAGGCGGTGAAGTGGCCAGCCAAATTCGATGTGGGACATGGTCACATGCAGGTAAGGCATCCTTAACATACCATTTGACATAAACCATCATATACCTTTCTCTCTTATAATTTAAAATTTCTTTTTTTTAATAATTTCATGCATAAACTTTCAAAATAAGTTTAAGTTTGTTTGAATTAGATTGAATAAATTTATTTGAATATAATAAAAAATAATTAAATATATGTGATCAAGGTAATATTTAAGTATAATTAAAGAGAAAGAATATAATGTGTGATAAATATAAGATAATTTTTTAAAAATAAAAAATTTAAATTATAATTATTTTAAATTAAGATAGATTTTGTACGTCATAAATGCATGTAACGAGTAGTTTGGAGGATCTCTCCCCCGTGATATCACTCTTGATATTTTAGCAATTCCTGCTTAATAAAGTTTCTTTCACCTTGAAAGAGAAAAAAAAATTCACTTTTTGCATTGAAAAAGTTGAATTAAATTAATGTTTATAAAGAAATTACAACAAAAATAACATTCCAACAAGCTTGTCTACAGTAAAAGTAACTTGACAATATATAATATATTTCATGCACACATTATAAAAATGTCTAATCTTAAACAAAGTCATATATATAAATGTCTAATTTGAAATAAAATTATATATATATATATATATATATATATATATATATATATATATATATATATATATCTGTCGACCTTTGCCTCTGGTAGCTTAAGTCCCTAGCTGGAAAATAAATGGAATCGTTTCTGCTAAGTGGTTGCCAAGCTCTTTATTGTGCTGATAATTCTTCCTTTGTTCTTTGTTATCTTACGTACTTCTCCCAAGAATGGAACTGTCAAGGAAAATTCAAGTTTAAATCTTAATTTCTCGGCTTTTGTGTTTTTATGTAAGTATATTATTGTTTTCTATTGTTTTTAATTATAACTACTGCAAACTAACTTGAAACAATAAAGCATACATGTTTGAACAATTACCAGTAGATTTATAATTTGTATTGCATGCGGTACAAGTTATCAATACACTTGAATCATAGACTATTGGTCCATGTTAGAATTTTTCTACCTTGCATAGTCATTGTGGCCTTAGCTCGATTTTAGGAAAAATTCTAATATGGACCATTAGTCCATAGACTACGTGCATTAGTGACTTGTATCGCATGCAATATAAGTTATACGATACAACTTACTAATACACTTGATTCATTGGTCCATAATTTATGTAAGAATTGCTCTGATCTTAAAGATGGGTCATATGTGTTCTTGAAGAGTGTAAGATAATCCGTATATATAAAATAGTCGGCCAATTTAAATATAAGTAACTAGTTTAATTTTTTTTAAATAAAGAATTGAAAGAAATTTAATCATAGTTAAATATTTAACTGGAAGTACTACAATTTACAATGCGAATAATCCATCCAACTCATAATAAATATCACATTTCTATAATTTATATTTATAAAATTTTAAAAAATTAAAATTTTTATTAAAAGTTTTAAATTTAAATATTAATTAATATTATATGATAATAAAAATAAAAATAAATTATTAATTTCACAAATAATAAAATGTTTAAAAGAAATTAACAAATGGAGGTAATAATATATAGGGTAATTTTTATATTCATCTTTATAAATATACAATTGTCTCAATCAAATCCCTCGGATATTGTTTTGCTCAATTTAATCTTTATAAATATAAACAGTATATTAAAGTAGTAATTCAATCTAAAATTTGACAATCAAAATTTAAAAAGTCAAGTACAATTGGATAATATAAAGAGTAATTTTTAAATTTGTCTTAAAAATATGCAATTGTCTTAATCAAGTTGCTCAAATATTATTTTACTCAATTTAATCATTATAAATATAAAAAGTTTATCAAAATACTCCAAAAGATAAATTTAAAAATAAAAAAAATACTAATTTAGTTTTTATACTTTAAATATGTTATTTTTTAAACACATTACCCTTATATTCGTATATATATATATATATATATATATATATATATATATATATATATATATATATACAAAGCGTACTTTAATTTTTTTAATATTAGTTTGATATAGCAGTTTTTAAAATTTTTATTTTATGATACTTTAAAATAATACGATTAAAGGCATTAGTTTACAAGATTTGAGCGCCTCAAATGAGTGGTAATTAAAGGAGAGAAAATCAGGTTATCCATAATACTTGACCATTTAACAAGTTTTTAACAAATTTTATTTAAAAAATGAATTAGTAGAAGTTCACAGGCATTATATGCAAAGCATTGTTTTTTGGATCGGATCGGACCGGTCGATCGGACAGTGAACCGGTCTCTAAATCGATCTGGTCCATCCATTTGAAATGAAAATTTTAAAAATCGATCTATTTTGTTCAAATCGATTTGGACTGGTCAGTCTAACCAATTGAACCGGTACTTCTTCTTTTTTTTCCCTCCTAAATAAGATAATATATTCATCGGAAAAAATAAGCTACACAAATAGAATATATAGTCTATAGTAATAGAGAAAATATCATATTTTCTTCTAATTTCTTTATTTATGTATTTATGGACTTGAATTACACTATATTATTGATCAATTTTATTCTTACAAATATTATATTTTTAATTTTTAAATAATAATATTACCGACTCAATTACGGTTCAATTGCGATTGGACTATTAAATCGTAAACTAATAAATTTTTCGATTCGATATTCGGTCTGATTCTGAAAATAATGATTAAAAGTAATAAATAAATAAATAAAATAACTGTTTAAAATAAGTTCTATATATTAATTAATTTTTATATTATTTTTAAAATATACATAACTTGCTACAAAAAATGAAGTTTACGCATTCTCGAAAGTTCTTTCCTATCAATGAAACACCAAACATGTGGTAGAGACTAACACAAATACCTTGTCATTTACTAGATGCCCAAAGTTGCTAAAGGGTCCTATCAAGGCAAATCTCTTACGTCAAAAAGGTGTTCTCTTGTACACTTGTAGGGCTTACATTACTTTTCCTTGTTCTTGTTCTTAAAATGCCCTTTTTGTTGTTGACATATGCTTTTGTGTGTGGAATTGTAATTGTAATTGTAATTGTAATTGTGATTGTGAAGGGTTTTTGTCTGCCATTGTTTAGTTTGTTTCATTTTGTTGTCAATAATAGTAGTCAAATGTTCACTATGGCAAAATTGTTTCCCTCTCATTGCCTAATCCAAATGTAGGAGCTTAATGGTAATTCATGCCATTTTAATTGTAAAATCATACTGAAAATTTTCTCTAAAATTCATAAATATACATGATTAATGTAAATTTTGTACTTATAAGAATGTACTTGTATTGAAATTATATTCAATTTTTTTAAAAAGTAGTATAACTTTAAATTTTATAAAAAATTATGAAATCAAATGTCAATATTGCAATATATAGGATGAATAATAATATGTTGTAAATCAAATTTTATTTGTATTAGATTTATTTTTATTAAAAAACTTAAACACAATATTATTTAAAAAAAACAAAAATAAGTGCACCTATAGAATTTGTATTGTGCATTTGAGTGATAAGGTTGGTGCGTTCGGTTCACCTACTGGTTTTGGTCAAGGTGGAAAATCGATGCATGCTGCGCAAGAGATGATAAGAGAGGGAGCTGTCATAAAATAAGGGATGCTTCAAAGAAAGTGCTTTGCAGCTTTGTCACAATCAGAACTGTAGCTGGCCTTGCTGTAATGGAAAGGTCTTTCTTCTGTCTACATCATGTGTTTTCACAAAGATAAAGTATGGAAAGCTACTTTAGTTTCAAAGAATTGTCTTGTCTATTAAATTCTATTGAGATATGCTGCGATGGATATTCTTAACAGATTGAGTAAGTTGTAAAAATGAAATAGAAGACTTTATTGGAGAATTGCTTAGAAGTATGGTTGAATAAGAATTTTGGCATTTTTGTATATATATAGGGGTAATATTATTGAATACGATACATCAATACAATACGAAAATGATACAATTATAACGAGTTAGAGTTTTGTGGGTTCGAATTAAAACGGATCGATTCGTTTAATTTTAAACGTGTTCAAAGTCATAAGTGAATTCAACTCACGAACTCGTTTAACTTTTTTTAATACTTATATTTAATATTTTTTGTAATATCTTACAAATTTTACTATAAAAAATTAGAAAATTTAATTTTTTACACGAATTAATTGAATTAAATTTTATTATATGAATTAGTTGAATTATTTGTGTGCCTATTTTGTTTAATTATATGAGTCATCTTAAGGAAAATAAATGATATTAATGTGGCTATTTACTTGATCTATGATAAATGAATTATTTTTAATTAATTATTATTTAGTGTATATGATAATAATATTATTACAACGACTTTTAGCTAAAGAAAAAAATTTCTTGAACAATCATATTTTATTGCAAAGCTATATTTGTTTAGATTTTTAAGATTAAATCTTATGAATTTATTGAGATCTCCAGATATTTAGTTGGATGGTTTGTTATTTTATTGGTTATTTAACACTTTATGGCTGTTTTATTAATTTTTTTAATTTTATATGGTTTGATTTGATTTTTTAAAATTTTTTGTGTAATGGGTGGACAGATTGGTGGGTTTAGTAAGTATTCGGATTGGCGGATTTAGTAATTATCTATTTAATTTTTGTGTTTAATCGTGTTATGTTGTGTTAACCCGTTTTATAATAACACAATACGAAAATAAATAGATTGATACGATATGACACGTTTAGTAATCGTGTCGTGTTCAAGTTGACTTGTCATGTGTAATTATTCCAAATTAACATGATCTACCAATCCGAACACGACACGATTACCACATATATATATATATAGAAAGGATCTTACAAACACAACACATTAGGTTAATATAAAAAATTTTGTATGAACCAGCACGAACCATGCGAATCAATACAAAAAATTTGATTTGCACGGTTCGTGCCCATATCCCATATGGGGTTCAAATTCATTTTTTTTAAACTTTATTTATGAATTTAAGAGAAGAAAAGCTCTCTTTTTTCGTTGTACAACTTTTTCATTGTAAAATGAAAGGTTTTATAATCATAGGCTTTTTGTTTTATTTATGAATAGGAAAACTATTTAGAAAAAGAATTAGATAGGATAACTTCGACCTTGTCAACCGATAGTGAAAGAACGAAATCCGGGTACATACCAATACCTAGTACGGGTAAAAAGAGAGAAATCGAAAGAAATAACTCTCGCGGTCCAGAATAAAAAAAATACGAGTTTGGAACGTTAAAAAGCTTATATATATATATATATATATATATATATATATACATATATATACATATATATATATACATATATATATATATATATATATGTGTATATATATATATATATATATATATATATATATATATATATATATATATGAATTCATGTCATCGATTATCGGATTCTTGTCGTGTACTAACCGTAAAGGAAAAGAGTTTCAAAGCAATGAGGAAACATGTTAGCTTTTGGAGACTTTTGATCTAATCAACTCACGAGTATATATAGAAGGGCAAACCAAAGGTAACATACAAATATAGAGAGAGAAATATATAGAACGAGATTTTGTGAAATCCAAAATGAATTTCTTTGCAAAATCTTCATAAGTGAAAACCTGAGGTTCATGAAGAATTGTTGGTAGGAAAGCTATTGCAATCTTTTTGCGTTGGTGAGATTCTGAGTGATGTTGCAATAGTGATTGAAGCATATTCTAAGGCTGAAGCTCTATCTTACAGAAGTGGGCTTGAATAAAAAATATATCAAGTATTGTGTGTTGTTCATCAGTAGATGAAGATACGTTAAATGGAGACCCGTTGAGTTGCAGCAATGAAGATTAACAGGAGTTCAATCTGTAAAGTTGACTGCAGTAAAGGTATCTTGTAAGTTTGATAGAACGAACACTGGGTAAGTGTTCTATTAAAGTCCACTAGAAATTACTCGAAGCTTGTGATAAGTGTAAACCTTATACTTTGATTAAGGTTATAGTGGAGTTTTTTAATGGTCAATGACCCACAGATGTAGGCTTGTTGAAGTTGAACTGCGTTAACAGTTTGCTGTGTCTATTAAACTTTTACTTTTTGTTTGGTAAACTAACACACTACAATAGAAAGATTTAATAACATCACAGGAAATTGACAATCTAAACCCAACAAGTGGTATTAGAGCATGGTCACCATATTGAAATAGCTATTAATCTAGCCGTGAGATCTTGGAAGTTAGTTTGGGGCAAATGTCTGGACTAGTAGAAGAAGGAGCTTCTGTCACACGACCTCCACTGTTGAAAAGTACAAATTATGCTTATTGGAAGACGAATAGAGATCTTTATCAAAACATTAGACACGAAAGCTTGGAAAGCTATACTGAAGGAGTAGAGGCCTTCAACGAAAGTTGGCACAAGTTTCGGAACAGCAAAGTTTAAGGAGATTGATAAATGGATTGATGCAAAGTGTAAACTCGGCAATGTCATACAAAAGCATTGAATACTATCTTTGCTACTATTGGACTAGAGGAATTCAAGCTTATTTCAATGTGTCAATTTGCTAAAAAGGCATGGGATATTTTGCAAAGAGTATTCGAAAGGACAAGTATTATTAGAATTTCCAAATTACAAATGTTGACAACTCAATTTGAGGAACTGAAGATGAGTGATCATGAAACTCTGGATGTCTTTGGCAATAAACTTAGGGACATTTCAAATCCAGTTTTTCAGCTGGGAGAACAATACTCAAAAGAAAGGCTGATTCGCAAAACATTGCGATCTTTACCACCAAGGTTCAATGCCATTGAAAAATGTAGAGATGTTGCCATAATGAGACTTGACAAGCTCATGGGATCTTTGCAGACTTACGAGATGGGTTTACAATCTTAATCGAAGTTCAAAGAAAGGAATTGCACTAAAGGCTATGTAAGATTCAGATGAGAACAAAGACTCCAACAATGAAATAGGATTGATGACGAAAAGATTTCACAAGATGTTGAAAAGAAGAAAATAGATGAACAGACCGGTCAACAAGTTATTCAAAAAAAAAAAAAAGGTTTATCATAAAGGAAATTATGAACAAAAATTCACAGATGGTAAGAACTTGTTCAAATGATTTTAGTGTCATGAATGTGGAGGGGTTGGTCACATCCAAGTTGATTGTGGTAATCTAAGGAAAAAGGTAAAAAAATAAATCATACAATATTACCTTGAGTGATTGTGATGATGATTTATTGGAGTATCTGATAGATAATAACACGGATGAAGATGATGACTTTGAATGGTCAAGTAATGTTGCATTTAACACCATTATTGGCAAAAAGTATTCTATGGAAACTCATGTTGAAGAGGTTGTCAGTGAGTCTGAAAATGATGATGAGGAGATACCACAGGAGATGTTGTTGGAAGAGTTTGAATAGTTGTATTCAAAATGTTGTGAAGTTGTACAGAAAATTAAAGTGTTAAATAAACAAATTGAAGGATATCAACAATTGCTAAGTGTGCAATAGCACACCATCGAGTTATATGAGAACGAATTTGAGCAAAAAGAGGAAGACTAGGAATTAGCAATCAAAAGGTTCAGAAATTAAGTTAAATGCTCATGGACGCTGATATGGCTATCCAAAGGTTGAATACCGGCAAGCTAAACTGGACGAAGTTCTCAATTTTGGAAAGTCTCCATTGGACAAAATCGGATTGGGTTATGTTACACCTGTCAAACCTGAAGCCAAACATCAGAAAAACACAATAGTAGCAGGAAAAAAAAAGGATAATTGAGAAATTTCAAACAAAAACCTATAAAACTTGTGACTATTGTTCTCTTGCAGGTCATAGGTGGAAGAGTTGTTTAAATAGATTCAGTAATCTTCAGTATGGTCGAAAGTCTGCCAAACTCGAGTTCGATAAAGATAAAAGATCTATGACGATGAGGCGAATTTGGATTAGAAAGACCGAGCTCAAAGCAAATGTTGTTCATATTTCTCTAAAAGCAATTATAGAGGATGTGTGGTACCTTGACAGTGGATGTTCGAAGCACGTGACTATGAAAATGTTTTTCCTTGACAACTATGAATGCAAGAATGATAGTTCTGGTATATTTGGTGATGGTTCAAAGAACAGGGTTGTTGGAACAGGTTTGTTAAACATGAAATGTATGCCTCAACTCAAGACTCTGCATGTAGATGGGTTAAAAGAATATTTGATAAGTATAAGTCAGCTTTGTGATAAAAATATGGTAGTTAACTTTGACAAAGAAAAATATTGTGTGGTTGATAAATCCAGTAATTGTGTGATTACAGGGACTAGAATAACAGATAATGGCAATCAAATTTGCACAGTTAATGATTCCAAATGTATGATGACAAAATTTGATGAGATTGAGCTGTGGCATAAAAAGCTTGGTCATGTTAATCACAAGCAAATATAAATGCTAATCACAACGGATGTTGTTCGAGGTCTTTCAAAACTCGGTAAGATTGACAAGATGATCTGTACATACTGCCGAGGTAGTAAGCAGATAAGATTTACCCATTGGTAAGTTAAGTAGATTGTCACATAAAGTGTTTTGGAACTTATTCATCTTGACTTGTTTGGGCCAACTCAAGCAGAGAGTTTTGGTAGAAAAAGGTATGTCTTGGTGTGTCTTAATGATTATTTTCTTAGGTAAAAAATCAGAGGCATTTGAAGCCTTTTACAAGTTGTGTTTGCATATGCAAAAATAGCAAGGAAATCAAAGTGAAATGGTTGAGGAGTGACCATGGCAGAGAGTTTGACAACATATTATTTGAAGAATTTTGTGCTAAAAATGGAATACAATAGGATTTTCAGCACCAAAAACACCCCAACAAAATGGTATTGCAGAAAGAAAGAACGAAACAATACAGGATATGACAAGCGTTATGTTAAACTCGAGAAAGATATCATATTCTTGGTGGGTAGAAGCTATAAACACGGCTACGCATATCATCAACCGAACTTATTTCAGACCATTCACCACCCAAATGCTCTATGGAATTTGGAATGGTCATAAGCCTCAGCTGAATTATTTTCATGTATTCAAAAGTGAGTGCTATATTTTAAATGATAGGGAACAACTAAGAAAATTCAACAAGAACAGTGATGAAAGAATCTTTCTTAGTTACTCATCTAATAGCAGGGTTTATCGTGTATTCAACAAAAGAAGCTTAACAGTTGTGGAGTCTATAAATATTGTTATCAAAGATATTTTAATGGAGGAGCAAAAGAGGATGGTAACACAATTGAAGATGATGATAAGTCTATATACATAAAGGGGATGATACAGGAAATAAGAAATAGAAAATAGAGCTGATTCTGATAAGGACCATTGGGGGCAGTGACTGCCTTCCGCTTGTCAACCGTAGTTGCACATCTGGTTCCTGTCTTTGGTGCTGTAAGACATACCTTGGCAACACCACCACTAGGCTTCGCAAGCCGGGGTGCAGGCTTAACCCCTTTAGGCACCGGGACCTGGAGTCTAAGAGAGATGAGGGATTGGATTGGGGCAGTCCGCGCAGCAGCAGAGCTTACAGGTGCAGCGCCAGAAGCAGAAGAGGTATGCTCAGAGGACTCCGCCACTGCAGGGGCAGGTGCTGGAGCAGGGGCTTGTGTCGCAGCGCATAACGGCCCAGGGTCTTGTGCCGCAGGGCAAAATGGCTCGGAGATAATGGCAGCAGGGCCAGCGGGGAGCGCAGAGGGGCCATTCAACGAGGTGGGCAGGATGCCTGGCATGCACGCAACTTTCGGAGGAGGGGCTACTAATGGAGGGGCAGAGGGCACGACAGGCCCGAACTTACGCTTTGAGCCACGCCTGGGTGCGTGCATGCGGGACCGATCTTGGGCAGCCTTCTGCTGATATGCACGACGGTCCTTTACCCGTCTGCCTAGGTATGAATCTTCATTGTGACCAAAACGCTTGCAAGACGCGCAGAAAGAGGGCTCAACATCAAATTTCACTAGCTGGATCAAGATGTCCTCGGAGGGCATTCGAATTTTTATCTCTCGGGTTAGTGGCTTAGAAGTATCAACCTCAACCAACACACGGGCAAAGGATAGTCTCTCCATGCGCGCAGTGCACGTATCCGTCAAGATTGGTTTGCTCACCGCCGTAACAATTTTACTAAGAGCCAATTTATTCCAACAGATAAGAGGCAGGCATGGCAGAGTGATCCAGATAGGGACGATATTTACCTCCTCCATGGAGAAATTGAATTCCAGAGGCATGGTTTTAAGCTGGATAAACCTTCCCACCACTGAGTAGGGGCCACCGTCAAGCACAGACTGGCGATTAACAGCAGAATGGAACTTGAACACAAGCCAACCGATGTTATGAGTATACCATTGGCACTGGACGCCCCAAGAGGAGGCTAAGTCCTGGATGGCCTTAGCACTGGGGTACTTGCCCGCAACAAAGCCGAGAAGGCAAAATCCTAGCCTTGTCTCCAAGTCAAGGACGTCAATACCGTCGAGCACCACGGTGTCCCCGGCTAGCGGTATCTCAATAAGCTTGAAGCCAATTTCAGCAGCAAAGGACTCCTTCTTGAAGAGGTTTGCCCAGGATTTTGTTGAAGGTATAAGGCTAGCCGATGAGCCTGCTGGAGCCGGCTGGGCATTAGAGCCTTGGCCGAAGCTGAATGAAGATGAGGGGGACTGCATTAGGCCATTCGGAGAAGCCAAATGAGGGAAGAGGTCAATTCCTGTCCCGTCTAGGGGAAAACTGTTGGTTGAGATGGTGGGCTGATCCAAGTTTATCCTATGGACTATGCTTGGTCCAGCCGAGGAATGTTTGGTTTTATGTTTCTTAGCCATAGGATCAAGGATACCCAGAAGCAGCCCAGAGGCCCAAAGGGCAGCGCATCGGCACAGTTCGGCCCAGGCACGCACAGGAGAGCAGCACAGAAGACCAACGCGGACAAGCAGCAGCCAAGAGACCCAAGGGATGATGCACAAGAAGTAGAAGCCCAAAAATAATGCGTAGCAGGCCTGCGGCCCAGCCGCACATGCACAGGTCAATCTGGGCATGCACGGGTCGGGTGTGCAGAGACGCGAGACTTGGGCGGGGAAGCGGCAACGAACAGGAGAGTTTGAATTTCAAAATTCAAAGAAGAAACACTGAGGGCAAACGGATGGGGCGGCTCAGCGGATCTGGGGGAGCACTGTGCACTGAATATGTGATGAACACTTAGAACATTTGGGCAGTGCCCAGGTAAGACAGAGTATCCAATGCAGCTCAAACAAAACAGGATAAGGGTATAAACTGAACTGCCCCGCAACTGGAAACTTATAAGAACACTTAAGATTAAAGAATTGCCACTTAATTGAACCAGAGAAGAGCCAATAGCTTGGAAATAACTTAAACAACTGCCACTGGGAAAGCATAGCCTCTGAGCATAGCAGAGTGCACCAAAAAATAAGATGCGCACTAAAGCAAGAGGGGTGCAGGTCCCACAACAGGGCCACCAAGGACCAGGGAGAAACACCGGGGCAGTACCCAAAACAATAACCTGAAGTGTAATAACTCGGCTAACACCGGAGAACAGCAATAGATAATAAAAGAAGGGGGGCACCTGAATGGAAGATGTGCCAGAGAATTAATCACTCAAAACTAATAAAGAACTTAACTGAACAATGAACAATGACCCAGGCCGGAGTAGCAATGTGCAGGGACAGTGCACTAGCAGAGGTCCTACCGGAGAGGGCTAGGGGTAGTGCGCGCAGATGCCCAGAGGGAGGCTGGGCGTGCGCCGTGCACTGCACAAGTGCGCAAACAGTGCACAGTCCAAGGCCTCGACAAGAGCGGGCGTGCGCAGGATGCAGCGCAAAGGACCGAGGAAGACGATGAACAGTGGCTATGGCAGACAGCAACCAATAGTCAACACCAAGCCCAGAACTATGCACGAACTTGGAGAGGAAGTGCACCAATGACCAAGAAGAAGACTGGAGAGATTGGGATACCAGCAGCAGTGGCAGATCGTGCGCAAGAAGCAGAGGTAGCACAGAGCAAGGATGGGCTTCGGTTGAGAGAAAACTCTCTCTAACTTTCTCCTTCTAGCATCTTTGTATATATATCTAAAGGCATATCCTCAGTTATCTGATTCTTGTTCTGTACCAATCGTGAAGGAAAAGAGTTTCAAGGCAATAAGGAAACATGTTGGCTTTTGAAGACTTCTAATTTAATCAAATCACGGGTACATATAGAAGGGTAAACTAGAGGTAACATACAGATATAGAGATAGAAATATATAGAACGAGATTCTGTGAAATCCAAAATGAATTCCTCTACAAAATCTTTGTGACTGATTTGAGTAAAAACACGAGGTTCATAAAGAATTGTTGGTACGAAAGCTATTGCAATCTTTCTGTGTTGGTGAGATTCTAAGTGATGTTGCAATAGTGATTCAAGTGTATTCTAAGATTGGAGCTCTATCTTATAGAAGTGGGCTTGAATAAAAAATATTTCAAGCATTTGGTGGTGTTCATCAGTAGATGAAGATATGTCAAATAGAGACCTGTTGAATTGTAGCAATGAAGATTGGTAGGAGTTCAATCTGTTGAGTTGAGTGCAGCAAAGGTATCTTGTAAGTTTAACAGAATGAACCCAGGATAGGTGTTCTGTTAAAGTCTACTAGGGATTACTGGAAACTTGTGATAAGTGTAATCCTTATACTTTGATTGAAGTTATAGTGGAGCTTTTTACTGGTCGAGGACTTGCATATGTAGGCTTGTTGAAGCTGAACTACGTTAATAATTTGTTGTGTCTGTTAAACTTTTACTTTTTGTTTGGTAAACTAACGCACTGCAATAAGAAAAGTTTAACAACATCACAAGAGATTGATAATCCAAACCTAATAAATTCCATTTATCTTATGCCTATCTAATTACACCTTATAAGGATATATTTAAAGAGAATTATTTTAAAATAAATTTATTTGAATAATAAAAATTATTAAATAAGTAATATTAAGGTGGTTTAAGTGGAATTAAAGAGAGAAAATATAATGTACTGTAAGTATACAACAGTTATCGATAAATAAAAATTATTTAAATTATAATTATTTGTAAAATTTTAAATTAGGATGGGAAGATTTCCACTTATACCTTAATCTAAAGGTTTGTTTGAAAGGAAAGAAATGGAGGGGAAAAAATTCAAGAAGAAGATTGGCTAAGGTAAATTGCTTAAGAGTTTTTGACGGAGAGAACAAAAGAGTTTTGAATTAATCCGATTGACTTCAACCCTTGAATTCTTTTCTCTCCAAAATTAGAGAGAAAAGTGTTATGATATCTTCAGTATTTATAAATGAAAAATCTTAGAGGGGGGTGAATAAGTTTTTTGGCAAATTTAAAATACTTTTCAAAAAGGATCTATTTTTCGAAGTCCTCCTTTTGTTTTTCAGATCGAGGAGTTTGCTAGATGTACAAAGAAGAGTTTTTTTGTAGCCTTAAGGAATCAACTAGGATCTGAATGAAATGAGACAAGAGATGTGCAATTAATATAAGAATAAAGATGGGTTAGTGAGGATCATAATGATTTCTTTTGAATGATTGAAAATATTTGAGTAAAGAAGTTCGCAACCTGTCAGAATTAAATGCAAGGAAGATGAACAAGAGATTTATAGTGGTTCGATCTTCAAAGATCTATATTCACTACCTTAAGTTCACACTTAAGGATTGTAAACTAGATCTCTATAAACTCAGCCAATTCAATAGTGTTTGCTTATACCAAGTACATAAGAGGATCACCACACTTGGTTTTAAGCAAACCTCTCAATCAACTACAAATCAAGGCTCACCCCAAATGAAGTTTACACTACAACCTTGATATATAAATGAAATAGAGATAACTCACACTTTTGAGCAAATATACAAACAAATGAGCACTAATAACCCTTACCTTTTGAAGCAATTAGATTTCATTTTGAAGTACTAATGAAAATGAAGATTTTTGTATTCTAAAGTGTAATAGTGTTTCTGAGAAAGATAGGACAAAAATCTACTTTAAAATCGAGTTTTGAAAGTTTTTATAGAAGCAAAAAGTAAGGTACTAATAGCTAGAAATGACTAGTTTTTCGCTGTCAGATTTTTCAGAGTTTTGGACTCAAAGATTAAACGAGAGTATGTCCAAAAAGTGAGTCTAAAATGGCACTTTTCTAGGTAGAAATATTTCGACATTGTTCACAGAGTTTTGGACGGAGCTTTTGGATGCAAAGCCATCCAAATTACTCAATCCAAAATTCTGAATGTTTAATACTTTGAAATCTTTTTACTTGTGTGCTTCAAGGTAGAAATAAATTAAATCATGAAGACAATGAAAACAAATAAAGCCATGCGTGCAGAGGTAAAAAACAATACCTTTGCGTGTCCTTGGTCTGTTTGGCTGAGAAGACGAGGTCCTAACTATTGGAGTGGCTACTTGCCTCGACAATGATTCCGGTGAAAAGCTAGCGATCCTTCGGCTTCTCCTTAGCATGTACGTGAAGCTTTTCGCTTCTTAGAATATTCTTCCATCTAATCTGTGTTGGTGAAACAACTTAGGCAATGAAAGACTTTTCTTGAACCTTTGCTATTAATTAGCAAAATCAAGAAGGTTACACAAAGAAAAGGATGAACGAGGGAGAGAGAGAACAAGCACCAATTTTCCTGTGTCATGTGTCTACTGTGAAGAATTGAACTCCACAACTCCTATTCACGTTTAGATAACCAAACCCCGGTATATTTGATATTTCAAACATCCGGAGGCTATCAACAGAAGAGGTTTGACTTAGCCTTAACTCTTTTATTTCGTGAATAATAAAGATCCTTTAGTCCAGGGTATTGGGCCAAAATAATTTATTATTTTTCTTTGGACCTAATGAGCCCAAAAATAATAACTATTATTTATTTATTTATTGGGCCTATTAAAATAACTCAATAACTAATTAATGAGCTCAAATGAACTAAAATAATTTTTAAGTCTTTTATTAACTAGTTTAAGTCCAAGTTAATTTTTTTAATTATTCAAATTGGATTTAGGCTTTGGATAATTAATTAACTAGTTAAATTAGATAATAAAATTAATTTTTCTCGTTCTTTTATTTTATTATAGTCCAAAAATAATTTAGATTTTCTGAATAAAATAAAATAATTTTTATTGTGACCATTTTCCTCAATCTAAAATAATTAAGACTTACGGGTTATTTTGATGACCAAAAAGACACATCGCCTTGACTATTAAAATGATCAAAATACCCTTACTATATAAATAGCTATTTTTTTTTCATTTTAAATATTTTTTAATATCACCATAAGAAAATATTGATCCCAAGAACAATGCTGTGTTAGCTATATCTTCGACCTACAGGTGAAATAACCAAAATACCCCTCTACACATCGCCGTGCATTTAGAGAGAAAATAGTGTACTAACACCTCTCTACAAGACATCTACCATCTTTAAGCTTTTAGTCCAATACTTCACGACTTCTTGGAATATTTTTGCTTTCCAATGGACCTACCCTAATGCCAATATCCAAATCATGTTCTCCAAGGCTTTGGATAATTAGATCATTCGGACAACCACAAGAGGTGATATAGTATAGACACTATTTTGTACAAGTCTGTCTTGACTAACTAATTACATATACCTAACATACAAGTATATTGCTTCCCAAGACCCTTAACTATAGTATATCAAAGTATATGCTTCCAGCTTCATCAGAGCACTAACTTATACTCAAGCTATAGAATACAAGTCCACACTGTAGCAATAATAGTTTGAGTTTTTATCACATAGTACTTTTAGAAACTACTACTGCAAGTCCTGTTCTACGTATTCGAAATATGCTTGTATTATAAAATAAGAAGACTCTACTCATTGGCAAAAGGTAAGCTATTCCCTATTTAGAATTCATAACACAATAACCTTACTATAATGAGATTCCCATTCTCATTATATAGTTACGAACAACAATTTATGTGTTAAGTATCTCATAGTCCATACCTTACTGTGAAAGACCTCCATTCACATGAATTATTTACTTAAATACAATGGGTCTTTTCTAATAAAATCATACACAAATATAAAGAAGATTTCGAAAACAAATTCTGATAAAAATACTTTTATTAATACAAGTCAAAATTACATTAGAAACCTAATATAAGAGAGTAGGTAAAGAGACATAGGAATTTTACAAGTAATACCTTAACAACGATTTCTAGTCTAAAATTCTTTCACAATGACTTCTTAGTATGCAATCTCTTAAGCTTATCTTCTTCTTGATCACCCATTTTTGGATTCCATTACTCAAGAGTTGCTTAACAATCTTATTTGTATGCCTTGGAAGAATTGAAGTCAAACATGTCCGTTCACATATAGATCACACAAGTTAGTCATCACCAATGCTTGTCATAAGTCAAAACAAAGGAGAATACCCTTAGGGTTAACAATAAAAATTTATTCAATAATTTATTAGTAGAATGATATAGTGTTGACTATCGGTTAATTCAATGGTTTAGATTAAATTTTAAAATAGGGCATTAAGATTTATTTTTTTTGAAAGATAATTGTTGTTAGACTGAATTCTGTGATTTTTTAGATTCTTTGCCATTTGTTAATCCCAATCTTTCAAATTATATATATTCGGTTAGTTATTAATAAAATTATCTCTTTTTATTTTTTAAATTATTTCAAATTATAACAAAAAAAGACTGATAATAAAGGGGAAGAACTAAAAAAAATTTAAATTTTAATCACACCTTCTTCTTCCTTCTTCTTGTCTTTGTCTCTGATTTAGGTTTTTTGGCCATCATCGCCTCCTCAAAATTAGTCAAAGAAGTCACTTAATTAAGCAAAATTGGTAGCAAATATTACTTAGCTGAGTGAGCTGAGAAAAATTTGTTGCTAAAATTTAAGAATTTAGCAAAATTTGGGGTGAAATGTGGGAAAATTACTAGTTGAAACAATAGATATTTTTATTCTACTTGTGTGTGTGTGTTTTTTTTTTAATTATTGGAATTAGGAGGAGCAGAGAAGAAGGATTTGTGGTGGTGGCATTATTCTGGTAAGTATAGCAATTTTTAAGCCCATCAAAATTTTGAGCCTTACAGGAATAGGTGGCATAAAATCTGTTGGGGATGCCATTCCTAAGCCCATCCAATTTCCATAACCACTATAGTTTGCAAGCACTTAATTAAGGGACTGGTTTGTTGTTGATTAGACTAACGAAATATGATAATTTTTTTTATAACCTTGCTATACTTACTAGAATAATAATGACATAACAGATTGATTTGCTGTTGAATAGATTAAGGAACGATGATAATTTTTTTGGTAGCATTGAATTTTTTTTAAGGAAAATATTGGTATAATTTTGTAATTTTATTTTAGATAGGTTAAGGTTGAATTTGTTGGTATTTAGGTCTTAGTAAAGATGTATATGATATATCTAATTTTAAGAAATTGATTGAAATTTTAGTTTATGTGTTTATTGCATTTTATCCTATTAAGTTAAGATAATGACACTTTAATGCCAAAAGTTATAAAAAAGTACTGTAAGTCTATAAATACTTCACGGAACAAGTTTCTTCTACTAAAGGATTATTTTGAATATCTTATAATTAATATTGATAAAATAAATATTTTATTATAACAATAATTTATGCTAGTCAATACTATTGACTAATAGTCAATGAATTTTTATCATCTTTTTTATAATTTGTAGTATTAAAATATCACTACTTCCAACCTAATGGAGGTAAATTACAATAAATTCGATATTTTTGTTCTACTTTTTTTTTTTTTTTGGTTTTAAATTGGAATTAGGAGGAGAAGAGAAGAAGGATTTGTAGTGGTGGCATTTGGAATTGCAGTATGGGCAGTGAGGGTGCTGAAGGTGAAAGTGGCCTAAATAAGAGGAGGTGATGATGGACCTTTTAATATCTTTTCTTCCCTAAACTCTCGGAAAAAGTTAATTCTTTTCTTTCATTCCCGAATCCCCAAATACCATTCGACCTAAGTTATCATAAATATTTTTCTCTACTTTTCTCTTATAATTTAAAATATCCTTTTTTTTTTTTCATGCATAAACTTCCTAAGTTAATTCTTTTTTTTCACATTTTGCATTGAAAAAGTTGAATTAAATTAATGTTTATAAAGAAATTACAACAAAAATAACATTCCAACAAGCTTGTCTACGGTAAAAAGTAACATGACAATAGTAATATATTTCATGTACACATTTTAAAAAACGTCTAATCTTAAATAAAGTCATATATATATATATCTTCACCGGCAAAGAACATAATTGATGGTAATTAAGTCCCTATCTGGAAATAAATGGAATGGGTTCTGCTAAGTGGTTGCCAAGTTCTTTTAGGTACTGATAATTCTTCCTTTGTTGTTTGTTTGCTTATGTACTTTTCCTGAGAATGGAACTGTCAAGGAAAGTTCGAGTTCAAATCGCAATTTCTTCCACTTTATATTTTTATAAATTCGTTAATTATCGTTTTCTAACGTTTTTAATTACTATTACTGTTATAAACAAACTTGAAACAAGCAAACACATTTTTGCATGGCGGGTGTCCATTTAGATGTAATTAACTTGTTTATTTTTTTTTAAAAAAAGAAGAATTGAAAGAAATTTAATTATAGTTAAATATTTAGGATTAATTTATTAAAATAAAATATTATTAAATTCAGAATAAATATAAAACTTAATTATTAACAAAAAAGAAAAGTATATTATAATTTTTAAAAAATAAAAATTATTTAAATTAATATTATTTTAAAATAAAATTTTAATTTGAATTGAGAGAATTGTTTTTTCAAATACAGCCTGTATTAAGAAGCCAGAAAATCCTGGCAAAGGCCTTTTTTAAAATCCAACCGTATTTGGTACAACTGCCCTTCTTGTTTTGGTTGTTGTCTTGTCCTTCTCTTCTCCGTGTACTCCACGCATGAATGAGGAGGCAAGCTCTTGGGTGCAAGCTGCAACGGTAGCCGTACATTTACGTCAGCGTGTGCGTGCCTGCGGGTCTCTGTCTTATCAATAATCGTTAGCGGTTAGCAGCACTCAAGAAATTACTAAATAAATTATATGTTTCGCGTCAGTTCCCGGTTCCCGATGATATCCCATTTCTCCATTTTCTAGGTACCCTCACCCTGAGATTCCGTCATACGTTAATACTTGTGCTCCCCGGTAGCGCTAAGTATTCGGGTCTTTCGTGATAACTACGATTGCCGATTGTATTGTTGGGATCTCAACTCTGATCCGAGATGGGAATTGGAGAAGAAGATCGGGAACAACTGCTTTCTCCATTGTCGTCTTCTTCTTCTTCTGCAGAATCTGGTGGATCTTCAATTTTAGGTCAGTTTTGTTTTTGTTTTTTTTTTAATGGTGTCTGTGCAAATCATAGCGAGTTCCTTATGTTATTTTAATTGGGGGATTTTTGCAGTTTTTGCTTTATGATTAGCTTTTGTTGTTCAAATGCAAGAATCTCCATAGTTGTGTTGCTTGATCTTATTGTATTCTATCCTGATGAATACAAAATGGGGAAGTTTATTATTTGGTTTTACTTGTGTGGGGTGATTAGGAGTTTGCGGGAGAATTCGAGATTTATATTCAGACTTGAATGAACATTGATCGTTTTTTGAATTTTGATCAAAGCGAGAGTTGACTTGACAATTCTATTTTGTTCTACATAAAAGGAGCAAACTTGATACTGCATTTTGTTACAAGTGTACGGCGTTGGCTCTGCTTTATGTTTTAAAAAGATCAGCTGATTAGTACAAAATGGCTTTCTTCCCTTACAAATACACCTTCTTCCCGTCATATTACTAGTGTTCTTTATATCAGTTGCAGATAGTTCTTCCTTCCCAAGTCTGAAGGCGAATGGGACTGAAAATGGACAAGATAGATCTTTGGTGTTTAATTGATGTCCCATGTTTGCTGTGGTTGTAATGGATAATACCGTAGAGCGTTCTACTCAAATATTCCACTATTGTAATAAAGTTTGACCTATTTGTTATTTCAAAATTGGAAATAGACCTGCTCAGTTTTGATGGGGTAAAACCAACCAACTTCACCTTTATTCTAGCTAGTGCTGCCCCTAATTGGCATATCTTACATCAACTTTGTATTGAGAAAAGATCCAGTCTATTGAGCATAGAAACCAATCTCCGTTGAACAACTTGAGATATAGGATTGTGAATAATAAGACTAATATAAGAAACATTTTATCTACTCAGCATGCAGAGTGACAATCTGAATTAAGAGCCAAATTACAATGTCCATAGCGTAACTCGTGTTAGGTATTTCACTTGTATAACAAAAAACATAAGGAGCTTTGCTGGTTCAAAATTGACATTTTTATTAAACTGTGAACAGCTTTTTTTTTTATGCTTAAACTCACTCACAAACCAAACTAGTGTAGAACCATCCCTGTGCCCCCCAAGCTTTTTATCAGTTTGTCCATGCCAGTTCTGTTGATTGTTGCTCAGATCAGTAGAAAGCACAGAGTTTCTGACTGATCATTGTCTAAAACCCTCCTTAAGCTGATGCTCTTGGTCAATGGTTTTGTGTTGGAAGTGCAATGGCCATTTCCCTGGTTGTACCTTATTTATTCCTACCAGTTGGTCATCTGTTACTTCACTTCTCTATTACTGAAAGTCTGCCAGCAGAAATATATTTGTGATTCCTTTGTGTTACCTTAGACCTTTAGACAAAAAGAAAAAGGGCAAAGAAGGGGGAAAAAAATCTATCACTTAACTTTCCAAGAAATTTCTGGTGTTAGTTTATCCTTATTTTATATCAGGAAACCTGCACATCCATACCAGATGGTGGTATTCAACTCGTTGTCATGGTAATGGATGAACTGTATAAATCATTCAGCCACACATGAGATTTGAAAGTTGAGTGCAGATGCCATCCCAATTACCTATTGTTAACCAATTTACTTGTACTGTAGGGCTGCGTGACAAGCATCAGAAGGAGCTAGATAATCTAACAGTAACAACACAGCCGCTAAAGACATTCAAATTGTTCATACTAGCTATTGTTCAGTGGCTTCAGCAACAAACAGGTTACATTTCTACGAAGAAGAGTTGGTGTGTACTGATAACTATTCTTGCTGTGGGAAGTGGAATCATGATTAGAGCCTTTTGCAAGCCAGATGGAGAGGTATTCAATAAGGAAATACCTTTTTATGATTTATTATCTTCCATCATAGTGTTGTGGAAGCAAGCATGATATTTCTGAACTCGTTTGAACTAGAAATTTATATAATGTTATGAGGCTTTTCAAACTTCCTATGTTCATCTTTGTTCTATTCCAACAGCCATGATGACTTCTACCAACCATGGATTAATATATTTATCCATTACATCACATTTGCGTTATGTTGATGAATTATTTTATTTGGAGGACATTTGGAGACTCCGCATGTGTTCTGTTGTCATTCCTAAGCATGCTCATACTACTTTGATCTTATTTCATATTAACAAAATGTATTGTTTTGCACAGTTCATTTGCCTTTCATATTTCTTTCTTTTAGCTAGAACTTTCAGTAATTCTCTTGTTGATAATGCTTCGAAACAAAAATATTGGTGATGTCTAATTATTGTGATAATGCTGCAGTATTTTCAGGAACTCTATAATTATCTTCACTTCGCAATCTGGTGGTTGGCTCTTGGTATAGCTTCATCAATTGGTCTGGGTGAGTTGATTCTTAGAAGCAAAGGGTCTTATTAAAAGTAACTTAATGTTCAATAACTTCCTCAGGAATTAAAATATCTAAGATGATGACCTCAATTAGTTTTTTAAATCAAGTTAATTATATTGTTTGTAAAGCGTTTTTTTTTTACCTTATTGCTTGTGCAATCATGAGAGTGTTAAAACTAATTCTTTGTTTGTTCTTTTAGAAGACTGCTTTTAATGAGTGGTAACATTAGATCTTGGCATTATTCTCAACTACAAAATCCTTTAACTACGAAGAAAGTTCCAATATTTCGAATGGTGCACCTACCTGCCTGACTTTTCACCGGCATTATTTTGTATAAGTAATTTAATTCCACCCAAAGTTTTTTCCTTGTCCCAACTGCATTGGGCACTTAGTTTTCTAGGTTCTGCAGCTCATTGACTGACACACTGAGAGACAGCTTGTAAGTTCCTAATCTTGTTTTCCACCACACAACAACCCCCCCCCCCCCCAAATCCCCCTGATTTGGGGAATGCGCATAGGTTATATACTTATCAGGCATGCACGATAGTTGAACACTAGATTATGCATCATTACTCCTTGCTGCCCTTACCTCTTACCCTTCATTCTTTTTTTCCTACAGGATCTGGTTTGCACACATTTGTATTGTACTTAGGTCCTCACATTGCTTTGTTCACAATGAAATGTGTGCAATGTGGAAGGTTTGACATAAAATCTGCTCCGTATGATACAATTCAGTTCCAAAAGGGTCCTTCATGGCTGGACAAAGACTGCTCTGAGTATGGACCATCACTGTACTCCTTCACTAGTTCACGGGTTCCCCTAAGCAGTATATTGCATCAAGTTCAGCTAGAGGCTATTTTGTGGGGTGTGGGAACTGCACTTGGAGAACTTCCTCCCTATTTCATTTCTAGAGCAGGTAACTTCCCAGACTATGGTGATTAACTCTCAGTTAGAGGCTTGATAAGAAGCCTCTAGTAATTACTTGTATTTGTTATCTTTATTTCAAGTTTTTTAGGAATCTGGATTTTGGGATTCTACTATTTTAAAGTAGCTGTACATTATGGTCTCGTTCCTAATATGAAAATTGATGATTATTACAAGCTTTCATTTCTTCGCCTTCCTTCACCTATTTAATTATGTATAATAGAAGAATGGAAGTTGTGATGGACAGGGTGGAGAAATCTTCCTTTTCTCATGCTAGAGTTTTGTGGCAAAAGGCTTTTAAATTTATGGCCCAGTATTTGTTGTTTATTGACGTTGTTAATATTTAAGTCAATTATTCTTTTTAGTTGTTAACTACTGTTATTTAGTTATGATGTAGTGATCTTAGCACTGGGGTTAATTTGGTGCAGTCTTTCTCACTGAAATTTGCAGCATATCTGTCTGGTAGGAAACTGGAACTCATGGAAACTGTGGATATTTCTTCAAAAGATAACAGCAGAAGCATTGAGAATCATTTACACCTGATGAAGAAGTGGCTTCTTCAGCACTCAGAACATCTGAACTTCTTTACAATCTTGGTTCTTGCTTCGGTAATATTAAGTTGATCTTTCTACAAATTCTCTCAGAATTACTTTAACTTGTGGTCTACGGGGTTTGTCTCTCCTTTTTTTTTTTTTCCTTTCTTCCCCTCCTTGTTGGAGTGTCTTCAATCATTTGTTTTCTGGCTACTTTTGGCAATTCCTCCAATTTAACGAGTACTTAGAAATTTTTTTTACTGAGCTCCTTTGTGACGGATCTCCATATTTAGCTGCTCTAGTTTTGTCCATGATCCGTTGTTTCAATCATTGCTTTGAAGTTCTAGTCAATGGTTTTGATTTTGCACTGTTGTTGTAATAGTGATCTTAACTGTCCATAGATCAAACAAAGAAATCGTTGGGTTACAAATTTCTCTTCCTTATGTTCTCTCTCTTCTCTCTCTCCCCTATTTGGAAGATGTGAGAACAGGTCTACTGCTGAAGGATGACAAGGGGCAGCTCCAAATAATATCCAATTTATGTTTTGTAAATGCACATTTTCTACCATGAGATATCACACAGATGGTTTTGGTTAATTGCCTTTTTTTTTTTCATGATAAATATTTCATAATTGAAGGACGTCTCACAACAGAAAGAAAAGATCATAAAGGTTTTCTTGCTGTTGTCTATAATTTATATATATATATATAATAATAAGTTTGTACTTTGCTTTCCAATAGTAGTGTGGTGCTGCAATTTTTACTATCAACATACATTAGTGCTTCCTTTCTTTGTTTCAAATAGTATTTATTCTTTCAGGTGCCAAATCCGCTGTTTGATCTTGCTGGTATCATGTGTGGGCAACTTGGTATCCCATTCTGGAAGTTTTTTGCAGCAACAGTGATTGGAAAGGCCATTATTAAGACTCACATACAGGTTTGCAAGCTCAACAAAGCTGACCTATTTGTGGGTTTTGGATGATGCTGGTTTTAAGTTTTGAAGTACCTAGTTTATGATGTTTAATTAGTCATTGGGTACCCTCAATTGTTTTGAATGTATTATTACAATAAATTCCATTGCATTAGAATAAAATAACAGAGAGAGTACAAGAAACATATGAACTTCATTTTTCCGATTCTAAATACCTGCACCAATAGTTACCCAGTGGACTAGCTTCAATGTCAAGAATTTCTGGTTCTGTGTCTTCAGATTTTCTCACATAGGATTAGAAGAGAGAAATTGCTAACTGACATTTCATTTTCACCTTGAAGTAATTTTCATGCATAACATCCATTCTTTATGTCTTTCTGGCTCAAAATATCACATCTTAACCCCTGGAGATTCTGTTGCAGTGATTGACCCTTGACTTTGTTGTTGCGTTGCAGACTTGTTTTATTATCTCAATTTGCAACAACCAACTGTTGGACTGGATAGAAAATGAGCTACTTTGGGTGCTGAGCCTTGTTCCCGGAGTTGCTTCTGTCCTGCCAAAACTTATTGACAAACTACATTTTGTTAGAGGGAAATATATGGAGGCGTCTCCAAGAGTTCCCTCAAATGTTAAGGTAATATACATTGCATTGCTAACTGCATTAATGATGTTTTGTGTGAATATTTCAAGTCATAGGCCAAAACTGAAAAAGGCATTGAAAATGACAAAGACGCCAATTTTGCAACTCCAAGATCAACCAAGAATTTAATCAGCGGAC
Organism: Voacanga thouarsii; assembly: GCA_026120185.1. Lineage (NCBI taxonomy): Eukaryota > Viridiplantae > Streptophyta > Magnoliopsida > Gentianales > Apocynaceae > Voacanga > Voacanga thouarsii. The sequence goes on from JANUWF010002200.1 coordinate 3,414,501, forward strand.
CATAGAGCTGATAGAGATGTAAACAAACCATTCTCTCTGACAGTTAAACTTTAGTTGAGGTGGTAATTTAACATGGTTTTAGGGTGAACAAAAGATTCTCAGTCTAATTCTTGGCACCATTATTATGAATGTTGCACATATTGGTCCTCTTCAAGAGAATTTTGCCTGCACATTACCTTGGGGGGTGGATGCGATTTGTTAAAGAAGGGGGAAGTGGGTGTTGTGAAGGATTTCTGCAGAAAGCACCAAGCACACCTCACTTCAAAATGCATTGCCAGATGAGTCAATGCCAGCCCAAACCTAGTGCATTTTCTAGTACACAGATGACCTCCTGCTATCTTTAGAAATGTAAGTCGTAGAGCTAAACAAAGTTGTCTAATTTTACAATCACAAGTTTGTGTATAAGCATTGAGTTCCATTGTTGATCCACATAGCCCATTTCGTTGTGGCTGTGTCAATTTTTATTGGCTAGAGCCTTCCATCCTGAATTTTTACAGTCCTTTTTGGATTGGCCTAAACTATATGGAAGAGTTGTTCCACTAGTATAAAACATGTCTACTGTCTCTGCATCTGTAATTTCTTAGTCCTAGAGAATCTCATTCTATACTTAATTTTATCAGGTGAAAAAGTGGGATTTATCGTTAGCTTCGGTTTGGAATACTGTTGTGTTACTCATTCTTGTGAACTTCATGGCAAAGATCATAAATGCTACAGCCCAGGATTTTATGAAGGAACAACAGGAGAAGGAGATGGCTGAGCTGGAAAAGAACTCAGGTGATTGAAAGGCTATCTTACGTGCATAACCTAAGACTGATCGATTTTATGTTAGCACTGAAACTCTACTGATGTATAGATTTACCGTATTAGGGTCCATTACTAGAGGCTCAAAAGTTTTATTGATTGGCCTCTTCATGTTGTAAGATTGTAGAATCCTGTCCTGCTCATTTATTATTAAAAAAAAAAAAAAGAGTTTCCGTCCTACTTCTGTTCCTCGAGTATTATTTTTAATCTACAGTTGTAATTTTAAAATTTTGGTATGCGGTAGAAATAAAAATGGGCGAGAATATCTTTGCATCAAATTACAAAAAAGTGAACCTCTAGATATTCCGCCTCTGCCTTGTTTATAGGCTAAAGATGAAACTTATAATGATATTTAGTGATAAATAAGTTTTGTAAGAAGGGACTCAATGTGGTCAAATAGCTAACGGCATTTGCTATCCTGTAAGGATGGTACTGGGGTTGGATCGAGTTAAGAAATAGAAATTCCCGTTCCGTCCCCTTATATTCTCTATTTTCTTATCTTCAGGCGGTCTCCGTTATGGGGAAAGATAAAGATCTCTACTATTGATTTTACTGGAGACAAAATAATTTTCGGTCTCGACCCAATGAAAAAACGGGCCGAGCATATTTATTAGGTCGGATAGACAAAAGTCACAGTATCATAACTTCTTGTGGTTCGAATGAAGGAAAGTAGTATACCAGGGAGTTGGATAACAAAAAGCACCCGAGGCCAACCTGATGTCTATTAACGAACAGTAACAATTTTAACCCTAAACCCTAGAGCTGTGCAGGAATGTAAGAGCGTAAGAGGTAGACAATGCTGAAAGCAGCCCTGGGAATCGCCTTTTTGATCTCCTTGTCCATATTCACTTATATGCTCACGTTTAATTTCTCCATTACAGAGAGTTCCGGCAAGTGTAACTCCAGGAAAGGGTTGCCGGTATCAACAATACGATCACAAGCAGCAAAGATGAAACCACCAAAGACTGATTTCGTTATTGCCAGTAATACCAGAAGGTGTTCGCTGGTAACTTCTTTGGTAAAAATATTCCTTGAGATGCCTGAATTTCTCAGAAACCTTATTGCAAGTAGACCACCCGAGGTCAGAATCTGATGTGTAGATTTGGAAGGAATCTCTAGTTCTGATACCAAGCTCATTGACAAATAGGTACTCCTCATCACCCCTAAAAGAATTGAGTTTATAACTATGCAATAATTATATAGATCAACAACAAAGAATAAATGGTAAAGTAATGCTGTTGCAAACCCATAGGCATCCACGAACACAAACACATGCGAAAGCACCTAGAAATATTAGCTTTAGCCTTTAAGAACAATCTCATAGACATCCTGATAACATTCTCGTAAAATAATACCAAAATTGTCGAGAACATATTTCAAAATTTCATAGCCCCTATTCCCACCTTGCCCTCCCTGATCCTTCTTTTGGACCAACAAACAAGAAAATTCTCTCTCCCATCTAAATTGAATATCCACATTTCTAATTTGGATAATTGAATTGTCCCAAATTGAATGTCCAATGCTCAAAATAACATATTTTTTGGTCTAAATTTCTATTATTTGGTCATATATTCTCTTAAATCTTCGTGCAAAGCAAAATATGGACCTTTTGTCACGATTCGTGTCTACTGACCCGAGAGTGTGATTATAGGTCTAGTAGTACTCACGGTCAACTACCACACTTAGGAGCCAAATCCTTTGTCACGCTCCGTGTCCGCGGAACCAGGAGCGCGACTATAAGCCTGATAATACTTACGGTCAACTACCACACTTAGGAGCTAAACCCAGCGACTATAGGCCCTTTTGTCACGCTCCATGTTTGCGGACCCGGAGCACGACTATAGGTTTGGTAGTATTCATGGTCAACTACCATACTTAGGAGCCAAACCCAACGACTATAGTCGTGTTCACGGACCCAGGAGCGCGACTATAGGCCTGGTAGTACTCACGGTCAACTTCCACACTTACTACGCTTCGTGTCCGCATATCCGAGAGCGCAACTATAGGTCTGGTAATACTCACGGTCAACTACCACACTTAGGTGCCAAACCCAGCGACTATAGGCCCTTTGGTCACTCTTCGTGTTCACGGACCCAGGAGCGCGACTATAGGCCTAGTAGTACTCACGGTCAACTTCCACACTTACTACGCTCCGTGTCCGCAGATCCGAGAGCGCAACTATAGGCCTGGTAATACTCACGGTCAACTACCACACTTAGGTGCCAAACCCAGCGACTATAGGCCCTTTGGTCACTCTTCGTGTTCGTGGACCTGGGAGCGCGACTATAGGTTTGGTAGTACTCACGGTCAACTACCACACTTAGGAGCCAAACCCAACGACTATAGGTCGTGTCCACTGACCCGAGAGCGCGACTATAGGCCTGGTAGTACTCACGGTCAACTACCACACTTAGGAGCCAAACCCAGCGACTATAGGTCGTGTCCACTGACCCGGGAGCGTGACTATAGGCCTAGTAGTACTCACGGTTACCTACTCTGATACCAAATGTTACGCCTCCTTACCCATATGCCCAAGAGCGTGACTATAGGTCTAGTAGTATCCACAGTCAACTACTTGGCTGCTGTCCTCGCTAGGCTAAAATAGATATACCAAGTTGACGATAGGTACTTAAGCCCCATCCTCATATACCATTCACATTCTTATTCCAATCCCATGTGGGATTGGGGTATCACACCTTTAATCTAAGGAATGAGGGAATATACCCTATAAGATTCATTTATAATCTAATGCATTTAGTAATTTGCCATATCCCAAATAGCGTTACTGAAACTAATAGAAGAAAAAGTCCAATTTCAAATGTCAAATATTCGTCAAATAAAGCATTCCTCGAATTTATAGTTCCAAACAAAAAAAAAAAAAAAGAGAAAAGAAAATACTTCGTTGGTCTTAACACTAATAGCCACTAGGGTAGAACAAATGAATGATCAGAGAAGTTTTATCCACTGAAATGGTGGCTTCCATACCTTAATACTTCATGGAATTCCAGAAATGTTTGCCATCTTACTTCTCCAATCGAATGGAACATTTTCGTCTTTTCCTTACTCCAATGTAAAGATTTATATATTCATTAAACTCTCTAATCGGTAACAAAATAATTTTTAAAGAAGCCATATTCATTGAAATCAAAGATAAATAATCAAGAAACAACAAATGTCAAAGCTCAAGAGTACTACTTGTTTGCATCTAGAAAATTTATTTTGCATGTTATCATAACTTAAGTTATGCCACTTCCTGGCATGCCACTTAATCAGCTAGTTTGGGACCATAAAGTACTCAATGAGTTATGCAAACAAAATATGAAAACACATGAAATAAGAACAAGTAGCATTATGTTTTGGTTCACAAATTAAATAGGGCAAGAGATATTAGTTCTACTGAGCAGTTCTAGGCGAGCCCTAAAATCCTAAAATTTTGCCCAATAGCGCAAGAATACAACTGAAGCTAGCTATGTTGAAAGCAGTGTTGCTTAGAAACCATTGCCATATTAAACAATGATTTCAGGGAATCAAAGAATTTGCTTTTCCTTCAAATAGCAGAAGACGGGGTTCAGAAGTTTGTTATGTGAGTATATTGAGGAAATATTTAACTTTCCTATAGATGAGATACAACAATTCATTTGCCTCAAAGAAGTTAGAAGTTAATATCATTGTGAGGCAGATTGAACTATATTTAACCCAAAGACATCAAGAGTATCTCAGTTAGGTTCCAAAAGAGAAAACATGGATGGCACGATACCTCATTGTGGATATTATCTAAAATAGTCTGACCATTGAGATTCTCATTAACTTCTTCTCTTCTTGAAATTAGAGTCAGCCAGTACGACTGCTCCTTATATTTCTCTTTTATAGAAGTTGCCTTATATTTCGGACCAACAACAGTTGTACCAGTCGATATTGCAACATGAAATTGGGTCTCCCCAATGCCTAGAATGTTGTAATTAGAATATAAGGAGATTACTAGTTATTAATATTCTAAAGCTTCAAAAGAAAAAGTAAATAACAATCAACTCCATGATTACATATATACGAGCGGAAAATGCTAAACAATAAAAGTTTGAGAATGTCTCCTTTAATACAACCCAAAGGAATAATTCCAAGGAATTAAGTAACATCTGTAAAACTCACACTTTTTTGGAAGTCTTTTATTTATGAAAATATTTTAGAATTTGTTAAGGGTTGAATCCTAACACAATACGAATTAGAATTCTATTTGGTTAATCTTTTAAGTAAGTAGGGACTTAAGTGAAATTATTTAAGAGTTGGAGAAATCCTACGATTTATTAAATAGGAAAATCTATGGAAAATATCGTTGTTTTTCAATAGCCGTCAATAGACATAGAAGGAGAAAGAGAGTTCAATTAGGGTTTAAAGGAAAGAAGACTGTACGCTGTTATAATTTTCAAGTGTTGATATTAAGAGGTAAGTAGGAATAAATCTCTTTGATTTTTTTGTATGAATAATATAATAAAAGCGCTATTTTTGGTTAAAATTCTCGAATAAATTGTGGTATTTCCTCAAAGTATATGTTTTAATGAATAATTTATGTATGGTGTGAAATTCGATGTTTGTATTCTATACATTATATATAAATGCGCTTGATGGTTTTTATATATGATGAAGTTGTTTATGAATCTTGGAATATGATGCCTCTAAGGTGGGCTGAACCTTTTTGAAATAACAATAAGATTGAATTCGTCTTTTTGAAATTTATACAAGGCGAAGTTTCAATCTTTTTGGACCGCTAAGGCCAGGTTAAACTTTTTAAATTTTCCTAACTGAATATATTAATTATTCAATTAGAAATAGGTAATGGTGATATGAAGTTATGTCAACGAATATTTTTATATATTTTACATTCATGGCTATTTGATGTGTTATGTTGTATAAAGAAATCGCATTTGTCCGTTTCTGTTACTTGGATTTCAAAGATTTTCTTCTTAAAAAAAATGTGTGTTTTGGGTTTAAGAAAAAAAAAAAAGAAGAAGAAACTTTCCAAAATCTATAGGTTGAATAGAAGTTGTGCATTGATGCTAGGAACCGAAGTGATTGTCACTTCATGTTTATAGCATCTGCAAGCTTTCACAAACAAAAAAAAAAAAAAGAAAGAAAAGAAAAGATTTTGACGTCAGTGGTGGGTGTCACGTATTGGGCATCTTTGGTTTGCTACATTTAGTCTAGTTTTCTTTATACATATAACATTTAGATATATAGAATATGGTTTTTATTGTATTTGTTTCATTTGAGTTTAAAAAATAGACAATAAAAATTATTTAGGTGTATTTTAAGTGTTTGACATTATTGTGAGTTGAGGATAATATGAAATCTTGTGATTTAATTAGGTGTATCTTTGTAGTGTGAACATTAGTAATATTAGTATTGTATACTTCTTAAAACTTTATTCGAGAGAAGTGATTCATTACTACTTACTGAGTATGTGGTTGGCTCACCCTTCAATATTTCCTCTTTTTAAATTTTAATAATGATCAATGATGCGAATACTTTTTCTACTAAGAATATGTTTAACGTATATCACGAAGTTGAAATTCAGGATTTTATTCAATGACTTATGTTATTTTATTTGTTTTAAGTTTCACCTATATTTTTTTTATTACTTAATGAGACAAGTGTAAGAATTAATTTTTGTCCTCTTATGTACTAAGTCAAATAGATTGTATGTAGGTATGATATAATTGCCTTGGGGAGATTTAATTATGAAATTATTTAGTTATTATTTTTGAGAGAAAATATATTTGGTTATTTAAGTTTTGATTTAAGGCTTCGTGTTAATGGAATATGACTATAGTGGTATGGCCGTGCCATGTCCTGCGAGTGTGGGGTGAACATTTAATGGTATCCAAGCCAGGTTTTGATCTTACTGGGATGTTGGAATAGTTAGATATGGAGCCTCCTTATATTATTTAAATTATAAGTATTTGATATAATAAGCTGTGATATTAATTTATGAGTTTGAGATATAAGTATGAATTAAGTTTTGATTTGAGGCCTGAGTTAAAAGGAATAATTTTGCCACGTAGGTAAATAATTGCGAGAAGAAGGGAAAAAGCTAGTAGAAGACATGGCGAGACATCCGATAGAGATTCTCACAGGACAAACGATTTGAACGTACCTATAGCTACATAGGGACGAAGAGTACTAACAAAAGGACGAAACGAATGAGAACTATCAAACACACATCCACCACAAGGGATGGCTCCTCCTATAGTGAATTCAAACATTGCTACGACATTAATGGCAATTGCTCAAGTGATGCAAGGACAACAACAAATTCAGCAAGAGTAGCAACGCATGTTTCAAGCCCAAGAAGAGCGGCTCCGGAGGAATTCAACTGGAACGAGAGCTCATTACGAGCATTTAAAGAAAGCTAACATGCCAACGTTTAACAGAGGCACAGATCCGAAGAAGGATGAGAAATGGTTAGAAGAAATAGAGCGAAACTTCGAGATTCTGGAAGTACCGAATGAAACAAAGTCAATGGCCATTCTTCTTTTTCTCGTGGGAAATGCACAAAAGTGGTGGAAATGAGCATAACCTGCCTACTTAAGCGATGGACAACCAATTTCGTGGGATGTATTTAGGAAGGCATTCTTGAATTATTACTTTCCTGACACTTTATGATTTGAGAGATAAAATCAATTTTTTAACTTGGTACAAAAAGATGGTACGATCGAGTATGCAAGTCGATTTAATTCCTTAGGACAGTACGTATCTTCAGTAATGGCAGATTCTGGGCTAAAGACATTACGATTTGTGAATGGGTTACAAGCAAGAATCCGAGTTAGGATGTCTGCAGTACAGTCTACTAACTACGAGGATGCTTACTAACGAAGCTTTAATATTGAAATAGAAATTAGAAGAGGAGATGTAGAGCAAGGTATTAAAAGGTAAAGTACAGATTACTTTTCGCAAACTTGATTTATGGCTCCTCAGGAGGAAGGACAACGAGGAAAGAGACAAGCACCAATGAGCTTCAACACTAATACCACTACGGGGATGCAACATAAATTTTGTGATAATTGCAAGCGTTACCATGATAGAGAATGTCGATGGAAAATAAGTGTATGTTTTGGTTGTGGAAAGTCCGGTCACAAATTGCGCAATTGTCCGGAAAGCAAGCAGCAAATTCAGCTAAAGTCGACTGAAGAAAATGGAGTTGACACTCAAAAGAAGACCAATGCTAGTGTCTTTACTTTACATAAAAAAAAAAAAAGCAGAGGTGGAAACTAAAAAAGGTGAGATGCATTACGTTTTAGAATTTTAAGTTATACACGTGTGTTTTTGTTTTGTTGATAAGAATGATTGATAGGTAAGGTTAAATGTTAAGTTTCGAGGCCGAAACTTTTTGTAAGAGGGGTAAAATGTAAAACCCACATTTTTTAGAAGTATTTTATTTATGGAGATATTTTAGAATTTGTTAAGGGTTGAATCCTAACACAATACGAATTAAAATTCTATTTGGTTAATAGTTTAAGTAAGTAGGGATTTGAGTGAAATTATTTAAGAATTGGAGAAACCCTACGATTTATTAAATAGGAAAAATCTGTGGAAAACATCGTTGTTTTTCAATAACTGTTAACAAACACAGAATGAGAGAGAGAGTTCAACTAGTGTTTGATGGAAAGAACACTGTAGGCTCTTACAGTTTTTAAGCATCAATATTAAGAGGTAAGTAGAAATGAATCTCTTTGGTTTTCTTACAAGAATAATATAATAAAATCACTATTTTTTGTTAAAATTCCCGAATAAATTGTAATATTTCCTCAAAGTATATGTTTTAATGAATAATTTATGTATGGTGTGAAATTTGATGCTTGTATTCTATACATTATATATGAATGCGTTTGCTGGTTTTTATATATGATGAAGTTGTGTTTATGAATCTTGGAATATGATGCCTCTAAGGTGGGTTAAACCTTTTTGGAATAACGTTAAAATTAAACTCATCTTTTTGAAATTTATGCAAGGCGAAGTTTCAATATTTTTGGACCGCTAAGGCCGGTTTAAGCCTTTTTAAATTTTCCTAATTGAATATATTAATTATTCAGTTAGAATGAGGTAACGGTTATATGAAGTCATGTGAATGAATATTTTTATATATTTTACATTCATGGCTATTTGATGTGTTATGTTGTATAAAGAAATCACATTTGTCCATTTCTGTTCCTTAGATTTCAAAGATTTTCTTCTTGAAAAAATGTGTGTTCTGGGTTTTTCAAAAAAAAAAAAAAAAGAAACTTTCCAAAATTTTTGGGTTGAATAGAAGCCATGCGTTGATGCCAGGAACCAAAGTGATTGTCACTTCGTGTTCATATCATCTGCAAGCTTGTACAAACAAAAAAAAAAAAAAAAAGAAGAAGAAGAAGAAAAGATTTTGACGTCAGTGGTGGGTGTCACGTGTTGGGCATCTTTGGTTTGCCTAGTTGGTTTGCTATATTTAGTCTGGTTTTCTTTATATATATAACATTTAGATATATAGAATATGGTTTCTATTGTATTTGTTTAATTTAAGTTTTAAAAATAGACAATAAAAATTATTTGGATGTATTTTAAGTTTTTAACATTATTGTGAGTTGAGGATAGTTTAAAATCTTGTGATTTAATTAGGTGTATCTTTGTAATGTGAACATTAGTAATATTAGTATTGTATACTTCTTATAACTTTATTCGAGAGAAGTGATTCATTACTACTTACTGAGTATGTGATTACTTCACCCTTTAGTATTTTCTCATTTCAAATTTTAATGATGATAAGTGGTGTGAAGACCCTTTCTACTAAGAATGTGTTTAACATATATCACGAAATCGAAATTCAAGATTTTGTTTAGTGGCTTATGTTATCTTATTTGTTTTAAATTCCACCCATACTTTTTTTTTAGTACTCGATGAGACAAGTGTAAGAATTAATTTTTATCCTCTTATGTACTAAGTCAAACAGATTGTATGTGGGTTTGATATAATTTCCTTGGAGAGATTTAATTATGAAATTATTTAGCTATTATTTTTTAGAGAAAATATATTTGGTTGTTTAAATTTTGATGTAAGGTTTCGTATTATTGGGGTACGACTTTGGTGGTACAATCGTACCACGTCCGCGGGCTCAGGGCGTGACAACATCATCCAAAACCATTATGTAAGACAATAAGGAATCCTTTTTTACAAGGTCAAATGCCTAAAAAGTCATTTTCTGTTCCAATTGCAATATGTTGGATTGCATTTGTGTGACACACAAGAAGTGACTGTTTGACTTTTAAAAAAGAAAAAAAAATGTGCTAATAATAAAAAATTACAAGATTTAGAGTATAATAACAATAGATCTTTACTGTAGAACACAAATATAATGTATGGAATAGGAAACAAAAGACAAAAAATACTTGTCTTTTGAAAGGCAAATCAAGGCAAAGCTAGAGAGAGAGAGACCTAGTCGAACCAAAATAAATGCAATTTGTTAGAGAAGGATGAAAACAAGAAACAATTCTATTACTTCTTAAAATTTGATTCAACCAACTTTGTTTAATTGTTGGTGCTCATCTTTTTTGGAACCCCATACCAAAAAAAAAAAAAAAAAAAGATTTCATTCATCAAAAGCTGAACAAATTTGGTGCTTATTTCATTTTTCATAATTAAAATTAAAATTGAATTATAGACAAGGGAATCAGACTGAATTTCAAAAAATAGTCTAAAGAATACATGTTTAGTTATTATTTATCAGGAATGGTTTCAAATACAATTTATATTTACTCTTCTTTCTTTTTATTTTTCCTTTTCCCACATTCTCTTCCCTTCACTAAAATACTAACCCTAACATCCACTTCCATGACCCTAACCTAATTACTATAAATTCTCCAAATAAGGGCATTAAAGGTCAAGCCAGAAACCATTCAACTCCATTTTGACATAGAATTCATTTTTATACGTGAAATGATAAAAAAAAAATTGACTTGAAGGCACCGCATTGAAACTAGCTTCTAGACTACTATTGGAAAATTTCTAACTTTAGATAAGATTATTTAGATTCATTCTCTTCACCAATTAAATCTCACTTCAGCCTAAAATTTGCACAATGGTAACTGGATGCTAGAATCCTAATATAAAACTGTCATAACATAAATTGGATATGCCAAATGATAAAGCAAATATTCAAATCAAACAAGTTAAAATGTTGATCAAATTGTTGGTTAACGAATCTACTAAAATATTGCTTTAAATCATCTCACAACTACACAATATATTAGCCACTACCACCACGAAAGTGGAGGAAAAGAGGGTTGCTAGCCAAGAAAAGAAAGAAGATAGTGAACAAGGGGATCAGGCTGGTGTGAATATTAATTGGGGTTGTAGGAAATCAATAAACAATCAAGCCATAAATTTGAAAATGGTTAAAAAATAAAATATGGCAAATTATCAAATTTAGTCCCTGAACTTTTTTATTTTTTGTAATATTGGTTCATCGTCTTTATTTTCAACTTATTAGGTCCCCTATCTATTTTTTTTAAAACATTGGTCCCTCTTTTTTTTTTTTTTTTTTTTTTTGGGGCAAATGTAGTCCTTCCAATCAATTTTTAGCCAGTCAACGATCGGTTAAAAAAGTCAACTCCAACTTTAATTTTTTTTGAAGGGCTATTTGGTTCTTTTACTGTACACAATTGAAAAAATGAAATAAAAACAAGTAGAAAGAATTTATACAAGTTGCAGAGGTTGCACATGAATGTCGCCAAGTTCTACAAATCGTCATCTGGGTCGGCTCCATAGCAACGCATATGACGCAGAAAAATATGAATAGCCAAGAGAGTGTCTCAACATAACAACATAAAAAGTAAGAAATTATTGGACAAATCATCATCTTGGTTGGCCCCATTTCTCCTCCTTCCCTTCTTCCTCTAACGATGGCGGTGGTGAAGTTCGAAGATGATGCTTGTTGGTCTTGGTGAAGTTGGTATTATGGTTTAAATTGAATGTGATGTACATTTTGTGTTTTAATGGGGGTATGTAAAGGAATGAAGGTTGTTAAGGGTTTACCTATGATGGGGGTTTACTTGATGATTCTATGAAGGAGGATGTCTGTTAGGGTTAACCTACAATGGGGGTTTAATTTGATATATTAGAATGTGAGTTAATTTATAAATTTTTGGGAAAGGAAAAATTATTTTCCTTCGTGGATCAATGCATTTTTTTCATTTTTCTATTGAGGGAAATTCGAATGAACATGACATTCATTCCAAATTTTTATTTGGATGCATAAGGAATTACATTAATCTCCCTCATAGTTTGCTGGAATTCCGTTGAAGTTTTAGACATCTTCATAATCTTCCTTGTTAGAGTTGCCAATGACCTTGTTAATGTGAGACATCACTGGTTTCTTTTCGCAACTATTGCTAGGTTCATTGCATTTAGTACATAACTGCATCATCTGAGTAGGATGATTTTGACTTAGGAATGTTTCCCTTTCCTGTCATGATGTTTTATAATTTTATTTCGTCATTATTTATCATCTCAATACTTAATTTCCCTCTTTTGTGATGCTTAATGTTTCTTTTTACTTCAGTTCTATGATGCTATCTTTTGAACTCAAGATCGATTAGACCCTTTGATCAACCTCAAGATAAACCTAAAGGATACATAGAAGAAGCAACAAAGAAGCAAGAAGGCTTCATGTACGCAGTCAGAAGAATCAACAGAAGTCTAGCCAATGACACAAATTGTGTTGGAATATATGTCCAAAATATATTATGTATTTCTGTATTTTGAAAATTAATAAAAGTTTTATTCATTAATGGTTGTTTGTTTGTATATATTCGCACATTAAAGGTTTAAGTGTATTAGTAAGTAATCTACGTGATTGAGTCGTGCTTTCACAGTAAGGTATAGATTATGGGCTACTAATACATAAACGAAAAATTGTTCTTGATCGATTGATGAAACTGGGCATTTTATCAATGTTTAGATTATTGCACTATAGTTTCTAAATGGAGAATGGTTTACCTTTAACTAATGAGTAGTTCACTCGTATCAATAGAGTAAGCGTATTTGGAATACGTAGAACTGGACCACGCGATAATAATCTTTATCAAAGTACTAAAATATATAAAGATTGATTTATCGCAACTACTGTGTGAACGAGTACCCTAGGACTTGAGTATAAGTTGGTGGTCTAGTGAAGCTGGACTTGTACATTTTGATGTATGTTAGGTAATATCTTATCGCAAGGCCAATAACCTTGTACGTTGGGTGTATGACTCTAATTAATTAAAACGGACTTATATAATAGAGTTTATATACTTCATTACGTGAAGAAATCACCCCCTTGTGATTGTCTGAGATAATATAATAATCCAGGGCCTTGGAAAATATGACTAAGTATGTACAATTTTGGGTAGCTCCCTGTGATAAGTGGATACATACTGGAAGTCATGGATTATCGAACTAGTTATCAAAGAATGGTAGATGTTATTGAGAAAGGTGTTAGTACTATTTTTCTATCTCAATGACGGGTGTTATGTAGAGGGGTATTTGCATCATTACACCTGTAGGTCGAAGACACTGCACTTGTAATATTATTCTCGGGGTCAATATTTTCATATGGTGATAAATAGAATGTTTAAAATGATTAAAATATAGCTATCTGTTAGTAGGGGTATTTTGATCATTTTAGTAACTAAGAATAATATGTCTTTTGATCCCCATAATAGCTCAAATAACCTTAGTAAATTTATTTACTATATGGACTTATTGGGTGAATTCATTATTGGAAGAATTATTTTAGAAGTCTAATTAATTATTTATTTGGACTAAAATAATTAATTGGACCAATTTAATTAATTTATTAATTAATTATCTTGGGTAATTTTATATTGGACTCAAGTAGTTTAATTGATTAATAAAAGAGCTAATTTAATTAATTGGTTTATTAATTAATTATTTTGGGTAATTTAATATTGGGCCTCAGTGAATTAATTAATTAATAAGAGAGCTATTTAATTAGTTATTGGACTAATTAAGAGAGCATGGCCCATCAAGGTTTTGATGGAAGCTGCCATGTAAAAAGAAAAAAAAAAAGGAAAAGATGAAAAAGGAAATAAAAGAAATATAGGTGGCTGGTTTTGTTTCTAAAAAGAAAAAGGAAAGCTGATAATTAAAAGGCATCTCATGTGCCTTGGTAAAAAGGGTTGATCGATTTTCAATTGTTACATACAAGAAAATAGTGCTCTCGGTTTTTCTAGTGAAAAAAAAAAATCAGCCACAGTTTTTCCCTTGGGTTTTTGTTTCCTTCGCTTTTCCTTAACGTTTAGCTTTTCCGTTTTTATTCCAATGTTATTCACTCTAATTCTACTTTTACTGGTAGCGGTCCAGAGTGGTTAGAGAATACTCTGAAAGGTCAAGAGCATGCAAACATTGTAAGTATTTAATGCGAAGGAGTCGGTGGTTAGTTGGTGTCCCTGCGGAACAAATAGACATTCCTGTTCAAAAGCACCGTCGAACTTGAATCCGATTTTAGTTATTAAAGTTAATCACCCTAGAAGTAAGTATTCCTAAACTTTAGCTTGAAAAAAAAATTTAATTTGCTGTCTTTCGCTACGTATTTATTTTTCCTGCAATCCTTCAAATTAGAGGGGATGCTAGACTCAGAGATCATCGAACACTTCTTGGTGTAAGATTTTTTACAATTTTCAGTAGACAGAATTGGGGGTTTGCCCTTTCATTCCTTTTTTATTATTATTTTTAAACGGTAGTAGTGAATTTTGCAGAAAGCTCTTGAGGAAAATTCCCAAAAAGAAGAAAAATGCATTTGCACATCTTGACTCATTGTGATTCTCCATATATACAAGTATACGTAAAGAGAAAGTGTTGGATTGGTCGACGAAAGTGGATGTTTTGTCCAATAAATTTGTTCTTGTACCAATTGTTAATTGGTATGAGTTGGTTTGTGTTATTTACATTACTTTTTTTTTGACATTGAATGAGATGGCCAAACTAAGGCCATTCATCTGTGCTTCATTTGTATGATAAGTTTTTATCAATTGTTATTTTTGTAGGTCTCATTGGTCTTTTTTGATATTATGCAACTTTAATGAAGATTTAGAATCCAAGTAAAGTGCAGAACACAGACTTGAACCTCATATAAGAGTGTATATTGGGCTGCCTTTTCCTTTTCACAAAAATAAAAAGGGAACTAAATACTTAGCATGTTTGATGGATAGTTTTGTGCTAGACATCAATTTTTTTTTTTTTTTTTTTTTGGTTATGGATAGTTTTGTGCTGGACATCCTTCTAAGTAATAGGTGACTTGTGGATAGGGAAACAGTAAACAAAATTTCATTTATGATCCCCAAGGTTACTCACAATTTATAGAACATGTGGTTTTATTGTCTTATGGTATAACTAAGGGTGATCTGCACTTACTTCTTAGTAAATTTATGAATAGGTTCCACAGCAGACAAATGCGAAGGATTGTGGATGCTATCTCCTATATCATGCCTATTTGTTTATGGAAAATGCCCCACCAATTTTTAGCATCCATGACGCTTACCCCCTATTGGGTAAGTCCCTTCAATCAGTTATATGTGTGCGAATGTGGTTTGTATACACATGGTGTGTTATTGGTCATGTGAGAGAACTTACTTTATGTAGTTTTTTGTTTTAATTACATTATTTCCTATACGTAATGCAGATGAAGGAGGATTGGTTTACTGACAAGTTTAATGAATTTAGAAATAGATTAAATTCTGCAATTGAGGGTGATCGGTTGGAGAGTGATGTCTTATCTGTTGAAAAAACTGAAAAGAGTGAATCAAATGAGTCTAATATGGGAGATCATAGTAAGTTGATGGATGTGCAAGTAGCAATTTTTTATTAGATGCAGAATCTGCTACAGATTGGAGATGGTGAAATTGAGACTAAGGTTGAGCTTCCAGAGGAGATTATTTCTTCTGCAGTTTCTGTTGTGAGCAATGACGAGTTGCCAGTAACTAAAAAAGCTGCTGATTTATTTGAGACTGAAAAAACTGTTGAAAATGAGTAGGCCCATTCCAACCCTAAGAACAAGGCTAAAGACATTGTTGAATTCTCAAATCCCAATGCAAACTACAGAGATAATACTACTCAAATACCAACTCAAAGATAAGTGAATGTAGAGGAGACAAGTGACTCTAATGATGAGCAGCATGCTAATAATGAAGAGGGGGGATATTTTGAGGGCTCAGATTACCCTTTCTCAGATGATAAGGAAGGCTTGTTTGATATAGTTGTAGGTCATAGTCTTGAAGATGCTTATGCTCATATTGAGAATGAAATAACAAAGATGGTCATTCCAGATACCAAAGACCATGTATTTGCCAATGTGGAGGCCAATGCAATGGTTAAGAATATTGTACAAGGAGATGAGTATTTGACAAAAATGGCAAATGAAACAACATGCGATGCTGTGCAGGGTGGAACTGTTGGTATGAAAAGAAAAAAAAAGGGATATCGAAGGTCCACGGAGAACATGGATGTACAATCAAGATTTTCATGAGATTGAAGCAGAATGTGCAAACGAGTGTCTTCAAATATGCATGCCAGAAGAAGATAGTGGGCATGATACAGATGATCAATATTTTGATGGTTCAACTAATAGCGATGGTGACAATACTGATAGGAAGAGGCTGAAAACAGTGAGATTTAACAAGGAAAGGGATGGAGAGAACCCAAAACTTGTGGTGGGCATAAGATTTAACACCAAAGAAGACCTGAAGACTGCAATTATAAACTATAGAATCAAGCATGGAAGGGAAGTTTTTTTCAAGAAAAATGACAAAGTAAGAGTAAGGGTCTAGTGTAAAGGACATAATTGCAAATGGACTGTCTATGGGCATAGGGTGAATGATACTTTTTCATTTGAGATAAGAACACTACAAGAGAAACATAACTGTGCTCAAAACTTGCAACACACATTAGCAAATGCAAAATATCTTGTATCGAGGTATATTGATGATTTCAGGTCTGCCAATGTGGTTAAGGTGAATGAATTTCAAGATAAAGTACACAGAGATTTAATTGTGAACATTTCACAATGGAAAGCTTACAGAACAAGGGTAGAGATAAAGATATTGATCAAAGGGAAATACAAAGATCAGTAGAAGTTACTGTGGAGCTATTGTGAGGAGCTTAGGAGAAGTAATCCTGGGACAACCATTTATATTAATACAATTGTAATGAGGCTACTAGTGAAGAGGTTTTCAAAAGAATATGTGTGTGCCTTGATGCACTCAGGCAGGGATTTAAAGCTGGGTGTAGGAAAGTTCTCAGCTTAGGTGATACATTTTTAAAGGGGTCACATCCCAGAGTGTTACTAACTGCAGTTAGTGTTGATACTAATAATAGTTTATATCCAGTGGTTTATGCAGTGACTGAGGATGAAAATAAGTTTACATGGAAGTGGTTTATTGAAGGCTTGATTGAAGACCTTGAAATACACAACTCCAAAGAATGGGTTTTCATGTCCAACAGACAGAAGGTATGAAATATTTGCATCAATTCTACTGAACAAGACTACTAAGATGTACTCATCAATTCTTATAAACCTTAGGAGGGTGAATAAGGTTTATGTGTTGGAATATATGCCCTTTAGACTAGATTATCTGATGTAATTATCGAATTTATTAATAAAAAAATTTATTTTCAAAATTTATTTGTGAATTTACATTTTATTTGTGCACAATTTTTGTTTGGAAATGACCCATTGTGTTTAAGTAAATGATTCATGTGAATGGTGGTCTTTCACAGTAAGGTATGGATCATGGGTTACTTAACATATAAATGTTTGTTCTTAACCGATTGATGAGAATGGAAATCTCATTATGTATAGGCTATTGTGTTTTGAATTCCAAATAGGGAATGTCTTACTTTTAGCCAGTGAGTAGTCCACTCACTTCATAGCATGAGCGTATTTTGAATATGTAGAATAGAACTTGTAATAGTAGTTTCTAAAAGTACTATTTAAAAGAAACCCAGACTGTTACTGCTACAGCGTTGACTAATACTCTACCGCTTGAGTATGAGTTGGTAGTTTGATGAAACTATAAGCATATACTTTAATATACTGTAATTGAAGTTCCTTCGTAGAACCAATATACTTGTATGTTGGGTGTATGTGATTAGTTAGTTAAGACAGACTTGTACAAGATAGCTTTTACGCTATATCGCCCTTTGTGACTATTCAAATGATCTAATTATCTAGAGCCTTTGGGAACATAACTTGGATGTTTATTTTAGGGTAGCTCTCTTGAAAAGTGAAAACATTTCAGAAGTCGTGGATTATTGGACTAGAGGGGTAGATGTCTATTAAAGAGGTGTTAGTACATTCTTCCTCTCTAATTGCACGGCGATGCGTATAGGGTATTTTAGTCATTACACATGTAGGTCGAAGGCTTTACTAATGCAGTATTATCTTTGGGGTCAATATTTCCTTATGGTGATATTAGAAAATATTTAAAATATAAAATATAACTATTTATATAGTATGGGTATTTTGATCATTTTAGTAGCCAAAGCGATGTGTCTTTTAGTCCTTAGAATGACCTTTAAGTCATGAAGGATTTTGGTTAAGGAATTGGTTTTGATATTTATAGAATTTTATTTTATTATTTTAATTTATTATTGACTAGAATAAAATAAAAGGTCCGAGAGATAATATTTATTTTATCTAATTTAAATGGTTAATTAATTATTTAGAACCCAATGCCCAGATTGAATAAGTAAAAAATTAATTTGGAACTAAATAAAAAGTATGAAATTTTATTTGGTCTATTTGGGCTTGTTATTATTTATTGAGCTGTTTAATAAAGCCCAAAAAATAAATAATTGAGATTTATTATTTATGGGTGTTCAAACCCAAGAATAAATAATTTATTTGGCCCAATGAATAAGACCAAGGTAAAACAAAATTTATAAAAAAAATTAATTAATTAATTAATTAATAAAAAAAGACAACACCGGATGGATCCCGTGTTGTTTGGCGTGAAGATAATAGAAAGCATGGGTTTTCTGTTTTTACGCGATTGTACTCTCTCTCGATGAAGGATTGAAAAGGTAGAGGAAATCATGCAAATTGGGTTGGTAATGTGAGCTATCAACGAGCTTTCAATTCACAGAAGCAAGGCATAGAAAATAGCTCTGCATATTTCATTTTTACATATACAGAAGCCAAACCCATTTTCGAACAAAGACCAAAGTTGATCAAAACCCAAACTTTAAGCCTTCACCGGCTGTGCTATGGGCATCATTTCAAAAGATCGAAAGTTTCGCGTGGATGAGACGCAGTAGACGTTTGCAAGGACGTGAGCCACTTGCCTCATATATCCTTATACATACATCTACACCAGTGCGAAGAGGGCCACTTAATCACAGAGGTAAAATTTTTGTTTTCCTAACATGCTTTCATTTTGATTATTTTTGCCATTTTAAACCTTCATTATAGCAAACAAATGCAAATTTTCAAAGTCTTTTGATGATTTATAAAAAGGAGTCGAAAAGTATATGTGTTAAAAAAAAAATAGATTTGCTATGCAGCTTTAAGTATACAATCAGAGATCTTTCGAATCTGCACTAAATGAAGAGTAGATAGTCTAAATTGAATATGGGCAGTTAAGATATCAATAATCGATTCACTATGGAATATAAAAGTTTTAATTCAGATCAATGATTGAAAGAAAAAGTGTAGAGTTTTTCTAGTTTGATGAACAGTGAAAAATGCAGTCATAACATTCAGATTAAATACAAGAGAATAGACCCAAAGATTTATAGTGGTTCGATCCTCAATTGATCTACATCTACTACTTTAAGCACATATTTAAGGATTTCAACACAGCCACTAAAACTTTTTTCCCAAATCAATGGTGGTAGGTAACACCAATCTTACAATAGAGGATCACCACATTTAATTTTACACCAACCTCTTTACGCACAACAATCAAGGCTCACCCAAACCGAGTATTACTTCCCAAACCTTGATACACAAGAGATCAAATAGATGAGATAGAAATTATGTAACACCCTGTTTTAAACCACCTTTATTATATGGGGAAAGTCATGCATAGCATAACATCTTATATTGCATTTGATAACTTGAACCATTTTCATAAGTATATGTGATCCATAAGTTTGTTATTTCATGAATTTATTTACTTTGATATAGTTGTGTTGGTTGACTTGGTTGAACTTTTATTTTATTGAGTAGAATTTATTAAAAGGAAAATGGAGTAGGTGAGTGGGAGTTAAGGGAATTTGTTGGAGGAATATTTAAACAAGTGATATTATGGTCTAGTAGTTAAGACTTGGTGTTTATTTCTTTGTGGACTTAAGTTCAAATCCCAACTCTTGCAAACCTTTTCCTTCTTATTTCTAATTAAACTCTTTCCCCCTTTTTTTTTTCTGCTCTTGGCCAATTGCTCTAGGGTTGCCGCCACCTTAGATTCCCAATTTTTAAAATGTAGGAATGTGATTATTTTGGATTTTGCTAAAAAGGAATTAAAGTAAATTAAATTCCTACTATTCTCTAGTTAATATTTTATTCTAATCTTTTAAGAAGTTTAAATATTTTAACATCTAGAATTTTCTAAAGATCTTATTCAAGGATTCTATTATGGAAAGAAAAATATAGAAGCATTTATTTTGGAAACTATATTATAGCTACTAATTTTAAAAGAAGGAAAGTTTCTTCAAAGTTGATTTTCTCTAAAGAGTTTTATTTGAAAATAATGAGTTATTGTCCAAATCTTTAAAGGAAATAAATATATTCCTAAGATCTATGACCTTTTTGAAAATTAGTATTTAAGGAAAGAAAAATTCAGCTTTATTCAATGAAACTAGATTTTATTACCAAAGATAATTATTCCTTAATTTATTATTTTTCCTAAAATAAATTAGGACATTAACTAAATTATTTCTTGGATCAATATTCCATTTTTATTACCTGAATTTTCTGGACTAATATAAACCCTAGCCGCCACCCTTGATAGACTTTTATTTCCATTCAAATTCCCTAAATATAGGGGAAACTTACCCTAAGTAGTTTTAATCAATCAAGATTCTTTTAATCAATTAATCAACCAGATTTTCTCCTTTTCTTCCTCCCTAATTTTGGCCACAACACACACACACACACACACGAAATTTCCAGCTCCAATTGCTCTCAAATTCTCCCTTGTTGTTGAGCAAAAACACAACACACACAAGACCTTCCTTTCTTCTCTCAATTTCGGTCAAAGCAGGAGTCGAAATTCAGCCTTCATTCTTCTCTCTTTTCTCTCTTGTTTTCGGCCACTTTAGCACCAAAACGCAGCCATCATCATCTCCAAATCATTGGCTAATTTTGGCCAACTAGGAGAGACCATAACTGCCCATTCTTGTTGTTGTGTTCAAGAGTCTAACGCAAGGTAGAACTCTTCTAAACAACAACACACCTCAACCCAACCCTTTTCTCTTCATCAAACCAGAAAAATCCTCACTCCCTAAGCCTCTTAAACTCACGAAAATAAGCAGCTTCTATCCTTCTCAAAGTTTTGGCCAACACTTACAAAGACCAAACCAAAACCAAAATCAACACTTAAGGTAATTAATCTCTAATCCTTCTATCAATATTTCTTCAATTGTTCTCTTCTTTTTCCTTCTAAATCACGTCTAGAAGGGAATGATTTCTCCCTTTTCTTGGTGATTCTTGAAAAAGAAGATCTAGGCGAGCCAACCACTTCTCCTTCTCAATTGAACTCAAGCCGATCACCAAAGAGTCGTCTTGTTTCTTGGGTCTATTTCGCTAAGAGGTATTTGGGTCTCTATCCCTACTAGAATAAATGGATTTGATCTTTATAATATTGATATAAGAATGTTGTATAGAGTCTAGCATGAAAAGCATGATTGGATTAGATTGTTGAATGTGATGGTGCGAGAATTAATCAAAGCATGTATGAAATAGGACATTGTTATATCTTGTCATGATGGATTTGATCTATGCTATGTTGTCTAAGATGGGACCTTTTGGTCTCAATTGGGCTTATTATGATGGTTTAATAGTGGTTGAATATTGGGGTCATCATATTGTTGGGCAAATGCATGTTTGATGATAAATTGCATGACAAGGGAAAATTATGAATGTAGTATGATGAGTTAATCAGTTTAGATACCATGAAATGATAGTGGCTAGGCAATATGTAGTATTTGGATTCTGATTGTGGGATCATTGGTTTTAGATAAGGAAGGGGTTTGAAGTAAGGGCAAGCATTGCTTTGGTTATATTCAAGTAAGTCCATGCATAACTATTTTGCTAAATATTACATGTTTGCAAGTATTTTTGTACAATGATATTTGAAATGGTGTCAATATGATAATTGACATGATGATTGAAACGTTGGTTGAATATGATGAATTGTATTGTGGTATCTTGATATTTGGTTTGGGAACGTAGTCATTTTATTCTCTAAATGAGTTTGTCAAATCTCAACTTTTAAACTGAAAGCGATTTCTTTTCTTTAACACTAAATGTTTTGGAAAATTTATTGTGAAAAGTTACGTTTTACAAAGATAAGGTAATCAATGATTGTGAAAATAAGAAAAATTATTCTACCCCTAAATGGGGAGTATTGAGTACTCAGATGGGGTAGGGTAGTGGCACTAGCCTTGAAGAGTTAGAGTGAGTCTTCTGGCAGGAGGCCACCTCCAGAAGATGAACTCAACTTGGAGAGGCGATAGTACTACTCAGTCATGCCGGTTCGAGCTAGCATGTTGGTCCATGTGAACTTTATTTATTCAAATTGAACAACCAATGTGTTGGGTATAGAGATGGAAGAGTATCTCACTCTAGTGGGAGGATCCCCCATTGCCCATTATTGAAAGGTTACATTGGGACGCTATCATGGTGGTAATCATGATATAGATTGTGATACTATTATTTGAATCATTACTAATACCTACTTAATAAACTTATGATTATGATGAGATGATGATTTATTAAGAACTGTTTTGGATATGATGAGCAGTGCTCCTTTGAATGACTGTTTATTGATGAAATTGACTTGTAAACATATTTTATGATTTTGATAAACTTGCATGCACAAAATATTTATATATGACATTCGCACACACGGGACTTACTGAGATGCCAATCTCACACTATTTTACATCATTTTTCAGGAAAATGCTTTTAATGAGTAGGTTGGATGAATAAGAACTGGAGGTTTATCTTTATTCTATTTTATCTTTGTATTTTTTTTTAGAGACGATTGTTAGTTTTAAAGTTCAAACTTGTATAAGTTTTGACTTTGGTTATAATAAAATTATTGCTTTATTTTATTTAGTCATTTTCCTTTTGTACCTTGTTATAAAGACCACTGGTCCTTTGGACGGGGCAACATTCCATCCTATTTGGGTATATAGGTAGTGGGGTGTTACAAATTACTCACAAATTGAGCAGATCTAAACAATCTAATCATTTGCACCTTTTTATTTTTGGAACAATAAATCTCACTTTGAAGCACAATGTAGATGAAGGATTCTTGTTTTTCGAAAGTCTTAAAGTGTTTCTGAAAATATTAGCACAAATATCTTATTGAAAATCGTATTTAAAGGGCTTTTATAGGGGCAAAAAATAAAATGCCAACGGCTATTTTTTGCTGTCAGATTTTTCAGAATTTTGGACTCATTGATTAGAAGAATATGTATCTAAAAGGTGCGTCCAAAACACTACTTTATACAGAAGTATATTTTGAACACCTATAGATTCTTGAATAGGCATTTTGGATTCAGAGATGCATCCAAAATCACTCAACCATGTTTTTATAAAAAGTCTGAATTGAAAATACCTTTTTGAAATAATTTTTATGTGCTTCAATGTGAAATAAATTAAATCGAGGTAAAGAGACATAGGAAATATAAGTAATACCTTAAATACAATTTTCTAATCTATAATTCTTCAAAAAGTCTTTAAGATATGCTACTTCTTTGGATTGGATATTCATTTGATCATTCTTTTTAAACTCCATCGATCATGAGTTACTTAGCAATCCTATTTGCAAGACTTTGAAGAATTGATGTCAAACATGTCATATCCAAAAATCCTATCATATATAAATACACAAATTAGTCCATATCAATATTTTTCATAAATCAAAACACAAGAGAATGCCCTTTAGGATAACAATCTCTCCCTTTTTGAGTGATAATAAACTTGATGAATTGTGATAAGAAAAATAATATAAACTTGTATGAATCATATGAGACTAAGAGATATAGAAGGTTATGTTTAATTGAAATACGATCTCTCATCATAAGACTCAAAGAGTGTTTATGAGTTTAAAATAAGAAAAATCAAGTATAGTCTCATAAATAAGGCTCAATGAGCTCATGGCCCTACCAACCTCCATATCCTCATTCCTTCCTTAAAAATGACTATTTCACAAGGACATAGCCAAATAGTAATTACTCACAAAAGAATGTGAAACTTAAATATATAAGAATGTACATGTATAGAAAATAGGACATATAAAACAATACTCTCCCTATGTATACGCATATAAGTAGTAGATAGAAAAATGGTAACGTTGGAGTACATTAGAAAACAGACTGGGATTTTGAGATTTTGGACTTCCAAAAGGTGCATCCAACAAAAATTTGACATTTGTAAACATTTTGGACTGGGAGTTTGGATTAAAAAACTTTTCAGGGTCTAAAACTCTTCATGTATCTATGCAGGGTTAAAAACAAGATTTTTCCCAAAAAGATAACAATTAGACCAACGTTTTAACAAAACCAACAGTCATATCAAGTAAACATTTACACGCAAGCATTCCAAAATACTTATTTCACTTTTCCAGATTCAGCATTAAACAATTGTAAAAAAAATTCACAAAACAGTCCTACCACTATTCACTATTCAGCCAATAAAATCAACACAAATCAATCACCATAATTATCCACCTAATTTCCTCATCCCAATCCACACAATTACCATGATTTGTTATATTTTTCTCAATTCATCATCCAACAACAATCATAACTCCATTCACAACATAACAAACACAGTCTTCATAGAAATACTATAGTCAACACGGCCAATAATTAAACTATAATCATGATAACAAAAGTTTTAACCAAAACGGTCACAATCTATATCCATAGAACACCTAGGTTTCTCTCCCTTTGTCATCAATCAAGAATAACCATAAGCAGTAGAGAAAAAGGGTAACATGAGCAGTCCTATTTCAATAGTCAAGCAGGCAAAAAGAACAGAAGTAATCAAAATAAACAAAAGATCAACAGTATTATCAAGACAAAAATAAAATAAAATTGTTCAGGGAGACAAAATGATAGCAGTCCAATAAAGGAATTCTCCAGCTAGCATTCATCATGATAGGTATACCATAGCTCAAGGAATGATCATGGTCTCAGTGATGCGTAAATTTTGGGCATATAAAATCATCAATTTTAAATCCATCCCTTAATCAAGTTTTAATTAAAACATTAATTCCAAAATACACATGTAAGCAAGTATACCTATCGCTAGTATATAGAATTAATGAGTATCGATCTTCAAAGGAACAAGTACACACTAATCACTTTTCTTTTATTATTCAACGCACCTAAATAAAGTGAGAAAATAATAAAAAAGAAAAACTAAAGAAACATATACAACTCAAGGATGTAGGTTTATCCAATTTAGACAAGTACTCTAAAAAACATAATAATGAATCAATTAGCAATTCTCTCAACCAATTCTCATCTCGGCATCATGAAGGAATATAAAGTAAAACTCAATCGACTCACAAGTCATGATTTTATTTAGGTAAATTTCACTTTGTTTGTCAATTCATAGAATCTTATATTTTAATTCATATTAACAGATTTGTCAATCAAGCTAATATAACCAAAACATGCATTAGGCTTAATTCCTTATAAATATGAAATTAGCTAATAACCCTATGTCAAGGCGAAATTAACATAACATTTGATCACTTAGTTCTCAAATCCTAACTTCATCGTTCAAATCCATCAAGATTTAATAAGTACGAAATCAATGTAACGAAACTCCTAACATCGTTATGTCGAAGTCAATTAGAAGAACTCGCATCAATAACCAATGAAATCAAGTAATCAAATATCAAAGATGACAAAAAATTGATCAAATAACTAAATTAACACAAAATTATGAATCCTAAAATAATGTTAAATTACAATAAAAATATTGAATACATCATTGCTAAAGAAAAAGAAAAGAAAGAGAAAAGAAAGCACTCATAGATAAGCTTATTTCTTCTTCTTTGAAGACTCCCTTTGAACAATCCTCCTTGACTTGGGTGAATTCCTCCTTTAATGAGAAAAGCAGAATTTTTTCTCTTTAATTCACCCCTCTTAATTGTATATCTCCAACCCTTGTGTTCTCTTATGCTTTTATAGGCCTCTTGGATGTCTATTTCGTGGCTGAAGAAGTTTTGGCCGAGTAGGAATAGAAAAATACCAAAATTCTTAGATAATCCCTAATTCCGCGTACAGAATTTCCGCCTCCAGAGCCTATCTGGCGCCGGGTACCTTCGACCCACCTAGTGCCAGGTACACTCTGTTCTTCTTCTGTTTTGCTCTGTTTTTTGTCTGATAGACAGAATGGACCCGACGCCAGGTTTGTTCTGGAAAAATCCCTGAAACTCGCTCAAACTCTACTGTTGGACAGAATGGACCCACCTCCTGGTCCACTGGTTGGGTCTGGCGCTAGGTACATTCTGATTTTGTGCACTTTCTGGTCGATTTTAACTTAAATCTGCACATATTTGTCAAAAATACCTTTTACAAGCAAAATGTCAAATAGGAAATAATATTCCTAGTTATTACAACAAATGTATCTTAAAACAACCTTCAATAATTAGGAAAAAAATGACGATTTTAACCCCTATCACTTAGTCTTAGCACATTTACCAGTATTTTTATGCTGTCCAGCAAGTCTACTGAATTTCTTTTTTACCATGACATGCTTCTGCCTTCAGCTAGATGAGCTGCCAAATGCAGCTAGTTTGTCTCGCTTGGGAACTTCCTTGTCAACAATGGGTGCAGCAGTTATGGGTTCTTTAGTTTGTAGAGATGGGACATTAGCATTGTCTATCTTTTTCTCATGCTCTTGCTCATTCTCCTTCTCTGTCTCTTTTTCTTCCTCTTTCTCACTTTCTTTCCCTTTTTCTTTCTGTGATTGGATATTAATTTCTTTCTGTGATGAGGGAATGATAGGTTCAAGCTCTGGCTCGAATTGAGGGACTTGATCAGTTGAATCACTTATAGCTTCATATTGCTTTTCTTCCATGTCTGTCAGTCTATTGCCTAAGTTTTACAGTTCACCCTTGACTTCTGCACTTAGACCATCCAACTTGGTAGATAGCAGATTTATAGCATCCAAAATACTCTGATTTAATCCATTTTCCTAAGTTTTCTGCCTCCCTCTACTTGATGATTCCTCTTGAATTTCAGTCTTAGCTTTTTTTTTTTTTTTTTTTGTTCATCCTGATATAGCAGATTTTCCTTCCTACACCAATTTTTCCTTCTCTTCTTCAATGGCCTCTCTAAGTAATATCCATTGATTATCTATTTGGACAAAACCCATTTTCTTGAAGGAATCTCTGCTATAGACATTCATCTTGGAGTGTCTAGGGGCAATCGTACTGAGATCCACATTGAAGTGTTTGAAGACTTTGGCTAGAAGGTTTCCATATGGCAAAGCTTTGTTCGAGGTATTCCCTGTTGGAGTATCAACTTCACAGCCAAAAATCCAAAGCTAATTTGCTTACCCTCTGATAGGTCCAACATCAATATCATTTGCATGATGCTTACAGAGATTTTGTACCCAAAACTGAGTCCACCATGGTTGAAACCATGTGG
This sequence comes from Voacanga thouarsii, assembly GCA_026120185.1. Classification (NCBI taxonomy): domain Eukaryota; kingdom Viridiplantae; phylum Streptophyta; class Magnoliopsida; order Gentianales; family Apocynaceae; genus Voacanga; species Voacanga thouarsii. The sequence continues at coordinate 3,442,221 of JANUWF010002200.1, forward strand.
AGCAGTATTCTTCCAATTCCATTTAGCCATTTTGTGTTGCGATCATTCGAGTTTTTAAAACTCTTGCCTCCAATAATGTTGTCCTCAAATCTCCCCAAATTAAACAAGTCAGACTCCTCCAGAAATTTGTTCATCTCAAAGAACTGAATTCAACCATCTCTGACTCTAAAGATTCTGTTTAGCATCCTATGATCAAACTCCAAGTTCACATATCCTACCCGCGATGTATACCACTGAACCATGAACCCATCTCCTGTTTCCTTGCGTCTCCCTTTTCTCAGATTCAAGTAAAATTCCTAGACCAACATAGTGTGTAGGTTTTCATTTACAGACAATAGATTTTCCCAGCCAACTGATTCAAACATATTTAGCATATTCACATAATTTAAAAATGCTTTAGGGTTATCCCGATATCCTACAACAATAGTCCTATTTCTCGACACCCATTCATTGAATTCTCACTCACACTTAGAGTAAAAAAAGTGGGGTACCTAAGTGTCTGAGCTTTCATCTTCAGGACGTTGTTCTGATGACGCAGTTTGAGAGGTTGGTTCTTCCGCAACTTCTTTGGCCTTCCTTTTGGTAAGCGACTTGTGGCGGCAACAGATTTCTTTCCTGTTGCTTTGCTTTTCTTGAATTTCTTTGATTTGGGCTTGGTTCCTTTATTGCTTTTAGGGATTTTAGCCATGGCGGGTGAAGGGTAAAGGTTTGGGTTATTTGGTTTTGTAGAGAGCACAAAGATTAGTAAGGAGAGAAAGAGAAAGGTTAATGACGGTTCTAGATTTTAAAAAAAGAGAGAAACTTAAATGGTTTTGAAAGTCTTTTTGGAATTTCTGAGGTATTTGAAAAGATAAGTACAATCAAGTACATGGGAAAAAGTAACCTTTCAGATATATGAAAGAGCTATTCTAGAAAAGCAAGAATATTTTGAATTTTAAAAAGAAAGATCTAGACCCAAACACTTTCCATCCGATTAATTTGCCTAAGAGATATGTCACACACAATTTTAGACTGTTGCCATTTTGGACGTGAAGCCCAATCCGAAATGTCCATCCAATATGGATGCAGAGATTATTAGCTATAAATATGATTCTAGTGAAGGAAATTTAGATTCACGTCGTCCAAGTACTACATCCAATATCTCCATTTAAAATCAGAAAATCTTCAGGAATTCTACAAGAATAAACAATCAATCTCTAGAAAAATTGTTAGTTACACAATTTAGTAATTTCCAAACCTTTTCGCAGATGATTAAATCTTTCTTCAACCAGTGGTTTGGTGAATATATCTGTAAGTTGATTATCAGTAGGAATGTATTCCACACAAACATCACCCTTAAGCATATGATCTCTAATAAAATAATACTTAATTTCATTGTGCTTAATTCTAGAGTGATGAACAGGATTCTTAGTTAAATTTATTGCATTGGTATTGTCACAAAAAATAGACAAGCAGTTAAAATTAAGGCCAAAATCAAGTAAAGTATTTTTCATCCATAAGATTTGTGCACAACAACTTTCTACTACTATGTATTCTGCTTTAGTTGTTGAGAGTGAAACACAAACTTGTTTCTTGTTGTACCAAGAGACTAGAGAATGTCCGAGAAATTAACAATGTCTACTAGTACTTTTTCTTTCAACTTTACAGCCTGCATAATCTGCATTTGTGTATTGTATAAAATCAAAAGAGTTAGTTTGTGGATACCATAGACCATAATCATGTGTTCCAATCAAGTACCTAAGGATACGTTTTGCATCACATAAGTGGAATTCTTTGGGACATGATTGAAATCTTGCACAAAGGCAAATTGAGAATATTATGTCAGGTCGACTAGCAGTGAGATATAGAAGACTTCCAATCATACCTCTATACTTTGATTCATCCACTTTATTACCCTTTTCATCTTTGTCAAGCTTTAATGATGTGCTCATAGTTGTATTGATTTTTTTAGCTTCATTCATTCCAAACTTTTTGAGCAATTCCTTAGCATACTTAGCTTGATTTAAGAAGTTCTCATCCTTGGTTTGCTTGATTTGTAACCCGAGAAAGAAGTTGTGTTCCCCCATCATACTCATCTCAAATTCTTGCTACATAGTCTTTGCAAATTTCTTGCATACAGAATCATTAGTAGCTTTAAAGATAATATCATCAACATATTTGAACAATTAAGAGGCCATTAGAATTTTCAAATTTAATGAATAATGTAGTATCAATCATACCTCTTAAAAAAACCTTTTGAAAAAAAAAAAACCACTAAGCTTTTCATATCAAGTACGTGGAGTTTGTTTTAAACCATAAAGAGTTTTGGAAAGTTTAAATGCATGATTTGGAAAATGATCATGAATAAAACTAAGGGGTTGCTCCACATATACTTCCTCTTTAATAAAACCATTTAAAAAGACATTTTTAACATCCATTTGATAGAGTATGAAACATTTGAAGGATGCAAAATCAAGCAGCATTCTAATGGACTCTAATCGAGCAACGGAGCAAAAGTCTCATCATAATCAATGCCCTCTTCTTGATTAAATCCTTAGAAAACAAGCCTAGATTTGTTTCTAATAACTATACTATATTCATTAAGTTGTTTCTGAAAACTCACTTGGTACTAATCACGTGATGATCAAATAGTTTAGGAATAAGTTTCCAAACTTAATTTCTTTCGAATTGATTCAATTCTTCTTGCATGGCCAGAATAAAAAAATCATCATGAAAATCCATATTAATGCAATCAAGTTCAATACTTAAAAGTAAGGAAAAATTATCAATGAAGTACTGTCTTATTTTGACACTACAGCTGGGATCACCAATAACCTGCTCTTTTGGAGGTCCAGTTTTGTACTTCCAATCTTTTGGTAGGCTTTGATCAGTGTGCTTTTTAGTTCTGTACTTATTTTCTTCAACTTGTTGTTCTTTCAATTCCTCTTCTTTGGTATGAATGTCAAGTGATGGAGCTTTGTACTGTTCACTACCTTTTTCCTTTGTGGTTCCTACATCATCATCATATTTTCTTGGGGCGTATATGTTAGATTAATCAAATACAACATGTACGGATTTTTTCACACATAGAGTTCTTTTATTGGACACTATATATGCCTTTTTGTTGGAAGAGTATTCAAGAAATATAACCTTATCTGATTTGTTATCGAATTTTTCAAGATTATCTCGAGTGTTGAAAACAAAACATTTGCAGCAAAAAACTTTGAAATAAGAAATGGATGGAATTTTGTCAAATATAAGTTCAAAGGGGGTTTTTTTTAGAAAGGGCCTTAGCATAACATGATTAAAAATGTCACAAGCTGTATTCACAGCTTCAGCCCAAAAATATTTTGGAAGGGAGTTTTCACAAAGCATTGATCTTGCCATTTCTTACAAAGTTTTATTTTTCTTTTCAACAACACCATTTTGTTCAGGGGTTTTTGTTGCTGAAAAGTTGTGAGAAACACTACTTTCATCACAAAATTTGGTAAACTCATGGTTGCAAAATTCCATACCATTATTACTTCTAATTGATATCAATTTGCACCCAAGGGAATTTTGAACACGTTTGAGCAGCTTTGAAAATTCAGAGAATATCTCATTTTTTTGTGCAAAAAATAAGGCCCAAGTGAATCTTGAAAAATCATTCACTAGTACATAAACATACCTCTTACCACCAAGACTAGTGATCCTCATTGGTCCAAACAAATCCATATGTACAAGTTCAAGATGTTTTGATGTTGAAATCATTTTCTTGGGTTTAAAAGAGATTTTAGTTTACTTTCTACTAAATTGGCACGCATCGCACAATCAGTTTTTGTCAAACTTTATTTTGGACAGTCCTCTAATAAGCTCTTTTGAGGATAATTTATTTAGCAAATCAATAGACACATGGCCTAATCTTTTATACCAAAGGTAGCCATCATCATTATTTATGAAAAGACATCTTATACCATGCTCAACAAGATCATCAAGATAAAGCACATAAATATTTCCATTTCGTTTGACAACAAAATTTATTTCATTACTAGAGCTATCTATAATGGTGCAAGAATCCTATTCAATAGTAACTTTGCAACCGTTGCCACACAATTGGCTAATATTAAACAAATTGTATCTCAATTCATCAATCAACAATACATGTTTGATAATAGTAGAAGATCTTTTACTCATATTACCTATTCCGAGTATCTTTCCCTTCTTTTTATCTCCAAATGTGACAAATCTATCATTTGTGGCTTGAATGTTTTTAAAAAATGATGCATTACCTGTCATATGTCTAGAGCATCCGCTGTCTAAGAATCATTTAGTGGAGCTCATCTTTTGTGACAAATGTACCCATACATAGGAAAGAAGAGTGACTTTTGGTACCTATATTTTTTTGGGCCCATGGGAGTTAGTGATAAATCTTTTAACTCTCCAAACTGTTTTTATACATAATTTGACTCCTTTCCTAACGTGACACCTAGATGCATGGTATCCACATTTGCCACAATAAATACAACATATATGATTTACATTCGAGTAGCTAACTTTCACAAAAATGAAATTTGTGATTTTTAGTTTTGTTCACATGCCCATAATCGATACTATTTATGTTTCTAGCCACACCCTGCATTCTAAGTAGTCTATTTAGATTGTCTTGACCATTTGTGAACTTCTCAATACATATGGTAAGATATCAACTCTCTTTTTCATGTCATCAAAATCACTGAGTATAATTTCAAAAGAAAATATTATCACATAAGCATTTGTTCTCAAGTGTTAAACAATCCAAAGAAGTAGAGATAACTTCTTTTTCAAAATTTAGACAACAAATGGAATCAAATAAAGCTTTGTTCTCGCTCATTAGCTTGTCATTTTCATTTAACAAAAAATCAATCTTCATTTTCATTTCCTTATTTCTTCTAGACAGTTTTTTGAGTTCATGGAACATATCAATGAGAAATTCATTTAGATCATCACAATTATATCAACTAGATTTGTGCAATTCAGACACATAGTTAAATGGGGCAAGATTTACCTTATCTTCTATTGCCATGAAGCATATGTTAACTGTCTCAGTTTTAGATTCTTCATTTCATTCAAATTCGAAATCATTTTGATCCCAAGTCCTAATCAGTCATTTTCCCTTCTTTGTCTTCATGTCTCTACTTTTCTTTTTGTATTGCTTGGTTTCTTTCTCTTTGGCTATAGGACAGTTAGCCACAAAGTGTTCTGTACTTTTGCACTCATAACATTAAGGTTTGAAGGATGAATGTTGTCCTTTTTTTTGACAAATTTCTTCCCATTTTTTAAGTTGCCTTTTCTGAACATCTTTATGAATTTTCTAACAACCATAGCCAATTCTTCATTATCTAAATCAGTGCCACAATCACTTTCAGATTGTTCACTGATAGCTTCATTATATGCAGCTTTTAAGGTAGTTCCTCTTTTGCCTTTATCATCATCATCATCATCATCATCTTGAAACCTTTTACATTTCATTTCATGAGTTAGAAGAGATCCAATCAATTCTTCGGTTGGTAAGCTTTTCAAATCTTTCGAGTCTTCAATAGCCAAGGTTTTGGGCTACCAGCTTTTAGGCAGAGCATTAAGTATTTTTCTATTTTGCTTTTCAAGGGAATAGATTTTCCCATAAGCCTTTAACCCATTCACTATATTCGTGAATCTGGTGAACATGTCAATAATATTCTCATTTGATTTCATGATGAATAGCTCATAGTCATGGACTAAGAGTTCCAATTTTGATTCTTTTACTTGATTTGTCCTCTTATAGGTGACTTCAAGTAATTTTCACATATTATGAGCTAAATCACAGCCACTAACTTGGTTGTATTCATTTGCACCAAGAGCACAACACAATATGTTCATATCTTAAAAATTCAGTGTCATTTTGGCATTATCTTCACCGTCATACTCATTGCTCTGTTTATGCACTGTTTTGCCTTCAACAATTTTAGATGAGACATATGGTCCTTTTCGATCAAATTCTATAACTCAAAGTTGATTGAGCATATATAGATCTTCATTCAATTTTTCCAAAAGGTATAGTTGCTTCCACTGAACAATGGTAGTCTGTTTGTTGAGGATTCTTCGATATAAGGTAGAGATGAAGGGTTTGCCATCAGAATCTTTTCCTACAAGGATGTTATACCGATAATAATGTAGACCAACACTCTGATACCAATTGATAAACTTTAAAGAGGGGTGAATAAGGTTTATAGCAAACAACAATAGATTTTTGAAATCTTATCATGACCTTTAAACAGAACTAGATGTGCGTGTGTAAAGAAGAGAAAATTTCAGTGCAACTTTAAGTGAGACAGCAAGGATCTTTCAAAAGCTTCATTAAATGAAAATGATGCCCAAAGGTAAAAGCTTGAACTGTTGTTCAATAGAATGCTATAATGAGTTTTGCTTAAAAGAGGTGAGATGACACTCATAAATTTCAAAAATAAATACCAGTGAAAAAGACCAAAATATTTATAGTAGTTTGATCTTCAAAGATCTACATCCACTACCTTAAACATATACTTAAGGATTTCAAACCAAACACTAAAACATTTTCTCAAATCAATGATGGTAGGCTACACCAATCTCACTGATCGAAAGAATATGAGTCCAAAATGTGCGTCCCAAACACTACTTTATACAGAAGTATATTTTGAACACTTACATATTCTTGAATGGGCATTTTGTATTTAGAGGTCCGTCCAAAATCACTCAACCAAGTTTTTATAAAAAAATCTAAATTGAAAATATTCTCTTTTTGAAATCATTTTTATGTGCTTCAATGTGAAATAAATTAAACAGAGGTAAAGAGACATAGGAAATATAAGTAATACTTTAAACACAATTTTCTAGTCTACAATTCTTCAAAAAGTCTTCAAAATATGCAAATTTTTTAGATTGGATATTCATTTGATCATCCTTTTTAAACTCTATCGATCGTGAGTTGCTTAGCAATTCTATTTGCAAGACTTTGAAGAACCGAGGTCAAACATGTCATATTCAAAAATCCTATCATATATAAATATACATATTAGTCCACATTAATGTTTGTTATAAATTAAAATACAGGAGAATGCCCTTTGGGCTAACAAATTCAATTTTTAAAATATCAAATGTCACTTACTTGATCTTGTTATTGTTATGTATATGGGTTAATTCATGCTGTACAGAAGTTGCTACCTGGGATTGAACACCGACATTATGTCTATCACCTACATTGTAATTTTCAGAAATCACATCTAGGGGATGCATTGAAGGGTATGTCATAGAAGTGTGCCAAATCAATATACCTCAAAAAATTTGTGGCAGAAATGCAAGCTTTAAAGGACTTCGATGAGGGTTCCTTCAACTGGCTGAAAACACACGCTTGTCCAAACTTTTAGACTAGATTTTATTTTAGAGAAGCCACCAAATGTGATATTCTACTAAACAATCATTGTGAAACCTTTAATAGGCACATTCTTGAAGCAAGATGTAAACCAATTTTGGTTTTACTAGAAAGAATAAGGTTGTACCTCATAAAAAGGCAGCAAAAGTATAAGTAGTAGATTTTAAGGCAAACGGGACAGATTTGCCCTGCAATTGCTAAGAGGTTGGAAAAATTGAAGAAGGAGTTGTCACAGTGTTCAATAACCTATTCTGGAGGCTCCAAGTTCTAAGTAATGCAACTGTCAGATTCAGAGCAATTTGCAGTGGATGTTGGTTTGAGAACTTGCTCTTGTAGAAAATGAGACATTTCAGACATCCCTTGCAAGTATGACGTGATTGCACTAGAGTATCAAGGAGAAAACCTTGAGGACTTTGTGGATCAATGTTACAACATTGAGGCTTGTCAAGGGGCTTATGTACTAGTTGTTTCAACAAATGGGCCTAATAATTGGCCTATTTCCAATAGAAGGCCACTTCAGCCACAAAAAAATATAAGATTGCCTGGAAGGCCCATGACAAAAAGGAGGCTAGAGATTGGGGAAAAAGGTTGGAAGAAGCTAGAAAATTGAGCATAAAGGATGACCAGGGATGGGTTTACCATTAACAAGTGTAGGAAATATGGGGGAACTGGCCATAATGCCAGAAAATGCACAGCAGTTACAATCTTTTCAACTATGGATAAAATGAATGTGAAATATAGTTTCAACAAATGCGGCAAATGTGGTCAACTTGGCCACAATAGAAGAAAATGCCAAGTTTAGTTGCCAAACAACTCATCCCCATCTACTATGACCCAACAGGAACAACCAAGTGAAGCTGGTGAGATTGGGCAGGCCCAATCTACTTCTAATCCAGATCTTGCACAAGCCCACTGAGCCTAAGCGGATGATGATTCTAAGAAGTGTGCAACCCCTATAGACAATGAATATAGAGGAAGCCATGCATGCAGTGAAAACAAACCCAGAAAATCAAAGACACGGTGCAATGGAAGGTAAAAAATAATACCCTTTTGTTTCCTTGGTTTATTTGGCTGTGAAGTAGATGTCGTGTGAACCACCGAAACGGCTTCGACTCTAGACGACGTCTCCGGTTGATGACCCGCCAATCTTCTACTCCTCCGTGGCATGTACGCAAAGCTTTTTCCTTCTCAGAATATTCCTCTGACCAATCTGTGTTGGTGAAACAACCTAGGCGAGGAATGACACTTCTTGAATCTTTGCTATTGATTAGCAAAATCAAGGGGAACAACAGGAAGGAAAATATGAACGTGAAAGAAGAAACGAGAAGGCACAACTTTTTTTCTGTGTCGTGAGTATACAGTGAAGGAGAAGAACACCCAACTCCTATTCACGTTACCAAATAACTAAAACACCGGTGTTTAATATTTCAAAACAACCGGAAGTTATCAACAGAAGAGGTTTGGGTAATTCTTAACTCTTCTGTACCGTGAATAAAAATAACCCTTTAGTCTAGGCTATTGGACCAAAATAATTTATTATTTTCCTTGGACCCAATGAATCCAAAAATAATGACTATTAATTATTTATTTTCTGGGCCTATTGAAATAACCTAATAAATAATTAATGAGCCCAAATGAACTAAAATAACTATTAAACCTTTTATTAACTAATTTAAACCCAGGTTAATTTTTCTAATTATTCAATTTGGGCTTAGACCCTGAATAATTAATTAACCAATTAAACTAGATAATAAAATTAATTTCTCTCATTCTTTTATTTTATTTTAGTCCAAAAATAATTTAGAATTCCTGAATAAAATAAAATCCGTTTTATTGTGACCATTTCCTCGACTTAAAATAATTAGGATTTACGGGCTATTCCAATGACCAAAAAGACACATCGCCTTGGCTACTAAAATGATCAAAATACCATTCATATATAAATAGTTGTATTGTGCACTTTAAATATTTTTTAATATCTTCATAAGAAAATATTAACTCCAAGGATAATGTTGCGTTAGCTATGTCTTCGACCTACAGGTGAAATGACCAAAATATTCCTCTACACATCGCCGTGCATTTAGAGAGAAAAGAGTGTACTAATACCTCTCTAAAAGACATCTACCATCCTTAGACTTCTAATCCAATAATCCACAACTTCTTGGAATATTTTTGCTTTCCAAGGGAGTTACCCTAAAGCCAATATCCAAGTCATATTCCCCAAGACCCTGGATAATTAGATCATTCGGATAACTACAAGGGGCGATATAGTATGGACACTATCTTGTACAAGTCTATTTTGACTAACTAGTCACATATACCCAACATACAAGTATATTGGTCCTTCTCAAGAACCTCAGCTATAGTATATTAAAGCATACGCTTCCAGCTTCGTCAGACCACCAACTTATACTCAAGCTGTAAAGTACAAGTCCATGCTATAGCAATTGTAGTCTGGGTTTCTATCACATAATACTTTTAGAAACCACTACTACAGGTCTTATTCTACGTATTCGAAATACGCTTGTGTTAAGAAATGAGTAGACTACTCATTGGCTAAGGGTAAACCATTCCCTATTTAAAATTCACAACACAATAACCTTAGCATGATGAGATTCTCATTCTCATCATCCAATTAAGAACAATAGTTTATGTGTTAAGTATCCTATAGTCCATACCTTATTGTGAAAAACCTCCATTCACATGAACCATTTACTTAAACACAATTGGTCTTTTTCAATAAAATCGTACACAAATATAAAAAAGATTTCACAAATAAATTTTGAGAAAAATATTTTTATTAATACAAGTCAAAATTACATCAGAAACCTAGTCTAAAAGGGCATACATTCCAACAATCTCCCACTTGCACTCTAAGATTAAGTAAGTCCATAGGTGCCTATCCTACAGCGTCTAAGTGTCTTCTAAAGACTCTCTCCCCAAAGGTTTAATGAAAGGATCTTCTAGATTGTTTTTCGAGACAATTTGTTCCACCACGACTTCCCGTCTCTGGATGAAATTTCAGACTAGGTGGTACTTCCTCTCTATGTGCTTCCTCTTTTTGTGGTTCCTTAGTTCTTTAGATTGTGAGACTGCACCAGTGTTGTCGCAATACATCATAACTAGTTTGTCCATTTGTGGCGCGACTCCAAGTTCCAAAAAAAAACTTCCGAGGCTAAACTACTTCCTTAAATGCCTCCGAAACTGCCACATACTCAACTTCCATAATTGAGTCAGCAATGCAAGATTGTTTGATACTCTTCCATGAAATGGCTCTTCCAAACAAGGTGAAGACATATCCACTAGTGGATTTTCTCTTATCCTTATCTGTTTAGAAGTCTGAGTCCGTGTATCTCGTAGGAATCAAGTCATTAGCCCTGTAAATCAGTATATAATCTCTTGTATCTTTAAGAAACTTGAAAATATGCTTTACAGCCTGCCAATAAACCTCCTGGAGGTTTGACTGATGTATGCTAACTAATTCTACGGCAAAACAGATATTTGGCATAATACACAGTGTAGCATGCATGAGACTTCTCATAACTGAAGCATAGGGAATCCTACTCATTCTATTTTTTTCTTCTTGAGACTTTAGACAGTCCTTTGAAGAAAAAGGTAACCCATGTCTGTAAGGGATCAATGCTCATTTGCATGAGTCCATACTGAACTTGGCCAACATTTTGTTAATATATGTAGCTTGGGATAAACCTAACTCTACTTCCTATTTCTAAGAAGCTTTATCCCGAGAATATAACTGGCTTCACCTAAATTTTTCATACTAAATTGACTAGATAGCCAAATCTTAGTAGATGACAGTGTCCCTACATCATTTTCAATGAGTAGAATGTCATCCACATACAGGAGAATAAAAACCACATTTATGCCTTCTAATTTCCTATACACACATGGTTCATCCTCATTTTGAATGAAACCATAAGACATTACAATCTCATTGAAACGAATGTTCCATATTCTGGATGCCTGCTTAAGTCCATAAATGAATTTCTCAAGCTTACAAACCATATGTTCTTGGCCTTTAGTAATAAAGCCTTCTAGTTGGGACATATAGATGTTTTCACTAAGATGGTCATTTAAAAATGTCGTCTTAACATCCATTTGTCATATCTCGTAGTCATAATAACATGCGATAGTAAGGAAGATACGGATGGACTTAAGTATGGCTATCGGGGAAAAAAATTCTTCATAATCGATCCATTCTTTTTTAGTATACTCTTTCGCCACAAGCCTAACTTTGAAGGTTTTCGCCTTCCCATCCGCTCCTCTTTTCCTCTTGTACACCCACTTACACCCAATAGATTTTATCCCTTCAGGTGAAGCTACAAGATCCCAAACCTAATTAAAATACATAAACTCAATCTCGGCTTTCATTACTTTATGTCATAAGTCTACATCGGCATCAGCAATAACCTCCTTGTATCTAGTAAAATCTTGTTCCTGATGGTTGGAGACTAGGTCAACAGCCTCTCCAGTCCATCTTTCTAGAACTCTAGATATCCTCCCACTACAACGAGGATCCATTTGTATAAGTTTTTGAGGTTGTGCCTCTTCTTCTTCTATAATCAGGTTATGAAAAGTTGATTTAAAAAATAACTTCTCTTCGAGTTCCAACCTTGTCGAATCTTTAGTGGATGTACTTTGTTCATCTTCCAAGTATCTAGCATTAGTACTCACAAATACCTTCTGCCCTTTGGGATGATAAAAGAAACTACCCTTTGTACTTTTTAGATACCCAACAAAATAGTATAATTCTGATCTTAGTTCTAACTTGTCTCATTTGATCAGTACATAAGTTGGACAACCCCATATTTTGAGATGATTTAGACTTGGCTTACGTCCAATCTACATCTCATAGGGATTCCTAGGTACTACTAACTTGGAAGGCACCAATTTCAGAATATATGCCGCTGTTTCTATGGCATATCCCCAAAAAGATACTGGAAGAGTAGCATGAGATATCATGCTTTAGACCATTTCCATCAATGTCTTGTTCCTTCTCTCAGCTACTCCATTCTACTTGGGTGTCCCCGCGCAGAGAGTTGGGATACTATCCTATAATGTACTATGTAGTCATTGAATTCGCTAAAGAGGTATTCTCCATCACGATCCGATCGTAAGGTCTTGATTAGTTTACCTATCCGACGCTCCACTTTAGCCTTAAACTTTTTGAACTTGTCAAAAGAGTTCGACTTACATCTCATCAGATAAACATAACCATACCTTGTACAATTATCTGTAAAAGTGATGAAGTACTTAAACCCCCGTCTAGCTGGTGTAGACAAAGGACCACAAACATCAGTTGAACGAGAGTCAATTCTTCTTTGGCTCTATCCGCCTTTTGGGTAAAAGAACTTTTGGTCATTTTTCCCATAAGACAAGATTCACACTGAGGCCAACTTTTCAATCTTAATATGTCTAAAGGTCCATCGTGGATTAATCTCTGAATCCTGATTCAGTCAATGTGACCCAACCTTAGATGTCAAAGATATGAGTCATTGACATTGATCTTTCTCTTCCTATTTAAAGGTTCAGATTGAGCGTTATTCAATTGATTGTTAATAGGATTAATGAAGAATATATTTCTATACATGTACCCAATACATATAATTTTTCCATTTCTACTGATAGTAATACCAGAATGGAAAGAAATAGAATATCTTTGATTTATTAGTTTTGCAACTGAAACTAAATTATGTCTAAAACCATGAACAAATAAAATATACTTCAAAACAATTATTCTATTACAATCAAAAGTAGGTTCCACTTCTCCCATAGCAAGGGCCCAAACTTGTGCTCCATTTCATATGTGTAGTCCATGTTCGCCCTTCTGGAGTCTTCTAATCTTCCTAAACCCATGTAAGGAGTTACAGATATGATCAGTGGCTCCTGAACCAACAATCCAAGTGGAAGTTGATCCAACCATTGATATAGATTATAGATTATAGATAGAAAATATTACCTATGGGGTTTTTCTTAGTCTGAAGATCTAGACACTCCTTTTTTCAGTATCCCTTCTTCCCACACTTGAAGCATTTGTCCTTGGGTTTGTTTTTGGGCTGGGACTTGGGCTGGTGTACTGCATTACCCTTCTTCTTCTTGAATTTTCTGGGCTTGGGCCCAATTCTAGAAGAAGAGGCCATCATAGCTCTAGTCTGTGGTTTCATGACCTTCTCTGCCACCTGGAGATCCTTCATCAACTCTGTTAAACTCATGTTTAACTTATTTATGTTGTAATTCAACTTGAACTGAGTGAAGGAGCCTGGTAAAGATTCAATAACTATGTTCACTTAGCTCTCGGGGTCAATGACAACCCCCAAGACTTTTGCTTCCTCGAAAGCAACAATTATCTTGCGTATGTGCTCTCTGACTGATGCTTCCTCAACCATCTTGGTGTTTATAATCGTTCGAAGAGCCTCCTGCCTTGTAGGCCGGCTCTTAAACCGCGAACATTGTGGCTAGTGATGTGCTTATGTCATATGCAGTGGCTATATGCTCGTGTCTCGATTGAAGCACATTTGACAAGGAGGCTAACATATAGCATCAGGCCATTTCATCAGTCTTCTTCCATGCCTTTTCAGCCTCACGCTCCTCAATTGTGGAACCTTCCCGGATTACTGGACAGGTCTCGTATAGGACATACTTATACTCCTCGACTATGAATATTATGTCCAGGTTTCTTTTTCGGTCCATATAGTTTGGACCCGTTAGTTTATTCTCGCGGAGAATAACGGCTAAGGGACTGAAAGAACCTCCACCAACAATTTCTGAAATTTTGAAAAATAAAAGAAATTCTCAGTATTGTAAAACAAAAATAATTTTGTGTACTTTATCCTCATATTAAACTTGATAATAGCTAACCCTATTACTATTATCTTTAACATGATTAATTTGGCTATTAGAAAAACTGACATAGCTTCTTGGGAAGATTAACAATTTCCTAAGCTAAGTGTGTTAACCACCACAAATTAATATCTCTTCTAGGTAATGATGTAGAAAATAACTTCATCGAGGGGATGGCCGTTTCTTCTCATTTCCTATGGACATACCTCGCACTATAATCTTCAACGTAGGCTGGCCAATCATAATTCGTGTCCCGAGTTATTAATTACTGTAGACAAAGAATTTTTGGATAAAATATATTTTCAAGATTAAAAAAAAATTCTATACTTTAGTCTTGATTAATTAAAATTAATTCATGAATAAATATAATTATTATTGAATTAATTAATATAATTGGGCTATTATTAAAAGCTCATTAAATCCAATGGATTATAAAATTGGACTATTGAAGTTGGGCTATCGTTAATGATCCATTTTACATTAAATCCAATATATTATGGATTAAATGAAATTTAATTGGGCCCTAAAATTGGACTTTTGAAAATCTCATAACCCAAATATAATGTGGGTTAAATTAAATTAGGCTAAAACATACATTAAGCCCAAGGCATCTTAAACCCAGCTCCATTAGGGTTTGTTGGGAGTCTCCTTCAAAATCCCACATCGGCTATTTATGCTAAAGTCAAGGGATTTTTAGCCTATGAATAGGCTCTTCCCTCAATGGTTCAAGACACCCCCAAGATCCTCAAGCTCAAGCTTCAACAAACAAGAGGCATCGCAAGTTTCAAGCATTCAAGCTTCATCAAATTCAAGGTTCAGAAGCTCCATCAAATTCAAGGTTCGGAATCTTCATCAAATTTCAAGGCGTTCATCTTGCTCTGCATCAAACAAGTCTCGAAGGCTTGGCAATCAAGTGTTCATCATCAAATCCCGTTCGATCCGAGATCAAGCTCCTCAGCCCTAGAATTAACGTTTTTCAAAAAGAGAAGAATCGGAGGACTCATCCTACAATTTAGAACTTCTACGGAGATTTATAACCACTTTTCATATTTACTAAATATTTTGTAAATTTCGACATTTTTCTTGTCTTATCTGCAGACTTGAAATTTGTCGTTTACAAATTTCTAGCACGCCCAGTAGGACCATCTCTGCCTCCTATCTCTTCTTTTCAAATCAATCTCAAGTTTAAATACAAGTAAAAATTAACTCAATGGCCCCAAAGAACAGCAAAACTGCATCTGCTCGTTCAAAGGCTGCTGATATCATGGAGACTGCTACAACTATTGGTAGGGCTCCACAAGCTTCAAGCCAAGGCATGCTGACATGAAGTAAGACTCGAGCTCTTTCACAAAGTGAAGCTCAAAATTTCAACATTATCTCATCGCCTGCAACTGCAAAGTTGAAGCAAGATGCTACTTCTATAATGCGCAAGATGTCAACTTCGTTGGAGAAGACCAACATCTTCAAACAAGCTAACCAAAGTTCAAATACTGGCTCTGCGGCTCAATCCCTTCATGGGGACTTCAAATCCAAAGCTTCATCAAATGAAGATTCCACTGCTTCTTCTGTGGCACCGGTTATGATGACAGACACACAAAATTTGGAAGAGCAACTCGCGCATCTCACGAAACTAGTAGAGGGACTCGCCAAACGCTCCCAAGAGCAAGATCTTACAATCGCGCATCTCATCAATCGCTTTGAGAAGACTGGCGAAACAAGTCAAGCTCCTTTAAAGAGATCTGAAGTGCAAAAGGAAGGGGAAACTTCTAAGAATCACAGGATATTCAAATATCCTCTGAATGTATGATTCCTGTAGAACAGCTCAAAGACTTCATCATGGGTACGATTAAGGACAAATATGAAGGAGGTAGCAAATCCACCTTCACATATGCAAAGCTTTATTCGCAAAGAATTGATAATATGAGAATGCCAGCTGGATATCAGCCACCAAAATTCCAACAATTTGATGGCAAAGGAAATCCCAAGTAGCACGTGGCTCACTTCATCGAGACGTGCAACAATGCGGGAACTTATGGGGATCTACTAGGGAAGCAGTTTGTACGATCCCTCAAAGGAAATGCATTTGACTGGTACACCGATCTGGCACCTGGTTCCATCAACAGTTAGGAGCAACTTGAACAAGAGTTTCTCAACAGATTCTATAGCACTCGTAGAATCATCAGCATGGTGGAGCTCACCAACTCTCGTCAATGGAAAGACAAACCAGTGGTGAACTATATCAACAGATGGAGGAATTTGAACCTTAATTGTAGAGATCGTCGAAGTGAATCATCTACAATTGAGATGTGCATTCAAGGCATGCACTGGGGACTTCCAGTATATCCTTAAAGAGATCATGCCAAAGACTTTTGAAGAATTGGCGACCCGCGCTCATGATATGGAATTGAGCATCGTCGCACATGGGGGTAAGGCACCTGTCCAAGACCCCAACAAAGGTAAAGAAAAATAAGATTTTAGAAAAAGAAGCAAACCTTTTTCTAAAACTGAAATAAAGGAGTCCATGGCCACAGTTGCGACTCCAATAAAAATTTCTTCGAAGATAACTCAAAAGGTGACCAAGAAGATGGATCCTCCGCAAGAAAGGAAAAAGGTAACCTTAGAAGAAAGGCAGTCTAAGGAATATCCTTTTCTCGACTCTGATGTTTCTTCAATATTCGATGAATTATTAGCTGCTAAAGCTATAGAGTTGCCGGAGGCAAAGCGCCTGAATGAAGTCGGACAAATAAATGATCCCAACTACTGATGGACAAAACGCAGCACAGGAAGCCATGGACGGGAAAACAGAGACCCAAAAAAAAATTAAACGCGGGCCATAAAGGCCATGCGGAAGCGTGAAGATCATACCTTTGCGCTCCTTAACCCTTCTAGGTTGAGTAAGAGCGGATTGAACGACTGGAATCGCCTCGCTTTGCACAGTTGAAGGAGTTTCCGGTTGAACACCCGCTAGCCTTCGACTGCGTCTTGTTTGCATTAACGCTTAGCTCTCCAGCTCTCGGGATATTTCTCAGCCTACCCTCTAGTCGGTGAACACTATGGTGAAGAGGAAGGGTCTCAATTCTCCTTGGTTCGTTCGCTATTGATTAGCAAAGAACAAGAGAAAAACAAGAAGAATGAGAGAGTTTTGTGAGAGAGAGAGAGACTCACGTGAGTCTTGCTTGGGAAGGGAAAAATTAGAGTTTTTTTTTTCTTTCAAAGAGTTGTTTATGTTTTTAGCCAAAATTAGGTCTCTCAATCTCTGATAAACATATCCCCGGGATTTCAAAATATCCGGATGTTATCCTGAGAAACAGTTTGGCCTAACCTTAAACTCCTCTTAACTGTATCTGGAAAAACCCTAAGGTCCAAGCTATTGGGCCAGATAAATATTTATTATTTTTCTTGGACCCAAAAGGCCCAAAACAATAAATATTAATTATTTATTTTCTGGGCTTACATAAGTAACCCAATAAATAATTAATGAGCCCAAATGAACCATAATAATTAACCTCTAATTATTTATTTCTTGGGCCTACATAAATAACCCAATAAATAATTAAACATTAATTATTTCCCCTAGTTTAAGCTCAGGTTAATTTCTTAATTATTCATACTGGACCTAGGCCCTGAATAATTAATTAACCAAATAAACTAGATAATTAATTTCTCTCAACTCCTATTTTATTTATTTATTTATTTATTTTATTCCAGATCCAATAATAAATTAGACTTCTGAATAAAATAAAATAAAACAAAATAAAATAAAATCCTCTTCAACTGAGACCAAATCCTCAACCCAAAAATAGTTAGGACTTACGGGCTATCCCGAGGACCAAAAAGACACATCGCCTTGGCTACTAAAATGACCAAAATACCCCTGCTATATAAATAGTTGTATTTTGCATTTTAAATATTTCCTAATATCACCATAAGGAAATATTGACCCCAAGGACAATGCTGCATTCGCAAAGTCTCCGACCTACAGGTGAAATGACTAAAATACCCCTCTACACATCGCCGCATATTTAGAGAGGAAGAAGTGTACAAACACCCCTCTAAATGACATCTACCATCCTTAGGCTTCTAGTCCAATGATCCACGACTTCCTGGAGTGTTTCCGCTTTCCAAGGGAGCTACCCTAAAGCAAACATCCAAGTCATGTTTCCCAGGGCCCTGGCTAATTTAGACCATTCGGACAACCACAAGGGGCGATATAGTGCAGAAACTATCTTGTATAAGTCTGTCTTAACTAACTAGTCACACATACCCAACATGCAAGTATATTGGCCCTATGATAGAACCTCAACTACAGCAAATCAAAGTATATGCTTCCAGCTTCGCTAGACCACCAACTCATACTCAAGTCTTAGAGTACTGGTCCACGCTGTAGCGGTAGTAGTCTAGGTTTCTACCATATAGTACTTTGAGAAACCACAACTACAGGTCCTGTTCTACGTATTCGAAATACGCTTATGTCATGAAGTGAGTGGACTACCCACTGGCTAAAGGTAAGCCATTCCCCATTTGGAATTCATAACATAATAACCTAAACATGATGAGGTTCCCAGTCTCATCAATAGGTTAAGAACAAATGTTTATGTGTTAAATAACCCGTGATCCATACCTTACTGTGAAAGACCACCATTCACATGGATCACTTATTTAAACACAATGGGTCTGTTCCAAACGAAAATCATGCACAAACAAAAAGTAAATTCACAAACAATTTCTGAAAATAAATTCTTTTATTAAACAATTCGATTTTACATCAGAAACCTAGTCTAAGAGGGCATACAATCCAACAACTACTGCAAATACCATAGGTTGATTGGTCATCCAATCGAGAAATGTTTTGTATTTAAGGACAAGATCATGCAGTTAGTCCGTGAAGGACATGTAGTCCTTGAAGAAGAAAAAGCATCCGCAAATTTGACAATTGTTGTCATCCCTCCGGTTGAACTCGTTATTTTGGAGGTTAAGTTTGGAAGTTTTAATCCTGTCTAGGTTGAAGTTGACAAACAAGTCCTTCCTACTAAGGCATATCAACAAGAAATTGAAGAACCTTCTGTCCATGGTGAAGATGAAGGTTGGACGCTTGTGACAAGAAGAAAGAAACGTACTAAAGCCTCAAGAGATGGAGCTTCACTGGTCAGAAGCAGATTCACAAAGAAAAATGTGAAGAAAGTCAAAAGTAAGAAGACCAAATCTGCATCAACAGTAGATGATTCTTTCTGGAAGAAATCTCCGGCACCTCTCACATTAAAAGATTTCATACCAAGGGAACTCGCTGAAAAGTTCAACATGGCTTCATGCTATGCCATACATGATGAGGAAAGCAAAGAAGACAATGATGAGTGTATAAATGAAGGAGACCTAGAGAGAATTAAAGCTTCTGCAAGCCTTAGTAGCTATATGGCTGAGATCACATTTACTGATGATGATCTGCTGCTTAGCTCAACGCCTCACAACAGACCGTTATTTGTGGCTGAATACGTGCAAGAATAGAGGGTGAATAGGATACTGTTAGACGGAGGGTAGGCAGTAAACATCTTACCTCTGCAAACATTAAGAGAGTTGGGCATTTCTATGGATGAGTTGTCCCAAAGTCGCCTTATGATACAAGGTTTCAATCAAGGGGGGTAACGAGCTAGTGGTACTCTCCGATTGGATATATTAATTGAATATATGCTTTCAATTGCTCTTTTCCATATTATTGATGCCAAGACCTCTTATAATATTCTGCTAGGAAGACCATGGCTTCATGATAATGGTGTAGTACCATCAACCCTGCATCAATGTTTCAAATTCCGTCGAAATGGCATGGTGAAGAAAATAGATGCTGATGATAAATCATTCACTGAAGCTGAGGCGCATATTGCTGATGCGAAATACTACATTAAAAAGGATGGTGAATCAACTGAGATCGATTTATCAAGAGGGAAGGAAGATAAAAATGTTACCTTCTCCAAAGATGTTAAAGCTACAGAATGTGCAGAGAGCTCTACCAAGAAACTTG
The DNA here is from genome assembly GCA_026120185.1 of Voacanga thouarsii. Classification (NCBI taxonomy): domain Eukaryota; kingdom Viridiplantae; phylum Streptophyta; class Magnoliopsida; order Gentianales; family Apocynaceae; genus Voacanga; species Voacanga thouarsii. Next base: position 3,462,473 of record JANUWF010002200.1, read on the forward strand.
CATGCAATAAGCCACTAGGAGTGCTCACTTTGCCTCTTACAAAGGTTGATCCCGTCAAGTCATCAAATACTCCTATAAAAGGATTTGTTCGACCGAAGAAAGAAGCAAAAGTAAAGCATGGTGAATTACTGACCTCACGTAAGGAGGAAGGATTTGACCCAAATGCTTATAAACTCTTAGCAAAGGCTGGATATAATTCGCAAAGTCAACATTTGTTGGGAAAGCTTCCTGCTGATATCAACAAGGAAAAGGGTCAAAGCTCGAGATCTATCCAAAGCATGCCAACAGGAAAATAGCGTGCTGGCCTGGGTTACAAACAAGCATCTCCCATCCGACTCAAGATTAAAAGGGCCAACGTACAATATATTACTGTAGAAGATGAAGTGATGTCAAAACCGCGATCTGCTTTTGGTGGGACAGGAGATACAAATGTACGTCCATCTGTCTTCACTAGGTTAGGCCCAAAGAAAAGAAGAAAATCTGTTTTCAAGAGGCTTGGAGTCACAGTCACTTCAAAGGCAAGACATTCGAGCAAAGTCTCCTCCAAGACAAGAACGGTGGTGAATTGCAATGGAATCTTAAAAATAATAACACAGGTAACACCTGATGTGCCTTGTGATGAAGAAAGCGTAGCCTCTTGTAATCACATCACCATCTATGATGAAGAATGTATCGAGGAAGAAGATGCTAAGCATGCTCCAGCAGAACTTGAAAAAGGTGTAAAAGCCACAATTGATGAACTCAAAGAAGTAAACTTAGGCACTGTTGAAGATCCTCGTCCAATTTATATAAATACACTATTATCGCCTGAAGAAGAAAAGGCCTATGTCGACCTGCTGAAGGAATTCAGAGACGTCTTTACTTGGACATATAAAGAAATGCAGGGCCTAGACATCAAAATTGCTGTCCACCATTTAGCTGTAAAGGACGGGGCAACACCTGTAAAGCAAGCCCAACGGCATTTTCGACCTGAGCTGGTTCCATTAATTGAAGTAGAAGTGAACAAGTTGATCGAAGCCAAATTTATTCGAGAGGTCAAGTATCCAACTTGGGTTGCGAATATTGTCCCTGTAAGGAAGAAAAATGGACAAATTCGAATTTGTGTGGATTTTAGGAATCTAAATTATGCCTATCCAAAAGATGATTTTCCACTGCCTATTCCTGAGCTGATGGTAGATGCAACCACTGGCCATGAAGTTCTATCTTTCATGGATGGATCATCTGGGTATAACCAAATTAAAATGGCACCAGAAGATGAGGAGCTTACCACCTTTCGTACTCCAAAAGGAATCTATTGTTACACAGTGATGCCTTTTGGTCTGAAGAATGCTGGAGCCACATATCAAAGAGCGATACAAAAGATCTTTGATGACATGCTACACAAAATCGTGGAATGCTATGTGGATGATTTGGTGGTCAAGTCACGCAAACGAGCTGATCATCTTCAATATTTGAGAAAGAGTTTTGAGCGACTCCGAAAATATCAATTGAAGATGAATCCTCTTTAATGTGATTTTGGTGTCACCTCTGGAAAATTTTTAGGTTTCATCGTCCGTCATTGAGGTATCGAAATAAACCAAGCAAAGATCAATGCGATTATGAGGATGTCTGAGCCGAGAGATATCCATGAATTAAAGAGTTTACAAGGAAAGTTGGCCTACCTCCGAAGGTTCATCTCAAATCTTGTCGGACGCTGTCAACCATTCAGTCGTCTAATAAAGAAGAGTGTACCATTTGAATGGGATGAAGCGTGTCAAAATGCTTTCAAATGCATCAAATCTTACTTAATGAAGCCTCTTGTGCTTGCTGCACCTATCTCGGATAAGCCATTAATTTTGTACATTGCTGGGCAAGAACGCTCAGTGGGAGCATTACTTGCTCAAGAAAATGACAATAGCAAAGAAAATGCACTCTATTACTTAAGTCGGATGATGACACTAAATGAGTTGAATTATTCACCAATTGAAAAGCTTTGCCTGGCTTTGATATTTGCAATTCAAAAATTGAAGCACTATTTTCAAGCACATACTGTACGCCTTATTTCCAAGGCTAATCCTATAAAGTATGTCATGACAAAGCCTGTGATATCTGATCATCTGGCAAGGTGGTACCTTCAATTTCAACAATTCGATATTGTCTTCGTCCAACAGAAAGCTGTCAAAGGACAAGTGCTGGCGGATTTCTTGGCTGATCATCCTATCCCTGCTGAGTGGGAACTAAGTGATGAGTTGCCTGATGAAGATGTCCTTGTCATTGAGATTCTCCCGCCATGGAGGATGTACTTTGATGGTGCGACATGTCGTGAAAATGACAATGGCAAAGAAAATGCACTCTATTACTTAAGTCGGATGATGACACCAAATGAGTTGAATTATTCACCAATTGAAAAGCTTTGCCTGGCTTTGATATTTGCAATTCAAAAATTGAAGCACTATTTTCAAGCACATACTGTACGCCTTATTTCCAAGGCTAATCCTATAAAGTATGTCATGACAAAGCCTGTGCTATCTGATCGTCTGGCAATGTGGTACCTTCAATTTCAACAATTCGATATTGTCTTCGTCCAACAGAAAGCTGTCAAAGGACAAGTGCTGGCGGATTTCTTGGCTGATCATCCTATCCCTGCTGAGTGGGAACTAAGTGATGAGTTGCCTGATGAAGATGTCCTTGTCATTAAGATTCTCCCGCCATGGAGGATGTACTTTGATGGTGCCGCATGTCGTGAAAGTGCTAGAGCTGGTGTAGTGTTCATTACTCCTGAAGGAGATGTATTACCATACTCACCTTAACTAAAAGATGCTCAAATAATGTGGCTGAATACCAAGCCCTTATACTTGGATTAGAGTTGGCTGTTGATATGAAGCGACTGCACCTCGAAGTATATGGGGACTCCCAATTGATTGTTAATCAATTACTTGATAAGTATGATGTTAAGAAACTTGAGTTGATCCCGTATCATAATTATGCGAGACGACGTATGGGATATTTGGGTGATGTGACGATCGAGCATGTATTAAGAAGCAAAAATAAGCAAGCTGACGCATGAGCAAAATTGGCTTCTACATTATGTTTACATGATCGAGAAAGTCAAATTCCTATATGTCAAACTTGGGTCATACCGCCTATTTTTGAAGATGAACACAACGAAGGGCATGAAATCCATTCTGTCTTTGTCTATGAAATTAATGAAGAAGATTGGAGACAACCTTTTGTAGATTATCTCAAAAATGGAAAGCTTCCGGATGATCCACGAAGACGGAGTGATATTCGCCGGCATGCCACCCGCTTCTTTTTCTATAAGGATACGCTCTTTCGACGTTCGTTTGAAGGTGTCTTCTTGAGATGTTTAGGTCAAGAAGAAGCTGTGCAAGCAATGAAAGAAGCTCATTCTGGCATATGTGGAGCCCATCAATCTGGTCCGAAGCTTCATTTTTGTATCAAGATGATGGGATATTATTGGCCTACCATGGTGAAAGATTGTTTGGATTATGCTAGAAGATATCAAGCATGTCAATTCAACGTCAATTATCTACATCAACCGCTGGAGCCATTGCACCCGACAGTTGCTTCATGGCCATTTGATGCATGGGGATTGGATATTGTTGGACCGCTACCAAAGTCTTCTGCTGAGCATCTTTATATCTTGGCCGCAACAGATTACTTCTCTAAGTGGACAGAAGCTGTGGCATTAAAAGAAGCAAAAAAGGAAAATGTCATTGATTTTATATGTGTAAACATTATTTATCGATATGGCATTCATCGATACATTATCACAGATAACGGTAAGCCCTTCTGAAATAGTTTGATGGACAAGTTATACGAGAAGTTTAAATTCAAGCAATACAAATCTTCTATGTACTATGCCCAGGCTAATGGACTTGCCGAAGCTTTCAATAAAACTTTATGCAATTTGTTGCAAAAAGTGGTTACTAAGTCAAAAAGAGATTGGCATCTTCGTATTGGAGAGGCACTTTGGGCATATAGGACCACTTATCGTACTCCAACCCAAGCTACCCCATATGCATTGGTATATGGTGTGGAAGCCGTCCTTCCACTAGAGCAACAAATTCCTTCCTTGAGGATCGCTATACAAGAAGGTCTCACCAAGGAAGATAATGTCCGTCTCAGACTTGAAGAGTTAGAAGCACTAGATAAAAAGAGGTTAGAGGCACAACAAATGTTAGAATGCTACCAAACTCGTGTTTCCAAAGCCTTTAACAAGAAAGTGCATCTTCGTTCCTTTCAAGTTGGTGATTTAGTTCTCGCTGTGAAAAGACCAATCATCGTTGGACATAAACCAAAGAAGTTGACATCAAAGTAGGATGGCCCATATGTTGTTCAAGAAGTCTACTCAAATGGATCTTACAAGATAGTCGCTGAAGATGGGTTGAGAATTGGACCGATCAATGACAAATATTTAAAGCGATACTATGCATAGATGAAGGCTCCTCGACTGCACGAGCTTAAACTGCAAGTCGCTCCTTGACTGCACGAGCTTAAACTGCAAGTTACTCCTGGCCCGTATGAGTTTAAACTGTATAAAGGTAACCACCAATAGTGTAGTACATGGTAAAACTGCTGAAACACTCCATCAAGTCCAAGTTGGTAAAAATGGATACTCTTGGCCCGCACGAGTCAAAACTGTGAACGCCTCCCCCCCCCCCCCCCAAACCACATCCATCCATTTTGAACTACGTTTGACTTGATTCTTAAGTTATTCTTAAGATACGTAGGTAGCTTAGAAGAAATTTCTAAGTTCAGTCACATCCTTTCATCATTCTCTATTTTTCTCATTTGTTGCAATCAAGTGATGAATCGATGTTTGTAATAAATAAACAAAACACATATGTGCGAGAAAATGTTGAGAAAATATGAAAGAAGTATATTATTGATACTAGTAAGGAAGCAACCTTATTTTACAAGAAAGGAAAAAATACAACTGCTTAATGAACATATGAGGTGCTACGCAACATCAAGTAAAAAACTTGAAATTTTCCAAGTCTTGTTGCATTGCCACCAAATGTTCTCTTATATTCTTCAAGTTGGCTTCATCCTCTTCATTTGCTTTAGGGGCGTTTTGAAGTGAAGCAACCTCTTCTTTGAAGGACAAGCAGGTGGACTCTACTTCTAAAAGCTGCCTGTTCTTTTCCTCAATAGCAGTTAAATGTTTTTTATCCTCTTTCTTTAAGCGTTTGAGCTTCCTTTTGAGAGCAGTAATATTGGCTTTAACTCGTTGTGAGTTGGCCTTACTTTCTTCAATTTGACTTGTGAGGTCACACTTTTAGCTTCAACATCACCCAAGTGTTGGCTAGCAGCAAAAAGCAATTTGGCATGAGACTCCTTTGAGGCTTTCTCCGAAGAGGTGGATCTAGCATCGTCAAATTCTCGTGCTTTAGCAAAGAAAGAACCCAAGCAATTATCCAATGGTGACAAGTCAACAATATGATCCTTGCTCAATTCTTTAAGAATATAGCAAGCTTGATCCTCAAGTGAAAAGATCTGCTCGATAGGCGTTTGTCGAATTCTTTGATAAAATTGCTGCCATACTTCCATGACAAACTTCTTTTTGCAACTTGACAGTAGGGACTCTCCCGGGAAGGTAGATATGGCTGAACAATGTTGATGAGCTACTACCTTAGATGTCAAATCCTCATGTTGAGAGTAAGGGATGTCCTTGCAACCATCTTGCTTTGAACAGTGGGAATCATTGATTGAGCCTTGAGAATAAGCATCCTCATCAAGGATTACAACATTGTCCACCTAATGAAGGAGAATAGCAAAGAGATTGAGTAAAAAGGAAAAAAAAAAAAAGAAACAAAAAGGGAAAGCCAGTTTTACCTTGTCCTTGAAGGTCTCTTGGTCCTTGGACTCTTGGTTCAAAGTTGTAGTTACTGCCTTCGTTCTCTTCCAACAACGGTCTCTACTACTAGAACTGAATTCTTCAATTCGAGTCAACTCTTTTCGTTTTGAAGATGATGAAAGTTTCTCTATAACCAAGTCATGATCCGAAGAAGAATGTCTACCATGTTTTAAAGAATTTTCTAACTCCTTTGAAGCATTGAGAGTGGTAGTATCTTAATGAAGTTTCTTCTCGGAGTAAGGCAAGTTATCTACTTTCTTAAATGCAGGGTTTTGGGAATTCAATATTGAAATGTGATCTTCAAGGAAGGTTCCATGCACTTGTTCCCACCATGCTCTATACTCCGGAGTATAGTGCTTCTTTATGCTATAAGGAGTGGCTGAAAATGTTACCTTGGCCATTGTTCCGCAAAGCGTGCATCTTACCTAAAGACGTAAGCCATCTATTAAGGCGGCCTTACGGGTGGAAATCTCAAAGTAGCCTGGGATATCTTGCAGGAATCCAAATTGGTGACTAAAGCGATGTGGGCTATAAGGCTCAATGATGAAGTGATCATACTTCTGCAAAGTTAGAAGACTTGAACGAAGGCTCAAGAAGTAAAGTTGTTCCTCCAAAGGGGCTGCCTCATTATCAACAAAGTCATGTGTTTTATGCTTGGTAAGGATGTTCGTAGCCCAAACAATGATCTCACCTCTATAAATTCCCTTACGAGCTTCGTCTTCGCTAAAGTACTTTCCACTACTTTCACCAGAATAACTCGCCATTGGAGGGCTGTTTAAGCCTTGAGAGACTTCATAGTGAGTTTTGAAATAGTGTGTAAGCCATCCATATATATAGTGAGTTGGGAAGATAGATTTCTCCTCACTTGGATGTTGAGAGTTGGAAATACGATTCAATCCTCTATAAATGCTGGTCAAGACGGGAATCGCCAAACTAACTCGTTCCCTATACGCCATCAAACTTGCCATTTTGAAGGTATTTGGATGAATGATGTCTACTTCTTCATTAGGTAAGACAAAGATGCAAAGCCAACATGATAAGAACGCTGCAAGGAATGTTTGATCTCTGTTGTGGCTTCTGATGCCCAACTTTGAAAACAAAGCTTCTTCTTCAGATGTCCATGCAGTATGAGGTGGGATAACTCCACATGGATTATCAATAAACTTGGGGCGTGATCTCCTTTCTTCCCTTGGAGGAGGCGCTGAATACTTTATTGCTCTTTTGAACCAGAAGTCGAGTCACTTATTGATGGAAACACCAGAGTTGTTGTTGTCCTTTTTGATCAAGTGATATGCATGAAGAAGATGTTCGCAACTTCTTGGAAGGAATCGCTTGCCATCATGGTCCACACCGGTGAGTTCCGCAGCGTGAGGAATAACTTCATCATAGTGCATTCCAAGTATTGGTAAGCCTCCAAGTTCGTGCAAGTCCTAAAGTGAGATGGACACTTCGCCAGCTGAAGTTAAAAGCGTGTTGGTGAGAGGACACCAAGCTTCGCAAAAGGCTTTGAGAATGTTGGGGTTGCAATCGTACGTAAAAAGTGATGCATAGACAGCCTCATAGATCTTCGTAGATCTTAAGTGTCCTTCGCAACGACTTAGAACGTCATGTGCCCACTCCCAATATCTCTCCCTAAAGCGAAACACACCTAAAAAGTTCAGTGGTGAGGTCCATTGAGTCTCCTTTTGAATCATTCGACGTCCAAGTGAAGGTAACACACTGGGATGAGCTTAAGGTTGATGATTTGAAGAAAGAAGAATCCATGCCTTTGGGGAGCGAGTGCCTTTGAAGTTGACTTCCGTTGACCATTCCTTCACAAGTCATTGGAGTGTCGCCTTTGGAAGGAGCCCTGCATATTTGCCTGATTTTGTCTCATAAACCGTCAAAGTCGTCTCTGCTTCAGGTGAATCATTCTCGTGGTCGTGAATAACCAACAGTTGTTGGCCCGAAGAAGATCGCAAATTTGATAAGTACACCATAATTGGACCTAGTTTCAAAAAAAAAACAGTTTTGTTTCAAAAAAAAAAGGGGGAAGTTAGTTTCAAAAAAAAAAGAAAAAAAAAAGTTTTTGAGTTTAGAAAAAAAAAACAGTTTTTGCGTTTACCAAAAAAAAAAAAAAAAAAAAAGCTAAGTGCATAAACAAAATGGAGTATTGGAGTTTACGGAAAAACAAAGAAAAAAGGACAAACAATTGTTTGCGGAAAAAAAAAAGTCAACAAGATTGGCGACGGTTGCAATTTGGCTACTGTAGCGCTTTCAATTTCGCAATAGCAAATTGCGAAATTGAAAAAAAAAAAAAAAAAAAGAGGAGAAACTTACTGGGGCGCCCGCGGAAATTGCACCCAAAGATTGTAGGGATCTTCAATTCAATTGAGCCAATGAAGATTGTTTCAAATTGGTGTTGAAAAAAAATTGATCAAGATGAAGGTCTTTTTATAGGTACTATAGAATGCCTTTTTCAAATCTTAAAAGAATTCTAATTCTTGATTAAAAGATTTAAATTGAGATTTAAATTTAAATTCAAGAATTTTGATTGGTGAATTCAAAAAATATGATTCCTATTCAAAAGTGGATTTTAAATCTTTTCATTAATTCCTTATAGGAATAGAAAAAGAATTCTATTTTATTAAGGAATTGAAAAAAATACTTTTATATTAATTTCTAATTAAATTGAGAAATTAATATTTGAAATACTTCAAGCCTTGTTTCCAAATTCTTTTAACAAAATATTTTCCCTCAAGTCTTGAAGTGGGGGCATTTGTAAACAAAGAATTTTTGGATAAAATATATTTTCAAGGTTAAAATAAAATTCTATATTTTAGTCTTGATTAATAAAAATTAATTCATGAATAAATATAATTATTCTTGAATTAATTAATATAATTGGGCTATTATTAAAAGCTCATTAAATCCAATGGATTATAAAATTGGACTATTGAAGTTGTGCTATCGTTTAGTGATCCATTTTACATTAAATCCAATATATTATGGATTAAATGAAATTTAATTGGGCCCTAAAATTGGACTTTTGAAAATCTCATAACCCAAATATAATGTGGGTTAAATTAAATTAGGCTAAAACATACATTAAGCCCAAGGCATCTTAAACCCAGCTCCATTAGGGTTTGTTGGGAGTCTCCTTCAAAATCCCACATCGGCTATTTATGCTAAAGTTAAGGAATTTTTAGCCTATAAATTGACTCTTCCCTCAATGGTTCAAGACACCCCCAAGATCCTCAAGCTCAAGCTTCAACAAACAAGAGGCATCGCAAGTTTCAAGCATTCAAGCTTCATCAAATTCAAGGTTCAGAAGCTCCATCAAATTCAAGGTTCGGAATCTTCATCAAATTTCAAGGCGTTCATCTTGTTCTGCATTAAACAAGTCTCGAAGGCTTAGCAATCAAGTGTTCGTCATCAAATCCCGTTCGATCCGAGATCAAGCTCCTCAGCCCTCGAATTAACGTTTTTCACAAAGAGAAGAATCGGAGGACTCATCCTGCAATTTAGGACTTCTACGGAGATTTATAACCACTTTTCATATTTACTAAATATTTTGTAAATTTTGATATTTTTCTTATCTTATCTGCAGACTTGAAATTTGTCGTCTACAATTACATCCTTTCATTAATTCTAAATCCTTGTGGTATCTCTATCCTATACGGATTCACTTCCAGCGTGGTGCGAGGAGACCCACGATCTTTAATGAAGATTGTGATGGAAGTTGTAGGCCATTAGAACCCCTCACCCACTTCGTTTTTTAAATAAGGGTTTTCTTGAAAAAATATCACTTAAAAAAAATTTCAATTAATTCTCTTTTAACTTAAAATAAAATGTCTAAATCCATAAAAAATTTCTATATCAAGGTTTATACCCTTTAACGAATTTTTCCTCTTGGGTTAATTTTATTTAAGTTAAAAACTTAATAATTTCAAAAAAAAATCCATTTCAAAATTCTTAGAGATTTTGATCTCTGTTATGAATTATTGGAATCTCCATTAATTAGTGGAGGCTCCACTAATTATGGATTTATGTGAATTATTAGATTTTTATGGATGTCCACCATTTAGTGGAGACACCATTAATTGAAGATGATGTATGCCATGATGTATTTCACTAATTAGAGCTCTATAAATAGAGCTATTCTCTAAGCTTGTAATACACCATCATTTTGTGAAAGAAAGATTAGTGAAAGAAAGATTAGAGAAAGAATTGTGAGAGAAAGAAAGAGAGAAGTTTGAAGAGAAATTCTTGTGCAAAGAATAGTTAGAATTTTCTTAGTGTGTAGTGTGTAGATTTTATTCTAACACTACCCTAATTTTATAACACGTTATCAGCACGAGTCTCTGCCGTTATTAAAGCCAGAAGACAGGTACGCATTTATTGATCTCGCTAAATTCGAATTTGTAGCCCTTGATATTTCTGAAAACAAAATTTTATATGTCATACAAAAATGCATCTAAATGCTAAAAAAAGGGAGATCCATATGTCATGTGGATAAAAAGAAAGATTTGACCACCTGAAGATGGTCGTACTACCCACTGTACGGTATGAATGGTTGCACCTGAAGTTGCAAGATTGTAAAACCGTGAACTCCGTGATGTATAAAACTACATCTTAGTTAAAAATTTTGCGGAGAAAAAGTTACTGATGAAGTTATATTGGAGAAGACATTCTCCACTTTTCATACCTCGAATATTGTCCTGCAGTAACAATATCGAGAAAAATGGTATCCCAAATTGACAAATTTACATGAGTTATTATTGAGAAATCATGAAGCCAGATGAGGCGGCTCCAACGGCACTCCCAAGTGAATGCTTGTTGGCTCCAGTGAAGCCATCGTTATAGTCGTAGTTGTGGCGGTGGCCGTGGTTATGGTCATGGACACACTCGATATTTCCCTTATCATAGAGAAATACGGCCACTGAAGTGGAACGAGAAAAGATAATAAGGGAAAAAGATATTTCCATTAATAATAAGCATCATATCTTTTATTCATATCACTAATGTTCATATGAACTTGAGGATACATGCTTATAGTTGCTCTTTTGTAATTGAGTGACAAATGTAAGATGAAGGTTTGTAATTGTTCTTTTTCAATATTTACATTAGAGGAAACTAAACAATTAGTAATTATGGACTTCGACTCCTCTTTTTCGACATCCTCCTCCTTTTCTTTCCCCTTTGAGCCGGCATCGAGACTAGCGACGGAATTAGCCAGTAAAATTGCTGCGAAATGAGTCTTGAGATTTTATGATCTCCTTAAGTTTATTATATTTCTTATTATATTTGGCCTTGAAGCATGCTTGTCTCAATTTACGTGTTTGGTCCTCTAGCTGCGTATTAGGACTTTCTTCTACCAGTTGTTTTTCACATTCCGAGTATCGCAATGGCTTCTTTTAATTTCTTCTCGGCCATATGTCCTCCTTCTTCTTTATTTTGCATATCCTGTAAATCGAAGTGATAGCATCGGTTATTTACTTATAAATCTTTCATAGTTTCATACTTGCAAATTATAAGTATGTATGAGAGAGAACACGAACATTCTTAATTATGGTCTCCAAGCTCACCAACTTCTGTGAGGCCATCGACGAATTCCTAACTCCCTACATCTTTTCTTGAGACGAGGTTATGCCAATATTCAATTCTTTGGCTGCGCTCTTGATTGGTAGGTAAGAAATCTTTGCGAAATTGTTTCTCTTGATAGTGTCCGGGAGTTATTGCCCTTCTTCTCCCTCTGCCTCTTAATCATCTTCTTCTCCCCAAGAATTTTATGCTGCAATAATATCTTGAATTTCGATATTATGCATTTCATGAGTACTTACTCCGACTTCGTTGTCAAGACCACTCATTATTTCTCCTAGAAAAATAAAATAATATAAGTAAAGATAATACCATTCAAAATCCATGTTTAAATGAATAATAACACTGGAATCATATTACGGCTTTGTTCAAAATCTATTAGAGAGTAGAAAGGATCATGCACAAGCATATCCTCATTCAAAGAAATAGTATCAAGAGGAACAGTATCAAAAGCAATCTCTTGTAGGGGCAGATCAACTTGGTCCAAAGCAGTATGTTCAAAACTTCCATTGAGTTCCATCAAAAACAAACCAAAAGAGAGTTTAATTTCATTATCAAGTACACTAAAAACAAATGAAAGCCCTCAAAGGTATCTCACCTGAAATTAGGAGGAAGCGGTTGGTTTGGAAAGGAAAACATATCAAAATCTTACTGCGTTCGAATTAGGCGGAAGCGGTTGGTTTGGAAAGAAAAATACATCAACATCTGCTGCAGAAACCGAGTCAAAATTTGACCATGTCTCAAATGAATTATGAGTCTCCATATACGCTTTGTGATTTTTGTTTTTGATGTTTACTAATGATCGATAAGCTGAGATATATATCGATACATATATATATATATATATATATATATATACGTATGAGGAAGAAGAAGAGGTAGATGGTAGGTAGAGGGTCGGAGGAGAAGAAAAGACAAGAGAGGAAGATGAAAAGTCGGTGCGGGAAGAGTGAAAAAAAAAATAGATATTTTTCTTGACATTTCCTGCTTGTCATCATTTTCTTATATTTATTTTCTTATTCTCTTATGAAATCATTATTCCCTAAATTAAGGGAGAAACGAGAAACGAGTACAAGAAAGATCGTGATTGGACAACATCATTAAATTATCTTGATCCGCATACAAGTACATGTGAACTTGAAGTTCAAAAGATAATTCATTTGTAAAGCATTGCAAATCAAATGCCGAGACGCTTTTGTTGACTCTAGAAGAGTAACAAAATCGCATATGCCGACTATAAATGCTCCTATTCGAATTGAAGTTCCAGTGAGAACAAAATATTATACATATAGGCTGTTGAGCCAAAAGCATGCCGGAAGCATGGCCGACCTCTTGGTTCTAAAGATAAAAATCCTCGAAAGAAAAGAGGATTAAATGATCCGAGAAGATCATATTGAAGAAAAGAATGATAAAGACCAAGAGAGAGCTGATGACAAAGAACCGAGAAGTTGATGAAAGTAACACTGAAATTTCTATCAATTATACCACTTACGGTAGAAGTTGGAATCGGATAGAAAGCTGTTATTGATGATATATTTGCATACAATATATCTCTTGATGTTACACGGGATAATGATGATCCTGAACCAATATCGATTGATGAATGTCGGCATAGAAAAGATTGGCTGCAATGGAAAGATGCGATTCAATCGGAGTTAAATGCAACGGCAAAACGTGAAGTCTTCGGACTGCGGTCCGAACACCGAGAAGGTATAAAACCTGTTGGCTACAAATGGATATTTGTGCGAAAGCGCAATGAAAAGAGTGAAATCGTTCGATATAAAGCGCGATTAGTAGCCCAAGGTTTTTCACAAAGACCAGGTATTGATTATGATGAAACTTATTCTCCTGTTGTTGATGCTATTACACTCAGATATCTTATCGGTTTGGCGGTACATGAAAAGATAGATATGCGCCTATTAGATGTTGTCACTTTGCTTACTTGTATGGAAATTTAGAAAATGATGTTTACATGAAAATCCCAGAAGGATTTCATATGCACGAAGCATATAAACATTATCCTCGTGAAAATTACTCCATCAAGTTGCGAGAAATCATTATATGGCACTGAAGCAATGCGGGCGCATGTGGTTCACACGTCTTAGTGAATATTTATTGAAAGCGGGATTTAAAAATGACCGGGTATGTCCATGCGTTTTTATTAAGAAATGCTGGTTCTAAATTTGTGATATTAGCTATATATGTTGATGATATTAATCTTATTGGAACTCTGAAGAGCTCCAAGAAACAATTGATTATTTAAAAAGAGAATTCGAAATCAAGGATTTTGGTAAAACCAAATTTTGCCTTGGTTTACAAATTGAACATTTGGAGAGTGGAACATTTATTCATCAATCAACATATACGACAAAAGTGCTAAAAGATTTTACATGGACAAAGCACATCCATTGAGTATTCCAATGATCGTCAGATCATTAAATGTGGATAAAGATCCTTTCAGACCTCAAGAAAATGATGAAGAACTCCTTGGTCTGAAGTACCATATCTCGGTGCAATTGGTGCATTGATGTATCTTGCTAATAACACACGGCACTGATATTGCTTTCGTTTGTCAATTTATTAGCAAGATTTAGTTCTTCACCAACACGACGACATTGGAATGGAATTAAACAAGTCCTTCGATATCTCCAAGGTACAATTGATCTCGGATTATTTTATTCAAATAAAACCAGTCCAACATTGATAGGTTATGCGAGATCTTTGGTTATTTATCGATCCACATAAAGCACGTTCTCAAACGGGCTATCTATTTACATGTGGAAATACTTGCTATATCATGGCGTTCTACGAAACAATCTATAGCGACTACTTCTTCAAATCATCTTTGAAATTATAGCCATTCATGAAGCAAGTCGAGAATGTGTATGGCTAAGATCCATGATTCATTATATCCGAGAAAGTTGTGGATTATCATCAATCAAAGGTATTCCAACTCCTCTTTATGAAGACAATGCGGCTTGCATAGCTCAATTACGAGGAGGATATATTAAAGGAGATCGGACAAAACATATTTCACCAAAATTCTTCTTTACTCATGAACTCCGGAAGAAATGTGAAATTGATGTGCTACAAATTCGGTCATGTGACAACCTCGCGAGATATTTTCACGAAGACTTTACCGACGGCAACATTTGAAAAGTTGAGATATAAAATCGGTATGCGTCGGTTTAAAGATTTAAAGGAATCATCTCATCGGGGGAGTAATAAACATACATATAGAATAGTGTACTCTTTTTCCTTCACTAGATTTTTTTCCCACTTGGGTTTTTATCTAGTAAGGTTTTAACGAGGCATATTCTTTATGTATGGATGGACATCCAAGGGGGAGTGTTATGAATTATTGGAATCTCCATTAATTAGTGGAGGCTCCACTAATTATGGATTTATGTGAATTATTAGATTTTTATGGATGTCCACCATTTAGTGGAGACACCATTAATTGAAGATGATGTATGCCATGATGTATTTCACTAATTAGAGCTCTATAAATAGAGCTATTCTCTAAGCTTGTAATACACCATCATTTTGTGAAAGAAAGATTAGTGAAAGAAAGATTAGAGAAAGAATTGTGAGAGAAAGAAAGAGAGAAGTTTGAAGAGAAATTCTTGTGCAAAGAATAGTTAGAATTTTCTTAGTGTGTAGTGTGTAGATTTTATTCTAACACTACCCTAATTTTATAACAATCTCAAGGTTTTATTTGACAAAAACAATTTTTCTTTTGCTAAAATGAATTAAAATGGCTTTCCATTTTAACTTACAAAAATTTCTAAATCCAAAATATTTTCTATGTCAAGGATAAAAAAATTTTAAAAAAATAATCAATGATTAATTTTTATTTAAGTTAAAATAACCATTTAATTAAAGAAAAATATTTTCCATGTCAAATAAAAATTTTCAAAGACTTTGGTCTTTGATAAAACGTGCACATAGGACTTAAAATAATTAGTATGTTCGAAAACTATAAATATTTTTATACTTTTCTATTTTTAATCCTAAGTGCTCAGATAAAAGAATTAAACACATTAATTAAATTAATTAATGATTTTGTTTAATCCTAATAGTCTTTACTATTATTTTTTATGCAAAATATTCAAAGAATATTAACTATTACAATAAAAATAACTTCGCTTGGTATAGGACAAAAAATAATATATACATACATACATACATATATATATATATATATATATATATATATTCTCTCTGGTCCAATGCATCTGCCACACTGGATCATGGCCCATGGAAGACCCATGGACCATGGTCCGCAGGTGGGTGCTCGCGACCTGCCCACCCACGCGCTAACCGGGCATGCATCCTGAGGATGCAATAGCTTCTGCGAGAAAGCTACTGCATCCGCGAGGATGCTTTCCTCGCCTGGGTTGAGCTGAGGCACACTCGGGCCTAGTTGCGACTTCGAGTCATGGCTGGCTTGGGCGCAGCCTCGACTCCTTGGCTGGGCTTGGCAGCTCGGCTCCTCTTCCTTCTTAGACCATTTTTTTTTCCCTTTGATTTCTTTTGCAACTTTTCTCTGGGCATCTCTGCAACACTTAGCGATCGTCTAAGGCAATTTCTTATTACATTTTTCCAACTAAAAACATGACATCCACCTATACCCTTTCAAATCAAATTTACACTAAAACTAAACAAAGCAGTAATGGAAATTTGTACAGAGATCATATACCTCAACCGCGAGGTTTACAATGCATCTACCCATACCAAAACAACGAATGGTCTCATCATAATCATCACATTAGTCTTGCCAATTTGATTAACTAGCACGCATCAATCCTAAGTCATTCAAAGCATCATGCTCTATTACCACTTGTAGGCAATGAATACAGAGGAAGCCATGCATGCAGTGAAAATAAACCCAAAAAATCAAAGACACAGCGCAACGGAAGGTAAAAAACAATACCTTTTCGTGTCCTTGGTTTATTTGACTGTGAAGTAGATGTCGTGCGAACCACTGAAACGGCTTTGACTCTAGACAACGTCTCCGGTTGATGACCCGTCAATCTTCTACTCCTCCGTAGCATTGACACGAAGCTTTTCGCTTCTTAGAATATTCCTCCACCCAATCTGTGTTGGTGAAACAACCTAGGTGAAGAATGACACTTTTTGAATCTTTGCTATTGATTAGCAAAATCAAGAGGAACAACAAGAAGGAAAATATAAACGAGAGAGAAGAAATGAGAAGGCTCAGCTTTTTTTCTGTGTCGTGAGTCTACCATGAAGGAGAAGAACACCCAATTCTTATTCACGTTACCAAATAACTAAAACACTAGTGTTTAATATTTCAAAACATACGGAGGTTAACAACATAAGAGGTTTGGGTAATCCTTAACTTTTCTATTCTGTGAATAAAAATAACCCTTTAGTCTAGGCTATTGGGCCAAAATAATTTATTATTTTTCTTGAACTCAATGAGCCCAAAAATAATAATCATTAATTATTTATTTCATGGCCCTATAAAAATAACTTAATAAATAATTAATGAGCTCAAATAAACTAAAACAATTATTAAACCTTTTATTAATTAGTTTAAGTCCATGTTAATTTTTCTAATTATTCAATTTAGGCTTAGGCCCTGAATAATTAATTAACCAATTAAACTAGATAATAAAATTAATTTATCTCATTCTTTTATTTTATTCTAGTCCAAAAATAATTTAAACTTCTAGAATAAAATAAAATCCTTTTTATTGTGACAATTTTCTCGATCTAAAATAATTAAGACTTACGGGTTATTCCGAAGACCAAAAAGACACGTCACCTTGACTACTAAAATGATCAAAATACCATTGCTATATAAATAGCTATATTTTTCATTTTAAATATTTTTTAATATCACCATAAGAAAATATTTACCTCAAGGATAATGCGGCGTTAGCTATGTCTTCGACCTGCAAGTAAAATAACCAAAATACCCCTCTACACATCGTCGTGCATTTAGAGAGGAATTAGTGTACTAACACCTCTCTAAAAGACATCTACCATTCTTAAGTTTCTAGTTCAATGATCCACGACTTCTTGAAATATTTTCTCTTTTCAAGGGAGTTACCCTAAAGTTAATATCCAAGTCATGTTCCCCAGAACCCTAAATAATTAGACCATTCGAATAACCACAAGGGGCAATGTAGTGTAGACACTATCTTGTATAAGTGTATCTTAATTAACTAGTCATATATACCCAATATACAAGTATATTAATCCTTCTCAAGAACCTCAACTATAGTATATCAAAGCATACGCTTCCAGCTTCGTCAAACCACTAACTTATACTCAAGCTGTAGAGTACAAGTCCGTACTGTAGCAGTAGTAGTCTGAGTTTCTATCACATAATACTTTTAGAAACTACTACTACAGTTCTTGTTCTACGTATTCCAAATTCACTTGTGTTATGAAATGAGTAGACTACTCATTGGTTAAAGGTAAGACATTCCCTATTTAAAATTCACAACACAATTACCTTACCATGATGAGATTCTCATTCTCATCATCCGGTTAAGAACAACAGTTTATATGTTAAGTATCCCATGGTCCATATCTTACTGTGAAAGACCTTCACTCACATGAACCATTTGGTCAAATACAATGGGTCAAATAAAATCATGCACAAATACAAAAAAGATTTTACAAATAAACTCTAAGAAAAATACTTTTATTAATACAAGTTAAAATTACATCAGAAACCTAGTCTAAGAAGGCATACATTCCAACAACCTGATCAACTGACCTTCATGAAAGTCAACCACCTACTATTGCTGGCCCAATTAATCAGTCAAAGGAAGATGCACCATCAGAGGAGGTACAAGTTAGTCATGATATTATTTTGTCTTGCAATTCTAGTTTTAGCTATATTAAACTTTTGTTAATTGAGACTTGGTTTGTGATGTATAGACTTCTAAGAAGAAGATGAAAAAGCCCAAAAGATATAGCTGGTGCAGAGAAGCTGGGCATAACAAAGCTAAGTGACCACATCCAGGTTCATATTTGCACCCCAGGATTAGCATGCCAAAAGTTGGAACAAGGAAGTTAGATTGGGCTGGTTTGCATGCTGGAGCCATTTGAAGTTTATTATTTTTTTGTTGGCAAAAATTGATGTGTATAACCAAATAGTCTAGGATTGTGAATAGTTTCAGTAGCTTTTGTAAATTTACAAAAGAAGCAGATGTGTGAGCGGCATTTTGTGATATGCTTGTTCTGTAAATTTATTATTTTGTTCTTGGCCGGAACTTTACCTTTTGCCAGGATGATCTATTGTTATTTTGTTCTGTTAAGACTATGGATATTGTTCAATTATTTCATGGTAATGAAAATCAATAGCTGAAGTTGATGCTATGTTGTACCGTGCCATTTAGAGTACTTTTTGTTCATCGGTGTTTTTCCAATTGATATATCCCTTTCTACTTCTCTCTTTTCCCAACAGGATGTTTTCTCTAATCAATCAACAAAACCTTGTAGTTTTTTGCTAAATTGCCAACAAAGTCACTACCTCATGAAAGCAGCACAATTTCCATATAAATACATTAGCTTCAGTGCAAAAGCTGTCTTCCACAATGAGCTCAAACAAGGAGGTTTTGAGCCAAAATTTTCTGTCATGTTCAGATCAGAATTTAAAGCTCTGCTCCTCAAACAATCAGAGCTACTGAAATGCAGATGGATTTAGCTTCTTCACAACCACCAAAAGATTATCATGAACAAGGTCAGAATTATGGCAATCCAAAAGGCTAGCTTTCTCCTCTGAAATGAGGCCCTTTCTGCCTCCATCTTCTTTATCTTCCTCAATAGACCAGGTATGATCTGCTTTGATCTTTCTCACATAGGAGGGCCAACCTACTGAAACAATTGATATTTTGCACCGCACTGCAAAAATAAAAATAATTGCCTCTTCGAAATGATTTCAGATCTAAACTCAACACCACTGCACATTCTACTTAAACTCACCGTCTTGTTTTCACATGCCAGAAATCTCCTTCCTGGATTCTTATTGGTCCATGATGTCTTAATAACAGTTGCAAACCCACATAAAGAATGCCGACTTCACTTCCTTCCACCGTGAATTCGAATTGTAAGATACTTGGTCTTCTTCTTCTTCAACTGTAGGAGGAAAGTTTGCTATTTGATTCTAGCATTAACTTCTGCGTTTAACCATTTCTAGGGTTATAATTTGCAGAAGGAAAGATTGATGTTGGGGATGAGAAGACAACCGGAAAAAAAAAATGGTTACCATTTTAACACTAAAAAAAAGTGTTTTGTGTACAGTAAAATGACCAAATTGCCCTTCAAAAAAAATCAAAGTTGGAGTTGATTTTTTTTACCAACCATTGACTAGCCAAAAATTGATCGAAGGACTACATTTGCCAAAAAAAAAAAGAAGAAGAAGAGGAATTAATCTTACAAAAAATAAAAAATTCAGGACTAAATTTGAGAATTTGCCGATAAACATTGGCAAAGATGTAAATGAAGCCTACCCTCTTTCTTCCACCCCGACCAATTCAAAGGAAAAGCCCAAAAAGATGCTCTTATGGGTGGATGGTCATGATGTCAGCAGATAGAGATGACATATGAACTGAGAGGACAAGGTCTGCATAAATCAGTTGTTCTAAGGCCCGGCTGTGGGAACCTATCATTGCTTTTATTTATTATTAAACAGCAGCAACATTTTGGCCAAGTAAAATCAAATGCTGGGAACATGAAAGATGAAACATATGACGCAAACAAAATGCTCTGATGTCAACAACTTTAGTCCAGAAGAGCTTGTATATGGGAGCCATGGCAAGAGTAAAGTAACAGGGGGGCTTGTTTCTATCCTTCACAAACACAAGAACAATGGCATGCACAATGTAGTCTTGCTGGCCCCTGGTGTGCCTTTGCCAAGTGCTTCTGTATGAGTATCGACCGCCACTTTCACCCACAATGATAGTCCGGGACGGAAATGCATAATCTGATAAAATCAGAGATGAACTATTGAGTGATATGTATTAAAGCTATTCTGTTTTTCAGAAGCTACACAGAAGCAATGTGGTCAAAACTTAATAAGCTTTCAGGCACCAAATAATCAGTAATACTCTCAGAGATTACATTGAAAGGTGTACAACTATAAATCCTGCACAGTACTCACCCATCTTTGGGAGAACACGTCTTATGTCAGCCTCGAGATCCTATCATATCATTCATCTCACATGTGAGCAATGCATTCACGAATGACACCAACTTCAGTAAGAAAAAGATCACCTAAATGCCCTGAAACTTGTATCATACGCCCCCGTGATCAGCTTTTATATAAATTCAAACCTGAACTGTTAACCAGAGATAATGTCCCCCTCCCCTTTTGCCGCCCGCGCGGGGGGTGGGAGGAGCCAAAAATACATTTATATTTCATATGTAGACCTTTTCATGGAATTGGAAAAAGAAAAATCCCGCCAGTAAAATAGCTAGAGGGGCAGCTTAAGAGAAAGAGTCTCTCAAGGGGGCCTTCGGAAGCTCACAGGTACAACAAGTAACATTAAAATCACTATAAAAAAGAAGTGGTACTTCCTATTAACTGGAAAAACCAATCAAATACTGGAAATATACGAGAAAGCATAATTGCATATACTTGCAGCAAATAATATAATTCCGGAAGGAGATCTGAATCCCGAAACAGAAGATGTGTACCCTTATATCCATGACAAAGCAAGAGGTTTTGTAGTTCCTATATATTTTTGCATGAGAATTTCTTACAGTCAGAAAACTGAACCCCGTCTAATATGCATTTAATTATGCATGAAGAAAAAGAAAATCAATTCATTTCCTGAGAAATTCGGATTCAAATCATGTTTCAATATTCGCATGATATTTGTGATGCTCATATTTGTTCTTAGATTTACCACATGTTGGGTTGACAACGGGATCAGATTGACCTTCACACCAGGTAAAAAACCGACAGTTAACAAAATTTCACGATTTGGTGCAAGATATATAAAGTCACCAAGATCTTCATCATTGTCATCCTCTGTTGTTTCCCACATAAATTGTACCCAAATCACCAACCACAAGAGTATTTCAGTTTTCACTGAATAATATATATATATATATATATATATATATATATATATATATATATTTATGACAATCGGAAAATGACGAAATGCACTGGATACAGTTGCAAAGGCAAGAATTGCAACAAACGCAAGTAATATCGGGTGCATTCTACAGTAAAAAGATGTTAGAAATTCACCATTTAGCGCATCTCTCCCAAAAATTCCAGCAGCCCAGGATATAACAACTGGAATTCCAGAGCCCAACCTTTCAGTAATCTGCAAGATAGTCAAACTCTTAGTGTACCACTGAGCATGCATACCCACATGAAGATCACTTGATAACTCAATTATATACTTAAAATTAATTAATTAAATATTTATTTTATTAAATATATTTAATAATAAATAATATTAAATATTTAATTAATTAATTATATTTAATAATAAATTTTATTAAAATAAAAATTACTTAAATATGAAATTTGAATATATTAAATACTTATTTAATTATTAATATTTTTATATTTAATTTAAATTATAACAAATTATAATATAAAAATAAATTATAATTAATTCAGATTTTAAATTTCAAATTTTAAATGTATAAATTTAATATTTAAATATTAAATTTTTAATTTTTAAATTTCAATTTTATCTACAGATAAGAAATTATAATTGAATTTATTTTTTTAAATTTATAAATCGAAGAAAAATAAATATACTGAAACCAAATGTAAACTTTGACTCGCAAATTGTCATTTTGGCCTTTTCCTTTTAGGCAAAATGATTGATTAGATTTATCCTTCCCAGTATTATCAATTCTTGGTTTGGATTCAGAATGTGTTTACGTAAACTGTAAGGTTAAATTAAATAAGACGTTGCAGAGTTGCCATACCAAGTTTACATTCAGCTCTGTTTTATAGAACCATGATTACATTCAGCTCTGTTTTATAGAGGAAAGAACACCAAGCAAGAGACAATAGACGAGATGGCTTAGAAGTTGGCATTCTTGACGATAGTTTTCTGGTCCAAAGATTCTCCATAACAATCCCTAAAATTATACCATATTCTATTTAATAGCAGAAGAAATCCATTATTAAGTCGATAGGCAAATGTCACATTATCACTTCTTCTTGTGGCTCGAAAGAAGTAGCACCAGGGAGTTGGATACCAAAAAGCACCCGAGGCCAACCAGATGTCTATTAACGAACAGTAATAGTTTTAACCCTATGGCTGTGCAGGAATGTAAGAGAGTACTAAGTAGACAGTGCTGAAAGCATGACGAAGAAGGCAGCACTGGGAATCTCCTTCTTGATCTCCTTGTCCATATTCGCTTATATGCCCACGCTTAATTTCTCCATTACAGAAAGTTCCAGCGAGTGTAACTCCAGGGAAGTTCTCCAGGAAAGGCGTGCTATCAACATTAGGCCGTCCAAAAAATGAGTCACCTCGACCACAACAAGCAAAGATGAAACCACCAAAGACTGATTCCTTTTTGCCAGTAACACCCAAAGGTGTTCGCTGGTAATTTCGTTGGTCAAAATCTTCCTTGAGATGTCTGAATTTCTCAGAAACCTTATTGCAATTAGATATCGCGAGGTGAGAATCTGATGCGTAGATTTGGAAGGAATCTCCAGTTCTGATACCAAGCTCATTGACAAATAGGTACTCCTCATCACCCCTAAAAGAATTGAGTTCATAAGTATGCAATAATATATAGATCAAAGCGAAATAAATGGTAAAGTAATGTTGTTGCAAACCCTAGAGCATCCATGAACACAAACACAAGTAAAAGCACCAAGAATTATTAGCTTTAGCCTTTAGGAACTCTCATAGACATCTTGATAACATTCTCGTAAAAATAATAACACAATTGACGAGAACATATTTCAAAATTTCGTATCTCCTATTCTCCCCTCCCCCTCCCTCATCCTATCTTTGGACCAACAAACGAGAAAAGACTCCTCTCTGTTCCAAATTGAATATCTACATTTCTAATTTGGAAAGTTGAATCATCCCTCAATGAATGTCCACTTCTCAAAATAACATATTTTCTGTCTAAACTTCCATTATTAATCTCCTTAGTGTAATGGATGGGTCCACTAATACACAGGTCCCACCAATAATCTCCCGTTAAGGTGGTAATGGATATGGTCAAATATTCTCTTAAATCTTTGTGCCAAGCGAAATGTGGACATTTAATCTAAGGAATGAGCAAGTATACCCTAAAATATTCATTTATCATCTAATGCACTTAGTAATTTGCCATATCCCAATCAGCGCTTACTGAAGCTAAACACAAGAAGTCCACTTTCAAATATCAAACATTCGTCAAATAAATCATTCCCCAGATTTATAGTTCCAAACAAAATAAAGGAGAAAAGAAACTACTTCTTTGGTCTTAATGCTGATAGACATTGAGGCAAAACAAATGAATGATCAGAGAAGCCTGGTCCACGGAAATGGTGGCTTGCTTACCCAAATACTTCATGGAATTCCAGAAATGTTTGCAATCTTACTTTCTCCAATCCAACGGAGCATTTTCGGTTTTTCCTAACTCCAATGTAAAGAGATGTATATCGAACACGCTCTCCAATCTGTAATAAAATAATTTTTAAAGAAGCCATATGCATTGAAATCAAAGACAAAAAATCAAGAAAGAACAGATGTCAGTCAGAGCTCAAGAGTACTACTTGTCCATATCCAGAAAATTTATTCTGCCTGTTATCATACCTTAAATTATGCCACTTAATCAGTTAGTTTGTGACCATGAAGTACTCAATCAATTATGGAAACAAAAAATGAAAACACATGAAATAAGAACAAGTAGCAGTACATTTCGTTTCACAAATTAGCCAGGGCAGGAGATATCAGTTCTACTGAGCAGTTCCAGGTTAGCCCTCAAATTCTAAAATCCTAACCGATAGCTCAAGTATACAACTGAGGCTAGCACTGCTGACAGCAGTGTTGCTTAAAAACCATTGCCAGACTAAACAATGGTTTCAGGAGAACCAAAGACTTTGCTTTTCCTTCAAAGAGCATAAGAAGGGGTTCAGAAGTTTGTTATGTGAATGTATTGAGGAAATATTTAACTTTCCTATGGCTGAAATACAGCAATTCATTTGCTTCTAAGAAGTCAGAAGTTAAGATCATTATGAGGCAGGTTCAACTGTATTTAACCCAAAGACATCAAGAGTATCTCAATTAGATTCCGAGAGAGAGAGAGAGAGAGAGAGAGAGAGAGAAGGCAAGATACCTCATTGTAGATATTATCTAAAATAGTCTGACCATCGAGATTCTCATTTACTCCTTCTCTTCTTGCAGTCAGCCATGTGCAACGCTCCTTATATTTCTGTTTTACAGAAGCTGCCTTATATTTGGGACCAACAGCAGTTGTACCAGTTGATAACGCAACATGAAAATGGGTCTCCCCAATACCTAAAATGTTGTAATTGGAATAGAAGGAGGTTACTAGTTACTAATATTCTAAAGCTTCAAAAGAAAAAATAAATAACAATCAACTCCATAATTATATATATATATATATATATATATAGAGAGAGAGAGAGAGAAGCCCCAAATGCCGCATAATAAAAGTAGGAGAATGTCTCCTTTACTACCACCCAGAGGAATAATTCAAAAAAATTGAGTAACATCACCCAAAACCATCATGTCATGTAAGACAATAAAGAATCCTTATTTACAAGGTCAAATGCCTGAAAAGTAGTTTTCCATTCCAGTTGCTACATGTTGGATTGCATGTGCGTTAAACACAAGAATTAACTGTTTGACATTAAAAACGAAAAAGTGCTGATAATAAGAAATTACAAGCTTCAGAGTAGATTAACAGTATATCTTAAACCCTGAACACAAATACAATGTATAGAATAGGAAACAAAAGACCCAAAAAAAAGAAGGAAGAGGGGGGGGGGGGGGGTGTCATTGACCAAAAGAAGAACAAATTTGGTGCTTCTCTCAGTTTTCGTAATCAAAATCAAAATGGAATTATAGGCTAGGGAATCATATTGAATTTCAAAAAATAGTCTCAAGAATACATGTTTGGTTATTATTTATCACTAATGGTTTCAAATACAATTTATATTTCCTCTTCTTTCTTTTTATTTTCCTTTTCCCACATTCTCTTCCCTTCACTGGAACGCCAACACTAACATCCACTGCCATAACCCTAACCTAACTGCCACAAATTCTCCAGATAAGGGCATTAAAAGTCAAGCCAGAAACCATTCAACTCCATTTTGACATGAATTCAAATTTATAAGTGAACTAATAAAAAAATTGACTAGAAGGCACTGCATTGAAACCAGCTTCCAGACTACTATTGAAAATTTTCAAACTTAGATAAGATTATTCAGATCAATCCTCTTCACCAACTAAATCTCATTTGAGCCTAAAATTTGCACAACGGTAACTGGATGCTAGAATCCTAACATAAAACTCTGTAATAACATAAATTAGATCTGCCAAATCATAGAGCAAAAATTCAAATCAAACAAGTTAAAATGTTGCTCAAGTTATTGCTTAATGAATCTACTAAAATATTGCTCAAAATCATCTCACAACTACAAACCATGTATTAGTCACTGCCATCACGGAAGTGGAGGAAAAGTGGGCTGCTAGCCAAGAAAAGAAAGAAGCTAGTGAACAAGGGGATCAGGCTATATATAGGATAGTAGGAAATCAACAAACAATCAAGCCATAAATTTGGGAAAGGTTATTTTAAAAAAAAAAAAAATTGTTAATGGAGCCTGCACTCTCTCTTCTGCCCATACCAGTTCAAAGGAAAAGCCCAAAAAGATGCTCTTATGGGTTCATGGTCAACTGAGAGTACAAGGTTGGCATAAATCAGTTGGTCAGAGGCCTGGCTGTGCGACCCTATCATTGCTTTTGTTTATTATTAACCAGCAGCAACATTTTGGCCAAGTAATATCAGATGCTGGAAACATATAATGCAAGCAAAATGCTCTGATGTCCACAACTTTAGTTCAGAAGAGCTTTTATGTGGGAACCACAGCAAGAGTAAAGTACCAGGGGATTTGTTTCTATCCTTCACAAACACGAGAGCAATGGCAGGCACGATGTAGTCTTGCTGCCTACTGGTGTGCCTTTGCCAAGTGCTTCTGTATGAGTATGGACCACCACTTTCACCCACAATGATAGTCCCCGAAGGAAATGCGTAATCTGATAAAATCAGAGATGAACTATGAGTTATATGTATTAAAGCTATTCTGTTTTTCAGAAGCTACACAGAAGCAATGTGGTCAAAACTTAATAAGCTTTCAGAGCACCAAATAATCAGTAATATTCTCAGAGATTACATTGAAAGATGTACAACTATAAATCCTGCACAGTACTCACCCATCTTTTGGAGAACAGGTCTTATGTCAGCCTTGAGATCCTATCATATCATTCACCTCACATGTGAGCAATGCATTCAAGAATGATACCAACTTCAGTAAGAAAAAAAATCACCTAAATGCCCTACAACTTATCGGATATACCCCCTTGATCAGCTTTTACATAAATTCAAACCTGAACTGTTAACCCCAGAGAGCGTCCCCCCTCACCCTTTGCCATAAAAATTAAAAAAAAATCCCAAAATACATCCATATTTCATATGTAGACCATTTATCATAGAATTGGAAAAAGAAGAACCCCACAAGTAAAATAGCTAGAGGGGAAGCTTAAGAATAAGAGTCTCTCAGGTGGGCCTTCGGAAGCTTACAGATACAATAAGGAACCTTAAGTTAATCACTATAAACAAGAAGTGGTACTTCCTATTAAATGAAAATCCAATCAAATACTGAAAATACACAAAAAAGCAAAATTGCATATACTTACAGCAAATAATATAATTCCAGAAGGAGATCTGGATCCCGAAACAGAAGATGTGTACTCCCTTATATCCATGACAAAATCATCGTTCAAGAGGTTCTGAAGTTCCTGTATACATATATTTGCATGAGAATTTCTAACAGTCAGAAAACTGTACCCCGGCTAATATGCATTTAGTTATGCACGAGGAAAATGAAAATCAATTCATTTTCTGAAAAATACAGAGTCAAATCACATTTCAATATTCGCATGATATTTGAGATGCTCATATTAGTTCTTAGATTTACCACATCTCGGGATGTCAATGGGATCAGATTGGCCTTCACACCAGGTAAATAACCAACAGTTAACAAAATTCCACAATTTGGTATAAGATCTTTATAATCAACAAAACCTTCATCATTGTCATCCTCTGTTGTTTCCCACATAACCTGCACCCACAACATCGATGACAAGAATTATTCCAGTTTTCAGTGAATAATATATCTATATAGACAATCAGAAAATGACAAAATGCACTGCATACAATTGCAAAGGCAAGAATTGCAACAAACCCAGGTAATAGTTGGTGCATTCTACAGTAAAAAGAAGCTAGACCTTCACCTCTTTGAATTCACTAGTTAGTGCTTCTCTCCCAATAATTCCAGCAGTCAAGGATGTAACAACTGGAATTCCAGAGCCCAACCTTTCAGTAATCTGCAAGATAGTCAAATTCTTAGTATTTACACTGAGCTTGCATACACATTAGGCCTAGATGAAGACCTCTTTATTTTTATTTTTTTATGCATCCTTTAACGGAAACAAGGGAATATCCAAATAGATATGTGGACAACCAAGCTACTATGTCCAAAGCACATACAACTAAAAGTTGTACCGTAAAATTTACATTGCTATTATATTCCTAAAGAGGGATGCAGGAGACATAGTAATTGAGATAGCATCATCAATCTAGAGCCAATTTACCTATTCTTGTATTCTACTCCATGCAATTACTAGTTCATTTTCTCAGGTTATCCACATAACTATTGCATCAGAACTAAATGCTGTGGCTTTAGAATTTGTACTTCTAGCTTTTATTTTTTCCAATGCAATTCCCTTTATGTTGTGCTTGCTAACCAAGTTTTGATTTCGGTGCATCATCTTTATGCAGATTGATTAACAACTATTAAACTGGCTATAATCCAAGATAACATGAAGAATTATCTTACAAGGCTGTGGGCATCCAGGTAGAACTTAGGATCAACATATACTATGGCGAATTGAGGACGAATCGGCTCTAACAAAACTTTTTCAAGCACTTCATTCACAGCCTCCTGCAAGAATATACAATTTGATGTCAGTGAAAGTACTAAGAAAAATCAACCACAATACTAACAAAGGTCGTACAGTAGCGTACTTGAAGGGAGGAGTTGAGAGAAAGCGCAGACGAGAGCTTGGGGGAAGAGAGGATTCGGGAGCATATGGCATTCCAGGTGCGGTTGACACAAGCCGCGGAGGCAAAAGACATGGCAGGAAGCCGAGAAAGGACGTTGTGCAGCAGGTCTGGACCTATGGCGTCATCGATGCTCATGCAGCCGCCGCCACCACTGCTGCCACCGGCGCCGCCGCTATTTCTGCTGTTTCCTTCCCTACCTTGAGTTGCCATTTCAGCGGATTTCTCTGCAAAATTCTCATATACTAACCGTCGGTCGTATAAGTTAGAAAAAGGATTGGAATCGAACCGAAATTAATTGGATATATATATATATATATATATATATATATATATATATATATATTATATGAACCAACCTTTTACTATTACACTTTACAAGAATTAATTACTTCGGGTAGGTATCATTATTTTAAAACAAATTCCTTAAAAGTTATTAAAAAGTGTTAGCATATCTTGATATTGCATGGAGTTGTAATTTTATTTTGCCTTGGAAACCGTTCATACTATAAGTGTAACACGGATTTATAATATAGACAACATACTTAGTAAATTAGAAAAAAGAATCCTACAAAACATTGGCAGAAAGATAAATTATATTGTAAACTAGAAATTTTAAATCCAAATTTACAGATTACTACAACTAAAATTGATGCTAGTAACGAGGAAATTAGAGAGTTTGAAATGTATATAATAAACTTATCAAAATTAGATGTAATTAGAAATAGTAGTAGTCCCCATAGAAGTACTGTCTTTATTGTTAGAAAATATAGTGAAATTGTTAAAGGAAAAAGTAAGATGTGTTATAAAATTAGGGTAGTGTTAGAATAAAATCTTCACACTACACACTAATAAAACTCTAACTATTTTGCACAAGAATTTCTCTCTTTCTTTTCTCTCACAATTTTCTCTAATCTTTCTTTCACTAATCTTTCTTTCACAAAATAATGGTGTATTACAAGCTTAGAGAATAGTTCTAATTATAGAGCTCTAATTAGTGGATTACATCATGGCATATATCATCTTCCACTAATCTTAATTAGTGGTGTCTCCACTAAATGGTGGACATCCATAAAAATCTTCTATTAATTCACATAAATCCATAATTAGTGGAGCCTCCACTAATTAATAAAGATTCCAATAATTCATAATACTCCCCCTTGGATGTCCATCCATTACATAAAGAATATGCCTCGTTAAAACCTTACTAGATAAAAACCCAGATGGGAAAAAATCTAGTGAAGGAAAAAGAGTACACTATTCTATATGTCCATTTATTACTCCCCCGATGAGATGATTCCTTTAAATCTTTAAACCAACGCATACCGATTTTATATCTCAACTTTTCAAATGTTGCGATCGGTAAAGTCTTCGTGAAAATATCTGCGAGGTTATCACATGACCGAATTTGTAGCACATCAATTTCACATTTCTTCTAGAGTTCATGAGTAAAGAAGAATTTTGGTGAAATATGTTTTGTCCGATCTCCTTTAATATATCCTCCTCGTAATTGAGCTATGCAAGCTCGCATTGTCTTCATAAAGAGGAGTTGGAATACCTTTGATTGATGATAATCCACAACTTTCTCGGATATAATGAATCATGGATCTTAGCCATACACATTCTCGACTTGCTTCATGAATGGCTATAATTTCAAGCATGATTTGAAGAAGTAGTCGCTATAGATTGTTTCGTAGAACGCCATGATATAGCAAGTGTTTCCACATGTAAATAGATAGCTCGTTTGAGAACGTGCTTTATGTGGATCGATAAATAACCAAAGATCTCGCATAACCTATCAATGTTGGACTGGTTTTATTTGAATAAAATAATCCGAGATCAATTGTACCTTGGAGATATCGAAGGACTTGTTTAATTCCATTCCAATGTCGTCGTGTTGGTGAAGAACTAAATCTTGCTAATAAATTGACAAAGAAAAGCAATATCGTGTCGTGTATTATTAGCAAGATACATCAATGCACCAATTGCACTCGAGATATGGTACTTCGAGACCAAGGAGTTCTTCATCATTTTCTTGAGGTCTGAAAGGATCTTTATCCACATTTAATGATCGCACGATCATTGGAATACTCAATGGATGTGCTTTGTCCATGTAAAATCTTTTTAGCACTTTTGTTGTATATGTTGATTGATGAATAAATGTTCCACTCTCCAAATGTTCAATTTGTAAACCAAGGCAAAATTTGGTTTTACCAAAATCCTTGATTTCGAATTCTCTTTTTAAATAATCAATTGTTTCTTGGAGCTCTTCAGGAGTTCCAATAAGATTAATATCATCAACATATATAGCTAATATCACAAATTTAGAACCAGATTTCTTAATAAAAACGCATGGACATACCTGGTCATTTTTAAATCCCGCTTTCAATAAATATTCACTAAGACGTGTAAACCACATGCGCCCGCATTGCTTCAGTGCCATATAATGATTTCGCAACTTGATGGAGTAATTTTCACGAGGATAATGTTTATATGCTTCGTGCATATGAAATCCTTCGAGGATTTTCATGTAAACATCATTTTCTAAATTTCCATACAAGTAAGCAAGTGACAACATCTAATAGGCGCATATCTATCTTTTCATGTACTCGTCAAACCGATAAGATATCGGAGTGTAATAGCATCAACAACAGGAGAATAAGTTTCATCATAATCAATACCTGGTCTTTGTGAAAAACCTTGGGCTACTAATCGCGCTTTATATCGAACGATTTCACTCTTTTCATTGCGCTTTCGCACAAATATCCATTTGTAGCCAACAGTGTTTTATACCTTCCGGTGTTCGGACCGCAGTCCGAAGACTTCACGTTTTGCCGCTGCATTTAACTCCGATTGAATCGCATCTTTCCATTGCAGCCAATCTTTTCTATGCCGACATTCATCAATCGATATTGGTTCAGGATCATCATTATCCTGTGTAACATCAAGAGATATATTGTATGCAAATATATTATCAATAACAGCTTTCTATCCGATTCCAACTTCTACCGGAAGTGGTATAATTGATAGAAATTTCAGTGTTACTTTCATCAACTTCCGGTTCTTTGTCATCAGTTCTCTCTTGGTCTTTATCATTCTTTTCTTCAATATGATCTTCTGGATCATTTAATCCTATTTTCTTTCGAGGATTTTTATCTTTAGAACCAAGAGGTCGGCCATGCTTCTGGCATGCTTTTGGCTCAACAGCTATATGTAAAATCTTTTGTTCTGTTGGAACTTCAATTAGAATAGGAGCATTTATAACTGGCATATGCGATTTTGTTACTCTTCTAGAGTCAACAAAAGTGTCTGGCATTTGATTTGCAATGCTTTACAAATGAATTATCTTTTGAACTTCAAGTTCACACGCGCTTGTATGTGGATCAAGATAATTTAATGATGTTGTCCAATCACGATCTTTCTTGTACTCGTTTCTATTCTCCCCTAATTTAGGGAATAATGATTTCACAAGAGAATAAGAAAAGAAATATAAGAAAATGATGACAAGTAGGAAATGCCAAGAAAAATATCTCCTTTTTTTTTTTTCACTCTTCCCGGTACCGACTTTTCCTCTTCCTCTCTTGTCTTTTCTTCTCCTCCGACCCTCTACCTACCATCTACCTCTTCTTCTTCCTCATACAGATATATATATATATATATATATGTATCGATATATATATCGCTTATCGGTCATTAGTAAACATCAAAAACAAAAATCACAAAGCGTATATGGAGACTCGTAATTCATTTGAGACATGGTCAAATTTTGACTTAGTTTCTGCAGCAGATGTTGATGTATTTTCATTTTCAAACCAACCGCTTCGCCTAATTCGAACACGTAAGATTTTGATATGTTTTCCTTTCCAAACCAACCGCTTCTCGCCTAATTCGAACGCGTAAGATTTTGATATGTTTTCCTTTTCAAACCAACCGCTTCGTCTAATTCGAACGCGTAAGATTTTGATATATTTTCCTTTCCAAACCAACCACTTCCTCCTAATTTCAGGTGAGATACCTTTGATGGCTTCCATTTGTTTTTAGTGTGCTTGATAATGAAATTAAACTCTCTTTTGGTTTGTTTTTTTATGTAAATCGATGGAAGTTTTGAACATACCGCTTTGGACCAAGTTGATCTGCTCCTACAAGAGACTCGCTTTTGATATTGTTCCTCTTGATACTATTCATTTGAATGAGGATATGCTTGTGCATGATCCTTTCTACTCTCTAATGGATTTTGAACAAAGCCGTAATATGTTTCCAGGTTATTATACATTTAAACATGGATTTTGAATGGTATTACCTTTATCGATATTATTTTCTTTTTCTAGGAGAAATAATGAGTGGTCTTGGCAGCGAAGTCGGAGTAAGTACTCATGAAATGCATAATATCGAAGTTCAAGATATTATTGCAGACAAAATTCCCGGGGAGAAGAAGATGATTAAGAGGCAGAGAGAGAAGAAGGGCAATAACTCTCAAACACTATCAAGAGAAACAATTTCGCAAGATTTTTACCTACCAATCATGAGCGCAACCAAAGAACCGAATATTGGCATAACCCGTCTCAAGAAAAGATGTAGGGAGTTAGGAATTCGTCGATGGCCTCACAGAAATTGGTGAGCTTGGAGACCATAATCAAGAATGTTCGAGTTCTCTCTCATACATACTTATAATTTGTAAGTATGAAACTATGAAAGATTTATAAGTAAATAACCGATGATATCACTTCGATTTACAGGATATGCAAAATAAAGAAGAAGGAGGACATATGGCCGAGAAGAAATTACAAGAAGCCATTGCGATACCGGAATGTGAAAAACAGCTTGGTGGAAGAAAGTCCTAATACGCAGCTTAGAGGACCAAACACGTAAATTGAGACAAGCATGCTTCAAGGCCAAATATAATAAGAAATATAATAAACTTAAGGAGATCATAAAATCTCAAGACTCATTTCGCAGTAATTTTACTGGCTACTTCGCCGCTAGTCTCGATGCCGGCTCAAAAGGGAAAGAAAAGGAGGAGGATGTCGAAAAAGAGGAGTCGAAGTCCATAATTACTAATTGTTTGTCGTCCTCTAATGTAAATATTGAAAAAGAACAATTACAAACCTTCATCTTACATTTGTCACTCAATTACAAAAGAGCAACTATAAGCATGTATCATCAAGTTCATATGAACACTAGTGCTATGAATAAAAGATGTGATGCTTATTATTAATGGAAATATCTTTTTCCCTTATTATCTTTTCTCGTTCCACTTCGGTGGCCAGTATTTCTCCGTGATAAGGGAAATATCGAGTGTGTCCATGACCATAACCACGGCCACCGCCACAACTACGACTATAACGATGGCTTCTACTCGGAGCCAACAAGCATTCACTTCGGGAGTGCCGTTGAGCCGCTCATCCGGCTTCATGATTTCTCAATAATAACTCATGTTAAAGTCGTCAATTTTGGATACCCTTTTTCTCGATATTGTTATCGTAGAACATGAAAATTGGAGAATGTCTTCTCCAATATAACTTCATCGCAACTTTTTCTCCGTAAAATTTTTAACTAAGATGTAGTTTTATACATCACGGAGTTCACGGTTTTACAATCTTGCAACTTCAGTGCAACCATTCATACCGTGCAATGGGTAGTACGACCATCTTCAGTGGTCAAATCTTTCTTTTTATCCACATGACATATGGATCTCCTTTTTTTTTTAGCATTTAGATGCATTTTTGTATGACATATAAAATTTTTTTTTCGTAAATATCAAGGGTTACAAATTCGAATTTAGCGAGATCAATAAATGCGTACTGTCTTCTCGGCTTTAATAACGGCAGAGACTCGTGCTGATAACGTGTTATAAAATTAGGGTAGTGTTAGAATAAAATCTTCACACTACACACTAATAAAACTCTAACTATTTTGCACAAGAATTTCTCTCTTTCTTTTCTCTCACAATTTTCTCTAATCTTTCTTTCACTAATCTTTCTTTCACAAAATAATGGTGTATTACAAGCTTAGAGAATAGCTCTAATTATAGAGCTCTAATTAGTGGATTACATCATGGCATACATCATCTTCCACTAATCTTAATTAGTGGTGTCTCCACTAAATGGTGGACATCCATAAAAATCTTCTAATAATTCACATAAATCCATAATTAGTGGAGCCTCCACTAATTAATAAAGATTCCAATAATTCATAATAAGATGGTCATTAATTATAAAAGATTAAATGATAATACATTAGAAGATAGTTATAATATCCCAAATAAAGAACAACTAATAAATAGAATTCAAGGATGCTACATATTTAGTAAGTTTGATTATAAATCAGGATTCGGGCAAATTAGAATGCACCCAGATAGTATAGCATGGACTGCTTTTACCTGTCTTTTGGGACATTTTGAATGGTTAGTTATGCCTTTTGGATTAAAAAATGCACCTGCAGTTTTTCAAAGGAAAATGAACACAATTTTTAATAAATATAATCGGTTTGTTTTAGTATAGATCGATGATATTTTAGTTTTTTTTAAAATAAAAATGAACATATTAGTCATCTAAAAATTGTTTTGTCTAAATTCTTAAAACACGGTATTGTAATTAGTAGCAAGAAAGCTCAATTATTTAAGAAAAATATAGAATTCTTAGGGATAGAAATAGGCCAAGGCAAAATAAAATTACAACCCCATATAAGTACAAAAGTATTAGATTTTTCTGATAAAATAAAAGACACAAAACAATTACAATAGTTTTTAGGAATATTAAATTATGCAAGACCATTTATTCAAGACTTAAGTAAAATCATAGGACCATTATATAGCAAAACAAGTCATAAAGGACACAAATATTTCAATAAAGAAGATATACAATTAGTAAAACAAATAAAAGAAAAAGTAAAAATTTTATCAAATTTAAGGTTACCATTAGATAGTGATTATTTAATTTTAGAAACAGATTGATGTGATAAGAGATGGGAGCCATTTTAAAATCCAAACGCCATAAATATAGTAATAAATTAGAAGAATAAATTTGCAGATATAGTAGTAGTAAATATAGAGAAAAATGAAATATTAGTAGTATCGATGCAGAATTATTAGCAATTTGTTATGCTTTAGACAGTTTTAGATTATTTATTCTAAATAAACAAGAATTTACACTTAGAACTAATTGTGAAGCAATAGTAAAATTTATTAATAAGAAAAATGAAAAATATAGTTCTCAAAGAAGATGGTTAAATTTTTTAGATAGAATTACTAATGATGGATATAAAATTAATTTTGAACATATTAAAAGAAATGAGAATAAAATTGCAGATCATTTGTCAAGATTACTAACAAATATTATATGACTTTACAAATGGATTTCAGCAAAAATACTATAAAGATTGGCCAATGGGAGCTCACCAAGTATCCCAAAGGAAACAAATCTCCATTTTAGAACTCCAGTAGAAGGTAAATTAGAATAGATTCACCAAATATTTTTAGATAATCTTTGGAATGCACAAAATGCAAGACAAAAGATTAAAAGTTTACAAGTCTTAGCATTTTATTTTAGTAATCTGCCAAGACAGAGTTATTCACATTATGTAGTAACACAGGGTCACCAACCAAGTGTTTACTCACAATGGACTTCTGTTATGGCATGTGTTGAAAATTTTAACAAACCCTTGTACAAATGTTTTAGAAATCTTCATGAAGCATTAGAATTTACTAGAAGTAGAATTGGTTTAAATTTCTTTATTGAACCAGATTGTAGAATAGAATTACAAAATTCTTCCCCACAAGTTTTTCCCTAATTAACTAATATACCTAGCACAAGTAATTCTCCAGTAGACACAAACATACAGAAAATAAATTTTTACAATCATTGTGATGCTTTAAGTAGAAATTTTAAATTATTAAATGATAAGTGCCAATCCTACAATGAAGATATTAATTCTCAAAAAGAATTAATTCATTCATTGCGACAACAGCATAAGTTGTATACTGGTATAATTTCTTTTCAAAATGAAGAAATTGTGCGAATGACAGCTAAGCTGGAAAATTTTCAGAATCAAGAACCAGAAGTTGTTTTTATGCCAGAAAAGCTAGAAATAGATAGACCTTTTGAATTTTTGATCCCTAGAATGTTTTTTAAAGCACAACAACTCTTGACAAAATTTCCGGATACTATTATAGAACTGATTACTGAAAAAATCCAAGATAAGTTTTTAGAAAAATTTTCTCTTTTACAAGAATGGCTTAGAATTTGTACAGATCCTCACCTAACCTTACATCCTGTATATTGTAAACATCCTACAAAAGAATGTAACCCTGACACTTGTCAAATTTGTCAACCTGATTGTGCAGCATATACTTTTGATTTTATCACTTGTGGTTGTCAATTAGAATATTTAATATTAACAGCTAATATTAATTTAGCATACTTTAGAAATTTTGAATTAAACTTAGCAAATGGAGAAGTGTTCTCAGTCACACTACAGACACTGCTGGATTATGGATGCCTCAATCAGATTATCTTTACAACTCCAGAACAAACAGATATTGTTGAAAGACAGCTGGCTCTTGCAATCTTGAAAGAATTTGAATTAGCAAGACCTATTGTAAAAGTTGAAATTTGCTCAGCTCCTCCAGAATGGGACAGTCTATAAATCATTCCTTCAATCCATCGTATATGGGTCACTTCAACACGAAGGTTACCAATTAATGCAGAATCTGGATTTATCAGACGTAAAATTTGCTCTAAAAGCATTGCAAGACAACTGAGACACTGGAGACTAAAAACTCTTACTTTTAAACATGACAAAATTATGAAGCGAGGCTAGAGTTTCCATCTTTTTGCGGAAAATAAGATTAAAAAAATATATGTACAACATCAATATTTTTTGGCGGAAGTAGAATTTGAAACCAGGACAAAATATCCAGATATTTGGCAATATTATCTTTTTCTTTATGAACAGAAGTCACAAGAAGAAGAAGAAGGATCTGGAACTGAGATATGTGGAAGCGAATCTAAAGGCGAAATGCAGCAAGATTAAAGATCACTCCTCAAGACTGCCACTTATGCAAAAAGTAGCTACAGGGACTTCCACTTTCTGTTAAGCCTACACCTCAAAACCCACTTTCTGTTATGCCTACACCTAAAACTTCACTTTCTGTTAAGCCTACGAATATGTGCTGTACACCTAAGAACTAGAGTAATAGGAAATTTTCATTATAAAAGGTATCAGTCTCTGAGATGTGGAGTACGATGCACATACTAGAATTTGCTATTTTCATATTTCTTGTAAGTACCATATGGTGAGCAAACCTCACCGGTTTTTGCAATTCAATACCCCTTTTGCAAATAAAACTCTCTGGTAGCGATGTTTAGTTTCTAACTTTCCAATAGCTAAGAATAAGTAAGAGAGTTAAGTACTTTCAGATAGTTCATCACTAAAATCCTTAATAGCCGTCGGCAAAAGAGTCAAAGTACTCGTGTAGCCGTGAAGCCAGTGGAGAGACGTTAAAGGCATTTTAGGGGAAGAGGCATAAGCCATCCTGGTGAATGAAAGAATAAGTGAACGAACTATTATTTGGTAGGACTTTCAAACTCTTTTTCTTATTCTTTAGTTATTCCCTATAGTATCTGAATCAACCCGTTACTATTACGCTTTACAAGAATTAATTACTCCTAGTAGCTGTCATTACTTTAAACAAACCGTAGATTCCTTAGAAATTATTGAACAGTATTATGCATATCTTGATATTGTAGAATTTGACCTTCGTCAAACTAGAAGATACCGTCCATGGTCTTACTATATATATATATATTAATCAAGCTAAAATAGACTTAATCTAGCAAAGGTATTTTGAAATAAAATCTGGTATCTAATTTAACCCTTTTGGACATAGCTATATTGTTCCTGAGATAAATAAATCTATAAAAGTTTTATATATAGATAGATATATAGAAACTTTATATAGTACATATATATATAGCAACTACAACAGTTTGTCGAGCTCCTAGAAGTTCCACTACAAGTGTTACTATTTCCTCCACTAAGTACCTATTTGCTCCTATAGATATAAAAACTTACGTTTGTAAAAAGGTTTTCATATACATATATATAGTTTCCTACTTTTCCCACTATCAACTTCCACCATTAAAACACTATTCACTATTCACATTCATTAGATTTTCCACCACTAGACTATAGCTTCTTCAACCTACTCAAGTTCCAAAAGGGCACCCCCCCCTCCTAATTTGGTATCAGAGCAATTTCTTTATTTTAATTTTTACAGCTTAAATATTTATGCTTTGTTTAAGTGATTTAAAAATCCAATTAAAAAGTACATTGAAACGTATTGCAATTTATAAAAACCTGCTTTGAACCACTAATCCCTATAATCCTAATATTAAGATATATACTTACACTATTTATATATTAAACTTAGAACTTACTGATATTCGTAGACAACTGGCATTATTAAGTTCAGCTTAATTTTTATGTTGTGTATTTACCATTTAAATAATAGAATAAAAATTAATAAAACTCTTATTAAAAGTTACTCTCGTTTGCTTGGTTTTACAGATCCATACTCTTTTCAATTTTTCCAACTCAGTAATAGAATCTTTAATCTCACTATAGAAAATAGCTTGTTAATAAAACGATTAGAAATATTAAATTCGGCTTAGTATATGACAGATATTAGACGAATAGAATATTTAAATCTTGAACTTATAGGAAAAACAAAAAACATAGTTTATAGTAATAAACATAGGCATACTTGTTATTTCTCTTCCCAATATTTACATAATTTACATGGTGAGAATCAACAATTTAATAGTCTTATTGATTTAGTAATTAGTCTTGGAGAAAAATTAGAAGCTCAAGAAAAGAAATTTTCTAATATTTGGGACATTATAGTAAAACATATTAAAGACAAAAATAAGATATTCGAACAATTAGCAAAAAAATTAGAATATATTAAGGAACAAAATAATATTATAATACGAAGAGTAAAAACCCTAGAACCATTAATAGAAGAATCTAGTCAATATAAAGAAATACTAGTCAAATTTGGAAAACACTCTCAGAAAATAGAAGAATTTGTTTCTGACATAAATAAAATATTAAAAAATATAGAAACACTTATTCTTAGTTAATGTCTTTAGAAGATAATTTCGATTAGAAAAACTTATTCCTAATTAATGTCTTTAGAAGATAATTTCGATTATAAAAAGTGCCTTTTGGAATTAAAAAAGTATCATTCGGAAACTTTAGGCCGTACGACTATCTAGGAATTGCTAATTCTGACAAAATATATCCAAAACAAAATAATATTCAAATAGCATTATTAATTAAAATTTGTGAAAAATTAGATATTTTAGAAAAAAGATTAGCAGCTTTAAGCCTAGAAAAAGAAATAGATAAGTTAACAGATAAATTTAGTAAAATTCCTGTAGAAAGAAAATAGAAAAAACAAATAACTTATAAATTTGGATATTTATCTTCAGAAAAAATAAGTAGTGAAAAAATATGAGGAGATTATCATTTTCAGGACCAAGTAGAACTCTAAATGAAAATACCAGCGTAGAAACTTCCCTTTTAGGAAGAATTAGACAATCTAGATAAAATAGACAAGTTCAGTTAGAAGAAATTATAGATGTAAATAGAGATGTAGAAATTTATAAAAATCATGATATAGATTTATTAAATCCTAGAAGATTATACCAAGTAGGTTGGTTACAATCTCATACAGGTTTATTTAGATCAAATAGAAAAGAACCTCTGTCAGTAACTACTGAACCTAGCATATTAAAATTGGTCACAACTAAAAGTCTTAAAAATTTAACAAATACATTATATGCATTTAGGATTAATAATAGTAGGAATTAAGGATTAGCAAGATCAGGCTTAGGAACTAAAGTCTTATTAATAATATTAGATAAAAGATGGAAAGATGTTAAAAAAGCATTAATTGCAACAATAGAAGTAGACATGAATGAAAATAGAGGAATTTTTTATTGTAGTCCAAATTTTTTAATAACTTTAGAAGATTTTGCGAAAAATATAGAAATAGGCATTCAAACTAAGGGTTATGAAGAATTTAGTGGTGAAAATTTAATTATAAGTTTAGGATTTATAGGAAGATTAACCAATGGTTCTAGAACAAAATATAAAATAGAAATAAAACCTATCATAGATGCTATGGCTAGTAAAGGAATTCAACTAATAAAACCAGTAAAAGTTAATCCAGAAATTCTAGCAGGAGAAGAATGGAATCTTAGCAAATTCTTAGAATTAGATACTCCTTTAGTACCTAGAGATGGTGTAATATATCAAAATAATAGAAAAGAAACTAGTGTCAGATTTTTAAATTATTCTAATACAAATATAAGAACAGAAGAAGATGAAGATAGAGAATCTATAAGACAAGGAATAGAAAATGTATGCATAGAAATTATGAAAACTGAAAATAAAATAATGTACCCTAAAGAATTAGGTTTAGAATTAACAGAACAGGATTTAATGAGATTAGAAATAGAATTAGAACAAAATGGACAAATAGATGATACTGAATATTTATATTATGATTTGGATAGAAATATAAGAGTAAAAACTGAACAATACATTGGAAATATAGAAGAAAATAATACATGTGTAGAATATATTGATACTGCTTCTCCCTCTACTGCCTCTAGTAATCCTTATCATCCCCCACAGCCTGTAGTACCACAACAAGTTGTAAGACATTATAGTCCAAGAAATTTACCTAAAATGACATACAGTGATTATAGAGAAATGCAAACAGAAACAGCACCCAAGAGAAAAAGACAACCTTTAGAAAATAATAGATAATAAGAAATTAATAGATAATAGTAGAATGCTAAATTTAGCAGCTCATGACCCACAATTATGGAAAGGAGTAATAGATACTTGGAAATATCTAGTAGTACAACATTATATTCAACAAAACTTTGATCATACAGCAGAAGAAATGTATAGTTATTTAGAAACCTTTTTAGGAGAAATAGTTAGAGCAGCTTGGGAAAAATATAAAGAAAAATTTCCATTAGAATTAGCAAATGATTTAGCCTTAGGACCCAATCCACATAATTTTACAAATAAAATCCAATTAATTTTAACAGCTCAAAGTCCTAATTATGGGAGCAGAATTCAACAAGAAGAAGCCATTAGAAAACTAGAACAACTATCTATAAAAGATTGGAAATCTATTAAACCTTTTTTACAAGATTACTATTATTACACTACCTTAGCAGGATGTTTTTATGAAGAATCAATTTTAGAAAAATTATTCTTAAAATTACCAGGACCTTTAGGAGAAGAAATATATAAAAGTTATAAATCTTATGATTGAAATGTGGCACATATAAAAAATATAGCTACCTATATAAAATTTATAGTTATGAAGTAAGTAGAAAAATGTACATTCATACAAATACAGAAACAACTAAAAGGAGAGTATAGTTTTTGTAAAAATATTTATACTCCTCAGCATTATGGGCAACAAAATTCTAGAAAAAGCTTTAGACAACCTGAGATGAAATATTATAAGAAAAAATATTACCTTAGAAAGTCTTCAGCTAGAAAACCTTATCTAAACAAAGATAGGCATGTAAGAAAATTTAGTAAGAATAGAACTTAAAAAAATAAATTACAGTGTTATAGTTGTGGTCAGCCTAATCGTCTAGCAAGAGACTGTCCTGGAAAAAATAATCTATATAATAAGCAAACTGCATTAGTAGAATGTGTAAACGAAGATATTATTGGTGTAGATGAATATATGTCAGACTCAAAAAGTGTATATAGCATAATCTTTGTTGAGGATATAGACTCTTAGCAACCTGAGTCCGAGGAGGAAATCGAAGATTTAGATTTTGTAGAAGAAATAACTAGTACTCGGTCACCGAAAAATCAATCGTCTTATTTATCTCATTTAGATAATGTAACAGATACCCTTCAAGAATTAGTCATTGTAAATTGTGAACATGAATGGATACATAGAAAATGATCTAATAGTAAACTTTGTTATTTATGTGAAAGATATCCCTCTTTAGCACTTAGATGGCAATGTAGTAATTGTTTGCAAGAAGCTTGTAAATTTTGTCTAGAAAAACAAAATATAGAATTAAAACTAATAGATAAAGGAAAACAAAAACAAAGAAAGGATCCTGTAGAGCATCATTTAGAACGAAGAATTAAGATAATAGAACAAAAGATAGACCAACTAGAAGATCATGTATATAAAATAAATATTGAACAGGTTCAGATAATTGAAAATAGCTATACTCCTAATATAGAAATTTTAGACAGAAAAAAAAGTAAAAAAACCAATAGGATAGATATTCTTGTTTTAATCAAAATAGGAAATATAGAGATAGAAGTAACAACCTTAATTGATACGGGTTGTAGTAATTCAGTTCTTAATACTACTATAATACCTGAAAAATATCATACAATTGCTAGTACTATAGCAATACTATCTGGGTGCCCTTTTGGAACTTGAGTCGGTTGAAGAAGCTATAGTCTAGTGGATGGAAAACTTGGTAGAAAATCTAAGGAATGTGAATAGTGAATAGTGTTTTAATGGTGGAAGTTGATAGTGGGAAAAGTAGGAAACTATATATATGTATATGAAAACCTTTTTACAAACGTAAGTTTTTATATCTATAGGAGCAAATAGGTACTTAGTGGAGGAAATAGTAACACTTGTAGTGGAACTTCTAGGAGCTAGACAAACTATTGTAGTTGCTATATATATATGCACTATATAAATTTTCTATATATCTATCTATATATAAAATTTTTATAGATTTATTTATCACAGGAACAATATAGCTATATCCAAAAGGGTTAAATTAGATACTAAATTTTATTTCAAAATACCTTTGCCAGATTAAGTTTATTTTAGCTTGATTAATATATATATAATAAGACCATGGACGATACCTTCTAGTTTGACGAAGGTCAAATTCTATAATATCAAGATATGCATAACACTGTTCAATAGTTTCTAAGGAATCTACGGTTCGTTTAAAGTAATGATAGCTACTAGGAGTAATTAATTCTTGTAAAGCGTAATAGTAACAGGTTGATTCAGATACCATAAGGAATAACTAAGGAATAAGAAAAAGAGTTTGAAAGTCCTACCAAATAATAGTTCGTTCATTTATTCTTTCATTCACCAGGATGGCTCACGCCTCTTCCCCTGAAATGCCTTTAACGCCTCTCCACTGGCTTCACGGCTATACGGGTACTTTGGCTCTTTTGCCGACGGCTACTAAGAATATATAGTGATGAACTGTTTAGAAGTGCTATTTTACTCTTTTACTTATCCTTAGCTATTAAAAAGTTAGAAACTAAACATTGCTACAAGAGAGTTTTATTTGCAAAGGGGTATTGTATTACGAAAACTGATGAGGTTTGCTCACCAGATGGTACTTACAAGAAATATGAAAATAGCAAATTCTAGTATGTGCATCGTGCTCCACATCTCAGAGACTTAAGCCTTTTATAATGAAAATTTCCTATTACTCTAGTTCCTAGGTGTATAGCACATATTCGTAGGCTTAACAAAAAGTGAAGTTTTAAGTGTAGGCATAACAGAGAGTGGGTTTTTAGGTGTAGACTTAACAGAAAATGGAAGTAAGCTACTTTTTGCATAAGTGGCAGTCTTGGGAAGTGATCTTTAATCTTGCTGCATTTCGCCTTTAGATTCGCTTCCACGT
This sequence comes from Voacanga thouarsii, assembly GCA_026120185.1. Taxonomy (NCBI): domain Eukaryota; kingdom Viridiplantae; phylum Streptophyta; class Magnoliopsida; order Gentianales; family Apocynaceae; genus Voacanga; species Voacanga thouarsii. The sequence continues at coordinate 3,506,972 of JANUWF010002200.1, forward strand.
ATCTCAATTCCAGATCCTTCTTCTTCTTCTTATAACTTCTTTTCATAAAGAAAAAGATAATATTGCCAAATATCTGGATATTTTGTCCTGGTTTCAAATTCTATTTCCGCCAAAAAATATTGATGTTGTACATATATTTTTTTAATCTTATTTTCCGCAAAAAGATGGAAACTCTGGCCTCACTTCATGATTTTGTCATGTTTAAAAGCAAGACTTTTTAGTCTCCAGTGTCTCAGTTGTCTTGCAATGCTTTTAGAGTAAATTTTACGTCTGATAAATTCAGATTCTGCATTAATTGGTAACCTTCGTGTTGAAGTGACCCATATACGATGGATTGAAGGGATGATTTCTAGACCGTCCCATTCTGACGGAGCTGAGCAAATTTCAACTTTTACAATAGGTCCTGCTAATTCAAATTTTTTCAAGATTGCAAGAGTCAGCTGTCTTCCAATAATATCTGTTTGTTCTGGAGTTGTAAAGATAACCTGGTTGAGGCATCCATAATCCAGCAGTGTCTATAGTGTGACTGAGAACACTTCTCCATTTACTAAGTTTAATTCAAAATTTCTAAAGTATGCTAAATTAATATTAGTTGTTAATATTAAATATTCTAATTGACAACCACAAGTGATAAAATCAAAAGTATATGCTGCAAAATCAGGTTGACAAATTTGACAAGTGTCAGGGTTACATTCTTTTGTAGGATGTTTGCAATATACAGGATGTAAGGTTAGGTGAGGATCTGTACAAGTTCTAAGCCATTCTTGTAAAAGAGAAAATTTTTCTAAAAACTTATCTTGGATTTTTTCAGTAATCAGTTTTATAATAGTATCCGAAAATTTTGTCAAGAGTTGTTGTGCTTTAAAAAACATTCTAGGGATCAAAAATTCAAAAGGTCTATCTATTTCTGGATTTTCTGGCATAAAAACAACTTCTGGTTCTTGATTCTGAAAATCTTCCAGCTTAGCTGTCATTCGCACAATTTCTTCATTTTGAGAAGAAATTATACCAGTATACAACTTATGCTGTTGTCGCAATGAATGAATTAATTCTTTTTGAGAATTAATATCTTCATTGTAGGATCGGCACTTATCATTTAATAATTTAAAATTTCTACTTAAAGCTTCGCAATGATTGCAAAATTTTATTTTCTATATATTTGTGTCTACTGGAGAATTACTTGTGCTAGGTATATTAGTTAATTGGGGAAAAACTTGTGGGGAAGAATTTTGTAATTTTGTTCTACAATCTGGTTCAATAAAGAAATTTAAACCAATTCTACTTCTAGTAAATTCTAATGCTTCATGAAGATTTCTAAAACTTTTGTACAAGGGTTTGTTAAAATTTTCAACACATGCCATAACAGAAGTCCATTGTGAGTAAACACCTGGTTGGTGACCCTGTGTTACTACATAATGTGAATAACTCTGTCTTGGCAGATTACTAAAATAAAATGCTAAGGCTTGTAAACTTTTAATCTTTTGGCTTGCATTTTGTGCATTCTAAAGATTATCTAAAAATACTTGGTGAATCTCTTCTAATTTACCTTCTACTGGAGTTCTAAAATGGAGATTTGTTTCCTTTGGGATACTTGGTGAGCCCCCATTGGCCAATCTTTATAGTATTTTTGCTGAAATCCATCTGTAAAGCCATATAATATTTGTTAGTAATCTTGACAAATGATCTGCAATTTTATTCTCATTTCCTTTAATATGTTCAAAATTAATTTTATATCCATCATTAGTAATTCTATCTAAGAAATTTAACCATCTTCTTTGAGAACTACGTTTTTCATTTTTCTTATTAATAAATTTTACTATTACTTCACAATTAGTTCTAAGTGTAAATTCTTGTTTATTTAGAATAAATAATCTAAAATTGTCTAAAGCACAACAAATTGCTAATAATTCTGCATCGATACTGCTAATATTTCCTTTTTCTCTATATTTACCACTACTATATCTGCAAATTTGTCCTTCTAATTTATTACTATATTTATGGGGTTTGGATTAAATGGCTTCCCATCCGTTATCACATCCATCTATTTCTATAATTAAATAATCACTATCTAATGGTAACCTTAAATCTGGTAAATTTTTTACTTTTTCTTTAATTTGTTTTACTAATTGTATATCTTCTTTATTGAAATATTTTTGTCCTTTATGACTTGTTTTGCTATATAATGGTCCTATGATTTTACGTAAGTCTTGAATAAATGGTCTTGCATAATTTAATATTCCTAAAAACTGTTGTAATTGTTTTGTGTCTTCTATTTTATCAGGAAAATCTAATACTTTTGTACTTATATGGGGTTGTAATTTTATTTTACCTTGGCCTATTTCTGTCCCTAAGAATTCTATATTTTTCTTAAATAATTGAGCTTTCTTGCTACTAATTACAATACCATGTTTTAAGAATTCAGACAAAACAATTTTTAGATGACTAATATGTTCATTTTTATTTTTAAAAAAAACTAAAATATCATCGATGTATTCTAAAACAAACCGATTATATTTATTAAAAATTGTGTCCATTTTCCTTTGAAAAACTGCAGGTGCATTTTTTAATCCAAAAGGCATAACTAACCATTCAAAATGTCCCAAATGACAGGTAAAAAGAAGTCCATGCTATACTATTTGGGTGCATTCTAATTTGCCAGAATCCTGATTTACAATCAAACTTACTAAATATGTAGCATCCTTGAATTCTATTTATCAGTTGTTCTTTATCTGGGATATTATAAGTATCTTCTAATGTATTATCGTTTAATCTTTTATAATTGATGACCATCTTACTTTTTCCTCTAACAATTTCACTATGTTTTCTAACAATAAAGGGAGCACTTATCTGGGACTACTACTATTTCTAATTACATCTAATTTTGATAAGTCTCTTATATGCATTTCAAACTCTCTAATTTCCTCGTTACTAGCATTAATTTTAGTTGTAGTAATATGTAAATTTGGATTTAGAATTTCCAGTTTACAATATAATTTATCTTTCTGCCAATGTTTTGTAGGATTTTCTCCAATTATTTCTTCTTTTTCTAATTTACTAAGTATGTTGTCTATATCATAAATCCCTGTATCTAAAAGATTATATAATTTTTCTAAAATTGATTCTTCATAAAAATATCCTGCTAAGCATAGCAGGATGTTTTTATGAAGAATCAATTTTAGAAAAAGTATTCTTAAAATTACCAGAACCTTTAGGAGAAGAAATTTATAAAAGTTATAAATCTTATGATTGGAATGTGGCACATATAAAAAATATAGCTACCTGTATAAAATTTATAGTTATGAAGTTAGTAGAAAAATGTACATTCATACAAATACAGAAACAACTAAAAGGATAGTATAGTTTTTGTAAAAATATTTATACTCCTCAGCATTATGGGCAACAAAATTCTAGAAAAAGTTTTAGACAACCTAAGATGAAATATTATAAGAAAAAATATTACCTTAGAAAGTCTTCAGTTAGAAAACCTTATCCAAACAAAGATAGGCATGTAAGAAAATTTAGTAAGAATAGAACTTATAAAAATAAATTACAGTGTTATAGTTGTGGTCAGCCTAATCATCTAGCAAGAGACTATCTTAGAAAAAATAATCTATATAATAAGCAAACTGCATTAGTAGAATGTGTAAACGAATATATTATTGGTGTAGATGAATATATGTCAGACTCAGAAAGTGCATATAGCATAATCTCTGTTGAGGATATAGACTCTCAGCAACCTGAGTTCAAGGAGGAAATCGAAGATTTAGATTTTGTAGAAGAAATAACTAGTACTCGGTCACCAAAAAATCAATCGTCTTATTTATCTCATTTAAATAATGTAACAGATACCCTTCAAGAATTAGTCCTTATAAATTGTGAACATGAATGGATAGATAGAAAAGGATCTGATAGTAAACTTTGTTATTTATGTGAAAGATATCCCTCTTTAGCACTTAGATGGCAATGTAGTAATTGTTTGCAAGAAGACTGTAAATTTTGTCTAGAAAAACAAAATATAGAATTAAAACTAATAGATAAAGGAAAACAAAAACAAAGAGAGGATCCTGTAGAGCATCATTTAGAACGAAGAATTAGGATAATAGAACAAAAGATAGACCAACTAGAAGATCATGTATATAAAATAAATATTGAACAGGTTAAGATAATTGAAAATAGCTATACTCCTAATATAGAAATTTTAGACGAAAAAAAAAAGTAATAAAACCAATAGGATAGATATTATTGTTTTAATCAAAATAGGAAATATAGAGATAGAAGTAACAGCCTTAATTGATACGGGTTGTAGTAATTCAGTTCTTAATACTACTATAATATCTGAAAAATATCATACAAGTACTATAGCTGAAGCAGTTCAGATGGATGGGAAACTATATAGGTATACGAAATCAGTAAAAAATGTAGTTTTTCATTTTAAAATTTCTTCAACTTATTATACAGAACTTTACTATGTTTCTGAGATTTATCTTAGACCTACTCAGTATAATTTAATTATAGGTTTAGATTTTATACTCTAATATTATCATGGTTTAGTTTTGACCCGTAATGGTCTTCATTTTTTCAAAAGTAGCACTTTACCTTATAATACTCTAGAGTGCGCTGAGAAGCATAGTGGCCCCTATCACCCAGCTAAAACTCGTGTAGAGATAGAAACTCCAGAGCTTGATAAAATTGAAAATTGTAAATGTTCTCTTTTTGGTAACTATAAACAGAATAAAGTAGATCAATTATTAGACACAGATCACCGTGAATTTTTGGAACAAATAGATTCCCAAATAGATTGGTTAGATTAGGATATACAAATTAATTATTTACATTTAGAAAAATTATATAATCTTTTAGAAACAGGGATTTATGATATAGACAACATACTTAGTAAATTAGAAAAAGAAGAAATAATTGGAGAAAATCCTACAAAACATTGGTAGAAAGATAAATTGTATTGTAAACTAGAAATTTTAAATCCAAATTTACAAATTACTACAGCTAAAATTGATGCTAGTAATGAGGAAATTAAAGAGTTTGAAATGCATATAAGAGACTTATCAAAATGAGATGTAATTAGAAATAGTAGTAGTCCCCATAGAAGTGCTGCCTTTGTTGTTAGAAAACATAGTGAAATTGTTAGAGGAAAAAGTAGGATGGTCATCAATTATAAAAGATTTAACGATAATACATTAGAAGATAGTTATAATATCCTAGATAAAGAACAACTGATAAATAGAATTCAAGGATGCTATATATTTAGTAAGTTTGATTGTAAATCAGGATTCTGGCAAATTAGAATGCACCCATATAGTATAGCATGGACTGCTTTTACCTGTCCTTTGAGACATTTTGAATGGTTAGTTATGCCTTTTGGATTAAAAAATGCACCTGCAGTTTTTCAAAGGAAAATGGACATAATTTTTAATAAATATAATTGGTTTGTTTTAGTATAAATCAATGATATTTTGGTTTTTTCTAAAAATAAAAATGAACATATTAGTCATCTAAAATTTGTTTTGTCTGAATTCTTAAAACACGGTATTGTAATTAGTAGCAAGAAAGCTCAATTATTTAAGAAAAATATAGAATTCTTAGGGACAGAAATAGGCCAATGTAAAATAAAATTACAACCCCATATAAGTACAAAAGTATTAGATTTTCCTGATAAAATAAAGACACAAAACAATTACAACAATTTTTAGGAATATTAAATTATGCAAGACCATTTATTCAAGACTTAAGTAAAATCATAGGACCATTATATAGCAAAACAAGTCATAAATGACAAAAATATTTCAATAAAGAAGACATACAATTAGTAAAACAAATTAAAGAAAAAGTAAAAAATTTACCAAATTTAAGGTTACCATTAGATAGTGATTATTTAATTTTAGAAACAGATGGATGTGATAAGGGGTGGGGAGCCATTTTAAAATCCAAACCCCATAAATATAGTAATAAATTAGAAGGACAAATTTGCATATATAGTAGTGGTAAATATAGAGAAAAAAGAAATATTATCAGTATCAATGCATAATTATTAGCAATTTGTTATGCTTTAGACAATTTTAGATTATTTATTCTAAATAAACAAGAATTTACACTTAGAAATGATTGTGAAGCAATAGTAAAATTTATTAATAAGAAAAATGAAAAACGTAGTTCTCAAAGAAGATGGTTAAATTTCTTGTTTTAATCAAAATAGGAAATATAGAGATAGAAGTACCAGCCTTAATTGATACGGGTTGTAGTAATTCAGTTCTTAATACTACTATAATACTTGAAAAATATCATACAATTGCTAGTACTATAGCTGAAGTAGCTCAGATGGATGGGAAACTATATAGGTATACGAAATCAGTAAAAAATGTAGTTTTTCATTTTAAAATTTCTTCAACTTCTTATATAGAACCTTACTATGTTCCTGAGATTTATCTTAGACCTGCTAAGTATAATTTAATTATAGGCTCAGATTTTATACTCCAATATTATCATGGTTTAGTTTTGACCCGTAATGGTCTTCATTTTTTTCAAAAGTAGTACTTTACCTTATAATACTCCAAAGTGCGCTAAGAAGCATAGTGGCCCCTATCACCCACCTAAAACTCGTGTAGAGATAGAAACTCCAGAGCCTGATAAAATTGAAAATTGTAAATGTTCTCTTTTTGGTAACTGTAAATAGAATAAAGTAGATCAATTATTAGACACAGATCACCGTGACTAGATTCTTCTATTAATGGTTCTAGGGTTTTTACTCTTCGTATTATAATATTATTTTGTTCCTTAATATATTCTAAATTTTCTACTAATTGTTCGAATATCTTATTTTTGTCTTTAACATGTTTTACTATAATGTCCCAAATATTAGAAATTTTCTTTTCTTGAGCTTCTAATTTTTCTCCAAAACTAATTACTAAATTAATAAGATTATTAAATTGTTGATTCTCACCATGTAAATTATGTAAATATTGTGAAGAGAAATAACAAGTATGCCTATGTTTATTACTATAAACTATGTTTTTTGTTTTTTCTATAAGTTCAAGATTTAAATATTTTGTTCGTCTAATATCTGTCATATACTAGGCCGAATTTAATATTTCTAATCGTTTTATTAACAAGTTATTTTCTACAGTGAGATTAAAGATTCTATTATTGAGCTGGAAAAATTGAAGAATCAAGATTCTACTGTTCTAGGTTCAGTAGTTACTGACAGAGGTTCTTCTCTACTTGATCTAAATAAACCTGCATGAGATTGTAACCAACCTACTTGGTATAATCTTCTAGGATTTAATAAATCTATATCATGATTTCTATAAATTTCTACATCTCTATTTACATCTATAATTTCTTCTAACTGAACTTGTCTATTTTCTCTAGATTGTCTAATTCTTCCTAAAAGGGAAGTTTCTACGCTGGTATTTTCATTTAGAGTTCTACTTGATCCTGAAAATGATAATCTCCTCATATTTTTTCACTACTTATTTTTTCTAAAGATAAATATCCAAATTTATAAGTTATTTATTTTTTCTGTTTTCTTTCTACAGGAATTTTACTAAATTTATCTGTTAACTTATCTATAAAGGACAAAAATATTTCAATAAAGAAGACATACAATTAGTAAAACAAATTAAAGAAAAAGTAAAGAATTTACCAGATTTAAGGTTACCATTAGATAGTGATTATTTAATTTTAGAAACAGATGGATGTGATAAGGGATGGGGAGCCATTTTAAAATCCAAACCCCATAAATATAGTAATAAATTAGAAGAACAAATTTGTAGATATAGTAGTGGTAAATATAGAGAAAAAGGAAATATTAGCAGTATCGATGCATAATTATTAACAATTTGTTATGCTTTAGACAGTTTTAGATTATTTATTCTAAATAAACAAGAATTTACACTTAGAACTGATTGTGAAGCAATAGTAAAATTTATTAATAAGAAAAATGAAAAACGTAGTTCTCAAAGAAGATGGTTAAATTTCTTGTTTTAATCAAAATAGGAAATATAGAGATAGAAGTACCAGCCTTAATTGATACGGGTTGTAGTAATTCAGTTCTTAATACTACTATAATACTTGAAAAATATCATACAATTGCTAGTACTATAGCTGAAGTAGCTCAGATGGATGGGAAACTATATAGGTATACGAAATCAGTAAAAAATGTAGTTTTTCATTTTAAAATTTCTTCAACTTCTTATATAGAACCTTACTATGTTCCTGAGATTTATCTTAGACCTGCTAAGTATAATTTAATTATAGGCTCAGATTTTATACTCCAATATTATCATGGTTTAGTTTTGACCCGTAATGGTCTTCATTTTTTTCAAAAGTAGTACTTTACCTTATAATACTCCAAAGTGCGCTAAGAAGCATAGTGGCCCCTATCACCCACCTAAAACTCGTGTAGAGATAGAAACTCCAGAGCCTGATAAAATTGAAAATTGTAAATGTTCTCTTTTTGGTAACTGTAAATAGAATAAAGTAGATCAATTATTAGACACAGATCACCGTGACTAGATTCTTCTATTAATGGTTCTAGGGTTTTTACTCTTCGTATTATAATATTATTTTGTTCCTTAATATATTCTAAATTTTCTACTAATTGTTCGAATATCTTATTTTTGTCTTTAACATGTTTTACTATAATGTCCCAAATATTAGAAATTTTCTTTTCTTGAGCTTCTAATTTTTCTCCAAAACTAATTACTAAATTAATAAGATTATTAAATTGTTGATTCTCACCATGTAAATTATGTAAATATTGTGAAGAGAAATAACAAGTATGCCTATGTTTATTACTATAAACTATGTTTTTTGTTTTTTCTATAAGTTCAAGATTTAAATATTTTGTTCGTCTAATATCTGTCATATACTAGGCCGAATTTAATATTTCTAATCGTTTTATTAACAAGTTATTTTCTACAGTGAGATTAAAGATTCTATTATTGAGCTGGAAAAATTGAAGAATCAAGATTCTACTGTTCTAGGTTCAGTAGTTACTGACAGAGGTTCTTCTCTACTTGATCTAAATAAACCTGCATGAGATTGTAACCAACCTACTTGGTATAATCTTCTAGGATTTAATAAATCTATATCATGATTTCTATAAATTTCTACATCTCTATTTACATCTATAATTTCTTCTAACTGAACTTGTCTATTTTCTCTAGATTGTCTAATTCTTCCTAAAAGGGAAGTTTCTACGCTGGTATTTTCATTTAGAGTTCTACTTGATCCTGAAAATGATAATCTCCTCATATTTTTTCACTACTTATTTTTTCTAAAGATAAATATCCAAATTTATAAGTTATTTATTTTTTCTGTTTTCTTTCTACAGGAATTTTACTAAATTTATCTGTTAACTTATCTATAAAGGACAAAAATATTTCAATAAAGAAGACATACAATTAGTAAAACAAATTAAAGAAAAAGTAAAGAATTTACCAGATTTAAGGTTACCATTAGATAGTGATTATTTAATTTTAGAAACAGATGGATGTGATAAGGGATGGGGAGCCATTTTAAAATCCAAACCCCATAAATATAGTAATAAATTAGAAGAACAAATTTGTAGATATAGTAGTGGTAAATATAGAGAAAAAGGAAATATTAGCAGTATCGATGCATAATTATTAACAATTTGTTATGCTTTAGACAGTTTTAGATTATTTATTCTAAATAAACAAGAATTTACACTTAGAACTGATTGTGAAGCAATAGTAAAATTTATTAATAAGAAAAATGAAAAACGTAGTTCTCTAAGAAGATGGTTAAATTTCTCAGGAACTAAAGTCTATATTTTCACCCTAATATTTACTAAAGGGTTGAGACAACTGGCATTATTAAGTTCAGCTTAATTTTTATGTTGTATATTTACCATTTAAATAATAAAATAAAAATTAATAAAACTCTTATTAAAAGGTACTCTCGTTTGCTTGGTTTTACAGATCCATACTCTTTTCAATTTTTCCAGCTCAGTAATAGAATCTTTAATCTCAATATAGAAAATAGCTTGTTCAAAATTAATTTTATATCCTTCATTAGTAATTCTATCTAAGAAATTTAACCATCTTCTTTGAGAACTATGTTTTTCATTTTTCTTAGTAATAAATTTTACTATTGCTTCACAAACAGTTTTAAGTGTAAATTCTTGTTTATTTAGAATAAATAATCTAAAACTGTCTAAAGCATAACAAATTGCTAATAATTCTGCATCGATACTGCTAATATTTCTTTTTTCTCTATATTTACCACTACTATATCTGCAAATTTGTTCTTCTAATTTATTACTATATTGATGGGGTTTGAATTTTAAAATGGCTCCCCATCCCTTATCACATCCATTTGTTTCTATAATTAAATAATCACTATCTAATAGTAACTTTAAATCTGATAAATTTTTTACTTTTTCTTTTATTTGTTTTACTAATTGTATATCTTCTTTATTGAAATATTTTTGTCCTTTATGACTTGTTTTGCTATATAATGGTCCTATGATTTTACTTAAGTTTTGAATAAATGGTCTTGCATAACAAAAGTTAAAGCCTCAAGATTGGTTATTGAAATCAAAATCGTTTTCCGGTTTTGAGAATGATAATGAAAATAAATTCAATTCAAATAATTTTACATTTTCAAATAACATAATTCACTCACAAAACATTATATTCCTTTACTCACAAATTGTCATTTTGGTTTTTTTTCCTTTTAGGCAATATGATTGATTAGATTTATCCTTCTCAGTATTATCAATTCTTGGCTTGGATTCAGAATTTGTGTTTAAGTAAACTGTAAGTTTAAATTAAATAGGAAGTTGCAGAAATGCTATACCTGGTTTATAGTTTAGATAGGGGCAAAAGCAAAATGACAACGTAGAACCATGATTACATTGAGCTCTGCTTTATGGAGGAAAGAACACCAAGAGACAATAGAAAAGATGACTTGGAAGTTGGCATTCTTGATGAAATAGTAAAGCTTTAAACATTTGTGCCCCCAACAATGGAGTAGTCTACAATCCTTTACAGATTCATTCAATCTGGGCGACAGATCATTCTCTATGATGGGGGTTCCGTGCAAATTACAATTTGATGTAAGAAACTAACCCAAAGGTAGGTAGTTTGGGAAATTACACATTACACGAATAATTAAGTAGAGCATGCAAATCCACTGGGAAGTAATGGCTAGCAGGGTTGATAGGAAATAACCTTCCAGTTGACCGTACCTTTTCCAACCATCACTTCTAAGGAGGAATGATTTGCACTAGTTTCTTATGAATTATACACACGCAAAGAGAAGACTTGAGGAAAAGCATCTGCTGAAAAGGGTTGATTTCAAAGTGGGAACAGTTTAGCAAGAAGGCGACCACGATTGAAGTTTCTTGATTCTTCTGTCCACGTTTTTATTTAAACCAGCCGTGACTAGGCAAAACCAGCCTCTCTCTCCCACCTTATATCCTCGGAGAATTGTGTGAGAGCACCTCGCGGATCACCATTTGACACAGACAAATAGTATTGTGCAGTTCCATCATCAACATGCATGCTCCTCTTCAAGGAGTTGATCACCCTTCGTTTGGCTCGTTCTGTGGTAAACCTACCCAAAAGATTACTAAGTTTTCCATCAGGGCCACCCTCAAGATACAGTACTGCCACTTCCCTTTTTGCATAGATATCCAACTCTATATAGCATGTACCATTGACAAGAAGCTCTGGTTTGTTTACAGGAATCAACAACCTCTCTCTGGAATATATTCCATGGTCACTCATCATATTATTTAAGCGTTTTATGTCCATGACCTACAAATATAATAATTAGTAAATAACGTCCAAGATTTCTTTACAACTGTTTAATATTTGTTCCAGCTTGATACAACAGATATTGGATAAAAAGTAACTGGAAATTGGCTCATGAGTTCAAGATCAACTACAAAAAACACTGCACCAGTCAGCAAAAAACATGGCAACGTCTTTTCTTTATTTCTCTTTCTTCAATTATCCAAAATGATAACAAATATGCTGTTTGAAGATCCAAGAAATCAGCAAAATTCATTTGAAAATTCAAATACAGGAACTGGAAGTGCTTCTTTTTCAGAAGCATTGCAGATATTTAGAGAATTAGTATTTGCACTAAACTATAGGCCAGTCTTTGAGTTTCACAAATTGACCATGTCCCAACTGAAAGACCAGGCAGGGTTAAAGTGATTTTGCATGTGCATTTATGCCTTGTCAATGAGAACAATGTGAAATTGTACTGACCCTCAGTAACAAATGTTCATCATATCCCAAGTATGGTTTTGCCCTGAATTCTAGCCCTCAAATGCTCTCAAACAATAAACTCTCCAGTTTTGGACTAAACAGAGAATAATGTGAAAGGATGTATGGCATGACTTTGCAACAATAAACAATTTAACCTTTGGCAGCTTAACACACCAACTAAGACCTCCAACCACAAACTGCATAGTGACAAAATATGTCCTAAATTATGTCATCAATTACCTAACAAGAGACGTTTCTCTTTTTTCCAGGATGTCCAAGCTTTGCAAACAACATGGCGAAATATTTATACTGGCATAGTCATCATATGAGGGGTGTGAGATGCGACCACAAGAATTAGTGGATGTTCTCAGAAATTTTAGTTTTACATTTTTACCAGACTCAAATATCTGAAGCTAACCCAGTTTCAGTTTTAATTTTACTAACTTTTACAGACTCCAAATACGACAAGCAACAGAAGACCCAAAATAAACTGATTATGTATATAAATCCTTAGTGCTAAACAACGAACATCATATAGAAATCAACCTCAGTGTGCCAACTGCAGGGAAATTACTCACTCAACTGGCACAAAAGAACGCTGAAACAAATGCAAAAAGATTCCTCATCAATTTACATCCCAAGACTACTATAAGCCACCGCACTAAAAATTAGATAAGTTCAAATCCATTTTTCAGTTAGAATCAGAGCAAGAACCCCCTCGTTTGCAGCTCATTTGACTGTAAGACAGAAATGGACGGCAACCCTTACTTTGATAACTCCCCTTTTCTCCGATTTCTAGTTGTTAAAAGAACAAGTATTGTCTCGTTAAGTTTCCATAATTCACACTTTCAGTAGTAAGGTCCATAACCTTAAGCAGACCCACCTCATAGCAACTACACAAATGGACATTCTTCACATAATCTTCTAGTTCCGGTAAACTTAACCTAATTTAAACCATTACTAGAAAATGAGCTAATAATTAACAACCATGCAAACATATAACAATTAGGCACTTATTACAATCAAACAGAAAGGGAAGAAGTATACCTGGACAGAGTACTTAACGGCAAGGCCAGCAACAGTGTCACCACGCTGGATACGATGAGAGATAGCAAATTTGGAGATACTAGTATCCCTCCAGAAGCTCCCAGAAGTAGGATTGCCAAAAACATCCTTGAGCTTCCAAGGTAATTTAAAAGCCCTAATTTGAATTTCCCTATCAGACGCCACAGAGTTCCAGAGCCTGCACACGCACGCCGCACGCGCCAAGTCCTCCAAAGGCAGCTTTTCAAGAATAGCCCGGAGAGTGTCCCGGCATAACAACGCAGAAAAATAAGAATTCATTGGAGAAATCGTCATGCGGGTCGGCTCCATTTCTCCTCCTTCCCATCCTCCAACGCCGGCGGTGGCGGAGCTGGAAGATGATGCTTGGTGGTCTCGGGTAGAATTCAGGGGTTGCAGTAGCTGCTCTTCTTCTTCATCACAGCAACATCCTACCATTCTTGTTCGAGATTTTTTGCCCTCAACCTCAACCAGAGGAAGAGAGACGGGCTGTGGATGGAATGAGTGACGGGTTTGGTAACTTTTTTCACCGACTATGGCTGGCTGGTGGATGAGGCATTGGCACGCAGCTATAGCTATGGGTCATTTTATACGCAGTAGTGGTATGTAAAATAATCATTGTGGACCTGTTTCGAGACAAACGGCGCCTTTGCCCGATCCTTTTTTCAGATCTCCGGCAATTTCATTCCCCCATGAATTTATCAGCCAATATAATATTTTACAGGCCAGTAGTGAGTAAATATATAAAAATTAAATTAAATTAAATTTATTTAAATACAATAAAAAATATTAAATATGTGAGATTAAAGAAATTCAAATAAAAATCAAATCAAACCGTTAATCTGAACTTGGCTAATTGAACTTAGGATGAGTTATGGTTAAACTGAGCTTGGATTTAAAATTTTGAGTCTAATTAAGTTCAGCCAAGTTTGGATTATTATATATATTATATAAATATATTTTTTTATAATTGATATAAATATATTTATTTTATTAATATATCATATAAATTAAATATTTAAACAAAAAATTCCAAGTATGATATCAATCACAATTTATACACTTAAACAAAATAAATATATTTATTATTAATATATCATATAAATACTTAAAAAAGAGATTCCATATCAATTACAATATATATACTTAAATAAAAAGATCTCAAGTTACTAAGTTAGACGTCAACCACAATTTACAAATTGTACAATATATTTGTGACAATGTAATAACTTGAGGTAGCCGCAGCAGATTGTGCTTTGTGGTTTGATGGAAGAGTATAAATCCCAAGTTATGATTGTGTTAGGTTTAATTGAAGTGTATGTTTGTAATTTTTTTTATTTTTTCTATTCTAAGTGATTTTTTAGTGAGTAATGACTTTTTTTTTTATTAAAAAAAATTCAGGCTCAGCTCGAACTCACTATTTATTTGAGTTATTTTGGGTTGAGTTCAGACTTAGTTATTCATTTTTAGTTTAAACTAAGTTTGAACTTAACTAAATTTGGTTCACCTTATTCTTTTTGACAGCTTTAAAGCTTATGATGTATTGTATGCATATGATAATTTCGAGAAATAAAAATTATTTAAATTAAAATAAAATTTTAAATTGATATAGATTAGAAAAAATCCCAATCTACTTATAACTTAAACCCTATCTAATTTTTTAGAGTACTACTTAATTTTTTTTTATGAAACCAAAATATATTTTTTATTTATAAATATATTGTTAGTTTTATTATTTATTATAAGTAGATTGTAATGTTGATTTTTAAAATTAATTTTTTAATAAATTTTTTAAAAAATATAATTTTAATCTAAATATGTTATAAAATTAGGGTAGTGTTAGAATAAAATCTACACACTACACACTAAGAAAATTCTAACTATTCTTTGCACAAGAATTTCTCTTCAAACTTCTCTCTTTCTTTCTCTCACAATTCTTTCTCTAATTTTTCTTTCACTAATCTTTCTTTCACAAAATGATGGTGTATTACAAGCTTAGAGAATAGCTCTATTTATAGAGCTCTAATTAGTGAAATACATCATGGCATACATCATCTTCAACTAATCTCAATTAATGGTGTCTCCACTAAATGGTGGACATCCATAAAAATCTTCTAATAATTCACATAAATCCATAATTAGTGGAGCCTCCACTAATTAATGGAGATTCCAATAATTCATAACACTCCCCCTTGGATGTCCATCTATACATAAAGAATATGCCTCGTTAAAACCTTACTAGATAAAAACCCAGTGGGAAAAAAAAACTAGTGAAGGAAAAAGAGTACACTATTCTATATGTCTGTTTATTACTCCCCCTGATAAGATGATTCTTTTAAATCTTTAAACCGACGCATAACGATTTTATATCTCAACTTCTCAAATGTTGCAGTCGGTAAAGTCTTCGTGAAAATATCTGCGAGGTTATCACATGACCGAATTTGTAGCACATCAATTTCACATTTCTTCTGGAGTTCATGAGTAAAGAAGAATTTTGGTGAAATATGTTTTGTCCGATCTCCTTTAATATATCTTCCTCGTAATTGAGTTATGCAAGCTGCATTGTCTTCATAAAGAGGAGTTGGAATATCTTTGATTGATGATAATCCACAACTTTCTCGGATATAATGAATCATGGATCTTAGCCATACACATTCTCGACTTGCTTCATGAATGGCTATAATTTCAGCATGATTTGAAGAAGTAGCTGCTATAGATTGTTTCGTAGAACACCATGATATAGCAGTATTTCCACATGTAAATAGATAGCCCGTTTGAGAACGTGCTTTATGTGGATCAGATAAATAACCAGCATCTTGGAGATATCGAAGGACTTGTTGAATTCCATTCCAATGTCGTCGTGTTGGTGAATAACTAAATCTTGCTAATAAATTGACAGCAAAAGCAATATCAGGTCGTGTATTATTAGCAAGATACATCAATACACCAATTGCACTGAGATATGGTACTTCAGGACCAAGGAGTTCTTCATCATTTTCTTGAGGTCGGAAAGGATCTTTATCCACATTTAATGATCGGACGATCATTGGAATACTCAATGGATGTGCTTTGTCCATGTAAAATATTTTTAGAACTTTTGCTGTATATGTTGAATAAATGTTCTACTTGCCAAATATTCAATTTGTAAACCAAGGCAAAGTATACTTTTACGACCATTCTTGATGTCGAATAATCAATTGTTTCTTGGAGCTCTTCAGGAGTTCCAATAAAATTAATATCATCAACATATATAGCTAATATCACAAATTTAGAACCAGATTTCTTAATAAAAACACATGGACATACCTGGTCATTTTTAAATCCCGCTTTCAATAAATATTCACTAAGACGTGTGAACCACATGCGCCCGGATTGCTTCAGAGCCATATAATGATTTCTGCAACTTGATGGAGTAATTTTCACGAGGATAATGTTTATATGCTTCAGGCATATGAAATCCTTCGGGGATTTTCATGTAAACATCATTTTCTAAATTTCCATACAAGTAAGCAGTGACAACATCTAATAGGCGCATATCTATCTTTTCATGTACTGTCAAACTGATAAGATATCGGAGTGTAATAGCATCAACAACAGGAGAATAAGTTTCATCATAATCAATACCTGGTCTTTGTGAAAAAAAACCTTGGGCTACTAATCGCGCTTTATATCGAACGATTTCACTCTTTTCATTGCGCTTTCGCACAAATATCCATTTGTAGCCAACAGGTTTTACACCTTCTGGTGTTTGGACTGTAGGTCCGAAGACTTCATGTTGTGTCAGTGCATTTAACTCCGATTGAATCGCATCTTTCCATTACATCCAATCTTTTCTATGCCGACATTCATCAACTGATATTGGTTTAGGATCATCACTATCATGTATAACATCAAGAGATATTATATGCAAACATATGATCAATAATTGTTTCTATCCGATTCCAACTTCTACCGGAAGTGGTATAATAGATAGAAATTTCAGTGTTACTTTCATTTATGTCTGGTTCTTTGTCATAAGCTTTCTCTTGGTCTTTATCATTTTTTGCTTTAATATGATCATCTGGACCATTAATCCTCTCTTCTTTCGAGGATTTTTATCTTTAGAACCAAGAGGTCGGCTATGCTTCTGGCATGCTTTTGACTCAGCAGCTATAGGTATAATATTTTGTTCTGCTGGAACTTCAATTCGAATAGGAGCATTTATAGCTGGAATATGCGATTTTGTAACTCTTCTGGAGTTAACAAAAGCGTCTGGCATTTGATTTGCAATGCTTTGCAAATGAATTATCTTTTGAATTTCAAGTTCACATGCGCTTTTATGCGGATCAAGATAATTTAATGATGTTGTCCAATCATGATCTTTCTTGTACTGTTTCTGTTCTCCCCTTAATTTAGAGAATAATGATTTCATAAGAGAATAAGAAAAGAAATATAAGAAAATGATGACAAGCAGGAAATGCCAAGAAAAATATCTATTTTTTTTTCACTCTTCCCGGTACCGACTTTTCATCTTCCTCTCTTGTCTTTTCTTCTCCTCCGACCCTCTACCTACCATCGACCTCTTCTTCTTCCTCATACATATATATATATATATGTATATGTATCGATATATATCTCAGTTATCAGTCATTAGTAAACATTAAAAACAAAAATCACAAAGCAGATATGGAGACTCGTAATTCATTTGAGACATGGTCAAATTTTGACTCGGTTTTTGCAGCAGATGTTGATGTATTTTCATTTCCAAATCAACCGCTTCTGCCTAATTCGAACACAGAAGATTTTGATATGTTTTCCTTTCCAAACCAACCGCTTCTGCCTAATTCGAACGCAGAAGATTTTGATATGTTTTCCTTTCCATACCAACCGCTTCCTCCTAATTTCAGGTGAGATACCGTTGAGGGCTTCCATTTGTTTTTAGTATGCTTGATAATGAAATAAAACTCTCTTTTGGTTTGTTTTTTATGTAAATCAGTGGAAGTTTTGAACATACCGCTTTGGACCAAGTTGATCTGCCCCTACAAGAGACTGCTTTTGATATTGTTCCTCTTGATGCTATTCCTTTGCATGAGGATATGCTTGTGCATGATCCATTCTACTCTCTAATGGATTTTGAACAAAGCCAGAATATGATTCCAGGTTATTATCCATTTAAACATGGATTTTGAATGGTATTACCTTTACTGATATTATTTTATTTTTCTAGGAGAAATAATTAGTGGTCTTGACAACGAAGTCGGAGTAAGTACTCATGAAATTTATAATATCGAAGTTCAAGATATTATTGCAGAAAAAATTCTTGGGGAGAAGAAGATGATTAAGAGGCAGAGAGAGAAGAAGGGCAATAACTCTCAGATACTATCAAGAGAAACAATTTCGCAATACTTTTACCTACCAATCAAGAGCGCAGCCAAAGAATTGAATATTGGCATAACCTGTCTCAAGAAAAGATGTAGGGAGTTAGGAATTTGTCGATGGCCTCACAGGAAATTGGTGAGCTTGGAGACCATAATCAAGAATGTTCAGGTTTTCTCTCATACATACTTATAATTTGCAAGTATGAAACTATGAAAGATTTATAAATAAATAACCGATGATATCACTTCGATTTACAGGAGATGCAAAATAAAGAAGAAGGAGGACATATGGCTGAGAAGAAGTTGAAAGAAGCCATTGCGATACTGGAATGTGAAAAACAGTTGGTGGAAGAAAGTCCTAATACGCAGTTAGAAGACCAAACACAGAAATTGAGACAAGCATGCTTCAAGGCCAAATATAATAAGAAATTTAATAAACTTAAGGAGATCATAAAATCTCAAGACTCATTTCGCAGTAATTTTACGGCTAATTCTGCTGCTAGTCTCGATGCTGGCTCAAAGGGGAAAGAAAAGGAGGAGGATGTCGAAAAAGAGGAGTTGAAGTCCATAATTACTAATTGTTTAGCTTCCTCTAATGTAAATATTGAAAAAGAACAATTACAAACCTTCATCTTAAATTTGTCAACTCAATTACAAAAGAGCAACTATAAGCATGTATCTTTAAGTTCATATGAACACTAGTGATATGAATAAAAGATGTGATGCTTATTAATGGAAATATCTTTTTCCCTTATTATCTTTTCTGTTCCACTTCAGGTGGCCAGTATTTCTCTGTGATAAGGGAAATATCGAGTGTGTCCATGACCATAACCACGGCCACTGCCACAACTACGACTATAACGATGAGCTTCTGCTGGAGCCAACGAGCATTCACTGCGGAGTCGTTGTTGAGCCAGTTCATCTGGCTTCATGATTTCTCAATAATAACTCATGTTAAAGCTGTCAATTTTGGATACCCTTTTTCTCAATATTGTTATTGTAGAACATGAAAAGTGGAGAATGTCTTCTCCAATATAACTTCATCAGTAACTTTTTCTCCACAAAATTTTTAACTAAGATGTAGTTTTATACATCACGGAGTTCACGGTTTTACAATCTTGCAACTTCAGGTGCAACCATTCATACCGTGCAGTGGGTAGTACGACCATCTTCAGGTGGTCAAAATTTTCTTTTTATCCACATGACATATGGATCTCATTAGCATTTAGATGCATTTCTGTATGACATATAAATTTTTTTTTCAGAAATATCAAGGGCTACAAATTCAAATTTAGCGAGATCAATAAATGCGTACCTGTCTTCTGGCTTTACCAATGGTAGAAACTCGTGCTGATAACGTGTTATAAAATTAGGGTAGTGTTAGAATAAAATCTACACACTACACACTAAGAAAATTCTAACTATTCTTTGCACAAGAATTTCTCTTCAAACTTCTCTATTTCTTTCTCTCACAATTCTTTCTCTAATCTTTCTTTCACTAATCTTTCTTTCACAAAATGATGGTGTATTACAAGCTTAGAGAATAGCTCTATTTATATAGCTCTAATTAGTGAAATACATCATGGCATACATCATCTTCAACTAATCTCAATTAATGGTGTCTCCACTAAATGGTGGACATCCATAAAAATCTTCTAATAATTCACATAAATCCATAATTAGTGGAGCCTCCACTAATTAATGGAGATTCCAATAATTCATAACAAAATACACTTTTTTACTTTTTTAAGGCTATGTTCAGATTAAGAGGAAGGAGTGAAGAGGAAAAATGAGTAATTAGAGGCAAAAGGAAATGAAAGTGCTTACTGTGTTCGAATAATTGATAAGAGGGAAGGAAAAATAATGTATTATGAATTATTGGAATCTTTATTAATTAGTGGAGGCTCCACTAATTATGGATTTATACGAATTATTATAGAAGATTTTTATAGATATCCACCATTTAGTGGAGACACCACTAATTGAGATTAGTGGAAGATGATGTATACCATGATGTATTCCACTAATTAGAGCTCTATAAATAGAGCTATTCTCTAAACTTGTAATACACCATCATTTTGTGAAAGAAAGATTAGTGAAAGAAAGATTAGAGAAAATTGTGAGAGAAGAGAAAGAGAGAAATTCTTGTGCAAAATAGTTAGAGTTTTATTTGTGTGTAGTGTGAAGATTTTATTCTAACACTATCCTAATTTTATAACACGTTATCAGCACGAGTCTCTACCGGTACAAAAGCCAGAAGACTAAGCACGAATTTCTGCCGTTAACAAAACCAGAAGACATGTACGCATTTATTGATCTCTATGGCTAATCTCGCTAAACTCGAATTTGTAGCCCTTGATATTTCTGGAAAAAATTATATGTCATGGGGTTCTCGATGCAGAAATGCATCTAAATGTTGAAGGCCTTAGTGAAACTATTCAAGCAAATAATAGTGCATCTGCACAACACAAGGCTAAAGCTTTGATTTTTATTCGTCGTCATCTCGATGAAAATTTGAAAATGGAATATCTTACCGAAAAAGATCCATATGTCCTGTGGGTAAATTTAAAAAAAAGATTTGACCACCTGAAGATGGTCGTACTACCCACTGCACGGTATGAATGGTTGCACCTGAGGTTGCAAGATTTTAAAACCGTGAATGAATATAGCTCCGCAATGTATAAAATTACATCTCAATTAAAATTATGCGGAAAAAAAGTGACTGATGAAGATATGTTGGAGAAGACATTCTCCACCTTTCATACCTCAAATATTGTCCTGCAACAACAATATCGAGAAAATGGGTATATAAAATTTACAGATTTAATTACTGCCCTCCTCATTGTAGAGAAGAATAATGAGTTATTATTGAGAAATCATGAAGCCAGACCAACTGGCTCAACAGCACTCCCAGAAGTGAATGCTGTTGGCTCTAGTAGAAGCCATCGTTATAGTCGTGGTTGTGGCCATGGCCGTGGCCGTAGTCGTGGTTATGGTCGTAGACACGCTCGATATTTCCCTTATCACAATTATAATCAAACTGTGAGAAATATTGGCCATCTGAAGTGGAACAGAAAAGATCATAAGGAAAAAGAAAAAAGAAATTGAAGAAAAGTATGAGGATATATGTTATAGATGTGGCATGAAAGGTCATTGGTCACGAAACTGTCGTACGGCTAAGCATTTAGTTGAATTATATCAAGCTACATTGAAAAATAAAAATGTGGAAGCAAATTTTTTTCAACATCTAATAAATGATGCTGATGATGATGATATTGATCTTGAAGATTTTAATATCAATATTACCAATATGGATGTATCGGATTTTTTTGAACACCCAGACGGTAGGATATACCATTTAATTGGTGATGACAGTGTCCAGAAGAACTAAAGCCTCACCCTGATATTTTTGTATTTTCATTTTCATTCTATTTTAATAATATTTACGTTTGCATATATATATTTGTGTTCGGATAGGTCATTGTTAATGATGATGTATGCATTATTGATAGTGGAACTACACACACCATACTAAAAAATGAGAAATATTTTTCTGATCTCAAAATGGGAGAAATAAATATTTATACGATAAACGGTAGTGCAAATGTGATTGAGGGCTCAGGAAGAGCTAGTATATTGTTGCCTAAAGGAACAACAATTATTATTGATAAGGCACTATTTTCCTCAAAATCCAGAAGAAATTTATTGAGTTTTAAAGATATCCGCAGAAATGGGTATCATGTTGAAACAAATGAGAAAAATGAGATTGAGCATCTTTTTATTACTCAAATGCATTTGGGTAATAAATCGGTATTAGAAAAACTACCGTCTTTTTCTACTGGTCTATATTTTGTAAAAATACGTACAATTGAAATTTATCATCTAGTAAACCGAAGTTTACTGATCCTATTACTTTTAGCATTTGGCATGACCGGTTGGGTCATCCGAGATCTACCATGATGAGAAGAATCATTGAGAATGCACATGGTCATCCTTTAAAAAATAAAAGGATATTGACATCAGAAAAATTCGCATGTACTGCATGTTCCCTAGGAAAATTAATTGTTAAACCATCACCAATAAAAGTAGGAGCTGAAAGTCCTACATTTCTCGAACGGATTCACGGAGATATTTGTGGACCTATTGATCCACCATGTGGACCGTTCAAATATTTTATGGTCTTAATTGATGCATCATCCCGATGGTCACATGTATGTTTATTTTCTACTCGCAACCTGGCGTTTGCGAGATTACTTGCTCAAATAATTAAATTACGAGCACAATTTTCGGACAATCACATTAAAAATATCCGTTTGGATAATGCTGGTGAATTTTCATCACATGCTTTTGATGCATATTGCATGTCAATTGGGATTAATGTTGAACATCCTGTAACTCATGTTCACATAAAAAATGGTCTTGCTGAATCTTTGATTAAACGATTACAATTAATTGCTAGACCATTATTAATGAAAACAAATCTCCCAACATCTGCCTGGGGACATGCTATTCTACATGTTGCAACACTTGTACGCATAATACCAACTAGTTATCATAAATTCTCTCCTTTGCAATTGGCTTTTGGGTCAGAACCAAATATTGCTCATTTAAGAATTTTTGGGTGTGCTGTATATGTTCCAATTGCACCAAACCAACGTACAAAGATGGGTCCTCAAAGAAGAAAGGAGATATACGTTGGATATGATTCTCCCTCTATTATCAGGTATGTTGAACCCACGACAGGAGATGTATTCACGACAAGATTTGCTTGATTGTCATTTTGATGAATCATTATTCCCTAAATTAGGGGGATAACCAAAACAAGCATAAAAAGGATCTTGCTTGGACAACATCATTAAATTATCTTGATCCGCGCACAAGCGCATGTGAACTTGAAGTTCAAAAGATAATTCATTTGCAAAGCATTGCAAATCAAATGCCAGACGCTTTTGTTGGCTCCAGAAGAGTTACAAAATCGCATATTCCGAGCTTATAAATGCTCCTATTCGAATTGAAGTTCCAGCAGAACAAAATATTATACCTATAGTCACTGAGTCAAAAACACGCCAGAAGCGTGGCCGACCTCTTGGTTCTAAAGATAAAAATTCTCGAAAGAAAAGAGGATTAAATGATTCAGAAGATCATATTGAAGAAAAGAATGATAAAGACCAAGAGAGAACTGATGACAAAGAATCGGAAGTTGATGCAAGTAACACTGAAATTTCTATCAATTATACCACTTCCGATAGAAGTTGGAATCGGATAGAAACTGTTATTGATAATATATTTGCATACAATATATCTCTTGATGTTACACAGGATAATGATGATCCCGAACCAATATCGATTGATGAATGTCGGCATAGAAAAGATTGGCTGCAATGGAAAGATGCGATTCAATCGGAGTTAAATGCACTGACAAAACGTGAAGTCTTCGGACCTGCAGTCCGAACACCTATTGGCTACAAATGGATATTTGTGCGAAAGCGCAATGAAAAGAGTGAAATCGTTCGATATAAAACGCGATTAGTAGCCCAAGGTTTTTCACAAAGACCAGGTATTGACTATGATGAAACTTATTCTCCTGTTGTTGATGCTATTACACTCCGATATCTTATCAGTTTGGCAGTACATGAAAAGATAGATATGCGCCTATTAGATGTTGTCACTGCTTATTTGTATGGAAATTTAGAAAATGATGTTTACATGAAAATTCCCGAAAGATTTCATATGCCTGAAGCATATAAACATTATCCTCGTGAAAATTACTCCATCAAGTTGCAGAAATCATTATATGGCCTGAAGCAATCTGGGCGCATGTGGTTCACACGTCTTAGTGAATATTTATTGAAAGCGGGATTTAAAAATGACTAGGTATGTCCATGTGTTTTTATTAAGAAATCTGGTTCTAAATTTGTAATATTAGCTATATATGTTGATGATATTAATCTTATTGGAACTCCTGAATAGCTTCAAGAAACAATTGATTATTTAAAAAGAGAATTCGAAATCAAGGATTTTGGTAAAATCAAATTTTGCCTTGGTTTACAAATTGAACATCTGGAGAGTGGAACATTTATTCATCAATCAACATATACAACAAAAGTGCTAAAAAGATTTTACATGGACAAAGCACATCCATTGAGTATTCCAATGATCGTCCGATCATTAAATGTGGATAAAGATCCTTTCCGATCTCAAGAAAATGATAAAGAACTCCTTGGTCCTGAAGTACCATATCTCAGTGCAATTGGTGCATTGATGTAACTTGCTAATAATACACGACCTGATATTGCTTTTGCTGTCAATTTATTAGCAAGATTTAGTTTCTTCACCAACACGACGACATTGGAATGGAATTAAACAAGTCATTCGATATCTCCAAGGTACAATTGATTTCGGATTATTTTATTCAAATAAAACCAGTCTAACATTGATAGGTTATGCAGATGCTGGTTATTTATCTGATCCACATAAATCACGTTCTTAAACGGGCTATCTATTTACATGTGGAAATACTGCTATATCATGGCGTTCTACGAAACAATCTATAGCAGCTACTTCTTCATATCATGCTGAAATTATAGCCATTCATGAAGTAAGTCGAAAATGTGTATGGCTAAGATCCATGATTCATTATATCCAAGAAAGTTGTGGATTATCATCAATCAAAGATATTCCAACTCCTCTTTATGAAGACAATGTAGCTTGCATAGCTCAATTACGAGGAGGATATATTAAAGGATTGGACAAAACATATTTCACCAAAATTCTTCTTTACTCATGAACTCCAGAAGAAAGGTGAAATTGATGTGCTACAAATTCGGTCATGTGATAACCTCGCAGATATTTTCACGAAGACTTTACCGACTGCAACATTTGAGAAGTTGAGATATAAAATCGGTATGCGTCGGTTTAAAGATTTAAAGGAATCATCTCATCAGGGGGAGTAATAAACAGACATATAAAATAGTGTACTCTTTTTCCTTCACTAGATTTTTTTTCCCACTGGGTTTTTATCTAGTAGGATTTTAACGAGGCATATTCTTTATGTAATGGATGGACATCCAAGGGGGAGTGTTATGAATTATTGAAATCTTTATTAATTAGTGGAGGCTCCACTAATTATGGATTTATGTGAATTATTATAGAAGATTTTTATGGATGTCTACCGTTTAGTGGAGACACCACTAATTGAGATTAGTGGAAGATGATGTATGCCATGATGTAATCCACTAATTAGAACTTTATAAATAGAGCTATTCTCTAAGCTTGTAATACACCATCATTTTGTGAAAGAAAGATTAGAGAAAATTGTGAGAGAAGAGAAAGAGAGAAATTCTTGTGCAAAATAGTTAGAGTTTTATTAGTATGTAGTGTGAAGATTTTATTCTAACACTACCCTAATTTTATAACATGTATTAATTTATAATTTTATTTATATTTTGACTTGAATAAAAATATTTTAATTAATATACAAATGTTTATTAAAGGGAGTTACTTCCCTATGGATGTCGTCTATTTTAGTAAGTTAGACATTTTTAATTTAATCTAATTCCACCATACTCTATTCTCCTTCTTTTCATTTCCTTCTCTCCTAAAAAAGTCAATTCAAATAACCTAAATTGGTTCCTTTATTTTTTCTTATCTTCCAAATCATTCAATCCAAACTTACTATAGAAGAACAGAGGTAAAATTACCCTTCAAGAATAGCTTTAGGATTTTAGTTCAAATGGATTGATTCAAAATTTAGTGTATTATCACAATTCAAACTTCCGAGGGAGACAACCATTTATCATGCAATATGTTCTTATCAACATCGTTGTTCCCCCTTATACATTGAGAAGGAGGAGGGGGGGGGGGTTAGAGAGGACCTATCTTGATCCCTTTTCTATAAGGAAGAGCTCTCTTTCTGCTAGAGCTATACATATACGTGAAACTAGATAAACTCATTATAAGACATGCATACACTTCTAAGCATTAGATCAGATGAAATCATACCTTCTGAATAACATGATTGAGCAAGCAACAAGGGTGAAATACATTACACAACAGAGAGCTCTCATATTAGCAATACTGAGATTGTAACTAAATCTCAAAGTCAAATGAAGATCATTATAGCCTTCATGTCCTGCCCCCTTTCTTCTATTCCCTTCTTTTTTCTGGGGTTTATCGTGTAAGTACGACCTCATGTCTTCAACATCAAACGCATAAGATGATGACTACAAGAAATGAACGTTTAGAGCAATCACACAAGTTAGCTTAACATCTTTTACATGCTAAATGCTGTGAACTGCCCATTTTTACCCCTTCGTTAATTCTGTGAACTAAGCATGGGTGGGAAAAACTCCTCTGTGGATCTATCCAAAGCTTTCAAAAGATGAGCTCTCTCTGAAGATCAAATGGCCCACCCATGACCAAGTCCATATGCATCTGCATATCCAGCATGAGCATGAGCATGACCGTGATGATGGTCATGACCATGATGGCTGCCATGGCCATGGTGATGGTGGTCATGTTGGTCATTGCTTTTTGCTTCATTAAGCATTATTTGGATATGCTCTGGAATAGGCTCTTCCTCTTCTTGCCTGTGGGACTTCGGCAAAGAGACCACAAACTGATGAATGCTTTTAGCTATCTCCTCAGCATAATGTTCCTGTAATAACCAAAACAATTTTTCAGTCAACACAAAAAGAACCAAGACAAAAAAAGAGGGGGGAAAAAAATCACAGGATCAAAGATTGGCAATTATTAGCTCAAACTGAGAGAAGGAAGACGACTGAATACATTCACCTGTCCATCTTTAATACCTATGTGATTTTACCGTTTGTTTTTATTTTTTTCGTTTCCAATTAAAAGGATCAAACATGAATTCATTATGAATATCCTATCTGGCAAATACATGCTTAAATCTTTTATTGGCGCCTAAGGGTCTTCTTTAAGGGAAAAATAAGCCGTCTTTTATCTTGTAAATCACAAAGCAAAAAGGCATGTTTAATTGTGCGCAGAGAGTAAAATTTTTCACTGCTGTTTTGAAGTACTATGAGAAATGGATACCATCAGAACTGTCAGTAAGTAAAAAACAGAACCTGGATAAGCACTTGACAAACAGGATGAAGAAGCAGGAACTAGAATTTGCCTATTTACAATAATTCTAGTTTTACTCTCTTTTTTTTTGGGGGGGCGGGGGGGGGAAGTGATTTTGTATATTCAGTAGATATATAATCTTACAATAAATGCCCATCTAGCATCCTCATATTGGATGGCATGCAATGATAATTTTCAAAAAGATGCAAATAACACTACTGAAGAAAACACCACCACTAATTCCTGTTGAATATCTAGTAAAGGCAGCTCCTGTATCCAAGTTCCAAAGTAAAAAATAAAGGCACCAGGTACGCACATTTTGATATCTAGAAAAATTATTTGTAACATCAAGTTGAACTAATTACCCTGGCCTTCCCCCAAAGGGACCCACCCTTCCCTGGAGGTTGGAACAGAATATGGAAAGGAGAAATAAAGAGTTTTTGCCCAACAAATGAGCTGCTTCAAGATTTTCTCCTTAATCATCAGCTAGGTTTACCAAATACATGCTCATATAATGAGAATTAACCTTTACCTATGATAGAATGCTAGAAACAAATCTCCAAAATTAATGAGAAGTTTGATGAGGAGGAAGTAAAAGTTCTAATGTAAATACTCCCCTTCTTATCTTTTAGTTACCTAATTGTTTCTTAGTATTTGGTAGGTTAAGATATTAGAAGGACAGAGGTGTTACTTCTCTTCTTATAGGAAAGGAAATGAGAACCAAACCTTCCTAATGAGCCTTACAAAGTTTCATGATTTATACTAGAGATTCTGATATTTATGTACCGATTGTTTCTTTAAATATGATCAGTTGATCCTAAAAGACAAACTAACTGATTCAGATGCCAAATATTATTCAATTGCTGGTAGCATTATCTCCAAAAACTTTCCAATGAACATTGTCACTCTCTAGTACAGTGTCTATTAGACCTAAACTGGCCTCCTCCTATAGAAGTCCCGTGTTGTGGATAAAGGAGATGACAGGCTCAGATGAACTTCTAGAGCAGTTTCCCATCTTAAAACTGGCAAATTACCAAAAATTCATCCAACTTTCAGGCCAGGAAGATGTTAATATTTAAGCCTACAAAATTATTGCTTTCCTTGTAGCAAGATATTGTGAGGTAACATCACTGTAGTCGTCATAACATTCTGAAAACACATTTATCCCCAAACGCAACTCATTTCATCTAAAATATTCAATTCAATCATA
Source organism: Voacanga thouarsii (assembly GCA_026120185.1). Classification (NCBI taxonomy): domain Eukaryota; kingdom Viridiplantae; phylum Streptophyta; class Magnoliopsida; order Gentianales; family Apocynaceae; genus Voacanga; species Voacanga thouarsii. Next base: position 3,535,948 of record JANUWF010002200.1, read on the forward strand.
TGCATGGCAAGAAAGCGCAGACTCACCTGAGGCCACTGCCCACCAGAATGGGTGATAAAAGTAGCCTGAGGAAGTGCATTAGCAACTTGTCTGCCCTCTTCACTCCATTTGTCAGAAGAACCACCAGACCAGATCACTTGCAATGGCAAACCTTTAACCACATCCATACCTCCCCATTCGACCAAATCAAAACTATAATTTAGCCTCTTCCCCATCCCAACAACTGATTTCCTCCCATCCCTTCCCTTCAAAAGAATTCTATGAGCCTCTGCCTCTAACTTAACAACAGGATTTAAACAATAGATTCCAAGCACCCTCTCAAATATAAAGCCAATGCCCAAAATAATTTCTGTAATTATCGGAATGTCCAATGCCCACAGCGGCAATGCTGTCTTAGTCGGTGCACTATCAAGGACCACAACACTCCTCACTAGCCCAGGATTCTCAGAAATCCAGTTGGCACTCAATCCCAAAGCTGAATCATGCAAAACCAGGTCAACGGGTGCCAATCCCATTGCATCAATCACTTGCCCCAGAACCCTCCCCATCTCTTCGGGACCTAATTCAATAGCCTTCACAACCTCTCTTTTAGAAACCCGAATCTCATTTTCATTTTGCTCATAATTCACATAACCCTTTTCAACTAGCTGATCAAAACCCCAAAATATACCCTTTTCCTTAATCTCATAATAAACATCCCACAACCCCCCAAAAAGCCCACCGCTACCCAGATTCTCTTCCACAACCATGGACTTATCTGAAAACCCAGAACCTGGTAAATCAATAGCTATAGCATTGACCCCTCTAAGGCTTAAAGATTTCACGACTCCCTGGAAAGCAAAAGAGCTGCAACCTAAGCCATGTACTATGAGTACTTGATTATCAGATTTTGTTGGTCCTTCCTGAATGGAAAAAACTTCAACTTGCGGAAGGTTTGGAGTGATTTGGACTTTAAGAACTCGACCATTAGCATAGTGTTGGCGCAAATTACCTGGCAGGTTGAGGAACCAAGACTTGGCGTCTTGAGGAGAGAAAGAAGGCAGTAAAATGAAGAAAAGAGCGATCAAAGACACTAGTAAAGTGAAGTAGAACCAGAAGTGAAAAGGATTAGTGTAGGCGGTTGACGGTGAGGGTGAGGTGGTGGCTTTTGATTTGGGCTGAGGTTTAGGGGTCTTTTGTGTCGAGGGGCTTGGCTTTGGTTCCTCTGGTTCTTCAGTTATAATTGCCATTCTTTGTGAAATGAGGTTCTTTAGAGGTGCAGAGTATCATATGATGGTTAAATTTAGATCTGTAGAAGATGAAAAAAAGGCAGCAGGAATAAAGTGATGGACACAGCGTGTAAAAAGCCAAATTCCATTCTTTGTTTAACCCTGGAAGGGACCAAAATGTTAACTTTTTAAAACTCTGACCTCTCTTGCACCAAAAACAAAAAATATTTGGCCAAGAAATTGTTTTTGTCAAAAATGTTTTCACGTGCCTTATCTCATATGCTGCTACCCTCTGGCCTCTAAGCCCTTCGTCCTGTTGGCCTCAGTTTCAGCAGCTGCAGCAGCGTTTCGTGTTGCAACCACCATGCGGGCTTTCACTTCGCAGCTCCACTACTGTCGCTGCGGTGTCCGCCAATTGGGTTTTTTCTCAGTTTCCCTCCCCGTTTTCCGCAAATTCAGTTGTCGCCCAAACGTTTTCAAGAACTCGCAAATTTACCCCACCCTGATAGTTCGAAGCTGTGGCTCCATAACGGCCAAGCCCTCCTCAGAACTTCGAAAGAAACGCAGTGATGATTCTGAACCAGATAAGAAGCTTCGGGCACTTCGCGAGCTATTTTCAAAGCCCAATATAAACATTGATGCTTATATTATCCCTTCCCAAGATGCTCATCAGGTACTTTTCTGTTATAAAATTATCAAGTTTAAGCACATTTTCTTGGTTTTAATTATCAAAAAAGAGTTTGTTTTGGCTTAATGACATATTGAACGGTAGATATGGTAATTATATTGGTAATCCGGTTAATGTTTTGATTTCTTAAAGTTTAGCTGCCACGAAGAGATAGGAAAAAAAGAGAAAATTCTTGCTTGAAAAGTGGTTCTAACCAATGGTTTCTAATTGGATACTTTATTTCTAGAGTGAGTTCATTGCGGAGTGTTATATGAGAAGAGCTTATATATCTGGTTTTACCGGTAGTGCTGGCACTGCTGTGGTTACTAAAGACAAAGCAGCTCTTTGGACAGACGGGCGGTACTTTCTCCAGGTTAGGAAATGTTAAAAGTGCATAGGGTTTGCTTGGTCTTACTTTGCTCTTGCCGATAGGTTATTTGTATCTCATTCTTGTAATGGCCAGGCTGAGAAGCAATTAAGCTCCAGCTGGATTCTCATGCGAGCTGGGAATTTGGGAGTGCCTACCACTAGCGAGTGGCTTAATGGAGTTCTGGCTCCTGGTTGTAGAATCGGAATTGATCCTGTGAGTAATCTCAATTCTTATTTTCTGTTTTTAGAATACAAGCATGAAATATCTGTTAAAGGTCAATTTTTAAATGTGAAGTGTAGATTGTTTATTCAAAGACCAAATTAACCTTTCCCATTTCCTTCAACTTTATTGAAGCCATGAAATCCTCAGTACTCGATGGCTACATATTATCTATATTGTATGATTTATATGCTTCTGGCCTGACTTTGAAGCTAGAGTAGATGTGAATTGGACTGGATATTGTTAGTATGACCAGGCATGGGATGTTGTAGTTTTGAAGGAAGTGTAGCAAGTGTGGGTTTCAGACTTTCCAGCAACTGGAGGCTTCTTTTCTTGTTAAACAAATTTTCTCCCAAGTAAATAATCCTCTCATTTAGACGGCTCTGAGCTCAATCAAGGGGCTTTCCTATGGCATTTCAATTATTTGCACCTTGATTACCCCTGGTTAAAATCATCGTTGTCATGATGATGATGATTTTGCCATTTTTTTAAGCATGTTGTTAGATGCATGCAACTACTTCTGTAGCTATTTCTTTAGGCTGTGTTCTGAATGGGTTTTGAACTAGTTTTTCTATCTTACAAATGGAATGGACAGCCAATTAGGTCTACATGTTTATATCTTTCTTTCTTCACATCTTTGTTGTTAGATTGTTGTTGTTGTTGGTTTTTTTTTTTTTTAATTTTTAAATCGTTATCTTTACAAATCTTTCTTGGTGAAGTACAATGTATCCAAGTTTGCTTCTTTCTGATGCCTCATTATCTGTTGCTGTGAAGGGACCAGTTTTTGTTTTCTGCTGATGCCGCAGAAGAACTTAAAGAGGCTATTTCTAAAAGAAATCATGAGTTGGTCTACTTGTATGATTGCAATCTTGTGGATCAAATATGGAAAGAATCAAGGCCCAAGCCCCCTAAAAATCCAATCCGGTTGCATGATCTAAAGTATGCTGGTGTGGATGTATCATCGAAGCTGTCTTCTCTTAGATCAGACTTGGCCAATGCTGGTTCCTCAGCAATTATTATCTCTATGCTTGATGAAATTGCATGGCTTTTGAACTTGGTAATTCTTCCGACCAGCTTAGTGATCCTATGTTGATCAAACAAGCTTATGTTTCTTGGTGAATAAATTAGATTTAGTATGTTATGTGGATCATTTGGGAAGATGATACATCATATCAGGGACACAAATAGTATAAAAAACCTTCTTTGATTATCATCCCTGTAACATGTCCTATAATGATATCTTGGTCTGTGATTTCTTGGTTTTCTGATGGATTTAGACAAGCTCAGTGATGCAGGACAGCCTTTAGGCAGTCCAAGTAATTTCTGAAAACTAAAACAGCTAGGACTAGTTGCTGAAATTTCAGAATTCAAGTAAAGAAATTGTTTACCAACGCGTAGCAGCACACTAAGAGAAGAATGAGAAACCCTAGGTGTCACACCTAGGACCTTAAGGCGTCACACCTTAGGGCTTGGTTGCATCACACAACCAGAAATTACAGAAACTCTCTGTGACTTATTAATTTGAATAAAGAAAGCAAACATAGGTAATGGGGAACTTCTCTATTTAGAGACCCAAAAAATTCTAAACTAACTAGGACTAGACTCCTTGGGAAACCAGCCAATTTAGGAATCCTACTAAACAGAAATTTAAACTTTAGAAAACTTCTCCAAACCCTCTAGTTACCAAAATACTCTTAATTCTAAAACTCATAAAACAACAATCTAAAGGAAAGACTTATTACTAAAAAGAAAGACTCATTACTCCCATATGACTTGTCCATCATCTAAGGTGTGCCAAATTAAGGTTTGGCCTTTAGAATCACCTTTTCCCCTCCTCTTATAAACTTTAACTGGATGCTGCCACTTGTCTCTATCAATTCTCCCCGGCTTGAAAGAACTCGTCCCCGGCAAGTTAAAAGCATTATACCTTTCATAGAGGTCACAATCAATGCGCTGAAAATCGTGATCAGTTACCCAAGTACAATCACTCATTGGATGCCCTTTCCATTTGACAAGAGATTTCTGATATCCTCCATTTCTAGTAGACACTAGCTGTTCATCAAACACATCTTCAATTTCCGTTGTTGCAGTAGTTACTTGTGGCAGAGTTTGCCGTGGATTTTCCTGCAACTGAATCGTCATCACGTCCAGCGTATGCAGTCAAATCTTCAATGTTGAAGATATTACTGATACCTATGTGTTCTCCAACAGGGGGAGAATGATGTAGAACTCAAAAGGATGCAAGAATTGGAAAGTTCTAAGTCAAGCAATGATTCTACAATCCAGCTTTAATCTTGGAAATTCTGGATTCTGAGTTTATATCTAGGAATATTTAGTTTTATTTAGTTTAATTAAGTTTATGAGTCTTTTAGAGATCTAAGGTGTTTAAGTAATTTTATAGTTTGTGACAGTTTCCTAAGAGTGAAGTTTCCTAAGAGTTTTAATTTCTATTCTAATTAGAATTCCTAAGTTGGTCGGTTAAGAAGCCTATTGTCATAGTTATGTTTTTTAGAAACTTAAGAGTCTTCGTCCTATTTAGCTTAGAATTTTGAGTCTATAAATAGAGAAGTTCTCTATTACTAATGTATGCCAATGTTTTCGTTAATCAATTAACAAGAGTCTACTGAATGTTCTCTGTATTCTGGTTGTGTGATGCAATCAAAACCTAAGGTGCGATTCCTTAAGGTCCTAGGTGTGACTCCTAGGGCTTATCCTTCCCTCTTGGTGTGACGCTAAGAGTTTTCTTCCTTATTCTCTTATTTTTAGTCTTTATTTGCACTATTAGACAAATTTCCTGTTAGCCTGGCTTTCCTACATAAGCCTTAACCGATCCTAGGGCATACTCCTGGGGCAGCTTTAACGAGTTTGTCCTGCATCAGTTTGGTATCAGAGACAGGTTGTTGTCTTTCTTTCTCTTGTAGAAAATTTCATCTTTAGTAGTTCCAAAAAAAAAAAAAAGGAAAAAAAGTCTGTTCCTTTTTTGCTTTAATCAAAGGTTCATTTTTTTCCTGCTGTCTGAGAAGCCTTATCCTGTGATAACTAGGAGGTAAAGCAAAAACAATGGCATATGAGATTGAAGAGGCTGATTTCACAAAAGATATGCCGGAGCTTGAAGATGATGATCTTGAGGATGATGAGCTAGAACTGATGCTAGGACTAGGAAATTCTAACTAGAACAGATAGGACTAGTTGCTGAAATTTCAGAATTCCAGTAAAGAAATTGTTTACCAACACGTAGCAGCACACTTAGAGAAGAAGGAGGCGTCACACCTAGGACCTTAAGGCGTCACACCTTAGGGCTTGGTTGCATCACACAACCAGAAATTACAGAAACTTTCTGTGGCTCTTATTAATTTGAATAAAGAAAGCATACATAGGTAATAGAGAACTTATCTACTTATAGACCCAAAAAATTCTAAAATAACTAGGACTAGACTCCTTAGGAAACCAGCCAATTTAGGAATCCTACTAAACAGAAATTTAAACTTTAGGAAACTTCTCCAAACCCACTAGTTACCAAAATACTCTTAATTCTAAAACTCATAAAACAACAATCTAAAGAAAAGACTTGTTACTAAAAAGAAAGAATCATTACTCTCATATGAGCTGGCAATCATCTAAGGTGTGCCAAATTAAGGTTTGGCCTTTAAAATTACCTTTTCCCCTCCTCTTATAAACTTTGACTGGATGCTGCCACTTGTCTCTATCACTCAGTTAGTCAAACTCCCTAATGCTAAGATTAGGGATGTCTGCAATAAACAATAGCACTGTTTTCATGAAAGTACATCTAATAGATTATATGCTTGTGCTTTGACTAACAAAATTTAAAAAAGCAAAGATGATCTTTGGAGCACCAGCGGCATGAATTCTAGTGAAAGGTAACATCATTCTGTGCAGAAGAATGCATCCTTAAATTTTAATATGGGTTTTGTGTTGTGATGTTGTGAGTGAACTTCAAACTTGAATTGTTAATATGGTCGCTAACATTACTTCCCATTTCTTTTTCATAGTTATGGTGAGGGGAAATCAAATCAATTGGTCAACCCTCTTTTTAGGATTTATCCTGGAAGGATCTTAATGGAGTGAAATGTGAATAATGACCAAAATCAGTTGCTTGAGTGCCTGAGCTAATTGAGGGTGTGTGTGTCTGTCATACTTTGGGTTGAGAGTATAACAAAAAGCATATTTTGGTCTTATTTTTGGATCCTCTTTGGTTTCTTTTTGCTGCAAGGAAAGTGTGCAGGAATTTTTTGTTGAAGCATCTTTCTAGGATTGACAATGCATAATTGATTCCTTCCCACCACCCCCTCTGTCTTCTTCTTGCTCCGCTGCTTCATCCTTTCCTTCAGATGGTTTTGTTTCCATAGTTGATTACCTGCTGGTTTACATATACTTAATTATTTAGTCAGTTTGCATGGAAAGTCTAAAATTAAGATCATACTGATTTTTTCCTTCCCGTGACATTCCTATTTCTTCTTATTCTTTTCTAATTGCACTTTGTATGAGGAAAAAATAAAGAGCTTAAACTAATTATGCTTTTGGTTCTTACATTTTCCCAAGAAATTCCATCATATCTCTATTTGTTGTTTCCAGAGAGGCAGCGATGTTCCACATTCACCGGTCATGTATGCTTACTTTCTAGTGGAAACGGATGGAGCTCAGTTATTTGTTGATGATTCTAAAGTTACTTCAGATGTGAGGGATTACTTGAAGAATGCAGGGATTGACTTGCGTCCATATGATTGCATTCTCTCTGAAATAGAAAGGCGAGTTACGAAGATTGCTTGTGAAAATAATTGCATTTGTTATTTTTTATGCACTTCAAAGCGTGATAGCCTCAATAGATGATTTTGAAGAAGACATGCTTAGAAGTGAAATATAAGTAACGAACTACAGTTTTTAGTACATTTATAAATGCCTGAACACAAGACTGAACTGTAAAACAAAGAAAGGTGTAGCATGACATCACATGTGTTGAACAAAAGATGATCTAATTTCTTCTTTTTTTTTTTTGTGGGAGCATTTCCTTTAAACAGACTCCTCTAACTGAACCATTTGATCAAAATCTTGTAATAAGCAAATTGGGTGTTGAATGCAATTCTTTTCTTTCCCAGTTTGGCAGCACGAGGTGCTCAGCTTTGGCTTGACACATCCTCCACCAATGCCGCTATCGTAAACGCTTACAAATCTGCTTGTGATAAGTATTTTGAGGGGCCTGGAACATCATCATCTGGATTAAATGGTCAACCTGGAGGACCTTCAGCAGTGTATTTGAGTTCTCCTATCTCCCTGGGAAAGGCTGTGAAAAATGATGCTGAATTGGAAGGCATGCGTAACTCCCACCTAAGGTAACTTTATGTTTCTTTTTCAAATGGATAAGCATGACTTCCTTTTTTTAATAAAAAAATTCTTCTTTCATATTTTACATGCAAAAGACTGCTGTTATCCAATGTCAAGTTGCTGTTTACTTTGGCATTGAACTTTGTGTCATTAATCTTATTCATTATCTTCAAAAAAATCTGCACTGCTGTGTGCAAAGCTTCCTTTGACAATTTATTTCAAGACTCCTGAATTTTTGCTTTGGTCTAAACATTATTAGTTTATATAACATGTATTGCCTGTATGTATTGGAGGGAAAGAAAAAAATATTTTGCATACTTGCATGCCTTTTCAGATGTAGAATGAAACTTAGTATTGCTCCAGAGTACTTCATCTAATCATGATTGGTTAGGATAAGCATATTCTTTCTAATACTCTGTTCTCTCTATACAAAAGTTATTGCACAAGGATCTGTAGTTAGACCGACCCAGTAGATTAAGCAAATGAAAGAATAAACATTTTGGCCTCAAGTTGCCACAACCTCTAGAATATAAATCAGTCACCTGACGAATTGAACGACTTTCTCATATTAAGGCATATGGATTTGGCATCAAATTGCTCACTCACATTTCCTCCCAGATTTGTTTGAAAGGTGCTGGATCCTTTTCTTTAGTCACACCATCTGGAATGTAGTCAGAACAAGCCATTATTGTTGTCTAATAATTTCCAGTCAAAACTAGGGTTCAGAAAGCACTTTTACTCATGTTCATTATGCAACATGTCCATACATGAAAAAAGTTGTTGCATTTTCATTTGGTTGGAAGTGGGGAGGAGAGAAGGGAGTTGAAAGTGTGTGGGAAGGGCAACAGAATAAATTGTTTTTCTTCAGAGGAAACTTTTGGTTCTTTAGAAAAGTAGTAGTAAAGGAGAGGGTTGGAGATCTATTTATGTCAATAAGATTGCTATACTATAAGTTCTTCACCTTCCTTCCATTTTTATTTTCTTTGCCTCGTTACTGAATATTCTTTTTGGAGATGCAGGACCAGAAAATAATTCTTTCCCTTTTTATCTTCCACTCCCCAAACACCTCACCCCACTCCCGCACCACCCACCCCCCAAAAAACACCCAAAACAACAAAGATGGGTTCACCTTCTTTTCTTCTTAAATAAATTGCACAGTTTAAGAACATTAACCAATTGGCATTCGAAGTTCAGCCAAAGCCCTGTCCAAACTGATTTGGCACATTTCTTTATTTTGGAGCAAGAGTAACTGTTCTCTTTTCTTTTATACGATATCTTTGGACCAAACCAAGAAAATAGTTTCAGAGGATGCATCTTCTTCCTTTCCCTTCATTTCTTCTGATGGCTGCTTTTGCTTCTTCTGTTCCCTGCAGCCCCATCCTCATATGATTGGCCTTTGTAATCTAATTTTGTCACACCACTTGTCATTGCTAACTGTCTTGTGTACAGACCCTATCAAAACTATTCCATTTGTTTATCATGATATTCATGGTAGAATTGCAAATGCAAACTTAGTTTTCTTGAGGTCATATAAACTCCTGTACTTCTCACACCAGTAACTTTGAGAATATGAGAAGGAATTGCCTATGGTTATATATTTTAGAGGCTTTAGTTGGCTGAAACATTTTGGTTTACTAAAGCATGATTTTATGCAGAGATGCTGCTGCATTGGCACAATTTTGGGCATGGCTAGAGGAGGAAATACAGAATGAGGTCATCTTGACCGAGATAGATGTCACAGACAAACTGCTTGAATTTCGTTCAAAGCAGGATGGTTTTATTGACACTAGCTTTGATACTATAAGTGGTATATCATCTTGTTTATCATGATGAACCCAGAATCCTCTCTTTGTTTTATTTGAATTTCGTTGGATCTGCTTTTTACTGGTCAGTTTTTGCAACTTCACCGTGGTTGAAGCCTATAGAACTTAGTGCATTTGGCTACTTCTTTTTTTCCTTTTAAGATGAAGTGAATTTCTTCACCCCTGAAACATTTTACAGACAGAAAGAGCTCTGGGCTACAACTGAGTGCTGATCCAAGTTTGGGAAATCAGGAATTTTAAAGTGTAAATCTTGATTTGCCTCTAAACCCATTTAATATTTTCTTAGGATGGAAAGTTTTGGCATTCTGTAGTGACTACTACATGGAGGAAGAAAAATAACCACAAGGAGGCTTGTAATGTTATACGCGATGTTGCATGATATCTTATTTGTATGCAACAAAAGAAATTAAAAAAAAAAATCATATGCTATATAAGTCCTCACATATTCTCTGTGTTTTGTGCATTTGGATTCTGATATCCAAATGAAAGCAATCCATCTCATGTATGATTGTACTTGCTCCCAACCAAACCATCTCACTTTAGAAATTTAATGACTGTGCAGATGCTGCAATGTGATTTTTTGGATTGCATTTTTTCTCATCCAATCGTTATTGGGCCTTAAACCATTATCGTGGAAGTTCTTATTCCTTATTTCTTGCAAACCCTAGATTGGTTTCTACTTGCGATTGCCTGTAAAAAAGAAAGATAATGAGTTGAACCTTGAAAATTTAAAGAGATTCTTCTGACAAAGTTTATGATGGATAATACTAGCTGTATATTTATTTTGTAGAAAGTCCAATACTTTGTTTAGATCAGGCTTGCACAAAAACAAGATTGAACCTTTCCTTGTGGAATATTTAATGGTTCTGCAGTGTGTTTCTATCATTGTCATTATAGGGTTTAAATCTTGTTTTAATTTTTGCCAGTTTGAGTGGTGTGTGACTTAAGTTACAATTGCCCATTAGGAGCAAAATCATTAGAAACCTTTACTTGCCCAAGCATATTATTGTATGTTGTCGATTCGGTACTGTCTGATGTATTCAAATCTACAGCTTCAGGTGCAAATGGTGCTATCATACATTATAAACCTGTACAGGGCAGCTGTAGTATTGTGGATACAAAGAAACTCTTCCTGTTGGACAGTGGAGCTCAATACATTGATGGAACAACTGACATTACCCGCACAGTACATTTTGGCAAACCCTCTTCACGACAGAAAGAATGTTATACCCGAGTTCTACAGGTATAATTAACTTCTGCATCAGAAGCTTCTCTGTTTACTTGCTTAAAAGTTAGGTTGATTTTGATTGAACAAGTATTATTGCTTCTGCTTTTCTTTTCTCTAATTCTTATATGGATATCGCTTCAGTTAAAATAATAGTTTTTTTAAGCCATCAGTCATGTTCATGCATGCACTGTCAGTTGAGGCTTCAAACTTTCGTGTTATCTGAGTGGTAAAATGCCCATAGCGTACTTAACTTATCTTCTTACTGAGATATCAGATTATCATTTGAAATCCATTGCTGGAAAATTAACTAAAGGCTGGCCCAATTTGAAAGTGCACTCTTGTGGAAAGTAATAGGTTCAAACTTCAATCTCTTCACTTGGTCATCGTAATGTGTTAGAAACCTTCATGGATGATCATGAATTGAGTTTCAAGTGCTAAAGTAACTTATTTGCCTACCTGGTGTAGGATTTGAGATGTCTGTGTTACATATTTTGAGGAGAAGAAAATATGCAAAATTTCAGCTTTGAAGTTCCAGTACTCTTGCTGTTAAACTAGATATTATTTGTAACATTGAATAGGGAGAAACAGAAATGGTACTAACTTGTCAGTTAATTGATTAAGTTGGCAATCTTGTTGTGCTAAGGCCAGTGCCGTGTTTTCTTTATGTTTATACTTATTACGTTGTTTAGCTATATCTATGATACAATGTTTCTTCATTGAAAAAGAAGGTTCTATTTTGGTTTGACTAATGAATTACAATGAGCGTGTTTCCAAGGGTCATATCGCCCTTGATCAGGCAGTGTTCCCAGACAATACCCCTGGTTTTGTTTTGGATGCTTTTGCTCGATCTTCTTTATGGAAGATTGGCCTTGATTATCGGCATGGTAAGTTGTCTTCACTCTGTCAGCTAGTTGTCGTCAGATTGATTAAAATGCTTCCCTAACTGACCAACCTGACCATGTTTGCTTACATCTTTGTGTAATTCAGGCACGGGCCATGGTGTTGGCGCTGCATTAAATGTCCATGAAGGTCCTCAAAGTATTAGCTTTCGATTTGGAAATCTGACTCCTCTATTGAAAGGCATGATTGTGAGTAATGAACCTGGCTATTATGAAGACCATTCATTTGGCATTCGGATTGAGGTATTTTATACATGCAGTGCATCTACTGTAACTATTGGTACCCATAGTGTGTTCCAGCCATCTCAAAATATCTATAGAAGCCCATTCTATTTCTTTGGGCTTGCATACGGTACTCATTTGGTTATGTCAGTTGGAATTCAATGGATTGCAAAATACAGCGGTTTACATTTGCACTTTGCTTTGTCCTTCATGGTTTGAGTGCCTTTTCTTCCTGAGTCCACAAGCTTTATTCAGTTTTTGTTGCTTATCAATTTTCATTTGTGATCGGGTTTCAAACATTCGTGCCTACAGAATCTCCTTTATGTGAAAGAGGTTAACACGCCAAATTGCTTTGGAGGAATTGGATATTTGGGATTTGAAAAGCTCACATTTGTTCCAATACAGGTATGTTGGTTTAGAATCCCAATAACATACAAACTTGGACCTCTTTACAGCAGAGGCTTCACAGTAGAGTAGTTTGTTGAAAGGCAGAAGAGAAATAGTCAGTCTGAAATTATAACCATGGGCTCTTATGTCTTAGATCTACTCATTCTGGAGTGTCTGCTTTACTTGGATAGGTGTCCCTAAATAACATTTTTCTTGTCGTTATGCAGACTAAGTTAATTGAGACATCTTTGCTTTCTGATGCTGAGGTCAATTGGCTAAATGATTACCACACACAAGTTTGGGAGAAGGTGAGTGTCTTAACAGCTATCTTTGTCCCTTTGTGTGTGTGTGTGTGTTTCAACTATTCTCAGCCGTCAAAGATTAAATGGAGGGGAAAAGGATTTTGTCCCAAACAATGTAATGGTCTTGACTTTGGTGCCATTTAAGAAGAAATGATCATATGTGCAACAGTGCAAGTTTGAAAAGGCATTTTAGAGACTGGTAGGTACAACTCATGTTTAGCAACCTACGGTAAACATTAGGTGATTTCATAGACGTGTCTTCAGCCATAAACAATTCTAAGATAGGAGCTGTGTTTTTTCTGCATATAGACTACATTTATAGCAACACTGTAAGTTGGTCAATGATGAAATAGGCTATTCAGGCTTTGCCCCCGAGTCCTCCATGTAAATCTGTGAGGTTAACACTGGGATTTGCTGGCTCTTGACTTATAAGTAATCAAACTGGCATCTAAATATCACAGAAAATATTATATCACGCCAACATGCAGCAAAACTTTGCAACCATTTTGATGCTTCGCATTGCTAACTAAACGTGTATACCTAGGTATCGCCCCTGCTGGAAGGTTCTGCTAGGCAGTGGCTATGGGACAACACAAGGCCAATTGTGAAGCCTTAATTTCTTTATGGTTACGTCCTATTATTTGTACATTGCTGAACCAGACTGGACTGCTGTGCTGTGTACAGATAAAAAGTTTATGTTAGTAGCCTCAGAAAGATAAAAAGACAAAGCAGAGAAGGCCATAGACTTGTTATGCTCATGCTGTAGATTGTAGAATAATTCTTGGTTTCCCCAAAATTGTAAAGAAAATTTGAAATCTTGATTTTTCATACTGTGTGTGTGTGTGAGAGAGAGAGGGAGGGGGGGGGGGGAGAAAGAGAGATTTCTTTTGGTGAAGTTCAATGGAATACCATTACTAGTTCAATATTCTTTGCTAAGTATTTAACACAAATCTTATTAGTTCAGGAAGAAAATCTAATCGAGTTATTGTCTGGCACAAAATAGTTAACTATTTACTATTTATTCATTTCCTCCACATGGTGAGGCATGTAAATAGGTAAGATCACAAAAATGATGAGGATTACGATTCTAACATTTCATGTTCTTACAATTCTGGTTCCATTAACAACAGGGCATTTAATTTTAACAAAACTAGACTTGTGCACTTCGTTCGGATTTTTTTTTTTTTTTTTAAAGAACAGATCAATTTAACAGAAAATCTTCAAATTTTCCCTAAATTCTATACTAAGTGTAAACTTGGAAACGCAGAAACTTCCCGAAATACGTTGAAGAAGAACTGAAAAATGCTATGAACTGGTAAAAGGACTGATTTGTAAAGATTTTGAATATCAATGACTAAAAGTGTGAAAGTGTTTGATTTGTAGAGATTTAGAGAGGCTAAAATGATATACTATGGTTAGAGTTAATCACGGGATTGAAGAATAATCGAATTAATTTGAATAATAGGATAGAAAAGAATCAAAATCGAAAAAAATTGTTAACTTTTAATTTTTTTTAACCAAATTATTTTATATGTAATATTTGTATCGAGAATTATTTCAAACGGTATGAAACCTGTCTCGAACTGTTTCGAATTGTATTGAATCGAAGAATCGAAATTAGAATCGAATATATATAGTTATATAAATATATATATTATATTTAAAAAGAATGATAAATGTAATTCTAATTATATATATATATATATATAGTATATATATATGTGTGTTATATAAGTAGATTATATAGATTAATATACAATAGATTGCATTATATATTATATGTAGATTATACTGTATATATAGTATGTATATATAAAGTATTATATAGGTTGTTTCAATTTCATTTTAAAATTTTGTTTTAGATTAAAATTTGAAAATTATTAACATATAATTTTCATATTTGTGGATAACAATATTTTTTGTGAAAAATGTTCAAAAATATTCGAAAATTAAATTGGAACGTCTTTATTCTATTAAAATCGAATATTCGAATATCTGTCACTTCTTGTCTTAAAACTAAAAATATCTATTCCGTTCCATCTCAAAATTAAAATTGGGACTAATACTAAAAATATAAAAGATCGAAATTTTGAAATGATATTGGAGATTTTTAAATTCCCGAAACTATGGCCCTAGTATAGGGATGACACGCACAATTCTAGTAAAGAAGGGAAATGGTATGTGCTAAAAATGAAAAATTTCCCTTTCATATTAATAAAATTAACTTGTTTATTATTTTAGATTGTATAAAAAATATTGGCATTTTTCTTTAAAAAATTAATGTGTTTTATATTTTAAAGTAATTAATATATTTTTATATATTTAAATTTAAAATAAAATATTTTAAAATTTATATATTTTTATTAATATATTATAATTTTTAATTTTATATAAAATTCTGTACTAAGTCAGTTATTATCAATTTGATGAGGAGGGAGGGAGTATTTTTTTATAACTGGACTAAAATAATATAAAGTTTGAAAGATAAGAATTTGTAATATAAATAAATAAATATATATATATATATATATATATATATATAAAAGATAATTACGAAAACACTTTATAGTGACATATATCATTGTTATCTATTGACGTTTGAAGAGTTTTTTTTTTTTTTTATTTACTTGACAGCATAAATAAGAAATGAAAAGATTTTTTTTTTAATAGAAATGTGAAGGGTTTTTTGAATACAAAAGATCACATACAGGAACTGAACACTAGGGAAGAAAGTACATCGTTTCAAGAGGAGATACACTCTGATGGTTCCCCAAATTCCCAAACTCATACCACTCCCATCCGTGTTCGGAACCCCGGAGACCCTCAGTCGTCTACAACCGTGTTGTCGGCTTTATCTGGTGCTAGCCGGGGAAAGCCCTCCAAGCCATCCTCCACTGTCCCTGACAAGCCTGAGGAAGAAAACTGGCATATTCGGAAGACTCGGGAATGTGCGACCCCGCACTTGAGCCGTGAGGAGGCTACGAAGAAAGCCGTTGGGATATTATCCAGGGGGTGGAGATGGGCTAGAGGAGGGTGGAAGGCGCCGGAGAGGGGGTTTTAGCGGACCGGCCACCAACTCCATTGTGTCTTGGAGCAATACCAACAACAGTTTCGTCGTACAGACTGTCCCGGAGTTTGCCAGAGATCGTTTGCCGTGGTATTTCAAACACAACAACTTTACTTCCTTCCAGACCCTGCTGAAAAACGTGAGCAGCTTAAGTTAGAAGTTCCGCTCGAGTGGAACGGTTTTTATTGCTCTATTTCATATCCTCCTCCTGTTGGTGAGTTACCTCTTCCCTGAAGCAAAGCTGCCACCCAAGTTCAAAGTGCCAGAATTCGAAAGAGAAAATTGGGAACTACCGACCTGATACTGCATCTAAAGATCTAAGCCAGGAGAAATTAGTACAGGAAGCTAAGAACGATGCGGAACCTTTTTCAATGGAAAGGAAGTAAAGAATGCCATTTCCAGTAAGTACTTCATTTACTTTCATTTTCAATCCTCTTTTACTTTTACCTTCTCCTTCTTTTGTGTTCTCTAAGACTATTTATTTCTTTTTTCAGCACTCTCGATTGCAATTTGGAGAGGGATTTCTCCAGTCAAGTGGCACAACCGTAGTAAAATTGCACATACAATTTACCCCCTATTATCACAACCCGAAAAGCTGCAAAATTTTTGCCTCCAATATGTGGTTCATGGAAATCTTAGACTTGGCCCATGGTTCCAAATCATTCTGTATAAATCTGAAAACTTCGCGGCAAGAGATATTGGGTTCTTCATGGTCGGATTCAATTTTTTGTGATACGTTACTGGTAGAGCATTGAATAATTTTGATTGCTATGGAGTATTTTGTCTCCTGGTCGAAGGATTTGGCGGGGAAAATATGCTATGGGTCTTGAGACCTAGGTTTTTACTGCTATGAACAACATTCTTGAATGACTTAATGCTTTTGCTAGAGAAAATTCGATTTACTTTTTGTTGGATGTCCGTGCAATAGCATAATAACTTATTTTACCTGTGAATATAGGTAATTTTACCTCTTGGTTTATTAGCAATTAAACTGTCTATGGAATTGATCCTCTCTCTTAATTATTTTATTTGCACCTAAGCATCGAGTGGTTGTGTCAGAGGTTTGGACTGTTATCCTATTTATGTACTGTGGCCTAATGATTTTTCTTCTATATTGCCTCTTGGAAATAAAGGGGAATCATTATTTTCTGTGGTGCCATATTTTGTGAAGTATGATATGATTAAACAAAAAAAGAATATTTTGGGATAAATTTATGGTTCTGAATACTGAGCATTGCTAGGTGAAAAATATTATGTTTTTTCCTTTGGTATGTTTAATTTTTCTTTGAAGTTATGTTTCCATTAATACACTAGAATCTTACGGACTATTAATGTAGGAGAGTTGTAGGCTCTCTATTAAGCTAATTCTTTGCTATTTTACATAATTCTGTGATGGTAACCCCAGTAGCACTTTGACACCTATACATGTTTCTTTTGAAAACGATGTTTGTTGCTTAACTTTTGACTTTGTGCCGACGTTAGGACTTGCTTTTGGAATTGTTATTTTATTGAAGGGTTCTTGCAAATTGAGATGATTTTTTTCCCCCTGTGCTACAAAAAATTGGGAGGTGGCCTTCCCTTTTCTTATCTTTTTGCTATGATTTTCTACTGCTGTCTTAATTTCCATCAAAATCAAGATTGTTCGAAACTATAAATTGAGTAGCAGTTTACTTAAACTTCTCTGCATCAGTTTATTAGTTCTATTGATAGTTTATTCATCAGCATCATCCTCGCAGAATTGAAGTATATACATAGAAGTAGGTTTGATTAATTTCCTTCATCGTCGCTCTTTGTTAAACCTCTTGATCAAGATTCCAGAATCTCAAGCACTTTGTAGAGATTTGAAAGATGCCTGTGTTGAAAGGGCTTTCTGATCATTCACTGCCCTTAAGATCAATGCCAAGGTAAGCCACCTTTTTTCTCTTTTTTTTTTTTTTTTTTTTTTTGTTTGTATTTACAAAGACTACATCATTTTTTACAATCATTTCTTTTAGCTTTTGCTCTGGTAGTTCATAACCATTTTAAATCTTCTATGCACTTTTGGATGAAATAAAAAGGTGACCAGATTCATTAAGCACAAATTAACTTCTGTGGCCCTTACGACAGGAACCTTTCAATGCTGAGCTGTCGCACTCAACTTTGATTTCCTCTTATGTGACTCATGTTGATTTTTTCTACAAGAGAAACTAGGGACCAACACAAATAGTTGATGTCATTGAGAGGTTTAGTACCTTCTAATTTCCTATGTTTCTCAGTTTTTTATATTTGGATAATATTTTAGTAATTACTGAATTATATTGTATTGACATACCAGTATTATTGAGCAGATATTCTGTTTCTTTAACAGGGCTGCTAGAAAATTCTAAAGCCCTATACATCAGACATATTTGGTGAGTGATAGTCAGGGAAGTGGATATCTTCTGATTTGAAGATTTACTAAGATATGGTTGTGAATGCATTTGACTGAAGGAAGAACCGTTTGTTGTCTAAATTAACAGGAAGCTGCCAAAACATTACCATCACCACCACTTTGCAGGTAATATTGTTTGTACCAGTCGACCTTTGTGTTTCCTGGTATAGGTTATCTTCTTGGTGATTTTAACTTGAATTTTAGTCGCTTTTGTATAATTCATTGTTCTCCTTGCAGATTCTAACCATACAAAAGTTATGACTTATCAATCCAGTGTTTGTGATTTGTAGCGTGCTGGACATTTTGCTCTTGGAAATGGTTAGTTCACATATCAATGTTGATAGTTAGTTCTTTTGGCATGGAGATCAGTACATGGTCTTTATTAGCACTAAATATAGTTGAGATGAAAAGTGGGAAGGGTTGGAAAATTTAGCCTTTGATTAAAGTTGTTAATATGATTATGTCTGTAGTGAAAGAAAAAAGATTGTTGCATGAAAAGTCTTTTGTTGACAGTGCATTCTATTATGTTTTTAGAACATTTGTGCATATGTGTATGTTTTCCAAGAGCATACATATTGATAGACAGAATTGCTAGGTCCAGTGTTGGTACGAGTGCCCCCAACTGTCCCAATCATCTATTAGGACCCTCCAGACGTGCTAAGTTTCTTCTTCTCCTCTCCTCTCCTCTCCTCTTCTCTCTGACAAGAGGCTGTTTTCCCTCCTTCCTCTTAAGGTTAGAGTTCATAAGGTATCTCAAAATGATTTAATATCGATGTGCATGTTTTTATGGTTCTGGCTTCTGTGGTTCAGAGATTTATTTTCCCATTTTTCCCCCTCAAAATAATTTTTCATTATTCGTGTATTAGTGCTTTGGTGAATTTTGTGTACCATTTTGCTACACTGCATCTGCAGCACTTGGACTTCTCTCAAAACTATGTTCATCTCTGCCACAACGCAAAGAGATTTCTGCAATAGATTTATCTGTTGCATGCAAGAGATTTTTGTAGCTTCCTGTGTACTTACTTGCTTGGTGATTTATAAGAAGTGTTGTTTTAGATTAAATCCATGGTAGAGGAATGTGGGGAGAACATCACCACAGAACAGTTGAAAGACTATGTCTGGAAGACACTGAATAGGGGCAAGGTAGCATACTGTTTTCATGTAGCATTTTTTACTATGTTCTTGGAGTATCGATTGGTTCTATATATATGCACATACCCACATATGGCCTATGCACGTTGTGTGCATTTTGTTTCTGATTGGTGATTAACTCTGAGATTATAGTCAAATTCTACATTGACACCGACATGTTTTTGAGTTTTTTATGTTGGTCAGGAGCTCTTTTGATGATGGAATTGAAGTTTTCTTCTCATCTTCCAATATAAAATTCACTTTTGTGTCAAAGCACATGTCTTGAGTAGTTAAGTGGCTTCTGTTACTTGAGATTGTTCTGCTATATATAGCCATTGCTTGGGTGTTAATTCTGGGGTTGAGTAGTTAAGTGGCTTCTCTTACTTGAGATTGTCCTGCCATACATTGTCATTGCTTGGGTGTTAATTCTGGAGAAAGGTGGAATAATTGTTTAATTTTATTCTCATTCATTCTCAACTGCTCAGTCTTGATATAATGTCCTCTCATTTGAAACTATATGTTGTCTCTGGATTTGGTCATGGTGTTCTGTGCAAAACAGATCCAAGATACACCTGTCAGAGAGAATTTGCATTGAAGCACTTGCCTGAAGATCCCCTATTTCAATTGGTGAATTACTGTGCCTTGATTTCAAATTATAGAAATATGGTTAGCCTTCCATTTGATGTGTAAATTTGTTTCCAGGTCATGCAGTCAACTTGGAGAAACACATTTCCCTAATGTGCAACTGAAGTAATTCTTCAGCTGAGGGTAAGTTTACCTATAGTATTTTTGTTATATGTTAAAACAAACCAACATGTCCTTGAAGCAATTGTATAGGCCTTCCCATTCTCAATTAGAAATAGGAAATTTACAATGCATGGTATGATAGTTGCTATATTTTCGGAATGTCTCCCAATCATTGTGTTTCTTGATACTCAAGATGATATTTTCTTGGGCTTGCTTGGACTTATGCACTACGCAAAATGAGATGTTCCAGCATTTTTTGTATTCTCTTCCTTCACCTTGAATAAAGGGTCTTCTTTGTTTTAGTTTTTTTATTTTTATTTTTTTTTAAATTTCAATTTTTGGGTTAGTATTTTTATCTGTAAAATTTGTATGACTTTCTTCCTACATGTATGAATAATTTTGCAGAGCTTTTGGTTGCAAACCTCAGTTAAGTTAAATTCTACTGCTTTTCGAAATATTGCAACTTCACAAGCTTTGTATGATTTTTAAGTTAAAGAAACTGTAGAGGACTTGATAGAATTGAATGCTAGAAATGTGGGAACATGTAGTGTTTTCCATTCAAAGGAACATCATGGATTCTCTGGTGATTATTCTAGGACTTACGCAGGGCTTATAGATAGATATCCGAAGAATTTTGGATCCCTAATAGTCGCTAAGAAGCTGCAGGGAAAGGTTTTTTAAAAAAAGATAAAAATATTGCAATAATATGTTATAATAAAAAATAATTAAAATATCATAAAAATAAAATTATTCATCACGAGCAACGCTCGGGCACCTACATAGTTTAACTAATAAACATTAATTGCGCGCTTCTGATTCTTTGTCCTCTTTCCTTCCCTGCTCTCTTCGTTACTTGGCCCTTTTTCTCTCCACTATCATTATGTTCTCAAGTTACTTCCCTTCTTTTTTTTTTCAAATTCGTCTGACATTTACTTCTTCTTTTTTTTAATTTGTTTGATATTTTTCTCTTATTTGGCACCCTCACTTTCTATATTTTTAACTCTTTTCTCGCCTACAATCTTTCCCTTGTTATCCTACTCTCTCTTTTACTATCACAAAACTCCATTACGTTACTTTATTTCTTATTTGTTTGACATTTTTCTCTTGTTTGACACTCTCACTTTTTTATCCTTTACTCTCTTCCCTTCCCTAAGCTCTCTTTCACTATCATTATACGATTACATTGCATAATTTTTCTTTATTTGTTTGACCTTTTTCTGCTGTTTAGCAACAAAACTGTGACTGAAGGCAGACCTATTTGCTGAGCCATGACTGAATTGTTAATTATAGAAGAAATAAAGATCCTGAGTCTGACTAATTAGGGGACACTCCCCCCCCCCCCCAACCCGCCCCAAACACCACTCATACTCAGGGTAAAAAAAAAAAAAAAGAGGTATTTTGATGGAAAATGCCAAAAAGAATTAAAGCAAAAGTAGATAAATAAATAAAACGACATGGCAGCACAATGACCTTCAAATATATATATATATATATATATATATATATATATATTAATATGTTCTTCATTGTATTTCATTTGAATAATTCCTTAGGCTCCTATAAAGAGCAGGAAAAAACACCTTAACAAAGGACAAGGTCAAACTATCTTGTGATCTTCGAATTATTTTGAAATTCAAGTTTTCTCTCCAATTAAAAAAAGTGTAAAAATATTTTTCGAACTTTTTAATTGTCCAGATTTTACCCTTTCGTCAGTTGACTAACGATTAACCCTTCCATCTGTCAAAACTCTAAGGTAAAATAGTCATTTCAAGTTTTGTTGGGAGCCAAATGCTTCCCTCCAAAAACGGTTTCTTCTCATATCATAGAAGGAAGGAAAATTTCTAACAAGAACGATATCTTCTACAAAAGAGCTTTCCTCCAAAGTCAAAAAAGATCTCGGATGAAAATGTCTAGAAGATGGCGGCTATTGTCGCCCAGTTACTATTGTGAACGATTGAGCGCTATGAAAACACATCTTGGATGTCCAAGAACCCAGAAAGAAGATTCACCACTTGTTCAAATGAGCAAGTATTATTATGTTCAAATGTTAAGTTCTTGTAGGCATGGTTCGTTTAATTACTAATGTATTACTTTCTTAAAGGCTCAAAGATGTGATTTTTTCAAATGGGTCGACCCAGAATTGTGTGATAGATTTGCGGAAGTGATTCTTGGTTTTTTGAAAAGAATCCGGAGTATAGAAGATGATCTTGATGTTGCTATTACTAATGTGAAAAAACTTGAGGAGAAGTGTTAGAAATTGAAGTCAAAATCAAGAGAAATAAGTTTAGAAGCAATGAGATTGAGGTTCAGATATCATTGTCTTGTAAGCCTCTTTATATTTTTATGGATGTTATGTATTCTACAGATGTTATCTTATGTAGCAGAGAAAAAGGATGGCAAGGACATTCTTATGTTGAATGGCAAAGGAAAATAGATGTTGATTTCTAGTTTAAATATGCATCAAACTGTTTTCTAGGGATAGATGTTGATTTTTAGGTTAGGTATGTTGGGTTTTTGGGAATGAAAAATGCAGCTTGATTGTCAAGTTTGGGCATGTAATATAAGCTATGTATTTGATCATTTGTACTTCATTTTTTATTTTAGAATCAATTGTATCAAAACTCCATTTATACATTGTTGCCTTGCATATTATTCTGCTCAAAATCAATTTAGTAATCAAAAAAATAACTGGACATAATAAGAAATCTACAATCAAATACCTATCATATTAAAACATTTCAAACATAACTAGTTCATCCTCAACATAGAAATAAAAGTGTATTTCCAACAAAAAAAAAAAAAAAAGCATTAGTTCATCCCTAACAACAATACCCTAAAAGATACATTAAGGTGCATCTCTAACCCCTACACTTTTGATCTATTCCTAGCAAATTTTAGCATTCATGTACATCACTGGCACTTGCATTGTTCATTCCTCTGCTATAGGAATATCTATTCCCTGGGTTTAAGTCTCCCAACCATGCCTGACCAAATTCATTCATTGATCTAACAGAGCCTCTTGATCTCATACCTTTTCTCCTTTGATTTCTTCTACTTTATGCCCTATTCCTTCTGCTTTTTTATTGACTATTTCTCCTACTTGGCCTTTGAGTACCCCCACCCTATTATAATACACAACCAATATCAAAATATATAGAGACGTGGCAAATAAAAAGTTTATATTGTATTGCATTTCAAATCTTCATTCATTACCATTCTGGTGCTCTACCCATTTCCATTGTCATTTTTTGTTTGGCTAGGTTGATTATTAGGACCATTCCTAGGCTGATTACTTGGTCTCGCATCCTATGCAATATTTGAGTTGTTCCTCGCACTAGCCTGCATTTAAATTCTTCTGCTTGGGCCTTGTGTGATCACACCTTGTTGTAAGGGGAAAAAAATATCAAATTAATCATAGTTCAATAAAGAACAATAATGTAAAAGATGAATTTGTAATCAGTATTACCTTTCTTCTTCTCCTAGGCTAATTATTTTGATGTTCCACTTCATTCATTTCAGTGTCATTTTACTCTTGATTCTCTTGTGTATTATCACCCCCAGTTTCATTTTGTTCCCTCTCTACCTCGAGACTAGCTGCATTCTGTCTTTGTCTTTGTTGTTCAGCATTTTTAGGACAGGTGGCTCTATTGTGTCCCACAACACCACACTTTTTAAAATGTATAACAATTCTCCTTCTCAGTCTTTTACTATGGTTAGTATCCTCTTCAAACTGCCTCTTCTTGCCTTCTTAGGTCTTCCAGGCTATTTATAGGCAACTGGGGGATCAAGTTCAACGCCATCAGCTGTAGGCCATATTTCTTGTCCATTGATTGGGATTAGAATATGGTCATATAATTTGACAAAGTTATCAGTATGATAATATTCATCCACAAAATCATATGGATCCAATCCTTTCATATCAATTGCTGCAATACCATGCATGCAAAGCATTCGTCTTAATGTCCAAACACCACAACTACACCAATTTTTCTTCAAGTCTACACTAAATTATTGTGCTCTTGGTCCCTTAACCTGGTACCCATCTACTCCATTCCATACTGGTTTCTACATTCCAGAGTCAATGACATCAGACTTCATCATCTCCTTAATTTTTGGATAGCAAGGACCACGTGGTATCTTTCTCATACCACTACCCCTTTGTGCAATACGAGTCATTAACAACTCACTAATTGTCTTTGCCATGTAAGTGATTGGTTGATCTCTTACTTCAAGTATGTAACCATTAAATGACTCACACAAATTATTACATAACATATCAGATCTAGTGTTGGGGGGAGAAAAACGCTTTACACCAATGCCTAGGGTCTGGACAATTTACAACCCAATGCATTCCTATTGTATTCCTCAAGTTCCCTCATTGCATTTTCATACAATTCCATGTTACTAGTTCTAGCAATCTTCCACAACTTGTCCTTGAGAGCCTTACCTCTATAATCTTTTTGAAGTTACAATATAAATGTTGCACATAATATCTATGGTCACAATTATGTAACACCTCTGCAAGTGCTGCATCTAAACCCTACATTGCCAAATTTTTAGATTAGTAAGGAATTTAGGTAAAAAAAAGAAACTCAATTGAAACTCAATTACCTTATGTCTATCTGAAATGAATGTCCATGCATATCCTCCATTTGGAATGTCGAGATTAGAGTAAGAAGGTCAAAGAACCATTTTTACTGTTCTCTTGCCTTCTTCTCAACAACTGCATAGGCTATAGGTTGCCACCCATTGTTTGCATTAGTTCCAATACCAGCAGTAGCTGGCCAAGAAATGGCCATTTGATGTGGCATCCATCCACACTAATAATTGGGCGACAACATTTTAGAAATCCCTCCTTTAATGGTCCCAAGCCCACATACATCCTCTGAAACCACGATTGTTTTCCTTTTTCTCTGAAGTTTTAATGAGTAATCTCAATGGTTGAGTTTGGATGTTTTCTTTTTAACTCTTCTGCATAGGACCAAACCTTTCTATATTGTAGTGTAACATTGCCTCTAATCAAACTTAAAGCCTAATTTCTTGCATTGTATGCTGCTGTCCTAGAAATCTCAGCTCTAAACTCCTCATCCACATTTTGTCTTAGAACTCTTGGAGGAATTTTAGCATTACACCTAATCTTTTTTAAATACCTTGCACCAACCCATTTTGTTCTTATATGTCTATTCTCCATTGATGATTGCAATTTGTATGTTGAAGCATCATTGACTCAACCACCAAGTCTGTGCTGTGAGTAGCTTTCTCAATTAAGGCAAAAACAAACCATGTGCAATCCTAGTTGCTATATTTTGCTATGACTCTCTTGGGTTCAAATGGCTTGAACTTAGCTGTCCTTCCTTCCTTGATCATATAATTCTCAACAACTTCTTTGAACTCCTTGTGACTAGTGAATCTCATCTCCACATCAAACCTTAGATTGCTCATATTTCTATGAGCATCAAAATCTGTGTACCAACCAACAAATTCTTCATTTTCTAAATTTGATTCACCAATGTCACTGTTAATAATACTATCTAACACACTATCATTCAATAAGTTAGCATCTAAACCAACATTTTGTGTGCTTGCTGTCTGTCTTGCTTGTGTGCTCCTTTTATTTTCATATCTGTTTTTTGCCCCTTCCTCTGCTACCCCTTCCTCTACTGCCCCCTTCCCTGTTGCCCCCTCCCCTGCAATATCTTCTTCACTTATATCAATATTTTTATTGAAAAGATAATCATTTCTACAGTAGTCTTCATTTTTTGTAAATCTCTCAAAGTCGTCGTCATCATCATCATTATAATCCCCTGTATCTAACCCAAAAACATCAGGAGCACCTTGTCCCTAATTTTTTAGCCCCTCATGACCCACATTTCCTATATCTTTTTATGCTTACCCCTGATTTAATTGCCCTTCCTGACCCACATTTTTTTGTATCTTCATGCTCCTATCCTTAATTTATTGGCTCCTCATGGCCCATATTTTCTATGTCTTACCATCCCTACCCCTGATTTAATTGCCCTTTATGGCCCACAATTCCTATAGCTTCCTGCCCTTGCTCCTAATTTGTTGTCCTTTCGTGACCCACATTTTCTATATCTTCTTACCTTTGCTGCTAATTTAATTGCCCTTCATAGCCCACATTTTGTATATCTTCCTGTCCCTATCTTTGATTTTCTGGAACATATGCATTAATAACTTCTAAATTGAAAATTTCAAAAACTTTTTCTATTCCACCCTATTAACTGCCCCCTTCATTCACCCCAAGTCTAGAATCTAAATCGGATGCAACATATTCACACTCACCCCTTTATTTGCGATTGGACTACTATGATCTTTATTAACATTGTTATATATCCAACCCAGTAACAACCTTCCAACATTACTTTTACTTGGTCGTCATATTTTATTCTTTACAGGTGACTATGGTGTTTTAGGTTCATCTACTATTTCTTTAATCAAAACGGAACTCTTACCTCGTGTCATTTTACATAACTCAATCTGCTCATTGATCCGCAACATTTTTATCATATGTTTATTTTGATGATCACAATACACTTCAATAATTTTCACCCTAGGAATCTAAGAACACATAGCCACTATGTCACTATCATCTCGGATGTTCTTCAACCTTCTACTTAAGTTCTCAGTTAATTCTAAATAGTAGTAAACCATAGATTTTTTACACTGACCCAGCTTAATAAGCATTTCATTAATGTCTACCAAAGACAACCTTTTAGAACTGCAGAAATCCACATAATCAAAATCCCCATTACTATAACTTTTGTACTCCTCTCCGCTAACCCTCTCTTTGTAATGTATTTTAGGTGTGAAGTATTCATTATCAGGATATGAAATTAGATAACCATAAAAATTCAGGACAAAGATTGCAAACAAATTCAGAAAATATATAGAAAATGCAAAATGCATGAACCACAAAAAAATAGAGAAGACCAAAAACCATACAGAGAAATTTACAAAAAACACATTTCAAAAAATAAAACAAAGAATAATATGCAAGCCTTGTGGTCCTTTTATGTCTTTGTTGTACAACATTCAAACCCATTGTACTCGTTAGTCCTCTATAGACGATAATTTTTTAAAAAAAGAAAGAAATTTTCAACAAAAAACCATTAAAAATTTGGGAGTTTTGACCAAATTGGGTCAAAATCCAAATAAAAAACTAAATGAGGGGCGGATTTCGGACCGGCGCATGGAAGGGGGTACCTCGTTCCCTAGGTTCTCGCATTCACCGAATGCGAGATTGTACAACGGCCGACAAAGCCTGGCATTCTGTGCACAATCTGATTGCCTCGCATTTGGACCTCACAATTCACAAAGGCGAGGAAGTCTTCTTCTCCGCGCTCCGCGGCTTTTCTTCTACTGCGTTCACAGGCTACATAGCTTTTCGGACCTCGCAATTCACAAATGCGAGGAAGTCTTTTTCTCCACACACCGCGGCTTTTCTTCTACTGCGTTCACGGGCTGCATAGCTTTTCCAAAGAATCTCTGGAAAAGCTTTTCTTCCACTGCATTCACGGGTTGTATTGTACAAAGAATCTCTACATGCAAGCTTTCCCCAGCGGATTATAAGAGAAATCTCTCCTCAGATTTCTTCTCCATCTTCTTCCTCTCCACAAGCATATCTTCTTCTCCATTGCTCAGAAACTCGTTAGCTGCCGCCGCCCATTTGCTCCCGCTGCCAGAAGAAGCCTTACTGCCTCCTTCTCAATTGCTCAGAAACCCGTTAACTGCCGCCACCCATTTGCTCTAGCAGCCAGAAGAAGCCTCACTGCCGCCGCCGGAAGAAACCTCACTGTTACCACCGGTTGGTCATCTTCTACAACAGGTTTTTCCTCTTTGCTTTCTTTTCCTATAAGCAATATGTGTTTTTTGGATTTGGGTACAAAATGGAGTAGGGAGGCCGATAGAAATGGAGTGGATGTTCAAGCTCCATCCACTGATATGGAGTTAAATGAACTGAATTATGCAATAGACTTAAAAGTTACCTTATCAAGGGGCCAAGGTGAAGGAGATGGCCATTACATTCTTCAATGGCTTGAGCAAACAGGTCACTCTATGGCTAGCAAAATCAGTGTACACAAAAATGATAAAAACCGATAGATTAAACTTTCAGAAGTTAAAGTCCCAATGATAGTGGAACTCACAATAAAACAAAAAAAAAAAAAAAAAAAACCACACAACAGCATGATGTGAACTTCAAATTTCATTACATCAGAATGGGAAAGGGAAAAAAAATGAAGATCAACAGCCTAATTTCAAGCACACAGAATGGCCATTAACCTGATTCTTTTCCGTTCAAAAAATGAAATCAAGTTTTTGCCATTTTAGATGAATAGATCAAATCTACGTACGATTGTATTAGTCTAACCAAAAAATTAAACCACCCTTTCACGCAATATTATTAAATTGGAACTGAAATTAGAAAGAAGAAAAACAAGGATCACCCCTAGAGTTTTCACTACATTCATATATGCATTTCATCAAACATATGGATTACAATAGTTTGCCAAATCAAAAGATATGGCCCATTAAGTCTATCATTTATTTATTTGATTATTTATTTATTTATTTGTCTATTTATTTAAATATTTAATTACTTAAATAGTTCTTTAATTATCTGTTTATTTATGTATTCATTTATTTTTATTATTATTAAGGTTATTATACATTGTTTATTAACTTTATTACTAAAATTATTTTTTATTAATTGCTATTATAAATGTTTTAAATATTTACTAATAACATATTTATTGGTTGATATTGTTAAACCTATTATTCGTTAATTTTATTGTATTGTTGGTTAATTTTGTTTCGATGATTTATTTATTCATAAATTTATTAGCGTAATTATTAGTGCATAGTTCATTACTATTATGTTTAATTAATATAATATAATTATTAAACCATTCTTTTCATAATATATTACCATTGTAGTATATGATGTTATTATTATTTTCTTATCCCTAATTATTCTATTATAGTCACAATTAAAATTTTATAATATAATTTAGTATGTCTATATATATTTTAAATTAAAACTATTATTCATTATTTATAATAATTATTTATTTATTATTAAAATTATTATATTGAGGTCATTATTAATTTATTTATTTAGTGCATAATATTATTTATAATATTTAATAATCAATATTTATTGTCTTATTAAAGAAATTAATTATTTATTGTGTTATTTATTTGCTCAATTATCATTTATTTATTTGATTATTTATCTATTTATTTAAATATTTAATTACCTAAATAGTTATTTAATTATATGTTTATTTATGTATTCATTTATTTTTATGATTATCGTGATATACTTTAATTTTTGAATAGAAAATTCCTACTTAATAGATCTAGACGCAATGTCATTAGAAGAACTTATAAGATTACGGTTATATTGGGATTGTGAAATTATGTGTACATCACATGGCGATTTTTTTTAATGGTTCCTATTGCAAGACATTAATTGTTAGAAATCGAGTTAGTTTTGGTGATCTAATCAACAAAATATGTGTCATTCGAGGTCTGGACACATCTACTGTGAAGTTGCAAATCACAATAAGGGAGGACACTATTATTGGTACTGGGATGAGGTCTACAACCGCTGTTATAACGGATGACGATGATATAGAAAATTTGTGGTATTATACATCTACCGTGAAGGGACAACCAATTGATCTGCATATTCACTATGAGATCGTCCAGATTCCGAATGCAACAGCTACAGATCTTCCAAAGCATAACATCTCAACTCCTATCACTGAATTGTTCACTGCATTACGTAACTCAACTGTTCCTGTCAACATGCCTAACTTCGATTTAAATTT
This sequence comes from Voacanga thouarsii, assembly GCA_026120185.1. Classification (NCBI taxonomy): domain Eukaryota; kingdom Viridiplantae; phylum Streptophyta; class Magnoliopsida; order Gentianales; family Apocynaceae; genus Voacanga; species Voacanga thouarsii. The sequence goes on from JANUWF010002200.1 coordinate 3,565,822, forward strand.
TCTAACCCATATAGCCGATGATCATCCACATATTAGAAATGAGACTTTCCAATCCCTTTTTAATACATCAATTTTAGATACCTAAGTCGTTTGACCTAGCAATCAATACTTTTCAGCTTCTACTGGGTTTGTTATGTCTCAATCTCATGACCACATTCAATCCCTCCAAGCACAGACGAGCCAGCAATTATTTTCAACGGCAACAATTGGTGTTCCATTAGATATAACCCAGTTGATGATTGGGTAGTTCGAGAGCGTAATTGGGTCGGTGCTCCGGAAGTGACTGTGGACGGGTTAGGACCTACATCAGACATTGATGGGCCTACCGTGGATGATCCATCAGACGAGGACGGGGGGATGGCAAAGACAACGAAGATATTCCTAGTCCTTCTGTATTGCAACAACCTGCTAATAAAACATCTGAACCGATCCGCTTGTACGATCCACTGTATTCAATAAATCTTGACCAGTTAGATACTTTGCAAGAGTTGGAAAACGAAGCTGGTGGATTGGTGTCGAGTACGGGGATAGATTTATAGTCGGAATCCAATAATGACTTAAGGGTTGGCATGTGGTTTAGGGATAAGAATGAGTTGCTTTGGGCTGTTCGATCGTGGTTTATTAGAATGGGTCATGAGTTTACTGTGGTAGAAAGCAAGAGTTCATATTGGGTTGTCGAGTGTAAAAATTCAACTCCACAGCATCCATGTTATTGACGTATCAGTCCACGGAAAAAGAAAGGTTGTGGTTTGCGACAAATTAGTCGATGGTATAGAGATCACATTTGTCTAGTCCAAACAGTTGACGGGAACCATCGAAACATGAGTGCAAAATTCATGGCGAGACACATCTTGCATTTGATTCATGATAATTCGGAGATTAAAGCCAGTGAAATAAATAATCATATTCATAACACATTACACTTCACCCCATCATACAGAAAAGGATGGAACGCACGCAGGAATGCTATTGGGGAAATCTACGGGGATTGACCATCTTCATTTGCACAGCTACCACGATATATGCAAGCCTTACAAAATGCAAATCATGGTACCGTCGTGGCGTGGCACTTCTTGCCTATGGATAGTAATGGGGCCAAGACTTTTGGATATGTTTTTTGGGCGTCGGACCCTGTATTGATGCATTTATTCAAACCGGTGGTCAGCGTTGACAGGATATTTTTTAAGGGTATATACAGGGGAAAACTTTTAACAGCGGTTGGTCAAGATGCCAATAACCATATATTACCTCTTACATTTGTAGTCGTTGACGAAGAAACTAATGATAGTTGGGGGTGGTTTTTTACCTTGCTAAGAGAACATGTGTTAAAGGATCGAAAAGTTTGTTTAATATCTATCAGACACATTGTGATCGTGAATGTAATTCATCGATTACCCCTCTGGCAAGAGCCAATGACAGTACATAAATTTTGTCTTAGGCATATTCGGAGTAACTTCAATTCAAAGTTCAGAATGCATGAGTTAAAGAAGTTGATGTACGCAGTCGGGGATCAAAGCAAAAAGCGAAAATTTTTGAAGATTATGGAAAAAATTAATTTGCTAAACCTCCAAATAAAGGCATGGTTGGATTTAATTCCGAAAGAGTAATTGACGCTTACTTATGACGGTGGGCATTGGTGTGGTAACATGACAACCAATCTGGCAAAATCTTTCAATAGTGTCATAAAAGGCATACGTGCCCTACCTATCAAAGTGATTATGGGGTCTTCATTCACAAAAACAATCAAATATTTCAATGACCATAGACATGAGGCTAATCATGGGCAATATCACTTTCCTTCTAGGATATGAGGCAAATTTGTGAAGAATGAGACGAAATGCAGAACACACCATGTACTGGCTTTTAATCGAGATCATGGGATTTTTAATATTGTGTCACCATATTGTGAGCATGGGAAGAAAAATAATTCGTACGAGGTTAATATTGGGGCCAAGTAGTACAGCTGTTGCAAATGAGAAATTTATGGAATACTTTATTTGCACGTGTTTGCAACATGTCAGCAATTAGGGTTGAATCCTAGAGATTTAGTGTCATTAAAAAATACGACACTATCCTATAGAATAACTTATATAGCACAGTTCAAGCCCATTCCACACGAGGATTATTGGCGTAATCCTAACTTTAGCTTGGCCCCATTTGCTCACCGTTTCAAGAATCGTCATAATGGTAGATTACGGATGTCGCGTATTTGGAATGAGATGGACGAACGTAATCCTGATTCATCACCTCGTTGCGGCGCCTGTCATCGCAACAAACACAATAGGAGAAATTGCACTTACAGTGCTATACAATGAATGCGACATCTATTTAAATTTTATATTTAGATAGCTAAATTTGTTTAGATACATTGCTTATTTGCAACCTTAATTTTTAATATTTGTTATATATCGTGATTTAAATTATTTATCTTTACTTTTGTGTTTATTTTTTTGTACTTAATTTGATGTTGGCTATATATCTTACTTTTGTGTTTATTTTTAATTTTTCTAAATCAGTTCTATTAATTAGGATAGAATGTATAAGCCTATTTCACACGGAGTAGATCCAGGTCCTATTATACCGAACTTATTGAGATTACAACACAAACATAGGTCGTCACATATTTGGACAAGACAGTTCTACAACAATGTTTTAAGTGCAAAGCAGAATGATAGCATGTTTTGGGAAGCTCAACCATTCAATCATCATATTGAGCAGCTCATGGATATTGCCAGTTTTGGTGGACTATGTCGTTTATGTTACATGAGGATCAACCATCTACTAATAACAGTATTAGTGGAAAGATGGCGTCAAGAGACGCATACGTTTCACTTTACAGTTGAAGAGGCTACTATCACCCTACAGGACATAGAGGTTTTCTTTGGATTATGTGTAGACAGTGATCTTATCTGTACTAATCATTTCGTACATTCATCTGTAGAGTTGATTGACATGTATGACGAGCTTTTGGGATTTCGACTGACTCTGACAGAGCTTGATGGATATAGATTGAAGATCATTTCACTCGAGAGAGTATTGAGTCAGCCACTACCTGCAGATGCGACGCCAAAGATAATAGGGCAGTATACACGGTGCCGTATTATACAACTTATCGGAGGCTTTCTATTCTCGAACAAGTCCGGCAACAAAGTACATTTGCTCTTTTTAAAACACATTCGTGATTTAGAGGTATCTGATACCCTTAGTTGCGAAAGTGCAGCATTGACTTATCTGTACTGTTGTCTGTATAACGTTACGTCCTACAGAGCGCACACTATCAGTGACTCATTATTGTTGGTTCGGGTATGAAACGCACATTTTTAAAAAATCTTATTAGTATGATAAATTAATAATAAATATAGTATTTTTTTAAGAATTGGTTGTTCATATTGAAATAGTTGTGGGCTTGGGAATGTATCCCTACTATCAGACCGAGCAGAGTTCGTCCGGTTGAAAATATTGATCCCCAGGCTGCGAGAGGATCAGCATGGGAGGGACCGTTAGAGTTTGCACGCACCCCGACACATATGCTTCTTACCTATAGGGATTAATTAGATAGAATGCAACATGACCATGTAAGTCTTACTTCAACCAATTTGCTTTCAACTCTAATTTTAAATTCGTTATTTGTTATTGATAGTGACAATTTATTTTTTTACAGTTTATCTGGCAGCCTTATAATGAGCACATATTGGCTACCTTATCCCCGTATTGCACTTATGGACAACATATTTGGGTATCTATCACATTCCTAATTTGTTGGGAACAATAGAAGTGCATCATCCAGATAGAGTCATGCGACAATTTGGATTTGTGCAGACAATACCTACTGTAATAGACACCAGTGACAATTTGCATGCCTGTGACATGAGAACTACCAGTGCAGGGTGGCCAAAGATAGATTCAATACATCTCGCGAACTGGGTTAATAAGCATTCGACAGTTCTTCTTGGACAACATAGTTACGGTCATAATATAGTCTCGCCTGACTGTCCAGCATGGTATTGAACTCACACTAGGCGACCGATTGGTAATAACGCAACCTAATCCTTCGGGTTACCAATTGAGCGGTAGGGTGACAGAAGTATTGGTATATAAATTTTCGTATATAATATTATAAAATATATAATTTACACATAAATAATTTATTGACATTTTGAAATACATATATAGGCTGATTCGATGCATCGGATATTGTACATTGGCAATGAAGGCTATCAAAATGTAGATGCTGCAAGTAGATAAGTATTTGCATAAATAACGGATCTCGCTACGCGTTCGTTTGACTGCCGTTGGTGAGGCAAGTCGTTTGAACCACCCGCCCTATGAGCTAGCTAGACGAAGTTACACTGCTCAACCGATACCTCCGATGTTGCAAGAAGTCAATCGCGAGTTCCTTCGGTGTAGAGAGGGGGTAGACGGACACACAGACGTGATGTACTTGATATTCCTATACAATATCACTACTCACTAGTACACGATTATGAATAAGGTAATCCTGAGAAGTTGAATATAGGCAAGCTAATTTTATTACTCCACAATACCTAGTCTTCGATACTAGATGCTTATCTTCAGCTGATGATTTTGATGCCGACCCTTCTTCTGAACGGTCTCAGATATGACACCGACATTCTATAGATATTCTTGGTCCATCTCACCGTTACGAGCAAGGTACAATACAACCGGAAGAATCACTCGAAGAACAACAACAACAGCCTTAGAGACGAGTTCAACCTCTAAGGAACCGTCGAGGATTTCATTATGGGACTAGCTTTCATCCTTTTTTTTTAGATTATTTCAAACCGTGATAAATTTTATTATTTGTATCACATTTTAGAGTTCAATTTAGTTTGACCATTTTTGAGACAAAATTGGTGGTGGTGGTGGTGGAAATTGAAATATAAGAAATGAGAGGAAGAAGTCAAAAAAATGATAAAATGCTTACAATAGAAAAAAAAAAGGGGGGGGGGTATATTTAGTATATTTAGATAGTTGAGAATTTAAATTTTTATAATTTTTTAACGAATAATTAAATATTATAAATTAAACTGTAAATAAAAATTTATTTCAAAATCTAATATAAGTAAAATTATTTGTAGTAAAAATATAGATATTACTTGTTATGATCAAATTTAAATTAATAAAATTGAATTATTAATTATTTAAATTTATTTATTATATAGATCTTTATATATTTTGTGTTACTTAAAAGTATTATTTTCTTTTACAATAGAGAAAAAAATTTCAAAAAAATAAAATAAAATGAACGGATGATTATAGTAGAGACTTTAAATTCAATAGAAAAGAAATGAGAGGAAGAGGTCACAAAAAATGATAAAATGCTTACAATATATATATATATATATAGAGAGAGAGAGAGAGAGAGAGAGAGAGAGAGAGAGAGATTTTTAGTATATTTAGATAGTGAGAATTTAAAATTTTATAATTTTTTAATGAATAATTAAATATTATAAATTAAAATACAAATAAAAATTTATTTCAAAATATGTACATATAAATAAAATTAATTATAGTAAAAATATGTATATTACTTGTAATGATTAAATTTAAATTATTAATTATTATTTAAAAATATTAATTTCTTTTACAATAGAAAAAAATTACAAAAAAAATATATTTTGTTGTGTAAAAAAGTAATAGAGAAAAAAAATTACAAAAAATAAAAAATAAAAGCACCTCGCAAATCAGGTTTCCGAGGTGCATAAATCTTGCAAAATTGATTTGCGAGGTGCACTCATCTGGCAAATCAGAATTGTGAGGTACAAGCGATTGGTACAAAAAACATTGCTGAAGTGATTCAAACAATGGCAAAGTCATTCTCGCATTCGGTGAATGCAAGAACCATGGAAACCTCGCGTTCACCGAATACGAGGTACCCCTGCCAGCCTTCACCACTCATTTCGCCCCGCATTTGGTTTTTGATTTAGATTTTGACCCAATTTGGTCAAAACCTAAAAAATTGAATCTTTGTTGAAAATGATATAAAAGATGCTCACTAACTAAGTGATTTGCATGCTTCACATATGAACTTCACAAAGCAACTAAAGTATAAATATAACCTTCAACTTATTTGGATGTGCATAACTATATAATCGACGAACAAAGTCACATATTTTGTCACTGATTAGTCAAGAAGATGAGATTTTTACCATATATGGTGTAAGGATGATAATAGTTAAACTTTTTTCTGATCACCCATTCCACCATTTTGGAGAAATTATACAAAAATTTCACAAGAAGTCGTTAACTTACCAGAGAAATTCTTTGGTAAAGGATTGAACTTTCCTCATTACTGGATTGAAAGTTAGATGAAGAGTATGACAAAGAGTTTAGGTTGAGGAACTTGGACGCAAAAGAGAGATAAAAAAAAAATGATGATTTTTTGTTCCTTTCCAACTGTCTCAATTAAGGGATGAAAATACCCTTAAAATTGGTCACATTTTGATCACGTGCTTGATGGATAAGAAGGTTGAGTTTTAATCAACTAACGGAATAGTAAGAACTGAACTATTAAAAAAAATTCAAAGAACATTTTTATATATTTTTTTAATTAGAAGACAAAACTTGAATTTCCAAATAGTTCAAAAGTCACCAAGATAATTTGCCCTTCAACAAACCATATTGTACTCAAACGCATACACCATTTAAATCTTAGTCATCATTACTTTAAAAAAAAAATATTTCAAGAGCCTATTTTTTATGAGCTTTTGCTGACAAACAAAATATTTTCACAAATAAAAAATGAAATATCAATTGTACTTATACATCGGCATAATGTACAAGTACTTATTTCTGATGTGAAGTAAAGAATGAAAAATGTAATCAGCTATGTACCGATATTTATTCTACATTTATTCTACAGGTAGCAATATGAACCAGACAGTTTGAAAAATTGTAATGTAATGTACTTGATTTGCCTCCAATCAACAGAACTAGAGCTTAACTAAAATTTGCTGTGTTAGCTTCAAATTACAACAACAATTGGCTTTCTTTCGCATTAACTGGAAGAAGGGAAACAAAATCATTTGCTAATGGAACTTCTTCAAGTCTTTGCTCATAACCTGCTTTGTGGTGTTGGATCTGATGTTGAAAGGGACTTGTACATGTCCGATATTGCCTTTGCAAAATATTCCTTAGCTTGAGGCCTCTTGATCTGGGTTTGGAAAATAGAGTAAATGATCTGACAATGCTTGTATCAATGTAGTTTTTTTTTTTTTTCAGTGCTAGTCGACATTGTAGATATTTATAAAGCATTTTAATTGTAATTAAAGGAAGAGGAGAGGCGGCGCGGGGCTGCGAATGATCACAGATGGAAAATAAAATGTCAGGAAGAAAGTTACCTTGAATGTTGGAGTGAGAAGGCCATTCTCAAAAGTAAAGGGCTCAGGAATCAAGGTGACAGCTTTTGTGAATTCAAAACCTCTTAACTGTTACGTAGTAAGATTAAAGCAATAAGGTGAAGTCTTTGTTTGGTGGGGGTGGGGGGGGGGGACCTATTGTACAGTTTTCCAGAAAAGCAATGAAAAAGGGTCATTCTTGATTAACAGTTGCTAAAGATAAAACAGAGGGGAAGAGGTAGAAGGAGGGGGGGGGGGGGTTGGGGGAAGTGTCATTGTTTAAACAATTACCTGAGCTTCTTGTCCTACAGCATCCATCTCAGCTAGAACAGCAGCCTTTGCTCTGGGATCATTACATAGCTGGGCCAAATCTTCACACTGAACCACAAGATTTCAAGTCAAGGAGAAACTGTTAAGATGCAAATCCTGATGGATACTGCTATAGCATACATTTTGTCTATTGGTGTGACATACATACTGACAGAGGCAGTAAGCATACTTTCAAATGACTCAATATAGAAGTTGGCCTAAATATCTAAGACCATCCTCCTCATGCTTACGATGCTGACTAGTGAAAGAATGTAACAGAGCTGAATTCAAATGACTCAATATAGAAGTTGGCCTAAATATCTAAGACCATCCTCCTCATGCTTACGATGCTGAATTCGAACCGATCATGAACAAAAGTTCGTTCAAATTCGTTCGTGTTTGAATAAAGTTTATTTATTTAATAAATAAACAAACTCGAATAAAATATTACGTTCGTTTATTAATCGAATGAATATGAACATGTTCGCAAACTTATTTAAATGTTCACGAATATATATATATATATATATATTTTAAAAATAATTATATTATATTTATTACATATATTTAATTATTTATATTTTATAATAATATCTTTGTTTTATTTTGTTATATTTTAAAAATGTAATTACTGATATATTGTAAATGTTTAAATTTGACTTTTTTAAATGAATTTTGGATTTTTTTTTTAATTTAAGAATGAAAAATACAAAATAAATGAACGAACAACTTGAACTTGAACTCGAACGAACACGAACGTTACTAAGGAATAAACGAACTAATTCGAACACGAACTCGATTAATAAACAAACAAACTCGAACAGTGTTCAAGTAAGTTCGAACTCGAGTTTGAAAATTCAATATTTAGTTCGTTCGTGTTCAAATACAACACTTTATGTAAGTCTTAGACAAATAAAATGGCTTATTTAAGTAAAATTCTTCAAGTACCATATAAAACAATTAATTTAGCCCCCCCTAAAATGTGAAGTCTTCCATCACACCAGCAATTGGTCCAAACGCTTGGGACATGTTTGTCCAGTATGTCAAAGGGAAAAAGTACATGTTAAACAGGTCCAAGAGAACATTTTCCTCACACTAATAAAAAAACACCTTCCCCATAGGAGAAACTGCATATTTTCTACTGTTTTAAATCTAGCTCGTCTATAACTTTTAGAAAAATTTAACCATCTCCTTCGAAACAGTGTTAATTCTTCCATCATTTCCCCTTGATAATGGCTCATGTCCACATATCAGGAAGGAAAATAAAATTGTCATACTGCAGAAATTGTTTGTAATCTAGTACTTATTGAGGGCTCTAATGGAGGGTTTGGTAAACCTCAAAAATCTAAACCTGGGATGTATCGTAAGCTCGAAGGGGCTACATTTGAATCATCCACCAAAGAATGAGCATAAATGGCAGATTTCAATGGGACAATATGGAAAAACTGCAATACATGTATAAAGCAGTGAACAATTTGCAACTTTTCACTCGCTAGACAACATATAGGACAGTATCTTACTTGACAATTAGAAATTAAATCTGAGTCAAAATTCTTGACATGGCAATAGTTATTCAAATTATCAATAAACAATACTCAATTCAAATTCTTGTTTGCAGACATGAAAAAATTAATAGATAAGTAAAAGAAACCACAGAACAAAGTTGTCCTAAATCTGAACTTGAATATGTACTGTGTAATTTAAAAGGGAAGAAAGAAGAAGAGGGAGGGGGGAGGTTGGAGCTATTAACATTCTTACTGTAGATTTTCAGCTAAATTCTAAAATATATGAACAGATCCACAAAAAATAAAAGACATTGGATATTTAAAGCAGACTAGATGAGTCGCAGCAAGAGAAGAGAATGTTACAAAATACTCGATGGCCCGAAAACTAACCTTTATGCCTTCAGAGGCTGCCCATTCTTTCAATACATCCGGGTCCACAGCCACTACAGCTACTAAGGTAGAATTGAAGCTGTCACCTATGCAAGTTGAAAAGCTCGGTCACTACTGTGAATATGAATTTCCACACTAATAAAATCATCTCTTACCATATACAAAGCACTGTGCAATAAATCTGCACTTGGCATAGACATTCTCGATCTTTTCTGGTGCTATGTACTCACCCTGTGCCAACTTAAATATATTCTTTTTCCTGTTAACAGTATGATAAGCAAATTTAGAACTCCAAGTCCTGATCTTCATTTCTTTATACAATGCAAAGTTCAAATCTAGTCTCAATGGAAGATTATGCATTGAACATAGCTGAGTATTTATATTGGAAAAGTTTTCAGTTTCTTGGCTCTAAAACCATCCAATTAGAATGGTACAACTAAAAATAACAATTGTATCTTTTTAGTTTGTTATAAGGAATCCAACTGCAACGCATGGACCATAATCTAACAAAGAGGATCACATAGAATAATGTACAAATATTACCTATCTATTATCTTAAGCCGCCCTCCAGGTAACCACAGTCCAATATCACCTGTATGCAGCCAAGCCTCATCATCAATGACTTCTCTCCTGTTCAAGCCAATAAGTCAACTGCAATGCTGACAGAAAAATTTATTCTCAATCACGAAATATTTTGAATACAAAAGGTATGTACGTCTGCTGTTCATCTTTATAATAGCCCTGGAAAACAATGGGACCCCGGACACAGATCTCTCCACGTGGATAAGGCTGATCCTCAGAAGTATAATTCATTTCAGGAACGTCCACAAGCTTTATTTCTAAACAGAACAAGCAACTGTTAGGTAAGTCATTCCTCTGTGTGTGCGTGTGTGTGTGTGAAGTTACAAGAACTTATCCTATATACCATCTTGCATAAATTAGTTGTGTTCTGGAGTAATAACTGTACATTTGAATAAGACTGGTTCAAGACGAGGAATTAGGATGTAAACACTTTTCCCATCAAGAAACACTTCAGTAGCTTCAATCCTGGAAACTATCTTGACAGTATATCATGGATTACAGGAGTTACTTTTACGTATTGCTTTTCTACGGATTAATCATATACACTGCCAGTTTAAAGATCTCTTTGACAAGCATGCTTTGGGTGATTGCCTGCATAATGACTTACAATACGTAAGGAGGTCCTTTGCTATGTTAAAATCATCCAAAGCATGCTCGAGTAAAAGATACCTTAATCTGTCTATAAGATTGATTAATTCATTCACTTCCTCCGTCCAGATTTTAATGTCCTATTTTGAATTGCATTTGAATAGAAGTAGACATTCAAATCTGGATGGGAGGAATACATGTTTAAACCTAGCATATTCATGCGGTGCTCTAACCAATATTTTCACTTTTCCCCTAGTTTAGGAAGAGCCATTTCACATATATTATTTTACAAAGTTCATGAGCAACTAGAAGCATCACAATCCTGTTCTTCCAACGTTTATCAAATCTTACCACATGCAGGATTTGGAGAACCGACATGACCAGTTGAGATATCACCCTCATCCATAGAGCTTATAACACAAGAGGTCTCAGTCATGCCATATCCTTCCATGACTCGACAGCCAAAACATCTGTAAGTATCGATGAATGTTACAAAAACTACCGGTACATAGATAAGCAGACCATAAAGCAAACATAGTTGCACCTTTTTCAATTATATATTTTTTAAAATGTGTACTTACACCCTTAGAAAATCCATGACATCAGGAGATAATGGTGAAGCACCAGAACCCATGAAACGCACTCGACCTCCAAGTTTCTGCTTTATTTTATTGAATACCAACCTATCCCACATTGGTGATGATTTTCTACCTGAAAAGTTTGAAAGAAAATATAAGCATATTGAGTGCAGATGAAATAAATAAGTGAACAAAATTAATTGGCCTGAAGCATTCAATGTTCCCAGATGATTTTTTTGCATGTGAAGTACAGTGTAATAAAGGAGAAATAACAAATATCTTTGATTTTCATGCCCTCCAACAAGAAAATAACACAGAAAACAGAAGACAAACTCTGATAGTGTTACACTATGAGTTGCATAAACTCCCGACCCAGCTCATGGCCCATATTTCCATCTATGACTAAAATACACACAAAAACTCACAAACCTAGCTTTCAAGTCCGTAACACATTAGAAAAGTATGCTAGCTTTGAAGACAATAAAGGAACAAGGAAATTATTGCAGCAGACAGTTTGAACACACATATACATTGGTATAGTTATCTAGTCATATTATAACATGTGCGATAACATGAGTTGAGCTTATTAAGTGGCTTCAAATTACCAAGATATTAGTATATCACTATGGGAAAACATGGTTAATGAGTGTATTTTAGGAAAGTAATGCTGTAAATACTATAACACTAGAATTAGACTAAATTAGGAAAGTTTGACTTTTAAATTAGGGGATTTTGTAACCAGGGATTAGGAGATTTTGTGAGCAGTAATTAGGGAATTGATTAGGAGATTTTGTGATCAATTGTTAAGGTAGTTGCCATATTTATTTCTTAGACAGCTTGTATATAATTTACTCATTGTAACCTTTAAGATATAATGAAAAAGAGATTATTCTCTCCCAGTTTCGTACATGGTATCAGAGCCGTAGGCCTTCTAGGATTCTTCTTCCTCTTCAACCAACCTTCATTGGTGCAATCTTTTCTTTTGAGCAGCCTTCATTGCTGTCATTTTCTCTTCGCTTTCAAGCAGCCTCCATTGCTTCTCTTTTGACCCGCCTTCACTGCTGTCATTTTCTCTTTATTTTTCCTTCTCCACTTCCTATTTGGGCAGCCTTAATTGCTGCAAATATCTTTTCTGCATCATGTCAACCTCCCAAACACGAGTTGTAAAAACAAATGTTGGAAGCTTCATGGGAAGTCACCCAGCTGAGAATGGGAACAGAATGGGGGACAATCCAAAAGTGGACAAGCCAATGTAGTTACTAGCCAAATTGATGAGCCACCAAAATTGAAAACAGTTAGTCTTAACCAAGATGAATTGGAAAGGGTGAGAGCTCCAATCAACAGTTTAGAAAAGGCCTCAGGTACTTGTTTTATGGCATATTATGGTGAGTTTCCACTTTTCATTAGATTAAATGTTTCGGATGTAACTTTTGTCACCTCTTGGATTATGGATTTAGGAGCTATCGATCATATGACCCACCCACTAAATGTCTTTACTACCTATTCCCCATGCCCAAGTAGTAGAAAAATAGCCACTATAGATTGTTCTTTGGCCACTGTGGTAGGAATTGGAAGTGTCCAAATTCACGCATTATTAACCTTGCAGAATGTTCTCCATGTCCCTAAGCTAGCCACTAATCTGATATCTATTCAAAAACTTGTCCATGACTTACAATGTACTGTGGTGTTTCATCACAATGATTATGTATTTTAGGAGAAGGGTTTGGGAAAAACGATTGGACAGGCTAGAGAACGGGTTGGCCTCTAATTCCTAGAAGCAATTCAACCAACCAACACTAAGGGTAAACAATCAGTGTCATTTGTTTTCGAGTTTTTGTCATCTAATAAAGAGAAAATTTGGCTCCATCATCGCCGACTTGGACATCGATCATTTCAAGTCATAAAACTCTTGTTTTCATCAATGTTCTTTGGACCAGACCGGACCGGACCGGCCGGTTGGACCGTGAACCGGTCGCCAAACCAGTCCGGTCCATCCCTTTGAACCGAAAATTTTGAAAACCGGCATATTTTGTTCAAACCGGTTTGGACCGGTCGGTCCAACCAATTGAACCGGTCTTTCTTTCTTTTTTTTTTTTTTTACCTCTTAAATAAGATAATACATTCATAGAAAAAAATAAGCTATACAAATGGAATAAATAATCTATAATAATAGAGAAAATATCATATTTTCTTCTAATTTCGTTATTTATGTATTTATAGACTTGAATTACACTATATTATTGATCAATTTTATTCTTAACAATATTATATTTTTAATTTTTAAATAATAATATTACCTGTTCAATTGCGGTTGGACCATTAAACCGTGAACCAGTAAATTTTCTGGTTCGATGTCCGGTCCAGTTCTGAAAACAATGGTTTCCATCTTTATTTAAACATTTAGATGTTGAGTCTTTTCATTGTGAAAATGTGAACTTGCCAAACACAAACACGTACCTTTCAGTGAGTAATTAAAGAAGTTTCATTCATTTTCATTCAATCCATAGTGATGTCTGGGGTCCATCTACTGTTGCTAGTATCTCTAGGGCACGATGGTTTGTTTTCTTTATTGATGACTATACTCGAGTTTGTTGGATCTTTCTTTTTAAACAAAAATCTAATGTCTAGTAGTGTTTTACCAAATTTCTACTCCATGATTAAAAATCAGTTTGGAATGACCATCAAGAGAGTTAGGTCCAACAATGCACGGGACTATTTCAATCAAATTCTAAGTCTATATTTTCAAAAGGAAGAGATAATACATGAGAATCTGTCCATTCTTCGAACTACACATGGTAATCTCATTGGTCCTTGGCTCATCGATTCAACTTAGTCTTATTGATTGAATAGAAAAGAAAGAACTGAAGCAAAGTTCAAGTTACAGTCATCCTTCTATACGCAATTAAAGATTAGGATAGCCCTTGTAAACCAAAGCAAAGTGCACCATGTTGCCTCCCAAGCCTACACACATTAACCAATCGCTCCTCTAAGAGCTAAACTAATAATGGGAAGAAAGCCCCACCTTTCCTTCTGTTCCATCTTGTGTGAATACTCCACAACAAAATAGAGTTGCAGAGAGGAAAAATTGTGATCTCCTTGAAAAAACCTGAACATTGTTATTTGAAAACCATGTATCTAAAATCTTTTAGGAGGAGACTATTCTTACAAAACACATCTCATAAACCAACTACCATATAGATTCCTAGGATTTCAAAGTCTAATGTACGTGTTGTCCACCTTCTACCTTAACTTCCGCACCACAAATAATCTTGTTCCTATAGTGCCTGGATGTACATCCTTTGTACATGGTCACAGTCAATTTGTAATGTGGGCAAGTCTGTGTCACTACTAACCCCATGGATCAGGTAATGACTTCTAAACCCACATTACAAATTGAAACAAAACCAGAGGTAGAGAGTAAGATCCATGAGGTTAGTAGTGACACAAACTTGCCAATTGCATTGAGAAAATGTGCGAGAGAGTGCACTAAAAGACCTTTATATCCCCTTGCACACTTCTTGTCCTTTCAGCGTTTTTCTCTGTCACACAAAGCCTTCCTTGATAACCTAGAAACCATTAGCATTCCTTTCAATCTATCCAAAGCTTTATCCAATGAAAAATGGAAACAAGCTATGAATGTAGAGATGAAGGCACTGGAAAAGAACAAAACATGTGAGCTTAAGGAGTTACCAACAGGGAAGAAACCAGTAGGGTGTAAATAAGTATACATAGTGAAATATAGAGCTGATGGTTCAGTGGAAAGATAAAAGGCAAGGCTGGTCGCCAAGGATTATATTCAGAAGTATGGAGTAGACTATCTAAAGACTTTTGCCCCAAATGTAAAGTTTAATACTGTTAGAGTCATATTGTCTTTGGCAACCAACTTTGAATGGGATTTACAACAACTTGACGTAAAAAAATGCTTTCTTGCATAGAGATCTCCCGGAAGAGATATATATAGAGACACCACTTGGTTCTGAAAAAGGAGTTACTGATCATACAATCTATATGTTAAAGAATGCATTGTATGGGCTTAAATAATCACCGAGAGCATTGTTCGGAAGGCTTGCCAAGGTTATGGTAATGTTATGATACAAGCAAAGTCAAGAAGATCATACTCTGTTCATCAAGCATTAGTCTTCAAGGGGAGTCACAGTTCTTTTAGTTTATGTAGATGATATAATTGTTACTGGATGTGATGATGAGGAGAAACATTCTTTAAGTGAGTGTTCGACAAAAGAATTCGAGATTAAAACAATTGGGAAGCTAAAGTATTTTCTCGGAATTGAAGTGGCACATTCAGAGAAAGGTATTTTTCTGTCTCAACAGAAGTATGTAACTGATCTACTAAAGAAGACAGGTAAAACAGTATGCAAACCGGTGAGTATTCCAATAGATCCAAATATAATGCTTGGAATAGCAGAGGAAGATGCTACGGTGGACAAAAGGATGTATCAACGTTTGGTAGGAAAGCTTATTTATTTGTCCTACACATGACCGCATAGAGCTTATACTGTGAATGTGATTAGTCAATTCATGCACAGCCCAAAAGAGGTTCATCTTCGAGCAGCAAACAGAGTGTTGCAATATCTTAAAGGTACACCAGGAAGAGAAATTCTCTTTAGGAGAAGTGGGAGTCTAATACTTGAAGCCTATACAGATGCTGATTCTGATGGGTCAATAATTGATAGAAGATCGACCACTGGATATTGTACGTTCCTTAAGGATCAAGTTGGAGGACCCGATGAAGCTTTACTGCAATAATAAGTCTACAATTAGCATAACTCACAATCTTGTGCAGCATGATCGGAAAAAGTAGACATTTTATTAAGGAGAAATTAGAGAGTGGATTGATCTGCACACCTTATGTGTCTACAAATGATTAGCTTGCTAACCAAAGGGTTACATGGTTTAATGTTTGAAAGTATTGTATCCAAGTTGGGAATGGAGAATATCTATTCACCAACTTGAGGGGGAGTGTGGGAAAATATGGCTAATAGGTATATTTTAGAAAAGTAATGTTGTAACTATTGTAACACTAGAATTAGACTAAATTAGGGAAGTTTGACCCTTAAATTATGAGATTTTGTAATCAGTTATTAGGAGATTTGTTTAGCAATAATTAGGGGATTTATTAGGAGATTTTGTAATCAATTTGTTAGGGTAGTTGCCATATTTGTTTTTTAGGCAGCCTGTTTATAATCTACTTATTGTAACCTTTAAGATATAATGAAAAATATATTATTCTCTCCCAATTTCTTACAATCACATGAATAGAAAAGCCCCCATCCCTCCTGCCCACAGGATGGGCAAAGCGGTAAGAAAGAAAGAAAAACTAAAAAGGGGTTACTCATAAGGACAAAAGGCAAGAAGGCGTGATTCAAGTGCCACAGGGACCCACCACTCAAAATTGCCTGCTTCTTGGAGTTGTAAGCAGCATTGAATAACCTCTCCTTTAGAGCCCCAGAAGTTTTTACAGCATTTGTAATGCTAGGAAGAACAAATCAAGGCAAAATGAGAAACATAGAAAGATTTAAACGATTATGTAAATGTCACTTTGCACCAACAATACCCAGCATATATCCTGTTGTATAGACGAGGGACACTGCAAAATATTGTTGGTCTCAAAACTGCCAAATCATCCAACAATTTCAGATTGTCCTGCACAATGTGATCCCATTTAAAAAAAAAAAAAGAAACTAATTTTTAAATGGAAACTGTGCAATGAATAGAGCAAATATCAGAGAAACAAAACCGCCAAGAAGAATTCACCATTTAGGGTTTGGACATTGTGAGTTAATTTGAGAATGCACATTAATAAATTAGGAACTGGAAGTTATGATGAAGACATACCCCCTGGTAGAAGCCAACCGCAACACCATAATAGACTGACATAATTTGATTGGCTCGTTCATATATGTGCGCCAGGGGAAGGTAAGATATGTAGCTGTGGAAACCAATGGGCAGTTCAATATGTGGCAAGGAGATGTAAAACAAAAGTTATAATTGATTAATACTTTAAACAACTCACACGTCTGAAGAATAAAACTTGATTGTAATAGTCATGCCGGCAACATTGGATATTAGATTCGCATGTGTTAACACAACACCCTTTCAACAGAAGACGAATTAAGAGAAAACAATAAATTTGTAAAACATCATTTGCACAATGGACTGCAAGAAAAATGCTTCCGATGCTGGCAATGAATATGAAATCCAATATGCATTAAGCAATACCTTTGGTGTTCCAGTAGTACCACTTGTATAGCATATAGTTGCAATATCTTCGGGTTTGGGAGGGCAAAAAGGTTGAATATTACTACGTCCCTACACAAAACACAGTTTCAAAAGTATCATATGCAAACTTCCTCCATGTAGGAAAAATAGAAGATGCAATTTTCTGTATTTCCACAACCAATTTTTTGACCTGTTACTTGAACGGTGGATGGAGAAAACATGAATTCTGCAAAAATAAAGAGGAAAAAACTCCCTAAACATATTATTTGCAATTCCACAAGCAATTCAAGATACCTGATCTAGCAACTTTGAGTATGAGATAACCCTAACTCTGGAAGTTGAAGGAAGAGAAGGGAGGTGTTCATCTGCCCCTCCTACCACCTGTCATTGAGAAATGGGAGATATAAATTAGAAAAAACAGATAATGTTTTATGTAATGAAACTCAAACATGTATTTGCCAATAAGCTTAGAACATACCACTATTACACGTACAGATGAAATATCTGATAAGAAGCTCAACAACTGCCAGTAATAGGAGAGAAGCATCAGATACATTGAGAATATCAAAACAAGCTTTTAGATTGCAATGTAAACCTTAAATCAGAAGTTGAAAATAAATAAGAACAGATAGGGCATTGTTTCAAATGGAAATCTTGAAACAAGCTTTTAGATTCCAATGTAAACTTTAAATCAGAAGTTGAAAAAAATAAGAACAGAAAGGGTGTTGTTTCAAATAGACAGGCAAAACCTGTAACAAACAGCTTTGACCTTGCAGGGAGTTACAGAACCCATATACAGATGTTAAGATAACAACTTCAGATAAAAAAATTGCTAGACATGGTTTACGAAGGCTATTAATTTGTATAAAATTCACAATCTTGTCTTATTCTTAGGTTATGCTTATAACTATATAAAAAAGTCCAAAAAGAAATCTTAGGGGGAAAAAAAATCCTTTTAGATGGGGAAAAACCTCACAGTGTTCAGGGTACTTGGCACACAAAAGATAGCCTGTATATCAGCATGACCAACAATGTATTTAACAGCATCAGGGCCTGAAGATAAAACCAAAGAGTTGGAATTCAACTGAACTCGTTAGACCAAAGAGCTTTATCTGAATACACAGCTACCAACCAAGAGTGTCATATAAAGGCACAGAAATATATGAATATGCTGAACAGGCATGGTCCACAATCAGCCATTCTGGTCTATTTATAAAATAGATTCCAACACTGGATCCCTGTTCATGAAAAAGCAAATTAACAGACAGTTATTAGGGTGATACAGGAAACACTTTGAAAACAATTTGCTAAATGCAAAAATACACAAGCAATTAAACAAAATTTAAATCTTTTTCTTTTTGGGTAAGATAAGAAAAACAAAATTTCTATTTTTTTTTCCATTAAAGAATAAAAAAAAAAATCCCAGATTCTCTTTTTGCAATTTAAAAGGAGAAAATTAGAAACCCAGGTTTAAATGCAAACACTCTCAAGAGAGAAAAGATTTCGAGAAATGATCAAAAAAGAAATAACTTAGCAAAGTTCCAACATCGCATAGAGGTCCCTTATCATATGCTAAGTTTAAAAATATTTCACTTACTGATTGTAACCCATAATAATGAAGTCCGCATCCTATTGCTAATCGAGCAGTGGCTGCCTCACCATAGGTCATCCATTTATATCTTCAGCAAAAATTAGAATCTCAAAATCATATGATTGTGACATTTGTGAAAAGATGATGAGACACTGTTTGTTCTATGCCGACTTACTCTCCAACAGTTCCATCTATGCAAATACGTGTACCCAAGTACTTGTAGTCTTGGAATGCTTCAACTGCATGCCTGTGCACACAAAAGATAAGAGTGGAGTTCCAAAAAATTAAACAAGGAAAACTTCTCATAGAAAACATGGCTGACACAACTCTCAACATGAAGAGAGAACTGGATAAGTAGATTGGCAGAGAAGAGAGAATAAACTCGTACACAAAGTTATCATGCAATGTGCCAATTTCAGGATGATCTGGGAATCTGTCCACCAGCTTCAGAGGAGAACATGCAGATCTGTCACAATCACCGGTTAGTAAGTAAATAAAAGACTTTAACTATAAGCAAATCAAATAGAAATTGAAAGATGTCTGACCTGTACACATTCCATTTCCCCGTCTGCAATTTTTCAGGAAGGACTACGCCATATCTCTCACCTGATCAAATTTCATACCATCAGTTGAAAAACTAAATAAAGTTGCGGAGGAGAGAATCATGAAGACGAACATCAACAAATACATCAATTTCGACAACAGCACAGGACTTCAAAGGGCTAGGATTAGTGACCAAAGCATGCTTATTTTTCCAAATAACTACCCAAAAGTGAAGCACATCTATTCTCTAACCAAGAATGGTAGCCTCCAGCAGGCCACAAGCTTAAGGAGTTATCTATTTTCTGGCTCCTGCAATCAGCATTCCTATACTCCTGCTCAACTATATATAATTATTTCCTTGTATTTGTTACAATAACAATCTCAACTGCTGATCTTCTTTCCTTTGTAATCAGAGAAGCACCCATGGAGCATTTTTTATGTTTCCAAGTGCCCTCAGGAAAGTATGATATCTAGTGTAGAAATATCCAAATAATGTGAACTCTAGAAAAGTAACAGGGAGGTGTATATAAGCACAAGAGGAAAAGATATCTCCGTCTGACGTGAATCTTCACATTTTTTCCATACCATACTTATTAACACCAAAGCAGTGAACAACAGAATTTCACAATCCCAGAGAATCACGGTAAACTCAAATAGATTAACTTTATCTAAAACATCCCCTGTGGGAATACATTCCTCAACTAACAAGCTTTTTGAAAGAACCACTAGAACAATATCTGTCCATTAAAACAAGACAAGTCTGTCATAAAGGAAAAACATAAAATCAGAGAAATTTGCTCAATTGCAGTTTTCAGATGCTGTACTAGTGGAGCGTCAGTTGAGGATATCCTTCCCTTAACCGAAAAGTTGAGACAGATTGCTGATTCTGTTGAAACAGTCCATACCTTTAAAAGCCTTAACCATGAGGTTTATTTCCCCCTCATTGCACCTTCTGAAAGAGAGATCTGAAAATTTTCTCTATACCAGGACCAAGAAGCAGATGAAGGTAATCATTTTATTATTGATTCAGTTATTAGTATTCATAATATCATCAACCACTGTCTTCTTTTAATTTACTTGGTGAATTCCTTAGCCAAGGCAATCCTACCAGAAGAACAGTAACTGGATATTTCACCAAAATATTAATTCATCAACCCAAAATCCTTCATGCAGACCTCACGTTTTAGAACACAAGCACTAATTTATAGAAATCCTGATATAGCATGGTTGTTCAATTTTTAATAGCTCCCCAAGACCACTAAGCAGAGCAATTGATATCAAATAAGTTCTCTGTTACCAACTGAAACTGACTAGAAGGGTCTTACTCATTGAAAATATAATTAACTCTACAAGAGACCCATGACCGGTGTCAAGAGAAAGCCTGATCACTACATTATATCAGAAATTCTACCTAAAGTATATGCAAATAAATTAAACTTCCCAAGTAGGCATTTCCAGAGAGAGTTCAGTTGGCTGTAATTTTCAGGGGCACAAAAGTATCCAGCTCTGTTTTACCTAGAATGATGTATGAGCCGGGAAAATGAGATGACAGTGGATCAAAAAAGCCCCAGCAAAATCACTAAATGACCTTGATGTCACTCTAGTGCTCTTTCCACTTCCTCCGTCTTGCCTTCCAGAAGTATCACAAGAGTTGCATTTCCCATGATTTTGAGATTTTGAATATTTAGAGAAAATTGGAATCAAATCCACCATTGTACTTCTTATGTCTTAAAATCCATCGAATGGTCCCCAAAAAAACAAAATGTAGCTCCTACTACATTAAATTGACAATTTGACAAAGAAAACTTCCAAGTCAAGGGAAAAGCCACTCGTACATGTGATTGCCCAAGTTTATAATTTATATTCAAGAAACCATAAAAAACTACCGTAATGAAGTCACTAATACCATCTCTAGGAAATGCTTAACCTTCTTGTTACCCCCTTTTACTTTACAGTCAAACAAATCATCTATCTCAATCTATTTAAAACACGTCACTCAAAAAAAAAAAAAAAAAAAAGACACACAGGTCAGAATAGCTACCCCATCTTCAGAAACTAGTTTGCAGAAGTGAAAACTTAAAGATAATTAATAAAGAAGCCCATCTTCTCCTTCCAACAAAAACTATTTTCTTCACTTAAAAGTACCCTTAAAAATTTAAAAAGAAAAAAAAGCGTAGGTAACTGTACTAAACTAGAGAAGAATACCACAAAACTGCCATCCTAAAACCAAAAAAGAAGCTAAATTTCCATTACTTGCGCCCACCCCCCCCCGGCACCAAAACTTCATTGTTTAATTTTAATTTTCGTATATTTAACTCTTTGCATTTGCTTAGCTACTTAACTTTTTAATCTTCCATAACTAGAGCAGTAACAGTGCGTATCAACCAATGGCTCAAAATTCGTAGAGACTAATAGAAGTCTACAGACATCATTATTCTCCCAATAACCCCACCAAAAGTACACCAAACGCTAGGTCCCATCCAAAATATTCAAAACGAATAGACAACACGCAGAAAAGTCCTCTGCAACTACAAATAGCTAACCTGCTTACACAGCAATCAAA
Source organism: Voacanga thouarsii (assembly GCA_026120185.1). Taxonomy (NCBI): domain Eukaryota; kingdom Viridiplantae; phylum Streptophyta; class Magnoliopsida; order Gentianales; family Apocynaceae; genus Voacanga; species Voacanga thouarsii. The sequence goes on from JANUWF010002200.1 coordinate 3,588,066, forward strand.
AACACCGTACCCTGATAAAATTCTCCAGCGGTATGATTCCTTTGGATCTGTAAACACAAATCGTCGGTGGCGGCAACCAGATGGCCTTGAATTGCGCTCAGACGCCTCTCAGCCGCTGATAACTCCATTAAACCTTATCTTTTCAAACTTCAAACGCTTCAATCACCCCCTGAAACCTTCTTTCTGTAGAGATTTTCGTAGACCCAGATTGAGATTCAAACGTCGAGTTCATAAAGTTTCCATATTTATATTTATCCACTTCTGAGATCACGACTATACTTTAAATAATCGCTATCTATATCGTATTCGCATATAATATAGTACTAGTACATTAAATATGGGGGGAAAATGGCACGCTTTTCGAAAAAGGTTACGAATTTGATGAGATAAAGATTATGGAAAGGGTTAGGATAAGGGTGGTTCTTGATTTTCTGATTTACACAGCCTGGAGACAAAAGCTGCACGCCTTATATTTATAGGAAGGTAGGAGGGAAGGAGGAGGAGGAGGGAGTTGAGTTGCTAACGCAAGCGGCGCCAGTATTGGGCGATGAATGGGTCTAACGTTCACGGGTGGCATACGGTGTCCTTAGACTAAAATGAGCCGATAGGCAAATTTGTACAGGACAAGATGGGCCTTTTTGGCGCCATCCTTGAATGAATTGATTTTTTTTTTTTTTTTCTGTTTGGGTAATTTTAGGTCCTGGAGTTAGATGGTGAGGTGGTTAGGGTGATGTTGACTGGATGTGATGTTTTTCTAATTTTTAAAAAGGGTTAATTACCAAAAATCCCCAGAACTCTTAGCCCAATTTTAATGTGCCCCTTAGAAATTTATTGTTCTAAATTTCCCTCTCAATTGAAATTCCATTTAAATGATTTAAAAAGCCACAAACAGGTAATGAAATGTTTGGAATGCCTTTTAACTTACCAATTTTTTACACTACTTTTTCAACGAAATAAATCAAATAACATCCTTGATATTCACCGAGTTTGTGAGAAAAAGGTTGGTTTGCATATAACAAGAGAAGAAGAGGAACAGTTTATTTGGATCTTATGAAGAGGAAAGGTGGGGAAGAAGAAAGGGGGTAAAAATTATAAGAGAGAGTTTGTAGAGAGTAGCAAATTAATCTCCATTGATTATGGAGAAGAGTTTGCAATAGCTAAGTAATGGAATTGAAAGGCAGTGGAGGGAAGAAAGAAGAAGAAGAGAGAGGCGGTGACATAGGGAGGGGGCAATGGTGATGGTAGTGGAGAAGAAGAAAGAAGAAAGGGGCAAAAGGGAGGGGGCAATGAGGATATATAAGTTAGAGGGAGGAAATAAGAAAGAGAATAAAAGAGGGATAGACAGGGAGAGGGGGTGATAGTATTGGTGATGGTGGCGACAACAAAGAGAAAAAAGAAGAAGAAAAAAAGAGGTGGCAACAATGAAAGAAAGGGGAAGAAGAATAGAAGTGGTAGCTAGTGTATGTAGGTGGAGGATGATTTTAAAGCTTTGACTTGGAAAGATAATGATAAGGGTAATTTTGATATTTCATATGAATTATTAAAATTTTATTTTTCCAAATGTTGTATTTTTTACAGAGTTAGCATGGAAAGGAAAAATTAGAATAATTAAACTCATAAGAGAATAATAGACTAAGAGTTTGAGGGGGTTTTGGTGATTAACTCTTTTGAGTAGTGAGTTGGCGGAGTTGAATGTTAAGGATGGATTCAAAGTTGAAGGCCGAAAATGTCAAAGAGAAGGATCAATCTTTTTCATAAATTAATTGAATTATGACATTATTGAAATTATTCAATAATCATAATAATTATTGAATTATAATTGAATTATTGATCGAATGTCTAATTTATAATTTAAAATTATTATGATTAGATTTTTAAAATATAAAAAATAGAGACTCTTTTTTATATTTTAAAGTGAAAAAAATAAGATTTAAATTATAATTTCTTAAATTATCAATCAAATATTGTACATTTGAGTTGTTAGTTCAATGGCCCATAAAAAGAGATTTTTTTTAAAAAAAAATATTGAAGAATAGATACATTCTTATCCTTAAATTATAGATTGGAAGCTCAATTCTTACCCTACACATTTGTTAAAGGGTTTAAAAAAATTATTCAAAGTTTAAGGAATTCCAAAAGGGTTAAAAATGAAATGTGCCAAATTATCGTTTGTACTTGTGTGTAACTTATTCAACACTATTAACCATTTAACTCAAACTATGGTTAAACAAAAAGAAAAAACCATGCTTATAACTATAAATAATGAAAAAAGAAAAATCCCTTTTCACCTAAATAATTTGGAGATCAAATTTTAAAAGAAAAGGGATTGGTTAAAGTAGAATTGGGATGAAAAAAAAAAAGAGAGAGCAAGAAATAAAGTCAATGAAGGTATTAAAAAGTTATGAGAAAAAGAAAAAAATCCAACTCAAAATATTGAAGAGCAATAATTGGTTATTGTGGTCAAGATTAGAATGTGTGAAATCCAGAAATGTGATTGTGGGTTCAAACTGGACAGCTCATTGAAAAAGTCCAAATAGGGCAACTAAACTGAAAAGTTCACTTTAGGACCCTTTTCCACGTTTTACCTTTTGAAGGAAAATGTAAGGGAGAAAGCACAATATTGCAGTCCTTTTTGGTTCATAAATATACCCTCATTTATTTGTTGACTTGATGGATAAAGTGTTGACATCTATTTTGACGTATAATAATTTGTTTGTGTGTATGTCATTTATGCATAATGATAATTTTAAAAATATAAAAAATTATATTATAAAATTAAAAGTGTAAGTCTTTAATTTTGTACTCTTTTCGATTGAATTTATGTGTTACATTAAAAAAAATCATCGAAATACTTTCAAATGTACACGATTAAAATAATTGAGTAAAAAATTGTTGACCTATAAAGAAAATAAAAAGAATAATTAATGCCAAGTTTTTATTTGATAATAATAAAATTGAAAAAAAGTATAGCAAATTTTATTTGAATCTCCAACATATTATGTATCTTAGAAAAAAAAAATTTAATATAACAAGTATATTCAATGGACTCGATTATTCATTTCGTTTGTAATTGAATGTTGACTTTTGATTTGATATAAAGAATTAAAAGAGTATTTTATTATAGATAAATTAATATTTTATTTTTATCAATTAAAAGGATTTAATAGCATGCTTTATGATGAAATTTGTATTTCTAAAATAAATGGATATATTTATAAAATCTATATAATATTCTAAAATACAAATTCAAATATTTACTTTTGGATGCATATTTTAGAGCCATCCAAACTAATTTCTTTTAGTTGCTAAATTATAAGAGTTACTCAAATGAAGGTCAAATTAGAATCAATTTTCAAAGCTAAAGAATCATATATTTTTAAATACTTTAATGGATGAGAATATGAATTAAATTTAGGATCCATAAAACTACTACTGTAATATTTTATTTTAGATATTTTTAATTAAATGAATTACTAATTTTTTTAAAATAAAAAATCTTTTTAACTAATATGGTCCTTTTTTTGCCTAACATTTTTTTTTTTAAGATAACGAATAACAAATAAATGGATATTAATCCACTGCAGGAGGAAAAAAGCGACTGAGGAATTTAGTTGTCTGATTTGGACGTTGGGGCCTAGGTAGAAGCAAACAATGAAAGCAAAGGCAGCTGTTGCAGCTATTAACCCACAAAGAGAGATATGGGATAGACCAGACCAAACTTTGCTTAAATAGGTGTGGGCTTGCATTGTAGATTTAAAGTCTGGATTGGTTTGTTAGCTTATATAGATTTTTTTTTTTTTAACTTGGGTGTGGCCTGCATAAAAGTCTGACATGTTTAAGAGCTTATTTAAAAATCTGTTAACATATAATCCTTACTTTAATTAGTCACATGTTATGATTTCTGTTCAAACACAATATAGGTAGATTTAAAATCAAAGGCTTGTTCAAACAGAATTTCAGCCGAGCAAAAATATAATATAAAATTTCTGTTATAGAAATACAATACATTTAGTCGGGCAACCACTACAAATACAATGCAAGTACAATCAACTACTTAGGGAATTCACACAAACAAGTTCGTAATATAATAAAACAAACAACAAACTCATTTGTCTTTAATATTCATACACGAGTACAATTGAAAATTTTTGTCCAGCTATTTTACTACCAAGTCAAGTTAATGCAAACAACAATTTTTCCTAGCAAGGTAGTAAGGCAGTGCTAAGCATTAAATCTTCAATATGCTCTTGTCTTGTTCGAACACCTCCTATATAATGAAAAAGATATTAACAAGTAACACAATATAATTAATCAAGAAATATACATAACTTCTAACATAATAAGATAAATTGTATTTAGAGTTCTTACATTTCGTTGCCTCTTCAAACCATTTTATTATGCAGCCAATCCCCACAGGGGTGGACACAAGGCTTAACTAATGGGGGCCACGCACCCCCCCCTATTTTTTTGAAACTCTTATTAATAGTAGTAATATTACATTGTAAATTATAAATTATTGTATATTTGACCCCCAATTTTTTTTAAATCTCTACTAATAATGATATATTAAATTTTGGCCCTCCTCAATATTTGTTCTATGTTCGCCCTTGAATTCCCACCATAAATGAGAATTTCAATCGATTTTTCATTCAATCTAGCATGAAATGAATAAATCACACTTTATCTAGCACTAAATGTGGACTCCAATGCTATAGTGGAGATAGGAACAACAAGTATATTGGTTGCTATTTTTTATAAAACGTTAAACTTCACACTATTTTCCTTCCACCACTATAAGGCACAAAAAGATGAAGAATCACTAGGAGGAATACAAAGATCATCTGAAAGATAAATTTCCAATTTTGATTTTGCTGGAGGAACTACACGTCTTTGATGTACAACATTTAACATTTCTTGATTTCCTTTGTATTTCTGCTGTGCAACATCTCCTAAAATAATGGCACTATCAATATTCACTTCACCATCCACGTATGAGTCTTCCCTACTCAACTCTATTTACTTGTAATATAAATCCTATAGTGGCTTTTTCCCCTTATCCACATTCTTTTTAACCTCACTTTTTAGTTTATATATCAATGGAAAGCTATAGCATCTAATTTAGTCCTTGGATCCAAAACACTTGCAATAGCCATCAATAAATTGCATTTCCCCACTATTTGTCAAAATTTTCTTTCATAGGCTTTCCTATTTCACTCATAAAAAAAATCATTATCATTTGTTGTCTTATCAATTTCTCTTTTCACACTATGAACTTCAAAAGATACAAGTTAGAAATAGGATAATCACTACCTGACATGACATTTGTGGCATCATTGAAAACTTCTAATAGTTGGCTAATCTTCTCAATTTTTTTGGAATCCTTAGATGATGGTGCATAAGTATAATCTGGCTTTTTTTCATGATAAGTAGAGAAAGTAATCTTAAACTTCATTGCAGTAGCCAACATCAAGAATGTAGAATTCCATCTTCAAGGGCAATCAACAATAAGTTTCCTTTCTTTCAAGTTTTTTAACTTAACAACTTCACAAAAAGATTTCAGCCTTGTATCATAATTGCTTATATACTTGACACTTTCATGAACATTGTGAATGACATCCTTAATCATGCTAAGGCCATTTGCACTACTAAATTCAGTATGTGTGCACATCATGTAACATGAAATAGTTCTCCACCAAGTACCAACTTATTGCTCAATGACATGTCCTCCTTTAAGTTTCTTATGCGCGAATCATTATAGGAAGTATTGTTAACTAAAATTGAGAATATTTTATCTTCAATGTCCTATGCTTTCAAACACTTGAAAATTGCATTAACTACATCCAATCCTCACCTTGGAGCAGGCACTTTGATAAAATTCAAAATTCACTTCTAAAGCTTCCAATTTGCATCAATAAAGTGACCGGTGATAACTATATATTTAGTGATTTGGTTACTTGACTTGCATATATATGTTATAATGCTAACCTTACTTACACTCTTCAACATATTTTTCAAGCTTTTCTTCTTAGTCTCATACAATGCCAAGTAATCACTTCTTGTTGTTTTATGAGAGACTTTTTTGAAATCTGAATTTGCATATTTGAAGACCCATATCTAAACTTCATCCTTCACAATGCTAAAAGAACGCTCATGCATCATGATAGAAGTAGCAATGATTTTTCACATTTTTTTTATTAGAATATTTCATGCTAGGAATAATGAATGGATTTCTTATTGCATTAGAGGGATGAAATTGGAAGGTGGTTTGCTTTTTTTTTAGACAAGTACAACTTCCTTTTCAAGTAAATCTGTAAATGCCTTTTAAGATGGATAATGGCTAGAACCCTCCCACTAGTAGCTAGTTTTTCTTTACAATACAAGCATACTGCTTTCTTGACACTATAGGAAAGTTCAATTTCCTCAAAATCATTCCATACAAGTGATATTTTTTTGTTTCTCTTTGTGATGACAAAGTCTTCACTCTTAGAATATTAATGTTCATCAGTAAGATCAATAGTTTAACTATCATGAAGTTGACTTGAATCAATTGGAATATACTCATCAGCTTGCTCTCAAGGAGTAGAAGAAATTGTTGTGTTACATTTTCATGGGTGCTCATCATGTACATATTTTCTATGTAAATTATAATCTAGTTGGTGTAAAATTCAGCTAAATTGACCATCCCACATTTTCACATTGTTTTATGTTGGAGTCATATAATAAAGGTTTAATGATGAATAAATATGAAAAGAGTTGAAAAAGAATTTTGAGAAGTATCGATGGTGACATGACTATCACATCCCACAGTGCTGTGGCAGTACCTGAATTTCAGAATCAAAGTATTGGGAATCGACGATGTGTACATAATAACAACACATAATAAAGGTCATGTTTCACAACGTCGTTTGAGAGCCAATACAACTAAATGAAGCATGCATGGTGCCATCTATAGTATCATGGGCGGCACTGTGCAACATTACAGTTCATATATGCTATTCGTTTTCAGCAACAATTTTTAGGGCTTCCTTAACCCTATAAATAGAACCTTATAAAGTAATAAGTAGCGGCCAACTAAGAGGAAAAACACTTACAAACTTGAGAGAGGAGATTGGAGAGATTGGAGTGTTTTCTTATAGAAGATTGAAGATGAAGGTAGCTTGTCTATGAGTATTCTTTATCTCTTTCCTTTGTTTTTCTCCTATTAATTTGTGTTTATTATTTCAATTGTTCTTGAAGGGATGAACCCTAAGTTATTCTTGTGTTAAATCTACTCATGATTTGTTGATTTTCAATTTCTATTGAATGATTATTTGATTTTATTGTGTTGGATCCATTGTTTGGATTACTCTCTTCTAATGAATTCGAGAGATGAAGTAAAGAGTTAGTTCCAATCAATTGGGTTCAATGTTTGCTTTCTCTTGATGAACTTGAGAAAGGATTTGGGGGATTAGAACTTAGAAATCATTGAAAATTTGATGTCACATAGAGATAGGAGCATTGGGTTCTTCCGAAATTTTGGGGGTTTTGCATTTAATGCTTCTTGGTTTCAATTGAGGAAGTAGAGATACCTTTTAATTAGCCTAAAAATAGAAAATCTATAACTTGAGAGAGTGTGAGTTTTGCATTCGTGACCTCTCCGGTATTAGAATGGAAATTTAGCTATCTTGAGTTTAGTTTGGTACTTAGTTAATTTTAGGAGATTCTTGACAAGTGCATGTCTTATAATTTATTTCTCATCTTTGATTTTTTTCATGGCCAATCTTGTATGAGGTGATATTGATTCTTTAGGTATGCCCATTGTACTTAGTTTATTCCATTAATTTGTTAGGTTAGACAATAGAAGAATAGTTAGTAGTGGTACATTCATCCCTTCCTTGAAGATCTTCGATACTTGTCATTAAACTCGTATACTATGCGATAAGTATACTTGCCCAGTTGTGTGTTTTAGCATTTTAATTAAAATTTGATTGTGTGTGTTTGTTAGTAATATTTCTCACACTCAAAATTGCATAACATATTTCATTAGATAATTTGTCCTGCAATTGAAGTAATTAATTAAATAATAACATTACAAAAACTCATGAATAGAAATTGTGTTGTTACATTCCTTTGCTAATTACTTTAGTAGAAGGACTGAAGGACAAACTTCAATAGTCTTTAAAAAAAAAAATTGAACAAGTATCAAATAGTAAATCTAAAAAACAACTATAAACCTACAATTTCAATATTGTCAAATACTTTCTCATATAATTATAATTTCAGTTTTAGAAATTTGTACCTATGAATCCATACATAATTTTAAATTGTATACTAAAAAAAAATGTTATCACAATATACTTAATAATTCAATTTTTACCAATAATGCAACTGTAATGAAAATTTTGTGAGAGGATTTTCAGTGATTGAGACTTGAGAATCTTAATAACTTATTTAATAAAATACAAAAATAATATTCTAAATTAATAAATTATACATAATCAAAGCTGGTGTTTCTGATCTCAGAATCAGCAACATGGATAAGTGGAATAGGATTATATTAACTTTATTTTCAATGCAAAAGAGTGCATGTTGGAAGTATAGGTCACTTGGTCAAATATAATTGAAGAAGTACTCATATCCAAAATTTATAACTTTTATGGTCACCATTTTGTATGCAACATTAGTCAGAACAAATTTCAACTCCTAATTTAGGTAGAAAAGTGATATCTTCAAGAGCATAAGAAATGGGCCATTTACATAATATACAACTACTATAACTAAAGCATTCTAGAAATTAGAATCAGAAGTTGATAGTGATGGCACTTGAATATAGATCTTGCAGGTGGAAAATGAATATTTTAGGAAATAAAAACAACATGAAAAAGAAGAGATAAATCACTTGAAAATAAAATAAATTTTTGATAACATATGAAAACAAAAATAGGCAATTTCTCAAAGCCAAAGGCTTCAACAACATCATTGAAGCCCAAAGTAGTAGCCAGAGGAAACTATCTAAAAAGAACAGCCCCAGATTGATGTAAACGTGATTCTAACCCTGTTTGTTTTTTTTATTGGCTATCCTCTGAGTCATTTTTACCTAACCTATTCATTTATTTTTATCACTTCTTCCTTTTCTATTTAAATTAAGGAAAAAAATCAATTTGCCTCTCAAATTATGCGATTTTATCATTTTTTCTTCATTTAGTGGAAGAAAAAAAATAAATTCTTCAAGTGTTGTGCTAAAAGGCCTTTATTATTTCCATTTAGAAATGTCTATGCCAACAAAGCATACATAACTTGAAAGCTTCAACACATTTGATGAGTTTGAGCACGAAGCATTGGAGGTTGTTAAGGACAAGTTTAACTTTTCCAATGTTTATATCATAGGACCTCACACATATCACCTTATGTTCAATTGACAAAATTTTTTGCTTAAAAATGGAAAAACCCACCTCAATTGCAAATGAGATTTAGACTTTTGCTTTTAATTTAGCATCCCCACTCTCAAGAAGCAAATTGATTCAATTCCCACCCCCAAGAAGTAAATCGATGACTAGTGCTACTGTAGTTGGTGGTGGGTGGATATCAGGTTTGTCAATAGTGAGAGACTGAGAGCGCAGTGGCAAAAAGAGAGAAAGAGAGAGGCAACAAAGTGAAGTGTCTAATATGGTTTTGTTTGAATTTTTTTCTATCTCAATTTGGTTTAGACTGATGTTAATATATATATATATATATATATATATATATATATAATATAAATAATCTAATACTATGTTATATGTTAAAATTAATAAATTTTATATAAAAATTATATTTTATATCTACAAGATAAGTATTGTATAAGATACATATAAATATAAAATATGTTACAATTAATATGTAACACATAATAATTATATAATATATAATATGTATACAGGTCAAGCTTGATAGGTTTCAAGTCAGTCTTTTATCAAATAGACTCGGCCTTTTTACCTAAACAAACTTGATTTTAAGTCTAAACCTAACTAATTTATTAAATATGTCAGGCCTAAATCAGACTAGATAGTAGGCTCCTGTTAAGAACCTGACTTATTTTTATCCCTACTGAGGCCCTATCATGGGTTGTCTTTCCATATATAGACGCTACAAGAAAAATGATAATTCGCGATGGATATTTGCTACGGAACAGTGACGGGAGGAAAAAATTTGAAAATAAATCTATTTATTAAAAATTCATGGCTAATCCGTTAGTGGATTAGAGACGAACATTTAGTCATCGCTAATTAGAGACAGATTTGCGACGATTTTTTTAATTATTCATTACCACTAATTAAATTGAAAGCCGTCGTAAATCCATCGCTTTGCAACAACTTTTTTTAATATTTAATTAACACTAAAAAATTAAAGTTCCATCACAAATCCATTGCTAATTAGCGACGACTTTGCAACGGCTATTTAAAATTCAAAAATAAATTTATTTTTTAAAATTTTAAAAAATAAGCTGTCGCAAATCCGTTGCTAATTAGCGAGGAATTTGTAATGGCTAATTTTTTCAAAATTTAAAAAATAAGCTATCGCAAATCCGTTGCTAATTAGCGAGGAATTTGTAACGGCTAATTTTTTCAAATTTTAAAAAATAAATTTATTTTTAAAATTCGAAAGCCCATTGCAAATCCCTCGCTAATATTTTCAATACATACATACATGTATGTATGTATATATATATATATATATATATATATATATATTCCAATTGCAAATATTTTCAATATACAGTTATAAAAAATACATACATATATATAACTATATATAATAATATATATATATATGTATTGTGTATATATTTGTATATATTATGCATATATATATATATGTATGTGTGTGTGTGTGTGTGTGTGTATGTGTGTGTGTATGTATGTATGTATGTATTGAAAATATTAGCGAGGGATTTGTGACGACCTTCCAAATTTTGAAAATAAATTTATTTTTTAACATTTAAAAAATTAGCCATCGCAAATCTCTCGCTAATTAGCAATGGATTTTCGATGACTTATTTTTTAAAATTAAAAAAAATATTTTAAAATTTTATATGGTCGTTGCAAATCCCTCGCTAATTAGCGACGAGTTTGCAACGCTAGTATATATCTTTGAGTTCTGCGAAAATACTTGAGCATATACTTTATTGATGTCTAGTGTTCCAATCCTAGGTTTGACTGATATCTACTGATCATTCTAACAAGATAACAAATGTCTAGAGGAGTTTGAAGCATAGCATATATGAGACTTTCTGCAACTGATGCATAAAGAACTCATTTCATGTATTTAATTTCATCAGGAGTTTTAAGATTGTGTTTTTATGACAACTGAATTCCATGTCTAAAAAGCAATAGATCTTTCTTGGAATTTTGCATTGAAAATCTCGTCAGTATTTTGTCAATATATAAAGCTTGAGATAAAATCATTTATCTATTTTTTCTATCTTGAATTATCTGAATACCTAGATCATAGCTTGCTTCTCCCAAGTCTTTTATATCAAATTGTTTCGCCAACTAGTATTTTATTGATATTAATATCTCCACATCACTTTCGATGAGAAGGATGTCATCAACATACAATATAAGAAAAATCATCTTATCATCTATAATTCTCTTATAGACACAAGACTCATCGGGATTCTGACTAAAACCATAGGACTTATTAACTTGATTAAACTTGATATTCTAAGATTTAGATGCTTGCTTAAACCCATAAATAGACTTATTCGACCTGCAGACTTTATGTTCTAGACTTTCTTGGATAAAACTATATGATTGTACTATATAGATACACTCGTCAACATTTCTATTAAGGAATGTTGTCTTGATTTCTAGTTGTTATACTTCATAGTCGAAATGAGTTGCAATGGATAAGAGGATTCCTAGACTTTAGTATGCCCATAGGCAAGAAGATTTTCTAATAGTTAGTAATTTCTCATTGGGTATAATCCTTAGCAACTAGTCTATGTTTGAAAGTTTTCACTTTTTCGTCTACTTCTCTCTTTTTCTTATAGACCTATTTACATCTAGTAGATTTTTGTAACATCCCGCTACCTACGTACTCAAAAAAGGTGGGGATGTCACCCCATCTAAAAGATCAGGGGTCTTTATAATGAGGTACAAAAGGAAAATAGCTAAAATAAAACAAAGCGATAATCTTATTACATCCAAAAACCAAAAACTAAACTTATACAAGTTTGAAAATCCAAAACTAACAATCGTTTCTCAAAAGAAATACAAAGTTAAAACGGAATAAAATAAACTTCTAGTTCTTATTCATCCAACCTGCTCAATAAAAGCACTCCCTTGAAATCAAGATATAAAACCGTGTGAGATTAGCATCTCAGTAAGTTCCGTGTGTGCAAATGTCACATTAAACATTTCGTGTATGCAGGTTTATCAAAACCATAAAATACGTTTGCAAGTTAATTTCCGTCCATAAACAACTATTGAGTGGAGCAATGCTCATCATATAAAAACAATTCTCAATAAATCACCCACTTATCAATATCATAGATTCATAAAATAGGGATTAGTAAGCAATATCATGATTACCATCATGATAGCTCCCAGTGTAGCTGTTCAACACTGGGCGGTGGGTGATCAGCCAATTAGGGTGAGATACTCCTCCATCTCTACACCAAACACACTGGTTGTCCAGTATGGATAAACAAAGTCCACATGGACCAACATGTTAACTTGGACGGCTTGACTAAGTAGTACTGTCATCTCTTTAAGCAGAGTTTCTCTTCTGGAGGTAGCCTTCGGCCAGAAGATTTACTCTAACTCTCCAATACTAGTACCACTAGCCTATCCCCACTGAGTGCTCAACGCTCACCATTTAGGTGTAGAATAATTTTTCTTGCTTTCATAATCATTGATTACCTTATCTTTGCAAAACGTAATTTTCACAACAAGCTTTTCAAAACATTTTAGTCATAAAGAAAAAGGAAATCGTTTTCAATTAAAAGTTGAGATTTGACAAAATCATTTAGAGAATAAAATATCTAAGTTCTCAATCTAAGTATCAAAATATCACAATAACATTTCATCATGTTTCAATCAACATGTCAATCATCATATTGACACCATTTCAATATCATTGTACAAAAGACTTGCAAACATGTACGATTTAGCAAAATAGTTATGCAGAGATTTACTTGAATATAACCAAAGCAATGCTTGCCCTTACTTCAAATCACTTCCTTATCTAGAATCAATGATTCTATAATTAGAATCCAAATATTAACCCACTATCATTATGCATCATGAATCCCCATGATATTATTAATCACCTAAAGTATCCATGGCATCTAGATGGATTAATTCATTAAATCACCTTCATAGTTGGATTAATTTATTAAATAACCTCTATAGCTTACCCATGTCATGCATCTCATCATTATGCATGCATATGATCAAATCAAATCATCTACATAATGACTTCCACAATCAACTACCATCAACTCCATATATTAACTCTAATTGCAACAAAAGATTTCATCTTTATTCAACATACAATAAATCTAGTTCATCTTTGCAATATTTAACTATGTTTTACTCCATATATGCCCAGTTCAAAATATTGCCCCATCAATCTCATTAATATAATCTAATCATGCTTTTTATGCTAACTCCATGCATAATAATATCACCATAAAATCAATCCTGTAAAAGATAGAAGTGATTGAGACCAAAAATACCTCTTGACGAGATACACTAAGAGCAAAGGTAGCGCCTTTGGTGATTGATTGGGTTCACTTGAAAAGAAGAGTCGATTGTTTCCCCTTGGATTCCTTGATTTGAAGGTCACGAGGGATAGGGGTAAATCAGTCCCCTTAGAGTTGAAATTTAAGAGAAAAGAAGAAGAAGAATCGATTAAAATTTAAAGGAGGTTGAAGGATTACTTACCTTGAGTCTAGCTTTCAATTTTGGAGATGTTTGGAATGGTGATGGACGAAATCCTTGGAGAGGGTGACGGTTGAAATTTTTCAGATTTAGGGAGTGTTTAGGGTTTGGTTGTAGGCCGGTTTGATGAAGAGAATAGGTTGGGGTTGGATGTTTTAGTCTTTGGGAGAGTTGCACTTTATTTTGGATTTTTGATCACTACAAAGAAAAATGACAGCTTTTGGTTCTTTTGTGGTAGTCGAAATTGTGCAAGATTTAGGAGGTTTTTGTGGCTATTTTCTGATTTCTATTATGGCCAAAAATAAGAGAGGTAAAGAGGAAAAGAGAAGCTGCCTTTTGGTTCTTGTATTGGCCGAAAATTGGAGAAGAAAAGTGATGGCTTTTGTATTGTTGTTTTGGATAAAACAAGAAAGAGTTTGAGAGCCAAATGGCCTGGAATTTTCGCGTGCGCGTGTGTGTGTGTGTGTGTTTAGAGTGGTCGAAATCATGGAGGAAATTTGGTTGATTAATTGGCTAAAATGATTTTGATTGATTAAAACTACTTAAGGTAAGTTTCTCCTATATTTAGGGAATTTGAATAGAATTAAATGTCCATCAAAGTGGCGGCTAGGGTTTATATTTTTCTAGAAAATTTAAGTAATAGAAATAGAATATTACTCCAAGAAATAATTTAGTTAATATTCTAATTTATTTTAGACAAAAATAATTAATTAAAGGATAATCATATTTAGAGATAAAATCTAGTTTTATGTGATAAAGCTGAGTTTTCTTTTTCCTTAAATCTTAACTCTCAAAAGGAAACACATCTTGGAAAAATATTTATTTCAATTAAAGATTTTTCAATATCTCTTTATTTCCATTTAAAACTCTTTAGAGAAAATCAATTTGGGCAACTTTCCTTCTATTAAAAATAGTAGCTATAATATAGCCTCCAAAATAAATGCTTTTATATTTTTCTTTCCATAATAAATCCCTTGGATAAAATCTTTAGAAACTTTCGATTATGGCAATATTTTCAATTCCTAAAAGTTTAGAATAAAATATTAACTACAGAATAATAGGGATTTAATTTACTTTAATTCTTTTTTATCAAAACTCAAAATATTCACATTCCTATATTTTAGGGATTGGGAACCTAAGGTGGCGACTAGCCCTAGGGGTTTCAACCAAATGGAGAAAATTAGGAGGAAAATGAGTTTAACTAGGAATAAGATGGAAAAAGTTTGCAAGAGTTGGGATTTGAACTCAAGTCATCAAAGAATACACACTAAGCTCTAACCACTATTCCACAATAATCCTTGCATGAGTAATCATCAAATAAATTCTTATAAATCTAATTCAACTCCCTTCATTATTGTTTCATTAAATTCTATTCCATAAGAATAAAAGCTCTACCACCTCATATAACACAACTACATTCAAATAAATTACTTCATAAAATATCAAACACATAAATCACATATACTTCATAAAGATAGTTCAAATTTATCAAATACAATATACAATGTTATGCTATGCATGACTTTCCCCATGAATTAACGGTGGTTTAAAATGTGGTATTACATCCTCTGCCCCTTAAGAGAATTTCATCTCAAAATTCAAGGCATTACACCTTTAGAGCAAATTTAGATATTTCTTCTTCACCCAATCTTCAGTTTCCCACGTGGCATCTCGAGTATCGTGATGATCCCACAAAATCTTAACCATAGGTATTTGTATATTCCTTAACCTCTTGATATTTCGATCTAAAACCTTAATCCATTTCTCAACGTAGCTCAAATTAGGCTGCAGAATTAATGGCTCCTTGCTCAATATATGCTCCAGATCAGGGTTATATTTCTTGAATTAGGATACGTGGAAAACATTGTGGATTCCCATCAACCCTTCCTGTAACTCCAATCGATATGCTACAGATCCAATTTTCTCAATCACTGGAAATGATCCTAAATAGCTAGGACTCAATTTCTCTCCTTTAGGATGCTTCAGAATCCCTCTACTAGGCGTTATCTTCAGAAAAGTCTAATCTCCCATTTGAAACTTTAGTTCTCTTCTTCTATTGTCTGCATAACTCTACTGTTGACTTTGCGATGCTTTAAGTCTTTCTCTTATCATCCTTACTTTATCTATTATCTCTTCAATATTCATCTTCTCAGTCTTGCTAATTTGTCCATCTTCAGTCCAACCCCAATAAATGGTACTCGACATCTCTGTTCATACAACGCTTCGTAGGGTGCCATTCCAATTGATGATTGATGACTATTATTGTATGCCAACTCAGTATAGGGAATACAATTTAGCCACTCGTCTCCAAAGTCCAATACACAAGCCCTAAGCATATCCTCTAATATTTAGATAACTCTTTTAGACTATCCATCAGTTTGTGGATGAGCAGAACTACTAATCTTTAGAGTCATTCTCATTGACTCTTGAAACTTGGTCCAAAACCTTGAAGTAAATCTAGGATCCCTGTCGACACGATACTCGAGGGTACACCATGCAATCTAACCACTTCCCGAATATAGGTCTTAGACAGCTTCTCCATAGAATTCTTAACATTTACCGGGATAAAATAGGCAGTTTTGGTCAATTTGTCAACTACAACCCAAATGACATCCTTCAAAGTCTTCGACATAGGTAATTCGGTAACAAAATCTATCGTCACATCTTACCACTTCCACTCGAGACTAGGCAACGGTTGTAGCAATCCAACTACCTTCTTATGCTTCGCTTTTACTTTTTGACAAGTCAAATAAGTAGAGATGTATTGTACCACATTTCTCTTCATCCCCGGCCACCGGTAGGCCTTCTTCAAATCTTGGTACATTTTCACTTCTCCAGGATGAATAGTATACTTGTTCCTGTGAGCCTCATCCATTATCTTCTTCTTCAATACTTGGTCATCCCGCACATATATCCATTCTAAAAAATATAACATTTCCAGCTTCATCAGTCCCAAGCTCCTTATTTCTTCTTTTGATCTCCTTCGCTTTAAAAGTCTGAAATTCTTGGTTGCTCCACTGCATATCACCAATCTCTTGCCTGAGCTTAGGTTCCAACTTCAAGTTGCACAAGCTGATCTTTCCTTCTCCTACTTTTGCCTTTCGTTCCAAGAGTTCTTGTATTATTTGGACTTCTTACGTCCTCATACTAGCCATCCTTACCTTTCGACTCAGTGCATCTGCTACCACATTAGCTTTCCCCGGATAGTAGTTAATTAGACACTTATATTCTTTCAAAAACTCCATTCATCTTCGCTACCTTAGATTCAAATCCTTTTACGTGAAGACATACTTCAAGTTCTTATGATCCGTGAAGACTTCGTACTCTGCTCCATATAAATAGTGCCACCACTTCTTCAAGGCAAACATTATCGCAGCCAACTCCATGTCATGCGTTGGATAGTCAACCTCGTGCTGCTTTAGCTTTCTTGATGCATATATGATAACTTTCCTATCTTATATCAATACTGCCCCTAATCCTTCCTTAGAAGCGTCCGTGTACAATGAATATGGTTTGCCATCCTCGGGTAGACTCAACATCAGTGCGGTCATCAATCTTTTCTTAAGCTCTTAAAAACTCTTTTCACATTTGTCACTCCAGACATACGACACGTCTTTCTTTAGCAATCGAGTCATCAGGGTAGCCAGCGTAGAGAAGTTCTTGATAAATCGATGGTAGTATCCAACCAATCCAAGGAAACTCCTAATCTTAGTTACGCTCTCCAGTTGTTTCCAATTAGAGACAGCTTCAACTTTTGCTGGATCCATCTTAATTCTATCTTTGGATATCACGTGACCAAAAAATGCCACTAAATCTAACTAAAACTTAAATTTGCTAAATTTATAATAGAGCTTATGCTCTCTCAACTTTTCCAACACCAACTTCAAATGCTCATCATGCTCTTTCGACTTTTAGAGTAGATTAGAATATCGTCTATGAACACTATTACAAACTTATCCAAATAAGGCTGGAAAATTCGGTGCATAAGGTCCATAAAAATGGCAGGTGCGTTGGTTACTCCAAATGGCATTACTACAAACTCATAGTGCCCATATCTAGTGTTGAAGGCTGTTTTGGGAATATCCTCCTTCTTGATTCGCTCTTGGTAATAACCTTGTCGGAGATCCAACTTGGAAAAGTAACAAGAACCTTGTAATTAATCAAATAACTCATCAATTAGAGGTAAGGGTACTTATTCTTGATTGTGAGGTTGTCTATACACGACCTTAGCGTGCTATCTTTCTTCTTTACAAATAACACCAAAGCTCCCCAAGGCGAAGTATTTGGTCTTATATACCCTTACTTAACCAATTCCTCCAACTGTTCCTTCAACTCCTTTAATATTGTGCGGGTGCCATCTGATAGGGAGTCTTCGATACTGGCTCAGCTCTAGAAACTAGATCTATAGTGCACTTGACTTCACGTAGAGGTGGAAAAGAAGTGAGTTCAGCCGGGAATACATTTGCGAAGCCTTTCACCACCTCGGTGCTTTTCAAGAAGCACTAATCCTTTGGCTTATTGATTAAATAAGCTAAGTACCCTACGCAACCCTTCTTCAACATTTTTCGCGCCTTCGTTCCCACTATCAAGAATTTTAATTCTTTCACCCTCTTTCCATTAAACTCTATTACATACATCCCGGTCTAACAAATTGCACCGTTTTATTTTACAATCCACCATTGCTCAATTTTTGCTAACCAATCCATACCCAAAATTAAATCGTAGTCATCGATAGGTAGGATTATGAGGTCTGTCTTCAAAGTCTCTTTTCCAACTATAATGTCACATCCTTGCACTACCCTACTCACATCTCTCTGCCTCCTCAGTGGAGTAATTACTAGCATGGTACAAGGCAGTTCTACCCCATCCCAACCCAAATGGCATGCACACTTATCCTTCACATATGAAAAAGTCAATTTGGGGTCTATCAAAACAGATATAGATTGGCCTTGTACAGAAAGCATACCTTCCACCACTGCTGCATCAGCTCCAACCTCTTCTTAGTTCAAAGTGAAAACCTTAGCTTTTACTTGAGGTTTTTGACCTCCTCCTCCAGTCGTCCCAGTGGGTGCACCTCTGTTCGCCCCGGCTGGTTGGGTTGAAGCTCTTTGCCCTATCTTGAATGGTTTAGGGCAGTTGTTTCTCAAATGGTTTAGATCACCACAATTAAAACATCTTCTAGTTGCTCCTTTTGACCAGCAATCCCTTTCCACATGACCACGTCTCCCACAGGTCCGGCACGTAGGACCATTTGGTATATGACCTGGTAGAATTGTTCTTGGTTGCTTTCCCTTATTCCCCTATTGCATTGCACCGTCGGGTCGCCTGTTAATTAGAGCTATCATTGAAGGGCAACTCGGTTGGAATAGCCGGTTCATCAGCTGATTCTTATCCTAGTTCTCAGTTCGGGTCACTGCGTCCACTGCGGCTGTGTAAGTCAATGGTGGAGATGGTGTCAGTGCTTTCCTTAGATCCTACCTAAGACCTTTCACAAATTACCGTGTCTATTTCTGTTCAGTGTCCACTAAGCACTTGCAATATTTGGACAGTTGAGTAAACCGAGCTGCATACTGGGTTACGGTCATACCTCCTTCCTTGAGGGTTTAGAACTCATCCTTCCTCTTCTTAGCTACCCATTGCAGAATGTATTCTACTCTGAAAGCCTCAACAAAGTTCTCCCATGTCCAATCATAATCCTCTTTCTCCCAGTCCTTCTGGACTCGTTGCCACTGTGTTCGGGTAGGTCCTCTCAACCTAAATGTAGCAAACTTCACCCTCCTCTTCTCTGTGTACTACAGAGTTGCGAAGATGTCATCCATCTGCTCGATCCACTGCTTTGCCTGTTCATCATGTTCTACTTCTCCTTGGAATGTAGGAGGTTGGAACTTCAAGAATCATTCTAGTGTCTCATCCTCACTCTTAGGTGCATTCTTCTTCACCTTGTCCACCTTGTCAATTAGGTTCTGAAGAATGGTAGCCATCTTGTCAAAGACTTGTCCTATGGTCACTTCTCTAGATCCCCCAGATATTAACTCTCACTCTTGCTCAAAATCCTCCTCCACCTCTGGTGTGGACCGTCATGTCTATTCAAACTCAGGAGTTGATGACTCGCTCTCCCGAACAGTCCTACCTCGCACTGCAGTTTTACGTCTTGGTGCCATCTATTTATACCTATTATAAGGTTTATTAGGGGAAAGTTCATGACATGCAATTGAATAGCTTATAGATTTGAAATAGCTTGCAATTCAATGAAAAATATTGCAAATAATGCTCCAAATAAGATAGAGAAATCAATAAAATCATACTTTTATTAACCAAATCAAACTTGGTACAAAATAAGGGAGTATCCTACTAGGTGCTCCTTTTATTCTAGTTAAACATAATTCAAAGAAAAGAATAAATTCTGAATCAAATAAATAAACGTACATCTCTTTATAAAAATAAAAAAATAAGCACTAAAGGTCCTATAACTCTAAGCATCACTAGAGTCAATGTAATCCTCGAAAGTCTCAGAAGAAGGTTCAACTAGCCATCCTGCACTGCTGTTGGGATGATCTACCACACAATCTCTTGAGAAACCAAAGGATCTGGGCTTCTTCCTAGGTTGACCCAAAATGTACCCCTCAACTTTCCTGCCTCTCTGCTTGGCTCTCAACTCTGCATCCCTATGCTTCTCCATAGTTAACATCTATGCACTCTTAGGCCTCCCAGTCTCTGACTCATATGATTCACTTCCCAGCGTCGGGATTTCTTCCTCTATAGATGGGGTCGCAGGTGTATCAATCCGATTTTCCTCCTCAAGCACTTCCGCTCCACCCTCGCCCTCGAGCTCTCCTATCTCCCCCTCAATTCCAAGTCCTTCCAATTCATTTTCACTCTCAACACCAATCTCTGCTATCTCTCCCTTATTATCACCCTCATACTCAATCATTTCCCATTCTTCCTCAAGTGAAAGCATCTCAGGTATCGGGCCCTCGGGTTCCTCGTCTACTCCAAAGTCTTCCATCATAGGTGGCTCATGGTCTACCTCATCTTTACTCAAAAATCATCCACCATTGGTTTCTGTCTCTAAATCAGATGATGATAAATCTAGTATAGGAATGGGGTTAGATGCTCTACCACTTGCGAGACCACACATAAAAGGCCAGTCTAGGGTCACAGCTGCGGATCTTCTAGTCATCCTAAAAATAAAATATAAAAAAATCAGGACTAAATCTCAATTCCTATTGTTCAAGTGCTATTTACTAAATCTCAGTTCCTAGGGTTTAGGTACTATTCAATAAATTCAATTGCCTAAACCTGTTGCGATCCTCATTCTCTGTCCGAGTAGCTGCGTCCACGGCCCTGGAGTAGGTCGTTGGTGGAGAAGGTGCCAACGGCCTCCTCAACTCCTGCCTTAGCCCCTTAACAAATTGTCTTGTCCTATTCTGTTCAGTGTCCACCAACCTCTTGCAGTACTTTGACAATTGGGTGAACCGTACCGCGTACTGAGTTACCATTATACCTTTCTACTTTAGATTTTGGAACTCATCTTCCCGCTTTTCAATTATCCACTGAGGGATATACTCAGCTCTGAATGCTTCCACAAAATTGGCCCATGTTCAGTCTTGGTCAATCAGCTCACAGTCGTCTTGAACCCGTTGCTACCATACCCGAGCTGGGCCCTTTAATCGAAATGCAGCAAACTTTACCATTCTCTTCTTAGTGTGCTGAAGCGTAGTGAAGATGTCTTCCATCTGTTCTATCCACTATTAAGCTTTCTAATCCTGCTCGGCTTCTCCCAAGAAGATGGGCGGTTGAAATTTCAGAAACCATTCCAAAACTTCGTCCTCTCCTTTGGGATTCCTCCACTCAGTCAAAGTTTAGAGAATCTCGGCCATCTTGCTGAATGCTTGCCCTATTGTCACATCAACAGGTACTTCTGACCCCATTTTCAAATCTGGCTCACTCTCATTTCCTCGATTGCGTGATTATATTTGGGTCGTTTCAACCTCTGGTGCCATAGTTTCTGCCTCCGGAACTCTTCTGCCTAATATGGCTACACGGCACTTGGGTGCCATTCTAAACCATGCCCAAATAATGAGTAAATGCATGCAAGTTTAAAACATTTCATTTGAGCATGCATTCACATTCAGGTTTAAGTTAAAGAAAATCAAATGCAAGTTTTGTATAAAGGATTGTATATAAATTTCTCTCAAACCTTAGAGTACTCAGGTACTCTTATTTGCAAAAATTTGAAATTAAAGTAGTAAACAAAAATGACATCCTTAACATAGAAGTTCATGGGAAGCAGAAAATAAACAATCTTGATCCTAACAGCTCTTAGGCCCCTCTAGTCCTCATCAGAATCTTCAAAGTCGGCCTCATATAACCATCCCCCAGAATTCTTAGTGAAGTCTATCCCAGCCCCACTTGTAAATCCCTTAATTGGCTCTTTCCCGGGTCACCTAGAACTCTCCTCGGTCTCAACCTGGTTGGGTGGGGGTAAGAAGGAAGGTCTAGGTGGAGACTCATAATCTATCTCCCCCGAATCATTACTATTAGCAGACAAGTCAATTACGAGACTAGGAGGGTAGGGAACATACACCATATCAATCTCCTCGCCTTCACTGCCAGAAACTAGTTCTAATCATTCTAACCATCATACAACATAAACAAGACAGGTTAGATAAAAGATTTGAACCTAATAAAACAGAACATATACTATCGATATTTTCCTAAACCTAGTCTCTGATACCACTTGTAACACCCCACTGCCTAGGCCCAACAGGACCGGGAATATCGCCCCGTTCAAAGGACAATGGATCTTTATAACTAGGTCACACGAATGAAAATAAACAATATTTTAAAATTTAAACTTATTACAATCCAAAAATTCAAGAACAAATCTAAAATAAATTGTTCACTACCATCTCTCAAAGCAATAAATAACATAGAGTCTTCAAGTAGGCAACAATCTAGCTACTCATCCCCATAGCAGGATCATCCTGAAAACATGGCATAAAGGTGATAAGATAAAAATCTTAGTAAGCCCGTGTGTGCTTTGAGTGTTTCAGGTAAAACAGTTCATATATGCAAGTTGTAAAAATTGTATAAAAGAAAATGTTGGCAAGCAATAAATAAGGATTAAAAATAAAGAGTGGCATTTTGCTTTTCAAACCATATATGTACACAATAAATACAACTACTCAAATGAGCGGCCATAGGTTACCACACGTTGGGTCCCATGACTATATAACGGTTAGAATGCCACACTTTATGCAGACTGACAAAAGGTAGGTGATCGGCCTACCGGGTAAGATACTCCTCATTCTCTACACCCAAACAAAATCGGTTGTCCATTCCGGCAACACACAGTTCACTTGACTGAAACTTGCTAGCTCGGACCGGCATGACTAAGTAGTACTGTCGCTTCTCCAAGTTGAGTTCATCTTCTTGAAGTGGCCTCCTGCCAGAAAACTCGCTATTGTTCTTCAAAAATAGTACTAATAGTCTACCCTTATTGAGTACTCAACGTTAATTGTCCCACTTGGAAGAAAACTGATGAAACATTGCTTTACTTGGAAATAGCAATTAAAGTTTTCTAAAATTCGTGCCAAAATTGGTTTTTTAGAAAGAGTTTAGTGTTTGAGTAAAACCGTTTGTTGATTTCAAATGATTTGTTTGACTGAAACATGAAAGGAAATAGTCCTTAATTGCCTTTATCAAAATGAGAATTCATACACTTCACGTTTGGTTTGCCAAAGTAACTTTTTGTCATTAAATAAGTTTTATACAGGGACTTACCCGATCCTTTGCTTGAGCTATTCAAACTCTTCCAACGCTGACCTATCCCCGCCTGGGGTAAACACAACTCATAATTAAACTCAAACCAAATTCGCTTCCATAATTAATCATAGTTCAACTTATTACAATCATGACCCTAATGTCCTAAGCTTTAAGGTTAGATGATAAAGGTTTTTGTAAAATAAGTGTAGCTTGATAAATGAAAACTAACTAGGGATTGTAAAAATAATTACTAATAAGTTATGGGTTCAAATACAAATTTTTAGTGTTGTTATAAATAAACTAGGGCTTAATTGATGAAGGATCCTAAGTCCTAAATGATAATACTAAAATAAATAATAACTTATTACTAATTTCTTAATTAATAATTAATAGTTAGAAAATAAATAAAATTAGTAATAAATAAATTTTATTAAATTTTGATCAATAGATGAAAAATAAATTTCAATAGTATTTATGAATATATAGCCTACAAGAGTAATATTTTACCTACCATTATTATTTATATAAAAGGCTTGATTTATTATTATTATTATTATTATTATTATTATTATTATTATTATATATAAACTTATATATATATATATATATATATTCTTTAATAAAAGCTATCATTTATTTGGCTAAAATATTACTATTCCATTTAATATTCCAACTTCCAAGGGTTTTCGATTTTTTTTTTTGGAGAAAATCATAATATTAATTTTAATTAACGTAATAAAATTGGTCAATTAAAAATGGCTTAGGATCAACAAGGTCATGATCATAATTTTCCTATTGCTAACAAGAATCATGAACATAAAATCCAACATCAATCAACAAAGCTATTCCATTCATGAATAAAGGCTTAAATCCAAACCTACTATCACATGGTCAAATTTCTACTAAGCATAATCATATTCATGGCTTCAATGAAAATAAGAGCATAATACCCTATTCACCAAAGGTGATATAATATCTAGCATGCTTAACCATCCATACTCATTCACGACATGAAGGGCATGCATCGATCTACAAGGAATATCATAAAACTTAACAATGGCAAAACATCCTCATGCTCCTATCTCAATTCCTTCATACTCAAGCATATACTCAAACCCCAATCATATTCCATCCTTTTCTAACAGCATCTAAGAGACATGATTTTGGAATTAAAGAGAAGGTTAAAGAGAATTACTTGGTTGATGACTATCTCGATAAAGATTCAAGGAGATCCACACGCTTGGATGTCTTGAATCGCCCAAGAAGGAAGAAGAAAAACAGCCATGGTTGTAGCAACCATTTCGATCGATCGATCGAGAGAGAGAGAGAGAATTAGTATATTATCTTAAAGATTGAAGGGAAAGAAGATAAACAAAATTGTTCTTGGTTACCTTGATAGTGTTCTTGAGACTTCAAGAAAATTCTGATTTTTTATCCGATTGCAAATTTTTGTTTTCGAGATTTGATGTTATAAAATCCAAAAATGGACTCTAGGGAGTGAGTAGGCATGATTTGGAGTTTTTAGAAAGGATTGAAGATGTTTAGAGTGGTCTTAGGCTTGAAGAAATGTAGTGTGTGTTCTTGGTGTTCTTAGTGAAAATGGAGAGAATTGGAGAGAAATGCTGGACGAAATTTCTGAAGGGGTTGGCCAAATGATTGAGGGAGTTCTGGCAATTTGATTTTCCGATTAGAGAGAAGAGGGAAAGCTGGTTGTTTGAAATTCAAATGGAGTAATTCATGGAGTGTTGCAAGGTAGAAGATATGGTAATGTTATTTGACTGATGGAAGCTCTTGGAAGCTACAATGGCCGATTGGTTTTGCTGTGATTTTACTTAAATGTATGAGGATGAAGGAGCTATAGGGTGGCCGAAATGTGGAGTGCAATGGTGGAGGAAATTTCTGGTTGGTTGAGGCATAATCCATGGAAGTTTCATGGAGTAATTTGCTGAATTTTTGAATTTTAATTGGAGGCTTGATTGTAGTAATTGAAGGAGTGATTTAAGGAGTTGCTATGGTGTTCATTTTGTGCAGATTAATGGAGGAGGTGATGAAGTTCAGTTCATGGCTGACTAAGGTTGGTTTTACAGAAAATTGGAGTGAGTTTTGGATAGGGTTGAAGAGGGAGCAAGGCTGGAATTTCTGGTTATTCATTCAAGAGGTTTGCTGGAATTTTTGTGCAGATTTTTCTACAATGTTCTAGCCAACTTGCAGAAGGTTTGAAGGGGTATTGGGGGAGGGGGTCCTTTAAGGCTGGTTTCCAGCCTTCTTTATGGAGGAAAGACAGAGTTAAATTGCTGGTTTGAAAGGTGGAAGAAACAGCTTGGTTTTTGGCCTACTAAGCTGCGAAATTGTCCAGGAAATTTTCCTAGTTTGCACAGCTTTGTGCAGTCCGAATTTTGGCAAAGGATTTCAGTCTTCAAGCTTAGCAAATTGGCTATTTTTCTGGCTGAAGTTTTCGAGAGTTGGATTGACCAAGAAGCTGGAAAATTTCCAGATTGCTATCATGAAGAAGATGAATACTTATGGAGTGAAGTTTGAAGGTTCAATCATGGAGATTAATTCTCTTGGGAACCTTCCTTAACTCCTTCTCCATTTTCAGTCAAAACTCTATCCTCTAAGAGTCATTTTCGAAATTCCAAGGTCAATAAACCTTACTGAATTTTCTGGAAATTAAAATGGCTTTGGGATAAATTGAACAACTTAATTGACAAAGAATTAAAGTAAGTTAGAGAGTAGAAGGACAAGAATCCCTTAAAAATTCTTGTAGGGCATAAGAATAGGATTAGGACACTCCCTTCATGTCTCCCAAAGACAATACTCCTACCTCTACTCATGGGATATAAAGGCAAAAAATTTCAACCTTAAACAACAACAACAACAACAACAACAACAACAACAACAACAACAACAACAACAATAATAATAATAACATAATAATAATAATAATAATAATAATAATAATAATAATAATAATAATAATAATAATAATAATAATAATAATAATAATAATAATAATAATAATAATAATAATAATAATAATAATAATAATAATAATAATAATCATACTAAAACTCAAATAATGGGATTTGAACTCAAGACCTCAAGGATTAATTCCAAAGCTCTAACCACTTAACCACACTAACTCTTATTCTTATTTTCTCTCCCAAATATTCTTCCTATTTACTCCTCAAGCTATCTCCCTATTTTCACTTCAAGCAAAATTACCACTTTATCCCTCCTACTCAATAAGCACAACTAAGCCTTCTAGACTATAAATTACAATTCAAAAGCACATAAAATCATTCACAAATATATATATTCATTCAAGAAAATATGATATGCATCCCGACCCACTTACTCTAGGGTTGGTTCTAGGTGGGATTTCACACTAGGGGTCTTTATAATGAGGTTCAAAAGGAAAATAGCTAAAATAAAACAAAGCGATAATCTTATTACATCCAAAAACCAAAAACCAAACTTATACAAGTCTGAAAATCCAACACTAACAATCGTCTCTCAAAAGAAATACAAAGCTAAAACAGAATAAAATAAACTTCCAGCTCTTATTCATCCAACCTGCTCAAAAAAAGAACTCCATTGAAATCATGATATAAAATTGTGTGAGATTGGTATTTCAGTAAGTCTCGTGTGTGCGAATATCACATTAAATATTTAATGTATGCAGGTTTATTAAAACTACAAAATACGTTTGCAAGTTAATTTCTATCCATAAACAACTATTGAGTGGAGCAATGCTCATCATATCTAAAATAATTCTCAATAAATCATCTACTCATCAATACCATAGATTCATAAAGTAGGGAGTAATAATGATTTAATAACAATTTCAAGGTAATATCATGATTACCATCATGGTAGCTCCCAATGTAATTGTTCAACACCGGGCAGTGGGTGATCAACCCACTAGGGTGAGATACTCTTCATTTTCTACACCTAATACACTGGTTGTTCAGTCCGGATAAACAAAATCTATATGGACCAATATGCTAACTCAAACGGCCTAACTAAGTAATACTGTCATCTCTTTAAGTAGAGTTTCTCTTCTAGAGGTGGCCTCCAACCAAAAGATTTACTCTAACTCTCCAAGACTACGACCACTTGCAGGAATGAAAAAATAGAAGAACCATGCACGCACGAAACAAGACCCCAAAAATAAGAACATGGCACAACGGAAGGTTAAAACTAATACCTTTATATGTTCTTTTCTGGTTTGGCTGAGAGGATAAGGCACCAACCACAGGAGTAGCTATCTGTCTTGACGATGATTTCGGTGAGAAACCAGCGATCTGTCAACTTCTTCTTGGCATGTACGCGAAGCTTTTCACTTCTCAGAATATTCCTCCACCTATATATGTTGATGAAACAACCTAGGCAAGGCAGGTCTTTCTTGATCCTTTGCTATTAGATAGCAAAGACAAGAAGATAGAAAAGAAAGAAGAAGAAAAAAGAGAGAAAAAAGAGAGAGAAGTGAGACTTTGAGTTTTTTTTCTCCTTTAGTGTCATGAATGGTTTTTTTTTTCCTATCCAACGACTCCTATTCACATCGCAGATAACCCAACCCCGGTGTTTTGATATTTCAAACATCCGAAAGTTATCAACAGAAGAGGTTTGGGTAATCCCCAATTTTTCTGTACTGTGAATAATAAAAACTCTTTAATTCAAGCTATTGGGTCAAAATAATTTATTATTTTTTATTGGACCCAATGAGCCCAAAAATAAGAATTACTAATTATTTATTTCCTGAGTCTATTAAAAGAACTCAATAAATAATTAATAAGCCTAAATGAACTAAAATAATTATTAAGCCTTTTATTAACTAGTTTAAACACATGTTAATTTTTTTAATTATTCAATTTGGGCTTAGGCCCTGAATAATTAATCAACCAATCAAATTAGATAATAAATTTAATTTTTCTTGTTCCTTTTATTTTATTCCAACCTAAAAATAAATTAGACTTTCTGAATAAAATAAAATCATTTTTCCATTGTGACCATTTCCTTGACCTAAAATAATTAGGACTTACGGGCTATTCTGAGGACCAAAAAGACACATCGCCTTGGCTACTAAAATGACTAAAATACCCTTATTATATAAATAGTTTTATTTTATATTTTAAATATTTCATAATATCACCATAAGAAAATATTGACCCCAAGGACAATGTTGCATTAGCTATGTCTTCGATCCATAGTTGAAATGATTAAAATACCTCTCTACATATCGTCGTTCATTTAAAGAGGAAAGAGTGTACTAACACATTTCTAAACAACATCTACTATCCTTAGACATCTAGTCCAATGATCTATGACTTCTTGAAATATTTCAACTTTGTAAGAGAGCTACCCTAAAGCCAATATTCAAGTCATGTTCCCCAAGGCCTTGGATAATTAGATCATTCGGACAACTATAAGAGGCGATACAGTGTAGACACTATCTTGTACAAGTTTGTCTTGAATAACTAGTCATATATACCCAACATACAAGTATACTGGTCATTTTCAAGAACATCAACTATAGTATATCAAAGAATACATTTCCAATTTCGTCAGACTACCAACTTATAATCAAGTTGTAGAGTACAAGTTTATGCTGTAGCAGTAATAGTCTGGGTTTTTATCACTTAGTACTTTTAGAAACCACTACTGCAGATCTAATTCTATATATTTGAAATACGCTTATGTTATGAAATAAGTGGACTACTCATTGGCTAAAGATAAGCCATTTCCTATTTGAAATTCATAACATAATAACCTTACCATGATGAGATTCTCATTCTCATCATCTGGTTAAAAATAATAATTTATGTGTTAAGTATCCTATGGTCCATACCTTACTGTGAAATACCTCTATTCACATGAACTATTTACTTAAACACAATGGATCTTTTCTAATAAAATCGTGTACAAATATAAAAAAAATTTCACAAATAGATTATGAGAAAAATACTTTTATTAATATAAGTAAAAAATACATCAGAAACCTAATCTAAGAGGGTATACATTCCAACAATCTCCCACTTGCACTCTAAGACTAAGTAAGTCCATAGGTGTCTACCCCTATGGCGTTTAAGTGTCTTTTAAAAATTCTCTCTACTAAAAGCTTGGTGAAAGGATCTGCTAGATTGTTTTCTAAGGCAATCTGTTCAACCACGACTTCCTATCTCTAGATGAAATTCCAAATTAGGTGGTACTTCCTCTCTATGTGCTTTCCCTTTTTGTAGTTCCTTGGTTCTTTAGATTGTGAGACTGCATCAATGTTATCGCAATACATCACAACTGGTTTGCCCATGTGTGGCACGACTCCAAGTTCCAAAAAGAACTTCTGGAGCTAAACTGCTTCCTTGGATGCTTCTGAAGTTGCCACATACTTAGCTTCTATGGTTGAGTCAATAATACAAGGTTGCTTAATATTCCTCCATGAAATTGCACATCCAGACAATGTGAAGACATATCCACTAGTGAATTTTCTCTCATCTTTATCCGCCTAGAAGTCTGAATCCGTGTATCATGTAGGAACCAAGTCATCAGCCCTGTAAACCAGCATATAATCTCTCATACCTTTGAGATACTTAAGAATATACTTTATAGCATGTCAATGAACCTCCACAGAGTTTGACTGATATCTGCTGACTAAGTCTACGACAAAACAGATATCTGGCCTAGTACATAGCATGACATACATGAGACTTCTCACAACCGAAGCATAAGGAATCCTACTCATCCTATCTTTTTCTTCTTAAGACTTTGGACAGTCATTTGAAGAAAAAGACAACTTATGTCTGCAAGGGATCAATGCCCCCTTGCATGAGTTCATGTTGTATGTGACCAACATCTTTCAATGTATGTAGCTTGAGATAAAGCTAACATTCTCTATTTCCTATTTCTAAAAAGCTTTATTCCGAAAATGTAACTAGTTTTACCCAAGTCCTTCATACTAAATTGACTCGATAGCCAAATCTTAGTAGATGATAGTGTCCTTACATCATTTTCAATAAGTAAGATGTCATCTATATATAGGACCAAAAAAATCACATTTATGCCTTCCAGTTTTTTATACACATATGGTTCATCCTCTTTTTGAATGAAACCGTAAGACTTTACAGTCTCATCGAAACGAATGTTCCATACTCTGGATGCCTGTTTAAGTTCATAAATTGATTTCTTAAACTTACAAACCATATGTTCTTGGCCTTTAGTAATAAACTCTTCTGGTTGAGATAAATAGATGTTTTCGCTAAGATGGCTATTTAAAAATGCCGTATTGACATTCATTTGACATATCTCGTAATCATAATGACATGCGATAGCAAGAAGGATACGAATGGATTTAAACATGGCTATTGGGGAAAATGTTTCCTCATAGTCGATCCTTTCTTTATGAGTATACTCTTTCGCCACAAGCCTAACTTTGAAGGTTTTCACCTTTCCATCCACTCTGCTCTTCCTCTTGTAAACCCACTAACACTTAATGGGTATTATCCATTTAAGTGAAGATCTCAAACCTGATTGAAGTACATAGAGTCAATCTCAACTTTCCTTGCTTCATACCATAGGTCTACATCGACATCAGTAATAGCCTCTTTGTATCTAGTGGAATCTTATTCCTGATGGTCAGAGACTATGTCAAAAGCCTCTCCAATCTATCTTTCTAGAACCCTAGATATCCTTCCATTACGACGAGGCTCCAATTGTATAGGCTCTTGAGGCACAACCTTTTCTTGTTCTATACTCGGGTTAGGAGAAGTTGATTCAGAAAATAACTTTTCTTTGAGTTCCAACCTTGTTGAACCTTTAGTGGATGTACTTTGTTCATCCTCCAAGTATTTAGTATTAGTATTCATGAGTACTTTTTGCTCCTTGAGATGATAAAAGTAACTACCCTTTGTACCTTTTGGATACCTTACAAAATAGCATAATTCTGATTTTGGTTCTAACTTATCTCCCTTGATCAGTACATAAGTTGGACAACCCCATATCTTGAGATGATTTAGACTTGACTTACACTCAGACCACATCTCATAGGGAGTCCTAGGTACTGACTTGGAAGGTACTAAGTTCAGAATATATGCCACTGTTTCTAGGGCATATCCTCAAAAAGATACTGGAAGAGTAGCATGAGATATCATACTTCAGACCATTTCCATCAATGTCCTGTTCCTTCTCTCAGCTACTCCATTCTACTGGGGTGTCCCCGGCGTAGAGAGTTGGGATATTATCATATGATGTACTATGTAGTCCTTGAATTCACCAAGGAGGTATTCTCCACCACGATCCGATCATGAGGTTTTGATTAGCTTACCTATTCGACGCTCCACTTCAACCTTAAACTCTTTGAACTTGTTAAAAGAGTCAGACTTACGTCTAATCAGATAAATGTAACCATACCTTATACAATCATCTATGAAAGTAATAAAGTACTCAAACCCCCCTCTCGCTGGCGTAGACAAAGGACTACATACATCAGTGTGAACAAGACTCAATGCTTTTTTGGCTCTATCCGCCTTTTAGGTAAATGACCTTTTGGTCATTTTTCCTATGAGACGGGATTCACATTGAGGCTAACTTTCCAATCTCAATGAGCCTAAAGGCCCATCATGGATTAACCTTTAAATTCTAATTGAGTTAATATGACCCAACTTTAGATACTAAATATATAAGTCATTGACATTTGTCTTTTTCTTCCTATTTAAATGTTCTGATTGAGCGTTATTCAATTGATTGTTAATAGGATTAATGAAGAATAGATTTCCATATATGTGCCTAGTACATATAACTTCTCTATTTCTACTGATAGTAATACCATAATGGAAAAAAATAGAATATCCTTGATTGATTAGTTTTGCAACTGAAATCAAATTCTGTCTAAAACCAGAAACAAATAAAATATCATTCAAAATAACTATTCTATTACAATTAAAAGTAAGTTCCAATTCTCTCACATCAAAGGCCTAAACTTGTGCTCCATTTCCTATGGGTAGTCCATGTTCGCCTTTCTGGAGCCTTCTAACCTTCCTAAACCCTTGCAAGGAGTTACAGATATGACAGTGGCTCATGAATCAATAATCCAAGTGGAAGTTGATCCAACTATTGACATAGACTCTAGATAGAGAACATTACTTGTGAGATTTTTCTTTGCCTAAAGATCTGGATACTCATTTTTCCATTGCCCCTTCTTTCCACACTTGAAGCATTTGCCCTTGGGTTTATCTTTGGGCTGATGCACTGCATTTCCCTTCTTCTTCGAGAACTTTCTGTCCCTTCTTCTTCTTGAACTTTCTGGGCTTGGGCTCAGTTCTCGAAGAAGAAGCCATCATGGCTCTAGCCTGTGGCTTCATGATCTTCTCTCCTACCTGGAGCTCCTTCATCAACTTAGTTAAACCTATGTTTAACTTGTTCATGTCGTAATTCAACTTGAACTGAGTGAATGAGCCTTATAAAGATTCGAGAACCATGTCTACTTGCTCTCGGGGTCAATAATAGCCCCCAAGACTTCTGCTTCCTCAAAAGCAGCAATCATCTTCAGCATATGCTCTCTCAGTCATTTTAGTGTTTATGATCGTTCTAAGAGCCTCCTGCCTTGCGGGCCAGCTCTTATCCGCGAACATTATGTCTAGAGATGTGTTAATATCATATGCAGTAGCCATGTACTCGTATTTGGATTGTAGCACATTTGATATGGAGGCTAACATATAGCATCGGGCCATTTCGTCAGTCTTCTTTCATGCCTTTTTAGCCTCACACTCCTCAGCAGTGGAGTCTTCCCCGATCACTGGATAGGTCTCATATAGGACATACTTATACTTTTCGGCTGTGAGTATTATGTCTAGGTTCCTTTTTTAGTTCACATAGTTTGGACTCAATAACTTATTCTCACAGAGAATAATGGCCTAGAGATTTTGATCTCAAGGCTTTATTTGACAAAAATAAATTAAAATAGCTTTCCATTTTAACTTATAAAAATTTTTAAATCCATAATATTTTCTATGTCAAGGATAAAAAACCTTTAAGAAAATAACCAAGAATTAATTTTTGTTTAAGTTAAAATAATCATTTAATTAAATAAAAATATTTTTCCTTGTTAAATAAAATTTTCCAAAGACTTTAGTCTTTGAGAAAACATGTACATAAGATTTAAAATAATTAGCATGCTAGAAATTGTAAATATTTTCATACTTTTCTATTTTTAATCCTAAGTGCCCATATAAAAGAACTAAATACATTAATTAAATTAATTAATGATCTTATTTAATCCTAATATTATTTACTATTATTTTTCATGCAAAATATTTAATGAATATTAACTATTGTAATAAAAATAATTTTGCCTAGTAAGGAACCAAAAACCAAAACAAAATAATAATAATAATAATAATAATAATAAAATTTCTGGTCTAGTGCACCCGCCACATTGGATCATGGCCCCCATGGGAAGACCCATGGACCGTGGTCCATAGGTGGGTGCCCACGACCCGGGCGCTCAGTGCAGCAGCTTCTGCAACTTAGTTTCGGCGAGGACACTAAGCTCCCGCGAGGAACCTTCCTCGCACGTGGCTAAAGCCGAGGCTATGCTTGCTTCTGGCTGCGGCTTCAAGCCGTGGCTAGCCTGGGCTGCCTCGGCTCCCCTCACACCAAAGGACTAGCTCGGCTTCAGCTTGGCTACGACTCGGTCCATCTTCAGATTTCGCTGCGAATTTTTTTCTGCAAATTTCACTGGGCATTTCTTTAATGCTTTGCAATCGTTCAAGGCCATTTCTTATTACATTTTTCACCAAAAAACCATAACAACCGCCTATACCCTTTCAAATTGGGCTTACACGAAATTAAACAAAATAGTAAAGAAAATTTTACACAGGCTCCTATACCTCAATGGTGAGGTATACAGATAATCTACTCATACCAAAATAACAACGGATCTCATTATAAGTAGTCTTGCCAGGTTTTATTAACTAGCATGCATCATCTTAAGCCTTTCAAAGCAAATGCTCTGATACCACTTGCAGGAACGAAAAAACAGAGAACCATGCACACACGAAACAAGACTTAGAAAAATAAGAACACGGCACATCGGAAGGTTAAAACTAATACCTTTACGTGTCCTTTTCTGGTTTGGCTGAGAAGATGAGGCACCAACCATAGGAGTAGTTACTTGTCTCGACGACGATTCCGGCAAGAAACCAGCGCTCCGTCAGCTTCTTCTTAGCATGTACGTGAAGCTTTTCGATTCTCAGAATATTTCTCCGCCTATCTATGTTGGTGAAATAACCTAGGCGAGGACTGGTCCTTCTTGATCTTTGCAATTAATTAGTAAAGACAAGAAGATGGAAAAGAGAGAATAAGAAAAACGAGAGAAAAAGAGAGAGAACTGAGACTCAAAGTTTTTTATCTCCTTCAGTGTCGTGAGTGGTTATTTTTTTTCCTACCCAACGGCTCCTATTCACATCCTAGATAACCCAACCCCAGTGTTTTGATATTTCAAACATTCGAAGATTATCAATAGAAGAGGTTTGGATAATCTCCAACTCTCCTATACCGTAAATAATAAAAATCCTTTAGTCCAGGCTATTGGGCCAAAATAATTTATTATTTTTCTTTGGACCTAATGGGGCAAAAAATAATAACCATTAATTATTTATTTTCTGAGCCTATTAAAATAACTCAATAAATAATTAATGAGTCCAAATGAACTAAAATAATTATTAAGTCTTTTATTAACTAGTTTAAGCTCAGGTTAATTTTTCTAATTATTCAATTTGGGCTTAAGCCCTGAATAATTAATTAACCAATTAAATTAGATAATAAATTTTATTTCTCTCGTTGTATTTTATTCCAACCCAAAAAATAAATTAGACTTCCTGAATAAAATAAAATCATTTTTCCATTGTGACCATTTTCTCGACCTAAAATAATTAAGACTTTCGGGCTATTCTAAGGACCAAAAAGACACATCGCCTTGGTCACTAAAATGATTAAAACACCCTTGCTATATAAATAGCTGTATTTTACATTTTAAATATTTCATAATATCACTATAAGGAAATATTGACCTCAAAGATAATGTTGCGTTAGCTATGTTTTTTACCCACTGGTAAAATGACTAAAATACATCTCTACACATCGCCGTTCATTTAAAGAGGAAAGAGTGTACTAACACCTTTTTAAACGACATCTACCATCCTTAACTTCTAGTCCAATGATCCACAACTTCTTGAAATTTTCAACTTTCTAAGGGAGCTACCCCAAAGCTAATATCTAAGTCATGTTCCCTAGGGCCCTAGATAATTAGATCATTTGGACAACCATAAGGGGTGATATAGTATAGTTACTATCTTGTACAAATATGTCTTGATTAACTAGTCATATATACCCAACATATAAGTATATTGGTCCTTCTCAAGAACCTTAACTATAGTATATCAAAGCATACATTTTCAGTTTCGTCAAACCACCAACTTATACTCAAATTGTAGAGTACAAGTCCAAGCTGTAACAGTAGTAGTCTTGGTTTCTATCACATAGTACTTTTAGAAACCACCACTACAAGTCCAATTCTACGTATTCGAAATATGCTTGTGTTATGAAATGAGTAGACTACTCATTGGTTAAAGGTAAGCCATTCCCTATTTAGAATTCATAACACAATAACCTTGCCATGATGAGATTCTCATTCTCATCATCTGGTTAAGAACAATAGTTTATGTGTTAAATATCTCATGGTCTATACCTTACTGTAAATGACTTCTATTCACATGAACCATTTGCTTAAATACAATGGGTCTTTTCCAATAAAATTGTGCACAAATATAAAAAAAATTTCACAAATAAATTCTGAGAAAAATACTTTTATTAATACAAGTTAAAAATACATCAGAAACTTAGTCTAAGAAGGCATACATTCTAATAATACTAGCCTACCCCCACTGAGTACTCAAAGTTCACTAGGTGCATAATCATTTCCCTTGATTTTACAATCATTGATTACCTTATCTTTACAAAACGTGGTTTTCACAACAAGCTTTTCAAAACGTTTTAGTCATAAAGAAAAAGGAAATCGTGTTCAATTAAAAGTTGAAATTTGAAAAAATCACTTAGAGAATAAAATATTCACGTTCTCAATCCAAGTATCAAAATACCACAATAACATTTAATCATGTTTCAATCAACATGTCAATCATCATATTGACACCATTTCAATATCAATGTATAAAAGACTTGCAAACATGTACGATTTAGCAGAATAGTTATGTAAGGACTTACTTGAATATAACCAAAGCAATGCTTGCCCTCACTTCAAATCTTTTCCTTATCTAGAATCAATGATTCTATAATTAGAATCCAAATATTAACCCACTATCATCATGCATCATGAATCCTCGTCATATTATTAATCATCTAAAGTATCCATGGTATTTAGATGGATTAATTCATTAAATCACCTCTATAGCTTACCTATGTCATGCATCTCATCATTATGCATGCATATGATCAAATCAAATCTACATAATAACTTCCACAATCAACTACCATCAACTCCATATATTAACCCTAATTGTAACAAAATATCTCATCTTTATTCAACATACAATAAATCTAGGTTGTCTTAGCAATATTTAACCATGTTTTACTCCATATACGCCTAGTTCAAAATATTGCCCCATCAATCTAATCTAATCATGCTTTCTATGCTAACTCCATGCATAATAATATCATTATAAAATCAATCTTGTGAAAGATAGAAGTGATTGAGACCAAAAATACCTCTTGACGAGACACACTAAGTGCAAAGGTGGCGCATTTGGTGATTGATTGGGTTTACTTGAAAAGAAGAGTAGATTGTTTCCTCTTGGATTCTTTGATTCGAAGGTCACGAGGGATAAGGGTAAATCAGTCCCTTTAAATTCAAAATTTAAGAGAAAAGAAGAAAAGAATCGATTAAAAGTTGAAGGAGGTTGAAGGGATACCTACCTTGAGTTTAGCTTTCGATTTTGGAGATGTTTGGAATGGTGATGGACGAAATCCTTGGAGAGGGTGGTGGCTAGAATTTTCCAGATTTAGAGAGTGTTTAGGGTTTGGTTGTAAGCTGGCTTGATGAAGAGAATAGGTTGGGGTTGGATGTTTTAGTGTTTGTGAGAGTTGCACTTTGTTTTGGACTCTTGATCACTACAAAGAAAAAAGACAGCTTTTGATTATTTTGTGGTAGCTGAAATTGTGCAAGGTTTAGGAGGTTTTTGTGGCTGTTTTTTGGTTGCTATTATGGCTGAAAATAAGAGAGGTTAAGAGGAAAAGAGAGGCTGCCTTTTGATTCTTGTATTGACCGAAAATTGGAGAAGAAAAGTGATGGCTTTTGTGTTGTTGTTTTGGATAAAACAAGAGAGAGTTTGAGAGCCAAATGGCCTGGAATTTTTGTGTGTATGTGTGTGTGTGTGTGTTTAGAGTGGCTGAAATCATGGAGGAAAGAAGGGAGAAAATCTGGTTGATTAATTGGCTAAAAGGATGTTGATTGATTAAAACCACTTAAGGTAAGTTTCTCCTATATTTAGAAAATTTGAATGGAATTAAATGTGCATCAAGGTGGCGGCTAGAGTTTCTGTTTTTCTAGAAAATTGAAGTAATAGAAATAGAATATTACTCCAAGAAATAATTTAGTTAATGTCCTAATTTATTTTAGACAAAAATAATTAATTAAAGGATAATCATATTTGGAGATAAAATCTAGTTTTATGTGATAAAGTTGAATTTTCTTTTTTCCTTAAATCCTAATTTTTGAAAGGAAACAAATCTTGGGAAAATATTTATTTCAATTAAAAATTTGTTAATATCTCTTTATTTCCAATTAAAACTCTCTAGAGAAAATCAATTTGAGCAACTTTCCTTCTATTAAAAATAGTAGCTATATTATAGCCTCCAAAATAATTGTTTCTATATTTTTCTTTCCATAATAAATTCCTTAGATAAAATCTTTAGAAAGTTTCAGTTATGGCAATATTTTGAATTCCTAAAAGATTAGAATAAAATATTAATTGAAGAATAATAGGGATTTAATTTACTTTAATTCTTTTTATCAAAATTCAAAATATTCACATTCCTATATTTTAGGGATTAGGAATCTAAGGTGGCGTCTGGCCCTAGGGGTTTCGGCCAAATGGAGAAAATTAGGGGAAAAAGTTAAACTAGGAATAAGAAGGAAAAAGTTTGCAAGAGTTGGAATTTGAGCTCAAGTTACCAAAGAATACACACAAAGCTCTAACCATTATTCCACAATAATCATTGCATGAGTAATCATCAAATAAATTCTCATAAATCTAACTCAACTCCCTTTATTATTCTTTCATTAAATTCTATTCCATAAGAACAAAAGTTCTACCACCTCATATAACACAACTATATCCAAATAAATTACTCCATGAAATATCAAACACATACATCACATATGCTTCATAAAGATAGTTCAAATTTATCAAATACAATATAAAGTGTTATGCTATGCATGACTCTTCCCATGAACTAATGTTGATTTAAAATGGGGTAAGTCTACAAGTTCCTAAACAGAGTTAGTATACATAGATTTTATTTCTAATTAAACCATAACACTCCTTTAACGGTGAGTGTCTAAATCCTCTACAGCTTCTTCATAAGTAGTGTGATCTTCTTCTTCTTCAATAGAGTTTGCTTGAAAAGACTCTCCATAAAGTAAGTATCTAGAGGGACGTCGAATGACTTTTTCACTACGCCTAAGTTGTAGAGGTTTTTGGATGTTTGGAATTTCTTCCTCCTTGTTAACTAGAACCTATTCTACTAGTTCCTCAACAACTGGAATTTATCCTCCCAATGCCTCATTACTACCATGTCCTTAATTTTCAGCAACAATATTGGAATTTTGTGATTGAATAGGAATAGGACATTTTTTCACTCTACGTGTCGAAAAGTCGGTGGGTATAGAACGTGCAACATCTATTTCTC
This sequence comes from Voacanga thouarsii, assembly GCA_026120185.1. Classification (NCBI taxonomy): domain Eukaryota; kingdom Viridiplantae; phylum Streptophyta; class Magnoliopsida; order Gentianales; family Apocynaceae; genus Voacanga; species Voacanga thouarsii. The sequence continues at coordinate 3,627,716 of JANUWF010002200.1, forward strand.
TCCCACTAGAATCTGGTATGTCAAGTAGCAGGGATAAGAATCTATCATGAAAATCTTGAGTATGGATTTTTGTAACTATTTGCTTGGGATTATCTCGTTTGATTTCTTCCAGAATAACCTTATTTTTGGATTTGCATTCTTCTATGTACTTGTCCTCTAAAAAAAATGCATTTGTACTTATAAATATCTTCTTATCTTGAGGACTATAGAAGTAGGATCATTAGTTCCTTTTGGATACCCTATAAATAGATATAAATATAGTCTTCATTCCATTTTGTCCATCTTTCCCTTCACCACATATGTAGAACAACCCAAATTTGAATATGTTTCAAATTGGCTTACATTTATTCCACAATTCCAAAGGAGTCTTAAAGACAAAGTTTGATAGAACCACATTCAATATATACATCACAATTTGTATAGCATATTTCCAAAAGGATGCACTAAATCTAGAGAAGCCTAACATTGATCTGACCATGTTTAACGAGGTCCTGTTTCTCCCTTTTGCAACTCCATTTTGTTGAGGAGTGCCTGGTATACTTAATTGGGATAAATCTTATTTTCTGACATGTATAATTTAAAGTCGTGAGATAGATATTTTTCACTTCGATCTGATTGAAGTGTCTTAGTAATCTTACCTAATTACTTTTTAGCCTCAATCTTAAATTCTTTGAATTTATCTAAAGTATCAGACTTATGAGGCATTAGGTAAATATATCTATATCTTAAGTAATCATCTGTAAAAGTATTGAAATACTCATTACCACATCTAGTTTGGGCATTAATTGGTCTACATACGTCATAGTGCACTAGTTTCAAGATTTCTTTGGCTCTATTTTCTTCTGAAAGAAAAAAATATTTTACTCATTTTGTCATCCAAAAAAATATTCACAAATTTAAAAGGGTTTCATAATTAAGTCACTTAAAAGACCTTCTTTTACAAGTTTTTAAATTCTATTAAGATTAATATGACCAATTCTAAGATGCTATAAGAGAGTCTCATTAGTATGAGGCAACTTAATACATTTGTTAAATTCAACATGATATAACATACTATTGGTAGGTTTTAAAACATACAGATCATTATTTAAATATTCATGTCATATCAAAAAGTTATTCAAAAATATTTCTATTAAAAATTTATGAAATTTAGTAGAATACTTTTCTTTGAATACCAAAGCAAGTAAAATCAAATTCCGATAAATGTTAGGAACATAATGAAAACATTTTAAAATAAAATATTTATTATTAAAATAAAGATAAACATCTCCAACAGCTGCAGTAGATATTACAGATTCTGTGTTAATCCTTAGAATATGCTCTCATTCATTGATATGTCTGATTATTTGGAACGTGTGTAATACATTACACACATGATTAGTGGCTCCAGAATATACTATTCAAGTATTTGTAGACTCAATAACTAAACAAGTTTCAATGTAGGATAATGTATAAGTACCCTACAACTTGCATTTGACTAAGTAGTCTAGGCACTATTGCTTCTAATGTCCATTTTGCTTACAATAGAAATATTTCCCTTTAGGTTTTTATCCATTTTAGCTTTCTTACCTAGTGCTTAGGTCCTTTTTTGTTATTTTACTTCCTCTTATTTCCTTCCTTACCCTTAGGCTTGGAAAAAGAAGATCTAACATAAGCCACAACATGATTATTGCCACTTTCTACTTTTAGAGTATTCTTGGCATTCTCAAGTTCCTTCATAAGCTCAGTAAGAGATGTTTCTATCGTATTCATGTTATAATTAACTTTAAATTGTGAGAATATCTCATGAAGAGTTTTCAAAGCTATATCAACTTGAGTCTCAGGCTTAATTTCTACCCCTAAAACATTCGCTATGTTAAACTCAGCGATGTGCATCTTCATATATGCCTCATTGCTGATTGGCAGGCCTTTTTAGGATTATGCTCAAGAGTCAATCATTTGTATAATATATTTTGCACATTTATTAATAAAAATCATTTTTTATCTTTCAATTTAATTAATCATTTCGTGTATATGTGTATAAAATTGTTAGATAAAATCCCAAGCATTTAGTATATTGTTAAGAAAATTATAATAGAGATTATCATGTGAGATTCTTAATACACTATGCAGTACTTGTGTTTAAATTATTCCTAGTCATAGTATTAATGAGATAAGACATCATTAATATCCGAAGACTAGCACATGTTATACTTCTTGAATTAATCAAGCGGTGGTTTTCACATCCGTGAGTATTATGATACTCAAAATTAACACATAGATACTTGTTAATCGAACAAGTTCATTGGATGACTTAGCTATGAGATAATCGCATGGATAACTATTTAGTACCGGTGAGAGAATCTTATTATAATAGATGTGCATGAATCTTTAAACTTGAGATCTCCCAAGTACTTTGTTTACCAAGCGTTGTACTTTAATTCTAATATTTGAAGTCTCATCTAAGGCTGCCTATAGGATGGATATTAAGTCCAACATAAAGTAAACGAAAGTAGTTGAGAGGGCCAATAAAAGATTTATCATTCCTAATAATGGAAACGTATATCTCATATTATGGCCTCTTGTATGGAATCATTACTTGAGAACTCCTTGGCCAATACGATTGTGTATTGGAAATAGTTCCAAATTAATACACATGTTGAATAATGGATTCTGGGTCAAGAACTAATAAATTCAGACTAGAATTAATTATATTCTAGTGGGATTGGCACTAATTTCATATTCTAAAACTGAATAAGATATAATATGATGAAAAGAGTTTATTATACTAATATTTTGCTATTGAAAGGTTCATGTCAAGTCACGTGATTTTCTAGGCTTTTGGGTGGTCATGATGTATTGCTAGATGCTGTTCTTGACTACTAAATATAAATTTATTAATTATAGAATTAATAAATTAATTATAATTAAAATTAATAAATTAATTCTAATTATAGAGAATTATTAATTCTATAACAATTAGAATTAATTAATCTTAGCTATCAATTGACTAGAAAGCATAAATAGGTCACACACAATAGAGGAATTGATATTTAAGATATTATATGATAATATTATGTGATTAATTTACGAGAAAAAGTAATTTTATAAGCTAATTATAATATGGTTATAATTATTTGGGCCAAGTTGTAATTATAAAACTTCATGGGTTAAATTGCAATTATAGAAACCCAAAGCCCATAATGTATTTTTGAAAGACTTTCACGTGAATGTATTGTTTTGATTGAGGCTGTGGATTTTGCATATAAAAGGAAATTTGCCATCTAAAAGTGATGTAGTTATACAGAAGCATTTTGTTCTTCTATTTTCTTAGAAAAATTTTGCTTGTCGTCTTCAACTAAAAATATTGAAAGTTTTTCTTTTTTTTCCCCAAAATTATTAACCCTAGCCGCTAATAAAATTTTCAAATAGAAAATTTTAGTGGATCTTGAGTACATCATCGTGTGGATCACTATTAAAGAAATTCTTATTCTTAAAATTTGGTGATTCGTGACTCGAACAATTCTCGGAAGGGTTCCACGTGCAAATAAAAAATTTAAAAGCTACGTTTTCAAGTTAACAAAATTTTCTTTCCCTGTCCTAATTCATTTAACTACATACAAGTGGATTTCATTTTAATTTCAATTGTGCATTAATTATTATTTTATGATCGAAATCCAACAGGCTTGATGTCCTTTGTACTTAAATATTTGTTGGAAACTTCTCATAATTTCCTTAGCAATTGTCATTTTTCATATTTTTGCTGCAACACATTTGAGATAGATCCCAAAATATAGCAGTGAGTCATCTCATTAGAACTGAACCACTTATCGTAAGCCTCCTTTTGTTTAGGCGTGGGCTGTTTTAGTAGGCTTAAGAGGATATGATTTAGTTAGTACATATTTAAGCTTCTCATCGATGAGAACAATTATGAGATTTTGTTTCCAATCAATAAAATTTTCTCCAATCAATTAGTTTTTTGTTAAAATAAGGGATAAAATGTTGGAAGTAATTTTTTGAAATAAAATAAAATAAAATATATGAGCCAATATCATTCCATAAAGTATGACCAATACAAGATATGATAATATGATGCATGATCAATATAATAAAATATTAAGTTATCCTAAAACTACTATTACACAACAACAATTTATAGTTAGGCTAGAATTCACAACCTAAAACCCCAAAGTAACATGTATCTCTATAAGAGATAACAATTCTCCTACTAAAATTAATATGTCTTGCATCTAAATGTACTACTAGTTTTAGTGTCGTATATATTTTTAGGCATAATAGACATTATTTGCCTATTCTATATGAAGTCCTTATAATTTCTTTGATTTAAATGTATAACCCCTATATTGACATTTTTAAAGTTTTCAATCTAAACACATCACTATAGGGTAATTGTGAATGAATTAAACTTATAAAAGTAATTCAAAAATTTTGAGCCCAATCTAGTAATCAATACAATATAACATTTCTTTGGAGAGATCATTTAGAATGGCACAAAACAAACGTTAATTTTTACTAATGGACTAATAGGGGAGGCTTAAGGTTGAAAATAACTATTAGACACTTAATTTTTTTAATAAAAATTTTGCATAACAAAATAGTATCTAAAGTGGTATTAATATGTTATCATGAATGATACGTAATTTAACAAAAATAATATACTAAATAACTATAAAATAAAAACAATTTTTTAGCCAACCTAGACACAAAAATAAAATTGTAAAATTACAATTGAAAATTCTAGTTGGCTAACAAAATAGCCAAAATTTCAATCTTTTTGTGATTTCAATAAAATGGAGCAATCTAATGTAACAACAACTTTTGTGTTATAGTGGTACAACTTCAGGACCTCCATACCAATGACCTAGGTTTGACTTTTAGCTCTGTCACTTCCTTCTTTTCTTTTTTTTTAATTTAAAGAAGGAAACCTCTGGCTCTTGGAAGCCCAGGCTGCCAACCTAGCATTGTAGGAAAATTAGTGATTTACGAAGGCTTAGCGATGTCAATGTGATGAGGTCGACAGTTGACCAAGGCCGTCGCAATACTCTTACTAATTACGAAGGATTTGCAACAAAAGCAACTACCATCGTAGTAGAGTTGCAAAACCCTCAATAATTTTGCGATGGCATGAAAAACCCTCGTTAGTTGTGAGGACTTTGTGACGGCATAAAATACAGTCACAAATCGTCATAAAACCCTCACTAATTAGCAATGGTTTAGCAGTGGTTGTTGGTAATTATAATTTAACACTAAATAATTTGTAAAAGTGTCACTAAACTATCGCTAATTAGTGACGGTTTAGCGACGATTATCTAAAATTCCAAAATAAATTTAATTTTTCAAGATTTGTCAATGTGCCACGACACTTGCTAATTATACATTAACACTAAATAATTAGTAAGAGTAGTCCCTAAACTGTTACTGATTAGAGATGGTTTAGCGACTATTCAAAATTTGAAAATAAATTTAATTTTTTAAGATTTGTCAATGCACTGTCACAAAACCCTTGCTAATTAGGAGTGCGAGGACCATCGCAAAACCCTCGCAAACGGCACTTGGTCATTATACATTAATACTAAATAATTAATAAGAGCCATCGCTAAACCCTCACTAATTAGTGACGGTTTAGGGATGACTAGCCAAAATTCAAAACTATATTTAATTTTTTAAGATTTATCAATGCGTCGTCACAAAACCCTCGTTAATTGCAAGGGTTTTGTGACGGTATGTGAGGACCATCACATAACCCTCGCTAATTGTGAGGGCTCTGCAATGACACTTGGTAATTATACATTAATACTAAATAATTAGCAAGAGCCATCATTAAACCGTCACTAATTAGAGACAGTCCATCCAAAATTCGAAAATAAATTTAATTTTTAGGATTTGTAAATATGCAGTCGCAAAACCCTAATTGCAAGGGCTTTGCAACGGCACTTGATAATTATATATTAACACTAAATAAAAATAAATTTAATTTTTTAAGATTTGTCAATGCGCCGTTGCAAAACTCTAGCTAAACCATCGTAAAACATTCTTTAATTAGTGACAGTTTAGCGATGGTGTTTACTAATTATACATTAATACTAATTAATTGTGTAACTATCACAAAGCCATAGCTAAATAGTGACAGTTTTGCGAGGGATTAGGGTATCATACCCTAAACCGTCACTGAGGCCTTGCAAAACTGTTGCTATTTAGAGAATACCCTAATCCCTCATAAATCCGTTGTTAATCTGATTTTTTAAAAAAAAATTCAAAATTTGATTTCATATATCAATAAATATATGTGTGTATGTGTGTTATTGTGTGTGTGTGTATATATAATATTTGCAATGTATATGATGTAAAAATCACACACACACACACACACACACACACACACAAATATATATATATACTCACTCATATACACTAACACTTATGTACATAAATATATACTAATATATATACTCATACTAATATATATATCACTAAAAAAAAGACGCTATTTGCGACGGCCAAATCTATCGCAAATCTAGCGTTGCGTCGAATTTGCGACAGATTTGGCCATCACAAATAAGAGTGTCGCAAACAACAACGGAAAACTAAATCTGTCCCAAATAACGACACATTTGCAACGGCCAAATCTCTAGTCAACCAAATTACATTTTACTACAGAATTGCGACGGATTTTAAAATCCGTCGCAAATCCGTAGCAACTTAAGAGGGATTTGCGATGGAATAATTGAAAAATAAAATAAAATGTGGAAAAAATCCTTCGCAAAATCGTAGCAAGTTGCGACGGATTTGCAACGGAATATTTTCATGGATAAAAATAAAATAGAAAAACGTCCGTCACAAATCCGTAGCGGCGGAATAATTACATATTAAAATAAAAAGAAAAAATATCCGTCTCAAATGCATCGCAACTTGAGAGGAATTTGTGATGGCATAATTGAAAAATAAAATAAATTGTGAAAAAATCCGTCGCAAAACCGTACCAAGTTTCGACGGATTTGCAACGAAATATTTTCATGGATAAAATAAAATGGAAAAAATTTCGTTTGCAACGGATAATATACAATGGAAAATAATTCCGTTGCAAATCCATAGCAAAGAGCTACGGATTTGCAACGGTGTAATTACATATTTAAAATAAACGAAAAAATATCCATTGCAAATCGTTGCAACTTAAGAGGGATTTGCAATGGAATTTTTTGAAATTAAAATAAAATGTGAAAAATGCCATCGCAAATCCGTAGCTAGTTGCTACCGATTTGCGATTGAATAATTACAATTTAAAAAAATTCATCGCAAATCTGCTACAAGTTAAGATCGAATTTGTCTAAATTAATTTTAGAAAACCTGTGACAAATATTTAAGCAATTTTTCTCATAAATATCAAATCTGTAATGTTTTTTAACGTGAAAAAATCTAATAAAACAAATAAAATTTCAAAACTAATAATAAATTATAACATGCCAAATCATAAAGTAAAACTACAACAATCCAAATATGTGTATACACATAAGTATCACAATAGATAAATAATGTTAAAAATATAATCATGTAGCTAAATGATTAGGAGCACTAGCTGAAGGAGTAGCGGGAGGACCATCAAACCCAGTACTAGGACCGGGGTGTTGATCAGGTGAGGAAACAAATAAATCATCGTCTTTGTCCTCATCCTGATCCACGTCCTCGTCCTGAAATACCAAAGACAGCTGTTGCACAGCAACCCCCATCTTCTCGGACATAACTGCCATCCAAGAAGTGATTCCCACAACTTTATGTTCAAAATTCTTCTTAATCCTCTCCTTACGATGCTTGTACTTATCCTCGCGACTCCTCTCTCGATGTCTCCATCGATCCTTAACCTCCTGAATCTTCTACTGAACCCTAGTCTCAACTATCTGGTCAACATCAACAGGAGTGGATGAAGATGATCCTAATAGATGAGACTGATGCATCTGCTCCTTAATGCAAGTAGCCTCTAATCTCAATCCATAGACATGACCCTTGTTGAATTCGCCAGCTGCCTTAATGATAATGGCCTTGTCATTTGGCATAGCAATAGAGTCGACGGACCCGCTAGACTCCATTTGAGAATAGCACTCCTTGGTGACATTTGCCTCCTTCTGAAATAATGTGAGTTTATAAAAATTAAAAGAAGACCTATTACAATAAGTAATGTAAGAATAAATTATTTTTACCAATATCTTCTGCGGACGCTTGCCCACAAGTTGACCCTGTCTTTCCCCGTTCTGGAACATATGTAGTTTTTTGAACATGTCCAAATAGCTAAATGTGTCCCCTTCACGTCTCTTCTGCAGTTAAATTAATAGAAAAGAATATTATTTTGAATGCGATAAAGAAGATTGAAGCAATTATGAAATATATAAAAGTTAAGAAAATTGAATTTACCATGTGTTCCTCGTGCTCAATGAAAGAGATGGAACCTCCTGTGTGAGTGACACCGCAACGAGACCGATTTTCCTTTGCAGACTGCATGACTCGTTGATATTTGGGATCCAACCAATGTTTGTTCATCTCCAACCAATTAGTTGGATCAATCCAAGTTGGACACGAATTAGCAGGTGTGATTTTTTGGGTCCTCGTCAAAGTATCGGAAAGCCTTCTTGCACACTTCTTTTCCCAATTTCTCCGTATCTGGGGACCATGCTCAGGAACCCAACGAAATAACTTTTGCAAATACAGTAAACCATTGCCGTTAAAGTTTAAATTAATAGTTTAAAGTAAATTTGTTTGCAAATATAACAAATGACATCTGAGCATATAAGTTTCAATAACATATACATGAGATTAAATTTGTAAGAAAGTAAAAGAAACATACTCCTCACTCGTCGAACCATATGTCCCGAACGTGTATCAGGACATGTGAGTATGTAGCGTATGAACCATTGAATTGTTTCTTGAATATGCCTTGAATCTCTCTCACACATTTATCTGAACCAGCAAACCTATTTTATATAACCAGAAAGGAAAGTAATATGATTATTAAAGAAGATATATTGAATTGAAAATCAATCAATAATTATAAATTACACACCCATCTCCTTGAGGAATAATCACAGGTCGGTGGTCTGTGACTTGTGATCCTATATGGTGTGATGCAGAAGTAGGAGCTTCTGTTGGAGAAGCACCTCTTGATTGCGAAGGTGAACCAGAAATCGTTCATGGTACGGAGAGGCGTGGTGCGTGTGATGGTGATGAGGTGTCAGGAGGATGTGTATGTTGGTCCGTTCCAGCACCTCCAGAAGACTGTCCATGGCCAGACATCCTAATTTTGAAATAAAATTATTTAAATTTCAAACATATATATAATATATATGTAGAACAAGTTATAAATGCAAATTTATAAAAAAAATTGATAGAGTCTCCCCTATAAAATGGTCATTTTTCAGGCATTAATGCCATATTTAAACATATTCCAAGTATCATCAACACATTAAACACACAAAACATGTACAACAAAACATGTATCAAAGAATATATTTTCCATAACAAAAAATTAACTGCCAATAGATAAACTGGAATATGTAGAAACTTGGCCATTTATACAACTTGAGAAAGAAAAGGTTTGTTATTTTTGTTTTCTTTCAAAATGGCTTTATTCTTGCACATAAGTCTCTAACATTTTCCAAGCATTTTGAAGGGTGAGTGCATGATTCTTCCTTTGTCAATGGATCAAAGCCATCAGATAATGAAATGTGTGTTCTTTTATACAGCTTTTATACAGATTTTATTTCCTAACAAAGAAGACATCTATAATAAAAAGTTAATGTCAACAATAACAATTAACTTAAGGGTAATCACCTATTACCCAAGAGGAGTGATCACTCATCACTCATGGGGATCCAGTTCATATATTAGACAAAAAAATATACCTTTGGAAAAGCAAAGAACACCTGTCGAAAAGAAAATAGTTAGCATTGACTCATGCTTAACTGTATTTTTTTTTTTAAAAAAAAAGTATACCTGTGGAAAGGCAAAGAACACATGTGGAAAAGAAAATAGTTAGAGTCTCCACTAACACTTAACTCTATTTAAAAAAAAAAAAAAAAGAAGCATACTTATAGAAAGGCAAAGAACACCTGTGGAAAAGAAAATAGTTAGCATTGACTCGTACTTAACTATATTTAAAATAATAAAAAGGACAAAAAATGGTATAATAATTGATCATCCAATAAATTAGTAAAACATGAAATTTTAACATAGATTATTGATCAACAATATAAGCAACCATCATAAGTGATTTAAACTTTACATCACAAACGTATAATAAATGTACTTTAATCACTCAAGTCATCCTCTGATATATATTCTTCTTCTTCCATCTCTGTTGTGCTATCTGTATTCCAGTTACCTTCATCTTCATCTTCATCTTCGAGTTCATTTGTATCCCTAAGTAATCATTCTTCTTGAACATCCAACAAATCACTTGTGCCCGATTCATGAGCTAAGGGACTAAGATCAACAACTAAGGAAATACTCATTGCATTGTGAATATCCACCTCTTCTTGGTAAGCTTTATCAATCACAGGTGCATCAATCACATGTCAAGCTATTACTTTACACACAGCTAACCAATCGGATCTTGGTCTTTTGCACCCTGGATATGAGGCATAGTACACCTGAGATGCCTGTTGAGCTAACACAAACGGATCATATTTTGGATAGCTCCTCTTGCAATTAATATCAACAATCTTATACTCCTTATGTATTCTCACACCGCGATTTGTTGTTTGATCAAACCAATCACATTTAAAAAGCACAACTTTTTGTGATGGATTACCAAGAAACTCAACTTCAACAATCTCTTTAAGAACCCCATAATAATCACTCTCTACTGAGTCATTTTCACTCCTCTTAACACAAACTCCAGAATTCACTGTTTTCTTTCCTTCGGCGTGTTCATGGGTGTGAAATCTATAGCCATTAATAATATACCCAGTATATGTTTTCACTTTTCTCGAAGGTCCCCAAGAAAGATTCTTCAAACATATATTTGACACATGGTTTTGTGGATCGTTCACCTATAAAATATATGAAATGTTTAGGTGGACATACATTAACTAACAACATATGTTCACGTGTACAAAAATTTAACTGATTTTTGAAGAGCATACATAATCTGTAAACCATCCTGCGAACTCATTCTCTATCCGTCTTTGTACATCCAATTTCGATGTGTTTGGGACTGAAGATTGTAAACGAGATGTGAACTCACTGTAGAGAAGAAAATGACACAATTACCAATGGATCTTATTTCTAATATCAACAGAGGGGCAAGCATCTCACCTAATATATGGTTGAACCTCTTCACAGTTAAGTAATATATAATTTCTTGCCACTTTGTATTCTTCATGAGAGAGGAATCGGGTTTGAATCTTTCCTAATATCTTCCCATAAATATTGCATATTGACAACGAAGCTTCATCTACTTCTCGCCCGACTTCACCTTCATCATTGCGAGCCATGGATACATGTTTTGTCCGCACATGTGACTCAAAATAATAGGAGAAGAATGTAGATGTTTCCTCAACAAAATAAGCATTGCAAATTGACCATTCTACTCGTGCCTTGTTTTTCACCTTTAACTTTAAACGAAACAAGAACTTGACATAATTCAAAGTATGATACTTAATAAGTATTATGCAATGACTACAGCTAACCGTAGCATAATTTGAAAAATGACAACTACCCCTCAAAAGGATACATTCATCTATATTATACAGGACCACAAACCCTTGCTTCGTAAGGCAAATGAACAACGAGATGTTCCATAACATCGAAAAAACCTAGAGGGAAAATCTTCTCTAACTTACATAGAAGAATCGGTATCTCTTGCTCCAACTTCATCATATGAGATACAGACAATTTAGGAGCACAAATGTCCTGAAAAAACAAACTTAATTCTGTCAAAGTTCCCCAAACATTAGCTGGAAGGAATTCTCTAAGGGCAATCGGAAGTAATCTTTCCATGAAGATGTGGCAATCATGGCTTTTCATGCCGGACAGCTTCAATTCATTAAAATCAACACATCTACAAAGATTCGATGCGTATCCATCTGGAAAAGTTAATCGTTTCAACCACTCAAGCAACATTTTCTTTTGTTCTACCGTCAATGTGTAACATGCCTTAGGTATTGCTATCCTCCATTCTCTGACGTTACACACATGTAGTTCTGGCCTATTGCAATATACTTCAATGTCACGACGGGCCTTCAAATTGTCTTTAGTCTTGCCCTTCACATTCATAATTGTATTGAAGACATTATTGAACACATTCTTTTCATTATGCATTACGTCAACATTATGACGAACCAAATGCGTTTCGCCAATATGGCAAATCCCAAAAAATATTCCGTTTAACCCAATTATGACTCACATATCTACTTTCAGATCTCCCAAGTTCTCTTCCCGACTCTGTTATTTTTGAATACTAACAAACACTACTCCACAGGTCATCCCCAGTGGGACGTAGAATAGGTTATAACATATCAGAGCCCTTATCTCTCTTAAATGATGTTGTATCCCGTCGAAATGGGTGATCCATAGGTAAGAAGCGGCGGTGGCAGTCAAACCATGAGTGTTTACCACCATGTTGTAGATGAAAAGACTTTGACCTCTCCATACAATATGGACATGCTAATATTCCAGCTGTGCTCCATCCACTCATTATTCCGTAGGTAGGAAAGTCGTTAATAGTCCACATTTGTGCAGCACGCATTTGGAAGTTTTGTTTCTTTGCTATGTCATATGTAGCAACACCTTCAGTCCACAAATGATTCAATTCTTCTATTAATGGTTGAAGATAAACATCAATTTTATGTTTCGGATTCTTTGGTCCCGGTACAATGATTGTTAAAAATATCACAGGATCTTTCATGCATAACCACGGTGGGAGGTTATAAGGAGTCATAATAACTGGCCAACATGAATAATACTTTCCTGACATGCCAAACGGTGAGAAACCATTAGTACAAAGTCCCAATCTCATATTCCGCACTTCTTTTGCAAAATCTGGATGAATTCGGTCAAAGTTCTGCCAAGCCTCACCACCTCTCGAATTGCTCATGTTTCCATCTTTGACCTTAGCCTTTGCATGCCAACTCATGTGTTCAGTTGTAGTTTTAGATACATACAACCTCTGCAGCCTTAGTGTAATCAGAAAGTAGTACATTTTTTTCAAAGGGATCTCGAGCCTAACCCTTCTTTTTTCCCACATTTTCTAGGCATGTACCGAGCATGTCTGCAAAATTTGCATTCTTTCAAATTGATATCGTCCTTCCAATAAAGCATGCATCCATTAGTGCATGCATCTATTTTTTGAACAGGCAACCCCAACTCAGATACTAACTTCTTCATTTGATAAAAGTCATCAGGTATCTTGTTGCTTCTTGGAACCACGTCTTTCATAAGTTGCACCACTTGGTTAAAAGTTTTTTCAAATACGTTATTTTCAAACTTATCATTTAGTAGCCTTGAAACTAATGAAAGCACCGAGTGGTTTGTACACCCTTCCCATATGGGAGTGTCTACTACATCCAGCATATCATAAAACTTCTATGCTTCTGTGTTAGGAGGTTCTTCAACTTGCTCATCCGACGGTCTTTCCAAATTAAAATTAGGGCCCGTCGCATCAATGATCATTTCCAGATACGGATTTCTAGAACCTGAATCAACTTGAACTGTACTAGATGTTGAGGTAGACATGCTTTGATTTACATAGTAAGGTTCACCGTGACAAATCCATCGATGGTAGTTGCTAACAAATCCATATCTGTACAAATGGATCTCAACTTGGTCCGGAGAGTCAAATTTCATGTTCTTACATTTTGTGCAAGGACATCTGATTTTACCAGACTTGGAATTCGATAATGCGAACACAATAAATCCCTGCACCCCCTGCTCAAATTTAGTAGTAAACCCTTTACTGGACAACCGCCTTCTATACATCCAACCGCGATCTTCCATCTATATATTCAACATATTATGCGACAAAGAGGTTTAACTGTGAGTTTATGCATGTTTGCGTAAAAGGTTTAGGAAAGCTTAAGGCTAATCATCTTCATTATACTTTAAACAACAATTATAAATACCTGAATAACCAACTACATGTTTCATGAAATACTTTTTTAGTAATTTATATATACTTCTTTATCGTGCATCATACGTGGGCTTTTGATGGTGAACTATCGTCGCAAAACACCAATCGGTTTCCCAATCATATTTATATAGACACCCAATATACTTAGTACAGAATTAAAATTATTAACCTCTCTGACAATACCTCAATAAGCAACTAGATTTCAACCATGAAGCATCAACCAACTCAGCCACCAACTTACAATCAAAATTAATATTAAACCAACAACCACAAACACAACCACCAGTACAAAATTCATTAGGAATTTCGGTAGAGTTTCCCCTATATACTGGGCGTTTCTAGGCACTAAGCTACCACAAAATCAATAACATTAAAAAAAATTATTAACTGTCAAAACAATTATTTAATAGAACTAATGTAAGGGTAATCACCCATTACCTATGGGGAATGATCACCCATCACTCACGAGGAATGATAATCCATCACTCACGGGGATCCATTCATATAAGTTAAAAAAAGAGAAAAAAGATGCAATTGGTATCCGTTGGTAGCCAACTTACCATTAACAAATAGTAAGTACTAATTATTGACATGCAGTATATTACTAAACGTTAAATAGTAATTATTATCAAACAATTTTATATTAAAAAATAATGTTATAAAAACATATTAGTAGTAATGATATATAATATTGAAAACAATTTTTTGTCCCCCTAATATTTAATAAATAGCAATTCCAATAAATAGTAAATAATAATATTAGATAAACATATGAATAAAAGTATTAATATTATTGAATAGCAGTTTTATTAGTCAACAAGTAATAAGAACTAATAATTATCATAGTAGTAAATACTATTAATAGTTAGCATAGTAGTTAACAAGCATCAAAATTCACTGCTTGTAATATACATCACATACCACATAAAAAATTCACTGCTAAGCACATAAACATGCCCTATATCACGTTGAACTACTTATTATACCAAATATATCTCCACATTACAATTTTTATCCCATCCTTGTACGAAAACAAATCAATGTAATATATTCTTCCATTCTCCATCACAAAATATCACCTGCTACTAGCGTTCTAAAAATCAAAGATGATGTAAGAGTTTAAAAAAAGAATGATATTTACTTGTTTTGAAGACTGATGATGAATGATGACTAAGGCCTCTGATATGCTATGAGGATTCAACCTTAGTCTTCTCTGGTTGAATTTCTTGATTCTCTAATTCGTGGAGAATGCTCCGAATTTGGAGTTTGAAGAAGAAGGTTTTAAGTGTTTTGGGCAGAAAGAGAAAAATAGGAAGCAAGAGGAATAATAATATACACTTGGGAAGGGGGAAGGGGGTCAGTGGGGGAAGGTGCGGGGGGTAGCGGGGAGGGGGAAGGGAGAAGGGGGCTGGGGGGAGGGCGCGGGGGTGGCTGGCTACCGAGGGGGGATGTCGGGACGGGGGCGCTGGGGGGGAGGGGAAGTCGGGGGGCCGCCGGGTGGGGGGGGGTAGCGAGAGGGTAGAAGGAGGGAGGGGGAAGAAGAAGCAATTGAAACAACTATCAAAAAAATTTTCTAAGTGTTTGAAAAAAAATGATTTTTTTTTTTGGGGTAGATTATCCCAAAAAAATTGGAACAAAAAAAATGAAAAAACGGCACGAATTTGCCAGGGATTAGTAGCAATTTTGTGATTTCTTGGCAAATAGTCATAGATTAGCCACGGAACACACAACAAAAATTTGTATATTTATATTCAATATAAAACTATATTATTTAAAATAAAAAAATATTTTGTATATTTATATAATTTTAAAATTTTATATACTATCAATTATACTATCTTTTTTATTAAATGATTTCTACATATATATGTATATATATAAATATATATGTGCATAAATTCATACACAATATATATAACCCACACACATATATACAATCATAATCATAAATATACATGAACAAATGTGTGTATATATATATTATACACACACACACACACACACACACACACACCATACATATTGAAGTACATATACACACACACATATATATATATAAATAAATAAATATATATATATATATATATATATTCATATTTTATACACACACACACATATTTATTTACATGTATAGATACACACACACACACACACACACACACATAATTAATGAAATTTTCTTATTAATTAATGTCATGGTAATATAGTTAATTGCACTAATATTATTATCAAAAAAATAAAAAATATATATCATATCTTTAAATTTTTTTTAATACACACATCTATTTCTATACAAAAATATTACATTCTATTTTAAATTATTTTTCAAGAATAATTAAGTTAGAGATAAAAAAACATAATGTTTAAAAAATATTTGACCATTTTAATCAAAATATTTTATTTACACACACACACACACATGCACGCACGCACGCACGCACACACACACACACACACACACACAATTAATGAAATTTTCTTGTAATTAATGGAACTCCTTATTACTCAACTTATAAAACACGTAAGTTGTTCTTATCATAATAACCATATATATTTAACTCTAAGAAAATTATCTATAAAGAACACATAAGAATATTTTATATAATAAGCAATATTAGTAAGAAAATCATGGACATATTTTATGATAAGAACACTCATGTGTATATAGTATACAAAATTATACAAAAAAGCCTTAATAAGTAACTTTAAATGTATTTAGAGCGATAAATTTTTTTTTAACTTCATTTTATAGAAACATCAATCCATCACAAATCTCTCGTAATTTTATAGAAAACACCAATCCGTCGCAACTTCGTCGCAAATCCGTCTTTAAATTTGCGATGGATTAGCTAGAGAAAGTTTTTTAATTTTTTTGCTTCATTTTTTTTAAAAAAATAAATTTCGTCGCAATTCCGTCTCAAATGTTGTGAGGGATTTGTGACGGCATCATTAAATCCATCGCAAATCCGTCTTAAATATTTTCTATTGCAAATCCGTCTCTAAGTTTGCGACGGATTAGCTAGAGCAAGTCTTTTTAATTTTTTGCTTCAATTTTTTTTAAAAAAATAATTTCCATCGCAAATCCGTCTCAAATAATTTCCATCGCAAATATGTCTCTAAGTTTGTGACACATTAGCTAGAGCATGTTTTTTTATTTTTTGCTTCAATTTTTTTTAAAAAAATTGAATTCCATCGCAAATCCCTTGCAATTGTTGCGAGGGATTTGCGACGGCCTCTTTAAATCCGTCTCTAAATTTGTGACGAATTAGCTAGAGCAAGTCTTTTTAATTTTCTGCTTCAATTTTTAAAAAAAAATAATTTCCATTGTAAATCCGTCATTAAGTTTGCGATGGATTAGCTAGAGCATGTTTTTTATTTTTTGCTTAATTTTTTTAAAAAAAATTGAATTCCGTCGCAAATCCCTCGCAACTTTTCCAAGGGATTTGTGACGGAATCACTAAATCCGTCGCAAATCCGTCTCAAATAATTTTCGTCGCAAATCCGTCTCTAAGTTTGTGATGGATTAGCTAAAACATGTTTTTTTTTTTGCTTAATTTTTTTTAAAATTGAATGCTGTCACAAATCCCTCACAATTGTTGCGAGGGATTTGTGACGACCTCTTTAAATCTGTTGCAAATCCATCTTAAATAATTTTCGTTGCAAATCCGTCTCTAAGTTTGCGATGGATTAGCTAGAATAATTTTTTTTAAATTTTTTGCTTCAATTTTTTTAAAAAAATAATTTCCGTCGCAAATTCGTCTTAAATAATATCCGTCACTAATGTGTCGCTAATCAGCGATGGATTTGCGAGGGCCGGTCAACTAGATCCCCTAACCCTTTTTCCATCGGTGAGTCGTCGCAAATTTGTAACGGATTTTGTTCGTTGCAAAAATCCGTCGCAATTTACTGACTTTCTTGTAGTGTATACTCACTCATATACACTAACACTTATGTACACTAATATATACTAATATAATATATATATATATATATATATATATATATTATAAGTACCTAATATGTATCTAAAAATTATATATATAATATAGATATGTTAGTACTATATATATATTATCTAAAGTTTGTATATGTGTTTTTACTTTATTTAATGGAATAGTAGAATGCGCAAAAAGAAATTATCAAGTAGAATTTATTTAAATATAATATATTATTAAGTATACTATATAATGTATAATATATTATACACAATAAATTATAATAAGTTATAATATATGATAATTAGATATATAATACTTGTACAATATAAAATATGTTATAATATATTAATTTCTAAAAAGATAGTTGTATAAATAATATAACTATTTATTGTATTGTATAACTTTATTATTTTTATTAATTAAAAGAATTTATTAATATTATATATATATAATATTATATAATTAATATAAGATGAAAATAAATACAAGAATTCATATAACCTAATGGTGGAGCACATGCTCCCCCACAATAATGACTTGGATTCAAGCCCCGTGTCTGGCAACAATTTCAACAATTATTAACGATCGAGATTGCGATGGTGAGGGAGCTAGCGACGACCGACAAGATCTGGTTGGGCTATCGGGCTAGGTCGGGGCTCGATTAAATAATTAAAAATTTTAAAATTGGGTGATTGTCACAAACTTAATTACTTACTTACACGTTACTAATTAAAATTTTAAAAAAATTTAAAATTCGGTGACGGTCACTAATGCATCGCTAAATCGTCACAAACTTAATTAGAAAATTAATTATAATATTATTAATTAAATAGTTGTCATTAAGCTGTTGTTAAATTATTATAAAATTAATTATAATATTATTAATTAAATAATCTATTGTAGATCCGTTACTAAGAATTTGTTGACTTCTTGCTAGCTATGCCCTATCCCATCACAAATAGTGATTGCTTTTTGATTGTCACAAATTACGATGCTCTTTTTAATTACATATAAAAGTAATCATAAAATCCTCGTTAAATTCATTTGCGATGTTTTTTTTGCCGTTGCAAAATGCGATATTTCCTATAGAGCAGTGGGCGGCTACCCAGTCGCCCGACAGGCTAAGGCCACCTACCCAGGCGCCAGTTGCCCAGGGCTAGCGAGCCAGGCTAAGGCACAGGGCCAGGCACCAATGATCAGCTAGCCCAACCTGGTGCTTGGCACCAGCGCCAACTTGCTAGATGTTGCCTGCTCCAACAAACTCAGCTAGTAGAATTATCTCTAATGTGGTACACATTTGGCTTTGAAATTCGGTCCAATTTTAGCGTCGACAATGATGAATCTTGGGAATAGGATATTGTATTAACTAGATAAAAATTTATAAATATATGAAAACAAATTATATTTTTATAAATTTTGTTTTTAAAATTATGACACGAAAATTTTTTAACCTTTTGATAATATCTCAACTCTTAAATCTTTTTCAATATAATCTCTCTGCACCAAGAAATTACCTGTTTATTTTTTCTCTATTTGTTGTGGGTAGGCTCCTACAAATAGAGAACATAAAAGTATGAACATTGTTTTCCAAGTATATTGATATAAAGTTTTAAATCAATATGTATAGTTAGCTATCTCTAACTATCCATACATATTTTATTCTATCTCAAATACTAATATTGATAGAGTATCAAAATTGGATAAGTATAGTTCTATATAATTATCTCTACTTATCCTACTATATCTTAAATATGACTATTAGTTTCCAATAATTTATCATTAATACATTAAAAATATTTATAATTTATTTTATCTCATAATTAAGAATCACTTAAGGGACTTTGATCGGGTACAATTAAATTGAGTTTTAATAAATTATTTTATTAATATAAAATAATTAATTAATTATTTACTTCTCTAAAAGGATGTAACTATATTCTCATATTAATTAAAATTTTTGAAATAAATAATTACATTGTAAAATTGATCAATCTAACCGGCATAATGCGAAGAAGATTAGCCTTAAAGAAGGTTGACTTGCTTGTCTAAATGGCCAATCAAATTCAAGTTCTGGGTCAATTTGACAGTGAATTTTTTATTCTGTCGGATCAAGGTTGTACTCTACTTATTTACGGAATCATTTGAAGACATTTAAAAAACACATAATATAAGAAGCAAAGCATTTGATAATATAATTATCATGTTTCCTGTAGTAATGTTTTTTACTGGATAATAGAATCCAAGTTATTGTTTAATTTTTCTACTATCATAATTTGTTGCATGTTTTGGAATTGGATTAGTTCTTGTAATTTTTATTTTATTTCTTTATTGATATGATTAGGTTTATTGAGTTTCGGATATTATGGAGAGAAAAAAAGAATATAACCTCACATTTCAAGGTGTAATCATCATGCAAGCATTTTCTGTTGCATTTACAAGAATTCTAATACTCAGGACAAGCAGCTGAAGCATCCCTGATCTCTGTCTTGTTCAAATTATAAGACACAATCTGAATGATAAATTTGTGACCATGAACCTTCTGGGGAATGCTACAAGTCCATCAAGAATGGTGGATCTGAATTAGAGTACAGTAATTAGGAGAAATTGTTACACTAGATGTTGGATTTTGATTGTTAATGAGAAAGAGAGTTGTGTGAAAATGTTATGATGAAAATCAAAGTAAACAAAATACAATGTATTTTGTAGTTACAAAAGATGCTTAAGTATCGTGTTTCTCTCAAAATTCTTTATGCCAATTCGGCAAAATGGCATTCGAATTGGTTCCTCGATTTCTTAGTCTAGTCCTGATCACTAACATAGTTAAATTGCTTGAATTGATAATCTTTGTGGCGTTCAGTTGTATTGCTTCTTACTTTCGTTTGTGGTTGTGTTAGATTTGGAAGGATGTTACTGCACAATATGTTCAAGTTTGGTATTTGATGGATCCAAAATAAGGTGAAGTCATCAACGTCAGTCTATTACTCCAAAATCCATTTTGTGGATAATGCGTTTTCAAACATATAATTGGCTAGTTGAAATTGGTTTTAAAAACCAGCCCAAATTGATCTAGCTCCATGCTAAAATCACTCCGATTGAAAGGTTTTATAAAATGGATGTTGGAATAATTTTGTCCTTAGATAGAATCAGCAATCACGAATTACAATTTCATTATAGTTTGAATAATACAACGTGAAGAAACCAAAGAAATTTTGTTACAACTAGAATAAACGTCACAACAAAGCATTAAAAGTTGAACTATTATAATTCCTCATCTTAATTAAACTGAGATGTTAGTCCCGAATGTTATCAATACATTGAGAAAATTCAAGCTCCTTGTCTCTCTTGGTTTGTATCAGTAACCTCAGTGTCTGGAATTATTTCGTCATATGTGTTTGGTCGATTTAAGCTTGAATTCCTATGCGAGAAAGGCATCCTTTGAGCTCGGTTTTGGCTGGATGAGCTAGAACTTGGAGATGTGTCTAGTTGATCTGAGCTAAAATCCTCCCTTGAAGGTGTACCTGGTTCTTGAGTGGGACTTGACAAGCTAGGTGGAGTGACTAGCCGAGAAACAGAAAATGGACTTTCTGCTTGATTTGGATTGGATGAAACTATTGCCATTCTTTGACTGCCATCAGGATCTCTACGAGATACAACTTGCAGTTCAATGTTTCGGAAGGTATGGGATCTGAGGTCCTTGTTATCAAAACGTTGGGCTAACTCTTCTATTTTTTTTCTTGATGAAAGTTGGGAATCATTCACAATATTCTGATGCTCACGTAGGAACGATACCAAATAGACGATGAAAGCTAATCCAGCAGCAACTCCAACAAGCAAAAACAATCCCCAGAAGCTCCCCATGTCTAAGCTGTTCGAAGTGAGTGATGTGCTCGTGTCTGAGCAACTTGATGATTGTGGAAACCATGCATTTTCTATTTTGACCATGGTATTACCTTCAGTCACATTCAGAACAGCTCGTGAAATGTCAGTTACCAGAGGAGAACCAATTGGAAACACCTGGGAATGTTCAGTTGAACCATGAGGAGAAGTGTAAGAAGAATTGAAGTTAGGCATGGAGAGAGACTTATTCATTACTTACAATTCCAAAGCCGTCGGTTTTATATGTTGGCTGAACCATGGTATATTTGGAGCAGTATCTCGAAAGGAAAAGCTTTATATAGGGCATCTCATCGAAGGCCGCTGCAATTTCTCCACTGGTTAAAAGCTGGTCCAATTCATCTACAGAGTTGTATACTAAAAGTCTAGATTCATCAAAACCCATTTGTTTCAGAAGCCCCAAAACAAACGAGCCATCCTGGTAGCCAACGTATTGCTTATTTTTGATAAGGTCATTCACATTTGTAACAGCTGGTTGGAGTTGTTGAACGGTTAGCATGGATGTAAGACTGGCTGTATAGGCTTGTGTCAATATCAACACAACCAGGAACCAAATGACCAACACGAACCTTGCCAAATTGCTAACTATCTTCTCCCCTACCAAGACCAAGGAGAAACGTGAATGAATTTTACCCCAAAGACCAACTGGGCATTCTTAAGTTCAGTTAACAGGAGATCCTCCTGCTTGTAGGAACTGTACTGGGCTATGCAACTCTAATTTTTCATGTTCCGAGGACCTCCTCTTATTAAAGAAACTTGCCGGAAAAGAACATGCAATGTCAATAACATGGTCAGAAAAGGAGGTAGAGAACTTACTTTGTGCAAAGACCATGGTAGAGAAGGCGAACCAAAAGAGGGTACCAACTTGATGGGATGGAGGTCCTCTAAACTCTTCGTTTATTCTATGTTCTAGAATCCAAATAAGAACACCGATGAGCACAAAAAACAAAAACGTTGTGAGCCAGAGATCCCAAGTTAAAGGTTTCAGAAACACCCATGCGTTTTTATGGTTGTTGTTTGTTATGGGAACAACCATGGAAACCCCAGACTCAGTGAATGGCAAACTGAAGTCCCCGTACAGTGATCTATTTGCTACGATAGTTATATCTCCAACACCTGCATCATATTTCTGTTCAATGTATATCAGGATTAGAAATACATAGTAATGGTACTCATTTCTTAAGGCAGAATGAAACCTTTGCAAGCCCGCATACTAAAAATACACTAGAATATGATCAAAGAGGCTTTTCTTAAGGAAAAATCGAAGCAGTTATCCAGGAATCACAATCGATGGCAAGAAAAGGAGATATGCAAAAGGTGATATATAACATTTTCTTTCAAAATATGTCTGTGTTGTAGGAGAAAGAGAGAGATATTCATATTACCCCTAAATGAACTTGGTAGACTAAATCATCGTAGGTACCGGCTCTTTCGCCATCTGAAGTTGAGAATGGGATGTAATCATACTGGACAGCATAAGGTAGTGAAGCCACAACGGCATCAAAAACATCAATGCAATATCCTGTGACTGTAGTTGCATTCGTTGATGCATCTCTTGTAACCTTCACGAATTCACTAAATCCATCCTTCACAGGCACTAGTACCTTTAGCCTTTTCCCGTTTGTTGGAATCGCCCATCCCTTAGGAGGAGTAGTGGTAAAACCCGGCCATATGATGGTCCGGAGGGCAGTTTTTGCAGTGGAGTTCATGTTCTTATTTGTTACATTTAGCTGTGTAACAAGTCCATTTTCCAATGTCCAGAATCCAACTTCTTTTCCTCCAGTGCCGATCACATTAACTATTTGATAAGGTGGGGATTGAAGTTGTCCATCATCAATTTGGAAGTTTCCACTGAGCCCTTTAAATGTAGTGTTCAAAATCTCTTGCAAAAGGGTTGGACCATTGTTAGAAACTACAATGGTGTCAAGATCAGTAGAGTTTCTAGACACGTTTGGCTTCTGAAAACTAAGGTTTGATACTCCTGCTTTCTCCACGGCCATTGCAAGTGCTGTGGCTGAATCATATGCCCACAATCCGAACACATTCAGCTGAGGATTATGAATTGTTGGATTATCTTGTTGGAACTTCAACTTCCATCTAGTAGTGAAGCTTTCTAGCTCTTTAGTTTGTGGAACGTAAGGCTTTACACCTATTACTCCTTGCATAGAATCAATCACTGTAGGATCAAGTGAATTCAACTCCTCTGTCATGGCATCAGTAATGATCCATACATATTCCTCGCTCAACATTCCAAGCTCCTTTGCTTTGGTAAAAAGACGAGAGCCAAGATCAGTTGACATATGAACAACGAAAACTCTAGTTTGCATTGTCATCAACTTGTAAAGCTTTGCAGCAAGTTGATCATCAGTGGCTGAAGGAGGAATGACTCCCCGGTATGGGACCCGAGTGTTAATCTCTTCCAAGGCATCGGTCAAGAAGGGTATAATGCCCTCTCCAAACTCGTTATCAATGTAGATAGGCACAACTTCCCTCCACCCAAAAGCACTAACAATAGAGCTTATGGCTCGTACTTGGGAGGAGTCATTCTGAGTAGTGCGAATAAAGTATGGTGTACGAATTGGATTGAGAGATGGACTTGTTGCTGAAAAGGATATGATGGGAACATGAGCTTTCTCTCCGAGATCAATTGTGAAGTCAGCTTGCATTGATGAAACAGGACCAATTATGGCTTGAACTTGAACGTTTTTCAGTAGGTCTAGAGCTGCACGTTGTAGAAATATCATCAAAAGCTGCTTTGGTATATATTTTTCTTAAAAACATATAGGATGTGGTTGGCAAGACAGAGAAAGTAAGAAAAATTAACTCCCTGCCTTATACATACACTTTTGTAAAGCTTACAAATTTTACACTCATTAAATATTTGAATATATAAAAGTAGATATAATAAAAGCATTCTTAATAATAACGTTTATTGTGATGAAAGTGTTTGTTCACTTTTAGTTTACATATCCTGAAATGCTCTTCCGACAAATTGATCATAATTAAAGTAACAAGAAATGAACATATTTCCTCAAGGCAGTATCATTCTAGAAGAACCAGGGAAATCAATTAACTAAAAGTCAAAAGGGAACAAATCCATCACATTGTGAAAACATGCATACTGCGGAAAAACCCAAAACCTTTTACAAGGAAACTAAAAGTCAAATGTTGTCGAGAATTCTATTGGCAAACTAGTAGCTCTATTGCAAAGGCTGAAGACTTTTTGCACTATTCAAAGAATTCTTCCTAACGTTAACAGATGACAGCTTAAATTCTTGGAGAATGATTGCAATAGGACACATTTAGTGGGGGAAAAGAAGCCATAATAAGTAAAGAGAAACATATTAACTCTCCCCATACTGTTCAAGTATGTTCGCACGTTGTGTTTTATGAACCCTAACAATATACGTATAAACGAGTTGTGTTGAGTTTCTAATTCATTTTTCTTAAATTTTGCTTAATATTTAGATTGACCCAGATGAGGTGAGAAATCCAAAATCAAGAAAGGAAATCAAAAGAATTGAACCTCACTCGATTGGAGTAATTACTTATGACACAAGCCCAGTGCTGGAGCAACATTGGAATTGAGGAGGCCAAGGTTTTGACAACTTTTTCATCGTATACAATTATATTTTCTCTGTCTAAAAAAATTAAAAGGCTTTCGAAACAAATTTATATACTTGAGGTTGACTTAAAAAAAAAAAAAAAGAAACTCTAATTTTTGTGTGCTTCTCATAACGAATTAATCCATTTACACCCCTACTTTGTCATTATGCCTTAGCAAAAGTCAATTTTATAAAAAAATTGATTTTATATTGTTCATACATAGCTAAAGAACGTGTAGCTGCAAGTTGTGCAATAGGAAGAAAGTCCACACTCTGCCGGAGAAACTTGAACAAGCATTTCCACCGGCAACAAGGAAACCCAAAAAACTACTAAAAAGAAATGCAACTCCTACCATCTTGTAAAGCATTTTGGAAACCAAAGTTCTAAACCCACCCAGTGAAGGATCATTTGTGATTATGTCGGAATTGAAAGAGAAAAGCAAAGCAGTACCTGCAGCAGCAGCTCCAACGTTGTCATCTTTGGAGTCCCGGTTGTTTAGAACAACCCTTGTCTTGTAAAAGCCATGGGAAGCATAGAAGTCCGATAGAGCCGTAGAAATGCAGCTAAGCCCCATCTGCCCTACCCATCTATCCATGTCCAGAACCACTCCTACGTTTACAGGAATCGTGGTGTTCTGCCCTCTCACCATTTGTGAGTGAAGAAGAAGAAGAAGAATGAGGGGGGCCAAGGATAACAGAAGCAGAGGGAAATCAAGTTTCTTCTCCATGGATGTAATTCTGAGGTTTTCGGTTTGATAATGAGACATATTTATAGCTTATCTTAACTTGCAGTATTATATGAGTTTCTTTATTATATATAGGAAAGAAGCTTTCTAGGTTACTTGTTTAAACTACAAGTTAAAACTTGGCGGTGATATTAAGCTGTACACGTAATTGGTACAAGGTCTTGACATCCCAAAAACAAAAAAATATATATCATCGTCAATGTCAACTACTCAATTGAATCATTCGGAAAAATGAGGAAATCGAGGATATGTATAAAACCTACCAATAATAATCATTTGGTAAGTAATATTCCTAATAAATTGATATACTACTTTAATCATTATAAATCACAAATCAGTGTTTTCAACTGATTGAATATTACAGTCTTTATTGTATATTACATTTTCTTCGTTCTCAAATAAGTACTACTTTTATATAATTAAAATATATTAAGGTATCTCTTACATCTATAGAGGTTACACTTATTAAAAATTATAAAGTTATTTTAAAAATTAAAAATTAATTAATGTTATAATTAGTAGATTGATAAATTATAAGGGTTCAATTGAAAAAAAAAACAATATATAAATACATTCTTTATTCCACAAAATAATATATAGCTAGAAATAAAAAAGTCTTCAAAAATGATATTTACTTGAGGATGAAAGAGGCACTTACTAATCACATTCATGATATGTCCTACAAGTACATGAATTTTTTTTTTTTAAAGGTAAATCATGAATTTTTGTTTCATTAATTGAATTCTTACCCTTTAGTAATGTTTGGGTTGTTTTAAGGATTTGGATCTATATAATTCAATAATTTGACATACTTATATTTTAATATTTTTTATACATAAATTAATACATAATTGAACGGTTAAATTGTGCAACCCCAAATTCATATTTTAAGATACTTGCTAGTCACATTCCCAACAGTACTCCCCAAGCTGTAAACTTGGGCATTAAAACGTTTATCTGGACCATATGAATCTCTTCTGCTTAATAAAGAATTAAGCAATACTATATTCCAACACGCACTACGAACAAAACAAATAATAATACAATTATTTGCTTATTTCCCCTAAAAGGAAAAAAAAGTAAAATTGCATGTTGTGACTAAGAAGAAATTATTCTTCGGCAATATTTTCTTCTTCGTCAACTATTGTACGACAATTATATTCGAAGGAAATATGTACTACTTTTTAAGTATTTAGGAATAATCCATTTATATATATATATATATTTTGTATATTTCAGCTTTTTTTTTTCCTTTCAAGGAAATCCCTTCTAAAAAAAGTAGGATTAGAAAAATTTTCAATTCAAGAGTCCTACACTAAATAATAATGCCTTATAAAAACTTCTAAAAATGATGGCACAAGGTTTTTATGCACTAATTTATGACTTGAGATTCTGACAACACTACCGAGTATAGACTACTGCCTTGGCTTCTTACAACTTAATTGAGAGACTAGTTGCCGCCGAATACACGTTATCGTTGACAAAATCTAAGTCATCATGAAATTAAGGCCTACTAGGAGAATTGCATGTTCATAATGAGATTATTATTATTATTATTATTTTGTTGAGTTATAGTTCTTTCTTTTATTATTATTTTTGTTTAAACTATGACAATGAAATATTTTCAAATTATGAGGCACGTAACTCATTGTTGTGATCTGGTAGTAATTGAATTAATTAAAATCTATTACGTAAAAGTTTTGAGTTAAATGTCTACTGATATACTAAAAACGGTAATCGAAGTAAAAAAATATTCGATAGATATATATGCTGGATATCACACAGTGCAAAGTTGATAGTTCATACTTGATTTGTATTTTAAAAATTTTGAATTTAATTTTTTTTGAGAAAATGTCAAACTTTATATTCTCTCTTCTCACAATACCATAAAAACTAAATGGTTCATCTATAGTGTAGAATTTGAAGGAGAGAATGAAAGAGTATATTTTGTATGTAGAATAAATTTATACCAATTGAGCTATACTAGAAGAAGAAAAACCCCTAATTACAAAAGAATCCCTAATTACATGCTAATTGACAATTAATATATGCATAACTTACATGTCCTAATTATATACTAATTGACAACTAAACAAATGCGTGATTTGTGTGTGTTGTTTACATGTTAACATCCTCTCTCAAGCTCAAGATGTTAAAAACTTTGATAGCTTGAGTTTGCAAACAAAGTTCTTGGAAGCATTAAAGTGGGTGCGATTTGGTAATGATATCTACTAATTAAGATTGTGATGAAGTAAGGATAAATTGTATACTGTTTTGAAATATTGTATTAATCAATCTCGATGTATATTCATATCCCTTCTTGTCGATTTTCTTTCTTTCTTTTTTTCTTTTTCTTTTTTTTTTTTGAGGAAACTTTTATTTTTTAGTTTTCCATGTGATACTCCAAACTCATGTAAGATTGAGATGAGAAGTATGAATGGTATATAAAGATGATATTAGGTACCCATTATAAATTTGAGATATCTATTTTGACCTATAAAAAATTATAGTCAAATAATTGACCATGAGTATAATCAAGCCTATAATTGCATTCTCGGGTCTATTGGTGCAGGACGTGGCAGAATATAGAAACTAAGTGCTATATATCATATGCTATGGGAGTTACCTCTAAAATCTCACGCTATGTGATACCCCTGAAAAAACCCTTATCTAGAATCTCATGATAGGTGATACCCCTAGAAATTAAGTGCTACATTGTATGTTGGCAACTAAGTGCTATGTGATACCCTGAAATTTAAGTACTACATCATATTCTATGTGATACATTGTATGTTGTGAAAGCCACCTCTAGAATCTCATGTTATGTGACACCTTAATCTCATATAAGATTGGGAGAGAATATCGAACGTTGTAAAAGTCATCTCTAGAATCCATATTATGTGATACCTCAATCTCATATAGGATTGGGATAGGAGGATGAGAAGTGTGTGGTATATATATAATGATAGGTCTAATGTCCAATATTATTAATTTGGAGTTCAATTACTATTTCAATGAGGGAAGGGGAAGGAAATGAACATGTGCCCGGTTAATATTGAACCCAAATTTTTTTTATGATATAAAAAAAAATACCAATTGAATAATTGTTTTGATTAAACATACATTTAAGCTTTATTAATTATGTGATCTCTATTTATAATATGAATTATCTAGTAATGATGTGGTAGTTTAATTAGTAGAATCTTTTAATAAAACTGCTATTATATGTACTTCAAAAGATTTTCCTTTTCTTGGTGAACTATTTCTATTGGTTTACTTTTGCAGTTTGGAATTGGTTTTGTTGATTACCATTAAAAGTGTCGTTTGTGATAGAAAAAAAAAAAAAAAGAAAGATGATCATATCTTATTAAAGTAATACACTGTAGGTAGTTGTTGACTTAGGTGACAGATTCGTGGATTCCGAAGAATAGTCAATCAATGACACCTCATCCACAGCTTCTGCTCCTAAAGTATAAATATCAGTCTTGGAGAATCTATTAAAATATTCAAAAACCTTTATTTAATGCATTGAAAATTCTATAGGTTTTAAACGATTGGATAGAGGAAGGAGTCAGGTGCTGGAGTAGTATAATAATCATGGGCTTGAACATTGACTTATTAAAAAAAAGAAAAAAAAAAAAACTTTCCCTTCTCAACCTACTACCGATAACACCTTGGCCGACTTGAGTCTAGCCCCTGTTTCTCTTTTAACCCCGTGTCATATATATATATATATATGAGTAATGATAATAATCATGGACTTGAACATTGACTTATTAAAAAAAAAAAAATCCTTCCCAACCTCCTACCAATAACACCTTGGCCTAGTTGAGTCTAGCCCCTTTTTTTTCTTTGAACCCCGTTTTATACATACATACATATATATTAGGTGACTTTCTCGTGCGAGACGCGAGATTAAGTACCTGTGCTAATAATAAGCTTTTATTTTTTTATTTGATGAAGAATTGAAAGTATCACCAGTGTTTATGAATATTAATTTTATAAATGTGATGATAAAATGTTGGTTTAAAATGCAGCACATAATAAGAA
This sequence comes from Voacanga thouarsii, assembly GCA_026120185.1. Classification (NCBI taxonomy): domain Eukaryota; kingdom Viridiplantae; phylum Streptophyta; class Magnoliopsida; order Gentianales; family Apocynaceae; genus Voacanga; species Voacanga thouarsii. Next base: position 3,658,062 of record JANUWF010002200.1, read on the forward strand.
GTAGAAACAACACTTTAATATTTACAGCTAAGAGTTCAAATATTTACAAAGAGAAAATGATCCTAAAATTTTGTGCAGGAGAACTTTTAGAACTTTCCTAGGAGTAGCCTGTGACAAAGAATCCAAAACAATTCCCCCCTTCCCCAAAACCAAAAAAACAACTGTTCAACCTAACTCGTTCACCCTACAAAAAGTTCTTCAACAAAGCAAAAATTGACAAATTTCCTTCACTTCCCACTGCACAATTGCATGTAAATTGAAATACATTTAAAACATTAAATTTATTAGAACAAGCAATTCCAAGTTTGAGTAGCTTGAAGTTATTGTTGCAAAAGATGCATTAGTTATTTTTTATTCAAGTACAAGAGAGAGATCCACAATCCCCTGAAGATTGAAATATTTATCAACTAAGATAACAAGAGCCAAGTCTTTTTCAACCAGTTTTGCCAAAAAGAAAGGAAATCTATGAGTGAAGCGGGCTAGAAACCTAAAGTTTGTATCAGTAAGAGTAAGCACAGCAACATGAGAAAGCCGAACTAAGGTGTGAATGTTTTGTAGCCTTGGACAGCTTCTTCCCAAACCATCCATCATTGTAGCAAGATTTGTGCTATCATTATCTTGGCCAGAGAAATCCAAGGAAATCTCCTTTAACTTGGGGCAATGGAAGATCTAGGCAAAACATGACATTATGTGACAAAAAATAGATCAAAAAGACACAAGATTATTAAAACTAAAAGAAAAATAAATAAATAAACTACTAACGATACAAACAAAGCTATAGGGCATGACCTAAAAACATGGGAAGAACGAAAATTTAACTACCAAACAGGAAAACTGTAGTGTAAAAACTCAGTGAATTACAAGACTTCCTGCAGTTAAGCAAGATAAAGGATATTGAGGGATGACAAAGTCATTCTTTCAAGTATATTAATAGACAAAACCAAAGAATCCCCAAAATCTAGTTTGGATAGGAATATCTGATAAATCATTTCAAAATATACTAATAGATGTCCTTGATATGCTAAGACTATAAGTTGGTGTAGCTAGATATTAGACGAAGCGATCGCACAAGAATATCCAATCAAGTCTATAATGATTTTTTCCCCTAATATTTTTTACTTACTAGCAAGTTTTGCGACTACACATTATCATATGCCAGATGACTTTGAACAAATTCCCATTACCACTACAAATATTTTTCTTTTGTTGAATATTTGCTCCTTGAAGTCCCATCGTATTTTCACATGCTAAGTCCGCTTCTAGAAAGCAATAAATAAATAAATAAATAAATAAACAACAACAATAATAACCCCTTAAAATATACCTTTATGCCTCTTATATTTGCTGTTGCACTGGAGACAAGATTGATTCCTATCATTTCTCTCATATTCATAGAAAGGTCTGCATACTAGAAATGCACAGACATTACAAGCAACAAATGACTCCCTATCCACAGTAGTGCCAACTATATCATTGCAGATCTAGCAGACCTAAGCACCCAAGTTTTTCAAAACCTTCCTATGCATCACCAACAATTAATATGAAACAAACTCAAAAATCCCAGAGCTATGAATTTTATTTAAATCAAAACAACTTAGATCAGATTTACAAGTTGGAACAGGAAAAGAAACTCAGGGGAATAGAATAATCAAAGTTGACATGCAAGTTTTAATAGGCTAATGTTCAAAGATACTAATTGCAATGCCTTAAGTTCTACTTCCCCAACAACAATCAAAAGATCAACTAAACTTTTTCAAGTTTCAAACTTTGAGAAGTATAACTTAAAAATAGTTCCCTATTTTATTCTTTTTCCTTATGTAGAACAATAACTCACCTTAGTTTCTCCTTCAGGTTCCATGGTCACTTATTTGCTCAATTGTGACCAGGGATTTGCACTCAAATATCAAAATCTTCAAGCCGGTAAAATGGGAATCCACATGCCAAATGGATTGAATTGTACCCCCAAAGCAATAGAATCTCTGGAAAAGCAAATATTTATGAATAAAATCCTCCAAACAATAGATCAGATCTACATCAATGAGCCATCTTAAACTGAAAAAAATAAATTTCAATCTAAAAGCTACTAGGAATCATTTAGATCACATGCCTTCACCATTAGGTGTCTAATTTCATTAACATACATTTGAAGAATCATGAAAAAGAATGCCTAATTTTCAGTGTTTAATTGTATCAAAATCAGAGAAAACAAAATCTTCATTCGTACGTGTGAAGTAAACCATCAGTCAATTTGAGCTCATCTACAGGAATAGAAATAAAAAGGCAAAAATGTCTATTTCATCATAATATTAAAATTAACAAATTTAAACTAGATAAGCTTTCTAAATCAATCAAAGCATACCATCTTCACCTAAAAAACAAAATAGAAATGTACCCAAAACAAATCCAACATGCCAATCATCCTTACCTATGTACAAATGCCAAAACACTAAAAAAAAACAAGGGAAATGAGGTGTATATACCTCATGATCCGTGCACGAATCAACCAATTAATGAATAGAGATTCTGAACTACTATACCAACAAATATCATATGTAAGACATTAATCGACTCATTGCCAACAACTCTTACAAGATTTGAATAATTCAATCATCGAAACTGCAAAAAAGAAATTAATAGACTAAAGTACATTCATTTCAAACTATATCTAACATGGCACCGAAGACATTTAAGCAAATAAATCTCCGCTTTATTTGCACTTTCCCAAAGAATCATACACCAAGAGGGCCAACCAACCAACTCATCATCATGTTCTGTAATCAAAGCACAAATATTATCAAAAAAGAGATTAAAAAAAGGAAAACAGTTTTAGGAGATCAAAAGGAAAAAATAAATTGATTATAAAGGACTATTAGAGTATGCTTGGAGCCATCCAGTTATATAAGATCAAGAGTATAAAAAGGCTAAACAACTATGTAACTTTAAGCTCTCTAAATGGTCCCATGACTGCAATGTTGCAATGGCCATTGTCTTCAAAAAATACAATGAGATTGATATCGACAATATATATGCTCCATCATGTCTGTTAAACAACACTTCTTCTTTAGCTAATAGAATGGTAAATGAATATAAGTTTTGTCCTTCTAAGGTAAATCCATCAAACAGGCTTTTTTTCCTAACTGATTACCATACACTAAAAAGGATTATAGACTCTAGGTGGTTACTAAAAAGAATAAGAAAAAGAAAATAACATTACATAATGTTACCCAAAAAAGAAAAAAAGTTATTAAGATGTTGAACTACGTTTTGGAATACTAGTTTTTCAAAAGAAACAAAATAAAAGTTTAGGATGAACCTACGATGAGGCGATGAGCAATCCAGTAGGCCATGCAATAATGAAACTAAAAGGGTATACATTAAGGTTTTACAATTTGGAATCTCTTTACTCTCTATTTATATTTAAATATTTACATTTCTCTATTGCTGAAAATCTTTGTCTTTATTTTGTTTTTAAGGTCAAATTTTATTAATAAAAGAAAAGATACATAAAAGAAAGCAGTCACACACACCACTCCACATACACTTTACAACACACACTACACTCAACTCCCAGCTAAAACAAACACAAGATCGTAAACAAAAGCCTATTTACCTAATACAACCATTAGTCTTTCAAAAACATAAATCTCTAACCGAGGCATAAGGATGAGAAATCTTGTTATACAATAAACTCACCTTGAAGACTATTTCAGCATTCACAGCAAAAGCCAAAAAATTTAGATATATTAGAATCATACATCTTAGATGCAGACAACCAGAAAACCAAATCAATGAATACAATTAATAAGGAAAATAGTTCAAAATGAAGAAAAATTATAGCAAATCATTGACATAATATACTCGGATACATACCTCCATGGCTCCATCTGCAACTCAAAGACGATGTAGATCTCGAAAATCCTAGTTGAGCCAATAAGCTATATCAAAGAACAGATCAGAAAGAACCTGATCAACAACACCGATCAAAACCATGATCAAATTGTAGATTGTCGAACGATCTACTCAAATCTAGAAAAGCCCCAGTCTTCTGAAAAGCCAATCCAAACCTTACCAACGTAAATCTCAACCCCTCCGCTTCTCTCTAACCCCTCTTCCTTCACTCTTCACAACAAAGAATACCTAAAAAAAGAGATAATTGGATCAGATAGAACCATCCAGAGAGGGCGAGCTGATGGAAAAACCAACAAAGGCTACCACTACTATTGTTGTGAGAATAGGCCACCATTAAGAATGACGGTGATACCGATAGTGAGGGTAGAACTGTAACGTTCATGTTGAAGGCTAAGAAGGAGGAGGAAAGGAGGACGATGGAAGGGGAGGCAACCAGAAGGCATGGCTGAATAGGGTTTGATAAAGGATAGAGGGTAGAGATAGTGGGCGGAAGAGGAGGAAGCTGTGGTTGCAGTCCAAGTAGTTTTGGAACCAAAATTGGGGGTGAGCAGTGGGGAAGAAAAGTGTGGTCTATAGAGCTATGTTAATAGGCCCCCGTATGCACTCCACATGTCAACTTTGGTACTCCGCATGCACTTCACTTGGCTATAAAAGTACACTTGTCTGCTTTGTATTAATGTACCAAAGCTTATATGGAAAAAGCAAAAGCAGGTAAGAAAAAGACACAAATGTCCCTTACTGAAGAAGAATGAACAACGCCTCCCAACTCCTTTTTCGCTATATAGAAGATATATATATATATATATATATATATATATATATATATATATATAACTTTTAATTGTATTTTTTATCAAATTAATTAATATCACTTTTTTAAAATTTGCTATCATACATTATTATCAATTGACCAACGATCACTCAATTTTGATCATTTAAGTAGATTCAATTTCAACTGTTGAACTTGTTGAAAAGAATGTATATACAAGGAAATTTAGAAGCAAATATATATATTAGTTTAATTAAGACTAAAGAAAATTAAATATTTTAGTTTGGTTAATTAAAATAAATTCATGAATAAATATAATTATTTCTAGATTAATATAATTGGGCCATTATTAAAAGCCCATTAAATCCAATTTATTATTGAATTAGGTTATTAAAATTGGGTCATTGTTAAGAGTTCACTTCAAATTTAGTCCAATTTATTATGGAATAAATACAATTGGATTGAACTATTAAATTGGAGCCTTTGTTAAGGATCCATTAAATCCAATATAGTGTGGATTAAGTGAAATTAGACTAAATATAGAGTAAGTCCAAATGCATTAGGGTTTATGAGGAGGTTTCTTAAGATTTCACATCAACTGTTTATGCTAAAGTTAAGGGATTTTCAACCTATAAATAGAGTATTTTCTCAAAGGTTTCAAGGCATCCCTAAAGCTTCAACAAACACAAGGCAACTCTAATTTCAACAAATCTTCAATAGCATTCAAGTTCAAGTTTCAACAAGTTTAAGTCTCAACAATATTCAAGTTTCAACAAAATCAAACTTCATGAAGCTCAAGTTTCAGCCAAATTAAACTTCAACAGCATTCAAGATTCTTTAGCATCCAAAGTCTGAATCTTCACCAAAGATCATCCAAGCTTCAATATTCAAGCTTTTTCAGCATTCAAAGGTATCAATCTTCATCAAGTTTTCAAGGCAGTCATCTTGTTCTTCATCCAAAAAGTCTTGAAGGTTTGGCGATCAAGTGTTCGTTACTAAATTCTGTTTGATATGAGATCAAACTCTTCAACCATCGAATCAACATTTTTTAAAAAGAAAAGAATTAGAGGATTTATCCTATAATTTAGAACTTCTTTGAAAATTTGTAACCAATTTTAATATTTACTGAATAATTTATATTTTTAATTTTTTTTCTTATCTTAATTTGCAGACTTGAAATTTCGTCGAGCTTCAAATTTCTATCATGCCGAGTAGGACCATCTCCGCCTCCTATATCTTCTTTTTAAATTTGAAAACAACTTCAAGTTCAAATGCAAAGACAAATCAACTCAATGACCCTAAAGAACAGCAAATCTGCATATACTCGTTCAAAGGCTACTGATGTTAAAGAGGTTATTGCAGTTGTTGGCAAGGCTCCACAAGCTTCAAGTCAAGGCATGCTGATAAGAAGTAAAGCTTAAGCTCTTTCATAAAGTGAAGCTCAAAACTTTAGCATCATATCATTGCCAGTAATTACAAAGTTGAAGTAAGATGACGAATGCTCAAGTACTGGCTATAACACCTCACTATAAAATAACTCGCCAAGGGTCAAGGATGTCACCCCGTCTACAAGATAAGAATCTTTATAACGGAACAAAATAAAAATAACCCAGAATCTAGGTATAGATGACAAACTCTAGGATAAATGAGGAAATAAAAATACATATCTGGAAAGTAAACATACCGGAACATCCGGTCCCCAAAAAAAAAAAAAAAATCATTACAAGTTCTAAAATTTTCAAGTAGCAAGCGATGGATAAAATAACTTCTTCAAAGCTGCAGTCACTACATGATCATGTAAAATATGATGGAAACGTGTGTGAGATAAGATCTCAGTAAGTTCTGTGGTGTGCTACTGCACGTGTTTTCCTGGAAATCTATTTGATGATGCATGAACAAATCATTACTGATATATGTGTGCATTTATAAGCCTGCATAAAGTTTCTCTCAAGAAAATAAATTTTTGGGAGGTTGTAATTTATAAACTTAACACTAAATAAAACAATGCAACTTCAGAATGAAATCATAATTTTTTGACTTATTGTCAAAAATAACATTGGGAATAAATATTAATCGCATATCTTGCTTTTATCAAATGTTTCTTACAAAGTTTAACTTTTCAGAAGTATCAATTCACAATCAGAAATATGATGCATACATCTCATGCAATTTTCATAAACAATTCCCACAGAAGTATGGTTCGCTCACCATACAATATATAGGTGTGGTTCGCTGACCACGGTGTGTCAGCAGTGTAGGTGATCAACCTACAAAAAGAATGCTCCTCCTTCTTCTCTCTCACATTTGCCCCAAGTGCGAATGTCCCATGTCCGTCGTCAGAATCTTCACAACTCTACTGCTAGTTAAGGATGGCTTTACACAAATACTATCGTCAAACTCAGAAAAGTCGATTATCTAGAGTTGGCCACCTACTAGATAACTTCTTTAACTTCACTTAAGCTAGTACATGTATAATACCCCTCTGAGTACTCAAGGGTTTCCCATGTCTCAACACAAAGCTGTTCTTGAAAAGCTTGCTCAAACATTTAGTATCAAAACATTATTCCCAATTTTCAAAAGATTTCCAAAATTCACATTCCAAAAAGTATTTACAAATTCAATATAAATCTCTCAATTTAAAATAATCCAAACATTTTACTCATGTAAAATGCTTGAAGGGAAGAATCATCATATCATGTGAGATCAAATATTCCTATATTTGAAATCCATATAAATTTTCATACTATAACATTTGCAAATTTATGTATGAATAAATATTTTATGAATTATCATGCATTATTCTCATATATGTTCAATTACGCAATATTTGATCATAGTAATAATTCAAGTAATCATACACATACCACTCCATAATTAAGCTAATCATAAAGCATTTCGCTTGATAAAATTATTTATAAAATGTGCTAGTAAATGCTTCATTACTCAAAAATAGGAATTTTTTCGAAAGTTTCATGCATATAAATAGAATTTAAGGAATTCCTATAAATATACAATTGTAACAAAATCAATTTACGTAAATGCAAGAACTTACCTCGAGTCCAAGCAAAAATAGGGCTAATCTAACTTAGTTTTCTTGATTTCCACCGTGATTAACCTCCAAAGCTATCACACAAATAAAGACATTCATCAATTCCTAATCATAACATCAAGTTTAGTATAAGCCTTCCAAAATAATTGCATCTTATACCATACTAGGTCTTAAACTAGCTCTCTCTAACCCCCAACAACAAATCATACATAAACTTCAAACATGAAGCTCATACAATATGACATCAAAATGTCATTATATTTAGCAAATTCACATAATCACATTGTTTATATAATAACTTAAAGTATTAGACTCATAGATTGATAACCATAATAGTTTTCTATCATGCAAAAGTCGATTACATAATCTTTATACATTAAGCACATATAGCATGAGTATATGATATAATGAAGCTCAGCAAATACCCAAAATTAGACAATCAAATATCAATTAAAAGAAGATTTGAATGAGAACTAATAATTTTAAATAGTTTGCTAAGTTTATAAGTGTTAGCATACTATCATCAAACTATCTAACAAACCACATAGGAAATCTTTGATAATAAATCACCTGCTATATTAAAGTATCATATAAGTAAGCTCAGCAAATCTACATAATCATATATTTAATTCATTCATCGAACTAATAGTTCATTAAAGAACTAACAAACATCACATAATCACCAAATATCTACTTAATATAACCATATAATCAAGTAAGCATTAAAACACTAAATTGAACACAATAATACCTACTCAAATTGTTATAAATATATTCACATAAGTAAAACATTGATTTCCCTTAACTTAATCAAATTAGCATTTTAGTTCGAATATAGCAACACAAGGCTGGTTTTAGTGTAATTAATTCAATAAGAAAACGAACTCCAAACGTGATGAAATTTTTCAGATATAAACCATGTCACATGAGAAATATACAATTCAAATTTTATTAAAAATTAAATTGTATAGGTAGGTCAAATAATTGCTCAAAGTAAGTCCATCGCTTCAATAACATCCGAGAACTAGAGCAGCCACTGTATTTTCGAAATACATATAAAATAGAATATAAGTTGAATGTATATTTTAAATTTTATTAAAAACAGAGTTGTATAGGTAGGTCAAATAATTTCTCAAATAAGACCATCTCTTTAGTAACATCCGAGAACCAGAGCAACTATTTTATTTAAGAAATTCATATAAAATAATTTTTAGGACTAAATGCAATGGTTCTAATTGATAAAGAACCCTAAGATCATGTAGTTTAACATATCTAAAATTTAGATTAAATAGAATTTGGAAAGAGTTTCAAATATGTATCAAAAGTTCCATGGAGAATAGAGTTTCGTAGTTCTACAAAATATACACTTTGAAAATTTATATAAAATCAACCACAACTCCAAATTGAGTGATTTCAATGGCATAATAATTCTGAGATCAAGGAGAATCAAATAAAATTATAAATAGTATACCCATCTAGAAAAATATCCAAAATTAAATCAAATAAGCCACATGATAAATATTTCCAGATTACAAATTTAATCATAAAACCAACATATAATCATCAAATCACCATCCAAATAATTTCAAACTTCTTCAATCACCCACATATCTTCATCACAGCACAGAAAACTCATTAAATACCCAATTCCTTCACAAAATTATCTTCTATAATCAACCAATCTCAAGATTACATAAATCTGCCCAAAATGTTCTTCGATGTAAAAGAAGAGTTTTTCAAGAGAAATAAAATAAAAGATCAAACCTTCTTGTAGAATACTTGTAAGTACTTCAAATAGCTACTTTAAAACACCTTGAACTAGAGAAATTTGACTTGTATTGTAAAGTTTAAGTGAAGAAACTTGAAAAAAAAATGAAGAGTGAGGAAGAGTGGTGGCAAGAGGGAGTTTGAGAGAAGAGAAAATCTGAAATTTTGTATGAAATGAGAGGGAGGTGGCTGGCTATTATAAAGAGAAGAGGGAACAATTATGATTTTATACTAGGGCAATTCCAATCTAAGGATTGTAATGAATTCACTTAAAAATACCATAAGTTCAATGGCTAGGATTGAGGGTGTCTTGTTAGGTTAAAATGATCCAGGGGTCTTGGAAGTGGGTTTTGGATCAAATGATGAAATTGGATTAAATAGTGAAAATTTAATTTGACACAAAATTTGACCAATATTATTAGCTTAGAAAGCAAGGCCAAAACTCTAATTAAAAATAAATTTGTTCAAGAGGGTGTTTTGCAAAAAAGAAAAATCATTGTTATAATTATATTGAAAATGTGATACACAAATTAATTCAACTAATTTATCTACTAAAAAATATATATGTGTATATATAATGCATAATTACACACACATAAACCACTTATCTCAAACCAAATAAATAATTGACTTAACACACATACTTTCCTTAAGAGAATACACACAAAGAGCACATGTAATGTATTTAATTTATGATGCAAACTCAAATAGTCATATAATTTAACTTCCAAACCTTCAATTAAATGGTGTGTCACATTCTTCCCTACTTAAGAAAATTTCGCCCTCGAAATTAAACTATGTCGTATCTTATATCAGGTCAGGGTACTTTCTTCTCATCTACAAGTAGCATCTCGAGCTCCATAAGGCTCTCACATCATCTTGACCATAGGAATTTTCTTGTTTCTCAATTCCTTCACACTTCACTCCAATATCTTGATTATTGGCTTTTCCACATACGACAGATTCGGCTGTAGTTGTCACGGCTCATCATTTAAAACATGCTCTAGATTTGGGTTATATTTCTTCAATTGGGATAAATAAAACACATCGTGGATACACGTTAATCCGTTCGGAAGTTCCAACATGTATTCTACGGCTCTGATCCGAAATACTAGTTGAAGACATACACTTCCTGAATGTAAATTTAAGTTTACCTCTCTATTGAATGTCGCATATTCGTCGAAATGAAATGGAAAGTCTTGATTGGTTGATCCACTACTTCCCGAATTACATCGCCTCAGTTGTCACTCATCGGCAAGCATTCTTACTTCCTCTTCCTCTAAGGAATAGTTTGAAGTTGAAGTAGTCTAACAGGTCTTTTATGTTCAACTTTTATTTTTTTGGCAAATCAAACTTATTGACACATATTGTGAAATATCATTCTTCTTGCTAGGCCACCAAAAGTCTTCAATTCTTAATACATCTTCGTTTCTTCCAGGTGAATGGTATATCGACTTTTTTTTAAAAGCTTGAAAAATCTTGGTTGTTCATCTGTGTGTTGACAATTTCTTTTCCTCAAATCAAGATCCACACTTATATTCCTTAAATAAATCTTTCCTTTTCTGACTTCAACTTTTAAAGACAAGACTTTCTGCACAGACTTTACTTCTTGTTCTCTCAATCTTGCCATCCTAACTCTTCATCGCCCTGCCAGGATGAGAATTGATCGGATATCGATATTCTTCAAGGAATTCCATCCATCTTCTTTGTCTCAAGTTTAAAACTTTCTGAGTGAAGATATTCTTCAAACTTTCGTGGTCGGTGAACACTTTATAATCGACTTTGTACAGGTAGTTTCTTCACATCTTCAAAGCAAATACAATTACGGACAAATTCAAGTCACGAGTAAGATAATTCACCTCATGAGTTCTCAGTTTTCATGAAGTGTAGCAATTTACTCTTCCAAATTACATCAAAACAGCTCATAATCATTTCTTAGACACATCCATGAAGAAAGTGTAGGTTTTCCTTCTAAATTTTCTTCTTTAACTCTTCTTTATTTAGAACGCTCGTACGATCACGAAAACGCGTTACTCTACTGCCATATTTGCAATCTTGATTTCTTCTCCTTGAGAGCTTGCAACTCGTGATTATTCCGTCAGGCGTCAATGATTTCTCGTTTTAGCTTGATGGTATACTCATCTTCCTTAAATGAGCCTTTGTTACTTCAAATTCAAATCTCTTGGGTATGATCGACCTTCAAGCTTTTTGGTAATCCGTAAATAATTCATATTCTTTTTCTGTAAAAAAATAACGTCTCTATTTCTTCAAAGCAAATACAATTGTTTCCAAATTTAAATCATAAGATGGATAATTACTTTCGTATAACTTGAGTTTTCCATGTGGCAGAAGTTTCATCTTATGCTCTTGCACACACAAGTATTAAGAATCGAGATATAAATTAGAGAAAAAAAAAAGAGAAAAAATAAAAGATCAACGAGTAAGGAGAAATTTAATGACTGATAGGAGATTGATGGCCAACAAATCATTATTAGCAAGAAGATGAAATGATTACTATATTGGATTATCAAAGAATTACTATATTGGATTATCAAAGAATGTATCGTAATTGATGGAAATCGAGCATTTATGTTGCGCAAAATGAGAAGATTCTTGAATACTCAAGCATTAATAAAAGAAGTGCGTATATCGAAAATAGCATGTAACATTAAGTAAAAGATGAGTATAAGATGTCAAAAAAAGAAGAAGAAAGTTTTAAGCAATAAAGAGAACTACAAGAACAAATGGTGCAATTATTGTATAAATTGTGATATTTAGAATTTGAGAGATAAAAGCAATTACCAAGAGAAGGCACCAATTAAGATGTGCTAAATCAAAGGAACCAAAAAGTTTGTGAAGTAACCGGAGTAAGTGTATTGGAGCAAGAAACAGAAAGTCTTCATAGGAATAACCATAGGTAACATTTAGTACAATGTTGAAGAGTTTTATGAATCAACAATTGCAAACATTGAATAGAATAAGAAAGGTTGCTTGATTTAATCTAGTCTTAGAAGAAAATTGACACCAAACGACAGAGAAAATAATTGGCGACACTCAAAAAGTAGAGGTGATGCCAAAATGTGCAAAATCGCAAGATTGAAGTAAATCATAAAATAGGTGGATTAACTCTGATAAGATAAGAAATACTAATTTAACATAATGATGTCATAAATGAGATAGAACACAATGTAGATGCGTTTAATAAGAAGTAATTTTCTATCAAGGAATGAAGTAGCTAAAGTGGTCTTGACAACCTAACCTTAGTAGAAAATTCATAACAACAATATAAGGTGAAAGAAAAGAGTTCACATGAAAAGTTTAGAAGAAAGAGGAAATAATTGGGATTGATTAAATCGAATGATCATTAAAGAAACCAACACGTTTTCCCTTCTTTATTTTGATGTATCCGCATAATAATGCATAAGGTCCTTTTAATAGAGTAAGTTTAGTAAAAAACGGCGTATAGATCGTGTATTCTTAACGAATGGTGGTTGTTACTCTCCAATACTAGAAAACTTTTAATCTTCGTGGAGTTATCGCATTGTGTTGGTTCCCAAATTTTTCCCTGTTCCAAGCAAGCTCTTTAATAGACATTTGCTGTGTTTAGTTCTTACCTCCAATTAGTCGATCAGGGTAGCGGAATAAGGTTTCCTCATTGAAGCCGAAATGGTCTCGAGCAATTCTTCCTTGGATATGTGAAATCTCCGCCACCGAAGCTTCTCTTGTTCGACTTCTAGAATTTAATAATCCTTTTTCGTGTGTCTTTTCCTCTCGTAGTAATTATCAAATATTGATGTAGCTTTCACCAGAGTAGTCTTCACTCGCTTTCTCTTGTAATTCCATTGTTGACCTACCAGTCTTTTAGTAGAAGAGTTCCACATCTTTGAGGATGTTCATAAAATCATGCTATATGTCTTCCTTCTTCTGCTGCGGTAGCACACAATATAGACGGTTCCTACTACCCACAACCATCACTTCTTTTAATTATACTTTCAAACCGTATTCTAATACTCCTCGTTGAGACATTTCTCAATCCCAATGATTCTAATCCCAAAATGGATGTGCAAATATATCACATACTAAGTTCAAATAAATTCATGGCATGCTCCATCAAATAGCAAGACATATAGAGTAATTTCACATAACATATACCGCATGCACCTGTAAGGACATTCCAAACAATGTCCCCATGGCATACATCACATGCATTTATAGGAGCATTCCAAAGAATGTTCCTTAGTTTCACAAATCTCCAGAACAAAACTGTTAAAATTCTAGATCCTAGCAAAATCAACATATTTAAACTCAATAAAAAAAATTCTATTTGCCAATTCTGAAGTAAAGTAATCAAAATCAAAAGTCTAGTTAAGATATCAAGATCTTTCATCTTACTATCACATTTAATCCTTTATGCTTAAGGAATCTCACATAAGCATACTTATCAAATGCTCCAAAATAACTACCCGCACTTATCAACATAGACTTTTCCTCAAAACCTTTTCTAGGTTGTCACCACAACAATATACAGGGATAGAATCATCTCCCATATCAACTCATCAATACCATTCAAGATTTCAAGTGGTAATCATCAAAAGAAATCACATATTAATAACTATAATTATTATTAAATTCTAATATAAAACTAATTCCAAAAGTAGTGTTTAATCCAAAATCCTAAGTTTTCATTCTATAACTCACTCTGATACCAATTGTAACATCTCACTATAAAATAAAGCAATCACATCTTGATAACAATAATTAGTCTTAAATTCTAATCTAAAACTAATTCTAAAACTAGGGTTTAATCCAAAATCTTAAGTTTTCATTCTATACCTCACTCTGATACCAATTGTAACACCCCACTATAAAATAACCCGCAAAGGTTCGGGGATGTCGCCCCATCTATAAGACAAAAGGTCTTTAAAATGAAACAAAATAAAAATAATCCAAAATCTAGGTATAGATGACAAACTCTAGGATAAATAAGATACATATATGAAAAGTTAACATATCGGAACATCCAGTCCCAAAAAAAAAAAAAAATCATTACAAGTTCTAAAATTTTCAAGTAGCAAGCGATAGATAAAATAACTTCTTCAAAGCTACAATCACCACATGATCTTGTAAAATATGATGGAAATACGTGTAAGATAAGATCTCAGTAAGTCCTATGGTATGCTACTGTATGGATTTTCCTGGAAATCCATTTGACGATGTATGAACAAATCACTACTGATATATGTGTGCATTCATAAGTCTTCATAAATTTTCTCTCAAGAAAATAAATTTTTGGGAGGTTGTAATTTATAAACTCAACACTAAATAAAACAATACAACTTCAGAATGAAATCATAATTTTTCTGACTTTCTATTAAAAATAACTTTGGGAAAAAACATAAATTGCATATCGAGCTTTCATCAATTGTTTCTCTCAAAGTTTAACTTTTTAGACATATCAATTCACAATCAGAAAAATGATGTATGCATCTTATGCAACTTTCATAAACAATTCCTATAGAAGTATGGTTCGCTCACCATACAACATATAGGTGTGGTTTGCTGACCACAATGTAGGTGATCAACTTATAAAAA
Source organism: Voacanga thouarsii (assembly GCA_026120185.1). Classification (NCBI taxonomy): domain Eukaryota; kingdom Viridiplantae; phylum Streptophyta; class Magnoliopsida; order Gentianales; family Apocynaceae; genus Voacanga; species Voacanga thouarsii. The sequence continues at coordinate 3,673,148 of JANUWF010002200.1, forward strand.
GAATGCTCCTCCTTCTTCTCTCTCACATTTGCCTCAGGCCCGGATGTCTTATGTCCGTTGTCAGAGTTTTCACAACTCTGCTGCTAGTTAAGGACGGCTTTACACAAATACTGTCGCCAAACTCAGAAAAGTCGACTATCTAGAGGTGGCCGCCTACTAGATAGCTTCTTTAACTTCGCTTAAACTAGTATAAGTATAATACCCCTTTGAGTACTCAAGGATTCTCATGTCTTAACACAAAGCTTCAAAAGTTTGCTCAAACATTTATTATCAAAACATTATTCCCAATTTTCAAAATTCACATTTCGAAAAATATTTATAAATTCAATGTAAATCTCCCAATTTAAAATAATCCAAACATTTTACTCATGTAAAATGCTTGAAGGCAAGAATCATCATACCATGTGAGATTAAATATTCATATATTTGAAATCCATATAAATTTTCATGCTATGACTTTTGCAAATTTATGCATGAATAAATATTTCATGAATTATCATGCATTATTCTCATAGATGATCAATACCGCAATATTTTATTATAGTAATAATTCAAGTGATCATACATATACCACTCCATAATTAGGCTAATCATAAAGCATTTCACTTGATAAAATAATTTATACAATGTGTTAGTAAATACTTCATTTCTCAAAAATAGGAATTTTATCGAAAGTTTCATGCATATAAATAGAATTTAAAGAATTCCTATAAATATGTAATTGTAGCAAAATCTGTTTTCGTAAATGCAAGGACTTACCTAGAGTCCAAGCAAAAATAGGGCTAATCTAACTTAGTTTTCTTGATTCCCAACGTGATTAACCTCCAAAGCTATCACACAAATAAAGACATTCATCAATTCCTAATCATAACATCAAGCTTAGCACAAGCCTTCCAAAATAATTGCATCTTATACCATACTAAGTTCTAAACTAACTCTCTCTAACCCCCAACAACAAATCACACATAAACTTCAAACATGAAGCTTATACAATATGACATGAGAATGCCATTATATTCAGCAAATTCACATAATCATATTGTTCATATAATAGCTTAAAGTATTAGACTCATAGATTGATAGCCAAAATAGTTTTCTATCATACAAAACTCTAATATATAATCTTTATACATTAAACACATATAGCATGAATATATGATATATCAAGCTTAGCAAATACCCATAATTAGACAATTAAATATTAATTAAAAGAAGATTTGAACGAGAACTAGTCATTTTAAGTAGTTTGCTAAGTTTATAAGGGTTAGTATACTATCATTAAACTATCTAACAAACCACATAGGAAATCAATGAACATAAATCACCGGCTATATTAAAGTATCATATAATTAAACTCAACAAATCTACATAATTATATATTCAATTCATTCATTGAACTAATTGTTCATTAAAGAACTAACAAACATCACATAATCACCAAATATCTACTTAATATAATCATATAATCAAGTAAGCATTAAAATACTGAATTGATGACATTAAAACCCTTGCATAATTATATAATACCTACTTAAGTTGTTATAAATATATTCACATAAGTAAAACTTTGATTTCCCTTAACTTGATCAAATTAGTATTTTAGTTTAAATATAGCAACACAAGGCTGATTTTAGTGTAATTAATTCAATAAAAAAACGAACTCCAAACGTGATGAAAATTTTCAAATATAAACCATTCATTTGAGGAATATACAGTTCAAATTTCATTAAAAATAGAGTTGTATAGGTAGGTCAAATAATCGCTCAAAGTAAGTCCATTGCTTCAGTAATATCCGAGAATTAGAGCAACCACTTTATTTTCAAAATTCATATAAAATAGAATATAAGTCAAAATATTATAAATTTTTTCAAAAATAAGCCTTGACATATAAGGAATATACAGTTCAAATTTCATTAAAAACTGAGTTTTATAGGTTGGTCAAATAATTGCTCAAATAAGTTCATTGCTTCAGTAACATCCGAGAAATAGAGTAACCATTTTATTTACGAAATTTGTATAAAATAATTTACACGGACAATGCAATGATTCCAATTGCTAAATAACCCTAATATCATTTAATTTAACATATCCCAAATTCAGATTAAATGGAATTTGGGAAGAGTTTCAAATATGCATCAATAGTTTCATGGAGAACAGAGTTTCGTGGTTCTGCAACACATAAAATTTGAAATTTTATATAAAATCAACCACAACTCCAAATTGAGTGATTCCAATGGAATAATAATCCTGAGATTAAGGAGAATCAAATAAAATCATAAAACAACATACCCATCTACAAAAATATTCGAAATTAAATCAAACAAGTCACGGGATTAATATTTTCAGATTGCAATTTTAATCATAAAACCAACATATAATCATTAAATCACCATCCAAATAATCCCAAATTTCTTCAATCACCCACATATCATCATCACAACACAGCAACTTTATCAAATCCCCAACTCCTTCACAAAATTATCTTTCATAATCAACCAATCTCAAGATGATATAAATCTGTCCAAAATGTTCTTCAATATAAAAGAAGAGTTTTTCAAGAGAAATAAAATGAAACATCATACTTTCTTATAGAATACTTGTAAGTACTTCAAATAGCTACTTTTAAACACCTTGAACTAGAGCAATTTGACTTGTATTGTAATGTTTAAGTGAAGAAACTTGAAAAAAAAAATGAAGAGAAAGAGAGAGTGGTGGCAAGAGGGAGTTTGAGAGAAGAGAAAATCTAAAATTTTGTGTGAAATGATATGGAGGTGACTGGCTATCATGGAGAGAAGAGGGGGAAATTATGATTTTATACTAGGACATTTCCAATCTAAGAGTTATGATGAATTCACTTAAAAATACCCTAAGTTCCATGGCTAGGATTGAGGGTGTCTTGTTAGGTTAAAATGATCCATAGGTCTTGGATATGGGTTTTGGGTCAAATGATGAAATTGAGTTAAATAGTCAAAATTAGATTTGACACAAAATTTGACCATGATTATTAGCTTAGAAAATAAGGCCAAAACTCTAAGTAAAAATAAATTTGTTCAAGAGTGTGTTTTACAAAAAGAAAAAAATTATTGTTATAATTTTATTGGAAATGTGATACATAAATTAATTCGACTAATTTATCTACTACAAAATATATATGTATATATATAATGTATAATTACATACGTATAAACCACTTATCTCAAACTAAATAAATAATTGACTTAACACACACACTTTCCTCAAGAGAATACACATAAAGAGCACATGAGATAGCCACATATAATGTATTTAATTTATTATGTAAACTCAAATAGTCATATAATTTAGCTTCCAAACCCTCAATTAAATGGGTTGTCACATTAGCTCTGCACTTCCTCTCTATGGGGATCTCAAATCAAAAGTTTCCTTCAATGAAGATTTAACTTCTTCTTCTGTGGCATTGGTTATGATGACTGACATAGAATCTAGAGAAGCAACTTGCACACCTCACAAAATTGGTGAGAGGACTTATCAAACGCTCCCAAGAGCAAGATCTCACCACCGCACACCTCATCAATTACTTTGAAAAAACTAGCAAACAAGTTAAGCTCTTCCAAAGACTTTTGAAGCACAAGAGGTGGTGGAAACTTTCAAGAAAATATAGAATATCTCTGAAGGTTAATTCCGGTTGATCAACTCAAAGATTTCATAATGGGCACGATTAAGGATAAGTATGAAGGAGATAGAAAATCCACCTTCACATATGCCAAATCTTATTCTTAGAGGATCAATGATATGAGAATATTACCTGGATATTAGTCGCCAAAATTTTAACACTTTAATGACAAATGAAATTTCAAATAGCAGGTGGTTTACTTGATTAAGACATGCAACAATATTAGAACTTACGGGGATCTCCTGGTGAAGCAATTTGTGTGATCCTGTTAAGGATATGCCTGAAAATAATTTGTATTTATATTATTTTCATTATGTATTGTGTAATAATATAAGGCATTTCTTTCCATGAATAGTGCATTTAGTTTTGTGGTCATCAAGTACATAACTTGATAGTAAAACTCTATAACAAATACAATGACTATTCTTAAATTATTCCTGATCGATTATTATTAGTGAAACAATAATAAATTAAAATTAGTATGTTTGTAACTTGATGGCCATATTTTATTAGTTATGGATATATGTGATATCAAGTTAAAACATAAATAAATGTTAGAGAATATTGTATTGAGCATGACTCACTGTGAGAGTACTTCATGGAACATGTCATAAGTACTTTCTAGCCATAATGATATTAGAAGTCTTTCGACCTGAATTTATCATAGTTTCGTACCTAATAAATTTTATATTTTGACGTTGTCTAAAGTTGTCTTTAGCCAGATAATAAATTAGACCACGGTTGGATATAAAATAAACCAGGAAGAGGAATATAATTGATAGTGAAAGAATTTGTCCCTCTCAATTTTGGGAGAGATGTCAATGGCCCATTGATAAGTTAGACTGTTAAAATGTATGACCGTGCTCAAATATATCAATTTGAGATATTAATATCATTTGTTTGAATAGTCTACTATGAGATTAAGAAATAATTGATTAAGCTTAATAAGAATGACATGTTCCGTGCTTTATACTTAATCTAGATATCGTGTGACAAAAGGATTAAATATAAAGTTATAGTTTGGTTAAAAGAGATCACTGATCTTCATTTAACCCGAATGGCTATAATGTTTTGATAGAAACCACTTATAACTTGTGGGTCATTTAAATGTGATTTGGGCACACTACCAGCGTAAAATAAACCTATAGAGTCACACATTAAACGAACACTTTAGGTTATGTTTCTGGTAATCAGGTTTGATGTATCTGAAAATATGTCTAGGTTAATTGAATTTAAAAAAAATGACCAAATACAATTAATTTAGAAATATGTCCACATTCGATGTATTTGGAGGATGTCCAGATTATAAGAATCTGACTTGGTAAATTAATTAGTTAAATTACCGAAATAATGGTAGAATCTTATCATATCAGTTTTAATTTAAATTTAAAATAAAATATGATAAGATATTATGAGAGTTGGACTCCAAGAGGTTTGGGTCGTTTTAAAAAAGAAAACCCTAGCCGTCTTCTAAAGCGAGCTCTCTGTCAAACATTCGTGCCTCCAATTCACCAGAAAAATTAAGCCTCTCAAACCCTAGGCGCTAGCACTCTCGGGAGTAACGAGTTGGTTCGCCGTGTGTATCCTCTAGAAGACATTCGCATATTGCAACATCTAATGATCGTTCGAGTTGCAAGCATGCCTGAAAGTCAGAAGCCAAAGGTCTTGATTGCGACCAACAGAGGTAATTCTGTAACCACTAGATTATCTTAATCGTTTGGTTTGGGTCCTCGAAAGGGACCGTGGATGTTTTCTACGTTTAGGAGTCTACGAATCTTAATAGATCCCTCAAAGGGAATGCATTCAATTAGTATATTAATCTTGTATTTAGTTTCATTAATACTTGGAAATAACTTGAATAAGAGTTTCTCAACAGATTCTACTGTACTTGTAAAATTATTAGCATGGTAAAGCTCACCAACTCTTGTTAATAGAAAGACGAACCAGTGGTGGCGTACATTAACAGATGAAAAATTTTGAACCTCAATTGTAGAGATTATTTAAATTAATTGTCTACAATTGAAATGTGCATCCAAGACATGCATTGAGGACTCTAGAATATTCTTAAAGGAATATATCAAAAATCTTTAAAGAATTAGCTACTCATACTCATGATATGGAATTAAGCATTGTTGTACATAGGGGAAAAACGTTTGTTCAAGACCCCAACAAAGGTAAGGATAAACAAGATTTTAGAAAATGAAGCAAACCATTTTCTAAACCTAAACAAAAATAGTCTATGTAATAGTTGCAACTCTAATAAAAATTTCTTCAAAGGTAACTTAAAAGGTGACCAAAATGGTGGATTCTTCATAAGAACGGAAAAAAGTAACTTTAGAAGAAAAGCAGTATAAGAAGTATCATTTCTTCGATTCTGACATTTCTTCAATATTTGATGAGTTGATGGTTACTAAGGCCATAGAGTTGCTAGAAACAAAACATCTAAATGAGGATGGTTGAATAAATGATCCCAACTATTACAAATACCATCATTTGATTGGTCACCCAATTGAGAAATATTTTGTATTGAATGAAAAGATTATGCAATTGGCCGTGAAAGACACGTAGTCCTTGAAGAGGATAATGCATCTGCCAATTTAATAACTATTGCAATCTCTCCTGTTGAATTTGTTATTTTTTAGGTTAAGTCTAGAAATTTTGATCTTGTTAAGATTGGAGCTAACAGATAAATTCTTCCCGCTGAAGTATATCAACAAGAAATTGAAAAAACTTCTATACATAGTGAGGATAAAGGCTAGATACTCGTAATGAGAAGAAGAAATCGTACAAAAGCCTCAAAAGGTGGAGCTTCGTTGTAAAAAACGGATTCACCTAGAAAAATATGAAGAAGGCCAAAAGCAAGAAGGCTAAATCTGCAACAACAACAAACGTTTCGCTGTGGAATAAATCTCCAGAACCTATCATGTTGAGAGACTTTATACTAAGGGACTTGCTGAAAAGTTCAATATTGTCTCATGTTATACCATACATGATGGGGAAGTGAATAAGACAATGATGAATGCATAAAAAAAGAAGATATGGAGAAAATTGATTCTTCAACAAACCCCAATAGTTGCATGGCTGAGATCATATTCACAAATGATTATTTGCTGCTTGGTTCCACACCTCACAACAGATTAGTATTTGTGACTGGCTACTTACAAGAGCAAAGAGTAAATAGAATACTGATAGATAGAGGATCAGCAGTGAATATCTTACATTTGCGGATATTGAGAGAGTTGAGTATTTCTATGGATGAATTGTCTCAAAACCGCCTTATGATACAAGGATTCAATTAAGGGGGCAACGAGCAAGTGGTACTCTCCGACGGGACATATTAATTGAAGATATGCCTTCAAATGCTCTCTTCTATATTATTACTGCTAAGACCTCTTGCAATATTCTGCTAGGAAGACTACGACTTCATGAAAATAGTGTGGTGTTATCAACTCTGCATCAATATTTCAAATACCGTCACAATGGTATAGTAAAGAAAATAGACGTCGATGACAAATACTGTTAGAATTCGTGGACTCCTAAACGCGAAAAATATCCACGAATCCCTTTTGAGGACCCAAGCAAACGATTAAAAATATATAAAGTTTACAGAATTATCTCTGTTCGGCGTAATTGAGATCCTTCTCTTCTGATTGTGTTGTCGTACGTGCAACCCGAACGATCACCAAATGTTGCAGTGTGCGAACATCCTCTATCGGATACACACGGTAAACTGACTTGTTACCCCGAGAATGCTAGCGCCTAGGGTTTGAGAGGTTTTTTCCTAGTGAATAGAAGCACGAATATTCTCAACAGAACGGGGCTCTTAAGAAGACGGCTAGGGTTTTCTTAAAAAAATCCCCCGAACCTCTTAGAGTCCAACTCTGATAATATCTTATCATATTTTAATTAAATTAAAACTGATATGATAAGATTCTGCTATTATCTCGATAATTTAACTAATTAATTTACCAAGTCAGATTCTTATAATCTGGATATCATTCAGATACATCGAATGTGGATATATTTCCAGATTCATTGTATCTGGTAAATTTTCTAAATTCAATTAACTTAGACATATTTCCAGATTCATCGAATCTGGTTACCAGAAAAATAACCTAACAAGTTCGCTTCTTGTGTGACCCTATAGGTTTATTTAACACTGACAGTGCGTCCAAATCATATTTAAATGGCCCACAAGGTATGAGCGATTTCTAACAAAATATTATAACTATCCAGGTTAAATAAAGATTAGTAATCTCTTTGAACCAAACCACAATTTTATATTTAATCCTTTTGTCACACGATATCCAGATTAAGTATAAGGTACGGAGCATGTCATCCTTATTAAACTTAATCGATTATTTCTTGATTTTATAGTAGACTATTCAAACAAATAATATCAATATATTAGATTGATATATTTGAGCACGGTCATGCATTTTAATAGTCTAACTTATCAAATGGCCCATGGACATCTCTCCCATAATTGAGAAGGACAAATTCCTTCACTATCAATTATATTCCTCTCCTTGATTTATTCTATATTCAACAGTGGTCTAATTTATTATTTAGTTAAAGATAACTTTAGATAACGTCAAAATATAGAATTTATTAAGTAAGAAACTATGATGAATTTAAGTCGAATGACTTTTAATATCATTATGGCTAGAAAGTACTTCTGACATGTTTCATGAAATACTCTTACAGTGGGTCATATCCAATACAATATTCTCTAACATTTATTTATGTTTTGACTTGATATCACAAATATTCATGACCAGTAAAACATAACCATCAAGTTACAAACATACTAATCTTAATTTATTAATGTTTCAATAATAATAATCGATCAGGGACAGTTTTAGAATAGTCATTCTATTTATTGTTGGGTTTTACTATCAAGTCACTTATTTGATGACCACAAAACAAAATGCAATATTCATGGAAAGGAAAACCTCATATTATTATATAAAATATAACGACAATAGTATAAGTACAAATTGACTCTAGGGCATATCCCTAATCCTTCACTAAAGTTGAGACATATATTACTAATGCTAAGTACTACATTCAGAAAGATGATGGGTCAATTAAAATCGATTCATCAATGGGGAAGGAAAATAAAAATGTCATATTCTCCAAAAATATCAAAGCTACAGTATATGCAAAAGGCTCAAATAAACAACTTGCACATAATAAGCTACTAGGAATGCTCATTTTGCCCCTCAAAAAAGTTGATTCTATTAAGTTACCTAATATTCCTATGAAAGGATTTGTCAGCTAAAGGAAAAGGCCAAAGTAGAACATGATGAATTACCAATTTCGTGTATGAAGGAATGATTTGATCCAAATATTTATAGACTTCTAGTATAGGCTAGATATAATTCACAAAGTTAACATTTGTTGAGAAAGCTTTTTGTGGATATTGATAAAGAAAAAGAGAGTGGTTCAAGATCCACCCAAAGCATGCCAACAGAAAAGGGCATCGTTTAGGCTATTAATAGGTATCTTGTTGGGATTGTGCTATAGTGTCAATCATTAGTATTTTGCATATTTATTAAATAAAATGTGTTTTTTTATCTTTCAATTCATTTGATTACTTCATACGTTAATGTGTATAAAACTGATAGATAAAGTCTCAAACGCAATATACAGTGTTAAGGAAATCATAATAAGGATTATGATGTGAGATTTCTTCTACACTATGCAGTGCTTGTGCTTAAATTATCCCTAGTTATGGTATTAATGAGATAGGTCATTATTAATGCGCTAAGACTAGCATGCGTTATACTTATTTATTGGATTGAGTGGTGGTTCTCGCATATGTGAATATTGTGACACTCAAAGTTAATATATGGATACTTGTTAAGTGAACAAGTTCATTAATGATCTAACCATGAGATAATTATATAGATAACTATTTAGTGCCAATGATAGAATCTCATTATAGCAAATGTATAAGTATTATTAGATTTGATATCTCTAAGGTACTTTGTATGTTGAGCATTATAATTTGATTCCTATCATTGGAATCTTTTTGAGACTGCCTATATAGGGAGGATATTGGGTACAACATAATATACGAAAGTAATTGAGAGGGTCAATAAAGAATTTATCACTCCTAATAGTAGAATAGTATATCTTATGGCCATTTGTAGGGAATCATTACTCAAGAAATTCTTAGCCAAGGCAACTATGTGTTAGAAGTAATTCTAAATGATATACAATCTGAGTAATGAATTTTAGGAACAAGTACTAATAAATCTGAGTTAGAATTAATTATATTCTAGAGAGAGTTGGTACTAATTCCATACTTTAGACCGGATGAGATATAGAATGATGAAAAAAATTTATTGCACTGATATATTGTTATTAAAAGTTTCATGTCAAGCCACTTGGTTTTTCGGACTTATAGATGGTCATGATACTTTGCTAAATGTTGTTCTTAATCTTTTAAATATAGATTTATTAATTAGAGAATTAGTAAATCAATCCTAATTACAAAAGGATTACTAATCCTATAGTTGTTAGTATTAGTTCATGTTTTACTGTCAATTGACCAGAAAACCTAATAAGTCACACATAATAGAGAAATTGATATTTAAGGTATTACATGATAATATTATGAGGTTAATTTGTGAAAGAACTATTTATATAGGCAAATTATAATATGGTTATACTTGTTGGGGTTAAATTACAATTGTTAAAACCTTATGGGCCAAATTACAATTTTAAAAACCTAAGCCCATAATAATTGTAAAAAGGCCTCATATCTTTGCAGAGGTGGTGAGGTTTTATGAAAAGGTAAAAAATGTCGTCTTTTTGTAGAGATACAGTAGTCTTTTCTTCTGCACAAGGAAAACCGAAAAGTTTTCCTGCTTCTTCTTTGAAACAAAATAGCCTAGCCACCATATAACCTACTAGCATCGGTTCAAGGTATTAGCTTGAGTACTATCCTTGTGTGGATACTATTGGAGGTGATCCTTTTCTTGGAGTGCAATGGATTGAACAAACAATCGCAAACAACCAAGGAATGAGATGTCTATGGTGTAGCTATGTGTAATCATCGGGTTGCAAAAGAACTCCCAAAAATTTTAAAGGCCATAATTGTTAAGGTAACATATGTTTCATCTCTTCTTGACCTGTTTAATTGTATATGGGTAATCCTATTGTATAGATTTTATACTTAATTCTTCCACTGTTGTTTTGTGTTTTTCGAGTATTCAAAATATTATCAATAAATCTACAAACAACTAAGTTTTATTTAAAATACTAAATGCTCAAACCACATAATTGGACAAGTATACCTATTGCATAGTATAGAAAATAACAAATATCTAATCCACAAGAACTAAGCAATTACTGTTACTTTACTCTAATCTCATTATTTAGTTCATAAAACAATGAAATAAAATAAATAAACAACTCTAATAACTACTATACTAGAGTGTATACCAAGTTCACACAAGAAAAGTCACCAGGGTCCTCAGGGGATAAGAATAAGGAGAAAGGTCATGTACAGAAGAATATTTCCCAAATCTATGTCAAGAAAGGAAAATACACTTAACCCTACCAATTCTTAATTCAAGCACCGGAGGGATTCAAATGTGAATTTCACTCTCTCTCGAGTAATGAAATTCCTATTCTTAGTAAACCAGTGGGTATCTCTACCTCACTAATTTAATCTAGAAAGCATTAAGAGTAATAAATCTCAAAGGCATCCGGAGGCTACAGCATCCCTATCTCTAGGCAATATCATAAATCTTTTAATTACCAGGTTTAGTTCTCCAACCTCTCTCTCGAGTTAACTGAAGGAAAACAAATAGTGCATCAATAAATTGGGTGTGTAGCTCTTAAACCTATTTCTCGAATTCATTAGAAATAAACTAATCAATTAACAAAATCAACCAATCCCCAACAATCAATCCAACACAACAATGCCAAAGTAATCAAATATACAGAATAAAAATTCAATAAATTTAAAAGAAAATCAATCCAAGAACACAAACTTAGGGTTTATCCCTTAAATAAAATTCAAAGTATAGAGATTCAAAATTGTCAAAACAGATTACAAGGAAGAGAAAAGAGCACTCATAGACAATCAAATTTCCTTCTCTTCTTCCTTGAGATCCTCTTGAGCAACTCCACTTTTCTTCTCTTTTGATTCTTCTTAATCCCTCTTCTCTTGGTGTTTATTGAGTTCTCTAGGAGTTCTTTGATGTTTTTGACTGACAAAGGCTAATTCTTAGGGTTAGAAGCCAAGTATTTTTATATGCCTATTGAAAAACCCTAAAAATTGCTAAATAGAGGGTCTTCTGCGATGTTGCACGACACTGTGAAAAATGGATTCAACGGCGCAGTGCATGTTTTGATCCTTAAATTTTACCTCGAAATGACATTATGGGATTAAGTATTGCTATGTGCTGGATTAGTTCACGGTGACGCGGACAACGACCAGCACAGCATCGTGAAGTTCTAGAAGTTCTACATTTTCTGCATCCTGATGACGCACGACGATATGCAAGATAAGGGGCACGGTGCGTTGACTCCCTGAATATTAACTTCTGAAGTTTTGCGGATGCATGGCGGTATGTAATATGATGAGCACGACACCGTTGCACTTCAGTTTAGCTCTTTTTCAGTCTTTTTGCTTTAAATCTTTATCTAATCTTCAATTTTCTCATCCTACATAAAATAAAGAGAAAATGCGGGATTAAGTAACAAGCTAAAATGTATTCTTCTACAATTCAAGCACAAATGATATATAAGATATATATACAATGAACACTCATCAGCTACTAATTTGATTTGCATAAGCGAAATCCAACACATCTCCCATCAGACGCAAAATTAAAAGAGCCAATATTTAACATATTATTGTGGAAGATGAGGTGACATTAAAATCTTAATTTGTTTTTAATAGATTGGGAGATACAAATTTGCGTCCGTTATCTTCATAAGATTAGAGCCAAAGGGAAAAAACTATTTTCAAGTGACTTGGGGTCACAACCACTTTAAAAGCAAGAAATCATGGTAAAGTCTCCTCTAAAGAAAGAATAGTGATGAATTGTGACGGAATCTTAAAAGTGATTGCATATGTGATATATGTTATGCCTTGTGGTAAAGAAAGTGTAACTTCTTACAATCACATCGCCATCTACGACGAAGAGTGTGTTGAGGAAGAAGATGTTGAGTATACTTTAGTAGAACTTGAAGAAGGCGTAAAAGCTATTGTTGATGAGCTAAAAGAAGTAAATTTGGTATTACTGACAATTCTCGCCCAATTTACATAAGTGCACTCATATCACCTAAAGAAGAAAAAGCTTACATCAACCTCTTAAAAGAGTTCAGGAATGTCTTCACTTGAACATATAAACAAATGTTTGGTTTGGATACAAGAAATGTTGTCCACCATTTAGCTGTAAAAAATAGAGTGACCTCAGTAAAGTAAGCCCAACGACATTTTTTTATTTAAGTTGGTTCCATTAATTAAAGTAGAGATAAACAAGCTCATTGAAGCCAAATTTATCCGAGAAGTCAAGTATCCAACTTAGGTTGCGAATATTGTCCCTGTAAGAAAGAAAAATGGGCAAATTCGGATTTATGTTAATTTCAGAAATCTAAATGATGAATATCCAAAAAATGATTTCAACTATCTATACTTGAATTGATTGTGGATGCAACTACTAGCCACAAAGCCCTATAATTTATGGATGGATCTTTTGGATACAATCAAATCAAGATGGCGCCAGAAGATCAGGAGCTCATAGCATTTTGAACCCGAAAGAGAATTTATTGCTATACGATGATGCCTTTTGGTCTAAAGAATATCGGAGCCACATATCAAAGGGTAATGCAAAATATTTTTTATGATATATTGTACGAGATTATAAAATGTTACGTGGATGATCTGGTGGTCAAATCATGTAAGTGAGGTAATCATCTCCAAGATTTGAGAAAGACTTTTGAGCGACTATGAAATCAATTGAAGATGAATCCTCTCAAGTGTGTTTTCGGTGTCACCTCTAGGAAGTTTCTTGGCTTTATTGTTCGTCATCGAGGTATTAAAATAGACCAATTAAAGATCTACGCAATTATAAAAATGCACGAGCTAAGGAATATCCATGAATTAAAAAGTTTACAAGGAAAGTTGACAACCTCCGAAGGTTCATCTCAAATCTTGTCAAATGATATCAACCATTTAGTCACCTAATGAAAAAGGGCATACTATTTGAATAGATGAAGCATGCCAAAATGCTTGCAAATGCATCAAATCCTATTTGATAAAACCTCCTGTGCTTGGTGTACCTATTCCGGATAAGCGGTTGATTTTATACATTTTCACACAAGAGCATTCAGGGGGGGCATTGCTTACTCAAGAAAATGAAAACGATAAACAAAATACTTTTTACTACCTAAGTCGAATGATGACAATTAATGAGTTGAATAACTCACTAATTGAAAAGCTTTGCCTAGCTTTAATATTTGCAATTCAAAAATTGAAGCATTATTTTCCAGTACATACTGTACCATTATCTCTAAGGCAAACCCTATAAAGTATGTCATAACATAGCCTATGATATTTGATCATTTAGTAGGATTGTGCCTTCAATTGCAACAATTTGATATTGTCTTCATTCAGCAAAAAGCTGTCAAAGGACAAGTGCGCGCTGATTTCTTAGTTGATCACCCTATTCCTACTAAGTGGGAACTAAGTGATGAATTGTTTGATAAAGATGTCCTCGTGATTGGGATTCTTCCACCATGGAAGATGTATTTTAATAGTGTGACACATCATGAAGGTGCTAGAGATGGTGTGATATTTATTACTCACGAGGAAGATGTATTGTCATATTTTTTTACCTTAACCAAAAGATACTCTAATAATGTAGTTAGGTACCAAGCCCTTATACTTGGATTAGAGTTGGTTGTCGATATGAAACAATTACATATTAAAGTGCATAGGGATTCTCAATTAATTATTAATCAATTATTTAGTGAGTATGATGTTAAAAAACCTGAGTTAATCCTATATTACAATTATGTAAGATGACTTATGGGATATTTAGGTGACATGGTATTCAAGCATGTGTTAAGAAAAAGAAACAATTAAGTTGACGTATTGGCAAAACTAGCATCTAATTTATGTTTACATAATCAAGAAGCTCAAATTCTTATATATCAAACATAGGTCATACCTCCTATTTTTGAAGATAAAGATGATAAAGGACATGAAATCTATTCTGTTTTCATCTATAAGATTGATGAAGAAGATTAGAGATAACCTTTTATGGACTATCTCAAAAGTAGAAAACTTCTTGATAATCCATAAAGACTAACTGATATTTGTCGATGTGCACCTCGCTTCTTTTACTACAAGGATACACTTTTTCAATATTCTTTGAAAGGTTTTTTCCTAGACTATAACAAATTTGACAATTAGTGACGAATTGCTAAATGCCGTATTATTAGAACGTTATAGACAGTATTCATAGTGTGACGAAAATCATAATCCGTCACTTAATTTCACAAGTTGAATATTTTTTAGAACGATATTTAACAACGTCATATATTAGCATCACAAAATATTTGGCGCTAAACATTTCTCACCAACTAGATATGGATCGAAATATTTTTTGTGACGACACTAATATTATATGATGTTTTTTTTTTGTCAACAATGTACTATCCTTTTTATGACGAATTATATAACGTCATTATTTACAATTAAAATTCAATATTACATCATTAATATTATTATTCATTATTTATGACAACTTTATTGCGTCATATATTTTATAACTATTTGGTGACATATGCAAACATTACCAAAATATAAGTATTAATGACAATTTTATTACATCACATTTATATATAGTATTATATGACAGTTTCAATAATATAAAAAATTTTATGATCTTAATTATCTATTACAAAAAAAGATTACATTTACGTAATATTATATGTGACAATATGTTGCATCATGTTTTATGAAGTTACAAAAGTATAGAATTAAGTGACAATTTTACATATTATCATAATTTTTTTAAACTAATTTAGGACATTAATCATCTGTAAAAAAAAAGACAATATTTATATGATATATTTTGTGTCACGAGATAATTAAGTTTTTATTATATTCTACTTATATTATAGAAAATCATTTAATTGACTACACTAAATTTTTGTGTATATAATATTTAGTTTTTTATAACTAGTAAATTGATTGTTTGTTCCTCTTTAAACTAAAAATTAAAATTAATAGAACATACTTTTAACATGTTTTATTAAAAAGAATATAAAATTGAAAATTCAAAAATAGAAAATACAATCATTATATTTATTTATTTCAACTATCTAACCTTATTATTTTAAAAATATTTTAATTTTATATATTTTTAAATTTATTTGAACTGAAAATAGCCTCTAATAAGAATTCTATAGTATGTTTGGTTCACAAAATAAAGAACGGTAGGCACGAGCTACACTGATCCTTCTTGATGTCTAACGTGGGCCCTTATTCTCCTCGGATATTAGACCAATGGCTATAATCCATTTTTGGACCTCAAAACTAGAGTTGTATTCGAACACGAACAAACCAAGTATCATATTTTCGAGTTCGAGTTCGAATATAATCGAACGCTGTTCAAGTTTGTTCGTTTATTATTCGAATTTGAGTTCGTGTTCGAGTTCGTTCGATTATTGTTTGATAATATTCGAGTTCGAAAAACTCGATTAACATTCGAGTTCGAATTGTTCGAATTCGTTTATTTTATATTTTTATTTTAAAATTTATAAAAATAATAATTCAAATTTTAATTAAAATAATTAAATATTATAATATTAAATAAATATATAATAATATTATTAATATTAATATTATAATATTTATTAAGAATAAATCTTAATATTATAAAATATAAATAAAATAATTAATATAATATAATTAATTTTTAAAAATATATAATATATTCGTGAATGTTCGAATATGTTCGTGAACATGTTCGAGTTTGTTCGTTTATTATTCGAGTTCGAGTTCTATTCGAGTTCATTCGTTTATTAAACAAACGAGTTTTATTCGAACACGAACGAATTCGAACGAGCTTTTGTTCGTAAACGTTCGATTCGTTTACGACTCTACCTAAAACTAGCCAAACTGGAGAAAAATCAACCAAAATGGAAACTATTTTTCACAAAAGAAGGGTAAAAAGTGGGGGAAAAAACAGAGCCTCTGCACTCGAGCTTCTACTGCTAGGCAACGGAGGAGAGCTTGACGGGGGCTGTGGAGGGGGAAGTGAAAGGGAAGTCGGTGGTAGCAGCCTCGAAGGATGATGGGGAGGCAAAGAAAAACAGGGAGCTAGCTTTGCCCAATTTGTATGCAGATAATTAAAGATGCATTTTTTATTGCTCGTGGGCACGGCTTTTGCTGTATGCGGAATCGCGGATAGTAACTCATCAGTAGTAGGGGTGTTCAACCGGTTTTCGGTTTTAAAATTCGATTTTTTTTTCAGTTTTTTTTTTTCAAAACCAAACCAAACCGAAATTTAAAGAAAACCGATATAATTTCGGTTCGGTTTGGTTCCATTTTAAACCGAATTTGAATGTTTTTTTTTTTTTTGTAGATTCATAGACATAATATAAATTAAATTTAAACCCAAACAAATAAAGTTTAATATAAATTACAATTTAAATCTAATATAAAATGTAATATAAATTAAAGTCTAAATATTTTAAATATTTGGGCCAAACATTTTAGTAGAAAGTTATAATCACGAATGTAAATTGCAAAGATGAAGATATTAAACTCAATTATTAATGGCTTTATTTTGGACAAAATCAAACCAAGCTGAACCAAAATAATAGAAATCGAACAGAAATTTTTTAAAAAATCATAATTTATGAAAATAATTTATTAATTAATGAACAACATTTTAATATTAATTATATATTTTAATTTTAAAAATATAATTCAGTTTTTTAGTTTTTTATTTTAGAAAATCGAAAATCGAACCGAATTTTTATATAAATTCTAAAATCGAACCAAACTGCACTAAAATTGAACCGAAAACCGAAATTATGATCGGTTCGATTCGGTTTATTCTATTAATATACTATTTTTGAATTTATAATAATTCATTCAATATGATTGATTGAAATTTAGTTGATAAAAATTAAAAATTTTTAATTATAAAAAATTTCAAAAATTTTATATATATCATTTTTAATTGTACCATTTATGAGATAAAATCATTAATACTTTTAATTGTTTTATTTTTAAGTGTAATTTTTTTCAAAAAATTTATTTTTCATTATTTTAGCCTAAAATAAAAAAAACTATTATTCTATATAAATTTTTAAAAATAGAATATTAAAAATAGTTTTATCAATAAATAAATTAACTTTATTTCACTTAATATTTCTAATTTTATAGTTAATAGTAAATAAATAAATTGATTATCAATTATAATTTTTCGAATTTTAATACATATATATATATGTATATTATATATATATATATATAATATTATTATATATTAGTTATAACATTAGTAAATATTATATAAATATTTACTAATATAATAGACATATATATTTATTAATATAATATTATATATACATAACATAAGTAAATGAATATACATAATATATATATAGACCCCCCCCTCCATCCCTTGCTTTCTATGCAAAACAAGCTTTAACGAGTTTTTGATCTTTCATCGTTACATCTAAAGGTAGGAAATGAAATTAGGCTGTGCTATGTCCTTCTGAATGACTTATATTCTTTAGGACTTATAGAGTTATATGTATATATATATATATATATATATATATATATATATATATATATAGAATGTTAGATTAATATGTCTTGAAGATTTTTTACAAATCCAATCATTATATTAATATGTATCAAACAGTCTATTTCATATTATATTTTATACATATATAAATTTAATAATATTATATTATAAATATTTATTAATATAATATTATGAATATAATATATATATATATATATATATACACACACATACATATACATACATCCCACACCCCCTTTCTCCCCAAAGATGATTCATCGCCTCTCTGTTCACTGCGGTAGTGACAGCGGCCGGCAAACTGATGGATCTGGAGGATTTAAAGAGATTAGTTTCGTGGCGTAACGACGAGACCATGAGGTAAGTGTTAGAAACAGAGCACATACGAGCACAGAAAGGCAACTCAACTGAATTAAACAAGCACCGCCTATACTCGACCAAGGCTTTAACAAATGTAATTATCAAATATCAATAATGCCGGTAAGGCTAAACAGTTCAAACATAAAGTAACTAAACAGAATTCAAACTTAACAAATAAGTCGGTAATGGACTTGAGAGACTTGCTCGCGGTTCTGCCAGAACATACACGGTGCCGACTCCAGTAGATGTGCCTGGCACTGGCTCTCATCTAGACAAGCTGCTATGCGACGTACAGTAACGCTAATCGAATCACCAATTCATTATTAGTTTGCCTTCAAGAAGTTGTTCGCCCCACTCCAGTGCAATGGGTACAGCGATTCTCCTTACAGGATAAGACGGTCTCAGATCACTGTCGACGCACACCAACTATGATCACCTCGAAAATCTCCTCAATTTATCGGTCTGATTCAGTCAAAATACTATGGATCGTGGTAGGAAAAATGGAAGAGGCGATTTTTCTCTCAAGGAAGCAAAACACATAAAACCTTAACCCTAGCAGTGGCTTTGTTCGTTTCCTTTTAATCTTACCTAAGGGAAAATCAACACCCAATCCGAATTAGCAAATCCTAATTCCAATCAGATTTTATGTTTCCTTTTTCTTTTCAAGTTAGAGTTAATTTGGGCCAAATAAAAAATAGAGGAACGTGAAAATATGGGCCAAGCCCGTGCCAGGCCGAGCGAGTAATATGCGCGTGTGGCATCCTCCATACCTTGAGCTTTTCTATCAAGCCTATAGAAAAGCCTTTTAGTATATAAAGACTTCCATACTCCTCAATTTTTTCCATGTAGGACTCATGTCTAATATGAGTTCCCAAATAGTTAAATACCCAACTTTAACAACATTTAATTATGGATTCCCACCATAAAAATGGCTTCTACTATAATAAAAATAATCTCTAACATGTCAAGAACAACTCCTATCAATTATTTTAGGCTAGCTAAGCAAGAGTTAAAAGTTATTAACTCCCAAAATTATCATTTTCAACAATCCCCCACAAATCCATAGTTAAAAACTATCCAGGATTTACATAATCTGCTTTCGATAATGGTACCTTCCGATTTGAACCACTACCTAAGTTATCTAACTTATGCCCCCACAGGAACAAATGGATTTAAGTCTTGAATCTGAACCTTAAATGTGACGGCATCCATTGGTAACAACAGAGTATCAGCTATAGAGACAATCTTTAGGGTTGACACGTTATAGCCATGTGTCATAATCCTGTCTCATGAGTGTATTCAAAGAAAACTCAATTCCCTTTAGTTGTGGCCACATAACATTACTCACATAGTTGGCGATCTCTAAGGATGTACTGCTAGCATCTTGTCTAAAATACTTGATCTCATTCAGTGTCAAAACTCTTATTAATTGCAATAAATGCACCATAGGCTTTTAGGAAAATGACCTAGATACAAAAGTATTAGAATAGGTGCCAGATTCACTCAAACAACTTTTTTATACCACATTGAATTGTCTTATGGGATCTCTACTTGGTCAGTTGGGTTGCCACTGTAGGTGAATTATTACTGGGTTATCAGTCCTATTCCTAACTTGGATTTAAGGAATAAGGATGTTTCTAATCCCTTAGTTAGGAGGTCTGCAATGTTTTATTTGGATCCAACAAAGTCAACGGATACTACCTTTTTAGACACTAACTCCCTTATAGATTTAAGTCTAACTTGGATGTGTCTCTTAGTTTTTTTATTATACTTGGTACTCTTTATCTTTACAATTGTGGTTTAACTATCACAATGCACAGATATAGCAATAATGGGCTTGCTGATCATTGGCAAAGTGGACAATAGTCTATACAGCCATTCAGCTTCCGTTCCAATAGTATCCAAGGCACATAATTCAGCCTCAAAAGTTGACCGAGTTATCAAAATCTGTTTACAAGACTTTTAGGCAATTGCTCCGCCACATAATGTAAACACATATCCATTGCAACCATTGCTACCAGAATTCTTGGCTATCCAGCTTGCATCACTATACCCTTCTAATTTTATGACAAGCACTAGAAAGGGCTAATCAAAAGCTTGATGAATACGGAAAAACGCATACATTAAAGGATTCACAATCTAGAATTAGGGATAATAGAGCATTGAACAATGAGACATTAGCTTGGCTATCCAGCTTGCATCATTATACCCTTCAAGTACAGTAGTGAATTTTCCATAATGCAGCCCAAGGGACACTGTTCCCTTCAAGTACCTTAGTACTCTATCCAAGGCCTCCCAGTGAGTCCGATTTGGACAACTTATATATCTTGCCAGTTTAGATACAGAAAATGAAATATCTGGTCTTGAGCCATTTGCAAGATATTACAAGTTACCAATAATTTGAGAATATCTTAATTGAGACACAAGAACTCCACTTTCATTCTTGAACAAAACTACAGAAGGGTCACTTGAAGTTTTAGCAATTCTACAATTTTGATAACCATATTTCTCAAGAACACTCTCTACATAGTGAGTTTGAGAAATGGTTATCTCCTCAATTGAGCAAATCAACTTTAGGCTAAGAATCACATTTGCTACTCTCATATCTTTCATTTCAAACTTACTTTTCAAGAATGATTTAGTCTCATTAATTATTTCAACATTAGACCCAAATAGCAAAATGTCATCTACATACAGGCATAGTACAATACATGCATTACCTTTAACCTTACAGTAAACACACTTATCATTCTCATTTATAATGAAGCCAAATGATAAAATAGTTTTATCAAATTTTTCATGCCATTATTTGGGTGCTTGTTTTAGACCATATAGGAATTTAACAAGTTTATAAACTCTCCGTTCATTTTCTTTGGCTACAAATCCTTCAGGCTGATCCATATATATCTCTTCTTCAAGATCACCATGAAGAAAAGTTGTCTTCACATCCATTTGGTGGATGGTAAAACCATATATAGAAACCAAAGCAATTAGCACTCGGATTATAGTCAAACGAGCAACAGGAGAGTATGTATCAAGATAGTCTATTCTCTCTTTCTGTCTAAATCCTTTGGCAACTAATCTGGCTTTATACTTATCTATGATCCCATCTGGTTTAAGTTTCTTCTTAAATATCCATTTGCATCCAATTGTAGTGCACCCAAGAGGCAGATTTACCAGTTCCTATGTCTCATTGGAGACAATAGAATCCATCTCACCTTTGACAGCTCCTTTCCAATGCCCTGCTTCTGAGGAAGTCATGGCTGCTTGAAAGGTTAAAAGTTCGTCTTCAACATTGTAAGTGACAAAGTCACTTCCAAAGCCCTTGACTACCTTAGCTTTTTTACTCCTTTTAGGTTCTTTCAATTCCTCAATTTGAGTGTTGGAACTATTTGGACTTGCCCCCATATCGTTCATCCTTTCCACATGATCAGGAATAGAATTAGATGTTATGGCTATATTTAAAGTAGAAACATCTTGAGGTAAACTAGTTTTCACGGGAAACACATCCTCAAAGAATGTAGTATCACGGTATTGAATAATAGTGTTAACATCTATGCCAGGTATTTCAGACTTAATTACCAAAAACCTTATGGCATAGCTTGTTTCCACATAACCAATAAAGATGGCATAAACAGTCTTTGGTCCTAACTTCTTCCTTTTGTGCTTAAGGATTAGAACTTTTGTAAGATAACCCCATACACGGAAGTTTTTTAAGTTAGGTTTCTTACCTTTTTAGATTTCAAACGGAGTTACCTCTTTATGTTTATGATGGACTCTATTCAGAATATGGCAAGCCGTATTCAAAACCTCACCTCACATATACTTAGGCAATCCAAAATTCAAAAGTAAACTGTTGATCAGATTTTTAAACGTTCTATTTTTCCGTTCAGCAATCTTATTAGATTTGGGAGAATGAGGGGGTGTCTCCTTATGAATTATGCCATTACTTTGGTAATATTCAATAAATAGATTAGACACATACTCTCCATCTCTATCAGATCTTAACCTTTTAAGTTTCTTACCAGTTTGAATTTCAGCTTCATTTTTAAATATGAGAAACTTTTCAAATGTTTCATCTTTATGTTTAAGTAAATAAACATAGCAATATTTATTGCAATCGTCAATAAAAGTAATGAAGTATTTCTTATTATCTTTAATCAACAAACCATTGAATTGACAAATGTCTGTGTAAACTAAATCAAGTATTTCTAAATCCCTTTCAATTGAATAATAGGATTTCCTTATTGTTTTAACTTCCACACACACTTGATATTTGTTCTTCTTATCAATTGAATGTTTAGAGATCAAGTCTAAATTCATCATTCTTTTAACATAATCTAAATTTAAATGTCCAAATCTACTCTGCCAAATATCAGTGGATTCAATAATGTGCACCATAGGATAAATAGAATTCTCAACAGAAGAAACTTTATTCAAATCAAAAGTAAATGGTTCAACTCTTAATTTAAACAAATCATCTGATAAATAACCTTTATCAATAAAAGAATTGTAGTGCATAATCACTACTTTATTATATTTGAAAGTGAATTCATAACCCTTTCTAACTAAATATGAACCACTAAGAATATTCTTATGAACTGTTGGAACATGCTGCACACTATGAAGAGAAAGAATACGTCCTGAAGGAAATTTCAAGTCTACGCGTCCAATATCCAACACATTGGCTATAGCTGAGTTTTCCATTTTCACAGTTTTTCCTTTAATAGGCTGGTAAGACACAAAAAATAATTTATCAGTACAAACGTGTACATTTGCTCTAGTATCAACCAACCATTCAAGTGGCTTATAAATAGTAAAGATTTCTGGGTTAATAGAAATATACCTTTCATCATCATTGGAAGTAGTGATGCCGGTCCCAGCCTCAATGGTACAAACCTCAGCAAGGTTTGTACTTAAATTAGCTTCCACTTGACTAGTATCCTCTACCACCACATTGATTTGGGTTTCAGAATTTGATCCTTGTTTGACTTTGGGCTTTTTAGACGGACAGTCCTTAGCCCAATGTCCAACCTAACCACAATTTCAACAAGGTTTGTTCGCTTTCGGTTTCTTTTTGGCCTTGTCTTTTGTCTTGTTAATGTTTTTAGAGTTTGAATTAACTCTTATATTCCTCTGATTATTGCTCTTCTTCTCAATAGTCACCACATGGACATTAGACTCCACAGGTACAATATGACTATTCTTTCTATGTTGTTCCTTAATGGATATTGATTTCATCAGATCATTTAGAGAAATTTTCTCCGTCTTGTGTTTGAGAGACATACCAAAGTCCTCCAAAAACTTAGAAAATTTCTCTATCACTGACATCACTTGAAACTTCTCAAGAAGTTCCATATCCGATTCATGAAGAGAGTGCATAATCAATTGCAACTCTTGCGTCTGTTCAGTCACAGACTTGCCCTCAACCATCTGAAACTTCAAAAATTTAGAGATATAATACCTTTTCATACCTTGATCCTTGGTATTATATTTCCTATCCAATTCATCCCATAGCATCTTTGTTGTGTATGACTCAGAAAAGTAGACATCAAAGAGAATATTTGTCAATGCTGACAGTATTGTCCCTCTGCCTACATTGTTCTGTTCATCCCATGCAGCAATTTTAGCTACTCTAAAATGCCTATCTGTTGGTATGGGCCTGTCTACTTGCACTCCTAATAATAAGCCCCTCATGGTCAACCAAATTTTCATGGGTTATTGCCAATGCTTAAAATTCTACTCTAGACCAAATTTGTCTGGCAGACCATTCAAGTCAACCAAAAGCTTATACGCAACAGATGCAGTACCTGACGAACTGGCCATTGCACACAAATAGATAATTGCATAATAACTTCTTGAAGACTGTTAGAAATAGGGTACCTATAAGTACAAACAGGCAACTCAACTAAATTGAACAAGCACCGCCTATACCCAACTAGGGCTCTAACAAATGCAATTATCAAATATCAATAATGCCGGTAAGGCCAAACAGTCAAGCTTAAAGTAATTAAATAGAATTCAAACTTAACAAATAAGTCAGTAATGGACCTGAGAGACTTGCTCGCAATTTTACCAGAATGTAGTTAGTGCTGACTCCAGTAGATGTACTCGGCGCCGGCTCTCCTCTGGACAAGTTGCGATGCAAGTACAGTAATGCTGACTAAATTACCAGTTCAATATTGGTTTGCTTTCAAGAAGTTATTCGCCCTACTCCAGTGCAATGGGTACAACAACTCTCCTTGCAGGATAAGACGGTCTCAGATCGCTGTCAACGCACACCAACTGCGATTACCTCAAAAATCTCATCAGTTCACCAGTCCTATTCAGTCAAAATACTATGGATCGTGGTAGGGAAAACGGAAGAGGCAATTTTTCTCTTTAGGAAGCAAAACACGAAAAACCTTAACCCTAGCGGCAGCTCTGTTCATTTCCTTTTAATCTCGCCTAAGGAAAAATCAAAACCCAATCTGAATTAGGAGACCCTAATTCCAATCAGATTTTATGTTTCCTAGAATTAATTTGGGTTAAATAAAAAATAGAGGAATGTGAAAATATGGGCCAAGCCCAAGCGGTCTGCGCGCATGGCATCTTCCATACTTTAAACTTTTCTATCAAGTCTATAGAAAAGTTTTTTAATATATAAAGGCTTTCACACTCTTCAATTTTTTTCATGTGGGACTCATATCTAACCTAAGTTTTTAAATAGTGAAACAATAATTTTAACAATATTTAATTATAAATTCCCACCATGAAAATGACTCCTATCATAATCAAAACAATCTCTAATATATTAAGAATAACTCCTATTTATTATGAATTATTGGAATCTTTATTAATTAGTGGAGGCTCCACTAATTATGGATTTATGTGAATTATTAGAAGGTTTTTATGGATGTCCACCATTTAGTGGAGACACCACTAATTAAGATTAGTGGAAGATGATGTATGCCATGATGTAATCCACTAATTAGAGCTCTATAAATAGAGCTATTCTCTAAGCTTGTAACACACCATTATTTTGTGAAAGAAAGATTAAAGAAAATTGTGAGAGAAAAGAAAGAGAGAAATTCTTGTGCAAAATAGTTAGAGTTTTATTAGTGTGTAGTATGAAGATTTTATTCTAACACTACCCTAATTTTATAACACGTTATCAGCACGAGTCTCTACCGGTACAAAAGCCGAAGACTAAGCACGAGTTTCGCCGTTACCAAAGCCGTAAGACAGTACGCATTTATTGATCTCTATGGCTAACATCGCGAAACTCGAATTTGTAGCCCTTGATATTTCCGGAAAAAATTATATGTCATGGGTTCTCGATGCGTAAATGCATCTAAATGTCGAAGGCCTTAGTGAAACTATTCAAGCAAATAATAGTGTATCTCGCACAACACAAGGCTAAAGCTTTGATTTTTATTCGTCGTCATCTCGATGAAAATTTGAAAATGGAATATCTTACCGAAAAAGATCCATATGGCCTATGGGTAAATTTAAAAGAAAGATTTGACCACCCGAAGATGGTCGTACTACCTATCGCACGGTATGAATGGTTGCACATGAGGTTGCAAGATTTTAAAACCGTGAATGAATATAGCTCCGCAATGTATAAAATTACATCTCAATTAAAATTATGCGGAGAAAAAGTGACCGATGAAGATATGTTGGAGAAGACATTCTCCACCTTTCATGCCTCGAATATTGTCCTGCAAAGAACAATATCGAGAAAAGGGGTATAAAAAATTTACAGATTTAATTACTGCCCTCCTCATTGCAGAGAAAAATAATGAGTTATTATTGAGAAATCATGAAGCCGGATCAATCGGCTCTACAAAGACTCTCGAAGTGAATGTCGTTGGCTCCAGCAGAGCCATCGTTATAGTCGTGGTCGTGGCCGTGGCCGTGACCGTGGTCGTGGTTATGGTCGTAGACACGCTCGATATTTCCCTTATCACAATTATAATCAAACCGTGAGAAATACCGGCCACCGAAGTGGAACAGAAAATATCAAAAGGGAAAAGAAAAAGAAATTGAAGAAAAGCATGAAGATATATGTTATAGATGTGGCATGAAAGGTCATTGGTCACGAAACTGTCGTACGGCTAAGCATTTAGTTGAATTGTATCAAGCTTCATTGAAAAATAAAAATGTGGAAGCAAATTTTTCTCAACATCCAATAAATAATGCCGAGGATGACGATAGTGATCCCGAAGATCTTAATATCAATATTACCCATATGGATGTATCGGATTTTTTTGAACACCCGGACGGTAGGATAGACCATTTAATTGGTGATGGCGAGTGTCCAAAAGAACTAAAGCCTCACCCTGATATTTTTGTATTTTCATTTTCATTCTATTCTAATAATATTTACGTTTACATATATATATATTTGTGTTCAGATGGCTGTTATTAATAATGATGTATGCATTATTGATAGTGGAACTACACACACCATACTAAAAAATGAGAAATATTTTTCTGATCTCAAAATGGGATAAATAAATATTTATACGATAAACGGTAGTGCAAATGTAATTGAGGGCTCCGGAAGAGCTAGTATATTATTGCCTAAAGGAACAACAATTATTATTGATAAGGCACTATTTTCCTCAAAATCCGTAAGAAATTTATTGAGTTTTAAAGATATCCGCAGAAATGGGTATCATGTTGAAACAAATGAGGAAAATGGGATTGAGCATCTTTTTATTACTCAAATGCATTTGGGTAAGAAATCGGTATTAGAAAAACTGCCGTCTTTTTCTACTGGTCTATATTTTGTAAAAATACGTACAATTGAAATTCATCATCTAGTAAACCGAAGTTTACCGATCCTATTACTTTTAGCATTTGGCATGACCGGTTAGGTCATCCTGGATCTACCATGATGAGAAGAATCATTGAGAATACACATGGTCATCCTTTAAAATATAAAAGGATATTAACATCGAAAAATTCGCATGTACTGTATGTTCCCTAGAAAAATTAATTGTTAAACCATCACCAGTAAAAGTAGGAGTTGAAAGTCCTACATTTCTCGAACGGATTCACGGAGATATTTGTGGACCTATTGATCCACCATGTGGACCGTTCAAATATTTTATGGTCTTAATTGATGCATCATCCCGATGGTCACATGTATGTTTATTATCTACTCGCAACCTGGCGTTTGCGAGATTACTTGCTCAAATAATTAAATTACGAGCACAATTTCCGGACCATCACATTAAAAATATCCGTTTGGATAATGTTGGTGAATTTTCATCACATGCTTTTGATGCATATTGCATGTCAATTGGGATTAATGTTGAACATCCCGTAGCTCATGTTCACACACGTAATGGTCTTGTCGAATCTTTGATTAAACGATTACAATTAATTGCTAGACCATTATTAATGAAAATAAATCTCCCAACATCCGCTCGGGGACATGCTATTCTACATGCCGCAACACTTGTACGTATAAGACCAGCTAATTATCATAAATTCTCTCCTTTGCAATTGGCTTTTGGGTCGAACCAAATATTGCTCATTTAAGAATTTTTGGGTGTGTCAGTATATATTCCGATTGCACCAAACCAACGTACAAAGATGGGTCCTCAAAGAAGAAAGGGGATATACGTTGGATATGATTCTCCCTCTATTATCGTGTATGTTGAACCCCCGACAGAGATATATTCACAAGAAGATTTGCCGATTGTCATTTTGATGAATCATTATTCCCTAAATTAGGGGAGAACCAAAACAAAGATAAAAAGGATCTTGCTTTGACAACATCATTAAATTATCTTGATCCGCGCACAAGTGCATGTGAACTTGAAGTTCAAAAGATAATTCATTTGCAAAGCATTGCAAATCAAATGCCGTACGCTTTTGTTGACTCCGAAGAGTTACAAAATCGCATATTCTAGCTATAAATGCTCCTATTCGAATTGAAGTTCCAAGCAGAACAAAATATTATACCTATAACTCGCTGAGTCAAAAACACGCCGTAAGCGTGGCCGACCTCTTGGTTCTAAAGATAAAAATCCTCGAAAGAAAAGAGGATTAAATGATCCAAAAGATCATATTGAAGAAAAGAATGATAAAGACCAAGAGAGAACCGATGACAAAGAACCGTAAGTTGATGAAAGTAACACCGAAATTTCTATCAATTATACCACTTCCAGTAGAAGTTGGAATCGGATAGAAACCGTTATTGATAATATATTTGCATACAATATATCTCTTGATGTTACACAGATAATGATGATCCCGAACCAATATCGCTTGATGAATGTCGGCATAGAAAAGATTGGTCGCAATGGAAAGATGCGATTCAATCGGAGTTAAATGCACCGGCAAAACGTGAAGTCTTCGGACCGCAGTTCGAACACCGTAAGGTATAAAACCCGTTGGTTACAAATGGATATTTGTACGAAAGCGCAATGAAAAGAGTGAAATCGTTCGATATAAAGCGCGATTAGTAGCCCAAGGTTTTTCACAAAGACCAGGTATTGATTATGATGAAACTTATTCTCCCGTTGTTGATGCTATTACATTCCGATATATTATCAATTTGGCAAGACATGAAAAGATAGATATGCGCCTATTAGATGTTGTCATCGCTTACTTGTATGGAAATTTAGAAAATGATGTTTACATGAAAATCCTCGAAGGATTTCATATGCCCGAAGCATATAAACATTATCCTCGTGAAAATTACTCCATCAAGTTGCGTAAATCATTATATGGCCTCGAAACAACTGGGCGCATGTGGTTCACACGTCTTAGTGAATATTTATTGAAAGCGGGATTTAAAAATGACCAGGTATGTCCATGCGTTTTTATTAAGAAATCTAGTTCTAAATTTGTGATATTAGCTATATATGTTGATGATATTAATCTTATTGGAACTCCTGAAGAGCTCCAAGAAACAATTGATTATTTAAAAAGAGAATTTGAAATCAAGGATTTTGGTAAAACCAAATTTTGCCTTGGTTTACAAATTGAACATTTGGAGAATGGAACATTTATTCATCAATCAACATATACAGCAAAAGTGCTAAAAAGATTTTACATGGACAAAGCACATCCATTGAGTATTCCAATGATCGTCCAATCATTAAATGTGGATAAAGATCATTTCCGACCTCAAGAAAATGATGAAGAATTCCTTGGTCCTGAAGTACCATATCTCAGTGCAATTGGTGCATTGATGTATCTTGCTAATAACACACGACCTGATATTACTTTTGCTGTCAATTTATTAGCAAGATTTAGTTCTTCACCAACACGACGACATTGGAATGGAATTAAACAAGTCCTTCGATATCTCCAAGGTACAATTGATCTCGGATTATTTTATTCAAATAAAACCAGTCCACCATTGATAGGTTATGCAAATGCTGGTTATTTATCTGATCCACATAAAGCACGTTCTCAAACGGGCTATCTATTTACATGTGGAAATGCTGCTATATCATGGCGTTCTACGAAACAATCTATAGCAGCTACTTCTTCAAATCATGCTGAAATTATAGCCATTCATGAAGCAAGTCGAGAATGTGTATGGCTAAGATCCATGATTCATTATATCCGAGAAAGTTGTGGATTATCATCAATCAAAGGTATTCCAACTCCTCTTTATGAAGACAATGCAGCTTGCATAGCTCAATTACGAGGAGGATATATTAAAGGAGATCGGACAAAACATATTTCACCAAAATTCTTCTTTACTCATGAACTCCGTAAGAAAGGTGAAATTGATGTGCTACAAATTCGGTCATGTGATAACCTCGCAGATATTTTCACGAAGACTTTACCGACTGCAACATTTGAAAAGTTGAGATATAAAATCGGTATGCGTCGGTTTAAAGATTTAAAGGAATCATCTCATCAGAGGGAGTAATAAATGGACATATAGAATAGTGTACTCTTTTTCCTTCACTAGATTTTTTTCCCACTGGGTTTTTATCTAGTAAGGTTTTAACGAGGCATATTCTTTATGTAATGGATGGACATCCAAGGGGGAGTATTATGAATTATTGGAATCTTTATTAATTAGTGGAGGCTCCACTAATTATGGATTTATGTGAATTATTAGAAGATTTTTATGGATGTCCACCATTTAGTGGAGACACCACTAATTAAGATTAGTGGAAGATGATGTATGCCATGATGTAATCCACTAATTAGAGCTCTATAAATAGAGATATTCTCTAAGCTTGTAACACACCATTATTTTGTGAAAGAAAGATTAGAGAAAATTGTGAGAGAAAAGAAAGAGAGAAATTCTTGTGCAAAATAGTTAGAGTTTTATTAGTGTGTAGTGTGAAGATTTTATTCTAACACTACTCTAATTTTATAACACTATTAATTATTTTAGACTAATTAATAATAAATTAAAAGTTATTAACTTCCAAAGTTTCATTTTCAACAGAAGGTGTGCAGCAGAGATCGCGGCGGTAGCATTTTGTTCAGTTTAACATGATTTTCTGCTCTTTCCCCGGTCACTCTCATCTTCACAGTCTTGAAGACTCTAAAACTCCTTCCTTTGTATCATTTTCTCTTTCTTCTCCATTATCTCTGCTCATAATTCCCTGCTTTGTCGAAGCCCTGATCTCAATTCAACTTCGCCAACTGCATTTTGCTACATTCCGACAAAAAGTACACATACTTGCACTCCGCTGAATCTTCTTAAATCAACTTCCCTTAATTTTATCAGCATCTTTGAGATTTTTTGCCATTCTGATTTGGATTTTTATTTTTCTTTTAATGCAATTACATCGGCCCTTTTCAATTTTGTTTGAATTTTAATCATGTGAGCTCAAAATCAGAATTTAGATCATGGTTTAATATGAACTCTTTGATAGTTTTGTGTTTAAGAGGGGCATGAATCTTTGTTAGTATCGAAATCAATACTGATATAATTGAAATCAATACTGCTATAAATTTGGGCTTCTTTTCTTTGGCTTCCCATTCCTTTTTCCGATTCCAGAGTTGTCAGTGGCAGAATTTTTAGCGTCCAAAACCATCTTTTTTTATATATTTTAAAGAGGTCCCATTTCAAGTCTTCACATTTTCCTTGTGTTTGTTTGCTTTCTCAGCCTATCAGGGAAAATATTTCTCGTTCCTTGGCTTATTCTTATGAAATCTCAGAAGCGTATGCTTTTTGGAGTTCAAGTTCAGATTACACAATGGCCAGCCAGTCCAACGAGCCTAAATCAATCTATGACTCACTGCCAAGGTCTGTCATATTTTATTTCCTCTTTTGCGCTTTCTGCAGTTTTGAATATATTTCTGTATTTTTAAGGTGATTTGCTTTTTCATTTTTGCTTATGCATTCGATGCTGTGGGTTCTTCCTACTGTTCTGTGTGTTGAAAGTTGGGGATTTTGAGTGGTCGTGTTGAATTCTTTGGCTATCCATTTCATTAGTTTTGTTTATTGCTTGGGTAGCGAGAGAACCAAGTAATTCTGGCCCCATCTATTTCTCGCGGAAAAAGAACACTTACTAAGGGGTGTAAGTGTGAAGAATGTTAACAATTAATGTAGATCATAAGTGTGAAGCATATGTGTTCAAACTGAGTTTAGTTGTAATGGGTTCAAAGAGTTGGAACCTAATTGGATTCTAATACGATATGAGAAAACCAAAGAGGGAAAATCACAGTAGACTTCTGCAGTTGTTGGTTCTTGGAAAGTCCTAATGCTGAACAGAAAGAAACATTTTGCACATCTTAAAGGGGAAAAAGAATGAAACTTGAGTTGCAAAATTGTTATTTTCATTAGAAACTGAATTTGTGTTGGTCTCCTAACTTTGTTCCAGAGGATTCATTTTCAGTCCTTTAAGAGGGAAAAACAAGAAGTCTTTGGTGCACCAAAATTGTGCAGATTTATGAACAAATATGCAAACATTCTTTGAAGTGCTTAATGAGGCACCATCCTTCACCCGTTCTCCCTCTCCTTGCTAGAAGATCAATGTTTATAGACTTCATTATAGACATTTGGTGTGTCACTGTTAGTCTAAATTCCAATTAGTGTTCCTTGGTACTGCTTATAGATCTGTGTAATCACGTCATGTTTATTGCAGTAGAGATATAACTTGTTATTTTGCATTATGTTGCTATCCCATTATCAATCAGTTTCATGCATCTATAATATATTTAAGAATTGAATGTCTTGTTCTTTCTAATTATAAGTCGCCAATAGTCAACGCTTGTTCTAAAACTATTTCAATGCTTTTCAATTTGCAGGATGCTAAAGGAAAAGATGTTGATCTGAGCATCTACAAGGGAAAGGTCCTCGTGATCGTCAACGTTGTTTCACAATGGTGTGCATGAGATGTAATTGGTTATCCTCTTCTTATTTTGACCTATAAATTTTTCACTGAGGAGATAATTTTCATGTAAAATCTATCTTATATGTCAAATTATGTCAAGTAAAGATTGAAATTTACTCCAGTATTTTTTTATTAATTTCTTGCGGGACTTTGAAGCTGCTTTTCCCCTTCTTTCTTTTCTGTGAGATGCTTGCCAACCATTTGGAACCAAGATTTTGTTTGTGGGAAATTTTGTTATGACGGTAACTTTGCTAGTTTTCTTTTAATGTTTAGTAATTCTTCATTTGAGATATTATAGGTCCATTGGAGCACAATTAAAACTTTCTTGAAAATTAATGAAAATATCTTTTAGGTTTTCATTTATTGGTTACAAAAATTAATGAAATTAAATGTTAATATTTCATTTTTTTGGGTTGAAATGAAATTATTTTATTACCTAAAAATAAATATTACAATATAGGAAAGCTGGACTTTCTACATCAAAGAAGATTCTAAGTCATTATCATCTTTGCTGTGTATATCACTTGCTATGTAAACTTGTATGAATTTGTTTATATGATATTTTGACCCGAGGGGATAATTTTCATGTAAAATCTATCTTATATATCATGTCAAGTAAAGATTGAAATTTGCTCCATTATTTTTTGTCTATTCATTTCTTGTGGGACTTTGAAGCCGCTTTTCTCCTTCTTTCTTTTCTGTGAGAAGCTTGCTAACCATTTGGAACCAAGATTTTGTTTGTGGGGAATTTCCTTATGACGGTAACTTTGCTAGTTTTTATTTTAATGTTTAGTAGCTCTTCATTTGAGATATTATAGGTCCCTTGGAGCATAATTAAAATTTTCTTGAAAATTAGTGAAAAATATCTTTTAGGTTTTTATTTATTGGTTACAAAAATTAATGAAATTAAATGTTAATATTTCTTTTTTTTTTGTGGTTGAAGTGAAATTATTTCGTTACCTCAAAAATAAATATTACAATACAAGAAGACTGGACTTTTTACATCAAAGGAGATTTTAAATCATCATCATCTTTGTTGTGTATATCACTTGCTGCAGAAACTAGAAAATTTGTTTATCTCTTATTGTAAAGATGTATGTAAAAGTTGTTTTGCGACTTATTTAGTTAAAATTAAAACCATCTATTATCTAAATGTATTCACAAATATTCTTATATAAATCTCGATTATTTCATAAATATGTTTTTAAATTTTTTGAATACATTATTAACATATACTAATATATAAATTTAATATTGTAAATATATCATTAGCAAAAGACGATTAACTAAGGAAAATACAGGAACTTGATCTCGCGCCTCGCGTAAGACAGTTCACTAGTGTATATATCAGTAAACATGTTGATAGATAAATGTGCTAATGAAAACTACATTAGTGAGCACTTGCATTTAAATCTACAAAGATTCCAAAATTTTCTTGCAAGGTTTCTCTGGTCATTGTTGCAAGAAAGATAAGATTCTGGAGATCCAAAGGAAAGTATTGCCGATGTATTTGCTTTTGTGAGTTCTTCATTTTCCCCCTCTTTTGGGAGGTGAGGAAGATGGAGGTTTGAGGAAGACATTGAGTTCTTTTTTCTGCTTAGCAATAGTATTAGGTGGTGAAAAAAGGTTAGTAGTACCCAAGTGTTGGTAGCTTATTATGAAATCATTGGACTTTTAACTTTGAGTACATTTATTGTCAAGTTTTTTTGGTCTTGGTTTTTGAGGTGCTTATTTCCCTTTGGTCTCTCACGAGACAATAGATTTCTTGGCACCAATTGTATGTATAAATTGAATGATGAAATTCTAGTCATAGTTAACTCTTGTCTTTTTTTTAGTGTATGGAGCTAAATTTATCTGTTTGCTAGTTCTTATCTATTATATTTTTTCTAATTTGATTGGCTAATAATTATTGTCATTCTTATTATCTATATATACAAACAATAGTATAAACAAATGTTTTGATATTTGTGTGACAAAAATTTTGCTATTTAATCATGTGACATTCTCGTTTTCATCATAAATAAATTAATATTTAATTTTATATTTTGTGATGATTCATATTGTTTAGTGACTTTTTTTTTTAAATAATGAGTGATGAAAATTACGCCACCTATTTGTGTGACGTTTTTTATTTTTTTCATTAATAGTTAAACATTCATGTCATATTTTTTTACGATCCATGTTGTTTAGTGACGTTCTTTTCTAATAATGTGTGACATATATTACATCATTTATTTGTGTGACGTTTTCATTTTCATCAATAATAGATTAATATTCAACTCATATTTCATGACAATTTATGGTATTTGATGACGCTATCTTTATGATAATAGGTGACGACAAATACAACACCTATTAGCGTGGCATTTATATTTTTGTCACAAATAGTTAAACATTTAACTCATATTTCATGACGATTTAAGATATTTTGTGACAATTCATAAGTTATTTTATGACAATATTAAATGTCACAAAAGCACAGTTATAACGTGACGTTTTTATGAAATGCTACATGTTATTTATCAATTTGTGACAAAAAATTATATTGTCACTGTATATCTTTAGTGATGGTGAAAAGGTGACGATCAATATGACGATATAAAAAATGTTATAAAATATTATGCATGGCGAAAATTAAATATTATGTGACGTCATTAGGTGTGCCACTAATTATCAATTTTGGTGTAGTGAATATTTTGGTTAAAAAGAAGTTATTCAAGCAATGGAGAAAGCCCATTGTAGTATTTATAAAGCCCACCAATCTAGTTCAAAGTTTCATTTTTGCATCAAAGGAATAGGATACTATTGGCTGACTATGGTGAAAGTTTGTTTAGATTATGCTCGAAGATGTCAAGTATGCTAATTCAAGATAAATTATATATATCAACTTCCTGAGCCATTGCGTTTGATAGTTGCTTTATGGCTATTTGATGCATGGGGTTTAGATATTGTTGGATTGCTGTCAAAGTCTTCTGCTAGGTATTTCTATATTTTTGCTATAACAGAGTACTTCTCTAAATGGGCAGAATCTGTAGCATTAAAAGAAGCAAAGAAGGAGAATGTCATTAATTTTATATATGCAAACATTATCTATCAATATAGCATTAATTGATATATCATCACGGGTAATGTCAAACCTTTTTACAATAGATTGATAGACAAGCTTTGTGAGAATTTTAAGTTCAAGCAACATAATTCGTCTATGTACTATGTCCCAACCAATGGACTTGCCGAAACTTTTAATAAGACTTTGTACAATTTTATTGCAAAAAGTTGTGACTAAAAAAAAGGGAATTGGCATCTTCGTGTTGGAGAAGCACTTTGAGTATATAAGACCACTTATTGCATTCCAACTCAAGCTATCCTACATACGTTGGTGTACGGCATGAAGGCAATCCTTCCATTAGAGCAAAAAATTCATTTTTTAAGTATCACCATTCAAGAAGGACGCACCAAAGAAGATAATGTCCGTCCCAGACTTGAAGAGTAAGAAGTAATTAAAAAGAAATTAGAGGCACAACAATGACTAGAATGTACCAAGCATGTGTTTTCAAGGTCTTTAACAAAAAAGTGCATTCTCATTCTTTTCAAGTTGGTGATCTAGTGCTCTTTGTGAATAGGTCAATCAGCGTTGGATATAAACCAAAGAAGTTGACATCAAAGTGGATGGTCCATAGGTTATTCAAGAAGTCTACTCGAATAAATCTTATAAAATAGTTTTTGATGATATATTAAGAATTTGTCTAATCAACGGTAAATATTTGAAGCGATACTATACATAAATAGATACTCTTTAATTGCATGAGCCTAAACTGCAAGATACTTCTAGCCTACATAAGTTTAAACTATGTAAAGACAGCCACTAATAGTGTAGTATGTGATTAAACTGCTAAAACACTCAATCAAGTCTAAATTGGTAAATAAATAGATACTCCTAACCCACATGAGTTAAAATTGTGAACAATGCACTCGCAAACCATATCCATCTATTTTGAACTACATTTGACTTGATTCTTAGGTTATTCTTAAGATACGTAGGCATTTTAGAAGAAAATTTCTAAATTCAATCACACTCTTTCATCACTTCTCATTTTTCGTTTGTTGCAATCAAGTTATGGTTTATTGCAAGTTATGATATTAGTATTTACAACAAGTGCAAATACATATATGAAAAGAAAAAGGAGAGTTGAGACAAGATGGAAGAAATATATTATTGATGCTAACAAAAAAGCAATCTTGTTTTACAAGAGGGAAAAAAAAAAAATACAACTGTTTAAAAGAAGTATAAAGTGCTACAAGATACCAAGGAAAAGGTTTAAAATTTTCTAAGTCTTGTTGAATTACCATCAAATGCTCTCTCATGTTCTTTAAGTTGGCTTCATCCTCTTCATTTAGTGTAAGGATAGTTTGAAGTGAAACAAGCTCTTTTTTTAGGGAAGAACAAGTGGACTCCACTTTTAAAAGTTGCTATTTCTTTTCCTTAAAAGTAGTTAAAAGCTTTCTCTCATATTTCTTTGAGCGTTTGAACTTCCTTTTAAGAGCAGTAATGTTGGCCTTAAATATTTGAAAGTTGGCTTTGCTTTCGTAAACTTGATTTATAAGGTCACCTTTTTTAGCTTCAGCGTCATCTAAGTGTTAGCTAACAGCAGAAAGCGATTGTGCATGAGACTTCTTTCAAGCTTCTTTGAAGATGTAGATCTAGCAGTCTCTAATTTGCATGCGTTAACAAAGAAAGACTGTAAGAGATCATCCATTGGTGATAAATAAACAACAGAGTCCTTGTTGAGTTCTTTAAGGATATAGTGAGCTTATTTCTCAAGTGAAGAGACTTGCTCAATAGGCATTTATTGGATCCTTTAGTAAAATTGGTTCCATACATCCATAACAAACATTTTTTTTGCAATTTGACATTAAGGGCTCTCTTCAGAAGGTAGAAATGATTGAACAATGTTGATAAACTACTACCTTGGATTTTCAATCCTCGTGCTAAGAATATGAGGTGTCTATGTCCTTATAAATATTTTGCTAAGAGAAATGAGAATCATTGATTGAGTCTTGAGAATAAGCTTTCTCATCAAAGATTACAACATAGCATTCCTAAATGAAGAAGAATGGTAAAGAAGTTAAGTCAAAAGAAAATAATAATAATAAATACAAAAAAAAGAGCTAGCTTTACCTTATCTTGGAAGGTCACGTGGTCCTTGGACTCTTAGTTCAAAGTTGTGATTGCTACCTTGGTTCGCTTCCAACAATGATCTTTACTATTAGAACTGACTTCTTAAAATTGATGCAACTCCTTTCGTTTTGAAGACGTCAAAAGTCTCTCTATAGCAAAATCATGATTTGAAAAACAATATCTATCCTATCTTGAAGAATTTTCTAACTCCTTTGAAGCGTTAGGAGTACTAATATCTTGATGGAGTTTCTTTTGGGAGTAATGTAAACTTTCCACCTTCTTAGATGCATATTTTTGGAACTTTAACATTGAGATGTGATCTTCAAAATAAGCTCTATGAACTTGTTCTCACTATACTTTATACTCCGAAGTATAGTGCTTCATTATACTATAAGGAGTGGTTGAAAATGTTGCATTGGTTATCATTTCACGAAGTGTGCATCTTACCCAAAGACATAAACTATTTATTAAGGTGGCCTTATGGGTTGAAATCTCAAAATGGCCTGGAATATCTTGCAAGAATCTAAATTAGCGATTAAAATGATGTGGGCTATAAGGCTCAATAATGAAGTGTTTATCCTTCCACAAAGTAAGAAGACTTGAACAAAAGCTCAAGAAGTAAAGTTATTCCTTTAGGAGAGCTATCTCATTTTGAACAAAGTTATGCTTTTTGTGTTTGGTAAGAATATTCGTAGCCTAAACAATGATTTCACTTCTATAAATTTGCTTGCAGGATTCATTCTTCACCAAAGTACTTTCTACTATTTTCATCAAAATAACTGCTATTGGAGGGATGTTAAAGTCTTGAAAGATTTCATAATGGGTTTTGAAGTAGTATGCAAGCCATCCATTTATATAATGAGTTGGAAAGATAGATTTCTCCTCACTTGGATAATGGGAGTTGGAAATATGATTAACCCTTTGTTAATACTTGTTGAGATGGGAATTGTCAAATTAACTCGTTTCCCATGTGCCATCAAACTCGCCATTTTGAAAGTACGTAGATGGATGATATCTACTTCTTCATTAGGCAAGACAAAGATGTAAAGCCAACATGACAAGAAAGCCGCAAGGAATGTTTGGTCTTTGTTGTGGTTTTTAATGCCCAACTTTGAAAACAAAGCTTTCTCCTAATATGTCTATATAGCATGTGGTGGAATGACTTTGCATGAGTTGTCAATGAATTTGGAGTCTAATATCCTTTCTTCTCTTGGAGCAGGTATTGTATACTTTATTGCTCTTTTGAACAAGGAGTTGAGCCACTTATGGATGGAGACACCAAAGTTGTTATCATCCTTTTTGATTAAGTAGTTTACGTGAAAGAGATGTTCACAATTCATTTGAAGAAATCACTTGCTATCATGGTCCATACCAATGAGTTCTATGGCATAAGAAATAACTTTGTTGTAATAGGTTCCAAGTATTGGTAAGCCTCCAAATTCGTGTAAATCCCACAATGAGATAGACACTTTGCAGTCGTTGTCAAGAGCGTGTTGGTGAGAGGGTACCAAGTTTCTCAAAAGATTTTGAGAATATTGAAGTTGTAATCACACGTAAAAAGTGATGCATATACAACCTCATAGATATTTACAGATCTTAAGTATCTTGCACAACGACTTAAAACGTCATGTGTCCATTTACAATATCTCTCTCTAAAGCGAAACCTGCCTAAGAAGTTAAGTGGTGAAGTCTAATGGATCTCCTTTTGAATTATTCAGCATCCAGGCGAAGGTAGCACGTTAGATTGGGTTTGAGGCTAATGATTTAAGGAGAGAAGAATCCATACATTTGAGGAGCGAGTGCCTTTAAAATTGGCTTCCATTGACTATTCCTTCATTAGTTGTTGGAGTGTCGAATTTGGTAGAGACCCTGCATATTTGCCAAACGTTGCCTCATAAACTATCAAATTCATTCCCACTTCCATTGAGTCATTTTCGTTGCTATGAATAACTACTAGTTGGCTTGAAGAAGATCGCAAATTTGAGAATTACACCTTGATTGGACCTATAAAAAAAAGAAAAAAAAAAGAAGAGAGAAAAAAGGAGTCAATTTTGGGAAAAAAGGAAAAAAAAAAAGTCTATTCCAAAGGAAAACAAAGTTAGTTTCTAAAATAAAAAAAAAAAAGAAGACGAAAGAAAAGTAAAAAAAAAAAAGTTAGTGAAAAAAAGGGTTCGTCTAAGATTTTCATGTAGGCAAACAAGAAACAAAAAGGTGAAAAGCAAGAAGACTAGAGGACAATTAGCATGACTTGCATGTTGAAAAAAAACAAATAAATAAAAACGAAGGACATGCATAACTTCAGTGATGACCAGTGAACCATAAAAAGAAAAAAAAAAGGCAATGTTAAGAATGATGATATTCTTGGTTGCAACACATAACATTGTCTTGTGGGCTGGCCTGCATGGTTTTGGGCCGTGTCGGGCCGGTCCTTAGCTATGCAGGTCAGTCCCACACAATTGCGGGGCAGTCCGTGCTAGCCCTGAGCCCGACATTGCCCGGGCCCTAGGTCTTTGAGGCCCGTGGGCCAGGTGAGCCAGGTATGGGCCTTTCCTTTCTCCTTCTTTATTTTTTTTTTCACTTAATTCAATTACAAATTTTAATGTTCACTTGCTTTGTAATTTTTTATTATTACTTAAATAACATGATTATTTAAAATCATAAAAAAGCCACCTTGAAGTGGTAGGGGGTTTAGCTTAGACGCCTACCAGTTTCGTTAATTAATAAAATAAAGATTACATAAAAGGGGGACTTGATGCCTAAACCTCTTAAAAATATTATAATAATAAAAATTTAAAAACAGAATAAATATTCTAAAAATAAAATTAAACAATTACATTATATTACTTATCCTAAGTTCCAAACTATTCGAATACTAAACTAACTATTTAGCTTACCCTATTCATCATCTAAGTCATCATCAACAATCCACAATTGACTGTTCTATCTTTGGTTGCGAATCAACTACTACAACACATTAGCATTTTCAAAGTATGAAGAGTCAATCGATATCTTCTTTCATCAATTATTTGAACGCTCTCACTAAAGACACTTTCTGAAGGCACTATGGAGACAAGTGTTGTCAAAAGGTCATGTGCAATTTTAGATAAAATTGGGTATTGATTTACATGAGCGTTTCACCAACCACAAATGTCAAAATATTGATCTTCATTTCTACCAAATGCTGCATCTCGTAAATTGCTATCTTTATTTTCTAACTTCGGCTGCGAACTAACTACTACAACACATTAGCATTTCCAAAATATAAAGAGTTAATCGAGATATTCTTTTATCAATTATTTGAACGCTCTCACTAAAGACGCTTTCCGATGGCACTATGAGGATAGGTAGTGTTAAAAGGTCACGTGCCATTTTAGATAAAATTGGGTATTGATTTATATAAACCTTCCACCAACCATAAATGTCAAAATGTTAATCTTCATTTTCTACCTAATGCTGCATCTCGTAAATTGTTATCTTATTATAGGTGGTAGATGATATTTTTTTACGCTTCATGGTACCATATGGATTAAATATTGATGAAATCGAAGAGGTAAATCTTTGTGGTGGTTGAAATTGACTGCTAGATGATGATGACGAACCTTACCTACTTAAAGTAACAGAACTAGAATAAAAAAACTAAAACTCATACAAATTATATATGTCAGATAGAGTTTTAACCGTTTTATTATGCATTGCCTAAGTATTTGAGATTCATCAAAATCTAATGTTTCATATAGATATTTAATAACACTATGAAATTCAGTCGTTTTTACTTGAGGATTCATACACAATGCCATACAATATAAAATAGGAATATCTTCATAATATTTTTTATAATTTTTAAACATACTTTTCATAAAATAACTATATTGGAGATGTTCCATATACTCACAAAAAATATGTATTACCGTAGCAAATGTTGGAAGAATATGATGAGTAGTTGAATAATGAGACCTCGATAAAAGTTCAATTGCTTCTTTAAAAGAAAATAAAAATGTTGAAATCGCAGTACAATTTTCAAAATAAGTTTCAGTTAGTTGAGGTTAAAAATTTTACTACTACAAAATTCAATAAGTTGATTTTGAAAAGGTATAACACTTTCAAACATATCTAAAGTTGAGTTCCATATAATTTTACAATATAATCTAAATTTTTAAAAGATATTCCTTGTTCTCAGCATAAAGCCATAAAATTTTGTTGCCAATTTGGAGAAATTTTAATAAATAAAATAACATTTATAATTATATTAAAAATATCATCAACATATTTATATTATTCCTTAACACACAAATTAAATATATGACAAGCACACCTAGTATGAAATAAAATACCATCTAACATAAGATTCATTGTAATTTTCAAAATTGTTATGTTAGAATCATTATTTGAAGTGTTATATAAAGAAACAGAAATAATTTTATTTAAAATCCTATATTCACGATATGTTCGAGTAATCATTTTATACCTACATGAGGATATTCAAATAATTTAAAACAAATAATTTTTTTGGTACTAATCAATCATGATCTATCTAATGATATGTAATGCATAAATAAGATTCATTAGTAATTGCAATCCAACCATCACTAGTAAGAGCAAATTTGCAATTATAAGAATCAAACTTAGCAATTAGACACTCTTTTATTTCTTTATATATCTTTATTGTATTATTTTTTAATGTTGTTCTAGAAATTCTTTTCCATGCATGTTGGCAATTGTTTTGCATGTATTGTTCATAATGTGAATTTTTTACAAAATTAAAAGGTAATTTAGTTTGAATAATCATTTTAGCAAATCCATTTTTTTTAATGATCGTATTGAAAATTACTTATAATTTGATCTCATGTAGTATGGATTTGTTGTTGTTTAATTAGGTTTTCTAACCAATCATTATGTGACATTTCCATATATCTAACTAACGTTTCTGTCCCTCCTCCCTTATAATGTGCATATACCACCCTATAAATTTTTACATATTACCCTATCATTATCATTATCATTTTCAAAAAGATTCTAAACCATAGATGTTTTTGCTTTAACTATAACTTCTAAAATTTTACCGTCATCTTGACTCATATTAGATTCATTAGGATTAATAGTTGGAGTTGGTTGTGATTGTGAAATACTAACACTAATCCTACTAGGGCCTTCATTTTCATTACTTATTTTATTAATTATGAAATTCAATACTGAATCTATATTGAAATCAAAATGTGCAGATGATTGTGATGAAGAAAAATGATGATATTGATTTGTATCCATTATTTCTAAACAAAAATAATAAATTAAAATTCAAATAAAAGTTCAAAAAAATGAAATAAAGTATTAATAAATAATGAAATAAGAGAATTGAAAAATAAAAATAACAAATTAACTTAAAAATTAAAAATAACTAAAATTAATAAATAATTAATAAAGTTAAAAAAATAAGAACGTAAGATTAAGAAACACTAATTAATTGATGGTGAAGAACAATAACATTTTGTGGAGCTTTACTTTTTATATCTACTATTCCGTCACTCAAAATTCTTTCAAAATATGAAGATTTTGCTTGAAGAATTAAAAAATTATATAAAAAATAAATTCTATTCTAACATTTTTTTTTGTAGAAGAAATGAAAAAA
This sequence comes from Voacanga thouarsii, assembly GCA_026120185.1. NCBI lineage: Eukaryota > Viridiplantae > Streptophyta > Magnoliopsida > Gentianales > Apocynaceae > Voacanga > Voacanga thouarsii. The sequence continues at coordinate 3,717,093 of JANUWF010002200.1, forward strand.
ATTAAGGATTATGAGAGAAAGAGGAATGCAAATAAGAGAGTTGGAGAGAATTGGAGAGAGTTTGGTAAATTTTGGGGTGAATTGGGAGATATTTATTAAGTTTTGGAGGTTAGGGGAAAGAAAATTGCCGTTAGGGGTCCAAAAGTTAAAAAAAAATTATTGACCGTTGAGGGCCAATTTGTAAAAAAAAAAAAACTTGGACAATGGCTCTCCAAGGCCAACAGGGTAGTCGGCAGGCTGCAAGCCTAGGCAGCCAAGCCCGTGACGGGTCAAGGATTTTAATCCTTGACTTGAACCCCAAGACCGACTCTCTACAGTAGGAGTGGCAATCGTGTCGTATTCAGGTTGGCGGGTCGTGTTAACTTGAGATAATTACACTTGACAGGCCAACCCGAACACAACCCGATTAATAAACGTGTTGTGTCGTGTCAACCCGTTTATTTTCGTATCGTGTTCGTGTTATAAAACGGGTTGACATGACATGACATGATTACACATAAAAATTAAATAGATAATTACTAAATTCATCAACTCGAATACCTACTAAACCCGTCAATCTATACACCATTACACAAAAAAATTTAAAAAATCAAATCAAATCATATAAAATTAAAAAACTAATAAAACAATCCATAAAGTCATAAATAACCAATAAAACAACAAATCATCCCGTTAAATATCTATAGATCTCAAAAAATTCATAAGATTTAATCTTAAAAATCTAAACAAATGTAATTTTGCAATAAAATTGAATTGTTTAAGAAATTATTTTCTCTAACTAAAAGTCATTGTAATAATAATATTATTATAGATACAAAATAATAATTAATTAAAAATGATTCATTTACTATATATCAAGCAAATAACTATATTAACATCATTTATTTTCCTTAAAAGGTCTCATATAATTCAAATAATAAAATTTAATTTAATTAATTTATGTAAAAAGTTAAATTATCTAATTTTCTATAGTGAAATTTGTAGGGTATTACAAAAAATATTAAATATAAATATTAAAAAAAGTTAAACGGGTTTACAAGTTGAAACAAATTAAAACGGGTTGAACCCGTTTATGACCTGTACACGTTTAAAGTTAAACGGATCGACTTATTTCGACCCGAACTCGCGAAACCCAGACCCTAACCTACTATAACCATATCGTTTTCGTGTCGTGTTCAATATTACCGCCCTACTCTACAATTTGGGTGATTTTACTGACTAACTGAATTGACCCATATGCCAATACTAGCAATACATATCATGGAAACCAACTTCATATTTCGAACATCCAGGAAGGGTGTGAAAAAAAAATATTTGCAAGAAAAGAAGCTTTGCAAGGGCAACAGGGAGATCAATCGACATGCACGTGGATTTCAAACTTCCAACGTGTGAAACTTGATTGGGAAAGTCAACCTATGGATAACTTCATTAAGAGACTTGCAAGTGGGTCACTGACAAAGTAAAATTTACAAAAAAGGAAGGAAAGGGTTTGTTACCAAATTTCATTGCTCATCTTCTGCCGTGGAGAATTCTTCAATCCTTGTGGAGTCCTTGAATTCTGTGAAAAAATAGAAAAGATGTGAATCCAGTACTATGAGATGCTTCTTTTGAATTCTATTTGACTTCTGATTTTTAATTAGAAGATATTAATTGGGATTTAAATCTAAATCCTAATAAGGTTGATTGATAGGTTCAAGAAATTAATATTATTTTTATATGATTGATACTTTAAGCCTTATTTTCAAATTCTTTTGACAAATTATTCTCTTCAATTTTTAAAGTGGGAGTATTTATAAATAAAAAAATTTAAAAGGAAAAAATATATATTATTTTGATCAAGACTAAAAGAAAATTAAATATTTTTAGTCTTGATTAATTAAAATAATCTATGAATAAATATTCCTGATTAATGTAATTGTGTTACTATTAAAAGTTCATTAAATTCAATATATAATGAAATTAGATTATTAAAATTGAGCCATTGTTAAAAGTCTACTTCAAATTTAGTCCAATATATTATGAATTAAATAAAATTGGACTGAACCATTAAATTGGGGTCTTTGTTAGGGATCCAATAAATCAAATGTGGTGTAAATTGAATGATATTTGGGCTAAATATAAATTAAGCCTAAATCACTTCAAGCCCAAATCTATTAAGATTTGTGAAGGAGTTTCTTAAAATTCCACGTTGCCCATTTATTGGGTTATTGTTAAGAGTTCATTTCAAATTTTGTCCCATATCATATGAATTAAATAGAATTAGATTGAACCATTAAAGTGGAGCCTTTGTTAAGGATTCATTAAATCTAATATGGTGTGAATTAAGTGAAATTGGGTTAAATATAAATTAAGTCCAAGTCACTTCAAGCACAAATCCACTACGGTTTGTAAGGAAGTTTCTTAAACTTTCTCATCAGCTATTTATTGGGCCATCGTTAAGAGTCCACTTCAAATTTAGTCTAATATATTATGGATTAAATAAAATTGGATTGAACCATTAAATTGAGACATTTGTGAAGGATACATTAAATCCAATATGGTATGAATTAAGTGAAATTGGGCTTAACATAAATTAAGCTCGAGTCACTTCAAGCCCAAATCCATTAGGATTTGTGATGAGATTTTTTAAAATTTCACACGGACTATTTATGTTAAATTTAAGGGATTTTCAATCTATAAATATGACATTCTCTCAAATGTTCAAGGCACCCCCTAGCTTCAACAAACAATTGGCATATCCAACTTCAACAAAGCTTCAATAACATTCGAGTTCAAGTTTCAACAAGTTCAAACTTCAACAACATTCAAGTTTTAGTAAAATCAAATTTTAACATGCTCAATCTTCAACAAAATCAAACTTTAACAACATTCAAGATTCTTCAGCATCCAAAGTTTGAATCTTCACCGAAGTTCATCCAAGCTTTAGAATTCAAGGTTCTTTAGCATTCAAAGATCTAAAATCCTCATCAAGTTTTCAACGTAGTCATCTCATTCTTTGCCCAACAAGTCTCGAAGGTGACAATTAAGTATTTGTCATCAAATTCTATTTGATGCGAGATTAAACTCTTCAATCATCGAATCAACATTTTTCTAAAAAGTGAAGAATATGAAGACCTATCCTACAATTTAAAACTTTTTTAGAAACTTGTAATCATGTTTAATATTTACTATATATTTTATATTTTAAAAATTTTTTCATGTCTTAATTTACAATTTGAAATTTCGTCGAGTTAGAATGAATTTGTAATCTCAACCAAAATTTTATCATTTAAAAGGGTATATACATTGCAATTGATTCAATAATGGATTATATATAGAGAGAGAGAGAGAGAGGATTATATATTTCTCATCTTAAAAGATTAAAATTGTATTAACAAAGTCAATGAGAATATAAATCTCTAATGCCATTTGGATTTATTTGACAAATAATACATTTTTCCAACCCGTGCCAATGCAAGAACCGCAATTCTACTCCACCGAAGCAGACCCGAACACGTAAAGAGACCGAGTGCAATTTACTTGGTGCAGGACAACAATCGCAATATCAAGACCAAGAACGGGAGGTATTTGAATTTTGAATTACTGCAAAGGATATCTATTTTCCAATGAAAACAAGATTTTTACTACTTTTACCTCTTCTCTCACCTTAGAGCTTCAAAATCTACTTTTACTTCTACCTTGAACCAATGGGTAAAACCATTAATTACAATTTACACCAACCTCTCCTGAGGTTGCTTTGCATATCTGAAAACTCTTCACGTTTTTTAATTTTGATATTAGGAAGTAAAAATTGTTATAATTTTTTTTATTTTTTCTTTATAATTAGGGAAATACTATATTTTAGTTGGTGCAGGAAAAAAATTTTAATTTCCAAAAACATAAAAAGGCTTTTAGTTGCATGTCCTGCTTTGCTTGCACGCAATTATATTGACATGCTTTTCATTTCTTCTTTCTTGGTCTTGCAATTTGATATTTAGATTTGGTGAATTATACATTACACATGGATGTACATATCGTGTCTACATGCATCAATTTTTTTTTTCCTCCCTCGCCTTTCTTGCGATATAAATTAAATATTATTTTGATACCTATTTCATCTTAAACGGACTTTCACGTTTTTATTTAAATTATTTATTTAAATTTATTTTGAAAATTGAGGAAAAAAAAGGGATCAATGTGGAAATGTTATTTGAATTTCATAATGCTTTATTGAGAATGAAATGGTAAGATGAAAATAGTTAAGAACTCTTTCAAACTTTCACATTTTGTTTTCTTTATCATATATATTTGTTGCCTTATGAAAAGAGGAGTTGATGAAACTGTCGATCGGCAACTCTTCCGATGAATATAAATAGTTCGATGAAAAGATGAATGGGTGACCGGACCTTTTAAAAGACGTAGATTTCTTGAATTTACTATAGAAAGGGTAAAAAAAAAAACAGAAATATTGCATGTGAAAGCAAAGTAGGGTTGAAAACAATGTATTTCGATTGAGACGATGAACAAATACAAAAGTAATGGAATCTAAAATCAAAGCAACATATAGTAATCAAAGGAGAAAGGAAAACTGTAAAGAAAATATAAACAAAGTTGTAAGGAAAGCTGTAAAAAATACAGAAAAAAGGAATTGAAAATTGGAAGAAAATCACTACAAGAAAGGCAGGAATTAGCGAGGGATTAATCCCTCGCTAAATCTACAAGGGATAAATGAGCTAGGCACATAGATTGACTTTCCATCGCTAATCCCTAGCTAATTTGCGACGGATCAACGTTAACAAGAATCCCTTTCAAATTAGTGAGGGATCAAAATATCCCATTCTAATTTGTCGCAGATTTGATAGGGATTTGTGATGGATTTTTTATTTTTACTTAATATTCATTGTAATTTTTTAGCTTCGGATTTGTGACTAAACCCAAGCTAATCCCACGCTAATTTGCGAGGGAATAGCAACCGAAGTTTCCGACGCAATTCATTGCCTGATTTGCGATGGATTGGAGTTTTATTGGCGAGGGATATTAATAATCCCTCGCTAATCTGTCGCTAAAAATTTCCGTCACAAATCCGTCACTAATTTCAAAGGGATTTGCGAGAGATTCTCCATTTTGTAAATTCTCAAATTTTTTTCTCACGATACTTTTGTGTGTAGTAATTTTTTTTATGTAATATCCTTACAAATATTTAATTCTTTATGATTTGTTGAATTATAACCAATGTTTTTGCATTTAATATATGTGTAATTACCATCGACAAGTTACGAAGTATATATTATAATTAAATGATATGCATACATTATACCTCTGTACAAATTCGTCATGTGTAGTATATATATAATACATTGATCACTTTACATACATACATACATACATACATACATACATACATACATACATACATACATACATACATACATACATACATACATACATACATACATACATACATACATACATACATACATACATACATACATACATACATACATACATACATACATACATACATACATACATACATACATACATACATACATATTTGATGCATCGATCATATGGTCATGTACAATTATGCAAATATGAACACATATTTAATTACTATGAGAGTTTACGTGTACAATTGAAGTTCTATATATTACATTTTATTACATTTGATTAGGGTAATAAATACAATTTTGGGATATGAAAACACGTTAATACTAATTAAACTTTTCATATATTAGTAAGCATAACAGGATTGATGTTAATTAAACATAAACAAACACCATGATGATTATTTAGAATTGTTCATTGGCGAAATATTTCATACTTTTAATGCATAGCTATGTAGGAAGTAGCTAAGTGTTGATAGAAATAAATATGTTTTTCCAATAGAGTATTGAAAAAAGTGAGGAAAATGTCACATTCGTCGCTAATCCGTCTCTAAATAGTGACGGATTAGCGATTTAGAGACAGATTAGCGACAAATGATAACAGCGAGGGATTCAAAACATATAACTTTAAAGCAACGTGAAAATTTTGAGCAGAATCTGAAATTCAAAAAATCCATCACTAATCCCTTTCTAATACAACGCAATTAGCGAGGGATCAAAAAGGCATTAAAACTCCGTTGAGGTTGACCCTCGCTAATCCGTCGCTAAATACTTTCCTCGCTAATCGCACACTAATTTGCGAGTGATTAGCGAGGGATTATATTTATTTTATTTTTAGTTACCGTCACAAATCCCTCGCTAACAGAGAGGGATTAGCGTCGGAAATTTCCCTCGCAAAGCCCAACGACTATAACATCCCTATTCTATCTTCCCTTTCGTTGTGTTCTTTTCCTTTTTCTCTAGCTTCTTCGGCTAATCCCTCTCAAATCTCTTTTTACTCCAACCGGCGACCTTACCTCCTCATTACCTGAACTACCACCGAAAGACCATCTGACCAAAGCTACAATTCCCTCCCACCATAGAACCACCGACGACCTTCATCAAGCTATGGACGACTGTTGCCGGTGCCGCTGTATCTCGACCTTAACTGCTATCGTCGGAGCTTAGGCACCACACTGGACCGCAATTGATTGAGGTATCCATCAACTTTTACTAGATTTAAATGGAATTTATGGTACTGAGTTGCACTACACCGCAATTTATGCTATCTATTGTAATTTCCATGAATTTGGAAGTGCGCTCCTCTAGTCTACCTTCCCTATTTTAATCTCTATTGATACTTCATAACGAGAATTAGATTGGCAAGGAAGATTCACAAGTGTTGTATAATTAATTTCAATGCTCGTCTTGTTTCAATTGTGGATTATGTATCCAATGAACTTTTTTGAAGTGTTGTTCACAAGATTGGGAACAGGAACTTCAAAGCTTCATTATATTTTTAATGACTTACTTCCTATAGATTAGAGAAGATAATGGCCTTTGGTGGAAGTTCCTATTGGATAAACTGTTAAGGATTCTTTTGGTAGCAGAAGTTCCTTTTTGGTAGAAGAAGGAATCCATTACTGACTTTGTTTCTTAAATTAGGATTGTAAAACTTAACCTCTTCTTTGTTGGATTCCGACATTTTGTTTGAAAGAGTAACCATTAGAAAATCAGAGAAGGAAAAGTGAAAGAAAGGGAAGTAATTTTGGCTCATATGTTAGTTCAGAAGAATAGTTTTGAAAATGTAGTGGTTTTTTGGGGAGATGGTAGCATTCAACTTATGAGAGTGAAAAGTTATCCTTCGAAATCCTTCAACATTGGCAAGACATAACACATAAGAAAGTTGGTCATAGCTTTCTGACAAGCAAAAGAAACATGAGGGAAAATGGACTTTTTTACAATTTCCTTCTCTTTTCCTTCATGCAAACAATATGCATACAAGAGAAGAAAAGCATCTATTTTTATATACTGAGTATGCATAAAGTTAAAAAATGCAATTAATAAAGTTCATATTGAATTAAATTAAGGATAAAATGGTAAATTTCGACAGTAATGAACATTGACCTTTGTTATTTTTCATTGTTTACATGGAAGTTGGAACTAGTACTCATTGAGTACATTATTTGAATGCTTTCCTATGATTTTTTATCGTGATTTCTGTGCTGTGCATATGTGAATCTTCTCTTCTATTCCACGCAATTGATCAAATGTGAAACCAATCTTTAGCTCATGCATGAGAAAATTTCTCTTCTCTAGGGATATATACGTCCGAGTATAATTTTTTGGGCATTTATGTCTTTTAGGCTAAAAGAAAATGTCACATTAGCTAAAGTCTTCTTGATTAATTTGAACTAATATGGGAGTTTTTCTAAAGTCTTCTTGATTGAATAAATGTTGAGTTGTTTTCCATTGTTGAAGGGAAATGATATGATCTCTATCATGTTCATATTCTTTAGTTTTTATTAAGAGTAATGCATTTATTTTATTAAGGCATAAATAAGTAGGCATAAAAGTGAACTTTTAAGGAATGCATTCATAAGCTGTGATATAGTTAGGAAATAGATAAAAATGATGGAATTAAGGGAAAATAAAACATCATTTGTAACTGAGACTTGATGGATTATTTATTTACAACTTTTTTAATTTTCTACGTGTAAAGGAATGACTTTGTCTCTAATCCTTTGTTTTAGCCTCCTGTTTTGAACTCAAAAGTTCACTGATGGATAATGCCTTTTAGTCTCATTCTGTTTACTTAACTGATTAAGTTTGATGTCGAGACTATGTTACACTTAAAATTTGTTCTACAGTAACCTTATGTTATTGTTACGCACAGGTTAGACATACAATTCTTCATTGATTTGCCTGGACAGACAAGCTCTTCTTAGGTAAGAAAACACTTGATAGGTATCTTTAGAATCCCGTGAGTGATGGATGATCATTCTCCGTGAGTGATGGGTGATCACTCCCTATAGGTAATGGGTGATTACTCTCAAATTTAGTGTTGTTGATTAAATATTTTGAGGTTATTTGTGTTTTGTGAGTTTTTTACAATGAATGTTGGGTGAATTGAGGTGGCTTTGTGCCTGGAAAACGTTCAAGTTATAAATGAAACTCTGTCAATTTTTTTAAAAAAATTGAGGTGGCTTAATGCCAAGAAATTCTTATTATTTCTTACCTAGTGTATTTCCATATGTTTTTTTCATTGTGAAGTTGATCTATGCATGGTGAGGAACATTTTAAATTAAGTTTTGATAGTTGAAGCTGAATGAATTCATGATGGAGACTTTGAGAAAAATTCTATTTATGTGCTGTTTGTGTAGGATGTTAACTAGACTATTTAAGAGTATTTTAGTGTGATTTTTCAGTTCATTTAATGTGTTTTGGTGTGAAGAAAAATAGTAAAAAGAAGGGTAAGAACAAAGTACATAAACTCCATATAATATAAAATGATAAAGCTGAAAATAGAATGAAGGAAATATTAGAAAAGCTAAGTGCATGCTGTTTTGGATCATTGTGGCCTAATGGATGGTTAGGAACATTATTGGCCCTTGGATCAAAAGAACCTTAGTATAAAAGCTTTTTTTTTTTTGTTGATTATTATTCTTATTGTTACTATTCTTCTCCAATATCCTAGGGTGTTTTCTAGTTTTAGAAGCAAGGCCTTCAACTCTTCATGGCCAAAATAACTCTCAAATGGTAGTATTAAATTTTGGAAGAAAAGAGATAATTAATATTTATAGCTAACTAGCATCGAAAACTAATCTTCATTAATCCTAGATTTTGCTCTACTCCAAAATCACTTCAAATCCACTCTCAGATCCCTAACACATCGAGGAAGGTTTAGGAACCTTAGTGTATAGAAAGGGGATAACAAACTACCATTCTGAAGCCTATTACATTAAAGAAATGCAAATCAGAATTTCTGTTTTCTAGGTTTGGCAGTTTTGGAAGAAAATTCATAACTTTCTATTCATAAGTTCAAATCATGTCAAATTTGTTCGAAAATTTTCCTAGGACATTTATCTACAAAGTCTAGTTCATGAATTACTATAATCCATGGCCATTTTGTACAATTTAATCCAAAAAACAGACATAGTTTACACCAGCATTTTTATCCAAAAAACCGTTCAAAACAGAACACAAGTTCAACATGGCAAACCAGCATTTTTTCCTGAACAATATATAACCAGCTTTAATTCTTTCCATCCCCATGCCTTTAATGCCAAGAAATTGTTTAATGACTCTGTCCATATGTTCTTTTCTTGTTTTAGCTTCTTTGTGTAGAATACTTTATTGTCTTGATTAATTGTAATGAGATTATTTGTGTTTTGTGTGTTTTTTACAATGAATATTGGATGAATTGAGGTGACTTTGTGCCTGGAAAACATTTAAGTTATAAGGAAAACTCTGTCAAATTTTTTTAAAAGGATTTAGAATACACAACTCGATAGTTGATAGTATTTCTTCGGTATCATTATTCAATCTTTCTTCCATAATTCATAACGAGTATATTAGGGTCCTCGACCTTCACAATCACCATCGTTCTTCATTCAAATTATACAAGTGCTAATAAGCTACATGGTTATGGCATAAATATAGATAAATGTTCATAGTTGGATGTACAGAAGACACGTATAGGAGATTAAAGAAATTACATCTAAGTTTGAATAAAGGGTCAAGCGATTCATTGCATATTGTTTGTCAACTGATCCAGCCTCAGTTATAAGGTGTTCATATGGAAAGTGTAAAAACAAAGCGTATCTTTCCCCAGATGAAGTGGAGCTGCACCTATACAGATTTGGGTTTATTGCTAATTACTGAAGATGGACTAGTTATGGTGAGGCTATTAATCCATCGCTAGCTGCAATTATCGGTACTTGTACGACTGCAGTCAAGTCAAGCTCTAATAATCGATTTCGAGATATGGTGATTGATGCAATTGGACATCAATTTCGAACTGAACCTTCATCATCCGAGAATGTTGAGGAACCACCTATCTGGGATGCGCAAAAATTTTATGACATGCTGAGAGCTTCAAAAACTTCTATATGGGATGGATGCAAGAATCACCGTACGTTATCAGTTGTTTCTCGACTTTTGAATATTAAATTCGAAAATAATGTGTTGGAGAAATGTTTTAATCTGGTGATGCAATTGATGAAAGAGGTATTACCAAGTAGTAATAAGCTTCTGGATGACTTCTATCAAATAAAGAAATTCGTATCCGGTCTAGGGCTACCTGTTCAGAAGATAAATGTCTGCCCAAATAGATGCCTGCTCTACTGGAAGAACAATAGTGATAGAAGGGACTGCAAATTCTATGGACATGGCAGATATATGGCTAAAAAGAAAGTTGCAAAGGATAAACAACAGAAAGATGTATTACTTTCCATTAACACCCAAACTGCAGAGACTATTTGCATCCTCTACAACAGCGGAGCACATGAGATGGCATGCGGAGAGTCGACTGGAATAGGACGTTATGAGCCATCCACATGATAGTAAAACTTGAAAACACTTCGACTGTAATCATCCTGAATTTGCAGTTGAAGTTCGTAATGTGTGTTATAGGTTATGCATATATGGATTTTCACCATTTAGAATGTCGAGGAAATAATACTCTTGTTGGCTTGTTACTGTTACTCCATATAATTTACCTTATTCGATGTGTATGAGGGATCCATTTATTTTTTTGACCGTCATTGTCTCGGGACCTAGAAATCTGAAGTATAAAATTGATGTCTATCTACAACCTTTGGTAGATGAATTAAGGATGTTGTGGTTTAGTGGAGTCTCTACATATGATATTTCAAAGAAACAGAATTTTTGTCTTCGAGCAGCACTTCTTTGGACAATAAACGACTTTCGGCATATGAAATGCTAAATGGTTGGAGCACAGCTGGCAGATTAGCATGTCCGTATTGCATGGAGCAGATAAACTCATTTCACTTGTAAAATGGAGGTAAACATTCTTGGTTTGATTACCATCGGCGCTTCTTGCCTTTAGATCGTCCATACAGAAGAGATGCTAGGTCTTTCAGGAAGGATAAAGATCGTGAGACTGCATATCCTGTACAATGCGCTTCTAGAGATGGTATATGGGATAGAGTTTGCCATTTACCAAAAATAACCAAGACAGTTGTGGAGCTTGGTAGGGATGATGGCAGAGGCATCTACCATAATTGGGCCAAAAGGAGTATCTTTTGGGATTTGCCATATTGGAGAACACATTTAATTCGTCATAACATAGATGTGATGTACAATGAAAAAAATGTGTTTGATAATGTCTTTAACACATTCATGAATGTAAAGGGAAAAACAAAGGACAATGTAAAGGCGTGGCGTGATCTAGAGGTATATTATGATAGACTTGAATTATAAGTAACTGGATTGGGTGACGGGAGGACATTAATGCCAAAGGCTAAATACTTATTACGCCCGAACAAAAGAGACTTCTACTTGAGTGGGTTAGAAATTTGCGACTTCTAGATGGATATGCTTTGAATTTAGCAGGTGTGTTGATTTGAATGAGCTCAAAATGTCGGGTATGAAAAGCCATGATTGCCATGTATTTACGAAAAGGTTGCGTCCAACTGCATTTAAAGAATTACTCCCAGTGTCAATTTGGAACGTTTTAACTGAAGTTAGTCTCTTTTACCGTGACTTATGTTCTCCTAAACTTTTTACAACTCATATGAAGCAATTGGAAGATAATATTACTTTACTCATCTGTAAATTGGAGAAGATCTTCCCACCCGACTTCTTTGACGTGATGGAGCACCTTATGGTCCACTTGCCATACGAGGTCAGGGTTGGTGGCTCTGTTCAATATAGAATGATGTATCCATTTGAGAGGTAAAATATTGTGTATTATTATATCCATATATACATCCACTATGGGAATAAATTCTGATTGTAAAAAATGCATTAGGTTCTTATATCGTTTGAAGACCAAAGTTAAAAATAAGGCGATAGTGGAGGGATCAATTGGCAATGCTTATTTAGTTGAAGAGGCATTTACATTCTTCTCCTATTATTTTGAGCCACATGTGCAAACTCGATATACAATTATGACTCGGAATGATGAAGGCTGAAAAACCTTAGAGGGGGGGGTGAATAAGGTTTTTGGTTTGCAAAAATAATTTTTCCGATTTATCTAAAACGCTGAATAATGATGATCACCAAGATGCTTGGACTGACTTTATAGATTCATAGAAAGTTATCCAAGCACTCGTAGATGTATATCCAAATTTAGACAATACATGAATAACTGAATAAAATTAGACAAGAGATGTATAGTGGTTCGATCAACAATGATCTGCGTCCACTACCTTAAGCCCACACTTACGGATTTTCAACCATATTTCATTAGCCTCACTTAATAAAACTTTTTCACATATAAGAGAGGATCACCACACTAGGTTTTTCACAACCTCTTAATCATGCCAACACATCAAGGATCACCTCATTAGGTTTTACTCTATAACCTTGATACAAACATAGAACAAGGATCACCCCAATGGGTTTTACCACACAACCTTGAACATAAATCAATATAAGGCTCACCCCTATAGGTTTTACACCACAACTTTGACACAAACACAAAACAACGATCACCCCAATGGGTTTTACCACACAACCTTGAACATGAATAATACAAGGCTCACCCCTATGGGTTTTACACCACAACCTTGCATTACAACAGAGATTTGAATATCAATGGAAAAGAAATAAGCTCACTTACTTGAGCAGATGATCACTTGGATACAAGGCACAAATACTTTTATCTTTGATACACAATGAACGCACTTTGAAGCTAGATAAAAGGAGATTTTTGAAAATATTGAGCAATAATGTTTTTAAGATGAATGTTTCAAAAATCTTACATCTAATCTTGCTTTAAGATCTATTTATAGAGCCAAAGAGTGGAGTGCCAACGATCATAAATAAACGGTTATAAATTTTTCTGTTTAAACTCATTCGTGTTTTGGACTCAGGTTTTGGACGAAGATGCATCCAAAAGGTAAGTCCAAAATAGCACTAACCAGACAAAAACTTTTTCAACCTAGTTTACAGGATTTTGGACAAATCTTTTAGATCCAAACTATTCCATCCAAAATTCTGTGAATTTCAAAAACTTTGAAACCATTTCTTTTGAAGCTTCAAAGTAAAGTCAAATGAATCAAAAGATAAGAAGGTATAGGAATTAATAGATATACCTCAATAATACTTCCTAGTCTATCATTCTTCATAAAGAACTTTTTTTGATATGTAACTCCACATACTTTAATCTTCTTATTTGATTTTCTATTCTTGATTTCAGCATAGTAGAAGTTGCCAACATATCATATCTGAAGACTTTTGAAGAATAAAGGTCAAACACGCCCTATCACAATAGATTAACAAGTTAGTCCTTATCAACGTTTGTCATAAATCAAAACATAGAAAAAAAACCCTTAGGGCTAACAATCTCCCCCTTTTTGAGTGATAACAAACATGACACTTATGGTATGTAAAAAGAGAACATGTTGAACGAAAAATGTGCAAATAAATGCAATCTCACTGTATAAGTCTCGTAGAGATCTTATGATAAAAAAATTGTAAACATATCTCAAGGATCCTAAAGTCTTTCATATCTCTAAATATTCAGAATGATTTGATAGAGATAGCAAAAGATAAAATACTCCCTCTAAATATATGCTTATGTGAATATTTTAAACAAAAGAGGGAAAAGCAGAAGTTACGATTTATTCATCCAAAAAGCGTATCCAAAATAGGTTTGGAAAAACGAGTGTTTTTAGAAATTCATTTTGGATAGGGATTTTGGATGTCCAAAATATTTTTCAATTCTGTAGTACTGCTTATAAGAACATTTGTTTTGGATTCGAAATTTCTGAGTCCAAAACTCCCCCTGACTTAATGCACGAAAATCTTATCATAGAATCTAGTTTCAAGGATACCATTATCATAAAAATGAACGTCACAAACAGAGGGGGTTTTCAGAGAATTTTTAATAAACAGTGAATCAAATCATATCAGTGATTTTCTTAACAGTTTAGTTTGTAACAGTTCATGCAATTCGTAACAGTTCATGCAGTTTCTTGAAATTCAGTAACTATTTATACAACAGTCTTTTCCTTTCCCACAATCAGTTTCAAATTATCATAGTAGTTCTTTCACAGATCCAAATAATTAGTCATACATCATCAGTCTAATTTCAGATATAGAATAAAAGTCATGCCCAAAATTCAGTTTATACATACAACATCAGTCATGTAGAATATGATATCAGATTATTATGCAAATCCCATAACGTTTTCTCCCTAAATCAACATACAGATAGTCAGTCATGCAGACCTATCATTTTCTTCTTAATTAATGCATGCAGACAATAGCATTTTCTTTCTCCCCAGTGAATGCATACAATAATCATGCAGACCTAACATTTTCTTTCTCTCCTTTTGTCATCAATAAAAAATAAGCATAGCAGAAGGAGAGTAAAAGAAAAAAATAGATGGATAATATGCATAAAATAGGAAAAAGCTTAGTATCCAACAGAAAGTATGTTAAGGCATAGTGTAAATGATAGAAAAAGTAAATTGTTCAACTTGTGCAGAAGGTAATCATCAACTTTTGCTGCCCAATAATGCTATCTAGGAGATATTGATTATTTCACCCTTTGATCCAACACCCTTCTTGGAAAATTGACCAGCAATTCTGTTTGATTTCCTTTTCACAACCACATGTTTCTGTCTTTTTTCAGAAAGTTTGGGCTTGGGAGAAGTTGGAGGAATTTCTGGTTCCATTATGGGAGAGGGTTCAGGGGATGGTTTAGGAGAGGATTACTTGTCCTCCGGCAATTTAGACTTGTCCTCTGAAGAATATTCAGCTTTTTCATATTCAGATGACTTAGCAGTTTGCTCAATAACAGAAAGTCTGTTTCCAAGGCTCTTGATTTCTGAACTGAGAAGATCTAATTTTTTAGCAAATGAACTGATTGCACCTAGAATATTTGCAGACAAGCCAGAGTTTGGAATAGTTCCTTTAGCAGACGACTCTCCCTAAAAGACTTCATCAAATTTTCTCTTTGTTCCTGACTTCCCTTCCCCCTTAATCTTTATCAAGTTCTCCCACTCTTTTCCTGCAGATTCTTTTAGTAATTTCCATGAATTATCCTCCCTAACATATCCTATTTTTTCAAATGAATCAAAGCTATAAACATTTGTTTTGCTAGGATCACAGAGAACAGAACTTAAATCAACTTTAAAAAAAATCCAAAAACCTTTGTCAACAGATTTCCAAAAGGAAGAGCCTTGCTTGATGTGTTTCGAGACTGCAACATAAGCTTAGTTTCCAGAAACCCAAAATTTATTTGCCTTCCCTCAGCTAAAGCTAATATGATCACCATTCACAGAATACTAATAGAAGTCTTATGGCCAAAACTATGGACTATTATGGTTGACAACATATGATGCAAAATCCTACCAATGCCATTCAGCCGTTTAGAACTCCTATTTCTAGAATTTCTGGAACTTTTCCCTCAAGTGAATAGTTTTTCAAAAATTTTCAAATAAAAAATTTCCTTTCCCTCAGGAAACTTGTTTAGTTCAAAGTACTGAAACCCAGCATCTCTAACATGACAAATTCTATTAAACAGTCTACGATCAAATTCTATTTCTCTGCCCTTTACTCTTGACACATACCACCGAATCATAAAGCCTCCTTCAGTTTCTTCCAATTTCCCTTTTCTCAAATTTGCATAAAATTCCCAGACTAGAGGGGTATACGTTTTCTCATCAACAGATAATAAGTTACCCCACCCAATATGATCAAATATATCCAAAATATTAGACAAGTTCAGAAAGGCAGAATGGCTAATCCGATAACCAGAAATAACAATTCGAATTCTTGAAACCCAGTCATTGTATTCAGTCTCATATTTGGAATCAAGAAAATGAGGTACTTGATTTGCAGAACTCACTTGTTCTGAAGAAGATTCTGACGAATCATAATGAGAAGCAGAGAACTGCAGTTGAGGAGAAGATTCTTTTGCCTTTGTTTTTGTTGAACCCGAAGCCTTTTTCTTCATCACAGAAGATGATTTTTGCCCTTTCTTTGGTTTTGGAATGGAAGATTTAGTCTTAGCCATTGAAGGATTGAGGCCTTTTTGGGGCTTTTGGTTTTTGAAGAAGAGGAGCACAAATGATTTTTAGAAGAAGAACAGTTACTTCTAAAGAACAGTTACAAAGGTTTCGAAAGAGAGAAAACCAGATTGCTTTGAATGTCTAGGTAAATGTGAGAATAAAGTGCCTTGAAAACATAAGTTTTTCTGAGGAGTTTGGAAAAATGCACAAACCAATTTTTTGAAATTCAAAATTCGGAATAAGAAGAATATTAGTGATGGATTTTGAAACTAGACTCGATCCGAAATTATCATCCAAAAGAGTGTTTTCCCGAAATGCATTTTGGATGTAGGAATTGGATTCTAATATTGTGTCCAAAACAAAAGACAAGGTATTTTGGATGTAGAACATTGTTTCCAAAACCTTTTTCTTCACAAATCATGCACAAAGAAGACTTATACCACATGGTTAGTTATTAAATTCTTGTAATTTCCAAACCTCTTCTCAAATTATTGAATCTATCTTCAACTAGAGGTTTAGTGAATATATTTGCAAGTTGTTCATTCGTTGAAATATATTCAACACACACATCGCCTTTGAGCACATGATCCCGGATGAAGTGATGTTTAACTTCAATCTGCTTGGTCCTCGAATGCTGCACTGGATTTCTTGTTAGGTTGACAGCACTTGTATTGTCATATAATATAGGTACACAATTAAAATTAAGATTAAAATCTAGCAACGTATTTTTCATCTATAAGATTTGAGCACAACAACTCCCAGCTACAATATATTCAGCCTTAGTGGTGGATAAGGATACACAAGCCTACTTTTTACTATGCCATGACACAAGAGAGTGTCCAAGAAATTGACAATGGTCACTAGCACTTTTTCTTTCAACTTTACACCCTGCATAAATTGCATCAGTATATCCTATAAGATCAAAAGTATTAGTATGAGGATACCATAATCCATAATCATATGTGCCAATCAAGTATCGAAGTATGTGTTTAACTACATATAAATGTGATTTCTTTGGATAAGATTGAAATCGAACACAAAGACATACAGAAAACATGATGTCCGGTCGGTTGGCAGTAGGATAGAGTAGACTCCCAATCATACCTCTATACTTGTGCTCATCTACTTTCTTACCCTTTTCATCATGATTAAGTTTAATGGATGTACTCATAGGTGTGCTAATTTTTTTTGCTTCATTCATACCAAATCTTTTGAGCAACTCTTTGGCATACTTAGCTTAATTTATAAAGATACCATCATTTGTTTGCTTAATTTGTAGTTTGAGGAAGAAGTTTAGTTCTCCCGTCATACTCATCTCAAATTCTTGCTGCATAGTCTTAGCAAACATCTTGCACAAAAATTCATTAGTAGCACCGAAAATAATATTATCAACATAGATCTGAACAATCAGTAAATTATCAGGGCTATCAGATTTGATGAACAAGGTATTATCAATCAAGCCTCTAGAGAATCCTTTTGAGATCAAGAATCCACTAAGTCTTTCATACCAAGCCCTCAGAGCTTGCTTTAATCCATAAAGAGCTTTAGAAAGTTTGAAAACGTGATTTGGAAAGTTCTCATGAATAAAGCCTGGAGGTTGTTCAACATACACTTCCTCATCAATAAAGTCATTTAAAAATGCACTTTTGACATCCATTTGATAAAGCATGAAATTTTTGAAGGATGCAAAAGCAAGTGACATTCGTATAGATTCCAGTCTAGCAACAGGTGCAAATGTTTCATCATAGTCAATGCCTTCCTCTTGATTAAATCCTTAGGCAACCAATCTAGCTTTATTTCTGATTATAGCCCTACTTTTATCAAGTTTATTTCTAAAAATCCATTTTGTACCAATAACGGGTCGATCATGAGGTTTAGGGACAAGTTTCCAAATTTAATTTCTTTTAAATTGATTTAGTTCTTCTTGCATGGCAATAATCCAAAATTCATCATGTAAAGCAATATTAATGCAGCTAGGTTTAATATTTGAAAGAAGAGCAAAGTTGTCAACGAAATATCGTCTAGTTTTAACTCCATGGTTTGGATCTCCAATAATTTGTTCCTTTGGATGACCTGATTTGTATTTCCAATCTTTTGGCAGTTGATGATTTACAGGATCTTCAGTTGGTTCTTTCTCGTGTTCAATCTGCAATTATTTAATCTCTTCTTCTTTTGCATGAGTATCTAATAGTGGAGCTTTAACATGATCTACCTTAACTTCATTTGAATTCCCTACATCATCGTTATATCTTTTTGAAGTATAAATGTTAGATTCATCAAATACAACATGCACAAATTTTTCCACACAAAGTGTTCTTTTATTGTATGCTCTATAAGCCTTTTTGTTGGAAGAATATCCAAGAAATATGGCCTCATCGGACTTGCTATCAATTTTTTCAAAATTATCTCTTGTATTTAGGATAAAATATTTACATCCAAATACTTTAAAATAAGAGATAAAAGGATTTTTATCAAACATAAGTTCAAACGGAGTTTTTCTAAAAAATGGTCTTAATATAACTCGGTTTATTATATAACACACTGCGTTAATAGCTTCTGCTTAAAAGTATTTTGGAAGAGCATTTTCACAAAGCATTGATTTAGCCATTTCTTGTAAAGTCCGATTTTTCCTTTCAACAACACCATTTTGTTGAGGGGTTTTAGCTACTGAAAAATTATGAAAGATTCCATTTTCATCACAGAAGTGAGTAAATTTACTGTTACAAAATTATTTGCCATTATCACTTTAAATAGAAACCAGTTTGTATCCAATCGAGTTTTAGACGCGCTTTATCAGTTTTGAAAATTCAGAAAAAGTTTTATCCTTTTGTCCAAGAAATAAAGCCCAGGTAAATTTAGAGGAATCGTCAACAAGTACATATGCATATTTCTTACCTCCAAGACTAGCAGTCCTCATGGGTCTAAATAAATCCATATGAACTAATTCGAGTGGTTTTCAGGTAGAAATCATTTTATTTGGTTTAAAAGAGGTTTTGATTTGCTTCCTAAACTGACATGCATCACAGATTTTATGTTTATCAAAATTCATTTTTGGCAATCCCTTAACAAGTTCTTTTGAGGACAGTTTGTTTAACAAATTAAAGGATATATGACCTAATCTTCTATGTTAAAGATAACCATCATTGTTATGGACGGATAGGCATCTAATTTCATTAGCTAGAAAGTCATTAAGATAGAACACATATACATTTCCCATACGTTTGGCAGTAAAGATGATTTCGAGATTTTCACTGTCAAGTATAGAGCAAGAATCTTTTTCAAAAATAATTTTACAACCATTGTTACAAAGTTGGCTAATGCTGAGCAGATTATATTTCAAATCATCAATAAGTAAAACTTGCTTTATAATTGTCAATGAACTTTTACCAATATTACCAATGCTGAGAATCTTTCGTTTCTTCTTGTCTCCAAATGTAACAAATCCTTCATTTGTGATTTGAATATCTTCTAACAAGGCTGCATTTCCAATCATGTGTCTTGAACAAACGCTGTCCAAGAACCACTTGGTGAAGCTTAAAGACCGTACCTATACATAAGAAGGAGAAATGATTTTTGGTACCCACACTTTCTTGGATCTATGAAGGTTAGTAATATTTTCTTTGATTTTCTAGAATGTAACTTCACCGGTTTCAACTTTTCTTTGGATAAGGCATCTTGAAACTGTATGTCTCGGTTTTTCATAGTATGTGTATGCTTTGTATATGCTATGAAAAGAAGCAGGTTTAACAAATTGAGACATGTTCTTTTTGTTTTTATTCTCATGTTTATATCCTAAGCCACTTCGATTTTCAACATAAACAAATTTGGGCTTGCAAATTTTGTCTTTATCCTTATGTTTATATCTTAAGCCACTTTGATTTCCAACATAAACAAATCTGGGCTTGCAAATTTTGTCTTTATCCTCATGTTTATATCCTAAGCCACTTTAGTTACCAAAAAGATATTGAGTTTCAAGTAGCTTTTCTAGATTGCTTTTACCATTTGTGAATTTTTCAATGCAATTGGTAAGATCATTTACTCTAATTTTCATATCATCAAATGTGCAAACCATGCATTCAAGAGTTTGAATTTTATCACCCAAGTTTTTTTTTTCCAGAGATGCATTATGCAAGACAGTTATGATCACATCTTTCTCAATTATAGCACACGTATGTATTTCAATAGACATTTTATAGTCATTCAGCAAAGCTTCATTTTCTTTCACCAGATTTTTAACCTTCAATTTTAATTCTTTGTTTTTTTTGGACAGTTTTTTTAATTCATAAAACATATCATATAACAGCTCATTAGGATCAACATGCTTTTCAGTCATAAATATAAGCGAATTAGACATGCTGTCTGATGTTGAAAGGTTTACTTCATTTTCCAATGCCATGAAGCAAATGTTGGCAGTTTCTTCCTCAGATTCCTCATCTTCAGACTCAGTTTCATTTAAGTCCCAAGCTCCTATTAATCCTTTACCTTTCTTTACCTTTAGTCCTTTCTTTTTCTTAAACATTTTTCATTCCTTACCTTTTGCAATCGGACAGTCTGCAATGAAATGATCTGTACTTTTACATTCAAAGCATTGAGGTTTGAAGTCAGAGGTTTGTCCTTTCTTTCTTATAAGCTTCCTTCCTCTTTTGTAGTTTCCTTTGTTGAACATCCTTCTGAATTTCTTTGCTATTATTGCTAAATCATCGTTGTCCATCTCCATGCTTTCACTGCTTTCCAAAAGACTTGTTTCTCCATCTTCATTTTCAGCCTTTAGTGCAATTCTTTTTCTGCCTCCATCATGATCATTAGATTCATGAAATCTTTTAAGCTTCATCTCATGAGTTAAAAGAGATCCGATCAACTCTTTAGTAGGTAAGGATTTTAAATCCTTAGATTCTTCTACAGCAAGAGTTTTAGGCTGCCAGCTTTTTGGTAAAGTATCAAGAATTTTCTGATTTTGTTTCCCAAGGGAATAAACCTTTCCGTAAGCTTTCGGACCATTTGAGAAATTAGTAAATCTTGTGAACATATCAGGGATGCTTTCATTTGGCCTCATAGTAAATAATTTATAGTTATGAATTAGAAGCCCCAGTTTTGATTCTTTGACTTGGTTAGTCCCCTCATGGGTGACTTCAAGTAATCTCCACATATCATGGGCTGAATCATAACCACTAATACGGTTGTATTCAGTCCCATCTAGTGCACAACACAAAATGTTCATAGCTTGAAAATTTAGAGTCATTTTCGCATTGTCTTCCACACTATACTCATCATTCTGTTTAGGTATTTTTATGCCATCAATCATCTTTGATGGAATAAAAGGACCATTCTCTATTAAACTCTATAACTTAAAGTTAATAGAACACACATAAATTTTCATTCTATTTTTTCAAAAACTATAGTTGCATCCACTAAACAAAGGAGGCCGATTTGTTGAAGACCCTTCAATATATGAAAGAGAGGATGAGCTTGCCATTAAGATCTTTTCTACAAGGTTGTTAAACTAAGAGTATGTAGACCAAGCTCTGATACCAAATGAAAAATCTTAGGGGGGGAGGGGGGGAGGGGTGAATAAGGTTTTTGGCAAGTAAAAATAATTTTTTCGATTTGTCTAAAACGTTGAATAATGATGATCACCAAGATGCTTAGACTGATTTTATAAATTCATAGAAAGTTATCCAAGCACTCGTAGATGTTTATCCAGATTTAGACAGTAAAAGAACATCAAAAGCAGTACATGAACAATTGAATAAAATGAGACAAGAGATGTATAGTTGTTCGATCAACAATGATCTACGTCCACTACCTTAAGCCCACACTTAAGGATTTTCAACCCTATTTCATTAACCTCACTTAATGAAACTGTTTCACATACAAGGATCACCACACTAGGTTTTCCACAACCTCTCAGTCACGCAAACACATCAAGGCTCACTAGGTTTTACTCCACAACTTTGATACAAACACAGAACAAGGATCACCCCAATGGGTTTTACCACACAACCTTGAACATAATCAACACAAGCTCACTCCTATGGGTTTTACACCACAACCTTGACACAAACACAAAACAAGGATCACCCTAATGGGTTTTATCACACAACCTTGAACATGAATCAACACAAGGCTCACCCATATGGGTTTTACACCACAACCTTGCACTACAACGGAGATTTGAATATCAATAGAAAAGAAATAAACTCACTTACTTGATCAGATGATCACTCGGATACAAGGCACAAATACTTTTATCTTTGATACACAATGAACGCACTTTGAAGCTAGATAAAATAAGATTTTTGAAATTATTGAGCAATAATATTTCTAAGATAAATGTTTTAAAAATCTTACATCTAATCTTGCTTTAAGGTCTATTTATAGAGCCAAAAAGTGGAGTGCCAACGGTTATAAATAAACGGCTATAAATTTTCCTATTTAAACTCATCTGTGTTTTGGACTCAGGTTTTGGACGAAGATGCATCCAAAAGGTAAGTCCAAAATGGTACTAATCAGACACAAACTTTTTCAACCCAATTTATAGGATTTTGGACGAACCTTTTGGATTCAAATTGTTCCATCCAAAATTCTGTGAATTTCAAAAACTTTGAAAACATCTCTTTTGAAGCTTCAAGGTAAAGGCAAATGAATCAAAAGATAAGAAGACCTAGGAATTAATAAATATACCTCAATAATACTTTCTAGTCTATCATTCTTCATAAAGAACTTTTTTGGATATGTAACTCCACATACTTTAATCTTCTCATTCGATCTTCTATTCTTGATTTCAGCAAAGAAGGATTTGCCAACATATCATATCTGAAGACTTTTGAAGAATAGAGGTCAAACATGCCCTATCACAATAGATTAATAAGTTAGTCCTTATCAATATTTGTCATAAATCAAAATATATAAGAAAGCCCTTAGGGCTAACAAAGGCGTTCTCGATACAAACTCAAGTGATAGTGTGTTGTCTATATGCACCGTTCCAGGGAGGGTTTTGGAAAATATTCAGAATAGATATCTTACTCTGGATGAATTTAAAGTTGCCACAAATTACATATATCTAAACTGTGAAGAAGTTCAACCATACATTACGTAAGTATACTTATTGCACATTTATGGATTTTATACGGCAATACTTGGAACAAGTATCCTTATGTATTCATTTTGGTCATTTTAGGAAATTTAAAAACGACTTGCAGTTGTATGCATCGAGTATAACAGACCCTGAAGTTGATAGGAGAATAGAGTCGGAATTTGCAGGACGGTTCAGGACTTATATGAATTGAGCACATCCAAAATGGGACTTTAAAATAAATTACATTGATAATGAAGGTGCATTAACACTTTGTTTTTGCTAGGTTCATAATCCACAAAATCAAGTAACTGAACAACATTTAAAAAGCTTGGCCTGGAGACCTTTGAGATAAGTGAAATACTTCCATGGCTATTTTATAAATGGTTTTAGGTTTCATACACATGATCGGTCATTCGAAAAAAAAAACAATTAACAGCGGAGTTTGTGTTAAAGGCGAGGGAGATAGTGACAACAATTATTATGGAGTGTTGAAGGAGATTATCAATCTTCAGTTCCCTGGGACTCCTTATTTAAAAGTTGTCATATTCAAGTGTGATTGGTTTGATCCAACGCTAAATCGGGGGGTTAAATTCATCCTCACTACAAACTTGTTGACATCAACTGTAGGAGGAATCACCCAAAATATGATCCATTTGTGTTAACTAAACAAGCAACTTAAGTGTATTTCCTATCCTACTCGGGGAGCAAAAAACCAAAATCTGATTGGGTAACTGTTTGTAAATTGAAAGCTCGGTATGTCATTAATGCACTCGTTGTCGAGACATCATATTAGGAGGAAGTAGATGATACACTAGCAATCAATCTATGTGTTGAGGATGATAACTTTGGAAGATTAGCAGATGAGTCTGGTATTGGAGATACAATCGATGTTATGGATTCGAGTGTAATGATGGAGGAAGCACAACCGAATAATGAAAACGATGACGAGGAAGAAGAATGGGAGACAAGATCCTCTACAGACGATGATGTGGAAGGCTACTTATCCGATGATGACAAAAGTCCATAGACTAGGACTAAGTTTAACTAATGTATGGAAACAATTATTAGTTCTGCTATTGTTACATTACAAGCGTTTTACTTTACTTTATATTTTTAAATTTATTATTTTTTTCTTCTCCAAAAATATGACCATTTTTATGTTTTTAAATAATTCCAGCCACATATGGCTTTTGATGCCTCACTCGATGATCAGTCAGCGACTCGTGAGTTGTCGAGGGCGGATGAGACATCGTCCCCGAGTATCGCGCCACGTTTACTTGCTCCACAGCCGTTACCCCTAGACGAGGACCGATCAGAGCAGGTCCCTACCCCAATCCCAGGTTCTTCGGGATCCACAGTTGGTGCTCCCCGTACTGACGAAACGCGACTGCTGATTGAGCCAGTTGGTAACTCATAAGTCGACTACATACTTACTTATTATACGCTTATATGAATTTTCAAAATTATAACTTTGTCTTAAATTACAAAATCTATTTTCTCAGAACAGGTTCACACATTTGGTTTGATGTGTGAGAGAGATAGTTGAGATTTTTAGGCAACACTACACTGGAGCCTATGCTACATTCTCACAGGTTTCGATTGATGTTCGGAACATGTGGTTCGATCTTTGGAGTGTGAGTTCGATTTGTAATTATTACTTGTAGTATTTTTAATATATTTTCTTACTTGTAACGGCTACTTTGATTTTGCAGTCTTTCTTTTGTTGGCGCCTCGAGCATGCCGCACAGATTTGGGCTAATTGGGAGAAGAAGTGTAAAGTTAGACTTTCAGACATATTGTTGAAGGCTCGGAAGAAGCATATGGGTAGCTGCCCCAAGTGGATTTCCCCAGACCATTGGGCTACTTTATCAGAGCATTGGGGGTTCGATAGGTGGTAGCGTATCTCTTCTGCTGCTAAGCAGAATAGATCCACTAGTAAGGCGTCACACACAGGAGGATCCATTTCTTTTACTGAGTATGAGGATCGAATGGTAAGTATTTACTGTTCGATATATTCGCTATTTTACACTTAGTCCATCATAAAAACTAATATCTAGTCGTTTCTTGTTACAATGATAGTGCAGACAATTAGGTCCTGACTTCAGCTGCATCGACCTCTTCAGACACACCCACATGTTTCAGGACGGGCCGAGGAAGGGCCAATATGTCAGTGATCGATAGCACCATACACTAGTAAGAATACACAATCTTATACGTTTTTAAGTTTACTATTATTTATATTTTAATCGCTAATTTTAAATATTTTATGTGTATTTTCTTACCCCAAATTCGACAGGATACTGTCACTGCTATTATTGAGCATCATGCGCAGTTTGGTTCTCAAACAGATTCTACAAGCACAGTTGCACCAAGTAGGGTGCCTGACGAGAAGAAGCTGTTCGTCGAGGTAGATGACAGAGCGTGCAAGAAGGGGCGAGTATACGAATTGGGCTCCGAGTATTTGAAGGTGAGACGGAGGTTACAACAGCCATCTTCATCTGAGTCATCGACTTCTTCTACCTTGTTAGATGTGAGCCAACTGCAGAGAGAGTTACACACGGAGAAGAAGAGGCAGAAACGGGTTGAGCATCAGGTGCAAGTATATCGGAGTCACAACCAGAGCATGACTGAGTAGCTGACGCTTATATCTCAGAATTTAAATCTACCTCCACCACTGCCGATGCCAACTGTTCAGAAAGACGATGTTGAGGATGAGGAGGACTTCGTCATCAGTCCTCTAGATTCACATCCTGATCATCAGCCAGGCCCTTCCGATCCACCCCCACCCCCTCCGTCGGCTCCAACATCCATACCGATTCTTGCTTCATAGTTAGGACATTTAGACTACATTTTTATGTATTATTCATATTTTTTTCATTATTATATTTATTTAGGACATTTATACAATATTTTTAGGTATTATTCATATTTGTCATTATTATATTTATTAATTATACTATTTTATGGGATTTTTTATTTAATTGAAATTTGGCATTACTTTGACAAATAATTTTCTTCTAATACAAGACATTTTTAAAAATATTTTATAAATATTTTAAAATTATACAATATTTGCGAGGGATTAGAAGGGGTAAGACAGAAAAATAACTTCTGCCACTAATCCCTCGCTAACAGTCACGGCCTTCCGTCGCTAATCGCTCGCTGTTAGCGAGGGATTAGCGACGGATTCAAATACTGAAAAACTATCCGTAGCTAATCCTAAGCTAATTTACGAGGGATTAGCGATGGATATTGTAAACCATTAATTTAAAAAGGAAATTCTGTAGCTAATCCCTCGCAAATTAGCTTGGGATTAGCGACAGATATATTTAAACTATTAATTTAAAAAGGCAATTTCGTAGCTAATCCCTTGCAAATTAGTGAGGGATAAGAGGCAAAAAATTCCCTAGTTACGAATATTTTACTTTTATTAATTATTAAGATAATCCGTCGCTAATCCCTTTCTATTTAGAAAGGGATTTGCGACGGATAAAATAAATTCCTCGCAGATCCGTTTCAAAATTCATTGCTGAAGGTCGTTGACTGCTGACTAATTCCCTCGCAAATCCGTTGCTACTTGCAACGGAAATTTTAATCCATCGCAAAAATTTGCCTTTGCGAGGAAGAAATTAGCGGGGGATAATTCCCTCGGAATTCGTCGCTAATTTTGTTTAGTGATGGATTAGCGACGGAATTGTCCCTTGCTAATTCTCTATTTTCTTGTAGTGAATTAAGTAATTTGATTTGAGACGATTGTTGTTGGATTCTTTACTCTAGGGCTCCTTGTTCATTTTATACTTGCTGCGGCATGGTTGCTGACTATTCGAACGTGGAGAGAATCCCGCTTCATGGCCAGTCCTTGGCGGTTAAGAATGGTAGTGTTTTACTGATCGTGCTACGATGTGGGGTAATGGTGCATCGGCTCCTAGTTCCAATATTGATCGAGTACATCGACTGAAGATTTTCTTGACGTCATCATCCACTAGGCAGAATTCGCATCGGCTTCAGCTCAAAGTTACCATTATAAGGGATCGGCTAAAGATGACGTCAATACATACTCTCTCGAGTCTCGTTGCTTTGATGGCGCAAATAGGTGAAGCGATGAAAATTGTACCTCTTTAATTCGTAGCTGTTCTTTTCCTGACAAAGTCTTAATATTCCGATCGTTGTAGAAGGGTGTCGACTCCTCAGCTTCGAAGCCCGCAAGCAGTTAGTCTTTTGAATCTCTTCTTTAAATAGCCGTGGTCCCCATTGCTCCTCCTTCACCGATACGAAATCCTTCTTCTGCAACAACTCTATTTTGATCAGATTTCTATCTTTCTTGTGAAATCCACCAACATTTTCTGCACTTTTTCTTTGATTGACGAACTCTGAATCTCCATGGCTATAGAAAACGAGAAACAGGGGCATGCTCTGTACGTTAAAAAAAAATTGGAGAAAAATAAAACGCGAGCCTTAAAGGCTATGCGGAAGCGTGAAGATCATACCTTTGCGTTCCTTAACCCTCCTAGGTTGCGTAAGAACAGATTGAACGGCTGGAATCGCCTCGCTTTGCACACTTGAAGGAGCTTCCGGTTGAACACCCGCTAGCCTTCTACTTCGCCTTGTTTGCATTAACGCTTAGCTCTCCAGCTCTCGGGATATTCCTCAGCCTAACCTCTAGTTAGTGAACACTATGGTGAAGAGGAACGGTCCCAAAACCCCTTGGTTCTTTTGCTATTGATTAGCAAAGAACAAGAAGAAACCACAGAGGAGGGAGAGGGAAAAAACGTGAGCTGCCAGAGAGAGAGAGACGTGAGTCTTGTGAGGCTGGGGAAAAATTAGAGTTTTTTCTTTTCCAAAGAGTTGTTTATAAGTTAGCCTAAACTAGGTCTCTTAATATCTGATAAACATATCCCCGATATTTCAAAACACCCGGATGCTATCCTGAGAATCAGTTTGGCCTAACCCTAAACTCCTCTTGACCGTATCTGGAAAAACCCAAAGGTCCAAGCTATTGGGCTAGAAAAATATTTATTATTTTTCTTGGACCCAAAAGGCCCAAAATAATATATATTAATTACTTATTTCCTGGGCTTACATAAGTAACCCAATAAATAATTAAACATTAATTATTTCCCCTAGTTTAAGCCCAGGTTAATTTCTTAATTATTCATACTGGACTTAGGCCCTAAATAATTAATTAACCAAATAAACTAGATAATTAATTTCTCTCAACTCCTATTTTATTTATTTATTTATTTTATTCCAGTCCAATAATAAATTAGACTTCCTGAATAAAATAAAATAAAACAAAATAAAATAAAATCCTCTTCAATTGAGACCAATTCCTCAACCCAAAATTAGTTAGGACTTACGGGCTATTCCGAGGACCAAAAAGACACATCGCCTTGGTTGCTAAAATGACCAAAATACCCCTGCTACATAAATAGTTGTATTTTACATTTTAAATATTTCCTAATATCACCATAAGGAAATATTGACCCTAAGGACAATGCTGCATTCGCAAAGACTCCGACCTACATGTGAAATGACTAAAATACCACTCTACACATCGCCGTACATTTAGAGAGGAAGAAGTGTACTAACACCCCCTTAAATGACATCTACCATCCTTAGGCTTCTAGTCCAATGATCCACGACTTCCTGGAGTGTTTCAACTTTCCAAGGGAGCTATCATAAAGCAAACATCCAAGTCATGTTTCCCAGGGCCCTGGATAATTTAGACCATTCGGACAACCACAAGGGGCGATATAGTGCAGAAACTATCTTGTATAAGTCTGTCTTAACTAACTAGTCACACATACCTAACATGCAAGTATATTGGCCCTACGATAGAACCTCAACTACAGCAAATCAAAGTATATGCTTCCAGCTTCGCCAGACCACCAACTCATACTCAAGTCGTAGAGTACTAGTCCACGCTGTAGCGGTAGTAATCTAGGTTTCTACCATATAGTACTTTGAGAAACCACTACTACATGTCCTGTTTTACGTATTCGAAATACACTTATGTCATGAAGTGAGTGGACTACCCGTTGGTTAAAGGTAAGTCATTCCCCATTTGGAATTCATAACATAATAACCTAAACATGATGAGGTTCCCAGTCTCATCAATAGGTTAAGAACAAATGTTTATGTGTTAAATAACCTGTGATCCATACCTTACTGTGAAAGACCACCATTCACATGGATCACTTATTTAAACACAATGGGTCTGTTTCAAACGAAAATCGTGCACAAACAAAAAGTAAATTCACAAACAATTTCTGAAAATAAATTCTTTCATTAAAATATTCGATTTTTCATCAGAAACCTAGTCTAAGAGGGCATACAATCCAACAATCTCCCACTTGCACTCTAAGACTAGGTAAGTCCATAGGTGCCCACCCCTATGGCGTCTAAGTGTCTCTTGAGGACTCTCTCAGCTAAAGGCTTGGTGAATGGGTCTGCTAGATTGTTTTCTGAGGTAATATGCTCCACCACGACTTCCCGTCTCTGGATGAAATTCCGGATTAGGTGGTACTTCCTCTCGATGTGTTTCCCCTTCTTGTGGTTCCGAGGCTCCTTAGATTGCGATACTGCTCCAGTGTTGTTGCAATACATCACAACCGGCCTGTCCATATGTGGTACGACTCTAAATTCTGAAAGAAACTTCCGGAGCCAGACTGCTTCCTTGGATGCCTCCGAAGCAGCCACATACTCAGCTTCCATGGTTGAGTCAGCAATACAAGACTGCTTAATACTCCTCCATGAAATTGCTCCTCCAGACAAGGTGAAGACATATCCACTAGTGGATTTTCTATCATCCTTATCTGCCAGGAAGTCCGAGTCCGTGTATCCCGTAGGAACCAAATCATCACCTCGTAAACCAAAGATATAATCTCTCGTTCCCTTGAGGTACTTGAGAATATGCTTTACAGACTTGCCAATGAACCTCCCCCGGGTTTGACCGATATCTCGCTAACTAAGCCCACGGCAAGCGTATATCCGGCCTAGTACATAGCATGGTGTACATGAGACTTCCCACAGCCGAAGCGTAGGGAATCCTACTCATTCTGTCCTTTTCTTCTTGAGACTTAGGACAGTCATTCGAAGAAAATGACAACCCATGTCTACAAGGGATTAGAGCTCCCTTGCATGAGTCCATGCTGTACTTGGCCAATATCTTGTCAATGTATGTCGTTTGGGATAACCCTAACATTCTCTGCTTCCTATTTCTAAGAAGCCTAATCCCGAGAATGTAGCTGGCTTCTCCCAAGTCCTTCATACTGAATTGACTAGACAGCCAAACCTTTGTAGATGACAATGTCCCTACATCATTTTCAATGAGTAGAATGTCATCCACATAGAGAACAAGAAAAACCACATTAATGCCTTCAAGTTTCCGGTACACGCATGTTTCATCTTCGTTTTGAATAAAACCACAAGACTTTACGGTCTCATCAAAACGAATGTTCTATGCTCTCGATGCCTGCTTAAGTCTATAAATGGACTTCTTAAGCTTGCAAACCATGTGTTCCTGGCCTTCAGCAATGAAGCCTTCCGGTTGGGACATATAGATGTCTTCGCTAAGATGGCCATTCAAGAATGCCGTCTTGACATCCATTTGCCATATCTCGTAGTCATAGTGACAGGCTATGGCAAGGAGGATGCGGATGGATTTAAGCATGGCTACCGGGGAAAAGGTTTTCTCATAGTCGATACCTTCTTTCTGAGTATACCCTTTCGCCACAAACCTAGCTTTGAACGTTTCCACATTTCCATCCTCTCATCTCTTCCTCTTGTATACCCCCTTGCACCCAATGGGTTTTATCCCTTCAGGTGAAGCTACAAGATCCCAAACCTGATTGAGGTACATAGACTCAATCTCGGTTTTCATTGCTTCATGCCACAGATTTGCATCGGCATCAGCAATAGCCTCCTCGTATCTAGCGGGGTCTTGTTCCTGATGGTCGGAGACCAGCTTAAAGGCTTCTCCAGTCCATCTATCCGGAACCCTAGACACTCTCCCACTACGACGAGGCTCCATTTGCCCAGGCTCTTGAGGCTGTGCCTCTTCTTGTTCCAAAATCGGGTCAGAAGAAGTTGATTCCGTAGACAACTTCTCCAGAAGTTCCAACCTCGTTGAACCTTTAGTGGAAGTACTTTGATCATCTTCCAAGTATCTAGCATTGGTACTGACTAGTACCTTCTGCTCCTTAGGATGATAAAAGTAGCCTCCTTTTGTCCCTTTTAGATACCCAACAAAATAGCATAATTCTGATCTTGGTTCCAACTTGTCTCCCTTGATCAGCACATAAGCTGGACATCCCCAAATCCTGAGATGATTCAGACTTGGCTTACGCCCAGTCCACATCTCATAGGGAGTCCTAGGTACTTACTTGGAAGGCACCAAGTTCAGAATATATGCCGCTGTTTCCAGGGCATATCCCCAAAAGGACACTGGAAGAATAGCATGAGACAACATGCTTCGGACCATTTCCATCAACGTCCTGTTCCTTCTCTCAGCTACTCCGTTCTGCTGGGGTGTTCCCGGCGCAATGAGCTGGGATACTATCCCATGATGTACCATGTAGTCCATGAATTCACCTAGGAGGTACTCTCCACCACGATCCGATCGTAAGGTTTTGATTAATTTACCTGTCCGACGCTCCACTTCAGCCTTAAACTCTTTGAACTTGTCAAAAGAGTCAGACTTGCGTCTCATCAGGTAAATGTAACCATACCTCGTACAATCATCCGTGAATGTGATGAAGTACTCAAAACCTCCCATAGCTGGTGTAGACAAAGGACCGCACACATCAGTGTGAACAAGACTCAACACCTCATTGGCTCTATCCGCCTTTGGTGTAAATGACCTTTTGGTCATTTTTGTTGGATTGTATGCCCT
Organism: Voacanga thouarsii; assembly: GCA_026120185.1. Classification (NCBI taxonomy): domain Eukaryota; kingdom Viridiplantae; phylum Streptophyta; class Magnoliopsida; order Gentianales; family Apocynaceae; genus Voacanga; species Voacanga thouarsii. Next base: position 3,749,613 of record JANUWF010002200.1, read on the forward strand.
CTTAGACTAGGTACATATAAAATGTTCATGTTATAGTTTAACTTGAACTGAGTGAAAGAGCCCGGTAGAGATTCGATAACCATGTCCGCTTGGCTTTCGGGGTCAATGACAGCCCCTAAGATTTCTGCCTCCTCGAAAGCAGCAATCATCTTGAGCATATGCTCTCGGACTGAAGCTCCCTCAGCCATCTTAGTGTTCACAATAGTTCGAAGAGCCTCCTGCCTTGCTGGCCGGCTCTTGTCCGCGAACATAGTTGCCAATGATTGACTTATGTCATATGCAGAAGCCTTGTGCTCGTGTTTTGACTGGAGCACATTAGACATGGAAGCTAACATATAGCAACGTGCCATTTCATCAGCTTTCGTCCACTCCTTTTTAGCCACTCGCTCTTCAGCGGTGGAACCTTCCCCGATAATATGGCAGGTTTCGTAAAGGACATACTTATACTCCTCAGCTGTGAGTATTATGTCCAGGTTCCTTTTCCAGTCCACATAGTTTGGATCCGTTAACTTATTCTCCCTGAGAATAACGGCCAATGGACTAAAAGAGCCTCCCACCATTTCTGAAAATCGAAAATAAAAGAAAGAATTTAGTTTGTGAAAACAAAATAAAATTTGTGCACTGAAAATAATTTGGCTCTTAGGAAAACTGACATAGCTTCTTGGGAAGATTAACAGTTTCCTAAGCTAAGTGTATTAACCACCACAAATTAATTTCCCTTCTAGGTAATGATCTAGAGAATAACTCCATCGTGGGATGGCTGTTTCCTCTCATTTCCTATGGACATACCTCGCACTATGACCTCCAACGTGGGCTGGCCGATCATAGTACGTGCCCCGGGGTTATTAATTACATCATTCCATTAGATCTTGATCCTTGTGGTATCCCTATCCTATACGGGTTCACTCCCAGGGTGACGCGAGGGGATCCACGATTTCTAATGAGGACCGTGATGGAAGCCGTGGGGCCGTTAGAACCCCTCTCCCACTTAGTCTTTTAAAATTAAGTTTTTCTGAAAAATAACCTTTTGAAATTTCCATTAAGTTTTTCTTAACTCAAAAATAAAATATCTAAGTCTAATAAAATCTCTATGTCAAGGCTTATATCCTTTGAGAGATTTCCTCCATGGACTAATTTTATTTAAGTTAAAACTTAATGATTTCAAAAATTTTCCAATTAAAACTTTCTAGAGACTTTGGTCTCAAGCTTATTTGACAAAATCATTTTTCTAGTCCAAAACAAAACAAAATGGCTCTCCATTTTAATTTACAAAAATATCTAAATCCAATAGATTTTCTATGTCAAGGATTAAATCATTTGAGAAAATATTCATGGATTAATTTTTGTACCAATTAAAATAACCATTTAGTTTTTGAAGAAAAATATTTTTTCTTGCCAAAACAAAAAGTTCCCAAAGACTTTGGTCTTTGAGGAAAAACACACATAGGTACAGAAAAAAATAGCATGCTCGAAAACAATAAACGTTTCCATGCTTTTCTATTTTTTTAAACCTAAGTGCCCAAATAATAGAATTAAACACATTAGTTAATTAATTAATTAATGATCTTGTTTAATCCTAAAATTCCTTACTAATATTTTTCATGCAAATATATTCCAAGAATATAAATATTGCAAAAATATTAACTTCGCCTGGTATGGGACCCAAAACGAAAAAGGAAAAAAAATAAACAAAATTGCAAAAAATAGCTGCCGGTCCACGTGCACCCGATGCACCAGATCAGGACCCATTTGCTCTGTCGGCTCACAGCGCTCCGGTGCACCAGCCGCACCAGATCCAAGCCCGTATACCCTGCAGTCCAACGCGACCGCTGTGCACCGCGCCGCACCGGATCGCAAGCCAGCCACGACCCGTGGACTACACCCGCGCCCGCTTCACCTCTTCACACGACCCGCGAACTCGCCCGAATACCCGCCGCTCCTCCCGCGCACGATTGCAATTTGTAATTGCAATTTCATGCAATCGGCGCAATTGGCTCGCAATTCTCCCAGCGGCTCGGCTCAGCAGCGACCGGCTCCTGTCACCAAACAGCAGCGGCACGGCTCAGCTTCGCAGCTTGTGAACAGTATCATCTTCTTCGTTTTTTCAACTTTCTCGCGCCAGAATTGCTGAAACTCTTCTGCTTCATTTTTTTCAGCCTTCTTTGTCTTTTTTGGACATTTTTACTTACCAAAAACAATCAAACCAAAAACACAACCGCCTATACCCATTTAAATTGGGTTTACACGATTAAACTTGAAAGCCAAAAAAATTTACAGAGGGCTCCTATGCTTCAACGGTGAAGCTTACAAAACCATCTATCCCATACCAAAACAGCGAAGGATCACAGGTATAATCATCTTCTCCATTTTATTAACTACCATGCTCCCTATATAAATCAAAACCAGTGGCTCTGATACCACTTTGATGGAAAACGAGAAACAAGGGCATGCTCTATACGTTAAAAAAAAATTGGAGAAAAATAAAACGCGAGCCTTAAAGGCTATGTGGAAGCGTGAAGATCATACCTTTGCGTTCCTTAACCCTCCTAGGTTGCGTAGGAATAGATTGAACGGCTGGAATCGCCTCGCTTTGCACACTTGAAGGAGCTTCCGGTTGAACACCCGCTAGCCTTCTTCTTCGCCTTGTTTGCGTTAACGCTTAGCTCTCCAGCTCTCGGGATATTCCTCAGCCTAACCTCTAGTTGGTGAACACTATGGTGAAGAGGAACGGTCTCAAAACCCCTTGGTTCTTTTGCTATTGATTAGCAAAGAACAAGAAGAAACCACAGAGGAGGGAGAGGGAAAAAACGTGAGCTGCCAGAGTGAGAGAGACGTGAGTCTTGTGAGGCTGGGGAAAAATTAGAGTTTTTTCTTTTCCAAAGAGTTGTTTATAAGTTAGCCTAAATTAGGTCTCTCAATATCTGATAAACATATCCCCGGGATTTCAAAACACCCGGATGCTATCCTGAGAATCAGTTTGGCCTGACCCAAAACTCCTCTTGACCGTATCTGGAAAAACCCAAAGGTCCAAGCTATTGGGCCAGAAAAATATTTATTATTTTTCTTGGACCCAAAAGGTCTAAAATAATAAATATTAATTATTTATTTCCTGGGCTTACATAAGGAACCCAATGAATAATTAATGAGCCAAAATGAACCATAATAATTAATCTTTAGTTATTTATTTCTTGGGCCTATATAAATAACACAATAAATAATTAAACATTAATTGTTTCCCCCAGTTTAAGCCCAGATTAATTTCTTAATTATTCATACTGGACTTAGGCCCTGAATAATTAATAAACCAAATAAACTAGATAATTAATTTCTCTCAACTCCTATTTTATTTATTTATTTATTTTATTCCAGTCTAATAATAAATTATACTTCCTGAATAAAACAAAATAAAATAAAATCCTCTTCAACTGAGACTAATTCCTCAACCCAAAATTAGTTAGGACTTACGGGCTATTCCGAGGACCAAAAAGACACATCGCCTTGGCTGCTAAAATGACCAAAATACCCCTGCTATATAAATAGCTGTATTTTACATTTTAAATATTTCCTAATATCACCATAAGGAAATATTGACCCCAAGGACAATGCTGCATTCGCAAAGTCTCCGACCTGCAGGTGAAATGACTAAAATACCCCTCTACACATCGCCGTACATTTAGAGAGGAAGAAGTGTACTAACGCCCCCTTAAATGACATCTACCATCCTTAGGCTTCTAGTCCAATGATCCACGACTTCCTGAAGTGTTTCCGCTTTCCAAGGGAGCTACCCTAAAGCAAACATCCAAGTCATGTTTCCCAGGGCTCTGGATAATTTAGACCATTCGGACAACCACAAGGGGCGATATAGTGCAGAAACTATCTTGTATAAGTCTGTCTTAACTAACTAGTCACACATACCTAACATGCAAGTATATTGGCCCTACGATAGAACCTCAACTACAGCAAATCAAAGTATATGCTTCCAGCTTCGCCAGACCACCAACTCATACTCAAGTCGTAGAGTTCTAGTCCACGTTGTAGTGGTAGTAGTCTAGGTTTCTACCATATAGTACTTTGAGAAACCACTACTACAGGTCCTGTTCTACGTATTCGAAATACGCTTATGTCATGAAGTGAGTGGACTACCCGCTGGCTAAAGGTAAGCCATTCCCCATTTGGAATTCATAACATAATAATCTAAACATGATGAGGTTCCCAGTCTCATCAATAGGTTAAGAACAAATGTTTATGTGTTAAATAACCCGTGATCCATACCTTACTGTGAAAGACCACCATTCACATGGATCACTTATTTAAACACAATGGGTCTGTTTCAAACGAAAATCGTGCACAAACAAAAAGTAAATTCACAAACAATTTCTGAAAATAAATTATTTCATTAAAATATTCAATTTTTCATCAGAAACCTAGACAAAGAGGGCATACAATCCAACAATCTTCCTCTTGCACTCTAAGACTAGGTAAGTCCATAGGTGCCCACCCCTATGGCGTCTAAGTGTCTCTTGAAGACTCTCTCAGCCAAAGGCTTGGTGAATGGGTCTGCTAGATTGTTTTCTGAGGTAATATGCTCCACAACGACTTCCCATCTCTGGATGAAATCCCGGATCAGGTGGTACTTCCTCTCGATGTGTTTCCCCTTCTTGTGGTTTCGAGGCTCCTTAGATTGCGATACTGCTCCAATGTTGTCGCAATACATCACAACTGACCTGTCCATATGTGGTACGACTCTAAGTTCTGAAAGAAACTTCCGGAGCCAGACTGCTTCCTTGGATGCCTCCGAAGCAGCCACATACTCAGCTTCCATGGTTGAGTCAGCAATACAAGACTGCTTAATACTCCTCCATGAAATTGCTCCTCCAGACAAGGTGAAGACATATCCACTAGTGGATTTTCTCTCATCCTTATCCGCCTGGAAGTCTGAGTCTGTGTATGCTGTAGGAACCAAATCATCAGCCCTGTAAACCAGCATATAATCTCTCGTTCCCTTGAGGTACTTGAGAATATGCTTTACAGCTTGCCAATGAACCTCCCCTGGGTTTGACTGATATCTGCTAACTAAGCCCACGACAAAGCAGATATCTGTCCTAGTACATAGCATGGCGTACATGAGACTTCCCACAGCCGAAGCGTAGGGAATCCTACTCATTCTATCCTTTTCTTCTTGAGACTTAGGACAGTCATTCGAAGAAAATGACAACCCATGTCTACAAGGGATTAGAGCTCCCTTGCATGAGTCCATGCTGTAGTTGGCCAACATCTTGTCAATGTATGTCGTTTGGGATAACCCTAACATTCTCTGCTTCCTATTTCTAAGAAGCCTAATCCCGAGAATGTAGCTGGCTTCTCCCAAGTCCTTCATACTGAATTGACTAGACAGCCAAACCTTTGTAGATGACAATGTCCCTACATCATTTCCAATGAGTAGAATGTCATCCACATAGAGGACAAGAAAAACCACATTAATGCCTTCAAGTTTTCTGTACACGCATGTTTCATCTTCGTTTTGAATAAAACCATAAGACTTTACGGTCTCATCAAAATGAATGTTCCATGCTCTCGATGCCTGCTTAAGTCCATAAATGGACTTCTTAAGCTTGCAAACCATGTGTTCTTGGCCTTCAGCAATGAAGCCTTTCGGTTGGGACATATAGATGTCTTCGCTAATATGGCCATTCAAGAATGCCGTCTCGACGTCCATTTGCCATATCTCGTAGTCATAGTGACAGGCGATGGCAAGGAGGATGCGGATGGATTTAAGCATGGCTACAGGGGAAAAGGTTTTCTCATAGTCGATACATTCTTTCTGAGTATACCCTTTCGCCACAAGCCTAGCTTTGAAGGTTTCCACCTTCCCATCCGCTCCTCTCTTCCTCTTGTATACCCACTTCCACCCAATGGGTTTTATCCCTTCAAGTGAAGCTACAAGATCCCAAACCTGATTGAGGTAGATAGACTCAATCTCGGCTTTCATTGCTTCATGCCACAGATTTGCATCGGCATCAGCAATAGCCTCCTCGTATCTAGCGGGGTCTTGTTCCTGATGGTCGGAGACCAGCTCAAAGGCTTCTCCAGTCCATCTATCCGGAACCCTAGACACTCTCCCACTACGACGAGGCTCCATTTGCACAGGCTCTTGAGGCTGTGCCTCTTCTTGTTCCAAAATCGGGTCAGAAGAAGTTGATTCCGTAGATAACTTCTCCTAAAGTTCCAACCTCGTTGAACCTTTAGTGGAAGTACTTTGATCATCTTCCAAGTATCTAGCATTGGTACTGACTAGTACCTTCTGCTCCTTAGGATGATAAAAGTAGCCTCCTGTTGTCCCTTTTGGATACCCAACAAAATAGCATATTTCTGATTTTGGTTCCAACTTGTCTCCCTTGATCAGTACATAAGCTGGACATCCCCAAATCCTGAGATGATTCAGACTTGGCTTACACCCAGTCCACATCTCATAGGGAGTCCTAGGTACTGACTTGGAAGGCACCAAGTTCAGAATATATGCCGTTGTTTCCAGGGCATATCCCCAAAAGGACACTGGAAGAGTAGCATGAGACATCATACTTCGGACCATTTCCATCAACGTCCTGTTCCTTCTCTCAGCTACTCTATTCTGCTGGGGTGTTCCCGGCGCAGAGAGCTGGGATACTATCCCATGATGTACCATGTAGTCCTTGAATTCACCTAGGAAGTACTCTCCATCACGATTCGATCGTAAGGTTTTGATTAATTTACCTGTCCGACGCTCTACTTTAGCCTTAAACTCTTTGAACTTGTCAAAAGAGTCAGACTTGCGTCTCATCAGGTAAATGTAACCATACCTCGTACAATCATCCGTGAACGTGATGAAGTACTCAAAACCTCCCCTAGCTGGTGTAGACAATGGACCGCACACATCAGTGTGAACAAGACTCAACACCTCATTGGCTCTATCCGCCTTTGGTGTAAATGACCTTTTGGTCATTTTTGTTGGATTGTATGCCCTCTTAGACTAGGTTTCTGATGTAAAATCGAATATTTTAATAAAAGAATTTATTTTCAGAAATTATTTGTGAATTTAATTTTTGTTTGTGCATTATTTTCGTTTGGAACAGACCCATTGTGTTTAAATAAGTGATCCATGTGAATGGTGGTCTTTCACAGTAAGGTATGGATCATGGGTTATTTAACACATAAACATTTGTTCTTAGCCTATTGATGAGACTGTGAACCTCATCATGTTTAGGTTATTATGTTATGAATTCCAAATGGGGAATGGCTTACCTTTAGCCAGTGAGTAGTCCATTCACTTCATAGCATAAGCGTATTTCGAATACGTAAAACAGGACCTGTAGTAGTGGTTTCTCAAAGTACTATATGGTAGAAATCTAGACTACTACCGCTACAGCGTGGACTAGTACTCTACGACTTGAGTATGAGTTGGTGGTCTGGCGAAGTTGGAAGCATATACTTTGATTTGCTATAGTTGAGGTTCTATCGTAGGGCCAATATACTTGCATGTTGGGTATGTGTGACTAGTTAGTTAAGATAGACTTATACAAGATAGTTTCTGCACTATATCGCCCCTTGTGGTTGTCCGAATGGTCTAAATTATCTAGGGCCCTGGGAAACATGACTTGGATGTTTGCTTTAGGGTAGCTCCCTTGGAAAGCGGAAACACTCTAGGAAGTTGTGGATCATTGGACTAGAAGCCTAAGGATGGTAGATGTCATTTAAGGGGGTGTTAGTACACTTCTTCCTCTCTAAATGTACGGCGATGTGCAGAGGGGTATTTTAGTCATTTCACCTGTAGGTCGGAGACTTTGCGAATGCAGCATTGTCCTTGAGGTCAATATTTCCTTATGGTGATATTAAGAAATATTTAAAATGTAAAATACAACTATTTATATAGCAGGGGTATTTTGGTCATTTTACAGCCAAAGCGATGTGTCGTTTTGGTCCTCGGGATAGCCCGTAAGTCCTAACTATTTTTGGGTTGAGGAATTGGTCTCAGTTGAAAAGAATTTTATTTTATTCAGGAATTCTAATTTATTATTGGACTGGAATAAAATAAATAAATAAATAAAATAGGAGTTGAGAGAAATTAATTATCTAGTTTATTTGGTTAATTAATTATTCAGGGCCTAGGTCCAATATGAATAATTAAGAAATTAACCTGGGCTTAAACTAGGGGAAATAATTAATGTTTAATTATTTATTGGGTTATTTATATAGGCCCAAGAAATAAATAATTAAATATTAATTATTATGGTTCATTTGGGCTCATTAATTATTTCTTGGGTTACTTATGTAAGCCTAGGAAATAAATAATTAATATTTATTATTTTGGGCTTTTTGGGTCCAAGAAAAATAATAAATATTTATCTGGCTCAATAGCTTGGACCTTAGGGTTTTTTTCCAGATACGGTTAAGAGGAGTTTAGGGTTAGGCCAAACTGATTCTCAAGATAACATCCGGGTGTTTTGAAATCCCGGTGATATGTTTATCAAAGATTGAGAGACCTAGTGGAGGCTAACTTATAAACAACTCTTTGGAAAAGGAAAAACCCTAATTTTTCCAAGCCACACAAGACTCTCACGTCTCTGTCTAGCTCTCTCTCTCACGTTTCTTTTTCTTGGTTTCTCCTTGTTCTTTGCTAACCAATAGCGAGTGAACCAAGGAGAATTGAGACCGTTTTTCTTTCCTATTGTGTTCACCAACTAGAGGTTAGGATGAGGAATATCCCGAGAGCTGGAAAGCTAAGCGTTAATGCAAATAAGGCGAAGTAGAAGGCTAGCAGGTGTTCAACCGGAAGCTCCTTCAAGTGTGCAAAGCGAGGCGATTTCAGCCGTTCAATTTGCTCCTACGCAACCTAGGGGGGTTAAAGAACGCAAAGGTATGATCTTCACGCTTCTACATGGCCTTTATGGCTCGTGTTTATTTTTCTCCAGTTTTTTTTCGCTACAGAGCATGATTCCCCTGTTTCACGTTTTCTCTCAATTTTTCCCATCAGGCAAGATTCACACTGAGGCCAACTTTTCAATCTCAATGAGCCCAAAGGCCCATCATGGATTAGCCTCTGAATCCTGGTTGAGTTAATATGACCCAACCTCAGATGCCAAAGGTATGAATCATTGATATTGGTCTTTCTCTTCTTAGTTAAAGGTTCAGACTGAGCGTTATTTGATTGTTTGTTAATAGGGTTTAAAAAGAACAAATTTCCATACATGTGCCCAGTACATAAAATTTCTCCATCTCTACTGATAGAAATACCAGAATGGAAAGATACAGAATATCCTTGATTAATAAGTTTTGCAACTGAAATCAAATTCTGACGAAAACCAGGTACATATAAAATGTCTTTTAAAACCACTATCTTATTACAATAAAAAATAAGATCCAGCTCTCCCACTGCAAGGGCCCAGACTTGTGCTCCATTACCCACTCGAAGCCCATGTTTGCCCTTCTTGAGTCTTCTTATCTTCCTAAACCCCTGCAAGGAGTTACAGATATGATCAGTGGCTCCTGAATCAACAATCCAAGTGGAAGTTGATCCTACCATTGATATGGACTCTAGATAGTAAGCATTACCTGTGGGGTTTTTCTTGGCCTGAAGATCTGGACATTCTTTTTTCCAGTGTTCCTTTTTTCCATACTTGAAGCACTTGCCCTTTGGTTTGTCCTTGGGCTGGTTCTTGGGCTGGGCTGCTGCATTCCCCTTCTTCCTCTTCAACTTTCTGGGCTTAGGTCCCAGTTCTTGAAGAAGAGGCCTTAGCAATCATGGCCTTAGACCGCGGCTTCATGACCTTCTCCGCCATCTGGAGCTCCTTCATCAGTTCAGTTAAACTCATGTTCAACTTGTTCATGTTATAGTTTAACTTGAACTGAGTGAAAGAGCCCGGTAGAGATTCGAGAACCATGTCCACTTGGCTCTCGGGGTCAATGACAGCCCCTAAAATTTCTGCCTCCTCGAAAGCAGCAATCATCTTGAGCATATGCTCTCGGACTGATGCTCCTTCAGCCATCTTAGTGTTCACAATAGTTCGAAGAGCCTCCTGCCTTGTGGGCCGGCTCTTGTCCGCGAACATAATTGCCAATGATTGACTTATGTCATATGCAGAAGCCTTGTGCTCGTATTTTGACTGGAGCACATTAGACATGGAAGCTAACATATAGCAACGTGCCATTTCATCAGCTTTCGTCCACTCCTTTTTAGCCACTCGCTCTTCAGCGGTGGAACCTTCCCCGATAATATGGCAGGTTTCGTAAAGGACATACTTATACTCCTCAGCTGTGAGTATTATGTCCAGGTTCCTTTTCCAGTCCACATAGTTTGGATCCGTTAACTTATTCTCCCTGAGAATAACGGCTAATGGACTAAAAGAGCCTCCCACCATTTCTGAAAATCGAAAATAAAAGAAAGAATTTAGTTTGTGAAAACAAAATAAAATTTGTGCACTGAAAAAAATTTGGCTCTTAGGAAAACTGACATAGCTTCTTGGGAAGATTAACAGTTTCCTAAGCTAAGTGTATTAACCACCACAAATTAATTTCCCTTCTAGGTAATGATCTAGAGAATAACTCCATCGTGGGATGGCCGTTTCCTCTCATTTTCTATGGACATACCTCGCACTATGACCTCCAACGTGGGCTGGCCGATCATAGTACGTGCCCCGGGGTTATTAATTACATCCTTCCATTAGATCTTGATCCTTGTGGTATCCCCATCCTATACGGATTTACTCCCAGGGTGACGCGAGGGGATCCACGATCTCTAATGAGGACCGTGATGGAAGCCGTGAGGCCGTTGGAACCCCTCTCCCACTTAGTCTTTTAAAATAAAGTTTTTCTGAAAAATAACCTTTTGAAATTTCCATTAAGTTTTTCTTAACTCAAAAATAAAATATCTAAGTCCAATAACATCTCTATATCAAGGCTTATATCCTTTGAGAGATTTCCTCCATGGACTAATTTTATTTAAGTTAAAACTTAATGATTTCAAAAATTTTTCAATTAAAACTTTCTAGAGACTTTGGTCTCAAGCTTATTTGACAAAATCATTTTTCTAGTCCAAAACAAAACAAAATGGCTCTCCATTTTAATTTACAAAAATATCTAAATCCAATATATTTTCTATGTCAAGGATTAAATCCTTTGAGAAAATATTCAAGGATTAATTTTTGTACCAATTAAAATAACCATTTAGTTTTTGAAGAAAAATATTTTTTCTTGCCAAAACAAAAAGTTCCCAAAGACTTTGGTCTTTGAGGAAAAACACACATATGTACATAAAAAAATAGCATGCTCGAAAACAGTAAACGTTTTCATGCTTTTCTATTTTTTTAAACCTAAGTGCCCAAATAATAGAATTAAACACATTAATTAATTAATTAATGATCTTGTTTAATCCTAAAATTCCTTACTAATATTTTTCATGCAAATATATTCCAAGAATATAAATATTGCAAAAATATTAACTTCGCCTGGTATGGGACACAAAACGAAAAAAGAAAAAAAAATAAAAAAAATTGCAAAAAATAACTGCCAGTCCACGTGCACCCGATGCACCAGATCAGGACCCATTTGCTCTGTCGGCTCACAGCGCTCCGGTGCACCAGCCACACCAGATCCAAGCCCGTATGCCCTGCGGTCCACCGCGGCCGCTGTGCACCGTGCCGCACCGGATCGCAAGCCAGCCACGACCCGTGGACTTCACCCGCGCCTGCGACCCGCACCCGCTTCACATCTGCACACGACCCGCGAACTCGCCCGGATGCCCATCGCTCGACCCACGCACGATTGCAATTTCATGCAATCGGCGCAATTGGCTCCCAATTCTCCCAGCGGCTCGGCTCAGCAGCGACCGGCTCCTGTCACCAAACAGCAACGGCTCGGCTAGGTGGCTCGGCTCAGCTTCGCAGCTTATGAACAGTATCATCTTCTTCGTTTTTTCAACTTTCTCGTGCCAGAATTGCAGAAACTCTTCTGCTTCATTTTTTTCAGCATTCTTTGGCTTCTTTGGACATTTTTACTTACCAAAAACATCCAAACCAAAAACACAACCGCCTATACCCATTTAAATTGGGTTTACACGATTAAACTTGAAAGCCAAAAAAATTTACAGAGGGCTCCTATGCTTCAACGGTGAAGCTTACAAAACCATCTATCCCATACCAAAACAGCGAAGGATCACAGGTATAATCATCTTCTCCATTTTATTAACTACCATGCTCCCTATATAGATCAAAACCAGTGGCTCTGATACCACTTTGATGGAAAACGAGAAACAGGGGCATGCTCTGTACGTTAAAAAAAAATTGGAGAAAAATAAAACGCGAGCTTTAAAGGCTATGCGGAAGCGTGAAGATTATACATTTGCATTCCTTAACCCTCCTAGGTTGCGTAGGAACAGATTGAACGGCTGGAATCGCCTTGCTTTGCACACTTGAAGGAGCTTCCGGTTGAACACCCGTTAGCCTTCTACTTCGCCTTGTTTTCATTAACGCTTAGCTCTCCAGCTCTCGGGATATTCCTCAGCCTAACCTCTAGTTGGTGAACACTATGGTGAAGAGGAACGGTCTCAAAACCCCTTGGTTCTTTTGCTATTGATTAGCAAAGAACAAGAAGAAACCACAGATGAGGGAGAGGGAAAAAACGTGAGCTGCCAGAGAGAGAGAGACGTGAGTCTTGTGAGGCTGGGGAAAAATTAGAGTTTTTTCTTTTCCAAAGAGTTGTTTATAAGTTAGCCTAAACTAGGTCTCTCAATATCTGATAAACATATCCCCGGGATTTCAAAACACCCGGATGCTATCCTGAGAATCAGTTTGGCCTGACCCTAAACTCCTCTTGACCGTATCTGGAAAAAACCCTAAGGTCCAAGCTATTGGGCCAGAAAAATATTTATTATTTTTCTTGGAACCAAAAGGCCCAAAATAATAAATATTAATTATTTATTTCCTGGGCTTACATAAGGAACCCAATGAATAATTAATGAGCCCAAATGAATCATAATAATTAATCTTTAATTATTTATTTCTTGGGCCTATATAAATAACCCAATAAATAATTAAACATTAATTATTTCCCCTAGTTTAAGCCCAGGTTAATTTCTTAATTATTCATACTGGACCTAGGCCCTGAATAATTAATTAACCAAATAAACTAGATAATTAATTTCTCTCAACTCCTATTTTATTTATTTATTTATTTTATTCCAGTCCAATAATAAATTATACTTCCTGAATAAAATAAAATAAAATAAAATCCTTTTCAACTGAGACCAATTCCTCAACCCAAAATTAGTTAGGACTTACGGGTTATTCCGAGGACCAAAAAGACACATCGCCTTGGCTGCTAAAAGGACCAAAATACCCCTACTATATAAATAGCTGTATTTTACATTTTAAATATTTTCTAATATCACCATAAGGAAATATTGACCCCAAGGACAATGCTGCATTCGCAAAGTCTCCGACCTGCAGGTGAAATGACTAAAATACCCCTTTACACATCGCCATACATTTAGAGAGGAAGAAGTGTACTAACACCCCCTTAAATGACATCTACCATCCTTAGGCTTCTAGTCCAATGATTCACGACTTCCTGGAGTGTTTCCGCTTTCCAAGGGAGCTACCCTAAAGTAAACATCCAAGTCATGTTTCCCAGGGTCCTGGATAATTTAGACCATTCGGACAACCACAAGGGGCGATATAGTGCAGAAACTATCTTGTATAAGTCTGTCTTAACTAACTAGTCACACATACCTAACATGCAAGTATATTGGCCCTACGATAGAACCTCAATTACAGCAAATCAAAGTATATGCTTCCAGCTTCGCCAGACCACCAACTCATACTCAAGTCGTAGAGTACTAGTCCACGCTGTAGCGGTAGTAGTCTAGGTTTCTACCATATAGTACTTTGAGAAACCACTACTACAGGTCCTGTTCTACGTATTCGAAATACGCTTATGTCATGAAGTGAGTGGACTACCCGCTGGCTAAAGGTAAGCTATTCCCCATTTGGAATTCAAAACATAATAACCTAAACATGATGAGGTTCCCAGTCTCATCAATAGGTTAAGAACAAATGTTTATATGTTAAATAACCCGTGATTCATACCTTACTGTGAAAGACCACCATTCACATGGATCACTTATTTAAACACAATGGGTCTGTTCCAAACGAAAATCATGCACAAACAAAAAGTAAATTCACAAACAATTTCTGAAAATAAATTCTTTCATTAAAATATTCGATTTTTCATCAGAAACATAGTCTAAGAGGGCATACAATCCAACAATCTCCCACTTGCACTCTAAGACTAGGTAAGTCCATAGGTGCCTACCCCTATGGCGTCTAAGTGCCTCTTGAAGACTCTCTCAGCCAAAGGCTTGGTGAATGGGTCTGCTAGATTGTTTTCTGAGGTAATATGCTCCACAACGACTTCCCATCTCTGGATGAAATCCCGGATCAGGTGGTACTTCCTCTCGATGTGTTTCCCCTTCTTATAGTTCCGAGACTCCTTAGATTGCGGTACTACTCCAGTGTTATCGCAATACATCACAACCGGCCTGTCCATATGTGGTACGACTCTAAGTTCTGAAAGAAACTTCCGGAGCCAGACTGCTTCCTTGGATGCCTCCGAAGCAGCCACATACTCAGCTTCCATGGTTGAGTCAGCAATACAAGACTGTTTAATACTCCTCCATGAAATTGCTCCTCCAGATAAGGTGAAGACATATCCACTAGTGGATTTTCTCTTATCCTTATCCGCCTGGAAGTCTGAGTCTGTGTATCCTGTAGGAACCAAATCATCAGCCTTGTAAACCAGCATATAATCTCTCGTTCCCTTGAGGTACTTGAGAATATGCTTTACAGCTTGCCAATGAACCTCCCCTGGGTTTGACTGATATCTGCTAACTAAGCCCACGGTAAAGCAGATATCTAGCCTAGTACATAGCATGGCGTACATGAGACTTCCCACAGACGAAGCGTAGGGAATCCTACTCATTCTGTCATTTTCTTCTTGAGACTTAGGACAGTCCTTCGAAGAAAATGACAACCCATGTCTACAAGGGATTAGAGCTCCCTTGCATGAGTCCATGCTGTACTTGGCCAACATCTTGTCAATGTATGTCGTTTGGGATAACCCTAACATTCTCTACTTCATATTTCTAAGAAACCTAATCCCGAGAATGTAGCTGGCTTCTCCCAAGTCCTTCATACTGAATTGACTAGACAGCCAAACCTTTGTAGATGACAATGTCCCTACATCATTTCCAATGAGTAGAATGTCATCCACATAGAGGACAAGAAAAATCACATTAATGCCTTCAAGTTTCCTGTACACGCATGGTTCATCTTCGTTTTGAATAAAACTACAAGACTTTACGGTTTCATCAAAACGAATGTTCCATACTCTCGATGCCTGCTTAAGTCCATAAATGACTAATAAACCATAAGTTACGAGTATCGATACTACGTATTAGCTTTGTTGAGAAAGAAGAGGCACTGCGACCTGGCCTCTCTGGTGCTGGCCTTGGTCTATTGGCTAATAAACCAGATGATCTCGATCCTATCGGCTGGAGGTAATTCGACCAATCTTGGCGGCCCCCTCTAGGTCATGCAGTTGTGGCTTTACTAGTATATTCCCCAGTTCGGCATCAATAATATCCCCAGGGACTCTGCGGATTCTGCCAACCGGATCACAGGTTATTGGCTGTTGAAAACTTCTGTAAATAGATCTTCCATTGGTACCATTATGTCCTACCTTTATCAGAACTGCCTCCAGAACTCACCCCACTTCTTTCTTTACTCTGCCAGAAAATCGGCCCCCTTTAGCTGACGAAGCTTGCCGATGCACCAAAAGCCTTCCAAGAGACTATCTGGGCAAGAATGTTGTACTCTTGAGAACTTTTTCTAAGGGCCAAACTAGGTGCCTGGAGTGCCAAGTCCTCCTGTGAACGATACAATCCACATTACCTTTTGTGTTAATTTAAGCTAATTTAGGATATTCTTGCTAATCCTGGTCATGTTTCTTCTTATACTGTCATACATGTCCTATTGGCTGAAGATGTGCGTACTTTAGCTGATAAGTCCCTAACTGTTCTTCATTCCTTTGAGTACTACCATTTTTAGGTCGTCAGAGAGGCCACACCTAACTTCAACCTGTGGTGGCGACTGCTACGCGAGATGCTCTTCTCTACCCCTGTGAAGACATGGTTGCTCAAACTGGTTGGATCAGTATCGGCTGTAGTAGAAACGTCTGCACCAAAAAAAAGTAAGCCGAGCAAGATCTTTGTCAGTTCGATCGCTGTGCTATTATTCCGAACACTGCTAGTGAAGAGAGTTCCCATTCTTCTGCCTGCCAATGAGGAAAAGAAGAAGAAACCGTCCTCCCCCTGTTGAGGCAGTCAAAGAGGCGACAGGCCACCCATACTCCGACATTTGCCAAGATTTGGATTGGTGCTAAACATATATTTTTTATTTTTCAATGCTCTTCAACCTTTGACTTAAAGCTAACCTCATATTACCTTCTTTTGTAGAAATAAAAGGCCAACCAGCTAGTTATTGCTGACTCTTCCTCAGGGTCATTGACAGCCATGCCCCCTTTATCTCTTGCAAAACATGACAATGGCATAGGAAGGGACTTCGGCTATTTCGCCTTCGTCGGTTGTTGCCTTTCGTCCGAAGTGCCTACCTCAGAGAAAATGGCGATCAACAAGCCTGTCATGCCCCTTACAGAAACAGCCCCTGAGCCTCTAATGGAACCTACTCCTTCTCGATGGGTAACAACTGAAGCCACTGCATTGGAGCTTCTGTGTAATTTGATGGGAACCAACTTGCCGACCAGCTAATCTTCCCAATACGCCATCAGTCGAGCCCTCCTGCTACTTGCGCAATCAGCCAATTCCAATGTTCTAATGGAATTGAAGCACCTATCGACTGACTACTTGGGGTATATGAGGTTCACCTAGTGCTTCTTTTCTAATACCCAAAACAAATGGGATGAAGCTGCACGTCAGCTCAAAGCCTTGGAGGGGCTTAAACAACAAGAAGTGTTTTTGCAAACGTATTGCCAAGAAGCCTCTACTCACCTAAGTGTCATTCGAGCTAAATTTTTTGATAGGGTTGAATGAATTGAAGGGCTTGAGAAGCAACTGTGAGCACTCTAGGCAAAATTAGATTCCAAAAGATGGGCCCTGGATGAGTAGCTTGAGGCAGAGATCACCTGTCAACAAACAGCCTTCTTCGCAGAAGAGTCATCGGCCAAATTCTGGGACGAATGGCTCATGCTGGAAGCAGAGGAAGAGCTGCCCCAAATGGAATTGCAATATTCGGACAAATTGCTCACCGGCATGCAGTCTTTGTGGGACAATTTCTAGTCTTACCTAGCCACTTTCTTCTATAGTCCCGATGAAGTTGGTCCTTTAGGCACTTAAACTGAGGATGTCGAGACTCGTCCATCTTCAATGGAAGAATCGGCCGCTGAACCAAAACTAGCCTCAGAAAAGTCGATCACCCAAGTGGAAGAAGAAAAGGAAATCCCAACGGTGGCTGCACTGTCCGAGGAAGATCCGAATCGGCTTGCCATAGTTCCTTTCGTCCAGCCGATCGAGACGCCTCACACTCCTTCTAAGGAGGATTGACTTCTTTCTTTTATTTTTGTTATTTTTTCTCTATATATTTTCCCTCTTTTTCGCTCCTTTTTTTTTTTTTTAATTACTCTTCTACTAAAATTCCCTCCCAGAATGTAGGATAAAATTTTTTCAAATACTTTCCGTTTATGGCATGATTTACTTCCTTTCCATTGGGTGTTATCAGCCGATAGGCACCTCCATTGAAAACCTGTGTAATAAGAAAAGGCCCCTCCCACGAAGCAGATCACTTACCATAGCGTGGGTCTTTCCGTGCAACGGGTAGTATGGTTTTCCAAACCATGTCTCCTATTTGAAAACTCCTTCCTCGCACTTTTCGATTGTAGGTTCTTACTGCCTTCTCTTTATGCCTTTTGATATTTTCTAATGCTATCCAATAGTCCTCTTCGACTTGGTCCAAACTTATGGCCAAGGATAGTTTGTAGTCTTCAACCGATAAGCAGTATTGGTAAGCTACTCAGGTTGATCGCAGTAATAACTTAGAGGGTAGCATCGCATTCTGTCCATATGTTAGCTAAAATGGAGTGAACCTTGTAGCGGTCTTGTAAATATTCCAATATGCCCACAACACCTCTTGAAGTGTTTCGTGTAACCTTCTGGGTTTATTTTCCAATGACTTACGGATCATACTGATCAAAGTCTTATTTGTAGCTTTAGCTTGACCATTGGCCTGTGCATAGTACGGAGGTGAATGCAATAATTTAACTTTGAATTGAGTTAGAAAGTGGCGTACCTTATCCCCTGTGAACATAGTTCCTTGGTCAACCGTTATAATTTCAGGTATGCTGAATCGAAAAAGGATGTTCTTCTAAAGGAATGTAATAACGGCAGACTGGGTTACTCTGGTCAGAGCTTGTGCTTCTACCCACTTGGTAAAATAATTAGTTGCCACTAAATGAAGGTGTGCCCTTTGATTGATGGCCAGTGAATCTTACCGATGACATCTAGAGCCCAACCCCTGAACGGCCATAACTTGATGATAGGATGTAGGTCAGTGGTGGGTATATAAATCAAAAGGTCATGCTTTTGACATGCCTCACATCCGACTACAAAGGCTACGCAATCCATGGTCATAGAGGGCCAGTAAAATCCATGTCGTTGCAATGTCTATTTCTACTTAGAACCCGCCTGATGAGCGCCACATATGCCTTCATGCACCTCGGCTAACGCCTGTGCTGCTTCTTATTTTGACAAACATTTCAACAAAACTCCTAAATGACTTCTTCTTAATAGATCATTCTCGATCAGTACAAAATTTAGTGCCTTACGTTTTAGCTCCCATGAAACTTGACTCGTAAGCTTCCGTAAGTATGAAACGATATCGGAACGCCAGTCTTCTTCATGTTGCTCTTCTGATATCTATTGACACATTACCACCTCGACTCTTTTCTTAAAACCTGAAGCTATTTAAGCTAAGTCGTTTGCCCCCTGATTCTCAACTCGAGGAACATGAGTCAAGATAACTTTCGAGAAGTAATACAACAATGCTCACACTTCCTGTAACTTGTCCGACAACATGGGGTTAGTGCATTTGTACTCACCTGAAATTTGTCGGATGACAATTTGAGAATCTCCTGTTATATTAACCATTCGTGCATCCAAAGCCTTCAGGATTCGAAGTCCTAAAATGAGAGTATCATATTCTGCCTGATTATTTGAGGTCTCTTAACTTAATTCAAACAGATTTTTTCCTTGTCGTTCGCAAGGAGCTTCAATAACCAACCCAGCATCTGTCTTATATTGAGTGCTAGATCTATCAAATTCCAATTTCCATGGTTTGTGTGAAATGTACCTCTGTACCTCTTTTTTCTTTTTTTTTTTTTTTTTTTTTCAGGATTGGGCACTTCTAAGCATGGATGCTTGGCCAAGAAATTAGCTATGGCTTGACCTTTCATTACTTTCAAGGTAAGTGAGTTAGGGAAAAAGCATGTAACTTAATAGCCCACTTCATTAAACGTCTTTGCAATAGTGGGTGGTTTAGCAAATATTTGACGAGATCAATTTTGCATAGGACTTGCATTTCCCTAGGTAGCAGATTGTGCTCTAGTTTCATACATGCATAATATAAAAATAAGCATAGTTTCTCAATAGGGGAATACCTGGTTTTGGTGTCCATCAAGTTCCGACTGAGGTAATACACTGCCCTTTCAACCCCCTGTGTATCGTCCTAAGCTAGCAGGCAACCGATAGACTTCGGAGCAGCCGAAATGTACAGTTTCAAGGGTACTTTATCTCGTGGCGGCACCAAAATTGGTAGTTGTGACAAAACTGCCTTGATATGATCAAATGCTGCTTGATGCTCCGGTTGCCAAATGAATTCTAGAGACAACTTCAACTAGAGCAAAGAAGAGAACACCTTCTATTTACCTATAGCATTCGCCAGAAAACGTTGCAAGAAATTGATCTTCTCTAAGAAACTTTGGAGCTCCTTTTTGGTTTGTGTGGCCTTGTCTGTAGAATATCTCTTGCTTTGTTCTGGTCCACTTCAATCCCTTTTTGATGCACCAGGAACCCGAGAAAATTTTCGGTTGAAACTCCGAAAGTGCATTTGGCAGAATTAATTTTTAACTGGTGCTGGCGTATTCGAAGGAAGGCCTACTCCAACCACTGTAGGTGTTGTAAAAAAGTGGGTAACTTAATTGCTAAGTTATCAATATAAACTTCTATGGTATTGCCAATGAGAGCATGAAAAATGAGATTCACGGCTGTCTGGAAAGTAACTCCAACATTCTTCAACCCGAAAGGCATAACTAGCCATTCGAATAAATCGATAGATCCCAGACATTAAAAAGCTATTTTCTTGGTGTCTTCTTTAACTATCAATATCTAGTTGTACCCGGAGTATCCGTCCATGAAGCTTAGGAATTGATTTCCTGCAGCTGAGTCTACCAACATGTCGGCTATCGGTATGGTGTATCTATCTTTTGGAATGGCCAAATTCAAATTTCTGAAGTCAACACAAACCCGCAACTGGCCATGTCTCTTAATGATGGGCACAATATTGGACACCCAGTCTGTATACCGGTAGGTACAGATGAAACCGTACTGAAGTAATCTCTCAATTTCTTCTTTGATCCTGGGTAAAAGAGTGGGATTAAAACGTCAGACAGGCTGCTTATGAGGCTTGAAACCTTTCTTAATCAACAAGTAGTGCTCCACAATGCCCTGTCTAGCCTGTCATTTCATAATAATCCCATGTAAAACAATCTTTGTACTTACAAATTAGGACTGTCAGAGCATTCCGCTGATCGAAAGTTAAACATAAGCTTACCTTTGTAGTTCTGCTTTCCCCAAGTTCCCCGATATCTACTTCCGTTAACGGGTCCTAAGCGATAAAACTAGGTGCATGCCGAACGTCAGGGTCCTCTATTTTTGGACATTGACATTCCATCCCTTCCGTTGTGATCTGATTATGAACCATAGTGAGTTTGGAGTAATAGCTCAAGTCAAAGGTAGAGCGGTAGAACACAGCTTCGTTCATATGTACTTCTACTGAGAATGGATTGGGGTCGGCTGGTATCCTTTCCACTCGTTCTCCATCCCAAATTAGCATCATTTGGGGAAGCATTGACCGAATACAATAGTTCACATGAATTTAATCCCTACATAGTAAGACAGAATAAGCCGACTTTGCCATGATTACAAAAAAAAAAAATAAAAAAATAAGTCTTACTAACCTTAGATCCGATGGCCACCTCAAAAGTGATAACTCCTTTTGCTTTGGCTGCCTCCCTAGTAAAATTAAGCATTTGGATGTCTGTAGGAGATAGATCGCATTGATCCTTGCCCAAATGCCTTAAGATTGCCAATAGCATTACATTTAGCACAGTCCCTCCATTGATAAAAACTTGAGAGAAAGATCTTTTGTTGATATGTGCCTTGATGTATAATGGTTTGAGGTGATTGGTATGTTCTGCAGTGGGGATAGGAAAAAACATCCCTTCCGATGGCATTTTAAACTCAATGAGCTCAATGGCCGCTTCTTCCATTGCATAATTATCATTTTCTACCGTTTCTTGTTCGGCTTCTCTCGGAATTGTGATGGGAGAATGCTGAGCATGTTCTGACTTGTGGAAATACATACCTGTTTATCCGACCACTCATCCAGCACTTGTTTCTGTTGAGCCCGTCTCCTTTATTCCCGTCGTTTCTAAATTTTTATAAGTTGGGAACGATGGCTAGGGAAGAACGGCCCTTTACGAGGTACATATACTTTAAACTTTTCATCCTTTCCCTGAAAATGCGCCGTGAAGGTTAGAACTGTAAGCCGAGTGAAACTAACGGCCGATCGTCTAGCCTTTGGAACGTTGGTCTTTTCTTCTCCTAGGTCTTAGACTGCTCCTTGACTGAAGAATCTCCCAACTCATGCTCCATATCTTCTTTACATGTCTGTACCATACTTGCATCCGCCATTAGGAATGGGTCTGTATCGACTAAGGTTTTTTCACGTTTATTAACAAATCTCACCATTCCTTCTTGTAAAGCCTTCTGTATTGTGTTCCTGAAAACAGCACATCTATTGGTATTATAGGAAAACAAGTTATGCCACTTACAGTATTTCTTGCCCTTCAACTCTTTTGGGCCCGGAACCTTGTGGCCGAAATGTAGACGAATCTGTTTGTCTTTAACTATTTGATCAAAGATTTGCTTAGCCCTTGATACATCGAATGTGTATATAGATGGCCCTGCAGGAGAAGCTTCCTTATTCCCTTTGCCAGGTTTCAAAAAAAGATAAGTGTTAGATGTGCCTTTCACTAGTTCTGCTGCAATCACTTCCAGTATTGTTCCTCCTCATTATCAGTAACATCGTCCACCACTGATATCATAGTTTGCCCTTGAGAAAATTTAACTGACCGCCTTTTCTCTTTCTCCTTGATCATTTCCTCTATTCTGATGGCCTGAGATAACAGACGAGATAGGTCAGAAAAGTCTTGGAGGATAAGGTGCTCTTTGAGTTGCGGATGCATTCTACTGATGGCTATCCTAGCACACTCTATTTCTAGCAATTGAGTGGTGCATTTGGCTTTAATTTGCCAAAAGCTCTTAATGAACTTTGATACACCTTTGAATGATCTCTACTTGACTGCCAAAAGATCCAATATAAAGACCTCAGGTGCCGGTTTAAAGAAACAATCATGAAAAATTCGTTCCATATCTGCCCATGAGTACACAGAGCTGGGTGTCAGATTTGCATACCAAGTAAATGCTGCTCCTGTCAAGGACAAAGAGAATAACTGCAATTTAAGCCAGTCACTATTTTTGAACTCTCCATATTGTGCCGTAAAGCTCCCTATATGTTCCATAGTTGACTTGTTGTACTCTCCGGAGATTGTGAAAAACTTAGGCAACTTAAATCCTCGTGGTAGCACTACCAAAGAGTCTACCCATTCTGGGCACGACTTTTGATACACTGGCCAATCCCTGGCTTGTCGACGCAATGCCTCCGTCATTAAGTTAACATCAACTAGTGGTGCCGGATGATGATTCTGCGTGGGAGAACCTATCACAATCGGTCGAGAACCTTGTCTTGGGAATGAAGCCATCTCAGGGTATCCTGCTCCTTGCATTGGATAAGCTGTCGTCGTGATATGATATGCAACAGGGACAGCTGCAATGTAGCTCTAGGGTCCTCTGTCCGAGAGAAAAACATTCTTGTTAGGAACTACATTCTGGTTATAAAATACCTGTACCCCCATCGGCACCTGGGTCCCTGTAACAAGATATGGTGGAGTTCTTCCTAGGAAAGGTTCTGCAGGAACCATATCAGGTGTATTTAACCCTAGATTCCCTTAGTTATAGGCTGCTCCCGGTGCAACAATTGCACTAACCCATAAGATGGTGCAACAATGGATGAGGGGGGAGGTTACACACCTACCTGAGGTGTCTCGTGAGCATTTTGCCTTTGTTCGAAATTATGAAGCTCGTTCTAAAGTAGAGATCGAAACATTATGGTGAACTGAGAAATAAGTCTTTGAATGAGTTCACTTATACACTGCACTATGGACTATCGTATGGCAGTTAAAGATGTGGGTGTCAACTGGGACACCTGGGAAGGAGACAAAGACTGTGCCCCCTATTGCTCAGGGATGGTGACCTGGGCATTGCCGGACATCGTCACTGCAGGATCAAATACTCCCCGCAAAGTCCGAACTGTAGGCCGATCGAAGGAATTCGATAAAATCCTTGAGGATTGCTGCTAAGAATTAGCCATAATGCGTCCTGAATTCAATTGCATGCAACAACTACCTTTCGTCCCATTAGGCATGCTAATTTATGTTGCCTTACGAAAATGAGAACTGATGGAACTGTCGATCGGCTACTCTTCCGATGAATATAAACAATCTGATGGAAATATGAATGGATGAGTTGGATCTTTTAAAAGACGTGGGTTCCTTGAACTTACTATAGAAATGGTCTAAGAAAGTAGAAGTATTGCATGCAAAAGCAAAGTATGATTGAAAACAGTGTATTTCGATTGAGAAAATGAACAAATACAAAAATATAGGAATTTGAAATCAAAGCAACAGAAAACGGAAAGCTGGTAATCAAATGAGTAAGGAAAACTGGAAAGAAAATATAAACAAGCCTGTAAGGAAAGTTGTAAAAAAAATAAAAAAAGGGAAATTGAAAACTGGAAGAAAATTTGGTAATTTGGTTTAAGACGATTGTTGTTGGATTCTTTACTCTAGGGCTCCTTGCTCATTTTATACTTGCTGCGGCATGGTTGCCGACGATCCAAATGTGGAGAGAATTTTGCTTCGTGGCCCGTCTTTGACGGTTAAGAATAGTAGTGCTTTACCGATCGTGCCGTGATGTGGGGTGACGGTGTATCGACTCCTGGTTTCGATGTTGACCGAGTACATTGGCTGAAGATTTTTTTGACGTCATCGTCCACTTGGCAGAATTTGTATCGGTTTCAATTCAAAGTTACCGTTGCAACAGATCGGCTAAAGATAACGTCAACAATATCAAAATAAAATCCCCTTCTAGTATCAATGCATTTTAAAATAAAAAATGCACCAAGATATAAAATTTTTAAATTATGTATTCAAACAAAAAAAATATAAGAAAAAATATGTCCTACTAGAATTTTTTGAAGCATAAAAAGATTGCCAACGTGTTAATATTAAATAAGATCATGGTTGAATAAGAAAAATTGTTTATATCAAATAATTTTTTTCCCCTTTTGTGATGATATTGATGATTTACTTTCCATTCATCCTTTATTAGCTGCTATATGGAGAATATTCTTTTATAAACAAAAGCCATTTTTTCTCTAAAGGGTAGAAAAGCAAAAAATATTTTCTACTATAAAATAATAAGATTAGGGGAAGTTAATATAAATATCTAACCAAAATAGAGGTCTTCGTTGTAAAAAAAAAAATATATCGTTATAATTATCTTAAAATAAATTAATGGATTTATTATTCTCAAAAAAAAAAAAAGGGGCCTTTACCTTTTAATTCAAAGTTGAGAAGTGTAAAAACTAAATTTAGAATTTTGAGTTGCTGAAAAGGTACATACGTTAGAGTAAAAAGTAATAAAATAAGTAATTTCTTAAAGAAAAAGAAAACCAAATTGTGACGCTAATTTCTTAGTGTCACAATTTTTTACTTATGTACGCAGGTTTTATCGTCAAGTTGCAACATGGAAGTGCTAGTTATTTGGGCCAAGCCACTAATATTAGCTCGCCCAAATCTAAAGTAGCAGGGCTCAAAATGTGAAATTAGGGTTTGTTGATTATGGGGACAAAAGGTCAAGCTCGATTTCAGAAATGAAGAGCTTAATCCGTTTTGAGCATGTCCAAATAAAGCTGTAATGAATTGGGAAAAATCTCAGTTTAATTTAAAATAATTAAAATATAAATATTTTTATTTTTCAAAAACTATCATATATTTATACACTCTATATTCTCACTCTTTGATCTTATTTGAGTCTTACCTTAGCACCATATATTTTATAATTTTTATTATATTTAAATAAACTTATATAAAAACAATCAACACGATTATACGAACATCACACACTATGATTGCATTAACATAATGAAAGGGTTAAATTTAAAATCATGTATGATATTCATGTAACCATATGTGATGTTCATACGTTCATATTTTTAAATTTGGCTAGTAGAACCTACAAACAATTTTGTCAAAATTGCTAAGTATTCCGTTATTGGTTATTCGATTGTCAATCGTATAAGAGTACATGTTCCTAATTATCAAAATTAAAAATTCAGGTATCTAATTGCTAATCGTATAAGAGTACATGTATCTAATTGTCAAAATTAAAAATTTAAGTACCCTATTGTTAATTACACTAAAGTATATGTATCTACTTATTAAAATTAGAAGTTTAAATATTTGTTTGTCAATCGTATAAGAATACATGATTTTTTGAATTTATCCCTAAAAATAAATACGTAAATTAATTTTAAGAAGATGGATGAATAATTAAAGTAATTAATTAATGAAATAAATATGCTTGCAGCGTGAAACTACAAACAGAGGAATTCGGTTGTCCAACATGGTCAGAAGATGGCGCCACAACCCCACCATCATCAATAATGAATCTCTCTCTCTCTCTCTCTCTCTCTCTCTCTCTCTCTCTCTCTCTCTCTCTCTCTCTCCTAATAGAACTTTGCACTGACTTATCAAAATTAAAAATTTAGATACTCAATTGTCAATCGTATAAGAATAAAAGTACCTAATTATTAATTATATAGAAGTACATGTATCTAATTATCAAAATTAAAAGTTCAAATACTCTATTGTTAATTACATAAAAGTATATGTATCTACTTATTAAAATTAGAAGTTTAAATATTCGATGGTCAACTGTATAAGAATATATGATTTTTTTTTAATTTAACCCTAAAAATAAATGGGTAAATTAATTATAAGACGATGGATGAGTAATTGAAGTAAGTAATTAATGAAATAACTATGCTAGCGGCTCGAAACTACAGACAGAGGAGCTCGGTTGCCTGACGTAGTAAGAAAATGGCACCACGACCCCACCATTATCAACACCATCAATATCCACTTCAATTCTCTCTCTCTCTCTCTCTCTCTCTCTCTCTCTCTCTCTCTCTCTCTCGCGCGCGTGCATACACACTTGATGGAACCATGCACTGACTTCCAAATTTCTACTGACAACCATCTAAAGACAATTTAATCATCTTTAGTAGTACATTTGGGGCTGAAGAAGCTCTCTAAGTGAATTTTGGTGTGGGTTTTTGGGGAGGAAGAAGTCAATGAGCAAAATTCAGCAAGAAAATGGGGGAAATTGGGAAGCTTGTGTTGGATAAGGGGTGGTTGGCAGTGAGATCGACTGAGGTAGAGCTTATTGGAGTGCAGCTCACTACTACTCATCTGCCTTCTTCCTCTACTGATCCTTGCATAGAAGCAGTTGTTCCTGGAACGTAATGATTTTTATTTACTTTTCTTGATTTTTACTGTCCTTTGTGGAAATTTTGTTTACTTTCTTTCTTTGTTTGTGTTGGTTTAATGTGATGAGTTTCAACTTGGTATGTGGAAATTGCCTAGGGAAATAGTTACCGGATAGGTGAAATGATTCAGTGACAGAATGTATGAACCATGGAAATGGTGCAATAACCTTGTCATAGCTTGGTTAATGAAGTCCTACACACCTGAGATTGCCAGATCCGTGGTAGACAATCAAACTGTAACAGATATGTGGAAGGAGCTAAATGAAAGGTTCAATCAATGAGACATGCTGCGATTGTCTGATCTTATAGAAGAGATTCACAACTTGAGACAAGGTAGTTCGTCTATAACTCAATATTTTATTAATCTGAAATCCTTGTGGTATGAAATGCTTGATTTAAGTCTAATACCCTACTGCACTTGCACTGAAACTAGTAATGTTAGGAGGTATGTGGAAGGTGATTGTGTGATACAGTTTGTAAAAGAGCTAAATAATAATTTTAGTACCCTTAAGTCTCAAGTCCTGTTAATGTCTCCTCACCTAGCATTAACTAAGTTTTCTCTATGGTCCTTAAAACTAAAAGAGGAATAGGCACTTCAAGTCCTAGAAATGTTTTTTAGTCCATAGATCACCCTGTTATGGCTTTTGGTAATAGTTTAAAACATTATTGTACCTATTAATAGTGTGAAATTAAGTAATGTTGTAGTTGAAGAAGCAATGCCCCTCATATGGAATTCTACCTACCCCCACAAAGTAGGAATATGCCATCAGAAGCAACTGCACAATCTTTTTAGTTTGCAAATTCAGTAAGAGGTCAATTTAGGAGATTCAACAAGAAGTAGTTGTACTACACTCATTGTGGATTGAATGGACACACTATAGAAAGGTGTTATAAGAAACATGGCTATCCAGTAGGGTACAAAGGGAAATGAAACACAGGCAATCAACAAGGGAATATGGTTAACTTTGTTGAGATAGGAGCTAAACAGTATAATTCTCAAGGCAATAGAGGAATAGTAGATGGTTTATAACGCCTGACGGCTGTTTAATATCAACAATTAATTGATTTATTGTAGAAGAAAGGGTCTGAATTAGGAGTTAAATCAACTGATCCAGTAGCAAACTAGGCCACTATTCTTACTGCAAAGTTTAATGAAACAAACTCAGGTACCTTGTATAATTCATTTTCACTATATTAGATTTTAGGCTTAGGATCTTTTGATCATATTTGCACATTCTTGCAATTTTTTAACACATACATTCCTGTTACCAATGTGCATGTTGGTTTACTTAATGGGCAGACAATGCAGGTCGCTTATAAGGGAACTGTTAAACTCAATAATCATTTGATCCTTCGTCATGTCTTCTTTATCCCAAGTTTCCATTTCAATCTTGTTTCTACTTTTAAACTTGTTGATCAACTAAATTACAGATTGATCTTCTAATCTAATTTCTGTCTTGTTCAGGATATTTCTAGGCAGAAGATGATTGGATTAGCTAGCCTACATCATGGGCTCTACTACCTGTCACAACCTGCAACTTTTCTAGCTTCTCAACATTTTTGTTCCCTAACTTTTCCTAAATCCTTGCTAAGGTATTATAGGCTTCATCATGTATCCAAAAAAGTTCTTAAAGATATTGAACATTCTACTTCTATTGTAATGAACATATAAGAGGATTCATGTACTATTTGTCCAATTGCAAAACAACATAAACTCAGTTTTCTTGCTAGTTTGTCTAATTCTGCTGCTGAAGGCATGAAAAAGGGAAAACACAGAGCACGTAGCAGAAGCGAAAGCAAAAAAACTGAAAATAACAAAAACAGAGGAATTTTCGTCCAGGGCCGGCGCCGGCTTCGGCAGTCCTAGCCAGCGCCGGTTAGGCTCTGGTGGGATTCCGAGGTTAAAAATTTCTTACCTCTTTTCCTCGTTCTAAGAATTGGTTGGATCGGAATGTATGCAACTGGGGTAGGTACGCTGGTGGAGACCTCTGGTGCGATGCCTGCAAATCTCCTATTTCGTCTGTGCATGTATGTGAACGCCAAACTTTCGGTCTTCCAATATATGGCCTACCTAATTCCGTTTAGTGAACAACTAATAGAACTAAGGAATACTTTCTAGAGAGAGAGAGAGAGGCGTGTGTTTTTTTTTCATAGAGAAAAGTCTGTCAAAACAACGATGATCTCCAATCCTTCTGTTTAACCTAAATAAAACCCTAGGTTAAATTGGATTGGGTCATTGGACTCTTAGTTTAACCTTTTGGACTAAATTAATTATTCTAATTGGAACCAATTTAATAGCCCAACAAATAATTAATTTTCCCAACCCAAATAAACTAGCCCAATTAACAAGCATATATTATTTTAGTCCCAAGTTAATTCCTAATTATTCAAACTGGGCTAAAGCCTTGAATAATTAATTAACCTACCAAACTAATTTAATTAATTCTCTCTCTCCATGGACCTTTATTTTATTATAACCCAATAATTAAATCAGGCTACTTAAATAAAATAAATTCTATTTAATTTAAGATTAATTTCTTAGCCCGTATTTAATTAGGACTCACGATTTATACCGGGACCAAAAGACACACTGCATTGCCTACTAAAATGACCAAAATACCATTGCCATATAAATAGCTATATTTTGCATTTTAAATATTTTCTAATATCACCATAAGAAAATATTGACCCCAAGGACAATGCTGCCTTAGCAAAGTCTCCGACCTACAGGTGTAATGACTAAAATACCCCTCTATACATCGCCAAACGTATAAAGAGGAAGAAGTATACTAACACCTCTCTAAATGACATCTACCATCCTTAGGCTTCTAGTCCAATGATCCACGACTTCCTGGATTGTTTTCGCTTTTCAAGGGAGCTACCCTAAAGCAAACATCCAAATCATGTTTCCTAGAGCCATAGATATTTAGATTATTCAGACAACCACAAGGGGCAACATAGTATAGAAACTATTTTGTACAAGTCTGTCTTAACTAACTAGTCACACATACTCAACATGTAAGTATATTGGCCCTACGATAGAACCTCAACTATAGCATATCAAAGTACATGCTTCTAGCTTCGTCAGACCACCAACTCATACTCAAGTCGTAGAGTACTAGTCCACTCTGTAGCGGTAGTAGTCTAAGTTTCTACCATATAGTACTTTTAGAAACCACTACTACAGGTCCTATTCTACGTATTCGAAATACGCTTATGTCATGAAGTGAGTGGACTACTCACTAGCTAAAAGTAAGTCATTCCCCTTTTGGAATTCACAACATAATAACCTAAATATGATGAGATTCCCTTTCTCATCAATCAGTTAAGAACGAAAGTTTATATGTTAAGTAATCCGTAATCCATACCTTACTGTGAAAGACCTCTATTCACATGGACTACTTACTTAAACATAATGAGTCTTTTCCAAACATAATTGTGCATAAATAAAATATAAATTTACAAATAATTTCTGAAAATAAATTCTTTTATTAAAACATTCGATATTTACATAAGAAACCTAGTATAAGAGGGTATATTTCCCAACAATCTTCCACTTGCACTCTAAGACTATGTAAGTTCGTAGGTGCCCACCCCTATGGCGTCTAAGTGTCTCTTGAAGACTCTCTCAACCAAAGGCTTGGTAAATGGATTAGCTAGATTGTTCTCGGAGGCAATCTGTTCCACCACGACTTCCCGTCTCTGGATGAAATCCCAGATCAGGTGGTACTTCCTCTCAATGTGCTTCCCTCTTTTGTGGTTCTTGGGTTCTTTAGAATGTGACACTGCTCTAGTGTTATCGCAATACATCACAATCGGCATGTCCATGTGTGTGCCGACTCCAAGTTCTGAAAGAAACTTCCAGAGCTAGACTGCTTCCTTGGATGCCTCCGAAGCTACCACATACTCTGCTTCCATGGTCGAGTCAGCAATGCATGATTGCTTAATACTCCTCCATGAAATGACTCCTCCAGACAATGTGAAGACATATCCACTAGTGAATTTTCTCTCATCCTTATCTACCTAGAAGTATGAGTTTGTGTATCCTGTAGGAACCAAGTCATCAGTCTTGTAAAGTAGCATATAATATCTCGTTCCCTTGAGGTACTTGAGAATATTCTTTACAGCTTGCCAATGAACCTCCCTGGGGTTTGACTGATATTTGCTAACTAAGCCTACGACAAAGCAGATATCTGGCCTAGTATATAAGATGGCGTACATGAGACTTCTCACAGTCGAAGCATAGGAAATCCTACTCATTCTGTCCTTTTCTTCTTGAGACTTGGGACAGTCCATTGAAGAAAATGACAACCAATGTCTGCAAGGAATTAGAGCTCCCTTGTATGAGTCCATGCTATACCTGACTAGCATCTTGTCAATGAATGCCGTTTAGGATAATCCTAACATTCTCTACTTCCTATTTCTAAGAAGTCTAATCCCAAAAATGTAGTTGGTTTTTCTCAAGTCTTTCATACTGAATTGATTAGACAGCTAAACTTTTGTAGATGACAATGTCCCTACATCATTTCCAATGAGTAGAATGTCATCCACATAGAGGACAAGAAAAATCACATTAATGCCTTCAAGTTTCCTGTACACGCATGGTTCATCTTCGTTTTGAATAAAACCACAAGACTTTACGGTCTCATCAAAACGAATGTTCCATGCTCTCGATACCTGCTTAAGTCCATAAATGGACTTCTTAAACTTGCAAACCGTATGTTCTTGACCTTCAGCAATAAAGCCTTCCGGTTGGGACATATGTCTTCGCTAAGATAGCCATTTAAAAATGCCGTCTTGACATCTATTTGTCATATCTCGTAGTCATAATGACATGCGATGGTAAGGAGGATATGGATGGACTTAAGCATAGCTACTGGGGAAAAGGTTTCCTCATAATCGATTCCCTCTTTCTGAGTATACCCTTTTGCCACAAGCCTAATTTTGAAGGTTTCCACTTTTCCATCTACTCCCCTCTTTCTCTTGTATACCCACTTACACCCAAAGGGTTTTATCCCTTCAGGTGAAGCTACAAGATCCCAAGCCTGATTGAGGTACATAGACTCAATCTCAGTTTTCATTGTTTCATGTCATGGATTTGCATCGGAATCAGCAATTGCCTTCTCGTATCTAGTGGGGTCTTGTTCCTGATGGTCGGAGACTAGCTCGAAAGCTTCTCCAGTCCATCTCTCTGGAATCCTAGACACTCTCCCACTACGACGAGGCTCCAATTGTACAGGCTCTTGAGGTTGTGCCTCTTCTAGTTCCACAATCGGGTCAGAAGAAGTTGATTCCGAAGATAACTTCTCCTCCAGTTCCAACCTAGTTGAACCTTTAGTAGAGGTATTCGGATAACCCTCTAAGTATCTAGCATTGGTACTAACCAGTACTTTCTGCTCTTTAAGATGATAAAAGTAACCACCCTTTGTTCCTTTTGGATACCCAACAAAATAGCATAATTCTGATCTTGATTCCAACTTGTCTCCTTTGACTAGTACATAAGTTGAACAACTCCATATTCTGAGATGATTCAGATTTAGCTTTCGCCCAGTCCACATCTCATAAGAAGTCCTAGGTACTGACTTGGAAGGTACCAAGTTCAGAATGTATGCTGCTGTTTCCTGGGCATATCCCCAAAAAGACACTGGAAGAATAGCATAAGATATCATGCTTCGGACCATTTCCATCAATGTTTTGTTCCTTTTCTCAACTACTCCGTTCTACTAGGGCATCCCAGGCGCAGAGAGTTGGGATACTATCCCATGATGTACCATGTAGTCCTTGAATTCATCAAGGGGGTACTCTCCACCACGATCCGATCGTAATGTCTTGATTAATTTACCTATCCGACGCTCCACCTCAGCCTTAAACTTATTGAATTTGTCAAAAGAGTCAGACTTGCGTCTCATCAGGTAAATTTAACCAAACCTTGTACAATCATTCGTGAAAGTGATGAAATACTCAAAACCCCCCTCTAGCTGGTGTAGACAATGGACCACACACTTCAATGTGAACATGACTCAATACCTCATTGGCTTTATCCACCTTAGGGGTAAATGACCTTTTGGTCATCTTTCCCATCAAGCAGGGCTAACACTATGGCCAATTTTCCAATCTCAATGAGTCCAAAGGCCCATCATGGATTAACCTCTGAATCCTGGTTGAGTTTATATGACCCAACCTTAGATGCCAAAGATAAAAGTCATTGACATTGGTCTTTCTCTTCCCTATTAAATGTTCAGATTGAGCGTTATTTAGTTGATTGTTAATAGGGTTTAAGAAAAATAGATTTCCATACATATTCTCAGTATATAAATTTTCTCCATCTCTACTGATGAAATATCAGAATGAAAAGATACAGAATATCCTTGATTTATTAGTTTCGCAACCAAAATCAAATTATGTCGAAATCCAGGTAAATATAAAATATCTTTCAAAACCACTATTCTATTACAATAAAAAACAAGATCCAGCTCTCCTACTGCAAGGGCCCAAACTTGTGCTCCATTTTCCACACGTAGTCCATGTTCGCCCTTCTAGAGTCTTCTAATCTTTCTAAACCCTTACAAGGAGTTACAAATGTGATCAGTGGCTCCTGAATCAACAATCCAAGTGGAAGTTAATCCAACCATTGATATAAACTCTAGATAGAAAATATTACCTATGAGGTTTTTCTTGGTTTGAAGAACTGGACACTCCTTTTTCCAGTGTCCCTTCAATCCACATTTGAAGCACTTGCCCTTAGATTTGTCTTTGGGTTGGGTCTTGGGCTGAGCCGCTGCGTTCCCCTTCTTTTTTTTGAATTTCCTGGGCTTGGGCCCAGTTCTAGAAGATGAAGCTTTAGCAATCATAGTCTTAGATTGTGGCTTCATGACCTTCTCTGCCATCTGAAGCTCCTTCATCAACTCAGTTAAACTTATGTTTAACTTGTTCATGTTGTAATTCAACTTGAATTGAGTAAAGGAACCCGGTAAAGATTCGAGAACCATATCCACTTGGCTCTCGGGGTCAATGACAGCCCCTAAGATTTCTGCCTCCTCAAATGTAGCAATCATCTTGAGTATATGCCCTCTGACTGATACTCCCTCAGCCATCTTAGTATTTATAATAGTTTGAATAGCCTCCTGCCTTGCGGGTCGGCTCTTATCCGCGAACATCGTGGCCAATGATTGAGTTATGTCATACATAGTGGTCATGTACTTATGTTTGGATTGGAGCACATTAGACATGGAGGCCAACATGAAACAACGAGACATCTCGTCGGCCTTCTTCCATGCCGTCTCAGCCTCATGCTCCTTGGCGATAGAACCTTCCTCGATAACAGGGCAGGTTTCGTAAAGGACATACTTATACTCTTTCGCTATGAGTATTATGTCCAGGTTCCTCTTTCAATCCACATAGTTTGGTTCCGTTAGCTTATTTTCTCTGAGAATAACGGCTAATGGACTAAAAGAATCTCCTACCATTTCTGAAAAATCAAAAATAAAATAAAAGAATTTAGTTTGTAAAAACAAAACAAATTTGTGCACTTTATCCTTATTATCAAAATTGATAATAATTAATTTGGCTCTTAGGAAAACTGACATAGCTTTTTGGGAAAATTAACAGTTCCCTAAACTAAGTGTATTAACCACCACAAATTAATTTTCCTTCTAGGTAATAATTCAGAAGATAACTCCATTGAGGGGATGGTCGTTTCCTCTCATTTCTTATGGACATACCTCGCACTATAACCTCCAATGAGGGGCTGGCCGATCATAGTACGTGTCCCGAGTTATTAATTACATCCCTCTATTAGATTTAGATCCTTGTGGTATCCCCATCCTATACGAGTTCACTCCCAGGGTAATGCGAGGGGACCCACGATCTCTAATGAGGATCGTGATGGAAGCCGTGGAGCCGTTGGAACCCCTCTCTCACTTAATCTTTTAAAACAAGGGTTTTCTAAAAAATATCATTTTGAAAATTTCCATTAAGTTTTTCCCTTTAACTCAAAAATAAAATGTCTAAATCCATTAAAATCTCTATGTCAAGATATATATCCTTTGAGAGATTTTTCCGTGGACTAATTTTATTCAAGTTAAAAAACTTAATAATTTCAAAAAAATTCAATTAAAACTTTTTAGAGATTTTGGTCTCAAGTTTATTTGACAAAACAATTTTTCTTGTGCCAAAATAAAACAAAATGGCTTTCTATTTTAAATTACAAAAATATCTAAATTCAATATATTTTCTATGTCAATGATTAATTTTTGTTCAAGTTAAAATAACTATTTAATTTGTAGAAAAATATTTTCCTTGTCAAATTATTCCCAAAGACTTTGGTCTTTGAGAGACCGTGCACATAGGTACTTAAAAAAAATAGCATGCTAGAAAACAATAGACGTTTTTATGCTTTTCTATTTTCTAAATCTAAGTGCCCAGATAACAAAATTAAACATATTAATTAATTAATTAATTAATTAATTAATTAATTAATTAATGGTCTTGTTTAATCCTAAAATCCCTTACTAATATTTTTCATGCAAAATATTCCATGAATATTAACTATTGCAAAAATATTAACTTCGCTTAGTATGGACCCCAAAACAAAAGGAAAACGCAAGAAAAATTACAAGGAAAAAATAAAAAATTTCTCCTCGGTTCACTGCACCCGCCACACTTGATCGAGCATCCATCTGCACTGTGGTCCACTGCACCCACTGCACAGAACTAGGACCCATGGGTGACCTAAAATCTAGAGCGAGTCCAGACCCTAGCCGGCGCCGGTTCCGGTCTAGACGAGTTCTTCTGCAATTTTTTTTCTGTGATTTTCTTCTACAAATTTCCTCTATTTTTCTGTGCAACTTCTGCTACCATTGGCTCTTCAATTTCAATCTCAATACAATGAAATCAACCAAAATCAACAATCACCTATACTCTTTAATATCAGGCTTACACGATTTGCTAAGAAAAATAGTAAATTACAAATCGCCTATACCTCCATCAAAGTGGTTTAACAAGAGAATCTATCCATACCAAAATAGCGAAGGATCACGGTTTAATCACACATGTGTCCAGTTTTATTCAACTAGATGCATGCTCCCTATATTTTTATAAAAACCTTCATACTCTGATACCAATTGAAGGCATGAAAAAGGGAAAACACAGAGTACGCAGTGGAAGCGAAAGCAAAAAAACTAGAAGAAGCAAGAATAGAGGAATTCCCGTCTAAGGCCGGTGCCGGCTCCGACAGTCCTAGCAGGGGTCGGTTAGGCTCTGGTGGGACTTCGAGGTTAAAATTTTCTTACCTCTTTTCCTCGTTCTAAGAATTGGTTGGATCGAAATGTAAGCAACCAGGGTAGGTACGCTAGTGGAGACCTTTAGTGCGATGCCTGCAAGTCTCCTACTACGTCTGTGCATGTATGTGAGCGCCAAACTTTCGGTCTTCCAGTATATGGCCTGCCTAATTCTGTTTGGTGAACAACTAATAGAACTAAGGAATACTTTCTGGAGAGAGCGAGAGAGAGAGAGAGGCATGTGTTTTTTTTCATAGAGAAGAGTCTGTCAAAACAACGATGATCTCCAATCCTCCTGTTTAACCTAAATAAAATCCTAGGTTAAACTAGATTGGACCATTGGACTCTTAGTTTAACCTTTTGGACTAAATTAATTATTCTAATTAGAACCAATTTAATGGCCCAACAAATAATTAATTTTCCCAACCCAAATAAACTAATCCAATTAACAAGCCTATATTAGTTTAGTCCCAGGTTAATTCCTAATTATTCAAACTGGGCCAAAGCCTTGAATAATTAATTAACCTACCAAACTAATTTAATTAATTCTCTCTCTCCATGGACCTTTATTTTATTATAACCCAATAATTAAATCAGGCTAATTAAATAAAATAAATTCTATTTAATTTAAGATTAATTTCTTAGCCCGTATTTAATTAGGACTCACGATTTATACAGGGACCAAAAGACACACTGCATTGCCTACTAAAATGACCAAAATACCCTTGCCATATAAATAGCTATATTTTGCATTTTAAATATTTTCTAATATCACCATAAGAAAATATTGACCCCAAGGACAATGCTGCCTTAGCAAAGTCTCCGACCTACAGGTGTAATGACTAAAATACCCCTCTATACATCGCCAAACGTATAAAGAGGAAGAAGTATACTAACACATCTCTAAATGACATCTACCATCATTAGGCTTCTAGTCCAATGATCCACGACTTCCTGGATTGTTTTCGCTTTTCAAGGGAGCTACCCTAAAGCAAACATCCAAGTCATGTTTCCTAGAGCCATAGATATTTAGATTATTCAGACAACCACAATGGGCAACATAGTATAGAAACTATTTTGTACAAGTCTGTCTTAACTAACTAGTCACACATACTCAACATGTAAGTATATTGGCCCTACGATAGAATCTCAACTATAGCATATCAAAGTACATGCTTCTAGCTTCGTCAGACCACCAACTCATACTCAAGTCGTAGAGTACTAGTCCACTCTGTAGCGGTAGTAGTCTAAGTTTGTACCATATAGTACTTTTAGAAACCACTACTACAGGTCCTATTCTACGTATTCGAAATACGCTTATGTGATGAAGTGAGTGGACTACTCACTAGCTAAAAGTAAGTCATTCCCCTTTTGGAATTCACAACATAATAACCTAAATATGATGAGATTCCCTTTCTCATCAATCAGTTAAGAACGAAAGTTTATATGTTAAGTAATCCGTGATCCATACCTTATTGTGAAAGACCTCTATTCACATGGACCACTTACTTAAACATAATGAGTCTTTTCCAAACATAATTGTGCACAAATAAAATATAAATTTACAAATAATTTCTGAAAATAAATTCTTTTATTAAAATATTCGATATTTACATAAGAAACCTAGTCTAAGAGGGCATATTTTCCAACAGCTGCTTCACTTAATTTTATCCATATTAACATCTAGGGTCCCTAAAAATGTAACACCATTTATGCTCAAAAATATTTTTTGACCATCATTGATGATTGTTTGTGTGCGTTTGTGAGGTGTTATGCTTTAGAAAATAAATCTAATGCTTAACCAAATTTTATAATAAAATACTAATTTAACTTACACACACGCATTTGGCTAAGTATATTCATCATGTAGTATAGAGTATAGTTGGTAAGTATCGAAGACCCTCAAGAACGAGATCAATTGCTCCTACTCTCACTTGAATTTTATTGTTCAATCAATCAAAATAAGAAGTTAACGACCAATTATTACTGTTAAGGACAAGAGAGTACTACACGAATACATAACCCAATTCTCAAGGCAAAGACTAAAAGATCACAAGGAAAGATTTAAGTATGGAAATGAGATTGACTATGTAATTAAATAAGAATTCCCCCAAGAATACTCAAATACTAAATATCATTCAATTAATTGATATAAAATCTAAGCATTGGTAAGATTTCCAAAATAAAGTGAAATCTACTCTCTCTCAAGTAATGAATCTCCTACCCTAGGATCCAACCTATAGATATCTCTATCATACAAATCAAATCCAAGGATGCATAAAATCAAGGATATCTAATTACAAGCAAAAAAGTTATAGAATCCTTATCTCTAGGTGACCTCAAAACCTCATCTATTCCCAAGTTCTAAATCCTCCAAATCATTTCTCAAGTTCATCAAGGAAAAACAAATCTATTGAATTAATTTAAAAGGGAACACATCTCATGAATCTTTTCTCAAGCTTAACATAAGAGAATTACCCAATCAACTAATTTAATCAATCAAACCCAAGTAATAAATTGTTCAGAATAGACATCAATTAATCAAATAAATATCTAATGTAAGAGTAAATTAGGATACAACCCTTCAATTACAACTCAAATAAAAAAAATCCAACAACCACAAAATCAAATCACAAAAAGGAAAAGAGAAAACTCATAGATAAGGTTTCTCTTCTACTTTGCAATCTTCTTTTCGAATTGCTCATTCTTCCTTAAATCTCTCCTTAGTCTTCTCTTCTCTTCTCTTCCTTGTGTTCCAAGGGCTTTCTTTGATGATTTTCGTGGGTAGCTCTCTCTTAGATACCTTAAATAAGAGGTATTTATAATTTCCCCTTCGAATCCCTAAAACTCTGCAAAAATGGGATTTTCTGCGATGTTGCACGGTGCTATATATGCTTTGGCTCTCTAATTCTGGCTTTAAATGACGTCATGGGATTTATTGCTGCCATGTGCTAGAATAATGCACGACAATGTGGATAATGATTGGCGCGACACCGTTAAGGTCCAGATGTTCTGCATTTTCTGCATCTGATGGCGCACAACAACATGGACAATGATTAACATGGCGCCATCAATTCCCAAAACATTGACTCTTGAAATTCAGAAGCTGCATGACAACTTGCAACTTAATCTCGGTGGTGCCGTGTAGCTTCAATTTAGATCTTTTTTTCAATCTTTTTCTCCTTGAATTCTTGTCTAATCTCAACATTTTCATCCTACATAAAACAAGAAGAAAATGGGGGATTAAGTAGCAATCTAAAATGTATTTCTTCACAATTTAAGTACAAATGATGTATAAAATGTGTGTATAATAGACACTCATCAATGATCATACCAGATTTACATGGACCTTTCTTATGAAATCTAAGTCTAAATCTTAGCAACTTGTTCATGATTTCTATAGCTTTGTTGAAACTCAATTTGGCAAGAAAAATTAAAATGATTAGAATTGATAATGGTTCAGAATTTTTAGTGCCTAACTTTTACCAATCTAAGGGCATCCTCAACCAAAGAACTTGTCCTTATACCCCACAACAAAACGGCCTTATAGAGAGAAGGCATTAGCATATCTTAAATGTTGGAAAATCTTTGAAATATCAGTCCAATGTTCCAATAGCATACTGGTGATTTTGTATTCAGTATTCTACATTTCTAATCAACCTCCTCCTACACCACTACTTGACAACAAGAGTCCTTATGAACTTCAATATTCTAAGACCCCTAGATATGAGAAATTTAAGGTTTTCATTGTCTTTGTTTTGCGGTAATTTGAACCAAACCACTTAAAATTTGACCTTAAGGGCAAGCCTGTAGTTTATCTAGGCCTTTCAAATGCCAGTAAAGGATATATTCTTCTTGCTCTTAAGTCCAACAAAGTCTTTATTTCTAGAGATGTGATGTTTCATGAATTTATGTTTCCTTTCAAAAAAAGATTTGATATCAGTTCCATTGACCTTGTAGTCCAGAATAATCCAACAGATAATATGTCTCCATGTTTTGATAATTATCCTGCAGATAATACATTTTCTACTCCATCTTTTGCTACTGCTAGTTTATCTATTGATTTTGACCAGCAACTCCAACACATTTCACCTCCAAGAAGGTCCACCAGAGTGAGACACAAACTTGCATACTTAAATACTATATCTACAATAATTCCTTTCAGTATTCCACTCCCTATATATTCCATACATTCTGTTTACACTATGCACCATCTTAACCCTGAGTATAGGTTGTATGTAATGCATATGACCTTATATAAGGAACCTAACAATTTTCATAAGGCTTTGCAGCCAAAAAAGTGGAAAGAGGCTATGAGAGCAAAAATCTTAGCTTTTGAATAGAATCAGACTTGGTCCTTTATTCCTTTACCACTAGACAAGAAAGCCATTGTCTGCAAATGGTGTACAAGATCAAACATAAGGCAGAAAGAATCTTAGAAAGGTATAAAGCCAGATTCGTGGCCAAGGGCTATACAAAGCAAGCAGGAACATATTTTTCTTGAGACCTTTTCTCCAGTAGTCCGAATAACTACAATTAGAGTTGTTTTAGCGTTGGCAGCACAAGAAGATTGGTTTCTGCACCAACTAGACATTAATACTGCCTTCTTGCATGGTGATTTGATAGAGGAGGGATACATAGAACTGCCACCAGGTTTTGAGACTTCACAACCTAATTTAGTCTGCAAACTTCAAAAATCACTATATGGCCTCAAACAGGCAAGCAGTTAATGGCACCAAAAGTTGAGCAATTTTTTGTTACTTCAAGGATTCCAAATGCTTAGAGTGATTCCAGCTTGTCCATCAAAAAGCACAAATGCAGTTTTACCTTGCTTTTAGTCAATGTAAATGACTTGATTCTAGCAGGTAATGATCTTACTAAAATTGAAAGATTGAATGAGCAATTGGATCAGGAGTTCACTATTAAGGATCTAGGCACCTTAAGGTATTTTCTGGGAATGAAAATAGCAAGAACAACTAAAAAGATTACTCTTTGTTAGAGAAAATACACACTTAAAATGTTGAGTTCGTTTGGTTTTCTAGGGAGCAAGCCTATCTCTACACCTATAAAATATAATGGTAAGTCAAAAGTTTATTCTAAATTATTGCCTTCAAACCATCTGTATGGACAAATCATTAGGAAATTCCTATATCTTACTGCCACCAAACCAGAAATTTGTTATAGTGTCCAATAATTGTCACCGTTTTTAGACACACCAACAAGAGGTCATTTGCAGGCAGCTCACAGAATGTTAAGGTACCTCAAAGCTACCCCAAGACAAGGTCTATTCTTTCTTTCTATTTTAAACAAGACTTTAACAACTTATAGTAATTTAAATTGGGAAGAGTGAAAGAAAACAAGAAAGTCAGTAACAGGTTTTTGCATTTTTCTTGGAAGTTTATTGATTTCTTGGAAATCTAATATGCTAACTACTACCTCCCTCAGTTCTACAGAAGCTAAATATTGAGCTATAAGACAGGTCAAATGTGAAATACAATGGTTAACTTATCTACTTGGAGAACTACAATATACATTTAAACAGCCTATACCTTTTTTTTTGGCAATAAAAGGGCATTACACATTACAGAACGCTTCCATGAGAAAACTATGCACCTTGAAATAGATTGCCATTATGTAAGAGAGAAATATACAGCAGATCTGATCAAACCACTTCTAGTCCATTCATTAGCTCAGCTTGCAAACATATTCACTAAAGTTTTGCCACCAGCTCAATTCATGCACAACTTGTATGCTCTACGTGTTATCAATCTTTATGCTACTTTTGATGCCTATCTGGGATTGAGGGGGGGGGGGGGGGGGTTTAAATTGCCACATCATTGTCTCAGTCATCAGCCGCGTTAGCATCTATTTCAGTTGGAGATGACAGAGAAATTAAGCCACTTGGATGACAGATCAACATCACATGTGCACACACAGTTTCTTCACATCGGAGATGCAACAATGCAGATGTGCTTATCACAACTTCCATGCTACAATTCTTTTGTAAATAATTCCTTTTTGTTTTCTGATTAAATTTGTATAGGGATCCTCGATATCCAAGTTAGTTAGGTGAGAATGTATACATTTATATACTCCTTTTTGTACTCATTTTAATTTTTTAAATGAAACTGTGGTTAAGTTTCTTCCATTGTCTTTCTCTCTGCCATTTCTTCATCTCTTCATATCTTCTTCCTCTAAATTTCTCCAGAATTTGGTTTAATAAACCAGTCCAAATATATCTGGCTCCATGCTAAAACCACTCCGATTGAAGGTTTTATAAAATGCATGTTGGAATAATTTTGTCCCTGGCTAGAATCAGCAACCAGGAAATACAATTTCATTAAAATTTGAATAATACAACGTGAAGAAACTAGAGAAATTTTGTTACAACTAGAATATAAATGTCACAACAAAGCATTAAAAGTCGAACTATTATGATACCTCATCTTAATTAAACTAAGATGTTAGTCCCCAAATGTTATCACTACATTGAGAATATTCAGGCTCTCTGCCTCTCTTGGTTTGTACCAGTAACCTCAGTGTCTGGAGTAATTTCTTCAGATGTGCTTGGTTGATTTAAGCTTGAATTCCTATGCGAGAAAGGCATCCTTTGATCTCGGTTTTGGCTGGTTGAGCTAGGACTTGGAGATGTGTCAAGTTGATCTGAGCTAAAATCCTCTCTTGAAGGTGTACCCGGATCTTGAGTGGGGCTTGACAATCTAGGTGGAGTGACTTGCCGAGAAACAGAAACTGGACTATCTGCTTGATTTGGATTGGGTGAAACTATTGTCATTCTTTGACTGCCATCAGGATCTCTACGAGATACAACTTGCAGTTCAATGTTTCGGAAGGTATGGGATCTGAGATCCTTGTTATCAAAACGTTGGGCTAACTCTTCTATTTTTTCTCTTGATGAAAGTTGGGAATCAGTCACAATATTATGATGCTCACGTAGGAACGACACCAAAGAGATTATGAAAGCTAATCCAGCACCAACTCCAACAATCAAAAACAATCCCCAAAAGCTCCCCATGTCTAAACTGTTTGAAATTAGTGATGTGCTCGTGTCCGAGTAACTAGATGATTGTAGAAACCATGTATTTTCTATTTTGCCCATAGTATCACCTTCAGTCACATTCAGAACGGCTCTTGAAATGTCAGTTACCAGAGGAGAACCAGTTGGAAACACCTCGGAATGTTCAGTTGAACCATGAGAACAAGTGTAAGAAAAACTGAAGTTAGGCATGGAGAGAGACTTATTCATTACTTACAAATCCGAAGCCATCGGTTTTATAAGTTGGCAAAACCGTAGTATATTTGGAGGAGTATCTCGAAAGGAAAAGCTTTATATAGGGCATCTCATCGAAGGCGGCTGCAATTCCTCCACTCATACTGCCATCGGTGAAAAGCTGGTCCAATTCATCTACAGAGTTGTATACTAAAAGTCTAGATTCATCAAAACCCATTTGTTTCAGAAATCCCAAAACAAACGAGCCTTTCTGGTAACCAACGTATTGCTCATTTTTTATAAGGTCATTCACATTTGTAACAGCTGGCAGAAGTTGTTGAACGGTTAACATGGATGTAAGACTGGCTGTATAGGCTTGTGTCAATATCAACACAACCAGGAACCAAAAAATCAACACGAACCTTGCCAAATTACTAACTATCTTCTCGCCTACCAAGACCAAGCAGAAACGTGAATGAATTTTACCCAAAGAGCAACTGGGCATTCTTAAGTTCAGTTAGCGGAGGTCCTCCTTCTTGTAGGAACTGTACTGGGTAATGCAACTCTAATTTTTCATGTTCCGAGGACCTCCTCTTATTAAAAAAACTTGCCGGAAAATTACATGCGATGTCAATAATATCATGGTCAGAAAAGAAGGTAGAGAACTTACTTTGTGCAAAGACCATGGTAGAGAAGGCGAACCAAAAGAGGGTACCAACTTGATGGGATGGAGGTCCTCTAAACTCTTCGTTTATTCTATGTTCCAGAATCCAAATAAGAACACCGATGAGCACAAAAAACAATAAGGTTGTGAGCCAGAGATCCCAAGTTAAAGGTTTCAGAAACACCCATGCGTTTTTACGGTTGTTGTTTGTTATAGGAACAACCATGGAAACCCCAGACTCAGTGAATGGCAAACTGAAGTCCCCGTACAGTGATCTATTTGCTACGATAGTTATATCTCCAACACCTGCATCATAGTTCTGTTCAATGTCCATCAGGATTAGAAACACATAGTAATGGTACTCATTTCTTAAGGCAGAATGAAACC
Organism: Voacanga thouarsii; assembly: GCA_026120185.1. Lineage (NCBI taxonomy): Eukaryota > Viridiplantae > Streptophyta > Magnoliopsida > Gentianales > Apocynaceae > Voacanga > Voacanga thouarsii. Next base: position 3,794,274 of record JANUWF010002200.1, read on the forward strand.
TTTGCAAGCCCCCATACTAAAAATACACTAGAATATGATCAAAGAAGCTTTTCTTAAGGAAAAAACGAAGAAGTTATCCAGGAATCACAATCGATGCCAAGAAAAGGTGATATATAACATTTTCTTTCAAAATATGTTTGTGCTGTAGGAGAAAGAGAGAGAAATTCATGTTACCCCTAAATGAACTTGGTAGACCAAATCATTGTAGGTACCGGCGCTTTGGCCATCTGAAGTTGAGAATGGGATGTAATCATACTGGACAGCATAAGGTAGTGAAGCCACAACGGCATCAAAAACATCAATGCAATATCCTGTGACTATAGTTGCATTCGTTGATGCATCTCTTGTAACCTTCACAAATTCACTAAATCCATTATTCACAGGCACTAGTACCTTTAGCCTTTTCCCGTTTGTTGGAATCGTCCATCCCTTAGGCGGAGTAGTGGTGGAACCCGGCCATATGATGGTCCGGAGGGCAGTTTTTGCAGTGGAGTTCATGTTCTTATTTGTTACAGTTAGCTGTGTAACAAGTCCATTTTCCAGTGTCCAAAATCCAACTTCTTTTCCTCCAGTACCGATCACATAAACTATTTGATAAGGTGGGGATTGAAGTTGTCCATCATCAACTTGGAAGTTTCCACTGAGCCCTTTGAATGTAGTGTTCAAAATCTCTTGCAAAAGGATTGGACCATTGTTAGAAACTACAATGGAGTCAAGGTCAGTAGAGTTTCTAGACACGTTTGGCTTCTGAAAACCAAGGTTTGATACTCCTGCTTTCTCCACGGCCATTGCAAGTGCTGTGGCTGAATCATGTGCCCACAATCCAAACACATTCAGCTGAGGATTATGAATTGTTGGATTATCTTGTTGAAACTTCAACTTCCATCTAGTAGTGAAACTTTCCAGCTCTTTAGTTTGTGGAACATAAGGCTTTACACCTATTACTCCTTGCATAGAATCAATCACTGTAGGATCAAGTGAATTCAGCTCATCTGTCATGGCATCAGTAATGATCCATACATATTCCTCGCTCAACATTCCAAGCTCCTTTGCTTTGGTAAAAAGACGAGAGCCAAGATCAGTTGACATATGAACAACGAAAACTCTAGTTTGCATTGTCATCAACTTGTGAAGCTTTGCAGCAAGTTGATCATCAGTGGCTGAAGGAGGAATGACTCCCCGGTATGGGACGCGAGTGTTAACCTCTTCCAAGGCATCGGTCAAGAAGGGTATAATGCCCTCTCCAAACTCGTTATCAACGTAGATAGGCACAACTTCCCTCCACCCAAAAGCACTAACAACAGAGCTTATGGCTCGTACTTGGGAGGAGTCATTCTGGGTAGTGCGAATAAAGTATGGAGTACGAATTGGATTAAGAGATGGACTTGTTGCTGAAAAGGATATGATGGGAACATGAGCTTTCTCTCCGAGATCAATTGTGAAGTCAGCTTGCATTGATGAAACAGGACCTATTATGGCTTGAACTTGAACGTTTTTCAGTAGGTCTAGAGCTGCATATGTTGTAGAAATATCATCAAAAGCTGCTTTGGTATATATTTCTTACTAACATATAGGATATGGTTGGCAAGACAGAGAAAGAAAATGGAAAGAAAAATTGTCTCCCTGACTTATATATACATACACTTTTGTAAAACTTACAAACTCTACACTTATCATTAGATATTTGTATTTATAAAATTAGACCTAATAAAGCGTTCTTAATAAGATCATTTTTTGCAATGAAAATGATTGCTGCCAAACTGATAATAATTAAAGTAACAAAAATTGAACAATTTTACTCAAATCAATTAACTAAAAGTCAAAATGGAACAAATCCATCACAAGGTGAAAACATGCATACTGCTGAAAAATCCAAAACCTTTTACGAAGGAAACTAAAAGTCAAATGTTGGCGAGCACTCTCTAGCTAGTTGCTCTTTTGCAAAGACTGAAGACTTTTGCACTCTTCAAAGAATTCTACCTAAATTTAACTGATCACAGCTTAGATTCTTGGAGAATGATTGCAATACGACAAATTTAATGGGGAAAAAAGAAGCCACAATAAGCAAAGAGAAACATATTAACTCTCCCCATACTCTTCAAGTATGTTTGCACGTTTGTGTTTTATGAACCCTAACAATATAGGTATAAATGAGTTGTGTTGATTTCATGCAAATAAGTTTTATTTGTAATTTTTTTTGCAATTTTATTATTTACTTCAAAAAAATTACAATATATATATTTTTTATAAAATTTAAAATTATACTTATTAAAAAAGAATATAATCCCAATCCAAGTACAACTTTAATATTTAGTTTGACTCATAAGAAATTCAAAATCGAGAAAGGAAATCAAAAGAATTGAACCTCATTCAATTGGAGTAACTTATGACACAAGCCCAGTGCTGGAACAGCATTGGAATTGATCAGGAGGCCAAGCTTTGGACAACCTTTTCATAGTATCCAATTATATTTTCTACGTACAAAAAAATTAAGAGGCTTTTGAAACAAGCTTATAAACTAGAAGGTTGACTGGGAAAAAAAATCTTTAATTTTTTGTGAGCTACACATTGCCGAATCAATCCATGTACACCATACTTTGTCATTATGCCTTAGCAAAAGTCAATTTTATTAGAAATATTGATTTTATCTTGTTCACACATAGCTAAAGAACGTGTAGCTGCAAACTGTGCAGTTGGAAGAAAGTCCACACTCTGCCGGAGAAACTTGAACTACATTTTCACCGGCAAAAAGGAAACCCCCTTTAAAAAACTATTGGAAAGAAATGCAACTCCTACTACCTTGTAAAGCATATTGAAACCCGAAGTTCTAAACCCACCCAGTGAAGGATCATTTGCGATATTGGAATTGAGAGAGAAAGGCAAAGCAGTACCTGCAGCAGCAGCTCCAACGCCGTCTTCTTTGGAGTTCCGGTTGTTTAGAACAACCCTTGTCTTGTAAAAGCCATGGGAAGCATAGAAGTCCGATAGAGCCATAGAAATGCAGCTAAGCCCCATCTGCCCTACCCATCTATCCATGTCTAGAACCACTCCTATGTTTACAGGAATCGTGGTGTTCTGGCCCCTCACCATTTGTAAGTGAAGAAGAAGAAGAGTGAGGGAAGCCAAGGATAACAGAAGCAGAGGGAAATCAAGTTTCTTCTCCATGGATGTAATTCTGAGGTTTGCGGTTCGATCATGAGACATATTTATAGCATATCTCAACTTGCAGTATTATATGAGCTTCGTTAATTATTATATCTAGAAAAGGCGAATTCTAGGTTACTTTTTTAAACTATAAATTAAAACATGGCATTCATATTATGCTATAAATGTGATTGGTAATAGGTCTTGACATACAAAAAGGATTATTTTTGCAACGGCAACTACTCAATTGAATTATTATATAATTTTTACTCATTTATATATTTTTAAAATTAATAATTAATTTCTTCTTATTTTATCCATATTTATTCTAAATTAACTATATAACTTTTCAAAACTCTATTTTTTTTCTTGTTTCTTAAAAATTTTCACCAACCAATAACTATCATGTGTTTTAGGGATAGCATTGAAATTCTATCTGATTTGTTGTATTATTTTCAACACCCGTAATATGTGTGCAATGGATTGTATGAACATCTATTTTGAAATAGAAAGATTATTATAACACACTAATTTGATGCTCATGCATTGTACTAAGGAACGTAAAATAAAATGCATCAAATGAATAATTTTTAATTATAATTTTACAATTTTTTAAAATTCTATTAATTGTTAACTTTTATTTATAACTCTATGATTTTCAAAAAAATCTATTAAATACTTATTTATTAGATAATTTTCGCCTAAATTAATAACCTTTCACATTTTTTAAAACATATTTATTTAAACTCAACGCGCCAAGTGTCAATAAAGTGTGTTATCAAGTGTTATAATGAGAGCAGCTCCTATAATGTATATACAGAGTGATTTCCTTCATTCTCAAATAAGTATTACTTTTACATAATTAATACTTACTAAGGAATCTATAGTATCTATAGAGTTTTTAAAAGAAAAGGATTGAATTATATACTTATTGAAAATTTGTAAAATTGTTTTGAAAAAAATTACTACCTCCGATTCATAATAAGTGTTATTTTAAAAATTTTTACACATATTATACTTTGAAACAATAAAAGTAATCTCTAACAATTTATATTAAGGGATGAAGAGAGTAAAGTATAACTCAAGTCTCAAAGTAACAAACACTTTATAAGTAATGTTTGGATTGCTTTAAGGATTTTGAGCTATACAATTTAATATTTTGACATATTTATGTTTTGGTAATTTTTGTACATAAATTAATACTAAATTGAATGGGTAAATTGTGCAATTTCAAATTATCTCGCCAGTCTTCCTCAAGCTGTAAACTTGGGCATTGAAGCGTTTACCTGGACCATATCGATCAATCTCTTCTGCTTAATAAAGAATTCCAACATACACTATGCACAATATAAATATAATACAATTATTTACTTACTTCCCCTAAAAGGAAAAAAAAAATGCATATTGTAACAGAGAAGATATTATTCCTAGGCAATACTTTCTTCACCGTCAACTGTTATACGACGTTTATATTCGAAGGAAATATGTACTTCTTTTTTAATATTGAGAAATGATCCATTTATTTTTTTTATATATCACCTTCTTTTTTTTTCCCTCTTAAGGAAATCCCTTCTAAAATAGTAGGATTAGATAAATTTTCAATTCAAGAGTCCTACACTAAATAATGACTTACAAAAGCTTCACAAAAAGATACCACAAAATTTTTTGTGCACTACTTTATGACTACAGCCTTGGCTTCTTACAACTTAATTGAGAGACTAGCTAGTTGCCACCGAATACATGGTATCGTTGACAAAATCTAAGTCATCATGAAATTAAGGCCTACTAGGAGAATTGGATAATAATAATAATAATAATAATAATAATAATAATAATAATAATAATAATAATAATAATAATAATAATAATAATAATAATAATAATAATAATAATAATAATAATAATAATAATAATAATAATAATAATAATAATAACAATAATAATAATAATAATAATAATAATAATAATTATTATTATTATTATTATTATTTGTGTCGAGTTATAGTTCATTCTTTTATTATTATTTTTGTTTAAACTATGACAATCAAATCTTTTCAAATTATGAGGCAAGCAACTTATTGTTGTGATCTGGTAGTAATTGAATTAATTAAAATTCATTACGTTAAATTTTTGAGTTAAATGTCTACTGATATACTAAAAAAGGTAACCAAAGTAAAAAAAAATTCGACAGATATATACGCTGGATATTACATTAACAGTGCAAAGTTGACAGTTCATACTTGATTTGTATTTTAAAAATTTTGAATTTAATTTTTTTAAGGAAAATGTCAAACTTTATATTCTCTCTTCTCAAAATGCCAGAAAAGCTAATCAGAAATGGTGCACCTATGGTGTAGAATTTGAAGGAGAGAATGAAAGAATATATTTTTGTGTGTAGCTTTACAAGAAACGAGAATGAATTTACACTAATTGAGCTACACCAGAAGAAGAAGAAAAAAAAAAAAAAAACCTAATCACAAAAGAATCCCCAATTTCATGGTAATTCACAATTACTATATGCATAATTTACGTGTTCTGTCCCAAATTATTTGTCTACTTTAACCGATTACATAGAGATTAAGAAAAATAAATTTTTTTAGTTAATTAAACATTCTCTTCTATTTTTACTCTTATAATTCAATGATAAGTATTTCTCTTTATATTAAAAAGTACGCAAAGTCCAAAATTTTGATATAAATTTAAATTATTTCTTTCTCCTAAGTATTTAATTCTTGCTAGAAAATGGGCTAAAATATTGATGAGTATTTAATTCTCTCTCAAGTTGCTATTAATATTTCTCGAAAATTAACGAGATAAATATAAATATCAGAACTCATAAAATGAGTTTTTGACTATATTTTAGTAATATGTTTGGGAAATAGAATACTAAATAGGGATAGATTTAGAATATTAAATTTTGATTTCCTAAAAGGATAGATAACTTGGGATAAAGATTAAGTTAGAAAGTTGACTGATAATTTGTGACAAAATTGACAACTAGAATATGTATGATTTATGTGTTCTATTTACATGTTAACATTTTCTCTCAACGCAATTTTTGTAATTGGTCGGTTTTACATAACATGGTTGAAGCTGATGGGGTAGAATAGTCATTTTCTAGAATGGGGCAAAGGTGGATGTCAACTTATTCCATTGCTCGCCTTAGGTTATCACAGTTCGCATTACATGTAAGATTTCTAATGTTACTTATTTCTTTACTTTCGTCTATGCTTACAATTCTGTTGTGGCAAGAAGGACTTTGTGGAACGAGATTGAGCACTTATCTTCCTCGTTATTGGAGACATGGATCCTTTTGGGTGATTTTAATACTTATTTACATATGGACGATAAACTCAGTGGTACCATGCCTACTACGTATGAAATTAGGGACTTTGCCTCATTATATGCTAATACTGGTCTGGAGGACCTTCCATATGTCGGCCCGCGATTTACTTGGACTAATTCAAGGGTGTGGTCAAAACTTGATCAGGTCATGGGTAATGATGTATGGTTCCAATGCCCTGTCTAGGCATCGGTGGAATTTCTACCTATTGGGTTTCTTTCTGATCATAGCCCTGTCATTTGGTCAGTTGTGGACAACATTGGGGGATCTGCTCATCCATTCAGGTTCCTTAATTTTTGGGTTGACCATGACTCGTTTCACAATATTGTCAAGGGAGTATGGGATCATACATTCACGGGATTTCACCAGTTCACTCTTTGCCGTCGGTTGAAAGAGCTAAAGCGTGACTTCCGGAGATTAAACAGATTGGAATTCTCTCACCTGGTTGGTCGTGTTGAACAAGCAAACTTAGCTGTACTTAATGCCTAACAGTTATTACTTGAGAACCCTGTGGATCAGAATCTTATTGCACAGTTCAAGGAATGTAAACGGTCTGCATGGTATCTTGCAGAGGCAGAAATGAAGTGCTACCAACAACTTGCAAAAGGTAAGTATGTTGCTCAAGCTGATAAGAATACTCGTTACTTCTTAAACATTGTCAAACGGAATAAAAAAAAAGTTTCATTGCTTCGATTCTCAAGGAAGATGGCTACATGATTGACAGCCCTAAGGCTCTTGCTAATGAATTTGTGGAATACTACTGGAACCTGCTGGGAACTAAGGTGTGTTGCCAGGAAATCAATGTGGACTATGTTCGTACTGGGCCAATGGTTCCTCATGACCTAAAGGCTGACTTGATTAGGGATGTCACTATCCAAGATATTAAATTGGCCCTGTGGGATATTGGTGACTGCAAAGCTCTAGGTCCAGACGGTTATTTTGCCCTATTTTTCAAGAAAGCTTGGGATACAGTTGGACAGAATTTATGTGATGCTGTTAGGGAATTCTTCACATCTGGCAAATTATTAAAGCAAATCAACCATTCTATTATTACTCTAGTTCCCAAGTCTGAACATGCAGAAAGGGTGGGTGATTTTCGGCCAATTTCTTGCCGCAACGTGGTGTACAAGATTATTTCAAAAATTTTGGCAGAAAGACTTAAATTGCTCATTCCGCATCTTGTAGACATCTCCCAGACTGCTTTCATCCAAGGCAGACTCATGATTAATAATATCCTCCTGGTTCAAGAGCTTATGTGTGAGTATAGTAGGACAAGAGTCTCTCCTAGATGTATGATTAAAGTGGACCTTAAGAAAGCTTATGACTTAGCTAACTGGGACTTCCTACTAAAATTACTTACATAAATTGGGTTCCCTCATATGTTCATGAACTGGATTGAGCAGTGTGTGACCACTACTTCTTTCTCTATTGCTATAAATGGGACTGTACAGGGTTTCTTTAAAGGTGCTAAAGGTCTGCGCCAAGGGGATCCGATCTCTCCTTTGCTGTTTGTTATTTGCTTGGAATTTTTCTCACGAGTTGTTAAAGTGCAAACAATTAGGACTTCATTCAGATATCATCCCAAGTGTGAGCATTAAGGATTAGTCACCTTACTTTTGCAGATAACCTGATGTTGTTTGCTAGGGGGGTTGTTCTTCTGTCCGAACTCTCCTTGACTGCCTGGAGGTATTTAAGAGGTGCTCGGGCCTTGAAATTAACAAGGATAAGTCAAATATTTATCTTGCTGGGATCCGAAGGATTGCACAGGAAAGTATCCTGGATGACACGGGCATTCCTATTGGGGAACTTCCTTTTCGCTACCTAGGCTTACCAATCAGTAATGGTAAAATCAAGCTAACCTTCTACAAATCATTGCTTGATAGAATTGGCTCTTACATTGGGAGATAGTCTGCACGTTCTCTTTCGTATGCAGGGTGGCTCCAATTGATCCAGTCTGTTCTTCAAGGCGTTGAGTGTTTCTGGATGTCCATTCTTCCTACTCCATCAGCTGTTATTTGCCAACTAGATAGGATGGCTAGGGATTTCCTGTGGAACTCAAAAAATGCATTGGTTGCTTGGAAGGATATTTGTCTTCCCAAGACTGAAGGTGGACTTGTTTTGCGAAATTTACAGGTTTGGAACGGAGCATTATTGTCTAGAATCATTTGGGGCTTACAAGCAGAGAAACAGTCCTTGTGGGTCAAGTGGTTGTACCACTACTATATGAAGGGCAGATCAGTTTGGGAGGTTGACCATCATAGGGGCCATTCCCCTATGTTTCGTAGACTGCTTTCAATCAGAGACGTGATACTGGACAGGGAACAGGATATTCATAGTGCGGCTGACCTTCTTCACACTTGGGCTATGGGTACTAATTCATTCACTTCTCAAGCTTATGAATATCTGAGGCCAACTACATTCAGGGTATATTGGGCTAATACTGTTTGGAAGCAGGGTCTAACCCCTAAGCACTCATTCATTCTTGGGTTGTGTGCCAGGGGAAGGCTGAAGACCAAGGATGTACTTGTGTTCCGGCTTGAAGACATGTCATGTCCACTGTGTAAGTCACATATAGAAACGGCTAACCATTTATTTTTCAGGTGCTCCATTTTTTGCTACTATTTGGAGGGAAATTAAAAGGTGGCTAGGGTTACCACAAACAATGAATACGTCCAGTGCGTACCTTAAGTGGTACAAGCGTGCCAACCGTAGTTCTTCGTGGTTAGCTAAGGCAAAGGCTATTGCTATGGCAGCCACATTCTACTACATCTGGAAGGCTCGTAACAAGGCTGTTTTTGAGGGGGAAGTTTGCCAAGCATTGGATATTGTCAAAAGGATTAAAACACATGTGTACACCGTTATTTTTACTTTGTACCATAATATTTTGACTAGTTTTCAAAATTTTAGTCATATCCGCTAGTTATTAGTCTCCTGACTACAGACTAGTGAGCAACCATGTAAATATCTTTTGATCAATATTAATCATTTTACATTTTGATCCAAAAAAAAAAAGATTATGATGAAGTAAGGATAAATTGTATAGTATTTTGAAATATATTCCCTCCATCTTAAAAAGGATATTAAATATTTTTATTTTTGTTGTACCAAATACTTATTAATTTTACAAATCATGAATACATTTATTACGTATATTCCTAATTTATCTCTCCTTCAACTACTCAATAAATATTTGACTCATTAAATATGTGTATATTCCTAATATAATTAATGAAAGTTTACTTTTATTCATGGATATAATAATCTTTTTCTATTATAATTACATAAAATTTAACAATTTCTTAATCCATGTACCAGTTGCTAAATTGACATCCTTTTTAGGACAGATGAAGTATGATGTTGTACAAAATAATAAACAATCTCAATATATATATTCATATGCCTTCTTGTCAATTTTTTTTTCCTAAGGAAATTTTTATCTTTCAGTTATCCATATGATACTCTAATCCCATATAAGATTGTGATAAAAAGTGTGAATAGTATATAAAAATGAACATAAGTACACATTATCAATTTGAAATATCTTTTTTGACTCATTGAATACGACAGCTAAATAGTTGACCATGTCAAGCCTATAATTGCGTTTTCGATTCTGCGGGTGCGAGACCAATTGATTGTAAGTACTGTCATACCCATAATTACGTTTTCGAGCCTACGAATATAGTGCCTGATACAGTATGTAATATAAAAACTAAGTGTTACATCCAACATTATCAACTTAGAGTTCAATTACTATTTTAGTGAGGGAAGGGGAAGGAAATGAACATGTGCTCGATTAATATTGAACCCAAAATTTTCTGGTATGATTAAAAAAAAATTACCAATTGAATAACTGTTTTGATTAAAATATATTTAAGCTTTATTAATTATGTAATCTCTATTTATAATATGAATTATCTAGTAATGAAGTGATAGTTTAATTAATAGAATCTTATAATAAAACTGCTATTTTATGTACTTCAAAAGATTTTCCTTCTCTTGGTTAACTATTTCTATCGGTTTACTTTTGCAGTTTGGAATTGGTTTTGCTGATTGCCACTGAAGGTGTCGTTTGTGATGGAAAAAAAAAATGACCATATCTTATTAAAGTAATACTTGAAATACACTACCGGTAGTTGTTGACTTAGGTGTCCAAGTCGTGGATTACGAGGCAATAGTTAATCAATGACACCTCATCTACAGATCATCTCCGAAAGTATAAATATCAGTCTTTGAAAATCCCTATCAAAAGATTCAAAGCCCTTTATTTAATGCATTGAAAATTCTACGTATAAGTTTTAAATGATTGGGTAGAGGAAGGAGTTAACAGCTTGAGTAATGATAATATTCATGGACTTTAACGTTGACTTATTAAAAAATAAAAAATCTTTTCCTTCTCAACCTCCTACCGGTAACACCTTGGCCTAGCTAAGTCTAGCCCCAATTCCAATTTGAACACCATATCACCCTCCCCCCCCCCCCGCCCTCCCCGGCCCCCCCACCCACCCACACATATATACTAAAATTGACTTTCAATTATATTTTTATCAAATTAATATCACTTTTTAAAAACTTTTAAAATTTGCTATCGTACCTTATTATCAATTGACCAACAATCGCTCAATTTTGATAATGTAAATAGATTCAATTGAAAATGTTGAAAATTTTGAAAAGAATGTATAGACAAGAAAATTTAGAAGGAAAAAATATATATTATTTTGGTTAAGATTAAAAGAAAATTAAATATTTTAATTTTGATTAATTAAAATAAATATAATTATTCTTAGATTAATGTAATAGGTCATTGTTAAAGGTAAATTAAATCTAATATATTATTAAATTGGGCTATTAAAATTGAGTCACAGTTAAAGAGTCCACATCAAATTAAATAAAATATATTATGAATTAAATAAAATTAGAGTGGACTATTAAATTGGGACTTTTGTTAAGGATCCATTAAATCCAATATGGTATGGATTAAGTGAAATCGAGCTAAATACAAATTAAGCTCAAGTCATTTTAAGCCCAAATCTATTAGGGTTTGTAAGAAGGTTTCTTAAATTCCCACATTGGCTATTTATACTAAAGTCAATGGATTTTTAACCTATAAATAGGATCTTCTCTTAAATGTTCAGGGCACCCCCTGAGGTTCAACAAATAAGAGGCATCTCCAATTTCAACAAATTTTCAACAGTATTCAAGTTCAAGTTAATTTCAACAACAATCAAGTTTTAGCAAAATCAAAATTCAACAAGCTCAAGCTTACATTCTTTAGCATCCAAAGTATGAATCTTCACCAAAGTTCATCCATGCTTCAGCATTCAAAAGTATGAATCTTCATCAGGTTTTCAAGGCATTCATCTTGTTCTTTGTCTAACAAGTCTTGATGACTTGGCGATCAAATGTTGGTCATCAAGTTATGTTCGATCTAAGATCAAGCTCTTCAACTCTCGAATCAATATTTTTTTTTAAAAGAAGAATTGGAGGTCTCCTCCTATAATTTAAGACTTCATCAAAGATTTGTAACCATTTTTAATATTTACTAAACATTTACTATTTTTCTATATTTTTTCTTATTTTAGTTTGTAGACTTGAAATTTTGTCGAGTTACAAATTTCTGGCACGCCTAGTGGAACCATCTCTGCCTCCTATCTCTTCTCTTCAAATTTCAAAACAACTTCAAATTCAAATGCAAATACAAATCAACTTAATGGCCCCAAAGAAGAGTAAATCTACATCTGCTCATTCAAAGGCTATTGAAATCATGGAGGCTTTTGTAATTGTTAGCAAGGCTCCACAAGCTTCAAGTCAAGGCATGCTGACAAGAAGTAAAACTCGAGCTCTTTCACAAAGTGAAGCTCAAAACGTCAGTATCATATCATCACCAGCAACTTCAAAGTCGAAGTAAGATAACCAAAGCTTAAGTACTGACTTTGCTCCTAAACCCCTCCATAGGGATCTTAAATCCAAAACTTCCTTCAATGAAGATTCAACTACTTCTTCTGTTATGTCGGTTATGATAACTAACGCACAAATCTAGAGGAGCAACTTGCTCACCTCACTAAATTAGTGGAGGGACTCACTAAATACTCCTAAGAGTAAGATCTTACCATCGCACACCTCATCAATCACTTTGAGAAGACTGGCGAAAAAAGTCAAGCTCCTCTAAAGAGATCTATAGCATAAGAGAAAGTGGAAACTTCCAAAGAAATACAAGATATCCAAATATCCTCCGAATAGTTGATTCCTATTGATCATCTCAAAGACTTCATTATAGGCACGATTAATGATAAGTATAAAGGAGGTAGCAAATCCACCTTCACAGATGCCAAATCTTATTCGTAGAGGATCATCCATATGAGGATACTAACTGGATATCAGCCACCAAAATTTTAACAATTTGATGGCAAAAGAAATCCCAAGCAGCACGTGACTCACTTCATTGAGACATGCAACAACTCTGGAACTTACGGGGATCTCATAGTGAAACAATAATGCGATCTCTCAAAGGGAATGCATTCGATTGGTATACTGATCTTGTACTTGGTTTTATTAACAATTGGGAACAACTTAGACAAGAGTTTCTCAGTAGATACTACAGCACTCGTAGAATCTTTAGCATGGTAGAGCCCACCAACTCTCGTAAATAGAAAGATAAACCAGTGGTGGACTATTTCAACAGGTTGAGAAATTTGAACCTCAGTTGTAGAGATCATTTAAGTTAATCGTCTGCAATTGAACTGTGCATCCAAGGCATGCATTGGGGATTCTAGTATATTCTCAAAGAATCTTACCAAAGACCTTTAAAGAATTAGCTACTCGTACTCATGATATGGAATTGAGCATTACTACACATGGAGGGAAAAGTGCATGTTCAAGACCCTAACAAAAGTAAGGATAAACAAGGTTTTAGAAAAGAAAACAAACAGTTTTCTAAAACTAAAGCAAAGGAGTCTATGGCAACAATTGCAGCTCCAATAAAAATTTCTTTAAAAGTATCTTAAAAGGTGACCAAGAAGGTGGATCTTTCACAAGAATAGAAGAATGTGACCTTAGAAGAAAGACAGACTAAAAAATATCATTTATTCTATTTTGATGTTTTTTTAATATTTAATGAGTTGATGTCTGCGAAGGCCATAGGGTTGCCAGAAGCAAAACATATAAATGAGGTTATACGAATAAATGATTATAACTACTATAAGTACCATCATTTAATTGGTCATCTAATTGAGAAATGCTTTGTATTCAAGACTATGCCATTAGTCCATGAAGGATACGTAGTCCTTGAAGAGGACAAGGCATCTACCAATTTGACAACTATTGCAGATCCTTCTATTGAAGCTGTTATTTTTTGGGTTAATTTGAGAAATTTTGTATCATGTACTAACAAACATATTCTTCCTGTTGAAAGACATCAACAAGAAATTAAAGAACCTTCTATACATAGAAAGGATGAAGGTTGGATACTCATAATGAGAAGAAGAAATTGTACAAAAGCCTCAAAAGATGGAGGTTCGCTAGTAAGAATCAGATTTACCTAGAAAAATGTAAAAAAGGCTAAAAGCAAGAAGGCTAAATCTTCACTAACAACAAATATTTTTTTATGGAATAAATCTCCAACACCTATCATATTGAAAAACTTTATATCAAGGGAACTTGCTAAAAAACTCAATATTATCTTATGTTATGTCATACACGAAAAGGAAAATGAATAATACAATGGTGAATGCATCAAAGAAGAAGATAGGAAGAAAATTGATTCTTCAACAAATTCTAGTAGTTGCATGGCTAATATCACCTACACAGATGATGCTGCTTAGTTCCACACCTCATAACAGACCATTATTTATGATTTACTACTTATAAGAGTAACGAGTGAATAGAATACTATTAGATAAAAGATCAGCAATGAATATTTTACCTCTGTGGATATTGAAAGAGTTGGATATTTCTATAGATGAGCTGTCTTAAAGCTGCCTTATGATACAAGGATTTAATTAAGGGGGCAACAAGCAAGTGATGCTCTCCGACTGGACATATTAATTAAAGATATGCATTCAAATTCTTTCTTCCATATTATTAATATTAAGACCTTGGACAACATTCTTCTAGGAAGACTATGGCTTCATGATAATGGTGTGGTACCATCAACCCTGCATCAATATTTCAAATACTGTCACAATAGCGTAGTAAAGAAAATACACCGATGAGAAACCCTTCACTGAAGCTGAAGAGCATATTGCTGGTAGCATGGTCAAGTGAGAAGAATGGAAACTCGGTCTCTTCAAACATGGTTTGAGACTGCTTCTATGGAAATATGGACTAAACAAGAGGGGATGTTTGCCATCGATAAGCTATTCCAGTTTATATTGTCTTCTTTCTTCTTCATCAAGAATCATATACATGGCTCGATAATATGTGACACCATGCATATATAAAATGTTAGTTAGCTATATAATTTAATCATCTTAGATGGCTAAATCAATTCTTCACAAGATGTAATATGCTTCACTTCTTACCAACCTTTCATTTTTTTTCTTCTTCTTTTTTTATGCTAAGTACTACATTTGGAAAGATGATGAATCAACTAAGATCGATTCATCAATGAGGAAGGAAGATAAAAATGTCACCTTCTCCAAAAATATCAAAGTTGCGTATGTGCAGAAGGCTCTAATAAGTAACATGCACACAATATGCCATTGGAAGGGTTCATTTTACCCCTTACGAAGGTTGATTCTATTAAGTTGTCAAATACTGGTATGAAAGAATTTGTCTAGTCAAAGAAAAAATCAAAAAACATGATGAATTACCGATTTCACGTATGAATGAAGGATTTAATATAAATACTTATAGACTTCTAGCAAAAGTTGAATATAATTCACAAAGTTAACATTTATTGGGAAAGCTTCTTGTGGATATTGACAAGTAAAAAGAGAGTGGTTTAGGATCCACCTAAAGCATGCCAACAAAAAAAGTGTGCTAGCTTGGGCTATAAACAAGCATCTCCCATCAGACTCAAAATTAAGAGAGTCAATATTCAGCATATTACTATGAAAAATGAGGTGACGTCAAAACCTTGATCTATTTTTAGTAGATTGGGAGATACAAATTTGCATCTATCTGTCTTCATAAGATTAGGCTCAAAAGGAAAAAAAATATTTTTTCAATAGGCTTGGGGTCACAACCACTTCAAATATAAGAAATCATAGCAAAGTTTCCTCTAAGGTAAAAGCAGCGGTGAATTGTGATGGAATCTTAAAAGTGATAGCACAAGTGACACATGCTACGCCTTGTGATGAAGAAAGTGTAGCTTCTTACAATCACATCACCATCTGCAGCAAAGAGTGTGTTAAGGAAGAAGATGTCGAATATACTCCAGTAGAACTTGAAGAAGGCATAAAAGCCACTGTTGATGAGCTAAAAGAAGTAAATTTAGCACTAATGAAGATCCTCGCCAAATTTACATAAGTGCATTCTTATCACCTAAAGTAAAGGCCTATATTAACATCTTAAAGGAGTTCAGGAATGTCTTCACTTGGACATACAAAGAAATGCCTAGTTTCGATATAAGAATTGTTGTCCACTATTTAGCTATAAAAGATAGAGTGACCTCAATAAAGTAAGCTTAGCGACGTTTTCGACCTGAGTTGGTTCCATTAATTAAAATACAGGTGAATAAACTCATTGAAGCTAAATTTATCCGAGAAGGCAAGTATCCAATTTAATTGTGAATATTATCCCTGTAAGAAAGAAAAATAGGCAAATTTGGATTTGTGTTGATTTCAAAAATATAAATAATGCATACCCAAAAGATGATTCCAGCTACGTATTCCCATCTACATCTAAGTTAATTAATTGATTGTTAATCAATTATTTAGTGAGTATGATGTTAAGAAACCTAAATTAATCCTATATTACAATTATGCAAGATGATTTATGGGATATTTGGATGACGTGATAAGTAAGCATGTGTTAAGAAAAAGAAACAAGAAAGTTTAAGTATTGGCAAAACTACCATCAAATTTATATTTATATGATCAAAAAACTCAAATTCCTATATATCAAATATGGGTCATACCTCATATTTTAAAAGATAAAGATGAAAAAGGACATGAAATCCATTTTGTTTTCGACTATCAGATTGACGAAGAAGATTAGAGATAACCTTTTATGGACTATCTCAAAAGTAAAAAACTTCCGACGATCTATGAAGACGGACTGATGTTTGTCAGTGTGCACTTTGCTTTTTTTACTACAAGCATACACTTTTTCGACATTATTTTAAAGGTGTTTTCCTACGATGTTTAGGTCAAGAAAAAGCTATTCAAGCAATAGAGGAAGCCCATTCTGGTGTCTATGGAGCCCACCAATTTGGTTCGAAACTTCATTTTCACATCAAGAGAATGGGATATTATTGGCCAGTTATGGTTAAAGATTACTTAGATTATATCAAAGATGGAAACCATGCCAATTCAACATAAATTATATGCATTAACCTCCTAAGCCGTTGTGTCCAACAATTACTTCATAGCCATTTAATGTGTAGGGTTTAGATATTGTTGGACCACTGCCAAAGTCTTCTGCTGGGCATTTCTACATTTTAGCTGCAACCACTACTAAATTCAGGATGTAAAACAACCATTGTATTTGGTTAATACTACGGTAATACAACCGTCGTAATAAATCTCATCGCTTTTGGTCGATAATGGCAACAAAACCGTCGTATTAAGCTAATACGACGGTCGAATACGATGGCTATTTGAAAGGGTCATTTTTATCACGTAGAATATTTATTGACACGGTTCGGAAAAATATCATATTAGGTAAATGCATCCGTCGTATTTGTCTACAAAATACGACAGTTTGGAGCCGTCGTATTTTCTTGTCAAATACGATGGTTTCAAGCCGTTGTATTTGATTGGCTCATACGACGATTAAAAACCATCGTATTTGAGAAGAAAATACGACGGCTATAAACCATCGACTTTGGACATAAAAACGACGACTATTACTATCGTCGTTTTTACCTGTTAACCATTGGGACAGACAACTAGCCGTCGTATTTAGCTATTTTTTGTTTTTAAAGTATTTTTTATTTATATTTGACCACATACACATATAATTTCAAGCCAAACATAATATAATCAACTCATTTAATACCAAATATAATAAAACACAATCTCCTCATTGCCAAAAAACTTAAAAGCAATATCCTCAATAGTCAAATCATAAATAATCTAAAAAGTCCCAAAAAAAGATAGTACTACATGTAGAGGAAATAGGAAACGTTAAGAAATCGATCAGAAACAGTAGTACAAATACAAACAAGAAGGAAATCAAAATATGTCACTCATCACGAACAGACTCGTCAGGATCACATGATCCAATGGGTCGAGAAGTGGAACCAATACCAGGAGATGTTGTAGAAACACTAGATGGAGGTATCGGCACTATATCAAATGCACATGCATCCAATCTGTGCGATAATGCTTCCATGGTAGTCTGAAGCGCAGCTATACATGACTCGTAAGCCTCTCGTTCACGCTGCATCTCAGCTCACATCTCAGTCTGCATAGTATCTCACATACTCTGCATACGTGCCTTAACCTCAATCCCGATGACCTTCTCAACATTTGCAACAAAACTTGATGATTGACTGACTGAGGTTGGTGTTGGACCCTTTCCCTTGCACCTAACACGACCTCTTGTTTCTGGACCGAACAATCGTTGGAATATCTGATCTTTTGCTTCCTCTGTGCGCTCAGACTCAGGTTGTGCCTGCCACTCTATCTCTAATCAGTCCTACGAAATAAAGAAACATTATATCAAATTTATATTAGGTTAATGTATTGTCTTTGTCATATTTTAATAACTCAGAAAAATTAACATTTGAAAATTACTTACAATCATTTCTACAGTTAAACCATCAGCCTACCCACCATGCCACCTTCATGTCGTAAGAAACATATCATATTGTGATATCAGTTGGTCTTGCGAGGCCATCTATAAAGATGTGTGAGAAATTTCAAGCAAATTAGATAAATTTTAAATGAATAGTATATAAGATAAATTGAATACCTGATCCTGTATAACAGAATGTAGCATTCTTCCTGTGATCGATGGATGTGCCATATGCAATCGATTTTGTCTATTCCACTCAGCCTCCATCTGTGAATATTTAAAATAGTGAACATAGAAAAAAATTTTATGATTAAAAAAAGTAAACAAGTTGTGAGATATAAAAGTAGTCTACTTTTATACATATGACCTGTGTATTCTCTAAACGCTAGTAATCAACTAACATCCTCCACTGATTTTCGTTAACCCGTTTATCTCCACAAACAATAGGCTACATACTATACTGAAAAGGAACGTAGTATCTTTGTTTTAACTTCGACTTAAAATCCTTCAACGTTGTGCATAGCATCTTTATTGTGACACTACGTCCTTATGGTGGCATCGTAGTATTGTCTTTGTACGTATTAAATAATTAATTAATTAAAAAAATGTTAACTTTTGAAGAAAACACTCTTGCATATGTTAGAATAAAATTAATTACTTGTATTTTTTACCAAACTTCGCCTTTAAGTCTTGAGGTATTGAATGCCAATTCCCGTAATTCAGAGGGATCCTATTGCTCATGCGTGCAAAATAGCCCACCACTGAACTATAGCAAGTTGCATCTATCCCTATAAGCCCTCCGTGTTGGTTAACATCAATATCGTACTTTCAAAAGCCTAACTCACACCATCCGGAAGGTAACATTCCACCCCCGCGAGAACTTCTCACTATGGAACCTGTAAAATATCAACACAAAAATTAATAGAAAAACAGTTAAGAAAGAAAAAAGTTTAATACGATTTCAACAATCACATAGATCAATTTCTCCGAATATTTACTTCCTATTAACTTAGCAAACCTAAGGTGCTAGGGTCTGAGGAAGAAGGTCCTGTGCAATTGGGACCTATATCAGAAGTAGGTATAGTTGTCTCTTGATTGGACTCTTGATCTCTGGAGTCTGTCCGGACAGTTGTATGTGATCTCTAACCCATTTTGTGTGCTGGTGCTTGTGTCTCTGTACCTTGTGAGGAACTAGCTCCTAATCTCGAGGCAGCTTTGGCATTCTGCATCAATCCACGTCGAGAACGTTTGTTTACCATCTGCAAAATAAAAAGATTTAACTTTGAGTAAAAGATTTTAACAACTGAAACACATTTAGTAAATAGTTAAGTGATTTAAGTACATTTAAATTGCAGGTTGTATTCTTTTTCCAACTAAATTTACTTCCTCCCCAAAAACCCCATCTCTAACCCATACGACATCTATTTTGCGCAAAATAGGACTAGAATTTAACTGCTGCGCGGGAAAATTTTCTAGATCATGGTCCTTTTAGTACACATCATAATATATCTTCTCGTCATTGGTATTACCACATGCTAGTCTCTTTCTTTAGGACAGCGAGAAAACCAAACTTGTTCTGCTTTATTTGCTAATACGAATGGCTCATCCATCTCTTTATTTTCCCAGTACAACAAATGGTCCAAATTCACCGAAGTAAACTTTAGATTGTCAACTTTAACACCTCGATGTACATCAACCCAATCACATTTGAATAACAGAAATTTCAGTTCACTATTATATCGGATCTTTACAATATCAGTAAGCGCTTCATAGTAACTGGATTCATATCTCTTGGACTAGAATAACTCTTAGTATCAGCTTTACACATAACACCAGAATTTTGGGTTGACTTGTTAGCCTCGTATGTTGTTGTACGAAACCAGAAGCCATTCACATTGCATGCATTGTGGTGCAACCCTTGATTGAAAGGACCATTTGCAAGCTTTTTAACTTCAATAGGAATATCAGGGCATTCTTCATTCTCATCAATCTATAATAAATATAAGTGTTATAAGGACTAAATGTTGTAGAGGAATAAATTGCTATATTGCATATGTTTTGCTTACATAATGACTAAGCCAAATGTGAAACATTTGAAATGAATACATTATCTATCATGTAATCGAGATCTTTGATGCTCTCTATTTATGACAGACATGTGAAGACTGCATATAGACATACGTGAAAATTTTGAAGTTATAATAAAATAAGCATAAAAATAAAAGATAAATATTCAGAGGAAAACTGACTCTCTATATGGTTTAAGGATGTCAGAATTGGCTAGAACCCACCGATATGATTGCATCAATATTAAACAATCAAATATTATATCAATCCCTTTTCCAACTAGTTTAACCATTGGGTTGTCATCATTAACATATCTTTGGGGCCTATTCTCTTTGCTCTCAACATCATCTAAATATCTCGATACGAATGTAATACATTCTTCCATTAAATATCCACTGGCTATCAAACCTTTTGGTCTAACACTATTACGCACGTAACACTTGAGGGTTTTAAGTATCTTTCAACCATAAACATCCATCGACATTGAACTGGACTAGCTAGAAATGCATTATCGGCCAAATATATCGATAAATGTTCCATTATATAAAAAAATTAGGGATAAATGTCTTTTCAAGAAGACAGAGTATAACTGTGAAACAGTCTTAAAGATACTCAAGATGCCTCTCTTTGTTAACTTTAGAACACAACTGCCTAAAATATGAAGCAATCTCAATCAAAAGTTGCATTACATTTTTGGGCAAAGCTGTGTGGGCTACTAATGGGATTAATTATTAGAGTAAAACGTGAGAATTATGACTCTTCAAACCTCTCAAAGTCTTTTTCTTCATGTTTACCTGTCGAGAATTATTATAACAATAGCCATCGGAAATTCTCAATTCCTTTAATACTGTAAAAAAAACTTCAACTTCCGATCTACTCATTGTATAAGGAGCTGGTAGGCAAACTGTATCCAGTTCCAGATGGTTTTAAAATTGGATATAAAGACTTTCTAATATTCATTATTTGCAAGTCTCAACAAGCTTTGAAGTTATCTTTTGAAGAAGTACTATCACTCAATATTGTAAATAATAGATTATCTATAAAATTTTTCTCAATTATATCGGGTCTAGATTGTGCCTCGTCAAATTACTTTCCCAATATTGCAGCTCCCAAAGAATATTCTTCTTCTTCTAATCATAAGAATTTATGCCAAACTTCCATTCATAGTCAGTCTACATTCTAATTTTCATATCTACTGCATATTCTGTTAAACAACCCTAAAGCTATGTAAAAATTTCTATTCCCATACACCTTTTTGGTGTTTGTCGTATTTCTATTCCACCATAGAAAGAAACTTTGTCCCTACGGAGCTTATGTGATGGTTCAAGAAATCTACGATGATATAAGAAGTAATATTTACCACCGTTAGGCAAACGGTAAAACAAACAGTTGACATCACATATCGGACAAACTCTGTGGTTATGAACACTATAGCCAAAGAGATTACCATAGGCTGGGAAATCACTTATGGTCCACATAATAGTTGTATGCAAACAGAACATCTCTTTTGCCTCAGCATCATAAGTAATCACACCGTTAAGCCACAATTGTTTCAACTCCTTGATCAATGGTTGTAAAAATATGTCAATCTTATTTCTCGGACTCTTGGGGCCATCGATAAGAGTTGATAGAATAAAATAAGGCTACTTCATGCGTAACCAGAGTGGCAAATTGTAGGGTTTTGAAACAGCAGACCAAGTACTACGTGATATGTGCATATTTGAAAACGGACTAAATCCATCCGAAGGTAATCCAAGTCTGACATTTTAGCAGTCACTTGCAAATTCTAAATGTGACTCATCAAACTTTCTCTAAGCCTTAGAATCAGTTGGGTATCTATAGACTCCATCTTTCACACGACATTCCTAATTCCACCTTATAAAGGATGCAATTTTGTGAGATATGAACAATCATTTCAACCTCGGAGTCAACGAAAAATACATAACACGCTTGCATGCAACTGTACTATCCTCTTTCTTGTACCTTGGAGCATTGCATACCTCACAAAGTTGTGCGGCCTCATTTTTTCCTTTGTATATTATGCAATTATTTGGACAAACATCGCAGACTTTGCGTTCCATTCCTAACACATTCGTTATCTTACTAGCCTCGTAGTAATTCTTAGCAGTTTTCACTCCCATCTCACTAAAAGCATCCATTTAGAAACTCAAGTAGCATATCAATAGACTTATTCGTATTGGAATGTATGTCATCTTAGACTAGGTTTCTGAAGTAAATATCAAATATTTTGATAAAAGAATTTATTTTTTAGAAATCGTTTGTGAATTTAATTTTCTTTATTTGTGCATAATTTCATTTGGAAAAGACCCATTGTGTTTAAATAAATGATCCATGTGAATGGCGGTCTTTCACAGTAAGGTATGGATCATGTGTTATTTAAACACATAAACATTTGTTCTTAACCAATTGATGAGAATGTGAATCTCATCATGTTTAGGTTATTATGTTATGAATTCCAATAGGGAATGGCTTACCTTTAGCCAGTGAGTAGTCCACTCACTTCATAACATAAGTGTATTTCGAATACGTAAAACAGAACATGTAGTAGTGGTTTCTAAAAGTACTATATGGTAGAAACCTAGACTACTACTGCTATAGCGTAGACTAGTACTCTATAACTTAATATGAGTTGGTGCTCTGGCGAAACTGGAAGCATATACTTTGATTTGCTATAGTGGAAGTTCTATCGTAGAACCAATATACTTGCATATTGGGTTTATGTAACTAGTTAGTTAAGACAGACTTGTACAAGATAGTTTCTACATTATATCACCCATTGTGGTTGTCTGAATAATCTAAATATCCAGGGTTCTGGGAAACATGACTTGGATGTTTGCTTTAGGGTAGCTCCTTTGGAAAGCGAAAACACTCCAAAAAGTCATGGATCATTAGACTAGAAGCCTAAGGATGGTAGATGTCATTTAGAGGGGTGTTAGTACACTTCTTCCTCTCTAAATGCACGCGATATGTAGAGGGGTATTTTAGTCATGTCACTTGTAAGTCGAAGACTTTGCTAATGCAACATTGTCCTTGGGGTCAATATTTCTTTATGGTGATATTAGGAAATATTTAAAATGTAAAATACATCTATTTATATAGTAGGGGTATTTTGGTCATTTTAGTAGCTAAGGCGATGTGTCTTTTTGGTCCTCAGAATAGCCTGTAATTCCTAATTAATTTTTGAGTTGAGGAATTGGTCTCAATTATAGAGGGTTTTATTTTATTCAGGAAGTCTAATTTATTATTAGACTGAATAAAATAAATTGAGAGAAATTTATTATCTGGTTTAATTGGTTGATTAATTATTCAGGGCTTATGTCTAGTTTGAATAATTAGAAAATTAACCTGGACTTAAATTGGAGGAAAATAATTAATACTTAATTATTTATTAGGTTATTTATTTTATTAAGCCCAAGAAATAAATATTAAAGTTTAATTATTTTTTGATTCATTTGGGCTCATTAATTATTTATTGGGTTATTTATTTAAGCCCAATGAATAAATAATTAATGTTTATTATTTTGGGCTTTTCGGGTCCAAGAAAAATACTAAATATTAGCCTGGACCATAGGATTTTTTCGGACACAGTTCTGAAGAGTGTAAGGAGAAGCCAAAATTTACTTTGTTAATAATATTCAGGTGTTTAAAATATTAAATCCCAGGGATATTATTATTATTTAAATAATTATTTTTGGCTTCATAACTCTTGACTTTCTGTGTGGAAAAATAAAATTAAAAATAAAAAAAATAAATGTCTCACCCTCTCGTGTGTGACTCTTGGTTTTCTGGTTTTGGTTCACATAAGGAGTCAACGAAGCCAACCAAGATGATAGAGTTTGTGGCTCTCTCAACCCATTTTTCTGTGTTCACCAACAAGGATTAGGGAATGCCATATTTTGAGAACTGAAGAGCCAAGCATTCACTGGAGGTGAAGAAGAAGGTAGACAGTTTTTGGCAATTGGAGGTTTCATCCCAGGGAGGAGGAAGCTGTTTTTTGTGATCCAATTCATTCTCCTACAGTCTTCAAGGTTTAAGGCACTGAGAGGTATGGTTTTAAAGCTTCCATGCTACTGCTATGCTTTGTTCTGTTTTTTTTTTCTCCATTTTTGTTCTCCCATAGCTAGCTCTTTGTTTTTTTCAAATCCTACAGTTCGATCACCTGTTCAAGACTTTTAAATGTAATAATTTCATAATGAATGACAATGAGGAAACTTAGTACAACTTGGATACAACTCTACATTAGCCTCCTCTAACAATTTATGTATCTCTTTCAAATCTTCAGGCTCTTCAGTTGCATTATTGAAATCACTAATGCCACCAACATCTTGAAGCATCCCAACTATATCATCCCCTTGTACGTTTTCAGTCAAAGGAATGTTGCTAGTTGTATTGCGAGAAGATAAGTATATTTCCCCATGAATACTCTACTTTTTGTACCAATGAATGAAACACCACATTTGACAATGTTGTTTGACCTCCATTGTACTATAAAGATACCTATTCTGGCACTTCATACAAGGACAATAGGTTTTGGATCCATTAGGTTTGTCTCTTAACGCAAATTCTATAAAGGTATCCAAATCCTTATTATATTCATCACCTAAATGGTCTTGTAAGTTAATCCACAATTAGTTCATCCTCCTATTCATTTATCAATATTTTCAGTCAATGTACAAGTTTTGTTATAATAAATGTATAGCCACTTATCATATTATTTATGAACCTCTATGAACTATATTAAAATATCACTAACCTCTATCAAGGAATACCGTAAAATATCATTAACCTCTATTAAAAACATCATTAAACTTCAAGAACCTCTATAGATACCATTTCAATATCATATTGTTTTCACTTTTAAAAGTACAAATTAATCAACACATTTATAATTCTAAATATTTGGAAAAATTTTGATAGAGTTTTTCCTGTAAGTACATGTTTTCCTAGCACTAGGTCACCTTAAGATGTGCTCAAGGATTTAAGTCAACAAACAAAAAACTCAAAAAAACATACATAAATCATTCATTAAGGGTAATCACC
Organism: Voacanga thouarsii; assembly: GCA_026120185.1. Classification (NCBI taxonomy): domain Eukaryota; kingdom Viridiplantae; phylum Streptophyta; class Magnoliopsida; order Gentianales; family Apocynaceae; genus Voacanga; species Voacanga thouarsii. The sequence goes on from JANUWF010002200.1 coordinate 3,819,787, forward strand.
CATTATACCCACGAGAAGTGATCACCTATCACTCACGGGGAATGATTACCCATCACTCTTGGGGATCTAATAATAAAATATAAAAAAGTGCCATTCACTGATTAATTAGAATAAAGTGCCACACCTCTTAGAGAGAAATATAAAGTTATGGATTGGTGAAACCTAAGGATAAGGAAAACAATTAATGAAATTGATCATGACAATATAATTTTACCTATCTCATTGTCATCATCATAATTATATGTGTCTTCTTTTGATTTCTTATGGTTTTACCTAATTTGAAATCAAGTTCAAGTCCTCAATTTAAACTTGAAACAAAGTTTGCCTTCTTAGGCCACAAAATTCCTTTGAAGTCATCATCAAACGTTTCTTTAGCTACCATAATAGAAGAGTATTACAAATTTTAAATCAAAAGCTAATTTGAAAAATTTTTGATAGAGTATCCCCTATAAATTAAACATTTACAGGCACTGAGCCACTCCAAGACGTGTCAAGCATTCAAGTCAACAACAAAAAACACATAAAATCAATTCAATCATTTAGTAAAACTAAAATAAGTCAATGTAGTATAAAACTAACTTAAGGGTAATCACCCATTACCCATGAGAAGTAATCGTCCATCACTCACGGGGAATGATAACCCATTACTCACGGGGATCTCGCAACGAATGAGTTTATTTTTACCTTAGTAATGCTTCTCTAGACACTCACAGAAATAACTGTATCTCTAACCTGTGCAACATAGCAAATACTACTTAATTAGTCCAACTAAGAAGAAAAAAAAAGTTCATGTCTGGAATAGCCATTACTCCATTGCATCGACAATATGGTTAGTAAAGATGTAATAATGGGATAATTTGAGGCTAAAGTATTAGGCTATTTCCATGGCTTTAAAAGATGATATTCCTTTCTAAAATGCGTACTACTATTTATTTAGAGTAAAGAAAAATATTATTGTTTTATAAATAAAATATAATTATATTAAATATATTTTTCATTAAAAAATATTTAAAATAGTGTTCTTTTTTAAAAAGTTATGAAACAAGTTTAATCTAAAACACAATATTTTATAAAATTTAAGTACAAAAAATAAATATTAAAAATTGAGTACTTAAGTATTAAATTTTAAATTTTAAAATAAAATTATTAAAATTTTAATTTTTAAATATTAAATATTAAGTTATAATTTGTTTTTGTACTATATTTGTTATAATTTAAATATAATAATAATAATAATAATAATAATAATAATAATAATAATAATAATAATAATAATAACAATTAGATGAGAATCAAACTTCAATTTTTAAACTTAAATAATACTTATTATACTAAAAATTTAAAATAAAATTTCAATATATTTTAATCAATTAAATGATAATAAAATTTTGTTATCAAATGTATTAAATACTTAAATACTTAATATTATATATTATCTAATTTAATTAATTAATTTAAAATATTTAATTAAATTAAAAAATAGACCATAAATCTAAAAAAAAAAAATATGTCTCAACAATAATTTAAAGGGAAGTTAAGTAATATATCTAACACTAATGTAATGCAAAAGTGAATCTGGCAAATCAGAAATCCGATCAACAATGTCTCCAGCCATCAATCTTGAAATCTTCACCAACTACATCTATATGTTCCAAAACACAGACAATGATTTGGGAGACTGATCATGAGTTGTATTCCAAACCCAAAAATTAAAGATACAATTTGTGACAGTTTTAATCGGTTAAAATATTTTGTTTCTACCCTAGTGATGGTTGAAAACATTTTTAGCTATTCAAAATAAGAGAGAGAGAGAGAGAGAGAGAGAGAGAGAGAGAGAGAGAGAGAGAGAGAGAGAGAGTGTGTGTGTGTGTGTGTGTGTGTGTGTGTGTTGATTGGATGATATCATCTCAAAAAGCAGTTACACTTAGATAAGAGGAGCAGCTATCTATGCGGTCGGGGGTGGTATTGCTAGCTTTTCCAAACTGAGTTCATGTATCAAACTAGGTAGGGAATAGTGCTAATGTTTTGAGCCTTAACAAAATGAAAAAATAAATAGGATTCATTTATTCCTTAACCATATTGGAGAAGAAATTAAATTTTATCTCCTACAATTCGTCAGGTAAATAATTAGAGCAGATAAAAGTAATAGTATTTCATTGGTCTAAGATTGCTATCATTGGGCTCCTGATTCGATTTTATTAAAAATTATCATACAATCATAGCCACAAACATTAGAAAAAAGAATATCAGACAATAAGGGTTAAAGGGAACACATAGCACAGATGGGAAAGTTAAATAATTCGTACATTATAGGAACAAAATTTCATCACAAAAAACCTTAGGAAAAGGAAAATGACCATTTTACACTATAATTACATCAAGTTATTAATTACATAAACGTTCTTAGAAAACCATATAGAAGGGAACAAGGGAGCAAAAGAATACTAGCCTCTTTCGAAAAAAGAGTTGAGGTGCTTAGATCTACAGATAGGGGCGGCAATATTGAACACGATACGCCAACACGATACGAAAACGACACGGTTATAGCGGGTTAGGGTTGGGGTTTCGCGGGTTCGGGTCGAAACAGGTCGACCCGTTTAACTTTAAATGTGTACATGTCATAAACGGATTCAACCCGTTTCAACCCGCGAACCCGTTTAAATTTTTTTAATATTTATATTTAATACTTTTTGTAATACCTTACAAATTTCACTATAAAAATTAAATAATTTAATTTTTTACATGAATTAATTGAATTAAATTTTATTATATGAATTAATCGTATTGTTTGTGTGTCTATTTTGTTTAATTATATGAGATCTCTTAAGAAAAATAAATGATGTTAATGCAACTATTTACTTGAAATATAGTAAATGAATCATTCTTAATTAATTATTACTTAGTGTTTATAATAATAATATTATTACTACGACTTTTAGTTAGAGAAAATAATTTTTTGAATAATCCAATTTTATTGCAAAACTACATTTGTTTAGATTTTTAAGATTGAATCTTATGAATTTATTAAGATCTCTAAATATTGAGTGGGATAGTTTGTTATTTTATTGATTTTTTATAACTTTATGGGTTGTTTTATTAGTTTTTTTAATTTTATATGATTTGATTTAATTTTATAAAATTTTTTGTGTAATGGTGCACAGATTGATGGGTTTAGTAAGTATTCGGATTGATGGATTTAATAATTATCTATTTAATTTTTGTGTCTAATCATGTCAATTCGTTTTATAACACGAACACAACACGAGAATAAATGGGTTGACACGATACGACACGTTTATTAAACGAGTCGTGTTCGGGTTGGCCTGTCGAGTGTAATTATCTTAAGTTGACACGACCCGCCAACCCGAACATGACACGATTGCCACCCTTATCTACAGATTATCAGCTTCGACCAACATTTGAGAGTAAGGACACAGCGGTGGCGGCGGCAGTAATGGAGGAAGAATGCTGAAGTGGGTGAATGAGACAACAACATATTGGGGGGAGACCGGCGCTGAAGAAGAAGAGGGGAAATGAGAGAAATGACGGCCGAATAACACTTGAGAGTGAGGACACAGCAGCGGTGGCACCAATGGAGAAAGAATGCTAGAGTGGGTGAATGAGATAGAAAAAATGGGGAGGGGGGGGAGACCGGCGCCGAAGAAGAAGAGGAGAAAGGAGGAGATAACAGCTTTCAGACAAATTAATGACAAACTGTCGGGGTTTTAGACAACATAATTACGACGGTCAAAAATCGTCGTAATAATGACCAACAACAACGACGGTTGATAACTGGCGTAATAATTAATGACAGTTATAACCCATCTTAATACACCTCACAACCGTCGTAATTAGTTAAATAAGTTAATTTAAGGATTTTTTAATTAAATTTTTGCTTAGATTTTAATTTATATATACACTATATAAATATATTGTATACATAAATAAATATATATTATTAATGTGACAAATAAAATTATATTCTTATACATATACATTTTACTTTTAAAATAAAAATAATTACACGCACAATATATATCTCTATGTAAATTACTGAAATAATTAAGATAATATACTATACACGCATATATATCTACAAAAATAATTGAAAAGTTATTTATATTTGGATACATAAATAATACTCACAAATCGATGAAGGATGTGTGTGTGTGTGTGTGTGTGTGTGTGTGTGTGTGTTATGATACGTATGAACATACAATTAATATAATTACTATAACAAAACTAAATCGTATGAGCTTTAATACGAATATATGAAAACCTAAAATGTATACAAAATTTTAATTGACAAATCAACGATCTAACCGTTAGATGTATTTATAAAGTTAAAATAAGTTTGGTAACAAAATTTGAAGATCATTTGTTATATTTTACAATATTTTTTAATTAGGTAATATCTATATGCAATATAATTAATACTAAGAAAACCTAGCGACTTACAATCAAATTAATGATCTAACTATTAGATTTGTTCAAATCATTAACAAAAATAGTTTGACCAATTTTGAAAACAATCAGATATAAATTGGATTGTAATTTAAGAATTTAATCATAATTGGACAAAAAAACGACGGCAAAATTGTCGTATTTACTTAGTACAATACGACAATTTTACTATATAGTAGTATTTGTTCGAGTACAATACTACAGTTGCTACAACTGTCATATTTGATGGTGTACACGACGGTTTTTAGCCGTCGTGTATGGTGAAAAAATTCTATGTCATATAAATTCAAATTTATACGACGATTTCTTTAACCGTGTATTATTTATGATTTAATACGACGGCTATTCAAAATTATCGTATTTGGTTTAGTTAATACGACGGTTATTGTAAAACCATCGTCTTTATCGTAGTTAACATGACGGTCCTTTACAGTCACTTAGGATTGTCTATTGTGACGGTTTTGTAGCCGTCTTAAACGGTTTGGTCGTAATTGCCCTATTTTTTTGTAGTGAACAGAGTACTTCTCGATATGGATAGAAGTGGTAGCATTAAAAGAAGTAAAGAAGAAAATGTTGTTAATTTCATATATGTAAAGATTATGTATCAATATAACATTCCTCAATATATTATCACTGATAATGGAAATCCCATTCGTAATAGATTGATAGACAAGCTATGCGAGAAATTTAAGTTCAAGCAGCATAAATTGTCTATGTACTATGTCACAAACAATGGACTTGCCAAAGTTTTTAATAAGACTTTGTGCAATTTATTGCAAAAAATTGTGACTAAATCAAAAAGTGATTGGCATCTTTATGTTGGAGAAGTGCTTTGGGCATGTATGCCCACTTACCGCACTCTAACTTATGCTACCCATATGCATTGGTGTATCATATGGAGGTAATCCTTCCATTAGAGCAACAAATTTTTTCCTTGAAGATCGCTATTCAAGAATGGCTCACCAAGGACGATAATTCTCTTCTCACACTTGAAGAGTTAGAAGCACTTAATTAAAAGAGATTAGAGGTACAACAACGTACAACTAGAATATACCAAACTTGTGTTTTTAAAGCCTTTAACACAAAAGTGCATCCTCATTCTTTTCAAGTTGGTGATCTAGTACTTACTGTGAAGAGAACAATTATCATTGGACATAAACTAAAGAAATTGACATCAAAGTGGGATGACCTATATATCATTCAATAAGTCTACTCAAATAGATCTTATAAAATAGTTGCTGAAGATGGATTATGAATTGGTGCAAACAACAGTGAATATTTGAAGCAATACTATACATAAATAGATGTTCCTCGACAACACAAGCCTAAACTGCAAATTACTCCTAGCCCTAATGAGTTTAAACTATGTCAAGGTAACCACCAATAATGTAGTACATGATTAAACTATTAAAATACTCCATCAAATCTAAGTTAGTAAATAAATGGATACTCCTAACCTACATAAGTTAAAACTATGAAAGATACACTCCCAAACCATTCTTATCTATTTTGAACTACATTTAACTTGATTCTTAAGTTATTTTTAAGATAAGTAGGCAACTTAAAAGAAAATTTCTAAGTTTAGTCACATCCTTTCATTATTTCCCATTTTCTCGTTTGTTGTAATCAAGTTATGATTTATTGCAAGTTATGATATTGATATTTGCAACAAGTGGAAATACATATATACAAGAAAAAAAAAGAGTTGAGATAAGAAGAAAGAAATATATTATTGATGCCAACAAGAAAGTAATCTTGTTTTACAAGAGAAAAATTATATACAGCCGTTTAAAAGTATAAAGTACTATAAGATGCAAAGGAAAGAACTTGAAATTTCTAAGCCTTGTTGAATTGCCACCAAGTGCTCTCTCATATTCTTCAAGTTGGCTTCAGTCTCTTCATTTTGTGTAGAGGTAGTTTGAAGTGAAACAAGCTCTTTTTTTTGAAGGAAGAACAAGTGGACTATACTTCTAAAAGTTGTCAATTTTTTTTTCCCTCAAAAGTAGTTAAAAGCTTTCTCTCCTATTTCTTTGAACGTTTGAACTTCCCTTTAAGAGCAGTAATATTTGCCTTAAATCTTTGTAAGTTGGCTTTGCTTTCCTCAACTTAATTTATGAAGTCACCATTTTTAGCTTCAATGTTATCCAAGCATTAGCTTGTAATAAAAAATAATTGTTCATGAGACTCTTTTGAGGCTTTCTCTGAAAAAGTGCATCTAACATTGTCTAATTTGCTTACCTTAGCAATGAAATATCTTAAGAGATTATCTAATAGTGACAAATCAACAATATAGTCATTGTTGAGGTCTTACGGATATAGCAAACTTGTTCCTAAAGTGAAGAGACTTGGTCGATAGACATTTGTTGGATCCTTTGGTAAAATTGGTTCCATATGTATATAACAAACTTTTTTCTACAATTTGACATCAAGGACTCTCTTAGGAAGGTAGAGAGAGCTAAACAATATTAATAAACTACTACCTTGAATTTTGGATCCTCATGCTGAAAGTAAGAGGTACCTTTACAACCATCTTACTTTAAGCATTGAGAATCATTGATTGAGCCTTGAGAATAAGCTTTCTCATCAAGGATTACAATATTGCATTCATAAATGAAGAAAAATGGCAAAGAAGCTAAGTTAAAAGAAAAAAATAATAATAAATGCAAAAAAAGAAGCTAGCTTTACCTTATCTTTGAAAGTCTCTTGGTCCTTATGCTTTTAGCTCAAAGCTGTGGTTGGTACCTTAGTTCATTTCCAACAACGATCTTTACTGCTAGAATTAGCTTATTCAAATTACTGCAACTTATTTCATTTCGAAGATGTCAAAAATCTTTTTATAGCAAAATCATGATTTGAAAAAAAATGTCTATCATGTTTTGAAGAATTTTTTAACCCCTTTGAAACATTAGGAGTACTAATATCTTGAGAAAATTTCTTTTTAGAGTAAGATAAGCTTTTCACCTTCTTAGATGCATATTTTTGAGAGTTCAATATTGAGATGTGATCTTCAAGATAAGCTCCATGAACTTGTTCCTACTATATTTTATACTCAGAAGTATAGTGCATCTTTATACTATAAGGTGTGGTTGGAAATATTACCTTGTCCATTATTTCACGAAGTGTGCATCTCACCCAAAGATGTAAACCATTTATTAAGTTGGCCTCACAGGTTGAAATCTCAAAGTGGCTGGGGTTGTCTTGCAAAAATATAAATTGGCTACTAAAGCAATATAGGTTATAAGGCTCAATAATAAGGTAATCATCCTTCCGCAAAGTAAGAAAACTTGAACGAAGGCTCAATAAGTAAAGTTATTCCTCCAAGAGAGCTATCTCGTTATCAACAAAGTTATGCTTTTTGTGCTTGCTAAAGATGTATGTAGCCTAAATAATGATTTCACCTCTATATATTCGCTTGCGGGTTTCATCTTCAGCAAAGTGCTTTCCGGTATTTTCACTAGAATAACTTACCATTGGAGAGGCTGTTTAAGCCTTGAGAGACTTCATAATGGGTTTTGAAGTAGTACGCAAGCTATCCATATATATCATAAGTTAGAAAGATAGATTTCTCCTCACTTGGATGATGGGAGTTGGAAATACGATTCAATCCTCTATAAATACTTGTCAAGACGGGAATTGTCAAACTAACTTATTCCCTATACGCCATCAAACTCATTGTTTTGAAGGTACTTGGACGGATAATGTCTATTTTTTCATTAGACAAGACAAAGATGCAAAGCCAGCATGACAAAAAAATCACAAGGAATGCTTGGTCTTTGTTATGGCTTCTAATGTCCACTTTGAAAACAAAACTTCTGCTTCAAATGTCCATGCAGCATATGGTGGGATGACTCCATATAAGTTGTTAATGAATTTGGGGTGTGATCTCCTTTCTTCCCTTAAAGGAGGTGCCGTATACTTTACTATTTTTTTGAACTAAAAATTAAGCAATTTATTGATGGAGACACCAGAGTTGTTGTTTTCCTTTTTGATCAAGTGGTATGCAGGGAAAAGTTATTCACAACTCCTTGGAAGGAATCACTTGTCATCATGGTCCATACTAATGAGTTCTATGGCATGAGGAATAATTTTGTCATAATAGGTTTCAAGTATTGGTAAGCGTCCAAGTTCGTGTAAGTCCTAAAAATGAGATAGACACCTCGCCGACAATTGTCAAGAGTATATTGGTAAGAGGGCACCAAGCTTCGCAAAAGGTTTTGAGAATATTGGAGTTGCAATCACATGTAAAAAGTGATGCATAGAATGTTTCATCGATCTTTGTAAATCTTAGGTGTCTTTCGCAACGACTTAAAATATCATGTGTCCACTTTCAAAATCTCTTTCTAAAGCAAAACGTGCCCAAGAAGTTCAATGGTGAAGTCCATTGAGTCTCTTTTTAAATCATTCAACGTTCAAGTGAAGGTAGCACGTTAGGTTGGATTTGAGGCTGATGATTTGAGAAAAGAAAAATCCATGCCTTTGGGAAGCGAGTGCTTTTGAATATGACTTCTGTTAACCATTCATTCATAAGTCGTTAGGGTATCGCCTTTGGTAGAGGCCTTGCATATTTGCCAGACATTGTCTCATAAACTGTCAAAATTGCTTCCGCTTTCATTAGGTCATTTTTGTTGTCATGAATGACTAATAGTTGTTGACTCGAAGAAAATTGCAAATTTGAGAAGTACACCATGGTTGGATCTATAAGAAAAAAGAAAAAGAAGAGAAAAAATGAGTTAGTTGAAAATAAAAAGGAAAAAAGGCCAGTTCCAAAGAAAAAAAAAGGTTGATTTTGGGTAGGAAAAAAAAAAAGAAGAAGAAAGAAAAGTAAAAAAAAAAGTTAGTAAATAAAAAGGTTCCATCTAAGGTTTTCACCCAGGCAAACAAGAAACAAAGAGGCGAAAAGTAAGAAGACCAGAGGACAATTGGCATGATTTGCATGTTGAAAAAAAAAACAAAAACAAAGTACGTGCGTAACTTCAATAATGACAAGTGAACCCAAAAAAATAGGGAAAAAAAAGGCAATGTCAAGAATGACGGCGTTCTCGGTTGCAATACATATAATTGAAACAAACATTATATTTCGAACACCAAGAAAACGTCAATGAAAAAAAAAAAATCTGTTTAAAAAAAAAAAAGAAGCTTTGAACGTGCAACAGGGAGATCAATCGGCATGCACGTGGATTTCAAATTTCCAAAGTGGTTGCGAAAGTCAACCCAGGAATAACTTCATTAAGAGACTCGAAAGTGGGTCACTGACATGAAGCAAAATTTACAGAAAACAAAGAAGGAAAGGGTTTGTGGCCAAGTTTCACTACTCACGGTGTGCCGCTGGAGAATCCTTCAATTGAAAAATGGTTAAAGTCCTTGAATTTCTGTGAAAAATAGAGAAGATGTGAATCCTTTTATAAGTACTAAGATGCTTCTTTCGAATCCTATATGACTTCTAATTTTTAATTAGAAGATCTTAATTGGGATTTAAATCTAAATCAAAGAAGACTGATTGGTGGATTTAAGAAATTAATATTATTTTCATATAATTGATATATTAAGCGTTCTTTTCAAAAAAATTTTAAACAAAGTATTCTCTTCAAGTTTTGGATTGGGGACATTTGTAGACAAGAAAATTCAGAAGGAAAAAAAATATATCATTTTGATCAAGACTAAAAGAAAACTAAATAATTCCAGTCTTATTTAATTAAAATAAATCTAGGAATTAATATTCTTAGATTAATGTAATTGGACCATTATTAAAAGTTCGTTAAAAGTCTACTTCAAATTTAGTCCAATATATTATGGAATTGGATTATTCAAAATTGAGCCATTGTTAAAAGTCCACTTCAAATTTAGTCAAATATATTATGAATTAAATAGAATTGGTTTGAACTATTAATTTGGGCCTTTGTTAAGGGTCCAGTAAATTTAATATGGTCTGGACTAAATGAAATTAGGTTAAACGTAAATTAAACCTAAATCACTTCAAATTCAAATCCATTAGGGTTTGTGAGTAAGTTTCTCAAAATTCTGCATCGCCTGTTTATTGGGTCATTGTTAAGAGTCCACTTCAAGTTTAGTATATTATGTATTAAATAGAATTGGATTGAACCAGTAAAGTGGGGCATTTGTTAAGTATTCATTAGATCCAATATGGTGTGGATTAAGTGAAATTGGGTTAAACATAAATTAATCCCAAATAATTTCAAGTACAAATCCACTACGGTTTGTGAGGGGGTTCTTAGGATTCCACGTCAATTATTCATTGGGCTATCGTTAAAAGTCAACTTCAAATTTAGTTAAATATATTATGGATTAAATAGAATTAGACTAAAATATTAAATTGAGGAATTTGTTAAGAATTCATTAAATCCAACATGGTGTGGATTAAATGAAATCGAGCTAAACATAAATTAAACCCAAGTGACTTCAAGCCCAAATCCATTAAGGTTTGTGATGAGGTTTCTTAAAAGTTTACATCAGCTATTTATACTAAAATCAAGAGATTTTTAATCTATAAATAGAGCTTCTCTCAAAGGTTCAAAGCACCTCCGAAACTTCAACAAACAAGAGACATATCTAACTTTAACAAAGCTTCAACAACATTCAAATTCAAGTTTCAACGAGCTCAAACTTCAACAACATTCAAGGTTTAACAAAATCAAGCTTCAACAGCATTCAAGATTCTTCAACATCCAAAGTTTGAATCTTCACCAAAGTTCATCCAAGCTTCAGCATTCAAGTTTATTCAGCATTTAAAGATCTAAATCTTCATCAAGTTTTCAAGGCGGTCATCTTATTCTTCGTCCAACAAGTCCCGAAGGCTTGGCGATCAAATGTTCGTTATCAAATTCTATTCGACCCGAGATCAAACTCTTCATCCCTCAAATCAATATTTTTTAAAAAGAGAAAAATCAAAAGACTCATCCTATAATTTAGGACTTCTTCAGAGATTTGTAATTATTTTTAGTACTAGGTAGGTGCCCGTGTGATGCATAGGTTTTTTGTAACTATTTATTTTATGAAGTTTACTTAGTTGTTTTTTTTTTTTTTTTGTTTACATTTGGTGGATATTGTGAAACCCCACCTAAAGCCAACCCTAGAGTAAGCGGGGTCGGGATGCATATTATATTATTTTGCATTAATATATATATATATATATATATATATATATATTAATGATTTTATGTGCTTTAGAATTATGATTTATAGGTTAAAAGGTTTAGTTATGCTTATTGAGTATGAAGGGTAAAATGGTAATTTTGCTTGAGGTCAAAATAGGAAGATAGCTTAAGGATTAAATAAGAAGAATATTTAGGTGAGAAAATAAGAATAAGAGTTGTTGTGGTTAAGTGGTTAGAGCTTTGGAATTAATCTCTAAGGTCATGAGTTCAAATCTCATTCCTTGTCCTTTTATTACCTCTTGTTTGTCCTAATCTCTTCACCAATTAAATTTGTTCAAAATTTATCCAAATTCATGTTTTTAATTCCAAAAAATTCAGCAATGATTCGTGGTCTTTGAATTTTGAAAATGAATCTTGGAGGTTGGAGATTTGATTGAAAATAGGAGAGGAGTTAGGGAAGGTTCTCAAGAGAAATTAATCTCCATGGTTGAGCCTTCAAACTCCACTCCATAGTGTTCATATTTTCCATGAAAGAAATCTGAAAATTTTCTAGATTCTTGAGTAGCCTAACCTTCGAAAATCTCAGCCATCTTTCTTACTCAATTGCTGCCAGAAAAATGACCAATTTATTCAGCTTGAAGATTGAAATTCCTGTGCAAAAACCGAACTGCACAAATCAAAAAAAAATCTGAGCAGTTTTCGTTGCATAGCAGCCTAAAATCGAAGCTGTTTCTTCTGCCTTCAAGCCAGCAAAATTCCTCTAATTTTCCTCTATAAAGAAGGTTGAAAGCCAGCCTTAAAGAACCCTCAAACACCTCTCAAGAACCCCTGCAAGTCGGGCTAGAACATTGCAGAAAATTGCACAAAAAATTGCAGCAAAACATTCGAATCATAACTAGAAAATTTCCATCCGTGTTCCCTTTAGGCCTTGGCCGAAAACCACCCTCAAACCTCTGTAAATTAACCCTTGTTCATCCATGAACTGAACACCATTACTCTCTCCACTTACCTTGCACAATTGGACTCCATAACCACACCTCAAAATTTTCCTACAATCACTCCATTCAAACTTCCATTTGAATTTCAAAATTTCCAGCATTTGCTCCATGAAAACACCATTGGATTAGGCTTTATAACCAGAAATTCCTCTGCCATTGAGCTCAAAATTTCGGCCAGCCTTAATGCTCCATCAATCTTCATTCATTTCAGCAAAACACAGCAGTCTAGCCAGCTCCATTACAGCTCCAAGAAACCTTTATTAATCAAACACCAATAACATATCTTCTATCTCAAAACACTCCTCAAATTTCTCCATTTGAATTTCAAACAACCAGATTTTCTCTTCCTCTCTAAACTAAAAACCAAAATCCCTGAACTCCCTCAATCATTCAGCCAGCACTCTCCAGAAATTCGTCTAGCATTTTTCCTCAAATTCTCTCTATTTTCACCAAGAACACACACTACCTTTCTTCAAGCCAAAGACCACTCTAAACACCTCCAATCCCTCTCAAAAACTCCAGAATACTCCTACATACTCCCTAGAGTTCATTTCTGGAATTTATAATATCAAATCTCGCAAACAAAAATTGGCATTCGGATCAAAACCAGTTTTTCCCCTTGAAGTCTCAAGAACATCATCAAGGTAACCAAGAACAACTCTTTTGTTCATCTTCTTCCCTTCAACCTTTAACATATCATGCTAATGCTCTCTCTCTCTCTCTCTCTCTCTCTCTCTCTCTCTCTCTCTCTCTCTCTCTCTCTCTCTCTCTCTCTCTCTCTCTCTCTCTTTCTCGGCTGAAATGGTTATTAAAACCATGGCTATTTTTCTCTTCCTCTCTTGGACAATTCAAGACTCTCAAGCATGTAGACCTTCTTAAATCTTCATCGAAGTAATCATCAACCAAGTATTTCTCCTTAATCTTTCTTTTTAATTCTAAATTCATGTCTCTTATATGTTGATAGAGAGGATAGAATATGAATGGGGGTTTGAGTATATGCATATGTATGAAGGGGTTGAGATTAGAATATGAAAATGTATTATCATGATTAAGCTATATGAAATTCCTTGAGAATCGATGTATGTTCATCATATCTTAAGAGATTATGAATGTTTAAGCATGCTAAATGTTATGACACCTTCAGTGAATAGAATTATTATGTTCTTATTTTCATTGAAGCCATGAGTATGATTATACTTAGTAGAGATTTGGCCATATGATAGTAGGTATGGATTTAAGCCTATGTTCATGAATAGAATAGTTTGTTGCTTGATGCTGGAGAATATGGTCATGAATCTTGTTAGCAATAGGAAAATTATGATCATGTTCTTGTTGATCCTAGGTTAATTTAATTAGCAAATTTTATTACCCTAATTAAAATTATTACTATATTTTTCTCTAAAGATTTCGAAATTCCTAGGAAGTTTTGGAAATGGAATATTAAATTAAATATTGATATTTTACTAGTCGAATAAATAATATTTTTTATTAAAAATAAAATATGTATATGTATAATAGTAAATAAGATCTTTTTATATAACTAATAATAAATAAATAAAATATTAACGACCTTGTAGGCCTATATTCATAAATATTATTCATATTAAATTTTTTTTGTTATTTATTAAACAAAAATTTAATATACTTCATTTATTATTAATTTTAGTTATTACTAATTATTTATTATCTATTAAAAATTAATTAAAAAATTAATTGTAATTTACAATTTATTTATAATAAAACAAATTTTAAATTGCCATTTGCTAATATTTAACAATTAAACCCTAGTTTATTTATTAGCAATAGTACTCAAGATTTATTATTTGAACCTATAACTTATTAGTAATTTTTTTACAACCCCTAGTTATTTTAACTTATCAAGCTAGACTTATTTTATAAAATCCTTTATCATCTAACCTTAAAGCTTAGGATATTAGGGTCATGATTGTAATAAGTTGAATTATGATTATTTATGTAAGCGAATATAGCTTGAGTATAACTTTATGTCTTGTGTTTACCTCAGGCGGGGTTAGGTCAGCCTTGGAAGATTTTTGAATTTGAGTAAGTAAAGGATTAGGTAAGCTCCTGCAGGAACTTATTTGAAGACAAAAAATTACTATGGCAAGCCAAATGCGATGTATATGGACACTCATTTTGTAAAAGCAATTAAGGACTGTTTTCCTTTTTATTTTAATCAAGCAAATTATTTGAAAATTTAAACAAACAGTTTTGCACAAATACTAAACTTTTTCTAAAACCCAACTTTGACAAGAATTTTAGAAACCCTTAATTGCTATTTCCAAGTAAATCAATGCTTTATCAGTTTTCTCCCAAGTGCGACAATTAACGTTGAGTACTCAATAAGGGTAGACTACTAAGACTAGTCTTTGAAGGGTTAGGGTAAGTCTCTCAGTAGGTGGCCACCTCTGAGGGGTGAGTCCTTCCTGGATAGGATGCCAGTCCGGTAAGCCATGCCGGTCCGAGCTAGCAAGTTTCAGTCATGTTGACTGTGTGTTTCCGAAGTGGACAACTAGTAAGTTTAGGTGTAGAGAAAGAGGAGTATCTCACCCGGAAGGCCGTACACCTACCTTTTGTCAGTCTGCACAAAGTGTGGTATTCTGACCGTTATATGGTCATGGGGCCCAACGTGTGGTAACCCATGGCTACCCATTTGAGTGGTTATATTTATTGTGCACATGTATGGTTTGAAAAGCAAAACACCACTCTTTATTTTCAACATTTATTTAATGCTTGCCAGTACTTTCTCTTATGAAAATTTTTCAACTTGCATACATGAACTATTTTGCCTGAAACACTCAAAACACACATGGGCTTACTGAGATTTTTAGCTCATCATATTTTATGCCATGTTTCAAATTGATCCTGCTGTGGAGATAAATAGCTAGATTTGTTGCCTATACTTTGAAGACTTTATGTTATTTTCTTATGTGTTGTTTTGAGAGATGATAGTAATCAATTTATTTTGGATTTGTTCATGTAATTTTTGGGTTGTAATAAGTTCAATTTTAAAGTATTGCTTTTATTTTCTTTTGTGTGATCTAGTTATAAAGACCCCTTGTCCTATAGACGGGGCGACATCCCCGGCCCTATTGGGTCTAGGTAGTAGGGTGTTACAGATATAGTTTAAACATTTTTTATATACACAAAGTATATAGTTTGAAAATTTTATGTATTTTAAAATAGTTTGAAAATTTAAAAGAAAATTCAATATTACAATAGCAACACTTTTTTTCCCCTACGGATAACCCCCTTTTGTCTATATTTTTTTTTAGGTATCAAAAAGTCTATATAAAAAAAACAATGAATTTTTCTGTGTGTGAAATAAGGCAAACAAAATGAATTTTTACTTCTCATCTTACGTATATAATTCTCACATAGAACAACTATAAAGATTTGTATTTTTTTCTACTACTCGAAATCCTGTTTAGTTAAAAATAACTCCGAGTTTGGATTCTAATGAATATTTCAATAATTTGTAAGAAATTTGAAATTTTCAACTATCTAACCCTTTGAACAATTCTCGTGTTTTTTAATGCACACTTATAATTTCTTAATTTATTCCGAAATCATTCGTGAGACTTATTTAAATGTTATTGGTATTCTATATTTGCTTCAAATGGGTGCTGAAGCTATAGGAATTGTTCAGGATATTTTACAAAGGGTTTTACGGTTTATGGTTTAGCTCTCTTTTTTTTTTTTTTTTTTTTTGTAGCAAGATTAGCTCCTTTTTCTTGGTATGTCTGGGGCAACTTTGAGCATGCTCATCAATGGTACCTTTCTCTGATAGAAATCCAAAGGAAATTAAAAGCTTATTAAATTATGTGTATAAAACTTGAGTCTATTTCAATTAAGGAAATACAAAATGGGGAGGGGGGGTAGTGATTTGTATATAATTTTGGATAACCTTTTTCTACTTTTTTTTTTCTCCCTCGTCCCCCCATTTTCTCTGTTTGTATCTATTTTTCATTGGTTCCATATACTCATGTGTTTTATAAGGCCAAAACTTTTTCTGTTCTTGATCCTAAAAAATCGGAGCATTCCCGGCAATTTGATGTTTTTTATTTTATTTTCAATTTTAAATTTATTTAATAAATAAAGTAAAAAATTATATATGTATCTTTTGGGTATGGGTTTTAGGCTTTTTATGGGTTTTTTTTGGGGGGGGGGCTTGTTTTTTAATTCTTTTACTTTAAACAATTATATTATATATATATATATATATATATATATATATATATATATATATATATATATATATATATTGGGTTTGATGTTGGGCCTTGACTTTTATGTGATGGTGTATGGGTTTCGGGCTTTTTTTTTTTTGTTTTTCTTTTTTGGGCTTGTTTTTTGAATTCTTTTGGTTTTGAGAAATGGGATGAGCCCATTGGTTGGGTTTATCATATCAGTGGGAATTTGAACAGTCTTCGTTGTTCCTTAGCTCAGTGATAGGAACAGTTTTTTCTTCTTTTTTCGAACATAGTCTTTTCTATTGCTCTTATGTGTTAGTGTGTGTGTGTGTGTGTTCATTTCTTTGTTTTGTCTTGTTTTATTATTGTGTGTGTGTGTGTGTGTGTGTGTGTGTTTATTTAGGTTGTATTACAATGGCTGCTTCTTTTGCATCTGCTGTTGGGGTATGTGGAGGGTTTTTTGTGCGGCTTCTTTTGGAATTGATTTGGAGGATCTTAGCCATCTTGGGGATGGGTTTCTATGGAGATTTCCTGGCATCGAAGTCGACGTATTTATTCTATGATATGTGGATTTTGTTATGTTTTTGGTTTTCTGTTATGTTGGGTTCTGTGTTTTTTTATAGTTGCTCACTGATGTTTTGTTATGTTTAAATGTATTTTTTTTTAGTTTTTATTGTTTCTTTGTTTTTGCGTAGGTGTAAGTTTCTTCATTCTGCGGTTGTTGATAGAGAGGATTATTTTTGCCTTTGATTTCTTTGCATCGATTCTCTCATTTGTGGGATCATCATCCAGATGGGCAGAGAATGTTCTTTCAATGTTGTGTAGAGCTCCGGAATCCTGAAGCATTGTATAGGGCTACAGTTGTGAGTTTTATTGTTGATGTTGTTGTTTTTTTCTTTTTTTTTTTCTTGAGTTCATTGTTTAGTCAGTTTGATTGTTTTTTTTTTTTCCGAGGGTTGTAGGGACTTGCTTTTGATGGTGGGTGTATTGATTTGGTGAAGGTGTATTTGCAAAGTTCTATTGATGCTGGATATGAGAGTGCTTCATATGCTATGGGAATGGTTTTCCTATTGTTGAATACCAGTGAAAAAGAGGTTGGAATGGGAATCTTTGAAAAGTATTTGAAGTAAGGGTTGTCTGATGAAGTTCTTATTAATTTTCGGTGGGAACTGTTTTTTACTATTGGCTTAAGATGGGAGATAAATGATGTAGAGAAGAATATTACTCATTGTTGTACGTTGTATCATCCATTTGATATTGTGGAGGATGGATTTGAGCCTAGGAATGTTTGTGTAGGGTGTTTTTGTGATTTTGAAATAGATTCTCTTATCTTTATGTTTTCATTATTAAGGAATATGAACTGATGTTTTCGTGGGTTGTATTTCAGACTGAAATGAAGAATATACTATTGTAATTTTTTTTTTTTTGAAATGTAAAGTTTTATTTTGTTTGGTGAATGTTGATGAAAGGCTAGAAGATTCATAGTTTGTTTGGTGAATGTTGATGAAAGGCTCTTTGCAGTTGCCTAATCTACAGAATTAGTGATTTTGTGTTTCTATAAGACGAATATTCATCGACTAGTGGCTCTATTCTGAGTATTGGCTTGAAAGAGGCCTTTATTTTTTTTTATCTCTGATGAATTAGTTTCATCGTTGAAATGGATCTGTTTATTTTAATTATATTGTTGCCTGCATTGTTTTGGGTTTGTGGAAAGAAAAATTGTTGTGTGCATTGTTACTTCTGATCATATTATGTAGTTTGAATGTGGTATGACCTATTCTCAGTACTTGTGCTCTGTCTTTATCTGATTGATCTTTGCTGAGTAGCTGATATCTTGTGATGCATTGACATGGTAAACATCACTGTTAAGGAAGATATGTTAAGTTATTGTATTCTGAAATTGCCTCTGCATTAAACTTTGTTTCTAGTGATCAAAGTAGTGTTCAATCAGTATACCTGGGAAAGTTTGGGTATTTAAGGATTTCGTTGGATACATCATTTCTTCATCTATGATATTACCTTATGAGTTGTCTATTTTTTCTGCCTTAATATCTTCCTGGATTTCTTCATCCTTTGTGTTAGCCTTTTATGAGAAGACTATTGCGTAAATTGTGGCAAGACTGTGGATTAACTACATTACTTTTCTTGGATTTTTGCCATCAACGTTCTCATGGCTTTCATTTCTAAGTACCTCTTTGACTACCAAACATTAGCCTTTTTTATTCTCTTCTCTGTTTTCATTTTTTGGTAGATGGAGGTAGGTTTATAAAGCTTGGAAATTTTTTAGATGGGTTTTGGTCGTTTTTGTGCTGATTCGATGTGATTTTGTTGATGAATTGTGCAAAAAAGAAAAAAAATTTGAGGAGGAAGTTGAGCCGAGCCGCATGAGGAAAGCTTCCTCGTGGATGATGAGGCATCCTGGCCAGGATGCTTCCCAGGTCCGTACAGGCAGGTAGGGTCGCGAGCACCTGCTCGCAGATCATGGTCCATGAGTCTTCCTATGGGCCATGATCTAGTGTTGCGGGTGCATTGTACCAAGAGGGATTTTTTTTGTGTTAATCGAAATTCATTTATTATTTGCTAATTATTATATGAATGACTTTTAAAATTTATTAATGAACGTTATAAGAACTATTAAAGATCTTATATTTAAATAAATAATAATGTAAATGCATATTTATTTTCTTAAATATTGTTACCATTTTTCAAAGATATTCAAAGGGGTTTGATGTTCTTGGAAACCATAATTTTTCTATTTTAAAAAAATAAAAAAAAAATAAATACTGAATAATTATGGTGTTGTGATGTAGATTTGGTAATTTGTAACAACCAATACTTGTTTGTATTTGGTGCGTGTTCAATGGATTTGTTAGGATGTTATATGTACTAGGTATTATTTTTAACTATAACTTTTAAGAATGTCTAATTTTTAGATTGTAGAACAATACACTAATGAATAGGAATATTTATATTTGCAAGTTGGTGAGTATTTTTAGAAGGGAAGTTATTTAGCATGACGGATTGTTTTTTTTTTTTTTCTTGGTAAAGACCAATGTTTTGACACAATTCAAATGATCATTGAAGGGTTTTTTTTTTAAAAAAATTATATTTTATGTGCATCATATTTCTAAATTCTTTTGAAATTAATTTCCATTGCTAAAACAATGTATTTATTAGGGGTTTTTTTTTTTCATTTGGTTAAACATCATTTGCAATGAACATATTATTTTTTGTTATGGGAATTAAATTGCCCTTTTTTTATCTGTTATGTTCACTGACCATTTTTTTTTTCAATTTTTAGCAAAAAAGGTGAGGAAATATTTTGAACATTTCTTGCCAAATTGTCATTATCAATTAAAAAGAATAAAACTTTTTGTAACATATTTTAATAGTTAATTAGTTATTTATCATTAACTTGATTATAAATATTATGTGTAATAATTTTTTTTTATGTCAATAACAATGAGACCTAGTAATTTGTTAATTGTAATTAGTAGATTTGTTTATATTGAAATTTTTAAATTTATTTATTTTAATTTATTTTATTACAAAATTTTTCTTATTTATTTCTATTGTTGTCGTGTGTTGTTTGAGGTAGCAATTTATTTGCTTTATGTCAGAGTCTTCAATTAATTAGTTTTGATTCCATTTTGACGTCCACACTTACAAGATGGATTGTGTCCGAAATTTGCTAAGTCTCATAAGTATTTGTGAGGAAGCTTCACCTGCATCCACACTTGCCTCTTTTTCTTTTAAAACTTCTTCTTCTATGTTTGTTAAGGTTATTTACCAACAGATCTTCGAGTTTTTTTTTGTGAGTTAGCGGGGAGAATTGTTTAAGTGTTATGTTTATCTTATATTATATGTGTGTAGTAGGAGTGTTTTTTGTTTTTTGTTTTTTCCTTCTTATGAAACTTCCATTGCAGCGGTTATGTTCACATCAAAGTGTAAAAGGTAAGACCTTTTGTCGTTCGTCGTTTGTTTGTTTGGTTTTTTTTTTTTCTTTGGTTTCTGTTTTGAATTATTTCTTTGATTTTCCATTAGCTGTGTTCATAACCAGGTTCAAAAGGTAAGATCTTTTGTCATTCCGATTGTGTGGGTGTGATTTTTTATTTATTTTTAAAATTTTTTAATTTTTTTTCCTATCTCTATCTTTTGAATTGTTTTTTTTTTATTTTCCTGAGATATGTTATGGAAAATGTTTTGTTTTCATGTTTTTTTGCCCCTTTTTTTATACGGTTTTTTAAAAATTTTTCTGATTTTTAAAATTATTTTATTTTATTTTTCTTATTTGTTTTCATTTCAATAATAATATTGTTATAGGCAGGTTTAGTCTCTTGGCTTCTGGCTTGGTTTTAATATCTTGGGTTTGGTTAGT
This sequence comes from Voacanga thouarsii, assembly GCA_026120185.1. Lineage (NCBI taxonomy): Eukaryota > Viridiplantae > Streptophyta > Magnoliopsida > Gentianales > Apocynaceae > Voacanga > Voacanga thouarsii. The sequence goes on from JANUWF010002200.1 coordinate 3,840,950, forward strand.
TTTCATTGGCATTGTTTTTGTTGGCTCATTAGTTTCAATGTTTTATTTTGCATTTAGTCAATTTCAGTAATGTTTTTATAGAAACATGCATTATTTTGCTTGATTCAATATTTTGTGAATAATTAACATTGATTGGTATCTATTAAGGTAGATATGCTATGAAGGTAGATAAAAGAGTAGTCTATGGGGACTATCTTTTTGTGGGAAATAGAATTTCAGTTAGGTGCATTCTTTGCAAAGGTAGATGCAAAAAGAGAAAGGGTGTGAATAAAGAACAACTGTGAATATGTGAGGTGCATTTTTTAATTGTAGTCTACCAAATCATAAAAGAATTTAAGTAAGTTAGATGTGCTATAAGCTTTGTGAATTTTTCTACGTGTTAAGTATAATGGGTGTCAATATAAACATGTTTGAAAAACCATTCGGTGTTTTGCGACAATGGTTTACCATCAGAAGCCCATATATGATGCACAATTTTAAGAAAATATTAACAAAAACATATTTTTTAGCTTGAATGATGAAATTTGATCTTGCATTGTTGTGTTTTGTAATTGTAGCCTACAAAATCAGAATTGAATTTTGCTAAGTTAGATGTGCAATTTGCTTTATGTATTTTCATTAAGTGCTAAGTATATTGGGTGTCAATATAAACATGTTTGGGGAGCCATTCGGTATTTTACGATGATGGTTTGCCATCTAAAATCCATGTATGATGCACAATTTTCTGAAAATATTAACAAAAACATGATTTTTTTCTTGAAGGATGAAAGTTGTTTATGCATTGTTTTATTATTCATTTCCTCAGAAATAATATATTTCCTGTTTAATTCTTATGATTGATAGTGTGGAAGTAGGAAAAGTACCTGGGATATTACACATTTTATTTTGTTCTTTTATTATATCTTTTTCTCATTGATGTATTTTTTTTTAATGTAGGTTCTATTAGAGCAAGTTGTTCTTTCTACATTCCATATTCAATGGATCCTTTTCATGAGATCTGTTATGGAAAATGTTTTGTTTTCATGTTTTCCCCCTTTTTTATACATTTTTTTGGTTCTTTTTTCTGATTTTAAAATTTATTGTATTTTCTTTTTCCTTATTTGTTTTCATTTCAATAATGATATTGTTATAGGTAGTTTCAGTCTCTTGGCTTCTGGCTTGGTCTTAATATCTTAGGTTGGTTTTCATTGGCATTGTTTCTGTTGTCTTATTGTTTTTAGTGTTTTATTTAGAATTTAGTCAATTTCGTTGACATTGTTATAGAAACATGCATTATTTTGCTTGATTCAATATTTTGTGAATAATTAACATTGGTTCTTATCTATTAAGGCAGATATGCTATAAGCTTAGTGTATGTAATTATGTATGTAGTTATTAATTTCATATAGTAAGTGCAAAGTTAGATAAAATAGTAGCCTATGGGGAATATGTTTTTCTGGCGAATAGAATTTCAGTGAGGTGCATTCTTTGCAAAGGCAGATACAAAAAGGAAAAAGGTGTGAATAAAGAACAGCTGTGAATATGTGAGGTGCATTTTTTTTATTGTAGTCTACCAAATCATAAAGAAATTTAGGTAAGTTAAATGTGCTATAAGCTTTGTGAATTTGAATAAAGAACAGCGAGGTTGATTCTTCGCAATGGAATTTGTTTCTGCATTGTTTTATTTTTTAATTGTAATGTACAAAATCATAAAGGAATTTTGCTAAGTTAGATATGCTATTAGGTTGTTGTATTTTCATTGTGTACTAAGTATATTAGGTGTCAAAGCATGATTGGGCAACCATTCGGTATTTTGCGACAATGATTTACCATCAGAAGCCCATATATGATGCACAATTTTATGATAATATTAGCAGAATTTAATATGTAAATGTTTTTTTAAATTGTAGTGTACAAAATTATAAATGAATTTTGCTAAGTTAAATGTGCTATTAGGTTCTTGTATTTTCATTATATGCTAAGTATATTGGGCGTCAATATAAGTATGATTGGACAACCATTTGGTGTTTTGCGACGATGGTTTACCATCAGAAGCCTACGTATGATGCACAATTTTATGATCACCTTAGCAGAATTTAATATGTAAATGTTTTTTAAAATTTTAGTTTATAAAATCATAAAGGAATTTTTCTAAGTTAAATGTGCTATAAGCTGTGTGAATTTTTTTTATGTGCTAAGTATATTGGGTGTCAATATAAACATATTTGGAAAACCATTCAGTGTTTTGCGACGATGGTTTACCATTAGAAGCCTACGTATGATGTACAATATTAAGAAAATATTAACAAAAACATTTTTTTTGGCTTGGATGATGAAATTTGATCTTGCATTGTTGTATTTTGTAATTGTAGCCTACAAAATCAGAATTGAATTTTGCAAAGTTAGATGTGCTACTTGCTTTGTATATTTTCATTAAGTGCTAAGTATATTGGGTGTTAATATAAATATGTTTGAGGAGCCACTCGGTGTTTTGCGACGATGGTTACCATCCGAAGCCCACGTATGATGCACAATTTTATGAAAATATTAACAAAAACATGAATTTTTTCTTGAAGAATGAAAGTTGTTTATGCATTGTTCTATTATTTATTTTGCTCAGAAATAATGTATTTGCTGTTTAATTCTTATGATTGATAGTGTGGAAGTAGAAATATTATTTGGGATAAAATACATTTTATTATTTTCTTTTATTATATCTTTTTTCTCATTCATGTATTTTTTAAATGTAGGTTTTATTACAGCAAGTTGTTCTTTCAGCATTCTAGATTGAATGGATTTTTTTTCCCATTTGAATTTCAGTTCTAAAAATTGTTATTCCATTTTCTATTCTCCAAAAGAAAGTGTATTTTTTTTTCTTTTCTTTGACGAAATTTAGATTTTGTTTGTTAGAAGCTTGTTAGAAAAGTTCATTAATTAGCATTGGTTGTTAACTGTTAAGGTAGTATGCCATCATTTTAGTTGATGTGTTTATGTGCTAAGTATATTGGACGTCAATAGTGAGGTACATTCTTTGCAAAGGCAGATACAAATTTTGAATATGTGAGGTGCATTTTTTTATTGTAGTCTACCAAATCATAAAGAAATTTAGGTAAGTTAGATGTTGTATAAGCTTTGTGAATTTGAATAAAGAACAGTGAGGTTGATTCTTTGCAATGGAATTTGTTTCTGCATTGTTTTATTTTTTTTAATTGTAATGTGCAAAATCATAAAGGAATTTTGCTAAGTTAGATGTGCTATTAGGTTCTTGTATTTTCATCATGTGCTAAGTATATTGGGCCATCAATATAAGTATAATTGGGTAACTATTTGGTGTTTTGCGACGATGGTTTATCATCGGAAGCCTACATATGATGCAAAATTTTATGAAAATATTAACAGAATTTAATATATAAATATTTTAAATTGTAGTGTACAAAATCATAAAGGAATTTTGTTAAGTTAGATGTGCTATTAGGTTCTTGTATTTTCATTGTGTGCTAAGTATATTAGGTGTCAATATAAGCATGATTGAGCAACCATTCAGTGTTTTGCGATGATGGTTTACCATAAAAAGCCCACGTATGATGCAAAATTTTATGATCACATTAGCACAATTTATATGTAAATGTTTTTTTTAAATTGTAGTGTACAAAATCATAAAGGAATTTTACTAAGTTAGATGTGCTATAAGCTTTGTGAATTTTCTTATGTGCTAAGTATATTGGGTGTCTATATAAATATATTTGGGAAACTATTCGGTGTTTTGCGACAATGGTTACCATCAAAAGCCCACGTATGATGCACAATTTTAAAATATATATATATATATATATATATATATATATATATTAACAAAAACATGTTCATCTTCATTTCAATTTCTGCAGTTTTTTTTGTTAACACTATCTTAGTGTAGATTTGATTCATTTATACTCTGTACAAATCAGTCACAATGTTACTTTGTTGTTGTCCCTTTTTTTCCCCATTTGCTTTGGTGTAAGAACTTTTTTAAATGATCTCTACTATTTTCAGATGGTGGATTCTGCGTCTATGTCATATGCTATGTGTATGTCTTGGGATTGTGTGAAAAGACAAAGAAAGGAAAAAAAAAAAAAAAAGGGGGAGTTTTGTGGTGATGGTATACCATTAGAAGTCCATGCATGATGCACAATTTTATGAAAACATTAACACAAATCTGAACTTTTGCTTGAACGATGAATTTCATTCTTGCATTGTTCTATTTTTTATTTTGTCAAGAAGTAATACATTTGCTGGTTAATTATAATTGTTGATAGTGTGCAAGAAGAGAAGTTATCTGAGTTATATTACATTTTATTATATTTTTTTATTATATTTTTTTTTTGTTGTTTCATGAATTCTTAAAATGCAGGTGGTATTGCAGTAAGTTGTTATTTCATTGTTCCATATTAAATGGAGCTTTGTTATAAAATTAGGGTAGTGTTAGAATAAAATCTACACACTACACACTAAGAAAATTCTAACTATTCTTTGCACAAGAATTTCTTTTCAAACTTCTCTCTTTCTTTCTCTCACAATTCTTTCTCTAATCTTTCTTTCACTAATCATTCTTTCACAAAATGATGGTGTATTACAAGATTAGAGAATAGCTCTATTTATAGAGCTCTAATTAGTGGATTACATCATGGCATACATCATCTTCCACTAATCTTAATTAGTGGTGTCTCCACTAAATGGTGGACATCCATAAAAATCTTCTCTAATTATTCACATAAATCCATAATTAGAGGAGCCTCCACTAATTAATGGAGATTCCAATAATTCATAACACTCCCCCTTGGATGTCCATCTATTACATATAGAATATGCCTCGTTAAAACCTTACTAGATAAAAACCCAGTGGGAAAAAAAATTTAGTGAAGGAAAAATAGTACACTATTCTATATGTCTGTTTATTACTCCCCCTGATGAGATGATTCCTTTAAATCTTTAAACCGACGCACACCGATTTTATATCTCAATGTCTCAAATGTTGCAGTCGGTAAAGTCTTCGTAAAAATATCTACGAGGTTATCACATGACCGAATTTGTAGCACATCAATTTCACATTTCTTCTGGAGTTCATGAGTAAAGAAGAATTTTGGTGAAATATATTTTCTCCGATCTCCTTTAATATATCCTCCTCGTAATTGAGCTATGCAAGCTGCATTGTCTTCATAAAGAGGAGTTGGAATATCTTTGATTGATGATAATCCACAACTTTCTCGGATATAATAAATCATGGATCTTAGCCATACACATTCTCGACTTGCTTCATGAATGACTATAATTTCAGCATGATTTGAAGAAGTAGCTGCTATAGATTGTTTCGTAGAATGTCATGATATAGCAGTATTTCCACATGTAAATAGATAGCCCGTTTGAGAACGTGCTTTATGTGGATCAGATAAATAACCAGCATCTGCATAACCTATCAATGTTGGATTGGTTTTATTTGAATAAAATAATCCGAGATCAATTGTACCTTGGAAATATCGAATGACTTGTTTAATTCCATTCCAATGTCGTCGTGTTGGTGAAGAACTAAATCTTGCTAATAAATTGACAGCAAAAGCAATATCAGGTCGTGTATTATTAGCATGATACATCAATGCACCAATTGCACTGAGGTATGGTACTTCAGGACCAAGGAGTTCTTCATCATTTTCTTGAGGTCGGAAAGGATCTTTATCCACATTTAATGATCGGAAGATCATTGTAATATTCAATGGATGTGCTTTGTCCATGTGAAATATTTTTAGCACTTTTGCTGTATATGTTGATTGATGAATAAATGTTACACTCTCCAAATGTTCAATTTGTAAACCAAGGCAAAATTTAGTTTTACCAAAATCCTTGATTTCGAATTCTCTTTTTAAATAATCAATTGTTTCTTGGGGCTCTTCAGGAGTTCCAATAAGATTAATATCATCAACATATATAGCTAATATCACAAATTTAGAACCAGATTTCTTAATAAAAACACATGGACATACCTGGTCATTTTTAAATCCCGCTTTCAATAAATATTCACTAAGACGTGTGAACCACATGCGCCCAGATTGCTTCAGGCCATATAATGATTTCTGCAACTTGATGGAGTAATTTTCACGAGGATAATGTTTATATACTTCAGGCATATGAAATCCTTCGAGGATTTTCATGTAAACATCATTTTCTTTTTTTTTTGTGTTTAATATTCCATTTTTTTCCTTTAATTTTTTTAACAAAATTTTTAAAAGGGAATTTATGGACAATAATTATGACTATTCCAGAATAGGATCACAATTACCATGAGGGAGTGCTCATGGTCATTTTGTTTTGGATATTAAAAATATGTATGTTTTTAGATTGTGATATTAGATGTATCAATATTATTCATTTATCAATGAAGATGCATAAATTATTGTAGCTGGGCTTTTCAAATTCCAAGGTTTTTAAAAACTGTCATTGAATAACATTGTGTTCATTTATAGTGAAATTAATCTATTTTAAATGTAATATAGGTAATCTATATTTCTTGGGAAGTTGTGTAGTTGTCATTGATTTTATATAAGAGATTGTAGATTTTGTTCATTTTAAGCATGTTAGGGAAGCAAAATAATAGACATTGGTTGTCATTTGTCAAAGTAGATATGCTATAAGCTATGTTTATATGATTGTGTGCTAAGTATATTAGACTTCAATATAAGTATGAGTGGGCAACCATTCGGTGTTTTGTGACGATGGTTTACTATCAGAAACCCACGTATGATGTACAATTTCATGGAAACATTAACAGAATAGAATATGTAAACCTTTACTTTTATTGTTGTGTAGAAAAAGGAATTTTGCTAAGTAATATTACATGACGTTTCATTTTGTTATTGACTTAAAGGAATAAAAGGGTAAATTTCAAAATTTAATTAAGTCAGATGACTTTTCATTTGTAAAACTCTTTTAAAGAAAGAAATTAAAGTTCAGCTAAAGGATTATTAATTTATAGATAAAGGCTTTCTGGGATTTTTTTTAATTTTGATCGTATTTTAAATGTATTAATTAGTGGATAATTGAAGTGTGCAACAACTTACGTTAGTTGACTTTTTAGTTTTATTATAAAGGCTATCAATTTTTTAGAGGAGGATCAATTTGTAGATAAATGGTGTGAGTTTTTTTTTTCTTTTTTAAAACATTTTTTTAAAGAATTAATTTGTGATTAATTGATGTGAGGATTAGCTTCAATTAGCTGACTTTTAATTTTCATTGTAAGGGATATTTACAGTGCTTTTAAAAATTAACAAATAACTAAGTGCAATAACTTAATGAAATTGTATTATATGGTACACATATTTATTCCAGTTACATTTATATTAGTTATGTGCATGAATCTGTTTAATTTATTGTCGTGTTTTGGAAGTGAATTGTGTGAATTATGATATTTATTCGTTGTATTTAAAAGGCTTTTGAGATCTTAGAATAATTGAATCTGAGGATAATTATTTTGCTTTTTTTTTTAAAAAAAAGCTGTTGTTAATTTAGTATTAAATGAACTTAGAATTGAAAAGACTAAGGTTGTGTCTTTTTGTTTTTTTTTTTCCCATTATCACACCTATAAATATTTGTTTATTAGGACTTGGAGATTGCAATGTTTACTATGTAGTTTAGTCTATGTTGTTGTACCATGGAATCTTATTATTCCCCACCACTAAGATATGTGTTCTTTGGAAAACCAGATATTCATCCTTTGATATCTGAGAGTAAAATCTTTACGTATCCTAATCTTGAAGGTGATAATGTCAATCTTGTGATACCAGATAGACAATCTGATAGGATTCGGCTAATATTGCTAACATTTGATGTGTATAATGGAGGATACCTTGAAATTGTGATACCAGGATGTATGGTATTAACGCAGATGTTGATTTATGTGCTAATTCTTGGATTGAATCTCATCGTTTTGTCAATGAGAATCGAGAAAATGACTTGTCTTTGACAATTTTTGTCATGGATGAGTGCTTTTTTGCTGCCGATGATGTTGAAAGGAAGTTGGAGTCATTTGTGAAGTTTTATATGCCTGGTGTTGTTATGATTTTCGAGTCAGAAAGGCAAATAGGTCTTCATCAACAATTATTTAGAGGATACAGTGAGAAATTTAGATTTAAAATGGCAAGCAATGGCGGGAGAATTTTTTGGCTCTATTATGATTAGGAGAAGATTTTTATTAATTCAATTACTGGTGTATCAGCTAAGGTGATTGATATGATGCGTAGGAGTTATGGTAACCATAGGAGTTGAGTGGCTTTGCAGAAAGTTTAAAATTAATACTAAATCGATTTGATCGTAATGCTATGAATGACGAAGTGATTCCTTGTGATAATTAATACGAAATCATCTTTTATGTATTTTTTTTATTTAAAAAAAGAGTACTTTTGTTGTTTTCCTTGTTGTTTTTTAAACATTTTTATGTTGCTCTCTAGTTTTGTCATTCTATATGTCGATATAATGATGTTCATCTACTACATGTTTCTTTAGTTCTAATGTTAAGTGTGTTGAGCATCAAAATATCATTTGAAATAAAACTATTTCAAATGTGAAATATGTTGTTTAAATATAAAATGGGTTTGAAATGTGAAAAATCACTCAGATGTAAAAATCTGACTGACTTTACAGTGTGTAGTTTAACTTCTGGTTTACCACATGATCTTAATAAATAATTGGAGTCAGCATACCTATAGCTTAGGTAACCTAGTTACTACACAATCTTCCAAATGCAAAGAAGACAATTCCCAGTTACTACACGATCTTCCAAATGCAATACAGGCATACCTATAGCTTAGGTAATCTATTACATCTCTATATGTTGACAATCTCCGTTGTCATTAAATACCGGATGCCCACTATTACATAAAGAATGTAGTGTATGAAGAGTTATATAACTAAACAGAATATACGCATTCTTAATTTGTTGATTGTCTTCCAAGTAATTAAAGTAACAGTAACACAAAGTATACTATAATACATTTAATATATTAGACATTCAATCTTGTAAATTAAATTTCATAAAATAATTTAAATATTGTATAATGAAGTCCAAGACTGTGTTCAATTTACAATTATTACATTCCTCATACCAGTAGTATTCGACTTCTGTTTGTTTTGGTTCCCACTTCTTGTGTATTGGTCAAAATTATCTGAACAGAAGCTGTTGCCTTTGTCATTCTATCACTATAAATTCATTATGAAGATAACATTATTTTAGCATTTTTGATAAATGAGAATTAATCATTTGCAATAGTAATGATAGATGAAAGATGTAAAGGTTAGTGAAGTATTGTGTACCTTTGGCATGGCTAAGAATATTTCATTGTATACAATGTTTTTTGTATAATCTGTGTACTTTGGATCTTCCTCAAGCATTAACATTTTTAGTCCTTCTGGTTGGTTCACTCTTGACAGTGCAATGTACAATTGTCCGTGACTAAATATTGGTTGTGGTAGGTAAATGCTAACATTAGACAACTTTTGACCTTAGCTTTTGTTGATTGTCATTGCATATAAAATACTAACTAGGAATTATCTTCTTATCAATGTAAATGGGAGTCTTGTATCCGCTATTGACATATCTATTCTAGGTATCTGAACCTTAGATCTTATGTTTGATCCTGAAATAATTTGCGCCTCTATCACTCTTTGCCTATTTATGTGACAATCATTCTAGTCCCATTGCACATTCCTTTGGTAGGATTAATGTTTCTTAGCAGCATTATTAGAACACCTTTCTTTAGCTTCAGTCTATGACTTGGTATACTTGGCAAACTTAGGTTATTTAAGAATTTCGTTGGATACAACATTTCTTCATCTGCCAAATTCCCTAATGCCTTGTCTATTCTATTTGCACTGATGTATTCATGCACTTCTCTAGGAACTTTATTTAGAACATAGTCATTGATTTCATGCATTATCTCATTTCTTGTTGTAAGCACAGCTCTTTCAACCAGATATGCGATATTAGTTATTTTTTGCTCAAAGGATGGATATGTAGACTAAAAAATAGTTGCCACTAGATTCTCTCCTCTTTAAAGAATGAAATCTGTTGGAATTTTTATCCAAGTTGCCTCTGTGTCATCTCCATAGGCTCTAGCCTTTTCTTTGCCATCACCTATTCGTAACAGCCAATTAGCAACTTCTCTTCTCTTTTGTGTTTCTTCAATACTACCTGAATTTTACAGTCTCATATTTTCACTTAAGAGCATAATTTCACATTGACTCCATGGACTTGATTGATTCAGTGATGCGTGTATTATATCAGCTTATTAACCTTTAGGAATGACTGGTAAAATTTGTCTAAAGTCCCTTCCTAAGAGAACAATTTTACCCCCAAATGCCTTGTTTTCATTGTATCCTTTGATCCTTTTAATATGTCTTTGAATGTTCTATCCACTGTTTCAAATACATACATGTAGAATTGAATGTTTTTGTATGTTATTATTATTCAAAAATGGTAGTTGGGATATGATATTCAAAAGTGGTATAGATGCCCAATATACTTAGCACACAATACTTAGGCAAACACAATGTAAAATAGATATTTTAAGTGAATTAAGTACGTTGAATTCATTGGAGCTTCATCCAAGATAATAAGAGCTGCTCTCTGAATCAATTCAGCAAGTTAAGTGTTGGATTTTATGTAACAGGTTGTTTCATCATTAGTGATTAAAGGAATTTTGAATATGATGTGTGCTATTCTTCCTACTGGTAGAAGCAATGATGTTATACTGAAGGCTTAAAATGGCAAAAATCAACAAATCAAAAGCATGCTATAAAAAAGAAAAATTTATCTCTGTAATTGAATGGCTTTTTTCGTATTGATGTAGATGTCTGTACAAGGATGCTTGAAGCTATTGGATCACGTCCTTGTAAATGTCGACTGTGTCTTATTCACGCGAAGCCTTTGATCTTCTGAAATGGTGCCTGTAGCGCAGCTGGTGAAAGCTTAAAGAAGTGGGTTCGATAAGCTTTTGGTTTCTATGAATGCTTCACAGAAGGTTTCTTTCACCAAAGTTGGGTTTTTGTGAATTGGAAAAATTCAAAAGCCACCGCCATGCAATGCATGATGTCCTTTTCATTTCCTATCCCAATTCCCCAAGAGAGAGGATCCAACTGCATGAAAATAAAAAAGTATTCATACTTTCTGTTATCCGTCACGCAAAACAACAGGGGATCTATCCTGTGTTATTTTTTTATTTTAATTAATTAATTTAATTTTTTAAATTTTATTTTACCCTCGGTCTTATTCATTGGGTCAGATAAAATTATTTACTCTTGGACTTGAACACCCATAAATAATAAATCTCAATTATTTATTTTTTAAGATTCATTAAATGCTCAATAAATAATTAACAAGCTCAAATAGACCAATATAAAATATCAGACATTTTATCTAGTTTATATCTAGATTAATTTTCTAATTATTTAATCTAGGCCTTAGGCCTTAAATAATTAATTAACCAAATAAGTTAGATAAAATATATACTCTCTCTCGTGCTTTTTATTTTATTCTAGTCCAATAATAAATTAGACTAGTTAAATAAAACAAAATCCATAATTAGCAAGACTAATTCCTTAATCCAAATCTGTCAGGACTAAAGGGTCATTCCGGGGACTAAAAGACACATTACCTTGGCTACTAAAATGACCAAAATATCCTTACTATATAAATTGTTATATTTTGTATTTTAAATATTTTCTAATATCACCATAAGAAAATATTGACCTCAAGGATAATGTTGCGTTAGCAAAGTCTTCGACCTATAGTGTAATGACTAAAATACCTCTCTACGCATCGCCATGCATTTAGAAAGAAAAAGTGTACTAACACCTCTCTAATAGACATTTACAATCCTTAAACATCTAATCCAATGATCCATGACTTCTGTGATGTTTCTACTTTTCAAGGGAGTACCCTAAAGTAAACATCTAAGTCATGTTCCCTATGGCCCTGGATAATTAGATCATTTGAACAGTCACAAAATGCGATGTAGCGCAGAAGCTATCTTGTACAAATTTATCTTAACTAGTCACATTTACCCAACATACAAGTATATTAGCTCTATGAAAGAACCTCAACTACAGTATATCAAAGTATATACTTCTAGTTTTGTCAGACCACCAACTTATACTCAAGCGGTATAGTATTAATCCACACTGTAGCAGTAATAGTTTGGATTTCTTTTAAAATAGTACTTTTAGAAACTACTATTACAGGTCCTGTTCTACGTATTCGAAATACGTTCATACTATGAAGTGAGTGGACTACTCACTGGCTAAAGGTAAGTCATTCTCCATTTGGAATTCATAACACAATAACCTATACATGATGAGATTCCTATTCTCATCAATCGGTTAAGAACAAACAGTTAAGTGTTAAGCAACCTATGATCCATACCTTACTGTGAAAGATCACCATTCACATGGATCAGTTACTTAAACGCAATGGGTCCTTTCCAAGCGAAAATTGTGCATAAATAAAATATAAACTCACAAACAAATTTTGAGAATAAATTCTTTTATTAATAAATTATATTAGAAAATTAGTCTAGAGGGCATATATTCCAACAATTTTCTACTTGCACTCTAAGACTAAGAAAGCCCATAGGTGCCCACCCTTATGGCCTCTAAGTGTCTCTTGAAAACTTTCTTAGCCAAATACTTGGTGAAAGGATCTGCTAGATTGTTCTTCGAGGCTATTTGTTCCATCACGATTTCCCATCTCTGAATGAAATCCCGGATCAGGTGATACTTCCTCTGGATGTACTTCCCCTTCTTGTGATTCCTGGGTTTTTTTTATTGCGAGACTGCTCCAGAGTTGTCATAATATACCATAATCGGTCTGTCCATGTATGGCACAACTCCAAGTTCTGAAAGGAACTTTCGGGACCAGCCTATTTTTTTAGATGCTTCCGAAGCTGCTACATACTCGGCTTCCATGGTTAAGTCAGAAATACAAGATTGCTTGAAACTCCTTCATGAAATAACTTCTCTAGACAAGGTGAAGATATATCCACTAGTAAATTTTCTCTCATCATTATTTGCTTGAAAATCTGAGTCTGTATATCTAGTAGGAACCAAGTCATCAGTCCTGTAAACCTGTATATAATCTTCCATACCATTGAAGTACTTAAGAATATGCTTTACAGCTTGCCAATAAACCTCCCTGGGGTTCGACTGATATCTGCTACTTAAGCCTACGACAAAACAGATATTTGGCCTAGTACACATCATGGCATACATGAGCCTTCCCGTGGCTGAAGCGTATGGAATACTACTCATCTTGTCTTTTTCCTCTTGAGACTTAGGACAGTTCTTAGAACAAAAAGATAACCCATGTCTGCAAGGGATTAAAGCTCCGTTGCATGAGTCAATGCTAAACTTTGCTAATATCTTGTCAATGTATGTCATTTGAGATAATCTTAACATTCTCTACTTCCTATTTCTAAGAAGCTTAATCTGGAGAATGTAACTGGCTTCTCTCAAGTCCTTCATACTAAATTGACTAGACAGTCAAACCTTAGTAAATGACAATGTTTCTACACCATTCCCAATAAGTAAAATGTCATCCACATATAGGACAAGAAAAATCACATTTATGCCTTCTAATTTTCTGTACACGCATGGTTCATCCTTGTTTTGAATGAAATCGTAAGACTTTACAGTCTCATCAAAATGAATGTTCCATATTCTAGATGCTTACTTAAGACTATAAATGGACTTCTTAAGCTTGCAAACCATATGTTCCTAGCCTTTAGCAATAAAAATTTTCAGTTGGGACATATAGATGTTTTCGTTAAGATGGTCATTAAAAAATGCCGTCTTGACATCTATTTTTCATATCTCATAGTCGTAATGACATGCAATGACAAGGAAGATACAGATGAACATAAGCATGGCTACCGGGGAAATGGTTTCATCATAATCGATTTCTTCTTTCTAAGTATACCATTTTGCCACAAGCTTAGCTTTGAAGGTTTTCACCTTCTCATCCACTCTCCTCTTTGTAAAACCCCACTATCTAGGCCCAACAGGGCCGAGGATGTCGCCCCGTCCAAAGGACAAGGGGTCTTTATAACTAGGTTACATGAAAATAAAATAAAACTAAAGATTTTAAAACTAAATTTATTACAACCCAAAAGACAAATACTGGCACAAATCCAAAGTAAATTGTTTGCAACAATCTCTCCAACAATACTTAAAGTAAATAACAAGAGTCTTCAAGCAAGGCAACATTCTAGCTAATGATCTCCACAGCAGGACCTTCCTGAAAATATGGCATAAAAGGTGGTGAGATAAAAATCTCAGTAAGCCCGTGTGTGCTTTAAGTGTTTCAGGTAAAATAATTCATGTATGCAAGTTGTAAAAGTTTCATAGGGAAAAGTGTTGGCAAGCAATAAATAAGTGTTGAAAATAAAGAGTGGTGTTTCACTTTTCAAATCATACATGTGCACAATAAATACAACCACTCAAATGGGTAGCCATTGGTTACCACACGTTGGGCCCCATGACCAATAACAGTCAGAATGCCACACTTTGTGCAATGCTGACAAAAGGTAGGTGTACGGCCTACCAGGTGAGATACTCCTCAATCTCTACACTCAAACATACCAGCTGTCCATTCCGGAACACACAGTCCATATGACTGAAACTTGCTAGCTCGGACCGGCATGGCCTACCAGACTGGCGTCCTATCCAGGAAGGACTCACCTCTCAGAGGTGGCCACCTACTGAGAGCCTTACCCTAACCCTTCAAAGACTAGTCTTGGTGGTCTACCCTTATTGAGTACTCAACGTTGATTGTTCCCCTTGGGAGAAAATTGATTAAACTTTACTTTATTTGAAAATAGCAATTAAGGGTTTCCAAAAGTCTAGTCAAGTTGGATTTTAGAAAAAATTTAGATTTGTGTAAAACTACTCGTTCAATTTCCAAATGATTTGCTTGACTAAAATAAAAAGGAAAAACAGTCCTTAATTGCCTTTACAAATAATGCCCGTATACATTGCATTTGCTTGCCACAATAACTTTTGGTCTTCACAAAATTCCGTGCAGGAGCTTACCTTCTTCTTTGCTTGCTCTACTCAAAAGTCTTCTAAGGCTGACCTAACCCCTGCCTGGGGTAAACACAAAACATGGGGTCACATTCAAGCTATACCCGCCTTATATAAATAATTCTTAGCTTAACAAGATACATGCATGACTAACCATGATCTTAATGTCCTAAGCTTTAAGACTAGATGCTGAAGAATTTTACAAACTAAGTATAGTTTGATAGATTGAAATAACTAGGGGTTCTAAAATAATTGTTAATAAATTATAGACTCAAATAATAATTCTTGAGTGTTACTACTAATAAATAAACCAAGGTTTGAATTTTAAATATTATTAAGTCTTATTTGATATTAAAAAATGTAATTTAAAAAAATAGCTTTATTATAAATAAATAATAAATTAAATAAAAAATAATTTTTAATTAATTTCGAAGAGATAATAAATAATTAATAATAATTAAAATTTATTAATAAATCATTTTCAATTTCCGTTTAATAAAAATATTAATAGTTTGATTTAATATTCCAGTACAAATCCCCCTAGTGTTTCGATTTTTTTTTTTTTTTGAAGAAAAATATAGTAGTAATTTTAATTTATGTAATAAAATTTGCTAATGAATATAGCTTAGAATTTACAAGAAAATAATCTTACATCATGGTCTTCCTATTGCTAAAAAAGATTCATGATCCCATTCTCCATCATCAAACAAGAAATTAATCCACTCATGCACCAACACTTGAACTATCTCATACTATCACATGGCCAAAATCCTACTAAGCATAATCATCAATCATGGTTTCCATGGGAAAATAAGATCATAAAAGCCTAATCACCTTTGGTGTCATAATATCTAATCATGCTTCAACATCCATTAAATTCATCAAACATGAAGAACATATATTAATTCGAAAGGAAACACATACATCCTAGTCAAATACAACCATCATCATGTCATAACTTCATCCCCTAATCCACATGCATATATTCAATCTCCCAATCATAATCCATTTCTCTATCATTAACTAGGAGACATGATTTCAGAATTTAATAAGAGAAATTTAAGAATTAATACTTGATTGTCGAGTCCTTTGATGAAGACAAAAGAAGGTCCACGCGCGATGGAATGACTTGAATGATCCAATGAAACAACGTTCATGGTTGATGGTTTGATCACCCATTTCGGTTAGAAGAGGGTGAGAGAGAGAGAGAGAGAAAGAAAGAGAGCATTAGATAGGGGTATTAAGAATTGAATGGAAGAAGATGAACAAGAAGATTGTTCTTGTTTTACCTTGTTGATGTTCTTGAGGTCTTCAAGAAACCCTGATTTTTTTATCCGATTGAAAATTCTTGCTTGCGAGATTTTGTGTTATAAATGGCGGAAATGAAGTCTAGGGATTAAGTAGAGATGATCTGGAGTATTTGAGAGTGATTGGAGGTGTTTGGAATTAGTTTATGCTTGAAGAAGTTTAGCGTGTGTTCTTGGTGTTCTTGGTGTTTTAGGTGAAAATAGAGAGAAACTAGAAGAAGTGCTGTGTGAATTCTGCTAGAAAGCTGGCCGAATGGTAGGGTGTGATTGAGGGTTTGAGTTTTCAGCTTTGTGAGAGAGAGAAACCAGATTTTTTTTTGAAATTTAAATGGAAGAAATGGTGGAGATGTTTAAGGTAAAAGATCAGCTATGGTGTTTGATCAAGAGAGGTGTCTAGGAGCTTTAATGGTGTCGGCTGGAACAAGCATGTTTTGCTGAAATGGTTGAGGGTTATTGTTGCTCAAGGCTGGCCAAAATTCAGTCCTTAAAGGCAGAGAAAATTCTGGTTATTTCAGCTTAATGAAAGAGTGATTTATGGGAGTGAAATGCTAGAATTTTTGAAGTTCAAATGGAGTTTGAATGGAGTGATCTTAGGAGTGTTTTGTGGTGCAGCCATGGAGTCCTTATGCTTCAAGGTAAGTGTGGGTTTAATGGTGTTCAGAGTATGGCTGAGCAAGGCTCAATTCTACAGAGATTGAAGGTGACTTTCGGTCCTAGGCTAGAAAGGAACAAGGCTGGAAAAATTCTGCTCTCAAGTGTTCATGGCTTTTCCGAAAATTTGCAGAATTTTGGTACAGGATTTTCGCACCTTCTTAGCTCGGTTTTTCAGAGGTTCTTCAGGGTTGTTTGAGGGTCTTCCAAGGGTGGTTTTTCAGCCTCATTTCTGGACTAATGTAGAGAAGTTTGCTGGCTTGAAGATGGACTAAAAACAGCTTCATTTCCTTGATGAAGAGCTGCGAATTGCCCAGAAAAATTTCTGGTTTGGTGCTGTTTTGTGCAGTCCGAAAATTGCACAATTTTTCCAGCTTCCAAGCCACTTGAAATGACCATTTTCTTGGCAGCAAATGGTTGGGTTTATGGCCTGAATTTTCGAAGAGAAGGGCTGCAACAAATCTGGAAAATTTCCAGATTTCCTACCACTAAAGCATGAACATCTTGAAGATAGATTTGAAGGTCCTTCCACGGTAATTGATTTTCTCTTGGAACCCTTCTTATTTTCCCTCCTATTTTTCGGTCAACCTCCCTTCCCCAATGCTGATTTTCGAAATTCAAGGGGAAGAAATTATCCCAAAATTTTTTTTTTGGAATTCAAAGAAAAAGATTTAATGGATTTTAGTTTATTTAAATTATGAAAATGCTAGGACAAAGCTAGAGGTAATAAGCTGGACAAGAATTCTTCTAGAATTCTTTTAGGACATGAGGATAAGATTAGGACATTCTCTTCATGTCTCCCTTAAGACAATCATTCCTATTTTCATGGAATGCAAGAAAACAAAAATCCAAACTTAATTAGGATAATCATGATAAAGGCTTAACTGATCGGATTTGAACACATGACCTTAGAAATTAATTCACCAAGCTCTAACCACTAAACCACACTAACTCTGGTTCTTATTTTCTCACCCACATATTTTTCTTATCTACTCCTCAAGCTATCTTCCTATTCTGACCTCAAGCAAAATTACCATTTTACCCCTCCTACTCAATAAGTATAACTAAGCATTTAAACCTATAATCCACGATTCTAAAGCACATAAAATCATCCAAAAACATATATATTCATGCAAAATAATATGATATGCATTCCCGACCCCCTTACTCTAGGGTTAGCTTTAGGTGGGGTTTCACATCCTCCCCTCCTTTGGAGAATTTCGACCCGAAATTCAGACGCACCTTTACCTCAGATCGGGATACTTTCGCTTTACCCATTCTTCTGTCTCCCATGTGGCATCTCACGTGCCATGATATTCCCACTGCACTTTTACCATCGGAATCTGCTTGTTCCGGAGAGTCTTGATACTTCGGTCCAATATCTTTACGGGTTTCTCCACATAACTTAAGTCGGGTTGTAGTACTAACGGCTCGTCATTCAACACATGTCCGGGATCGGCATTGTATTTCTTCAACTGTGATACATGGAATACGTCGTGAATTCCCGTCAACCCATCTGGAAAATCCAATCGATACGCCACCGGCCCAATTCTTTCCTTTATTGGAAACGGACCCAGATACCTTGGATTCAACTTTCCCCCTCTCGGATGTTTCAGAATTCCCCTATTTGGTGTCAGTTTTAGGAACACGCTATCTCTCACCTGAAATTCCAACTCCCTTCGCCTATTGTCTGCGTAACTCTTTTGTCGGCTCTGGGCTGCTCTCAACCTTTCTCTAATTAACTTGACTTTATCCAACATTTCCTGAACATAGACTTCTCCCGACTTGCTTATGTGTCCGTCCTCTGACCAACTCCAGTATAGCGGTACTTGACACTTACATCCGTATAGAGCTTCATACGGAGCCATTCCAATCGAAGCTTGATAACTGTTATTGTATGATAACTCGGCATACGGCACACTTTCAATCCACTTATCCCCGAAATCCAATGCACAGGCTCTCAGCATATCCTCCAATATCTGAATAACCCTTTCTGACTGTCCATCGGTCTGCGGATGCGCCGACGTACTGAACTTCAGACTAGAACCCATTGATTCTTGAAACTTGCCCCAAAATCGGGATGTAAATCTCGGATCACGGTCGGACACAATACTCGAAAGTACTCCATGTAATCTGACTATCTCCCGTACATAGGTCTGAGCCAACTTTTCCATTGAATCCTTCACATTCACGGGGATGAAATGTGCCGACTTGGTCAGTCGGTCTACTACTACCCATATGGCATCCTTTTGGCTCCTTGCCATAGGGAGTTCGGTGACGAAGTCCATGGTCACTTCTTCCCATTTTCATTCCGGTACTGGCAACGGTTGTAATAATCCTGCCACCTTCTTATGCTCCACTTTGACTTTCTGACAGGTTAGACACGTTGAGACATATTTAACCACATTCCACTTCATCCCAGGCCACCAATAAGACTTTTTCAGATCTTGATACATCTTGACCTCTTCCGAATGAATGGCGTACTTGCTCTTATACGCTTCTTCTAAAATTCTGTTCCTCAACTGGTGCTCCTTGGGTACACACAAACGATCTCGGGAGTACAATACTCCCGCTCCGTCCTGTCGGAACTCACTGCCTTGCCGTTTAAGCTCCTTATCCTTGAAAAGCTGAAATTCCGCATTACTCTGCTGGGCTTCAACAATTTCCCGCCTTAAATCTGGTGTCAACTTCAGGTTGCTAATAGTGATCCTCTCTTCTTGCACTTCTGCTCTTCTATCCAACACATCCTGAACCATTTTAACCTCTTGTACTCTTAGCCTGGCCATTCTGACTTTCTGGCTCAGGGCATTAGCTACGACGTTGGCTTTCCCGGGGTGGTAGTTGATAGGACACCGGTATTCCTCCGAAAATTCCATCCATCTTCGCTGCCTCAAATTCAAGTCATTCTGGGTGAAGATGTACTTCAGGCTTTTGTGATCAGTGAACACCTCATATTCTGCCCCATACAAATAGTGTCGCCATTTCTTTAATGTGAACACAATGGCAGCCAGCTCTAGATCATGCGTGGGATAATTGACTTCGTGCAGCTTCAGTTTTCGGGAAGCATAGGCGATCACCTTCCTATCTTGCATCAAAACTGCTCTTAAGCCTTCCTTTGAGGCATCAGTATATAGGGCGTAAGGTTTATCTGCCTCCGGCAGACTCAGCACAGGCGCTGTCATTAACCTCAGCTTCAACTCTTGGAAACTCTTTTCGCATTTTTCGTTCCAAACAAAGGGCACGTCCTTTCTCAGCAGCCGGGTCATAGGAGATGCTAACGTCGAAAACCCCTTAATAAACCTCCGGTAGTAGCCAGCCAAACCCAAAAAGCTTCGAATCTCGGTGATGTTCTCTGGTTGCTTCCAGTCTGATACGGCTTCAACCTTCGCTGGGTCTACTTTGATTCCCTCCTTAGTCACCACGTGACCAAGAAACGCCACACTATCCAACCAAAACTCGCACTTGCTAAACTTGGCGTAAAGCTTGTGCTCCCTTAGCTTTTCTAGTACCAACTTCAAATGTTCTACATGGTCCTCCGGGCTCTTGGAGTATATAAGTATGTCGTCGATGAAGACTACCACGAATTTGTCCAAGTAAGGCTGGAACACTCAATGCATCAAATCCATGAATACCGCGGGTGCGTTGGTTACCCCGAAAGGCATCACTACAAACTCATAGTGACCATATCTCCTATTGAAGGCCGTCTTAGGAATATCCTCCTCTTTTATCCTCACTTGATAGTAGCATTGCCGCAAATCCAGTTTAGAGTAACAACTGGATCCTTGCAACTGGTCAAACAGCTCGTCAGTTAATGGCAGAGGATATTTATTTTTGATGGTCAGGTTGTTCAAGTCTCGGTAGTCAATACACAACCTTAGAGTCCCGTCATTTTTCTTTACAAATAGCACAGGTGCTCCCCAGGGTGACGTGCTAGGTTTGATATAGCCTTGCCTCACCAACTCCTCTAGCTGCTCCTTTAATTCCTTCAACTCCGCCGGTGCCATTCGATACGGGGTTCGAGACACCGGTTCCGCTCCTGGGACTAGGTCGATGGTGAACTCAACTTCTCGCTTGGGAGGTAGAGAAGTGAGTTCTGCAGGGAACACGTCGGGGAATTCCTTTACCACCTCAGTATCCTCCAGAGTGCACTGGTCCTTCGGCTTGTTTATCACATAAGCTAAATATCCTTGACATCCTTGCCTCAACAATTTCCGAGCTTTAGCCCCAGCTATCAAGAACTTCAATTCTTTTACTTTCCCACCATTGAACTCCAACACGTCACACCCCGGTCTAATGAACTGAACTGACTTATTCTTACAATCTACTCTAGCACCATGCTTCGCTAACCAATCCATCCCCAATATTAAATCATAATCATCAATAGCTAAAACTATTAGGTCTCCCTCCAAGCTTTCTCTCCCTACTTCAACTTTACAATTTTGCACATACCGATCTGCTTGCACCATTTTCCCCAAAGGCGTACTTACTAACAAGATAAAAGGTAGTTCTACTCCATTCCAACCAAATTGATTTGCACAATTCCTATTTAAATAGGAATGGGCAGATCCAGGGTCTATCAATGCATTAACAGAACGACTTTGGATAGCAAGCGTACCTTCCACTACCGCTGCATCTGCTCCAACCTCCTCCCGGTTGAGAGCGAAAACTTTTGCTTTCACTTGCGGCTTCTGCATTCCACTCCCGGAAGCTCCCGAGGTATTGGCTCGATTCGGCCCCGGGTTCTGAGTTGGGTTCCTCGGTCCAATCCGGAGAAGCTTAGGGCAGGTGTTCCGTAGATGGCTCGGATCTCCGCAGTGGTAGCACTTCCGCTCTCCTCCTTTTGACCAACAATTCTTCTCAATGTGGCCCCTTTTTTCCACAGTACCGGCATAAAGGAAGATTCTGCACTGGACCAACTGGCGTTGTTCGAGCTTGCTTTCCCCGATTCTGCCATTGCTGGTTGGCAAGATGCTTGTTAGGTTGCTGCCTCTGCAAAGGTCTTGGCGTCGGTCTTGTCGGTATGAACGGTCGGGAAGCCAATCGGTTGCGGTCTTCATTCTCCGTACGGGTGGCTACGTCCACAGCCCCCGAATAAGTCGTCGGCGGAGAGGGTGCTAATGCCCTTCTTAACTCTTTCCTTAATCCCTTAACAAATTTCCTTGTTCTATTCTGTTCAGTATCCACCAGCCTCTTGCAATACTTTGACAGCTGCGTGAACCGCGCTGCGTATTGGGCTACCGTCATGCTTCCCTACTTCAGATTCTGAAACTCGTCTTCCCGCTTCTCGACTATCCACTGAGGGATATATTCTACCCGGAATGCTTCCACGAAATTAGCCCACGTCCAGTCTTGGTCAATCATCTCCCAATCATCCTGAACCCTTTGCCACCATGCCCGAGCTGGACCCCTTAGTCGGAACGCGGCAAACTTCACCATACGTCTTTCGGTATACTGGAGTGTGGCAAAAATGTCATCCATTCGTTCCACCCATTGTTCCGCTTTTTGGTCTTGTTCAGCCTCTCCCAAGAAGATAGGCGGTTGAAATTTCAGAAACCGCTCCAATGCCTCATCTTCCCCTTTCGGATTCCTCCGCTCAGTCAAGTTTTGCAGAATCTCGGTCATTTTATGCAATGCTTGCGTCATAGTCGCACTAACTGGTTCTTCCAATCCCATTTCCGGCCCCATTTCGTTCTCGTCCCCATGATTTGGTGATGTCCTTTGAGTTGTTTCCATCTCCGGTGTCACGGGCTCTGCCTCAGGAACCCTTCTGCTGGATGTGGCTGCATGACGTTTGGGTGCCATTCTAAACCATTTCCCTAAATAATGAGTCTATGCATCAAAGTTGAAAATATCCAAATTGAGCATGCATTCACATTCAACTTAAAGCGAAAGGAAATTGGATGCAATTTTGTATAAAGAATGACACATAAATTTTCTCAAAACTTAGAGTACTCTAGGTACTCTTATTTGCATAAATTTTAAAATAAAGCAGTAAAGGTGAATAGACTCCTAGCCTAGGAGTTTATTGAAAATAGCAAATAAAATGTTTCAAACAAAGCAGAACTTGGCCTTCCTAATCCTCATTAGAGTCTTCAATGTCGGCATCATATATCCATCCCCCAGAATTCCTAGTGAAGTCTATCCCAGCCCCACTGGCAAACCCATCTATTGGCTCCTTCCCAGCTCTCCTAGAACTTTCCCCGGTCTCAAACTGATTGGGTGGGGTTACAAAGGAAGGTCTAGGTGGAGATTCATAATCTATCTCCCCTGGGTCATCACTATCAGCAGTTAAATCAACTATGGGACTAGGAGAAAGGGGAATATATTCCATGTCTATCTCCTCATCTTCACTATCAGTAACCAGGTCGATCACGGGTATGGGAGGTGGCTCAATGATCTAGACCTCATCGTCACTACTATCATCCAGGGCAATGATTGGCTGTGGTGCAGGCTGAGGCACCGGTTGAGGCACAAGTAGGTCCTCCGGGTAGATAGGAATGGGAGGGTGACAATGCTGTCCTTTCCTTGCTATTCTAATCATTTTAACCATCCTACAGCACAAACAAGAAGGTCGGACAAAAGATTTGAACTTAATAAATCAAGACATATACTATCAATACTTGCCTAAACCTAGTCTCTGATACCACTTGTAACACCCCACTATCTAGGCCCAACAGGGCCGGGGATGTCGCCTCGTCCAAAGGACAAGGGGTCTTTATAACTAGGTTACATGAAAATAAAATAAAACTAAAGATTTTAAAACTAAATTTATTACAACCCAAAAGACAAATACTGGCACAAATCCAAAGTAAATTGTTTGCAACAATCTCTCCAACAATACTTAAAATAAATAACAAGAGTCTTCAAGCAAGGCAACATTCTAGCTAATGATCTCTACAGCAGGATCTTCCTAAAAATATGGCATAAAATGTGGTGAGATAAAAATCTCAGTAAGCCCGTGTGTGCTTTAAGTGTTTCAGGTAAAATAATTCATGTATGCAAGTTGTAAAAGTTTCATAGGGAAAAGTGCTGGAAAGCAATAAATAAGTGTTGAAAATAAAGAGTGGTGTTTCACTTTTCAAATCATACATGTGCACAATAAATACAACCACTCAAATGGGTAGCCATTGGTTACCACACGTTGGGCCCCATGACCAATAACAGTCAGAATGCCACACTTTGTGCAATGCTGACAAAAGGTAGGTGTACGGCCTACCGGGTGAGATACTCCTCCATCTCTACACCCAAACTTACCAATTGTCCACTCCGGAACACACAGTCCACATGACTGAAACTTGCTAAATCGGACCGGCATGACCTACCAGACTGGCGTCCTATCCATGAAGGACTCACCTCTCAGAGGTGGCCACCTACTGAAAGCCTTACCCTAACCCTTCAAAGACTAGTCCTGGTGGTCTACCCTTATTGAGTACTCAACGTTGATTGTTCCCTTTGGGAGAAAATTGATCAAACTTTGCTTTATTTGAAAATAGCAATTAAGGGTTTTCAAAAGTCTAGTCAAGTTGGATTTTAGAAAAAAATTAGATTTGTGTAAAACTACTCATTCAATTTTCAAATGATTTGCTTGACTGAAATAAAAAGGAAAAACAGTCCTTAATTGCCTTTACAAATAATGCCCGTATACATTGCATTTGCTTGCCACAAAAACTTTTGGTCTTCACAAAATTCCGTGCAGGAGCTTACCTGCTTCTTTGCTTGCTCTACTCAAAAGTCTTTCAAGGCTAACCTAACCCCTGTCTGGGGTAAACACAAAACATGGGGTCACATTCAAGCTATACCCGCCTTACATAAATAATTCTTAGCTTAACTAGATACATCCATGACTAACTATGATCTTAATGTCCTAAGCTTTAAGGCTAGATGCTGAAGAATTTTACAAACTAAGTCTAGTTTGATAGATTGAAATAACTAGGGGTTCTAAAATAATTGTTAATAAATTATAGACTCAAATAATAATTATTGAGTGTTACTATTAATAAATAAACTAAGGTTTGAATTTTAAATATTATTAAGTCTTATTTGATATTAAGAAATGGTAATTTAAAAAAAATAGCTTTATTATAAATAAATAATAATTTTTAATTAATTTCGAAGAGATAATAAATAATTAATAATAATTAAAATTTATTAATAAATCATTTTAAATTTCCGTTTAATAAAAATATTAATAGTTTGATTTAATATTCCAGTACAAATCCCCCTAGTGTTTCGAATTTTTTTTTTTTTGAAGAAAAATATAGTAGTAATTTTAATTTATGTAATAAAATTTGCTAATGAATATAGCTTAGAATTTACAAGAAAATAATCTTACATCATGGTCTTCCTATTGCTAAAAAAGATTCATGATCCCATTCTCCATCATCAAACAAGAAATTAATCCATTCATGCACCAACACTTGAACTATCTCATACTATCACATGGCCAAAATCCTACTAAGCATAATCATCAATCATGGTTTCCATGGGAAAATAAGATCATAAAAGCCTAATCACCTTTGGTGTCATAATATCTAATCATGCTTCAACATCCATTAAATTCATCAAACATGAAGAACATATATTGATTCGAAAGGAAACACATACATCCTAGTCAAATACAACCATCATCATGTCATAACTTCATCCCCTAATCCACATGCATATATTCAATCTCCCAATCATAATCCATTTCTCTATCATCAACTAGGAGACATGATTTCAGAATTTAATAAGAGAAATTTAAGAATGAATACTTGATTGTCGAGTCCTTTGATGAAGACAAAAGAAGGTCCACGCGCGATGGAATGACTTGAATGATCCAATGAAACAACGTTCATGGTTGATGGTTTGATCAACCATTTCGGTTAGAAGAGGGTGAGAGAGAGAGAGAGAGAAAGAAAGAGAGCATTAGATAGGGGTATTAATAATTGAATGGAAGAAGATGAACAAGAAGATTGTTCTTGTTTTACCTTGTTGATGTTCTTGAGGTCTTCAAGAAACCCTGATTTTTTTATCCGGTTGAAAATTCTTGCTTGCGAGATTTTGTGTTATAAATGGCGAAAATGAAGTCTAGGGATTAAGTAGAGATGATCTGGAGTATTTGAGAGTGATTGGAGGTGTTTGGAGTTAGTTTAGGCTTGAAGAAGTTTAGCGTGTGTTCTTGGTGTTCTTGGTGTTTTAGGTGAAAATGGAGAGAAACTAGAAGAAGTGTTGTATGAATTCTGCTAGAAAGCTGGCCGAATGGTAGGGTGTGATTGAGGGTTTGAGTTTTCAGCTTTGTGAGAGAGAGAAACCAGATTTTTTTTTTGAAATTTAAATGGAAGAAATGGTGGAGATGTTTAAGGTAAAAGATCAGCTATGGTGTTTGATCAAGAGAGGTGTCTAGGAGCTTTAATGGTGTCGGCTGGAACAAGCATGTTTTGCTGAAATGGTTGAGGGTTATTGTTACTCAAGGCTGGCCAAAATTCAGTCCTTAAAGGCAGAGAAAATTCTGGTTATTTCAGCTTAATGAAAGAGTGATTTATGGGAGTGAAATGCTAGAATTTTTGAAGTTCAAATGGAGTTTGAATGGAGTGATCTTAGGAGTGTTTTGTGGTGCAGCCATGGAGTCCTTATGCTTCAAGGTAAGTGTGGGTTTAATGGTGTTCAGAGTATGGCTGAGCAAGGCTCAATTCTACAGAGATTGAAGGTGACTTTCGGTCCTAGGCTAGAAAGGAACAAGGCTGGAAAAATTCTGCTCTCAAGTGTTCATGGCTTTTCCGAAAATTTGCAGAATTTTGGTACAGGATTTTCGCACCTTCTTAGCTCGGTTTTTCAGAGGTTCTTCAGGGTTGTTTGAGGGTCTTCCAAGGGTGGTTTTTCAGCCTCATTTCTGGACTAATGTAGAGAAGTTTGCTGGCTTGAAGATGAACTAAAAACAGCTTCATTTCCTTGATGAAGAGCTGCGAATTGCCCAGAAAAATTTCTGGTTTGGTGCTGTTTTGTGCAGTCCGAAAATTGCACAATTTTTCCAGCTTCCAAGCCACTTGAAATGACCATTTTCTTGGCAGCAAATGGTTGGGTTTATGGCCTGAATTTTCGAAGAGAAGGGCTGCAACAAGTCTGGAAAATTTCCAGATTTCCTACCACTAAAGCATGAACATCTTGAAGATAGATTTGAAGGTCCTTCCATGGTAATTGATTTTCTCTTGGAACCCTTCCTATTTCCCCTCCTATTTTTCGGTCAACCTCCCTTCCCCAAAGCTGATTTTCGAAATTCAAGGGGAATAAATTATCCCAGAATTTTTTTTTTGGAATTCAAAGAAAAAGATTTAATGGATTTTAGTTTATTTAAATTATGAAAATGCTAAGACAAAGCTAGAGGTAATAAGCTGGACAAGAATTCTTCTAAAATTCTTTTAGGACATGAGGATAAGATTAGGACATTCTCTTCATGTCTCCCTTAAGACAATCATTCCTATTTTCATGGAATGGAAGAAAACAAAAATTCAAACTTAATTAAGAAAATCATGATAAAGGCTTAAATGATGGGATTTGAACACATGACCTTAGAAATTAATTCACCAAGCTCTAACCACTAAACCACACTAACTCTGGTTCTTATTTTCTCACCCACATATTTTTCTTATCTACTCCTCAAGCTATCTTCCTATTCTGACCTCAAGCAAAATTACCATTTTACCCCTCCTACTCAATAAGTATAACTAAGCATTTAAACTTATAATCCACGATTCTAAAGCACATAAAATCATTCAAAAACATATATATTCATGCAAAATAATATGATATGCATTCCTGACCCCCTTACTCTAGGGTTGGCTTTAGGTGGGGTTTCACACTCTTTCTCTTGTATAACCACTTACACCTAATGGATTTTATTCCTTCAGGTGAAGTTATAAGATTCCAAACTTAATTGAAATACATGAACTTAATCTCGATTTTCATTGCTTCATGTAATAGATTTGCATCGACATCAGCAATAGCCTTCTCATATCTAGTGGGATCTTGTTCCTGATAGTCAGAGACTAGCTCGAAAGCCTTTCTTGTCCATCTTTCTGGAACTTTAGATACCCTCCCACTACGACGAAGCTCCTTTTGCACAGGTTCTTGAGGCTATGCCTCTTCTTGTTCTATAATCGGGTCTGAAGAAGTTGATTCCAAAGATAACTTCTCCTCGAGTTCCAACCTTGTTGAACTTTTAGCGGAAGTACTTTGATCATCCTCCAAGTATCTAGCATTAGCATTTATCAGTACTTTCTGCTCATTGGGATGATAAAAGTAACATCCTTTTGTCCCTTTTAGATACATAAGTAGTATAATTCTGATCTTGGTTCTAGCTAATTTCCCTTGATCAATACAAAAGTTGGACAACCCCATATCCTGAGATAATTTAGACTTGACTTATGCCCAATCCACATCTCAAAGGGTATCCTAGGTACTAACTTGGAAAGCACCAAGTTCAGAACGTATGCCGCTATTTCCAAGGCATATCCCCAAAAAGAAACCAGAAGAGTAGCATGAGACATCATGCTTCAGACCATTTCCAACAATGTCCTGTTCCTTCTTTCAGCTACTCCATTCTGCTGGGATGTACCTGGCGCAGAGAGTTGGGATACTATTCTATGATGTACCATATAATCCTTGAACTCATGGAGGAGATATTTTCTACCACGATCCGATCGTAAGATTTTGATCAGTTTATCTGTCTGACACTCCACTTTAACCTTAAACTCTTTGAACTTGTCAAAAGAGTCAAACTTACGCCTCATTACGTAAACATAACCAAACATTATACAATCATCTGTAAAAGTGATGAAGTGCTCAAAACCCCCTCTAGCTTGAGTAGATAAAGGACCACACACATCAGTATGAATAAGGCACAATATCTCCTTGGCTCTATCAGCCTTTTGGGTGAACGACCTTTTGGTCATTTTTCCCATAAGGTAGAATTCACACTGATACCAACTTTTTAATCTTAATGAGCCCAAAGGCCCATCATAGATTAATCTCTTAATTCTGGTTGAGTTAATATGACTCGATCTTTGATGCCAAAGATATAAGTCATTGACATTGGTCTTTCTCTTCTTACTTAGAGGTTCAGATTAAGGGTTATTTATTTGATTGTTTGTAGGATTTAAAAAGAATAAGTTTTCATACATGTGCCATGTACATAAACCTTCTCCATTTCTACTGATAGTAATACTAAAATGGGAAAAAATAGAATATCCATGATTTATTAGCTTACAACTGAAATCAAACTCTATCTAAAATTGGGTACATATAAAATATCATTTAATACAACTACTTTATTATAATAAAAAAACAAGATCCAGCTCTCCCACTACAAGAGCCAATACTCGTGCTCTATTTCCTACTCGTAATCCATTACTCGCCCTTCTGGAGTCTTCTTATTTTTCTAAACCTCTACAAGGAGTTACAGATATGATCAGTGGCACCAGAATCTACAATCTAAGTAGAAGTTGATCTAACAATTGAAATTGACTCTAGATAGAGAACAATACCTATAGGGTTTTTCTTGGCCTGAAGTTCTAGACACTTCTTTTTCCATTGTCCCTTCTACTCATACTTAAAGCATTTGCCTTTGGGCTTGTTGGGCTGGTTCTTGGGTTGAGCCGGTGCATTTCCTTTCTTCTTCTTAAACTTCCTAGGCTTGAGCCCAGTTTTAGAAGAAAAAGTCCTAGCAATCATAGCCTTGGACTGTGGTTTCATGACATTCTCTGCCACCTAGAACTCTTTCATTAACTCAGTTAAACTTATATTTAACTTATTCATGTTGTAGTTCAACTTAAATTAAGTAAAAGAGCCCGGCAGAGATTCGAGAACCATGTCCACTTGGCTCCTGGGGTAAATATCAGCCCCTAAGACTTTCGCTTCCTTGAAAGTAGCAATCATTTTAAGTATATGTTCCCTAACTGATGCTTCCTCAGCCATCTTAGTGTTTATGATCGTCCTAAGAGCTTCCTGCCTTGCGGGCCAGCTCTTATCAGCGAACATCGTAGCTAATGGTTGACTAATGTCGTATGCAGTGGCCATGTGCTCGTATTTTGACTGGAGCACATTAGACATGGAGACCAACATGTAGCATCGAGCTATTTCGTTGGCCTTCTTCCATGTTTTCACAACCTCACGCTTCTCAGTGGTGAAACCTTCCCTGATAACAGGGCAGGTTTCAAAGAGGACATACTTATACTCCTCAGCAGTGAGTATTATGTCCAGGTTTCTTTTTCAGTCCATATAATTTGGACTCGTTAGATTGTTCTCACGGAGAATAACGGCTAAAGGACTAAAAGAATCCTCACCAACTATTTTTGAAACATTGAAAATAAAAGAAAATTTAGTTTGAGAAAAACAAAATTATTTGTGACTTTATCCTCATATTAAATCCGATAATAATTAACCCTGTCACTATTATCTTTAATATGATTAGTTTGGCTCTTAGAAAAACTGACATAGCTTCTTGGAAAGATTAATAGTTTCCTAAGTTAAGTGTATTAACCACCACAAATTAATTTTCCTTCTAGGTAATGATCTAGAAGATAACTCCATTACGGAATGACTATTTCTTCTCATTTCCTATGAACATTTCTCGCACTATAACCTCCAACGTGGGCTGACCGATCATAGCATGTGTCCCGGGTTATTAATTACATCCATCCATTAGTTCTAGATCCTTGTGGTATCCCCATCCTATAAGGGTTCACTCCCAGGATAACATGAGGGGACCCACAATCTCCAATGAGGGTCGTGATGGAAGTCGTGGAGCTGTTGGAACCCCTCTCTCACTTAATATTTTAAAATAAGGGTTTTTCTTGAAAAATATCTTTTGAAAAATTTAATTAAATTTTCTTTTAACTTAAAATAAAATATCTAAACCCATAAAAACTTCTATGTAAAGGTTTATACCCTTTGAGAAATTTTTCCATGGATTAATTTTATTTAAGTTAATAAACTTAATAATTTCAAAAAAATTTAATAAAATTTTCGAGAGATTTTGATCTCAAGATTAATTTGAAAAAAATAATTTTTTTTAAAAAATCAATCAAAATGGTTTTCTATTTTAATTTACAAAAATATCTAAATCCAATATATTTTTTATGTCAAAGATAAAATCCTTTGAGAAAATAATCCAGAATTAATTTTTGTTTGAATTAAAATTAACCATTTAATTTTAAAAAAATATTTTTCTTTGTCAAAATTTCCAAAGACTTTAGTCTTTGAGAAAATGCGTACATAGAGTACAAAAAGAAATAAATATGCTAGAAAACTGTAAATATTTTTATACTTTTCTATTCTTTTAACCTAAGTGTCCAAATAAAAGAATTAAATACATTAATTAATTAATGGTCTTGTTTAATCCTAAAATTCCTTTACTATTATTTTTTATGCAAAATATTTAAAGAATATTAACTATTGTAATAAAAATAATTTCGTCTGGTATGAGACTAAAAATTTTTTAAAAAATTATTTGGGTCCAGTACACCCGCCACACTGCGATCCGGGCGGGTGACCACGACCCGCCCACTACACGGTCAAAATTGTTGACCACGCAACGAGAATTGCAATTTGCATTTCCTCGTCGAAGCCTTCCGCGAGGAAGGCTTTCTCACTAGGTTGGAGTTTCGCTCGGCTTGGAGCCATGACTCCTCTCTCATCTACAGCGGCTCGGTTCCAGTTGGCTCGACTCGACTCCGATTGGCTGCTACAGTACTTTCTTCTCCAACGTTTCCTCTGCGTTCTGGGTTTCGCTTTTTTCACCGTTTGCAATCAAAATTCATCCAAATAACCGCCTATACCTTTAAAAACACTGGGCTTACACGATATCTATGAAAGCAATCAAAATACAGTGTTCCTATGCGTTCACTCGCGAAGCTTACAGTGAAACTACCCATACTAGGAAACACGAAGGATTATAGAAAAAATCCAAAACAAATATTTTCTTATTTTAGTTAAGCCTAGCATGCTTCTTACATTTGTCAAACCATTGCTCTAATACCAATTAATGGTTTAAAATGGCAAAAATCATCAAATCGAAAGCATGCTATCAAAATGAAAAATTTACCTCTGTGATTGAATGATCATTTTCGCACTGATGTAGATGTCTGTATAAGGATGCTTGAAGCTATTGGATCACGTCTTTGTAAATGTCGACTGCATCTCATTCACGCAAAGCCTTTGATATTCTGAAATGGTGTCCGTAGCACAGCAGGTGAAAATTTAAGGAAATGGGTTTAATAAGCTTTGGGTTTCTGTAAATACTTCACAGAAGGTGTCTTTCACCAAAGTTGGGTTTCTATGAATTGGAAATTTTCAAAAGCCACCCTCACGCAATGCATGATGTCCTTTTCATTTCCTATCCCAATTCCCCGAGAGAGAAGATCTAACTGCGTGAAAATAGAAAGCATCAATACTTTCTATTATCTTTCATGTAAAACAATACGGGATTCATCCCGTGTTATTTTTTTATTTTAATTAATTAATTTAATAATTATTTAATTTAATTTTTTTAAATTTTATTTTACCCTTGGTATTATTCATTGGGTCAGATAAAATTATTTACTCTTGGACTTGAACACCCATAAATAATAAATCTTAATTATTTATTTTCTGAACTTTATTAAACAGTCTAATAAATAATTAACAAGCCCAAATAGACCAATATAAAATATCAAGTCTTTTATCTAGTTTATATCTAGATTAATTTTTTAATTATTCAATCTAAACCTTGGGCCTTAAATAATTAATTAACCAAATAAGTTAGATAAAATTAATACTCTCTCAGGCCTTTTATTTTATTCTAGTCCAATAATAAATTAGACTACTTAAATAAAATAAAATCCATAATTAGCAAGACTAATTCCTTAACCCAAATCTGTCAGGACTTAAGGGTCACTCCGGGGATCAAAAGACACATCGCATTGGCTACTAAAATGACCAAAATATCCCTACTATATAAATAGTTATATTTTGTATTTTAAATATTTCCTAATATCACCATAAGAAAATATTGACTCCAAGGATAATGCTGCATTAGCAAAGTCTTTGACCTACAAGTATAATGACTAAAATACCCTTCTACGCATCGGTGTGCATTTAGAGAGAAAGAATGTACTAACACCTCTCTAATAGATATCTACCATCCTTACACCTCTAATCCAAGGATTCACGACTCCTGTGATATTTCCACTTTTCAAGGAAGTTACCCTAAAGTAAACATCCAAGTCATGTTTTCTAGGGTCCTAGATAATAGATCATTTGAACAGTCACAAGGAGCGATATAGCGTAGAAGCTATCTTGTATAAGTCTGTCTTAACCAACTAGTCACATATATCTAATATACAAGTATGTTGGTTCTACGAAAGAACCTCAATTACAGTATATCAAAGTATATGCTTTTAGTTTTGTCAGACCACCAACTCATACTCAAGCGGTAAAATATTAGTCCACGCTGTAGCAGTAATAGTCTGGGTTTTTTTTAAATAGTACTTTTAGAAACCACTATTACAGGTCTTATTTTACGTATTTGAAATACGCTTATGCTATGAAATGAGTGGACTACTCACTGGCTAAAGGTAAGTTATTTCTCATTTGGAATTCATAATACAATAACTTATACACGATGAGATTCCTATTCTCATCAATTGGTTAAGAACAAACATTTAAGTATTAAGCAACTCGTGATCCATACCTTACTGTGAAAGACCGCCATTCACATGGATCACTTACTTAAACGCAATGGGTCCTTTCCAAACGAAAATCGTGCACAAATAAAATATAAATTCACAAACAAATTTTGAGAATAAATTTTTTTATTAATAAATTACATCAGAAAATTAGTTTAGAGGACATATATTCTAACAAATACATGTTCATATAAATGTCTTTAGATAATTGTCATGGTAGTATTGTTAGCTAAGTATGTTGTTGATTGCATTGTTCTCTGACCTGAAGAAGCAATAGCCAAAACAATATTTTCCTCAGATCTGAGTTTGTTGATGATAGTTTTGTAAACAAATGCCTTACCAGTTCCTCCATATCCATATAAGAAAAACAGCTTGTTGTAATTGTGTTCAACAGTGCTTATGACAGTTTCATACACTCTTAGTTGATTATAGTTTAGACTATGAACCATATCATCATGCTCTTTCCTCAGTGCATTTTTATCATATAGTATCTTATCTCTAATGCAGTTGCTTTGGAGGTCTTTTAAGAGCTATTTATCCGGCAATGGCATTCCTTCTATTTCCTGCAAAGATCTTCCATGTCTTATGATAATATTTCCAGTTCTTTTAACGTGTAGTTTTTCACTTGTTCTTCAGAGAGTTTCACTTAAGGGCATCTCATGATTTTTTTTTTTTTTTTGTCGTAACTGGATATCATCACTCATCTTAGGCCAGTTTGATTCCCAAAATTTTTGTACATTAGCTACACTGCAAAACAAAAGAATAGTGACAAACAAATCTCTAAGTTGATTAGCAGTAGCCCAATGAGAAGCCTCTTCTATAGTTTCATGCCATTCATGGTCTTCTTGTAAAAGTCCTCTTACATAACATGCTGATTTAAATGTGTCATAGACATGACCATTGTACAGACAGATTTGTTCAAAAGTAGTTGCACCTATAACATAATTTAGTAACATCCTTGGGTAATATTTTCTCCAGATGCTGGATGTACAAATGTTATCCATCCTACACTTTTAGGCCCTTTTCCCTTTTTCCAGATTTTCTCAGCTTTTTTCCAAGTATATTTTTTAGGGATTTGCACATAAATCAATTTCGTTGCCTCTGTATCCCTCTTATTCAGCTCAAGCCATTCCGTAAACATTGTTCTTTTGACATCTTCATTTTGAGCAATGTAACTTAAAGAGGAAGTATCTTTGAAAAAGATGTTCTGCTCATCTTCTAGATGAAATGACAATCTTTCAATAGCTGGAATTCTAAAGTGGACATCAAATTCATAAATCCTCCAACATGCTTCGCAAGCTGAGATATATCTATGGTCTAAAAATTCCTTGATTTCATCTCTATTTTCAAGACCATCTCCAATCCGTAGATTATATTCAAGGACTACAGTAATTCTGTTAGGGCCTTTGTTGACATATTTAAATAAGTACTTTATTGCCCGTGATTTATTGCAGAATTCTTCATTTATATGACTTTGCTATTTGAGTAATAGGAATCTATTATATGGAACAACAAATCTATTATCCAAATCAAAGCTATTTTTCTCAATGAATGTGCCAGTGTCTCTTCTTCTATATACACAGATTCCACTCTCATCAATTGATGTCATATTTTGAAATCCCTTAGGAAAATGATTTGAATAGTGTCCTACAAATTTTTTTCATAATAAATTAGTGATCGACTTATTGTTAGTGTATTCAATAGTGCATTCATTTAACTACTATGTAAAGTAATGCTATTGTATATTACCTTCTACCATGCAAGGTGAATTTTCATATCCAACACCACATGGACTATGCATCATGAATTGTGTGACAGCATTATATCCTTCTGGATCACTCATTTGATCAGGGATTTCTGCTGAAATGACTTTATCAATGTGCTTTGACCTTTGTATTTTTGAACATTGTTTGATCCAAATGATGATATGTGCATGTGGTAGTCCTCTTTTTTGGAATTCAATTGTATATACAACTGCACTATAAAGATAAATTGGCAGTGATTATGCATAGTTGTAATTGAATAATGCTAAACAATGCGTTTATGCTGACCATAAGAATAAGGATTAGTCTACAAATATCATATTTTAGATCTAACAGTAGTAGATAAATTTATAATACATGCATCTACTTTTCCAAATATTTCATTCTGAATAATGTCCTCCATCATTTCATCAAGTTTCATTTTGAAAACCCGAACTTCAATGTCAGGTCTATTCTCTGTTTTCTGCCCTGGTAAGTTAGCTAATACCTCTTGGACTTCTGACCAGTTTGGATTTGCAGTAAATGTGAGAAATAGATCTGGATTGCCAAAGCACCTACAAAGAGCCATTGCATCTAAATAGTCGTGTGTCATGTACCGAGGGCTGCCTGTGAAAGATGATGGTAAGACAATTCTTCTTCCTAATTTGCTTGCATCACTATCATCTCTTTCAATTGCATCATATACATTTTTGTATAGTTCAGTTCTTAGATCTCCTTAGCGCTGAGAAATCCATTGTCGACACGATTGTTCAATTGATGTGTAACAATCCACAATATATTGTTGAAATAGCCTTCCAGACTGGAATAGGAGTGTACTTTTAGATTTCCTGTACTGTAGAACATAAGAATAGAATTCCCTCAGTCACATATGACCGCTTTGTGCGTCTTTAGCCTTTATATATTGCATATGGTATTTCAGGATGAAATCCATCTTCACCATAAAGGAATAACAAAGGATACTGTAATGCCATATAAGAAGGATACAAGTGGCTTATTCTTTGTAGGCTTCCAGATGTAGATTGTAAAATGATGTCTCTATCTCTTGTTTCTTGAGATATATAACCAACAATTAATGTGGCTATTTCTTTTGCTGTGGGAGCATGATATTGCCTTGCATTAAAATTTCTTTTTTTGGAATAATCTGATAGAAAGGTTTGAGATTTCTAAAGAATTGTACCTGTCCCTGGCCATTCTAAAAACCTTCACCAATTCATGCTGTTCATCAAGCATAGAGATTAGAGACTGTATTATGCTTTCACTGAGATTTTCATTGTACTTTCCTTGATTCACTGCTTTCAGTCTATTTTGAATTTCATTTGAAGTGTCATGAAAATATAGCTGAATAAAATGAGCAGTGGTTTCCTTGGGTGGAATCCAAGATCCTATTCGGTGATAATTTTCACCGTCAATTCTATATATGTATGGTGTAGATTGATGATTAAATCTGTTATCAACTCTAGCCCCCATAGAAGTCATTGAAAATATAGAATTATATACTCTAATATTTTCAAAAAATCATGTTGACTGATTTCCTAACTCAAGATTTAATAATGATCTAAGGGGTTCTGGAGGATTTCTCTTTTTGGGCAGTTTTATTTTCCCCTCCTTGCAACAGAGCTTGTGTATTGGACTTCTTCTTTTTGCAGACTTCTTTAATTTTTCATGGTCCCAAAATATTGCCTGGCAATAATTACATTCATGAGTCGGTTTTCCGTAATAGGATGTTGTTGGATATCTCAGTTCTACAATTAGTAATTGTATATTATGCGAATAGGGAATTTGCAAACTTAAAATTGGCATTATGCAATGAAACATATATCATAATTACCTAATAGAAGCCTTATTCGTTGTTTCCTTGTAGTTGCTATAGCATCTGAAGGAGTCTTGCGTTTGTTACATCGTCTCTTCTTAGAAGCCAAGATTTCATAGCATAATCTTATCCTCAAACGTGCATCTTCTGCCAATGAATTTTCAATTATTTTGTTATTGATCATGTAATTTATGAAAGAAGTATTTTGTCATTTAAATGTTATTGGAATACAGTGTCAATCTCAAAGGCCTGTATTTAATTGCCTGATGTATATATGCAGGTATATATAGGTTTGAATCAAATTATTATATGCAGTTATCAAGCTCAGGGATCCCCATAATCAAATTTATGAATAAAATTATAAAAATATGCAGTGCATTTTGTATCTTGCTATTTACCTGTATGCAATACAAAGTATTAGATGCAAATACCTGATGGTTGTAGCATGATTTCTTTGGCTGTATTTTGTATCATGTTGGTAGATAGTTACATGTAAGAACAACTAAGAATCGTTTGCTTTTAAATACGAAGAAGAATTTGAAGCATTTATAGATATTTACACCTGTTGCAGAATTTAATAAACTTTATCATGAGGGAATGCTATTGGTCATTTTTTGTTTTGGATATAGAATAGTTGTATTTATTTGGATTCTGCCATTGGATATGCCAATATTAAGTTTTTTTTTAAAAAAAAAAGGGAAAAAACAAATAGAAGCTTTTTGTTGGAAATGTCACAATAGGATTACAATTACCATGATAGAATTCTATTGGTCATTTTATATTAGATATTGAAAGATGTGTCTCTTTGCATCTTTGCATTTTGATGTTAGATGCATCAATAACATCCATTTATAAAGGAGGATGTCTAATTCAATGTACTTGGCCTGTTAATATTCCAACGTTTTGAACATCTGCCGTTGATTACGTTGCCGTTTTTTTATCATGTATTTAATGTATTTTAAATGCAATACAAATAATGTATATTTCTTCAAAAGACTTACAATTCTCTTAAAGGAGAAACTTGTTCTTTGGAACCTCAGAGAACTTATATCCTAATCTGCAATAATAACAATGAATGTCCCTTTATGTAAATTGTAGAGTTAATTTCATGGCCTCTATTCCACTATGCTTCATATGGCCTTAATATAATTGAACAATTCCATTGGCAACCAAGTTCTTAAATTCTGTATGGAGTATAGATTTTGGCATTTGCCTATTTTATTTTTCTTTTGTGTTTGTGGAATTATGATTTTGACAATGCTTCAAAGGCAATATCCAGATGTATCACCTTTTGTAAGTGGTCATGTACCAAATGTAGATAAACAACACTTTCATTGAAGTCAATCCTAAATCAAATCAAAATGCAATAAATAATAGTTATTCTAGAACTTGTGTGAAGAGTTTTAAAAACTCATTTATCCTGTAAAGAATCCACATATTAAGAGTTTTAAAAACTCATTTATCCTGTAAAGAATCCACATATTAAGAGTTTTAAAAACTCATTTATCCTGTAAAGAATCCACATATTAGAAGTAACCAAGATGAACAAAAAGGACTTCTCTTCACTGTAAGTTCAGGGAAAACAAAAATGAAAAAAAAAGAGAAAACTCCAAAACCAAACCCAATTTATATTAAAGATTACTCGATCACATTGAAACCCCATTTCTTGAAGCAGAGCCCAGTCGATAAAACTAACATTTGTGGCTCCGCTCATAGCAAGAATTCACAGATATCAACTTAAGCATATATACCGAATGCTTAAGTCGGTATATTTCATTTCTGGCAAGAATTTAAGTAAAATTTAACACCTAATGCAGTTTTCCACAATGATCATCAATTGAAATTTCTTCAAGAATAAAAAGCAGAAACAATATTAACAATATTAAAAGCATAATCAATTGCACTTAACTACTGCCATTTTTCCATATGACGAAGTACTGCTACTGCTAATGTTTAATACATTTGTCACTCCTACTATTGATACTCCTAGCAGTTCTTCTATTGCTGGAACTATTGGAACGTCGCTCTCTTCTTCCTTGATCTTGATGATGCCATTTTCTTCAATACCTCCAAATCTTCACCATCAATTTGATTTCTACCATTTTTTTTAACTATCTTAATACTGTTTTGATTTATCAATGCTCCGTTCAATTCAAGCCAAAATCTTACCTTGTTGCTGTCCCCCTTTTTCCCCGTCTGCATTAGTGCGAGAACATTTGTTGAATGATCTATGCCTTTTTCAGATGGTGGAAGTTGCGTTCCAGCGGTCTGTTAGGAAACATAAATCATATACTGCTTCATTACCATGTTCACATAATAATGCAACTAAAATTCATTTAATTTCAAATTGTCTCAGATGTTCATGTAATACCTCATGATCTTCTTGCACCTTCTCCTTGATATCAGATGGGTCATAGACACGGCTAATTGTAAAGCACTCTCTTAACATGCTCGTGGTAGCCTCATTAAACTTCACTTGGCAAATGTATTCTGTTCCTATTAGAGCTTGCAATGGCTTGGGAATAGCATTGTCTATATTGTCCTACACAGTTCAATAGCCATATCAATTCCCCAGATTATCACAGACTTTACTCCACAGAACCTGTAAACTGTACAAACCTCAGCAATTTTCTGTGCCAATTTTGAGGCCTGTATTCCTATTAACTTCTCAATGTCACGATCAAAGAAAATAAATCGCCCTCCTCCAGTTTCATCTTTCACAATTGTCTCAACACGATATCTGTGTGTATTTTTCCAAGATGTAAACATATAATTCCAGTAAATGACACTTGAATGTGTAATCAACATATAGAAATGGAATAGGCTACCTTAGCTGCGGATAGTCTTCTATTTTAACACAGGTCTAGCAGCATAACTTCTTCCCATATACCTTAAGCTTCCTCCTACATTTACTACATGTTGTATATCTCCAGCCATTGAACACATCAATATTATCAATCTCAATGCTACAATAGTAAGCCTGGTTCTGCTATTTTAACACAGGTCTAGCAGCATAACTTCTTCCCATATACCTTAAGCTTCCTCCTACATTTACTACATGTTGTATATCTCCAGCCATTGAACACATCAATATTATCAATCTCAATGCTACAATAGTAAGCCTGGTTCTGCAAATCAAGAGACTATGTATCAAATATTGCATTTTTTTTCCAAGTCAAAATTTACAGAATGACATTTTCTGTTACCGTTGCCGCTCCTCCCGCCACTATGTCGTTCAATTCCTCAAGTGTTTTCTTGTTGGCTTCGTAAAGATCCTTCGTTAAGATCACACTTGTAATAGTCATTTGAGTAGCTCTTTCTGCAAGCTTGTTCTCATTAGTCCTGCAAAACAGAATTAGTCATGCTCCAACTATGCTGGATATTTCATGTTCATTTATTTTTTTCCTTTAGGTGTTTGCCTTTAGTGAACGGGTATTTTCGTATTTACTTACAAATTTCGAAATCTAGCAACCTCCTCTATTTCCAAATTCAAGTAGATTTTAGTCACACTGCTACTTGAAAGAGATGCTTTCCCATCATCATCCTTCATTATCATAGAAGTGAAAACAATGACCTGCACCTTTTCATTGGCAATCATTTTATCTATGTTGATTATATTGCTTAGGGATCCCCATAATGTCAACCGCAACTCACTTCCACAAAAGGATTACAGAACGTTAATTTGTGTATGATACAATAAGCAAGATACAATGTAGAACTTCTACCATGAATTCACCTCTCATTCTTAATGGTCAATGTCTGCAAATTTACACGACTTCCCAGTCTAATCCTCTCCTCAACCTGGGAGATTCCAGTAATCATACCAAGCACATCTGCAGATTATACAACCTATGTGTAGTTAGTTTTAGTATTCGTCTGTATCTTGTGAACATAGTATGCAAATCTATTGTATTCGGGAAAAGTACATTGCCTAGTAAATGGCTTATGTCTCCAGCACACCCTTGAATCTGTTCAAAGCTCTGTAGGCGAAATTTGTGTCTTTCGATTTGTGGCAAGTCCTTATGCAAGTCCTCAGCATATGTACTACCATCTATGAAGATCTCTGATTCATCTCCCAATAACTAATAATTGGGCGTTGGAACCTGTATAGTGAATTTCCGCATCATATAGAATTTCCCTTCTTCAAAGTATTCATGAAACTGGGATATGAATTTACTTCTGATGACACAGTGCCTCATATTTTCCTGCAATTGAATATTCATTATATCAAATCTTCAAACAGGGGAGATTGACAACATTACCTTTTCATCCATAATTAACATGTCCAGGCTCATCTGCTCATCAGGTCTCCGTATAGGTATTCCAAATCCTCAACACCCTGAACAAAATCCGCTGTTGTTGTTTAACCCTTCCTAATTAACTAAGGAAAGGCATATTCCAAAGAACTCCTCGCCATAACAATTACGGCTGCCAAGTCCAGACGCTCTCTCTCCCTCTCTCTCTCTCTCTGTGTCTCCCTCTCTTTGCCGAGGTTGTTGTCAATATATATATCTATTCTCTACGTCTTCTCGCATTCCACGGCATTAGTTCTGAACTTTTGCTAAACTTATTGCTTAGAACAATGCGGTGTGTATCTTTGCTATGAGTCCCTAAAGGAACTTGAGCATCTTCATTTATAACCATTTTCATGAGGAATTAGATCGACACAAAGGAATAACTTGGATCACCAACGGTAGGAATTCTGAATGAATGTATCTATAGCTTAGAATAAGGACTGATGCAAAGTACCTCTGCTATGAACATGAGAAAGTAATTGAGGATTAATAATTATCCAAATGCATTGATGTACAGGACTTTTTGATTTCTTATATCTTTGGTATAGCAGTGGCTTTTGCTTATATCAATGAGCTCCTTGATGCGGGAACAACAATGAAAAAAACTACACCGCTGGCACTACATAGCAAGATGCCAACCAATGGAATTGTTGATACTTGGCAAATGTCGTATCTACATACTTTTGGCTCAACATTATTATACTTTAGTATAGATTTATAAAATATTTTATATATTTTTATATTTTTTTATGTCTTAATTAACAGATTTGAAATTTTGCCAAGTTATAGAATGAATTTGTAATCTCAACCAAAATTTTATCATTTAAAAGCTTATATACATTGCAATTTATTCAATAATGAATTATATATATATATATATATGATTATATATATTAAAATATATTTTTACAAAAATTTCGAAATATATATATTTATTATCTTAAAAGATTAAAATTGTATTAACAAAATCAATGAGAATATAAATCTCTAATGCCATTTGCATTTATTTGACAAATAATACATTTTTCTTCCTTTAACAATTAGTCTAGACGAGATTGGATGACCTTTTCCAATTGTTATTTGTGTGGTAATTAATATTTGAAGTATTCTGCTAAAAACTCATGTATGCAATTTTATTTATCATTAACACATGAAAAAAAGAAAAAAGAAAGAAACATCTTGAATGCAAGAAAGGAAAGTGATTTATAATCTTGGGCCGCTAGAAGTAACTTCTGTAGAGACTAGAGAACATATTTAATTAGCAAATATATAATTTAGCAATCAGCACTAAGCTTGTCAACTGGGCATTGTAACTCAAGCTTTGCCAACTTGATTCAAATTGGAATTTTACATTTTAGCCCTCGTACATCTAGGTCAACCCATGTGAATTAGAATTCAAAATTTATCGTACTTCTAACCAATTGAATCATTATCTTGTCGCTTTAACTTAAACTTTAAGGACAAACTAGAAACTTAGGGGTTTATATGGAGATAAATTATATGAAATAATATATTAAAGGATAATATTATAATTTTTTTTAAAAAAAATAGTAGATAAAAAGTAAAATTCAAAAAAAAAAATTTAATTTTACGAAGACAAATGTAATATTCTTAAAATTTTATGTGCAGAACACAAGCTTGAA
The DNA here is from genome assembly GCA_026120185.1 of Voacanga thouarsii. NCBI lineage: Eukaryota > Viridiplantae > Streptophyta > Magnoliopsida > Gentianales > Apocynaceae > Voacanga > Voacanga thouarsii. The sequence continues at coordinate 3,884,194 of JANUWF010002200.1, forward strand.
TGAGAAAAATTGGCCAAGTTTAAACCAATTCACATTAGTTCTCATCCTATAATTTCGTAAGAGATGACACACATCAAATTGTATTTATACTACAGTATCTGCATAAAATGGTTTATAATTTTTAAAAAAACAAAGTTACATATTTTTGAGAATTTCTATCAAAATACAGAAAATATTGCATCATAAATTTTCAAAAGTAGAAGGAAAAAAACACTTTCAAAACTTTTGTCCTATTTCTCGTAACACTCTTTATAATATTTCTATTATAATTTTTTTAAAAAAATTAAGATTAAAAACTAAATAGTAGTAACCTAATCCTTTAGAATCAGGCTTCTCGCTCTCCCCTCTTTCTTTTATCTCTTCATTGTCATTTTATCTCTGCAAATGATCAACACTTACTTCATCTTCATGGCAGCCAACGCGTGCTGATTCAAGAACAGCAATTCTACTCCACCGAAGCCAGAGACGGATCTAAGGGCCAGCCCCGCCCCCAAAATTTTTAAAATTTTTTATTTTACTTTAATTTTTTTAAAAAAAATTTCTTTAAATTTTACTTTTTGTCTCCCAATTTTTTTTATAAAAATTATAGTATTATCTTCTAATATATTATTTTATATAATTTACCTCTCGCAATCTCAAGTCTCTAATTCTATCCCTGACCGAAGCATACCCAAACCACTGTTATTTGGACCAGACCGGACCGCCCGGTCCGACCGTAGATCGGTCTTCCAACCGATCCGATCTGGTCAATCAGACCGGTTCTCTCAAAAATCGGTGGTTTTTGAGGAAATCGTATTGGACCGGTCGGTCCAATCGGTTAAATCGACTTCTTTTTAAAAAAAATTGGGGCAATTTTGTAATTTTTGGGGGACAAATTAAATTATATAATTCAATAAATTACTTTAATGTATTAGATTGTTAGTTATAAACTAAAAATGACTACTTTTAATGATGAATTTGAATATTTATGTCTTTATAAACTTAAATTACGCTATATATTATTGATCAATTTTCTTTAAAAAATAATTATATTTTTAATTTTTTAAATTATAATATTACCGATTCAATTACGGTTCAATTATGGTCTAATTGCAGTTGAATCATTAAACTGTAAACCAATAACTTTTTCGATTCGATAACCGATCCAGTTCTAAAAACATTGACCCAAACACACATAAAGCTACTTGGTGCAGGACAAAAATAGCAGTTCTACTTTCCATACATCCTTTATTAGCTGTTATGTGGAAAATATTCTTTCATAAACAATAACCATTTTTTTCTAAAGGGTAGAAAAGCAAAAAATATTTTCTACTATAAAATAATAATATTAGGAGAAGTCAATGTAATATCTAACCAAAATGGAGGTCTTCGTTGTAAAAACAAAAAAAAAAGATCGTTATAATTATCTTAAAACAAATTAATTATTATGAATTATTGGAATCTTTATTAATTAGTGGAGGCTCCACTAATTATGGATTTATGTGAATTATTAGAAGATTTTTATGGATGTCCACCATTTAGTGGAGACACCACTAATTAAGATTAGTGGAAGATGATGTATGCCGTGATGTAATCCACTAATTAGAGCTTTATAAATAGAGCTATTCTCTAAGCTTGTAACACACCATTATTTTGTGAAAGAAAGATTAGTGAAAGAAAGATTAGAGAAAATTGTGAGAGAAAAGAAAGAGAGAAATTCTTGTGCAAAATAGTTAGAGTTTTATTAGTGTGTAGTGTGAAGATTTTATTCTAACACTACCCTAATTTTATAACACGTTATCAGCACGAGTCTCTACCGGTACAAAAGCCGAAGACTAAACACGAGTTTCGCCGTTACCAAAGCCGGAAGACAGTACGCATTTATTGATCTCTATGGCTAACATCGCGAAACTCGAATTTGTAGCCCTTGATATTTCCGGAAAAATTATATGTCATGGGTTCTCGATGCGTAAATGCATCTAAATGTCGAAGGCCTTAGTAAAACTATTCAAGCAAATAATAGTGCATCCGCACAACACAAGGCTAAAGCTTTGATTTTTATTCGTCGTCATCTCGATGAAAATTTGAAAATGGAATATCTTACCGAAAAAGATCCATATGGCCTATGGGTAAATTTAAAAGAAAGATTTGACCACTCGAAGATGGTCGTACTACCTACCGCACGGTATGAATGGTTGCACCCGAGGTTGCAAAATTTTAAAACCGTGAATGAATATAGCTCCGCAATGTATAAAATTACATCTCAATTAAAATTATGCGGAGAAAAAGTGATCGATGAAGATATGTTGGAGAAGACATTCTCCACCTTTCATGCCTCGAATATTGTCCTGCAGACAACAATATCGAGAAAAGGGGTATACAAAATTTACGGATTTAATTACTCGCCATCCTCATTGCAGAGAAAAATAATAAGTTATTATTGAGAAATCATGAAGCCGCACCAATCGGCTCTACAAAGACTCCCGTAAGTGAATGTCGTTGGCTCCAGCAGAAGCCATCGTTATAGTCGTGGTCGTGGCCGTGGCCGTGACCGTGGTCGTGGTTATGGTCGTAGACACGCTCGATATTTCCCTTATCACAATTATAATCAAACCGTGAGAAATACTGGCCACCGAAGTGGAACAGAAAAGATCAAAAGGGAAAAGAAAAAGAAATTGAAGAAAAGCATGAAGATATATGTTATAGATGTGGCATGAAAGGTCATTGGTCACGTAAACCGTCAGTACGGCTAAGCATTTAGTTGAATTGTATCAAGCTTCATTGAAAATAAAAATGTGGAAGCAAATTTTTCTCAACATCCAATAAATAATGCTGAGGATGACGATAGTGATCCCGAAGATCTTAATATCAATATTACCCATATGGATGTATCGGATTTTTTTGAACACCCGCATCGGTAGGATAGACCATTTAATTGGTGATGGCAAGTGTCCAAAAGAACTAAAGCCTCACCCCGATATTTTTGTATTTTCATTTTCATTCTATTCTAATAATATTTACGTTTACATATATATATTTGTGTTCGTATGGCTGTTATTAATGATGATGTATGCATTATTGATAGTGGAACTACACACACCATACTAAAAAATGAGAAATATTTTTCTGATCTCAAAATGGGAGAAATAAATATTTATACGATAAACGGTAGTGCAAATGTAATTGAGGGCTCCTGAAGAGCTAGTATATTGTTGCCTAAAGGAACAACAATTATTATTGATAAGACACTATTTTCCTCAAAATCCGTAAGAAATTTATTGAGTTTTAAAGATATCCGCAGTAAATAGGTATCATGTTGAAACAAATGAGGAAAATGGGATTGAGCATCTTTTTATTACTCAAATGCATTTGGGTAAGAAATCGGTATTAGAAAAACTGCCGTCTTTTTCTACTGGTCTATATTTTGTAAAAATACGTACAATTGAAATTCATCATCTAGTAAACCATAAGTTTACTGATCCTATTACTTTTAGCATTTGGCATGACCGGTTGGGTCATCCTGGATCTACCATGATGAGAAGAATTATTGAGAATACACATGGTCATCCTTTAAAAAATAAAACAATATTAACATCAGAAAAATTCGCATGTACAGCATGTTCCCTAAGAAAATTAATTGTTAAACCATCACCAGTAAAAGTAGGAGCTAAAAGTCCTACATTTCTCGAACGGATTCACGGAGATATTTGTGGACCTATTGATCCACCATGTGGACCGTTCAAATATTTTATGGTCTTAATTGATGCATCATCCCGATGGTCACATGTATGTTTATTATCTACTCGCAACCTGGCGTTTATGAGATTACTTGTTCAAATAATTAAATTACGAGCACAATTTCCTGACCATCACATTAAAAATATCCGTTTGGATAATGCTGGTGAATTTTCATCACATGCTTTTGATGCATATTGCATGTCAATTGAGATTAATGTTGAACATTCTGTAGCTCATGTTCACACACGTAATGGTCTTGTCGAATCTTTGATTAAACGATTACAATTAATTGCTAGACCATTATTAATGAAAACAAATCTCCCAACATCTACCTGGGGACATGCTATTCTACATGCCGCAACACTTGTACGTATAAGACCAGACTAGTTATCATAAATTCTCTCATTTGCAATTGGCTTTTGGGTCGTAACCAAATATTGCTCATTTAAGAATTTTTGGGTGTGTCGTATATATTCCAATTGCACCAAACCAACGTACAAAGATGGGTCCTCAAAGAAGAAAGGGGATATACGTTGGATATGATTCTCCCTCTATTATCGTGTATGTTGAACCCCCGACAGGAGATGTATTCACAAAGAAGATTTGTTGATTGTCATTTTGATGAATCATTATTCCCTAAATTAGGGGAGAACCAAAACAAAGATAAAAAGGATCTTGCTTGGACAACATCATTAAATTATCTTGATCCGCGCACAAGCGCATGTGAACTTGAAGTTCAAAAGATAATTCATTTGCAAAGCATTGCAAATCAAATGCCGTACGCTTTTGTTGACTCTGGAAGAGTTACAAAATCGCATATTTCAGCCTATAAATGCTCCTATTCGAATTGAAGTTCCAGCAGAACAAAATATTATACCTATAGTCGCTGAGTAAAAACACGCCGTAAGCGTGGCCGACCTCTTGGTTCTAAAGATAAAAATCCTCGAAAGAAAAGAGGATTAAATGATCCGTAAGATCATATTGAAGAAAAGAATGATAAAGACCAAGAGAGAACCGATGACAAAGAACCGTAAGTTGATGAAAGTAACACCGAAATTTCTATCAATTATACCACTTCCTAGTAGAAGTTGGAATCGGATAGAAACTGTTATTGATAATATATTTGCATACAATATATCTCTTGATGTTACACAGGTAATGATGATCCCGAACCAATATCGGTTGATGAATGTCGGCATAGAAAAGATTGGCTGCAATGGAAAGATGCGATTCAATCGGAGTTAAATGCACTCGGCAAAACGTGAAGTCTTCGGACCTGCAGTCCGAACACCGGAAGGTATAAAACCCGTTGGCTACAAATGGATATTTGTGCGAAAGCGCAATGAAAAGAGTGAAATCGTTCGATATAAAGCGCGATTAGTAGCCCAAGGTTTTTCACAAAGACCAGGTATTGATTATGATGAAACTTATTCTCCTGTTGTTGATGCTATTACACTCCGATATCTTATCGGTTTAGCAAGTACATGAAAAGATAGATATGCGCCTATTAGATGTTGTCACTCGCTTACTTGTATGGAAATTTAGAAAATGATGTTTACATGAAAATCCACAAAGGATTTCATATGCCCGAAGCATATAAACATCATCCTCGTGAAAATTACTCCATCAAGTTGCGTAAATCATTATATGGCCTGAAGCAATCTGGGCGCATGTGGTTTACACGTCTTAGTGAATATTTATTGAAAGCGGGATTTAAAAATGACCAGGTATGTCCATGCGTTTTTATTAAGAAATCTGGTTCTAAATTTGTGATATTAGCTATATATGTTGATGATATTAATCTTATTGGAACTCCTGAAGAGCTCCAAGAAACAATTGATTATTTAAAAAGAGAATTCGAAATCAATGATTTTGGTAAAACCAAATTTTGCCTTGGTTTACAAATTGAACATTTGGAGAGTGGAACATTTATTCATCAATCAACATATACAGCAAAAGTGCTAAAAAGATTTTACATGGACAAAGCACATCCATTGAGTATTCCAATGATCGTGCGATCATTAAATGTGGATAAAGATCCTTTCCGACCTCAAGAAAATGATGAAGAACTCCTTGGTCCTGAAGTACCATATCTCAAGTGCAATTGGTGCATTGATGTATCTTGCTAATAATACACGACCCGATATTGCTTTTGTCGTCAATTTATTAGCAAGATTTAGTTCTTCACCAACACGACGACATTGGAATGGAATTAAACAAGTCCTTTGATATCTCCAAGGTACAATTGATCTCGGATTATTTTATTCAAATAAAACCAGTCCAACATTGATAGGTTATGCAGATGCTGGTTATTTATCTGATCCACATAAAGCACGTTCTCAAACGGGCTATCTATTTACATGTGGAAATACCGCTATATCATGGCGTTCTACGAAACAATCTATAGCAGCTACTTCTTCAAATCATGCTGAAATTATAGCCATTCATGAAGCAAGTCGAGAATGTGTATGGCTAAGATCCATGATTCATTATATCCGAGAAAATTGTGGATTATCATCAATCAAAGGTATTCCAACTCCTCTTTATGAAGACAATGCAGCTTGCATAGCTCAATTACGAGGAGGATATATTAAAGAAGATCGGACAAAACATATTTCACCAAAATTCTTCTATACTCATGAACTCCAGAAGAAATGTGAAATTGATGTGCTACAAATTCGGTCATGTGATAACCTCGCAGATATTTTCACGAAGACTTTACCGACTGCAACATTTCAAAAGTTGAGATATAAAATCGGTATGCGTCGGTTTAAAGATTTAAAGGAATCATCTCATTAGGGGGAGTAATAAATGGACATATAGAATAGTGTACTCTTTTTCCTTCACTAGATTTTTTTCCCACTGGGTTTTTATCTAGTAAGGTTTTAACGAGGCATATTCTTTATGTAATGGATGGGCATCCAAGGGGGAGTATTATGAATTATTGGAATCTTTATTAATTAGTGGAGGCTCCACTAATTATGGATTTATGTGAATTATTAGAAGATTTTTATGGATGTCCACCATTTAGTGGAGACAACACTAATTAAGATTAGTGGAAGATGATGTATGCCATGATGTAATCCACTAATTAGAGCTCTATAAATAGAGCTATTCTCTAAGCTTGTAACACACCATTATTTTGTGAAAGAAAGATTAGTGAAAGAAAGATTAGAGAAAATTGTGAGAGAAAAGAAAGAGAGAAATTCTTGTGCAAAATAGTTAGAGTTTTATTAGTGTGTAGTGTGAAGATTTTATTCTAACACTACCCTAATTTTATAACATTAATAGCTTTATTATTCTCAAACAAACAAAAAATAATGCCTTTACCTTTTAATTCAATGTTGAGAAGTGTAAAAACCAAATTTAGAAATTTTTAGTTGCGAAAAAGTACAAACGTTATACAGTAGTAAAAAGTAATAAAAAAAGTTTTTTTTTAAGGAAAAAAATATTAGCGTCACGGTTTTCACTTATGTATTTCCAGGTTTTAACACCGGGTTTCCACATGAAAGTTATTCGGGCCAGGCCGCCAATCTTGGCTGGCCCAAATCAAAAGTAAGAGGGTTCAAAATGGGAAGCAGGGATCATGACCACGGGGACAAAAGATCAACCCGATGTCAAAAATGAAGAGCTTAATCCGTTTTAAGTGAGTCCGAATAATGTTGTAATTGAGTTGAGAAGAATTTGTAATTTAAATAATTTAAATATTTTTATTATTTAAAAATTATCACATATTTATACACATTATATTCTCTCTTAAACCTTATTTAGATATCATTTTAGTTTCACATATGTTATAATTTTTTATTTTATTCAAATAAACTACTCTCAAAATAATTATTATCCAAGTATAGTCTATATTTATATTGCTGTATTTTTTTTAAAAAAATCATTTTATGTTTTTTATAAAAATAAATTTAATGCTAATCGATTTTATTTGTAAAGTATTGGCAGTTTTACAATTTAAATTAAGTAAATTGTAATATTGATATTTAAATTTATAATTTTTTATAAAATTTAAAAATTAAAAAAACCTCAGTATACTTGCAATCTAAGTATACCTTAATTTTATGGTCGTGCCAATTTTTTTCTATTTATTCTATAGTTATAATAACTGAACTCATTATCGTATGGTTAGAAATCAAAACTTCAAATGGAATTTGTGCTAGTAATTGAAAAGGTTTGGATGGTTCACAAACTCACATTACAATGGATGAATAATGTTCGGGCTAACCATCATTCACATCAGTAATCCAAATGGATAATTTTATACCTTCGAGAATTTTAAGAACTCAGATATATATATATATATATATATATATATATATATATATTGCCACACCAACTCGTTTTTCTAATATATTAGGAAAAATTGTCTTGCGCAAAACGCGAACTTGAGTACCTGTGGGAATAAAATATTAGCATAAAATACAACAAATTATAATAAAATATAAAGGCAACACTTTTATATATTAAGATATGGGTTTAAATATTTACAACACTTTTAATATTAAGTTATGAAAATCTCTCATTCACAAAATTTCACATGGTTTCATCAAATATTTGTATCAAAATAGTTGCGTCTTCTGCTGCTGCAATGGAGGGGCCCTTTGTTTCTAAGCTGTGTTTGCCACGATTCACATGGTTACCAAAAAATAGATAATTAGCTTTTGGAGGAAAACTCGTATCTTCAAACGCACACTACAAGCATGAGAAACATGGTTCACTGGTACTTGAATATATTTCACACTGCAAGCATGAGAAATGCACACTAACAGGGAATTACAAAATAGGAATGAGAAGGGTAGTCTCAAAAAAGGCGAAAATTCAGCACAACATTTTAGACTACCAAAACTAAGGCCACAGAGCAGCAACATACACAAACGTGAGAATAGAGTAGAAGTCCAGAAAAAACAATAGTTTATTTCAACATATAATGCATAACATAGCACATCCCACTCCATTCCTTAGTGTGCCTGTTTACTAAAATCAAGAAAACTAAACTGTAGGGATAATGCCAGGCAATAACACGTCTTCTATTCTTCTTCTATAGGTTTAAAATAAAACAATGCCTCCACTTCCTAGAAAATAATGTCATCCAAAATAAAAAATCAGTCCAACAACATCCCCAAACCATTAATCGGTGAGTTGGATCACAAAAAGGAATTTGGCAGCAAACAATAACGATTATGCAACGGCATAAAATTTGGCAACATAACTCAGCAACAAAATGAAAATTCTACACAAAACATGCCAATGGAAATAAGGCTCTCATTATTTTCAAATTCCAATTGAATTAACTTATAAAAGACAACTACTCAAGGCTGTGTCTTGACTGTCACTTCTTCCTTTTAAGTCTTCCATTTGATATACAAGGAAGCCACCGATTTTTAAATTTTTTAAAAATATATATATATTCTTCTGATCATAGGAGGTCTCACTTCAAATTTGTATGAAATAAAATCAAAGTTGATCCATTCTCTGTAGAATATAGGTCATTGAATTCATTGGTGAAGCCCATACTATGACATATGCTATCCCCTTCTAAAACTAATGATCTCTCACATATTAGCTGATTCATTCTTCTTACCTTCTGAGCAGTTGTAAAGAGTAACATATTATGGTCAATTTCCTTATGTATATGTGATATGCAGGTTGATGTTGTACATTCTGCCTTGAATGCAATAGGATTCAAGGATATTGAGATTGTGGTTGCAGAGACAGGGTGGGCTTATAAGGGACATCCCAGTGAAGTGGGGCTAGGTGTGGACAATGCCAAAGCTTACAATAGAAACTTGATAAACCATCTCAGGTCAATGGTTGGTTCTCTATTGATGCTTGGCAAGTCTGTTGATACCTATATTTTTGCCCTCTATGATGAGGATTTGAAACCTGGCCCAGACTTAGAATTGCCCCAAACCTAAACATGTAAGTGTATGTGGAAACCCAACCTCCACAGTTAACAGACGTCATTAAGCCAAGCCAAATCTGATATATATTCAATAAACACAAACATAAGTAAAAGAGACAACTAAAATCAGTTGATAATGAACTCATTCCAATATAAAAAGTTGGCGTACTTTAGAGTGTATGCTAAAAAAAAAACGCAATAAACCAAGAAACAGAAAGAGTGAAACATCCATTCCTTCTGATCTAATCTAGATCAAACAAGCCCAAGAACATGCATATGAGGTGGTGCAAAAATGCTAAACTACAGAGAACAAAAAGGGGAAAAAAAGAAAAAAGAAAAGAGCTTTAATAAGAAATTGAGAGGGTTTGGGGTGAATCTTGGGAAGGATTGTGAAGGACTGAAAAGTTACAGAATCAACAACGAAATTATGAAAGAAATATAACGAATACTGTGAGAGAAATACAAGTTATGTAAGAGACAAATGTCAAGAAGAAATACATTACGAAAGTTGAAAAGCTTTCAAGCTGTGTCAAGATTTTTCCACCTAACCATCTCCACTGGAGACGAAACTTCTAAAATAATGTGAAAAATTAGGGAAAAACGACCCTTCCTTTCAAAAAAAAAAAAGAATTCAAAGAATCGGAAAGAAAAATTACAGAAAAATACTTTTCTTGCTACATTGGGGGTTGTAAACTCCTTCCACAAGTCCTACAATACAACTTGAAGAATTTTTATCAGTTCTTGTTTATCATTTGAGGAGCTAAAATTATAAATTAAAAAAAAAAGTGATGGAAGAATGGTTAAGAGAAGTGAGGTATAACAAATGGATCTGACTGTTGGTTTTCTATTCATTTTGGTTGATGGATGAAGTTTGAAGAATATACTGCTTAAGAATAAATTTATTCATCTACCTCTTTCTACTTTTACCTAGCAATAGTGTTATATGCAGTAAATCAGTTCTTTAACTTCTTCACAAAAAGAAAGTCTTGTGTGTCCCATAGAACAAGTAGCAGATAAAAGCCAAACAAATGATGGTAAGGATGATATGTAGCATTGCCTAGAAGTGAAGAATGATTGCATACTTCAGATTTTATGTAGAAACAAAATCAGGGGACTTTTGTATCATGAGATTTTATGTAGAAACAAAAGAAATAAGTGAGAATTTTGAGGGTCATATTTCATCTATTATCCTCTCCTATATGGCGACTTTTGTATCATCTACCAATAAACCAAACAATTTTCATATATTAAAATTTTCTCATCAAAATAACATGAACTTCAGTCAACATTGAATTTATGTATGGCCTTCTTTCTTTGGAAATCGTAAGCACATCTAAATTAAGACAATAATGAAATAAAATATTTTTCCTTACTTGTAAGCAAGGAACTTCTTGCGCCTGGATTCCAAGTACACCTTCATCCCATGCTGCAAGTTGACAATAAGAAAACCATTTGAGAACGAAGTGTGAATTGTTTCTCGCGAAATAAACTAAAGGTTGGTAGGCAGAAGGTCAGCAATAACTCATATATACACATGCTTTTTAATTCTATCTATAATAGCATGCATGTGTGTCCTTTCTAAAAGGCTTATTTAATTAAGCTTCAAAACATTGTGCATTTGTAATCAAAGTATAGAGGGCAATTATGCAATTTCTGGACCATTTGCAGGTTTCAGATTAAGGTTTAAGTTTTGTTTTGTGGTTGTCTATTTCAGTAACTAGAAATTATTGTTTTGACTTGTTTAAGAAATATATAAATTTTCTAGCAATGCTAACGATTATTACATCCAAACAGGGTAGATATTGTTGATGAAGGAATTACATTTTTCAGAGCCAATATCTTGTTGAGAAACTTTGAATTCAAAAGCTGAGTTGATAAACTACTTATCTATTTAACACTATATAAATGTTACCCTAAAGAGGCTAGAAAGTTGCAGAACTTTAGGTGAACAAACCAAGGCAATAATTAACCTGGGTTTGGAAAAGGTTTCTATGGCTGGAGAACCAAGTTTTCCATTTCTAGGATTATTTACATTTCCACAATCTCAACAAGAAGCAGGAAGAAGCAGGTAAAGATTTGCAAATAACTTATTATTTTGGGAACAAGGTAACAAAGTACTGGCTGCTAGAGGTTAGAAATTCATGCTAGGTTTTTAGACCTTAGGCCCTGATCTCTTAGGTCTTGTCACAAGAACTCTACAGAAAATTGTAGTGTATATGATCAAGCAGAGCAATATTACTATTGTTTATATAACATGATCAGACTATTGAGAAATGGATGAGGTATGTTTCATCGACAATTGACCGTTTGAAGCAATACTCTTACATATAAAAAATAGAGCCTAATAAATGATCAAAAGATATTAGTTTTAGAACATACCTGAATGAGATAGATGTTGAAGCTGACTCCTTTCTTTTTCTTTGTAGGCGTGGTATTCGACAATGTCAAAAGCACATTGCTTTTTTCTTTGTTGTAGTGGTTTGCTTTGGAGGTTTGATGATGATGGCCAACAATGTTTTTGAAGCTTTGATTGGATATGTGTGCAAAATGCTGCAGACCAAAATAAAATGTAGAAGCAACACTTTTATATTTATAGCTATGAGTTCAAATATTTACAAAGAGGGAACTTCCTGAAATTTTGTGGAGGAGAATTTTTCAGAACTTTCGTACGCATATGTGTAATTCAAAAGCAAAAGTGTGTATATGTGATTCTGTCAAAAGTCCAAATGCGATGGTTTGAAAATCAAAATCATAGTTTGTAGACAGAGTAGTGTTGCTTGTGGTTGCTATATTTCATAAGTATTTCGTAGAAAATATATTTACAGAATTTTATGAGTATGAAGTTAGGCATTGCGTTGCCTTTTGGTTTCCTTGCTTCCTGAAACTTCACCAAGTGATGTTCCAATCTGTTGAGATTTTGTCACCTAAGAAAGTGGAAAAATACTTTTAATCAAATACCATGTCTACGGGATCAACTAAGTTTCTAAATTAATGAAATCAATGAGAATCAGATGGATTTGAAGAAGTTGAGTTCATCTTGTGTAAAAATTCGGAAGTTGCAAACATTTTTCTTTAGATTAAAGAATTTGTAGTAACTTTAGGTACACAAAATAAGCTGGACTAAATATATTGAGTTACACAAAATAAGCTACACAGAATTTGAATAATTAGTTTATGCTAATATTTTGAGGTGAATTTTTAAGTTTTTATGTGCTTTTCTTGTTGATTATGCTCAGAGGTCAAGGGGATGCATATTTATCAAGACAAGACGGAGCCTAAAAGGAAAAAAATGAGCCTTGCATTGAATTTTCTCAAATGGATATGGTTGTCATGAGCTTGGGAGCAGTATCCACAATTCTAGAGCATGTACTTAACTTCTAACTTGAGTAATTAAATCTAAAAGCAATAATAATCATGGTGAAAAAGTTTTACTACATCTGTTTTTTTTTTTTAAGAGGCACTTTTTACCGTAGCCTAATTGCAGTTAATCTCCCTTTGTGCATGGCAACAAGGCAATAGACATGGATAAAAAAGATGGTGGTGTGAAGTATGAATTCAAAAATCATTCCCTACAAGAACACAAAGGAAGTTTAGAACTTTGTTTCCCTTATTCTTCCAAAAGGAGACAGTCAGTTGGCAAAAGCCCTGGCACCTTCAATGCTTTTTAATTCTAAGTATAATAGTATGCATGTGTGTATTTCCTTTGCAAAAGGTTTATTTAATTAATTTTCAAAATACTATGCATTTGATATCAAACCATAGAGTGCAATTTTGCAACTTCTACAGCATTTGCAGGTCTCAGTATTAGAATAGAGTATCTTATATCTAATAGGATGAATTTTCATGCAGGGAAATATTGGTTATCTATCAGAAAAGGAGAAAAATTTGAGGTCCTTAAAGAAAATTGGCTATCTTGTTGAAGAGGCTGCCATGGCTATGGAAAGATATATAGTAAGTTTTTTCAAGAATTTGGAAGTGTTTTCACTACAGTGGTCATTTTATATTGATTGATAGTGAGCTGTTGCCACCCTATTCCCTAGCATAGATGATACTGCACTTGCGCGCCTTCTATTAAATGATGTATGATAATGCACTCGTCTGCTATTAAATGTTTCTCTTGATTTACGTCAAAGAAAAGCTTAAAAATGAGTCAAACTCAATTCTTCTTCTTATGCTTCAGCTAGCATCAAGAAAAGCAAAAGAAAATTGCTTTGCTACACTTTCTAATCATCACGGCTTACCTTTCATGATTCTTTTGGTCCCTGAAAACACTCATTTTTTGCTCTATATCACCCTGTTAGACTTTTCCTCATTTTTGGCTATATGTCAGTTAAATTTGATTATTTGATATTCATCATGTTTTCTTCTGTTTTGAAGACTCAAGGTAATACAGTGACAAATGAAATTTAGATAAGCAGTATCAATTAAAATGGGAAAAAAATGTCTGGGAAGAAATTCATGGAATAAGCTGAGGAATTATACAAAGAAGAAAAATGGATTACCTCCATTGTTGATTTTGAAGTATCTATAATTGCTTCATTGTCTACTATAGTGATCTGGTTTGGAGGTTTCATGATGATACTCAACAGTGTTTCTAAATCTTTGATTGGGTATGTGATAATAGTTGTGTATCTTTCTTCAACGGTGGAGGTGTTTTCCTAAGGATTTTTCTTGATGAAGGAGATAAATACATATTGCTTGAGGGTGTCAGTTATTGCAGTGAAATCAATATTGTTCTACAAATTAAAACATTATAAAGATGTCAAGGAATATGAAATATTCTTTAGTTTAGTGTTGTATTGAAGATAAAGAAGATTGTGTATTCATACGTTTTGATGTTGTTGTTGAAGTTGCAATGCAGTGAAGGGCAATATTCTATCAGCATCTTCTCCAAAGAGTTCAACAGTCATTGATCTCGAATAGTCTGAAACTTCAACAGCAAGTCATGTCCTATATTTGACCATGGATATGTTATTTAATTGTTATGCAATTTCATAAATAAGGTTTTTATAAGTTGCAAGGTACCTTAGTTCAACGTGAATAGTTGATTTGCATGATGTGCATAATATCTCCCATTCTGGCATAGCTCTCAATGATTTGTAGCATAATGGACAAGCATAGTACCATACCTTTTGGTCTTCATCAACTATTGTGGGTATTCCACATACCCATGTTGGTTTTTTTTTTTTGCATGGAATTGATAAGTCTTAGTTGTAGTTAGGTTGTTAAAGTAAAATTCTGGAAAAAAAAAAACATGTATACGTAATCAATGTTTACCTATCTGTCATGCAAAAAGTACAGTATAGAACCAATGTCTTCTTCTTTTGGCATAGGCAGTAACAGATTTTGATTATTGTATGCCTTGCTTTTAATCATATTTTCAAACTCATTTTGATGTTCTTCCGACCTAGAATTGAAGTTTTGTTATGATGTCAGATGTTTTATTATGAATGATATACTTATATTTAGTTCTGAAAAGTGTAAATTACTGGAGTTTTAAAGAAACAACTTCTTCAATCGGATGATTTAACAACAAAAGTGATGAATATTTTGATGAAATGTGTAATGTTGCAATAATTTTTGTTGTGTTAGCATAATCAAATTTGGTACAATTGAACTGGATTGCTGATAGTCTATTTGTGGGGACTTACTTATGCATGAAGTAACTTTAATTCGCAACACTGCTATTACAGTAAGTGATTCTATTTGTTCTGCTACTTGATTGCCAAAGCCAGCTTCAAAGTCTTTCCATAATGTAAGAATAATGGGGGAATTCCTGCAGAAAGTCTTGTATTAGATTATTTTTGTTTGATAGATGTAAAGTGTATGTAAATTTTTTTTGGTTATAATTTCATAATGGAAGACTCTTTATTTGTACTCTTGATTTAGCAGGACAATATCTCTTGCTAATCATGGTCCAGTAAAGCCATTTACAAGTCTTGCTGGTAAAGCATGTATAGCTACTCCAAGTACATCTGCATTAAAAAAATGTAGCATATTACTTAAGTAGTTTTTTTTTCTATTATGAGTTATCATTTTTGGTTACTATTGGTACTCATCCAATACTTACCAATTGAGTTCTCAGGTGCCATATGATCAAAGAACCTACTAAATGGTATGAAGCTGTAAATGTGTGGGAGAAATGGCAGTGGATCATCTTCGATTATTTCAACGATAGTGGAATTATTCACTACCCAGAAGCATTCTTTGTCACGCTTGGCATATACTTCTTCTGTGTATCACACTTTTGCATTGTATATATAATATCTTTTATAAGGTTCAAAATAGTTTCGAAAAAACGGAATGTCAGATCCAAATATAAGTGCATTGACTTTAGTTCCCTTCAAAAAACATATAGCAGTTAGAAGTATGTGAATGGTTAAATTTATTGTGATAGAAAATATTTTTTTTTTCATGGAAATTTTAGTGGAAGTTTTGATATGTACCTAATTGTCAACAAGAAGTATTTTTTGATATCGTTTGTGGTTTGAACTTTTTCACGACAATTCAGGAGGTGTTTTTTACAGTACCTGAACCAAAGCTGTCCAGCTTTTATCTTCAAGTTTAATTTGTAGAACGGTCTTAACATTTCTATCAGCTATCTACGAAGTCATCTTCTGAGAAAAATATATTTAGGTAAGCAAAAGTTTTTTTGAATGACCAAAAAGTAGTTGAAATATGTATGTACAGACAATAGTTATTCATGTAGCAGAACAATGAAGAATAATGGCAGCAAAAGAGTTTGTAAATATATTTACAGAATATTTAGATCTTAGGTCAGTCAAAGTTATGTAAAATGCAAAATCATATTCTGAGGTAAGCAAAAGCTTTTTTCAATGAGCAAAAAGTAGCTGAAATATGTATATATAGACAATAGTTATTCATGTAGCAGAAGGAGGAAGAATAATGGCAGCAAAAGAGTTTACAAATATATTTATAGAATATTTAGATCTTAGGTCAGTCAAAGTTATGTAAAACATATAAATATGCGTGTAACATACTGATATAGCAAGAGAGAAAATTATAGGAACAATGAATTAATGCTATATCAAAGTGCTAGAAAAAACAATTCGAAGCCAAAAATGTTGAAGCATACAAAGGTAATCATAAGGTTGGTATGTGATAGCTTAGACCATTGTATGCAAGATCTAAAACTTCTTTATATACAATGTTTTTGGTATAGTTGTAAACAGTACAATCAAACAAAGCAGGACGGATAAGAACCTTCAAGTACTTGCTACTTTTTACTCTAGAAAAAGCTCATATAGCTGTCCATGAGAAAAAACTGGTTCACATAAGTAAATGCCAACAAAATCTAATGTTTGTCCTTGAGCTTTGTTAATAGTCATAGCAAAGTATAAGCGTAATGGGAATTGAATTCTTTCAAAAGGTACAGGAGATATGGTATTATGAGAGACTCTAAATCTTATGTGATGCACAAAAACTTATTTTCCTACAAATTCACCAGCTGCAATAGTAGCATCACTAACATGGTCTTTCAATGTACGACATATCAGCCTAGTTCTATTACACAAACCTTCTGGTGGATCTATATTACGTAATAGTATAACAGGAGTATTTGGCTTCAACATAAAAATATGTGGAGGGAATCCATTCGGAGTCAAGCCATTCAAAAATTCTTCATATAAACCTTGTTCTTGAGTATCAATTGTACTATTAGAGCTTATATATTCTTTCTTTTCTCCTGGAAATTTCTCTATCAACATTATGTTTATTTCATCTACAAAATCATTTCTTGTAGTCAATGTTGCTCTATTTATATTTATGTTAGTAGACTCAGCAAAAAAATATTGAAAATCAGGGTATACAATGTTTATCAAATCAACCAAAGATTATGTATCAGACTTAAAAGGAAGAAGGATATGCTCAGGAATTGCAATTTGGTTTGCAGCATTAGTATTTTTAGTACCATTTCCTATTCGTAGCATATAATTGGTAAATAAAGGATCTAACCTTGCTCGCATGTTTTCTTTGAGTTTTAGTTTTTCAAAAGTAGGCCATATGAGATATTATCAAAATTGCTCTGACCAAATCATTCTTACCACCTTTTCAAACAACAAGCAAAACTTATCTAAAGTCACCTCTAAATACGATCACTTTTGCACCAAAAATTTTGTCGTTGTTCATCAGATCCTTAAGGAATAAGTGGAGTACCTCAATTGTTGCTTTATGTGCCATTGGTGCTTCATCCCAAATAATAAGTTTTGCACTTTCAATGAGCTTCGCCAGTGCACTTTGTTTGCTGATTTTACAGGTTTGATTTCGCTCAAGATCAATAAGAATTTTGAAGCGTGAATGAGCTGTTCGGCCTCTTGAAAGTATTGATGTCGCTACTCCAAATGTTGTTGTTGCTAAAGCGATGTATTCCTTCATTCTAACTTCTGCTAACAATGCACGATGTAAGAAGGTTTTTCCTGTTCCACCAGGGCCATCAACGAAAAATGCACCTCCTATATTGGTATATACCCTGTCCAATATGACCTCAAAAGCATGTCTCTGTTTTGAATTTAACTTCTGAATGGCAGTAATATCTTTTGCAGAAACTACTATATTTTTTTTCACTTAAAACATCTCTAGTTTCTGCGTTTTCATCATCGAATCTCAGAATTCTGGGAATAAGAGAAAAAGAATTGATGTTCTTTCCAATTGATTGCAGAATAATGTTAATATGACGAAGAGTTTCTTTCTCTATGGTTGGTTCAGCCATATTGTGAAATCTCCTAAAATCTTCTTGCATCACTTCTTTGAATTCATTCCATAATTGCCAAGGATTGATTGGAGGAAAGTGTGTCAGAATTATGGCAAAAAGTCTCCTTAAATTGTATAGCATATGAAACATTGCTACTTCTTGCATGCATTGTTGTTGGGAGTCATTACTTTGAAACAATCCTCTGACCAGTGCTGCCTCTTGAAATGTATTTACATGGCAGCTATTAAAAGTTTTCGAATCATCAAAAGATGTTGGATCTTTTACATTTAACAGTAGCAGGCGAAGGAAATACCTCCCTCCTTCACTTGGATTTGCAACTACAATCCTTCCAATGACATCACATTGGCATCTGGGTATCCATGCTCTTTCACCAGCTGACCAAACAAAATGTTCAGGGAATTCTTTGTAAGTGAGCTTCTTAGTACGCACATCAACATTGTATTTGTTCATATTGAAAAACTCAGTAAGCATGGTTCTCTTTGCAAAAATATTTTGGAGTACTTTTTTCAAATCATCATCTTCTCGAATAGTAATTCCTTGATAGTTCTCCAAATGAAGTTGCAAATGTATAACTGCTGGTCGCATTTCATTTAAGGGAAATCGAAATATCCTCCGCATTGCTTCAGTAGGAGAAACTTACCTTGCTGATTAGAAGTCTTCAATTTCATCAATAGCTATATTTTCATCATCGTTGTTCAACTGAAAGTTGATGTAGTCATGGCCTTTATATATATACTTGTAGATATATTTCACCACTTTGACTGTTGAACATATTTCCATATTTATATGGCAATCAAATTTTGCCAGCGAATATAGATTATAACGAACAACCCATCTGTTGTCTAGCATTTGACCACGAACCATTGCCTTTTTTCCACCATTTCTTCTTCTATATATTGGATAACCATTAATGCCATGTGTTGTTTCAGCAGCCCAATCCTTAGGGTATTGGCTCCTACAACAACCATCACCTTGCATACAAACATTTTTGGGGTTTAGACTTCCACAAGGACCATGCATCATATGCTTCACTACCATTTTATACAAATGTGGATGTTCTTCTTTGTCTGGAAGTTCAACTGACACAAATTTACACAAATTTATCATAGGCATCAACAGAGTACAGCTTTGAGTTTGGCCTCATTATGAGAAGAAAATATGCATGAGGCAGTCCACGTTTTTGGAATTCAATAACATAGCTGTAAGCTACAATTTCACCAAATATCTTGTTTTTAAATAGCTCGTTTTTCAGTCATTCGAGCTTTGCATGAAACACTCTATAGATTAGATCAGGCCTATTTTTTGGTTCATCATTTTGCAACATATTTTCTTTAATTTCTAGCCATGATGGATTGCAAGTCATAGTGAGAAATATATCTGGCTTGCCAAATCTTTGAACTAAAGTCATTGCATCCACATATCTTCTTTTAATGTCTCGTGGTCCACCAATGAAAGAAGCTGGTAATATCACTCTCTATCCTACTTTTTTTCCCATGACTTTGTCCTTGCACAACACTGTCCATTATACCCTGTAACTCTTCTTGCCGAAGTTGTATTTGCCTTTGCCGTTGAAAATCTAATCTCTGACTTTCCAACTTAACATACATGTCAATACAATATTGCTGCAACAATCTTCCTGTATGCAAAAGTATGGATAAGCTGTTACTTCTCATCTAAAATCTGTATGCATAATACTCACGCATAGAAATTGTTCCTTTCCTATCTCTTGGTTGATTTAGATCTGCAAGAAGATGATTTTTGTTTGTTTATTACAGTTGTTAAGAGGTATTAATAGACAAGATATAAGTTTTAACAAAATCTTGAAGTTGTATTTATTAATTGAACTTACTTTTATCCTTCATGTCCAGTAATTCTGTTGTTGTCATTGCATGTCTTACATCAACCTCTGAGCTTTATTCTTTTTTTTTTCAGTTTTCTTCTCTTGCTGGGATTATCTGTTTGTCTTCTTTGTATTCCTTCATGCCACCCAATTTCTTCAAATGGAAATAACAATGGATATTGTAATGGGTCGTAGCATCCATAATAATATTGAACCTTATGAGCTTTCCCCTCTTTAGTATATACACGAATATGCCTACCATAACCATCACCAGATTCTTCATCTTCAATCCACAAAGCAGTAACTTGTGATATAGATGGCTTATTATAAACACGTTGATCTGCACTTGCGTGACATTTTAGCAGAATTTGATATGAATCTAACTCATGAATATTCCTCAAACTACGAAAAAAGCAAGCATATGGATTCTGTTCTAATGCCTCCATCAATTTTATAACAATAGTTTCTGCTAGTTTATCACAAATAGCGAGACGATTTTGAACTTCATTCTCTGTGTCATGAAAATATAATTGCAGGAACATTCCCTTCCCACTATGAGGCATTAATTCATGGATAAAATGATAAATTTGTCCCTAGACCTTAAACACATAGAATCCTTTCTTCTTTGTTGCCAATGATTTGTCGTATGAGATGCCAAGTGAAGTGAATGCAAACATGTTGTTGTATGTTCTCACAAACTTCCAAAAGAATGTGCTTCTTCAGACTCACCTAAAAATAATTGTATCAAAACATTAGGAAATTTGTTTTCATGTAGCAAAACTTCTCCATCAAAACAACAAAATTTAGATGTTTCAGAATGAAACTTCTTTGCTTCACAATATTGACAATTTGGCTTCTTTGGTAGAGTATCACCTTCTTTAGCAAAGTTATCTAATAGAAATGTACTTGTATAGTATTTGCTCAATATTATTCATAAATAATGTTGAATAATGTATGCTATACCTATTATACTTCATTATGAATTGTTTAGATTTAAATAATATTGCAATAAACTTTTTACCTTACTTTAGTGGTATAGGTATTTAGTGGCATTTGTTAGTCTTGCTTTGTCTCTGAAACTTTTGTGTTCTTTTGGTTTTTTTGGTCTTACCAAAACCTAACTCTGAAAGTGAGAGTACAAAAATTAGTAATCATAGTAGGAGGAACAAAATTCAATTGAATGTTTGGTAATTAATTTAAAATAAGAGCATTCAAACTGTTTACGTAATAGAGTATTACATTGTAATTTTAGTAAGGTTAGGGGTAGCTAGTATACAAGAGTTTTGTAGCAATGGATGGATGTAGGTACAATAGCAACCATATGCAAGTGGTCTAAAGCAAGGAGAACTTCAGCAACATAGAAGCTATAGCTGGAAAATGTTGAGACTCATCAGAAGATCTGTTGCCTAGCGAGTAAAATTGGGCATAACTAATGCTTATCAGTGTAGTTTTAAAAGAATTTATATAACCTACCTAGACATGTTAATATCCATGTAAATTATATGCTTCTTGTAGAGCAGCAGTAGAGTTTCCATTCTTTTTTTGTATTACCAATAAGTCTAGACATAATATACTTTAAAAAGTTTCAAAAGTTGCCCAAACTAAAATGTTCAATAAATTCAAATCTCTCAAGGAACCCAAGAAAGTATCGATGTAATGATTTTTAGATGTCTTAGAATGCTAAATTCCTCTGAAATGGAGTTCTACAGCTATTTTGAATACTTCATTGGAAGTAGAATTTTAGGTGTGGAAATTGACTTGTACATAGTTTCTTCTATTGCATCATTAGGTTATTACAATAACTTAATGATGTGAAGAATGGGAATACCAAATATTGCTGCAGGAGCATTGGCTCCTCATGAGATTATTGGTGACGGGCAGAAACAGAAGAGCATGCTTGAACGAAAAAAAAAAACAGAGGAAAAAAAAACGCAAGCCTTAAAAGCCGCACGGAAGCGTTAAGATCATACATTTGTGTGCTTTAAACCTACTAGGTTGAGTAGGAGTGGATTGAACTATAGGAAACCTTGCTTTGCCTTGCCCACTTGAAGAAGCTTCCGATTGAAAATCCGCTAGCCTCCTACTTCGCCTTGTTTGCATGAACGCCAAGCCTTTTAGCTCTCAGAATATGTCACTGCCTAACCTTTAGTCGGTTAACACAACGGTGAAGAAGAACGATCTCAAGTCTCCTTGATTCTCTTGCTATTGGTTAGCAAAGCTCCAAGGAGAACAAACATAAGTGAGGAGATGTGAGAGAGAGAGAACTGCGTGACTCTTGTTGTTGTTAGGGAGATTAGGGTTTTTCTTTCTCCAGAGACTTATTTATTGGTCAGCCAAAACTAGGTCTCTGATTATCTGATAAACATATCCCCGGGATATCATATTTTAAACACCCGGATGTTATCCTGAAAATAAGTTTGGCTTAACCCTAAACTCATCTGAATCGTATCTAGAAAAAACCCTACGGTCCAAGCTATTGGGCCGAAATAATATTTATTATTTTTCTTGGACCCAAAAGGCCCAAACTAATAAACATTAATTATTTATTTCCTAGGTTTATATAAATAACCCAATAAATAATTAATGAGTCCAAATGAACCGAAATAATTAATCTTTAATTATTTATTTCTTGGGCTTATATAAATAACTCAATAAATAATTAAACATTAATTATTTCCCCTAGTTTAAGCCCAGGTTAATTTCCTAATTATTCATACTGGACCTAGACCCTGAATAATTAATTAATCAATTAAATCAGATAATTAATTTCTCTCACCTCCTATTTTTATTTATTTATTTATTTTATTCCAGTCTAATAATAAATTAAACATCCTGAATAAAATAAAATAAAATAAAATAAAATCCTCTTGAACTGAGACCAATTCCTCAACCCAAAATTAGTTAGGACTTATGGGCTATTCCGATGACCAAAAAGACACATCGCCTTAGCTGCTAAAATGACCAAAATACCCTTGCTATATAAATAGCTATATTTTGCATTTTAAATATTTCTTAATATCACCGTAAGGAAATATTGACCCCAAGGATAATGCTGCATTAG
The DNA here is from genome assembly GCA_026120185.1 of Voacanga thouarsii. Lineage (NCBI taxonomy): Eukaryota > Viridiplantae > Streptophyta > Magnoliopsida > Gentianales > Apocynaceae > Voacanga > Voacanga thouarsii. Next base: position 3,907,454 of record JANUWF010002200.1, read on the forward strand.
TAAAGTCTCCGATCTACAGGTGAAATGACTAAAATACCTCTCTACACATCGCCGTACATTTAGAGAGGAAGAAGTGTATTAACACCCCTCTAAATGACATCTACCATCCTTAGGCTTCTAGTCCAATGATCCACAACTTCCTGGAGTGTTTCCGCTTTCCAAGAGAGCTACCCTAAAGTACACATCCTAGTCATGTTTCCCAGAGCCCGGGACATTTTAGATCATTCGGACAACCATAAGGGGCGATATAGTGTAAAAACTATCTTGTACAAGTCTGTCTTAACTAACTGGTTACATATACTCAATACATAAGTATATTGGTTCTACTATAGAACCTCAACTATAGCATATCAAAGCATATGCTTCCAGCTTCGTCAGACCACCAACTCATACTCAAGTCATAGAATACTAGTCCACGCTGTAGCAGTAGTAGTCTAGGTTTCTATCATATAGTACTTTTAGAAACCACTACTACAGGTCATGTCCCACATATTCGAAATACGCTTATGTCATGAAGTGAGTGGACTACTCACTAGCTAAAGGTAAGCTATTCCTCATTTGAAATTCATAATATAATAACCTAAATATGATGAGATTCCCAATCTCATCAATAGGTTAAGAACAAATGTTTATGTGTTAAATAACCCGTGATTCATACCTTACTGTGAAAGACCACCATTCACATGGATTATTTATTTAAACACAATGGGTCTGTTCCGAATGAAAATTGTGTACAAACAAAAAGTAAATTCACAAAAATTTCTGAAAATAAATTCTTTTATTAAAATATTCGATTTTACATCAGAAACCTAGTCTAAGAGAGCATACAATCCAACAATTGGGGCATTGAAGGATGAAAATGGTGGTGAATTTGTTAGCTACAGTGGAAAAGAATGGTTGATGATATAGCTAAGAAGGGAGAATTGAGTAATTGCATTCAAGTGTGTGATGTTTTAGGTAGTATGCATGGGATACTGGAAGTATTTGTTACCCTTAACATATTAGTTTCTAAACTGAGTGATCAATCATAAAAGGGAACTTGATTACATTTGCTGAGGATCCTGAGGGTGAAACCCTCAAGAAAGACAAAGTTTGTGAGAAATGTGAAATGGAGTAACACCAGATATTTCAAATATGTTTTTGATACCATTTTAGCCGTAGGTGTTGGGGAAAAACTGAAACAGGAACACTTGGTTAAAAGGGTGTTTGTATTCTGCAACATGGAATTTAATAAAGAATCTCATAATCTATGGAAGATAGATTATCAAGCTATATAGAGAAAATTGAATGAGAATGCCTACAAATATCTTCCAGAAATTGTGTTTTGGAACTTCAGAGATTTAAGGTCTACTCTAGTTGTGGTAAAGCAAAGTGGTGTGGCAGTTGTGAGTGGCTTCTCTAAAAAAACCTTTCACAATTTTCTTTTCTATAGATGACTACTACAATACAATTTCTACCTTTTTTTTGTATCAAGAATAAGCGTACACACAATACACAGTAAAAAGTTCAAAAACTTACCCAAACTTAAATGTTCATTATTTGGACAAATTACAACAAAAACTAATGCCAAGAGAAAACACCATAGAGTTTGTAGAAGCACAAATAAGTTCCATGGAGCAAATTATGGTATCCCACTAAGAAGGATGTAAAGAATAACTCTAGCACAAAAAAAGTTCCGTACATAAAGTCATTATGGGCATGCAGTCAAACCAAAATTTTTTATATCTTCACGGTGCCAACTTTTAATGTTTTACGCATAATTTTCTATGTACTGGTCCAAATGATGTCAAATTTATTTTAAAATGTCCCCAAGACATTTATGTACAAGTCCAAGTTCATAAGACTTCAAAAATAGTTGCTATTTTGTACAGTTTAATCAACAAATAGACATGTGAGCAATTACAATTTTCGAAAACTAACTATGAGTACCTTTAGTGTTATTTCAATGTAGGAGTTTTTATGCATCAAAAACCCACCAAACTTATACCAAATAATTTCTAACATCAAAGTCTTGAGATTAGGTAACTGCATTAGAGATCACAACCATCCTTAAGGACATTTTGGAGTAAAATAGCCTGGACAGTTAAACTGCACAAAATAGCATCCCTGTTTTTACTATTTAGTGATCACAACTTTACATAGGTGGCTTCTATAAATTTTCCTGCATAACATATGATATGTAAGCTTCCCTAAACCTTTTTTTACTTCTGCATGAAGGAGTTTTATTGAGTCGTTCAAGCCAGCCCTTCTGAAAACATTCAAATAGCCACCACCATTCAAGAATGCAAAAGAGAATTTCAGCAACTTTATGATGGAAATTTTGATTTTCTTTTCATTTTATGACTTCTTCTTTATTTTGTTATAAATACTGTATAATCAATCTCTAATCTGTTTTTCTCTTTTTGTTCTTTCTTTTTTTATTTTTATTTTTGATGTGATATTGATGAATTTACTCTTTCTACGTCGAAAAGTATTCCAAACGATTACATTGCTATTGTTTCAAGGTAAATTTTAAATATTTATGAATTCTGAAAATTATACTCCTTTTCCAATTCCTTCCCTTCCTGCTCCCCTAAGTGACAAACCCATTCTGTATTAAGAATTTTTTTTTAAAACCTAGATTGTTGGTATGACAGTTGGAAAAATGATTCTGTTGGAGAGGTAACTTATTTTAAAAGCTACTAATGTTTTAAAATTTAGAATTTCTTAACAGTACCCTACAAATAAATCCAAGGAAATTGCATATGGCCTAAGACCATTTTAACGTAAAACAACCAGCACACTTAAACTGCACAAAATAAAATTTGTGTTTTTACCATTTAATGAACACACCTTTACATAGGTGGTTTCTATAAATTTTCCTGCATAACATATCATATCTAAGCTTCCTTAAAACTTGTTTAATATCCAAATGAAGGTGTTTTAGGCAGTCGTTGAGCCCAGCTCTTCTCAAAACATCGCAATATATATCTAGGTTGAACTATTTTCATTCAGTGCCTTGCAAATAGATCAAAGGAATTTGGATATAGCCAAATTACAAATTAGAAGTTTACAAATTACTACTTCTAAATATTTTACTTGGACAAATTACAATGAAATCTAATGGCTAAAGGAAAAAACATAGAGTTTGTAGAAGCACAAATAAGTTACATGAAGCAAGGAGCATTATAAATGTTGTTTCAGTAATATCATGTGCATTACTTTTCTTGCATATTCTGTATTATTACAATGTAAGACATCGAATTGATTCATGTAAAGACTTTTTTACACTAAAGTGAAAGGAATATTTATAATTTTTTATGCAGTTGCTTAGTCAACTATTTATTTTTTTCTAACCTGATGCAGGGCTGTTTGGTGCAGACAAAGGTTCAACTTCATTTTCTCTTACAAGAGATGTATAACCTAAATATATAAAGTATGTTGTGTTAAAAATAGCTATATCATACTTGTAATGATAGAATTTGAGGATTAAATAATAATAATAATAATAATAATAATAATAATATTATTATTATTATTATTATTATTATTATTATTATTATTATTATTATTATTATTATTATTATTATTATTATTATTCAAACAAATAATAATAATAATAATAATAATAATACTTGTACATACCTGCATTAATGTTGTAGATATCTTCCAACATGGTTAGACAATCACCACAAAGTTTTTTTAATGGCATCTAATGCAAAGGAAAACTTACTTTGTTAAACATATAACAAGTAATAAATTGTCTCATATTAAAAATAAATTGTACCTTCATTATTTCTATGATGCCAATGAAATCTTTCATTGTCAACACATGTGTTTGATGATGACCCTAAGTAAAAAGGCACCATAAGTTAATTACAACTATTGAAATGTGATCATAATTTTCAATTACAATTATATGTATTATCTGTACATTTGACTTAAAGAAGGAAAAATTTACCTTTTTCACTGATACTGAATTTACTGACAATTTCTTTCAGCTTTTTGTTTTTCAGCAATTCATTTCTTTCCTTTCACACAACTATATGAAAAAAATCTAATTTAATTAATTAAATATTTGAACATACATCTTTCAGCAGTTTCGTTTCGCTCATGAATAACGAATGGCTTATGCAAACCTGAGTAAAATAAAAAATTTCAATACTGATATTGCAAATTTACATTTTAATGTGTATACATATATACATACACACATGCCAAAAAATTAAACTGAAAATACTAAATAATTTAGAAAAAATAAACTTACCTGATTTAAGTGTTGTCCTTTTTTGTTCAAAATCAATCTCAATTGGATGTTGACGACTGAATTCAATTCTTCCAACAATCATTTCATCAACAACACTTTTGCTTGTATGTGAATAATTTCTAGATGTACTTGCATTTTGTTGGCTATGAATTGAGACACTTTGATCATTCCTTTGGATATTCACTATCCTTTGTTGACAGTGGTAAGCATTTTCACATATATAAATTTGCTTCCTAAGTGTTGGCTCCAAATCATTGATATCTGGTTGTGTAAATTCCTTTGGATCAAACTTTTTACCAACCATTTCTTCCTGTGTACTTCCATCACATGTCTTTCTCTTTCGTTTATCTGTTTGCTGAAGCATCCTTTTGTTCCTTGCATATCGTTCTCTCCTTTCAGCTAACAACCTGCTTCTTTCAAATTCTGGCATCGTTGCATATCTCTCTCTTTATTTTCTTAATTGATCAGCCTTTGCAACTTGTGATGATTCTTTTTTAGAGCTTTCTCTTAGTATTTGTTTTTTTGATTTTTTATGCATCATGCTATATTTTTTAATAGTACCAAAAATGATCTAATCGCACTTAATTCATTTCAACTTCATCATATTTCAGCAATTATGCATCATCAAATAACTATAATGAACTATGTCACATGAAATAGTAGAAAACAACAAATTAACATCACAGTTTCCACAAAATAGAGAAAACATCATATTAGAGTAAAAAATGAGTATCGAACTTGTTGAAACAAACAATGAAGTTAAAAACTTACTTGCAAAAATTTCTTGTATAATCCTCTTTCTATTTTGTTGTGTACCACATGTAAAAAAAAAATGTAAAAATATACTTAAAAATGTCTAAAATATAAATTATTTTAATATAATATGTATGTTTTTGTACACAGAGAAAATATTTTTGGCATATAATTATAAAAAAAAATCTAAACATTAAAAGTTTATGCTTCAAAACTAAAAACACATGTACAAGAACAAAAAAGTAACATGCACTGACAAATCATTGTAGAACCAGGTGTTAAGAACACATCCAAACTAAAATAACTATATTTCATTGAACCAAAATATAATATCTATGTTTTTAACATACAAAAACATTATATTTGACATACGATTATTAAAAATTCATTTGAACACGAAAAACTTATGGTCTAAAAGAAAAAATACATATATAAAAACAGACAGCTAACATGCATTGCCAAACCATTCTACAATTAGGAACTAAAAATAAATCCAAACTCAATTAAGCGTATTTAATTCACCTTGAATGCCAGCAACCTTCAACAAGCAGGAAAGACAGAGAAAGCAAACAACCACCAAAGAAACTTTTGAAAAACAATCGAAAAGAGTAGTATTCAAAAAAAACTTATATATACTCCAACATTGCATATGTCAGAAAGACTAATATAACCCTACCCCACTATCATCTCATAAGTCAAACATTCAATATAAGCAAGACATTTTAGATAATCAACATCCCACTACCAAATAGTAAATTAGTACTATACCAAATTTGTAAATATCTGCTTTGTACACTTGTCAACCAGTTGCTACACTTGTCATCCAGTTGGGGGTACTATTCATGCACAAATGGTTGCTAAAATCTATGCAAGTATGGTGGTTCAGGCATGCTTCTTCCAGTTGTGGGAATTGGTAGAATGGTCTTGGATTCTAATCTGATCGACCTCAATTACCTCCGCTGTGTTGTTCACCAAACATTTTGAATGCACCCAACTGGATAATTTCTTAACCCACATGAATCGACCTAAGCCACCACAATCAATGGCTACTCTATCCCTGAGAAGACGCAGGTCTTCATCAACAAGCACGACTTAAGATGTTGATGATCTAAAAATAAGAAACCAGCTGAATACAATCTTGGATAAGCCCTCTAGTTGCAGTCGGGGTCTGTAGGTGTGGCAGGGAAAGAAGGTAAATTGGTTGACCCAAAAGTGGAATTGATTGAGGATGAAGATGGAGGTGATTATAAGATTACAAAGCCCAACAAAGTTAGTGAAAAACTAAGAACCTCCCACCCAATCCCCATGCCCAAATTCTTTTTTCTTCCGACTCCTTTCCCCAGATTTTTCTATCACCTTGCTTCGGATACTGTTCATGATACAAAGATTTGATCACCCTTTATATTGTAGCTGTTGGGACAAAGAATTGATAAACATTTTTGTCTGCCTCGGCCGAGATAAAAGGCCTCAAACCATATATCTAAGAGGAGATGTCTTTTGGAGCAGCTAAAGGAACTGTCTAAACGCATCCGGCTCCTTTCTTCTTTCTTCCAACTCCTTTCCCCAGATTCTTCTGTCACCTTGCTTCGGAGACTGTTTATTATAATCCTTCAGATCTTTCCTCTTGGCTTGAGTCTATGATTTGTGAGCTCAACTCGGAGGGTTCTTCTTTGCCTGATTCCTCTACTATTGCCTCTTTGGATAATAGTAGTAGTACAAATACTAAGAAAGCTTGCTGCGAAGAAAATCTTGAATCCTTGAATCTATTGAAGAATCACTTATTAGAAGAAAAATCCATGGTTGGACATCACCGATTCCTCAAAAAGGGAGAAAGTTGAAAGCACCTCAGGTTGTGAGTAATTGAAAAAGTACACATTTCACGTGATCATTGTCAAGTGCAGAAGGAAGTTTCTCTGCACCTCATTGGCCAAAAAATTTGTAAGAAGACATAAATAGCCTTATTGACAAAAAATGAACAGTGTTCTCCAACTCGTTTTTCTCTATATAGAAGATATATATATATATATATATATATATATATATATATATATATATCACTTTCTCACTTCGCTACTACTAGAAATGTAAATACTCCTAAAATGTTGTAGTAAAGTTTTCATAACATTTCTTTTCATAACTAACACCGCGGATCTATGTTCTTTTTTTTTTTTTTTTCATTTATCCTAATAGTATATTGTACTCCCTTTATCACTAACATAGCCGCTCTCTAAAGGTGCGTATAAGGCTCATTTCTTAAGAGAGGTTTGAATCCGGAACGTCAATATAAAAATCAAAATACCAACAATCTCAACCAACTCAAGAGACTAGCTGTGCTTAATTCAATATTCAACTTTATACAAAATCAAAATTGATAATATAACATAAAATATGTGGATAAACAACTATTTTGTATCAAATCTCTAATTATACATAAATAATACATAACAGGTGCATTAACATTTTATGATATTAGGTGTGATATTTGAATTTTTTTTTTCCAAATTATTTTTCATTTAAAGGATTTAAGGAGATATTTATTATTTTTCCTTTAAATTCTATCATTTTATTATTATTTAACTAAAAAATTGATATTAATTGTTTTACATATTATTTTAGAGAACCAAAAAGATTAGTTTAGTCATTTTCTCTTCCAAAATCAGCAGATTTCAAGGTTTTCTTAATTTTTGTGTTTTTTCCAAATATTACAAATATCGAATTTGAACATTTATGTTCCTAATTGTCTAAAAATAAATATTCATTTCTCTAACACAAATAGATTTTTCTTCTAAACTCCTATAACTAATCTTTTTCACTTAAGCATAAACTTCACTAATCCATGTCTCACCATTAATCTTTTTAAATAATAAACATATAGTAATATCTTATTTATAATTAAATATTCTTAAATCTTTATATTAGATTAAAAATGAAATATTTAAATTTAAATTGAAGAAATATATTATTTTTTTAAAATGTCAAATATTTTTGAGATATCTTAATAAGAATAAGAGTTAAATTAAAAGAAAATAATATTGTGCTCTTATAGGATTGATAATCGGATATATAAATTCTTAATTTTGATAATTAGGTATTTGTACTTTTATAAAATTGACAATCGAAAACTTTAATTTTAACAATTAGGTACGTGAACTTTTAATTTGATAATTAAGTACTTGTCTGTACTTTTATACGATTGAAAATCGAGTACCTACTAACGAAATAATTAACAAATTTAATGGAAAATATCTGTGGTTTCTATTTATCATATTTAAAAATATGAATGTATGAACATCATACACAATTACACGAACATCACATACTACAATTGTATGAACATAATGAAAGAGGTTAAATTTAAAATCGGGTGTGATATTCATGTAACCATATGTGATATTTATACATTTATATTTTTAAATTTGACCAGTAAAATTTACAAATAAATTTATTAAAATTGTTAATTATTCTATTATTGGATATTCGATTGTCAATCGTATAAGAGTACATATACCTAATTATCAAAATTAAAAATTCAATATCTAATTGTCAATCGTATAAAAATATATGTACTTAATTGTTAATGATAGAAAAATATATGTATCTAATTGTCAAAATTAAAAGTTCAAATACCTTATTATTAATTATATAAAAGTGCACACACACATATATATAATTAATTAATTAACTATTAAAACAAAAAGCTTAAATATTTGATTTTCAATCGTATAAAACTATATAGATGTTTTTGAATTTAACCCTAAAAACAATTAGGTAAATCAATTAAAGTAATTATTTAATGAAATAAATATGCCCGCGGCGCGAAACTGCAAAAAGAGGAATTCGGTTGTCCGACGTGGTCAGAAGATGGCGCCACGGCCCCACCGTTATAACATCATTAATATCCACTTCAATGAATTTCTCTCTCTCTCACCTGATGGAACTGTGCACTGACTTCCAATTTTCTACCGACAACCATCTAAAGACAATTTAATCATCTTCAGCAGTACGTTTGTTTGTGGCAGAAGAAGCTCTCCGAGTAAATTTTGGTGTGGGTTTTTGGGGAGGAAGAAGTCGAAGAGCAAAATTCAGCAAGAAAATGGGGGAAATTGGGAAGCTTGTGTTGGATAAGGGGTGGTTGGCAGCGAGATCGACTGAGGTGGACCTTACGGGAGTGCAGCTCACTACTACTCATCCGCCTTCTTCCTCTACTGATCCTTGGATGGAAGCAGTTGTTCCTGGAACGTAATGACTTTTATTTACTTTTCTGGATTTTTACTGTCCTTTGTGGAAATTTTGTTTGCTTTTTTTCTTTGGTTGTGTTGGTTTAATTTGATGAGTTTTAACTGGGTATGTGGACATTGCCTGGGGAAATAGTTACTGGATAGGAGAAATGATCACTGGACTATTCTGCATGTGTTATCAAAGAAGAAAGTGGAGATCTTTCTTTTCTTAATGTAATTGAGTTTCTGGTTTTTTAGTAGGGAAAACAGTGAAAAATGCCATCAAATTATTTATGTTTCATAATTTATATCCTTTATCTTTTTTTTACTTTTTTATATTCTCTACAAATTTTATGTACTTTAAAATATTCTTTTACCATTCTAAATAAGAATTTCCGGTGAGAATTGGTATGCGCATGTGAGTAAGTTAGGGCAAAATTGTGAAAATTTTTACCAGACGGAGACATGTAAATTCTCACTGGAAATTCTTGTTTAGAGTTGTGGAAAGATTTTTTAAAATACATAAAATTCGTCAAGGATATAAAAAGGTACCAAAAAAATAAATAAAATAAAGGATGTAAATCATGAAACATAAATAGTTTGATGGTATTTTTCACTATTTTCCTTTTTTAGTTTATATATTGATTTTTAAATTATCTTTGACTAATGCTAGATTTTGGATACTGGCAATTGAATTGGAAGTTTGGGAAAATATTGAAGATTTAAGAAAGCACAAGGCAGGTTACAGTATAGAGAAAATGAAGGAAAAGAGCTCGCTCTTAATTATCTATGAGTTTCAAAGTTGGATTGCTTATAGAAATTGTGTGATTAGCATCAGAGTTGTTTTACTATTAGAATTGGGCTGCTGCTTTCAATTGGTATTTTTCCGTATCCTCTTTTTTTTTTTTTTTTCTAAAAAAAATTGAAACTTAGCATGTAACTGATACATCATTCTTTTGTTTCTTTGTGTCATTGGCACCAGCAGTTTAAGTCCAGCCAAAGAAAAACCCATCGTCTGTTCAGATTGCAAGAAGAAATCACAGTGTCATACAAAATCTTAATTGAATTGTATCTAATAATGAATTATATATCGAAACTAGAAACAGAGCATGCAATGTCAATTTTAAGGCGGGGCAAAGGGAGTGGGTTTTTATTGATGATGGATTAGGGTGACACATATTGGGAGTGCGAAGTGTAAACATAATTTAAGAAGCCAAAATGTTTATCTGACTTGTAAATGAAGGAGAGTGAGAGCTGGAAACCAGAATAATGAACTTTGAAGTTTTTTATATAATAAATCTCGTTACATTTTTTAATAATAAATATATTTTCATTGTTATGTTACTCATCAGATGGGTTTGATTGATTTTATTGCAGTGTTCTGGCAACCCTTTTGAAAAACAAACTTGTACCAGATCCTTTCTATGGGTTGGAAAATGAAGCAATTATTGATATTGCTGATTCTGGGCGAGAACACTACACATTCTGGTTTTTTACAACATTTGGGTGTAAGCTGGTAAGCCATGCTTTTGAGAAAGCAATGGGTGCAGATGTTTAACTTGGCTTGAGGACTAATGTCTGTGCATATTATAGTAAGAGTGGCTTCAAGCTCATGCATACAATATCTTAACCATAAATTATGGTTTTCTGTTTGGTAATAGATTTTTTCCCAAGTTGGCAGCATATTAAAGATATAGTTTAATTTCTGACTCTGCGTTGTACATCCTGCGATTTACGTCCTCCACAGGGCCCCAAAGCAGGAGTGGTGGAGGCACTCGTAATAGGACATTACCACAAAGATATAGTTCAATCTTTTCTCTTGACGTTCTTGGAGTAGTTAAATTTTCTCTCTGAAGCAAGTCATTATTAATTTTACACAATTAATCTGATACTTTGTGAAAGGCATGCTATTCTTCATCTTTGACGGCATAATCAGCATGCTTTCTGAATTAAAGATTTTCACAGATGGCAGAGTTCAAGTTGTCTACTTTTTTCACCTGTCATATATTCCTCAGTAGTTATGGAACAGGATTCCAATTGAAAAAAGAAATTCATTTTCATGGAAATGAAACGACTTAAATTTGGCTTTGTGCAAACAAAAGCTGAAAGCATCTTGTTTGATATTTTAGGACCTTGTGGCAGTTATGCATATGACACATGCAATCTTGATGGTGTTTTGTCTTTCATGCTTATGTGAATGACATTGTAGAAAAAGTTCTGTTTTATGATATTAAGTTACTTCTGTTTTTGGGCTAATGTGTGTTATTTAATCTTCTAGAAACAGGGAAGTTCATTTTCTAAATTCAGCTGGAAATATTAATCATTTGTTTGGTCTGTGTTTGGCTTTAATACCTAAAAGAAGGAACTTCTTGTTTTACCCTCTATTCTTCCACTTACAATTGATACAATTCTTGAATTTATTTCAGTCAAGTAATCAGCATGTTGATTTAAACTTCCGAGCTATAAATTATTCTGCTGAGCTCTATTTGAATGGGCATAAGGAGGTCCTTCCAAAGGGGATGTTCCGAAGACATTCTATTGACGTTACTAAGTTCCTGCATCCAGATGGCCAAAACATGCTTGCTGTCCTAGTTCATCCTCCTGATCATCCTGGAAGAATTCCTCCTGAAGGGGGTCAAGGTGGTGATCATGAGGTACATACAATTCTGAAGGAATCTACTCTGTGTTTGTGTGTGTGTGTGTGTGTGTGTTTTAAATATAATTAATATAATATAAATAATGAGTAAATAAATTATTATTAAATAAACTAATTAAGTACAAATTTTTGTTTTAATAAATATTTTATTTACTTTATTCAACTGATTCATTTATTATTATAAATTTTTTAGAAGTTTTTTATGAAGACAGAGAATGCATGCTATGTGTAAGGTTTAGTTGTCATGTAAGCCTTTCTTGTGCTTTAACATAAATTTGGTACTTATGACAAGTCAGAGAAGCATGCCTGATGCCTAATTTTTCTGGTCATAATGGTCAAAACTGATGAATGGATGGCATCCACAAATCTTCAGGAGAATAAAAATACTGATATCCATTAAGGTTGGTGGACCTGAAAAAGATATCCTGAGCAGAGTCAAGCATGAGTATGAGAAAATTTGTATACTATATTTTGGATTTTAACTTGAACCAGTGACAGAGAATTTGGCTTTTTAACAGCATTGATGAACTTTCCATTTTGGTTTTTTGTTCTGGTTATGATGAAAATCAAAGAAACGATTATTAATGTTTTTGGGTAGTTGCAAAAGGTTCATAAACTCATGCGTTTTTGAAAATTTTCTTTCTGTAAATTTACTATTGAAATCAATTTTTGGAATTCCTTGTCTGTTATGCTAAATTACTTAATGGCTTGAATTTGATTTCTTTTACATTGCTGCGATATTACTGCTTTTTAGTTTCATCTTATTGTTTCAGATTGGGAAAGACGTTGCTGCGCAATATGTTGAGGGTTGGGATTGGATGGCTCCAATAAGGTGACAATGGAGTGTTGCTGTATATTCTCCCTATTACCTCCTCCTCGTCCTTTGACTTTGATAGTTTACACATGAAATTTGTGTATATAAGGAACGAGACTATTTAGGAAAAAGTGAGAGTGATATCCATTGAAGACAAGATGAGAGAAAACCACTTGCATTGGTTTGGACACATATAGAGAAGATCAAGGGATACCCCTGTTAGGAGAATTAAGGGATAGAGGCATGATAGGTTGGACAGAGGTAAAGGCAGGCGTAAGATGATATGGATGGAGATGATTAGAAGAGATAAATTTTTGTTAGATTTGGATGAAAATATGACGGTAGATAGAAAGAAGTGGAGGGGGAGGATTCATGTGAATGACCACACGTAATCTTATATTAGTTCATGTTACCGACCTCGAGTTTTTTGAGACTAAGGCTTAGTTTTTGTTGTTTTGTTTTTGTTGTTTTGTTGTAAGGTCATGAAATGAATTCACTTCATAAATTTCTGCATTCTAGGGTTTAATCTGCACACTGGAAGTTCCTTGAAGACAGATTATAAGAAAAAAGAACTAGAAGTGTCTTAAAGCTGAGAAAGATTAACAGAAACATCTTCAATCAGGTTTGTCATGGAAGGTTGACATGTGTGGTTAATTGGATGTCACCCTAAGGATGTTAGACTGGGTCAGCAAACTTGAACAAGTAATGGTTGAGAGAAATGCAAACTCACCCTAGACTTATCTTTAGTGGATGTGCTGTCTGTGGGTTGAATAACTAATTGGCACTATGAGGATTGAATCTGGTTATACCAGACCGTGCAGCTTCATCAATGAATGCTTTTTCATGATTATTTATCTAGGTTTCTTTTTATGCAGTTGAATACTGCAGGCTTTAAACTTCTCTGCTTAATAATGATGAGTTGGGAATGGCATAAGCAAAGGTTGTGCTCCAGTGTGCATCATGAAGTGTTTTTTTTTTTTTTTCTGGCTGGGGGGTGGGGACAATTTTTTTTAAAACAAATTTACAGTCTAAGTACTGAGGTCAAATCACAAGCAATGAGCAATTTGCTCATGGTAAAAACACAAAATCAAATCCCACATGGCTATATATATATATATATATATATATATTTGCAAGCTACACACTGAAATTCATCTTGGTTTAAAGTTTTTACAGAACTGATATTGATGTATTCTTGTCAATATAAGTGTTCTTCTCAGTTTCTTTCAGATAATGTCTATCCATTCAGTGCATATAATTTGCAGAAAATATATTTCTTAAGTGAATGAATATTTCTTTCAGGAAGTTAAATAACTGAAATCTATATGTTATTATAGGGACCGGAACACTGGCATTTGGGATGAAGTATCCATTTCCATTACTGGGGTGAGTTTTATCCGAGTTCATATTCTGAATATTGTTGTTTTATTTCTGGAGTTCATTGTGTAATCTTTTCCCAAACTATGTTCGAAAGCTTGACATTTTTGTAACTTATAGGTTGTGCATTGCTATGCTATACACTTCTTTATTCGAGTCACTATTTGCATTTTAAAATGGTCACTTTCACTTTCCCCTTTGAAGGCACCAAGATTGTCAGTACACCCCCTCATATTCACTTGTATCAATGCTCAATCTTCTCACATCACTAAAACCTTCCATCAGGCCCCAAGTTGTTTCAAAATTGGTCATTTGAATCTCAGATGTGCTATGAGAGAGAAGGGAATGGTGCCCTAAGCGCTTGCAGTAATCTATCCAAGGATATTGAATAAAACTGAGCTTTGAGAAGTTTGAATTATGAAAAAGTGAAGTGGTTTTGACTGGAGATGGAGTGTATTTGAAAGACTAATTCACTTTTGTTTCGGATTTAAAAAAAAGAGGGGGGGGGGGGACCTTCTCTTTACATGGCACTTGTGAAATTCACATGAATCAATCGTGGATTAGCTTTAAAGTCTAACAGAAGGTTGTCCCAATCTGGGAACATTGGATTAGGTGGCTGGTTGATGCAATTGAAAGTTCAAGGGGGCTTTGTGATAAACTTGGTACTTTGGAGGGCAAAGCGAGATTTACCATATTTAACAACTTGCCATTTGCAACTTACAGAGAATGATTAAAGTATTCACATATTTTTATCATGTTTGATGAGGGCTTCCAATATTCTAGTCTGATTGAAGTATTAGGATAATATTTATTCTAAAAGAAAATTTTAAGCATTTATTTTTGTGTTTGCTGAATTCTCTTTTCTACTTAAGATTTATACAAATTTAAGATTGGGACTGGTAATGTACTGCATTATAATATTTTGTCATGTTTCCTAGTTCCTGATACAGTAACACTTTTGTGCAGCCAGTTAAGATAGTGGATCCTCACTTGGTTTCATCATTCTTTGACAATTACAACAGAGTATATCTTCACACTACCACAGATTTGGTCAATAAAAGTGCTGGCGTTGCAGAGTGTTCTTTGAATATCCAAGTGGCAACTGAACTTGAGGATGATATTTGCTTAGTAGAGCATCTTCAGACTCAGAATGTGACTATACCTCCCGGGGGACATGTTCAATATACATTTCCAGAGGTCAGTTTGTTATTGCTTCTGTAAAACGAGTGCAATTTAATTTTGTGCATTCTAGCACACAAGCGTACCCATATTACACAAGATTGTATCATTTTCATAAAATTGCTTGTTATTTTTACTTGATATATAAAGATTTATTCTGGATAGAGAAACAACTTTGGAAGAGAATTAACTGTGAGAAAATTTTCTGCTTTTGTGATGTGTAAAGAATCCTAATATGTAGGCATCAATATGAATTTGTCTTCAATTCCCATGCATGATGCCACAGAATCATCATTATCTTCACACAATTTCTTAGCTTGGGATGGAGATCATATCAGCTCAGCTACATCCAAGATAGAAACTAGCTGAGTTTGGTACTTGCATGCCTACCTACTGGAACTTACCTGTTGATCACTTTAAGTGATGTTCAATTACTCAAATGTATCGACAAAATTATTTTAGGAGTCACAAAAGAAACATGGACTATGATGTGATACATGGATGCATTGGGGGGAAAAAAAAAGTTGTTGGCATGTGAAATCTTGAATAAAGTTATAATTAGTGTAAATAATCAATGTTGTAGCATGAGTGCACATAATCTGCCAACAATATTCAGAATGTTTAGGGTTTATGCATCCATATTACTACAATTTGAAATTTATGAGTTACAAATTTAATTTCTCAATTAATGTCGGAATTCTTGCTTAATCTTCACTCTATATTACTGTTTCTTAGAAATGAATATATAGTATATAATTTTATCATGCACTATTGAATTATGGGGCAAAAGAATTTTCTACAACTTGATGTGTGCTTGCGTTAGATGTGCTTAAAGTTGGGAGACTGTCTTCTTCTTCTTCTCGACAGTTTGGAAAAGTCAGTAGTCTGTGGTGAGATGTCTGTGTGGTGTGTACTATCAAACTGTCGAGAAACTTACTTGTGACACTTAATTCTGTATTAGGCACAGAACTTTTCAGGAAAATAAACAAAATACATTGAAATGCTTTTGTATGTTCAGTTTATGGTCCAAACGAAATTTTAGACCGGAAATACTAGGCATAGTCCTTATAGTTTGTGAATGATTTGTATCTACAGCTTTTCTTTTACAAGCCCCATCTCTGGTGGCCCAATGGCATGGGAAAGCAATCTCTATACAATGTGGAAATAACAATAAATGTGAAGGGCTTCGGGGAATCTGATTTGTGGAGCCACCATTTTGGCTTTCGCAAAATTGAGAGTCAAATAGATACTGCTACTGGAGGAAGGTAACCCATTTTCTAGATTCTATTCCAAATTTCCAATTTCAACAGTTAGGTTAATGTTACATTACTTCAGTTGGTTCCTTGATTTTTAACGTCCATCATTTCTCTCTCTAGGTTATTCAAGGTCAATGGAGAGCCAGTTTTTATCCGTGGAGGTAACTGGATATTGTCAGATGGACTCCTAAGGCTTTCAAAGGAACGATATAAAACAGATATCAAATTTCATGCTGATATGAACTTCAACATGATGCGCTGTTGGGGTGGTGGGATAGCTGAGAGGCCAGAGTTTTATCACTACTGTGATATATATGGTCTGCTGGTAACTACATGGCTCTCTGCTCTATGTGTGTGGGGTTGTGTTTCTGTTTCTTACTTAGGTGCACGGAAGCATTAATTTTGTGGAGGTATGAGTTTGAATATACATTTTAGATGGATCTGTGGAAATACACGGGTGACTTGCATGATCCAAGATTTAAGAATATTATGTACACGTCCTGGTTACTATTCTTTGCCATGACTGTGAAACTGTTAATTACCAGCTTATCTACAAGTTTCATCTGTTTTTGTGGAGTACAAATAATTAGGCACTGTAACATCATTCCTCTGGTGTTGGCTGCTTTGCTATCAATATGTCCAACATGTGACAATTTTTTACAAAGATTGAAAGTTAAGACTTCTTTTGCTACTTTAGTGTCCTATTGAATTACCACAATGTTTGAGAGCTTAAAATGTTAGAGAGGAAAGCAATTTATCACACATACCAAAAAAGACCATGCTTGGAGGGAAAGTAGATTACATAGGAAAGTTTTCTAGTTCTTTGCACGATGGATGATGATAATATAACTCTCAAACAGGGGGAGTTTCTGTTTGGCTTTTGTCTTTTGTCGTAGACCTGTACTGAAGATTTTCCAGAGAAGACACAAACCTTGTTTCAAGTTCTCACATAAAAATAGGTGGCTTCCCTTGAGGTTGTGCTTAATGAATGTGTTGGATAGGGATTATTTGAAATCCTTCCCTTAGCAGCATAAAAGATTGTGGAGACCCTGAAATGTGGCAATCCCTGTAGAATGCTTCTGGCATATATTCGTTTTGAAATCAACAGTGTTGACTTGTAATGAGCTTTTCATGAGGGTTAAACTTTTCTTTCCCTGAATTCTAGGTTTAATGATAGCTTTGTATATCTTAAAGCTCTCTCTCTCTTTCCCCCTTCTCCCCCCCTGACAATTAAACTGTGGTAAGCTAATCAACAAATTATGCTTGGTGGGGCTTTTACATCTCAGCTCCATCTGAAAGAACAGGGAAAACTGCAAATGCACCTACTTGTGATCTTATTTCCTCTTATTTTGTAGGTCTGGCAAGAATTCTGGATAACTGGAGACTGTGACGGACGAGGCATCCCTGTGTCAAACCCAAATGGCCCACTGGACCATGATCTCTTCTTGCTTTGTGCCAGGGATACTGTCAAGCTTCTCAGAAATCATCCTAGTCTCGCGTTATGGGTGGGGGGTAATGAACAAGTTCCTCCAGAGGATATCAATACAGCTTTGATGAATGATCTAAAGCTTCATCCATACTTTACCAGTGACATTTCAAAAGGAGGAGTTTCCCCTGTCTTCAAGGACCCAAGTCAGTCCCTTGATGGTACACGGGTATACATCCAAGGATCCATGTGGGATGGCTTTGCAGATGGGAAAGGAGACTTTACAGATGGCCCTTATGAAATTCAGTATCCTGAGGACTTCTTTAAGCATGATTATTACGACTATGGATTCAATCCAGAGGTAGGTTCTATCGGAATGCCTGTGGCAGCTACCATCAGGGCAACAATGCCTCCTGAAGGGTGGACGATTCCTTTGTTTAAAAAGTTGCCCGATGGCTATGTGGAGGAAGTCCCAAATCCTATATGGGAATACCATAAATATATCCCATATTCAAAACCAGGAAAGGTTCACGATCAGATATTACTCTATGGTGTGCCAAAAGATCTTGATGATTTTTGTCTTAAGGTAATAAATTGGTTTCTTTGATGCATGCAGCTGTTAGTCAGGTCTCCTTTATTCCTTGCCTGAGCAGTACTTTAACCTTTTCAGGCTCAATTAGTTAACTATATCCAGTATAGAGCTATCTTAGAAGGCTGGACCTCACGTATGTGGGGCAAGTACACAGGTGTCTTAATTTGGAAAACTCAAAATCCTTGGACAGGTCTTAGAGGACAGTTCTATGATCATCTTCATGACCAAACAGCAGGATTCTATGGTTGTCGCTCTGCTGCAGAACCTATCCATGTTCAACTTAATTTGGCAACATTCTATATAGAGGTAAGAACGACTTTAAAAAATTTTCAATGTAAAGCTCAAAAGGACTGATCATATATAAACTTTTTCTCCTTTCTTTTTCTTTTTTCTGTATTAAGAATTTGAGTTCACTTTTGATCCTCTAATTGCCTACATATGGGGATTTGGAAAATTTGTTTGTACTCCTCAACTGGCAAAGATCATATACTTCATTCTCCATATTGAAGATATTTAGAAATCTAATTGAAATACTACAAAACTCTTTTTTTTTTTTTTTGGGTCTCATTTTGCTCTTGTGGCTGCACAGGTGGTTAACACTACATCGGAGGAAGTATCTAATGTGGCTATAGAAGCCTCTGTTTGGGATCTGGAAGGAGCATCTCCATACTACAAAGTTTCAGAAAAGCTGACCATTCCATCTAAAAGAACAGTGCCAATTTTTGAAATGAAATATCCAAAGTCTAAAAATGCAAAGCCAGTATACTTCCTTCTTCTTAAACTCTATAATGTATCAGACTATGGCATTTTGTCCCGAAACTTCTACTGGTTGCATCTGCCTGGTGGAGATTACAAGCTTCTGGAGTCATACAAGAAAAAGAAAATGCCACTTCAGATAACTACTCAGGCTGTAATAAGAGGATCGACGTATGAAATCCGAATGCAGGTAAAGAATGCTTCAAAGAAGCTGGATTCGGTTAGTCTTCTTGATAAGAATAAGTTCATCGAAGAAAATGGTGATGGTGATTTTGGTACATCATCATTGGCACTTGTTCATAATGGGGATCAGAAGAAGCAAAAAATTACTTTATTTCAGAAGATTCAGAGAAAAATTTCAATGGAGACCAGCGGTTTGCGGGTAGCTGAAATTAATGGAGCTGAGTCTGGAGTTGCCTTTTTCCTCCATTTCTCTGTTCATGCTTCAAACAAAGGCTATAAGGAAGGGGAGGATACACGAATTCTACCTGTCCATTACTCTGACAACTACTTTTCACTTGTACCTGGTGAAGAAATGCCTATTACAGTCTCCTTTGAGGTCCCTCCAGGCGTCACTCCTCGAGTTACACTTCATGGATGGAATTATCACAGTGGCCATAACATTCTTTAAGCAGAGGTAAAATAGAATTCATTGTTGCTATTGCCAGAACCACAGGAAATTTCCACTCTTAAGGTGGGTGCAACCTTTTAAGGAATTGGAAATACAATACATGCATACTCCTTCCTTTCACCTACTGTAAGAGATCTTTTTGCTGGAGTTCAAATTAAGGCATGACAGTTGAAGCTAGATAATGAATAATGGAAAATCTTGCGTCACAGATAGTCTTGTGCATACTGTTCAGAGTATATCATGAACTGGTTACGTCTGTTAAGCCTGTGTTTATTCATTCATCTTTTATGTAGTTATGCAAGTAAATTTCTACTGCAATGGGAGCGTGATTCTTAAGCTGTGAATTGGGGCACCTGATTAATCACCACTCGCTGTAGAAACACTATGATAAAGTGGTGTGTTGGTTTTGAAATCAGTTCTCTTTGCCTCCTTTTGCACAGCAGTGATGCAGATCTGGGAAGAGGGTTCACAGTTTGCGTTGTCCTCCTTTTGCATCTAATTTCCAATACAACAACTATGAACACAATCTTGCATTAGCCAAAGAAAATAAAGAAACCAAAAATCAAAAGCTCAATTACGTTTCTTCTTCAATCACATACAGGCTAGTGGTCAAATTCACCTCTACCAGACAAGGCAGTTGCTATCCCAGACTAAAATTTCCACTCTCATTCAAATTCAACAAACTAGGATGACACAACTAAACAAAGAAATAAACAGAAGTAAACACAGAAAGACAGTAAATCCAGAAGGGTTTAACAAAGAAATAAACAGTAGAAAATAGAATTTTCACAGAAAGACAGTAAATCCAGAACAACAGCTTCCCTTCAAGAAGAATCAGCAGAGCCGGAAGGCGAATGAATGAGTAGCAGTGAGCTGCATTCCATCTCAATATTTTCATAACAAAAAGTTCCTCAATCGCTGCATTACACAAATTTGCATAAAGAAGAAAGAAAAACGTTAATATAAATAAAAAAATAAATAAAACCCATAGTTCAGTTATTCGTTTGCAGTAAAATCTGCAAGTTAACAGAGAGAATCCCCCAAAAAATAGAAAAACATTTTTTTTATGGGGTTGTCGCCAACTAATCAATTAGAGACTCCATCCACGTACCAGGAAAGAGATTATTTAAACGCAGCTGAGAAGCTCTGGCCCTCTTCTTGGGTTTCCTGCGGGGAGGCATTGATCCAAGCAATTCAAGAATATCTTCTTCAATCTGCTCTCGAGAAAGTGCAAGAGTGAATCCCCTCTTCCTCTTCTCCTTCGATTCAGCCTCGTTCAATCT
Organism: Voacanga thouarsii; assembly: GCA_026120185.1. Lineage (NCBI taxonomy): Eukaryota > Viridiplantae > Streptophyta > Magnoliopsida > Gentianales > Apocynaceae > Voacanga > Voacanga thouarsii. Next base: position 3,928,640 of record JANUWF010002200.1, read on the forward strand.
GAAATTCTCTCTCTCCTCGTCATCCAAAGCACCCGTCTTCTTCATCTCCTTGTAAATTTCCGTATTTCCGATGATTCTGTGCTGTTCTTGCTCATCTTTAGTTTCTTCAGAAGCTTTCTTGACCTCTGGTTGCCGTTCTGGATCCTCCTTAGTTCCTAAGGAAGACCCCTTTACCTTGGTTCGAATTTTAATGCCAAATCTGAATAGCCTGCTTTGCCGATCGCAATCGTTACCACCATTCTGTAGTTCCTCCATTCTTACTGCGCTAACACCACTGGGATTAGGTTGTTGTTTTTGATCCTCTTTAGTTTCTATGGACAACTCGTTCACCTTAGGTCGAATTTTAATGCGAAATTTCGACAATCCGCTCTGCCGATCGCAATCTGTACTACCATTCTGTAGTTTCTCCATGCTTGTGATTTAAAAACAAAAAAAAAAAAAACAGCCCAAAATTATCCAAAATAACTTCAGAGACAACAGTTCTATTAAGATCAACAAGGAGCAAAAGATTGCTTCTTCAAGTCTTGGGCTCGGCCGAAACACAGAGAACAGAGACAACTCTATTCTCACACTTTCAGGGGTGACGGCACATTCATCAAACACAGAACAAAATCTGGTGTGTAAATACTCTATACTAAGTTTCTATTTATATGAGAGAATCTCCCTAAAGTAAAACCCACACAATCGTCGCCCTTAATTCGGACGCTGCTTGCAGTAGCCGCCTTCAAGGTTGGATATCTCTCCTGCAAGTCCTTTCTTGTAATAATTCAACGGCCATAACCGCCATTCATTCCCGCCCAGGCGGATTAATTGTCTTAATTTAGATAGCACGACACCGTTTCTGCATCACGTCATCGTCTTACTTATAAACTTCTTGCCCACCTTGTCAACTAAAAATTGAAAATGTTAAGCCAACTTCTTCACTAGATCTCATTTCCTGACCCATCGGGCCATCCTTACAACGGAGAATGAGTCGTGTTCTAAAGCAGTAAAATGAAAGTCAAAACCTCATTTCTTTATCATTCCTAGACAAAATTCTTAAATCTTCATTAACCTAAAACCTAAAGTAAACAAAGATGATTGCCCCACTTTCTAACGCTGGAAACTAGTCTTAAAAACTTGGGAATCTCAGGCTTTACAAAGAATACAAGTATTCATTTAGGCTAGAGTTCACAGCCGACTGCCACATTTATAGATGAATTAATTGGAAAATTTGTAGAAGATTCAATTCCATACTGGTCTATACAGTTCAATGTAAACCTTTTATCAGGCAGACAGCTGTCGTCTCTCATGTGCCTAAACAAGAGTAACAGAATTCCATAAATAGCATCGCCTTGAGGATGCATTTGATCAGCAACCGCAAAACTGTGATTTTTCCTTTCTATTTCAATCCAACTCATCCCTATCTCTTTTGCTACTCCCATCTCCTTCATCTCCCTGATAGTTCTGGCTCTGTCTTTCCATTTTCCTCTTGAAGAATAGATCTTGGCCATTAAAATGTAGGGAACAGGACTGTCAGGTGCAGCTATAGCCAATTGATCAGCTGCATATTTGCCCATTTTTGGATTGCCATGAATACCACAAGCGCCAAGTAATGCTTGCCAAACTAGTGCATCTGGTTTCACTGGTAATCCCTCAATAAAATCCTTTGCTTCATTTAGGAGACCTGCTCGTCCAAGCATGTCAACAACACAAGCGTAGTGCTCCATCCTTGGAGTGATCCCATATAATTTCTGCATGGATTCAAAAAATTCCATTCCTCTGTGCACCAACCCCACATGGCTACAAGCATGAATTAAAGAGAGAAATGTAACATTTGTTGGCTCTAGGGCCTCTGATTTCATCTCTTCATACAATTCGAGTGCTTTAAGACCATTTCCATGACGAGCAGAAGCAGCAATCATAGAGTTCCACGAAACCTGATTCTTCTGTGGCATCTTAACAAAGACTTTAACAGATTCCTCTGATTCCCCACACTTGGAATACATGTTAATTAAGCCATTATTGACAAAAGTGTTAGCGCCAAATGCTTTCTTTATAACTAGAGAGTGAACTTGTTTACCAAGACCCAAGAAAGTCCCAGTGTCAAACACGCCAAGAACAGCAGAGACTGTATTTGCATCAATCTCAATTCCTTCCTTCACCATTTTGACAAAAATCTGGATAGCCTCATCCTCATACCCATGTTGGGCAAAGCCTACGAGTAGAACGGTCATGGAGATCTCATCAACCATCTGAGCAAGCTTAAAAATTTGCCAAGCATTGTCCAAACTACCACATTTCGAATACATATCCATTAGTGCACTTTCAACACACATATCTGATTGTATCCCCAACTTCCAAACAATTGCATGAAGTTGCCATCCCTCTTTTAGAGCCTGCCAACCGGCGCATGCTGAGAGTGCACTCAGATATGTCAAGTAATTGGGAGTTACTAATCCAGAACGCATTTTTACAAATAAACTGAAGCTTTCCTCATAAAACTCGTTTTGCAAAAGACCTGAAATTACTGCTGTCCAAGTGATGACATTTCTTTCCACCATCTCATCAAAAACCTGCCTCCCCGAACCAAAACTGCCACACCGAAAGTAAGACGTTATCAAAGCATTCCCAACTGTGATTTCCCTCTCGTAGCCACTGGACATTACCAGCCCATGCAACATCTTACAGACTCCAAGATAATCAAGTCCATCACACGCGGATAAAATTGTAGTCAAACTGGCTTGATCGAACCCATAAAGAACAGAACCAAGCATTTCGTTAAAACGCGCAATTCCAAATTCAAAATTCCCATTTGCTAAAAACCCAGAAATAATTGAATTCCACGATATGGTATCTCTCACAGTCATACCATCAAACACCTTAACCGCATCACACAATTCACCACATTTTGAATACATGGAAATGACAGAGTTCCAAACCACCAAGGCATTGCGAAAATTATACGGGACACTCAAATTATAGAGTTGCAGGTCCTTGATAACGGAGGCATGCAGAGAAGAACCCAGACGGATATTTCTCTCCCTTCCGCAGAGGGATAGGAGGTTGCTTGTTTCTGCATAATTTAACCAGTATCTTGGGGCTTGCGAAGAAAATGCAGCTGCAGAAGAGAGAGCCCTGAAAGGGAAGATGAGAAAGGAATTCCACGAGGGGAAGAGATTATTCAACGTTTGGAAAAGCCATCTGGAATTCATCCATCTAATAGTGGTTTTGGTTTTTCTGAGAGCCAAGCACAGTCTGCTTTAATCTTATATACGGCCACCCAATCCCGCCCAGGTTTTTGCCCATGACCGCCAATTTCAAATTTGGGATTTAGAGATTCACCGAAAAAGCTAGCGTTGACATGTGAGTCGGTCTACACAATTTTAAACAGTGTCTGGCTAGGCTCGATGGCCGATGCATGGGTCATGCGGGCCGATCCATGCTGGGCCCAAGGCCAGAAGTCTTGGGCCTGTGAGGCCCGCAGGGCATGGGCCAGGTTGGACCTGGGCCTTCTTCTCTCCATTTTTATTTTTTTCCCACTTAATTCAATTATTTAAAATTATAAAAAAATTATCTTGAAGTGGTGGGGGATTAGCTTCAACTCTTACCAATTTTATTAATTAATAAAATTTGATATCTAAACATCTTAAAAATATTATAATAATTAAAATTTTAAAATATAATAAATATCCTAAAAATAAAATTAAATAATTACATTATATTATTTATCCTAAGTTCCTAACTATTCAAATACTAAACTAACTATTTTGCTCACCCCATTCATCATCTGAGTCATCATCAACCATCAACGAATTGGTCGTCTTATCTTCAATTGCAAACCAACTACTGCAACATATTAACATCTTTAAAGTATGATGAGCTAATCAAGATCTTTTTCATCAATCGTTCGAGTGCTTTTACTAAAGACGCTTTTCGATGGCACTATAAAAATAGGTGGTGTCAAAAGATCACGTGCCATTTTAGATAAAATGCGATATTAACTTATATGAACCTTCCACCAATCACAAATGTCAAAATATTGATTCTTATTTTCTACCAAATATTGCATCTTGTAAATTGCCATCTCATTGTAGGTGATAGATTATCCTTTTTTACGTTTTATAATACTCCGTGGATTGAATACTGATAAAATCAAAGAAGTAGATCTTCATGGTGGTTAAAATTGACTGCTAGATGATAATGATGAACCTTGCCTATTTAAAGTAGCAGAACCAGAAAAGAACATTCAAACTCATACAAATTATACATGTCAGATAGAGTTTTAGCCGTTTTATCTTTTATATCTTTTATCATACATTGCCTAAGTGTTTAAGATTCATTAATATCTATTGTTTCGTATAAATATTCAATAATACTATGAAATCCATCCGTTTTTACTCGAAGATCCATACACAATGCCATGCAGTATAAAATAAGAATATCTTCATAATATTTTTTATATTTTTCAAATATACTTCTCATAAAATAAGCATATTAGGGATGCTCCATATACTCACAAAAAATATGTGCTACTTTAGCAAGTGTTGGAAGAATATGATGAGTAGTGGGATAATAAAATCCCGATAAAAGTTCAGTTGGTTCTTTACAAATAAATAAAAATATTGAAAGCTCAATACAATTTTCAAAAAGAGTTTCAGTTAGTTGAGATTGAAAATTGTTACTATTACAAAATTCAATAAGTTGATTTTGAAAAAGTATAATACTTTCAAACATATCTAAAATTGAGTTCTATATAGTTTTATAATCTAATCTAAATTTTTTAAAAGATACACATTGTTCTCGGCGTAAAGTCTTAAAGTTTCATTGCCTAGTTGGAAAATTTTTAATAAATAAAACAACATTTCTAATTATATTAACAATATCATCAATATATTTATATCATTCCTTAACACACAAATTAAATATATGACAAGTATATCTAGTAAGAAATAAAATACTATCTAACATAAGATTCATAGTATTTCTCAAAAATTACTATGACAAAATCATTATTTGAAGTGTTATCTAAAGAAATATAAATAATTTTATTTAAAATTCTATATTCACGATATGTTTGAATAATCATTCTAGCAATGTATCTACAATCACAAGTAAGAGCAAATTTCTAATTATAAGAATCAAACATAGCAATTAGATATTCTTTCATTTCCTTATATATTTTTGTTATATCATTTTTAATATTGTTCTAAGAATCATTTTCCATACAAATTGACAATTGTTTTGTATGTATTTTTTCATAATGTGATTTTTTTTAAAATTAAAAGGTAATTTAGTTTAAACAATCATTTTAGAAAATTCACTTCTATTTTTTTTATGATCGGATTGAAAATTACCAATAATTTGATCTTCTATAGTATGAATTTGTTGTTATTTAAGTATGTTTTCTAATCAATCATTATGTGACCTTTTTATATGTTTAACTAACGTTCCTGTCTCTCCTCCCTTCTTATATGCATATACCACCTTACAAATTTTATATGTTGCCCTATCATTATCATTATCATTTTAAAAAAGATTCCAAATCATAGATATTTTTGCTTTAACTACAACTTCCAAAGTTTCACCACCATCCTGACCCATATTAGATTCATCAGAATTGATAGTTAGAGTTGGTTGTGATTGTGAAACACTAACGCTAGGCCTACTAGGGGCCTTCATTTTCATTACATATTTCATTATTTATTAAATTCAAGGTTGAATCTATATTGAAATCAAAATATCCAAATGATTGTGATGAAGAAAATTGATGATATTGATTTGGATCCATTATTAAAAAAAAAATCAATTAAAATTCAAATAAATTTTTTAAAAAATGAAATAAAGTATTAACAAATAATGAAACAATAAATTTGAAAAATATAAATAACAAATTAACTTAAAAATTAAACAAATAACTAAAACAAATAAACAATTAATAAAGCTAAAAATAAGAATGTAATATTAAGAAACACTAACTAATTGATGGCTAAGAACAACTATACTTTGTGAAGTTTTACTTCTTGTATCCACCATTTCGTTACTCAATAATCTTCCAAAATATGAAGACTTTACTTGAAGAACTGAAAAAATATATAAAAAAATAAATTCTATTCTAAAACTTATTGTAGAGCAAATAAAAATATTTGAGGATTGTGAGAGAAAGAGGAATGAAAATAAGAGAGTTGGAGAGAGTTAAAGAATATTTGGTGAGTTTTGGGGTGAATTGGGGGGGGTATTTATAGAGTTTTGGATGTTAGGGGGGGAGAATATAGCCGTTAGGGGTTTAAAAGAAAAAAAAAGGTTTTTAACTGTTTTAGGGACCAATTTACAAAAAAAAAAAATGGAGGGCCATTGGTGCAATGGCTCTCCAATGCAGGCCAGGGATTTCCCTGGCCCGAACTGGCCCTCCCTATAGTGGCCGGTTTAGCTAGCGGCCTGGCCCAGCCCAACGGGCTGAACCGACCCACTTGTCAATGCTAGAAAAAGCAATATTTTCAAAACAGGACCCTTGTTAAAAAATTTATTGGTTCACGGTTTAATAGTTTAATCGTAAGTAGGTAGATTGTTATTAAATCGTAATTGAATCAGTAATATTATAATTTTAAATTTTAAAATACGATTATTATAATGAATAAAATTGATTAATAATATAATGTAATTCAAGTCTATAAAGGTATAAATATTCAAATTTATAACTAATAAAATGTAATAAAATGGCAAATTATCAATAAAACAAACAATTCACAACTATAAAATTAAAAGTAGCGATAAGTTCAAATTTATCCCTTTAATTTATTTTTTTAAAATAGACTGATTAGACGAGTATCGAATGGACCAGTTTAAAGCTTTATCAATTGGACCGATTGGTCCAATATGGTTTGCACATTTAGTAACGGTTTTTGAAAAAAATGGTTAAAAATAATAGACCAAACCAATGATAGTAATCCGGTTTAAAAAATAGCCCACCATTTTTCAGTCCTTAAATTCCAAAATTAAGAAAAAAGAATAGTACCCATATGTTCACAAAATAATGATCACTTTTAGATAATTAATAAAATTTTTACTTTTATTAAAAATTATATAATTTAAGATTAAAAAATTAATTCATATTATAATACATCAAAATAATAAATGATAAAATCATATTAAAAATATAATAAAAATATTATTAATTTTACAAAATAATATACTTATAGGTGAAATAAATCTTTAAAATTGATAATTATTTGAAAACACAAAAGAGTATTTGAAATTGAAGTTTGTTGTGGATTTTTAGGCAAATTTCTAATTAGTATAGGAAGTTTTGACATATAATAAGAAAAAGGGGGAGAATGGAATTTTCCCCTAATTAGACTTTAAAAGAAAATCATTTATAAGAGAATGAAATGTCGAGTTTTTTTTTTAAAATCAAAATAGCCACCTTTTGAAAAGGATACCCAAAAATAGCTACCTTTTTCGGGTACCTTCTAGAAGGGGTACCTCGCATCTGCTGAATGCGAGGTCCACTGTGTAGCCTGTCTAGTTACCCAGACAAGGGTCTTTATAATGAAGAATCAAATGAGTAACCAAGGCCCAGACTGATACAAACATCTCATATTGATGGTCACACACACATCTCGTATATATATATATATATAGTATATATATATATATATATATATATATATATATATATATAAAACAGAGAATCTCGTACAAGCAATCTCTATACTACATCAGTAATAAATTATATAATTAAAAGAGAAAGAGTTCGGACCTAGGTTACTGTCACTGTGATATTGTCCCTCTATCTATAGGTCTGCTTAACTTCGAATCCTACAAAATAATAAGATAAAAGACACGTGTGAGTAAAAAATCACTTAGTGAGTCCTGTGTGTGCCAGTGCTTTACAGAACAGATCAAGTAAAATAACATTACGTTTTTGCCCCTAAAAGGCACTACAGAAAAGTTTTCTTTTCCTTTTTCCACTGAAATCAATTTCCAAAACTCTCTAAAAGTTTATTTAGAACTCAATCATTTTTGAAAAATCATATTTCAATTTCAAATCATTGCTTCAATTTTCACACCACAGGCACTTCTCTAATAGAAGGTTGGCATGCATGTAAAGCTCACAAGGCTTTGCTTTCGGCGCCACGTCTCATTATGCTTAGACCACAACTTACAACACTCCATTGTGTGTCACCAGAAGGTAAGTACATCGCAGCGTATTATCGAGAATATATAACAAGTATACCGCAGCATACTAAGTGAACCACAACACACTAAATCTTTTACTTACTACTGTAAGTCAGGAGTCCCAATCCTGACGTCATTCACCATCAAGGCAGTAAGGAGTCAAAGTTACCGAGTGTCCCCATTCGGCATTCAGCGAACGACTCTCAAACAACATGCCCGCAGGCATAAGGCAATTGTCAGGTACTAAACGGCTAGCTAGGATGACTTATTTCATGTCCTGTCACTCTATTTGGAGTAAGATAATCCCCAAAACTAGTTTGGTTATTTGGGGTCGTCTATCTCTAACATGAGCTAATACAAAGATCAAAGTCCTTGTTGAGTACTCAACGTTACCAATACCAACCTCTACTGACTGATTAGGCCAGATGGTTATTTATTTCCACAGGATTTTCAAATCAAACATTTTTGGGGCAAAATATCATTTTTCAGAAATTGATCCCACTGACTCGCAAGTCACATAATTATTCTCATAGCTTCATAGCCTAATCAGTTCATTCTATAGGCTCATCAAGCCAATAAAGCAATTTCCGGAATCAAAGTATTATTTTTCAAAAGTCAATCTCATACCAAGATATCATTTTCCAAAATCATGTCGAAATAGGGTAGAGGGTTCTTTTCACACATTAAAACAAATTTCCAAGAGTATTTGGGTCATTTTGCCCTTACTCAATCACAAAAGTTATTTTCAATGGCATTTGGGTCATTTTACCCATACCTGATTTCAAAAGACTTTCTGAGGGTATTCGGGTCATTTTACCCTTACTCGATTTAACAAAAATATTCACAAAAATTCCAATAAAGATATTTCGGTCATTTACCGAATACTCGATTTCAAAATTTTTCATAAAACATTCCAATAAGGACATTTGGATCATTTTTCAAATACCTTATTTTCAAAAGAACTTATTTCAAGAAATCCATAATTCTAATCCTAAAGGAGGATTAAATTCAAATTTTCCAATCATATTTCCATAAAATGTTCCAATAAGGGCATTCTAGTCAACTTGTGAATATCTGATTCTAAAAATTACCATTTTTTTTGAAAATCTCAAGTAGTTTTATCAAAAAATGACTAAATTCACAAAATTCGTGCTTTAATAATCCGTTAAGGTTTCCAAGCCAATTATGGTGTACATTCGAGCCCAAAATGGTATGCAAATAAATCTTGTTCAAATGAACCTTAAATATATTAAGAGATTTCCAAAATGATATAAAATATTGCATTTCATAAAACAGTAAAGTATACTAGCTTTCAAAAGGTTTTAGAAGTCAAAGGGACTCACCTCGTGTCCTAAATAAGCTTTTACCGTTCACACCTTTCGACTACCATTTTCACCATTTCCAACGTGTCGTTGGCCGTTTATCGGTAAACCTACATTTAACATTGTTTTTATGCTTAGTTGGGTTTGGTCGAAAAGTAGTTGATGTGCCCAATGATTAGCCAATGATTGGCCGACGTTCAGCCGACGGTTAAAAATAATGCACAACGGTCATTCATGTCGTTTTCCATCGTTTGTTCAATTCTTCCGTTTTTATTTTTCCATATCCTTCCTCTCTTCATGAACAAGGAATTATCTTCATGTTTCTCATTCATTTCATCCCAAAATCACACAATTAATAATTCTTAAGTACATTCATTTCCTAATGGAAATTCTGGAATTTCCTTTCACGATTTTGTTTTCCACAAAACTTTCAATCCACAACTCTGATTGGACTCTATGATATATCAAAATGATCATAAGACTTTAAATTTAATTCTGTGTAAGCCCTTTCCTAAGTTCAGATTTTCATGACACAATATAGAGGCAAAAATAGCCCAAATAGTTTGCCCTAATTCAACCATTCATGTTATCCTTTGATTTCCTTTAACCTTTAACACCTTGTGAATATTAAATTCATTCAATTTTTCCTTCAAATCATCTTTGATCCTTCAATTTTTAGATTACAGCAACTCATAAAAAGTCATGTTTATTCAATACAAATTCACTTCCTTCAATCAAAAGATAGCATAATTCATCCCTCTAACCAATTAACTTCCATTTTCATTTCACTTTGATCATCATCTCCTCAACCAAGATCGACCCTTCGAACAACCATGAATATTCATTCCTTCATCACACAAAATATTATCCATAAATCCACTAAGCAGTTGGCACATATAATCACACATAAATTTCACAAACAAAGTTTATGTACCCTAACATTTTATCCAAAATCAAGAAATGAAAATCATGTTTTCATGTTAAAATTAACATCAAAATAATCACCATTCACCCAACAACAACTTTAATTCTAGTGTGGTGAGGTTTTACCTTATATTTAGAGCTCTTTGGTGTGATTTGCTCCAAGAATCTCTCAAGAACTCACACACTACACCAAGAACACACATTAGTCACTTTTTCTCTCTCTTTGCTAATTTCTTTGATTTCTTTTTCTCTTGTTTTTTTCTCCCTTGTGGCTACCAAAATTTGGGCTGTAAAACAGACTTCTCACTACCATAATTCATTAGAATTTTTGGCCAAGCAAATTTTTTTTTCAATTAATTACATGGTGGTTTTCATGTAGATGTGTTCTAACCATATAATTGCACACCATTTTCCTTAAATTTTCTCTTCTCCTCTTTCTTGTGGCTGCTGATTTTTCTGGCCATTTTTCAGCCATTCTACCACCATCTTCATGGAGAAATATTGGCCACTTAAATTGATCAAGACATTAATTAAACGGCTCCACAAATGATGTGTTCAAATCACAATTAAACACATCATTTTTCTATTTATTTTATAATTCCTTAATTAGTCTTGCATGAATTCTTCATGCAACCTCTCATAAGTTAACACTTGTTCATGACTACCAATCACAAAATGCTACACATCCAAATTTTCGATAGCATTTTCAATTTTTCTCAGAAATGACCAAAATTGAGTTCGAAATGAAAAAATATTTTACTTTACCATTCACTTTCAAAAATTTCACTAAATCCATTGGTAATACTTAAATCCTTCAATTCATTCTTAGTTTGGTCAAAATCACGGTCAAAATCGCAGGCGCGGTCAAAATGACGAAAATGTCCCCGATAACCCGAATAACTTAATTCACATCAAAACGTGCGTTTTATCACACTGCTCAATTTTCATTCTCAGCATTCCCCTAAAGTCTTATTCTTCTAATAGTAGTAACCTTCCGAAGATTTAGGGTACGGGTAGAACAAATCACAAATATAATAATTACATCCAAGTCCCGACAAAATATTATTATACCAAAATATTCGCTTCATTATACTGATCATCTTTTGATCTGGTCATTAATACAAATTCTCATCCTATTACAAGTAGTAACCAATCAAAGATTAAAATATAAGGTATTACACATTGCAGCAGACGCGAGGAGTGTCTACTGTTTCTGGAATCCTGTGCCCGTGGAATTGCCGGAATCACAAATTACCTCGTGTCTTGAGGCCTTTTGCTCCCGTATTCTTGCTTCTTTATAATTTTCAAATGCCAAAAAAAAAAAAAAATCATCTTTCTTCTGCTATAATTTTCCATGTACATTAACATGCAGTTTTATTAAAAAAAATACATTAAATTTGTAAAATACTTTAATTATTCATAAAACTGTGTTCTAATGTATTTTTGAATTAAATTTGTATTATTATTGTTTTATTTTAATGGATCAAGAATAAAATTGTTGACTTATGAATTAATTTTAATTTCTATTTAATCTTCAATTTTTAAATATAAATCTAACCATCATTTAAAAATTTTATTTTTAGTTCATTTTTTAAAAATAAATGATATTTTAAAATTTTCTAATTTTTAGTTTATTTTTAAGTCTAATTATGATTGGCCAAATTGTGGATATTGTTTATAAATAAATTTTAAAAATAATGAAATAATTATAAATAGAGATTAAAATTTAAAATATTATCTGTAATTCATTCAAATTTAAATTATAAGACTTTTTGAGTATAATTATTAGATAAAGTATAATTTATAATATTTTATTACAATTGACTATAAATATTAATTATTTACAAAAAGTTTAAAAATTTCAAATGTCAATTATGTAAATTTATAATTTCCTTACAACTTAATTCGAATAAGCTATATTTTAACTGAATTCAAATAATATGTAAAAAATTAAAGAAAGTATACAAATAATAAATTATATCATAGTGAATAATAGTTTGAGTAAAATTGAATATTCCTTGAATATTTGTGCAGTTGTTTTATTTTTAAAAAAAATGTATAAAAATAAGTTATTACACTTAAAATTTTGTTATTTCAACAATTCACTATATATTTTTGAATTAATTAATATTAAATATCATTTAACCATTTAAAATATGTATTTAATTAATATTAAATATTTCAGTAAATATAGATTTAATTAATTTTAAGTATGAATTTAACATGTATTTAATTAATATTAATGTGGATTTAATTAACAATAAATATTTTATTAAATAATAATTGAATACTTTATGAATATTTATGTTTTTTAATTTTAAAAAATTGCGTGAAAATAAAGTTTAATTTTGAATTTAAGATTAAGTATAATATTTATTATTTAATTATAATAAATTTTAAATCTCAATTATGTATACCTAAAATTATCAAAACCAAGTATAAAAGCTAGTCCCACAATGAAATCCTCCATAGTTCCTCAAGAGTTGAACCCGTCTTGGAGGTTGTTGCTAGAGTTGTGCTTCAGGTTGTCTCTCATCTTGTTCTTCTGTAACGTATGATGGACCTATATCCTTCTCAGACTGCTTAGGCTGTCTCCAAGAGCGTTCAGTAGATGAACTTGCAACAAACTCGTCAATCGAAGATACGCACCTAAGATCAAATATTAGGTGCTGTAAAGTTAAAAAAAATCATCAGGATTACCTTCAAACCGCTGCACCTAGCATATAACCATCTTCATCTGCTGCACTTGGCACATAATCATGATTATCTGCTATAGGAGCACTTGACAAATAATCATCTTTACTTCCATGCACAGGTAAGTAATGATACTATTGAGGAATTTCGTCAGTTGCAATACGCCGACGTACCTATCTACTGTTCGACCTGATTTGTGGTACTTGTCGAGGAACTTCTTGTGAAATCAGCGGTATCGGATAAAAAACATACGGTCATATGGATGGCTCATATGGCATGCGATTTAGACGATCTGCTTCGCCACCAACAATTAATGTACGTCTGGCAATTCCAATATTTTTTTGACTGCTTGTTGAGCGTACGATGCATCAGCATGTTGAGACTCTTCATTGCCTCTATACAAGATCCAAGGACAGGCATATGCATTTTTAAGAATGTCAATAAAAATATATATAAATTGTAATTTTATATATACTTATATGCACGAGAAAAAATATACTTACATATATTTCTAGTGCTGAACTATTAGATTAGTAGCCCACGGAGTTCGATTATTAAATGGTCAAAATTAATCACCATGTGCGAGTCTAATACCACGCAGTATAGTCAGCCGAAACATGCGCTTGCCAAAAAGTGAGTTGTCCTGTCAGAATATATGTATAGCGGTTTATCCAGTTAGTACGATGTAGTGCATCAACCTCATCCCACTCAGCACCAGTAGTCTGCAGGTCACGCTGGTGCAAATCTGATCCCGTGTCAATAGCATTAGGAATTGATTGTGTCATTTCAATTGTCGCATGACTCTATCGGAACGATGTAACTCTGTTATCCCCCAACACAATAGTGATGTGATAGACTCCCAAATTTGTCACCTATGCGTACAATGCAGAGGTAGAGATGCCAATATATACTCATCGTAAGGTTGCCAAATAAACAATTTTAGTATCAAACAATAAATAATGGCAATTTTATTAGTCATTCAATTGCGAATTCAAAGATGTAATACTCACATGATTGTGTCGCATCCTATTTAATTGATTCCTATATGCAAGCAGCACATGTGTTGGGATACGAAAAAGTTCCAATAGACTTTGCCATGCTAATTCTCTAGGCACATTTAAGGTAATGTCCTCTATCTGGTCTGATAGTAGGAATGCGCTTCCAAACCCAAAACTATTGCAAAAATCATAATAAATTTAGAAAAATATAGCATGATTATTTTCGATAAAAGTAAAATAAAAATAGTTTATTTAATTTTGGATTTCATTTCATAACTGAATTAACAGAAGTGAACCACTGATTGATGCATTGTATAAGAAGTAGCATTGCACATATAGCGATACAAATGCGCTAGTACTGCACTTCCCCAATTTAGTATGCCAGCCAACTCAAGATTGCATATGTATCTAAGGAAGCGTAAATGAACCCAATTTTTGAATTTGTCCAAGAAAATAAATCCACCAAGAAGCTACATAATGTGACATATTGCATGCTGTGGAATCATGTCTGCAGTCATGTGTAATAAGAGAGGGTCAGACAGGGCTCTCTTGAGTGAGCTTAACTTTAATTGAGATCCGTCTAGGTCTGTGCCCATGGGACGAAAACTAAGGAGCACGCCACACATATCTAGCAACTTTGCTTACGGACAGTTGAACCCACGGTTAATAATTGGATCACCATCTACGCGTAATCCAAAGAGGATCTCTAAATCTGGTAGGGTAATAGTAGTCTCTCCAACTAGAAGGTAGAAAGTGTCATCTCCTGGCGCTATCTTTCCACCAACACTGTAATCAATGGATGGTCAATTTTCATATATGATAAGTGAATTACCCTATCGAACCCAGCTATATCCTTAAGTTGCTCAATACGAGGATCAAATAGTTGAGCAATCCAAAAGGCACTGTCATTTCACTTTGCAGTGAGCACGACATCTTCCAACTGTCCTGCCTAAATATGCATCGATCTATGTCTATGTTGCAGGGTCAACAAATCTGCAATAATAGGGCCAGGATCATTTCCGTCAGGTGTAGACTCGTACATGGTATCCTAAAACAAGACAGTAAAATTGTAATTTTATTATTCAACAAAATCAAAGTGGAAATATCATCATGAGACATAATTAAATACATAAAATGAATAACTAAATGCATGTCAACAGGCGTGCATAATATTAGTAACAAATTTACAAACAATGTGATTATAGGTATTACACACAAAAATAGGGATTGATACAACATATCAAAGAAGAAACATTATATCAGTCCTATGAATTAAATCGATATTATATGTATAGTATTTTAACATCACTCTACAACACCGTGGATGCAACTCCTCTTATTATGTCTGTTGCAATGGCATAAGCCACATCGAGGAGGTGAATCAGAGTTATATTAGTCCATTTCATTTCGAATACACAAAGCCCGTATTCGACCAGCTCGACAGTTCTTGAAATAGTGAGCGAACAGTGCTAAGCTAAAACTAGGATTGTGCTAATAATTCTCGTGTAAATTGAGTCTGAACTGTGTTGTATAAGTCAATCTGTATTTTAGTGTTGTGTTTTCTAATGACACGAGGTCCCCAGAATTTAGCCCCAATTGCTGATATACTGCAAATGTGTGGGAACAAGGTATTCCATATATTTTTCATTTGCAGCAACTGTAAGTCTTGGTACCACCATTAACCTCGTATGAATTATTTCCCTTTATATACTTACAATGTGGTGACACAATACTAAAAATACCCCAATCCTGATTAAAAGCCAGCATATAGTGTCTCATTCCTTTCATCTCATTCTTAAAAAACTTTGCCCATATTGTTGAAAGAAAGTGATATCTATCGTGATTAGCCTCCTGTCTATGATCGTTAAAATATTTTATCCTTTTTTTAAACGATGACTCAACAATAACCTAGATGGGTAGGGCATGTATACCTTTGATGACACTGTTGAATGATTCTGTCAAATTAGTTGTCATATTAGCCCACAGATATCTATTGCTCTTCAGAATCAAATCCAACCATACTTTTGCTTGGGGTTTAGTAAACTAATTTCTTCCATAATCTTAAAAAATTTATGCTTTTTGCTTTGATCCCTGGCTACGTACATCAACTTCTTCAACTGATGATTCATGAACTTTACATTGAAATTACTTCGGATGTGTCTAAGATAAAATCTGTATACTGCCATTAGCTCTTGCCACCTAGGTAGTCGTTGAATAGCATTCGCTATTTTAATGTGTCTATCGGATATTAAACAAATTTTTTGATCCTTTAAAACATAAGCTCTGAGTAAGGACAAAAACTAACTCCAACTATCATTAGTTTCTTCATCAACAACTGTAAATGTAAATTTAATATATGATTGTTGGTTTATTAACCCATTGTTGTTAAGAGTTTTTCCTTATATATGCCTCTAAGAAATGTTCCGTCAACGTTGACCACCAGTTTCATGTAAACAAATGTACCAATACACGATTTGAATGACCAAAAAGCGTATCTAAATTTCTTTGTCCCATTGCCATCCATAGGTAAGAAGTGTCACACTACGATGGTACATGAATTCACATCTTGTAAGGCTTGCATATAACGTAGTAGCTGTGCGAATGAAGAAAGTCAATCTCTGTAAATCATCTCAATAGCATGCTTGCGCGCGTTTCATCATTTCTTGTAAGATAGAGTAAAATACAATGTGTTATGAATATGACTTTTTATCTCGCTGACCGTAATTTTTAGATTATTATGAATAATTGACAAAATATGTTTCACTATAAATTTTGCATTCATGTTGCGATAATTAACATCTATTGTCCGGACTAGAAAAATGTGCTCTTCATGCCATCGAGTAATTTGCCATAAACCACAACTTTTCTTCTTTTGCGCACAGATTTTCCAATAACAGGAATACTGCAGAGTTGAATTTTTACACTCAACAACTTATGATGTAGCCTTGCTTTCTTGTACTATAAACTCACCACCCATTCTAACAGACCAAGACCGAACAACCCAAAGTAACTCATCGTTATTCCTGAACCACATGCTAACCCTCAAGTTGTTGTGGGATTTTGACCATAAGTCCATCCTACTGCTTGAAGGGTAGAAAAACAGGGGAGCATGCTTCACGGGAAAAAAAACAGAGAGAAAAAAACACAAGCCTTAATGACCGCACGGAAACATTAAGATCATACCTTTGCGTGCTTTAAACCTACTAGGTTGAGTAGGAGTGGATTGAACGACAGGAATAACTTCGCCTTGCCCACTTGAAGAAGTTTCCGATTGAAATCCTACTAACCTCCTACTTCGCCTTATTTGCATGAACGCCAAGCTTTTCAGCTCTCAGAATATGCCACTGCCCAACTTCTTGTTGGTGAACACTAAAGTGAAGAAGAGTGGTTTCTAATCTCCTTGGTTCTCTCGCTATTGATTAGCAAAGAACCAAGAACAAGAGGAAGCAAACTCACGAGAGAGAGAGCTGTGTGAACAGAAACGTGAGAGAGAGTTTTTTTGTGTGCTAGAGAGAAAAGTTAGGGAAAATAATAGGGTTTTCTCTATACAAGAGTCTTGTTTATTGTTAGCCAAAACTAGGTCTCCAATTATCTGATAAACATATCCCCCGGGATATCATATTTCAAACACCCGAATGTTATTCAGAGAATAAGTTTGGCTTAACCTTAAATTCATCTGAACCGTATCTGGAAAAAACCCTACGGTCCAAGCTATCGGGCCGAAATAATATTTATTATTTTTCTTGGACCCAAAAGGCCAACAATAATAAATATTAATTATTTATTTCCTGAGCTTATATAAATAACCTAATAAATAATTAATGAGCCCAAATGAACCAAAATAATTAATCTTTAATTATTTATTTCTTGGGCTTATATAAATAACCTAATAAATAATTAAGCATTAATTATTTTCCCTTAGTTTAAGCCCAGGTTAATTTTCTAATTATTCAAACTGGACCTAGGCCCTGAATAATTAATTAACCAATTAAACCAGATAATTAATTTCTCTCAACTCTTATTTTTTATTTTATTTATTTTATTCCAATCTAATAATAAATTAGACATCCCGAATCAAATACAATAAAATAAAATCCTCTTGAACTAAGACCAATTCCTCAACCCAAAATTAATTAGGACTTACGGGCTATTCTGAGGACCAAAAAGACACATCGCCTTGGCTGCTAAAATGACCAAAATACCCCTGCTATATAAATAGCTGTATTTTACATTTTAAATATTTCCTAATATCACCATAAGGAAATATTGACCCCAAGGACAATGTTGCATTAGCAAAGTCTCTGACCTACAGGTGAAATGACTAAAATACCCCTCTACACATCGCCGTACATTTAGAGAGGAAGAAGTGTACTAACACCCCTCTAAATGATATCTACCATCCTTAGACTTCTAGTCCAATGATCCACGACTTCCTAGGGTGTTTCCGCTTTCCAAGGGAGCTACCCTAAAGCAAACATCCGAGTCATGTTTCCCAGGGCCCTGGACATTTTAGACCATTTGGACAACCACAATGGGCGATATAATGTAAAAACTATCTTGTACAAGTCTGTCTTAACTAACTAGTCACATATACCCAATACACAAGTATATTAGTTCTACTATAGAACCTCAACTATAGCATATCAAAGCATATGCTTCTAGCTTCGTCAGACCACCAATTCATACTCAAGTCGTAGAGCATTAGTCCACGCTGTAGTGGTAGAAGTCTAGGTTTCTATCATATAGTACTTTTAGAAACCACTACTACAGGTCCTATCCTACGTATTTGAAATACGATTATGTCATGAAGTGAGTGGACTACTCACTGGCTAAAGGTAAGCTATTCCCCATTTGAAATTCATAACATAATAGCCTAAATATGATGAGATTCTCATTCTCATCATAGGTTAAGGACAAATGTTTATGTGTTAAATAACCCATGATCCATACCTCATTGTGAAAGACCACCATTAACATGGATCACTTATTTAAATACAATGGGTCTATTCCAAATGAAATTCTGCACAAACAAAAAGTAAATTCACAAAAAAATTTCTGAAAATAAATTCTTTTATTAAAATATTTTTGATTTTACATCAGAAACCTAGTTTAAGAGGGCATATAATCCAACAATCTCCCACTTACACTCTAAGACTAGGTAAGTCTATAAGTGCCCACCCCTATGGTGTCTAAGTGTTTCTTGAAGACTCTCACTGCCAAAGGCTTGGTGAATGGATCTGCTAGATTGTTTTCTGAGGCAATATGTTCTACCACGACTTTCCGTCTCTGGATGAAATCCCGGATCAGGTGGTACTTCCTCTCGATGTGTTTCCCTTCTTGTGGTTCCGAGGTTCCTTAGATTGCGATATTACTCCAGTGTTGTCGCAATACATCACAATCGGCCTGTCCATATGTGGTACGACTTCAAGTTTTGAAAGGAACTTCCGGAATCAGACTGCTTCCTTGGACGCCTCCGAAGCTGCCATATACTCAGCTTCCATGGTTGAGTCAGCAATACAAGATTGCTTGATACTCCTCCATGAAATTGCTCTTCCAGATAGGGTGAAGACATATGCACTAGTGGATTTCCTCTCATCCTTATCTGCTTTGAAGTCTGAGTCTGTATATCTTGTAGGAACCAAATCATTAGCCCTGTAAACCAGCATATAGTTTCTCGTTCCCTTGAGGTACTTGAGAATATGCTTTACAGCTTCCAATGAACCTCCCCAGGGTTTGACTGATACCTGCTAACTAAGCCCACGACAAAGCAGATATCTGGCCTAGTACACAGCATGACGTACATGAGACTTTCCACAGCCGAAGCGTAGGGAATCCTACTCATTCTGTCCTTTTCTTCTTGAGACTTAGGACAGTCCCTCGAAGAAAATGATAATCCATGTCTGCAAGGGATTAGAGCTCCCTTGCATGAGTCCATGCTGTACTTGGTCAGTATCTCGTCAATATATGTTGCTTGGGATAATCCTAACATTCTCTGCTTCCTATTTCTAAGAAGACTAATCCCGAGAATGTAGCTAGCTTCTCCCAAGTCCTTCATACTGAATTGACCAGACAGCTAAACCTTTGTAGACGACAATATCCCTACATCATTTCCAATGAGTAGAATGTCATCCACATACATGACAAGAAAAACCACATTAATGCCTTCAAGTTTCCTGTACACATATGGTTCATCTTCGTTTTGAATAAAATCATAAGACTTTACAGTCTCATCAAAACGAATGTTCCATGCTCTTAATGCCTGCTTAAGTCCATAAATGGACTTCTTAAGCTTGCAAACCATATGTTCCTGGCCTTC
This sequence comes from Voacanga thouarsii, assembly GCA_026120185.1. Lineage (NCBI taxonomy): Eukaryota > Viridiplantae > Streptophyta > Magnoliopsida > Gentianales > Apocynaceae > Voacanga > Voacanga thouarsii. Next base: position 3,949,051 of record JANUWF010002200.1, read on the forward strand.
AGCAATGAAGCCTTCCGGTTGGGACATATAGATGTTTTCGCTAAGATGGCCATTTAAGAATGTCATCTTGACATCCATTTGCCATATCTCGTAGTCATAATGACATGCGATGGCAAAGAGGATGCGGATGGATTTAAGCATGGCTATCGGGAAAAAGGTTTCCTCATAGTCGATTCCCTCTTTCTGAGTATACTCTTTCGCCACAAGCCTTGCTTTGAAGGTTTCCACCTTCCCATCTGCCCCCCCTCTTTCTCTTGTACACCCATTTACACCCAATGGATTTTATCTCTTCAGGTAAAGCTACAAGATACCAAACCTGATTGAAGTACATAGGCTTAATCTCGGCTTTCATTGCTTCATGCTATAGATTTACATCAGCATCAGCAATAGCCTCCTCGTATCTAGTGGGGTCTTGTTCCTGATGGTCGGAGACCAGCTCAAAGGCTTCTCCAGTCCATCTATCCGGAACCTTAGACACTCTCCCACTACGACGAGGCTCCATTTGTACAGGCTCTTGAGGCTGTGCCTCTTCTTGTTCCACAATCAAGTCAGAAGAAGTTGATTCCGTAGATAACTTCTTCTCAAGTTCCAACCTTGTTGAACCTTTTGTGGAAGTACTTTGATCATCTTTCAAGTATCTAGCATTGGTACTGACTAGTACCTTTTATTCCTTAGGATGATAAAAATAACCTCCTTTTGTCCTTTTTGGATACCCAACAAAATAACATAATTCTGATCTTGGTTCCAACTTGTCTCCCTCGACCAGTACATAAGCTGAACAACCCCAAATCCTGAGATGATTCAGACTTGGCTTACGCTCAGTTCACATCTCATAGAGAGTCTTAGGTACTGACTTGGAAGGCACCAAGTTCAGAATATATGCCGTTGTCTCCAGGGCATATCCCCAAAATGACACTGGAAGAGTAGCATGAGACATTATGCTCTGGACCATTTCCATCAATGTCCTGTTCCTTTTCTCAGCTACTCTGTTCTGCTGGGGTGTTCCTGGCGCAGAGAGCTGGGATACTATCCCATGATGTACCATGTAGTCCTTGAATTCACCTAGGAGGTACTCTCAACCACGATCCGATCGTAAGGTTTTGATTAATTTACCTGTCCGACGCTCCACTTCAGCCTTAAGCTCCTTGAACTTGTCAAAATAGTCAGACTTACGTCTCATCAGGTAAATATAACCATACCTTGTACAATCATCCGTGAAAGTGATGAAATACTTAAAACATCCTCTAGCTGGTATAGACAATGGACCACACACATTAGTGTGAACAAGACTCAACACCTCATTGGTTCTATCCGCCTTTGGTGTAAAAGACCTTTTGGTCATTTTCCCCATCAGGCAGGATTCACACTGAGGCCAACTTTTCAATCTCAATGAGCCCAAAGGCCCATCATGGATTAGCCTCTGAATCCTAGTTGAGTTAATATGACCCAACCTTAGATGCTAAATGTATGAATCATTGATGTTGGTCTTTCTCTTCTTAGTTAAAGGTTCAGACTGAGCATTATTTGATTGGTTGTTAATAGCGTTTAAAAAGAACAGATTCCCATACATGTGCCCAGTACATAAAATTTCTCCATCTCTACTGATAGAAATACCAGAATGGAAAGATACAGAATATCCTTGATTTATTAGTTTTGCAACTGAAATCAAATTCTAGCGAAAACCAGGTACATATAAAATATCTTTTAAAACCACTATCTTATTACAATAAAAAATAAGATCCAGCTCTCCCACTGCAAGGGCCTAGACTTGTGCTCCATTACCCACGCGTAGCCAATGTTCGCCCTTCTTGAGTCTTCTAATCTTTCTAAACCCTTGCAAGGAGTTACAGATATGATCAGTGGCTCCTGGATCAATAATCCAAGTGAAAGTTGATCCTACCATTAATATAGACTCTAGATAGAAAACATTATCTATGGGGTTTTTCTTGGCTTGAAGATCTGGACACTCATTTTTTCAGTGTCACTTCTTCCTACATTTGAAGCACTTGCCCTTTGGTTTGTCCTTGGGCTGGGTCTTGGGCTGCGTTCCCCTTCTTCCTCTTGAACTTTCTGGGTTTAGGCCCAGTTCTTGAGAAAGAAGACTTAGCAATCATGGCCTTTGACTGCGGCTTCATGACCTTCTTTGCCATCTGGAGCTCCTTCATCAATTCAGTCAAACTCATGTTCAATTTGTTCATGTTATAGTTCAACTTGAACTGAGTGAAGGTGAGGGAAACGGAAACAGGGGGCATGCACGGTCATGGAAAAAAAATTCAGAGAAAAAAACCCGCGAGCCTTAAAGGCTATACGGAAGCGTGAAGATCATACATTTACGCTCCTTAACCCTTCTAGGTTTAGTAGGAGCGGATTGAACGACTGGAATCGCCTCGCTTTGTCCACTCGAAGAAGCTTCCGGTTGAACACCCGCTAGCCTTCTACTCCGTCTTGTTTGTATGAACGTCTAGCTTTCCAACTCTCGGAATATTCCTCTGCCTAACCTCTAGTCAGTGAACACAACATAGAGGAAGAATGGACTCTAAACTCCTTGGTTCAGCTGCTATTAGTTAGCAAAGAAGACAAGAAGAAAACACAGAGGGAGGTGGCGTGAGAGAGCAAGAGAGAGACGTGAGTTCTCTCTGTGGCCAGGAAAAACTAGGGTTTTTCTTTTTCCAGAGAGTTATTTATTAGTTAGCCAAAATTAGGTCCCCCATTATCTGATAAACATATCCCCGGGATTTCATATTTCAAACACCCGGATGTTATCCCTGAGAATCAATTTGACTTAACCCTAAACTCCTCTTAACCGTATCTGGAAAAAACCCTAAGGTCCAAGCTATTGAGCCAGAAAAATATTTATTATTTTTCTTGGACCCAAAAGGCCCAAAATAATAAACATTAATTATTTATTTCCTGGGCTTATATAAACAACCCAATAAATAATTGAAGCCCAAATGAACCATAATAATAAATCTTTAATTATTTATTTCTTGGGCCTATATAAATAACCCAATAAATAATTAAATATTAATTATTTCCCCTAGTTTAAGCCCAGGTTAATTTCTTAATTATTCATACTGGACCTAGGCCCTGAATAATTAATTAACCAATTAAACTAGATAATTAATTTCTCTCAACTCCTATTTTAATTAATTTATTTATTTTATTCCAGTCCAATAATAAATTAGACTTCCTGAATAAAATAAAATAAAATAAAACAAAACAAAATCCTCTTCATACGAGACCAATTCCTCAACCCAAAACTAGTTAGGACTTACGGGCTATCCCGAGGACCAAAAAGACACATCGCCTTGGCTGCTAAAATGACCAAAATACCCCTACTATGTAAATAGCTGTATTTTGCATTTTAAATATTTCCTAATATCACCATAAGGAAATATTGACCCCAAGGACAATACTGCATTCGCACAGTTTCCGACCTACAGGTGAAATGACTAAAATACCCCTCTACACATCGCCGTACATTTAGAGAAGAAGAAGTGTACTAACACCCCTCTAAAAGACATCTATCATCCCTAGGCTTCTAGTCCAATAATTCACGACTTCCTAGAGTGTTTTCGCTTTCCAAGGGAGCTACCCTAAAGCAAACATCCAAGTCATGTTTCCCAGGGCCCTGGACATTTTAGACCATTCGGACAACCACAAGGGGCGATATAGTGCAGAAACTATCTTGTATAAGTCTGTCTTAACTAACTAGTCACATATACCCAACATGCAAGTATATTGGCCCTACGATAGAACCTCAACTATAACAAATCAAAGTATATGCTTCCAGCTTCGCCAGACCACCAACTCATACTCAAGTCGTAGAGTACTAGTCCACGCTGTAGCGGTAGTAGTCTAGGTTTCTATCATATAGTACTTTTAGAAACCACTACTACAGGTCATGTTCTACGTATTCGAAATACGCTTATGTCATGAAGTGAGTAGACTACTCACTGGCTAAAGGTAAGCCATTCCCCATTTGGAATTCATAATATAATAACCTAAACATGATGAGATTCCCAGTCTCATCAATAGGTTAAGAACAAATATTTATGTGTTAAATAACCCGTGATCCATACCTTACTGTGAAAGACCACCATTTACATGGATCACTTATTTAAACACAATGGGTCTGTTCCATACGAAAATCGTGCACAAACAAAAAATAAATTCATAAACAAATTTTGAAAATAAATTCTTTTATTAAAATATTCGATTTTACATTAGAAACCTAGTATAAGAGGGCATACAATCCACCAGAAGGAACCCGGTAGAGATTCGAGAACCATGTCTACTTGGCTCTCGGGGTCAATGACAGCCCCTAAGATTTCTGCCTCCTCGAAAGCAGCAATCATCTTGAACATATGCTCTCAGACTGATGTTCCCTCAGTCATCTTAGTGTTTATTATAATTCGAAGAGCCTCCTGCCTTGCGGGCCGGCTCTTGTCTGCGAACATAGGAGCCAATGATTGACTGATATCATATGCAGAAGCCATGTGCTCGTATTTTGACTGGAGCACATTAGACATGGAGGCTAACATATAGCAATGTGCCATTTCGTCAGCCTTCTCAGCCTCTCGCTCTTTGGCGGTGGAACCTTCCCCGATAACAGGGCAGGTCTCATAAAGGACATACTTATACTCTTCGACTGTGAGTATTATGTCCAAGTTCCTCTTCCAGTCCACATAGTTTGGACCCGTTAACTTATTCTCCCTGAGAATAACGACCAATGGATTAAAAGAACCTTCCACCATTTTTGAAAATCGAAAAATAAAAGAAAGAATTTAGTTCGTGAAAACAAAATAAAATTTGTACACTGAAAATAATTTGGCTCTTAGGAAAACTGACATAGCTTCTTAGGAAGATTAACAGTTCCCTAAGCTAAGTGTATTAACCGCCACAAATTAATTTCCCTTCTAGGTAATGGTCTAGAGGATAACTCCATCGAGGGGATGGCTGTTTCCTCTCATTTCCTATGGATATACCTTGCACTATAATCTCCAACGTGGGCTGGCCGATCATAGTTCATGCCTCGAGTTATTAATTATATCCATCCATTAGATCTAGATCCTTGTGGTATCCCCATCCTATATGGGTTCACTCCCAGGGTGACGCGAGGGGACTCATGATCTCTAATGAGGATCGTGATAGAAGCCGTGCGGCCATTGGAACCCCTCTTCCACTTAGTCTTTTAAAATAAAGATTTTCTGAAAAATATCCTTTTGAAATTTTCATTAAGTTTTTCCTTAATTAAAAATAAAATATCTAAATCCACTAAAATCTCTATGTCAAGGTTTATATCCTTTGAGAGATTTTTTCATGGACTAATTTTATTTAAGTTAAAACTTAATGATTTCTAAAAATTTTCAATTAAAACTTTCTAGAGACTTTGGTCTCAAGTTTATTTGACAAAACAATTTTTCCTAGTGCAAAATAAAACAAAATGGTTCTCTATTTTAATTTACAAAAATATTTAAATCTAATATATTTTCTATGTCAAGGATTAAATCCTTTGAGAAAATATCCAAGGATTAATTTTTGTACAAATTAAGATAACCATTTAATTTTTTGAAGAAAAATGTTTTTCTTGTACAAAAAAGTTCCCAAAGACTTTGGTCTTTGAGAAAAAGCGCACATAGGTATACAAAAAATAGCATGCTAGAAAACAGTAAACGTTTTCATGCTTTTCTATTTTTAAATCTAAGTGCCCAAATAAAAGAATTAAACATATTAATTAATTAATTAATTAATGGTCTTGTTTAATCCTAAAATTCCTTACTAATATTTTTCATGCAAATATATTCCAAGAATATAAACTATTGCAAAAATATTAACTTCGCCTGGTATGGGACCCAAAACGGAAAAAGGGAAAAAAAATAAAAAATGAAATTGACTGGCGGTCCACTGCACTCGATGCACCGGATCCACGCCCAGCTGCATTGCGGTTCACCGCGGCCCTGGTGCACCGGCCACACTGGATCAGATGCAACCGCAACTCGTGCAGCCAATCCGCGCCCGCTTCTCCTCTGCTGCCGACCCGCACAAGATCCGCGCATGGACCCGTTTCTGCCTCCTCGGTGCACCGCTAACCCGCGTGCAAAATTGAACTTCAATTGCAAACCAAATTTCAAATTGAATTTGGCTCAATTTTTACGCAATCCGACTCGGCTCTAAGGCATGGAGGACGCGGCTCCTCTCACAGAAATCTCAGCTCGGCTCGGCTCGGCACGATCGGCGGCTTAAGAACAGTTCTCCTTCTTCATTTTTTTTCCTTCTTCCGTGCAAAAATTGCAGAGCTTCTTCTGGTTCATCTTTTGCTTATTTCTTTGGCTTCTTTGGACATTTTTACTTACAAAAACTCATCAAAAACAAAAACACAACCGCCTATACCCATTTAAATTGGGTTTACACGATCAAAACATCAAAGCCAAAATTTTTTACAGAGAGTCCTATGCTTCACTGTGAAGCGTACAATCAAGCTATCCCATACCAAAACAGCGAAGGATCATAGGTTTAACCACCAAACAATCATCTTCTCCATTTTTATTAACTACCATGCTCCCTAAGTTGATCAAAGAACCAGTGGCTCTGATACCACTTTGAAGGGAAGAAAAACAGGGGAGCATGCTTCATGGGAAAAAAAAACAGAGAGAAAAAAAAACACAAGCCTTAATGGCCGCACGGAAGCGTTAAGATCATACCTTTGCGTGCTTTAAACCTACTAGGTTGAGTAGGAGTGGATTGAACGACAGGAATAGCTTCGCCTTGCCCACTTGAAGAAGCTTTTGGTTGAAATCCCACTAACCTCCTACTTCGCCTTGTTTGCATGAACGCCAAGCTTTTCAACTCTCAGAATATGCCACTGCCCAACTTCTTGTTGGTGAACACTAAAGTGAAGAAGAATGGTCTCTAATCTCCTTGATTCTCTCGCTATTGATTAGCAAAGAACTAAGAACAAGAGGAAGCAAACTCACGAGAGAGAGAGAGCTGTGTGAACAGAAACGTGAGAGAGAGTTTTTTTGTGTGCTAGAGAGAAAAAATGGGGAAAATAATAGGGTTTTCTCTATACAAGAGTCTTGTTTATTGTTAGCCAAAACTAGATCTCCAATTATTTGATAAACATATCCCCCGAGATATCATATTTCAAACACCCGGATGTTATTCAGAGAATAAGTTTGGCTTAACCCTAAACTCATCTAAACCGTATCTGGAAAAAATTCTACGGTCCAAGCTATCGGGCCGAAATAATATTTATTATTTTTCTTGGACCCAAAAGGCCAAAAATAATAAATATTAATTATTTATTTCCTGAGCTTATATAAATAACCTAATAAATAATTAATGAGCCCAAATGAACCAAAATAATTAATCTTTAATTATTTATTTCTTGGGCTTATATAAATAACCTAATAAATAATTAAGCATTAATTATTTTCCCTTAGTTTAAGCCCAGGTTAATTTCCTAATTATTCAAACTGGACCTAGGCCCTAAATAATTAATTAACCAATTAAACTAGATAATTAATTTCTCTCAACTCTTATTTTTTATTTTATTTATTTTATTCCAGTTTAATAATAAATTAGACATCCCAAATAAAATAAAATAAAGTAAAATCCTCTTGAACTGAGACCAATTCCTCAACCCAAAATTAATTAGGACTTACGGGCTATTCCGAGGACCAAAAAGACATATCGCCTTGGCTGCTAAAATGACCAAAATACCCCTACTATATAAATTGCTGTATTTTACATTTTAAATATTTCCTAATATCAGCATAAGGAAATATTGACCCCAAGGACAATGCTGCATTAGCAAAGTCTCTGACCTACATGTGAAATGACTAAAATATCCCTCTACACATCGCCGTACATTTAGAGAGGAAGAAGTGTACTAACACCCCTCTAAATGATATCTACCATCCTTAGACTTCTAGTCCAATGATCCACGACTTCCTGGGGTGTTTCCACTTTCCAAGGGAGCTACCCTAAAGCAAACATCCGAATCATGTTTCCCAGGGCCCTGGACATTTTAGACCATTCGGACAACCACAAGGGGCGATATAGTGTAAAAACTATCTTGTACAAGTCTGTCTTAACTAACTAGTCACATATACTCAATACACAAGTATATTAGTTCTACTATAGAACCTCAACTATAGCATATCAAAGCATATACTTCTAGCTTCGTCAGACCACCAACTCATACTCAAGTCGTAGAGCATTAGTCTACGCTGTAGCGGTAGTAGTCTAGATTTCTATCATATAGTACTTTTAGAAACCACTACTACAGGTCCTGTCCTACATATTCGAAATACGCTTATGTCATGAAGTGAGTGGACTACTCACTGGCTAAAGGTAAGCTATTCCCCATTTGGAATTCATAACATAATAACCTAAACATGATGAGATTTCCATTCTCATCAATAGGTTAAGGACAAATGTTTATGTGTTAAATAACCAATGATCATACCTTATTGTGAAAGACCACCATTCACATGAATCACTTATTTAAACACAATGGGTCTGTTCCAAATGAAATTGTGCACAAACAAAAAGTAAATTCATAAAAAAAAATTTAAAATAAATTATTTTATTAAAATATTCGATTTTACATCAGAAACCTAGTCTAAGAGGGTATACAATCCAACATTGCTACCTGTCGCCATTCCACTAGCTTCATTTTCTATTTCTTGAGAAGTATTAATAGGAATCCACCCAAGTATTATGCCAAAGCTAAAGAAGGGAGATGGAGATTCAAATCATATTCTATGGTGCCAAGAAAGAGTTTAGAGAGAGTTTAGAGTGTTGAAAGAGAAAGTGGTTAGAGAGAGAACCTCTCAACTCCCCTTGGAGCACCCTTGGCATTTCGCACTATTGTCTACTTTCATTAACCTTAAATGGCCTCTTGCAATTGCTCACCCGGTTAGTATTTAGTTCTTCTTCATCTTACATCTAATCTGGTTTTTGCATCGTGTTTGGTTACTGTTTTCATGCGTGTTTTCTACTCACCTGACACCTATATTTTTTGCTTAGTCGCTAGTCATTCTTGTTGCGGTTTTTGTTGTTAACCTAGTTGTTTTATCAGTGGTGGGTGAGTTCAATTATTATTAGTTATTGTATGTTGGTTAGACAACCGATGTCTTTATTAAGCTGTCTGCCATTAATACATGTTGTCTGCTCTATGTTGGCTAATGTCGGAAGTTGAGTTGGTTTGTTGTTTCTTATGTTGTTGTTGAGCTCGGCTATGGTCCCTGTCGTTCTTCGATTCCGCTATTGCACTTTTTTTATTTTTTTTCTTACCCTTCATGCTCTTCATTGTGACCTACTGTTCATCTTCTTTAACTGAGCTCCTACTCGTGTTCTTAGTTTTGTTCATCAGTCGTACCATTTAATCTGTAAAAACCACCGTTGATTCTCCAAAACCAATTTATTGTCCCAGAATTTTGGGGTCCATTCATCTGAGTGGGCCTATAGCCTGATAATTTTTCAAATTCAAATTTTAAACCTCTAAACCCCCTACCTAATCCTACCAAGCCGACATTCTCTTTGTCTCGGGTCACACCCCCGCCTATATGTGCTTTTGCCCGAACTGGCCTGATGGGCTAAAAGCCTAACTTGCTCTATTGGGCTACCTGGGCCAACTCTTAGCTCGTTAGTATTTTTTGCCCTAGAGCACTGTAAGCTTAGCTTGTTTGTATTTTTAGGCAAGACCTGTCCCAGCCCGTGCATAGCCCATTCGTCTTGAGCATAGTGGCCTACTGTTGCTTAGGCCTTCTCTTATCAACCTGGGTTTATCTCAAGATATCCTCATGGCCAAACTCAAGAAGAAATGGCTAGCCCCTAAGGCCATTTCATCTAAGGCCTTTTCCTCCAATTCCTTAACCTCTCCCCACATCCCAAACACTGTCTAGCCCATTACTGCTGAAACCCAGACCCAAGCTCCCCTAGCAGTCTCTCCAGAGGACACTCCTCCTTCTGTGCCTATTGAACCTCAGGCTGTTCCTACACCCACTCCAATATCCCTAGAGTCTTTAGCTTCTTTCATACTAGAGACTATTCCTATGCATAGGGAACCAGATACGACACCTGATGGTGGCAAGCAGGAGGATGGGAAAAAGATGTGGGCAAACATTGTTAAAGGGAACCGTAAACTAGGTAATAGCATGCCACTGCTCCATATCCCGCAGATAGGGGAATATATAGACATTGGTGAAATTGACTTTAAGGACGTTGAGCTCAAATTGGGTTTCTGCTTGGTTGGCATGTTTGCTGGGCATTTTCTTAGTCCAAGAGCTGTCACGAAAATGAGGAAGCAGTGCTCAGTCCCATCTACGGTGTATCCACATTCCTTCGCCTGAATAAGATTTCAGTTCAATCAGATGAGGATCGGCAGTCTGTCCTAAGAGGAGGCCCCTACTCAGTCTATGGCCACTCTTCATGCCTAAAAGCATGCCAAGGGAGTTTAACTTCTCCTTAGATGACCTTAGTGTCATGCCCTTTTGGGTCACCTTCTCAGCCCTCTTTTTGGGTTGTTGGAATAGGCTAGCACTTAGCAAAATTGCATCTGGAGTTGGAAAGCCAGTCATGACTGACATGCTTATCGCTTGATTGGAAAGACTTTTCTATGCCCGTGTTCTGGTTAAAGTCGATGTTACAAAGCGTTTGGTTAAGTTGGTTCTCATTTGGTTACCTTTAGGAAAGATTAAACAGTATCTAGTCCGCTTTGAGTTCGAATCAACCTATTGCTCAAAATGTTACAAATTTGGCCACCTGGTTAACAATTGCATGGGGCAAACAATGCAGAATCGACATGTAATATTCTGTAAACAGGAAGGTCGAGGCCCTAATTCCCCTTAATCACCGAAAAAGCCTAGACGGGATGCTTCTGCCCAGCCCGAGAAGGAGAAAACAATGGTTGACAAGGGCAAGGCCCCTATGTGTGACAATGCACCAGCTTAGGTGACTACACAACCTCCACATGCACAGGGAGGAGATTCAACTAGCAAGGCTGGTGACATGTTGTTGAGCATAGCTATGCCAGGGGAAAACGAAGCTCTGGCTACCCGTCAGCAGAACCAGGGCTGTAGGCATGATTCGAGAAGTGCCAGGGGCAGATCGAAGCATGGTAGAGGTTGATCGATGGGCAAAAACTGGGGATGTGCACATAGTTACTCACAACCCCGTGGATAACCACTCGGGTCTCAAAGCAACAATGCAACACTGACTTTGCCCTCTAGGGAAATCACGGTTCGACTACCTATTGCTGTGATAAAAGCAGGGGAAGCAACTATGCAAGCAACAAGGTTCTTTCGCACTGCTTAGAATAAATATACCAAAGGAAATACTGGCCTGGTTGGTGCCCCGATGGTACTATTACCACCCCAATGATTATCGATTCTTAGAATATAAAAGGGTTCTATGAGACCCTCAAATAACATGGTGTGAAGGAATTTATCTATAAGCATTGTGTTGATGTTTTTGGAGTTTTGGAAACAAAGCTGACTACTGAAGGACTGCAGAATGTACAACGGTTTCAATTCCCTGGTTGGTTGACTATTCACAACTTCGACTTAGGGGATGAGGGCTAAATCTTAGTTCTGTGGGATAGTTCTAAAGTGGACCTTCAAGTACTCTCCTCGTCCACTCAAGTCATTTCATGTCTAATTACTAATAAGACTACTCATCTTACAGTATGCTTCTCCTTTGTCTATGCTTATAACATAATAATTGCTTGCCGTCCTTTGTGGTGTGAATTGGTGCAATTGGCTTCACAGATGACTGATCTATGGATTCTGTTGGGGGACTTTAATACGTACTCACTTCTCTTGGAAAAACTAAATGGTGCTTTGTTGTCAAATTACGAACTAAAAGACTTTGCAACCCTATGTCGGGACCTCGAGTTCATTGATCTCCTCTCTTCTTGCCCAGCCTATACTTGGACGAACTCTCATGTATGGTCTAAGCTGGATCGCATAATAGGGAATGCCCAGTGGTTCAATTCTCATACCCAGGCCACAGCGCAGTTCTTCCTGCTATTGCTAATCTCTGACCACTCTCTATGCTTGTGGATGCTCTTGCACTAGGCATTCCCAAGTATGTTACAACCTTTTCACTTTTTTAATATGTAGGCAGATGATAGTAATTTTTAGGACTTGGTAGCTCGCCAATAGCCCCAGGATGTCACGGGTCATAACCAATTCATTTTCTGCCAGTGCCTCAAACATCTAAAGAGGCATCTTTGGACCCTAAACGCTAGAGAGTTTTCTTATATATCACAACGGGTTCAGGCAACCAATTGTGACGTGGAACAACTACACAGCACTAGGTGCAACTAAATGATCCTAATATTTCTGACCACCTCAAATAGGCCAATAAGGAAGTATGGTGCCTAGCAGAAGCCGAACTTAAGTTCTATCAACAACTTGGTTAATCTAACTATATTGCTAAGACGGACCGATGCACTAAATATTTTCATGACATGGTGAACCGTAACAGGAAGAAACATTTTCTTACCCCAGTGGTCAAATCGGATGGATCAAGAACTTACAATCGAGAGGAAGTAGTGACGGAGTTTGTTGAGTATTTCACCAACTTGCTGGGTGCATCCTAACAGTGTGGTAAGCTCGGTCAGGATATGGTTTGAGCTAGACCTTTTGTCCTCAATAGTAAACTAGAGGATCTGGTATCTACAGTTATGGACAAAGAGATTATAACCACACTATGAGACATTGGAGACTGTAAGGCACTAGGACTCGACGGATATTCAACATTTTTTTTCAAGAAGGCTTGGGCTACAGTGGGAAACGATGTGCTGCAAGCCAGTCATGAGTCCTTCAGGACCGACAAACTTCTTAAGCAACTCAATCATTCACTTATATCCCTCATCCCCAAGTCTACAAACGTGGATGGGGTGGGTGACTAAAGACTAATCTCTTGCTGCAATATGGTATAAAAAGTGATATCTAAGGTCATTGCTGATCTACTACGGGCAGTACTGCCGGATCTTGTTAACCCAGTACAATCAATTTTTATGGAGGAATGTCTAATGGCAAATAATATTTTCTTAGTTCAGGAGCTAATGCGCACATACAGTTGGAAGAGGGTTTCGCCCAAATGCACAATTAAGGTAGATTTTTGCAGAGCCTATGACTCAATCGATTGGTCTTTCTTCCTCAACTTGCTGACTGAACTAGGATTTCCTGATAAGTTCATTCAATGGATCTCTCAATGTGTCACAACTCCTTTATATTCAGTGGCTATCAATGGCAAGATTCACTATTTCTTTCGGAGACAACAAGGTCTAAGGCAAGGTTACCCTATTTCGCCTTTGCTAATTGTTCTATGTATAGAATACTTCTCCCAAATGGTTAAGATTGCAATTCTAGGCACGACTTTTAGTTATCACCCCAAGTGTGATCGACTGGCTATCACCCACTTGGCCTTTGCGGATGATCTAAGACTTTTCTCTAGGGGAGACTCTACCTCAATTAATATCTTTCTCCAATGTCTCGAGGAATTCAAAGCCTGTTTTGGTATGCAAATCAACAAACAAAAATCTCATATCTACTTAGCTGGTTTATCGTATTTGGATCAGCAGCACTTGGCAAGCTTCTTGGGGCATTCCTCTAGGTACATTCCCTTTTCGTTACTTGGGAGTTCCTATTATGTTTGGCAAGGTCAAGCTCACCAATTATTGGCCTCTACTAGACAAGATTGGGTCTTACATTGGTCGTTGGATTGCCCGCTCACTCTTTTACGCAAGAAGGGTCTAACTAATCCAGGCAGTCCTCTAAGGGGTGGATTGCTTTTGGCTGTCTATTCTACCTATTCCTTTGGGAGTTATTAATCAATTAAATAGGATGGCACACAACTTCTTCTGGGACTCTAAAAACTCTTTAGTGGCCTGGACGAACTTGTGTGTCCCCCAATAAAAAGGAGGCTTGGGACTAAAAAACCTCAAGATTTAGAACTATGTATTGCTAGCTCGAGTTCTCTGCAATGTTCAATTTGAGAAACAATCCCTGTGGGTTCAGTGGATATCGCACTATTATATGAACGAGCATTCTATTTGGGACCTATAGTAGTACTGAGACCAGTCCCCATTACTCTGACAGATTTTATATATTCAGGACACCATTTTAGCCAAGGAACACACTGCCCAATAGGCTACAACCCATTTGTAGTCTTGGACTATAGGACTCAAACTCTGTACATAGCGTGCATATGAGTATTTTTGGAACAAGCAGCTAGCTATATCTTGGGCAACAATGATTTAGAAATAGGGATTCACTCCAAAACATTCATTTGTAGTCTGGCTATACCTCAAAGGTTGCCTAAAGACAAAAGATTCATTACCGTTCACAATTGACGACCCATCCTGCCCGCTGTGCAGAATGGCTAGGGAGACGGTGAAGCATCTATTCTTTGCTTGTCCAGTCTCACAAGCCATTTGGGCAGACATAAGAGCTTGGTGTTGGAATGTATGCCTTCTAAACTAGATTTCTGATGTAATTATCAAATTTATGAATAAAATGATTTATTCTCAAAATTTATTTATAAATTTACATTTTATTTGTGTATGATATACGTTTGGAAAGGACCCATTGTGTTTAAATAAATGATCCATATGAATGGTGGTCTTTCACAATAAGGTATAGATCACGGGTTACTTAACACATAAACATTTGTTCTTAACCGATTGGTGAGAATGAGAATCTCATCATGTTTAGGTTATTGTATTATGAATTCCAAATGGGGAATGACTTACATTTAGCCAGTGGGTAGTCTACTCAATTTATAGTATGAGTGTATTTCGAATACATAGAACATGACCTGTAGTAGTGAAGGACGAAAATGGCAAAAATGATGAAACCAAAAGCATTCTTATACAACGAAAAAAATTTACCTCTGTGTTTGAATGACCTTATTGGCATTGAAGAAGATATTTGAACTAGGATGCTTGAAGCCATTGGATCACATCTTTGTAAACGTCATCTTCGTCTCATTCACGCGAAGCTTTTGAGCTTCGGGAATGACGCCTTTTCTTCCTTAGCTAATGAAAGCTTACTGTGAATTGGGTTTGCTATTCCTTAGCCTGTGAAAGCTTCACAGACTTCATCCTTTTCTTCATATTGGTCTTGATTCCCTTTTCTTTCAATTCATGCAAATCATTACCAAGAGAGACTAAGAGAGTCAAACAAAAAGCCCCATGCTTTTGTTATCTCTCACGCAAAGCAACACGGAATCCATCCAGTGCTGTTTTTTTTATTATTTAATTAATTAATTTAATTTTTTAGTTTTATTTTACCCTTGGTCTTATTTATTGGGCCAAATAAAATTATTTACTCTTGGATTTAAACACTCATAAATAATAAGTCTCAAATATTTATTTCCTGGGTTTCATAAAATCACCCAATAAATAATTAACAAATCTAAATAGTCCAATATAAAATATCAAGCCTTTTATTTAGTTTATACCTAGATTAATTTTTTATTTATTCAATTTAGGCATTGGGCCTTGAATAATTAATTAACCAATTAAACTAGAAAAAATATATACTCTATCTCTTGGGTCTTTTATTTTATTTTAGTCCAATAATAAATATATACTATTTAAATAAAATAAAATAAAACCCATAATTATCAAAACCTCCTTGGCTCTATCCGCCTTAAGGTTAAATGACCTTTTAGTTATCTTTCCCATTAGGCAAGATTCACATTGAGGCAATTTTCCAAACTCAATGAGCCCAAAGGCCCATCATGGATTAACTTCTGAATCCTGGTTGAGTTGATATGACCCCACTTTAGATGCCAAAGATAAGAGTCATTGACATTGGTCTTTCTCTTCCTTGTTAAAGGTTCCAATTGAGCGTTATTTAATTGATTGTTAATAGGGTTTAAGAAAAATAAATTTCCATACATGTGTCCAATACATAAAATTTCTAAATCTCTACTGATAGAAATATCAGAATGAAAAGATACAGAATATCCTTGATTTATTAGTTTTGCAACCAAAATTAAATTTTGTTGAAATCAAGGTACATATAAAATATCTTTCAAAACCACTATTCTATTACAATAAAAAATAAGATCCAGCTTGTTAGGATTCGTGGACTTCTAAACGTGAAAAATATCCACGAATCCCTTCTGATTATCCAAATAAACAATTAAGAAGATCTAAGGTTTATAGAATTACCTCTCTTCGACGTAATCGAGATCATTCGATTATGATTGTGTAGTCGTACGTGTAACTCGAACGATCACCAGACGCTGCAGTGTGCGAACGTCCTCTACAGGTACACACGGCGAACTGACTTGTTACCCTGAGAGTGCTAGCATCTAGGGTTTGAGAGTTTTTTTTTTTTTTTGGTGAATAGAGGCACGAATTTTCAATAAAACAGAACTATTGAGAAAACGGCTAAGGTTTTCTTAAAAACTCCGAACCTCTAAGAGTCCAAATTTGATAATATCTTATTATATTTTAATTTATATTCAAATTAAATTAAAAACTGATATGATAAGATTCTACCATTATCTCGGCAATTTAACTAATTAATTTATCGAGTCAAATTCTTATAATTTGGACATCATCCAGATACATCGAATATGAACAAATTCCAAATTCATTGTATCTGGTAAATTTTCTAGGTTCGATTAACTTAGACATATGTCCAGTTTCATCGAATCTGATTACCAGAAAAATAACCTAACAAGTTCGCTTGTTGTGTGACCCCATAGGTTCATTTAAGACTGACAGTGTGCCTAAATCATATTTAAATGGCCCACAAGTTATAAGCGGTTTCTAGCAAAACATTATAACTATCCAGGTTAAATGAAGATCAGTGATCTTTTTTTTTTTTTTAACCAAATCACAATTTTATATTTAGTCATTTTGTCACACGATATCCAGATTAAGCATAAGGCACGGAGCATGTCATCCTTATTAAGATTAGTCAATTATTTCTTGATTTCATAGTAAACTGTTCAAACAAATAATATCAATATCTTAGATTGATATATTTGAGCACAACCATACATTTTAACAGTTTAACTTATCAAGGGGCCCATGGATATCTCTCCCATAATTGAGAGGGACAAATTTCTTCACTATCAATCAGATTCCTGTTCTTGATTTATTCTATATCCAACACTAGTCTAATTTATTATCTGGTTAAAGACAACTTTAGACAACGTCAAAATATAAAATTTATCAAGTAAGAAACAATGATGAATTTAGGTCGAAGGACTTTTAATATCATTATGGTTAGAAAGTACTTATGACATGTTCCATGAAGTACTCTCACAGTGGGTCATGTCCAATACAATGTTCTCTAACATTTATTTATGTTTTGACTTGATATCACAAATATCCATGACCAGTAAAACATAGCCATCAAGTTACAAATATACTAATATTAATTTATTATTGTTTCAATAATAATAATCAATCAGGGACAGTTTTAAAATAGTCATTGTATTCATTGTTGGGTTTTACTATCAAGTCACGTACTTGATGACCACAAAACAAATGCACTATTCATGGAAAGAAAAACCTCATATTATTATATAAAACACAACGACAATAGTATAAGTACAAATTAACTATAGGGCATATCCCTAACAGTCTCCCACTTGCACTAAGACTAATTTGGCATAAGCCGTAATCCTATTGATCTAGTATGACTATCTTGTTTAGACGATGGGAGAGGTATTGTCAGTGGATCTGCAACATTGTCATCAGTTGATACTTTGCATACTTTGACATCTCCTCTATCAATAATTTCTCGAATGAGATGAAAATGTCTAAGTATATGTTTGGATCGGTGATGTGATCTTAGTTTCTTAGCCTGTGCAATGGCTCCATTGTTGTCACAATAGAGATCCACTGGATTCACAATACTAGGAACTATATCTAGTTCTGTAATGAACTTTTTAATCCAAACTGCTTCTTTAGCTGCAGCTGAGGTAGCTACATATTTAGCTTCTGTAGTAGAATCGGCCACGGTGTCTTGCTTTGAACTTTTTCAGCTTACAGCACCTCCATTCAAATAAAATAGAAAACTTGATTGCGATCTGTAATCATCTATGTCGGACCGAAAACTAGTATCAGTGTAACCATTTACAACTAGCTCGCCTTCTTGTCCTCCATAAACTAAGAACATATCTTTAGTTCTTCTTAAGTACTTCAGTATGTTCTTGATAGCAATCCAGTGTGCCTCTCCAGGATTTGACTGAAACCTACTTGTCATGCTTAATGTATACGATACATCGGGTCGAGTACATAACATGGCATACATGATAAACCCTATAGTGAAAGCGTATGGTATCTTGTTCATGCACTCTTCTTCATCCTTCGTAGAAGGATTTTGAGTTTTGCTAAGCTTAATGCCATGTGACATTGGCAAGAATCCTCTCTTAAAGTCTTGCACACTGAACCTTTTCAGTACCTTGTCAACGTATGCACTTTGACTTAGTCTAATTAGCTTTGTAGATCTATCTCTATAGATTCTTATACCTAGAATATAGGTAGCTTCACCTAAGTCTTTCATTGAGAAATAATTTCCCAACCAAGTCTTTACACTTTGTAGAGTTGGGATGTCGATTCCAATGAGTAAGATGTTATCAACGTAAAGTACCAAAAAGACTATTGCATTCCCACTTGTTTTCTTATAAACACAAGGCTCATCTTCAATTTTGATAAAGTTAAATCCTTTAATTGCTTCATCAAAACGAAGATTCCAGTTTCGAGATGCTTGCTTCAATCCATAAATGGATCTTTGAAGCTTGCACACTTCATTAGAATTCAAAAGATCATCAAAACCCTCAAGTTGTGTCATGTACACATCCTCGAGTAAGTTTCCATTGAGAAATGCGGTTTTGACATCCATTTGTCAAATATCATAATCATAATATGTTGCTATGGCAAGAAGAATTTTAATAGATTTAAGCATTACAATTGGTAAAAAGGTTTCATCACAATCTATACCATGAGTTTGTCTATAACCTTTTGCTACTGGTCGTGCTTTGTAAGTATGCACATTTCCCTCCATGCTTGTTTTCTTTTTGAAAACCCATTTACACCCAATGGTTTTTGAACCTTTAGGTGGATTAACCAAAGTCCAAATCTGGTTATCATACATGGATTGCATCTCAGACTTCATAGCCTCTAACCATTTTCCAGAGTCAGAACTCTTAATGGCTTCTAGATAGGAAGTGGGCTCATCATTAACCATAAGCTCCACATTATGGTCATCAGTGATGAGGAATCCATATCTCTCAGGTTGTTGAAAAGCCCTATCAAATCTTCGAGGTCCTTGTTCTATAGAAGTAGGCTCATTTTGGACTTGTGAGCCATCTAATCGAAGTTCATTATTTGGTTCAGGTACTAATTCTCTTGAATCTCATCAAGATGTATTTTACTCACACTGATTCTTTTGGAAATAAATTCATTTTCAAGAAAGAATTCATTTCGAGCAACAATTACTCTATTTTCTTTTGGGAGATAAAATTGATATCATTTAGTTTCTTTAGGATACCCCACAAATATGCATTTATCCGATTTAGGTGTAAGTTTATCAGATAATAATCACTTTACATAAATTTCACAATCCTAAATCTTGAGAAATGACAAACTAGGTTGTTTCCCAGTCCATATCTCATATGGCATTTTCTGAACCGATTTAGATGGAACTCGATTTAGTATGAATGTAGCAGTTTCTAGGGCATAACCCCAAAAGGAGATTGAAAGATCAGTTTGACTCATCATTGATCGAATCATATCTAATAAAGTCTGATTCCTCCATTCGGATACACCATTCCATTGAGGTGTTCCAGGTGGAGTTAATTGGGAGATAATTCCACAATTTTTTAAGATGCTCGTCAAACTCGTGACTTAAGTATTCACCACCTCGATCTGATCGAAGTATTTTAATACTTTTGCCAAGTTGATTTTGTACTTCATTTTGAAATTCTTTGAATTTTTGGAAAGATTCAGATTTATGTTTCATCAGATATAGGTAGCCATATCTGCTAAAATCATCCGTAAATGTAATGAAGTACTGAAATCCTCCTCTAGCATGTGAATTTATTAGTCCACATACATCAGTATATATTAGGCGCAATAGATCAGTTGCCCTTTCATTTTGTTTCTTAAAAGACGCTTTAGTCATTTTGCCTAATAAACAATAATCACATGTTTCGTAAGATTCTAAATCAAACGAATTTAGAAGCCCGTCATTATGAAGCCTTGTTATGCGTTTCTCATTTATATGGCCCAAACGACAATGCCAGAAGTAAGTCTGATTTAAATCATTGGATTTCAATCTCTTAGTATTAATATTATAAATAGACTTGTTTGAAGATCCACGAAGATTGAGAATATAGAGCCCAATTGATAATGAGGCATCTCCATAAAAATACCATTTTTATTAATGGAGTAAATGTTATTCCTAATAACAAATTCAAAACCTTCTAAATCCAAACAAGAAACTAAAATAATATTCTTATTCATAGCAGGAATATAAAAACAACCATTCAGTTCTAAAACAAGTCCACTAGGTAAAATTAATTCAAAAGTTCCTACAACTACTGCAGTAACTTTTGCTCCATTCGCAACTCGTAGGTTAACCTCGCCTTTTGCCACGGCTCTACTCCCTTTTAGACTCTGCACATTTACACAAATGTGAGATCCACAACTGGTATCCAATACCCATGAATCAGAAGTAGATAAATTAATTTCTATAACATAAATACCTGAAGCGACAGTCTCACTGTCCTTCTTTTTCTTTGCTTCAAAATAGAGTTTACAATTTCTTAACCAATGTCCTTGTTCTCCACAATGGTGGCAAGCTCCCTCATTTGGTGTCAATTTTCCAACCATGTCTTTACACTTTGATGAGTGCTAGTGCCTAGGGTTTGAGAGTTTTTTTTTCCTAGTGAATAGAGGCACGAATTTTCAACAGAACAGAACTGTTGAGAAGATAGCTAGGGTTTTCTTAAAAACTCCGAACCTCTAAGAGTCCAAATTTGATAATATCTTATCGTATTTTAATTTAAATTCAAATTAAATTAAAAACTGATATGATAAGATTCTATCATTATCTCAGTAATTTAACTAATTAATTTACCGAGTCAAATTCTTATAATCTGGACATCATCCAGATACATCGAATGTGGACATATTTCCAGATTCATTGTATCTGGTAAATTTTCTAGATTTGATTAACTTAGACATATGTCCAGATTCATCGAATCTGGTTACTAGAAAAATAATCTAACAAGTTCGCTTGTTGTGTGACCCTATAGGTTCATTTAATATTGGCAGTGTGCCTAAATCATATTTAAATGGCCCACAAGTTCTAAGCGGTTTTTAGCAAAATATTATAACTATCCAGGTTAAATGAAGATCAGTGATCTTTTTTTTTAACCAAACCACAATTTTATATTTAGTCATTTTGTCACACGATATCCAGATTAAGCATACGCACGGAGCATGTCATCCTTATTAAGCATAATAAATTATTTCTTGATTTCATAGTAGACTGTTCAAACAAATAATATCAATATCTTAGATTGATGTATTTGAGCACGGCCATGCATTTTAACAGTCTAACTTATCAATGGGCCAATGGATATCTCTCCCATAATTGAGATGGACAAATTCTTTCACTATCAATCAATTTCCTCTTCTTGATTTATTCTATATCCAACACTAGTCTAATTTATTATCTGGTTAAAGACAACTTTAGACAACGTCAAAATATAGAATTTATCAAGTAGGAAACAATGATGAATTTAGGTCGAAGGACTTTTAATATCATTATGATTTATTCTATATCCAACACTAGTCTAATTTATTATCTGGTTAAAGACAACTTTAGACAACGTCAAAATATAGAATTTATCAAGTAGGAAACAATGATGAATTTAGGTCGAAGGACTTTTAATATCATTATGATTTATTCTATATCCAACACTAGTCTAATTTATTATCTGGTTAAAGACAACTTTAGACAACTTCAAAATATAGAATTTATCAAGTAGGAAACAATGATGAATTTAGGTCGAAGGACTTTTAATATCATTATGGTTAGAAAGTACTTATGACATGTTCCATGAAGTACTCTCACAGTGGGTCATGTCTAATACAATGTTCTCTAACATTTATTTATGTTTTAACTTGATATTACAAAAATCCATGACCAGTAAATTATAGCCATCAAGTTACAAACATACTAGTCTTAATTTATTATTGTTCCAATAATAATAATCGATCAGGGACAATTTTAGAATAGTCATTGTATTCATTGTTGGGTTTTACTATCAAGTCACGTACTTGATGACCACAAAACAAAATGCACTATTCATGAAAAGAAAAACCTCATATTATTATATAAAACACAACGACAATAGTATAAGTACAAATTAACTCTAGGGCATATCCCTAACACAGCTCTTCCACTGTAAGGGCCCAAACTTGTACTCTATTTCCCACACGTCATCCATGTTCGCCCTTTTGGAGTCTTCTAATCTTTCTAAACCCCTGCAAAGAGTTATAGATGTGATCAGTGGCTCTTGGATCAACAATCCAAGTGGAAGTTGATCCAACCATTGATATGGACTCTAGATAGAAAACATTACCTGTGGAGTTTTTCTTGGCTTGAAGATCTAGACACTCATTTTTTCAGTGTCCCTTTAGTCCACATTTGAAACACTTGCCCTTAGGTTTGTCTTTGGGCTGGGTCTTAGGCTAGGCCGATGCGTTCCCCTTCTTCTTCTTGAACTTCTTGGGCTTGGGCCCAGTTCTAGAAGATGAAGTTTTAACAATCATAGCCTTAGATTGTGGCTTCATAACCTTCTCTGCCATCTGGAGCTCCTTCATCAACTCAGTTAAACCCATGTTTAACTTGTTCATGTTGTAATTTAACTTGAACTGAGTAAAGGAACCCAGTAGAGATTCGAGAACTATATCCACTTGGCTCTCAGGGTCAATAACAGCTCCTAAGATTTCTGCCTCCTCGAACACAGCAATCATCTTGAGCATAGGCTCTATGACTGATGCTCCCTCAGTCATCTTAGTGTTAATGATAGTTCGAAGAACCTCTTGCCTTGCGGTCCAGCTCTTATCCGCGAACATCGTGGCTAATGATTGAGTTATATCATATGCAGTGGGCATGTGCTCATGTTTGGATTGGAGCACATTAGACATGGTGGCCAACATGTAACAACGAGCCATCTCGTCGGCCTTCTTCCACGCCTTTTCAGCCTCTCGCTCCTTAGCGGTGGAACCCTCCCCGATAACAGGGCAGGTTTCGTAAAGGATATACTTATACTCTTCTACTGTGAGTATTATGTCTAGGTTCCTCTTCCAATCCACATAGTTTAGTCCCATTAGCTTATTCCCTCTGAGAATAACGGCCAATGGACTAAAAGAACCTCCCACCATTTCTGAAAAATCGAAATATAAAAGAAAAATATTTAGTTTGTGAAAACAAAATAAATTTGTGCACTTTATCCTTATTATCAAAACTAATAATAAATAATTTGGCTCTTAGAAAAACTGACATAGTTTCTTGGGAAGATTAACAGTTTCCTAAGTTAAGTGTGTTAACCACCACAAATTAATTTCCCTTCTAGGTAATGATCTAAAAGATAACTCCAACGAGGGGATGGCTATTTTCTCTCATTTCCTATGGACATACCTCGTACTATGACCTCCAATGAGGGCCTGGCCGATTATAGTACGTGCCCCGAGTTATTAATTACATTCCTCCATTAGATCTAGATCCTTGTGGTATCCCCATCCTATACAGGTTCACTCCTAGGGTGACGCGAGGGGACCCACGATCTTTAATAAGGATCGTGATGGAAGCCGTGGGGCCGTTGGAACCCCTCTCTCACTTAGTCTTTTAAAACAAGGGTTTTCTGAAAACTATCATTTTGAAAATTTCTAGTAAGTTTTCCCTTAACTCAAAAAATAAAATGTCGAAGTCCATAAAAATCTCTATGTCAAGGTTTATATCATTTGAGAGTTTTTCCCATGGACTAATTTTATTTAAGTTAAAAACTTAATGATTTCAAAAAAATTTCAATTAAAACTTTCTAGAGACTTTAGTCTCAAGTTTATTTAACAAAACAATTTTTCTTTGTGCTAAAATTAAAACAAAATGGATTTCTATTTTAACTTACAAAAATATCTAAATCCAATATATTTTCTATGTCAATGATTAAATCCTTTGAGAAAATATCTAAGGATTAATTTTTGTTCAAGTTAAAATAACCATTTAATTTGTAGAAAAATATTTTCCATGTAAAAAATATTCCCAAAGACTTTGGTCTTTGAGAAAACGTGCACATAGGTACATAAAAATAAATATCATGTTAGAAAACAGTAGACGTTTTCATGCTTTTCTATTTTTAAACCTAAGTGCCCAGATAATAGAATTAAACACATTAATTAATTAATTAATTAATTAATTAATTAATTAATGGTCTTGTTTAATCCTAAAATCCCTTACTAATATTTTTCATTAAAAAAATTCCATGAATATTAACTATTGCAAAAATATTAAATTCACCTGGTATGGACCCTAAAACTAAAAGGAAAACGCAAGAAAAATTACTAGGAAAAAAAAAAATTTTCTCCTTGGTCCATTGCACCCGCCGCACTGAATCAAGCACCTCATCTACACTGTGGTTCACTGCACCCGTCGCACAGAACTAGGACCCATGGGTGACCTAAAATTCGGACGCGAGTCCAGACCCTAGTCGGCGCCTGTTCGGGCGGCCTAGCCGGCACCGATTCTAATCTGGACGAGTTCGTCCTGCAATTTTTTTTTTGTGATTTTCTTCTGCAAATTTTCTCTATTTTTCTGTGCAACTTCTAGTACCATTGGCTCTTCGATTTCAATCCCAATACAATGAAATCAACAAAAATTAACAACCACCTATATCCATTAATATTGGGCTTGCACGATTTGCAAGGAAAAACAGTAAATTACACATCTCCTATACCTCAATCCGAGAGGTTTAACAGAGAATTTATCTATACTAAAAGAGCGAAGGATCATAATTTAATCACACTTATGTGTTCAGTTTTATTCAACTAGATGCATGCTCCCAATATTTTCACAAAACCTTCATGCTCTGATACCAATTGAAGGCATAGAAAGGGAAAAACGCAGGGCAGGCAGTGGAAGCGAAAACCGAAAAATTGAAGAACAGAGGAATTCCCAAACAGAGCTGGCGCCGGCTCGGGCAACCCTAGCCGACACCGGTCCTACTCTGGCGGGACTCCGAGGTTAAAAATTTCTTACCTCTTTTTCTTGTTCTAAGAATTGGTTGGATCGGAATGTGTGCAACCAGGGTAGGTGCGCTGGTGGAAACCTCTGGTGCGATTCTTGCAAGCCTCCTACTCCGTCTTTACATGTAGGTGAACGCCAAACTCTCGACCTTCCAGTATATGGCCTGCCTAATTCCGTTTAGTGAACAACTTACAGACTAAGGAATATTTTTTGGAGAGAGAGAGAGAGAGAGAAAGAGAGAGAGATGTGGTTCTTTCATAGAGAAGAGGCTGTCAAAAATAACGACGTTATTTTTCATTCGTCTATTTAACCTAAATAAAACCTTAGGTTAAACTGGATTGGGCCATTAGACTCTTAGTTTAGCCTTTTGGATTAAATTCATTATTCAAATTAGAACTAACTAATTGGCCCAACAAATAATTAATTTCCCAGCCCAAATAAACTAGGCCAATTAACAAGCCTATATTAGTTTAGTCCCAGGTTAATCTTTAATTATTCAAACTGGGTCAAAGCTCTGAATAATTAATCAACCCACCAAACTAATTTAATTAATTCTCTCTCTCCATGGACCTTTATTTTATTCTAACCCAACAAATAAATCAAGCTACTTAAATAAAATAAATTTTATTTAATTTAATTTAATACCAATTCCTTAGCCTGTATTTAATTAGGACTCACGGTCTATACTGGAGACCAAAAGACACATGCCTTGGCTACTATAATGACCAAAATACCCTTACCATATAAATAGCTGTATTTTACATTTTAAATATTTCCTAATATCACCATAAGAAAATATTGACCCCAAGGACAATGCTGCGTGAGCAAAGTCTCCGACCTATAGGTGTAATGACTAAAATACCCCTCTATACATCGCCATACATTTAGAGAGGAAAAAGTGTACTAACACATTTCTAAATGACATTTACCATCCTTAGGCTTCTAGTCCAATGATCCACGACTTCCTGGATTGTTTCCGCTTTCCAAGAGAGCTACCCTAAAGTAAACATCCAAGTCATGTTTCCCAGGGCCCTAGATGTTTAGATCATTCAGACAACCACAAGGGGTGATATAGTATATAAACTATCTTGTACAAGTCTGTCTTAACTAACTAGTCACACATACCCAACATGCAAGTATATTAGCTCTACGATAGAACCTCAACTATAGCACATCAAAGTATATGCTTCCAGCTTCGTCAGACCACCAACTCATACTTAAGTCGTAGAGTACTAGTCTACGTTGTAGCGGTAGTAGCCTAGGTTTTTACCATATAATACTTTAAGAAACCACTACTACAGGACCTGTTCTACGTATTCGAAATATGCTTATGTCATGAAGTGAGTGGACTACTCACTGGCTAAAAGTAAGCCATTCCCCATTTGGAATTCACAACATAATAACCTAGACATGATGAGATTCCCATTCTCATCAATCGGTTAAGAACGAATGTTTATGTGTTAAGTAAGACGTGATCCATACCTTACTGTGAAAGACTTCCATTCACATGGACTACTTACTTAAACATAATGGGTCTTTTCCAAATGTAATTGTACACAAATAAAAGTATAAATTCACAAATAATTTCTGAAAATAAATTATTTTATTAAAACATTCGATATTTACATCAGAAACCTAGTCTAAGAGGGCATATTTCCCAACATGAGGTACTTAATAATATGCTTTACAGCTTGCCAATGAACCTCCCTAGGGTTTGACTGATATCTACTAACTAAGCCTACGACAAAGCAGATATCTGGCCTAGTGCACAGCATGGCGAACATGAGGTTTCTATTAAGTTATTGAATAGAATGTATCACACAAGAGCCTTAAATAACTAGAAAAAAATATGCCTAACTTAGCCCCTATCACATTCCCCCACACTTAGCTATTTGCTTGTCCTCAAGCAAAGTATCAAAGACAAGTAGAAAAACACAAGGTTTAACAATCACTCAATTAATTTCAAAACAATATCTTCAATGCTTTCTTCATTCAAGAACATAAAACACATACTACTACATCTTTCACAACAAATGCAAGACTTATGTAAGTGAATAATGACTTAGTAGAACCATCCCAATACTTAACAATATTCTCAAACCATTGGAAAGAATTTAGTTCAAGAAGATTATGCATTCCATAAGCTTACTTTTCGTACACTCTCTCCACTAATTCGAGACATATCATGATTCTACTTAAATCAAGAAGGACTTTTAAGCTTGTAATGTAAGGCTAAAGGCTTGTAATGTAGTTTATGAACTGAAAGATATAGGAGATTCAAATGTCAAAGAAGTTGAGAATTCGCAAGAAATGGATAAACAAAATGTATCAATAATTTCCAACTGTTCTTGCTCTCCTATTCCAAAATAAATCAATACTCATAACCTTATTTAGTAATTCTAGTGCAACTCAAGCAAATCCTACATTTTTCTCTTTTTCTCGTCTCTTTTCATCAACTCTTCTTTATTTTTTCACAAGATCACTCAAATTTTTAGCAATGGTGTCAAGGACTTGATATGAACTCAACTTTTACAGCTCAATCACCATTTCTTTTGTGATCTTTCTTTTCTTCTTTTTTTTTTTCTCAACAATTTTTCTTTTCTTTCTCTCTCTCTCTCTCTCTCTCTCTCTCTCTCTCTCTCTCTTTTTGTCATTCACTGCTACCTTTCTTTTCTTTCTTAGTTTCTTCCTTTCCATCTTTTCTAGCAGCTTTTTCTTTTCTTTTTTTGTGTTCAATCTCTCTTTCTCTTTCTTTTCTTTCCTTGCTTTCTTTTCACTTTCCAGCTCAACTCAACTCTTGATACATGACTGCAAGTAACGAGTCATGATCTTTCTCCAAGTACTTTCCCTCACATTCTCCTTCATGTACTTTCATCCATCAAGAGCATAAAGATTTGAAAAATTATTCAAACTCTCAAAAACAAGCAATGGACAAAGTATTGTAACGGGTTTTAAAGAAAAAAAATCAACAATTTAGGCTCAAAATAGGCACTATGGATCATATAAAAATAGGTAGGCTTGAAAAGCTTAAACTATTCAAAGAAGGTCTATTACCGTCATCCCTAAGTTAAATAATAACTGTCTTTCTTATTTCGCCTCGAGAGGTATTCAAATAAGTTCTAGAATTCTCCATGAATTTTAGTGGAAAACTAGTTTAAGAACAATGTAAAGCATTTGATCAAGAACTACTTCGTCCGAGTGAGTGCAAAAAGTCATGCATAAGCCATAAATGATCTAGAACATATGCTCTATAATCTATCATAAAGACATGCATTAAAAATATAGCTTGAAATCTCAAAGAAAGTTAGAAAAATTTTGAAAATTTTGTTTGCTCACAAGAAGGCTAGAGTATATGCATAGAAGAATTTTCAATCGAATCACCCCCCCCCCACACTTAAATTGGACATTGTCCTCAATAGTAAAAAATAAACACAATAAAGCATCTCCAATGAGACCAAAATAGAAAAGGGGTAGAAAGTTTAAGCAATGCTCCCCAAGTGTAGATTAGCTCCAAGATATGAGAAATTCATTCTTCAAGAAGTTGGGAGAATTATTCCAACGAAATTCAACCTAAAAATAAAAAGATGAACACACAAGTAAAAGTATAAAGAAAAATAAAAATCAAGGGATAAGAAAGATAGAAAATCAAAGCCTTTAAGTCCCCCTTGAAGTAAAGCCTTCCTTGTCTCCAAATCGTCCAATAGCACCACCATAACCTCCAAAGGGCTCACAAGATCCTCTTTGCAATTGGGTCTCGTTTTAGTGAAGAACTTTTCCAGATTTTTGATACTCAAGGCAAATAAGAATAATATCCAACGTAGATAGCACAAGTACAATGTCAATTAATCTTCAATCATTACAGCATAATACCACAAAGCGGCCAAGATTTCCAAATTTGTAAAAATTTCAGAAAAATGCATAGCTAATTTGTTAGAAGCAATCACAAGAAGCATAATTCATTCTATGCATTTTTTGCCCACCAAATAAACTCAACAAAGATTTTTCCATGTCTAGTAAATTTTCCTCAAAAACACATATGCATAATGCCAAGAAATTTTAGAGGATGAAATCGAGCTTACCATAAAGAGAGCTTTTTTTTTTAGACAATGTATTCCCCCAATGTATAAGTTTTAAAAAAAAATTTTGTTTAATCCATGGGGGATAATTAGAAGAAGAAAATTAATATGAAGAAGAAGAAGGGGAAAACGAAGATGAAGGGAAGAAATAAAAGTATCATTCTATGGGAATAAGAAAAAAATAAAATAAGAAAGAAAAATAGAAGAACAAGATAAATAAAAGAAACAACACAAGAAAATCAAAGAAAAAGAAAACAAGAAGAAAAAGACAAAATAAGAAAAATTTGGGAAGAAAAGAAAAAAAATAAGGGAACAAACGAAAAAGGACAAAAAGAAAAAGAGATTTTTTTTTTGAAAACTAAAAACTATCCTAAATTCATGACCACGAATTCATAAACTACACATTAAACTAAAATTAAAAGTTGTAAATAAAGAAACAAATAATAAAATAAAACCAGTCCGTCTCCAATATCATATTAGCTAAAGTCCAAACCTGAAAATAATAAGAATTAGTATTGACCCAAAATTATAGACAGAAAAATCAACAAATTAAAATACAAAGATTACACATATTCCACATTAACATTAGTAAAATTAAATATACAATATATACAAATATACAAAGACAAGTTAGTTTTTATGAACATGTATCTACCTATTTACATATTTACAACATATAGTGAAATTAAAATACAATTATCCAAACAACAAAATAGGCCACTTATTCATATAAGAAACATATATACATATTTACCTATAAACATTTTTACATATTTACATGGTTAAATCAACAAAATCCAAGCTTTCATGATATTGTTTCCCGATAACGGTGCCAAAAACTTGATGTGTCCGGATTTAGGTATAAAAAATCATATAAAAATAAGCATATTCCCAATCAAGTTTAAATTAAAACGTTAATCCCAAATTACACACATGAGCAAGCGTACTTATCATTAACATAGCATAGGGCTCAAACGAGTGTCGATCCTCAAGGAACAAGTATACATTAATCACCCTTATTTCATTATTTAACCAACTCTATAAAGTGAAAAAGAAATAAAAAGGAAAATAAAATAAAAATAAAAATAAAAATATATACATGTCAATGATGGAGAAGTATGTAGCTTAAATCATTATTTTGGCAAACATGACCTTAAAATACCTAACCATTATCACAACTAATTATTCTTTTGGCATCATGAAGGATTAATATAGACTCACTTCATTTCCAATCCATGAATTCCTATCTTCTAGATAACTTAGCATCATATTCCTGTCTCAGCTAGTCCTACCCAAAAGATGCATTAAACACAATCATTTGATTAAATTTCCATTCCTAGCAAACTTAAAACATGAAATTAACTAATGAATCTATTCCTGACAGACATCAATTAACCTTTAATTTCCTTATTCTTAGCAATTAACTCCTTTTCCAAGCAAGTTAAGAGACAACATATATGAAATCAATAAATTGAAACCACCATCAACCCATTTTCCAAGAAAGTTAATGGAAAGAAACAACCAATTAATCTCATAATCAACCCAAGTAATTAAATACCAAGAAAATAATCAATTAATCAAAAGATTAAATAATTCTAAAAATCAAAAACACCTAAAACAATGTCAAATTACAATAAAACAATTAATACACCATTGTTCAAGAAAAAGAAAATAAAGTAAAAGAAAGCACTCATAGACAAGCCTCATTCTTCTTCCTTTAAAGACCTTCTTGTATAACCCTCATTGAATTGAAGAATTCCTCCTTTGATTTGAGTGATTTTCTATGATGATCAATGAATTTTCTCTTTTTCCCTTGTGTTTTTCATCTATTTATAGGCTTAGGAAATGCCTAAACTCGTTGGTGTAGGATTTTTGGCTAAGTAGAAGTAGGAAGCTACTAAAACTCCACAGATTACCAAAAATCGCATAGAAGAATCAAAGCACCGCCTTAACTTCAGAGCACAGCCAGCGCTGCCTTGGCTGTCGGAGTCGGCGCCGGTACCATTCTGTTCCGGTCTTAGTTCAACAATTTCTTGTCGCCTCGAAGTTTGTGCAATCAGTGCATGGCCAGTGCCGGTTCCTCTGTCCTGGTTGACGCCGTCTCTATTCTATTTCGCGACGTTTTTGCTTCATTTTACCCCTAAAATCTGAAATAATGAACAAAATACATTTCCAACGGTAAAATCTCAAATGTGACGGAATATGATTAGTTATTGAACAGAATGTATCACACAAGAGTCTCAAATAATTAGGAAAAATATGCCTAATTTAGCCCCTATCAGAATCCTACTCATTCTGTCTTTTTCCTCTCAAGAATTTGGACAGTCCTTAGAACTAAAAGATAACCCAAGTCTGCAAGGAATTAAAGCTCCATTGAATGAGTCCATACTAAATTTAGTCAGCATCTTGTCAATGTATATCGTTTCAGATAATCCTAACATTCTCTACTTTCTATTTCTAAGAAAATTAGTCCCGAGAATGTAACTGACTTCTCCTAAGTACTTTATACTAAATTAACTAGACAGCCAAACCTTCATAGATGACAATGTTCCTACATCATTCCTAATGAGTAGAATGTTATCCACATATAGGAAAAGAAAATTCACATTTATGCCTTCTAATTTTATGTACACGCATAGTTCATCCTCATTTTGAATGAAACTGTAAGACTTTACAATCTTGTCAAAATAAATGTTTCATGTTTTAGATGTCTGCTTAAGTCCATAAATGGACTTCTTAAACTTGCAAACTATATATTTCTAGCCTTTAGCAATAAAACCTTCTGGTTGTGACATATAGATGTTTTCATTAAGATGGCCATTAAGAAATGTCATCTTGACATCCATTTGCCATATCTCATAGTTGAAATGACATGCAATGGCTAGGAGGATACAGATGGACTTAAGCATGGCTGTCGGGGAAAAGGTTTCCTCATAATGATTCCCTTTTTCTGAGTATACCATTTCGCCACAAGCCTAGCTTTGAAGGTTTTCACCTTCCCATCTGATTTCCTCTTCCACTTGTATAGCCACTTACACCCAATAAGTTTTATCCCTTCAGGTAAAGTTACAAGAATCCAAACCTGATTGAAGTACATAGATTCAATCTCAGCTTTCATTGCTTTATGCCATAGATTTGCATCGACATCTATAATAGCCTCCTCATGGGATATTGCTCCTGATGGTCAGAGACTAGCTCGAAAGCCTCTCATGTCTATCTTTCTGGAACTCTAGATATCCTCACACTACGACGAAGAACCGTTTGTATAGGTTTTGAGGTTGTTCCTTTTCTTGTTTCATAATCGAGTCTGAAGAAGTTGATTCTGAAGATAACTTCTTCTCGCGTTCTAACCTTGTTGAACCTTTAATGGAAGTACTTTGATCATCGTCCAAGTATCTAGCATTAGTACTTAACAGTGCTTTCTACTCTTTAGGATGATAAAAGTAACCTTCTTTTGTTCCTTTTGGATATCCAACAAAATAGCATAATTTTGATCTTGGTTCTAACTTGTCTTCCTTAATTAGTACATAAGTTAGATAACCCCATATCCTAAAATGATTTAGACTTAGTTTACGCCCAATCCATATCTCATAGGGTGTCCTAGGTACTGACTTGGAAGGCACCAAGTTCAGAATGTATGTCTCTGTTTCCAAGGCATATTCCCAAAAAGATACCAAAAAAGTAGCATTAACTATCATGCTCTGGACCATTTCCATCAATGTCCTGTTCCTTCTCTCAACTACTCCATTCTGCTGGGGTGTATCCGACGCAAAAAGTTGGGATACTATCCCATGATGTACCATGTAATTCTTGAGCTCACCGTGGAGGTACTCTCCACCACGATCTAATCGTAAGGGTTTGATTAGTTTATCTGTCCGACGCTCCACTTCAGCCTTAAACTCTTTGAACTTGTCAAAAGAGTCAGACTTGCGCCTCATCAGTAGACATAACCAAACCTTGTACAATAATTTGTGAAAGTGATGAAGTACTCAAAATTCCCTCTAACTTGTGTAGACAAAGGACCACACACATCAGTATGAACAAGTCTCAAATCTCCTTGGCTCTATTAGCCTTTTGGGTGAACGACCTTTTGGTCATTTTTTCCATAAAGCAGGATTCACACTGAGACCAACTTTCTATTCTTAATGAGCCCAAGGGCCCATCATGGATTAACCTCTGAATCCTGGTTGAGTTAATATGACCCAACCTTAGATGCCAAAGATATAAGTCATTGACATTGGTCTTTCTCTTTTTGCTTAAAGGTTCAGATTGAGCGTTATTTATTTGATTGTTTGTAGGATTTAAAAAGAATGAGTTTCCATACATGTGCCCTGTACATAAAACTTCTCCATTTCTACTGATAGTAATACTAAATTGGAAAGAAACAGAATATCCATGATTTATTAACTTTGCAACTAAAATCAAAATCTGTCTAAAATCGGGTACATATAAAATACCCTTCAAAATAATTGATTTATTACAATAAAAAATAAGATCCAATTCTTTCACTGAAAGGGCCCATACTTATGCTCCATTTCTGACTCGTAGTCCATGCTCGTCCTTCTGGAGTCTTCTTATCTTCCTAAACCCTTGCAAGGAGTTATAAATATGATCAGTGGCATCAGAATCAACAATCTAAATGGAAGTTGTCCAACCATTGAAATTGACTCTAGATAGAGAATAATACCTATAGGATTTTTCTTGGTTTGAAATTCTGGACACTCTTTTTTCCAGTGTCCCTTTTGCCCACACTTGAAACACTTGCTTTTGGGCTTGCTGGGCTGGTTCTTGGGTTGGGTTGGTGCATTTCCATTCTTCTTCTTGAACTTTCTGGGTTTCGGCCTAGTTTTGGAATAAAAAGTCCTAACAATCATAGCCTTGAACTATGGTTTCATGACCTTCTCTGCCACTAGGAGCTCTTTCATTAACTCGGTTAAACTCATATTTAACTTATTCATGTTATAATTTAACTTGAATTAAGTAAAAGAGCCCGGAAGAGATTCGAGAACCATGTCCATTTGGCTCTCGGGGTCAATTACAACCCCTAAGACTTTTGTTTCCTTGAAAGCAACAATCAACTTAAGCATATTCTCTCTGGTTGATGCTCTCTCAGCCATGTTAGTGTTGATGATCGTCCTAAGAGCCTCCTGCCTTACAGACCGGCTCTTATCTGCAAATATCGTGGCTCGTGATTGACTAATATCGTATGCAGTGGCCATGTGCTTGTGTTTAGATTGGAGCTCATTAGACATGGAGGCCAACATGTAGCCATCGAGCCATCTCGTTGGCCTTCTTCCATGCTTTCTCAGCCTCTCGCTCCTCAGCGGTGGAACCCTCCTCGATAACAAGGCAGGTGTCAAAGGACATACTTATACTCCTCAGCAGTGAGTATTATGTTCAAGTTTCTTTTTCAGTCCGCATAATTTGGACACGTTAGCTTATTCTCATAAAGAATAACAACCAAAGGACTAAAAGAACCACCACTAACCATTTCTGAAAAATAAAAAATAAAAAAAAAACTCAATTTGGGAAAAACAAAATAATTTGTGACTTTATCTTCATATTAAATCCGATAATAGCTAACCCTATCACTATTATCTCTAATATGATTAATTTGGCTCTTAGAAAAATTGATATAGCTTCTTGGGAAGATTAACAGTTTCCTAAGCTAAATGTATTAACTACCACAAATTAATTTTCTTTTTAGGCAATGATTTAGAAGTTAACTCCATCGTGGGATGATCATTTTTTCTCATTTCCTATGGATATTCCTCACACTATAACCTCCAACGTGGCTAGTTGATCATAGCACGTGTCCCGAATTATTAATTACATCCATCCAATAGTTCTAGATCTTTGTGGTATCCCCATCCTATACGGGTTCACTCCCAGTGTGACGTGAGGGGATTCACGATATCTAATAAGGATTGTGATAGAAGCCATGGGGCCGTTGGAACTCCTCCTCCACTTAGTATTTTAAAATGAGAGCTTTTTTTGAAAAATATTCTTTGAAAATTTCAATTAAGTTTTCTTTTAACTCAAAATTAAAATATCTAAACCCATAAAAATTTCTATATCAAGGTTTATACCATTTGAGAACTTTTTCATGGATTAATGTTATTTAAGTTAATATACTTAATGATTTCAAAAATTTCCAATAAAACTTTCGAGAGATTTTGATCTTAAGTTTAATTTGACAAAAATAATTTTTCTTGTTAAAATTAAATCAAAATAATTTTCTATTTTAATAAACAAAAATATCTAAATCCAAAATATTTTCTATGTAAGATGCTTTGAGAAAATAACCTAGAATTAATTTTTTTTGAATTAAAATTAACCATTTGATTTAAGAAAAAAAAAATCTTTGTCAAAAATTCCCAAAGACTTTGGTCTTTGAGAAAACGTTCACATAGGGTACAAAAAGAAATAAGTATGCCAGAAAACTGTAAACGTTTTCATGTTTTTCTTTTAACCCAAGTGTCCAAATAATAGAATTAAATATATTAATTAATTAATTAAGTTAATCATGAATTTCCTTTACTATTATTTTTCATACAAAATATTTAATAAATATTAACTATTGCAATAAAAATAACTTCTTCTAGTATGGGACCAAAAAAAAAAATTATTGATGGTCCAGTGAACCCACCACACTAAATCATCGCACCTATGGGAAAACCCATGACCTTGCTTGCCTCCAGCCCGTTTGTGAGGTCAAAATCACTGACCACGCAATTTGCAATTGCAAATTGCAAATGCGCTTCCTCACAGAAAAAGCGCTTCCTTGCAGAAGAAGCTCTTCCACGAGGAAGGCTTCCTCACGGCGCGCTAGGAAGCCAGGAGCTTCCGCGACGAAGCTTTCCTTGCTCGTCGGCTGGGCTACAATTCCAAGCCTCATCTCAGCGGCTCCACACATATCCAAAGCAGGTGGTTCGGCTTGGCTCATCTTCTCCAGATTTTTCTGCGATTTTTCTTCTGCGATTTTGCATTCCTTCTTCTGGTTCTTTCATCTAGATAGCATGAAAAATCATTTAACAAGCTCCTATATCCTTAAAAACAGTGGGCGTACATGTTTCATCTAAAAAGTAGTAAATTATAGTGTTCCTATGCTTCCACTCGCAAAGCTTACACAGAGACTATCCCATACCAGAAATACGAAGGTTCATAGAAAACATCCAAATAAATATTTTGTTGTTTTAGTTAAGCCTAGCATGCTTCCTATATTTGCTAAACCATAGCTCTGATACCACTCGAAGGACGAAAATGAAAAAAATGATGAAATTGAAAGCATGCTTACAGAACGAAAAAAATTTACCTCTGTGTTTGAATGACCTTATTGGCACTGAAGAAGATGTTTGAACCAGGATGCTTGAAACCACTGGATCACGTCCTTATAAACGTCGACTTCGTTTCATTCACGTGAAGCTTTTGAGCTTCCGGAATGACGCCCTTTCTTCCTTAACCAGTGAAAGCTTACTGTGAATTGGGTTTGCTATTCCTTAGCCTATGAAAGCTTCATAGACTTCATCCTCTTCTTCACATTGG
Organism: Voacanga thouarsii; assembly: GCA_026120185.1. Lineage (NCBI taxonomy): Eukaryota > Viridiplantae > Streptophyta > Magnoliopsida > Gentianales > Apocynaceae > Voacanga > Voacanga thouarsii. Next base: position 3,985,976 of record JANUWF010002200.1, read on the forward strand.
TCTTGATTCCCTTTTCTTTCAATTCATGCAAATCATTACCGAGAGAGATCAAGAGAGTCAAACAAAAGCCCCATACTTTTGTTATCTCTCACGCAAAACAACACGAGATCCATCCCGTGTTGTTTTTTCAATATTATTTAATTAATTAATTTAATTTTTTTAAATTTTATTTTACCCTTGATCTTATTCATTGAGCCAGATAAAATTATCTACTTTTGGGCATGAACACCTATAAATAATAAGTCTCAAATATTTATTTTTTGGGCTTCATAAAATAGCCCAATAATAATTAACAAGTCCAAATAGACCAATACAAAATATCAAGCTTTTTATCTAATTTATACCTAAATTAATTTTCTAATTATTCAATCTAGGCCTTGGGTCCTGAATAATTAATTAACTAATTAAACTTGATAAAATATACTTTCTCAGGTCTTTTGTTTTATTCTAATCTAATAATAAATTAGAATACTTAAATAAAATAAAACAAAACCCATAATTATCAAGACCAATTCCTTAACCCAAATCTGTTAGGACTTAAGGGCTATTTTGGGGACCAAAAGACACATCGCCTTAGCTACTAAAATGACCAAAAGACCCCTGCAAAATAAATAGCTATATTTTACATTTTAAATATTTTTTAATATCACCATAAGAAAATATTGACCCCAAGGACAATGCCACATTAGCAAAGTTTTCGACCTACATGTGTAATGACTAAAGTACCCCTCTACACATCGCCATACATTTAGAGAGGATGAGTATACTAACACCTCTCTAATAGATATCTACAATCCTTAGACCTCTAGTCCAATAATTCACGACTCATGGAATGTTTTCACTTTCCAATGGAGCTACCCTAAAGTAAACATCCAAGTCATGTTCCCCAGAACCCTGGATATTTAGAGCATTTGAACAGTCACAAGGGGCGGTATAGTACAGAAGTTATGTTGTACAAATCTTTCTTGACTAATTAGTCACATATACCCAACATACAAGTATATCGACTCTACAAAAGAACCTTAACTACAGCATATCAAAGTACATACTTCCAGCTTCGTCAGACTACCAACTCATACTCAAGCGATAGAGTATTAGTCTACGCTGTAGTAGTAATAGTCTAGATTTCTTCTAAATAGTACTTTTAGAAACTATTATTACAGGTCATGTTCTACGTATTTGAAATACGCTCATGCTATGAAGTGAGTGGACTACTCACTGACTAAAGGTAAGCCATTCCCTATTTGAAATTCATAACACAATAACCTAAACATGATGAAATTCCCATTCTCATCAGTCGGTTAAGAACAAATATTTATGTGTTAAGTAACCCATGATCCATACCTTATTGTGAAAGATCACCATTCACATGGATCATTTACTTAAACATAATGGATCCTATCCAAACGTAAATCGTGTACAAATAAAATGTAAATTCACAAATATATTTTGAGAATAAATTTTTTTTATTAATAAATTCGATAATTACATCAGAAAAGTAGTCTAAAGGGCATATATTCCAATAAGTAGTAGTTTCTAAAAGTACGTTTTGGTAGAAACCCAGACTGCTACTGCTACAGCGTGGACTAATACTCTGCGGCTTGAGTATGAGTTGGTGATCTGACGAAGCTAGAAACATGTACTTTGATGTACTGTGGTTAACGTTCTATCGTAGGGTCAATATACTTGTATGTTGGGTATATGTGACTAGTTAGTTAAGATAGACTTATACAAGATAGCTTCTATGCTATATCGCCCCTTGTGACGGTTCGAATGATCTAAATATCTAGAGTCCTGAGGAACATGACTCGGATATTAGCTTTAGGGTAGCTCCCTTGGAAAGCAAAAATATTTCAGGAGTCGTGGATCATTGGACTAGAAGTCTAAGAATGGTAGATATAATTTAGACAGGTGTTAGTACACTCTTCTTTTTTAAATGTACGGCGATGCGTAGAGGGGTATTTTAGTCATTACACCTGTAGGTTGGAGACTTTGCTAACACAACATTGTCTTTGAGATTAATATTTCCTTATGGTGATATTAGAAAATATTTAAAATGAAAAATACAACTATTTATATTACAGGGGTATTTTGGTCATTTTATTCGCAAGGCGATGTGTCTTTTGGTCCCCGTAATAGCCCTTAAGTCCTGACAGATTTGGGTTAAGGAATTGATCTTGATAATTATGGGTTTTATTTTATTTAAATAGTCTGATTTATTATTGGACTATAATAAAATAAAAGGCCCAAGAGAGAGTATATATTTTATCTACTTTAATTGGTTAATTAATTACTCAGGGTTCAAGGCCCAAATTGAATAATTAAAAAATTAACCTAGGTATAAACTAGATAAAATGCCTGATATTTTATATTGGTCTATTTGGGCTTGTTAATTATTTATTGGGTTGTTTTATGAAGTCCAAAAAATAAATAATTTGATGCATAGTTTTGTGTGCAAGGATAACAAAAAGCTAAAGGTTTTTTGTTTTACTCTCTTGGTCTCCCTGTGTGTGGATAATCTGGTTTTCTAGAAATGATAACAGGAAGAGAAAATCCTACTTTGATGATAGCTTTTTTGCATTGAATCAAAGACGGAAGGCCATACTTCTATCCTTTTTTTTTTTTTTTTGCTTTTATCGGCGGTTGTTAAGGTAGTGGCCATATTCCGAAAGTTAAAAAGCTTCGTGTGAATGAAAAAAAGCAAACGACTTGCAAGAGTGCAACCGGAGGTTTCTTTGGGAGAATCAATAGCTTCAAGCATTCAACCAGAATCGGTTCAGACAGAGGCGCCACCCCCTAGACCAGTGAGGAAACACAGAGGTAAACAGCTTCCATGTGATGCTCTGTTTTCATTTTGTTCTATAAGCATGGTTCTGATTTCATCGTTTTTGCCATATTAACCTTCAAGTAGTATCAGAGCATAGCTTATATGGCAATGTAGGTTGCATGCTAGTGAATAAAATCGGTCAAATGATTCAAATCAGTGATCATTCGTGTTTTCTAGTATGAGTAATTTCTCAGTATGTCCACGATTGAGACATAGGAACATTATAAAAATTATTTTTGAAACTTTCATAGTGCTCGTGTAAGCCTATAATTAAAGGCATAGGCATTTGTAGATAGTTTTGGATGAGTTTTAGTCAAAATCGCATGAAAATAATGAGACCCAGATGTTCTGCAACGCACAGAGAAACTTAGAGAAGAAGGTCACTGTAGCAGCCAAGCCATGAAACCGAGCCGCTGAAGTCGAGCCGAGCCACATAATGTGAGAAGAGCCAAAGACCTTCAAGCTAGCCGCAACTTGGAGCCGCAGTTGCTGTCGAGTTGGCCTCAGCTCCATGCGGCGGACAAGGAAGCTTTCCTCACTGAAGCGCCTGGCTTCCTTGCGGATCATGCACGAGGAAGGTTTCCTCATAGAAGCTGTCGGCTTCCTCACGGATCACAATTTGCAATTGTGGTGGGTCGCAGGGCAACTTCGCGGGTGATCCAAGGCTGGCGGATCTCCAACAGGCGGCTATCCAGTGCGGTGGGTGCACTGGACTAGCAAAAAAGAAAAAAAAAATTGGGTTTTTTATTCCATACCAGGCGAAATTATTTTTATTGCAATAGTTAATATTCTTTGAATATTTTGCATGAAAAATAATAGTAAAGGAAATTTAGGATTAAACAAGATCATTAATTAATTAATGTGTTTAATTCTATTATTTGGACACTTTGGTTAAAACAATAGAAAAGCATAAAAATATTTACAATTTTCTAGCATGCTTATTTATTTTTGTACCATATATGCGTGTTTTCTCAAAAACCAAAGTCTTCGGAAATTTTTTACCAAAAAAATATTTTTGTAAATTAAATGGTTAATTTTAATTCGAACAAAAATTAATTCTTAGTTATTTTCACAAAGAATTTTATCCTTGACATAGAAAATATTTTGGATTTAGATATTTTTGTGAATTAAAATAGAAATCCATTTTGATTTATTTTTAACAAGAAAAATTATTTTTGTCAAATTAAACTTGAGATCAATAGCTCTAGAAAGTTTTGTTGAAATTTTTTTAAATTATTAAGTTTATTAACTTAAATAAAATTAATCGATGAAAAAAATTTCTCAAATGGTATAAACCTTGGCATAGAAATTTTTATGGGTTTAGATATTTTATTTTTCAGTTTAAAGAAAACTTAATTGAAATTTTCAAATGATATTTTTCAAGAAAACCCTTATTTTAAAATATTAAGTGGGAGAAGGATTCCAACGGCCTCACGACTTCCATCACGATCCTCATTAGAGATCGTAGGTCCCCTTGCGTCACCATGGGACTGAACCCGTATAGAATAGGGATACCACAAGAATCTAGAATTAATGGATGGATATAATTAATAACCTGTGACACGTGCTATGATTAGTTAGTCCACGTTGGAGGTTATAGTATGAATAATGTCCATAAGAAATAAGAAGAAATGGTCTTCCCACAATGGAGTTATCTTTTAGATCATTACCTAGAAGGAAAATTAATTTGTGGTGGTTAATACAATTAGCTTAGGAAACTGTTAATCTTTCCAAGAAGTTATGTCAGTTTTCTTAAGAGCCAAATTAATCACATTAAAGATAATAGTGATAGGGTTAACTATTATCGAATTTAATATGAGGATAAAAGCACAAATTATTTTTGATTTTTCACAAACTGAGATTTCTTTTATTTTCGATTTTTCAGAAATAGTTGGTAGAGGTTCTTTTAGTCATTTGGCCATTATTCTCCGTGAGAATAAGCTAACAGGTCCAAGCTATGTGGACTGGGAAAGGAACTTAGATATAATACTTACTGCTGAGAAGTATAAGTATGTCCTCTATGAAACCTAACTTGTTATCGGGGATGGTTCCACCGCTGAAGAGCGAGAGGCTGAGAAAGTATGGAAGAAGGCCAACAAGATGGCTCGTTGCTACATGTTGGCCTCCATGTCTAATGTGCCCCAATCTAAATATGAGCACACGACCACTGCATACGACATTAGCCAATCACTAGCCACGATGTTCACAGATAAGAGTCGGCCCGCAAGGCAGGAGGTTCTTAGGACGATCATCAATACTAAGATGGCTGAGGGAGTATCAGTCAGAGAGCATATGCTCAAGATGATTGCTGCTTTCGAGGAAGCAGAAGTCTTAAGAGCTGTAATTGACCTCGAGAGCCAAGTGGACATGGTTTTCGAATCTCTTTCGGGCTCTTTTATTCAGTTCAAGTTAAATTATAACATAACCAAGTTAAACATGAGTTTAATTGAGTTAATGAAAAAGCTCCAGGTGGTAGAGAAAGTTATGAAGTCACAGTCCAAGGCTTGGATTGCTAGAACTTTTTATTCCAGAATTGGGCCCATGCCTAGGAAGTTCAAAAAGAAGAAGGGAAATGCACCAGCCTAACCAAAGAACTAGTCTAACAAATCCAAAGATAAATGCTTTAAGTGCAGGCAGAAGGGACACTGAAAAATGGAGTGTCCAGAACTTCAGGTCAAGAAAAATCCTACAGGTATTGTTCTCTATCTAGAGTCAATTTCAATAGCTGGATCAACTTCCATTTGGATTGTTAATTCTGGAGCTACTTATCATATATGTAACTCCTTGCAGGGGTTTAGGAAAATAAGAAGACTTCAGAAGGGCAAGCATAGACTACGAGTAGAAAATGGAGCATAAGTATGGGCCCTTACAGTGGGAGAGTTAGATCTTATTTTTTATTGTAATAAAGTAGTTATTTTGAAAGATATTTTATGTGTACCCGATTTTAGATAGAATTTTATTTCAATTGCAAAGTTAATAAATCATGGACATTCTGTTTCTTTCCATTAAGGTATTACTATCAGTAGAAATGGAGAAGTTTTATGTACAGGCACATGTATGGAAACTTATTCTTTTTAAATCCTACAAACAATTAAATAAATAACGCTCAATTTGAACCTTTAAACAAGAAGAGAAATACCAATGTCAATGACTCATATCTTTGGCATCTAAGGTTCGGTCATATTAATTCAATCAGAATTTAGAGGCTAATCCATGAGGGGCCATTGGGCTCATTAAGATTGGAAAGTTGGCCTCAGTGTGAATCCTGTCTTATAGGAAAAATGACCAAAAGGTCGTGCACCCAAAAGGCTGCTAGAGCCAAAGAGATATTGGGCTTTGTTCATACTGATGTGTGTGGTCCTTTGTCTACACAAGCTAGAGGGGGTTTTGAGTACTTCATCACTTTTACAGATGATTGTACAACATTTGGTTATGTCTACCTAATGAGGCACAAGTTTGACTCTTTTGACAAGTTCAAAGAGTTTAAGGCTGAAGTGGGATGTCAGACAAATAAACTGATCAAAACTTTACGATCGGCTTGTAGTGGAGAGTACCTCCTCAGTGAGTTCAAGGATTACATGGTACATTATGGGATAGTATCCCAGTTCTTTGCGCCGGGTACACCCCAGCAGAATGGAGTAGCTGAGAGAAGAAACATGATATTAATAGAAATGGTCCGAAGCATGATATCTCATGCTACTCTTTTGATCTCTTTTTGGGGATATGTCTTGGAAACAACAACATACATTCTGAACTTTGTACCTTCCAAGTCAGTACCTAAGATATCCTATGAGATGTGGATTGGGCGTCAGCTAAGTCTAAATCATCTCAAGATATGGGGCTGTCCAACTTATGTACTGATCAAGAGAGACAAGCTAGAACCAATATCAGAATTATACTACTTTGTTGGGTATCAGAAAGGGACAAAAAGAGGTTACTTTTATCATCCCAAGGAACATAAAGTATTGGAGAGTTTCTAATGCTAGATACTTGAAGGATGATCAAAGCACTTCTACTAAAGGTTCAACAAAGTTGTAACTCGATGAGAAGTTATCTTCGAAATTAACTTCTTTAGACTCGATTATGGAACAAGAAGAGGCACAATCTCAAGAACCTGTACAAACGGAGCTTCGTCATAGTGGGAGGATATATAGAGTTCTAGAAAGACTGACAGGAAAGGCTTTTGAGCTGGTCTTTGACCATCAAGAACAAGATCCCATTAGATACGAGGAGGCTATTGCTGATGCCAATGCAAATCTATGACATGAAGCAATAAAAGTCGAGATTGAGTCTATGTACTTCAATCAGGTTTAAGATCTTGTACCTTCACCTGAAGGGATAAAACTCATTGGGTGTAAGTGGCTATACAAGAGGAAGATGGGAGCGGATAGGAAGGTAAAAACTTTCAAATCTAGGCTTGTGGCGAAAGGGTATACTCAGAAAGAGGGAATCGATTATGAGGAAACCTTTTCCCTGATAGTCATGCTTAAGTCCATCTGTATCTTCCTTGCCATTACATATTATTTCAACTCTGAGATATGGCAAATGGATATTAAGACGGTATTTCTTAATGGTTATCTTAATGAAGACATCTATATGTCCTAACCAGAAGGTTTTATTGCTAAAGGCCAGGAACATATAGTTTACAAGTTTAAGAATTCCATTTATGGACTTAAGCAGGTGTCTAAAATATGGAACATTCATTTTAACGAGACTATAAAATCTAACGATTTCATTCAAAAAGAGGATGAACCATGCGTGTACAGAAAATTAGAAGGCGTAAATGTGATTTTTCTTATCTTATATGTGGATGATATTCTACTAATTGGGAATGATGTAGAAACATTGTCATCTACTAAGGTTTGGCTGTCTAGTCAATTTAGTATGAAGGACTTGGGAGAAGCCAGTTACATTCTCGGGATTAAACTTCTTAGAAATAAGAAGTAGAGAATGTTAGGATTATCCAAAACGACATACATTGACAAGATGCTGGTTAAGTTTGGCATGGACTCATGTAAGGGAGCTCTAATCCCTTGCAGGCATGAATTGTCTTTTTGTTCTAATGACTGTCCTAAGTCTCAGGAGGAAAAAGACAGGATGAGTAGCATTCCCTACGCTTCGACTGTGGGAAATCTCATGTACACCATGCTATGCACTAGACCAGATATCTGCTTTACCGTAGGCTTAGTTAGCAGATATCAGTTAAACCCTGGGAAAGTTCATTGGCAAGCTGTAAAGCATATTCTCAAGTACCTCAATAGTATGAAAGATTATATGTTGGTTTACTGGGCTAACGATTTGGTTCCTACAGGATACACAAACTCAAATTCATTAGTGGATATGTCTTCACCTTATCTGGAGGAGCTGTTTCATGCAGGAGTATCAAGCAATCTTGTATTACTGACTCAACCATGGATGCTGAGTATGTGGCAGCTTCGGAAGCATCCAAGGAAGCAGTCTAGCTCCGGAAGTTCCTTTCAGAACTTGAAGTTGTGCCACACATGGACAGATTGATTGTGGTGTATTGCAACAACTCTGGAGTTGTCTCGCAATCCAAAAAACCGAAGAACCACAAGAAGGGGAAGCACATCTCGAGGAAGTACCACCTGATTCGGGATTTCATTCAGAGACGAGAAATCGTGGTGGAACAGATAGTCTCAGAGAACAACTTAACAAATCCCTTCACCATGCCTTGGGCTAAGAGAGTCTTCTAGAGATACTTATGACGGACAGAAAACAGGGGAGCATGCACTAACGGAAAAAAAAAACAGAGAAAAAAAATCGCAAGCCTTAAAGGCCACACGGAAGCGTAAAGATCATACTTTTGCGCGCTTTAAACCTACTAGGTTTAGTAGGAGTGGATTGAACGACAGGAATCTTTTCGCTTTGCCTACTTGAAGAAGCTTCCGGTTGAAAACCCGCTAGCCTCCTACTTCGCCTTATTTGCATGAACGCCAAGCCTTTCAGCTCTTAGAATATGCCACAACCCAACCTCTAGTCGGTGAACATAACGGTGAAGAGGAACGATTTCAAATCTCCTTAGTTCTCTTGCTATTGGTTAACAAAGCTCTAAGGAGAAACCAGAGGAGAAGGAGACGTGAGTTTGAGAGAAAGAGCTGCGTGAACCTCAGTTGTGTTAGGAAGATTAGGGTTTTTCTTCTTCTAAAGACTTGTTTATTGGTCAGCCCAAACTAGGTCTCTAATTCTCTGATAAACATATTTTCGAGATATCATATTTCAAACACCCGGATGTTATCCTGAGAATAAGTTTGGCTTAACCCTAAACTCTTCTTAACCGTATCTGGAAAAAACTCTACGGTCTAAGCTCTTGGACCCAAAAGACCTAAAATAATAAACATTAATTATTTATTTCCTGAGCTTATACAAATAACCCAATAAATAATTAATGAGCCCAAATGAACCAAAATAATTAATCTTTAATTATTTATTTCTCGGGCTTATATAAATAACCTAATAAATAATTAAACATTAATTATTTCCCCTAGTTTAAGCCCATGTTAATTTCCTAATTATTCATACTGGACCTAGGCCCTAAATAATTAATTAACCAATTAAACTAAATAATTAATTTCTCTCAACTCCTATTTTTTATTTTATTTATTTATTTTATTCCAGTCTAATAATTAATTAGACATCCTGAATAAAATAAAATAAAATAAAATCCTCTTGAACTGAAACCAATTCCTCAACCCAAAATTAGTTAGGACTTACGGGCTATTCCGAGGACCAAAAAGACACATCGCCTTGGCTGCTAAAATAACCAAAATACCCCTGCTATATAAATAGCTGTATTTTGCATTTTAAATATTTCCTAATATCACCATAAGGAAATATTGACCCCAAGGACAATGCTGCATTAGCAAAGTCTCCGACCTACAGGTGAAATGACTAAAATACCCCTCTACACATCGCCGTACATTAAGAGAGGAAGAAGTGTACTAACACCCCTCAAAATGACATTTACCATCCTTAGGCTTCTAGTCTAATGATCCACGACTTCCTGGAGTATTTTCGCTTTCCAAGGGAGCTACCCTAAAGCAAACATCCGAGTTATGTTTCCCAGGGCCCTAGACATTTTAGACCATTCGGACAACTACAAGGGGCGATATAGTGCAAAAACTATCTTGTACAAGTCTGTCTTAACTAACTAGTTACATATACCCAATATATAAGTATATTGGTTCTACTATAGAACCTCAACTATAGCATATCAAAGCATATGCTTCCAACTTCGTCAAACCACCAACTCATACTCAAGTCATAGAGTACTAGTCCATGTTGTAGCGGTAGTAGTCTAGGTTTCTATCATATAGTACTTTTAGAAACTACTACTACAGGTCCTGTCCTACGTATTCGAAATACACTTATGTCATGAAGTGAGTGGACTACTCACTAGCTAAAGGTAAGCCATTCCCCATTTGGAATTCATAACATAATAACCTAAACATGATGAGATTCCCAGTCTCATCAATAGGTTAAGAACAAATATTTATGTGTTAAATAACCCATGATCCATACCTTACTGTGAAAGACCACCATTCACATGAATTACTTATTTAAACACAATGGGTCTGTTCCAAACGAAAATTGTGCACAAACAAAAAGTAAGTTCACAAACAATTTCTGAAAATAAATTCTTTTATTAAAATATTCAATTTTACATCAGAAACCTAGTCTAAGAGGGCATACAATCCAACAACTTAGACGCCATAGGGGTGGGCACCTACAGACTTTCTTAGTCTTAGAGTGTAAGTGGGAGATTGTTGAAATATATGCCCTCTAGACTAATCTTATATGATGTAATTATCGAATTTATTAATAAAATAATTTATTCTCAAAATTTATTTGTGAATTTACTTTTTATTTGTGTACAATTTTCGTTTGGAAAGGACCCATTGTGTTTAAGTAAGTGATCCTTATGAATGGTAGTTTTTCACAGTAAGATATGGATCACAGGTTACATAACATATAAATATTTGTCCTTAACCGATTGATGAGAATGAAAATTTCATCATGTTTAGGTTATTGTATTATGAATTTCAAATAGGAAATGGCTTACCTTTAATTAGTGAGTAGTCCACTCACTTCATAGCATGAGTGTATTTCGAATACGTAGAATAGGACATATAATAGTGGTTTCTAAAAGTACTATTTAGAATAAACCCAGACTATTACTGCCATAGCGTGGACTAATACTCTACCACTTGAGTATGAGTTAGTGGTCTGACGAAGCTAGAAGCATATACTTTGATATGCTGTAGTTGAGGTTCTTTTGTAAAGTCGATCTACTTGTGTGTTGGGTATATGTGACTAGTTAGTTAAGACATGCTTATACAAGATAGCTTCTTCACTATATCGCCCCTTATGACTGTTTAAATGATCTAATTATCCAAGGCCCTGGAAAACATGACTTGGATATTTACTTTAGGGTAACTCCTTTGGAAAGTGAAAACATTCCAAGAGTCGTGGATCATTGGACTAAAGGTCTAAGGATGGTAGATGTCTATTAGAGAGGTGTTAGTATACTCATCCTCTCTAAATGCACAGTAATGCGTAGAGGGATATTTTAGTCATTACACATGTAGGTTGAAGACTTTGCTAATGCAGCATTGTCCTTGGGATCAATATTTCCTTATGGTGATATTAGAAAATATTTGAAATTCAAAATATAGCTATTTATAAAATAGGGATATTTTGATCATTTTAGTAACCAAGGCGATGTGTCTTTTTGGTCCTCAAAATAGCCCTTAAGTCCTGACAGATTTGGGTTAAGGAATTGGTATTGATAATTATGAGTTTTATTTTATTTTATTTAAATTGTCTAATTTATTATTGGACTAGAATAAAATAAAATATGAGAGAGAGAGAGAGAGAGTATATAGTTTATCTAGTTTAATTGGTTCATTAATTATTCAAGGCCCAAGGCACGGATTGAATAATTAGAAAATTAATCTAGGTATAAATTAGATAAAAGGTCTAACATTATATATTGGTCTATTTCGACTTGTTAATTAATTATTGGGCCGTTTAATGAAGTCTAAAAAATAAATAATTGAGACTTATTATTTATGGGTGTTCAAACTCAAGAGTAAATAATTTTATTTGGCCTAATGAATAAGACCAAGGGTAAAATAAAATTAAAAAAATAATTAATTAAATAATTACATTAAAACAAAAAATAAAAAATAACGAGGGATGGATCCCGTATTGTTTTGTGTAAAAGATAACAGAAAGCATGGTGCTTTTTGTTTCATGTTGTTGGTCTCTCTCTCTCTCTATGAAGGCATGAAAAGGAATGAAAAAGAAAATCAAGGGGACAGCTCTTGGTTATTCATTCTAAAAGCAAACCCATTTTCTCAGAGGCTTTCATAGGCTAAGGATACCCAACATTTTGTGAGCTTCACCAGCAGAGGAAAGGGCACCATTTCAGAAGCTCAAAAGCTTCGCGTGAATGAGACGAAGTCAACGTTTACTAGGACGTGTTCCATTAGCTTCAAACATCCTAATACAGATATCTTTTTTAGTGCCAATACGGTCATTCAAACACAGAGGTAAATTTTTTCGTTCTATAAGCATGCTTTCAGTTTCATCAGTTTTGCTATTTTCTTCCTTCAGCATTATTCTTGGAATCAATATTTTCTTATGGTGATATTAAAAAATATTTAAAATACAAAATACAGTTATTTATATAGTAAGAGTATTTTGGTCATTTTAGAAGCCAAGACGATGTGTCTTTTGGTTCCCGGAATAGCCCTTAAGTCCTGACAATTTGGGTTAAGACATTGGTCTTGATAATTATAGATTTTATTTTTTTTAAGTAGTTTGATTTATTATTAGACTAGAATAAAATAAAAGGTCCAAAAGAGAGTATATGTTTTATCTAATTTAATTGGTTAATTAATTTTTCAGGTCCCAATGCTCAGATTAAATAATTAGAAAATTAACCTAGGTATAAACTAGATAAAATGCCTGATATTTTATATTAGTCTATTTGGGCTTATTAATTATTTATTGAGTTGTTTTATGAAATCTCGAAAATAAATAATTGAGGCTTATTATTTATGGGTGTTCAAGCCCAAGAGTAAATAATTTTATCTGGCCCAATGGATGAGACCAAGAGTTTAAAAAAAAAAGTAGGGGATGGATCCCGTATTATTTGGCGTGAAAGGATAATAAAAGCAAATGTTTTTTGTTCCACCCTCTCGGTCTCTCTCTGTGATTGAAACAAAAGAACGAAGGCCATTCTTTGATCCCATCGTAGCTTTCATCGGCGATGGTTAAGGCAGTGGCCATATTCCGGAAGCTCAAAAGCTTCGTGTGAATGAGAAGAAGCAGACGGCTTGTAAGAGTGCAACCGGAGGTGTCTTTGGGAGAATTATAAGCTTCAAACATTCAGCAAGAAGTGGTCTAGACATCATCTTTGATGCCAACAAGATCATTTAAATGCAAAGGTATTATAATTTTTAAAGTTTCCGCTTCCTCTGTTTTGATATTATGCATGCATTTTTGTGTACTTTTGTCGTACTACCTTCAATTGGTATCAGAGCTTGAAGTTTGGAAAATATAGGAAGCATGCTAGACTTAACTAAAACAAGAAAATGTTTGTTTTGAATATTTTCTGTGAACCTTTGCATTTCTGGTTTGGGATAGTCTTCTCTGTAAGCTTCGCAAGTGGAAGTATAAAAACACTATATTTTGATTGCTTTCATAGATATTATGTAAGCCTAGTATTTTTAAGGGCATAGGCGCTTGTTAAGTGCTTTTATATGTTGTTTAGACTAAAGAATAATAAGAAGAAATGCAAAAACGCAAAAGAAAAATTGTAGGAAAAGCTAGAGAAGCTAACACTATTCATCAGCTCAAGAAGCCAAGCCGCCTGCTTTAAGTGAGAGGAGCCAAGCTGTCTTAGAGAGCCGTGGCTTGGAGCTGCAACCGGGGCCTAGGAAGGCCCAGCACTATGGCGCACGCAAGGAAACTTTCCTCACGGAAGCGTTAGCTTCCTTACGGCATGCGAGGAAGCTTTCCTTGCAGAAGCTGGGCTTCCGCTTTCACAAGGAACCAATTCAATTTGCAATTTGCAATTTGGTCTTCAATTTTAACCGGGCTTCGCGGGCGGTTCGTGGGAACCCACCCGGATAGCGGTCCATGGGTTTTTCCCATGCGCCATGATCCAGTGTGGCAGGAGCATTGGACCAGCGAAAAAAAAATTCTTCTTCTTTCTTTTTGATCTCATACTAGGCGAAGTTATTTTTATTGCAATAATTAATATTCTTTAAATATTTTGCGTGAAAAATAATAGTAAAAGAAATTTAAGATTAAACAAGACTATTAATTAATTAATATGTTTAATTATATTATTTGGACACTTAGGTTAAAAGAATAGAAAAGTATGAAAATGTTTACAGTTGTCTAGAATTCTTATTTCTTTTTGTATCCTATGTGCGCATTTTCTCAAAGACCAAAGTCTTTGGAAAATTTATGACAAGAAAAATATTTTTCAAATTAAAAATATGGTTATTTTTAACTTGGACAAAAATTAACCCTTGGATATTTTTTTAAAGGATTTAATCCTTGACATGAAAAATATTTTGGATTTAGATATTTTTGTAAGTTAAAATGGAAACTCATTTTTCTTTTATTTTTGCACTAGATAATTGTTTTTTTGTCAAAATTAAACTTGAGACCAAAGTCTCTAGAAAGTTTAAAAGGAAATTTTTGAAAATCATTAAAGTCTTAATTGTGTAAAATAAATTCATAGAAAATCTCTTAAAGGATTTTTACCTTGACATAGAGATTTATGAATTTAGATATTTTATAAAGAGTTAAGGGATACTTAATGGGATTTTTCCAAAAGGATATTTTCTTTAAAAATCCTTATTTTAAAAGACTAAGTGGGAGAAGGGTTCCAACGGTCCCATGGCTTCCATCATGATCCTCATTAGAAATCGTGGGTCCCCTCACGTCACTCTGGGAGTGAACTAGTATAGGATGGGGATACTACAAGGATCTAGAATGAATGGATGGATGTAATTAATAACTCGAGACACGCGCTATGATCTATAGAAAATGAGAAGAAACAGTCATCCCACGATGGAGTTATCTTCTAAATCATTATCTAAAAAAAATTTAATTTGTAGTGGTTAATACACTTAGTTTAGAAAACTATTAATCTTCCCAATAAGCTATGTCAGTTTTCCTAAGAGTCAAATTAATCATATTAAAGATAATAGTGATAGGGTTAACTATTATCAGATTTAATATGAGGATAAAGACACAAATTATTTTTGTTTTTTTCACAAATTGAGATTTTTTTTTATTTTTTAGAAATGGTTGGTGGAGGTTCTTTTAGTCATTTGGCCATTATTCTCTGTGAGAATAAGCTAACGGATCCAAATTATGTGAATTGGAAAAGGAACTTGGACATAATACTCACTATTGAGGAGTATAAGTATGTTTTCTTCAAAACCTGTCCTGTTATTGGGGAGGGTTCTACCGCTGAAGAGCGAGAGGCTAAGAAAGTATGGAAGAAGGCCGACGAGATGGCTCGTTGCTACATGTTGGCCTCTATGTCAAATGTTCTCCAGTCTAAACACGAGCACATATGAAGGACAAAAATGGCAAAAATGATCAAACCGAAAGCATGCTTACAGAACGAAAAATTTTACCTTTATATTTGAATAACCTTTTTCGCACTGAAGAAGATATCTGTACAAGGATGCTTGAATCTATTAAATCACATCCTTGTAAACATCGACTTCGTCTCATTCACGTGAAGCTTTTGAGCTTCCGAAATGGTGCCTTTTCCACTACCGGTGAAAGCTTAAAGGAGTTGGGTTTGCAATGCTTTTTGGCTTCTATGATTTTTTCTTCTTTGTTTTGCTTCTGTGAGCAAAAAACTTCACAAACTTCCAGACGCATTTTCCTTTTGATCTTGATTTGCAATCAATGAGAGAGTGTGACCAACAGCGTGAAAACAGAAAGTAGCCATGCTTTCTGTTATCTTTCACGCAAAACAACACAGGATCCATCCCGTGTTATTTTTTTATTTTATTTTATTAATTAATTTAATAATTATTTTTTTAATTTTAATTTTATTCTACCCATGGTCTTATTCATTGGGCCAGATAAAATTATTTACTCTTAGGCTTGAATACCCATAAATAATAAATCTCAATTATTTATTTTTTAGGCTCCATTAAACAACCCAATAAATAATTAACAGGCTCAAATAGACCTTTATAAAATATCAGGCCTTTTATCTCATTTATATCTAGATTAATTTTTTAATTATTCAATTCGGGCCCTAAATAATTAATTAACCAATTAAGCTAGATAAAATATATATTCTCTCTCATGTCATTTATTTTATTCTAATCCAATAATAAATTAAACTATTTAAATAAAATAAAATTCATAATTATCAAGACCAATTCCTTAACCCAAATCTGTCAAGACTTAAGGGCAATTCCGGGGATCAAAAGATACATCGCCCTGGCTACTAAAATAACCAAAATACCTCTACTATATAAATAGCTATATTTTGTATTTTAAATGTTTCTTAATATCATCATAAGAAAATATTGACCCCAAGGATAATGCTGCGTTAGAAAAGTCTTCGACCTACAGGTGTAATGACTAAAATACCCCTCTACGTATCGTCGTGCATTTAGAGAGGAGAGAGAGGAGGAGTGTACTAACACCTCTCTAATAGGCATCTACCATCCTTAGACCTCTAGTCCAATGATTCACGACTCCTGAAATATTTTCACTTTCCAATGGAGCTACTCTAAAGTAAATATCCAAGTCATGTTCCCTAGGGCCCTGGATAATTAGATCATTTGAACAGTCACAAGGGACGATATAGCGCAGAAACTATCTTGTACAAGTCTATTTTAACTAACTAGTCATATATCCCTAACATATAAGTATATCGGCTTTAGGAAAAAACCTCAACTACAGTATATCAAAATATATGCTTCTAGCTTCGTCAGACCACCGACTCATACTCAAGCGGTAGAGTATTAGTCCATATTGTAGTAGTAATAGTTTATGTTTCTTCTAAATAGTACTTTTAGAAACTACTATTACAGGTCCTATTCTACATGTTTGAAATACGCTCATGCTATGAAGTGAGTGGACTACTCACTGGCAAAAGGTAAGTCATTCCCCATTTGGAATTCATAACACAATAACCTATACATGATGAGATTCTCATTCTCATCAATCGGTTAAGAATAAACATTTGTATTAAGTAACACATGATCCATACCTTATTGTAAAAGACCACCATACATATGGATCACTTATGTAAACATAATGGGTCATTTCCAAACGAAAATCGTATACAAATAAAATGTAAATTCACAATAAATTTTGAGAATAAATTCTTTTATTAATAAATTCGATAATTACATCAGATAAAATTAGTCTAGAGGGCATATATTCAAACAACATGGCCACTGCGTACGACATTAGCCAATCACTAGCCATGATATCCACAGATAAGAGCCGGTCCACAAGACGAGAGGTTCTTAGGATGAACATCAACACTGAGATAGCTGAGGGAGCATCAGACAGAAAGTATATGCTCAAGATGATTGCTGCTTTCGAGAAAGCAGAAGTCTTTAAGGGTTGTTATTGACCCCGAGAGCCAAGTGGACATGGCTCTCTCTTCCAGGCTCTTTTACTCAATTAAAGTTAAATTATAACATGAACAAGTTAAACATGAGTTTAACCGAGTTAATGAAAGAGCTTCAGGTGGCAGAGAAGGTCATGAAGCTACAGTCTCAAGGCTATGATTTCTAAGGCTTCTTTTTCCAAAACTGGGCCCAAGACAATTTTGATATTCTGAAAACACACGTTCTTCCAAGACAATTTTGGATATACTTTCTGGAGGAATAAATCGTTACTTCTTCTCATCCTTCTTATATTTGAAATTATCACATAAGCATATATTTAGGGGGAGTATTTTAGCATTTTATCTCTATCAAATTACTCTGAATATTTATATAGAGATATGATATGCTTTAGGATCATTGAGATTTGTTTACAAATTTTTTATCATAAGATCTCTATGAGACCTATACTGTAAGATTACATTTATTTGCTCAACATGTTTTCTCTATTTACATATCAACTGTGTCATGTTTGTCATCACTCAAAAAGGGGGAGATTGTTAGCCCTAAGGGCTTTCTTTTAGGTTTTGATTTATGACAAACGTCGATGTGGACTAACGTGTTAATTTATTGTGATAGGACATGTTTGACATTTATTCTTCTAAAGTCTTCAGATAAGAATTATTGGCAACTCCTTCGACACTGATTTCAAGATTAGAAGATCAAATGCGAAAATCACAGTATGAGGAGTTATATATCAAGAAGATCTTTATGAAGAATATTAGACTAGGAAGTATCATTAAGGTATATCTATTATTTTCTATGTCTTCTTATCTTTTGATTCATTTGACTTCAACTTGAAGCTTCAAATGAGATGTTTCTCAAAGATTTTAAAATTCACAAAATTTTGGATGGAATAGTTTAAATCCAAAAGGTTCATCTAAAATCCTGTAAACCGGGTCGAAGAATTTCTGTCAGGGATGTACCATTTTGGACTTAACTTTTAGATGCATCTTCGTCCAAAACCCAAGTCCAAAACTCGGATGAGTTTAAACAGAAAAATTTATAGCTATTTTTTTATGACCGTTGTCACTCCACTTTTTTGCTCTATAAATAGCCTTTAAAGCAAGATTACAAGTAAGATTTTTGAAACATTCATCTTAGAAACACTATTGCTCAATATTTTCAAAATCTCCTTTTATCTTAACTTCAAAGTGAGTTCATTGTGTATCAAAGATAAAAGTATTTTGTGGCTTGTATCTGAGAGAATATCTGCTAAGTAAGTGAGCTTATCTCTATTCTGTTAATTTTCAATTATCCGTTGTAAATGCAAGGTTGTGTGGTAAAACCCATAGGGGTGATCCTTGTGTTGTTATATGTATAAGGTTGTGTGGTAAAACTCATAGGGGTAATCCTTGTTGTGTGTATATTCAAGGTTGTGTAGTAAAACCCATAGGGGTGATCATTGTTGTGTGTATGTTCAAGGTTGTGGTGTAAAACCCATAGAGGTGAGCCTTGATGTGTTTGAGAGGTTGTGTAAAACCTAGTGTGGTGATCCTCTCTTGCATGTGGCGATCCTCTCTTGTATGTGGCTATTTCATTAAGTGAGGTTAATGAAATAGGGTTGAAAATCCTTAAGTGTGAGGTTTAAGGTAGTGAACGTAGATCATTGTGATCGAACCACTATACATCTCTTGTCTCATTTTAATTCAGTGGTTCTTGTACTGTTTTTATGTTCTTTTACTGTCTAAATATGGATATACATCTATGAGTGCTTGGACAGCTTTCAATGCATTAATAAAGTCAGTCCAAGTATCTTGGTGATCATCCTTGTTCAGCATTTTAGACAAATTGGAAAAATTATTTTTGCTTGCTAAAAACCTTATTCACTCCCCCTCTAAGGTTTTTCAATTCTCTATCTAAAGTCAGTTTCAATGGTTGGATCAACTTCTACTTGAATTGTTGATTCTGGAGTTACTGATTATATATCTAACTCCTTGTAGGGATTTAGGAAAATAAGAAGACTCCAAAAGAGCGAGCATGGACTATGAGTAGGAAATGGAGCACAAGTATGGGCCATTGTAGTGGAAGAGTTAGATTTTATTTTTTATTGTAATAAAATAATTATATTGAAGGATATTTTATATGTACCTAATTTTAGACAAATTTTGATTTCAGTTGCAAAACTAATAAGTCATAGATATTCTGTTTTTTTTTTCCATTCTGGTATTACTATTAGTAGAAATGGACAAGTTTTATGTACAGGGCACATGTATAGAAACTTATTCTTTTTAAATTCTATAAACAATCAAATAAATAACGCTCAATCTGAACCTTTAAATAAGAAAAGAAAGACCAATGTCAATGACTCATATCTTTGGCATATAAGGTTTGGTCATATTTACTCAATTAGGATTCAGGGGTTAATCTATGATTGGTCCTTGGACACATTAAGATTGAAAAGTTGGTCACAGTATGAATCCTGCCTTATGGAAAAAATGACCAAAAGGTCGTTCACCCAAAAGGCTGATAGAGCCAATGAGATATTTGGTCTTGTTTATTCTGATGTGTGTGGTTCTTTATCTACACAAATTAGAGGGATTTTTGAGTACTTCATCACTTTCACTGATGATTGTGCAAGGTTTGATTATATCTACCTGATGGAGGTGCAAGTCTGACTCTTTTGACAAGTTTAAAAAGTTTAAAGCTGAAGTGGAGCGTCTGACAGGTAAACTGATCAACGCCTTACGATTGGATCGTGATAAAGAGTACCTCCTTAGTGAATTCAAGGATTACATGGTACATCATGGGATAGTATCCCAACTCTCTGCGACGGGTACACCCCAGCAGAATGGAGTAGCTTAGAGAAGGAACATGACATTGATGGAAATGGTCTGAAGTATGATGTCTCATACTACTATTTCGGTCTCTTTTTGGGGATATGCCCTGGAAATAGCAGCATATATTCTGAACTCGGTGCCTTTCAAGTTAGTACCTAGGACGCCTTATGAGATGTGAATTGAGCGTAAGCCAAGTCTGAATCATCTCAGGATATAGGGCTATCCAGCTTATGTACTTATCAAAGGAGACAAGTTAGAACCACGATCAGAATTATGCTACTTTATTGGGTATCCAAAAGGGACAAAAGTACTGATAAGTACTAATGCTAGATATTTAGATGATGATCAAAGTACTTCCACTAAAGGTTCAACATGGTTGTAACTTAAGAAGAAGTTATCTTCAGAATCAACTTCTTCAGACTCAATTGTGGAATATAAAAAGGCACAGCCTTAAGAACCTGTACAAACGTAGCCTCATCATAGTAGGAGGGTATCTAGAGTTCCAGAAAGATGAATTGAAGAGACTTTCGAGCTAGTCTCTAACCATCAGGAATAAGATCCTACTAGATACGAGAAGGCTATTGTTGATGTTATGCAAATCTATAGCATGAAGTAATGAAAGTCGAGATTGAATCTATGTACTTTAATCAGGTTTGGGATCTTGTAGTTTCAGCTGAAAGGATAAAACCTATTATGTGTAAGTGGCTATACAAGAGGAAGAGGGGAGCAGATGGGAAGGTGAAAACCTTCTAAGCTAGGCTTGTGGCGAAAGAGTATACTCAAAAAGAGAAAATTGATTATGAGGAAACCTTTTCCCCGGTAGCCATACTTAAGTCCATCCGTATCCTCCTTGTCATTGCATGTTATTTCGACTACGAGATATGGCAAATGGATGTCAAGACAGCATTTCTTAATGGTCATCTTAACGAAGACATCTATATGTCCCAACCAGAAAGTTTTATTACTAAAAGCCAGGAACATATGGTTTGCAAGCTTAAGAAGTTCATTTATGGACTTAAGCAGGCATCTAGAGTATGGAACATTCATTTTTACGAGACTATAAAGTCTTACGGTTTCATTCAAAACGAAGATGAACCATGCGTATACAAGAAATTGGAAAGCATAAATGTGATTTTTCTTATCCTATATGTGGATGATATTCTACTCATTAGGAATAATGTAGGAACATTGTCGTCTATTAAGATTTTTCTAACGATCCATTGCGTTTAAGTAAGTGGTCCATGTGAATAGTGGTTTTTCACAGTAAGGTATAGACCACGAATTACTTAACACATAAACGTTTGTTCTTAACCGATTGGTGAGAATGGAATCTCATCATATTTAGGTTATTGTGTTATGAATTTTAAATGGAGAATGGCTTACTTTTAGCCAGTGGGTAATCCACTCACTTCATAGCATGAACGTATTTCAAATACGTAGAATAAGACTTGTAATAGTGGTTTCTAAAAGTACTATTTAAATATTACTGCTAAATGTAGGAGTAATACTCTACCGCTTAAGTATGAGTTGGTGGTCTAACGAAGCTGAAAGCATGTCTTTTGATATGTTGTAGTTGAGGTTCTTTCATAGAGTCGATATACTTGTATTTTGGGTATATGTGACTAGTTGTTAAGATAGACTTGTACAAGATAACCTTATGACTGTTCCAATGATCTAAATATCTAAGGCCCTGGGGAATATAACTTGGATATTTGCTTTAGGGTAACTCTCTTGGAAAGCAAAAATATTTCAAGAGTCGTGGATCATTAGATTAGAGGTTTAAGGATGGTAGATATCTTTTAGAGAAGTGTTAGTACACTCTTCCTCTCTAAATGTATGGCGATGTGTAAAGAGGTATTTTAGTCATTATACTTGTAGGTCGGAAACTTTGCTAACGCAGCATTATTCTTGAGGTCAATATTTCCTTATGGTGATATTAAGAAATATTTAAAATGCAAAATACATGTATTTATATAGCAAGGGTATTTTGGTCATTTTAGTAATCAATGTGATATGTCTTTTGGTCCCTGTAATAGCCATTAAGTCTTGACACATTTGGGTTAAGGAATTGATTTTGATAATTATGGATTTTATTTTATTTAAGTAGTCTAATTTATTATTAGACTAGAATAAAATAAAAGTCTTAAGAGGGAGTATATATTTATCTAGTTTAATTGGTTAATTAATTATTCAGGGCTCAAGGCCCAGATTGAATAATTAGAAAATTAACCTAAGTATAAACTAGAAAAAATGTCTGATATTTTATATTGGTCTATTTGGACTTCTTAATTATTTATTGGGCTGTTTTATGAAACCCAAAAAATAAATAATTGAAACTTATTATTTATGGGTCCTCAAGTTCAAGAGTAAATAATTTTATCTGGCCCAATGGATGAGACCAAGAGTGA
Source organism: Voacanga thouarsii (assembly GCA_026120185.1). Classification (NCBI taxonomy): domain Eukaryota; kingdom Viridiplantae; phylum Streptophyta; class Magnoliopsida; order Gentianales; family Apocynaceae; genus Voacanga; species Voacanga thouarsii. Next base: position 4,008,687 of record JANUWF010002200.1, read on the forward strand.
AAAAAAAATAGCAAGGAATGGATCTCGTATTGTTTAGTGTGAAAGGATAACAAAACGTAAATTTTTGTGTTTCACCCTCTCGGTCTCTTTCTGTGATTGAAACAAATAAACGAAGGCCATTTTTTGATAGCATCATAGCTTTCACCAGCGGTGGTTAAGGTAGTGGCCATATTTTAGAAGTTCAAATGCTTCACGTAAATGAGAAAAAGTAGATGGCTTGTAAGAGTGCAACCGGAGGTGTCTTTGGGAGAACCAGTGGCTTCAAGCATTCAGCAAAAAGTGGTCCAGACATCTTATTCGGTGCCAACAAGGTCATTTAAACATAGAGATGTTATAATTTTTAAAACTTTCGCTGCCTCTATTTTAATATTATGCATGCTTCTGTGTTTATTTTTGTCATACATTACCTTCAAATAGATGTCAAGACGGCATTTCTTAATGGTCATCTTAACAAAGACATCTATATGTCTCAATCAAAATGTTTTATTGCTAAAGGCCAGTAATATATGGTTTGCAAGCTTAAGAAGCCCATTTATGGACTTAAGCAGGCATCTAGAATATGGAACATTCATTTTGACAAGATTGTAAAGTCTTACAGTTTCATTCAAAACGAAGATGAACCATGCGTGTACAAGAAACTAGAAAGCATAAATATAGTTTTTCTTGTCCAATATGTGGATAACATTCTACTCATTGGGAATGATGTAAGAACATTGTCATCTACTCAGGTTTGGTTGTCTAGTCAATTTAGTATGAAGGACTTGAGAGAAGCCAGTTACATTCTCGGGATTAAACTTCTTAGAAGTAGGAAGTAGAGAATGTTAGGATTATCCCAAATGACATACATTGACAAGATGCTGGCCAAGTTAAGCACGGACTTATGCAAGGGAGCTTTAATCCCCTACAGACATGGGTTGTCTTTTTGTTCTAAGGACTGTCCTAAGTCTCAAGAGGAAAAAAACAGGATGAGTAGGATTTCATATGCTTCGGCTGTGGAAAGTCTCATATATACCATGTTGTGCATTAGACCAGATATCTACTTTGTCATAGGCTTAGTTAGCAGATATCAATCAAATCCTGAGGAGGTTCATTGGCAAACTGTAAGGCATATTTTTAATTACCTCAAAGGTACGAGAGATTATATGCTAGTTTATAGGGCTGATAACTTGGTTCCTACTGGATACGCAGACTCAAACTTCCAGACAGATAAGGATGAGAGAAAATCCACTAATAGATATGTCTTCAATTTGTCTGGAGGAGCTGTTTTATGGAGGAGTATCAAGCAATTTTGCATTGCTGACTCAACTATGGAAATTGAGTATGTGGCAGCTTCGAAGGTATCCAAGGAAGCAGTCTAGCTCGAAAGTTCCTTTCAGAACTTGAAGTTGTGCCATATATAGACAGACTGATTGTGGTGTATTGTGACAACATTAGAGTAATCTCACAATCCAAAGAACCTAGGAACCACAAGAAGAGAAAGCACATTGAGAGGAAGTACCACCTGATTCAGAATTTCATCTAGAGACAGAAAATCTTTGTGGAATAGATAGCCTCGGAGAACAACCTAGCAGATCCCTTCACTAAACTTTTGGCTGAGAAAGTCTTTAAAAGACACTTAGACACTATAGAGGTGGGCACCTACGGACTTTCTTAATCTTAGAGTGCAAGTGGGAGATTGTTAGAATGTATGCCCTCTAGATTAGGTTTCTGATGTAATTATCTAATTTATAAATAAAAGAATTTATTCTCAAAATCTGTTCGTGAATTTACATTTTATATGTGCATGATTTACGTTTGAAAATGATCCATTGTGTTTAAATAAGTGATCCATATGAATGGTGGTTTTTCATAGTAATGTATAGATCACGGGTTATTTTACACATAAACGTTTGTTCTTAATCGATTGGTAAGAATGGAAATCTCATCATATTTAAATTATTGTGTTATGAATTTTAAATGGGGAATGGCTTACCTTTAGCCAGTGGGTAGTCTACTCTCTTCATAGTATGAGCGTATTTTGAATACATAGAACATGACCTGTAGTAGTAGTTTCTAAAAGTACTATATGGTAGAAACTCAGACTACTACTGCTATAGCATGGTCTAATACTCTACGGCTTGAGTATGAGTTGGTGGTCTAACGAAATTGGAAACATGTACTTTGATGTACTGTGGTTGAGATTCTACCGTAGAGCCAATATACTTGTATGTTGGGTATATGTGACTAGTTAGTTAAGATAGATTTATACAAGACAACTTCTATGTTGTATCGTCCCTTGTAACTGTTCGAATGATCTAAATATCTAGGGCCCTGGGGGATCATGACTTGGATGTTAGTTTTAGGGTAGTTTCCTTAGAAAGTGGAAACATTTCAGAAGTTATGGATTATTGAACTAGAGATCTAAGGATGGTAGATTTTATTTGGAGAGGTGTTAGTACAATCTTTCTTTCTAAATGTACGTGATGCGTAGAGAGGTATTTTAGTCATTACACCTGTATATTGGAGACTTTGCTAACGCAGCATTATCCTTGGGGTTAATATTTTCTTATGGTGATATTAAAAAATATTTAAAATACAAAATACAACTATTTATATTGTAGGGATATTTTGGTCATTTTAGTAGTCAATGCGATATATCTTTTGGACCCCAGAATAGCCCTTAAGTTCTGACAAATTTTGGTTAAGACATTGGTCTTAATAATTATGGGTTTTATTTTATTTAAATAGTCTGATTTATTATTAGATTAAAATAAAATAAAAAGCCTAAGAGATAGTATATATTTTATCTACTTTAATTGTTTAATTAATTATTCAAGGCCTAAGGCCCAGATTGAATAATTAGAAAATTAACGTAGGTATAAACTAGAAAAAAGGCATGATATTTTATATTGGTCTATTTGGACTTGTTAATTATTTATTGGGCTGTTTTATGAAGACCAGAAAATAAATAATTTGATACATAGTTTTGTGTGCAAGGAAAACAAAAAGCTAAAGGTTTTTTGTTTTACTCTCTTGGTCTCTCTCTGTGTGGGTAATCTAGTTTTCCAGAAACGATAACAAGAAGAGAAAATCCTACTTTGATGATGGCTTGTTTGCATTGAATCAAAGACGAAAGGCTATACTTCTATCCTTTTTTTTTTTTTTTTTTTTTTGCTTTCTCTGGCGGTTGTTAAGGCAGTGGCCATATTCTGAAAGCTAAAAAGCTTCGCGTAAATGAGAAAAAGTAGATAGCTTGCAAGAGTGCAACTGGAGGTTTCTTTGGGAGAACCAATGACTTCAAGCATTCAACCAAAATCGGTTCAGACAGAGGCTCTGGCACCCCCTAGACCAATAAGGAAACGCAGAGGTAAACAGTTTCCATGCGATACTTTGTTTTCGTTTTGTTATGTAAGCATGTTTCCTGTTTCATTGTTTTTGCCATATTATCTTCACCTGGATGCACTTACCATGGGCTATGAACATGCCAATTGCCTGCCTCAAGTGGTTTAACATAATGAATCGTGGGACAAGCTGGATCGCCAAAGTAAAAGCCACAGCCATATGTGCCACTTTCTACCATGTTTGGTCTGCTCGTAATCGGACTCTGTTCGACTGATCATCGAGCCAACCGTTGGACATTTTCTAAAAGGATCAAAACACATGTATATAGAGCTATTTTCACTTTGTACCCTCATATTTTTTTACCTTTTTCAGGCTTATGTATGTCGGTCTAGCTAGTAGTTATACTTTTGTATACACGACTACTTGCTAGCTGAATCTTTTGTACATACCTCATTCTGATCTTTAATACAACTTTACATTTTGATTAAAAAAAAGGAAAGAGTTTAAATTATGAAGGCTTTCAATAAAGGATTCAAGCCAAATAAGCCACCAAGTCAAGTAATATAAAGATAGTAAAAATATGGGTACCAAGAGGAAGGCTAAAAAGACCAAAAAATGTCCCACAATCCATATAGAAGGCCAAGAATATCCAATGCAATAAGAGGGAGATAAAGGAGAACAAAAATATAGTGCAGAAATAGAGACTGCACAGCTTGAATGCATAGGCGTGCATCAAGCTGTGCAAATGGCATAAAATGTTCCCAACAATTGGAGTGCACAACCAGGAGCACGACCATGCACCAAGCCGTGCCATTGTGCATGGCCAGATGCATGGCCGAACACTCTGGCCGTGCAAGGCTAAATTTCAAGGTCTTGACTCTAGCACGACCATGCAGATCCCACACATGGCTATGCAAATTCCCTGAATGCCTATTTTGATTTGTTTTAAGTTTATTTCAGCTCCTCTTATTTTATCTACAAAATGTAAGGTCTTTTAAGACCAAATTAACTTATTTTAAGCTTTATTTTAGCTAAGGTTTGTAACCTTAAGTAGCTTAGGTTTGGGGCTTTATATATACCCCTTTTTATTTCATTGTAGACAACAACTTTGATAATAGATATTGAGAATTCAAGAACTCTTGAGAGAGTTATTGTGTGGGTGATTTTTTTGAGTATCCCAAATCATCAAGACCTATCAAAGGGATTAGGCCTACCTTTCTTAGTCTCTAAATCTTTAGGTTAATCTATCTTGTTTCTCTAACTTGGGTGTTGGGTATTTTACCTAGTATTCTTGTAAGATTCCTTGAATGGTACCTATTTTTTTTCATCCTACTTGTTCTTGAATTCCTTGTAGAATCAAGGGTTTTTGGGTATTAAAGTATTTGGCCAATCCCGACTAAAATTTGAGTCCTAGTTGTGTAAACCTAGGGTTCTTCTTTTGTTAGCATTTAGTAGAAAATTGGGTAACCAATTCTTGTTTGTTGATCGTTAATTTCTAAGAGGGGCTTCCATACTTACATCATTTAGTATCAAACCAAGGAGAGCTTTGATCCTTATCAAAGCTTGGTTCCAAGAAGAAAGCTTCAAAAATAATAAATCCTGTAACTCAAGATTGTGCTTCAAAACGGTCGTGTTTCTTTGAGTATTCTTTTGTTTTATATGCTAACCTTGAACTTTGTTGATAGTACATCGTTGGAGATTGAAGATTTCTTAAGTTTTTTTTTAAAATTTAGGCTAGGATTGCTTCAAAATTCTACTATATTTTGAGTTCTGAATTTTACATACAAAGTATTTAATATTTTGTTTGAGTAAACTTGCGGCTTTAAATTGTGGTCCAATCTTTGTGAACACTTGTCATAATTGAATATCTCTTGAACACACACCTTTTTGGGGAATTACATGTCCATTTGAGTAATCTTCATTGTGGAATTATTGCTTTTGTCCTAGAATGCTATATTCCTTGAACTTCTAGTACTTCGTTGAAAATCTTGTTAGGTCTTGTCCATTTACCCACTCCTTATTCAATTAATTAAATTAGTAATCTTCTTGAACTCATTGATTATTGATATAAACTCCTTAAGGCTCATTGTTGCTTGTTACTCAAATTCCATTTAAGATACCTAGTTAGTTGTCTTTATAGGGTTAGTAAACTTGTCGAGTTTAAACTAGTTCATAAGCAATTGGGGAGGTTTTTGTGGAAAGAACTTATTGAGGAAATTGAGTACTTTGAAAAAAGGCAATAGGGTAAGCTAATTCTTGTTAAAAGCCAAAAGAGAGTCAAACACGAGGGTTGAGTGATAATTCTTGAGTGGATACACGTGAGGGAGTGATTGTGAAGAATTACTGTCTCATTTTATCCAAATTTTTCAAGTGAGAACCCTTGAAATTTCCAATACAATATCCCAAGAAGCTTCATTTGATATTAGAGCTACTTTTGAAATTTTCCAAACAGAAATAGAAGATATGAAGTTGGATATTATAATGTTAAAATCTAACTAAAGCCAAGTCCCAATGGTTACCAAAATGAGAGATATCCCTAGAGTGAGAAATGACTACCAAACTCCACCTCCACTGTATGAGCAAGGGATGTGAAGATCATTCTATAGGGGGTTATCTAAAAATTCCAAGAAAGGGAAGAGGTAGGAAAGGTTTAAAGTTAGATAAAGAAATAAATGAGGGCAAAATTTTGAAGGGTGCAAGAAGAAGGACCTATCCTAAGGAAGCCATATATACTAATCCTATATGTCATCATTCACCAAGCAAAAAGAATAGGACACCAAAACAATCATCAAAGACAACTCCAAAGCCAAGACAGGAAGACAATAGTGAAGAAAAGCTTGAGGTTGGGAAGGTTTTTTCCATTGATTGGTGCTCCTAAAAAGATCGAGGGTGTTAATGATGTTGAGAATGAGGAGAATTTTCAAAAGTGCAATATCTTTTACATAAGGTGTCTCTTTCAACAAAAGCCTCGTAGTGTGATCATTGATGGAAGAAGTTGCATTAATGTGATAAGTATTACTTTAGTAGAGGACTTAGGATTAGAGACTATGAAACATCCTAAGCTATATAAACTCTACTAGTTGAGTGATTGTGATGAAGTGAAAGTAAATAATCAAGTTAAGGTTGAGTTTGATATAAGGGCTTATAATGATGTAGTGCTATGTGATATATTTCCAATGCAAGTAGGGCATATTTTGTTAGGAATGCCATAGATGTTTAACAGAGATGTTGTCTATAAGGGGAGAAAAAATAAATACACTTTGAAAAAGAATGGAAGAAAGATTACTCTACTACCACTACCCCTTAGTGAGGTAAATAAAGACCAAAACGTCATGAGGGAAGAAGACAACAAGAGAAAAAAGTTGAGAAAGAAGCAAAAGCAAGACAGAAAAGAAGGAAAGCTTGAGGAAAATTCAAAACAAGAGGGGTGCAAAATAAGAGGGGAAAAAATAGTGACGAGGGAGATAAAATGAGTGAGACCTTCTTGGTTTTGAAAGAATAAAACAATTAAAGGAAAAATGAGTTGTATGTAGGAGAGTATAAACTTTTAAATTTGTCTCCACAACAAAATTCTTATTTGAAAACTTATATTGGTACTCATTCGAGGACGAATGCACACAAAGAAGGGAAAAATAATAATAATCTATCCAAACATCATGCCAAAAATAAAGAAAGGAGATGGAGATTCAAATCACATTCCATGGTGTTAAGGAAGAGTTTATTCACATTCCCTGAATACCTATTTTGATTTGTTTCAAGTTTATTTCGGCTACTTTGATTTTATCTACAAAATGTAAGGTCTTTTAATACCAAATTAACGTGTTTTAACTTTATTTTAGCCAAGGTTTGTAACCTTAAGTAGCTTAGGTTTGAGGCTCTATATATACCCCTTTTTGATTTCATTGTAGACAACAACTTTGAGAATAGATATTGAGAATTCAAGAACTCTTGAGAGAGATGTTGTGTGGGTGATTCCCTTGGGTGTCACATATCAATCAAGACTTATCAAAGGGATTAGGCCCACATTTGTTTAAAGTCTCTACATCTTTGGTTAATCCCTCTTATTTCTCTAACTTGGGTGTTAGGTATTTTACCTAGTTTTCTTGTTAAAATTCCTTTAAGAGTGCCTACTTTTTTTTCATCCCACTTGTTCTTGAATTTCTTATAGAATCAATGGTGTTTGTGTATTAAAATAGTTGGACAATCCTACTAAAATTTGGGTCCTAGTTGTGTAAATCTAGGGTTCTTCTTTTATTGGCATTTGGTAGAGAATTAGATGACCAATTCTTGTTTGTCGATCGTTGATTTCTAAGAGGGGCTTCCGCGTTTACATTAAGTATCCAACTTGTCAAGATAGATTGAATACAATGGATTATACAACCGGTTCGGTGTAGCGGGTGTATTAGCAGGTTGTTATATTATAGAAGGATCGAGAAACTATTATTCAGCATCGCTATCCCCCTTATCCTCATTGGGGGTATCTTCTCAAGCACATCAATGTCCATATTAGTCCTAAACCGTCCACAGTCACCTCCAGAGCACCTACCCAATTAGGTTCTTGAGCAACCCATTCATTGGCTGGGGTTACATCTAATGAAATATCTGAAGGATTTGAAAAATAACAGAGCATGCATACGGGTGATAAAAATGGAGGAAATAAAATCATAACAGAGCATGGCAGCAGCATGGAGGGATTAAAACCATACCTCTTGGTGCCTTAAACCTTGAAGACTGAAGAAGAATGGTTTGAAGCACAAAAAAAACAGCTTCCTTCTTCCCTTGGGTTGAAGCTTCCTATGCAAAAATATCAGGCTCTCCTTCGGTGCAATGCTTGGCTTTTCAGCTCTTAGAATAATCCACAGCATAATCTTAGTTGGTGAGCACTGAATTTGGGTGAGAAGAAAGCCACAGACTCAATCTCTTCTCGTTGGCTTAGATGGCTTCTTATGGTAAACAAACCAAACCAAAAGCCAGTGAAAACCAAGAGACATAAAGCCAGTGAAAAACCAAGAGACACGAGAGGGTGAGAAATTTTTATTTTTATTTTTTAATTTTATATTTTCACACAGAAAGCCAAGAGTCATGAAATCAAAAATAATTATTTTGATGAAAATAATATTCTCGAGATTTAATATTTCAAACACTCAAATATTATTAACAAAATAAATTTTGACTTCTCCCTAAACTCTTCTGAACTGTGTTCGAAAAAATCTTATGGTCCAAACTATTGGGCCAAAATAATATTTATTATTTTTCTTGGACCCGAAACACCTAAAATAATAAACATTAATTATTTTCCTTGGGATTAAATAAATAACTCAATAAATAATTAATGTGCCCAAATGAACCCAAAAAATAATAATAATAATAATTAAACTTTAACTATTTATTTCTTAGGATTAATTAAATAAATAACCCAATAAATAATTAAGTATTAATTATTTTCCTCTAATTTAAGTCCCGGTTAATTTTCTAATTATTCAAACTGGACCTCGGCCCTGAATAATTAATTAACCAATTAAACCAGATAATAAATTTCTCACAATTTATTTTATTCAGTCCAATAATAAATTAGACTTCCTGAATAAAACAAAATCCTCTCAACTAAGATCAATTTCTCAACCAAAAAATTAATTAGGATTTATGGGCTATTCCGAGGACCAAAAAGACACATCGCATTGGCTACTAAAATAACCAATATACCCCTACTATATAAATAGATGTATTTTGCATTTTAAATATTTCCTAATATCACCATAAGAAAATATTGATCCCAAGGACAATGCTACATTAGCAAAGTCTTCGACCTACAGGTGAAATGACTAAAATACCCCTCTACATATCGTCGTACATTTAGAGAGAAAGAAATGTACTAACACCCTTCTAAAAGATATCTACCATCCTTAGGCTTCTAGTCCAATGATCCACGACTTCCTGGAGTGTTTTCACTTTCCAAGGGAGCTACCCTAAAGCAAACATCCAAGTCATGTTTCCCAAGGCCCTAGATATTTAGATCATTCAGACAATCACAATGGGCGATATAGTGTAGAAACTATCTTGTACAAGTCTGTCTTAACTAACTAGTCACACATACCTAACATGCAAGTATATTGGCCCTACGATAAAACCTCAACTATAGCAAATCAAAGTATATGCTTCTAACTTCGTCAGACCACCAACTCATACTCAAGTTGTAGAGTACTAGTCCACGTTGTAGCGGTAGTAGTCTAGGTTTCTACCATATAGTACTTTTTAGAAACCACCACTACAGGTCTTGTTCTACGTATTCAAAATACGCTTATGTCATGAAGTGAGTGGACTACTCACTGGCTAATGGTAAGCCATTCCCCATTTGGAACTCATAACTTAATAATTTAAATATGATGAGATTCCTATTCTCATCAAGCGGTTAAGAACAAATATTTATGTGTTTAAATAACTCATGATACATACCTTACTGTGAAAGACCTCCATTCACATGGATCACTTATTTACACAAAATAGGTCTTTTCCAAACGAAATTGTACACAAATAAAGAAAATTAATTTCACAAATGATTTTTCAAAATAAATTCTTTTATTACCATATTTGATATTTACATCAGAAATCTAGTCTAAGGGGGCATACTTTCCAACAATATATATATCCACAGTTGAAAACAACGGCAGGCTAGCCTATGTTTGACTAGGTTGAATGTTGATATGAAGTAGAGGCGTAACAAACCATATCGAGATTGATAGATATTAATTGTTGAGTCCAACAACTTGAGTTTCCAAAACTGATATAATAAAAAAGAATTGGAAAGTGTCAGTTGGGAAGTGTGCAGGAATATTGACATGAACAGGTATAGGTACATTTAAATCAATATTAGGAATATTCACTGGAGTAGTTGAGTTCAATAATTCAGTGAATGATCTAGTAACAGGAGTGGGGTTGTTATGCTCTAGAAGATTTGTAGTTATTGCATTTGGAATCTATATGATCTCATGATGAACATGCAGATCAAATGGTTGTTTGTCCCTTCACAGTAAGTGCATAATACAATAAATTTCTATATCTTCATCATTTGTTACTGAAGTTATTGTAGATCTTATTGCAGTATCAATAATAATGTCTTCTCTCATTGTGATATGCAATTGAATAGTAGACATGTCAAATCCACAAAGTATAACATATTTTGTTAACTAAACTGAGGTAACTAACTCGATTTTTAACAATCAATGCCTTACGACATAGACCGTTAAAAAAAATCATCGTGTAAGGTGAGTATAATCTTGCAATCCCAATATAACCGTAATCTAATAGGTTGTTCTAGTGGCATTGTGCCAAAAAAAATATGGAAGATTTTTTCTATTAAAGAAAAATAAAGCATATCACAATCTTGAATTACTATATAAAACTAATGCCATCATTCTTTAGTACAAATTAACCCAAAACAGCATAATGTGTTGTACAATTCAATATCAAATAAATCAATTAATTGATACAGATAATCAAAAACAGAATATCATTCAAAATATAGAATTTTTTTATCATGCATGTGAAATTATGTTAATCCAAATTTTTATTATTCGAGTGTTCATTCATCCTTAAAAAATTATATATGTATAATGTATAAGGATTATTTCATATAATATTTTGGATTAGTTTATATATAGAGAAAGAAAAAAAAAATACTTTTTAAATTTTTTTTAATTTTTTGTTTATATATTTTGAATTAGTTTATATATTTGTAATTTTTTTTAATTTTTATTTCAAAAGATTTAAATTCTATAAATTTAGAAAAGATAATAGTTTATTCATGTAATATTTATATTTCAACTTTAATTTGTATTTGAAAAAAAAAATTGACCTTGCATTTTGTTTATTTAAATCCCTAGAAATTTTTATTTTTATTTAATTGCAAAGGAATTAGTTGAGACAATTTGTTAATATTTTCATTTAATTCAAATTGGTATTTGAAATTATTTAAGTTGTCAATTTTATTAAAAGATAAAAATTTAATTCTTGTAGCATTCACATTTTAAATTTATTTTGTATTTGGAAAAAAAAATGAGGATGTACTTAGATTGGGGCTCTTTCAGAAAAAAAAAAAAAAGCGTATATTTTTTATTTTAACAAAAAATATATATTTAATGTAAAATAAATTTTAATTGTAAAAATTAATAATTATATTATACGCTCTAAATAGATTAAAATATTAAATTTTGAATTTATAAAGCTTTTATAAAAATCAAAATTATGTTCATATTCAAAATTATGGATTAACATATATACTAATTGGCTAAAATCCCTTAATTTTTAGTATTGGTTCTATTTCTTCTGTCATTTCACTTTTATTTGAATATATACTAAAAATTTCAAATAAATTATATTATAAAGTAATAAAAACCCGTAATTCAATGATTACGTATAATCCATAAAACGTCAAAAATTCATTGCACGAAAATACCAAAAGATTTTGATGGGCTCTCGTGATAGAGTAGAATAAATATGAGATTCATTACGAGACTACTTTACTTTATTTTATACTCACCGTCTACAGAGTTAAAATAATTCATATATACTCATTTATCACAGACCAAAGTTATTTATACATATTCATCACAACACAACACAATACTAACCAAACTAATAATACAGTAAAATTTTGATTCTATATATAAATCTAGACTATTTTTATATAATATACGTATTAGTAGATGATTTAGCAAAGTCTCAAATATAGTATTCTGCTATAGTTCAACATAAAATTGAAATATTGTAATAATTTAAAATTTAACAAATACATTTTTTTGTTTTCTTGAAAAAAAAAAACTGTTGTTACATATGGAGAACTTTGCCAATGCTTTGGCGAAATGAGCTTTTGACAGCAGCTATTCACGAACAATACTACTTCGACAGCAACTCCACCAGCTATTAGATTAGACTCCGACAGTAGTAAAAAAAAATAAAAGCAACAAATGACCGGGATAAGGCAAAAAAGAAAGGCACTGAGAAGTTGGATTTAGACGGGAGTAAGGAAGAAAGGAATTGAAGGAATTAGAAGGCAAAGAAGAAAGGAAAAATGGGTGGCATCGGTCTATATAGATTGAAATGCCAGACCCATTTTCCTTTCCTGTGAATTTCTATCACGCCTCAGAACTGAGGATGACATGGCAACACTCCAAAAAAAAAATGTCAAACCCTTACATACTATAAATACCCAAAACATAATATTCTAATAATACTTAGAAAATATCCTTACATCGTCTTTAAAACCAAAACATAACATACATAGACCTGAATAGAAATAAAACAACTAGTCACTCTAGGTCATCTTCAAACCTTTCTTCCAACTCATCCTCATCTACCTAAGAACATGCATAATGTTAAATAAGGAGTGAGCTCACTAGTTCAGTAAGGAAATCTGGCTTACCAAGGATTAAGCATGCTACATATACATATATATTTACAAAAACGTTTGTTCAAAAGAGTTTAGGAGTTTAGGGTAAAACACAACCCGTTGGGTCTTAGAATATCTTCCTGGTAGGTTTGGTCGCACCATGTGAAGATCTCGTAGTATTACACAAAGAAACAAGAAGGAGGGAAAAGAGGAATAATGAATCTCTTAACCTTACTCAATACTGAACCAAAAGAGGCATATCTGGTACATAAATATCGAACCGGTGTAGTTTATTCAGTAAAAATAATGATGAACAAAGTAAGCAAGAAAACTATTGCTTCAATAGAGGAAAACCGGTGCCGGAGTCAAAACAGAGGGTACCTGGCGCCAGGTTGGAGAAGCCCAGCCGACACTGAGTGCACTGGCCAGTGTGAGCCTGGTGCCAGTGGTGAGCGAGGGGCCGGCACTGAGTGCATTTTGAAATGCGCGGACGCGATTTCCAGAACACCCAGAAGCCAACCTACAACATCTCAGTCCAAAAAGGCAGTTCCAACCACATCCTTTAACAATGAAAAACACTATTTTGTGCACAAAAAAATTATTTATACATACTTAAACAAAACTTAATTCATGAAGATGATTCATACTTGAGGACTTTGATTTGGCTTAACTGATCAGTTTTTCAATTATTGTATCCTATTGGAAGAAGGGTATTAGCTTATCCTAGGTATTGTATCCCCCTAGTAGGGCCTTATAACTTATAAAGTTAGAGAATTCCCTACCAAAACGAAACCCACAAGCATTCAACATCACATGAATCAAAAAATCAGCACATAGGCATAGAACTTAGCTTAAACTCATAACTTTCAATGAACATAACCATTGGTATAGAAATAACAATTAACATATCATGGTCAATACCATTTTAATATAATCAAAATACCACTTTCATAAAGAAATCAAGAGACATAATTGATTTTGAAGAAAACAGTAGCTAGTACCAAATACAAGAAAATCTAATTTCCTTACCTGTTGAATTCAGTCTCTTGGAACCTCCTAAAGCTTCCACTCAAGCCTCCAAACACTTATTCACCTTCAATTGAAACCTAAACAACACAATTAATCATCTAATCAATTTCTCCCAATTTAGAACCCTAACACTCTAACTTCGATTCAAGAACAATTTACCACAATCCTAGGTTATAAACACCATAAAACACAAGAGAAAAGCTAACTTACAAAGAGTTGATGCCAAAGTCTCAAGCCCCTTCTTAGATTCTCCATTCTCTTCACCCTTCCCCTCTTCTGGAATAGCTTCAGAAATAATGTAACTATTCAAAACGTACCTGGGCCTATAATGAAAAAATTAATAAAACCCTCGAACTAAATAATTGCAACTTAGCCCCTCAACTTATAATACTTAACTTTTTAGTATTATAGATCCTAACCCGCTAATTAAAATAAAAATCACTACCCAATAAGCCCATTATGGGAAGAAAAACGGTGGGCTCATATTTTCTACCAGAAAAATCTTGCATTTTTTCTTTCTCGTGAATTTCACTAGACAGACTCATGTGAATTTCAGAGATTCTTGACGGAATCTCTGAAAAAGCTACAATTGTAAACTTTTCATGAAGCCAATTTATGACTTAATTGAACACCGAAAGAGTATTTGAAATAGAAGTTCGTTGTCAATATTTAGGCAAATTTTTAATAAGTATAGTAAGTTTTGACATATAAGAATCGAGGGAGAATGGAGTTTTCGCCTAATTAGATTTTAAAAAAAAAATCATTTATAAGTGAATGAAATGTCAATCCTTTTCAAATCAAAATACCCTTATAAATATAAATGCTCTGCACATGCCAAGGGTGTACAGATAATGGCTCGATGTCCCTGTGGAATCAATTATCAAAGATCAATTTGGCAGTTTGAAGGAAAAAGAAAAATGAAATCAAAAGTTTTAAAATACAGTTTGATTTTAAAAATCTATTTGAAAAATTGTAAGAAATTTATAGCCTAAAAGGTAGAAAAATAGTTTTAGGACAAAATTTTGAAACTGTAAATATACCCATCTGCAACTATTTCCCTTTTCTCAAGAATTGAGAAGAAAAGAATTATAGTAGAATCCGGTACCTTATTGGAACTAAAGAAACTAAAGGAAAAGAATAAGAAATTGAATAGAAAGACTCATAAAAGTAATTAAAAAGATTGTAAACTGAAATAGTATAGCGTTTTTAAAAATTTTATGCGAATGCACTCTGAAAAAGATTTTTTTTTTTTTAAATTTAACCTTTTGTATGATTGTTAACATTTTTAAAACAACTACTTCTTATGTTGAATTAGGAGGCATTAACACCAAAAATAAAAAGACTTTTCAAATCATTTAAAATTTTAATAGTCCAAACATGAGTTTACGATAGATCCGGAACAATATGTAGAATGATGCACTTCGTTTGATCCATTTCCTCGTTAATAACAACCATCTAATACATACGGGTCATGGCATCAATAATATCATCGGATACAATCTCAAGCTACAATAAATAGTTAGAAAGAGGCATGAAGCGTAATTATTTGGGAATAATAAGTAATTGTAAAACAATATAACAAATAGCTTAAATTGTTTACGCTTTCACCTTTGCCACGTTTTTGTTGTTCTGAAGTATTTACCATTGAGGCAAAAAAAGAGAAAAAGAAAAACTATGTTGTCATACTTAGGTTTTTTTTCTCGGGCAGCATCGCACAGAAGTATTGCAATGGACCTGTCTCCTTCCCTTTTGAAGAGAACATAACATGTATCAAGCCATATAACATAACATGTATCAAGCCATAGAAGTTTTTCTAATGGCCTTATTAGTTACGTACCTGTTCTCTACAACGTTTTGGTATTCGGGAAGGTTTTTGAAGAGATTCGAAGTTGTTATCAACTTGGATTTGTCGTGGTGTTGACAACTGTGCAATGGATAATACGAGTTTTTTTATTATAAATTATCAATTCATTTTAATCGATCACGTGAAGATAAAAATAAATAAATTTTTTAGTTAATTAAATATTTTTATTTTTTATTTTTATAATTCAATTATAAGTATCTCTTTTTATATTAAAAAGTATATAAATTTTAAAATTTTGATATAACTTTAAATTATTTCTCTTTTCTAAATATTTAATTCTTATTAGAAAATAGATTAAAATATTGATGAGTATTTAATTCTTTCTCCAAATTACTATTGGTATTTCTTGAAAATTAAAAGATGAGTATAAATATCGGAACTCGTAAAATGAGTTTTTTTATTATATTTTAATATGTTTGGGAAATGGAATCTATTAAATATGGGTAAATTTAGAATATTAAATTTTAATTTTTTTAAAAAATAGATAATTTGAGATAAAAATTAAATAAAAAAATGAATTAATAATTTAGAATCAAAGGGAGTAGGTTTTAGAGGTACTTTTATAGCAGCGTAAGGAATTACTGTAAAACGAGAGTAGGATGCACAAACGACATGTATACTACCCTGATCTCCCACTAGTTTCCGTGCAAATATCGACGAAAAGTCAAAGTGAGTCTAGGACGCATTTGCGCCCTTTAATTTTCATAAGGGAAAATCTCAATTTTTTGAATCGCCAAAAAATGTAATCACTAACCAAAAAAGAAAAAAAATAAATGCCATCCTCCCCCCCCCCACCCCCTCCCCACGCCCCCGCCACCAAAAAATGCTGCTTTCCATAACAATCGCCATTAAAGAGATATATAATTGTACCATACCAAAAAAAAAAAAAAAAGCAAGTTCATAGTCATTACAGAGCACCATTTTGCACACAATTATATCAAACAAATTAAATCCTAAAACCATCACGATTTAGCATAAACTTAAAAAATGATACCCAGAACATAACCAAAATTTTGGATTTTAGTCTCTCTAGTCTAAAGGTAAATTACAAGAAGGAAAATGGCTCTTAGCATTTCATGATCTTTTGATCCGTCACTCTCCGAACCTCTCCCCAATAATTTCTCTATACAATTGTGTCTTTTCTTTCCCCCCTAATTTTCTTCCGCAATCATCTAGCCCAGGTCGTGGAGGTAGGCCTTAAATGGTCTAAATTCATTTTGGAAATACGTCCTAATTATTAAAAAAAAAAAGCATTTTCATAATAAGTCTTACCGTGCATGTCTTCTTCAACATCCTCTGCCACTGCAAACCTTTGTTCCCTCACCCTTTTCCAGAGATTTTCTTCTTCACCCGCAAACCTTCTTAGCCACTTAGATTGCCCCTCTTCGTGATTTTAGGTATTCCATCTCCCTAGGCTGACATTAGGGTTCTTATTTTTCAAAAAAATTGGGACAAATTTCACCCTAATTGCAGCCATGCGGTGTGTTGGAATGATGGAATAAGCCATTCAGGAGAAGCCCATTGCTGACTTTTTGAATGGCATTTTTGCATTTATCCCTCCTTTGGAGAAGACAAAATTTAAAATTATTAATTTACCCTTAATAATAATAATGAATATATTATAATCACATCATTTTAAATAGTTAAGTGTGAAGTATTTCGTTAAATTCTTGATAGAAATATATATTTAAAAGGTGTTAGATTTAATAATAGTATTATTATTAAATTTTAAATATCAGAG
Source organism: Voacanga thouarsii (assembly GCA_026120185.1). Lineage (NCBI taxonomy): Eukaryota > Viridiplantae > Streptophyta > Magnoliopsida > Gentianales > Apocynaceae > Voacanga > Voacanga thouarsii. The sequence continues at coordinate 4,026,027 of JANUWF010002200.1, forward strand.
ATATATTTGAAAATATGAAGGATATATTTGAAAATATTTAAATTTAAGAAGGTACTATTACTAAATTTTAAAAGTGAAAAGTATAATTATAAAAGTGTGTATTTTTAAAAGGTATTTTTGCCTTTAACCTAAAAAAAATCATTTATGAGAGAATGAAATGTCAATCCTTTTCAAATAAAAAATACCCTTATAAATATAAATGCTCTGCACATGCCAAGGGTTATCAGATAACGGCTCGATGTCCCTGTGGAGTCAATTATTAGAGATCAATTTGGCAGTTTGAAGGAAAAAGAAAAATTAAATCAAAAGTTTTAAAATACAGTTTTATTTTAAAAATCTATTTGAAAAATTGTAAGAAATTTATGGTCTAAAAGGTAGAAAAATAGTTGAAGGACAAAATTTTGAAAATGTAAATATACCAATTTACCCTAAAATTTAACTATGAAAAATCATTCAAAATGGAAAATCAACGACAGCTGGCTAATGGAAATCAAATCTGCACTAAGGGCACGGCAGCAGTATATATAGCGAGGGGCATTCCTTTCCCTATCTATAATTCAGAATCTCTAAACTCTTCAAATTTCACTCCTATTTTTTCAAATTTCTTACATTATTAAATATTTTTTTTAATTATTACTCACTTCATCCCATAATATAAGTCGTTAGAGACTACTTTTACTATCTCAAATTATAAGTCGTTAGGAACTTGTCAATGAGGTTTTAAAACTATTTTTATATTTTTATCCTTATTTATTACTCCCTCCATCCTATAATATAAGTCACTAGAGACTACTTTTACTGTCCCAAATTATAAGTCGTTGGAGATTTTTCAAGAAAGTTTTAAATCTATTTTTACCTTTTTGTCCTTATTTATTATTCTCTTTCCCTCTCTTTCTCTCTCGTCTCTTCTCTTATTTTCAAGACATTTAATAGGGGTGTTTTAGGAAAAGAAAAATATAAAGTCACCTTATTTTTAAGAATCTTAATATGCGTGAAATTAAATCAAACGACTTATATTATGAAACGGATGGAGTATTCTTTTTTCCACTCTTTCTATCTCCTCTCTTCTCTTGTTTCCAAGACATTTAAATATGGGTGTTTTAGGAAGAAAAACTATAAAGTCACCTTATTTTTAAAAATATTAATATATGTGAAATTAAGTCAAACGACTTATATTATGGGACGGAGGAAATAAATTTTATATATTTCAAAACATCTTGACACAAATTATCTCCTCCTCCCCTCATTCCATAATATAAGTCGTTTGACTTAATTTCACGTATATTAAGATTCCTAAAAATAAGTTAATTTTATGTTTTTTCTTCCTAAAACACTCTTACTATTTAAATGTCTTGGAAACAAGAGAAAAGAAGAGAGAGAAAGAAATGAGAAAAGAAAATTAAATAAGGACAAAACTGTAAAAATAGTTTTAAAACCTCTTTGAAAAATCTCCAACGACTTATAATTTGAGATAGCAAAAGTAGTTTCTAACGACTTATATTATGGGACGAATAGAGTACACCTTATGGATATCAAACTAGTATAAATGAAATCAATAATTCTAAAATTTTAAATATATAAAACTGCTAATTCTAAAATTAACATTGTTACCACCCTAGAGAGGTTGGGTTAAAGGCCCCCCTCATTAGGATTAATCTTAACCTATGGTTCCTAAACCATAATCGGTGGTTCTGGTATGGACCTGTTTTTATTACTCTCACACTAATTTGATAAGGATGAAAAGAGGGGGAAAAAAAAGAAAAACGAAAAAGGAAGGAATCAATTTAGTCCATAACCCAACCGGCAATTGTAGTATGTCTTCCAAATTAGCTAACAAGGCTGCCTATGCCTTTGGTTTTTTTTTTCCCCCCTTTTTCTGTTGGTAATTTTCCCAACTTGTTAGACGCCCTTGATTTTTTTTTAATATTATAATATTAAAAAATTTTAACTATGATAATTTTTTTAGCTAACAAGGAAAACATCCATTAAAAGAAAAATGACTAAGGTCATTACAACCAGAATAGATCTCAAATTTCTCTTCTAATACAAAAAAAAAAAAATGAAAAAGTTAGATATTTCAAAAAATATGAATAATAAAAAGTTATGCAGAATAACAAAAAAAAAAAAAACCCAAACTCTATTACTCTAACCGGTTACAGAACATAATGAAAATAAATAAAAGCACAACAAATCAACAATCTTATTCATTGCATTTTTCATATTATCTTCAAGCTATACCGGTAAGACAAACTTTTTTTTAATAGATAAGAATTTAAAAGATTATGAGTATATTAACAGTTTTAGAAATCATCTAAACGATTTAAAAAATCACTTAAAAATAGAGTAAAATATCGAAGAGGAGCCAAATTAAGTATGAGTAAACAAATAGTTTTGAGAAGGAGAGAGATTAGAGGCTGATGTATAAGGATTAAAAACAAAATTTGTTATTATATTATAGATGTTGTTGAAAATCATAAATAAAAAATATCGCAAATTTGTAGTTAAAAAAAAAAAGGAATACATATAGTAAAAGATGAAGATCAGGCCAAAATCGAAGCACCAACTGAAGTAGCAACTCAAATATTGAGATTACACTCTTTTGCAAGTCAACCTATCAATTGATTTTACTGTCTTAACAAACTAAGTGAATTTAAAATGTATTTTAATTGATAGACTTTAATTTAATTTTAATTGAAAAAAAAATCAAATAAGATAGAATTTGAACCTATTACCATCAACTCACATCGGGAGTTAGAAAACAACGATCAATTGACGTTGTTATCCCGCACGCAGTTCAAATGTGGTTAGAAGGTGTAGAACGCACAGAACTCAGAAGAGTGGAGTAGTTTCTTAGGGAGGAGGAAATAGTCCGCTGTTGTAATCATAACACTGATAAATATACATTATAAAATTTTTATATTTGTGGATAATATCTCAGTTAAATATTTGACATGCATTCGACATCATGGGGAGGTGCTTTTAGTGTCCCCTTGGGTCATTTTCCAAAGGACCCTTCAGCCCAAATGAGCCTAATTTAACAATATCTTTCACCAAAACAAAATTTTAAAGAATAAATTTGCAAAAATTTTAGTTATCTTCTCACTACCTAGAGTTGCAATGGAACTGAACTATTTTCATTATAGGCATTAATGGAAAAAAATATATATAATTATAATTGCCACGCCCTGTGTAATCCTAAGACCAATCAGGCGGCGTGATTTAATTCTCACACCGACATTAATGAAAATATATATATATAATTACAATTGTCATGTCTTGTGCAATCCCAGGACCAACCAAGCAGTGTGATTTAATTCCCACACCGACATTAATAAAAAAATGTATATATAATTACAATTGTTACGTCCCATGCAATCTCACACCGGTATTAATGGAAAAATGTATATATAATTACAATTGTCACGCTCAATGTCGGCGAATCCGGAAGAGCGACTATGAATCTGGTAGCAGCCACAATCAACTATTTAGCCGCTATCCTCGTTGGGTCACAATGAATATCTCAAGTTGATAATGAGTATTTAGGTTCATTCTTATATACCATTCACACTTTTCATCCCAATCTCATTTAAAATTGAGATATCACAACAATTTTGCCCTATCTAAAAGAAGTCTATTATTAAAAAAATCATTTTAATTTTGAAAACAAGATGTATATTCAACTTGAGGGCAAGAAATTTCTCCTCTTCCCAAATAGCAGGGAGTTGAGACCCAAAGTCATTCGATTTTGTTTTTTTGCTGGGTTTGGATTGGCTTTCACAATCACTTCCGCTTTCAATGGTCCAAAACCAATTAAACATCCACTTTATCAAACATTTCTTACTTTGACTTTTCCAAAATACTCAGAAATTGCGAGCTCAAACTGAAAACTACATTTCCTTTTTTAAAAAACAATACAATTAGGGTTCTATCACTATTATTAGTAAATTGATTGATGTCGTTGATAAATTGCAACAACATGATACTTATTTAATAGAGATACAACATTGAAATGGACGGTTATAATGACTCTTTCAATCCTACCTAGGCTTTTTTTTTTCCCCTTTTAATCTTATATATTTCATGATTTCTTCTTTCCTCACGCTTCCTAGCCCTCTCCCTGCTGCTTCTTTCTCTCTCCCTTCCCTCGCTGTCCTCCAACTATGACTTTGTTTAATTTGAAACAATTTTACAAAAAGAAAAATAAAAAAATAAAATTTACTACGACTGAAATAACTATTCATTTTGTAAGAAATTCATTTAAATCATCGCTGTCACTTGGGGTTTGCCTTTACATTGGGTTTAGTGCAATGACAGAGCTAGTGGGGAAGGGGGTGGCGCTTACCTCTCAAAATTTATAAAACTGTGATTTTTTAATAAAATTTAAATTATTTTTAAAAAGACGTTTCAAAATCTATTCGTCTCTTTAATTTTTTTTAAATTATAATATTATTTATCTTTTAATATAATTTACTTTCAATTTTAAATTCTGAGTTTCATCTCTAGTTTAGTGGTAGTTGCGTGCATCGGGTGTCCTAGGGTTGCAATGGATCTCTAGTGATAGATGGGATTTGCTAAACAAGAAGGGTAATTTCGTAACTTTGTTGGTAATAATAAGAAATTTGAGACCCTTTTCTTTTTTAGTTGAAAAAATGGGATTTTCTAAGGGACATTTATTTTATAATTTTTTCTCAAAACAATATTACTTTAACCTTTTTTCCGACTAAAAAATGGATATAATACAAATAAATTTTACTTGTAAATTCATTCAAATACATGATAATGTTAATCTTTAAATTTATAAATTTTTTTATAAAACTTTAAATTATATTTACATTTAAAAAAAAAAATTGCATACAATACCAATCGAATTACAACTCTGTTAAAACCTCTTTCAAAAGCTACACTTCAGAATAATTTTTAGAACTATAAAATTAAGGGCCATGTCCAAAAGCATATTGCTTCTTTTCTCAAGCCAATTATTTTTTTACTTCGATGTGAAGAAGATAGAGTACTAAATATGATACCTCTAGATTCTGTTGAATCAGTTGCAACAATGAGTCCAAATATTGGTTGTTAAGATACCACATAATTAATTTCCCAATACTATATAATTTGAAATCTTTGAGAAAGATCCTTATTTAGTATCATACAGATTAATTTTAAATTAAATATTTATATTTAACTTAATATAAAAATATAAGAACATATTTGATCACATTCAAAACTTTACCAAATCTTAATAAACAAGAAAATTAGCCGTAGAATCCATATATTAGTGAAATCATATTCGTTACACTAAGAAGATTACTGATAAAAAATTTAGATAAAATATATAATATTTATTTTGAAATAAATAACATAAAAATATGGATACTTATTTAAATTCAAAGGAATATTAAACTTGAGTTTAGACGTTTCCTATTCCTGTAAGTACCACACAATTGACTCTCTAAGTCTTTCCATTGTTTGTCAAAAATGAAATTGCAAGTTGAAGACAATTTGTAGCTTCTCTTTTTCAAGCCAGTTGTTTTTGACCTATAAGTGAAGAAGTCATTAAATATGGTGGTTAAGAAGTCATTCCAAAAGTCGGATGAATGTTCAAACATGGTGGTTAAGGTACCTGATATCTGAGAAGGTTTATGTTTGTAGCTAAGAAAATTCATGATTTTCTTTTTTTCTCAGCTATTCTTTATATGGTTTTCAAAATTTACCATTATAAGTCACTTCTTATCTTTTTCTATTTTTCTAGCGTGATAAGAATATTCTAACCGATTAAACTATCATATTATCACTTCTTATACCTTTTTTATGAATTTAAAAATATTTTAACTTTTTTGCCTCAAAAAGTCAAAGTTACCATCATAAATCTTACTGTAATAAATCTCTAACTTGCGTCTTTTTTTTCTTTTTTTTTTGAAGCAGCTAAATTTATATCCCTCTAATTTGAATTTACACGCAATAAATTAATATTTGGTATTTAGTAAAAAATGCCCTTCTTCTCTCATCAATATGAATATTTTTATAATTACATAAAAATCTATTGCTAATCATAGTATTTCTTCCTTAGTTTTTATTAACATGGTTTCAAGAGTATAAAATTAGCAATAAAATTTTTTCCTCATTTTTATGTTTCTCAATAAGAAGAGGTAATCGAACCTGTTAGTATAAAATCAAAATATTTGATAAAAAAAAGAAAAATGTTGTTTGTAACAGTTGATTATAATAATTAAAAAATTTTGATAATTAATCATAAATGAATCAAGATTTATCAAAAAATTAAGTAAGAAAAATATTAAATAATACAATTAACTTGTAAAGACCAGTTGGGAAAACACAGTCAAAGCAAATATTATATGTTAATAATGTGTTAAATCCGAAGAGTTTGCATTCAACCCTTCATTTTCTTTTTTTTTTATTTTTATTTTTTTTCCTGTAGATATCTAACTAGAGACATATTGGACTGAAAACTTCATTTGAAAAAGTCAGAAGCCGGGTATTAAACATTGAAGTATAACTAACAGAATTTCTTATGTATTTTATAGCGGTCAATATATGATGTTCTACGCACACTGATTTGAAAAAGTAAATACTTAAATTTCAATTATATATAATGCTTTTTTTTTAATTTTATTTTTAGGAATGTTAAGAGTTACCATCTCATCGATTGAAAAGGTTAGGTGTAACCGCAAAAGGATAAAAATAATTTATAAATTTTTAGTTACACATTTGTACCTCTAAAAAGTACCTATGCTTTGTCTTGCTCGTTTGAAATTAATAAATACATTTGGTAGTATTAGGGCTGTTTACGATTTGATTTAATTTGGTTTTAGTTATTTTTTAAATTAAATTAATAATTACATTTTGAAAATTTTCAATTTAAATTGTTGGATTCAATTTTAATTAATTTAGTTTGATCTGAACTGTTTGTTGTTATAAAAATTATTATTTAATAAAATAAACAACAGTATTGCATTACATTAAACACAAAAAAGGTCTTTCTAATAATACGAATAAAAAATATGTCTAAGTAAATTTAATAATAAATTTAAAAATATTAATCAAACCGTGAAATAAAATCTCCACTAATTAAATATAAAGTGTCATAGGTGGCTTGGTGAAAGGACAAAAAAAGAAAGCTAGGGTTAGGCGAAAAAGAGTTTATGAAATAAAAATTATAAATTATAAATTATAAATTATAAACATGCCCCTTATATTTTCTGAAGTAAAATAATATTTTAAGTATATAATATTTTATAAAAATTTATTGGTTTGATTTGTTTGGTCCGATTTCAAAATTTTCAAATCAAATCATTTTCTCAATTTAAAAATTCTTCAAATTGAAACCAAACCAAATACTATGATTTCGATTTGATTTGATTTAATTTGATTTGTGCAAGTTGATTTTTCTTTTTTTAATACCCCTAGATAATACTATTAAGACATCATAAAACTTAAAATCCTAAGTACATTATATATATATATATATATATATATATATATATAATTAAAATAAATATATATTTTAATCAATTGAATTATTACTTTAATTATTCGCCCATCATTTGTTATGACTTCTTGTCTCTTGTTCTTAATTTTTTTTTGTTTTAAAAAAAAAAATCTGGGGTTAAAATTTGGCATCTTTTATCTTCACACCTTTAAAAAAAAAAAAAAAAAAAAAAACTTCTGGGAAAGGGCGAGAAGAATATTAACCAACTACATTAACTCATTTTTAGTACTTACTTTATCAAAATTGAATGTCTACATTTTTATTTTAAAATATTTAAAAATAAATATTTATTTTTTTAAAATAAACATATTTTTCCTTTAAAAATATCGAATCATTTAAACATTACTTAATAAATTTAGACTACACATTTAAATTTGTTTCAAAGTCTAACACTGCAACAAAATTTGCTTGTTCCTAAAATTTATCCTTCCTCGTCTGAAATTTTTTAAAATTTATAATATTATATTATTTTATTCACTTTATTCCCTAAATCCAAAATTCCATTTCGTCCTTGTTACTCCTACTATTTCATGCCAATTATCAGATTGGTACGTTCATGACTTCTTCCACGTATGACTCCTATCAGTTGTGCAACTTTGACTCGCCGGTGAGGTGGTTCCAAACTTTAAAGGCTGGTCCAATTTGACAATTTTGATTTTCTTTTTGCTTGATCAATACTATAAATAGAGCACTTTCAGGTCCAGTTCAGCACAGCCTCCATTGTACACATAGTAGCAGCAGCTATGGAAATTCTTGCATTTTCTCTATCGGTGGTAGTCATTGTTTTCACTTTTGCTCTTTCAGTTTTTGCTTTCAGAAGCAAAAAGTCCGAGAATGACCGCAAGCTTCCGCCTGGTAGCTTTGGATGGCCAATTATAGGAGAAACGATCGAGTTCTTGTTTGGCAAGCCTGAAAAGTTCGTCGGAGAAAGAATGAAGAAGTATTCTCCAGACATCTTCAAGACTAAGATTCTTGGAGAAAAAACAGCGGTGATATGTGGTCCAAATGGTCACAAATTTCTCTTCTCAAATGAGCAAAAGCTCTTCACAGCATTCCGTCCACATCCTATGCAAAGGCTTTTCAGATCATACCAAACAAAAGCTCCACCTCCTCCTCCCTCTGATCAAGCCCCTCGAAACGATGAGGCCAAGGTCATAAGACAACCTGGTTTTCTCAAGCCTGAAGCTCTAACCAGGTACTTGGGGAAAATGGACTCCATTTCTCAGCAGCTGCTGCAGAGTCACTGGGAAGGCAAACAAGAAGTCAAGGCCTACCCTCTTGCAAAAACGGTGACTCTGACCCTTTCTTGCCGGTTCTTTTTGGGCATAGACAATCCAGAAAGAATTGCAAGACTTGTGAACCTCTTTGATGATGTCACTTTAGGTATGCATTCAATCATTCTGAATGTTCCCGGCACGACATTTTACCGAGCAAACAAAGCTGCAGCAGCCATTAGGAAGGAGCTTGTAGCTGTGATCAAGGAGAAGAAAGCAGCCATGGCAACTGGTGCACCAATGCAAGACATATTGTCCCATATGATTGTTGCCACTGATCAAACTGGGAAAAACATGCCTGAGAATGAGATTGCTGACAAAATAATGGGTTTAGTTGTTGCTGGATACAGCACAGTTGCAACCGCCATAGCTTTCCTTATGAAATATGTTGGAGAGAGGCCAGATATCTACAAGAAAGTCAGAGCAGGTAATAATTACTCTTCTTTACCTATTTACTTAATGGTTCATCGATGTGACAGTAGAGCCATAAATGAATCGAGACTCCACTTATGGTGTATCCCTATGCTTTTGAGATAATATCGGCCAAGAAATAGGTTCTGTGACAGTTTTTATTCACCCAATTCGACAAGGTGAAGTGGCCAAAAATGAAAATAAAGAAAACACTAGTAAGAAGGTTTTAGGGAGTACCTCTTCCCCCTTCATCATCCTAACCCACTTTCTTTCCGTACAGTACGTACTATATTATTGCACATTGAATAAATTTAGCAGAATAATAGTGGGGGACTAGGTGAAGTAATTGGTTGTTTTCTATCATCATAAATTCTTGATTATCTTTTCATTCCTGAAATGAACTATCTTATCGAACCACTTAGACCAAGAATGACCAGTCTGATCTAGTTCATGTCATTTACAGACAGAAAAAGAAAAAAAAAAAAAAGGAAAACCCTGTAAAATTTGGCAAGATTGGTCAACCTGAAGAATCAAAGAAACTAAACCGATTTAGATTTTCTCTTGTTTTTCACCTTAATTTCTTCTAGCAACTGTATGGTAACCGTATGCTAGTTTTGATCAAGGAAGTTTCATACCTGCAGAACAAATGGAGATAGCTTCGTCAAAGAAGCCAGGAGAAGTATTGGAATGGGAAGACATGCAGAAAATGAAGTACTCTTGGAACGTGATCTGCGAGACCATGAGACTAAATCCACCCCTTCAGGGTACATTTAGGGAAGTCTTGACTGACTTCACCTATGCTGGCTACACAATTCCAAAAGGCTGGAAGGTATTGTGAAAATTACTGCCATGTTCAGATGCATGACGTTCCCTTTCCCTTCCCCCTCCGCCAACTCCACCCACAATCCCCACCCCCCACCAAAAAGCATTTATGACTTTTGTGGACCTTGGATTTTTTTTTTTTTTTGTTCCTCAAACAAAGTCAATTAAACTAACCATGATCTTTTCGCTTAGGTATACTGGACAGTAAGTACCACAAACACGAACCCAGCTTATTTCAAGGATCCTGAGAAATTTGATCCCTCAAGATATGATGAAGGAGAAGCCCCTGCTCCATACACATACGTTCCATTTGGAGGTGGACCAAGAATGTGCCCAGGAAAAGAGTATGCTCGGCTTGCTATACTTGCTTTTGTCCATAATCTGGTGAAGAAGTACAAATGGGAAGTTTTGTTTCCTAACGAAAAAGTTATTGGTGATATGATGCCTACCCCAGAAAAGGGGCTTCCCATTCGTCTGCACCATCTTTAGATGTAAATTACTGCTAGAAGTCAAAACTTTTATACAGAGAAGTCTGTCCAATTTTATTGAATAATCTTTATTACTATGCATGGTGGTGTGCTGCCAACCTTGTTGGACAAGAGATGAGTTTGGGAACATGGAGGCGAGGGGTTGTTGGCTGTGGCTTCGCATTTGTTTAATGAATTGTACTCTTTTTAAAATTTATTAATACATACGGTTAATTATTGACAAAAGTTTTGTGCTTAATCATTCAAGTTTTATATACATTTATTAATCATTCATGTTTTATATACACTAGGTTAATGTCCCGTACGTTGCACGGGTTATTATATTATTAAAATTCAATGTATTAATATTAAATATATTATTAATTAATTAACATAATTAATTATTTAATTAGTTAAGATTTTAAAATAAATTTAGATAGTATTCAAAGAATCATATATTTCAATATATTAATTTAGATAATATTTAAAGAATCACACATTTCAATGTATTAATATTAAATACATATATATTTTATTAATTAATTTAATTAATTAAAATTTTAAATGAATTCAAATATAATTTTTATTTTTCTTTTAAAAAATTTTTATTTAGTCACGTGTCACCATGCTTTCACTTGTCGTAATGATAGGCTTCTTCTTCGACTTTTATATATATATATAGATTTTATAAATGGGACTCATACTATAAGTTAAGTAAACTATTGAATTATTAAATTTACTTATTGTTGTTGTCAAAATAGGGAGCTGATGCAAACGAGGATCGGTTTCGTATCCGATAAACACAAACGATCCGATATGGCATAACAAAAAATGGTATCAGATCTTTTTTGAATCAGGGATCGGATTCCTTGAACTTACTATAGAAAGGGTTCAAGAAAGTCAGCTGAGAATGCTAAACGGAAGGACTTTTCTGGGAAAATGGAATAATACGTGTATTAACCTGCTTAATGGAAGGTACAGAAAAAGTCTGATATTGAAAAATACGAACAGGAAGCTGTAAGAAAAACTGTAAACAAAGCTTGTAAAGAAAAGCTATAACAAAGCAGTAAGAAAGCCCGTAAGGAATTGAGATATTAGATTAGAAAGTTGTAAATGATGACGAAGTAAAAGAAATCGAAATTGAATATTGCTGGTTGATAGTTTGATTCTCTTCAGTTCTGGGTGATGCTCCTCATTTTATACTTGCTACAAACGAGCCACTAACAGATCGTGGAGTTTCTTCCGGCCAAAGAATGCTCCCACCGGTCGTGCAGGATTCTTGCGCCAAAAGATCATGAATCTGTTTTCCTTCTTATCAGCTCCGTGGTGCCAATGTTGACCATGGCTATCGGCTGCTTGAACGGTTGACTTTATCGGCTCATCCCAATTTATTCAGTCGGATCGGTTCAAAATAACCGTTGCGTCGGCTCAGCAGAGTTGATGTCAACACACGCCCCCCGAGTCCCGTTGTTTCGGCAGACGCGAGTCAGCGAAACAATGGGAATCGTACAACTATTAATGGCAGCCGTTCTTTTTCTGACAAAATCAAAACGTCCTGAACGTTGTGGAATCGTTGTGACACCTCGGCCTTAGAACCTGCGAACGGCTCAATTTCAAACTTCCTTATAAATTACAGTGGTCCCCAATCGGAACTCCTTACAACTTCTATCTCCTTCAGAATTCTACTGCTTGAGCAATTCATCGATCTTTTATCTTCTTGCCCTAATTCCCTGCAAACTGTAAGTTTCCTTTCGGTAAAAACATCACAATGGCAACCCCTACTGATAAGAATATTATGTCCCTGGTCCAAGCCGATGCCAGACTGTTTGCCTTGGGCCCGCGTCTCTTGCCTGCAGAGGTTACTGCTGAAGACCTGCGGTTTGTCCTGCTGGCTGGTTTCACATTCCCTTTGCAACAGGATACTTTCACAACCGCCAATCTTCCCTCTTCTTTTCGCCATTGGCCCCGCAAACTCAAGAATTATAGAGAATGGCGAGACCGCTGCCACGCCCAATTTGGGGCTATCTGGGCGCAATAGGGAATTTCAGACGCCATCATGATGACCGACTTTGAGATGGCGTTTGACCACAATCTGTTTGCCGCCGTTCTACCTTTTTGGTCCTCGGCGATAAACGGCTTCATCTTCCCGCACGGGATGTTTTCCCCTACCATTCTCGACATCTGCACCATCCTCGACTTCCGATGCGAAGGCGATGAAATTTCGAAACTTCATGACGAGGAAAACTTACCAGCCGTTGAGGCTCGTCTGGACAAGGCCTCCTCTTCATACGGAAACTTCATCAGCACTCAATGAGGAGTGGAAGACACTCCTTCAAACCAAGAACAAGCGGCCTTCCTATGGCTTTAGCTGTGTAAGTATCGGCTCTTTTACGGAGCAAAAGGCGTTGCAACCTTGCCTCTCTAGTCCTTGCCTTGGTCTACCGCACCATTAACCAGCTGATGGCTGCTCTTGCCGCTGGGGAAGATCGTACCAATCTTGGGGGTCCACTCTGGATTGCCCAACTCTGGTTGTATCAGTATTTACCCAACTTCGGCGTCAGTCAACTTGCGGGTACCCAGGCGGACTCTGCTAAATAGGCGACCAGCTATCGGCTACTTCGAGTCCCTGTAAAAACTGCTTTTGCTGAAACCATGTCTCGTACCTTTACCGATGTCGAGACTTCCATGGTGCTATCTTCTTTCCGTATGCGGCTCGCCAAGAGGGCCCCCTTTGGCTGAAACATTTGTCGGAAAGCCCCGAGGCAACCCAAGAAACTCTCTGGGCCCGAATTTTGTGCCTCGGGAAATTCTTCTATGGGCTAAGCCTGGAGCCCAGAGTGCTAAAACCTCCTGTGAGAGGTACAACTCCCACTGCTTTTCTCGCCAGTTTGGGCTGATACAGGACATTCCGGCGGATCCGGGACACGTCTCCTCCTTCTCTGTGAAACCGGTGTTATTAGCTGAAGATGTACAAACTTTAGCTGAACACACTCAAGCCATTTTGAGGTCCTTTGTGTTTAACTCCTTCCAGGTGGTGCTGGAGATTTCCCAGAATTTCAACTTGTGGTGGAGGCTACTGAGCGGGGCCCTATTTTCTGCCCCCATAGGCGTCTGGCTCCTGCGAATTCCTGGGCTGGCCACCTCTTTGCTTGAACCGTCATCTGCTAAAAAAGGAAAACAAGTAAAATACCCTGTAAGTCCTGTAATAATATCAACCTTACATACTCCCTTAGTACAGAAAACCTCTACTGCTGCTTCTGCTGCCGTGGAAGAGGAGGCAGAAGAGATCGAGGTCCCGCCCCTGCTTCGTCGATCAAAGAGAAAATAGGAAACACTGACTGCTTCTGCTTCTAAGGTTTGTTTCTGGCAATTCTTATTTTGCTCGGTTCCTCCAATGTTTAATTTTTGTCTAATGGCGTCATCCTTTCTGCAGAGACGCAAACAAGGGATAAACCGTCCCGTTATCATTGACACTTTTTCTTACTCGGAAGAGGATATGCCGCTCCGAACTTTAGCCGAAAGGGCGACTGAAAGGACTGCTCATCCGACAGTAGATACCCCGTTGGTGGAGGCTACGGCTCCACCTTCCGCGACCGACATATCAGCCTCCTTACCTGCGACAACCCTTCCGTCAGCTGAGCTTTTGACTTCTGAAAGTCCATCCTCTGTCCCGCCAAGGCCTGAAAAACAACCAGTGGCCGCAGATGTCAAGACAACGGTGCCTCCCCCCAGCCAGGGAACTGGAGCAACTACTGCTTCCCTTCCAATGTTAACGTTGGCTTCGGCGTTGGACTTCCTTGATGGCCTCCTCGGGACTTCCCTGCCTACTGAGAGGGCCACTCTGGACAATGTTAGTCGAGCCCTTCTGCGGATTGTTCAGTCGGCCGACCCCGACATGCCCCTTGTACTTCGGGACCTGGCAATTGGATGTTTGGGGCAAATGCGCTCCACTGGTCGCTTCTTGTTTGATAAGCAGCGCCGTCGGGATAAAGCGCACGACCAATTAGAGCTTCTGAAGTTGCATCGAGAAAACGCAGCATTTGCAGAAAAAGATGGTCGGGAATTCACGGGTCAACTTACCCTTCTGCGAGCCGACATTGCGGAGGGCAAAGGGAAGATTGAACGACTCGAACGCCAGATATCTGAACTCCAGGAAGAACTTGCCTCTGAGAAAGAAGCCTTGAAGCAGCGACTTGTGTCAGAGAAAGGGCTTCAGGAGACAGTCCAGGCCATTGATGACTCCAATTTTCAGCATAATGACGAACGGCTAATGCTGGAGGTGGAAGAAGAACTGCTCGAGACTGAATTATTGAACTCAACCGCCCTGCTGAACGAGATGAGGTCCGGGTGGGACCACTTTGTGGCTAAGCTGAAAAAGGCTTTACACCCTTCGCCTTCTGATGAAGTAGGCTCTTCCGGGACTCAAGCTGAAGATACTACCCCTTCGATGGCCGAAACAGGGGTTCAAGAGATGTTTGTTGAAGAGGTGGTCCGGCCTTCCGAAAGAGAAGCAGAAATGGAGGCTGAGTGGGCTGAAGAAGAATTCCCCGTTCCTGATCCGCAGCCAACGGAAGCTGCCATGATGTTTAGTCAAGCGCCCATCAAGTCAGTAGATCCAAATCGATTGGATTCCTTATCGGCCAACACCATTGCCCCCTCCCCCTTCCGATGATAGCTAACTTCTCTTGTAATGGCACTTACGGCTATCTGATTAGCCTCTTGTGATCAGTTCAAAATATCAGGCCAACAAGTTTTGCTCAAAACGCTTTTCTCTCTCTTTTTCTTCTCTTTTTTTTTTTTACTCGCTAGTCCCTTCCCAGAACGTCGGATAGTACTACTTCAAAAACTTACCGTTAATCGCTTTACCTGCTTCCTTTCCATCGAGTGTCATTATGCGGTAAGCTCCTCCATCAAGAACTTGCATTACTAAGAAGGGACCTTCCCAGGATGCGGACCACTTACCATACTTCGGATCTTTTGGAGCAGCAGGGAGAATAGTCTTCCATACCATGTCTCCTTCTTGAAAACTTCTTTCTCGAACTTTCCGATTGTACGCCCTTGCCACCTTCTCCTTGTGTTGTTTTATATTCTCCAAGGCAACCCAGCGGTCCATCTCAACTTGGTCTAGGCTTAGAGCCAAAGCTAACTGGTAATCTTCAGTCGTTAGACCATGCTGGTAGGCTATCCGAGCCGACTGCAATAATATCTCAACAGGTAACACAGCATCCTGCCCATAAGTTAGTCTAAACGGAGTGAACCCAATTGCAGTTTTAGTAGCATTCCAATGGGCCCATAATACTTCCTGCAACGTCTCATGCCATCTTCTTGGATTGTCTTCTACTGCCTTGCGGATCATGCTGATTAAGGTTTTGTTTGTTGCCTCTGCTTGTCCGTTGGCCTGTGTATAATAAGGAGAAGAGTGGAGCAACTTAACTTTAAACTGTGTTAGGAAATTACGTACCTGGTCCCCTGTAAACACTGTCCCTTGATCCGTTGTTATTGTCTCTGGGATTCCAAAACGGAAGAGAATGCTTTGTTGGAGAAAGTTGATGACTGCTGTTTGTGTTACTTTGACCAATGGTTGCGCCTCTATCCACTTGGTGAAGTAATCTGTTGCCACCAATATGAATGTGTGTCTTTTTGCTGAGGGTGGATAAATCTTTCCGATGATGTCCAAGGCCCATCCACGGAAAGGCTATGGCTTAATGATCGGATGCAATTCTGTGGAAGGAGTGTGCAATAAAGGGCTATGCTTTTGGCAAGCTTTACAGCCAGTCGCATAAGCATTACAATCTGTAGTCATTGATTGCCAAAAGAAACCATGACGTTGAAGCGTCCACTTCAGCTTTGGGCCCGCTTGATGTGCTCCACATAAACTTTCGTGCACCTCTGCCATAGCCCGTAAGGTTTCCTACTTGGAGAGGCACTTTAAAAGAATTCCGGTATGACTCCGCCGGAACAAACCATTGCCTACCAATGTAAAGTTGAGGGTTTTTCATTTCACTTCTCGAGACGTTTGTCCAGTCGAATTTCTTAAATAATCAACAATCTCCTGTCGCCAATCTTCCTGACACTCTGTCTCCGCTATCTGTTGGTACATTACTGCTTTCCTAAAACCTGAAGCTAGCTGAGCTAAATCGTTAGCACTTTGGTTTTTTTGTCCTGGGAACATGAACTAGAGTAACCTCCAGGAAATGCTGAAGTAGCCCTTTTACCTCCTGTAACTTACTCGAGAGCAACGGGTTAGCACATTTATAATCTCCTACTACTTGTCGGATAACCACTTGTGAATCACCTACAATTCTGACAACTCGAGCTTCCAGTGTTTTCAGGATCCGAAATCTTAACAAAAGGACATCATATTCCACCTGATTATTAGTTGTCCCCTTCTTTAACTCAAAGTGGACCTTGCCCTGCTGTCCGTTCGGAGATTCAAGGACCAGACCAATACCAGCCTTCTGCTGGGTACTTGAGCCATCAAATTGTAAAACCCATGGTTTCAAAGAAATGTACCTCTGCGGCTTGTCTCCAGCTGTTTGTGGTATCTCCAGAGAAGGATGTTCAGCTAAAAAATCTGCAACAGCTTATCCTTTCACAGCCCTCAGTGGCACATAAGTTAGAGAAAAAGCATGTAGTTTGACCGCCCAGTTCATAAGCCGCCCATTCAGTAAAGGGCGATTCAACAAAAGTTTGATTAAATCTACCTTACATAGGATATGTACCTCCCTAAATAACAAGTAATGCTCTAGCTTTGTGCATGCATAGTGAAGAGATAAGCATAGCTTTTCAATAGGGATGTACCTGGTCTCCGTATCCGATAGATTTCGACTAAGGTAATATACTGCTCTTTCTATCCCTTGCTGGTCATCCTAAGCCAATAAACTGCCGATAGATCCTTCTATAGCTGATATATATAACTTCATGGGGGACTGGTCATGGGGAGGAGCTAACACCGGTGGATGTGATAAAGCTACCTTTATTTGCTCAAACGCCATCTGATGCTCAGGCTGCCAGATAAACTCTTGAGATAACTTTAAACGTAACAAGGAAGAAAATACCTTCGTTTACCTGCAGCGTTTGCCAAAAAATGCCGTAAAAAGTTTATCTTCCCCAAGAAACTTTGTAGCTCTTTCTTCGTCTGAGGTGGTCTTGCCTGTAGAATATCTCGGGCCTTATTCTGATCTATTTCAATCCCCCTCTGGTGTACTAAGAACCCAAGGAAATTCCCAGCCGTAACTCCAAAGGCACATTTAGCTGGATTGATCTTCAAGTGGTGTTGACGCATATGGAGGAATGCTTGTTGCAAATCAACTAAGTGTTGTAGGAACATGGGGGATTTGACGACCAAATCATCTATGTAGACTTCCATGGTGTTGCCGATAAGGTCGTGGAAGATAAGGTTCATAGCCCGTTGAAAAGTGACCCCAGTGTTCTTCAAATCAAATGGTAAAACCACCCACTCGAATAAGCCGATAGACCCAGAGCAACGAAACGCTTGTCTTGTGTGTGTCCTCTTCCGCTATGAATATTTGGTTATACCACTGAATAACCATCCATGAAGCTCAAAAGCTGGTTACCGCAGCGAGAATCCACTAACATATCTGCCATTGGCATTACATACTCATCCTTCGGCGTGGCCAAGTTTACGTTTCTAAAGTCTATGCAGACACGTAGTTGACCGTTCTTCTTAATGACCGGCACAATGTTAGATATCCATTCTGCATACCGGCATGTACGGATGAACCCGCACCGGAGTAACATTTCTACCTTCTCCTTGATCATGGGTAGTAATGCAGGATTGAAACGTCTTGCAGGTTGCTTATGGTGCTTAAAACCTTCTTTCACAGGTAGGCGATGTTCCACAATACTTCGGTCCAAACCGGGCATCTCATGATAGTCCCACGCAAAGCAGTCTTTATACCTGCGGATCAAACAGGCTATCTTATCTCTTTGCTCGATAGTCAAATGTAAACTCACCTTGGCTGTTCTGTTCTCCCCTGCTTCTCCCATGTCGACTTCTATTAACGGATCTTGAGCAACAAAGCCAGGAGCTCGTCGGACCTCCGGATCTTCAGGCCGTAGTCTGCTTGGTTCCTCAGTGGGGATCAAATTATGGGCCATCATTAGCTTAGCATATTGGCTTGGATCAAAAGTCGGATGATAAAACAAAGCTTCGTTCATGTGAATTTTGGCTGAAAACGGATTAGGATCGACTGGGATTTGCTCTACCCGTTCTCCATCCTAGATCAGCATCATCTGGTGTAAAGTGGACAGTACGCAACGGTTTGCATGAATCCAGTCCCTGCCCAATAAAACGGAATAGGCTGGCTTTGCATTAATTATAAAAAAGACCGTTTTACTGGTTTTGGACCCGACTGTGACTTCACAAGTGATAACACTTTCTGCCGCAGCTGCTTCTCTAGTGAAATTAACCATCTGTACATCAATAGGGGATAAATCCAACTTATCTTTTCCCAGCCATTTCAAGGTAGAGAAAGGCATTATGTTTAAAACAGCTCCACCATCAACAAAAACCCGAGTAAGTGGCTTGCCATTGACATGTGCCTTGATATACAGAGGTCTGAGGTGGTTGACATTTTGGGCTGTCAGAATAGGAAAGAGCATCCCCTTTGGGGGAAGTTGGACATCTACCAGCTCCACCGCGGCTCTTTCTTCCGCATGAAAATCCTCTTCCATGGATTCCTAACGAGAGGTAGCACGGAAACTTGATGGCAAGATGTTGAGCATATTTTGGCCATTATCAGAGGCTAGTTGTTCTTCAACCTAGGCATCAATCAGTTGCCTCTGTTGTGCCTGCTTCCGCTGCTCCCGTCTTTTTTGAGACTTTGATAGCCAGGAACAACAACCAGACAGAAATGTCTCCTTTTGGGAAACCTGCACTGTTAGTTTCCCTTCTTTGCCATGAAAATGTGCTGCAAAAGAGGGAGGAGATAAACAGGTAAACATTGACGGTTTACCATCCAATCTCTGGAATGCTTGCTCTATCCCCTCAGGCTTGTTGTTTCCTATATGCTCTTGTTGTTTCCCACAGATTGTTTGCAGCATGTGTGCATCAGCTAACGGAAATGGATTTGTGTCTACCAAAGTTTCTTCCTTTTTGTCTGCAAACTTCAATCTTCCGTCCTGGATAGCCTTCTGAATGATGTTCCTGAAGACAATACAACTGTTAGTACTATGTGAGAAAGAGTTATGCCATTTACAATACCTTTTTCCTTTCAATTCTTCTGGGCTGGGGATCTTGTGTCCATAAGCCAGACGAATCTGTTTATCTGCCACCAGTTGGTCGAAGATTTGTTCAGCTTTTGAGACGTCAAATGAATAGGAGGGTCCTGATGTGGCAATTTCCTCATTTCCTTTGCCGGGCTTTAAGTGAGGACACGTATAGGATGCACCCTTTACTAATTCCGCTGCCATTACCTCTATCGCCTGCTCTCCGTCTTTATCATTAGTGTCATCTATGACAGATATCATTGTCTGACCATGAGAGAACTTGACGGAATGCCTCTTCGCTTTCTCCTTGATCATCTCCTCTATTCTGATAGCGTGAGACAATAGCCGGGACAAATCCGAGAAGTCTTGGAGAATGAGTCGTTCTTTGAGCTATGGATGCATCCTGCTAATAGCAATTCTTGCGCATTCTGTTTCAAGCAACTGGGTTGTACATTTGGACTTAGTTTGCCGAAAACGTTCAATAAAATCCGCCACATCTTCTGATCCCTTTTGTCTTATGGCCAAAAGGTCCGCGATAGAAACTTTCGGTACTGGTTTAAAGAAGTGTTGGTGGAACATTCTCTCCATGTTAGCCTATGAGTATACAAAATTAGGAATTAGATTGGCATACCATGTGAAAGCTGCTCCTGTCAAAGATAACGAAAACAATTGTAACTTATGCCATTCATTGTTCCCCAACTCACCGCATTATGCTGTGAATCTCCCGATATGTTCTATGGTGGATTTGTTGTCTTCACCGGAAAATGTTGAAAACTCCGGCAGCTTGTAGCCTCGAGGAAGTACCGCCATGGAGTCTACCTACTCAGGGTAAGGTTTTTGGTATACGAGCCGGTCCCGTGACTGTCGTCGGAATGTTTCCGCTCCCATATCCACCGGCTGGTACGGCTGTTGAAACTGAGATGAGGGAGTTGGCATGACGAGTCTGGGACCCTGTCTTGTAGACGGCTCAGTACTTCTAATCCCTTACCCTGGGTTAGTCGCTGTGAGTACCGGATATGAAGGAGGGTAAGGAACAGAGTAATTCGGCTACCCCCAAAATGGCGACATGTTTCCCCTAACCAGGTTCGGAACTGTTTCATACGTTGACGGTAACCCTGTCAACGGGACTGGACTTCTGCCTGGAAATATTTCTGCTGGTAACGTGTTTTGAGCTAACACTCCTGGAACTTGATGCCCCCCGGTAGCAGGGAAACCCATTTCTCTTCGCAGGAGGTGCACAGAGCCATGAGAGGGTGCACCATCAGCCGATGGCACGAGGTATGCAGGTGCCATGTTTGTTCCTTGTGCATGGTACCCCGATGGCTGAACAACGATTTGCGCATTTTGCCTCTGCGCAAATTGTTGAAGCTCATTCTGAAGTAGGGGTCGAAAAATAGTAGCGAATTGTGAAATAAGTCCCTGTAAGAGTTCGCCAGTACATTGTTCCATAGTATGTCGAATGGCAGTCAATGAGGTGGACATCGACTGAGATGCCGGTGGCGGGGGTGAGGACTGACCCCCTTGCTCCACAGAAGTACCCTGAGTACAACTGGTAGTAGTAACTGAAGGGTCGAAGACTCCTCGGAGAGCACGAACTGGGGGTCGCTCAGATATCTCCGGTGCCTGTGGCTACTGTGAGTTGTTTGCCATTGCTCGTCCTGACCGCAATAGCATGCGAATACTAACCTCAGGTCCCACTGAGCGTGCCAATCTGTGTTGCTGTCAAAATAGGGAGCCGATGCAAACGGAGATCGGCTTCGTATCCGATAAACACAAACGATCCGATATGGCGTAACAGAAAATAGTATCAGATCTTTTTTTAATTAGGGATCCGGTTCCTTGAACTTACTATAGAAAGGGTTCAAGAAAGTCAGCTGAGAATGCTAAACGGAAAGCCTTTTCTGGGAAAATGGAATAATACTTGTATTAACCTGCTTAATGGAAGGTATAGAAAAAGTCTGATATTGAAAAATGCGAACAGGAAGCTGTAAGAAAAACTGTAAACAAAGCTTGTAAAGAAAAGTTATAACAAAGCAGTAAGAAAGCCGTAAGGAATTGAGATCTTAGACTAGAAAGTTGTAAATGATGACGAAGTAAAAGAAATCGAAATTGAATATTGCTGGTTGATAGTTTGATTCTCTTCAGTTCTGGGTGATGCTCCTCATTTTATACTTGCTGCAAACGAGCCACCGACAGATCGTGAAGTTTCTTTTAGCCAAAGAATACTCCCACCGGTCGTGCAGGATTCTTATGCCAAAAGATCAGGAATTTGTTTTCTTTCTTATCGGTTCCGTGGTATCGATGTTGACCATGGCTATCGGCTGCTTGAACGGTTGACTTTATCGGCTCGTCCCAATTTATTCAGTCAATATCGATTCAAAGTAACCGTTATATCGGCTCGACAGAGTTGACGTCAACACTTATTATGCATTTAATTTTCATATAAGTGTCATTTTACATAGTAATTTATACAAATTAAAAAAAGTCTTAGCATATGCATAAAGTTTTAACAGAGAAAATAGTGAATTACTTTTATTGGAGATTATAGAATTGTTTTAAAAATTTAAAATCAATTAATGTTATAATTTAGTTGAATAATAAATTATAGAGATATAATTGAAAAAATAATAAATACATTATTAATTTCATAAAGATGACAAATAATAAAGAATAAAAAATTTCAAAAATATCATTTATTAGAAAATGAAGAAAGCAGTTTCAACTTAAGATAATTATTGCCCTAGTGTCTTTGAAATCGACATATTCTTAGGCGTTACGGACTTGATTCAATTTTGAGGCTAATAATTGAGCTGAGCCGTCGCGGAGCCACATGCATTCCAGTAAGGGCAAAGGACAACACTAGAATGGGGAAAATAATATATTATGTTTTTTTAGGATAAAATATATATTATTAACGTAATTTGTGCATATATTCTTCATTTAAGTGTGACTCTACAATACTATTTTTTTTAACAATTTTCTTTTGAGGATTCAAGGAGAAGTTTTAATCCTTTCAAAGTTCCTTTTTTTTTCCCTAAAAAGTTTTATATTTATTAGTACTTTGTCCCATTTGAGAGGGCTTTGTTTGAAATAAAACGTATATAAAAATAAATACTATCAATGTACAACATATATGAAATAATATATGGATAAATTTTACCATTTAAATTGGGAATAAAAATGAGGAACAATATTTTTTTTTTTTACCGTTTTTAAGAAATCTCACCATTTAAATTATATTTTTAATTTCTTTTGAACAAGATATTCATAAATTTCCTAAAAGGAAAAATAATTTTTCATAAGTAATTATTTCCTTTTTAACCAAATGGTAATGCACAAAATTGTTTTAAAATAAAATTGAGATCATAAAACAATTATAAAGTGTAATTGTTTTTAATTACAATGGCAATAGTAATACTATATATATATATATATATATATATATATATATATATGAATAGATTGATGTTCTATATTTTTATAGTTATTTTTAATTTTATATACTAAAGATTAGAAATATTAAGAATAATAATTTTTTCGTTTAAATTGAAAATTTGATCTGGCTCGGCCTTATTGATTTATAGATTTTTTGTTTTGCTGGATTTTCACCCTTACCCCCTTTATTTAGGAGGAAAGGCGAGTGACCTTATTCCACTGGATTAATGCCTTTCCAAGCCCAAGATTTTGATTAAATGACTAGTTGTCATTTGCTTGTTCAATCGATAAGAGGTCTATCGTGCTTATTTGTAAAACATAATGAAAGTCTTCAAAACCTTCCTCATTGCAGGAACCAGGAAAAATCAGTGTGGACGTCTCCGTTGAAATCTCTCTTTTTAGTGCCCGGTTTCCTTTAATTCGATCAAACGCTCGTAGCTTCATTAAGAGACTATGGAGATAGACAAACAGACCGTTTGGATTGAAGAAAATGGAGGGAAAGGAGAGGATAGTAAATAGAGAGTTTGAATTCTAGGTGTTTAAATTAGTTTTTAAGAAAAGAAAGGAATGTGTTGACATTCAAAAATGTAGTTAGTTAGACAAGTCAAGACGTAACTGGACAAGCCCGCCAGAGCATGATTGGATGGGTCATTCAAGAGCATCATTTGGATGAGCCAAACAGATGCATTTGGGCCAACAAAGTAAGCCGAGTCTAGCAGTCTCCAACAGAACCCCATGCAAGTCGGAGAAGCAAGCGGCCAGGAGTTTGACTTCAATCAAGATACTTCCTATCTTCAAAGGAGTTAATTATTGAGGTGATAATACGTGGATTTCTCTCAAAGGAATCTCCTACTTCGCCATTAACAATCATGGAGTGGAGGAGAATAGTCACAATTGCCATATTCTCCATTTTTTATCATGGAGACGTGACTGGAAACTTGGAAATGAAGGTAATCTACCTATAAAAGCCGGAAGATGAACAGAAGAAAAGGGATATCAAGAAATCATCTCAATAGTATATTTCATTCCTTAATTTCATTTGAAAGCTTGTTTAACTGCTTTTCTTTAAATTTATATACTTTTATAGCTTTAATCAATTTTAGCCAAGTCTTTCTTTCAAACTATTGAGTATTTGTGCTCTCGGGGTTATTACTTTGGTCCCCAATTCATTCCTTCCAATTCACACTGATTATTGCATTCACTTCACAAATTAAGCTTGTTTGGAGGCTTTCTAAAGTGTTCCAAGGAACCTTATCATTTGATCCTCAGCTTCTTGCGCGACTTTCTAGAAAGTTGTGTAGAGGAAGTAATAAGAAGTGTGGAATACTTGATTGGCCAAATGTCATCTTCGATCAATCCAATCACAGTCAAATTCATCTGGCCAGTCAATGACTTGATGGGCAGATAGTGAATTCCAGATTCAACACCTTTTTTTGGTATGCCTGGTGGGACAACCAAGTGTAGGTTCTATAAAGTGCTATTATGATTTGGTCGTATAATCAGTCAGATGGAAGGACATTACGGTAAAAATCCCAATCGGCCAGAAAGTGCACCTCAAACATCAACCGGGGGGAGGGGGCTGAATTCTCTACATATCTTTTGGCCATTCGACAACAGTTCGATGAAAGTACAGGCGAATTGCTTCAAAGTCTAGTGCAACAGATAGCCACTGTCTTTAAACCTATATTGCAAAATGAATTGCTTACAGTACTAGAAGGACACCGGCCAGCATCTAGTCCAGTCTATTCAGCCACTTTGCAGGGGTAGGGGGCAAGTCAAATTCCCAGACAGCCGGTGCCTCCAGCACAACTATAGTACGGTAGGGTGTCAATAGAATGCCCAAATCACTCCGTGACAACCAAACAAATACCTCAGATAGGGAACTTAAACCAGATGATTAGTGCATTTTTATCACTTATGACTTGCCCCTACATAGATGTCCAGTTGCCCATAAGTCACTACAAGAAAATGATACATTGGTGACAAAATTTTAGTTAGGAAAAAAAATTTGTTGCTACTAATTAAGACTTTCGGCGACAAAATTTTTATTTCCTAACTAAAAGTGATGGCTCTATTTAGGAAATAAGTATATTAGTGAGGAAAATTTAAGTTTCTTCACTAATGATGCATTATTAGTAATGAAAATTCATTTTCTAGCTAAATTTTCCTTATTAATAATACATCATCAGCAATGAAAATTTATTTCATAACTAAAAATATTAACTTTTATTACTATTAACTATATTTTTAGCGACCAAATTCACATTTCCTAATTAGTACCTGTCTTTAAATTTTTAAATATTTACAACATAACTCCAAAAATTTTGTAAATTGGTCTTTAAATTTTATATAATTACAAAATGATCTCAAAAAATTGTAAATTGGTCCCTAAATTATAAAACATTTACAATATGACCTTAAAAATTTTATAAATTGGATCTTCAATTTTTAAATATATAAAAGATGACACCAAATTTTACAAATTGCTTCTTAAATTTTGTAAATTTATAAAATGATAAAAAAAAATTTATAAATTGGTCACTAAATTTTAGAATATTTAAAATATAATCTCAAAAATTTTACAAATTAGTCCCAAAATTTTTATGTATTTATAAATGCATTAGATTTTGGGTTGATTTATAGAAATTAAGCTAGATATGCGGCAAAACATGTCCGATTATCTTCAAATTTGGTCATAATACATTTTTTTAGCAAATCTAATAAATCTAACGTTTGGATCGATAATATGATATGCTTATCTTTGTAAATGCGTTAGGTTTTGGGTTATAATGATTATGTAAGATTATGTGGTAAAATATATATGATTACCTTCAAATTTTTAGGTTTTGGGTTATAATGATTATGTAAGATTATGTGGTAAAATATATATGATTACCTTCAAATTTGGTTATAATATTTTTTTTAGTAATTTTATCAAATCTAACGGTTGGATCGTTAATTTGATATGTCTATCTTTTTAAATATATAAGGTTTTGAGTATTTTTATTGAGATTATGTTAGATTATGTGGTAAAACATATCCAATTACTTTTAAATTTAATTACAATACCTTTTTATTAATTTTATCAAATTTAACGGTTGGATCATTAATTTGATATGACAATCTTTCTAAATGTGTTAGGTTTTCAGTATTTTTATAGTGATTATGCTAGATTTTGTAGCAAAATATATTTGTTAGATTTAAATTTGGTCATAATACTTTTTTTAATAATTTTATCAAATTTAAAGGTTAGATCGTTAATTTGATATACTTATTTTTCTAATTAAATAAGTTAGGTTTCGAGCATTTTTATTAAGATTATGCTAGATTCTGTGGTAAAACATATCCAATTACTTTTAAATTTATTCACACTACTTTTTTTTAGTGATTTTATCAAATTTAACAATTGAATCATCAATTTGATATGCCTATATTTCTAAATGTGTTAGGTTTTCGGCATTTGTATAGAGATTATGTTAGATTTTGCAGCAAAACATATATTATTACATTTAAATTTGGTCGTAATATTTTTTTTAGTGATTTTATCAAATCTACGGTCGGATCGTTAATTTGATATGCCTATATTTGTTGTGTGTGTGTATATATATATATATATATATATATATATATATATATATATATATTTATGTATGTATATATGAATATATAAAAATATGTGTATATTAATATATATAGACACACATAAACATAAATAAATATGTATTCGTA
Organism: Voacanga thouarsii; assembly: GCA_026120185.1. Classification (NCBI taxonomy): domain Eukaryota; kingdom Viridiplantae; phylum Streptophyta; class Magnoliopsida; order Gentianales; family Apocynaceae; genus Voacanga; species Voacanga thouarsii. Next base: position 4,052,903 of record JANUWF010002200.1, read on the forward strand.
TGTTTATATATTTGTATAAATATATATATATATATATATGAATATGTATGTGCGTGTGTGTGTATATATATATATATATATATATATATATATATATATATATATATACGTGAATTTATGAATATGTGTATATATATATATATATGATATAAATATTCATAAATACATATATATACACATATTCATAAATTCATGTATAAATATGTGTGTATATATATGTGTGTATGTGTATTTATGAATATGTGTGTGTGTGTGTATATATGAATATATAAATATTTTAATATATATTGGTTCCTAAATTTTTATATTTTCAAAATGACCCCTAAAAAATTTTAAATTGGTCCTTTAATTTTTTAATATTTATAAAATGAACCCTCAAAATTTTGCAATTTAGTCCCTAAATTTTTGAATATTTATTGTATGACAATAAAAAAATTTTAGATTGGTTACTAAATTTTTAAATATTTATGATATAACCTCCAAAACTTTTTACAATTATTCTCTAATATATATGTGTGTATATGTAAGTATATATGTACACACACACACACACACACACACACACACACACACACACACACATTTTTTAAAAATATATGACAAATAAATTTATTACCATTTAAATTTATCTAATTGTACATACCCAAATTATCGCATATTATTGAATAATATGTATTGATAATAAATTTATATGATTATTTATGTTTTTTTCTATATGTGTGTGTATGTGTGTTTGTAGAAATATTTTTAAAAAATATAATGTGTGAGACTTTTTTCTAATTGATCTATGTGTGTGTGTGTGTGTGTGTGTGTGTGTGTGTGTGTGTGTGTGTAATTATTTAATAAAACCGATGACATAATTAATAGCATATAGACTTTTAAAATTATATATATATATACACAAATAACTTATTATATTGAATAATTATTTTAATAGTAAGCTTAATATGATTATTATATTTTGTTATAATACTAATGTTTAAAAAAAATTAAAATAAAACTTTACAAATAGTTTAAGTAAAAAAAAAAAAAAGATATGATCAAATATAAAGTTTGGCCCAGTGGTTGAGTATGCGCATTGCACTCTTGTTGGACCAAGATTCGAATCTCGCAACTTAATTGGGGTAGTATAATCATTGTGGTGGGTTCACATAGACCAAGCAATAAGAAGTAGTAGTACAGTGTGCAATAGGTGTGGTGCGATAATGGGTTCTACAATTTTTTTTTTTTAAATTCGTAGTGACTCTTAGGCGTATCTCACAACTTGATTAGGGTAGTACAATCAGATGTGGTGAGTTCAAATGGACCAAGCAATAAGAAGCAGTACAATGTGCAATCAGGTGTGGTGGATTCACATGGACTAAGTAATAAGAAGTAGTATGGTGTGCAATAGGTGTAGTGCATGAATGGGTTTTGGAAAAATTCAAAAATTTTTATTTTTTTTAAAATTTGTAATGATTTTTTTGGAGAGGAAAGTTTTCTCGTCGAAGAGATGGAAGTTTCCTCACCAAAAGACCTTTTTGGCGAGGAAACTTTTTTCCTCGCCAAAGAGCTCTTTCGAAGAGGAAACTTTATGGAAACTTCCTCACCAGAAGCTAAAAGTTTGCTTTTGGCAAGCGAACATTTCCTCGTATTTTTGTCGCTAATGCCTTTTGTTGACAAAAATGTTTGAATTTTTCCTCCCTTTGGTGAGAAAATATTTGGTCGCCAATGTAAAGATTTTTCTCGCCAATGTGAAGATTTTTCTCACCATTAACCCATTTTGGCTATGAAAATTTTTTATAGTGGCGACGAAATTTTTTTGCCACAAAAGGTAATATATTTTTTTAAATAATATTATATTTGTAGCGATAAAACTTTTTTGTCACTAAAAATCATCATCAACGACAAAACTAAACTTGTTCTAGGTAGCCAATCGATATATACTATAGCGAAGCAAGTAGGAAATCTTATAGTAAGTTACTATGCATGACCAGTTGCAGTTCTTGTGCCAATTCAACAAAGAATGCCGGCTGGACAGTTCCCGCAGGTTGCTTCAACTTCGCAAACCTATCAATCAAAGAGCATAGTCCAGGCATAGAATCTTAGTGTTCACCAATAAGTGGATTCAAATGCAATAGCTGATATTTTGAGGAAATAATTCGTCTTAATAATTACTAGTGTGGAGAAAGCTACTTCGGAAGTCTTATCCCGAGTGGATAGACTCAATACTGACTTTCTCCAAAGGCTTCGAGGTTTCGAATTTCACCAGTTTTTCGAGAGATGATAGTAAGACCACTATAAAGCATATAAGTAGATTTACTGTCTAATATGGTGAGATAGGAAGGATTGAATGGCATAAATTACATATTTTTCTATTATCATTAACCGACCATATTTTTACTTGGTATTCCAATCTATTGCCTAGCTCTGTTCAAAGCTGATTCGAAATGGAAAGGATTTTTCACAAAAGGTTCTACCGCCTCAATCAGACATCTCAGTTTCTGATCTTTTAGCCATCAAACAAAAAATCGATAAGATTGTCACTGATTCTCTAGAAAGATTCAGGTAGTTGAAGGGAAAGTACCAGACACTCTAACCAGAATCAGAATATATACGGATTAAAAAATGTTGATCGGATGCATCATTTTTTAAGGAAGACTAATTCTACCTAACTTTTCTAATTTGTTATGACTGGCCTCCCATGTAGCCAGAGTTGAATAGGTCATCAAAGATAGCGAGGCAAAATAGGGGCGAAGTTTCAAAAGAGGCCAACCATGATTTTAGTAATTGACGACATCAATGAGTCAGTCATCGAAGAAGAAGTTATGACAATTGAGATTGTATCTAAGAAGGCTTAAAGTTGGCTGGCCTAGAAATCGGTTAGGGGTAAAGTGCCTGTTAAGTCAAATGATTAGAAAACATATTCATATGATATAACTAAGGCCGACCAAATCTTCGATCACGTTCTTAAAGATAGACAGATCAAACTTATGCACCGAAGAATTAAAAGAGAAACAATATTACAAATGGCTCAATTCTTTTACTCATTCTACTCACAATTGTGTACTTTTGAGAAATGTTATTTAGAAAACTATCCAAGAAGGGTGTTTTAAGTTAATGGATGGTAACATTACCGATATTCTAGTAGATATAAACTCCTTTCCGGCTGTTGATTTGAACATGGTGGAAACAAGTAAGGTTGGGCTAGATAATGCCATAGTAGTAGTTAGTGATAGGTTGGTTAGTCCCCAAATTTTTGAGGAAACAGTCGATGATAATCTAGGTAATCCTCAAACTGCCTAAGAAACCACTGATAGTAGTGCAGTTAGCCCAAGATTTTTCATGAAGGCCCCTTAATCAAAAAGTTATTTAGAATAAGTTGGTAAGGACGAATTGATAACAGCTTTACACAAGTTAAGTGTAGCCAAAAGAAAGGGACAACATAACTAGAAAGGAGGTGACCAGATGAGTTGCTAATTAAAATATGGTGAATATTGTAGTAGCTAGGCCATCTCATTTGAAAAATGTGTGGATGCCAAAAGGAAAGAAATTAGACCAACCGGACTTACATCTCGAGCCATCTGTTGGCCGGCCAACCAACCACCCTCGACAAAAGATAGATCTGGGAGCCAGGCTTCAGAGAAAAAAGAAAGTAGACTAGTCAGGACCTAGCAGACGGTCTGTGTTTGAGCAACTAAAATTTTCACAAGAAGATAGATCATAGGCAGCTAAAAAAGTAGCGTTTAAGGTAGACGCGAGGATCTTAACATTGTGCATCTCAGCTCTAAATGTGCAGGATAAATATTATATAAGTTTAGTACATGTTATGCTTACTGCAACTCAAAAAAGAAAATTACAAAGGAAGAGAGCTTATAAAAGGTATAAGCAAAAAGACATGGATCAGCCAGTCGGACTGGAAATAATAGAATTTAAAGGTTCTGTGAAAACGGTTAGTTTTCTACCTTTGAAATTTTGTAGGAATAAAAGCAAGAAAGCACTAGTAGCAGATATTTTTGTTACTGGCCAAGCAGTAATTGAATAGGTTAACCTAGTAGACCAGTCAGACAATACTAAGGTGTCTGGCATGTTTTTTGCCAAACCAATAGAGGAAATGGCCAATCATTTGAAACTGTTATACGCCAAAGCTCATGTAAACGGTAGACCTATTTCTAGAATATTCGTTGACGAGGGATCTGTTCTCAATATCATGTCTATTTCAACACTTAAGAAGTTGGGAAAGTTAGTAGCAGACTTAGTGGCGACGAATATGCAGATACTAGCTTCATTGGCAATACTACTCCAACATTGGTAGTCCTAATTTTAGATGTAACTGTTGGTTCAAGGACTAGTTTGATAGTTTTCTTTGTCATTAAAGGGAAACTTTTATATTAAATCTTATTGGGTCGGGACTTGATACATGCTAACAAATTTGTTCCTTCTATATTGTATTAATTGTTGTTATTTTGGAATGATAGATATGTTGAAACAGTGAAGGCCGATCAGAGTCCTTTTCAGACAGACGTTAAGATGGTGGAGGCTATGTACTACTTCCCGGTCTTCGAGCCGATTAAAATAGAGACTGTTCAACTTGGTTAGGAGTTCACAGTATGCAATCTGACTATGACTAATTTTCAGTTACAAAGCATGACTTACTAGATTATCGTTTAAGATATCTTTTAAAGGATAGGCATCTACATAGCCAGACGGTAGGAGGAGGTCTTTGTCACAACCGTGGCTAGAGGACAGTTTAGGAGAATCATTATCCAGGAAAGAACCCAATTTTGTTCCTCAGAATTCACTCATTGAAGTAAATTTTGGTGGACCAGACGAATATCGTATGATCAGAGTAAGTGTATTATTGATTGAAAAGTAAAGAACACGGTTGGTTGCTATTATTAGGAACTACAGGGACTGTTTTGCTTAGAATTATCATGAAATACTTGGGTTAGACTGAAAGATTATCGAGCATCGGCTGCCTATCCAAGATAGTTACAAACCACATAAGCAAACGACCTGATGCTTTAATCTTGAAATTATGCCCAGGATCAAGGCAGAGATAGAGCAGTTGCTTAAATGTTGTTTCATCCAAACACCCTAATATGCTAAATAGATCTCCAACGTGGTACCGGTTATTAAAAAAAATGGCCAGCTGTGGATTTGCATTGACTTCTATGACTTGAACCTGACAATACCTAAAGATGAATATGTCATACCGATAACTGATGTGCTAGTAGATATAGCAACTAGCCATCAATTCCTTAACTTTATGGATGACTATTCAGGTTACAACAAGATTTTTATAGCTAAGGAAGATGTTCACAAAATAGCCTTTCAATTGGACTGTTTGAGTGGATCATTATGCCATTTGGCCTCAAGAATGCTGGAGCAACTTTCTAACGGGTAATAAACTTCATATTTCATAACTTGATAAGGGGTCGTATGGAAGTCTACATTGATGATTTGGTAGTCAAGTCAATTAGTTTCACTCAACATTTAGCGAACCAAGAATGGACTTTTATTAGAATATGAAAACATAACTTGAAAATGAATCCAACTATGTGTGCTTTTGGGGTTGCGGCCAGTCAATTTTTGGTCTTCTTGGTCCATTATAAATGAATAAAGGTAGACTCTAACAAGACAAAAGTAATCATGAAAGCTAAACCTCCCAGGAATAAGGAAGAATTGTACAACTTAATTGAAAAAATCAACTTTCTGAGGCATTTTGTGGCTAATTTAACTTAGAATATGAGAGCTTTTTCATTCTTGCTAAGATTAAGATCGACAGACCAGTTCATTTAGGATAAGGAGTAGCAAAACTCATTTGATCAGATCAAGCAGTCCTTAACTAGTCCATGTACTAGTATCCCCTCAATTAGACCGACCACTTAAACTGTACATTTCAGTAGCTTAAGAATCAATTGGATGCTTATTGGCACAAGATAATCAACATGAAAATGAGCGAGCTATATACTATCTCAGCCGATTGCTTAATGATATTGAAACCAGGTATTCTCCAGTCAAAAAGCTATATCTTTCCTTATATTATACTTGCACTAGAATACTACTTATTGTCAAGAGAGGTGCATATATTATATAAAGTAGACATAGTCAGGTATCTCCTTAACTAGCTTGTACTATAAGTTAGGCTGATGAAATGGGTCAAGCTTAATGCATTTGCCCTTAAATACGTTTCACTTCGTGTAGTCAAAGGTTAGATGGTGGCAGATTTCTTGGCTGAACACCCATGTTTACACGTTGAGGATCTAGTCCTAATTGCACAGTACTATGTGAATATCCAGCTGTGGATCATGACATTTGACGAGTTAAAAGACTAGCCGGGGATAGGAGCTGGCTTAACCATTACTTCCCCAACTGGTCATAAAAGAAGGTTTTTGTTCAAGTTAGACACCACTTATACTAATAATCAGGCAGAATATGAGGCTCTTATCATTGACCTAAAAGTGCTTGTTGCAAAAGGTGGCCAAGCAGTACAAATCATTGATGATTCACAATTGGTGATCAGGTAGTTGACTGGAGAGTACAAATGCTTGAATCCAAAGTTAATTCCCCTACAACAGAAGGCCCTTGGTCTGATCGGGCAGTTTATTGTTGCCCTTGGTACAAATTTTTTTTCCTAGGAATTGCTATGAAGCAACCAAAACTTTTTCTAGTCTTTTATTGTTGCCCCTTTCTTATATTTCTCATCTGGTGCTACAACCAAAGTTAAAAAAAGAATCCCACTATTATTTTGTTGCCTTCTTGTATTTCAATTGCAATTTTTATGAATATATATATATATATATATATATATATATATATATATATATTTGAATTGAGAAAAAATTTTGAATTATGGAAAAAAAAATATAGAATTAAATAGAAAAAATATGATATTTTATAAATAGAATTCAAAAAAATAAGAATCACTAGAATTGAAAATTTTTTTTCCAACTCAATTACAATCTAAAGTATTTTCTTAGTATTTTCTTTGTTTAAAAATAACTATGTTGTTAGTTTCTTATATTTGGATTGCAATTTTTGTGAGAAAAAACTTATTTGAGAAAAATTTTAAATTATAGAAAACAAAATAAGATTAAATAAAGAGAATATAATGTTGTATTAATAGGTGATAGTTATTAATAACTAAAAATCACTTTGATTGATTTTTTTTTTTTTAATTGTGTTGAAAAATTTTTCTCAGCTCAATTATATTATAAGTATACCTAGAACTTTTTTCGTTTAAAATTAAATATCTTATTTTAACTTGATATAAAAATTTAAAAGAATATTTCATTGTGAGTATTCCCTTCATCTATGATAAGTATTGCTTTTAATACTTTTTTGTCTATAATTATTTGTTATTATGTAAAATAAATAGTGTATTTTTTACTTTTTTTTAATAATAATATTTTTATTATTTATTATTTTACTAAATTATAATACTAATTATTTTACAAAATTCGCATTTGCTCAAAGACAAACATGTCACTGATTCTATTCGATTGTTGACATTTGTTTTTTTTTTTCTCCCTTCAATAACTTCCCTTTCACTCAGTTTAATCAATATAAAAAGACCTTTATTTTCATTTGCAAGCACAGTATAGCATTCAATCTTTTTAGTTCATCAGAATAGAGGGCAATGCTCTGTCATAAATATAAAAGAAAGCAATTGTTCATGTTCCACCACAAAAGAAGGGTATGGGAAAAGTACTGAGAAACATTGACTATTAGAATAATATATCAAGAAAGCTAAAGGCTATCTAGTAACCCCTCCACCAAAGGGAAAAAAAGCCACAGTATTATGAAATGATTGTTCAAATGATCTGGGATTCCTTTTTCAATAAAAGGGATTTTAGTTTTTGGTGATCCTAATAGAAGAATTCATTTTTTTCTAACAACCACTTTCAATCAACTCATACAGCATTATCCAAGATTATTATTCATCAATCTTTTTTGTTGAAACTTTTTCCACTTAATTGAACATAAGGCTTCATTCTCTTTTTTGCACTTGATGTAAGCAATTCTTACATTTGTTTCCGTTGTGAACTGACTTGTGTTCTGAAAAACAAAAGCAATTTTTTCAGTAAAAGTCATAATTAGTTTTTTCTGGTGCAAAAGATCAGTAGCCTTTTTTTTTCCCTTTTCTTTTCATACCTTGTAAGTGCCTCTCGCTTCTTCTCTTCTTTGGTGGGTGCCTTCGTTTGAATAATGTTTTCCATTTATTTTTCTTCTTCTTCTGCCTCAAATGTTCTTCAATTTCCTGAACAGGCTACCAAAGGTATATATGTCTTATCATTTCATTTCCATTACTACATGTTGACATTTCATATACATATACATATCTATATATATATGTATTTGTATTTATGGCCGTATGTTTTTTTATACCTTTGTGTGTTCTTCTTCTTTGTCAACTATTTCAAATGGTTGATAAACTCGGTTGACCCTATGGTTGTCTCTCATCAATCCTTGTGTCTGCTCATTAAATCTAATTTGATAGATATAAGTTTTACCAATTATATTCTTCAATGGTCCAGGTATTGCATCATGAAAATTTGCCTGTATAACAATGAGGATTATGATAGTCTATTATGCAAAATTCACCTTAAAACATTAATTCTTATATTTTCAGAAAGAATTCATAATTTGAATCGTATGCTTCTACCACTTTTTATGCTAGTTTAGTAGCTTGCAAACCCACAATCTGCTATACATCTCTATCAAAGAATATGAAATGTCCTTGCCAGGTGTGATCAACAACAATCATTTCAACCCGATATTTGCATTTTACTCAAATTCAGAATCCGTATTTCTTGAAATGCAAAAAACTATTCTCTTTTACAACAATATCTATTCCTTCATTTTTTAAAATACCTTGCGTCTGGATAATCTTCCGTCCTGATATATGATTCGCATGCTCATTTCTTCCCTTAAAGTTTTAGTTTCTTTCTATATCTCGTGCAAGAATTGTACCTCCATCCATTGTATGTGTTAATGTCCAAGATAGAAATGTAACAATAGTATATCTTTTCCTAATATAGCAAAAACAAAATTGCAGCAACGTGAATTGGTTTTTGCACGATCAAGTCATGGTGTAGTTTATTTCAAGGGGAAGCATTCATAAACAATTTCAGAAGTGGTATATACCATTTCTTCACCACTCTTGATCATGTTATTTAACTCAGCCAAACTTTTCTTGTTTTTCTCATATTGTTATGTAGTTAACACAACAGTTGCGGTACTCAATTCCTTTGTTGTTTCTGATTTGTGATTTTCTTCACACCTATTCAACAAATGAACAAATATATATGTTCACAGGTTTTAGAAGTTGTGTTTCCACATCCCGATTCAATGTATTCAAATATGTACATACATTTGTCTGAAGTTTTCCACTTCTAGAGTTTCTAAGTCCATGTAGACCTTTGTTGCACTATTGCTTGATATTGATACATGCCCTTGGTCATGCTTCACTATCATTGTTGTAAAAACACCAATTTGCATAGTCTAGCTACTCAGAACTTCTAAACTCTGAATCACATTTGCATGTCCCCCCCCCCCCCCCAAGTGTTATTCTTACTTCCTTTCCCCTGTAGTTCAAAATAATTTCAATCAATAATTGTTAAATGTATCTATATGTCTATATGTGTCATTTAACACTAATAAATCTGAGGTATACTTACCTGTGGTCCTTCATAGTTACAAACTATAAACCAATTTTATTTCCCATTCGAGTCCTTTGTTGAGTTGCTAAAACTTCTGGTATCATACCAATGACATCTACAGGGAAAATGAGAGAAATCAATATATCTTCGCCATGTCCTTCTGGCAGTAGCTCTTTTTTTTTTTTTTTATTGACATGGTACATTCATAATTTCATTTTGAAGATGTTCATAGGATTGTTCAATTTGTCAAGCATCTATTCAATGCACAAACATTCACAGATAGCTCCAAGATGGGAATTCATGTTACAGTATAGAAGTACGACAAATAACCTCACTATGAGTCTAGCATTTCATCTATCCTACTCCAGGCCATCTTAAGCAAGCTTTGAATGGTACTTATGCAAATAAAATGCTGCAAAGTTTGGGGTATGAAGCTTATAGATTTTAGGCTATGATATGCGTTTTAGTTTTCGGGGGATTTTAGTCATGAAAATTCATATCGTACATGCTAGCATTCAGTGGTATTTAGCAATTGTAGGCTGATGATTTCATATGAACACATGGTTCCAATTATGATGCATATCCCAAAAGTGACATGGTAATAACTTTGTTGCACGAAAATGGTGAACATGATGGTTAAATAGTCTACATATCTGTATATCATACTTCAACACATAGACCCTCATATTCACATGGAAAATTTTGTGTGTGTTTGAGTATGGGGAGGGGGGTGGGGGCCACAACGTGATTTCATCGCAATGTTACCAACTAAGAGACTAATGTCTTCAACTCAGGAATCAATCTCTCATAAGGTACAAAACAGAATTTATAATGTCATACAATATAAAATAGGAATTTCTTCATAATATTTTTTATATTTTTCAAACATCCTTTTTATAAAATTACCGTATTGGAGATAATTCATATACTCATTAAAAATATGTGCTACCTTAACAATTGTGGGGGGAATATGATTAGTAGTGAGATAATAGGATCTTGATAAAAGTTTGGTTGCTTCTTTAAAAGTAAATAAAAATGTTGAAAGTGCAATATAATTTTCAAAATGAGTTTCAATGAGTTGAGGTTAAAAACTATTACTGTTACAAAATTTAATAAGTTAATTTTGAAAAGATATAACACTTTCAAACAAATCAAAAGTTGAGTTCCATCTAATCTAAATTTTTTAAAAGACAAATGCTATTCTCGACATAAAGCTTTAAAATTTTGAAGTCTAATTGGAGAAGTTTTAATAAATAAAATAACACTTCTAATTATATTAATAGTATCATCAACATATTTATATCATTCTTTAGCATACAAATTAAGTATATGGCAAGCACAGCTAGTCTAAAATAAAACTAAATCTAACATAGGACTCATAATATTTTTCAAAAGTATTATGACATAATCATTATTTGAAGCATTATCTAAAGAAATAAAAATAATTTTATTTAATATTCTATAATCACGACATGTTTGAGTAACCATTCTAGCCATACTAGTACCTACATGAGGATATTCAAATAATTTAAAACAAATAGTTCTTTTTTGTACTAATCAATCATAATCGATCTAATGACATGTAATGTACAAATAAAACTTATTAGTAATTGCAATCTAATTATCACAAGTAAGAGCAAAATTTCAATTACAAGAATCAAATATAGTAATAAGACACTCTTTCATCTCTTTTTATATCTTTATTATGTCACTTTTTAATATTGTTATAGGAATCGTTTTCCATATAGGTTGGCAATATTATTGCATGAATTGTTCATATTGTACATTTTTCTAAAAAATTAAAAGATAATTTAGTTTTAACAAGCATTTTAGCAAATCCAATTCTAGTTTTTTTATGATCATATTAAAAATTACCTATAATTTGACCTCATGAAGTATGAATTTGTTATTATTTAAGTAGGTTTTCCAACAAATTATTATATGACATTTTCATATGTTTAACTAACACTCTCGTCCCTCCTCTCTTCTTATGTGTATATACTACCCTATAAATTTTATATGTTGTCACATCATTATCATTATTCTTTTAAAAAAGATTCCAAATCATATATATTTTTGCTTTAGCTATAACTTTAGAAGTTTCACCATCAATCTGGTCCTGGGGCTTACCCAGATTAAATTCACCAGAATTAATTGTTAGAGTTGGTTGTTGTACACTAACGCTAGGGCCTTCACTTTCATTATCTATTTCATTATTTATTAAAATTAAGGTTGGATCTATATTGAATTCAAAATGTGATGATGATTGTGAAGAAAAATAGTGATATTTATTTGGATTCATTATCTCTAAATAAAAAATTAATTAAAATTTAAATAAAAGTTCAAATAAATAAACAATAGTTCAAATAAAATGAGATAAAGTATTAACTAATAATGCATTAAGAGATTTGAAAACTACAAAATAACTTGTAAATTAACTTAAAAATTAAATAAATAACTAAAACAAATACTTAATTAATAAAGTTTAAAAAAAAGAATATAAAATTAAAAAACACTAACTAGTTGATGGCCAAAAAACAATAACATTTTGTTGAGCTTTACTTCTTATTTTCTTCAAGACTTGAATTATCCACTGTTTCGCCACTTAATAATCTTCCCAAATATGAAGATTTTGCTTAAGAATTGAAAAAATATATATAAAAAATAAATTCTATTCTGCCACTTTTTCTAGAAGAAATTGAGAGATTTAAAGATTATGAGAGAAAGAATAATGAAAATAGAGAATTGGAGAGAAATGGAGAGAATTAGAGAGTATTTAGTAAGTTTTTGGGAGAATTTGGGTGTATTTATAGAATTTTGGAGGTTGGAGAGGAGAAATAGCTGTTGGGGGCTATTATGCACAAAAAAAAAAAAAATCTAATGTTACTGCTATTTTCAGAAGTTTGAGAGCTTCTGGGTAACGACTTTCAAAGGCAGGCCGACTAGCGGGCCATGCGGGCTAGCCCGTGGTAGACCAGGGATTTTTATCCTTGGCCGGGCACAAACTGGCCCACCACAATGGCCACGGTTTGGCAGGTGGGCCAGGACCGGCCTGGCGGGTCAAACCGGCTCACATGCCAATGTTAAACGTAGCTTAGTATTGAACTCGAGACCTATGTCTCAAACAATAACTCTTCTACGTCTTGCCTTATCGCCTGATCAGCAGGAGGAGAAGATGGAGTTTTGTTTGGTTCATTCAAAAAGCCTCTGCATGGGATGTGGATGGAATATTGTGAAGAGCTTAATTTCACTCATTTGAGAAGAGAAACTTGTGACCATTTTGGACAACATATCACTTCTGTTTTTCCTTCAAGAATCTTTGTCTTGAACATGTCTGAAGGGTACTTTTTCATACTATCTCCAGCGAACTTTTCTGGTTTCCCAAACAAGAACTCAATTGTTTCACCTATAACTTCCACCGCCCGCGGTCGTGGAAGCTTGCGATCATTATCAGGGTCATGCCCTATGCCCATAGGGTGACACGACAATACTTCAAAATGAAATGTCGAACCTCGAATATATACATAGTTATTTCTGCATAATCAATGCCTTTAAAACTTAGATTAATGACAGTTAGGTACAAGTCTCTTAAGTATAAAATAGAATTTAGAAAGATTAAAGCTTGACAAAATATAGTAACTCAAATTCATAACTTCAACAAACATTTTATACATAAGTGTACTAAAAAAAAAAAATCCGAACACCTGAGCTAAAGCTTCATTTGACAAATTACTCAAGATCTTCTTCAAACTGTTCATTTAATTCATCACCTTCTAACTAAAAGCCTGCAAAATGTTAAATAAAGGGCAAGCTCACTAAGAAAAAGTGGATCGGCTAGAATTGAGTATATTACATAAATAAAAAATTTCAAAAGTTGATGGCACAAAGAATTACACACTCATGAATCTTTTAGCAAAATCGTTTGCATTTCAAAAACATATGACTCTAGATACTGGATCCAAAGAGATAATAGAAATAAAGGTGAGATGGCGAAGTTCAATCAGGAAAAAAAATTCATTCAAGAAAGGGGTGGCATTACCTATTTCAAGGGAAACGATGCTACTTGTCCCAACTATGATAGCCGCTGGAAAATAGAAAGGAAACGATGCTGCTCAAGGCAAGCTAAACAGCACTTCTAGGTCAAAGAAACCTGAATGACTATAGCTTCGGAGAGGAGGCGCCACTTGGTTTCTTGTGTATGTCTTCCAGGCACAAATTTCAACAATTACTAGAATTTTTCTAATACATCCATCACAAGAAACAACAAGGATACAGAATAGGAATTCTAAAACCAATTTCAACAAACGAACCAAGATCAAAGGAGCAATAACAACAATCATATTAAATCATCAAATCGAGAATAAAGGAATCATAACAAGAATCATAAACAAACTATGAGAACTTGGGCAAGAATTCCAGTACTAGAATGTATAGACCCTTCTAACTAACCATTACCAAAACGTTCTTCTTTTTTTTTTTTGTCAAACTCAAAAATTTCCAATACATAGACTTCTTTTCTCAAAATTCTTAAAAGATTGCATATGAAAATTCACAATAGACTTCCATAAGAGCTGAATCATGCTTTCTTTAACGCTAAAACCTTTCCCAAAATTTAAACACATCCAAAATATACAGATAGGTTGAATCATGTTTGGAGTAAGGTTGTGGCTAACTGATATCAATATCTTAACTATTGTATTCCATTAGGAGAGTGATTAGAATAGAGATTAGGTATTTTATCTCCCTAGATAATAACCAGAGAACAGATAATTAGATATTATATCCCCCTAACTAAGGGTCGAGATTCATATAAGTTTGTAGAATCCCTACCATAACCACTTACAAGCATAAGACAATCCTCAAAAATCAACTTCAGAACAGGATAGAAACTTCATACATTACCAATTTATAAACACACTTTGCAAAAACGTTAATCTCATATACATACATAACTTTTGAATTACATAAATCACAAATAGCATACTTAACCCAATTCATAATCAAAATATAACATTTTTATGAATTAAAAGCTATCAATTTCTAATAATGGGTAATCGAAAATGCAGGAAACCACATATTCTTAATTACTAGATAATCTTGAAATTTTCTCTTACTTCTTCTGAATCCTCTAAACACTTACAAATCCCAAAATTCATAAATTAAATTAGAATTCAGATATGATTGACTCTTCTCCCAAAAATAAATACTACTACCTCCGTGTTATAATATAAGTTGTTTTAAACTTATGCACAAGAATTAAGGATCCTAAATTTTAGACAATTTTAAAACTAAACATTCGAAAATATCCCTAATTAAGTCTGTCTATTTTGGTAATTGGAAAGAATTGGGTCATAATTAGTAAAAAGAGAGAGATTACAAGGAGGGGTAGAATAGAAAAAAAAGCAATAAATGCTTATAGAATTTTGTAAAACGACTTATATTGTAAAACGAACGTAGTATCAAAAACCTTTTCTATTTTGGACACGGATTCAGACACAAACAAAAGAAGTCCCCCAAGGTCATTAGAACCATAATCTCGCTTTTGGTTTAGCATATCTAATTCCGAACTCTTTTTCGTCTCACCTCACCCATCTTTCTTCTCCTATGTCAGAGAAGTTTTTGACACTAAGCAACGTTGTTCAAAAGAAACGTGTAACGAACCTTAATTGAAAATAAAAAATCTATTTAATACCACTAATTGCACATAGATTCATAACTTATGATATTACTTTCGTTTCATAATATAAATCGTTTTAGACTTGTACATAAGAATTAAGGATCATAAATTTCACACCACTTAAAACTAAACTTTCAAAAATACCACTAATTAAGTCTTTATTTACTTTTGTAATTGGAGAGAGTTGAGTCATAATTAGTGGAAAGTAAGAGATTGTAAGGAGTGATAGAGTTAAAAAAAAATAATAAATATTTATAAAATAACTTATATTATAAAAAAAAATTTCAAATTCAAAACAATTTATATTGTGAAATTGAGATAATAAGTTACAATCTATCCAAGAACTTGTAGTCAAAGAACCATTAAATTACAAAGTCCAATTAAGAAAGCCCAAGTAAGCGGGAGGGAGGGACGGGGGCAGGGGTGCGAGCGTGGGGTTCAGTGGGCTCACAATCAGACCGTTTCTGAAGGGAAAGGCTCAAAGAACAGAAGTGAAAACTACAATTACAACAGAGACGGGAAATGCAAGATCGTCTATTGCTGCCGCCGCTGCTGCTTTTTGTACAATGGAGGCCACATTTGCTGGACGGGATGTGACACTGCTCTATTTATAGTAATGATCAAGCAAATTAAATTCAAGATTGCCTCGTTTTAATTTTGTCAAATTGGACCAGACTTTGGCTTTAAAACCACCCTATAGTCAAGTCAAAGTTGAACAGCTGCATTAGCTATATCAATGAGTAATATGCCAAACAAAAGGAACCCTATTGGAAGCCTTAGCCTGAAACCATCCCTAATGGGGAGTGATTTAATTTCTAAATCAATGATTGCTAACAAAAGTAACACGATATTTTAATACGAAGGACAAATATCAAACACCTATAGCATGCTTGATATGTTAAAATAGAATGACTTTTGTAACTTCTTTCCACTCAAAAACTCGAGGAAAATTTTTTTCAGGTGAAAAAATATTCTTTAAAAACAGTTTAAATACTATTTTGCCATTCTCTTTAGTACAACATTTGAAATAGATGTTTTATATTATATATATATATATATATATATATATATATATATATATTATTTGTTATTTAAGTGTTCACCGGTTAGTTCAATGGACCAAACATTGTAATTATTTTGGAGATGTTCCATCCTTACTAATCCCACCAGCTATTTTTTGTGATAGAGGGATACTCTAAATGTCTCAAATGTAGATTATGAAGATATATATAGTTGATTTTATCGAGTAATATATATAAATATATATTATTTATTTTAATTTAATATCCATTATACAAATTATAAATTCTATGGTCCTAACTTTGCATTGTTTAAGTAGTAGTTTGGGTTATAGGAGAAAAAACAAAAAAGTCAATAGTTTGGGTTATTTAACCATTTATTCTGAAGTTTAGGATACTTATTAAAAGCTACAATATTAATATTTCTAAATCTCCTCTAATTTATCAAATTTGCTATTCAATAGTGTATAAGAAACTCAATTGTTACAACACTAAAAATACAAAAAAGACTCTCACCCAATCTAGAGTTTTATATCCCAAGAAACTTTTTAAATTAAATTACAAGGATTGCCCTCACAAATAAATTTTTATGTCCATTTGGTAATCTTGATTACAAGAGACCACATTGGAGTAAAAATTTAGAATCACCCAAGTGTAAATGATACTTTCTTTATTTTAAAATATTTGTTTATAAAACTTTTTTATTTTGTGTTAAAATATTTGTTTATAGACATATTTGTAGAACTAATGATTAGTTTCTTCTCATTTTATTCCTATTTATTTCAAGCCAATTATACAACTTTCCAAAACTCTTTTTTCTTCTTACTTTTTAGAAATTTTTACTATGTTTTTTAATATAGTTAGAATAGAAACTTTATCAAAATATAATATTGTTTTCAACCCTTTTAATTTATGTGCAAAGAGTTTTAGGAACAAGTATTTTAAAATGGAGAGAATACATAAGAAAGCATCAATTTCCTTTCTCAAAATTAATGATTCACCAAACGAAACTGAAATGCTTATTATAAGAGAGATGTTTCAGAAAATTTCGTGCAATTGAAAACTCAAAAACTAACAATGGAATACTTCCAAGAGAGTGAGATAAAAATACATGAATTTCATCTTATAATTGGATGAATCTTGAGAAACAAATATTTTCAGCTAGATTTTGGGGCAGAGATTTTTTTTTTTTTTTTTTTGGGGTCATGTTAGTTCCCTAGAACTGAGAACTAGGCCTTAGAAGTCTTCTACTCGTGATTTTCTGAACAAAGTTGTCGGGTGCGCTAAGGCTTTGAGTGCGGCAGCAATGATATATACTCTTTCCATTTTAAATTATTTATCTCATTTAACTGATTATACAAATATTAAAATAAATAAAATTTTAAATAATTAAATTATTTTTTTTCATTTTTATTCTTAAAATTTAATTTATTATATATCTCTATTAAGAAATATTCAAATTGCAAAATTTTAATATACTCTAAATTATTTCTCTCTTCTATTATTTAAATGGAATCATGTTATTGAGAAATAAATTATTTAATATATTTAAGAAATATAGTGTTATTAAATTGGAATAAATTTAGAATGTTAAATCTTAATTTTTAAAGAGATAAATAATTTAAGATAAAAATTAAATAAAAAATAGGACAGATAATTTAAGACAGAGGGAGTATGTATTTAGAGATAGAATGGAGAGGTAACAAAGTAGATCATTATTTTTATTTTTTAGTAGTCATTATATAAGTAAAAAAATAAATTTAATAGAAAATTTATGTAAAATAGTCAAACAACTAAATACAATATTAAAAAATTTTAATATATTAAATGAACAAAAGACATAGAAAAATATATATTAGCCTAAAAATTTCTGTTACACGGTACTTTTATTACATATATTTTTTAATGGCTTTGGGTTCCATCACTGCAGATCATGTTGTGTAATTTCAAGAAAATATTTAAAAATAAAAAGACTAAAGAATATAATTTATATCAATTAGTTATTTTTTTTACTAGAAGAGAGGCAACCACATTATATTGTTATGGAATCAAAGAGGTAATGTATCTAAGGCCTTAAACACCTTTATTTCCTTACCTGTTTGTTCAACTGAAGCTTTTAGATAATTTAAGAATAAGATGTGCCCTTCCACCATCTCGATCCTTTACCCAAAATAAAGTTAATATATATGCATCATATTTTCTATTTAGAATCTTTTAAAAAAATTATTAAGGAAAAAAATTATAATTACAATAGTTAAAAAATAAATGCTCAAGAAAAATGAATTAAAATAAATACGAAGATTTAGATGAATGTGTTAAAAAGAAAAAGTCTGTTATAAATTTAATAAATAAGTCCTTTAAATAATAGGAAATTAAATTTATACTTTTAAGCTTTATTTAATTGTCAAGGAAAGTGCAATGGGTAAATAATCACAATCTTCATTTTTAAAATTCAATGTTTGGTTTACTATTTATGGAATGGGAAAGAAATCTAAAAAAATAAATGTAGAATATTGAAAAAAGAATCCTTCTTGGGATGTGATATTGTGATTCATTTCCCAATAATTCTAACAATAAATGATTCTAACAATAAAAGATAAAAAAAATTAAAAAGTAAAGATAAATAAAAATTTTATTTCAATCTACATAATTACTTTATCTATCACTTAAGTACTATTTTTTTTTTTTTTTTGTTCCCTTCACACCTTCCTCAACCTAGTAGTGTATTAAAATTTTCTATATTCTCAATTATAATGTATAGTTTTGTCAAAAATTTAAAAGACTACATATTTTAAATTAATTGTAAATTTTTAATTTAAAAGTTATATCATGATTGAATTTCATGAAAAGAAAATTTATTGAATTTTCTATAAATACTTTAATTTGAAAATAATTATATTTTTTATTAATATTAGAATTTGAACTCAATATCAAGAGTAATTAGAATATCAAATAAAATTTATATAAGTGAAAATACTATTTATGTGATTTTTAGTTATTATGACCATTTAAAAAATAATATATAATTAAATGGTACAATAATATGAGAGAAATTTAAAAATAATTTAAAATATATATAATATTTTATTCTAAAATATGAAAAAAATTATATTACTTTTCTTTATTAATTTTTTTAACTTTCCAAATAGAGGAATGTTACTTATTTAGAATCATATTCTGTGAATTCACTTCTCCAAAATTTAAATTCTGTAACATTAGTTTTCTGTGACTAAATCAAACGATGCATTATTTCTTTTCTTTTTATTGGAAAAGCTGCTAATGTAGAACTAATACAAAACAGCTTACGTCTGAAAGAAAGAAAAAAAAAAAAATCTTATTGCCTCATTTATGTTGTTTAAGACAAACAGCCGCAATTGCTAGGCACATGTACTTATCTAAAAACAGCCTGAAAGATACTGTAATTTTAGATCAATCTGATTAAATAGCTTAGATCCTAAATCTTTCGACCAAGTTATTTACAACAATCATTACCCCCCCCCCCAAAAAAAAAAAACCAAAAAAAGAGAAATTGTTATAAAATTAGGGTAGTGTTAGAATAAAATCTACACACTGCACACTAAGAAAATTCTAACTATTCTTTGCACAATAATTTCTCTTCAAACTTCTCTCTTTCTTTCTCTCACAATTCTTTCTCTAATCTTTCTTTCACTAATCTTTCTTTCACAAAATGATGGTGTCTCCACTAAATGGTGGACATCCATAAAAATCTTCTAATAATTCACATAAATCCATAATTAGTGGAGCCTCCACTAATTAATGGAGATTCCAATAATTCATAACACTCCCCCTTGGATGTCCATCCATTACATAAAGAATATGCCTCGTTAAAACCTTACTAGATAAAAACCCAGTGGGAAAAAAAATCTAGTGAAGGAAAAAGAGTACACTATTCTATATGTTTGTTTATTACTCCCCCTGATGAGATGATTCCTTTAAATCTTTAAACCGACGCATACCGATTTTATATCTCAGTTTCTCAAATGTTGCAGTCGGTAAAGTCTTCGTGAAAATATCTGCGAAGTTGTCACATGACCGAATTTGTAGCACATCAATTTCACATTTCTTCTGGAGTTCATGAGTAAAGAAGAATTTTGGTGAAATATGTTTTGTCCGATCTCCTTTAATATATCCTCCTCGTAATTGAGTTATGTAAGCTGCATTGTTTTCATAAAGAAGAGTTGGAATAACTTTGATTGATGATAATCCACAACTTTTTCGGATATAATGAATCATGGATCTTAGCCATACACATTCTCGACTTGCTTCATGAATGGCTATAATTTCAGCATGATTTGAAGAAGTAGCTGCTATAGATTGTTTTGTAGAACGCCATGATATAGCACTATTTTCACATGTGAATAGATAGCCCGTTTGAGAACGTGCTTTATGTGGATCAGATAAATAACCAGCATCTGCATAACCTATCAATGTTGGATTGGTTTTATTTGAATAAAATAATCCGAGATCAATTGTACCTTGGAGATATCGAATGACTTGTTTAATTCCATTCCAATGTCGTCGTGTTGGTGAAGAACTAAATCTTGCTAATAAATTGACAGAAAAAGTAATATCAGGTCGTGTATTATTAGCAAGATACATCAATGCACCAATTGCACTGAGATATGGTACTTCAGGACCAAGGAGTTCTTCATCATTTTCTTGAGGTCGGAAAGGATCTTTATCCACATTTAATGATCGGACGATCATTGGAATACTCAATGGATGTGCTTTGTCCATGTAAAATCTTTTTAGCACTTTTGCTGTATATGTTGATTGATGAATAAATGTTCCACTCTCCAGATGTTCAATTTGTAAACTAAGGCAAAATTTGGTTTTACCAAAATCCTTGATTTCGAATTCTCTTTTTAAATAATCAATTGTTTCTTGGAGCTCTTCAGGAGTTCCAATAAGATTAATATCATCAACATATATAGCTAATATCACAAATTTAGAACCAGATTTCTTAATAAAAATACATGGACATACCTGGTCATTTTTAAATCCCGCTTTCAATAAATATTCACTAAGATGTGTGAACCACATGCGCCAGATTGCTTCGAGGCCATATAATGATTTACGCAACTTGATGGAGTAATTTTCACGAGGACAATGTTTATATGCTTCGGGCATATGAAATCCTTCGAGGATTTTCATGTAAACATCATTTTCTAAATTTCCATACAAGTAAGTAGTGACAACATCTAATAGGCGCATATCTATCTTTTCATGTACTGCCAAACTGATAAGATATCGGAGTGTAATAGCATCAACAACAGGAGAATAAGTTTCATCATAATCAATACCTGGTCTTTGTGAAAAACCTTGGGCTACTAATCGCGCTTTATATCGAACGATTTCACTCTTTTCATTGCGCTTTCGCACAAATATCCATTTGTAGCCAACAGGTTTTACACTTTCTGGTGTTCGGACTGCAGGTCCGAAGACTTCACGTTTTGTCAGTGCATTTAACTCCGATTGAATCGCATCTTTCCATTGCAGCCAATCTTTTCTATGCCGACATTCATCAACTGATATTGATTCAGGATTATCACTATCCTGTATAACATCAAGAGATATTATATGCAAACATATGATCAATAATTGTTTCTATCCGATTCCAACTTCTACCGGAAGTGGTATAATGGATAGAAATTTCAGTATTACTTTCATTTATGTCTGGTTCTTTGTCATAAGTTTTCTCTTGGTCTTTATCATTCTTTGCTTTAATATGATCATCTGGACCATTAATCATCTCTTCTTTCGAGGATTTTTATCTTTAAAACCAAGAGGTCGGCCATGCTTCTGGCATGCTTTTGGCTCAGCAGCTATATGTAAAATCTTTTGTTCTGTTGGAACTTCAATTAGCATAGGAGCATGTATAGCTGGCATATGCGATTTTGTTACTCTTCTAGAGTCAACAAAAGTGTCTGTCATTTGATTTGCAATACTTTACAAATAAATTATCTTTTGAACTTCAAGTTCACACGCGCTTGTATGCGGATCAAGATAATTTAATGATGTTGTCCAATCACGATCTTTCTTGTACTGTTTCTGTTCTCCCCCTAATTTAGGGAATAATGATTTCACAAGAGAATAAGAAAAGAAATATAAGAAAATGATGACAAGCAGGAAATGCCAAGAAAAATATCTCCTTTTTTTTTTCACTCTTTCCGGTACCGACTTTTCATCTTCCTCTCTTGTCTTTTCTTCTCATCCGACCCTCTACCTACCATCTACCTCTTTTTCTTCCTCATACAGATATATATATATGTATCAATATATATCTCAGTTATCAGTCATTAGTAAACATCAAAAACAAAAATCACAAAGCAAATATGGAGACTCGTAATTCATTTGAGACATGGTCAAATTTTGACTCGGTTTCTGCAGCAGATGTTGATGTATTTTTCTTTCCAAACCAACCGCTTCTGCCTAATTCAAACACAGAAGATTTTGATATGTTTTCCTTTCCAAACCAACCGCTTCTACCTAATTCGAACGCAGAAGATTTTGATATGTTTTCATTTTCAAACCAACCGCTTCTGCCTAATTCGAACGCAGAAGATTGTGATATGTTTTCCTTTTCAAACCAACCACTTCCTCCTAATTTCAGGTGAGATACCTTTGAGGGGTTCCATTTGTTTTTAGTATGCTTGATAATGAAATTAAACTCTCTTTTGGTTTGTTTTTTATGTAAATCAGTGGAAGTTTTGAACATACTGCTTTGGACCAAGTTGATCTGCCCCTACAAGAGACTGCTTTTGATACTATTCCTCTTGATGCTATTCCTTTGCATGAGGATATGCTTGTGCATGATCTATTCTACTCTCTAATGGATTTTGAACAAAGCCAGAATATGATTCCAGGTTATTATCCATTTAAACATGGATTTTGAATGGTATTACCTTTACTGATATTATTTTATTTTTCTAGGAGAAATAATGAGTGGTCTTGACAACGAAGTCGGAGTAAGTACTCATGAAATGCATAATATCGAAGTTCAAGATATTATTGCAGAAAAAATTCTTGGGGAGAAGAAGATGATTAAGAGGCAGAGAGAGAAGAAGGGCAATAACTCCTAGATACTATCAAGAGAAATAATTTCGCAATACTTTTACCTACCAATCAAGAGCGCAGCCAAAGAATTGAATATTGGCATAACCTGTCTCAAAAAAAGATGTAGGGAGTTAGGAATTTGTCGATGGCCTCACAGGAAGTTGGTGAGCTTGGAGACCATAATTAAGAATGTTCAGGTTCTCTCTCATACATACTTATAATTTGCAAGTATGAAACTATGAAAGATTTATAAGTAAATAACTGATGATATCACTTCGATTTACAGGAGATGCAAAATAAAGAAGAAGGAGGACATATGGCTGAGAAGAAGTTGAAAGAAGCCATTGCGATACTGGAATGTGAAAAACAGTTGGTGGAAGAAAGTCCTAATACGCAGTTAGAGGACCAAACACAAAAATTGAGACAAGCATGCTTCAAGGCCAAATATAATAAGAAATTTAATTATAATAAATTTAAGGAGATCATAAAATCTCAAGACTCATTTCGCAGTAATTTTACGGCTAATTCTGTTGCTAGTCTCGATGCTGGCTCAAAGGGGAAAGAAAAGGAGGAGGATGTCGAAAAAGAGGAGTTGAAGTCCATAATTACTAATTGTTTGTCTTCCTCTAATGTAAATATTGAAAAAGAACAATTACAAACCTTCATCTTAAATTTGTCAGCTCAATTACAAAAGAGCAACTATACGCATGTATCCTCAAGTTCATATGAACACTAGTGATATGAATAAAAGACGTGATGCTTATTATTAATGGAAATATCTTTTTCCCTTATTATCTTTTATGTTCCACTTCAGGTGGCCAGTATTTCTCTGTGATAAGGGAAATATCGAGTGTGTCCATGACCATAACCACGGCCACTACCACAACTACGACTATAACGATGGCTTCTGCTGGAGCCAACAGTATTCACTTCTGGGAGTGCTGTTGAGCCAGTTCATCTGGCTTCATAATTTCTCAATAATAACTCATGTTAAAGCTGTCAATTTTGGATACGCTTTTTCTCCATAAAATTTTTAACTAAGATGTAGTTTTATACATCACGGAGTTCACGGTTTTACAATCTTGCAACTTCAGGTGCAACCATTCATACCGTGCAGTGGGTAGTACGACCATCTTCAGGTGGTCAAATCTTTCTTTTTATCCACATGACATATGGATCTCCTTTTTTTAGCATTTAGATGCATTTCTGTATGACATATAAATTTTTTTTCAGAAATATCAAGGGTTACAAATTCGAATTTAGCGAGATCAATAAATGCGTACCTGTCTTCTGGCTTTAATAACGGCAGAGACTCGTGTTGATAACGTGTTATAAAATTAGGGTAGTGTTAGAATAAAATCTACACACTACACACTAAGAAAATTCTAACTATTCTTTGCACAAGAATTTCTCTTCAAACTTCTCTCTTTCTTTCTCTCACAATTCTTTCTCTAATCTTTCTTTCACTAATCTTTCTTTCACAAAATGATGGTGTCTCCACTAAATAGTGGACATCCATAAAAATCTTCTAATAATTCACATAAATTCATAATTAGTGGAGCCTCCACTAATTAATGGAGATTCCAATAATTCATAACAGAAATTTATTTATCAGTATCCATGAGGAAATTAATTAGACGTCTTCCCTTCCATTGTACTTCTAACTCCCGATCGAAAAAATAATATCAGTATAAATTACAATACTTTATTTTCTTTTTTAATAACATTAACCCTGAGCAAACCAAAAAATTATACAAAATAAAAATAATGCGTATAGTATGGGTTTTTAGATTAGGTATATGTTTACTAGAAACATTGTACTTTTAGGACCAGAAAAAAAAAAATGTCAAACATTAAAATTTTCAAGGATAAAAAAGATGTATTACGATGGTATAGACACATTAAGTACATATAATTTTTTTTTGTATATTTTGATAAATATGAAAATTTAAATGAAAATATTTTCAAAGAAGTCCTTACCGACAAATCAAAAGCTTCTATCTATTAGAGAAGATGCAAGTGCCTTCGCTTCGCACTTTTTTCCCGTTGTAGGGATGTCAAGTTGATATCCCCTCCTTGTACTTCTTTCCTTATTAAAATAAATCGGTAGGAATCCACAAAATCCTCCACCAATCAATGGTAGTTTTTGTTAAAAAAAAGAAAAAAAAAATCCCTTACAGATTTAAGTAGCTTTCTTTTCATGAACAAAGAGTGCTAATATAGCACTAATTAAAAACAGCTTTAAATGCCGCACCATCTAGTAGATAATTTAGATGTTTTTCCTTCTGTGGGACTTCAAAATCAGAAAGAAGATAATTCCAAAATCTCAACTCCTGCTACACTTGAGTGGTCCCATTTGTCTTCCTTGTCAGTGTCAAACTGTGGTCTCTCGGAGACTTCAATAAGATTCTTGGAGGAAAAACAGTAATCATATGCGGTTCGAATTGGTAAAAAATTTAATCTTCTTCAATGATCAAAAGCTCTTCACAGCATGCTGCCCACAACCCACGCAAAAGGCTTTTCCAGCCATACCAAACTATGACCCTATCACCAAAAACAAAACGATAATATTCGCTTTTCTCCTGTCCCCCAACTATGACCGCCTGGGATCTCGGACTATGGGTGGCAATGGACATATGGTACAACCATCCATCAATTTTTGCCCCAAACTAGTCAACTGGGAGCTCAGGCAATGCCACCATTTGGACATACTGGGAAGTGGGTACCAAATGTTGACATTGTAAGGGGGACCAAGAATGTAGACGGGAAAAGATTATACTCGGTTAGCCATACTAGCTTTTTGTCTGTCCATAATTTGGTGAAGTACAATGGTAATTGTTGTTTCCTAATGGAAAAAGGTCATTAGAGATATGCTGCCAACCCCAAAAGAAGGCCAACCTAATTGTCTCGTACATTGAATAGTCAGTTAGTTGGTTGAAAACCAGACACAAATTGCTCAATCTAAAAATGTCAACAAAAACTTCTGATATGATATGACGTTTGTAAAGATCGTGCATTATAGCATTATGACCATTGAGAAGGTAAAAACATATGGTTCACGTGGTATAAAATTTCTTGCAATCTTTCAAAGACAACATGCCTATTTTCTAGATATATGTAAAGATAGAATTATGATTACAGTATTATGATACCAAAAGATCCTGTTATGAACTATTATACTGAAAGATTCTTATGACTATAATCCCGAATTGGGACATTCTCCTGTTTCAGACACTTGAGATTACCAATATAGCCCATTTCTTTGGCAAGTACGACTACCTATCCAAACCTTCCTATAATCCAGAATGGGAGAATTGTACAGTTTCGGAAAATAGAGATGCACTTGCCTATTCGGCTGAGTACAACTAATGATTCTAAAGCTGTAACCGAAGAATCTGAAACAGCTGTATAAGCTGTCCCCGGCTACTACCAAAACTGCAGCAACCTCAGGCTGCCCTAAGACAGGATAAATTCGGTTCAATTCTTGACGTCAAAGTTCAAATTTCTATATTTTCCTTCTTAAAATTCTAACGGGAGCTATATGTACAAGCAAACATTCTACACATAAAAAAGGTAAAACAAATACTTAGTACAATATATCACCGGAGATTTTTCACAGCCTACTTACAAAGCTCCTATCTGAGGTTCCCGCTTTTACAATGTCAACTAAAGGGAAGCCCTCTGTGTCCACTGGAAATAAATTTCTAGACTCTCTCCAACCGCTGTCCAACTTTAATCTGCTGAGGTACTAGTCTCTGCAGTTTCATCATCTTCACTGAAACTAGATGGCATCTCAGCAGCAGACCTAAAAAGCGTACACATACATTAGCAAGATATAGCATATGTAATATAACCATACAAATATCCGCCATTCTAGATGTAGTAAATTAATAGGGTAAAAGGAGATAGACTAGGCAGGAACATGGATATTATGGGACATATATGTCAAACATACGTCAATCTTTAATTATAGCTATAAGAATAGCATTTGTGCCCAAAAGATTTCAGGGATTCCGAGGAATATGAAACTGTTGGTCTCATGGTCTTGGTGGTTAGATAACCACATGCAAATATTCAAAAGACAAAGATAAAACAGACGTTAAGCTCAACTAGAATTTATATACAAATTAACCACATACAATCATATCTTCAAATAAATATCAGTACTTCACTAAGAAATGAAGATAAATCATAGACAACAGTATTCAAGAGATACATAAACCGTATAAAACTCCAAAAATCCTTAAAAATGAGAGGAACGAATGCAAAGGAACCCTTAGGACAGCAATTAAACCCCAAAGTTCCATCAAGTTCAAACCTTGGCATCTGATTTGCTGGATTAGTCCATGTTGGTCTAAAATGCAGCAAAGGAAGTTCATTCCTGACTCTCTTGGCAGCCTACAAAAGAAGTAAGTATGTCAAAAGATTGAACAAGTATTTCCCCAAGAGTTATCCCATCTGCACTGGCACACAACTTACTTGCTCTTCGTTCTTAGGTGGACCTTTTAAGTGAACTGAATCAGAATCATCATTTCTTGAAATCCTTTGTCCAAATAATTTTGTCTCCTACATTTCACATATTAAAGCATCAGAAAAAAGAAAGACAAAGAAAGAAAACAAAAAACATATTTACGAACAAAAGCCTAAATAGAAAACCTTTCCCATTCTTCTAGAAGGCCCTTTATCAAGGAAACCATGAGATGCATCACCCTTGGAGGTCAAATTTGATGGCTTATATTCAAAATGTTCAGCTGGTGCAGCCTTAAGGTGGATATCATTGTAGTTTTGAGGCCGAATCTCTGCTTGTTCCCTATTGATTCTTACACCATGGGAACCTACACGATGTTGACCAGGAGCAGAATCCACATTCATCATTCCAACACCATGCTTAACCCATTGATGGGTTTCCTGGCTGTCAAGAACAGGATTTCGTCTGTTAGATCCATCATGCATGTCCATTGACGAGCTCCTCCCGGGATAAAGTTCACCATAATTGAAATTCTGCTCAAACTTTTGGTGAAAGTGATTTTCTGGATGATCGAGTCCACGTGTCGTTCTAAATCTTGATGCTTCTGACTCAGGGTTATGGGAGCCTGTCTTTGTGTTGTAGCCGTAGATCTGCAAAAGATAATGAAAGAGAATCATTAATCTTAATTATAGATGAAATATAATTGCACATTGGTAAGCTGAGAAAAGACATGTGATAAGGGTATTCTCAATATGGATTCTGCATGTTTTTGAGCATGTCTGTGTGTTGTTCTTTTTCTTTGGGAACAGAGAATGTGACACACGCATGCATGTATGAGTTGCATGCGCAAGTGTTTTTGGGAAACGGAGAATTGACACACAAGGACCAAAAGCTAATAAGATGGATTAAACATTCACATCAGTAAACAACAAACACAAGTTCTGTTTGTTAGTTGGAATGCATCTACAGAGCATAAACAAGCTCTTCAACTTTAAAAACCTAGTTATACTGAAGAGCCACACAAGTGCATCCAAGCTGAACCAAGTTGCTTAAAGTTTACAACTTTCCACTGAGCTTGTTATCAGCATAAGCCATTGTGAAACTTGTGTTGGCTAATCTACTATTCTTGAAAGTATTTCTTTACCCTACCAACACCAAAGCTCACCAGTTATCAGTCACTGCTGAGGAAGGACACTGTCAGGAGTGTGGAGTTCAGAGTTGATGCATCAAGTAAGTTGAAACCAAGTCAACCAGCAAAGCACAATACATTCTTCACTTTTCATTTCTTTTAAGGCAGAAGAACTGATTAGAAAGAATTTGTTTGGAAAAGAAAATTTCACTGACAAGGACATGGTTCTAACACCTTTCCATGCTGGAGAGGCAAGGACAATGGAGACCAACAATGGGAGCCGGCTACAGAGTGATGGTGAATGAATATTATAATGGTTCCAACGAAATGAAGTTACTTGTTCAGAAAGTTCACACAACTGGCATTATAATGGAAAAAATGGAAAATTGCAACGGAAAAGAGGGGGGAGGTGGGGGGGATGGCGGATGGAGGGGAAGATAATTCTAGGAGACATTGACATTTCAGACCAATAGAAGGGAAATGCTTCCTTTACTTTTCACCACAAGTTATGAAATACAAAAGCAAGAACACGTATACTGAAGCACCTGAAAGGTGTTCAAAAGGAAAATTATAAGTTGGATGATTCATAAGCAAGCATAGAAATACCTCATGTGCATCACATGGGTATATAATCACAAGTTTGAGATGATTATATTATTTTGAGTTTAATTAGGTAAAAAGCATTGGCATAAATGTCAGATCACACTTACTGTGCCAGGATGGGGATTCTTGTGAACAACTGAAATATCCTGTGAGCGAAGCAGACTTGGTTCTGGAGCATAATAAGAATCTGTTATTCATTCAACAAGTAAAACAAAAGTCAGGACAATCTAGTGCTTGAGATAAAGATAGCTCACAGCTGAGACCTGGGGATGCCTTAAAGAAACTAATCTATCGGTAGAATTTGTCCACTTGGAAATGAATATAAATCAAACAGAAATGGAAATGGCACCTGTAAGCAACAGTGACACAACAGGAAAGGGATCCAGAGTTTCAATAGGTTAATCCTCTTTGATCGAATATATGGTTAGATAAAGAAATAATGAGGAGAATACTGGTAAGGGTTTTTTCTATTTGTGAATTGCAAGAACAATCAATGCACCTGTATAAAGGAGCATCTTTGAGAACGACAACATAGAGAATACCATAAATGAGGTAAACAAAGAATAAGAACAAGAAATGACATCAAATCGTTTAGCCCCACAAGATGACCACAAGTGAATAACGCTTTGCAACCAATTTTTCTGAAAGCAAACATGTCAGTTTCTTCATGTTAAAATATCATTTATGATGAAATATAAAAAATAAAAAATAAAACCAAAAAGACACATACTATAAATCAATATATTCTAAGCCTTGTTTCCAAGATAGGTGATGTTGAATCAACCTATAAGAGAACAGCACCAAAATGATATAATTGATATAGTACATGAATCATCAGCAAAAACTCTGAGCTTTCGATTAACAATATAGCAGCATAAATTTGTACAAACATCACCAAACTCAAAACATCGGAAGCGTCATAGTGAGAAAAGGAAAAACAGAAACATTTATTATAGTGTACCATTTTGTGGATCCTCAATTGGAGACTCAAATGCACCAGGCGGAAGGGGGTCAAATTCAACACCTAGGGGAGGACCATCTTCCCGATAATGTCTACCAAGCTGCCTCTTAACTGAAGTAATAGCAGGACTTTCAACTCGACCCTTCACTTTCAGATATCCAGATGGGCCAGTCCTAGCTTGCGCACCCTTCATCTCCATTGGGACACCCTGCATTTGGCATCCCGCACTTGCAATTTTGAAAGGACCCTTATCAGATGGAACTAACATATTTTGCAGGGAAGAGCTACTTCCTGATGATGTATCATCAGGACGAACTGGATTCCTAGTATGGTGACCACCAAGCTCATAATTGAAGTCAGCTGCAGAATGCTCTTGCGAAGTTAATCGTCTACTTTCAACTTCTCTGAGATCAAAATTCCTACCATCCCCTTGTTTGGTGCTACCACAAGAATCCTGCTTGAGTCCACTACCACGATCCTGTAGAATGGCACTAGAACGATCTTGTCTTCCATTTGCATTTGCTTCACCATTCAGTAACCTCTTATCCTTCAACCTTCTGTGACAAAACCAGCCAGAGACCTGCTTATCTGTCAAACCTATTGATTTTGCAAGTTGTTCTTTCATTGCCTCTGTAGGATATTTGTGGTCTGAAAATATACAACATTTATTCTTACTTCCAGTTTATGTAGGACAGATATGGCAAGAGAATACTGCAAGACAAGAGACAACAGCAAAGTTCTTTTACCCTCATAAAATTTCTCCAGAGCTTCAACCTGAGCACGCGTTTTGACCGTTCTCTTCCTGTTCGTCTCTGGAGGAGTTTTATCCTCTTGGGAATGAGCTTCAGATGATTCTACAGCATCAGAAAACAATCAACGTTTAAGGGCGTGGCTTAAGAGAAAATAGGTGGACAAGAATGGTCAAAGTCCCTAATGTTGAAGACGTGGAAATAAACTCCAAAAACTTTTTGTAAATGGAGGGCATTTCCAAAGGTCCAAGATATGTAAGCAATCCTGAAACCGAAACTGTACCACGTGACAGATTACCAAATGGCATCAACAATCATTGACCACCTATTTGACCATGGAAGGTGAAGCGGCGGTCAAGATCTGCCAATGCAAAAGAAGGGGGCAAACTAATTTACAAGGGAGCTGGACCCAACTGTATATGTAAAACTAAAGATGGACATTGGATGACAACCGAATATCTATATTAGGACAGCAACTGGTTTTGTGGCCCTTATCTTATCATTGATATCATTCCTTCAAGCCCAAAATCCAAATCACGGAAAAGAGTTCCCCTTCGTAATTATACTTGAGGGGTGAAAAGAGCCCCTTGCAAGGAAAAGAACACAGAGAATCAAACAGAGAGACATGCACATTCAGTAATACACAGATGTCTAGTATAATCAGCCATAGTTACTATTAACATGAATTAAACTTCCTCCGGGGCAGAATCCCCTTTACAAAACTGAAACAAAACTCCCAGACTGCTTTTAGGTTTAGGTATGAAATCTGTTTAACTTCTGAAGCCTAAATCACAATGGCTACCGGTAGAACACAAACAAAGGGCAAATGAAAACCACATTCATATCCCTCAAACACATACAAACAAGATATATACCTTTTCTCGGCCAGGGGTACATTCAAATCAATAAAACGCCAAGATCTAAAACAAAGACAGTCGAGAAGAGATCAAACGTGAGTTTAAACCAAAACCCAGAAAGGATTTAAGACGACACGACTGTTAAAACATAAAACCCAGAAAAAATTTATCTTTTAGGAAGTCAGATTGTTGCTTCTGCGATTGAACCAAAGTTCTATAGTCATTTGAAAACAAAAACCCAAAATCAAACAATTCACAGAAATTTGTTTGTGAATTTGCAAGTAATCAACAGAAAACAAGACCTGCTAAAGCCCAAACGTTAAACAACATTAAAATTGAGTTATAATCTGAAACTGATAGAGAGAAGTAGAGGTGAAATTTTAAAAAATTATACCTTCCATGATCCAACACAAATTCTGAGGACGGTTTTACAAAGCGGGTTCCTTCTTCCCTCTCCCTCGCTTTGCTTTGGTATTAATTCAACATCTCAACCAACAGGGTGGACGGAGAATGCAAGAACACGTTTTTTCCACTCCTCTTTTGTGCTTATTACTGTGGGCTGAAGAAATCTGGAAATGCATGAGTTTTTAGCTTTTATAGACTTGGATTCTTTTGCACATTTGATGAATAGGAGAGAGAGAGAGGAAAGATTTGCATAAATGCTGCCTGTTAAGGAAAAAAGTTGGAAGGCCCATGGAAGAAGATTTTGTGAATTCTTGGGGATGTCTATTGGAAAATAAATACTATTGCTTGTATTATATGCTTTGCTTGTCAATTTTGCTTTTGTACTGGCTATTCAATTTAGCGTCGCTTCAGTTTCTCTACCCAACCCCTCCCCTCTCCCCTCCTTCCATTCACCGTCCTGTCCCCAGAAAACATGATCTTGAATATTTTTCTGTAATTTTGCCAAAAATTCACCATGTAAAAGAACGATGTTGAATCCAGAATTCTTGCGTGTACAAAAAGGAGCCCATCCACACAAAAAAGGAACACATATTCCAATAGAAAACTATATAACGGTAGATAAAATGTTTTAAAAGTTGAAAATGAATAGATGAATGAAGAAGGTCCATCTACTCTTATAGTGACTGCAATATTAGGGAATGGATGATGCATATTGTTTATTTGTTTTTTTGTCACTTTTAGCTTTCCATAAAGCTTTTGGATTGGAGACAAAGAGTTCATTTTTTCTTATCTTTAATTAAAGGGGCAAAAAATTATTAATTATTAATTTTTATTTTTTTACTTTTTTACACGTTACTTGTGATATTTGAAATAATTAAATGTCAATATTACATATTAGAAAGAAATAAAATTTCAAGTTTGATTAAACTGTCTAATGTAATAATACCTTAGAAATCAATCATAGAATAAGACATCATAAAATACTAAAGTTGTAAATCTTGTAAGGAACAAATGAAATAATTTATTTGAAATTCAATGGTTATTTAAGAATGTGTTTTTCAGATTTTACAAAATAGAAGTATTCACACACTCAAAGACAAATATTTGATATGAAAAGATCATTATCATTATTAAAACTATACGTGTACGTAAAAAAAGTCATGCAATTTTATTGCAAAGTTAAAAAAATGAATAAGTAAACTATATTTTATATCTTTATTATATTTTGGAAGGAATATATATATAGATGTGCTCTTTTTTTTTATCAAATAAATGAAGAGCCATTACTTACGAATTTTATCTTTCTTGCATTGTTGGTCACATATGTAATAGTTAATTATTTCTTCTATATACTAAAGAGGGAGTTGAAAATTGAAGTCGAGATTGAGGATCTAATGTTATAATACTTGCGAATTAATTGTGAAGTATGCACAAAAATATGCAGCAATGCTCAACTTTCTAACAAAAAAAATGATATTCACAATTTGTTTTTTTGTCATTTTTAGCATTAATATTTAAGGGCAATAACATATTATTAGGCAAATTGTAGGTTTGAAGAGCTTATTATTATTGTTGCAGAAAACATCAATGAAAGAAGAAGGCCAACACTCTTCAGTCAGGGTTTGATTGGGGTAAAAAAAAAAAAAAAGAAAGTAAATAAAAAATATATATTTAATTGGAAGTAAAAATAGAAAAAAAAGTAAATTAAAAAATGTTACTTTCGTTCCGCGTCAACAAATCTTCCATTTTAATTTTGGAATGATTGAAAAATAAATGAGGTTAAAAGAAGAAGATATATAATAAAGAAAGGAAGTAAATTGGACTCCCTCCCATATTAATAAATGAAGAGTCATTACCTAAGATTTTTTTTCCCCTTCTCGTTTCTTGGCATTTTTGCACAATAAACATTTTACATTGTGTTAAATCTTTTTACGTATTTGTAATTTGTAATATGATAATATTTAAACAATTAGGTTCTTGTAATTAATTTAATATATGATAATCATAAAAATTAATCAAAACTAGATTTTTATAATTTTAATTCAATAGAAGATAATTATAAAATAAAATAAATAATTAGATTTCTATAAATATACAGGAGTTATAACTAAGTTTAGACAGTTATATTTTTGTAGTTTATAATCTAATGCATGAGTTATAGAAAGGTTCCAACAATTAGGTTCTTTTAATTTGATATACAAGAATGACATAAAATATTTTAAATTCCTTTGAAAACTTTTATCGTGAATACTAATAATTTTTCTAGAACAAATTCATGAGTACAAAGTTTTTTAGGAGGGTTGTAGTGTAGTATTCGAACTTAGAACTTCAAACTTTTGATAGCAAGTCACTGAGGGGAAAGGAGGAGAGGATATGGTGAATAGGGTTGTGGCTTTGTATTTGAATGTATACTTTTAAGTTTTAAATAAATGTCACCGGATTATTGAGTTAAATTACTTCGACATCATATATACACAATTATATCTAAAAAAATAACATTAAATTACATTATTTCTATTCATTCCCATTAAAAAGCTTATGTTTATAAAATATAAAATTTAATATAAGTTTAACTTTAATCGTTGAGTATTTTTCCCTATTTTTATTTTCTCAAAAAGTCTAAAGTTGGCATTCTGGTTTCTTCAACTATAAGTTTAGGTTTCTTCCATGAAATTACTACCTCAATTGTATGCAAGAGTGCCTAGAGGAGACTGGATATATCTAGCCTTTCATGTTCAACTAGAGAAGAATTTTAGTGCTGCAAAACTAGTTTGGGTAAATAATCAAGAGAAATTTCACTTACTTATAAACTAAGTTGCTGTTTGTTGAAGGATTTTGAAGTTGGGAATACAAATGCATCGGAATCATATTTATTGTTCGTGTTTGGTAGTTTTTATTTATGGATTTTAAAGTTAAAAAAAATTAATAATTAAAAATTGTGATTCGTGATTAAAATTAAAATTTGTATATTTAAAAAAAAATTAGTATTTAAAAATAAGTTTCATTACATTGATAAATCAAACATAGTTAAAATAATAATAATTATTGTATGATTTTGATTACCATTTTTATTCTCAGTGTAAATTATACTAAAAATTTTACACTTGAGTAATTGGAGCTTCGTACGAGGATGTTACCATCCTCATATGTCACATGCACCCGTTATGATTAATGGGAAAAACTCCAACGAAACAAAAATGAAAAAGTTTTTGCGCAACATCCAGAAAATAATTTAGAATTTAGAATTTCGATTTTTTGTTTTTTGGTTTGTATCAGAACACAACATACAAGAAGGCAAAAATGGAAAATGAAAGATAAGGCATTGCTGATCACAAAACAGCATGATGGAAGGATCACATGGAGGGATGCAAATGTCCAAGAAACCTTTCAGAAACCCAAATGACTTTTTGAAACAACACTACAAATGCAACCGCCTCTCTGAAGGTAACCAAAGCTTCAAGCTTTTGAGGTCAGGTAGAAGATGCAAATCATGTTTCTCTGCCACAAAACTTCTGTTTCAATTTCACCCCTTTTCCAGAAATCGCTCGAAAGCTCCAGTAACTGCGACTTTTCTCCCTTCACTTGTTCTTTTAGGTCTGCCATGAAAAACCCACTTCATTTATTGTCCTCTTCTTCATCTAGGCTAAATTGCCAGTACAAAGATGACGAACCTCTTTCCACTTCTCTAGCTTATGATGTTCTTGGGGTTGCTCCTAATTGTACTTCAGATGAACTCAAGTCTGCTTTCCGAGCCAAAGTATGAAAATTTGCCCTTTCAACTTAATTCAATTGAAGATTGATTCCGTTTTTTATTTTAATTGCCATTTTTTTTGGTGGATTTCTTTTGATCATGTCATTTAACTTCCGAGGGATTTCATTTGAGTATGTTGATATTGGTTATGGGTTGTACAGGTGAAGCAGTTTCATCCTGATGTGAGACTGGATAGAGGAAGTTCAGATATAATGATTCGTCGTGTAATTAAAGCATACGAGGTAATGAATGATTTCTCTAATGAAGCTCATTGAATTTTGTTCCTTTAATTCTCTTTCAGAATGATGTTACTATAGAAATAATCTCGCAGTCTTGATAGCACAAAAAGATTTTGGAATGAATCCCAGAATATTGGCTAGAACTATTTATTGAATTAGGGTTAGGTTTCTTTCTGCAAGTAGTCCCAAGATCAAGAAGACTACGGTAGCTATAGGGAATCAGATCACATAAGCTGGAGTTTGAGTAAACCGATGAATTTTCCTCGCAGGTGTATGGCTTAAATAGAATTGGTATCTTGCTAGTTTGCCTTTATGAAGTTCAGCAACAGTATGATGGCTTCTAATTTCTGTACTTTTAATCTCCGTCCACAGATTTTTTGAATAATTTCTGTATTCACTATGCTCATTTACAGAAGGTGTAGCATAAAATTGAAAAAATTTCTATCTTGATGATCAGATAGCTGACCACTCTGGTTTGGAAATGTGAGCAGATATTATCCAACTACAGCAGGCCAGAAATTATTGAGAGGTATCCCAATAAATTAGCTTTCAAGCCTTGTACCGTATAAAAGGTTCTCTGTGCTGTCCATTCATCTGTTGATTCCTTCATCCTATGTCCTATCAGTAATGTCATATTGGCCATGGAATATTGTTACCAAACATTTATTAAATAATAAGCCAGATATTTCAGAAAGCAAAGAAAAATGCAAAAGTTTTTTAGCATTTGATTACTAATTCTGGTGCTACCAGCTAACCAAAACTATTCTTATGTTTTTAGTATTCTAGTTGTCACAATATATGTTTGCTTATGTATTCATGGATCATTATTTATCTGTTGTAGGGAATGCCAGGATCCCTTTGATGAACCAGAATGTGAAGCATTTGACCTTTTTGTTAATGAGACTCTTTGTATCGGTAAAGGTATCTATTTCTTTATGTTTCCTCTTTCCACGAAAAGCAATTTAATTGAAATTG
Source organism: Voacanga thouarsii (assembly GCA_026120185.1). Taxonomy (NCBI): domain Eukaryota; kingdom Viridiplantae; phylum Streptophyta; class Magnoliopsida; order Gentianales; family Apocynaceae; genus Voacanga; species Voacanga thouarsii. Next base: position 4,090,457 of record JANUWF010002200.1, read on the forward strand.
GAAGTTGTCATTTTCTTCGAAGTCTTTTTCTTTACAAAAAATGTGATAATATTTCCATAATTATTTATTCATTTGCCTTTTCACAATAAGGAAGTGTAGCATAAGGCAGGAGAAGCTTTTTTACTATTACATTTGCAGTGGCCTAAGCTTCCCTCAAAAGTTTTGTATTATTATTTAGGTCCATTAGAGCATTCTACTCAGAGCCTGGATTTTATCTGACCCGGCTGAGCTATCCCATTGAAGATTTCATTGCACTTCTGCACTTAAGTCGTGAAAATTAGTCCATAATTATGAAAGTGTGAAACGTTATAATATGAAGCCAAAGTTACTTTAATGTACTCCGCAAGAGGAAGGAGAGGATTATCCAATCAGGGTATTGACTAAAAGAAGAATGTGGCTAAGATCATTCAAATTTCTGGCCCAAATATGGCTATGTTTCAAGCGAAATTCTTTTGCAGTGATTTCTTTGTATCAAATTCATTATGCACTTGGAATCCTCCAAGAAGAACTCCATGATATTTTGATGTTGGTCATTTGCAGAGAATTCTTAAATTGTTTGTTGTTTATGAACTGACCATAGTTTACACACTTTCTGAATGTGTGATTGTCAAGTATTTCATCCAAACACACTGGCCCTTTAATTATTTCCTAACCATAAATGATGGTTGTCTCTAACATGTTTCACTGGAGGAACACTATCTTTAATTTTGAATTCCTTATTGAGGAAGTTGTTAGATTACATATTTTCTAACGGGAAGAGTATAAGAACATAAATAAGGAACAAATCAAGTTCCTTGGAGAATTAGGTAATCAGGTTTTGGATCCTTCTGCAATTGTTGCACCTTTAGAATTACTTTTGGTTTCTCTGGTCTTGCTATTAGTCCCCTGATAGTTTCTATTAGTATTCCTACTTCAATATACCTTTTCTGTTCTTGACTTGCCATTGGCATGAATTTTTATGCAGGCTGTCCGTATTCTTGTGTGAAGAGAGCACCTCAAGCATTTGAATTTTCATCTGTAAGGGGAACTGCCCATGCTACTTCTCAAGGTCGATGCTCCACCACCAACCTTGTCTAATCGTCAATTAACCCTTGATCTTCAACTCCCAGCCCAGCATAAAACAATATCATTTGTTATTTTGTTATTTGAAAAAATTATTTACAACATATTGATAAATCCAAGAGACAACAAGAATATAGGAGACTTCACAATTGGTTCTTTCTTTAGATACCAGATTTTTAAGTACTGGACTTTTCTAAATGAGTTGCCAAAGGAAAAAAAAGAAAATGTGCTTTTTTTCTGTTTTTTACTGTGACTTTGACATCTGAGTTTTTTCTTTAAGGGCATGGTGAAGATTATGAAGTACAGATTGCCATAGGTCAGTGCCCGAGGAGTTGTATTCACTATGTTACTCCTTCTCAAAGGCTCATTCTGGAAGAGCTGCTTGACAGGTATATTAACATTACCTGTATGTATTATTGAACATGAATTACATATATGAAAACCCCATCCAATAGGGAGGAAAAGTGGAGGTAAATCAATTGATCTAATGTGTGCTCGGACTGTTATAATCAGTCATGCAACACTTCATACCAAATAAAGTGAAAACTGCAGACCTTTATTTGCACAGCTCAAGATACGATTTGAATATCTTCATCAGAATTTCCAGATGCATTGTCCTTTCTTGAAAAGTTTTTATTTTATTTTACTCAACATTGTTTAATGCACTGTTTTCCATTTCTTTTGTTTTGTAGCATAATCGATGTACCATATGATACTTCGACTGAGAGAGAGTTGCTGTATTCTCTCATTGTGAAGGCCACATTTGAAAATAATCGATATCAAAAGCCGAAGAAGCAATCGAAGGACTCAACTAAACATGTGCGTTGGTTCTGAACTGTTGAAATTTTTATTTAGTAGCCATTAGGGGTTAAGGGGAAAGTTCTGGGAACACTTGATCTTGAAGGAACCATTAGTCATGTCTATTTTCTACTGTTTTTATCAATAATCACATTCATGAAGGGGCCATCTCTGACATTATAGACTCCAAAACATTAATCTTTTAGAAAACTAGAAAAAAGGACACGGGAAGAAATAGATAAAGAATGAAAGTGTGTTGTGTGTTGTGTGTTGTGTGTGTGAGATATATATATATATATATATATATATATATATATATATATATATATATATAAGCACAATCGCAATGGATATAAAGGGTAGGTGGGGCATCATGTAAAATCTTTCCTTGTATATATCATATTTGCAATTGAGATTAAAGAAATAAATATACAAGGTAATTTTCAAATCAAACCTTTTATAGAATATCTATATTGGATTGTATGCAAACGATTATGGATACGTAAAACTGTTTTTTTTTTTTTTTTTTTAATTTCATTGAGTATTAAATGCCAGGCCTTATTTATTTCGGAAAAAATTGGAACTCTTAGGTGGATACCTTGTTAATATCCAAGAAAATAGGAGGTCGGTGAAAGGTTCTGCTTCTTTCCTTTCTCGATATTCTTGCAAAAGTTACTTCACTTTTTATGACGCTTCAAATGGGAAAAAATAGTAGTAGTAGTAAAATTGATCTATATTCAATTTAATTATTTTTTCAGTACCTCTTGTTTTGATCTAAATAATAATAACTTGATTAGCTTTTAATAATTAAAAATATCTACCAATTTTGAAGTATTAAACTCTTAACAATTTAAGAGTATGTTTGATTTGGATGTAAAAAAAAGAGGAAAAATAGAGGGGAATGTAAATTTGGACGTAAATGAGTAATTTATATGGTTTGATTAAAAAGGAAAGATGAATGAGTAATAAATTAGTTTCCCTTTCACATCAACAAAACAATGCTTTTAAATTTGAAAGGATTGGAATATAGATCATCATTTATTTTTTTTTCTATTCTAATTAAATAAAAGAAGTGAATTATATTTCTGTTTCCATAATTATTCATTTGTAAACGGAACATAGTGTAAATGTAACGTCAAGAGGAGCTAAATCAACAAAGTTATTTGTTGATGGCAAATAATATATTTTACAAATTATATTTTTTAAGAATAAAAATTTATAAAGCTAAGAGTCAAAAGGAATGTAAATAACCGGTATCTTTTCAATATTTTATCTAGTAAATAGATTAAAAAACATGATTTTTTAATTTTTCTTAATTTGGTGATAAATAACTGTCGGACTTTTGTTAATTCATGTAAAACTAAAATTTGAGTCTTCAAACTTCGTATTTCAATATTTAGATAATAAATATTCAAACTCAAATAATTATATGATAATAAAAAACTGTTATCATATATAATGAAGCAAATATCAAAAAGATTCATTATCAATCATATATACTTAATTACATGGTTTTAATCAATTAATTAAAAATACTTAATTGGGTTAGCATATAAGCTTTTGTACATATTTGGAGTTTAGAGAGAGAGAGAGAGAGAGAGGGGCCGTTATATTCAATTGGAGGAAAAATATTTCATGCATGCATTAAGTATTCATCACGTAAATATATGAATGTTTTTCGAAGAAAATTAAAGAAATTAACAATTTGCCAATCCATCAGCTAAATTGTTTCCTTGCGGCAAGGCAACACGTCAATGAAAGTGAGGCAATTTCAGAAATGCCGCACATACTTGACAGGCCGACCTCTACAGTGCCAATCCCCCAAATGAATAGCGATAAAGGAAGGATTAATCTGAGTTTGTGATGCTTTGTCTGATATAATAAAGGAGCTTTTGAAAATATGGATCAGCTGACCAGAGACCATTTGATATTCCTCTAAATGCACTAGAAATTGCCTGCAAAGCTCTCTTTGTTCCAGTTGTAAAAACAACTATATCATATCATTAGCAAAGCTTAGATGAGGCGTTGCAATACAGCTCGAAGGCACACTATAAGGAATCATCAAACAATGAGTCCTCTATAGAATAATTATTAGGACAATATATCTAACAATAGAGATAACGGATCACCCTGCCTTAATCCCCTTGTTGATTTAAAATAACCACAACGTTTCCCATTCACTAAGGCTGAAAACCAATAATTGGAAATGCTATTCTCAAACCAACCTCACAACGTGTTAAGAGAACCAAAACGCAAAAGCACCTTTAGCAAGGATGACCAATCAACCCGTTCAAATGCCTTAATTATATCTAATTTGAGTATCGCATTAGTCATGGGCAGATACAGAATAAAAAATTTAAGATGATCGATATTTGGTGCAAAACGTAGAAGACTTATTTGTTATCTAATTGATGAAAGAGAGTCGAGAAAAAATAGTTAATGAGATATCTTAAATAAGTATTTTGGTGGACGATTAAAAGTTTAGAATTTAATAAATATAAAAGAAGAGATAATAAATAATGAATTTGAAAAGAGTCAACTAGTATAACATATATACAAATATTTTGTAACTAATAATTGAATATACTATAATCAAGACTGGACCTACCTATAGGCTTGGGGATGGCCACACCCCAAGAATTTTTTAAAAATTATATATATATATATATGTGTGTATAGTATATATTTAGAATTTAAATAAATTAACTCCTCTAAATATTTAAAATTAATCTTACATAAATATTATAAAATAATATAATAGTAAAAAAAGTTTAATGAATATGAGATAATACAATTAAAATTGTAATTTGAGTATTTTCATCTTGTGGTACAAATTCCTGATTTTAAAAAGTTCTTTGCTATATTTGAACCGTGTCAATGGCTGATCAAAATAAGAAAGTTTGAAATTTATCCACTTGTGTATCGTGTGATAACCTTCATTCTTACTCTTCTAATTTTTACATTATCACTGAGTGATATTTTTTAGCTATAAATATAGTAAAGACCAAATTTCGAAGCAAAATGGATGATGATTTTCTATCACATTTTTGGTAGTATATATTGAAAAGAAAATTACAGAAAAATTTATTATAAAATCACTTATAATAAGTGATTTTTGTGATTTGAAAGAATGAGAATCTGCATTTTGGTGTACTACATTTTTTATATTATATTTTGAAACTATTTTGATATAGTTTAATATTATTATTTTTATAAATTATTGAGCATATCAAATTTAGTTTAGTTTGTTATTGATCCCCAATAATCCAATCTTGTGTCCGCCCTGACTATAAGTAGTAAAGATTTCAAAAAAATTGGAATATCAAAAATACAAATATTTTATACTCCATAATAAATATACTATAATTATTCTTTTCTGTCCAAAGAATGCATTAATTCATATGCTAACGGGATATTATTTACTATGTTCCTTCTTTTGACAATCCCGGATTGGCTCATAGAAATTATTCGATTCGAAAGGACCCGAATTCTTGTAGCCAAAACTTTAGTAACAATCTTGTTACAGTAATACATAAACTTTTTTGCCAAAATTCCATAAAAGAAGTCGGACTCTCCTTTTAAGGGATCATTGACGTTGTTGGGAAAAATCCCTAACAGCCTGAAGAACATCATGACAAATAATCTCCTAACAAGAGGTTAAAAAAACTTATTTGTGAACCCATCAGGTCGTAGAGCTCCATCAACTCCTAGCTAGAGTTGAATTTGAACTGAATGTTCATGAATAAAAGCTCATTCGAATTCATTTGTATTCGAATAAAGCTCGTTTATTTAATAAACGAATAAATTCGAACAAAATATTACGTTCATTTATTAATTGAACGAACACAAATATATTCGCGAACATATTCGAATGTTGGCGAACATATATATTTTTAAAAAATAATTATATTATATTTATTATATATATTTAATTATTTATATTTTATAATAATATCTTTGTTTTATTTTGTTGTATTGAAAAATATAATTCCTGATGCATTATAAATGTTTAAATTTGATTTTTTAATAAATTTGAAAATTATTATTATTTTTTAATTTCAAAATAAAAATATAAAATAAACGAACGAACAATTCGAACACGAAAACTAATCGAATTTTTTGATATTGAACTCGAACTAACACGAATATTATTAAAGAATAAATGAACGAACTCAAACACGAATTCGAGTTCAATTAATAAACGAACGAACTCGAAAAATATTTGAGTAAGTTCGAACTCGAATTTAAAGATTCAATACTCGATTCTTTCATGTTGAATACAGCTCTACTCTTAGCTCAAAAGCAGCACTTTTAACTTCTTCCATTGATACCAGGGTTGAAAACATTACATCATCCTCTTCATTAATGAGACTAAAATACAATTATTTAGCCACGACTTGGAAACATAACTAGTAGTGCCAAATCCGAGAGGAGGTTAATGAAATAATCAATATCTGGCTTTTTAGTTTCATACTGCTCGGTTAGCACAACTCCATCCCTCTCAATATTTGTTATGAGAAACTTCTTCTTTTTACTCTTGCAATAGGAATGAAAGAAGGCCGTGTTAGCATCACCATCCTAAGTCCACTTCAAATGTGCCTTGTTTCTCCAATAGTCATCCTCACATTTCAAGTGATAGGCTAATTTAGCTCTTGCCGCAAACCAATTTGCATGATCTTCTGGACTCGTGCTTTCATATATAACCTACACTTTTAGAGCATCATCTGCAGCCTTTTGAACACTCTCAAAGTATTTCTAAATTCTGTGACATTGAGACCTTTAATGAAGCTTTGACTTCTTTCATTTTGCTCAGTAGAATCTGTTAGAAAAAAAAAAAAAAACGAAGAGCACAGATAGGCAATTTAACGGAATTAGACAAGCACTGCTTATATCCAACTAGGGCTCTAACAAACACAATTATCAGTAATCAGAAATGGTGTCAAGGCAAATAGTCTAAGTATGAAACAACCAGTTAGAATAAAAAATAGATAAACAAATTAGTAAAGCGATTTGAAATGTAAACCGAAAACTTATCTCTGAAAGCGTAGACTGAATCACTAGTTCAATACTGGTTTACCTTCAAGAAGTTATTCATCCCATTTAGCAGTGTGATGGGTACAACGACTCTTCTTGTAGGATAAGACGGTTTTAAATCGTCGTTGATGCACATCAACAGTAATTATATCGAAAGCCTCCTCAATTTACCAGTTTCCCAAGTAAAAAAAAAAAAAAAAATGGAGCAGAGAGGACGAGAGAGTTGAGAAAATCAAAGAAACAACTTTGTCTTTCTCTTGTTTGCGAATATATAACCACAAGAAACCTGAAATTGATCTGGATTAGGAGACCTAATCCAATCAGTTAATTTTTTCTTGCTCTGTCTCAATTTCCTGTATAAGTTAAAATAAATTGGGACAAAATAAAAGAAGAAGAGTGTGAAACATGACCGAGCCCGGCGGCGTGCACGTGTGGTAGTGTAGACTACTACTTTGGGCTTTGTTTAAAGTCTATGGAAAACCTTTTAACATATAAAGGCTCTAATAGTCCTCAACTTTTCTCATGTGAGATTCATGTATAATATGAGTTTTCAAATGGTTAAATACCAAATTTTAATGTCCTTTAATTATGAATTTCTACCATTAAAATGGTTTGTACCATAGTTAAAGATAATCTCTAATATGTCAAGAACAACTCCCAAAAGTTTTTTTAGGCTAACTAATCATGAATTCAAAAATATAAACTTCTAAAGTTGTCATTTTCAACAATGCCTCACAAATCATAGTTAAGGACTATCCAAGATTGACATAGTCTACTTTTGATAGTGGCACATTCCAATTTGAACCACTACCTAAGTTATCCAACTTATACTTCCACTGGAATAGATGAATTTAAGTTTTGAATCTAAACCTTGATTGTGACGATATCCATTGGTAAAAATAGATTATTAGTTATGGAGATAATCTTTAGGGTTGACACATATAACTATGTATCTTAATCCTATCTTACAAGTGTATTCAGAGAGAACTCAATTCCTTTTAATTGTGGCCACATAACACCACTCACATAGTTGGCAATCTCCAAGGATGTACTGCTAACATCCAGTCTAAAAATCTTGATCCTATTCAGAGTAAAAACTCTTACTAAACTTGCGGTAAATGCACCTTTAGACTTTCAAAGAAAGGACCTAAATTCAAAGGTTTCAAAATAGGTACTTGATTCACTAAGACAGCTTGTTTATACTACATTGAACTCCCTTGTGGAATCTCCACTTGGTCAGTTGGGTTGCTACTGTAGGTGAATCGTTGATGGTTTATCAGTCTTATTTCCAACCTAGATTTAAGAAACAAAGATGTTTCTAGTCCCTTAGTTAGGGGTAATGTTATCTTTAGATCCAATAAAATCAACGGACACCATCCTTTCAGACACTAATTCCTTTATAAACTTAAGCCCAAGTTAGATGTGTCTCTTGGTTTTTTTATTAGACTTGGTACTCTTTATCTTTACGATTGTAGTTTGACTATCATAATGCATAGATTAGCAGTAACGGGCTTGCTGATTATTGACAAAGAGGACAATAGTCCATATAGCCACTTAACTTCCGTTCCAATAGTATCCAAGGCATATGACTCAGCCTCGAAGGTTGACCGAGTCTTTACAAGACTTCTAGGCGACTGCTCTGTTACCTAGTGTAAAAACATATCCAGTATAACCATTACTACTAGAGCTTTTAGCAATCCAACTTGCATTATGGTACCCTTCGAGTACAGTAGGGAATTTCCCATAACGCAACCCAAGGGAAATTGTTCTCTTTAAGTACCTTAGTACTTTATCCAATGCCTCCCAATGAGTCTGATTAGGATAACTTGTATATCTAATCAACTTAGACACAGAAAATGAAATATTTGGTCTTAAGCTATTTGCAAGATATTGCAAGTTACCAATAATTTGAAAATATCTTAATTGAGATACAAGAACACAACTTTCGTTCTCAAACAAAGCTATAGAATGGTCACTTGAAGTTTTAGCAATTCTACAATTTTGATAACCATTTTTTTTTTCAAGAACATTCTCAATATAGTGAGATTGAGAAATAGTTATCCCCTCAATTGAGTGAATCAACTTAAGACCAAAAATCATATTTTCAACTCACATATATTTTATTTCAAACTTACTTTGCAAGAATGATTTAGTTTAATTAATTATCTCAATATTAGACCCAAATAGAAAATATCATCCGCATACAAGTATAGTACAATACATGCATTACCTTTAACCTTGCAGTAGACACACTTATCATTCTCATTTATGATGAAGCCAAAGAATAAAATAGTTTTGTCAAAATTTTCATGCTATTGTTTGGATTCTTATTTTAGACCATACAGGGATTTAACAAGTTTACTGACTTTTTGTTCATTTCCCTTGGCTACAAATCCCTCAGATTGATCCATATATATCTCTTCTTCAAGATCACCATGAACAAAAACTATTTTCATATCCATTTGATGGATAGTGAAACCCTATATGGAAACTACTGTAATAAACACTTGGATTGTAGTCAAATGAGCAACAGGAGAGTAGGTATCAAAATAGTTTATTCCCTTTTTGTCTAAATCACTTAACAATTAATCTGACCTTATACTTATCAATGGTTCTATCTAGTTTAAGTTTCTTTTTAAAAATCTATTTGCATCCAATTGTAGTATACCCAAGAGAGAGATCAACCAATTTCCATATCCCATTAGAGATAATGAAATCTATCTTGTTTTTTACAGTTCCTATCTAATGCCTTATTTCTAAGGAAGTCATGGTTTCTTGAAAGGTTAACGGTTCCTTCTCAACATTGTAAGTGACAAAGTCACTTCCAAAGTCCTTGACTTCCTTAGCTGTCTGACTCCTTCTAAGTTATTCTAATTTCTCGATTTGAGTGTTGGAACTACTTGGACCTGCCCCCCCATCTCTCACATTATCCACGTGATTAGGAATGAAATCAGATGCTAAGGCTAAAGTAGAAACATCCTGAGGCAGACTAATTTTCATAAGAAATACATCCTTAAAGAATGTAGTATCACGGTATTGAAAATTTGTGTTAATATCTATGCTAGGTATTTTAGAATTAACTACCAAAAACGTCATAGCATAACTTGTTTCCATATAACCAATAAAGATGGCATCAACATTCTTTGGTCCTAACTTTTTTCTCTTGTGTTAAGGGATTAGAACTTTTGCAAGACAACTTCACACACGTAAGTATTTTAAGTTAGGTTTCCTACATTTCCAGACTTCAAATGGAGTTACCTCTTTATGTTTGTGGGGGACTCTATTCAGAATATGACAAGTCGTATTCAAAGCCTTACTCCACATATACTTAGGTAATCCATAATTTAAAAGCAAACTGTTAATCATATCTTTAAAGGTTCTATTTTTTCGTTCAACAATTACATTTGACTGGGGAAAAAAGGTGGTGTCTCCTCATGAATTATGTCATTACTTTGGCAATATTCAACAAATGGATTAGACCCATACTATCTTCCTCTATCAGATATCAATTTTTTAAGTTTCTTGCCAGTTTGAGTTTCAACTTCATTTTTAAATATGAAAAACTTTTTAAGTGCTTTATTTTTATATTTAAGTAAATAAACAGGACAATATCTACTGTAATCATCAATAAAAGTAATGAAGTATTTCTTATGATCCCTAGTCAACAAACCATTGAACTCACAAATGTTTATGTGAACTAAATTAAATATTTCTGAATTCCTTTCAATTGAATGATAGGGTTTCTTGATTGTTTTAGCTTTTACACACACTTGACATTTGCTTTTCTTATCAATAGCATGTTTAGGAATCAAATCTAAATTCGTCATCCTTTTAATAGAATTTAAATTTAAAAGTCCAAGTTTACTGTACCAAATATTAGTGGATTCAACAGTATGCACCATAGCATAAATATAATTCTCAATAGAAGAAACATTATTTAAATTAGAAGTACATGGTTCAATTTTTAATTTAAATAAGCCATATGACAATAAACCTTTACCAATAAAAGTATTGTAGTGCATAATCACTACTTTATTACATTTGAAAGTAAACTCATAGCACTCTCTAACCAAACATGAATCATTAAGAATATTCTTACGAATTGTTGGAATATGATGCACTCTATGAAGAGAAAAATAATACCCTGAAGGAAACTTCAAGTCCACATATTCAATCCCAAACACATTGGCTACAGTTGAGTTCTCCATTTTCATAGTTTTTCCTTCTATTGACTGGTAAGACTTAAAAGGTAATTTATTAGTATAAACATGCACATTTGCTCCAATATCAACCGGCCATTCAAGTGGCTCATAAATAGTAAAGACTTCTGAGTTAACAGAAACATACATTTCTTTAGCATTAGTAGTAGTGATGCTAGTGCCAGCCTCAATGGTACAAACCTCAGCAAAGTGTGTATTCAAATTAGTTTCTATTCGACTAGTATCCTCCACCATAACGTTGACTTGTATTTTAAAATTTGATCCTTGTTTGACTTTGGACTTCTTAGATAGACAGTCCTTAACCCAATACCTAACCTGACCACAATTCCAGTAAGGTTTGTTTGCCTTTGGTTTCTTTTTGGCATTGCCTTTTATCTTATTTGTATTTTTGGAGTTAGAATTAGCCCCCGCATTCCTATGATTATTTTTCTTTTTTCGAGTAGTATGGACATTAGACTCCACAGGTACAATATGATTATTCTCCCTGAAGACTAAATTGCAACCGAAACATAGTCAAAAAATCAGCCGAACAATAGGAAAAAAAAATTGCAGCTCTTCTTCCTGCGTGAAGAAGGGGAAAAAAATAATTTTTCTTTATTACCTCTTTTTGTTCTCAAAATTGGCTAGACTGGAATATGTGGAATTGGGGTAGGCACGTTGGTGGAAACCTTTGGTGCGATTCTTACAAGTCTCTTACTCTGTCTGTGCATGTATATGAACGCCAAACTCTCGATTTTCCAGTATATGGCCTGCCTAATCCCGTTTGATGAACAACCTACAAGCTAACGAATATTTTCTAGAGAGAGACAGACGTCTAGTTTTTTCCACAGAGAGGAAGCAGTGGAAAAACAACGTTGTATTTCATTCTCCTGTTTAACCTAAATAAAACCCTAGGTTAAACTGGATTAGCCGATTGGACTCTTAGTTTAGCCTCTTGGATTTAATTAATTATTCTAATTAGAACCAAATAAATGGATCAATTAATAATTAAATTTTCAACCCAAATAAACTAGTTCAATAAATAAACCTGTATTAATTTAGTCCCAGGTTAATCTCTAATTATTCAAACAGGGCCAAAGCCCTGAATAATTAATTAACCTACCAAACTAATTTAATTAATTCTCTCTCTCCATGGACCTTTATTTTATTCTAGCACAATAATTAAATCAGACTACTTAAATAAAATAAATTCCATTTAATTTAAGATTAATTCCTTAGCCCGTATTTAATTAGGACTCACGGTCTATATTGGGGACCAAAAGACATACCGCATTGGCTACTAAAATGACCAAAATACTCTTACCATATAAATAGCTATATTTTGCATTTTAAATATTTTCGAATATCACCATAAGGAAATATTGACTCCAATATTGCATTAGCAAAGTCTCCGACCTATAGGTGTAATGACTAAAATACCCCCTATATATCGCCGTACATTAGAGAGGAAGAAATGTACTAATACCTCTCTAAATGACATCTACCATCCTTAGGCTTCTAGTCCAATGATCCACGATTTCTTGGATTATTTTCGCTTTCTAAGGGAGCTACCTTAAAGCAAACATCCAAGTCACGTTCCTAGGGCTCTGGATATTTAGATCATTCAGACAACCACAAGGGGCGATATAGTATAAAAACTATCTTGTACAAGTCTGTCTTAACTAATTAGTCACATATACCCAACATGCAAGTATATTAGCCCTACGATAGAACCTTAACTATAGTATATCAAAGTACATGCTTCCAGCTTCGTCAGACCACCAACTCATACTCAAATCGTAGAGTACTAGTCCACGCTGTAGTAGTAGTAGTCTAAATTTCTACTATATAGAACTTTTAGAAACTACTACTACATGTCCTGTTTTACGTATTCAAAATACGCTTATGTCATGAAGTGAGTAGACTACTCACTGGCTAAAGGTAAGCCATTCCCCATTTGGAATTCATAACATAATAACCTAAATATGATGAGATTCTCATTCTCATCAATCGGTTAAGAATGAACATTTATGTGTTAAGTAATCCATGATCCATACCTTATTGTGAAAGATCACCATTCACATGGACTACTTACTTAAACACAATGGTCTTTTCCAAACGAAATTGTGCACAAATAAAATGTATATTCACAAACAATTTCTGAAAATAAATTCTTTTATTAAAACATTCGATATTTACATTAGAAACCTAGTTTAAGAGGGTATATTTCCCAACACTCCCTATACTGCTCTTCAATGGATATTGATTTCATCAGGTCGTCTAAAGAAATTATCTCCGTCTTGTGTTTGATACCAAAGTCCTCCCAAAACTTATAAATTTTTGCTCGGACACTAGACCGCCTGTGCCCACCCATTTTATCTTGCCCTAAATGGAATGGCTCTCTTAGTTATGCTGCGCCCCGCCCCAAGTCCCCATGTCCGCTTTTTTCTGCCTGCAACCCAAGAAGTTGGCTTTTCCAACATAACATTAGGGTCGTCCCCTTCATTCTATGCTGACCTCGGCTCGGGCTGGCTTTTTGGGAAGCCCATTCCCACCGCGCTCACGGCCTGGCTGGCCTGACAGCCGTAGTGGGAATTCTCCTGTTCCCTGGTCAAAGACTTGGTTGGATGCGTTTTATCACTAACATCACTTGGAACTTCTCAGAAAGTTCCATATCCACTTCATAGAATGAGTGAATAATCAATTGTACCTCTTGAGTCTATTCAGTCACAGACTTACCTTCAAGCATTTGAAATTTTAGGAATTTAGAAACAGAATACCTCTCAAGACCTTGGTCTTCGATATTATATTTTCTATCCAATTCATTCAATAGTCTCTTTGCTGTATAGGAAAACAGTAGACATCAAAGAGAGCATTTATCAAAGTTGACAAAATTGCCCTTCTGCCTACATCGTTTTATTCATTCCACGCAACAATCCCAACTACTCTAGGACATTTTTTAGTTGGTACTAGTTTGTCAACCTACACTATTGACATTAAACCCCTCATAGTCAATCAAACTTTCATGAACGCCTGACATTTTGCCCTGGACTTATTCGAAAGACTATTCAAATCAACCAAAAGCTTATAAGTAGCAGAAGCAGTATCTGACGAACTAGCCATTGCAAGTAATCAATAGATAATTGCGAATAACTTCTTCAAGACTGTTAAAAAAAAAATGAAGAGCACATATAAACAATTCAATGGAATTGGATAAGCACCGCCTATACCTAATTAGGACTCTAACAAAAATAATTATTAGTTATTAGAGATGCCGGCAAGGTCATATAGTCCAAGTATGAAACAAATAGTCGAAATAAAAAACAGATAAACAAATCAGTAAATGAATTTGAAACGTAAACCAAAAACTTATTTCTAAAAGCCTAGACCGAATCATCAGTTCAATATTGATTTGCCTTTAAGAAGTTATTCGTCTCACTTAGTGATGTGATGGGTACAACGACCCTTCTTACAGGATAAGACTGTCTCAAATTGTCGTTAATGCACACTAATAACGATCACTTTGAAAGCCTCCTCAGTTCGTCAATTTCCCAAGTCAGTAAAAAATATGGAGCAAAGAGGGAGAGTGAGAGTTGAGAAAACCAGAGAGACAACTCTGTCTTTCTCTTGTATGAAAAAAAGAATATATACAGCCCCAGAAAAACTGAAACTAATCCAGACTAGAAGACCTAATCTAATCAGTTAATTATTTCCTCTTTTGTCTCAATTTCTGTACAAGTTAAAATTAATTGGGACAAACTAAAAGAAGAGGAGTGTGAAACATGGCCAAGCCCAAACTAGAGTCAGGGCTGGGCAGGCGGTGCACATGTGTGTGGGGTATTGTAGACTACTACCTTGGGCTTTGCTTTAAATCCAAGGAAAACCTTTTAACATATAAAGGCTCAAACAATCTTCAACTTTTCCGATATGAGATTCATGTATAACATGAATTCTCAAATAATTAAATACCCAACTTTAATATCTTTTAATTATGGATTCCTACCATTAAAATGATTTCTATTATAGTAAAAAATAATCTCTAACATGTCAATAGTAATGCCCAAAAGTTGTTTTAAGTTAACTAATCATGAGTTAAAAAATATGAACTTCTAAAGTTACCATTTTCAACAGAATCTGCATACCATTTCCTAAAAATTCTTTACTAGCTCCCTGCGTCTTGTACAATCTTCTTAAATGAGCGATTCTTCAACCACATACGGTGAAACTTGAATGGTTTTGGCCTAGTTAATGGTGGTAACAAATCCAAAGATAGCAATAATGGAGAGTGGTTTGACCTATCCCTATTTAAATGTTTTATCTTAGTTGAAAAGAAAAGTGTATTCCACTCTTGGTTGATCAAGAATCTATCTAGTCTCTCCCAATAGGGATGTTTACACAATCTTACCTATGTGTATTTACTTCCTGTAAGGGAAGAACTCCATAGAGAGCATGCATTAATAAAATTCACAAAGTCATCCATTGTTCGTAAATTAGGAGACTCAACGTTTTCAGACAACTCAGCAATGGCATTAGAATCACCTCCCAGTTTCCAAGATCCAGACAAACTTGAAGAAATATCAATTAAAGAATTCCACAAATTGACCCTTTTAGCACGAGAACATGAAACATATATAACTGTGTAATAAGCTTGAACATCATTGTTAGGCATGGAATTTTCATATTTTCATAACTATTTTCCTTAACTTTTGTGCATTCCTTTGTGTCATAATAGATAGTTTCTACTCATTTTGTATTCTATTGTATTTCTAGGTAACTTTAGAGAAAATGAGTAAAACATAGGTTTACATGATGTATTTTAACATAGGTGATTGTCGAATAATGAGAAGGCCTTGGAACATAAGTTAGATAGGATTTTAAATGTTTTTAGTTCATGCAAAGGTTGGTGCACGACCATGCATCAAACCATGTAAAATAGAGTAAGGAGTAAAAGTTCTAAGAGCCATGCACAATATGTGGCACACCCGTATATCATGCAATGCCAAACAAGGGATTTTGATCAACTCACAGAAGTTTGCACAGCCACACGCACGGTCGTGCAAGATCCTATGTTAGTGTTGACGAATTTTGGTTAGAATGATGCACAACTTAAGGGCACGCCCGTGCATGCATCTCGTGCAATACCTCTAAAAGTTTTAAAAAGTCCTAAAATCATTCTAATGGCAGTGCAAACTTCTCTAATTCATTTAAGGATGGTTTAGAAACTTTATATAAATATTGTAGACATTTAAATTAAAAGATACAACATAGATACACTCACAATACATCTTTCTTTCATCAAGAAGGCATCAAAGGAAGGCCTTAAAGGGGGAAAGAAGTCCGGAGGTAAGAAGAATTTGAGATTGGGGGCTTATTAAGTTTTATCATTCAAACTTTCTTTTATTTCTTTCTTGTTTCTAATTGTATTTTGTTTTTATATTTTTATGTTCAAAACAATTGGCTTCCATCTTGTTCTTACGTCTTGTTTTGAGTATTTTATTTTGAGACTTTAAGATTGTCAAACAAAGATTCTATATTTGATATTGTGAAGATCGTCCTTGGAGTATTTATGCCATTCTAG
The DNA here is from genome assembly GCA_026120185.1 of Voacanga thouarsii. NCBI lineage: Eukaryota > Viridiplantae > Streptophyta > Magnoliopsida > Gentianales > Apocynaceae > Voacanga > Voacanga thouarsii. Next base: position 4,107,128 of record JANUWF010002200.1, read on the forward strand.
ATATCTTCTTTTATCAATTGTGTTAATTTCTTTTATAATTGAGCTCACCTATTTGAATCATATAATTGAATAGCTAAGATAATTAATCTCTTGATTATTTTCTTTCCTTATCAATTGTATTGAGTTTCTTATACTTGATCCACATAAGTAATTTGCATGATTGAAAGCTAAGTTAATTGATTTTTCTAAGTAGCATATATTGATTTTAATCGGCTTGCAGTTTATGGCTTTATTAGGTTAGTAGAGAATTATATGATTCAAAGTGCACATAGTTGAAGTTCATTGTTATGTGCAATTTGACATTGATGATGCCTTGATATGCTTATCAATTTGGTTTTTGATCTAAGATACTTATTAACTCAAGTATTAATGTCTTTAAAAAAAAGGTTAAGTGGATTAGATTAAGAATTATGTTAGTGATTAGTTGGAGACGTTCAACGAAGATTAATCCAATTGGCAATGATAGGGATTTTAGGTGTTCAGTGAGAATCCTAAAATCAATTACTCATAGTAATTCAATCTAATAGGTTTCCTAATTTGATCTTAAAGCATGTTTCTAAGACAAGTTAGTTTTCTAATTGGCTTGGATTTTTTTCTTGTTTTTAGTAATTTCCTATTTCTTACATGTTTTAGATTTAGTAATTTCTAAGTTGTTTCTCCCCATTTGTTTTATTTTAATTCGCCATAAGAATTCATTCAAGTTAATTATTAATAAGAGTTGTTCATAAAATTAAAATAATGAGAGAATAGAAAAGTATATTTCTCTTAAATTTCTTGTGGGTTCGACACACTACTTGCTACTATATTATGATTATCTAGGAGATAAGGTTTTTAAAATTTATTTATGCATGAAGGCTGCATTTAGTAGACTCATACTTTGAATGTCATAATTTCCAACAACGATCATTAGGCATTTGAATGTCAACGTGCACAAATTGATCATTAGTTCATAAAACCCCTAAATCACAAAATCCCTCCAAAACAACTAAATCTTCTCAAAATCATTAATGTAACCACACAAAAATCCCAATTTAAAGACACATAAACTAAACTATGCAGGATCCACCACTGGCTCTAATATAGCAAAGAAATCAAACTTGTATAACTTAATCAAATTCTTCAGACGTCTTAGGGAGAATGCATATGCTATCCCCATATATTCTATGCCATTTTTTTTTGGGTTAAAAACTCCGTTTAAACAACAACAACAACAATAATAATAAAAGTTTTATCTGAAAAGAAAAAAAATAAAAAGAGATGATGGAAGGAACACTTGGCAGCTTCTTGCAAGGAAGGGGGAGGGGATGGAAGAGGAATTTGAAAAGAGGATTGGTGGCTTAATTTTATTTAAAAAAAAAAAGAATCTCCATTTAGATAACTTTTTAATATTAAAAAAATATCTATGATGGTTAATATTTGAATCTTAACCATTGTATTAGAATATCCAGTGTAACACCCCACTATTACGTACCCTAAAATGGCGGGGATGTCGCCCGTCCCGTAGGACAAGGGGTCTTTAAAACGAGGTATAAAATGTAAAGACAACCCCAAAAGAATTAACTTAGATAAATAGAGAAAAACTCTTATTACATCCGGCTCAAATTAGAGCAATACGAAATAAAACAAATATCGTTCAGAAGCTTAAACAACAACTGGCTCCTAGAACAAAATGGGAAAAAAATAACAAAAGCTTCAACTATCACATGCCCCGCTGGCTCAGTACAATCTATCTCCTGAAAACATGATATAAAATAGTGTGAGATGAAATCTCAATAAGTCCTGTGTGTGCACATGGTGTTTCAAACAGTTCGTGTATGCATAGTGGAAAACATTTGCAGAAATATTTGGCAAGTCATAAATACTTTTTTTTCGCAAGGAGTGGGGTTTTCTCATAATCACACTTTATACAAAATAAATCATCCACTCATATAAACAGTCATGTCACCACACGTTGGGCTCCATGAGGATAAGGCATCACACTTTGTGCATCTTGCCGGGACCAGATTACCACACGTTGGGCGTTCTGATCAGGGTAAGTGTACAGCTCACCAGGTGAGATACTCCTCCTTCTCTACACCTAACAAAACCATCCGGGTGTCCATGCCGGGAAAATAAATAATACCTTACCAGGTACAAATGTTAGCTCGGACCGGCCTGACCAACTAATACTATCGCCCTTTCAAGCAGAGCATATCTTCTAGAGGTGGCCACCTGCCAGAAGACTTACTCTAACCCTCCAAGACTAGTATTGTTAGTCTACCCTTATTGAGTACTCAACGAACATATCCGTCAATTTTTGATTCAAAATATTTCCATACCTTGACTGTGTGCAACGTAGTTTTCTTTAGAAGAGTTTTCTAAAAATGTAGAAGAAAGAATAGTTTTCTTGATAAAATTGTTAGTTTGATAAAATCGTTTAAAGAATAAATATCCACGTTTACAACCCAAGTGAACATAGTTTAACAATAGCTTCACAAAGCTTTACAACATAGGCTTGCCATCACAGCATTTAACAAAAGAGTTTATGTAAGGACTTACTTGATATGCCTCAGACAAATGAGATAAAATCACAGTTTTCTTTCCTCAAATGTTTTCCTGATCTAAAACCATATAATATTATGATTAGGGTCTCAATCGATTCGAACATGCTCTAAACTCATTTATTCCCATAATAATTCACAATCCACTATCTAATTCCCAATAAATTAACCAATCCCCAAAGTTCATATTCTATGACCATATATTCATCAAAGACATGAATATTATATCAAAAAGGCTTGACTTGACCATCACAACTCATATCTATCATTACCACAGTAAAATATGGCATTACTATGCATCGAATATGCTTAATTAATTACTTGATTCAAAATACCCATTCATCATGCTAATGGACATCATCAACCATATTAAACTTTAATTTCGGCATTAAGGGTAAGGATTCCCTTACCTTGCGACAACTGGGTTAACAAGATCTCGATACTCCTATGGTGTTCGTCCCGAGTTCGTTCGAGTAGAAGAGAAAAGTTGCCTTCTTTCCTTCCTTTTGCCCGAAAGCAGGTAAAAGGAATGAAATCAGCCTTTAGGTGGCGTGATTCAAGGGAAGAAAATGAGAAGAATTGATGGAAGAAAGGAATCAAGAGGTTAAGATGGTTTTTGCTTACCTTAGAGTGTGATCGGTTTCTTGCTAGGAATTGTTCTTGTGATTTTCAAAAATTGCAGGGAGATTCTTGCTAGAATTTTTGAGTAGAATGGAGAGGGTAGTCGGCTACTATGATTTAGGGTTAGAGAAGTTTGGTTTAGGGTTAGATGGTAGTGTTAAGAAAGACTCCTAATGGCTTTAGGTTTCGTGGACAGTAAGGCTGAAAATTGCAGCTTGCTGTGCACCTTGTTACTATCGAATTTGGGAGGGTTTATGAAGAGAAAATATTCTGCAATTGCTACATTATGCTGGCCGAAATATTGCTCAAGAAAAGGGCTGTGTGTGTTCAGAGTTTATGGCCAAAATAAGGAAGAGTTTGAGTAGGTTTTGAGAACTAAAATTCTGTGCAAGAATGGCTCATATGCTGTGCGAAAATCACTAAACTAGAGGGGAGAAATTCTAGACTGTTTTAGCTGTTGTTCTGTCGCGATTTACAGAGAAAATACGAGGGTTTTAGGCGCTGAAAATTGGCTTAATCAGCTGAGGATTTTGGTAGGTTTTGGTGTGTAGAATTTTCGTTTGAGTTGGAGTGCAAGCTGGCCGAAATTTCCTATGCAAGGCTGGCCAAAATTCTGGTTTCTAAGCTGGCCGAATTTCTGGAATTTTGGTGAGTAAAATCTGGTTTTTGTGTGGCTAAGGTAATCTGACTTGATGAGGAGTGTTCTAGATGTTTTGAGCTAGGATTTGAAGAGTTGGACTGCACTTAGGAGTGCTGGAATTTCGAACAGCTTGTGCTTGCACAAGGCTGCCGAAATTCTGCTAGAAAAAGGAAGCAAAACTTAGTTGAAGTAGGATTGAAATAAAATCTGATTTACTAAAGGGTTTTGGATAAGATTTCCTAGTGTTGGAAAAGTTTGAGTTGGGCTAAAACTCCTTCAAAAAGTGGCGGCACTAGCTGGAAAATTTTCCAAATTTTTAGCTAAGGTTCTAGGTTCAAAATCCACAAGGTATCCAACTAGAAAAATAACACTTTAATTCCAACTATCTATTACAAAATCTAGTAAGTTAAAATCAAGTTGGAATTTAGTTATTCAGCTAGGGTTTTTTTTTCGAAAATCAAAGGGAACAAAAGCTGAAAATAACAGTAACCTTTATTCACATCAAAGATCATTGAATTTAGGAAATAAATATAGAGATTTATTTCTTTAGAACAATTGCGCTGCAAATTCACTAGGATGGCTAGGTCTTTTTCGGCCAAGGCATGTAGGAGTCTAGGGAAAAGAATTTTCAAAAAGAAAACTAAGATTCGCAAGAGGTAAGATTCGAACTTGAGTCACCAAAGGAAATCACCAACCTCCCCGCTATTTCAAACCAACTCCAATGCTAATATTTCTCTAAGAAATTCTTTCCACCCTAATTTTCATCCTTCTATCTTCTCGACTAAACTTCACTTAACCAACTCTTAAACAACACAATTATTTCACACCAAATAAATCAAATGCAAAAACAACTTTGAAAATCACATGCACCCATGCAAGAATAATTTTAAGATAACACGTTAAATGCGAAATGTTATGCAATACATGACTTTTTTCCCCCATAGTCACAGGTGGTTTTGGGTGGGGTATTACATCCGGAGCCGTAAAAAAGGTTATGGAATGAAATAATGAAATCAACATTCAAGGCCTAGTCCATACAGGTCAACAATTTCAAAATTTCTTGCCCTCTAAACTTTTTTTTTTCAAATTATTATTTCCATTTACAAAAATTTCGAATAGTTTAATGTCAACTATAGCCAATTTAAAAAAAAAAAACTTGAAAAATTATGCTATGGAACTGATCCATGGGAACCTTAGGCATAGGATATCTCATATATTAAACTCTAGTAATGCGTTGGATTCAACATCAGAAGTTAAATCCATAACAAATGTTTTCCAAAAAAATAAAGTAAAAGAGAATTAAAGTCATTTATCATTTCAATCTTATTCATTTATTTTTACTATTTACCACTTATCTATAATATTATTGAGATTCTGATATCGTGATGACATTCTGAATATATGTTACATGTAAATTTACAATTAATATAATAGTTAAAGATTGTATTGTCAAAAAAAAGTCTTGTGCAAGGATATAAAGCATATCAATATTTTTAGAATCGGATCGGACATCTAGCCGAAAAATTTACTGGTTTATGGTTCAATGGTCCAACCGCAATTAGATCGTAATTAAACCACTAATATTATAATTTAAAAATTCAAAATACAATTATTATAAAGAATAAAATTAATTAATAATATAGTGTAACTTAAGTCCATAAATGTATAAATATTCAAGTTCATAACTAATATAGTGTACTAAAATGATAAATTATCAATAAAACAAATAATTCACAGTTATGAAATTAAAAGTAGACATTCTTAGTTTATTAATAACACACAATTTCAAAATTTATCTTAATAAAATTTTCTGAAATAGACCGGTTAGACTAGTATTAGACCAGCCAGTTCACGGTCTGATTAGTCGGTTCAACATGATTTGCATTTTCTAGTATGGTTTTGAGAAAAAATTGTCCAAAGCATTGAAACGAACCAACAAGGGAATTGGTTCATAGTTCGATCGGTCAGTCCAGTTTAGTTCAAAAAATCGTGGAGCAAATACTTGCAAAAATTTTGTTATCAAAATTAAGTTAATTCGATATTGATTGACATAAGAAAATTTTTGAATTTTTATATGTAAGGGAACTACCCTTGCTAGTTCTCAAGAATCCAAGATAGATGCTCCACTAGCAACCTTGGCCAATTGTCAAGTAACTCTTGATCTTCAATTTTCAACCTACCATAAAAAAATCACAAAGTTTTTGTTATTTGTCAAAACATATTTACAATATATTGATAAATCTAATAGAAAACAAGAACACAGGAGACTTTGCATTAGACATGGAAAATTTTACTTTACATTTCTCGCTACAATTGTCAGAAATTGTAACACCTTACAAATTTTTACCTTAGAAAAATTAAATAATTAATTTATCTTATAAATTATTTGAATTATTTATGTGTTTATCTTTTTTAGGTCTTATGTGAGATTTAATATTGATTAATGAAAAAGATGTGCTTATTAAAGTGGCTATTTGCTTTGAGTGTGGCAATTTATTCATTATGATTTAATTACTATATTGTGTCTAAATAAATATTATTACAATGATTTTGGTAAGAGAACTTAATTTTTAAGACAATCAAATTATATTTCTAGGTCATTTTTTATTTTTGACCAATTAAAAGTCTTGGTCAATATAACACTAAAATTATTTTGACTATTTGACAAATTATTTTGACTATTTGACAAATTATTTTGACCAGCTCTATAGCCTTGTTAGCTTGACCTATTTAAATAATTTTTACCAAGAAACTCATGATTTTTAAATAATTTTGACCAATTAAGACTCAAGCCCTAGAGGGGCAAAATGACACCAATGCCCCTACCATTAGTACCACCACCTAGGAGACATTTTCAGCTGTTGGATGACTCTTCAATCCTAGCCATTATTATCCCTTAAATCTTAGCCTTTGAAGTTTAGTTTGAATTAAAATAAACTTACCTCTACCATAGGATCAAATGAGCCCTAGTATATAAATAATTTCCCCCCCCCCCATTTCACATTTTCAAAACTGGCAGCCCCCTCTTAATTCTCTCTTTTTTCTTTCTGTCAAAGTTGATGTGAGTGCAACGGTGACAACGGCCTTTGAAAAATTGAACATGTAGTTTAGTTTGACTAGATGATGGTACTAGCATCTTGGCATAAGTTTGATGCGGATGAAAACTAAAGAAGAATTTAGACGTCTATTGATCGAAGATCTTTGCATATCTTGAGAAGATCTTGCGAACAAATCTTACAAAGATTTTATTCCATGATGGATGAAGTCATGAAGGAAAGAAACTACAACGAACTAAGGAAACATAAAAAGAGTTTGCATTTTAGCAGTTTCCTAATGCAAGTAGACCGCGTGCTTCTGTTGTGTATTAATAGAGCCGTCTTGTGAAATGGAAAATATATGCTAAGAAGGTAAATTTGTGAGTATATACACTCAGAAGAGTTGTGCAAAAAAAAAATAAATAAAAAAATTGAGTGAGTCTCATCATTATACTTTAAGAAAGATCTAATACAACTGCTATTGATGAGAGATCGAGCAATGCTTTATTGATCTATTGCATCAATGATTCAAGTATATTTGTATCCACTTCGTTATATCTACATACAGACTTGAATCAAACTATCCTTTGAATTCATTACCTTTCGATTGAAGAGGTTGCTATCAAATGAAGACCCATAGAGTTGTTGCAATAATGATTGATAGGTGATCAATCATGTTGGATTGAGTTCAACAATAATTTTCTACAAGTTAGATAGAAAGAGCTCTATGTCATATTTTATTAGATTCTACTAGGAGCACTTGGTGAATTTAAATAAGCATTTCCATTGTAACTTTGATTAAAAGTTTAGTAGATTCTTTTTACTCATCGAGGACTCACATACGTAGGCTTATTATAGCCAACCTATGTTACCAATTTACTGTGTTTATTAGACTTTTTATAGTTTTTGTCTGTCAAACTGACATAATTTTAATAATAAGTTTAATAAAATCACAAGAGATTGACAAACCAAACTTAATAAGTAGTATTAGAGCATTGGTCACTGTGTTAGAGTTGCTATTAACATAGTTGGTGAGATCTGAGAAGCTGGCTGGTTTGGAAAATATCTGGACTAGTAGATGAAAAAAACTTTATCAGCAAACCACCATTGCTGAAAGGCACAAATTAAGCTTATTAGAAGACTAAGATGAGAATTTTTATCTAAAACCAGGATATTGCTGCATAAAAAGCTGTTGAAACTGAATGAAAACTATCAATAAAAGCAAGTACTAGTTCTGGAGTGTCTGAAAAGAAACCGATCGGAGAATGGACAAGTGAAGAATGTCAACTTGCCAATACTAATGCTAAATATTTAAATAATATCTTTTCTGCTATTGGGCAAGAAGTATACAACTTGATCTCTACCTGTGAAGCTACTAAGAAAGCACAAGAGAAATTGCAAATTATATTTGATAGTACTAGTACTGTTCAAAGATCAAAGAGGTAGTAGTTGACAACTCAATTTCAGGAGTTAAAGATAGGTTAACATCAGACAATTACCATGTTCAGAAATAAATTGAGAGATATTACAAATCAAGCATATCATCTCAGTGAAATCTATTCAGAAGAGAGGTTGATTTGGAAGATGTTGAGATCCTTACACCAAGGTATCAAGCTAAAGTTGTTGCTATTGAAGAACGTAGATATGTATCAGTAATGTGACTTGATAAGCTAATGTGTTCTTTATAGGCCTATAAGATGAATCTCCAATCTGGGACCAAGTCCAAATAAAAAGGTATTGCACTGAAAGACAAAAAAGAGTCTAATGAGGATAAAGCTTCTGATGAAGAAATAGGGCTGTTGACAAGAAAATTCAACAGGATATTGAAAAAACGTAATAAGATGAATAAGCCCATTAGTAAAACCTTCAACAAGAAGTTTGAGATTCCAAAGAAGGTACATACAAAACAAAAATCTACAGAAGTCAAGAACACTTCAAAAGCTCCAAAGTATCATGAGTGTGGTGAGATTGGTCATATTTGCATAGATTGTGGTAATCTAAAAAAGAAATCGAAAAATAAATCCTACAATACCACTCTAAGTGACGATAAGGATGATGCTTAGGAATATCCTAAAGAGTTAATTACTGATAAGGAGATGATTTGGTCAATCTAGTAATGTTGCATTCAATGCTATGGTCATGAAAGAAGCTATAGATGATGTTAAGGAGATATCTGACAATAATGATAAAGAGATGTCACCAGAAGTACTATTGGATGAATGTGAATTGTTATACTCAAAATGGCGAGAATGAGTAAAGCAAATCAAACAACTGAAGAAACAAGTTGTAGAACCCAATCAAAAAAACAAAGGAGGGGCAAGCCTATAATTCCAAGATCGTCTCATGTTTTGATGTAAGATGTAAGGATTCTTGATTAATAGCCATGCTTATATTGGTTCATGGAATTGAAGATTGCATGTTCTTTTCTTCCTTATTCTTTTTTCCGTACAACTAGTAGCAAGGATTAGTGTTTGATGTATATTAAATATGTATGTTTCATTATAAGAAATAAAATAATAAATAAAGGGGGTTGAGCTTGCTTAGGTGAGCTTGTAACCCAAGTGTAGGCTTTAAATGTGTTGGACCATTAGATTGATCCAACTAAGTTTTGCTCAGGTGTCTACTGGTGCCCATGCTATGAAGGGAGTTGGGCGGTGCGCCGCTTACAAAAGCTTGGGCTATATGCGGCTCCTAAAGTGGAAAGATAACGGGTTGATGTTGTTGTAGCCCACTATTGCTAGACGGGTCAAGATAGTTGTACTAACACTTTTCCATTAGATAATAATCTTATACCTAGAAAGTTATAGTCCACTATAACCAGATGGGACAACCTTGTTGGACCAACACTTTTCATTAAACAATAATCTTATACCCATATATAAAATTTTATTATTAGGATATGTGTTTGATTTTATTATTGTATTTTTTATAATATTTTAATTAATTATCAAAATTAGTTTTTTGATTTTTTTTCTTTTTTAAAAGTTTTTATTTATAAGAGAATCCGTAGTCCATTGAGGAAAATATGAGAGAAAGTCACTTGCATTGGTTTGGACATGTATAGAGAAGATTGAGGGATGTGCTTGTTAGGAGGATTGAGAGAGGGAGGCAGGATAGGTTGCACAGAGGTAGATGTAGGCCTAAAATGATATGGATAAAGGTGATTAGGAAATATATGCCTTTGTTAGATTTGGATGAAAGTATGATGGTCGATAGAAGGAAATGGAGAGAGAGGATTCATGTGAATGATTATACGTAGCCTGGTATTGGTTTATGTAGCCGACCCCAAGTTTCTTGGGACTAAAACTTAGTTTATTGTTGTTGTATAAGAGAATCCGTAGTCATTACCCAAAAATGGGCACAAGGCTTATGTCCCAAGAGAGCATTCAGTTCAAATCCAAAGCGTCAATGTTGAATTCTCAACACGAACCATCTTAGCCAACTCAAGGGATAATTTTTTTTTGTTAACAAAGATATTTTGGACTTTTGTTTATTTATGTATGTTTGTCCTTGAAATTAATCAATAAGTTAGTTTTATTAGAGATGTCATTTTGTTTTCTTTATATCATGTGCTTAGTAGTAGTCATAGCACCTTGAATATTTGATATTTAAAGATAATTTTAATCACATAAGGTCAAGTGATTTTTTTTTTCTTTTTTTGTAATAATATCCATATCTCACTAGATAGTAACTCAACCCCACAGGAAGGTGATTATTGTAATGAGAATAATTAGAATAAGACAAATAATTTTTAATAAGAGAATTGTCTTATGCCTAGAGGTGTAGATTATCTATGTATTATTTTTTACTAATCTTATTATAACATTCTTGTAAATTCTATCCATATTTTACAATCTTTTCCCACAAAAGATTAGAATTTACGTAAATTTGCATTAATGGATTCAATTTTTGATGGTTTGTACTTCATAGCTTATCTATTATTTTTATTCTTGGTTTTACAATTTTCCTACTATTTTCTTTAATAGAAATGTTGGTATTCCAATGCTTGGTGATGACAATTATTCTGAATAGAAGGAGAAAATCCTTCGTACTTTGGAGTACATGGATAATGGTTCGGTGCTCCATATGGATCAACCACCTGCTCTTATGGAATCATATGCGCATACAAGTAGTGAGAGTGATCTAATTGTTTAAATTTGATGTTTGTTAAAGCTCGTATCAATCCAAGTATTAGGTGTTCTATCCCTAATTGCACTATGGTCACAATTTACATATTCAAACAATTTATGCTCAATTTATAAGTTCTAACAAAGGACTAGACAACATCTTAATAAAAAGGCTCTCAAATATGACTTTAGACAAAAGCCAATTTGTACATGAGTATATTATGGAGACGAGAGACATTATTACTAAGTTGAAATCTCTTGAAGTTGAGATGTTTGAGTTCTTCCTTGTGTATGTCATTTTCAACTCTCTTCCTATGGAATATTGCCTATACAAAATTTCCTACTACATACATAAAGATAAATGGTCAATTAATGAACTTTTAACCATGTGTGTTCAAGAGAAAGGGAGGTTGAAATTTGAGACACTTGAAAGTGCTAATCTTGTGACTCATGATAAAAGAAATACAAAGAAAGGCAGGAAAGAAGAAAGCCAATTACAAATATACATGCCATTTTTATAAAAAGAAGGGATACTAGAAGAAAGATTACTTAAAATATAAGTAACTTGAAAAGAAAGGTTATCTCAATTTTGTATATTATGAATCTAATTTCACCTAAGTTTCTGATAATACATGGTGGATTGATTGATTATGATACTACAATTCACATTACCAAAATTATGCAGGAATTTCTAACACTAAGAAAGCCAAAGGAGGCTGAACACCACATCTATCTGGTACTAGATGCGTTCATAGGTTGATTTTGAAAATTGGTTTTTATTTAGATTTAAAGAACACCTGTTTATATTCTATCCATTTCTTAAAATTTAATTTATATTTCAAAACTATCAATTATTAGATATTATTTTTCATTTTTATTATTCTTCTATGAAACTTTTGAGAAATAATAAAGTTCTTGATTTTGGAATTTTGGATGAAAATTTATTCAAATTTGATTTGAACCCTATATATGAATGTAATATTTCAACTTTGTATGATAAAAAATTGGCATGAAACGTTATTTAATAAATGAAAATTTGTCAATTTTTGTTACAAGAGATTGGGACATATTTCTATTGATAGAATTAAAAAATTAGTAAATGATGGAATTTTAAAAAACTTTTGATTTTTCTAACTTTCATACTTGCGTGGATTATATTATAGGATGGCAGACAAAAAAATCTACTAAAGGTGCTAAAAAGAGTTCCTATTTACTTGAGGTCATACACGCAAACATCTATGGACCATTTTCTATCTCTTATTTAAATGACGAGAGATATTTTATCTCATCTATCGATGACAATTCAATATAATGTATCTTTACTTTTTGTTTGACAAATCTAAAGCACTTGATACTTTTAAATCCTTTAAAGTAGAAGTAGAGAAATAAAAAAAAAAAATTAGTATCAAAATTGTAAGATCTGATAGGGTGAAAAATATTATAGTAGGTACAAAAATAAGGGACAAACTAAAAGTCCATTTGAGGGTATTATTGCCCAAGACACTATGCCTGAAACACTACAATAAAATGGTGTGACAGAAAAAAGAAATCATACTTTAATGGATGTGATAGGAAATATAATTAACAGATCTAGTTTACCATTATCCTTATAGAATAAGGTCCTAAAAGCCATTATGTATATTTAAATATGGTTCCATCTAAGCTTGTTCCTAAGATACTATTACAGGATAAATAGAAATCTAGTTTTAAACATTTAAATATTTAGGGATGTGCAACTGAAGTATGGATTTATAACCTAAAACTAAAGAAGTTGGATGAACATACAATTAAGAGTAGTTATTTTATAATCTATTAATTTTTTTTAATTTTTTTTTTAGAATGAGTGGGGGCGGGAGGAAGATAAAGAGTGGGAAAGGGAATAAGGGAAAGGATGGGACGTAGCCCAGTGATGAACTTCAGATTTAAGTTTTGAATAATAACCTTTCTACTACTACAAGTTGTTACCGACATTTTATAAGGGATCAATTAACTTAAAGGGTTATAGGTTCTATAATCATTCTCATATTCCTAGAATTATTGAGGTTAGAAAGATTAAGTTTCATGAAGAACATGAAGTACGTGAAAGTAATTTGACTCATAAGGTTAGAAAAGGTAAGGGAATCACTTTTTGTGGCACCTTTACAAATTGACAATGCTCCTTAATCCAACCCTCAAGAATTGGTTGAAGAACAAGAAGTTCAAAAGCCACTACTAGTTGAGGATCTGTATCAAGAATAATTTAATTTATTTGAACCTATTGGTGAAGAAACTTTTAAATCAGTGTGAGTGAGAAGATCCTTAAGAATATGAAAGCCAACTATTTCTAATAACTATCTGGTATTTGTGCAAGAGTTTGATTATGATGCTGGAATAAAAAATGACCTATGTTCCTTTTCATAAGCCATGAGTAGTGAAACTTCTACATTTTAGTATAATTTCATGAAAGATGAAATGGAGTTAATTATTAGAAATAAAGTTTGGAATCTTATTGAGTTACCAGATGGGCCTCTACTGTGGGATCCAAATGATTTTTTAAAATTAAGGACTCATTTAATAGTATCGAACGATATAAAGCCAAATTTGTAGCTAAAAACTTCACCCAGAGAAAAGACATTGATTATCATGACATTCTCTCTATTATATAAGAATGATTCATTAAAAATAATTATGGCACTAGGAGCTCATTTCAATTTAGAGTTATACCAAATGGATGCGAAAATAATATTTTTAAATAGGGACCTTTAAGAAAGATATATATGTATCAACTTGAGATATTTTGTGACAAAGATAAAAGTTACTTAGTTTGCAAGTTAAAGAAGTTCATTTATAGACTTAAACAAACTTCTCATCAATAGTGTATTAAGTTTGACAATGTCACCTCTTTTTTTAGATCTAAAGAGAATATTATTTATTAATCCAAATACCTGAAAGTAAGTGGGAGTAACTATATTTTTTTTGGTCCTATACATAGATGATATTCTACTTTTAAGTAGTGATTTAAGTTTTATTGCATGAGAATAGACAATTTCTTGTCTAGAATTTTAGAATGAAGGATATGGAAGGCCTATTGTCATTGGCATAAAGATCCGCAGAGATAGATCCCAAAGAAAATTTAGATTGTCTCAAAAGGCCTACATTAAAAGAATTTTGGAAAGATTTGAAACGAATAATAGCTCTCATATTACAACACCAATTATCAAGAGCGACAAATTCTCTTTAAAATAATGTCCTCAAAATACATTGGAGCAAGAGCGAATGAAAGGCATATCTTATGTGTCCATTGTTGGAAGCCCTATGTATCCTTAAGTTTGCACTAGGCCTAACATTACTTTTGTAATAGGAAGGTTTAGTATGTAATACTCCACCTACGCACGTAACCCAAACGAGTCGGGGATATCACTTTTTCCAAAGGACCAGGGGTTCTTAGAATACAGTAAATATAACAATTTAGAAACTTAAAAGTAAAGCTAAATAAAATCCATTACATAATCCAACTTAATACATAAGCCTCCAAGACAAAATGATCCAAAATATCTGAATAACAAAATATTAAACTTCTCAACATAAAATATCTCAATTCATAAATAAAGCAAGCTAATCTTTAACTCTGATCAAAACTCAAGTCATCTTGAATTCATGATAAAAGAAAGGTATAAGATAAAATCTCAGTAAGTCTTGTAGTGTGCTCATGTATCGATTTTGAACCATTTCATGATGCATGCAGAATATTGACTTGAGTAGATAAACATAAATAATTTCATGCCTTTTTGTAAGAAATTGTTTTGGGAGAAATACACAAGTACACTGAGAGTACATTGCCAAAATAACTTTTATTGGGAATAATTTAATAGGAAAACTTTAGAACATAACAATTATTCATAAGGAGCCTTGTACCATTTTTATAATACCGTAATATTATGATTTATGATTTTATAGGCAAAGCACATTGCAATCCCAAACTATTGGGAAGGTTTTCCACGTATTGAGAAAGGAATTTCTCCTTCTCTCCCTATTAATAATGTTTGGATGTCCCATGTCTGACATCTAAGTTTCCCCTTTGGAATTGTGTTGCTAGCTAAGAATTAGACTTAAAAATAAAGTACTATTACTCTATTTGAAAAGTGGTAAACTTCTGGAGGTGGCCTCATATTAGAAGATATTCTCTTTCTAACACAATCTAATACTATGAGTCGCACCTATTGAGTACCAAGTGCCATTTACAATTCAAGATAGCTCAAGAGTATTCCTTTTAGAATAGCTCAATACAATTTTCAAAATGCAATTTCTAGTTCCAAAAAATATAAGCATTTCACATCCCAATAATACTTAGAAAATTATTACAATCTCCCAAAAATAAAGATGCACATAATCCACCCAACAAGGCATAGTCAATTTATACTTATAAATCATCTTACATAAGATAATGATAATTGGAGACCTTGATTTTCAAAGTTCATGCTATGAGTTTCACAAATATTTCACGAATGAAAACTCATAATTTGATAAATATAAACATTTCATAAACACTAATGCATGGCTCCCAATTCAATCATATCATAGGAATATTTTTCCCAAAATAGATCTTGCATAAAAAATATCACATGTACATAAGAAAATACATATCAAATTTGAAATCATTTTCATAATATCATTTAAACAATACATTTCATAGGATGCATGGACTTATAATGTTCTAAGACAATTCATACAAAAAGCTTTTGTGTAATACAAGGACTAACAACCTGCATAAAAATATTTTCGTGAATGTAAGGACTTACCTTTGTCTAAACAATAGTGTAGGTTCAGATTAGTTTTGTGAGCCATACCCTTCGACTTCCACCAAATCTATCACACAAATCATACTTATATCAATTCCCTATATAAATTCTCTAAGTAGGATTCCAATCATAATCCTAGTATAATTAGGTCATCTACTTATGTTCACAGAGTCCCAACCTTTAAACAAGTGTACTTAATCATAAATTATCATAGTAACCTCATTAGAGATCCAACAATACACAAGGATATCCAACAAATTAACTTAACATTTTACTAACCAAAATCAACCAATTGACCAAATGGAATCAATTAGAAATTTAATGATTATCGTAGATGTAATCCCATTCTCAATGGTGGACTGTTTTTGCATGCAAATTGCAACAAGTATCTAATTCAGTTCTTGAATGAAAATATTCACATAAGCTTCACAAATTGTCCCAAAAATTCACAATACAAAGTTAAAAAAATCATTCAATTTATTTCTACCAAAATCCCAATTAAATCATAGCTCAACTTTAATCTAAAAATTTTACTTTATTGTAAATTAGGCAGTAAATGAAATGGTTAATTGACCAAGCAAATGAATTTAATTTTATTTAAAAATTTTTATTTTAAAACCTCGTCATATATAGTAAAATTTAAAGCAAAAAATTATCCATAATTGTGCATATTTTCTGGTTATATCAAAGCCTCAAAATAATGTGTCACTATAGTAAAAATTTTGACAGCCATTGTGTAACTGATATATATATATATATATATATATATATATATATATATATTAGTGATTTTTTTTCTAAAATATTCTTCTAACATCAAAGTTTCATATTGTAAAATATCACAATCAAATTCGATCAAAAGATCACATTTTTAGACCAAGAAATTTTTGTGGATTTTCACAACAAATAGAGCAACTTGCCAATTAACACAAAATAGGCGCTTTACATAATCCCCATGCGAAATCAACATTAAAATACTCCCAAGACATCATATAACACTCAACATATCAAACCATAGTAAGGTTCTCATGAAATTCATGCTCAAATAACTCCAATCCCAACATATAAACAAATCCAAAAAAGGCACTCTATTTTGCATGACAATTTAGATAGCTCATTTAATCTTAAATCAACATGAAATTCATATATTATAACACATATTCATAGTAAAACATCTGGTAATTTAATTCCCATCAAGATCCTACTCAAATCATGTCAAGAAAATCAAAGTTTTTGAAGTCACAAAATTTCCAACAAAAGTCCTAATTTCAATTGCTAGAAAATGAAGGGAAAGGTGAAGTCTTTTGACTTATCTCGTAAAGCCCTTGTTAAAACACTTTGAAAATAGCAAAAAGAGGCTTCCTTCTTCAAGATTCCAAGTTAGGTTTCTAAGTTGCTTGAAGAAAAATCAAAGAGAAATGAGATGAGGGTATCGGGCAAGCCTAAAGAGAAAGGAGAAAATGTTTGGTTCTTTAGACAAATGGGGTTGCTGACTTAGTGGAATGTTTAGGGTTTTTCTTGTCCAAGATATATAATGAAAGGTTAGGATTAAGTTATTTGAAAAAAAAGGTAAAGTGAATGGTCAAGATTTACACAAGATTGATGGTTCAAATTAAATAAAATGAATGGCCAAGATCTTCACTCTAGGTGGCGATTAAGTAGGAGCATAATGGGGAGTGTATATACATACATATATATATATATATATATATATATATATAAACATACATATATATATGTATGTATATATAGATATATATGTATGTATATATATGTATATGTATGATATATATCTATATATACTGCTGGGGATATGCTCTAGAGTCAATTTGTACTTATACTATTGTCGTTATATTTTATATAATAATATGAGGCTTTCCTTTCCATAAATAGTGCGTTTTGTTTTGTGGTCATCAAGTACGTGACTTGATAGTAAAACCCAACAATGAATACAATGACTATTCTAAATCTGTCCCTGATCGTTTATTATTATTGGAACAATAATAAATTAAGATTAGTATGTTTGTGACTGGATGGCTATGTTTTACTGGTCATGGATATTTGTGATATCAAGTCAAAACATAAATAAATGTTAGAGAATATTGTATTGGATATGACCCACTGTGAGACTACTTCATGGAACATGTCATAAGTACTTTCTAGCCATAATGATATTAAAAGTCCTTTAACCTAAATTCATCATAGTTTCCTACTTGATAAATTCTATATTTTGACATTGTCTAAAGTTGTCTTTAATTAGATAATAAATTAGACTACTGTTGGATATAGAATAAATCGAGGAGAGGAATATAATTGATTGTGAAGGAATTTATCCCTCTCAATTATGGGAGAGATATCCATGGGCCCCTTGATAAGTTAGACTGTTAAAATGCATGGCCGTGCTCAAATATATCAATCTAAGATATTGATATCATTTGTTTGAACAGTCTACTATGAAATCAAGAAATAATTGATTGAGCTTAATAAGGATGACATGCTCCGTGCCTTATGCTTAATCTGGATATTATATGACAAAAGGACTAAATATAAAATTATGGTTTGGTTCAAAGAGATCACCGATCTTCATTTAACCTGGATAGTTATAATGTTTTGCTAGAAACCGCTTATAACTTGTGGGCCATTTTAAATATGATTTGAGCATACTGCCAGTGTTAAATGAACCTATAGGATCACACAATAAGAGAACTTATTAAGTTATTTTCTGGTAACCGGATTTGATGAATCTAGAAACATGTCTAAGTTAATCGAACTTAGAAAATCTACCAGATACAATGAATCTGGAAATATGTCCACATTCGATGTATCTGAATGATGTCCAGATTATAAGAATCTGACTCGGTAAATTAATTAGTTAAATTACCGAGATAATGGCAGAATCTTATCGTATCAGTTTTAATTTAATTTGAATTTAAATTAAAATACGATAAGATATTGTTAAATGCCAATTCTGTTGTAAAATTCGTACCTTCATCCACCAGAAAAATAAGCCTCTCAAAAACCCTAGGCGCTAGCACTCCCCGGGTGATGAGTGAGTTCGCGGTGTGTATCCGATAGAGGACGTTCGCACAACTGCAGCGTCTGGTGATCGTTCGAGTTGCACGCACAGCAGCACAATCGGAACTGAAGGATATCGATTACACATAACAGAGGTAAATCTGCAAACCTATGATCTTTTTAATCGTTTACTTGGATCCTCGGAAGGGATTCGTAGATGTTTTCTATGTTTAGGAGTCCACGAATCCTAATATATCTATATATACATACATCTATATACATATATATATATATATCTATCTATCTATATGTATGTATGTATCTATATATATATACATATGTATATATGTATATGTATAGGTATATGTACACATATATCTATATGTATGTATGTATCTATATATATGTATACATATAGATATACATATGTATACATATCTATATATTTTCTGGTTATATCAAAGCCTCAAAATAATGTGTCATCACAGTAAAAATTTTGACAGCCATTGTGTAACAGATATATATATGTGTGTGTGTGTGTGTGTGTGTGTGCATACATACATACATACATACATACATACATACATACATACATACATACATACATACATACATACATACATACATACATACATACATACATACATACATACATACATAGCTAACTAACTACCTTACTGAGTAACAGCGTCAAGAAATTTTAAATGCCACCAAAATCTAGACTAAAATCATCCAAAATGTTAATGGTCAACCCAGTTAAACAACAGAAACAGTTTCTAATTGTTTAAATACATTTATGTTTACTCTAACTCAGCATTTTGTAGGAAATCCCCAACAATTAGCTGATAGAAGTTCAGAAATCCTCACTAATTTAACTTGCCCAAAATTACATGATTTCAGATGGTATAAAAACATGTTTCTACAAAAGGTAATGTTAAGAACAGACTGTCATCATGTGTTCTGGAAAGAACGTTTATTTCAGGTTTACCACCTTTATTTGCAGAAAAAGTCAGGCAAAAACTCAAGTTAGATTTTGAAAATACAATTCCTTATGATTATTTAGCATACGAACAGTTAATTAGTTATGTAAACCAAGCAGGGGCAGACCTCTGTACAGATCTCAAACTTAAATCTCAAATGGAATCATATCATAAGAAATCTAAAAAGGAATTAGGAAAATTCTGCGAAATCTTTGGATAATCCTCAATAACTCCTCCATCTAAAAAGCTTAAACTAAAGTCTAGGAAGAAAAACTTTAGAAAAGATAGAAAAGAAAAAACTTTAAAACCTTTTAAAAGGAGAACAAAGGACAAATCATCTAAAGATACTATTAAGTGTTATTTTTGCGAAAAACGAGGACATAAAGCAAATGAATGTAAACTCAAAACAAAAAAGAAGAAAAAGGTAAATCAACTATCTTTACCCAAAGATACTGTAGATCAAATCAATCAAATCCTTGACCAATATGATTCATCCCAGTCATCTGACATTGATGATAGTGAAATTGAAGAAGTATTTGAAATTCTAGAAAATTCTTCGGAAGAAGATTCAAGTGAAAAATCCTCTTGTGATTGTACAGGCTTATGTACCTGTGCAATAGGAGAACTCTGCATGCTTAGTACCAAACCACGTGATCAAATTAATGTAATCACTCGTGCAAATAAAAAACTCTTCTTGAACTCTTAGATCATATTCAGGATGAAACAGTTAAAAGAGAATATCTATTAAAGGTCAAAGATTTAGTTCTTAATTCAAAAGTACAAGTAGAACCATACAATCTAAAATAAGTATTTGATAAATTTAACGGAAAACAGAAAGAGCCTTCCATATCCTTATAGGAACTACATTCAGAAATTAAATAATTAAAATAGGAAATTAAATGGTTAAAAGAGCAAAATACTCAAAGAATTTCTGATATCAATCAAATAAATACAGATTTAGTTCAACTCAATCTCGAAAAATCATTAATTGATACTTCTAATCCAACCTCTTTATCAGACGTAGAAGCTGAACAAAATGAGAAGAATCCAGATTATATTTCAACTATTTCTCATATTACTTTTAAAAAAATGGTATATTCCTGTCCTCCTCAAAATAGGAGATTTTTCAATCCAGATAGTTGCCCTTCTTGATTCTGGTGCGGATCAAAATTGCATCTGTGAAGGAATAATCCCCACTAAATATTTAGAAAAAATAGGTTCTAAACTATACATTGCAGTCGGTGAACAGCTAAAAATTAAATATAAATTATCCAATGCTCATATATGCAATAAACAATTTTGTTTCGTAAAATATTTTCTAATAATTAAAGATTTAAGTCAGGATATAATCCTAGGAACTCCAATCTTAAACTCAAATCTACCATTTTGCTGTAGACCAACATGGTGTCCATACAGATATTGGATCTGTACGAGTCACTTTTTCCTTTCTACAAAGTCCACAAACCAAAGATATCAATCTTCTGAAAAAGAAGATTCTTTGTCAAGAAAAGCAAATAGTTTTTTTAAAGGAAGATGTGAAATATACAAGAATCCAAGAGCAACTACAGCTAAAAGACATTCAGGATAAGATAGAATCTACCCGAAAAGATTTCGAGCATCAAATTTGTTCTGACATCCCCACTGCCTTTTGGGAAAGAAAAAAGCATATCATCAGTCTTCCTTATATTGATGATTTTGATGAATCGATGATACCTACAAAAGCTAGGCCCATATAAATGAATTAAGAATTAGTTGAATATTGCAAACAAGAAATTCAAGCTTTATTACAGAAAGCCTTAATTAGAGAATCAAGATCACCTTAGTCTTGTGCAGCCTTTTATGTTAATAATAATGCCGAAAAAGAACGAGGTGTTCCCCGATTGGTCATTAATTATAAGCTATTAAATAAAGCTTTAAAATGGATAAGATATCCAATACCCAACAAATGAGATTTGTTGAAACGAACATATAGAGCAGTTCTTTATAGTAAATTTGATATGAAATTCGGATTTTGGCAAATTTAGATTAAAGAAGAAGATAGATATAAAACAGTCTTTAATGTTCCCTTTGGTCAATATGAATGGAATGTTATGCCTTTTGGCTTAAAGAATGCCCCTAGTGAATTCCAGAAAGTAATGAACAACATCTTTAATCCTTATACATCATTTAGTATCGTTTATATTGATGATGTATTAATCTTTAGTGAATCCTTCGACCAACATTTAAAACATTTACGTCTTTTTTGTGAAATTATCACGAAAAATAGGCTAGTAGTGAGTGCCTTGAAACTTAAACTTTGTCAAACCCAGATTCGTTTCTTAGGTCATAACCTAACCCAAGGAATTTATAAACCCATCTGTAGAGCAATAGAATTTGCAGACAAATTTCCTGATGAAATCAAGGACAAAACCCAACTTCAACGATTTTTAGGATGTTTCAATTATATTTCAGATTTTATTCCTAATCTCCGTTTAATCTACGAACCGTTGTATAAACGACTTCGCAAAGATCCAATCCCTTGGGGAATAGAGCAAACTCAAACAGTCAAAAAGATAAAACAGATTGTCAAAAAACTCCCTTGTTTAGGAATTCCAGATCCAATTGCTTTTATGATTGTAGAAACAGATGCCTCAGAACTTGGTTATGGAGGTATTCTCAAACAAAGGAAAACCAATTCCTCTTCAGAACAGCTAGTCAGATATCATTCAGGTATTTGGCTTTCTAGTCAAAAGAATTATAGTACAATTAAAAAGGAAATTCTTGCTATTGTTTTATGTTTTTCAAGATGATTTGATAAATAAAAAATTTTTACTCCAAATTGATTGCAAAGCAGCCAAAGATGTTTTACAAAAAGATGTTAAAAACCTCGTGGCAAAACAGATCTTTGCCAGATGGCAAGCCCTTTTATCCAGCTTTGATTTTGATATCAAATTTATCAAAGGAGAAAATAATTCCCTACCAGATTTCTTAACCTGAGAGTTTTCGCAAGAATGAACGTAAGCTTTTTAACACAGTATTCAACACTGTGATGAGTACCGATTCAGTTCAGGAGCTCATTCATATACCTCTATAAATAGCATGCTAAATCGAAGAAATCATACATAGATCAGCGACCTCGACTTCGACCACCCACAGGTAATAAATTTGCAGTCTTAAACTCCTTTCCTCCTTTCCTACCAACCTAGTAAGCAGACCATCGCTTACTATGAATCTCTTTGATGCAGCCTTTTATCCAAAAAATACAGAGACCCAAAAAATAGACCAATCCTTCTATGCAATTACTTCTCCAATTTCTTTTAAGGAAGTAGTTATTCCCAAAACACCAACCAAACCAGAAAAGCTTACTCCCTCTACCAAAGAGAAGTTTGAATTTTTGCCAAAAACAGTCATACCAGTTCTAGCTCTGCCCAGAGAGCTAACAGCAAATCCAGAAAGAGAAATTGTCAATAAACTTCATCCAGAAGCCTACCGT
The DNA here is from genome assembly GCA_026120185.1 of Voacanga thouarsii. NCBI lineage: Eukaryota > Viridiplantae > Streptophyta > Magnoliopsida > Gentianales > Apocynaceae > Voacanga > Voacanga thouarsii. The sequence continues at coordinate 4,130,336 of JANUWF010002200.1, forward strand.
CAATCCAGCCATGTATTCAAAGCAGAACCTTTAAAAACCCATCTCTACTATGAACATATCCTTTATGCCACCGGTTCGATAGAATTCGAGCATGAACGTAACCTCAGCAGAGCAGATAAAGGTATCGTCTACTCTAAATGTAGAATCATGAAAATCCTCGATTTAAACACTTGGCCAGTCACTGGTATTTACACACCAATCCAGTTCAAAACCCCATTCAAACCTCCCACTTACAATTTCATGGACTATATTGATGTTGGTACAATTTTATGTACCTTCGAGATCTTACCCATACCTGGTTCATCAAATATGGAAAAGAAACAATCAGTCCTATACCCAGATGGTTCTATGCCTGGTGGAAAGCATTTGGTGGAGATAAATCCACTCTTTCTAGTTCCAATTTGCAGAAATTCAATCAGTTTGTAATAGAAAGCCAAATGCAGGCTTTATCATTGAACAATCAGTTATGTAAATATTATTTTGAGAAAAAGATTTGTTATGTCCTAAGATGGAATTATAAAATTGATTCCATCGATAATGTAAAATATCTCTGTAAGGAGATTAAGATCAAGGGATGGACTCTAGTCCTGAAAACAGAGCAGAAAGACCTCGAGGTTCAATCATCCTCCAGTAAAGGAAAGAAGATAAGTAAAGCAGAATTGCAGCTTCAATTGCAACTTTTATAGTAACAACTGCATCAAGCAGATGATGATGAAAGTGAGTCAGAATCACAGCCAAACTTTGGTATTTTTGATAATGGAGACATGGACAATCCTTTCGGTATTGCTTAAGCATACCTCTGCCAAAGCCCATAATGACAAGACTCCATCCAAAAAGAAAAAGAGAACACAGATAGCTCCAACTTTTTCAGCAATCAATGCAGCTTTACCACATCACGCAGCTTTATTGCAAAATAATTCAGTTGACAGTAGAAAATGGAGGACCCCTCCACTCAAAAAGACTTTTTGAACAATTCCTTGTAATGGCAGACAACTTGATTTCTTCCTCCACTTAGATGGACCCCACAACAATAATGCAGCAAACAATCAGAGAAAGCTTCGCTACTGCAGCCTATATAAGGCAGCAATTGACTCAAGAAATGCAGACTCATTTGCAAGATGAGAATCTTGAGAGTAAAACCCGTCTATATTCTGATATTTGTAACATTTGTCATCGTTTTCAAAACCTTGTAATTCAGCAACATCTTGTGTAAACTTTTTAAAGTTTTTATAAAATCAGAAGATTTGGCATTGATTTGTGAACAGTTGTATAAACGACTTCACAAAGACCCAATCCCTTGGGGTATAGAGCAAACTCAAATAGTTAAAAAGATAAAACAGATTATCAAAAAACTCCCTTGTTTAGGAATTCCATATCCAACTGCTTTTATTATTGTAGAAACAGATGCCTTATCAATTTAAAAACTCCCTTCTTCAATTTCACTATCATAAATGTCAGATGACTGGGATGAATCATATTGGTCAAGGATTTGATTGATTTGATCTAAAATATCTTTGGGTAAAGATAGTTGATTTACTTTTTTCTTCTTTTTTGCTTTGAGTTTACATTCATCTACTTTATGTCCTCGTTTTCCGCAAAAATAACACTTAATAGTATCTTTAGATGATTTATCTTTTGTTCTCCTTTTAAAAGGTTTTAAAGTTTTTTCTTTTCTATATTTTCTAAAGTTTTTCTTCCTAAACTTTAGTTTAAGCTTTTTAGATGGAGGAGTTATTGGAGAATATCCAAAGATTTCGCAGAAGTTTCCTAATTCCTTTTTAGATTTCTTATGATATGATTCCATTTAAGATTTAAGTTTGAGATCTGTACAGAGGTTTGCCCCTGCTTGGTTTACGTAACTTATTAACTGTCTGTATGCTAAATAATCATAAGGAATTGCATTTCCAAAATCTAACTTTAGTTTTTGCCTTACTTTTTTGCAAATAAAGGTGGTAAACCTGAAATAAATCGTTCTTTCCAGAATTCATGATGACAATCTGTTATTAACATTACCTTTTGTAGAAACATGTCTTTATACCATTTGAAATCATGTAATTTTGGGCAAGTTAAATTAGTGAGATATTCTGAAGCTGGGGATTTCCTACAAAATGCTGAGTTAGAGTAAATATAAATGTATTTAAACAATCAGAAACTGTTTCTGTTGTTTGACTGGGTTAACCATTAACATATATATATATGTATGTATATATGTATATATATATACACACACACACAAATATACATACATATAGATGTGTGTGTGTGTGTGTATGTATACATATATATATCTATATGTATCTATATATGTGTATGTATATATATATATATATATATATATATATATATATATACACATATATAGATACATATAGATATATATATGTATACATACACACACACACACACACATCTATATGTATGTATATTTGTGTGTGTGTGTATATATATATATATATATATATATATATATATATGTATACATACATATACATATATATATATATATATAATATGTATATATATTATTAAGCACTAGGGTTTGAGTTCTAAAAAGTCAAGCCAATTAAAATAGTATTGGATTTACCAAGACATACTATAGGTTAAAAGTTCAACTCTTAACTTTTACAACATATTATTAATTTTCAAAGTATTTAATGTAACACCTTACTACTTACGTACCCAAATAGGCGGGATGTCGTCTCATCCAAAGGACCAGGAGTTTTTATAACGAGGTACAAAAGGAACGAAAACGACTCAATACAATTCTCGATAATCTTATTACAAATAAAGTTAAAACTTATACAAGTTTGAGAATCTAAAACTAACAATCATCTCTCGAAAGAAATACAAAGCAGAAATAAATAAACTGAAGGTCATCTCTTATCTTTTTAACCTTCTCAATAAAAGTACTCTCCTGAAAATATGATGTAAAATAGTGTGAGATTGGCATCTTAGTCAGTCTCGTGTGTGCAAATGTCATATATAAATATTTCTTGTATGCAGGTTTATCAAAACCACAAAATCATATTTGCAAGACTTTTCATCAATGAACAATTATTTAAAGGAGCATTACTTTTCATATCCAAAGCAGTTCTCAATAAATCATTATCTCATCATAATCATAAGTTCATTTTGTAGGGATTAGCAAAAATGATTCAAACAATAGTATTATAATCCATATCATAGTTACCACCATGATAACGTCCCAATGTAATGTTTTAACAATAGGCAATGGGGGATCCTCCCACTAGGATGAGATACTCCTCCATCTCTACACCCAACACACTGGTTGTCCAATCCGGATAAATAAAGTCCACATGGACCCATATGCTAGCTTGGACCGGCCTGACTAAGTTGTACTGTCGTCTCTCTAAGTTGAGTTTATCTTCTAAAGGTGGCCTCTTTCTAGAAGACTTCCTCTAACTCTTCAAGACTAGTACCACTAGCCTCATCTCGTTAAGTACTCAACGCTCCCCATTTAGGGGCAGAATCATTTCTGTTATTTTCACAATCATTGATTAACTTGTCAAACGTGGATTTTCACAATAAGTTTTCTAAAATGTTTAGTAATAAAGAAAAGAAATCATTTTCAGTTTAAAAGTTGATATTTGACAAACTCATTTAGAAAATAAAATGACCACGTTCTCAAACCAAGTATCCAAATACCATAGTACAATTCATCATATTCAACCAACATTCCAATCATCATGCCAGTCTTCATATTGACACCATTTCAAATATCATTGTATAAAAATACTTGTAAACATGTAATATTTAGCAAAACAATTATACAGAGACTTACCTGTATATTCTCAATAATCAACCAAAGCAATGATTGATCTCTTTTTCACTTTCTTCCTTATCTAGAATCAATGTTTCTATGATTAGAAACTAGATATAAATCCACTCATCTTTTCATGCATCATAAATCTCTATGATCATATTAATCGTCTAATTCATCCATAGCATCTAGGTAGAAGCTCATCGCTATAAGTTTTCTATGATCGTGCATCTCATTATAGCATGCATATAAAAGAATCTCATCCTCAACACAAGGACCTCTAATATTCGTGTATCATAAACTTCATCTATATGAATCAAAAGATCTCATCTTTAACCAACCATAAGATGGATCTAGGTCCAACATAACATGATATCATAATATTTCACCCCATATTCACCTAGATCAACTATTGCTCCATCAAACTCAACCATCCTATCCATTCATGTTTTTCATACTATACTTTATACATAATAACATTGTTATAAAATCAAACTCATTCAAATTAATAGAGATTGGGTCTCAAAATATCTCTTGGATAGACAAGACAACGAAGCAAATGTGGCTCCTTGGTGATCGGTTGAGTTCACTTGAGAAGAAGAGATGGTTGGGTCCCTTAATTCTTGCCATTAGGTTTCGATTTTAGTAGTTATTGGAGTTGTGATGGTCGAAATCTTGGAGAGAAAATGTGCTATTTTTTTTTGTAGAAGAGCGGTTTAGGGCTTGGTTGGTGGTTATTTTGATGAAGAGTATATGTTAGGTTTAGGTGTTTTGATGTTTGGAAGGACTACACCTTATTTTGGACTCTTGAACAAAATAAGGAAAAAATAGTAGCTTTTGCTCTTCTTGGTTTGGCCGAAACTGCAATGAATAGAAGGAGTTTATGGCTGTGCTCTAGGGTGCTAAAGTGGCCTAAATAATGAGAGAAAAAAGAGAAAAGTATAGGTTGATTTTTGGTTCAGTTTTGGGCAGAAATAGGGGAAGAAAACTTGGGGTCTTATGCTGTGATTTTTACTTAAAATCAGAGGAAAATTTGAGAGTAAGGGAAGCTGGAATTTTTGTGAATGTGTGTGTGACTGGTTTTTATTTAGTTTACGAGAACTTTGAGAAATAAGAATGGAAATGTTTGCAAGAGTTGGGATTTAAACTCAAGTCTCCAATTATTAAACACCAAACTTCAATCATTGCAACTCTAGCTTCAACCACTCCACTGAACCATAATAACTCTTATTTCAACCACTAAATCACAACAACTTTTATTTTAATCACTAAACTACAACAACTCTTGTTTAAATATTTCTCTAAAAAAATTCCTTAACTCCCACTCACTTACTCCATTTCCCTTCTAATCATACTCATCTAAGAATACTCATAAAACAAAAGCTTAAGTCCACCAAGAAACTAACAAATTCCCTTAACTCCCACTCACTTACTCTATTTCCCTTCTAATATCTAATATCTAATAATACTTATAAAACAAAAGCGATCATTCGGACGCTATCTGGGTTAGACAACCGGTATGTTGGGGGTAGAGATGGAGGAGTATCTCACTCTAGTGGGAGGATCCCCCACTGCCCATTGTTGAAAGGTTACATTGGGACGCTATCATTGTGGTAATTATGCTATGGATTATGATACTATTGTTTGAATTATCATTGCTAATCCCTACATAATGAACTTATGATTATGATAAGATGATGATTTATTGAGAACTACTTTGGATATGATGAGCAATGCTCCTTTGAATAATTGTTTATTGATGAAAAGTCTTACAAACATGATTTTGTGGTTTTGATAAACCTGCATGCACGAAATATTTATATATGGCATTTGCACACACGGGACTTATTGAGATGCCAATCTCACACTATTTTACATCATGTTTTTAGGAGAGTGCTTTATTGAGAAGGTTGAAGAGATAAGAGATGACCTTCAATTTATTTATTTCTGCTCTGTATTTCATTCAAGAGATGATTGTTAGTTTTAGATTCTCAGACTTGTATAAATTTTAACTTTGGTTGTAATAAGATTATCGAGAATTTTATTTAGTTGTTCTCGTTCCTTTTGTACCTCGTTATAAAGATCCCTAATCTTTTGGACGGGGCGACATTCCGCCTATTTGGGTACGTAGGTAGTGGGGTGTTACATTAAATACCAAAGCTTGGTTTTGGCAATTGATTTCAGTGAATAGTACCTAACCCTAGGATGATTAGAAGATCCGCAGCTAAGACTGGGGGACTTGAGATTGAGGGAGAGATAGGATGGATAGTAGAACCTTGTCCTGAGACTTCTGAGGATTTAAGCGACTCTAGAAGAGCTTAAAGTTTATAGGACCCTTAGTGATTATTCTTTTATTTTCATGAAGAGATGCTCATTTATTTATTTGATTCAGTAATTACTTTTTATTTTGGATTTCGTTTCGCAAGCCTAGTAGGATATTCCCTTATAAGTTGGACTGGGTTAATGAAAACATGATTTTATTGATTTTTCTATACTATTTGGAGTTTGGAGTATTATTCACAAAATTCATTTCTAATCAAATTGCAAATTGTTTCTAATCCATGAGCCAATTTATTGCATGTCATGAATTTTTTCCCGAATAAACCTTGTATTGAGTGAAAATAGATGGCACTAAGACGTAAAGCTGCAGGACGAGGTAGGGCTACTCAAGAGAGCGAGTCATCGGCTCCCGAGTCTAAGTAGGAGCGGCGATCCACACCAGAAATGGAGGAGGATTTCGAGCAGGAGCAGGAGTTAACATCGGGAGGAACCAGAGAAGTGACCATAAGGCAAGCTTTTGACAAAATGGTTGCCATTCTTCAACACTTAACTGAGAAGGTGGACCAGGTGGATAAGAAAGCACCTAGGGTGAAGATGAGGCACTGGAACGATTCTTGAAATTTCAACCTCCAACGTTCCAAGGAAAGGCAGATCAGGGTGAGAAGGTGAAGCAGTGGATTGAGTAGATGGAGGATATATTTGTGATGCTACAATATACCGAGAAAATAAGGGTGAAGTTTGTTGCATTCAGGTTAAGAGGACCTGCCAAACTTAGTGGCAATGAGTTCAGGAAGACTGGGAGAAGGAAGATTATGACTGGAGATGGGAGAACTTTGTTGGGGTTTTTAGAGTAGAGTACATTCCGCAATGGATAATAGAGAAGAGGGAGGATGAGTTCCAAACAGTCAAGCAAGGAGGAATGACCGTGGCCCAATATGCTACACGATTTACACAACTATCTAAGTACTGCACGTGTTTGGTGGACACTGAGCAGAAATGGACGTGGCAATTTGTGAAAGGTCTCAGGCAGGATCTGAGGAAAGCACTAGCTCCATCTCCATCGGCGACATATACAGCTGCAGTTGATGCAGCGACCCGGATGGAAAACGAGGATAGGAACCGGCCATTCCAACCAAGTCACCCACCAATGAGACCTCCGATTAACAAGTAACCCACTGGTCCGATGCAGTGGGAAAACAAGTGGAAATAGCCAAGGACAGTCCCACCCGGTCCTATGACGAATGTGATGTGTACGAATAAAACGTTCCCAATCAAGTTTAAATTAAAACGTTAACCCCAAATTACACATATGAGCATACGTACTCATCATTAAGTATAGCATAGGGTTTAAAATGAGTATTGATCCTCAAGGAACAAGTACACAGTAATCACTTTTATTTCATTGTTTAACTGACTCAATAAAGTGAAAAAGAATAAAAAGGAAAATAAAATAAAATAAAATAATATATACATGTCAAGGATGGATAATTATGTAACTCAAACCATTATTGTGATAAACATGACCTTAAAGTACCCAATCATTATCATAACTAATTATTCTCTTGGTATCGTGAAGGATTAAGATAGATTCACTTCTTTTCCAATTCATGAAATCACTATCTTCTAGACAAATTAGCATCACATATCATGTCTCAACTAATTCACCCAAAAGATGCATTAAACATAATCCTTGATTAAATCCCCATATCCTTGCAAATTTAAAACATGAAATTAACCAATGAATCCATATCCTGACAGACATCAATTAACCTTTAATTATCCAGTTCTTAGCAATTAACTCCTTTTCTAAGCAAGTTAATAGAAAGAAATAACAAATTAATCTCATAATCAACATAAGTAATTAAATACCAAGAATAGCAATCAATTAATCAAAAGATCAAAGTAACTCTAAAAATCATGAATACCGAAAATAATGTCAAATTATAATAAAATAATTAATATATTATTGTTCAAGAAAAGAAAACACAGTTAAAAGAAAGCACTCATAAACAAGCCTCCTTCTTCTTCCTTCGTAGACTCTCTTATACAATCCTTCTTAATATGATGAATTCCTCCTTGAACTTAAATGATTTTGTGTGTTTGCTCCTTGAATTCCTCCATTTGACTTGTGTTTTTCCTCTATTTATAGGCTTTAGAAGTGCCTAAATTCGTCTCTCTAGGGTTTCTAGCAGAATAGAAGTAAGAAAATATCAAAACTCTAAAAATTGCCAAAAATGCGTACGAAAATCGATGCACCACCTCTGTACTAGTTCACAGCCGGCGCTGCCTGTCCTACCTAGGGCTGACGCCGGTTACATTCTGTCTCTCTGTCCATTTGTTGATTTTTCTCGATTTTCATGCCAAGTTCTTCTAGGTCGCAGCTGGCACCGCCTCTGGGCTCCCAACTGGCGTTGGCTATGTTCTGTTCAGCTCCTGTTTCATCGATTTTTCATCATCCCGAAGTGCGTGCCAGCAACACGTGATCGGCGCCGCCTGTCCTGTCTTGGCCGGTGCCAGCTCTAGTCTATTTAACGACGATTTTGCCTTATTTTACTCTAAAATCTGAAATAATACACAAAATACATTTTCAAAGGTAAAATCTCAAATATGAAGGAATATAACCAATTATTGCACAAAATGTATCACAAAATGGCCTCAAATAACTAAGAAGTATATGACTAATTTAGGTCCTATCACATTCCCCCACACTTAGCTCTTTGCTTGTCCTTAAGCAAAGTATCAAAGACAAGTAGAAAAACACAAGTTTTCACAAAATCACTCAATTAATTTCAAAATAATATTTCTAATGATTTCTTTATTCAAGACAACAAAACATATGTCACTATACCTTTTATAACAAATGCAAGACTTGTGTAAGTGAAGAATGACTAGTAGAACCATCCCAACACTTAACATCATTCTCAAACCATTGGAAATAATTTAGTTCAAAAAAAAAAAAAATGCATTCCATAAGCTTACTTTTCATCCACTCTCTCCACTAATCCGAGACATATCGTGATTCTACTTAGGTCAAGTAGGATTTTTAAGCTTGTAATGTAAGGCTAAAGGGTTTGTAATATCGCTGTTAAGCAAAGGATATAGGAAAATCAAATATCAAAGAAGATGAGAGTTTGCAAGAAAATGATAAACAAAATGTACCAATAGATTCCAAAATTTTCTTGCTCTCCTATTACAAAACCAATCAAAAACCCATAACCTTGTATAGCAATCATATTACAGTTCAAGCAAATCTTGTATTCTTTTCATCAATAGTTCTCAACAAATCAATCATATTGCACAAGATCATCAAAATTTCAGCAATTTTTATTCCAACTCAACCAACATTATGAAACCCACCTAAACCCAACCCTAGAGTAAGGGGGTCAGGATGCATTTCATATCATTTTGTATGAATGTATATGTTTTTGAATGATTTTATGTGCTTTAGAATTTCGATTTATAGGTTAAAATGCTTAGTTATGCTTATCGAGTAGGAATGGTAAAATGAAAATTTTACTTGAGGACAAAATAGGAAGATAGCTTGAGGATTAAATAGGAAAATTATTTGGGTGAGAAAATAAGTACAAGATTTAGTGTAGTTAAGTGGTTAGAGCTTTGTGATTTAATCTCTAAGGTCTTGAGTTTGAATCCCATCACTTAAGTTTTATTCATGATTATCTTAGTTAAGTTGGAAATTTTTGTTTTCTTATATTCCATAAAGATAGGAATGTTGTCCTAGGAGAGACATGAAGAGAATGTCTTAATTCTATTATCATGTCTTAAAAATAATTCTAGATGAATTCTTGTCCTTTTATTACCTCTAGCTTGTTCTAACATATTCACAAATTAAATTTGTTCAAAATTCATCTTTTAATTCCAAAAAATTCTGTGAGGATTTCTTGGCTTTGAATTTTGAAAATTGATCTTGGAAGGTAGAGGATTGACTGAAAATAGGAGAAGAGTTAAGAAGGGTTCCCAAGGAAAATTAATCACCATAGTTGAACCTTCAAACTCATCTCCATAGTGTTCATATTCTTGATGAAGGAAACCTGAAAATTTTCTAGATTTTTGAGTATCCTAACTTTCAAAAATCACAGTTAGCTTTCTTACTCATTTACTGCCCGAAAAATGACCCATTCATATAGATTGAAGACTAAAATTTCTGGGCAAATGAGGACTGCACAAAAACTGCACAAACCAGAAAAAAAATTCTGGGCAGTTTTCGCTGCATGGTAGCCTGGAAATGGAGCTGTTTTCTTCTATCATCAACTCAGCAAAATTCCTCTGCTTTTCCTTCAGAAAGAAGGCTGGAAACCAGCCTTAAAAGACCCTCAAACACCTCTCCAAATCCTCTACAAAATGGGCTTAAGAAGTGCAGAAATTCTGCACAGAAAAATGTAGCAACTATTCGAAGCTTTGAACACCATGGAACCAGAAATTTCCAGCTTTGTTCCCTTAAGCCTTGGCCGAAAAACCACCCTCAAACCTCTGTAAAATGACTCTTATTCAGCCATGAACTGAACACCATTAACCTCTCCATTTAATTGAACACTTGGACTCCATAACCATACCTTAAATATCTCCTAAGATCACTCCATTCAAACTACATTTGAACTTAAAAAATTTTCAGCATTTTTGCTCCATGAAAACACTCTTGTACTAAGCTTCACAACTAGAAATCCGTCTGCCATTAAGCTCTGAATTTCGGCCAGCCTTAGAGCTATATTAACCTTCATTCATTTCAGCAAGCAAACCAGTCTAGCCGGCTCCATTGTAGCTCCAAGAAACCTCCATCAATCAAACACCATTAACATATCCTATACCTCAAACCACTCCTTAAATCTCTCCATTTGAATTTCAAACAAGCAGATTATTCTCTTCCTCTCTAAGCTGAAAACCGAAATCCCTAAACTCCCTAAACCATTCAGCCAGCATTCTCTAGAATTCGTGCACACATTTTTCTCAAATTCTCTCCATTTTCACCAAAAACACTAAGAACACACACTACCTTTCTTCAAGCCGAAACCCCTGGAATTTATAACACCAAATCTCGAAAAACAAGAATTGGCATTCGAATCAAAACTAATTTTTATTTTCTTGAAGTCTCAAGAACATCATTAAGATAACCAAGAACAACTCCTTTGTTCATCTTCTTCCATTCAACCTACAACGTATCATGCTAATGCTCTCTCTCTCTCTCTCTCAGCCGAAATGGTGGATTACAACCATGGCTGTTTTTCTCCTCTCATGGACAATTCAAGACTCACAATTGTGTAGACCTTCTTAAATCTTCATCGAAGAAAACATCAACCAAATATTTCTCCTTAATCCTTCTTTTAAATTCTGAATTCATGTCTCTTAAATGTTGATAGGAAGAGTAGAATATGAATGAGGAATTGAATATATGCATGTAGATGAAGGGGTTGGGATTAGGACATGAGAATAGTTGTTTATGATTAAGCTATATGGATTTTCTTGAGAATCAATGTATGTTCATCATGTATTAAGAAAATTATGGATGTTTAAAGCATGTTAGATGTTATGACACATTTGGTGAATAGGATTTTTATATTCTTATCTCCATTGAAGCCATGATTATGATTATTTCTAGTAAGGATTTGGCCATGTGATAGCATGTGTTGATTTAAGCATATGTTCATGAATAGATTAGTTATTGTTTGATGTGGGAGAATGTGTTCATGATTCTTGTTTAGCAATAGGAAAACCATGATTATTCTCTTGTTAATCCTAGGTTATTTTTAGTAACAAATTTTATTACCTTAATTAAAATTATTACTATATTTTTTCTCTAAAGATTTCGAAATTCCTATGAAGTTTTGGAATTGGAACATTAAATGAAATATTGATATTTTATTAGTCAAATAAATAATATCTTTTATTAAAAATAATATATATATATATATATATGTATGTATGTATAATGATAAAAAAGGTCTTTTATATAAATAATAACAATAAATAAGATATTAATGCCCTTGTAGACCATAGTTAAAACTTTTGCCTATATTCATAAATATTATTTATATTAAATTTTATTTGTTATCTATTAATCAAAATTTAATATAATTCATTTATTACTAATTATTCGTTATCTATTAAATATTAATTAATTCATTATTTATTTATAATAATAATACTTAAAAATTACTATTTATTAATATTATTTAGGACTTAGTATTATTCAATATTCAAACACTAGTTTATTTATTAATAATAACACTCAGGATTTATTATTTAAACCTATAACTTATTAGTAATTATTTTACAATCCCTAGTTATTTTTATTTATCAAGCTAGATTTATTTTATAAAATTCTTTATCATCTAGCCTTAAAGCTTAGGACATTAAGGCCATTATTGAAATTAGTTGAAATAGGAATTATTTATGTAAGTAAGTATAGCTCGAATATAATCTTATACCTTGTGTTTATCCCAGGCGGGATTAGGTCAGCCTTGAAAGATTTTTGAATTCAAGCAAGTAAAAGATCAGGTAAGCTCCTGCATGGAATTATTTGAAGACCAAAACTTGTTGTGGCAAGCAAATATGATATGTATGGACATTCATTTCGTAAAGTCAATTGAGGATTGTTTTTCTTTTTATTTCAGTCAAGCAAATCATTTGAAAATCAAACAACAGTTTTACACAAAATGCTAAACTCTTTCTAAACCCAACTTTGACAAGAATTTAAAAAATCCTTAATTACTATTTCCAAGTAAATCAATGTATGATCGATTTTCTCCCAAGTGGGACAAACAACGTTGAGTACTCAATAAGAGTAGATTACTAGGACTAGTCTTTGAAAGGTAGGGTGAGTCTCTCAGTAGATGGCCACCTCTGAGGGGTGAGTCCTTCCTGGATAGGATGCCAGTGAGCTAGCAAGTTTCAGTCATATGGACTGTGTGTTTTCGGAGTGGACAACCGGTAAGTTTGGGTGCAGAAATAGAGGAGTATCTCACCTGGTAGGTCGTACACCTACCTTTTGTCAGCATGCTGAACGTGTGACAGTCTGACCGGCAGTATGCTCAACGTGTGGCATACTGACCATGTGGTCATGGGGCCCAACGTGTGGTAACCCATGGCTACCTCTTTGAGTGGTTGTATTTATCGTGCACATGTATGGTTTGAATAACAAAATGCCACTCTTTATTTTTAACACTTATTTAATGCTTGCCAGCACTTTCTCTTATGAAATTTTTGCGACTTACATACATGAACTGTTTTACTTGAACACTCAAAATACACATAGGCTTACTGAGATTTTTTTATCTCACCACATTTTCTACCATACTTTCAGGTCAATCTTACGTGGAGGTCAATAGCTAGATTTGTTGCTATGCTTTGAAGACTTTATGTTATTTTCCTTATGTATTGTTTTGAGAGATTGTAGCAAACAATTTATTTTGGATTTGTTCATGTATTTTTAGGTTATAATAAGTTTAATTTTAAAGTATTGCCTTTATTTTCTTTTATGTGACCTAGTTATAAAGACCCCTTGTTCTATGGATAGGGTGACATTCCCGGCCCAGTTGGGCCTAGGTAGTGGGGTGTTACAAACATTCTTCTTGTGCTCTTCTTTTCTTTTTCTTTTTCTCTTCTTTTCAAATGCTACTTTTGTTTGTTTCTCAGTTTTTTCTTTCAATATTTTCTAGCAGCTTTTTGTTTTTCTCAATCTTTCTTTTTCTTCCTCCTTTCTCCTTTCACATTCCAACTCAACACATGATGCATGACTGAAAGTAATAAGTCATGACATTTACACAAGCATTCTCCCTCATAATTCTTCTACTTATACTTTTATCCATCAAGAGCAATAAAAAATTTGGAAGGTAAATCAAACTCTCAAAAAGAAGTAATGGACAAAGTATGATAACGGGTTTAAGAAAGAAATTAACAATTTAGGCTCAAAATAAGCACTAGGGATAATATAAAATAAGTAGGCTTGAAAAGCTCAAACTATCCAAAGAAGGCCTATTACTATCATCCCTAAATTAAATTATGAATATCTTTCTTATTTCGTCTCAAGAGGTATTCAAGTAAGTTCTAGAATGCTCAATAAATTTTAGTAGAAAAACAGGTTTAAGAATAATGTAAAGCATTTAATCAAGAACTACTTAGTCCAAGTGCATGCAAAAAGTCATACATAAGCCACAAATGATATAGAACATATGCTCTATGATCTAGCACAAAGACATGCATTAAAAACACATCTTGAAATCTCAAAAAAATTGAATTGCTCAAAAGGTTCAAAGAATTTTAGAAGAATGAAGCATAGAAGAATTCCCATTCTAACCACTCCCCCACACTTAAATTAGACATTGTCCTCAATGGCCAAACAAATAGAGCGAGGAAATATTGTCACGGGACCAAAAATAAAAGGAAAAAGAGAAGAAAGAAAATACTTTCATTGCATTGTGCATTCTCCTACAAAATAGTTGAATTCCAGCAGGAAGGAGCATTGTTGAAGTAACTAGAAAGAAAAATATACAAAAGAAACACACCAAAGTATAAAAACTATAAAAGAAAAATAAGCAAAAAGTAAAGAAAATAGTATGAAAAAGAAAAGTATTGAAGGTTTAAAGTGGGAAATCAAAGCATGCAACAGAAGCAAAAAACTGAAGAATAGGAAACTCCTAGGCCACAGCCGGCGCTGGTCACGGCCTAGGGGACTCTGAGGAAATTTTTTTTTTACCTCTTTTCATCGTTCTCAGAATTGGTTAGACCGGAATGTGTGGGACTGGGATAGATGCGTTGGTGGAAACCTCTGGTGCGAGTTTTACAAGCCTCCTATTCCGTCTGTGCATGTATATGAACGCCAATCTCTCGATCTTCCAGTATATAGCCTGCCTAATCCCGTTTGGTGAACAACTCACAGGGTTAAGGAATTTTTCTTAGAAAGAGAAAGGAGGCGTCTGTTTTTTTTTCTCACGCCAGAAGAAGAAAAAATCAACGTTGTTTTCTTAACACCTCAGAAGAGTGAAAACCACTTTCTTCTTTATTCTCTTGTTTAACCTAAATAAAACCCTATGTTAAACTGGACTGGCCCATTGGACTAAATTAATTATTCTAATTAGAATCAAATAAATGGCCCAATAAATAATTAATTTTTCAGCCCAAATAAACTAGTCCAATTAATAAGCTTATATTAGTTTAGTCCCAGGTCAATCTCTAATTATTCAAATTGGGCCAAAGCCCTGAACAATTAATTAACCCATCAAACCAATTTAAATAATTCTCTCTCTATGGACCTTTATTTTATTCTAACCCAATAATTAAATCAGACTACTTAAATAAAATAAATTCTATTTAATTTAATTTAAGACAAATTTCTTAACCTGTATTTAATTAGGACTCACGGTCTATACTAGAGATTAAAAGACACACCACATTGGCTACTAAAATGACCAAAATACACTTGCCATATAAATAGCTGTATTTTACATTTTAAATATTTTATAATATCACCATAAGAAAATATTAACCCCAAGGACAATGCTGCGTTAGCAAAGTCTCCGACCTATAGGCGTAATGACTAAAATACCCTTTTATACATCGCCTATGTTAGAGAGGAAGAAATGTACTAACACCTCTCTAAATGACATCTACCATCCTTAGGCCTCTAGTCCAATGATCCACGACTTCTTAGATTGTTTCCGCTTTCCAAAGGAGCTACCTTAAAGCAAATATTCAAGTTATGTTTCCTAAGGCCTTGGATATTTAGATCATTCAGACAACCACAAAGGGCGATATAGTATATATAGAAACTATTTTGTATAAGTTTGTCTTAACTAACTAGTCACACATACCCAACATGCAAGTATGTTAGTCCTACGATAGAACCTCAACTATAGTATATCAAAGTACATGCTTCCAGCTTCGTCAGACCACTAATTCATACTCAAGTTGTAGAGTACTAGTCCACGCTGTAGCAGTAGTAGTCTAGATTTCTACCATATAGTACTTTTAGAAACCACTACTACAGGTCATGTTCTACATATTCGAAATACGCTTATGTCATGAAGTGAGTGGACTACTTACTGGCTAAAGGTAAGGCATTTTTCATTTAAAATTTACAACATAATAACTTAGACATGATGAGATTCCCATTCTCATCAATCAATTAATAACAAACGTTTATGTGTTAAGTAATCCATTATCTATACCTTATTGTGAAAGACCTCCATTTACATGGACCACTTACTTAAATACAATAGATCTTTTTCAAATGTAATTGTGCACAAATAAAATGTAAATTCACAAATAATTTCTGAAATAAATTCTGGGCATATTTCCCAACAAATACAAGAAATAACAAGAAAAGTCATGAAAATATAAATGAAAAAAAAAGTGACAAGTAGGAACAAGTGCAGAAAAATCATCTCAGTCCTCCCCATCATCATCATCATCATCATCATCATCATCATCATCATCATCATGTACTGAAGTGCCATCACCACCATGCGGTCCTGGAAAACGCTGCATCCATTGAGCCCATTGCTGCTCCTGAATAGTCTGCCTCCAGGCAATGTCATCAAAGGAGTCTCACATGTGTAACAACATCTCCGTCTGTTGAACTAACTGTTCCATCACTGCGGTCTCAAAGTCAGTCCTTGATTGTGATTGTGAACTACTGGCTTGTGCTCGTGATGGTGGTGGGTACTGTCCTTCCAGAGGTGGTGGCTAAACTTGTCCGGGATGCTTTGCCTTATAAGGATTTAGCCATTTCTTCATCTTTTGGCTATATTTGTACCCACAGCTCATCAACGTCTGCTCCGTGACCAAGTCATGCTCAGTGGTAGTCTCAGTCAATTCCCCTTCACTACTAATACCCAAATATCTCAGAATTTTCATGATTACTGGAGAAAAGACTAAGGCTTTAGTCGAGAGACGATGATGAACCACATTCCTAATGAATTGTATGATCAATGGCGCAAGAGGGATAGGCTGAGTGGTCATCATCTTATGCAAGATGTACATATCAATAGTGTATGTCTCATTGAGTCCATTGGCTCGAGGTACGATATTAAAAGCAAACATGTATACTAGAGCCCGAAAGTGGGCATCAAGATCATTGTTAGAGAAGAAGCTGTTGGCGTTGAAAGCATTTTTCTTGCGCAACCGTAAAGCAGCTCTAGTTCCAATGGCATCCCAATTAGGGTCAGAAAGAATCTTTTGATGATTGGTATCTATCTCTAGCCAAGAATTATCATCATACACATGGAGAAGAATGGCTAAATGGTTTCTTGTGATGAAAATGGGAGTTCCCTTCACTCGTGTCTCAATGTGTGGAAGATGGTTATCGTCCTTTGCAACCATGTTAGCATAGAATTCTTTTATGAGTACTGGACAATAATCCCCCTTAAGCTGTACTATAGGTCCCAACCTTAGTCTCCTAAACATTATTCCTAGTTTAAGGGCACGATCTAGGGTAGATGCAAAGGTACGCTCTACAATAATCTTATTTGAGGACCTTCTATCGTTCCACTCCTCACAGGATGGATCAATGAAATCTGCTGGCTTGAGGAACATGGGGTCTATAGACGAAGAGGCTGAAGAAGAAGAAGCTCTAGCCCTTTTGGATTATTGGCCCCATACTCTAGAAATATTATAAAGTAGATAGTAGTGAAGATTGGAGTATAAGCACTAGGAAGCTCAAAGATTTCAGAAGAATATAATCTCCTCTTTTTCAAACACAATGCACAACACAACACTCAACTCTCAACCAACTTACACCACAATTCTCAAACTACTTAAAGTATACCTTTCACCAACACAATAACCAATTCAACCTCCTCCAATCAATCCACCACAATTTTCACACAACCTTTAAGAATAAGCATAATATCTCACTGGAAAGCGTAAATGTGCTGAACAAACCCAATGTATCTAGATGCTCAGAACATGATCATGTGAATTGTGAAATCATCATGGCATTATAGTGATCAAGTGTAAGATAATTCAAGGCCAATGTGCAACTAGTTACTCAATCATCATAATAGCCATAATCATACCCTTAAGCAAATACACAAACTCCCTAATGATCATGTGGCTGAATAAAGTTCTCAAGAATCATCAACTCATAATATATCCAATGTCATGAAGCTCACAAATTGATTCACAATGCAAGAGAACATTAAATATCCCAAATTTCGGCTAAAAAAATATACCTAAAATTAGAAAAATTTACCTACAACATTTTAACTGTGGGAATTCAAGAAAAAATGTACATTTATGTTCTCTTATGCATGGGTAAGCAAAATATGCATCATTTTTCCAGAAATCAAAGCTCTTTGAAGGTAGATTGAGGATTGGAGTTTTGTGAAAAAAACGAAAGATTTAGAGGATTTTGATCCATAGACTCAACAGAAGAATGATAGATTGATACTCCAGAAGTGTTTGGAAGGTAAAAAATCAAATTTTGAAAGGTTTAGGATGTGGAGCCGGCGCGGGTTAGAGAGAATTTGAGAGGGATTTGGAGAGTTTGAAAGAAAAAATGGCAAAATTGGCTTGTTTTTAGTGCCTCCCGCAACAGGAGCCGGTGCCGGTTCCGTGCCTAGCCAGGCTCCATTTTTTTTTTTTTTTTTTGGTGAAAAATGAAATAAAAATAATGAAAACACAGTAGTGATGAATAATGCAATTCAATTCATGAAGAAATAAATAAAAATGAAACAAAACAAAGAAAATAAAAAATTGTTCCAAATCACAAAAACTTAAAGCAAAAAAGACTTCAATGCTTTCCACTGCCTTGATCACGCGGATTGTTTTTGGTGTTCCCTAGTAATGTCCTTACATGACGATTCCCAAGTAATTTAGCCAGTTGGTCAATTTGGCTCTCCAAGTTGCGCATGGAGGCCTTTAAGTTCCTTGTTATAGCATCAACCCCTTGGAACTTAGTCTCCGTTGTACTTACCAATTGGCCAATCAATTCCTCCAATGGTGACTTGGAAGGTGCTGAATTGTTATTTAAAGGAGATTGGTTCCTTTGATTTCCCCCAAAGTTGAAAAAGCCCTATTTAGGTTGGTTTGCATTGCTCCAAGAGAAGTTAAGGTGATTTCTCCAATCAGGATTGTAAGTAGAGTTATAGGGATTGTTACCTGGACGGCCATTACCTGCAAAGGCTACTTGTTCCATGATTTCTTAGAGTGAACCCATATTTTAGCATTCATGATTTGGGTGCATTTCTCCATATAAATCACAATTTACATTTAGCACTTGGCCTTGAGGTATCACCATTTGTTCCATCTTTTGAGTTAAAGCTTCCACCTTAGCTACCAAAACTGTCACAACATCCACTTTGTGCACTCCTTGCACATGAGCTCTAGACCTTGTACTTTCCTAAGAATAGTTATTAGAAGCCAAATTTTCAATGAGATCGAATACCTGTTCCGGGATCTTATGATTGATGGAACCCCCTGCAAAAGAGTCCACCACTTATCATGTTGCAAACGTAAGACCATTAAGAAAGATGAGCATCTGCATTCCTAACTCAAATCCGTGGTGTGGGCACTTTCTCAACATCTCCTTGAACCTCTCCCCACTTTCATACAAAGGTTCAGAATCTAATTGTTGGAAGGCAAAAATTTTATTTCTGAGTTTGGATGTCCTAGCTAGAGGAAAATATTTGCAAGGAATTTTTCAGCTAGGGCATTCCAAGTGGTGATGGAACCTGTAGGTAAAGACTTTAACCAGGATTTTGCTCTATCTCTCAAAGAAAAAGGAAAAAGTCTTAGTTTTATGGTATCTTCAGAAACACCATTCATCTTAAAAGTATCACAAATTTTAAGGAAACTAGCTAGGTGGGCATTGGGAACTTCTTCAGGTAGCCCATCAAATTGGACCATATTTTGGACTATCTGGATGATATTGGACTTTATTTCAAAATTATTCGCATCCACCCTAGGTCTAGTGATACTCGAGCCCATGCCTGAGATTGCAGGTTTCACAAAGTCATCCATGACCCTCCTGTTGTTTCCAGCATTGTTGTTTTGAGCACCATCCATGTCTGCGAGTAAGTTCATTTTGACTATTCGGCGGATTTTTGACAATGTCATCTCAATTTCAAGATCAAAATTTACTATATCGACTTCAGATCGTCGGGTCATGTACCAAGACTAACACCTAGAAAAGACAAGAAGAAAGTTAGATAACGAAATTCACAATTCAAACAAAATAAAAAAAATAAATTAGTCAATTAAATATCAGTTAAAGTTAATAAATTAGATTACAATGATACACAAGATACAAAAGATGGTACATTTTTATAAAAAGAACAATTGTACAAATTTACATATTTATATATTTACATATTTACATGGTTAAATTAACAAAATCCAAGCTTTCATGATATTGTTCCCCAACAACGGCACCAAAAACTTGATGTGTACGAATTTGAGTATAAAAAATCATTAAAAAAATAAGTACATTCCTAATTAAGTTTAAATTAAAACATTAACCCCAAATTACACATATGAGCAAGTGTACTTATCATTAAGTATAGCATATGGTTTAAAACGAGTATCGATCCTCAAGGAACAAGTACGCAATAATCGCTTTTCTCTCATTGTTTAACCGACTCAATAAAATGAAAAAGAATAAAAATAAAAATAAAATAAAATAATATAATATATACATGTCAATGATGGAGAATTATATAACCCAAACCATTATTTTAACAAACATGATCTTAAAATACCCAATCATTGTCATAACTAATTATTTTCTTGGCATCGTGAAAGATTAAGATAGATTCACTTCTTTTTCAATCACTGAAATCACTATCTTCTAGACAAATTAGTGTCACATATTTTTTCTCAACTAATTCACCCAAAAAATGCATTAAACACAATTCTTGATTAAATCTCCATATTCTGGCAAACTTAAAATATGAAATTAACCAATGAATCCATATTCTGGCAGACATCAATTAACCTTTAATTACCCAATTCTTAGTAATTAACCATTTTTCCAAGTAAGTTAAGAGACAAAAAATATAAAATTCATAAATTGATACCATCATCAACTCCTTTTTCAAGCAAGTTAATAGAAAGAAACAACAAATCAATCTTGTAATTAGCACTAGTAATTAAATAACAAGAATAATTATCAATTAATTAAAAGAAGTAACTCTAAAAATCATGAATATCGAAAATAATGTCAAATTACAATAAAACAATTAATACATCATTGTTCAAGAAAAGAAAACACAGTTAAAAGAAAGCACTTATGGATAAACTTCCTTCTTCTTCCTTCGTAGACTCTCTTGTACAATCCTCATTGATTTGATGAATTCCTTCTTAAACTTGAGTGATTTTGTATTTTGCTCCTTGAATTCCTCCATTTGACTTGTATTTTTTTCTCTATTTATAGGCTTTAGAAGTGCCTAATTTCATTCCTCTAGGGTTTTTGGCCGACTAGAAATAGGAAAATATTAAAACTCTGTAAATTACCAAAGACCGCACACAAAAATCGAGGCACTGCCTCGGCATCAGGGCATAGCCATCGCCGCCTGTCCTGCCTAGAGCCAACGCTAGTTGTGTTCTCTCTCTCCAATCGTTCGTCGATTTTTGTTTTATTTTCATACCAATCTTTCTAGAGTGCAGCCGGTACCGGTTTAGTTCTGTTTCGCTTTGTTTCACTGCTTTTTTTGCTGTCTCGAAGTGCATGCCAGCAGCACGAGATCGGCGCCGGTTCCTCTGTCTTGGCCGGCGCTGCCTATGTTCTGTTTTGCAACGTTTTTATCTTATTTTACCCTTAAAATCTGAAATAATGCATAAAATACATTTCCAAAGGTAAATTTTCAAATATGAAAAAATATGACTAGTTATTGAACAAAATGTATTACAAAATAGCCTCAAATAACTAGAAAATATATGACTAATTTAGGCCCTATCATGTTTCTAGACGATATTTTGATCTACTCTAAGAGTCCCAATGAGTATGCGGAGCATCTGAAGTTGGTACTGCAAAAATTGAGGGAGCATAAACTATATGTCAAGTTTAGCAAATGCGAGTTTTGGTTAGATTTAGTAGCCTTCCTTGGTCACATGATATCTAGAGAGGGAATCAAGGTGGACCCAGCAAAAGTCGAGGCTGTCTCTAATTGGAAACAACCCGAAAACGTAACTAAGATTAGGAGTTTTCTTGGATTGGCAGGATATTACCGGCGGTTCATCAAGAACTTCTCTATGCTGGCTACACCGATGACCCGACTGCTAAAGAAGGACGTGCCATATGTCTGGAATGATAAGTGTGAGAGGGATTTTAAGAGCTCAAGAGGAGATTGATTATGGCACTAGTATTAAGTTTACCTGAAGAAGGTAAACCCTACTCCTTGTACACAGACACCTCTAAGGAAGGTCTGGGGGTGGTGCTAATACAAGATAGGAAAGTTATTGCCTATGCATCGAGGAAGCTGAAGCCGCATGAGGTTAACTATCTGACGCATAACTTGGAGTTGGCTGCAATAGTGTTTGCCCTGAAGAAGTGGCGAGACTACTTATATGGAGCGGAGTATGAAGTCTTCACAGAACATAAGAGTTTGAAATATATCTTTACTCCAAAGGATTTGAATCTAAGGTAGAGAAGATGGATGGAGTTTTTAGAAAAATATAAGTGTCCAATAAGCTATCACCCGGGCAAGGCTAACGTGGTAGCTGATGCACTGAGCCGAAAGGTAAGGATGGCTAGTATGAGGGTGCAAGAAGTCCAAATAGTACAAGACCTCTTGGAGCGAAAGGCGAAAGTAGAAGAAGGAAAGATCAGCTTGTGTAATCTAAAGATAGAACCTGAGCTAAGGCAAGAGATTGGAGAGGTGCAGCGAGGCAACCAAAACTTTCAAACTTTTAAAGCAAAGGCAATCAAAAGAGGAAATAAGGAGTTTCGGACTGATGAAGGTGGAGGGTTGTATTTCCGAGAATGGATATGTGTACTGGATGACCCAGTATTGAAGAGAAAGATAATGGGCAAGGCTCACAAGAGCAAGTATACTATTCATCCTGGAGAAGTGAAGATGTACCAAGATTTGAAGAAGCCCTACTGGTGGCTGGGGATGAAAAGGGATGTGTCACAATACGTCTCTACTTGTCTGACTTGCTAAAAAGTAAAGGAGGGGCATAAGAAAGCGGCGGGGTTACTACAACCGTTGCCTATTCCCGAGTGGAAGTGGCAAGAAGTGACAATGAATTTTGTTACCGGACTACCTATGTCAAAGACTTTGAAGAATGCCGTTTGGGTTGTGGTTGACAGGTTAACCAAAACAACTCATTTTATTCCGGTAAATATTAAGGATTCTATGGAGAAGCTGGCTAAGACATACATTCGGGAAATGGTTAGATTGCATAGCGTACCATCAGGGATCATATCCGACTGGGATCCTAGGTTCACTTCAAGATTTTGGACCAAGTTTCAAGAGTCAATGGGGACGACTTTGAAGCTTAGCACTTCTGCTCATCCGCAAACTGATGGACAGTCCGAGAGATTCATCCAGATATTGGAGGACATGCTTAGGGCTTATGTGTTGAATTTTGGAGATAAGTGGATAGATTGTATACCCTATGCTGAGTTGGCATACAACAACAGTCACCAAACGTCGATCGGGATGGCACCCTATGAAGCATTATATGGACGGAAATGTCAAGTACCGTTATATTGGGATTGGACTGAGGATGGGCATTTATTGGCAAGACTGGGGAGGTAAACCTTGAAGAGATGGCAAGCAAAGTAAAGATGATAAAGGAGATTGAAAGCGGTGCAAAGTCGACAGAAGAGTTATGCGGACAACAGAAGAAGAGAATTGGAGTTTCAAGTGGGGGACCGGACTTTTCTGAAGATAACACCTAGTAGGGGGATTCTAAAACATTCCAAAGGCAGGAAGTTGAGTCCTAGATATTTAGGACCATTTTCAGTGATCGAGAAGATTGGACCTGTAGCATATCGATTGGAGTTGCCGGAAGAGTTGGCAGGAATTCATTATGTGTTCTATGTATCTCAGTTGAAGAAATATAACCCTGACCTAGAGCATGTATAATACTCATAAAACAAAAGCTCAAGTCCACCAAGAAACTAATAAATTCCCTTAACTCCCACTCACTTACTCATTTTTCCTTCTAATAATACTTATCTAATAATACTCATAAAACAAAAGCTCAAGTCCACCAAGAAACTAACAAATTCCCTCAACTCCCACTCTTGTTTAAATAGTCTTCCAACAATTATATCAAAGTAAATAAATTCATGAACTAACCAACTCATAGATCACATATACCCACGAAAATAGTTCAAGTTATCAAATATCATATAAAATGTTATGCAATGCATGAATTTTTTTCATATAATAAAGGTGGTTTTAAATGGGGTATTACATTTAAAATATTCAAAATAGGGTTGAGATTTTGTGGAAATTACTTTTGTGTCCTTTGTAAAGCCAAAAGTAAAGATTTTTCCCCCAAAGTTATTTTTCTCTAAAAAGTAGTTGAAACAAGCCTCTCTTTGTAAATAATACTTCAATCTCAACATAAAATTAAGTATCATTCATGATCATGAAGTATTCAAATAAATGTACACAAATCATCCACACAATTTCACAAGCACATTTAAGATTCATAGGGAAATTAAATATGTAAAACACACAAATAGACTCTCAATAAATATGATATGCCCAAAGAATGAATGCTCATCTCCTAATTCCAAAGTGAAAATGGGTGCAGCATTACATAGTAGATATCAAACTAACCCTAGTCTTGATCATTGAAGAGCAACTAAAAAGGTTTTAAGATATGTGCAAGGAATTAAGGATTTTAAGTTTACATAAAAGAATACCGATTTGTTAAAAGTGGTTGGATATTTAGATTCTGACTTAAACAGATACGAAAACATTTGTAAATCTACTTCAAGAAGTCTCTTCCTTCGTACTAGAGGTGTCATATCTTGGAGGAGTACTAAGCAGACAATTGTTGAGACATCCATAATAGAAGTTGAATATATAGCATATTATTATGAAGTTATATCACAAGCATTATGATTAAGAAATTTCATTTCTACCCTTAGAGTTGTTGACTTTATTTCAAGGCCATTGAAGGTCTTTGTGACAATGTGGTTGTTGTATACTTTTCTAGGAACAACAAAAGTGGTAGTCAAAGTAAGCACATTAACATCAAATATTTAATGATCAGAGATTACATCCAACGGTAAGATATTTCCCTTAATCATATTAGTACAAATTTAATGATTGCCAATCCTATGATCAAAGGATTACCAACTAATATTTTTCAGGATCATGTAACCTATATGGGACTTGCTAACTCGATTTAGATTTGAATCTGATTTCTCGACTACTTGTCTAGATATTTTAATTCTTTTTTTTTTACATGGTAATCTACATTTTATACTAAGTATATGTTTTTTGGATCAATAAAGCTAGACCCTAGAATGATTCTTAGTTCATTCATAACATTTACATACTTGATTAAAAAGTAATGTACATTGTAATACATGAAAAAGAGTAATTTTTTTTAAAATTAAGATATAACTACCATGATTCTTATATTGTAAATTCCAATTAAGTGGTTATTGCATAACCAAGTCGTCGTTTAAGTGACTTGTATAAAGTTTATAGTCATAGGATTGATGTTTGTCACTCATAAACCTAAAGTAATACGTCATACGTGGTCAAGTGGGAGATATTTAATTGAATTAGGTAATAATGTGGAGCCACACAAGATCTCTAAAAGAGGTCAATTAAGTATCTCTTAAAATCTTTCAAATAAGGTAATACAACATTAAATTAACCAATTAAGTTATGTGGCATATCCCAAATCTTTTTGGATTAGGTAATTATTGGTTGTCCTGTCTTATTTTAAGTTTCTTTGACGAAAAAGGGGAAAAAAAATAATTCTATGCGTATGATACTCTTTGGTTGTGCTTGTGCGTATAGTAGTCACAAGAAAGGATAACGTATAGGACTAACATGACTATCAATCAGTACATTCTAACATTTGTTTCTGTTGTATATATAATTTTTTCACAACACCTATATTTGTTTTTGCTGTATTATGCGTTTAAAATTTTTCACAACTTCAACTTGGACAGAGTTTACTATATTCTCCCACTACAAAGGTAAGATTTGGAAACAATCGGCAAAGGACTCAACTCAACTCAAGATGAAGATTGCTTGTGAAAATTTTAATTAGTTGCCATTAAAGGGGGGCGTGTTAGAAACACCATTGATCTTGAAGGAACCATAAGTCTATAATCTATTGTTTTAGCAATCATCACATTCATAAAGGAGCCTTCTCTGATATTATAGGGACTTCAAAATATTAATCACTCAAAAAACCAGAAAGGGTTAGGAGGAAAAATAGATTAAAATAAGAATTTTATTATATGTGCATGATGTAAAATTTTTGGATTCTTTGTCATCAGTATTTATCGCTCATCCACAAAAGAACGATGGAACACAAAAGGGGGGCACTGGACAGGGATCATTTACTTTACATGCCTTGCCACACATAGCACAAGTATTAGAAACAGTATTGCAAAAACAAGTTTGTGCAGGTACAATTTGCTTTGACAATTCCCTGGCTTCTACTTGACCTCCTCCAAGCATCCCCAAGAACAAGTCAACTGTACATTAAGAGGGGTGGGGGGGGGGAGGGGGGTGTTAGTAAAGCCAATATAGCTTATGTTTCTAGAAATGAAATTACAATTTGGAAAGTGAGAGAGAAACTAACCAGTAGAAACATATAGGCAAAAAACAAGCATGATTGCACTAAAAAAAGTCTTCATCTCTTCTTGGTAAGAGTATAGAGGTTTGTTGGTATTGTCTCCCAATTCTTCCAATTTTGAGCTCTATTTATAGGGATAAAGTTTGCACAAATGGACACATAGGATATGTGGGATACGTTCATTTGAGATTAAAAAATAAAGTTAAAAATAAATACCAAGAGAAACTTTATATAGAATGTCTATATATAATTACTTTCATAGATGTCTAGAAATGCAAGATTTCTTATTTCATTGAGTATTAAATAATAGACCTTATTTCTTCCCAAAAAAAAAAAAATTGGAAACTTTTAGTTGGATAGACCTTGTTCCTTTGTTGAGTCAGTGTACGCAATGATTTCATTCTACCCAATTTGGCTTATCTTTGAGGATTAGGATCCACGTCTATTTAACTTTGTTACTATATGTATTACTAACAATACACATCTAGTCAAGTTTTTATATTTATGTCACTAAAGTATAACTTCTCAATACGTTAGACATTCATTTAATTATTATTCTTTTTGTTTAATCTAAATTATTATAAAATATAATGTAAAAATAAATTATAAATAATTTAGTCTTGAAATTCATATTTTGATCTTTAGACTTCATATTTCAAATTTTAGATCTTAAATTTTTGAACTTCATTATTTAGACATTTATCGAAGAGGCATAAGTTTTAAAAAATTATTTAGTAATAAAAATATATTACTCCATTCGTCCCAATTTTTTGGCCCAATTTTTCATTTTCATTTTCCCCAAAATATTGTCCTATTTCTATTTTTCCATTTGAAATTAAATTTTAAATCCCTACCATAGCCATATTTAATGACTATAGGAAAGCTAAGCAATTAATGGGCAGTCATTGTTCAATTACCCAAAAAAAAGAAAAAGAAAATAGGCCATCCAAATCCCATTCAAACTATTGAATTGCCTCGTATCAATAAATACTCCACCTAACTCACCATTTTGATCTTCAAAACTATGGATCTGTATCTCCTAAACATTTCGAAAGATTCACCATTCATTTCTAAAGATTCACTAGGGGTCATCAACAATAAAAATGACATGAAGGAAACAACCAATGTCATGAAAGAAATAGGGAGGCTATTGCTTGATTTAAATGCCACACCAAAAGAAGACGGTATGTGTCTGCTGCTCAAGAAAAATATCTTTTGATTTCTCAAATGCTGAAAATTTACTTTCCTTTGTGTTTCTCAGATGCCTAAAATAAAGAGAAGTAGGCTTTCTGTTGCATTTCATGGAATCTAAATCCCAGAATTGCTGCATTTTCTTTTGTGTTTATCTCACTAGAATCACTTGTGCCATTATTAAAACCTCGAGTACTCTTTTTCTTTATGTTTTTTTAAGTACCTTGCATAATCTTTATTTAAAAAAAAAATTATAAGTACACAATCTGCAATTTGATTAAAGAAAACCTCAATAGCACTGTGGCAAGAATTGTTTAGTGATGTTGCAATGATGAGTTTAATGGTATGGTTTTCTTAGTTTCTATTGCTGGTTATATGTTGGACTTTCAAGAAATCATTGACACTAGGACTCTCATTTTTTTTTTAAACTTTAGTTGTTTAAAATGTTAAGTTCGATAAGGGGGAAAAAAATAGCAAAACATAGAGTTACATTCTTTGGCAAAGCAGCGAATCAAACTACACTAAGCAAAAGTTTAAATCATTTTATTAAGAATGCATTAGGCTTGTATTCCTTCAGTGCAATACATTACTCCCAAACTAATTTAAGCCATTGCAATTTTCGCCATGGTAAACATCTTGATATCATTCTTCAAGGGTCGCCATTGCCTTGTTCAAATCTTGAGAATTGCATTCAATGTAATTTGGTAGCTTTCCTTCTCTAATAAGCTTTTCCTTGCTCATATGTTGAATCTTATATTGATTTCCTCCATGAATTTTTATCACCTCGAACATGCATGATTGCAATGTTAAAAATACATTGTTCAAATCCTCAACTAGTAATATGTTAAAAGCATACTCTGCTACTGAAACAAATTCATCAATTGTAGTTGGAGCCTCTTGATGTTGAAGTGAATCAATACTTCTAAAGAAACCCAGATCCAAAACATTCAAATTGGGGTTGTTTGGTCGTTGACAACACAAACGAATGTCAAGTCCATCTCTGCTTCCAACTTCAAGAAACTTAGCATCATTAATCTGTAAATGTGGCTTCACATTGTCCTGTTGGATGGAAATGGTCTTACAACTAAAACAAGGCCACTTTTCTTTGATTGCAAGCAACACTTTTTCAATTAAACAAGAATGAATAACATCCTTAGTAATTAACGAAATTGGCTTCGTCTCTAAAGTCCCTGCATGACGATTTTTACTACTCCTCTTTGCAACTTCCTTTACCACAAATGGCCATATTCCAATTTTCCCATTAAACACTACATTAGAGGCTGAATCAAATTGTGGCCGAGCAACAACAGCCATAAACATAATCTTAGAGATAAATCTTTTACTTTTGCATGTACGATAAGATACCTTTTCATGAGGAAGCAGATAATACTTTTGTGTTGTTTTAGACATATGAAACCATTTTTCATCAATATGGATTCGATCATGCACGGTAATAAACAAAGGTCTAAATGCAATTTTACCTTGATCAATCATTGACAAACAAAACTTCAACCTTTCCTTCTTTTTGTCATTTGACAAATATGGCTTCATCGAATTTGTGTGTGGACGAATATATCCTTCTTTGACTCTTCTATGTAGGGTTGATTTTGGCACATCCAAAGCCTTTGATAATGACCTTTTGTTTGTTCGACGACGAAGAGGGATATTCCACATTTGTTCAAAATCTACTTGAACTCTTTTCCGACCAGCCTACTTAACAAGCTTTGAAGACAAATCTGGTAATTTACCATTTGAGCTAGAATCCTTAACTTCCTGCCAAATTCGTAATACTGATTTGCTGCATATTGAAAAGACATTGGCAACTTTAGAGATGACTCCTCTTGGTAATTTTCCTTCTTGGCTCTCCTTGAGTAGCATTTCAAGAATTGCTCCTTTTTTTTTTTTTTTTTTTGTAATCAAAAGTGAAAATTTTCTTCTTGGTCCCATGACAGATATCTTTTGAAACTGTTGTGCTCGTACGCATATTTTTTGGAGAATTTGTAGCTTTTGGAAAACGATTAAGATCAATCGAAATTCTTGGGGGAAAGATAAATGTGTATGGGCATCATTGGATGAGAGGACATTTGGGGGAATATTCAAATCAATAGGAGTACTCATCTTTTTTATTGTGATTAATTATGACAATAGGTGTCTTATTTATAGAGATAAATCTAAAAATTTAAATGTAATGGCTCCTCTACAAGGCTCCAAATTTAAACTTTTCAATATGGTTTAAAATCTTTCTACAAAATTTAAAAGTAATGGCTCCAGGCTCCAAATTGAAAATTGCCAAAGAAATCACTATAACTATGACCAAGCAAATTCTTGTTTCAAGACATATGAAAACGGTGACCATATATAAATTCTTGGTTGAAGATAATTTTTGGTCAATGTGTGAATTCTTTTCCTTTAAACTTTATCATATGAATTCTTTAGAATTCTAACATGGGAATAAATGTAGTGATGTGTTTCTTTAATTAACTTTAAAACACAAGAATCTTTGGAATCTTTAATGTGTTTCTTGGTTATCTAAAATGATTATATAACTACATTTAACTAACTTTATTAATCTATGTGTAAAAGAGAAATAGGACAAAAAATTTGGGATGGAGGGAGTATCATACATATTGAAGTAGATATCCACCCAAGAAGTATGGTTTTCAATCACATTTACCAAGTTGGACTTAATTCGATAATTGAAAATTCTTAATTGGGCTAGGGATAGGTTTTCTACACAATTCTTGTTTACTTGATGAGAGAGGGAAAGAGATGTTACATTGACTTTGAGAAGGACGATCTTATGCACCTAATAAGCAATCATCATGCAAATATACGTGTATGTGTTAGTAGGGCTATAAAGGGTTAGATCGGATCTAGATCACCCTATTCCGGACCCGACGATTAGCAATATACCAATCTGACCCAACCTGAATACCCGTCGAATATAATATAAAAAGACTTATAACTGATTAAACGGGTATTATATTCAAGTCGGGTATAATATATAATAATATAATATATATATTTTATATAAAAACATATATAAAATAATATGTATTTTATATAATATTTAAATTAATCAAGTAATCGGATAACTTACTACGAGTATTATAGTTTCATATAATTATATAAACTAAGTGAGTAAACAGGTTAGGTTGAGTAATATGTGTTAGTGCATGTTTTTCGATGAAAGATAAAGAAACTAAAATTTTGTTTTATATATTGTTCCCCACTTTTTCCTTCCCAACTTTGTTACAAAAATGTAATATAAATACTAAAAGACATATTTATCACTTTTCTTTTCTATCCAACTTCCTCAATCCAAAGATACTGTTAAAGAGGAAATGTTTGCTATAGGGTTTGAATTTATGGAAATGAAAAACCCCAAACTCTTTAATGATGATTCGTGAGTAAATTGGTGAGTTTCACAATCTAATAAAGTAAAATTAAATAGTAAAATTTCACATCCATACCTACTTGTTAGGAGCTATTAACCAAACATATCAATAATCAAATAATCAAATTTCAAACCTATATCTACATGTTAAAAACCATTAACCAGACATGTCAATAAATCAATCTATATCAATTCCAACTACTAGTTTCTCATGTCAATTCCCATTCCCATTCCTTAATTTCAACCAAACACCTAGGTTATAGTGTTGAGATTTGTGAAGCAAAAACATGAGCATGAGTTTCTGATTGACAATGAATTTTTTGATATATTTGATACTTTTGGCCAATCGTTTTATTAAGCTGAAAAAATAATTAAAATATACTAGAAATCTATAATCAAGTTACAATGAATTGATAGTAATAATTGAAAATGTTTTGTATGATTCTTAAGGAAATCATATGGCAAATTATTTTTTTCCTGAATAATATTCCTATGGTGGCAAAAAATTATGTATACAATCATAGTTATGAAAAAAGTAACAAATATTTGAAATAAGTTAAATATGCTATAGTTATAATTTTTTTGTTTCCATTGTTTAGTGAAGACGAATCAAGAAAACTCCTAAGCTGATCTTCAATATGGAGAGCTCCCTTATTATGCAAGCATAGGTTTCACTTTGAAATACTTATTTAACTGTTCTGTGCAAATGTTGTGAGCAGAAATGGAATCTTCACAAGGACTCAAAGGGAATGGAGGAGAAGGACCTGCATCGGTTTCATAGATTGTTGGATAAGAATTCAGCTTAAGTAATAAGATTCAATTATGTTCCTGAGGAAATTATGAAGACGTAGAGGTCAAGATTGGTCAATTCAAGAAGGTAGCTACCTATATTGAAACTATTGCAGAACTTATTTTGAAATCACTTTCATGAACCGATTTAATGAGGAGAAGATGCCTGCTGCTTGATCCAAAAAAGATATGCCCTTCTCCTGCTTCTCTTCCACTCCTCCAAATATGATCTGCAGGTAATAGAAGAATATGGAATTAACTAAGGTTTGGACTCAGTCAAGTTTGACTACGATGGATGTGTTGCTGGTCTACCCTTTATATCCAAAAAGGAGGACAAAGTTTACATGAAAATCTAAGCTTTCATAATTTGCTACTGATTGTAGTATAATAAGTTGGAGAAATGCTTTTGTGATCAAACTGATTGTGGAAAAAGGGCTCGAATTCAGTATCATTATATTTCTGAATTCTGATTCTTGAAGCAACCAACCTCAAGATCTTCTGCATCAGGACGGCTTATCATCTCCTTGGCCAAGAGATATCTGTTTGGCCGGTCCTTATCATCATAAAACACCTTCCACAATCTGGCAAGTGGTAGCAAAAAAGAAAGAAAGCAATTACATGATACGGTTTATAAGAAATATGAACACAGCTGAATTCATTTTGAGATTTTCTCTTTGAATTCTTTCTTTTTTGGACAGATCCTTGTGTTCTAAGTAACAACTACTTGTGCTTGTATGGCATAATAGATTAGGAGGCTATTTAAGAGATTTTCTCCTTAATATATACATCATTCTGGAAGCGACCAAGCAGACTGCAGCATAGTGGCATAAGGCAGTTTAACTAAGCAGTTCAAAATTGAAAAAACCACTTAAAAAAGTTTGCGCTGGGAAATAGTTGACTCTACAGTTCTTAACATTCCATGTAATCAAGGGATGAAAACAAAATTGCCTTGCAAATGAAGGCTGTCAGAGCCCCTCCCCCCCCCCTTCACCCCCACACACCTTTTTGGGGGGATTAGATTTATTATTACCCTAAAAGAGGGATAGAATGAATCGTATATGTAACAAGCCTGGCAAACATGAAGCCCTTCATGAACCTTTAAAGATAAAAGTACTTACCCAGGGTAGCATCTAAATACTGCACCTGACTTAAGGGGTTTCATTGAGTAAACCGCAGTAAATGTGCTGCAACATGAACAGTTTTTAGTGACAATAAACAGAAAGTTATCTCCAAAAGAAACTAAATAGCACAAGCAACAAAATGCAGAAACCTGAATGTAGATTCAGACATAAAAAAGCAACAGGTAGAGCACAAAGTTGGATATAAAATATGTACACATAAAACAAACTTTATCCATCAATTAACTCCTTAGCCAGAGAAAATCAAATGGAAGAGAGAAGCAAGAAGAAATTGCCAATGGACTCTATGAAACTATGAAGACCTTATTTCCCGAATCAAGCTCAAAATAAAGGCAGAAGCAGTTAAAAGCCAATAAACCCAGATGGTAGTCGAAACCTGCAATATAAGGTTCAACAAACTGCTAAAAAATCTGTCCAAGAAGATTGTGAGTAATAAACAGGATAAGCTGAATATGTGGAATAAACTCTTCCTGTTGTCTCAGCAGCACAATCCTCATAAACAGTTCATAATATTAAAAAGAAAATGCAGTAATACAACCAAAGAAGTACTTCAAATATATCACTTGAAAATTTCTTCAACAAGTACCTTAGAAAGTTCCTCCTCAGCCTGCGAACATTAATCCCCACACCAACATCCCCACTGACAAGATTGGGGTTCCACATGATAAGAGGCCTAGGCTAACAATAAATCAGAAACTCCTATGAGGAATGACCTTTTGCCGGTACAAGACTAAAACAGCAGCATATTCTATAAATATCATGGCAGACAGCAATATATGCAACTGAAAAGCATAGTGAACATGACGATGCAAGCTGAAGGCCAGCATTCTAAAACAAAACAAGAAGAGGTTTCTTATATTTTGGTTCCTGTTAGAAACACAAACTTATCACAATGGCAATTATGCCTTATCATTTGAAGTCGCAGTAGCCCGTTCAAATTAATGAAGTGTCATTCTAAATTCTACTGCAACCATATACTCTGTACTAACTGACAGCGGCTAATTTCCAGTTTTACTATCAACACATGCTTTAGCTTTAACAATTGTAACATGTCTTGTCATCACAAGTTGAATTATGGCCTATTTAAATTATGTTAGTGAAGGTCCAAATTCTATCAAAAACTTGACTCATGAATAATTAAGGTCAATTTACCATCAAAATGGAAGTTGACTCATGAATATTATTCTTAAAGTAAGATATTGACTCATGGAAATTTTCAACAGCCATTCCCCTCCCCCCACCCCAACCAAAAAAAAAAGACAAATCCTGATAAATCCATTCATAATTAATGAACACCATTATAAAGATGACAGGACACAGCCAAGGCAGTAATCTCAACACCAATTAGGATGAGTTTTGATCAATAAAAGAATAATTGGCAGAAATTCTCCTAGGTGAAACAAATCAAACCAATTTTCAGACAAAGAATATAAAAGAAATGTAATTACAGTGATTAGGAAAGTTCCAGAGATTCTATAGGGAAGTTGAAACATCAAAGAAGAAGCTATTCCTTTTTCCAATATTAAAATCTGGACCAAAGTTTTCTGCTCATTTGGAGGGGTGATCAATCCGTGCTACTGCTACTAGCACCATAGCATTCTCATGTTATTTGAGTTTAAGACAAGCAAAGAAGACTGAGGGCATTCCCTAAGATGTGATTCCTTTCCTTCTCTTTTAGATTATACATGATAAAAGTGTCAGAAAAAAAGAATGCAGATTTACCGGATCATCAGAGAGCTCAGATGCAATTTTTTGTACATATTCCAACATCTGATGATCAGGAACAACCAACACAACAATTTCATCTTCAGTCTCTACAGGCTTCCGGTCACCTAAGCTGAATGAATGGGAAAACAGATACAGAAGGCATGACATCAGTAAATAAGGAGATAAAACCATCTAATGATCTTTCTAGTATCTCAAATAATAGATCCTAGAGGATTTAAGACCCAATTTGTTAAGAGTAGTATTATATAAATTTTGTTGAGCTGCTTAATAATTCAAAGAGCAGAATATAATAGGTTCTTCAATATATCACTTTCGATTATTAGAATAAATTGACATTCCAATAGTTTGCAGAAATCAAATATAACCTTTTGACTAGAATATGAGACCTTAAGCAAGGTACTTTAAATTAAATTTCCAAAATAGTTCCATAAAGGTAATTGGAGTAACCTGGAGAAACCAAACGCAGAATCTTTCCACCTATGTTTAAGAAGTGCAGTAGCTCCAGCATCGGGAAATATGGCTTTGACTCTCTAAGAAGAAGAGTTTACAAGTCTTAGAAATTGAAAATGCATCAAAAGAAAATAATCGAATTAATCTCATGCATCAGCGTGTGCATTGCTAAGACCTTCAACACAAATAAACTAGATTCTAAAGATAATCAATATATGCGCCACACACAAACATATATGTGCACTGTTTTCCAAGAAACCTGATTTCCAGCTTCGTCGATGAGTGTATCCAAAAATATCCTTGTGAGTTCCCAGAGCTCAAATTGAGCACCCTCATCATCAAGAAATTGCAGCTGTGGTATTAGGAGCTCGACCTTAAGAAAATGAAAGAGAAATAATTAAACAAATAGCCAAGAAATTGAGGGATGAAGAGGGAGGGGAATGGCATATACAATGGCAGAAAGAGAAATCATTAAACAAATGGCCAAGAATTGGAGGAATGAAAAAGGAGGGGAGATGGCATATACAATGGCAGGCTTTCTGTTTTCCTATTGATTTCTCAATATCAGGATTTCCAGAAAGCACACTAGAGAAACAAGAATACCTATCACAAAAAAGAAATACAAAGTATAGAGCTGCACTCAAGTGGAATGCTTTAGAAATTAGGCAGCAGAATTTGATATCTTACAAGGAACTTTAAGATAAAAAAACAAAACCAGACTAAAACATACTATGGCTCTCAGCCCCCCTGAAGACAAAAAACTTG
This sequence comes from Voacanga thouarsii, assembly GCA_026120185.1. Classification (NCBI taxonomy): domain Eukaryota; kingdom Viridiplantae; phylum Streptophyta; class Magnoliopsida; order Gentianales; family Apocynaceae; genus Voacanga; species Voacanga thouarsii. The sequence goes on from JANUWF010002200.1 coordinate 4,166,592, forward strand.
CACTTGCTTGAGCAGACTGCCGAACTGCACCCTCCAAATCAGAAGGCAAGCAACTGTTAAGAAAATGAATTGAGGAAAAAGTATAAAGACACAAGGAAGCCAACCACGAGCAACAGATATGATTGGTTGCATATAGGCATGTTTGAAATGGGCAAAAAGCAATAATCAACTAAACAAGACGGTAACTGCAGAAATAATGATTGCATGAATGATATATGTCTAAATAGCTTGTAGACTCAAAAACAATTTGATATAATCATTAAAATTCTACTTATCCTTCTACCCATTAGTGTATAAAGAAGGAAAATGCATGTCTCTAACTGTTTACTAGAGAGAAATACATGCTTTATCACCACTTGGCATTACCATTTGAGATTTCTCTAAGTAAATAATTTGTCACCAACTTTGTTACAGACATGCGCTTGTATACATCATTGTTCTTAAAAATAAATGTTTTCCTTTTTGTTTATCATATTATAGAAAAGACCATCAATGATGTTTGTTTTTACTTGATTATTATAAGAGTTAGGATCAACTTGAAACTGTCAAAAGGTCTCATGGCCTGGAATAAGCCTTGCACTATATTGAATGATATAATACTGTGAACTTGCTGCTGAACAAGTACTCAGACAAAATAATGAAATAAGAGTACATTAAAAACATCTCTCTACTGTGTAAGGATTTGATGTTTGCAGTTATTGTCACTGCTAATATCTTCCTCACCTAAAATCCTTTCTGAACTACAAAAATCAAAAAGTATATCCAGTTTTTAGCAGGACAAAGCAGCAAAAACCAAAAGTCATGTTAACACAAAACTCTAACCTCTTTTTTCAATTAAAGCCTTTCTGCACATGCCACCCCCCCCCCTCTTCCTTCCTCTCCCTCTTTTCAATTTCTCTCAAGACTAGGAACAATAACAAAAAGTGACCATACACAATGAAGCCTTGATGTCGTGTTTTTTATCGCACAATATACTTCTATATAATTTGCACAAATATCCAACGAAGAGTATAACCAGTCATATGGAACATTTCACTAAAGATGCTAACTTCTACCAACAAGATTTTTATAATGTTGCTCTGATCTTCAATTCAAAGAGAGTCCATATCTCCAATTTATTGCAAATAATATTCTGCACAATGCAGAGTCGTATGGCTGATGCAAAACCATGAAGCTGCCTATAATTTAGATAAAAACCTTCGATGAAAATCCTGATTACCATTTAAGGCCTTAAAATTTTGAAATATGTCACCTCAGTTTTGGCAATGGTATTCAGATTTCAGATGAAAGGTGTTTAATCTACAATGGCTTGTTGTCTCTATAATGGAGATCAATTTACTATGCAAATGAAAAATCATAATATTCTGAATTACCTATCTAACCAAGCCTTAGTCTTCCCTGCAAACTTGGGATATCAAAATTACTAAATAAACACTTAGATGATCATCGAGCATAAAGGAAATGACACATCTTGCTGGAAAAATAATGAATCCCTTTCATGAATAACTATCTTAGAAGGAGAGTATAACATTCGAAGCACTAAAATTCTCACGGAAATTACTTTGATGAAATTTCAAGCAGAAAAAAAAAGCATAATTAAATCATGATTAAAAATGATATTACAAATCCAAGAAACATTTGCTAGCACTTTGCGCTCCACTGACAAGTTGAATTCTCACAAGGCATTCACATAATCTCCAAGAACAAAACTCAAATTGAAAACCCACCTGTCATCTTCTTCTTCTTCAATCATCTCTGCTTCTGGATCTGAAGCAGATTCCCGAGTTGTGTCCTCACTAAAATTTTCTTGTCCTTGGAATTTCTCAAACTTGGCATGCATTCTTGTGGCCTTCTGAAGTGAAATTCCATTGTATCTCAAAATGTTGAGAGTGCACAAAGATGATGGAAATAGGGTTGTTGAAGTAAGGAGTTTTGGGGCTGAACGGAAACAGCAAGAGAGGTTCGAGCATGAAGAAGATGCCATAAAAATCCTATTGTTCAAAAGCTCCAGACTACCAGTTGTTTACGGAGGGGAAAGATAAGTTCTTTCCAGTGTCTAGTGCGGAAGCGGTAAATGAAGCAACGGTAATCCGGACTACTCCTGCAGCGCCACGTGGAAAGCCTCCCTTTTTTGGCCCTTTTGTATTGGAATATTTTCGGGGAAAAAAAAACTGTTTTAAACTTATTTTGATCAAAATTTTGATTCAATGCAAAAAATTTTATTTGTAAAATACTAATAAGAAAAAATAATTTTGGTGACTCAAAAAATAATTACAAATTACAAATTTTTATTTTTTAACTAAAAAAATGAATAAAACTTCTCTCAAAACATACAAATATAGCTATTTCTTCAATTTAATTTCTGTCAATAAGCATATGTCAGATTTAATAATATTTTAATTTTTTAATTAAAATATAATATTTTATTTTTATTTTAAACTATCTTTTTTTTTTTTTTTTACTTTTCCTTTCTTCTCTTCTTCTCTCTTGTTACCAACGGCCAACATCTTCTTCTCTTCTTTTTTTTTTTTTTTTTTCCTATTTCTTCTCTTCTTTTCCACTTACGGTTGGAAATAAATGAACGAGTAGATTGAACAAAAAAGCATCACCGGTAACGGTAAGAAGTTGTCAATTTCTCTGATAGCAAAGAGACAGCCTGATATGAATAATAAGAGTTGGGAGTTTTGGCATTGCCATCTATGAAATAAAGTTCACAGTGAACAAAATTACAGAATAAGTTATCAAAATCGAGCAAACCGATTTCCGTAAACTTTTCAAAATGGGATTAGTCGAGGGACACGATGCAACCCAAAAGACAAAACATAAAATGAAAAAAGAAAAATGTAGTAAAAGTATCAACAAAGTTAAAAGATAAATATAATATCAATCCAAGTGCATTATATTAATTAAGAGTTCGATTTAATAAAATTAAATTTTAAAAATTTAAGTGTTAAATTTTAAAAATTAAAAACGAAGATTAAATTTTTAAATTTGAAGTCTGAATCTAACGTTTAAATTAATTATAATTTAGATTAAATATAAAAATATTAATAATTAGATGAGTATTTAATATATTTAGACTTTAAATTTAAGTAGTTTTTATTTCATTTAAAATTTATATATAGTATTTCAATTCATCTTAGTCGGGTAAGTAATGAATATTTAATCAGTGCGTTTTAATGAAATATATTTAATTAATTAAACACTTAATATTATCTATTCTTAAATATACTTAATAAAATAAGTATTTGATCAAGTAATTTTAAATATTTAATTGAGCTACCAAACAAATCTTGAGTGAAATACTTATTAGACTTTATAAAATTACTTAAGGTCTGTTTGATAATTTAACTAAATATTTAAAATTAATTAATTAAATACTTATTTAATAATTATATTTGATAACGAATAATATTAAGTACTTAATTATTTCAGTACACTTAATAACAAATTCTTGCTATCACTTAGTTGATGACGTCTTGAAATCTTAATATATTTTTTAAATTAAATAAAATTTACTTAAGTTTGAAGCATAAATATGTTAAATATTCATTTACTTGCATTATTATTATTTATTTAGTCTAAATTGTAAAAAAAAATATAATATAAAATTTAAGTCTAATCTATTCAGTATTTAGGTTCAAATAACAAATCTTAAAATTTAGTATTTAAACTCCAATTTTTAAAATTTAGTATTTAAATATTCAAACACAAGTATTCAAACTTTAGTTTTATCAAGAGAGGTCTTTGGGCATATTTAATAAATCAATTAAATATTTAAAGTTAATTAATTAAGTGTATTTAATAATAAATAATATTAAGTATTTAAGTTTTTTTGAGGGAACAAATGGAATAAATCCATTGGCTCGTATCAAAATGTACATCATGAGATACAAAGGAAGGCATGTACCCAAACCAATTGATAGGAGAATCAATCCCAAGAGCATAGGATGCTAGCCGATGAGCCAGCTTATTATAACATCTTGGTGTAAACCGGATAATTTTAAACAAACTATCAAACCTTCGATGGATGGATTTATAAAAATGTGTTGCACCCCAAAGCCGAGGATGACATGGCAACACCCCAAAAAGAAATGTCGAACCCTTACATACCATAAATAACAAGAACATAACATTCTAGTAATACTTAAAGAATATCCTTATATCGTTTTTAAATCCAAAACAAAACATACATAAAACTGAACAAAAATGAAAAACAATTAATCACTCTAGATTCTCTTCAAACCATTCTTCTAACTCATCCTCATCTAACTGAGAACCTGCAAAATGATAAATAAGGGGTGAGCTCACTAGCTCAATAAGGAAATTTGGCCTACCCGAGATTGAGCATGCTACATATACATATATATTTACAAAACGTTTGATCAAAAGAGTTTAGAAATTTAAGGTACAACAAAACTCGTGGGGTCTTAAAATATCTCCCTGGTGGGTTGGTCGCACCATGTGAAGATCTCAGTGTATCACCCAAAAAGAAGAAGGAGGAAAAGAGGAACAATGAATCTCTTAACCTTACTCTTTACTGAATCCAAGAGGCATATTTGGCACATAAATATAGAACTGGTGTGGTTTATTCAGTGAAAATAATGTGATCGACACAAGCGAGAAAACCATTGCTGCAACAGAGAAGACCAGCGCCGGAATCAAAATAGAGTGTACCCGACGCCAGGTGTATTCTGGAATGCGCAGGCACGATTTCCAAAACACCCAAGACCCAACCTATAACTTTTCAGACAAAAAACGTAGTTTTTTTTTACCACCCACTTTAATAATGAAGAATACCGTCTGTGCACAAAAAAAAAATCATGTATACATACTTAAACATGCTTAAATAAGGCTTAATTCACGAAGATGATTCATGCTTGGGGACTTGATTTGGCTTAACTGATCAGTCTTCCAATTATTATATCCCATTGGAAGAAAGACCTTAGCTTATCCTAGGTATTGTATCCCCCTAGTAGGGCCTTATAGCTTATAAAGTTCGGGAATTCCCTACCAAAACGAAACCCACAAGCATTCAACATCACATGAATCAGAAAATCAATACATAGGCATAAAATTTAGCTTAAACTCATAACTTTCGACAAACATAACCATTGGTACATGAATAACAATTAACATATCATGCTCAATACCATTTTCATATAATCAAAATACCACTTTCATAAAGAAATCAAGAGACATCATTGATTTTGAAGGAAACAATAACCAGTACCAAAAACAGGAAAACCCAATTCCTTACCTACTGAATTTAGCCTCTTGGAACCTCCTAAAGCTTCCACTCAAGCCTCCAAACACTTATTCACCTTCAATTAAAACCCAAACAATACAATTAATCCTCCAATAAATTTTTCCCAATTTCGAACCCTACTACTCTAACTTCAATTCAAGAACAATTTATCTCAATCTTAGGTTACAAACACTATAAAACACAAGGGGAAAGCTAACTTACCAAGAGTTGATGCCAAAGGCTCAAGTCCCTTATCAGATTCTCCATTCTCTTCCCTCTTTTCCTCTTCTGGAATAGCTTCAGAAACAACATAACCGTTCAGAACATGCCTGAGCCTATAATGAAAAATTAATAAAAGCCCCCTAACTAAATAATTGCACTTAGCCTCTCAACTTATAATACTTAGCCTTATGGACCCAAGTCCACTAATTAAAATAAACTAAAAAAACCACAGCCCAATAAGCCTATGAAAGAAGAGAAGTCAGTGGGCTCACATTCCACCCTCCTTACAAAAAGTTTCGTCCTCGAAACTTACGCACCTTGGTCCTCAAATAGGAACGGATACTTTTGGCGTGCATCTTCCTCTAACTCCCAAATCGCTTCTCGCTCTGAGTGATTTGACCATTGCACCTTAACGTAAGGTATCGTCATTCGTCTCAGAACTTGCAGCTTCCTATCCACGATCCTTACCGGTACCTCCTCATACGTCAAGTCTTCACGTACTCGCAAAGGCGACATTTCTAAAATATGATTTGGGTCCGGAACATACCGTCAAAGCTGGGATACGTGAAAAACGTCGTGTATCCTGGATAATGCTGGCGGCAAAGCTAACCTGTAAGCTAAATCTCCTACTCTCACAAGGATTTCATACGGCCCTACATATCTTGGACTTAACTTCCCACTCTTACCAAATCTCATTACACCCTTCGTAGGGGACACCTTCAAGTATACTTTCTCACCACACTGAAACTCTAATGGCCTTCATTTGCTATCAGCCTAACTCTTTTGACGGTCCTGAGCAGCTTTCAATCTTTCCCAAATAACCAATACTCTATCCGAAGCAAGCTGTACTAACTCTGGTCCGGTTATACTTCTTTCCCCTACGTCATCCCAACAAATTGGAGACCTATACTTCTGTCCAAAACGAGCTTCATACGGTGCCATTCCAATGCTGGCTTGATAACTGTTATTGTAGGAAAACTCTACCAATGCCAAACTGTCACTCCAACTTCCCTTGAAGTCCAACACACAAGCCCGCAACATATCCTCTAATATCTGAATTGTCCTCTCTATCTGAGCGTCAGTTTGTGGATGAAACGTCGTACTGAGTGCGATGGTGGTTCCCATGGCCTTGTTGAAACTCTTCAAAAATCGAGACACAAACCTAGTATCCCTATCTGACACTATACTCACTGGTACCTCGTGCAACCTGACAATCTCATCCATGTACATTTTGACCAACTCCTCCATAGAAGTTGTTATCTTCATAGGCATGAAGTGCGCTGACTTAGTTAGACGATCCACCACCACCCAAATAGTATCTTTTCCCGTCTTGGTCTTAGGTAACCCAATGACGAAATCCATCGTGATATGCTCCCACTTCCATACCGGAATTTCCAAAGGCTTAAGTAATCCAGCAGGTCTTTGGTGTTCCGCCTTAACTTGGTAACATACCAAACACTTAGATACATATTCTGCTATACTCCGTTTCATACCACTCCACCAATAATACTTCTTGAGATCCCGATACATTTTGGTTCCTCCCGGGTGAACTGAGAACCTCGAGTTGTACGCTTCCTTAAGTACCTCGGCCCTTAATGCCTCCTCATTGGGAACACATAATCTGCTCCTAAAACGAAGACTGCCATCCGCATGAATCTGAAAGTCCAACTGATTTCCTCCAAGAGCCACTGCTCTCTTCTTTTCCAATTCCACATCCACCGACTGAGCCTCCTTGATTCTTTCTACCAAAGATGATTGTGCCACCATAGCAGCCAAACATCCCAAAGTCGGTTGCACCACTTCTAATTCCAACCTTTTAAACTCCGCGATAAGTCGATCCTGATCTGTGAGTAGAGCAGCTAAAGTGCTAGACCTCTTCCTACTAAGAGCATCCGCTACCCAATTAGCTTTCCCAGGGTGGTAATCTGATCTTCAAATCGTAATCCTTAAGCAGTTCTAGCCACTGCCTCTGCCTCATGTTAAGCTCATTCTGCGTAAATAAGTACTTTAAACTCTGATGATCGGTGAAGACCTCACACGATTCTCCATACAAATAGTGTCGCCAAATCTTTAGCGCGAACATTATGGCTGCCAACTCCAAATCGTGAGTTGGGTAATTTTGTTCGTAGGGCTTCAACTGCCGAGAAGCATAGGCAATTACCTTACCATTCTGCATCAACACACAGCCCAATCCATTCTTCGAAGCATCACTGTAAATAGAAAATCCCCCTGCCTCAGACGGTAGTGCTAACACAGGTGCCGACATCAGTAACCTTTTCAACTCCTGAAAACTCCTCTCACAAGCTTCACTCCACTTGAATTAAACTTTCTTCTGGGTTAACTGAGTCAATAGAGTAGCAATCTTAGCGAAATCCTCCACGAACTTCCGGTAGTATCCAGCCAACCCCAAAAAGCTTCTAACTTCCGTTGCATTGGTTGGCTTGGGCCAATCAACTATTGCTTCAATCTTCCTAGGATCAACAGAGACCCCCTTCTCAGAAATCACATGCCCCAAAAAAGACACACTCCCCAGCCAAAACTCACACTTGTTGAATTTAGCATACAACTTTTGCTCTCTAAGTCTCTGCAATACCACTTTTAGATGATCCCGATGCGCTTCCTCAGACGGAGAATATACTAGGATATCGTCTATGAACACCACCACGAACCTGTCCAGGTCATCCTTGAAGACCCGATTCATCAACTCCATGAAAGCTGCTGGCGCGTTAGTTAATCCAAATGGCATGACTAGAAACTCATAATGCCCATACCGAGTTCGGAAAGCACTTTTTGGTATGTCTTTAGGTTTGATCCGCAACTGATGATACCCGGAACGTAGATCTATTTTAGAAAACACTTTCGCTCCCTTTAATTGGTCAAATAGGTTATCAATCCTGGGAAGTGGGTATTTATTTTTCACCGTGATCTTGTTCAGCTCCCTATAGTCGATGCACCTCCTCATACTCCTGTCCTTCTTCTTCACAAACAATATGGGAGCACCCCAGGGAGACACACTAGGACGTATAAACTTCTTGTCTAGCAACTCCTGAAGTTGAACCTTCAATTCCCGTAGCTCAGCTGGTGCCATGCGATATGACGCTTTCGAAATTGGTTCCGTTCTTGGAATTAAGTTGATTTCGAAGTCAACCTCTCTCTCTGGTGGTACACCTGGTAGATCTTCTGGAAACACATCCTGAAACTCATTCACTATTGGTATATCCTTAATTCGCGGTTCTTGCTTCTTTACCTCCACCACGCTAGCTAAGTAAGCCTCGCATCCTTGGCGCAGATTCCTGCGAGCTCTAATCGCGAAAATCACTGGCATAGATTTCTTGCCCACTACTCTATCCTCACTCTGGAAATGGAAGACAGCTCTACCCGGCAAGGCAAATTGCACCCTCTTTTCTCGGCAATCCACTAATGCATGATTACTAGCCAACCAGTCCATACCTAAAATCACATCAAAATCAACCATATTAATCTGGATTAGGTTTGCGTAAAGCTCTTCATCACCAATTGCTACCCGACATCCCTTATGTACCAAGTTAGACACCAAAACTTTTCCATTAGGTACTGCTACTCTATAGGAGTCAACTAGGTAGGTAGAACCTGACTTTAAGGCCTTAGCAAATCTACAGGATATGAACGAATGCGATGCTCCACAATCAAATAACACAATAGCAGGCACAGAATTAATCAGAAGTGTACCTGTCACCACCTCATCAGCTGTATCAGCCTCCTCCTGGGTAAGAGCAAACACCCGAGCATTACTCTTCTGCCGCTGCTCCCCTGCCTTAGGCTCCTGAGCACTAATTGCTGCTTGGGTCAGATTTGCCACTGGTTCAAGACACTGGCCAATCTTGTAACCCATTTTGCCACATCTGAAATAGCTTCCAAGCGCCTATCGGTACTCCCCCAAGTGCCTCTTGCCACAAGTTGGGCATTTCTTAAATAAAATGCCGGCATTCGAAGCTGTAGACCCTGCTGCACTCACTGTCTGTGCCCCTGAAAAAGCTGGCCTAGGTTGACACGAAAAAGCTCTCCTCTTAGCATCACACTGGCTCGACGATGCCGGTCTAAACCTCTGACCGTGACTGAATCCTGGCCTGGTGCTCTGACCCTGATTGACCGCTGGCCTGGATCCCTGCCCCTGGCTAAACACTGACCTGGGTCTCTTCTTGTCCCTATCTGCATCCGATCTCCTAAACTCAGCTTCGATGTCCAAACTCCTCTGATAAGCCTCCTTGTAGGTACTAGGCCTGATTGCAGACAACCTTCCACGAATCCTAGCTAACAATCCATGCACAAATCGGTTGGTCCTCGAAGTGGGGTCTCGAGTAATTGCAGGCACATATTTGCCCAACGAGTTAAACCTGATTGCATAGTCGGTCACACTCATCTGCTCTGACTGAACCAACCCAAAGAACTGGTTCTCCTTCTCGATCTTGAAAGTGTCTAGAAAGTATTGCTCCAGAAATATCTCCCTAAACTTTTCCCAGGTAAACGGCTCGCTTCCCTGGTAATAAATGGGCTTCACCCATTTCCACCACTGCAGCGCTTCACCAACCAGAAACGGACCTGCCACCTTCGGTTTGATATCCTCTGGAACTTCCATCGTCTCAAAGTGATGTTCCAATTCTTCGATCCACTCTTCCGCTCTCTCGTGCCCCCCTATACCATTGAACGTTGGGAGTCCCATTCTTTTCATCCGCTCGTAAAGCGACCAAGCTCCTGAGTCATTTCTCTGGAATCGACGCTCCTGGTCTCGCTGCAACTGTTGTTGCTCCGCTTGCAATCTGAGTTATTCCTGCTGAACCCTGATCTGCTCCTGCTGCAGTGACTGCTGACTCTGCATCGCTTGAGCCATCATAGCTAATGCAGTCAGCATGTCTATCGGTGCACTAGGACCAGGCACGGTTGTGACTGGCGGTACCGTCGTAGCAGCTGGCGGCACAAACGGGGGAGGTGAGGGAAGTTTGACCCCAATGGAATGACCCCCTGACCCATGCGGTGCTGACACAGTAGCGGATAAAATCTGACCCCTGATAGTTTGGCTAGTCTGCCCTCGAGCTAGCATAGCCACCGGTCTATCCCTGTTACTGTCTCCCGCACCCTCCTGAGCAGCCCTCCTTGCACCACGTGCCATCGCCGAAATGCTATTCGCGAGCTAAAATGACCAAAGAAAAAGAAAATAATCTACTAAACGATCAACATCCCTAACGAATACTCAAATATCACTTATGCTACTCTCTTTCTTAAATTTTAAACTTTATAGGTTACCACTCAGTTTCATACTTATTGCCCTAATGTTTCAGCCTAAGAAGTATAACCTATTTCTCTGATACCACTAAATGTCACACCCCAAAGCCGAGGATGACATGGCAACACCCTAAAAAGAAATGTCGAACCCTTACATACCATAAATAACAATAACATAACATTCTAGTAATACTTAAAGAATATCCTTACATCGTTTTTAAATCCAAAACAAAACATACATAAAACTGAACAAAAATGAAAAACAATTAATCACTCTAGATCCTCTTCAAACCATTCTTCTAACTCATCCTCATCTAACTGAGAACCTGCAAAATGATAAATAAGGGGTGAGCCCACTAGCTCAGTAAGGAAATTTGGCCTACCCGGGATTGAGCATGCTACATATACATATATATTTACAAAACGTTTGATCAAAAGAGTTTAGAAATTTAAGGTACAACAAAACTCGTGGGGTCTTAAAATATCTCCCTGGTGGGTTGGTCGCACCATGTGAAGATCTCAGTGTATCACCCAAAAAGAAGAAGGAGGAAAAGAGGAACAATGAATCTCTTAACCTTACTCTTTACTGACCCCAAGAGGCATATTTGGCACATAAATATCGAACTGGTGTGGTTTATTCAGTGAAAATAATGTGATTGACACAAGCGAGAAAACCATCGCTGCAACAGAGAAGACCGGCGCCAGAGTCAAAACAGAGTGTACCCGGCGCCGGGTGTATTCTGGAATGCGCAGGCACGATTTCCAGAACACCCAAAACCCAACCTATAACTTTTCAGACAAAAAACGTAGTTTTTTTTTACCACCCACTTTAATAATGAAGAATACCGTCTGTGCACAAAAAAAAAATCATGTATACATACTTAAACATGCTTAAATAAGGCTTAATTCATGAAGATGATTCATGCTTGGGGACTTGATTTGGCTTAACTGATCAGTCTTCCAATTATTATATCCCATTGGAATAAGGGCCTTAGCTTATCCTAGGTATTGTATCCCCTAGTAGGGCCTTATAGCTTATAAAGTTCGGGAATTCCCTACCAAAACGAAACCCACAAGCATTCAACATCACATGAATCAGAAAATCAATACATAGGCATAAAACTTAGTTTAAACTCATAACTTTCGACAAACATAACCATTGGTACATGAATAACAATTAACATACCGTGCTCAATACCATTTTCATATAATCAAAATACCACTTTCATAAAGAAATCAAGAGACATCATCGATTTTAAAGGAAACAGTAACCAGTACCAAAAACAGAAAAACCCAATTTCCTTACCTACTGAATTTAGCCTTTTGGAACCTCCTAAAGCTTCCACTCAAGCCTCCAAACACTTATTCACCTTCAATTAAAACCCAAACAATAAAATTAATCCTCCAATCAATTTTTCCCAATTTAGAACCCTACTACTCTAACTTCAATTCAAGAACAATTTATCTCAATCTTAGGTTACAAATACCATAAAACACAAGGGGAAAGCTAACTTACCAAGAGTTGATGCCAAAGGCTCAAGTCCCTTATCAGATTCTCCCTTCTCTTCCCTCTTCTCCTCTTCTGGAATAGCTTCAGAAACAACGTAACCGTTCAAAACATGCCTGAGCTTATAATGAAAAATTAATAAAAGCCCCCTAACTAAATAATTGCACTTAGCCCCTCAACTTATAATACTTAATTTTTTTAGCCTTATGGACCCTAACCCACTAATTAAAATAAACTAAAAAAACCACAGCCCAATAAGCCTATGAAAGAAGAGAAGTCAGTGGGCTCACAAAATGTCTCGGAGTTGATAAGTCCATCACACCATTCTTGAGGCTAGAAATCACTTCAAGGCAATCATTCTCAACAATCAAATCCTTGTAACCACGAGCAGCCATCACTTTTAAGGCATGAAAATTTGCAGCAGCTTCAACATGAGCTGCACTTCCAAGTGTATCCATTGGAATGATCTTGGAATAGGAAACCACGATAATCACGAAGAAAAAATCCAGTGCCAAACTTCTGTGAAACCCACAAACCATCGATGTTAAGCTTGAGTGTTCCTTTAGGTGGTGCCTTCTATACTTGCGGCGAGAGAAGAGGCTGAACTAGTTTAGGAGCCATTAACACATCAACTGAAGAAGGAAGGAAAGACTCCAAAGGAGCTTTTCCTTTTAGCAATGAAGAAGAAGTTGGCTTGTTGCAAAATCCACCTTACTATCAAAGCTAGAGACGTAGCAGACACAGAGAGTAGCCTAAAGAAATTCATCAAACAAAAAAAGGCTAGTTGAGATACTATACAAGCTGTGGTTTGTGCTCAAAGAAAATGACATTATGATTACACTAAAGGTTCCAAAGTAAGTAACAGAAAAGTGAGATTTGAGACACACTCTAATCCATAACAACTTGCAAAAGTTTGGGTAAAAGGTGCATCAGTCTTAACAAGGGGAAGGTCGAGCATAACTTGTGACCACGCATCAAGAGCAAAAGGGCAATTGAATAAAAGATAGTTAATATCCTCAATAGGACCTCCACAGACTAGAAAGCATGGAGAGATTGAAGTAATTCTTCGATGAAGGTTCGCCCAAGTTGGAACTATGTCATGACTGTAGCACTACAAAAATTGTTGCAATTTCGGTGGAATCTTCAATCTCAACAAGTTTTTTACATAATAGTTCCTCACCTTTAGAATAAAAAGGACTTCCATTTGAAGCATGCAGATTGTCCATAAAAGATGATACCAAATCTTATAGTATATTGCCCAGATTTAGTATATCCCCAAGCTTGGGCATCTTGTGGCCAAGAAGGACAAAATGGTACCTTATAGATTCCTCTTGTATATAAGAGTTAAAGCATTCAGTGAGAGCATCTTCCTTCTAGCAGGCTCTGTCAAAATCTACAAACCGATATACTTTCATCTCTCATGTTGAACATTTAATCCACAAAGGGGAAGATAGTTTGAAAGATGGTGGAGAAGTTGACCAACTATCACCTCATATCTTCATTGCCTCACCATTGCCAATTTTCCACGTGACACCAAGCTTCTAGTGGTCTAGACCTTCTAAAATACTCTACCAAACAAAAAAAAGGAAGAACTACCAGCAGTTTCATCCATAAAAGTCGCCAAATTGATGGTATTTAGCACAAAAAACATGGGCTCCTACAGACAATGGATTCTTTAGAATAAGCTAAGCTTGCTTAGCAAGCAAAGTAATAGTGAAGATTTCCAAGTTACGAAAGCCTAAACCACTTTTAGACTTTGGTCTACAGAGAGAATCCCATGCTCTTCCAGCAAATTTGGTGCTTGTCTTCTGAACTATCCCACAAAAACTACCTCATCATCTTAGAAATTGAGTCATATGTACTTACTAGGAGCTTAAAGACTGACATGAAATAGGTAGGAGTGGCTTGAACAATATATTTTAGAAGAATTTCCTTGGCAACTGGACTAAGGAACATTTCTTTCCATTCGTTAAGTTTTTTCCGAATCTTATCCTCAACAAAGTGGAAGGCATCCTTTTTAGATCATCTATGTGTAGGTTAATATGGCAAAAATGAATCACAGAAGCATGTAACACGCAGTAGCGGAAGCAACAAAACTATATCTTTGAGTTGTTTAGGCTTTGAAAAACTTGTTCTAATGATTTCTGCAACACTCCTGGTTGTTCCTGGTATCCTTGGTTCTGGATCACGTCCTTGTAAACGCCAGTTTCGTCTCATTCACGCGAAGCATTTGAACTTCCGAAATATGGCCCTTTCACTTTTCCTTTAGCTGGTGAAAGCTTTTGTTAGTTTCAAGAAAAATGGTTTTCGTTCTATTTCATTCAATTCCAGAGAGAGACCAAGAGAGTGAAATAAAAATTATCTCCTTTTTGTTATCCTCTTATGCCAAACAATACAAGATCCATCCCGTATTGTTATTTTTTTTTTAATTTTATTTTATCATTGGTCTCATTCATTTGGTCAGATAAAATTATTTACTCTTGGGCATGAATACCCATAAATAATAAGCCTCAATTATTTATTTTCTAGGCTTCATAAAATAGCTCAATAAATAATTAACAAATCCAAATAAACCAATATAAAATATCAGACCTTTTATCTAGTTTATATCTAGGTTAATTTTCTAATTATTCAAGTTAGGCCTTGGGTCCTGAATAATTAATTAACCAATTAAACTAAATAAAATATATACTCTCTCTTAGGCCTTTTATTTTATTCTAGTCCAATAATAAATTAGACTACTTAAATAAAATAAAATAAAACCAATAATTATCAAGACCAATTCCTTAATCCAAATCTGTCAGGACTTAAGGGATATTCCAGGAACCAAAAGACCCATCGCCTTTGCTACTAAAATGACCAAAATACCCCTACTATATAAATAGTTGTATTTTGTATTTTAAATATTTTCTAATATCACCATAAGAAAATATTAACCCCAAGAATAATGATGCGTTAGGAAAGTCTCCGACCTACAAGTGTAATGACTAAAATACCCCTCTACGCATCGTCGTACATTTAGAGAGAATGAGTGTATTAATACCTCTCTAAAAGACATCTACCATCCTTAGACCTCTAGTCCAATAATCCACGACTCCTGAAATATTTCTACTTTCCAAGAAAGCTACCCTAAAGCAAACATCCAAGTCATATTCCCCAGGGCCTTGAATAGTTAGATCATTTGAATAGTCACAATGGGCAATATAGCGCAGAAACTATCTTGTATAAGTCTGTCTTAATTAACTAGTCATATATACCCAATATATAAGTATATCGGCTCTACAAAAGAATCTCAACTACAGCATATCAAATTACATACTTCTAACTTCGTCAAACCACCAACTCATATTCAAGCGGTAGAGTATTAGTCCACATTGTAACAGTAATAGTCTGAGTTTCTTCTAAATAGTACTTTCAGAAACTACTATTACAAGTCCTATTCTACGTATTCGAAATACACTCATGCTATGAAGTGAGTGGACTACTCATTGGCTAAAAGTAAGCCATTCTCCATTTGGAATTCATAACGTAATAATCTAAACATGATGAGATTTTCATTCTCATCAATTGGTTAAGAACAAACATTTATGTGTTAAGTAACCCATGATCTATACCTTATTGTAAAAGACCACCATTCACATAGATCACTTACTTAAACACAATGGGTCATTTTCAAACTCAAATCATGCACAAATAATATATAAATTCACAAATAAATTTTGAGAATAATTCTTTTATTAATAAATTCGATAATTATATCAGAAACCTAGTCTACAGGGCATACATTCCAATAATCTCCCACTTACACTCTAAGACTAAGAAAGTCCGTAGGTGTCCACCCCTATGGTGTCTAAGTGCCTCTTAAAGACTCTTTCAGCCAAAAGCTTGGTGAAGAGATCTATTAGGTTGTTCTCCAAGGCTATCTGTTCCATTACGATTTTTTGTTTTTGGATGAAATCTCAGATCAGGTGGTACTTCCTCTGATGTGCTTCCCCTTCTTGTGGTTCCTGGGTTCTTTGGATTGTGAGACTGCTCCAAAGTTGTCGCAATACACCACAATTGGTCTGTTCATATGTGGCACAACTCCAAGTTTTGAAAGGAACTTCTGGAGCCAGACAGCTTCCTTGGATGCCTCTGAAGCTACTACATACTCAGCTTCCATGGTTGAGTCAGCAATGCAAGATTACTTTATACTCCTTCATGAAACGACTCCTCCAGACAAGGTGAAGATATATGCACTAGTGGATTTTCTCTCATCCTTATCTACTTGGAAGTCTGAGTCTGTATATCTAGTAGGAACCAAGTCATCAGCCTTGTAAACCAGCATGTAATCTTTCGTACCTTTAAGATACTTAAGAATATGCTTTACAACTTGCCAATGAACCTTCCCAGTGTTTGACTGATCTCTGCTAATTAGGCTTACGGCAAAGCAGATATTTAGCCTTGTGCACAACATGGCGTACATGAGACTTCCCACAGCCGAAGCGCTAGGAATCCTACTCATCTTGTCTTTTTCCTCTTAAGACTTAAGACAATCCTTAGAACAAAAAGACAACTCATGTCTGTGAGGGATTAAAGCTCCCTTGCATGAGTCTATGTTAAACTTAGCCAACATCTTGTCAATGTATGTCGCTTGGGATAATTCTAACATTCTTTGCTTTCTATTTCCAAGGAGTTTAATCCCGAGGATGTAACTGGCCTCTCCCAAGTCCTTCATACTGAATTGACTAGACAGCTAAACCTCAGTAGATGACAACGCTCATACATCATTTCCAATGAGTAGAATGTCATTCACATATAGGACAAGAAAAACTACATTTATGCCTTTCAATTTCCTATACACGCATAGTTCATTCTCGTTTTAAATGAAACCATAAGACTTTACAGTCTCGTCAAAACGAATGTTCCATGTTCTATATGTCTACTTAAGTCCATAAATGGACTTCTTAAGCTTGCAAACCATATATTCCTGGCCTTTAGCAATAAAACCTTCCGGTTGGGACATATAGATGTCTTCATTAAGATGGCTATTAAAAAATACCGTCTTAACATCTATTTGTCATATCTCGTAGTCGAAATGACATATAATGATAAGGAAGATACAGATGGACTTAAGTATGGCTACCAGGGAAAAGATTTCCTCATAATCTTTTTTCTCTTTCTGAGTATACCATTTCGCCACAAGTCTAACTTTGAAGGTTTCCACCTTCCCATCCACTTTCCTCTTCCTCTTGTATAGCCACTTACACCTAATGAGTTTTATCCCTTCAAGTGAAGCTACAAGATCCCAAACCTGATTGAAGTACATAGACTCAATCTCGACTTTTATTGCTTCATGCCATAGATTTGCATCGGCATCAATAATAGCCTCCTCGTATCTAGTGGGATTTTATTCCTGATAATCAGAGACCAGCTCGAAAGCCTTTCTTATTCATCTTTTTAGAACTCTAGATACCCTCCTATTACAAGGAAGCTCCGTCTGTACAGGCTCTTGAGGCTGTGCCTCTTCTTATTCCATAATTGAGTCTGAAGAAGTTGATTTCAAAAATAACTTCTCCTCGAGTTCCAACCTTGTTGAAACTTTAGTGGAAGTACTTTGATCATCCTCCAAGTATCTAGCATTAATACTTACCAGTACTTTCTGCTCCTTGGGATGATAAAAGTAACCTCTTTTTTGTCCCTTTTGGATACCCAACAAAGTAGCATAATTTTGATCTTGATTCTAGCTTATCTCCCTTGATCAGTACATAAGTTGGACAGCCCAATATTCTGAGATGATTTAGACTTTGCTTACATCCAGTTCACATCTCATAGGGCGTCCTAAGTACTGACTTGGAAGGCACCAAGTTTAAAATGTATGCCATTGTTTCCAAGGCATATCCCCAAAAAAAGACCGGAAGAGTAGCATGAGACATCATGCTTCAGACCATTTCCATCAATGTCATGTTCCTTCTCTCAACTACTCCATTCTGTTAGGGTGTACCCGGCGCAGAGAATTGGGATACTGTCCCATGATATACCATATAATCCTTGAACTCACCGAGGAGGTACTCTCCACCACGATTTGATCGTAAGGTTTTGATCAGTTTACCTATCTGACGTTCAACTTCAGCCTTAAACTCTTTAAACTTATCAAAAGAGTCAGACTTGCGCCTCATCAGGTAGATATAACCAAATCTTGTACAATCATCCGTAAAAGTGATGAAGTACTCAAAACTCCTTCTAGCTTGTGTAGACAAAAGACCACATACATCAGTATGAACAAGGCCCAATATCTCCTTGGCTCTATCAGCCTTTTGGGTGAACGACCTTTTGGTCATTTTTCCTATAAAGCAGGATTCACACTGAGGCTAACTTTCCAATCTTAATGAGCCCAATGACCCATTATGGATTAATCTCTGAATCCTTATTGAGTTAATATGACCTAACGTTAGATGCCAAAAATATGAGTCATTGACATTGGTCTCTCTCTTCTTACTTAAAGGTTCAGATTGAGCATTATTTATTTGATTGTTTGTAGGATTTAAAAAGAATGAGTTTCCATATATGTGCCCTGTACATAAAATTTTTCCATTTCTATTGATAGTAATACCAGAATGGAAAGAAATAGAATATCCATGATTTATTAACTTTACAACTGAAATCAAATTCTGTCTAAAATCGAGTACATATAAAATATTCTTCAAAATAACTACTCTATTACAATAAAAAATAAGATCTAGCTCTTCCACTGTAAGGGCCCATAATTGTGCTCAATTTCCTATTCATAGTCCATGCTCGCCCTTCTAGAGTCTTCTTATCTTCCTAAACCCTGCAAGGATTTACAGATATGATCAGTAGCTCCAGAATCAACAATCCAAGTGGAAGTTGATCTAACCATTAAAACTGGCTCTAGATAGAGAACAATACCTGTAGGGTTTTTCTTGACCTGAAACTCTGGATACTCCTTTTTCCAGTGTATCTTCTGCCAGCACATGAAGCACTTGCCCTTAGACTTGTTGGGCTGGTTCTTGGGCTGGGCCCTTGCATTTCCCTTCTTCTTCTTGAACTTTCTGGGCTTAGGCCCAATTCTGGAAGAAGAAGTTCTAGCAATCATAGCATTGGATTGTGGCTTCATGACCTTCTTTGCCACTTGGAGCTCTTTCATTAATTCGGTTAAACTCATATTTAACTTATTTATATTATAATTAATTTAACTTGAATTGAGTAAAAGAACCCGAAAGAGATTCAAGAACCATGTCCACTCGGCTCTCGAAGTCAATAACAGCCCCTAAGACTTCTACTCCCTTGAAAACAACAATTATCTTGAGCATATGCTCTCTAACTGATGCTCCCTCAGCCATTTTAGTGTTGATGATCGTCCTAAGAGCCTCCTGCCTTACGGGCCGACTCTTATCCGCGAACATTGTGGGTAGTGATTGGCTAATGTCGTACGCAGTGATCATGTACTCATGTTTAGATTGGAGCATATTAGACATGGAGGCCAACATGTAGCAACGAGCCATCTCATCAGTTTTCTTCCACACTTTCTTAGCCTCTCACTCTTTAGTGGTGGAACCCCCTCCCCCCCGATAATAAGGCAGGTTTCGTAAAGGATATACTTATACTCCTTAGCAGTGAGTATTATGTCCAAGTTTCTTTTTCAGTCTACATAATTTGGACCCATTAGCTTATTTTTACGGAGAATAATGGCCAAAAGACTAAAAGAACCTCCACCAACAATTTCTAAAAAATAAAAAATAAAAGAAAACTTAGTTTGTGAAAAACAAAATAATTTGTGACTTTATCCTCATATTAAATCCGATAATAGTTAACCTTATCACTATTATCTTTAATATGATTAATTTGGCTCTTAAGAAAGCTGACATAACTTCTTGGGAAGATTAACAGTTTCCTAAACTAAGTGTATTAACCACCACAAATTAATTTTTCTTTTAGATAATGATCTAGAAGATAATTCTATTGCGGGATGACTGTTGCTTCTCATTTCCTATGGATATTCCTCGCACTATAACCTCCAACGTGGGCTGACCGATCATAACACGTATCTTGGTTATTAATTACATCCATCCATTAGTTCAAGATTCTTGTGGTATCCCCATCCTATATGGGTTCACTCCCAGGGTGATGCAATGGGACCCACAATCTCTAATAAGGATCGTGATGGAAGCCGTAAGGCCGTTAGAACCCCTCTCCCACTTAGTATTTTAAAATAAGGGGTTTCTTGGAAAATATCCTTTGAAAATTTCAATTAATTTTTTTTAACTCAAAAAATATATATCTAAACCCATAAAAATTCTACATCAAGGTTTATATCCTTTGAGAAAATTTTTATGAATTAATTTTATTTAAGTTAATAAACTTAATAATTTCAAAAATTTCCAATAAAACTTTCGAGAGATTTTCATGTTTAATTTGACAAAAATAATTTTTCTTGTTAAAAATAGATCAAAATGGTTTCTATTTTAATTTACAAAAATATCTAAATCTAAAATATTTTCTATATCAAGGATAAAATTCTTTGAGAAAATAACTAAGAATTAAATTTTATTCAAATTAAAATTAACCATTTAATTTAAGAAAAATATTTTTCTTTGTTAAAAATTCCCAAAGACTTTAATCTTTGAGAAAACGGGTACATAGGGTACCAAAAAAAATAAGCATGCCAGAAAATTGTAAACGTTTTCATATTTTTCTATTATTTTAATCTAAGTGTCTAAATAATAGAATTAAATACATTAATTAATTAATAATCTTGTTTAATCCTAAATTTCCTTTACTATTATTTTTCATACAAAATATTCAAAGAATATTAACTATTGCAATAAAAATAACTTCGTCTGATATAAGACCACAAAGAAAGAAGAAGATTTTTTTTTTTAAATCTCTGGTCCAATGCACCGGCCACACTGGATCATGGCCCATGGGAAAACCCCATGGACCGCGATCCAACGACCCGCCCACTTCCCTGTCAAAATTGAAGACCACAATTTGAGCAAAACCAATTTGCAAATCCTTGCGGAAGAGCCTCTTCCACGACGAAGGCTTCCTTGCACACCGCGAGGAAGCTTTCCTTGTGCACTCGGCTCTTCTCACAGCAAGCGGCTCAGCTGCTACAATGTCATCTTCTCCGTTTTTCTTTCTACGATTTTCTTCTGCATTTTTGTATTTCTTCTTCCGGTTCTTTCATCCAAACAACATTTAAAAGCACTTAACAAGCACCTATGCCCTTAAAAACAATGAACTTACACGTTTCATCTAAAAAAGTACTAAATTACAGAAGCCTATGTTTCAATGATGAGACTTACAGAGCCATCTATCCCATACCATAAATAGCGAAGGTTCACAGAAAATAACCAAAACAAATATTTTCTTGTTTTAATTAAGCCTAGAATGCTTCTTATATTTGGCAAACCTAGCTTTGATACCACTTGTAGGTTAATATGGCAAAAATGAATCACAGAAGCATGTAACACGCAGTAGCGGAAACAACAAAACTAGACCTTTGAGTTGTTTAGGCTTTGAAAAACTTGTTCCAATGATTTTTGCATGCTCCTAGTTGTTCCTGGGATGCTTGGTTCTGGATCACGTCCTTGTAAATGCCGGCTTCGTCTCATTCACGTGAAACTTTTGAGCTTCCAGAATATTGCCCTTTCACTTTTCCTTTAGCCGGTGAAAGCTTTTGTCAGTTTCAAGAAAAAATAGTCTTCATTCTATTTCATTCAATCCCAGAGAGAGACCAAAAGAGTGAAACAAAAATCATCTCCTTTTTGTTATCCTCTCACGCCAAATAATACGGGATCCATCTTGTGTTATTTTTTTTTTTAATTTTATTTTACCCTTGGTCTCATTCATTGAGCCGGATAAAATTATTTACTCTTGGGCTTGAACACTCATAAATAATAAGCCTCAATTATTTATTTTTTGGGTTTCATAAAATAGCCTAATAAATAATTAATAAGTCTAAATAGACCAATATAAAATATCAAGCCTTTTATCTAGTATATATCTAGGCCTGAATAATTAATTAACCAATTAAACTAGATTAAATATATACTCTCTCTTGGGTCTTTTATTTTTATTCTAATCCAATAATAAATTAGACTATTTAAATAAAATAAAATAAAACTCATAATTATCAAAACCAATTCCTTAACCCAAATCTGTCAAGACTTAAGGGCTATTTCAAGGACCAAAAGGAACATCGTCTTGGCTACTAAAATGATCAAAATACCCCTGCTATATAAATAATTGTATTTTGCATTTTAAATATTTCATAATATCACCATAAGGAAATATTGACCCCAAAAATAATGCTGTGTTAGCAAAGCCTCCGACCCACAAGTGTAATGACTAAAATACCCCTCTACGCATTGCCATACATTTAGAGAGGAGGAATGTACTAACATCTCTCTAAAAGACATCTACCATCCTTAGACCTCTAATCCAATGATCAACGACACTTGGAATGTTTCCACTTTTCAAGGGAGCTACCTTAAAATAAATATCCAAATCATGTTCCCTAAGACCCTGGATATTTAGATCATTCGAACAGTCACAAGGGGCGATATAGCGCAGAAGCTATCTTATACAAGTCTGTCTTAACTAACTAGTCACATATACCCAATATACAAGTATATCGGCTCCACGAAAGAACCTTAATTATAGCATATCAAAGTACATACTTCCATCTTCGTCAGACCACCAACTCATACTCAAACGATAGAGTATTAGTCCACACTGTAATAGTAATAGTTTGGGTTTCTTCTAAATTGTACTTTTAGAAATCACTATTACAGGTCCTGTTCTACATATTCGAAATATGTTCGTGTTATGAAGTGAGTGGACTACTCACTGACTAAAAGTAAGCCATTTTTCATTTAAAATTTATAATACAATAACCTAAACATGATGAAATTCCCATTCTCATCAATTGTTTAAGAACAAACGTTTACGTGTTAAGTAACCCGTGATCCATACATTATTGTGAAAGACCACCATTCACATGGATCACTTACTTAAACATAATGTGTCATTTCCAAACGCAAATCATGTACAAATAATATGTAAATTCACAAATAAATTTTGAAAATAAATTCTTTTATTAATAAATTCGATAATTACATCAGAAATCTAGTCTAGAGGGCATACATTCCAATACTATAATAAGCAGAAGACCCAAATATTTCCCATTTCCTTCACCTTCTTAACATGACACACTAGCTACTTCTACACTTGAGTGATGGCTTTATTGAAGTAAACAGTTTATTTATTAGACTAGGCCTTTTAAAAATCAAAAGTATGCCAAAATTGTTCAATAGTCCTTTGCTATGTATTGGCCAAGAGAAGTGAATCATCTACAAAAGGTAAATGAGATATAATAGGGCCATTCCTAAACCAAAAACCCTATAGAAGTTTTTGGTATTCCACATATCGCAAGAGAGAGGGAAAACTTTCCACACATAAAAGAAAGAGCTAACGAGAGAGAGAGGATCCCCCTTCCTAATACCTCTACAGGGAGTAAAAACTTTGTTAGGCCTACCATTAAAAAGAATAGAATAAGAAATAGTGGTTATACATTTCATAATGAGTGAAATTATATTAATCGGAAACAGTGTAGCCCTGTTGATCAGCTCAAGCTATTTCCATTCTACGCTATCAAAAACTTTACTTATGTCCAGATTTAGTGCAAAACTAGAACTATTATCAATCATGGGGTGTTTCATACTATGGAAGACTTTGAAAATGATAATAGCATTATTAGTGATAAGTCTATCAGAAATAAAATCATACTACTAAGAATTTTCTTAATTCGATTAGCAATAATTTTACTAATTAACTTATAAAGAACATTGCATAAATTGATAGGATGGAATTGAACGATGGAATTGAAATATTTTACAAGCATTTTTAACTTTGGGAATCATAACAATATTAGTGTAATTAAGGGCAACAAAATCCTCGCCATTATTTAAAACTCTAAGAATAAAGCTTTCAAATTCATGACCAACAACATGGCACATTTTTTTGCAAGAAACAAACATGCATTCCGTAAGGCTTGAGTGCCATTTGCAAGTGCATTTGTTTAAGGGCCACGTGTATTTCCTCCCTAGAAAAAGTTGCTCAAGAAAAGAAATCTCATTAACCTCAACAATATTAGAAAAAGTCGAATCAAGTTCAAAAATAAACTGTGATGAGGCAAAGAGTTGATAAAAAAAATCTTACTGCAATACATTCCATGTTTGTGTTAACTAAGAAAGACTCACTAGAATCAGTAACAAGATTGGAGATAAAATTTTGTTGCTTACGCTAAGAGGCTTTTTTATGGAGATATTTTATGTTGCAATCACCTTTCTAAAGCCAAGTAACACAACTTCTAGCATGCTAATACGAATCGTAATCCTCCTGACGTTGTCCAAGGTTCAAAATTAGGTTCAGTTCATGCCCCAAGGTATAATCAGATTTACCTTGCCGCTTCTGATATATTTCCAGACATTCTCGGACTTCCTAAAGTTTGGAATGTAAACAACCAACTTTGCAGCCATAACAATCATGAAGAATGGATTTCAGATGCTCAATTTTATGTTTTAAGTAGATAAGTGATGCCAACCGTGCAAAAGAAGATAAAATGGCAGCTTCATTCCAAGTATCAAAAAAAGCCTCTCTAAAACCCTCAACCTTATACCAGAAAGGTTCAAAGTGACATAGCATTGGATTTTGGTTACCTCTATCATGAGGGAGATGGAAACAGGGGCAGCATGCTGTAGCAGGGAAAAAACAGAGAAAAAAAAAAATCGCGAGCCTTAGAGAGCAACGTCCAAGGAGAAAACAAGAAGAGAGCAACGTGAGAGAGCAGAGAGAGAGACGTGAGTTCTCTATGAGTTTTTGGAAAATTAGGGTTTTTCTCTACCAGAGCTTAGTTTTTTAGTTAGCCAAAAATAGGTTTCTCAATATCTGATAAACATATCCCCGGAATTTCAAAACACCCGGATGTTATCCTGATAATCAGTTTGGCCTAACCCTAAACTCCTCTTAACCGTATCTCGAAAAAACCCTAAGGTCCAAGCTATTGGACCGAAAAAATATTTATTATTTTTCTTGGACCCAAAAAGCCCAAAATAATAAACATTAATTATTTATTTTCTGAGCTTATATAAACAACCCAATAAATAATTAACGAGCCCAAATGAACCATAATAATTAATCTTTAATTATTTATTTCTTGGGCATATATAAATAACCCAATAAATAATTAAACATTAATTATTTCCCCTAGTTTAAGCCCAGGTTAATTTCTTAATTATTCATACTGGACCTAGGCCCTGAATAATTAATTAACCAATTAAACTAGATAATTAATTTCTCCCAACTCCTATTTTAATTAATTTATTTATTTTATTCCAATCCAATAATAAATTAGACTTCCTGAATAAAATAAAATAAAATCCTCTTGAACTGAGACCAATTCCTCAACCCAAAATTAGTTAGGACTTACGGGCTATTCCGAGGACAAAAAAAACACATCGCCTTGGCTGCTAAAATGACCAAAATACCCCTGCTATATAAATAGCTGTAGTTTGCATTTTAAATATTTTCTAATATCACCGTAAGGAAATATTGACCCCAAGGACAATGCTGCATTAGCAAAGTCTCCGACCTACAGGTAAGATGACTAAAATACCCCTCTACACATCGCCGTACATTTAGAGAGGAAAAAGTGTACTAACACCCCTCTAAATGACATCTACCATCCTTAGGCTTCTAGTCCAATAATCCACGACTTCCTAGAGTGTTTTCGCTTTCCAAGGGAGCTACCCTAAAGCAAACATCCAAGTCATGTTTCCCAGGGTCCTGGACATTTTAGACCATTCGGACAACCACAAGGGGCGATATAGTGCAGAAACTATCTTGTACAAGTCTGTCTTAACTAACTAGTCACACATACCCAACATGCAAGTATATTGGCCCTACGATAGAACCTCAACTATAGCAAATCAAAGTATATACTTCCAGCTTCGCTAGACCACCAACTCATACTCAAGTCATAGAGTACTAGTCCACGCTGTAGCGGTAGTAGTCTAGGTTTCTATCATATAGTACTTTTAGAAACCACTACTACAGGTCCTGTCCTACGTATTCGAAATACGCTTATGTCATGAAGTGAGTGGACTACTCACTGGCTAAAGGTAAGCCATTCATCGTTTGGAATCCATAACATAATAACCTAAACATGATGAGGTTCCCAGTCTCATCAATAGGTTAAGAAAAAATGTTTATGTGTTAAATAACCCGTGATCCATACCTTACTGTGAAAGACTACCATTCACATGGACTACTTATTTAAACACAATGGGTCTGTTCCAAACGAAAATCATGCACAAACAAATAGTAAATTCACAAACAATTTCTGAAAATAAATTCTTTTATTAAAATATTCGATTTTATATCAGAAACCTAGTCTAAGAGGGCATACAATCCAACAATCTCCTACTTGCACTCTAAGACTAGGTAAGTCCATAGGTGCCCACCCTTATGGCGTCTAAGTGTCTCTTGAAGACTCTCTCAGCCAAAGGCTTGGTGAATGGATCTGCTGGATTGTTTTCTGAGGTAATATATTCCACCACGACTTCCCGTCTCTGGATGAAATCCCGGATCAGGTGGTACTTCCTCTCGATGTGTTTCCCCTTCATATGGTTCCGAGGCTCCTTAGATTGCGATACTGCTCCAGTGTTGTCGCAATACATCACAATCGACCTGTCCATATGTGGAACGACTCCAAGTTCTGAAAGGAACTTCCGGAGCCAAACTGCTTCCTTGGACGCCTCCGAAGCAGCCACATACTCAGCTTCCATGGTTGAGTCAGCAATACAAGACTACTTAATACTCCTCCATGAAATTGTTCCTCCAGACAAGGTGAAGACATATCCACTAATGAATTTTCTCTCATCCTTATCCGCCTGGAAGTTTGAGTCTGTGTATCCTGTAGGAACCAAATCATCAGCCTTGTAAACCAGCATATAATCTCTCGTTCCCTTGAGGTACTTGAGAATATGCTTTACAGCTTGCCAATAAATCTCCCCTGGGTTTGATTGATATCTGCTAACTAAGCTCACGGCAAAGCAGATATCTGGCCTAGTACACAACATAGTGTACATGAGACTTCCCACAGTCGAAGCGTAGGGAATCCTACTCATTCTGTCCTTTTCTTCTTGAGACTTAGGACAGTCCTTCGAAGAAAATGACAACCCATGTCTGCAAGGGATTAGAGCTCCCTTGCATAAGTCCATGCTGTACTTGTCTAGCATCTTGTCAATGTATGTCGCTTAGGATAACCCTAACATTCTCTGCTTCCTATTTCTAAGAAGCCTAATCCCGAGAATGTAGCTGGCTTCTCCCAAATCCTTCATACTGAATTGACTAGACAGCCAAACATTTGTAGATGACAATGTCCCTACATCATTTCCAATGAGTAGAATGTCATCCATATACAGGACAAGAAAAACCACATTAATGCCTTCAAGTTTCCTGTACACGCATGGTTCATCTTCATTTTGAATAAAACCATAAGACTTTACAGTCTCATCAAAACAAATGTTCCATGCTCTCGATGCCTGCTTAAGTCCATAAATGGACTTCTTAAGCTTGCAAACCATGTGTTCCTAGCCTTTAGCAATGAAGCCTTCCGGTTGGGACATATAGATATCTTCGCTAAGATGGCCATTTAAGAATGCCATCTTGACATCCATTTGCCATATCTCGTAGTCATAGTGACATGCGATGGCAAGGAGGATGCGGATGGATTTAAGCATGGCTACCGGGGAAAAGGTTTCCTCATAGTCGATTCCCTCTTTCTGAGTATACACTTTCACCATAAGCCTAGCTTTGAAGTTTTCCACCTTCTCATCCGCTCCTCTCTTTCTCTTGTATACCCACTTGTACCCAATGGATTTTATCCCCTCAGGTGAAGCTACAAGATTCCAAACCTGATTGAGGTACATAGACTCAATCTCGGCTTTCATTGCTTCATGCCACAAATTTACATCAGCATCAGCAATAGTCTCCTCGTATCTAGTGGGGTCTTATTCCTGATGGCCGGAGACCAGCTCAAAGGCTTCTCCAGTCCATCTATCCGGAACCCTAGACACTCTCCCACTACGACGAGGCTCCATTTGCACAGGCTCTTGAGGTTGTGCCTCTTCTTGTTCCACAATCGGGTCAGAAGAAATTGATTCCGTAGATAACTTCTCCTCAAATTCCAACCTCGTTGAACCTTTAGTGGAACTACTTTGATCATCTTCTAAGTATCTAGCATTAGTACTGACTAGTACCTTCTGCTCCTTAGGATGATAAAAGTAACCTCCTTTTATCCCTTTTGGATACCCAACAAAATAGCATAATTCTGATCTTGATTCCAACTTGTCTCCATTGATCAGTACATAAGCTGGACATCCCCAAATCCTGAGATGATTCAGACTTAGCTTACGCCCAATCCACATCTCATAGGGAGTCCTAGGTACTGACTTGGAAGGCACCAAGTTCAGAATATATGCCGCCGTTTCCAAGGCATATCCCCAAAAGGACACTGGAAGAGTAGCATGAGACATCATGCTTCGGACCATTTCCATCAATGTCCTGTTCCTTCTCTCAGCTACTCCGTTCTGCTGGGGTGTTCCCGGCGCAGAGAGCTAGGATACTATCCCATGATGTACCATGTAGTCCTTGAATTCACCTAGGAGGTACTCTCCACCACGATCCGATCGTAAGGTTTTGATTAATTTACCTGTCCGACGCTCCACTTCAGCCTTAAACTCCTTGAACTTGTCAAAAGAGTCAGACTTGCGTCTCATCAGGTAAATGTAACCATACCTCATACAATCATTCGTGAACGTGATGAAGTACTCAAAACATCCTTTAGCTGGTGTAGACAACGGACCACACACATCAGTGTGAACAAGACTCAACACCTCCTTGGCTCTATCCGCCTTTGGTGTAAATGACCTCTTGGTCATCTTTCCCATCAGGCAGGATTCACACTGAGGCCAACTTTCCAATCTCAATGAGCCCAAAGGCCCATCATGGATTAGCCTCTGAATCCTGGTTAGGTTAATTTGACTCAACCTTAGATGCCAAAGGTATGAATCATTGATATTGGTCTTTCTCTTCCTAGTTAAAGGTTCAGACTGAGCGTTATTTGATTGGTTGTTAATAGGGTTTAAAAAGAACATATTTTCATACATGTGCCCAGTACATAAAATTTCTCCATCTTTACTGATAGAAATACCAGAATGGAAAGATACAGAATATCATTGATTAATAAGTTTTGCAACTGAAATCAAATTCTGACGAAAACCAGGTACATATAAAATATCCTTTAAAACCACTATCTTTTTACAATAAAAAATTAGATCCAGCTCTCCCACTGCAAAGGCCCAGACTTGTACTCCATTACCTACTCGAAGCCCATGTTCGCCCTTCTTGAGTCTTCTTATCTTCCTAAGCCCCTGCAAGGAGTTACAGATATGATCAGTGGCTCCTAAATCAATAATCCAAGTGGAAGTTGATCCTACCATTGATATGGACTCTAGATAGTAAACATTACCTGTGGGGTTTTTCTTGGTTTGAAGATCTGGACACTCCTTTTTCCAGTGTCCCTTCTTGCCACACTTGAAGCACTTGCCATTTGGCTTGTCCTTGGGCTGGGTCTTGGGCTGGGCTGCTGCATTCCCCTTCTTCCTCTTGAACTTTCTGGGTTTAGGCCCAATTCTTGAAGAAGAAGCCTTAGCAATCATGGCCTTAGATTGCGGCTTCATGACCTTCTCCGCCATCTGGAGCTCCTTCATCAGTTCAGTTAAACTCATGTTCAATTTATTCATGTTATAGTTTAACTTAAATTGAGTAAAAGAGTCCGGTAGAGATTCGAGAACCATATCCACTTTGCTCTCGGGGTCAATGACAGCCCCTAAGATTTTCGCCTCCTCGAAAGTAGCAATCATCTTGAGCATATGCTCTCGGACTGATGCTCCATCAGCCATCTTAGTGTTCACAATAGTTCGAAGAGCCTCCTGCCTTGTGGGCCGACTCTTATCTGCGAATATAGTTGCTAATGATTGACTTATGTCATATGCAGAAGTCATGTGCTCGTGTTTTGACTGGAGCACATTAGACATGGAAGCTAACATATAGTAACGTGCCATTTCGTCAGCTTTCTTCCACGCCTTCTCAACTTCTCGCTCTTCAGCGGTGGAACCTTCCCCGATAATAGGGCATGTCTCGTAAAGGACATACTTATACTCCTCAGCTGTGAGTATTATGTCCAGGTTCCTTTTTCAGTCCATATAGTTTGGACTCGTTAACTTATTCTCCCTGAGAATAACGGCCAATGGACTAAAAGAACCTCCTACCATTTCTGAAAATCGAAAATAAAAGAAAGAATTTAGTTTGTAAAAACAAAATAAAATTTGTGCACTGAAAATAATTTGGCTCTTAGGAAAACTGACATAGCTTCTTAGGAAGATTAACAGTTTCCTAAGCTAAGTGTATTAACCACCACAAATTAATTTCCCTTCTAGGTAATGGTCTAGAGAATAACTCTATCGTGGGATGGCCGTTTCCTCTCATTTCCTATGGACATACCTCGCACTATAACCTCTAACGTGGGCTGGCCGATCATAGTACGTGCCCCGGGTTATTAATTACATCCTTCCATTAGATCTAGATCCTTGTGGTATCCCCATCCTATACGGGTTCACTCACAGGGTGACGCGAGGGGATTCACGATCTCTAATGAGGACTGTGATGGAAGCCGTGAGGCCGTTGGAACCCCTCTCCCACTTAGTCTTTTAAAATAAAGGTTTTCTGGAAAATATCCTTTTGAAATTTCCATTAAGTTTTTCCTTAACTCAAAAATAAAATATCTAAGTCCAATAAAATCTCTATGTCAAGGCTTATATCCTTTGAGAGATTTTCTCCATGGGCTAATTTTATTTCAGTTAAAACTTAATGATTTCAAAAATTTTCCAATTAAAACTTTCTAGAGACTTTGGTCTCAAGTTTATTTGACAAAATCATTTTTCTAGTCCAAAACAAAACAAAATGGCTCTCCATTTTAATTTACAAAAATATCTAAATCCAATATATTTTCTATGTCAAGGATTAAATCCTTTGAAAAAATATTCAAGGATTAATTTTTGTACCAATTAAAATAACCATTCAGTTTTTGAAGAAAAATATTTTTCTTGTCTAAAATGTTCCCAAAGACTTTGGTCTTTGAGAAAAAGCACACATAGGTACATAAAAAGAACAGCATGCTCGAAAAGAGTAAACGTTTTCATGCTTTTCTATTTTTTAAACCTAAGTGCCCAAATAATAGAATTAAACACATTAATTAATTAATCAATGATCTTGTTTAATCCTAAAATTCCTTACTAATATTTTTCATGCAAATATATTCCAAGAATATAAATATTGAAAAAATATTAACTTCGCCTGGTATGGGACCCAAAACGAAAAATAAAAAAAACAATAATAAATTACAGGAAAAACGCTGGCGGTCCACTGCACCGGCCGTACCAGATCCGCGTCCGCATGGCCTGCGGTCCACCGCAGCCGCGGTGCACCGCGCCGCACCGGATCGCTTGCTGCGCGACCCACAGAGCTGATCCGCTCCCGCGACCTGCAACCAGTTGCCCTCTGCTGCCGACCCACGAAGGATCCGCATCTCTGCCCGTTTCGTGTGTCCGGTCCGCGCGCAACCCGACTCCAATTGCAAATTCCCATTGCGAAAATGGCTTGAATTTTGAGGAGATGGCTCGGCTTACACGGCTCGCTGGCAGCAGCTCCTCTCACAGAAATGCAGCGGCTCGGCTCGGCTCCACTGCACGGCTTACGAATAGTTTTCTTCTTCGTTTTTTCTTCTGTCCGCGCACGAAAGTTGCAGAGGCCATTCTTTTCGATTTTTTCAGCCTTCTTTGGCTTCTTTGGACAATTTTACTTACAAAAACTCATCCAAAATAAAACCACAACTGCCTATACCCATTTAAATTGGGTTTACACGATTAAACTTCAAAGCCAAAAAATTTTACAGAGGGCTCTTATGCTTCAACAGTGAAGCTCACATCAAGCCTATCCCATACCAAAACAGCAAAGGATCACAGGTATAATCATCTTCTCCATTTTTATTAACTACCATGCTCCCTATATTGATAAAAAAAAACCAGTGTCTCTGATACCACATTGAGGGAGACGGAAACAGGGGCAGCATGCTGTAGCGGGGAAAAAATAGAGAAAAAAAAAACCACGAGCCTTAGAGGCCACACGAAAGCGTGAAGATCATACCTTTGCGCTCCTTAACCCTTCTAGGTTGAGTAGGAGCGGATTGAACGACTGGAATCGCCTCGCTTTGCCCACTTGAAGAAGCTTCCGGTTAAACACCCGCTAACCTTCTACTTCGCCTTGTTTGCATCAACGCTAAGCTTTCCAGCTCTCGAAATATTCCTCTGCCTAACCTCTAGTCGGTGAACACAACAGAGAAAAAGAATGGTCTCAAATCTCCTTGGTTCTCTTGTTATTGATTAGCAAAGTCCAAGGAGAAAACAAGAAGAGAGCAACGTGAGAGAGCAGAGAGAGAGACGTGAGTTCTCTATGAGTTTTTGGAAAATTAGGGTTTTTCTCTACCAGAGCTTAGTTTTTTAGTTAGCCAAAAACAGGTTTCTCAATATCTGATAAACATATCCCCGGGATTTCAAAACACCCGGATGTTATCCTGATAATCAGTTTGGCCTAACCCTAAACTCCTCTTAACCGTATCTCGAAAAAACCCTAAGGTCCAAGCTATTGGGCCGAAAAAATATTTATTATTTTCCTTAGACCCAAAAAGCCCAAAATAATAAACATTAATTATTTATTTCCTGAACTTATATAAACAACCCAATAAATAATTAACGAGCCCAAATGAACCATAATAATTAATATTTAATTATTTATTTCTTGGGCCTATATAAATAACCCAATAAATAATTAAACATTAATTATTTCCCCTAGTTTAAGCCCAGGTTAATTTCTTAATTATTCATACTGGACCTAGGCCCTGAATAATTAATTAACCAATTAAACTAGATAATTAATTTCTCCCAACTCTTATTTTAATTAATTAATTTATTTTATTCCAATCCAATAATAAATTAGACTTCCTGAATAAAATAAAATAAAATCCTCTTGAACTGAGACCAATTCCTCAACCCAAAATTAGTTAGGACTTACGGGCTATTCCGAGGACCAAAAAAACACATCGCATTGGCTGTTAAAATGACCAAAATACCCCTGCTATATAAATAGCTATATTTTGCATTTTAAATATTTCCTAATATCACCGTAAGGAAATATTGACCCCAAGGACAATGCTGCATTAGCAAAGTCTCTGACCTACAGGTAAAATGACTAAAATACCCCTCTACACATTGCCGTACATTTAGAGAGGAAAAAGTATACTAACACCCCTCTAAATGACATCTACCATCCTTAGGCTTCTAGTCCAATGATCCACAACTTCCCAGAGTGTTTTCGCTTTCCAAGGGAGCTACCCTAAAGCAAACATCCAAGTCATGTTTCCCAGGGTCCTGGACACTTTAGACCATTCGGACAACCACAAGGGGCGATATAGTGCAGAAACTATCTTGTACAAGTCTGTCTTAACTAACTAGTTACACATACCCAACATGCAAGTATATTGGCCCTACGATAGAACCTCAACTATATCAAATCAAAGTATATGCTTCCAGCTTCGCCAGACCACCAACTCATACTCAAGTCGTAGAGTACTAGTCCACGCTGTAGCGGTAGTAGTCTAGGTTTCTATCATATAGTACTTTTAGAAACCACTACTACAGGTCCTGTCCTACGTATTCGAAATACGCTTATGTCATGAAGTGAGTGGACTACTCACTGGCTAAAGGTAAGCCATTCCTCGTTTGGAATTCATAACATAATAACCTAAACATGATGAGGTTCTCAGTCTCATCAATAGGTTAAGAACAAATGTTTATGTGTTAAATAACCCGTGATCTATACCTTACTGTGAAAGACCACCATTCACATGGACCACTTATTTAAACACAATGGGTCTATTCCAAACGAAAATCGTGCACAAACAAATAGTAAATTCACAAACAATTTCTGAAAATAAATTCTTTTATTAAAATATTCGATTTTACATCAGAAACCTAGTCTAAAAGGGCATACAATCCCACATATCTGACTTAGAATGGTGGCAAAAATTAGAGATCAATGCTAGCATATGGTCCGAAGCATGTAAGGTTAAAGTATAAACCAAATGATCAAGAAATAATAGTCTCCATTCTAAAGTGCAGAAACTTCAGCCTAATTTTTCGAGAACCTTACCAGAATTGTCGCAAGAATGCACCATGTGAACTCGGCCCCATGCATGGCCAACTCAAGGAAATTGCAAATTGTAATAGCTTCTTGAAATGCTAACATTTGCCTTCTTTCTCTAGTATTTTATCCAGCCTTTTCATGGGGAAATAAAATTTCATTGAAGTCTCCTACACATAACCATGGCAACATTCAAATTGTGGACAACCTACAAAGCAATTGCCATGAATAAGATCGTAATTTAGCTTCTGAGTTACCATAGAATCCTGAAAATAGCCATGAAATAGATTAGTTTAATTGAACCAGAGAATTAATATGACTTGAGGAATAAGATAAAATGGTAACATCAATAGTATTATTCCTGAAGGATAACAAAAAGAATGGTTGCTTTCTATTTTCACACTGTTGGTTTCTCTCTTGGGGGATTTGATGAAATGAAATGGAATCAAGACCAAAGGCAAGCTTGGAATGGCTTTACAGAAGCTAACACTATGAAGAAGAAATCACAGAAGCCAAAAGCATTGCAAACCTAACTTCTTTAAGCTTTCACTAATAGTGGAAAATGCATCATTTTTATGAAACCCCAGTCAAAACCAACCTTAGAGTAAGGGGGTTGGGATGCTTATCATACTTTATTTCATAATTAAATATATTTTCATATGATTTCTATGTGCTTTGGATTTGATTTGATTTTTTTTTTTTTTTTGTCTTGAAGTCTTGTTGGTGAGTATTGTGTGAGAGGGGTAAAATGGTAATTTTTGCCCGAGGCGAAAATAGGGAGATAGATTGTGGATTGAATAGAAAATAATTTTTCTAGTGGAAATAGCAACAAGAGTTGTTGTGGTTTAGTGGTTAGAACTTTGGAATTTATTCTTGAGGTCTTGAGTTCAAAGTCCATCATAGAAGCTTTAACTTGATTAAATTTTATTTTTGCTTGGGAAGGAATGGTTTCGGCCTTAAAGGCCTAGATCAATGTGGTGATGATGTCCTAGGAGAGACATGTTAGGAGTACTCTCATTCCACTCCTTTGCCTACTCGAAATTCCCAAAGGGAATTCTTGTTCCCTTGATCTTTGGTTTTCCTTAGCTTTCAACTCCTTAATTTGATCAAGATGTTCTAGCCTTTTTCTTTCCAGAAAATTTAGTAAAGTGTTGAGGTTTTTTAGGATCAAAATGTCTTGGTAAAAGACTTCTTATGGTCTGGAAAATATGGAAGAATTGAGGGGAATTCCGAGAGGAAAAATCCCTCTAGTAAGCTTGCTGAAATTTCACTCTAGACTAGCTCATCTTTCTTCATGGCATGAGCTGAAATTTTCCAGCTTTTTGTACCTTCAAATTGTCGAGCTTCTTAGCTAACATTCCCTCCCAAATGGTGCCAGAAAAATGACCTTAATATTAGTTTGAATCATGAATTATTTCTGCCATTTTCGGGCTGCACAAAGACTGAGCAAAACCAGTGAAAAATTCTGGGCAAATCGTTACCTTGGAGGCTCAAAACCGAGCTGCTTTCTTCCAGATTTTGTGCAGCACCTTAGCCACGTTTTTCCTCCATGAAGAAGGCTGGAAACTAGCCTTGAATACCCCTGAAATTCCCCTTCAAACTCTCTGCAAATTGGCTGGAAGTGGCAGATGAAATTCTGCCCAGAAAATTACTGTGCAGCGAAAAAAAACTGGGCAGTCCAGATTTCCAGCTTTGTTTCCTATTTTTCTTCCAGCCGAAACACCAGCCCTAATATGTCAAAACCTCCCTTAAACCACCATTAACAGAGCTCCATTGTTTCCCACAAGCTTCTGGATGAAATGCAGTAATGGCTATCCGAAAATCTCTCCAACAAATCCCTGCAATTTAGCTTGATTACTTTCCAAAATTCCAGCCATCTTATTTAGCAACCTTCTATGATATCTTGCTCAATTGACTTAAACTTCTTCTTCATCATTGTGCCCCTAAGTTTCGGCCATCATAAGCCTTATTGAACCACCTTTAATTCCTCAGAAAATCTACACAACCAGTCGGCCATAGGAGACTTCAAAGCTGTCCAAACAATCAACATATTCTTAGAATATTTAGTTTCCAAATTCACTCCTTAAAAATATTCTTCAAGGATTGTAACAACTAACCTTTCCTTTTCCCTTCCAAATCAGAGAAACAAATCCCTAAACCCTACTGAAAATCGGCCAGCCCTATCTCCCACAGAAAATTCGGCAGCTGTAAATTCCTTACCTCTCTCTCTCGATTTTCTGCAACCATAAAAAACACACACACTACACCAAGAACACATACTTCTTCTCTACACCTAATACCCCTCCAAACCATCTCAAACCCTCACGAAAATCTCCAGATTTAGTCTACTCATTGCTGTGAATCCATCAACACCATTATTAACATCAAACTCCTCAAAACATCTTGCTACTTCGGATCAAAAGCAGAAATTTCTGTGAAGAACAAGAACATCTTCAAGGTAAATTCACTCTATCAACTTCATCCTCTTCGAACTTGATCTCTAGTGGGAACCTATATGAATAACCATGCTAATGATCTCTTCTTCTCTCTTTCTCTCTCTCTCTCTCCCTTTCTCTCTCTCATGGCCGAAATCACTCTTCTTTGGCCGAATGACTTCTCCTCCCATAATCTTGCTCTCGCCATCTCCCTTGGACAAGGTTAGCCATTTAGGAGTTGAGATCTCCTCTAAACTCCTTCAAAGCATTCATCAACCAAGTAAGTACCTTCAATCCTTCTTTTAAACTCTAGAATCATGTCTCTAGGATGATGTTGTTAAAAGATGAGTGGCGATGGGATTTGTGTATGTGTTGTTGTTGAGATTAAAGCATGAGTGTATGTATGATTGTGAAGGAGATGGGAGTTATGCATGGAAGGATTATATTGGTTGATTTCATGTTGAATTGAGGTTTGATGCATGTCATAGGTAGTATTTGTATCAAAGCATTCTAGAGATTATGTCACGTTGGTGAATAGGATTTTTATTCTTATGGGATTGTTTAAGCCATGTTCATATTTATGCTAGTAGAGGTTAAAGCATGTCTTAATAAATTTAGATCTATGCCTAGATGCAAGATTTGGATGATTTGATGAATTGAAGGATTGTGCATGTTCTTGATTGAGGTTGGCCATAGAAATTGACCATGATCTGGTTGTCCCTAAAAGTAATTTTCACTCCATGAATAAAATACTCAATAAAATAATTTCCTAGTATTTTCGAAAACCCTAGGAAGGGTAGATTTGGATTCTTATATTCATAAAGGATATTTTAGCCAAATAAATAATAATTTTGCTAGAAAGTAAAATAAATAAATATTATTTAAAATAAAGAAATCAATTAAAGTTTTATGAGAATGATTCATAATTAGTAAAATATTTACTAAATCAAAACCCTTAAGGATTTACTTAATATTTTCCAAGAAAGGCTTATTAAATTTAATCACAACTAGTTTTAGCTATCAATTATTTTCTAACAACTAAACTATCATTAAATCACTATTTTACCTAGTACCATCTATAACTCTTGATCAAATAAACTCTAAATCTTTCCCAACAAGGTTTAAACTTTCAACTTATTAGAATTTATTTTCCAAACCATTAATTATTTTAAATAACAAATTAAACTTAGCTTATAAACCTATTTAATTATTATTTTATTTTAAAGCTTGGGATACTAGGATCATGGTAGTAGTGAATTGAGTTGATTTAAAATTGAGGAAGTGGATTGTAGCTTGAATCTGATTAAGATTTGTATTTGCCCATGTGGGGTTAGGCCAGCTGTTCGAGACCTTGTTGTTGTGAGCAAGAACCAGGTAAGCTCATGCATAAAACCTTTCAATGTGAAATGTTTTTCTTATGGCAAGCTAAATATGGAGTGTATGGACACTCGTTTATTTGAAGGCAATTGGGGGTTGAATTTGTTCTTACTTCCAACACTTAAATTATTTAAAAACTAATGAGCAGATTTTCCAAACTTAAAACTCTTTCCAAAACTGATTTCTCCCAAAACTTTGGAAACCCTCAAATTGCTATTTTCATGAAGAGCAATGCTTCGTTCATTTTATCCTAAGTGGGAAACGTCGTTGAGTACTCAATAGGGGTGGACTACTAGGACTAGTCTTTGAAGGGTTATGGTAAGTCTCTCAGCAGGTGGCCACCTCTGAGGGGTGAGTCCTTCCCGGATAAGATGTCAGTCCAGTGAGTCATGCCGGTCCGAGGTAGCAGTTTGTTTTCAGTCAAGTGACTGTGTTTTGCCGGAATGGACACCCGGTTGTTGTTTGGGTATAGAGAAGGAGGAGTATCTTGCCCAGCAGGCCGATCACCTACTTTTATCAGTTTGCACAAAGTGTCGGCATTCTGACCGGTTATAGGGCCCAACGTGTGGTAACCCATATCCCTTTCTTTCGAGTGGTTGATTTTATTAATTAAGCAGGGCTAGAAAAGCCAAAACGCCACTCTTACTTTTGACTAATGTTTATTGCTTGCCAATGTTTCTCTTGTAAAGGTTTCACACTTTGCATCCATGAACTGGTTTCACTAAACACCCAACGCACACACGGACTTATTGAGATTTCTGTCTCATCACCTTTTTATCATGATTTCAGGATGATCCTGCTGTGGACTTGAGTGGCTAGTAATATCTGCTTTGGAAGAGAATGTGTCTTTTGATTTTATGTATTGCTTTGGGGAGCCGAGAGTGGATAATTTTATTTATGATTTTTGTTTTGGAATTTCATGGATTTACTCTTGGAGTATATTGGGTTGTAATAAATTTTTAAGTTAAGTATTATTTTATTTCAGCAATTTTATTTGTGTGACCTAGTTATAAAGACCCCTTGTCCTTTGGACGGGGCGACATCCCCGGCCCTGGCGGGCCTAGGCTTCGGGGTGTTACAATTTTGGAAGCTCAAAAGCTTCACGTGAATGAGACGAAGTTGACGTTTTCAAGGACGTGATCCAATAGCCTCAAGCATCCTTGTACAGATACATTCTTCACTACCAAAAAGATCATTCAATCACAGAGGTAAATTATTCATTTTGTAAGCATGTTTTTGGTTTGATGATTTTTGCCATTTTAAACCTTTAATTGATATCAGAGCCATAGTTTGGCAAATGTAAGAAGCATGCTAGGCTTAACTAAAATAAGAAAATATTTATTTTGGATAAAATTTATAATCCTTCATGTTTTCTAGTATGGGTAGTTTCACTGTAAGCTTCGCAAGTGAAAGCATAGGAATACTGTATTTTGATATCTTTCATAAATATCGTATAAGCCCAGTGTTTTTAAGGGTATAGGCGGTTGTTTGGATGAGTTTTGATCGAAATCGGTGAAAAAAACCGCGTCCAGTAGCATCTGAAATGCAAAGAAAAAACTTGGAGAAGAAGGATCAAGCCAAGCCGAGTCGCCTGTGTTTGTGAAAGGAGCCGCGCCACTTCTCCTAGAGAGGTCGGCTTCCTTGCAAAAGCCTTGCTCGAGGAAGCCTTCCTTGCGAAAGCTTGGCTTCTGCGAGGAAACACAATTGCAATGCGTGGTCAACAATTTTGACCGCACAGCGAGGTGGAGGCGGGCCAGGTTGCGGGCACCCACCCGAATCGCGGCCCATAGGTTTTTCCATGGGCCATGATCCAATGTGGCAAGTGCACTGAATCTAATAAATAAATAAATATATATATATATTTATATTTTTTTTGTCCCATATCAGACAAAGTTATTTTTATTGTAATAGTTAATATTCTTTAAATATTTTGCATGAAAAATAATGGTAAAGGAAATTTAGGATTAAACTAGACCATTAATTAATAATGTGTTTAATTATATTATTTGGATACTTAGGTTAAAAAAATAGAAAAGCATGAAAACGTTTACAGTTTTCTAACATGCTTATTTCTTTTTGTACCCTATGTACTCGTTTTCTCAAAGACCAAAGTCTTTGGAAATTTTTGACAAAGAAAAATATTTTTCTTAAATCAAATGATTAATTTTAATTCGAACAAAAATTAATCTTTGGTTATTTTCTCAATGGATTTTATCCTTAACATAGAAAATGTTTTAGATTTAGATATTTTTGTGAATTAAAATAGAAAACCATTTTGATTGAATTTTAACAAGAAAAATTATTTTGGTCAAATTAAACTTGAGATCAAAATCTCTTGAAAATTTTATTGAAAATTTTTGAAATTATTAAGTTTATTAACTTAAATAAAATTAATCCATGAAAAATTTTCTCAAAGGGTATAAACCTTGACCTATAAATTTTTATGAGTTTAGATATTTTATTTTTGAGTTAAAAGAAAACTTAATTGAAATTTTTAAAAGATGTTTTCTAAGAAAAACCATTTTTTTTAAATACTAAGTGGGAGAGGGGTTCCAACAGCCCCACAACTTCCATCACAATCCTTATTAGAGATCATGGGTCCCCTCACGTCACCCTGGGAGTGAACTCTATAGGATGGAGATACCATAAGGATCTAGAACTAATGAATGTATGTAATTAATAACCCAGGACATGTGCTATGATCAGGAAACCCACATTGGAGGTTATAGTGCGAGAAATGTCTATAGGAAATGAGAAGGAACGGTCATCCCACGATGAAGTTATCTTCTAGGTCATAATCAAGAAGGGAAATTAATTTGTGCTGGTTAATATACTTAGCTTAGGAAAAAATTTATTTTTTCCAAGAAGTTATGTCAGTTTTTCTAAGAGCCAAATTAATCATATTAAAGATAGTAGTGATAGGGTTAACTATTATCTGATTTAATATGAGGATAAAGTCACAAATTATTTTATTTTTCACAAATTAAGTTTTCTTTTTATTTTTTGATTTTTTAGAAATGGTTGGTAGAGGTTCTTTTAGTCCTTTGACCGTTATTCTCTGTGAGAATAAGCTAACGGGTCCAAATTATGTAGACTAGAAAAGAAATTTAGACATAATACTCACTGTTGAGGAGTATAAGTATGTCCTCTTTGACACCTGCCCTGTTATTAGGGAGGGTTCCACCACTGAGGAGCGAGAGACTGAGAAAGCATGGAAGAAGGCTAATAAGATGGTTTGATGTTATATATTGGCCTCCATGTCTAATGTGCTCCAGTCTAAACACGAGCACATGGCCACTGCGTACGATATTAGTCAATTACTAGCCACAATGTTCGCAAATAAGAGTTGGCCCACAAGGCAGGAGGCTCTTAAGATGATCATCAACACTAAGATGGCTGAGAGAGCATCAGTCAGAGAGCATATGCTCAAGATGATTGCTGCTTTTGAGGAAGCAAAAGTCTTAGGAGCTGTAGTTAACCTCGAGAGCTAAGTGGACATATTTCTCTAATCTCTTCCAGGTTCTTTTACTCAGTTCAAGTTAAATTATAACATGAACAAGTTAAACATGAGTTTAACCGAGTTAATGAAAGAGCTTCAGGTGACAAAGAAGGTCATGAAGCCACAGTCCAAGGCTATGATTGTTAGGACTTTTTCTTCCAAAACTAGGCTCAAGCCTAGAAAGTTCAAGAAGAAGAAAGGAAACACAGCTGCCCAGCCCAAGAACTAGCCCAACAAGCCCAAAGGCAAATGCTTCATGTGCGGGCAAAAGGGACACTAAAAAAAAGAGTGTCCAGAATTTCAGACCAAGAAAAATCCTACATGTATTGTTCTCTATCTAGAATTAATTTCAATGGTTAGATCAACTTTTATTTGGATTGTTGATTCTGGCGCCACTGATCATATCTGTAACTCCTTGCAAGGGTTTAAGAAGATAAGAAGACTCCAGAAGGGCGAGTATGGACTACGAGTAGAAAGTGGAGCACGAGTATGAGCCATTGTAATGGAAAAACTGGATCTTATTTTTTATTGTAATAAAGTAGGTATATTAAAGGATATTTATATGTACTCAATTTTAGAAAGAATTTGATTTCAGTTGCAAAAGTTTATAAATCATGGATATTCTATTTCTTTCCATTCTAGTATTACTATTAGTAGAAATGAAAAAGTTTTATATACATGACACATGTATGGAAACTTATTCTTTTTAAATCCTACAAATAATTAAATAAATAACGCTCAATTTGAACTTTAAGCAAGAAAATAAAGACCAATGTTAATGACTCATATATTTGACATCTAAGATTGGGTCATATTAACTCAATCAGGATTTAGAGGTTAATCCATAATGGGCTATTAGGCTCATTAAAATTAGAAAGTTGACCTCAGTGTAAATCCTGCCTTATGGAAAAAATGACCAAAATGTCGTTCACCCAAAAAGCTGATAGAGCCAATGAGATATTGGGCTTTGTTCATACTGATGTATATAGCCCTTTATCTACATAAGCTAGAGGGGTTTTGAGTACTTCATCACTTTTATGGATGATTGTACAAAATTTGGTTATGTCTACCTAATGAGGCGCAAGTTTGACTCTTTTGACAAGTTCAAAGAGTTTAAGGCTGAAGTGGAGCGTCGAACAGGTAAACTGATCGAAACCTTATGATCGGATCGTAGTGGAGAGCACCTCCTCGATTAGTTCAAGGATTATATGGTACATCATAGGATAGTTGTTAGTCAATAGGATCGACATGCTTATGTGTCAACCAGATTAAACCTTGAGAATACGTGAAAACGGATCATACCTTTGTAGATATCGTCTTCACCAATACGATTCTTGAAGTCTTTTGCCTTCTGATAATGCTCCAGACCCCCAAGTCTTCTTCAATGTAATCTCTTTAGACCATAAAATTGCTAATTATATTTTGTTTCTCTCTTTATTGAAGGTGGACTCATACAAAAACTGAGAGAAAAAACTCAGAGAACAACAACGATGTTTCTCTCGTATATCGAAAATAGAGTTATATCCCAATATGTATATTAGACTCTATCTCAAAATACGAATCCTGATAGAATAAGAAAAGTATAGTTGGGTACAACTATTTCCACTTATCATATTCCATCTCAAATACAATTATTTGTTTCCTGCAATTTTCATTAATAAATTATAATTTATTATTGTCCCATAATTAGGAGCCACTGAAGGGACCTGACCGGATACAATTAGACTAAGTTCTAATAAATTATTTTATTAATAAAAATAATTTATTAATTACATTTCACTCCACTAAAAGAACGTAATTGCACTCTTAGTCCAATCACAATTACTAGAGTCAATAATTATATCCATTAATTGATCGATCCAACAAATTACCCCCGTCGATCAATATAATACTTTGAATGAGGCAGTATGACCACAGTGTCCCTCATTCAAAACCTCAATTCTCATCTTCAATTTGACAGTACCATGTGACCACATCACATTTACAAATTGAATTCAATAGACACTATTGAATTACTGAGCTCAGATTTAACTGTCCCTTAGAAGAATTCATGAGGAAATGATCTTGCCTATTAAAGGTGATGGATTCCATATTACATAACAATTATTTCATATTTATTTCACTTTAATTCCCAATATGCCGAGATTTTGATTATTAATTTAATCTCACTCTTTGGCAACTTAAGGAACTTCAAGTTAATAAATATAAATAATTGTTTGCTCAGGATTAAAGTATTATGTACGATAATCTTTTAATATTTTATTTGTGTGGTCTATTCCACAAATAAATATTGATGGTCCATCCAATATATCAAATATAT
Organism: Voacanga thouarsii; assembly: GCA_026120185.1. Taxonomy (NCBI): domain Eukaryota; kingdom Viridiplantae; phylum Streptophyta; class Magnoliopsida; order Gentianales; family Apocynaceae; genus Voacanga; species Voacanga thouarsii. Next base: position 4,210,845 of record JANUWF010002200.1, read on the forward strand.
ATTCTTAATTTTAAATAAAATTAAGACGATCTCTCTAAAACAAATTGCCCAAATTTATTTTAGATCGCGAATAATTTATTTCGAATTAAATTATAAATAAAGTCTTTCTGTGTTTAACAAATAAACACTTGATTTATAATATCTAAATAATTCGTGGACAAACAGGCTCATACAAAATTCATACATATAAATATATAAAGACATACTTTATTTAATTTTAGAATACAAATATTGTATTTACTCGATGGTCATATCTAACAAAAATTCTCCCACTTGTCCTAGAGTAAATAGGACATGTCAAAAATACCCACACTTTCTATATGACTTCCAAAAACAGTTACAGGTAAACTTTTAGTAAAAGGGTCAGCAAGATTTTCAGCAGAAGAAATCTTGCACACTTTTACATCTCCACATTAAAGGATCTCCCTAAGTAGGTGATATTTACGTTCATTGTGTTTACCACACTGATGGCTGCATGGTTCTTTTGCATTTGCCACTGCACCACTGTTGTCACAGTACAAACTAATGGCTTGAGATGCAGAAGGAACCACTTCAAGTTCTATCAAGAACTTCTTCAACCATACTACCTCTTTAGCTGCTTCACAAGCTACCACATATTCAGCTTCCATTGTAAAGTCAGCAATATAAGATTGTTTGATACTTCTCCACACAACTGCACCACCACCTAAGGTGAAAACAGAGCCTGGGGTAGACTTGTGAAGATCTCTATCAGCTTAAAAATCAGAATCAGTGTAACCTATAAGTACCAATTCTGGAGCTGAGTAAACCAACATATATCCTCGAGTTCTGCGAAGATACTTGAATATATGCTTGACTACTGTCCAGTGTTCCGGTCCTGGGTTTGACTGATATCTACTGACCATCCTAACAGCATAACAAATGTCTAGACAAGTACACAGCATAGCATACATGAGACTTCCTATAGCTGATGCATAAGAAACTCATTTCATGTAATCAACTTCGTTAGGAGTTTTAGGACTATACTTTTGAAATAACTGAATTCCATGTTGAAAGGCAATTGGCCTTTCTTGGAATTTTGCATAGAAAATCTCGTCAGTATTTTGTCAATGTATGAAACTTGAGATAAAGCTATCTGTCTATTCTTTCTATCCCGAAGGATCTGAATGCCCAGAACATATCTTGCTTCTTCCAAGTGCTTCATATCAAACGGTAACCAACTTTTTACCAATGTTAATGTTCTTACATCATTTCCAATGAGAAGGATGTCATCAACATACAGTATAAGAAAATTACCTTACCATCTATAACTCTCTTATAGACACAAGGTTTATCAGGATGCTGATCAAAACCATAAGTTTTAATGGCTTGATCAAACCTTGTTAAATTAGGCTTCTACCCATTCCACAATTCCAATGGAGTCTTAGGAATAGACTTTGATGGAACCATATTCAATATATATATATCGCAGTTTGTATAGCATATCCTCAAAAGGATGTATTTAGTGTAGAGAAGCCTAGCATTGTTCTAACCATGTCTAATAAGGACCTGTTTCTCCTTTCTGCCACTCCATTTTGTTGAGGAGTGCCAAGTGCACTTAGTTGGGATAAAATCCCATTTTCTGACAAGTAAAATCTAAAGTCATGGGATAGATATTCTCCACCTCGATTTGATCGAAGTGTTTTAATGTTCTTTCCTAACTGCTTCTCAGTTTCAGCCTTAAATTCTTTGAACTTTTCTAAGACATCGGACTTATGAGTTATTAAGTAAACATATCCATATCTTGAGTGATCATCCATAAAAGTAATAAATACTCGTACCCACCTCTAGCTTGGACACTAATTGGTCCATATACGTCAGAGTGTACTAATTCTAAGACTTCCTTTGCTCTATTTCCTTTGGAAAGAAATGATCTTTTGGTCATTTTACCTTCCAAACAAGATTCACAAACTTGAAAAGGTTCTACCTTTAGGTCACTTAAATGACCTTCTTTTACAAGTCTTTGAATCCTATTTAGATTAATATGGCCAAGTCTAAGATGCCATAGGAGAGTCTCATTAGTAGGAGATAACTTAATGCGTTTGTTAGTTTTAGTATGATATAATAAATTGTTGGTAGGTTTCAAAACATACAGATTGTTATTTAAATATCCACGACATATCAAAGAATTATTCAAAAATATCTTTACTGAAAATTTATAAAATTTAATAGAATATTTTTGTTTGAATAACAAAGAAACCGAAATCAAATTTCGATAAATGTCGGGAACATAATAACAATATTTCAAAACCAAATATTTATTATCAAAATCAAGATAAACATCTCCAACAGCTCTTACAGATATCACTGATCCTGTGCCAACCAGAGTATGCTCTCCTTCATTGAGATGCCTGGTTACTTGGAATCCCTGCAATGAATTGCAAACATGGTTAGTGGCTCCAGAATCTACTATCCAAGTATTTGTAGAATTAACCACTAAACAAGTTTCAATGTAGGATAACTCACCAGTACTTTGCTTGCGTTTAGCTAAGTAAACTAGGCACTGTGACTTCCAATGTCCTTTTTACTTGCAATGGAAATATTTGCCTTTGGGCTTTTCATCCACCCTTACTTTCTTGACCTGTTGCTTAGGCCCTTTATTATTATTCTGCTTCCTCTTATTTCTTCCAACATGAGATAGAACAAGAGCATTGCCACTTCCCACTTTTAGGGTAGCCTCGGCGCTCTCAAACTCCTTCATTAACTCTGTAAGAGATATATCCATCTTGTTCATGTTATAATTAACTTTAAACTGTGAAAACATCTCTGGGAGAGTTTCTAAAGCCATGTCAATTTAAGGCTCAAGCTTAATTTCAGCCCCTAAGACATCTGTCACGTTAAACTGAGCGATCAATTCTAACATATGATCTCTCACGGGCGTTCCAGGTTTCATGCGCATATTCATTATGCGCCTCATTGCTGCTTGACGAGCCTGACGTCTTTTGTACTCAAACATTTGTTAGAGGTTTCTCATGATATCTGTAATGGTTGTCATGTTCTCATGTTTCTGCTGCAACACATTTAAGATAGATCCCAAAATGTAGCAGCGAACCATCTCATCAGAACTCAACCACTTATCATAAGCCTCATTCTGTTTGCGCGTGGACTGTTCAGTAGGCTTAGCAAGACACGGTTCAGTTAGTACATATTTGAGCTTCTCAGCAGTGAGTACAATTATGAGGTTCTTTTTCCAATCAATAAAATTTTCTCCAACCAGTTGGTTCTTTATTAAAATTTGGGATAAAGTGTTGGAAGTCATTTTTCTGAAATTAAATAAAATAAAACATATGAGTCATTCATCATATCATGATGCGTGATCAATATAAAATGGTATGATGCATGATCAATATAATAATATTTTAAGTAGTAATAGAAACTACTATCAAAATGTGACAACCTAAAACTCTATAGTAACATGTACCTTTATAGGAGATAAATATGTAACTTATAGTTAGGTCAAGATCCACAACCTAAAACCCCAAAGTAATATGCACATCTATAAGAGATAACAATATAACTTATAGTTAGGCCTGGATTATCCCACTAAAATTAATATATCTTGCATCTAAATGCAATATTAGTTTTAGTGTTATTAATATTTTGGCCATCATAGACATTATTTGGATATTCTATAGGAAGTCCTTATAATGTCTTTGATTTAAGTGTAACCCCTATATTCAAAATTTATTTTATTTTATATTTTAATATAAAATTTCCAATCCAATCACATCACCTATAGGGTAATTATGAATGAATTAAACTTAAAAAAATAATAATTAAAATTTTGATGCTCAATCTAGTAACCAATAAAACGTAGGCTTCCTATAGGGAGACAATTTAAAATGGCACGAAACAAACGTCAATTTTACTAATGGGCTTATAGGGGAGGCCTAAGGTTAATTAAAATTAACCATTTCATACTTTTTTTTAATAAAAGAATATTAATTTATTTATGCATAACTAAATAGTACCTAGAGTGGTATTAATGCAAACTATATGGCATGTTAACATGAATGATACATAATTCAATAAAAATTAAATAGTAAAAATTATAAAATAAAATAATTTTATGGTCAACCTAGACTCAAAAATAAAATTGCAAAATTACAATTGAAAATCTAATTGGTTAACAAAATAGCCAACCTTCAATCTTCTACAATATTAATTTGTTGCAGCAAGCTTAAGCCACATGATCTTCATTGGAGTCGTGGTTAGAATGCTTGCATTTCCAATCTGGGGTCCTAGGTTCGAAACCCAGCAGTAGCATCCCTTTCTAATAATTTTTTTTTTAATTAAAGAGCAGGATCTGCTGACCCAAATGGGTTAACCCAGCGTCTCCCAGGCCAGGCCAGCGCCCAGGGGTAGTTGGCCCAACCTAGAACCAGTCGCATCTCCAGTGCTCCGCCAATTGCTCGTGCGCTTTCTTTGTCTGCGAGCAATTCGTCCGCCAATTCGTCCACCAAGCTTCCTGCCCAATTACAATTCCTTTTTTTTTTTTTTATAATCTAAAAATAAAGTAACTCAAAAGAAAAATCAAAAGGGAAACATGGAGACGTAATCCACCCCTTTTGTTACAAGACTCGATAATACTTATACATATTCACCGAATCAAAAAATATGGTCATAAAATTATTTTGAACAGAATTAATCAAATTATTCACTATGAACATAAATGCATTATTCCTACACCGCTCAACTAAATATTGAAGGAATTTGACAGAGACAGAGCATGCACGGTGGACATAAAAATGGAGGAAATAAATAGAAATAGAGCATGGCAGTAGCATGGAGGCATAAAAACATACCTCTTGGAGCCTTAAACCTTGAAGATCGTAGAAGAGTTGGTTGAAGTACAGAAACAGCTCTCTTCTTCCCCGTGGAGTGAAGCTTCCGGTGCACTATCTACCTTTCTTCTTCACCTCCGGTGCAATGCTTGGCTTTTCAATTCTCAGAATATGATCCAGTCAAATCAAATGTTGGTGAATACAGATTTGGGTTGAGAAAAATATCGATTTTCTTTCACAACTCTCTATATCCTTTCACAGGCTTGGCATCTTCTATTAAGAAAACAAAAGCCAGTGAAGAAGACCAAAAGCCAGAAAACCAAACAACCACACGAGAGATCGAGAGCCAAGAGACTCGGGAAAATTTTTTTTTTCTTTTTCTTTTATTTTATTTTTTCACACAGAAAGCCAAGAGTCATAAAACAAAAAATAATTATTTTGATAAAAGTAATATTCTTGGGATTTAATATCATAATATTATTAACAAAATAAATTTTGGCTTCACCCTAAACTCTTTTGAACTGTGTCCAGAAAAATCCTATGGTCCAAGCTATTGGGCCAAAATAATATTTATTATTTTTCTTGGATCCGAAAAGCCCAAAATAATAAACATTAATTATTTTTCTTGGGATTAAATAAATAACCCAATAAATAATTAATGTGTCCAAATGAACCAAAAATAATTAAACATTAATTATTTATTTCTTGGGATTAATTAAATAAATAACTCAATAAATAATTAAGTATTAATTATTTTCCTCTAGTTTAAATCCCAGTTAATTTTTTAATTATTCAAACTGGACCTAAGTCCTAAATAATTAATTAACCAATTAAACCAGATAATAAATTTCTCTCTATTTATTTTATTCCAATCTAATAATAAATTAGACTTCCTGAATAAAATATAACTCTCTCAACTGAGATCAATTCTTCAACCCAAAAATAATTAAGACTTACGGGCTGTTCTGAGGACCAAAAAGACACATCGCCTTGGCTACTAAAATGACCAAAATACCCCTACTATATAAATAGATATATTTTGTATTTTAAATATTTTCTAATATCACCATAAGGAAATATTGACGCCAAAGACAATGCTGCATTAACAAAGTTTTCCACCTACAGGTAAAATGACTAAAATACCTCTCTACACATCGCCGTACATTTAGAGACGAAGAAGTGTACTAACACCCCTCTAAATGATATCTACCATCCTTAAGCTTCTTGTCCAATGATCCATGACTTCTTAGAGTGTTTCCGCTTTCCGAGGGAGCTACCCTAAAGCAAACATCCAAGTCATGTTTCCCAGGGCCTTGGATATTTAGATCATTCAGACAACCACAAGAGGCGATATAGTATAGAAACTATCTTGTACAAGTCTGTCTTAACTAACTAGTTACACATATCCAACATGCAAGTATATTAGCCCTACTATAGAACCTCAACTATAGCATATCAAAGTATATACTTCCAACTTCACCAGACTACCAACTCATACTCAAGTCTTAGAGTACTAGTCCACGTTGTAGCGGTAGTAGTCTAGGTTTCTACCATATAGTACTTTTAAGAAACTACTACTACAGGTCTTATTCTACATATTTAAAATACGCTTATGTCATGAAGTGAGTGGATTACTCACTGGCTAAAGGTAAGTCATTCCCCACTTGGAATGCATAACATAATAACCTAAACATGATGAAATTCCCATTCTCATCAATCGGTTAAGAATATATGTTTATGTGTTTAACTAACCTATGATCAATACCTTACTGTGAAAGACCTCTATTCACATGGATCACTTATTTACACACAATGAGTCTTTTCCAAACGAAATTATGCATAAATAAAGAAAATAAATTCACAAACGATTTTCGCAAATAAATTCTTTAATTAAAATATTCGATATTTTCATCAGAAACCTAGTCTAAGAGGGCATACATTCCAACAAATATATGCATAAAAGATTTAATCTTAACACATAAACACATATCAAAACTATGCTCTGATACCAATTGTTAGTCAATAGGATCGACATGCTTATGTGTCAACCAGATTAAACCTTGAGAATACATGAAAACAGATCATACATTTGTAAATATTGTCTTTACCAATACGATTCTTGAAGTCTTCGGCCTTCTGGTAATGCTCTAGACCCCCAAGTCTTCTTCAATGTAATCTCCTTAGACCCGAAAATTGCTAATCGTATTTTGTTTCTCTCTTTGTTGAGAGTGGACTCACACAAAAATTGAGAGAAAAAACTCAGAGAACAACAACGATGTTTCTCTCGTATATCGAAAATAGAGCTATATCCCAATATGTATATTAGACTCTATCTCAAAATACGAATCCTGATAGAATAAGAAAAGTATAGTTGGGTACAACTATTTTCACTTATCCTATTCCATCTCAAATACGATTATTTGTTTCCTGTAATTTTCATTAATAAATTATAAATAAATTATAATTTATTATTGTCCCATAATTAGGAGCCACTGAAGGGACCTGACCGGATACAATTAGACTAAGCTCTAATAAATTATTTTGTTAATAAAAATAATTTATTAATTACATTTCACTCCACTAAAAGAACGTAATTGCACTCTTAGTCTAATCACAATTACTGGAGTCAATAATTATATCCATTAATTGATCAATCCAACAATAGTATCCCATCTCTCTACGCCAGGTACACCCCAATAGAATGGAGTAGCTGAGAGAAGAAATAGGACATTAATGAAAATAGTCCGAAGCATGATGTCTCATGCTACTCTTTCGGTATCTTTTTGGGGATATATCTTGAAAACAGTGGCATACATTCTGAACTTAGTGCCTTCCAAGTCAGTACATAGGACATCCTATGAGATGTGGACTGGACATAAGCCAAGTCTAAATTATCTCAGGATATGGGGCTATCCAACTTATGTACTGATCAAGGGAGACAAGCTAGAATCAAGATCAGAATTATGCTACTTTGTTTGGTATCCAAAAGAGACAAAAATATGTTACTTTTATCATTCCAAGGAGTAGAAAGTATTGGTAAGTACTAATACTAGATACTTGGAGGATGATCAAACTACTTCCACTAAAGGTTCAACAAAGTTAGACCTCGAGGAGAAGTTATCTTCAGAATCAACTTCTTCAAACTCGATTATGAAACAAGAAGAGGCACAACCTCAAGAACCTGTACACATGGAGCTTCATCGTAGTGGGAGGGTATCTAGAGTTCCAAAAAGATGGACAGGAGGTGTTTTCGAGCTAGTTTCTGACCATCAGGAATAAGATCCCACTAGATACAAGGAGGTTATTACTGATGTCGATGCAGATCTATAGCATGAAGCAATGAAATCCGAGATTGAGTCTATGTACTTTAATCAGGTTTGGGATCTTGTAGCTTCACCTAAAGGGATAAAACCCATTAGGTGTAAGTGGCTATATAAGAGGAAGAGGGAAGCGGATGGGAAGGTGGAAACCTTCAAAGTTAGGCTTGTGGCAAAAGGGTATACTCAGAAATGGAGAATCGATTATGATGAAACATTTTCCCCGGTAGATATGCTTAAGTCCATCCGTATCCTCCTTACTATTGCATGTTATTTCGACTATGAGATGTGACAAATGGATGTCAAGACGACATTTCTTAATGGCCATCTTAACGAAGACATCTATATATCCCAACTGGAAGATTTTATTGCTAAAGGCCAAGAACATATGTTTTACAAGTTTAAGAAGTCCATTTATGAATTTAAGCAGGCATCTACAACATAGAACATTCATTTTGACAAGATTGTAAAATCTTACGGTTTCATTCAAAATAAGGATGAACCATGCGCGTATAGAAAATTGGAAAGCATAAATGTGATTTTTCTTATCCTATATGTGGATGACATTCTACTCATTAGAAATGATGTAGGGACATTGTCATCTACTAAGGTTTGGCTATCTAGTCAATTTAGTATGAAGGACTTGGGAGAAGTCAATTACATTCTCAGGATTAAGCTTCTTAGAAATAGGAAGTAGAGAATGTTAGGATTATCCCAAATAATATACATTGACAAGTTGCTGACTAAGTTTAATATGGACTCATGCAATAGAGCCCTAATCCCTTACAGACATGGTTTGTCTTTTTGTTCTAAGGACTGTCATAAGTTTCGAGAGGAAAAAGACAGCATGAGTAGGATTCCCTACGCTTCGGCTGTGGGAAGTCTCATGTACGCCATGCTATACACTAGGCCAGATATCTGCTTTATCGTAGGTTTAATTAACAGCTATCAGTTAAACCCTGAAGAGGTTCATTGGCAAGCTGTAAAGCATATTCTCAAGTACCTCAATGATACGAAAGATTATATGTTAGTTTATAGGGCTGACGACTTGGTTCCTACTGGATACACAGACTTAAATTTTCAGGCAGATAAGGATGAGAGAAAAATCACAAATAGATATATCTTCACCTTATCTGAAGGAGCTGTTTCATAAATGAGTATCAAGCAATCTTATATTGCTGACTCAACCATGAAAGCTGAGTACGTGGTAGCTTCGAAAGCATCCAAGGAAGCAGTTTGGTTTCGGAAATTTCTTTTAAAGCTTAAAATTGTACCACACATAGATAGACCAATTGTGGTGTATTGTGATAACTCTGGAGCAGTTTCGCAATCCAAAGAACGCAGGAACCACAAGAAGGGGAAGCACATTCAGAGAAAGTACCACCTGATCCGGAATTTCATTCAAAGACAGGAAATCGTGGTGGAACAGATAGCCTCGGAGAACAATCTAGCAGATCCCTTCACTAAACTTTTGGTTGAGAGAGTCTTTAAGAGACACTTAGACGCCATAGGAGTGGGCACCTACGGACTTTCTTAATCTTAGAGTGCAAGTGGGAGATTGTTGGAATATATGTCCTCTAGACTAATTTTATCTGATGTAATTATCAAATTTATTAATAAAAAAATTTATTCTCAAATTTTATTTGTAAATTTACATTTTATTTGTGTATAATTTTTATTTGAAAATGACACATTGTATTTAAGTAAGTGATCCATGTGAATGGTAGTCTTTCACAATAAGGTATAAATCACGGGTTACTTAACATATAAATGTTTATTCTTAACCGATTGATTAGAATGAGAATCTCATCATATATAAGTTATTGTGTTATGAATTTCAAATGGGGAATGTCTTACCTTTAGCCAATGAGTAGTCTACTCACTTCATAGCATTATCGTATTTTGAATACGTAGAACATGACTTGTAATAGTGGTTTCTAAAAGTACTATTTAGAAGAAACCTAGACTATTACTGCTACAATGTGGACTAATACTCTATCGCTTGAGTGTGAGTTGGTAGTCTGACGAAGTTAGAAGTATATACTTTAATATACTGTAGGTAAGGTTCTTTCGTAGAACCAATATACTTATATGTTGGGTATATTTGACTAGTTAGTTAAGACAAACTTGTACAAGATAGCTTCTGCACTATATCGCCCCTTGTGACTGTTCAAATGATCTAATTATCCAGGATCCTGGGGAACATGACTCGAATGTTTACTTTAGGGTAGCTCCCTTGAAAGTAAAAATATTCCAGGAGTCGTGGACCATTGGATTAGAGGTCTAAGGATGGTAGGTGTGTATTAGAGAGGTGTTAGTACACTCCTCCTCTCTAAATGCATGGCATAGCGTAGAGGGGTATTTTAATCATTACTCATGTAGGTCGAAGACTTTGTTAACGCAGTATTATCTTTGAGGTCAATATTTTCTTATGGTGATATTGAAAAATATTTCAAATGCAAACTATAGCTATTTATATAGCATGGGTATTTTGGTTATTTTAGTAGCTAAGGTCATATGTCTTCTGGTCCCCGAAATAACCCTTAAGTCCTGACAGATTTAGGTTAAGGAATTGGTCTTGATAATTATGGTTTTTATTTTATTTAATTTAAGTAGTCTAATTATTATTGAACTAGAATAAAATAAAAGACCTGAGAGAAAGTATATATTTTATCTAGTTCAATTGGTTAATTAATTATTCAGGGTCCAAGGCCTAAATTGAATAATTAAAAAATTAATTTAGATATAAACTAGATAAAAGGCCTGCTATTTTATATTGATCTATTTGGACTTATTAATTATTTATTGGGTTGTTTAATGAAGTTTAAAAATAAATAATTGAGACTTATTATTTATGGATGTTCAAACCCAAGAGTAAATAATTTTATCTGGCCCAATGAATAAGACCAAGGGTAAAATAAACTTAAAATAATAATAATAATAATATATATATAATATAATTAATTAATTAATTAATTAATTAAAATAAATAAAAATAACACGGGATGCGTGAAGGATAATAGAAAGTATGGCTGCCTTCTGTTTTCATGCTGTTGGTTTCTCTCTCGAGGGATTTGATGAAATGAAATGGAATCAAGACCAAAGGCAAACTTGGAATAGCTTTACAGAAGCTAAGTCTGTGAAGAAGAAATCACAGAAGCCAAAAGCATTGCAAACCCAACTTCTTTAAACTTTCACCGGCAGTGGAAAAGGCACCATTTCGGAAGCTCAAAAGCTTCGCGTGAATGAGACGAAGTCGACGTTTACAATTACGTGATCCAATAGCCTCAAGCATCCTTATATAGACACCTTCTTCACTGCTGAAAAGGTCATTCGATCACAGAGGTAAATTATTCGTTTCGTAAGCATGCTTTCGGTTTAATGATTTTTGTTATTTTAAACCTTCAATTCCAACAAAGACAAAGATCTCCACCTTAAACCAACATGGTTAACATAGAAACCACTAGTGAAACCTAGTTTGACCCTAATGAATCCATTGTCCATATTCCAAGATAGGCTATTTTGAACAAGAAAGATATTTTGAAATCTTAGAATAGGAAAAGACTGAACGATTCAGAAAGACATAAAGAACGCAGATGTGTTGTAGTCATTCATAACAAATCAGAGCCCTAACTTCACCATAGGGAGCAACTTCAATAATAAAAAATCAACGCATAGGAGCCATGACATCCAGATCAACCCCAAATCTGAAAAATAGATCACCACTGCCAAATTCTTGAATTTGGAAATGGGTACAATTGCTGTAATCTGCTATAATTTGTAGCCCACCTCTTTTGTATACCATTCATGAGGGAAGCCCCAATATGAAACTAGAATTGTCGAAAATGAAATAACGCACTGTCAATTTGCATACCAGGCTCTATCGTTTGATAACAAGTAGTTGATTTTCAAAACACCAAGGTCTATAATACATTACACGCTTGAGGTCTTTGTCTCTAGAGAAGTAAAATTGATAGATATTTTCCTGAAGCTTAACAATATCAAGCTCTATTGTATCCCATGTTTTACACATAATAATAGACAAACTTCTGGCATTTAAAGATTTTTTGTAAATAAAACAACCAATAGCACAAAAATTGTAGGCCTGGCAGCCAAATCTGACATCCTCATCAAGTATTTTGGTAGATCTCTTTTCCTCATCTCGCAAAGAGAAAGTCTAAAAACTATTGAGTATGTCTTTCTCTATTGTAAAGCGAATGGAATAGTCGTGATAAACTGTGAGAGTGACGTAAACATATGTAGATCAAAAGACGAAAAAAAAAACTAATCCTAAGGGAAAGGGAGAAGAAACCCTAACCATAAAGGAAGGGAAGGGGAGAATATTAACTAAGTACAACTTACTTGGATTGCAACTTTTTTTACAAAAAATTATTTGAATTGAAAAATAATTTGAAGTATTTAAGTTTAAAATTTGAATAAAATATAGTGTAAAAATAAATTATATTTAGTTTAATTTTCATATCCAATTTTCATATTTTAAATTTTAAATTTTAATATTTAGATTTTAATTTTCAAACTTCAATATTAAATGAAACATTATATAAAAATATTTATACGTTTCAAAAAGTATAACATATAATGTGATTCAAGTTTATTACAATAGCTTGTAAGACTAGCCAAACTGTACAAGTATTTTCTCTTCATTAACATAAACTAGCAACAAAGACTCACTTTGTTGTAGTTCTAATAGACTAATTCTGCTATTCAACTTACTGTCAACCTAAGATTTGAGCATGCTTTTTATTATTATTCATCATATAAATATAATTTAGATAGCTATTATTTGATTATATATATATATATATATATATATATATATTTATATTTTCTAAATGGATAATTTATTCATAACGGTAGAATAAGTTACACAAACAAACCATGAAATCTATAGTGACGGAAAGATATCACACTCTAAATCGAGGTGAGTAAATTACAAACAACTAGAAAGAAAATAAACACACAACAGCTTCCCTCAAGCTTCCTTGTCACCCTCCACAACTACTTGAGGCAAGAGAACTCCAGATGCCACTAAGTTCGATAGTAGCCATGTGGAAACCATAGGCAAATCAACAGCCTTGAACATGGCCTGGGAAAAAAAGAGAACTAGAAAAGGGCCTAAACCAAGTTCGAGTACAACAGCAAAAGGCAAAAGCTTTGGCCACCACAAAAATAGCAAAAAGGGGTGAGGCCACCACAAAAACAGCAAAAGACAAGAGCTTTGGCTAGAAAATAGAGCTTCAAAGGAAGCCGAAGCCCTAATCTAGCCAAGCCTTGAAGGATGCGACAAAATAGAAATTTGTTACAGAGAAAAAATGATTGCGGAAAGAAGGAGAAGAGAGATAATTATATTATTTGATTATATAATGATATATATAAGTATGAATATATAGATTTATAGGACCATAGAAAATGTATGTACAATATAATATGTTAATAAGTTTTATTGTCTAATGCATGTTTTATATTTTTAATTTTGAAAAGCACATCTTTTTCTATTAACATTTATATAGCTAGCCAATGTTTACAAACAAATTATCCTTGAATGTTTAAAATTCAAAATTGTTGAAACACAAACTTAGGCCTATGATAAGACATCAGTACCTAAGAATATATTATTAGCAGTTCAATAGAATTTAATTTAATTTTGCTAGTGATAGCGTGCTTTGTATGCATATTCTTGTGCATAGAAAATAATGTCAATAATTCACACAAATTAATCAAGTTTAAATATAAAATACTAAAATCACTCACACACAGCACATATTTGGGCAAGTATACCTATCGTATAGTATAGAGTTTTATTGGCAAGTATTGTTTTCCTTGGATAAGGTGGCAAGTAGTTCTATTATACCATTGTCTTATTGTTTGGTCAATCCTTCATCTAGGGAAAATTGACGAACATCAAAGGAATTAACCAACCCTAGCACAATAGAATTCACTCAAGGTCATCAAATCTAATACAAGAAAGGAAGAGATAAGTAATACAAGTAAATAGAATCCCCTAAATCAAGTCAAACTTTAACCACCTAAATTAGCTAATTAACTACTTATATTAGGCACCAATCGATAATCTCATATAATACCCACTCTCCCTTGAGTTATAAGCCCCCTACCTTTATATCAATTTGGTGGGTATCTCTACCTCACTAATCAATCATAAGAGGCATTAAGATCCATTACCCATCTAATTTAGGGAAAATAAAGCCCTTATCTCTAGGCAACCTCACAGCCCTTCAATCACCTAATTCTCACCCTCAAACCCCTCTCTTGAGGCGATTCAAGAGAAACCTATAAAGTAAATCTACCAATCGTGTCTCTAAATCCTAGCCAAATCTCTCGAAATTATTAAGATAAGAAAACCCACCCAATAGAAATATACAATAGACAATAAGTGATTTAATACCTAAAATAATTTATAAATAACTTAAATAGACGTCAAAATATAACAAGATAAGGGCTTAAGCCTTTAAATACACCATTAATCCACAAAAGTGTAATCAAAATCAACAAGGAAATGTAAGAAAAAAGAAAATAAACTCATGGACAAGTTGATTTATTCTTCCTCTTGCAATTTCCTTTTGAAGATGTTCTCCTCTCCTCCAAAGGAGACTTGAATCCTTCTTTGAGCTCCTCCTTGGAGTTCTAGGGCTTGCTAGTAGCTCTCCCTCTTATTGCTCCGTCCTTTGACAAGACAAAAAACATGTGGTCTTGAAAAACCCTTGAAATCTATTGTATACTGACTTGTCCTGAATCAAATCGATGCCTATTATAAAGTTAGACCGGTGCCTGTAGTGCACTTTTCCTTAAAGATCTTGAATCTCGCTCCAAATCGGCACATGTCCATCCTTTAATCCAGTGCTTGTTAGTCGTCTTGTTACAACTCTTTAACGCTCTGGAAATAACTAGTGTATCTTCAGTTGTCCAACCGCTGCCTATTGAATAGTGTAACTGGCGCTTATGTGTCCTCTAAACCAGTGTCTGTTATTTCCAAAATGTTTCCCTGAACTCTATATTCTGAACTGGTGCCTATTTATGCTTATATAGGCGCCGATTTGATGCTTCTTACTCAGTTTTCACCATATTTCTTTAGTCATCTCTCATTTATGCATTTTACACAAAACAAGGCAAAAAAAAAAAGAGAAATGAGTAGTCATGTGATCGTGAATTTAGCATAACTTAGTACAAAATGACTAATGAATATGGACATAATGAGCATTCATCACTCCCCCACACTTAATCTTTTACTTATTCTCAAGCAAATTCTCAGAAAAATAAGTCCGTCAAGTAAAAAGCAATCTTCATCCATGTAAGATTTTTTACAACAGTGATTCTTATGAGAAATATATTCTTTTTCTTTTGAAATGAAAATTTAATTCAAGGTCACTTGACCATGCCAAACTCGTGTAAATGTATGTATTGGAATAGATAAAACTAAGGCCCTCGAAGTGGATTAAACAAGTTTATACTCATTCAACATACTTCAGCTCAGCTCCTAAGTTAAGAATATAAAATAAGTGATTCATATAAGTAAGGAATAGTGGATGTATTTAAGTTCTATGACTTCCCAAAACTACTGTAATCTAAGTAGTATATGGAGGATTGATCCAATTGCTCACTTTTGCACATAATGTAAATACGTAGTAGAGATATAAGTAATGATTTTTTAGCTTTTACATTACCCTCATTAAACATTCATTTTCTTTCTAGAGTAAGGTAATGAAAATGCCTAGTGAAAATATAATTAATAAAATTTTCAAATTTTGTATTACCTTACTATACTCGTTCATTTTCTTACCCCAATCTATATTTATTAAAACTCATACTTCGGACTAGTTGGTTTCCAAAATGCTACGTAAATTTTGATTGGTCGACATGATGCAGATGACCTAAATATAAAGATAGAAAAATTAGCTAAATGTATATGCACATGTAATGATGCAAATAATTAGGTCTTTAATTAAGTGTATAATTATTCTACTATTTTACTCAAATCAATAGCCCCTACTATTGATTTGGAAAAACCCGTTTGAAATTTTCCTAGTGGACCGATATCCAAATTCCTTAAAAATGACCTTGAGTTTGCCCAATAAGCCACCCTTAAGTTCAATTGTAGGTATCCAATACTAATTACATCAAATGTAATTACCAGATCATTGGATGATTAACATTTTTTAATCTTAAAATCTTTAAACTAACCCAATCTTGTCTCTAATTTTCTTTATGCTTGAGTTAGCCCAACTAGGATAAAGAAATTAGCTAAACCCAATCCATTAATCAGGAATTTAAAATTTCATAGCTCGAACATACTTGAAGTCAAGTAGGCTTGGGTTAGCTAAACAACTTGGTCTTAAAAAAGAGCTCTCGTTCTTACTATATTAATGGAAGGTGTTAGGTTTAATATTAATTGAGGGATTTATTACATTAGTGGTCTCATACATGGCATGCATAATATCATCATATATACATGGCATAAAACATAATTTTATGGAACGGTTATGGACTTTTCCTAAATTAATTTCTTCGAGCCATAAAGGAAATTAATATGGTCAACCATATGTGTTTATGTAAGATATAAGTAGAAGGTCTTACCCTCTCACCTCATTTTGGCCGCCATCTCCATTGTCTAATAAATAATTTTTCTAACTCTATCTAATCTATGTAATCTAATTATATTTATTTCCTAAATAAAGAAATCTCAAGTTACATTAGATGGGAGTTTAGATGAGAACAAAAATTACACAAAAATAACAGAGAAGGCATGACACACATACCCTATTTCATTAAAACCAAAACTGTAAATAATGCATGAAAAGATATATTAGTCTTAGTCCATAACCTTCCACCATGCTAATATCATGCTCAAAACACATTAAGCAAAATAAAATAGAGCATACAATTCTAAAATCACTATTTTTGAAATAAAATCTAAAATCAGAATTTTAGAAAAGATATTAATTTCTAAAATTAAGTTTAGAAATTAGCAAAAGTTTCCAAAATCAAAATTTGGAAATTTCTAAATAAATATATATAAAAGATAAATTTTCAAAATCATTATTTTGAAAAAAATAAAATAGTTAGTCCCAAAATCAAATTTTGAGAAATTTTTTAGGTCCCATTTTTTGAAAAAACGACGGTCTCACTAGCCGGTCAATAGGCCGCGGTCAAGAAGGCAGTGCCCCCCAAAAGGAAAATTGATTTTTTCATCCCTCATCCAATGAGATTCTCCCTTCCAAATCACTATTTGGAAGATAAAATCTAAAATCTGAATTTTAGAAAAAAAATATATGAAAATATAAAATAAATTTATTTGAAATATTAATTTCCAAAATCATTATTTTGGAAAATTATTTCTCTAGTCCCAAATCAAATTTTGGAAAAACACTTGGGTGATTTGTGGAAAAACTATTTTTGTGGGCCTTTATGGGAAAACCAGAAAAGCTGAAAACAAAAGGAAAAAAAAAATTTATAAAATGTGCCAAGCCCGCGCGGGCTTGGTATTACCTTGCCACAGCTTGGGCAGAACCAGCCGCGGCCAACCCAAGCCTGCCACAGCCAACCCAAGCCTGCCGCGGCTTAGGCAGGCATAAAAAACTGCCTAAGCCACGGCTGGTTTTTCCTCCACCGGTCACGATTTTGGCCCAGAGGTAATTTTTTTTTCTTTTGCAAACCTCTTTTTTTTCCCCCTCTATTCCTGTCGTCTTCTCTAGCTATTACAGAAGACAATTCCTCAATTAAATGCCAAAGAAAATAATATTGCAGACTTTGTTTTGCTTTCTAATAAATAGACACTCTATTTTAGAGATCAAAATCCGATCGAAGAACGTCTTCTTTATAGAAAGAAATATATAGAAACGTATTTTCTTTTCAGAAAGCTAACATGTAACCTTTTTAGAAAACAAATTTTCTAGAATCATCATACTACTGTAACCATTATAGATATGCTATCCATCAATACAAAACCCCACAAAATCAAAGTTTTCAGAAATCCAGTGCATACAAGATACACAATGAAGACCCCAAGCAAAAATGTGAAACAGCTTTCACGGGAAAATAGAGACAAACATGAAACAATTTCATCATGCATGAAATATCCGTAAATCACATATAAGGGGTTCTGATACCACTGTTAGTTAACTCAGTCATGCAATCACTATTACATGGTGGAAATAAAACCGACAAAACCATCCCTAGGATCACTTATATGTGAATTACGAATCAATAAAAATGTAGGGAATATACCTTCGGTGTCGTCACTGCAATTCAAAATTTTTTCTTCTTGGTGATGGCACGATCCAGCAAGCTTTTTATTGTTTGTTTGATCAGCCACTGCAAACCAAGAACAGGCTTGCCTCCAACAGTATCCACACGAGGAAAGAATCTCGAGAGCAGCCTTAATCCAGTGCTAGCAAGATGTGTGTGGCGGTTAGGGTTTTGGAGAAGAAGGAAATCATAGAAAAAACGTTTTTGTGTTTTGCAGTTTCTGTATATCATGAAAAAACCACACCAGAAATACGACATATGTATCTCATACACGTGTGTGCGTATTTCAGTTTCCTAAACAATTTAAGATTTAATAATTATGATTAAAACTCATAAATTTTTATAATTATGATTTGGCCCATAAATTATAACTATTTATAATTTGACCATAAAAACTTCTTCTTCTCACAATTAACCCTATAATGTTATTAAATAATATCTCAAGTTCTTAATCCTCTATTGTGTGTGACCTATTAGGTTTTCTGGTCTATTGGCAGCAAAGTATGAATTAATCCAAATATCTTTAGGGTTAATAATCCTTAATAATTAGAATTAACTTAGAATTCTAAGTATGATCAATTTATTGATTCTTTAATTAATAAATCCATATTTAGTAGATCATGGGTGGCATCTAGTAGTACATCATGACCACCCAAAAATCTAGAAAGTCAAATGGCTTGACATGAACCTTTCAATAGCAAACATTAGTGCAATAAACTCATTTCACCATACAATATTTCCATCGGTTTGGAGTATGGAATTAGTGCCAACTCCCTCAAAAATATTAATTAATTCTGACTCGAATATTTTAGTACTTGTTCCCAAAATCCATTACTCATCATGTATATTAATTGGAATTATTTTCAATACACAGTCGTCTTGACTAAGGATTTCGTAAATAGTGATTCCTACAAGTAGCTATGAGATATTCGCTCTTACTATTAGGAGTGGTGAATCCTTTATTGATCCTCTCAACTGCTTTTGTTTACTCCACGTTGTACACAATATCCATCCCACAAGCGGTCTTGTTAGGACTCCAGAGATTAGAATCAAAGTACAATACTTAGCCAACAAAGTACCTTGGAGACTTCAAATCTAAGGATACTTGCATATTTGCTATGATGAGATTCTATCACTGACGCTAAATAATTATCCATGTGATTATCTCATAACTAGGTAATCCAATGTAATTGTTCTAGTAACAAGTATTCATGTGTTAATTTTGAGTATCACAATACTCGCGGATAGGAGTGTTCTTTAGATTTTCGATTTTTATTTTTTTTCAAAGCCGAACTGAACCGAAATTTAAATAAAACTCACGATTCATTTTGGTTCAGTTCGATTTTAAACCGAATTTGAATGCCTCCTTTAGTAGATCCATTAACCTAATATAAGTTTAAGCCCAAATAAGTAAAGTTTAATATACATTACAATTCAAATCTAATATAAAATATAATATAAATTAAAGTCCAAACATTTTAAAGATTTGAGTTAGACATTTTAGTAGAAAGTTATGATCATGAATGCAAATTGCAAAGTTGAAGATTTTAAACTCAATTATTAATGGCTTTATTTTGAATAAAACCAAATCGAACTGAACTGAAATAATCAAACTCGAACAATTTTTTTTTTAAAAGAATCATAATTTATAAAATTAATTAATTACTTAATGAACAACATTTTAATATTAATTATATATTTTAAATTTTAAAATATAATTCAATTTTTAATTTTTTATTTTAGAAAATCGAAAACCGAACTGAATTGAATTTAATTAAAACCGAATTAAAAACCGAAATTAGAATTGGTTCAATTCGATTTTTCGGTTCAAACCGAATAATGAACACTCCTACTCACGGATGTAAGAACTACCGTCTAATCGAATTAGGATGTATAACACGTGTTAGTCTTAACGCATTAATGATGTTCTATCTCATTAATATTATGACTAGTGATAATTTAAGTATAAACAATAAGGACCTTACATTATGATCCCTATTATGATTTTCTTAACACAGTATTATACTTAGAACTTTATTTAATAGTTGTATTCACACAAAAATATAAATAAACAAATTGAAAGATAAAAAATGTCTTGTATTATTAAATAAATATGTAATATACAAAATACATATGATTGTCTCTTGGGCATAACACTAATAGGAGCCTTCCGCAACTTATATTATATATATACGGAGCGATTTGAACATACCTTTTTTTTCTTCTTCTTCTTTTTTTTTTTTTTTTTTTGGTCATAGCATGCGTTTTTTTAGCTATCAATTATATTTGAACATAATTTTTTTTCTTTTTCTTTTTTTGGTCATAGGCTTGTGAGATTTATTCTACAAGGTAATAGACAAATAGAGCAAGTTTGGAAAATACATTATTATCCTTAAAAGGAAAAAAGAAACTGGTTTTACTATTAGAAACTAAAAAAAAACATGTCTCTTGAATTAGTTAAAATAGTTGGTGTTAGAATTTTTACACTGATGTCTCGAATTCAAATTTCTCATAGAATATAAATATATGCGTATTTTTATAGCGACTGTGAGTTCATTTATTAAAAATTTTAAAAAAATTGTATTAGTCTAAAGAAGCATTTCAACTGAATTTATGCTCATTGTGAGGGTGACAGGTTTGAGTATTTTGGAGGCTCCACTAACCCGATAGCAAGCTTTGGTAAGCCCGTAATCGTCATATCCGCGCCCGTCCGAAGAAGACATGATTCTTATAGCCGTTAGACTGCAGCTCCTCTTCATCCAATCGGACGGCTGGCAGTCATCAATTTCAAATTCTCTTGAAATCAAACGAAATCCCCACTTCGATTCTCTTCTCTTCTCTTCTTACCGTTCCGTCGATCCCCAAATCTCCCTCACTTTAACTCTCTGTCTGCGATTTCTCTTCGAGCTTTCATCTCTGCATTCTCTGCGCTTAATTCTTCTTCATCGTTTTCTGAGAATCGAGCTAAGTTTTTGTCATGGATGGTACTCTCTCTTTCCCCTTATCTCCTGTGTTTGTCTCTTGAATTTTAATATGTGAATCAGTGAAATTTATACATGAGATGGAAAATGTATATAATGTATAAACTAGTAGAAGCTCTGAAATGAATTGATATTCTTCAACAAAGGCGTGCAGTTCACGAATGCCAAAAGGTTCTATCGTATGTAAAATCTTTACATCCGAGTTCAAATTCTTTATTTATTTTTGTGTACTTTTTCGGATTTCAGAGCAAGCCCTAGAAACGCTATGCTACAATTTTAATTGTGCTGTTACAGTCACTGATGATAACTTCAAGTGTTCGGTGATCCTTAATAACGGTCGGTGAATTTTCTTCTTAAGGAACAAGTCATTTTCTTTTTTCTTTTACAATAAATTTACTTATTTGTTTTAGCTTTTGAATTCGAGAGGTTTTCTGTCGTTATAAATCTAGTTATGGATTTGAAGTGAGTAATGACTTGGAAATCTTCCATTTTTGTTGCTTCAGATCAAAGCCTAGAAACTCCAAAGCATCTTACAGGTTCGATTTTCCCTTCTTTTAGTATCTCTTGTTCAGCTTTTGCGTTTGATTGAAATTGGGCATTTGAATTTTCGATACTCTTTTTTATTCTGTGTTCTGTGCCGAGTTTGCTTTCCAAGAAAATCAAGAAATGGAAAGGAATGCACAGCAAGATTTGGTATTTTTTATTAGGGAATATTGTCAGTTAAAATGTTTCAGAATTAGGCATGTTCTGGAATGGTTTTGCATCCTACTTAAGTAATGAAGCTATAGTTTTTGAAGGATGAATGTCGGTAGTATAGACAAGTTCACATCGTTGCATATAAGATTTAGAACCAAAATGTTTAAATGACAATGACATTATGTGTAGGTACTTAGAAAGTTGAAAGCCAAAAAAAGGAAAATGGATTGTGAATTAGGTTGTATGTATTTATGACTTTACAGCTACACATTCATATATAATGCCAGAGGAATTCTCGAGTTTGAATTATATTTTAATAGTGAGTTTTACAGCTTATAGGTTTCTTTTTCCTTTGATGTGTGAATAATTTTAACAATTTTGTGAATCATTTCAGAAAAAGTTGAGGCAGATAATGATTTAGTGGAAGAGAGTCAAGAATCTGTCGGTGACAGATCAAATGACACACAAGAAACATGTTCAGATCAAGGGCAGACTCTTCCAATATTGCAGAAAATTGGAGACCTGAGCCAAAAATTACAGGTATTTTCTTCGCAATTTCTAGATTCTTAATGGACCTGCATAGTAATTTTGATGAAGATTTGTTTCCTCATTTTATTTTTATGATTTGAACCAGAACTTGAAGAAAGAACATGCAGTTCTGTGCGATGAAGTAAAGTGCATTAAAGCAGATTCTTTTCCTGGGACTGAAATTTCTAATGCTCTTCAGAGCCTCAGTACGTAGCTTCTTGTATTGGCACCTGGTTTTGCCTCTCTAATATATTGTTGTAGTTATTGTACAAGTTTTATTTCCTTTTAATTGGTTAAATTCTTCCTTCGATACATATTAGGTGTGGAACATGAAGAGCTGAAAAAGAAGTACCATGAAGAATGTGAGCTACTGAAGAAGAAATACCTTGAAGAATGCATTGAGAGAAAGAAGCTCTATAATGAAGTGATTGAGCTGAAAGGCAACATAAGGGTCTTCTGCAGATGTAGACCTTTGAATCAGGCTGAAATTTCGAATGGCTCAACTTCTGTAGTTGATTTTGATTCTTCCCAAGAAAATGAGCTTCAGATCATTTGCTCTGACTCTTCAAGAAAGCAATTCAAATTTGATCATGTATTTAGGCCTGAGGACAACCAAGGTAACTTGGATATTCAGAACCTGTTTTTGTTGATATTTTCAAAGGAAAGAGCTCTTTGATGTTCTGTTGAGTGGTTGTTGCTATAATGAATTCCTTCATTGAACTATTTTTCCATTTTCCCCCATCAGAGGCAGTCTTTGCTCAGACTATGCCCATAGTGACATCTGTCTTAGATGGGTACAATGTGTGCATTTTTGCCTATGGGCAAACTGGAACTGGGAAGACATTCACCATGGAAGGAACAGCAGAAAATAGAGGAGTTAATTATCGGACTTTGGAGGAACTTTTTAGACTTTCTAAGGAGAGGAACAGCTTTATGAAATACCATTTGTTTGTCAGCATGTTGGAGGTCTACAATGAAAAGATAAGAGATCTCCTTGTGGAGAGTTCCAATCATCCTGCTAAGAAGTAAGTTCTAAATCCTGTTTCTGATCATTGGCTTCTTTCAAGTAATATGGTTGGACAATTAGGCTGCTACTACTTGAAGGATGACAAGATATGCTTGTTTATACCCCTGGCACATATAGTTTTCTTTTCCATCCAGTAAATGGAGATGAAAAGAATGTAATGAAATTGAATGTGAAAATGTCAGATGTAACTAAATCACATGCTCTCTTTTTAATCAAGAGCAGAAAATCTACTAATATTAATAAACTGTATCACAAGCCTCCAACCTTCATATTTTCCATGATCTCATTATCATCTTGAATTTACCTGGCGGAGGATAATTTTCAGTAGATTGCTCTGGCCTTTGTAGAAGTTAAGCCCTATTTCCTAAACTTAAAACAAGATCATCAAAATAAACGACGGAATATTTTTTTTTTTAGTTGTACCATTATAAGAGACTAGTTGGTTTTCTGAACATTAGCTCAAGTTCTTTTATTGCTTACTTTAAATTCATGGCCTTGTGCTTATAATTTTAGGCTATTTTGGTATAAACTATAGGTGTCATAACATTCAAGAAATTTATATCGGTGTTTGTAAACAATGAAATAGTTCAAAGGTGAACTGATCACATATTGTCATTAAAAGAGACATTTTAATTGGTCTTGCAATCTAATTGGATGGAATCATGAGCAGAAGCAAATAAGATCCGTGTTCCCATGCAGATTACTAGAGTAAAACCCACTGTTGTGTCTTCCAGCATATAATTAATCATATTGCAACTGCAGGAGTATCTGATTCCTGTATCCAGATATGTCAGCAATTTAACAGAACATTCTTTTGCTTATTTTATTCATATCTTTTTCTTTCTCCCGCTGCCCCCACCCCCCCACCCCCCCCCCCCCCCCCCCCCCAAAAAAAAAAGGGTAGATGCTGACTTGAGCTTTAAGGGCTCCCAATAACTTGAAGTTTAGCTGGATGATTTTTCCCTCTCAACTAACTCTAAATCTTACTCCCTTTTCTACATTCTTGGAACGTGGTTATATGTTCTTGCCTCCCCTCTCCCCTTATCTGAAGAACTTAATTAGGCTTTTGTAGATTATTTACGTAATACCACTTTAGATTGAGCAGTTTGATTTTATGAATCCAAGTGCAGCAGAGATACTAACAGAAACTGAAGATTACATATCCAGCTCTCAATAAAAACATAGTCCATGAAACGTGTGACTGGAAAGGGATTAATTTAGTAAACCATGACTTGCAGGTTGGAGATAAAGCAATCAGCAGAGGGAATTCAGGAAGTCCCAGGGCTTGTTGAAACTTCTGTTTACAGCACGGATGAGGTTTGGGAGCTCCTCAAGTCTGGTTGTCTAGCTAGATCTGTTGGATCCACAAATGCAAATGAACTTAGCAGTCGCTCCCACTGGTAAATTCAAAGTCTTTCTTCAGTGCTTTTATTTATTTATTTACTTATTCCCAACCAAGCTGTGAATGCTTTTCTTTGTTTATTCATGTCGGATGGTGGATTGACACAAATCCTCCAATCAAAGAGTGACAAGGATGGCAAGACCTTATTGGTTTTTTACTTTACCCTAATTAATAAATGACTTTGATTTGTAGCTTGGTTCGAGTGACTGTTGTTGGGGAGAATTCAATAAATGGGCAGAGGACAAGGAGCCACCTTTGGCTGGTAGACTTAGCAGGAAGTGAACGTGTTGGAAGGATTGAAGTTGAAGGTGAAAGATTGAAGGAATCCCAGTTTATAAATAAATCCTTATCGGCTCTTGGAGATGTTATATCTGCTCTTGCTTCAAAGACAGCCCATATTCCCTACAGGCATCTCTCTCTACCTATCTATGCATCCATTTACCTATCGATCTATATCTCTATATCCATCTACCTACCTATGCCTATCTGTCTATCTATCTATATATACAAGGAGCCATTATTTTGCTCTTGCTTTGCAAGATTAATTTTTTTTTTTTATATGTCTAGAATATTGCTGCATAACCTTGTTTCCCTCTTGCGTGTGAAGCAGGAACTCGAAGCTCACTCATATGCTGCAGAATTCTTTAGGTTAGCTTCTTTAGAGTATTTATTTTCCACTTCATCCTGTAAAAAGTGTATGTAATCACATACACTTATTTTCCACTTCAATTGAAGCCACATTTATTGCTTTATGAAAAATTATAAAGGAGGAGAAAGAAAATGAGAATGCCAGTTACAATCAACTGAAAAATCAGTTGGGTGCCTCATACAAAAAGAAAATTGCTTTTTGACTTTTTTTTTTTTCTGAGGCGAGTAACTCTTGTGAAAATTTGAAATGTAGGAGGAGATTGCAAGACCCTGATGTTTGTTCAGATTAGCCCGAACGCTGCAGATTTAGGAGAAACACTATGTTCGTTAAACTTTGCAAGCCGTGTCCGAGGAGTTGAGCATGGTCCTGCTCGGAAGCAGGCAGATACTACTGAACTGTTCAAGTACAAGCAACTGGTATGTAGCAGGAAATTCATAATTTTTTCAGAACCATTTCTTTAATACAAACTTTTGTATCTTAAATTTGGCAACTCAAATGTATGAACAGGCAGAGAAGGTTAAGCATGATGAGAAGGAAACAAAGAAATTGCAGGATAATTTGCAGTCTTTGCAATTAAGGCTTTCAGCCAGGGAACATATTTGTAGAAATCTTCAAGAGAAGGTGAACTTTATGACTAGTCTTTTCTGTGTTGTAAAGGCAAATTCCAACTAGTAGATATCTTTTGCTTTCAAGTTTTTCTTCGGAAGCATAGTCCTAATTCTTATCAATGAATGAAAGAGTTCTTTCAAAATCTCAACAGGTTCGAGATCTTGAGAACCAATTAGCAGAGGAACGGAAGACACGTCTAAAGCAAGAAAGCAGAGCCTTAGCCAATTTGTCTACTCAGTCCTCAAGCATTCCATCTTTACGCCAATCGCAGAGGATCACAACTGAGAAAAAACCACCATTGGTTCCATCAAAGCTGAGGTTACCACTTCGGGGAATTACCAATCTCATGCCCCCTCCATCCCCTATTCCTTCTGCATACAAAACCAGAAACTCCATGATACCACTTCCAGCAAATAACAAAGAAAATATGTCAAGAACTTCAATAGCAGGAGCTAGGACAAAGGCAGTTTTGAAAGCAAGACGTGGATCTATTGCTGTTAGGCCTTCCTCAGCAGCATCAAATCAGGCAGCTATTCAGCCTAAGAGGCGCGCATCAATAGCAACCCTTCGCCCTGATCCAAATGCAAATGTGACAACTCCTCTGAATAGGTCCAGTGCTCGATTGAGGACTGACCGTGTGATTGGTCGACAATCATTTGTGTGGGACCCACAAAGAGTATGGCGCACATCAAGAGTGCATTCTCCCCTCCCACAGCTGAAGGAAACATCTAGTGTGACTGTAGAGGAAACACCCGTTGGTCCACGAAGAAGCAGCAAATTTATGGGAAGTCCTCCATCACAAGTAGGCTCATGGAAGCCTAAGCATCCAACAGTTGTTGCCCTGCAAAAGAAGCAGTTAGTTTGGAGTCCACTGAAGATGAAAGCCATGAAAAATAGCAGGAAATCGTTATTGTCCTCGTGATCTCACAATTTCTAGACAATTGTGTATATTTCTTTGCTTATCATCCCCCAACTCCCCACCCCCCGATTTAGAGATTCATTCATTCCCAGCGTATGCATCTTGCTTACTGGTATTGGTTGTTTCTTTTTTAACAGCAATCCTTCGTGCTTTGTATTTGTTTTTCATATTACAAGCTTATTCTTTTACTAGAATATTTGTAAGAGAAGATCTTGTCGTTTTTTTCCTTTCCTTATATTAACTGCTGCTAAACATTTAGTTGTTTTTTTTTTTTTTTGGGTTCCGTGCTCAACAACTGATAAGTCTTTTGGGTATGAACCCAAACAAGACCGAGACAAGGATGCTTATATCTTAACTGCTATTCATGCAAATTTTCTACTTGGAAAGGTTCTGTATAGTCAATTGCTATTCGTTCTAGGTTTTTGACATTTTTCTATCTCCAACCGAAGCAACCACGGATCTAGATAAGAGTGGTGTCTGTCCACCAAAATTTTTAGAAAATTTTTTTAAAAGTTAATATATATATATATATATAATTCTTATATATATATTTATCCTTTATTTTTTATTTTTTTATGATTTATCTTTTAAACTTAAATAATTAATTTTATTTTTAAAAGAACGACTTATAAATAATTACGACTGTCTCATGATTTTTTTAGCAAACATTCTACAATTCTTTGTAAATTTTGGTACTATGATAATTCTTTGACTGAGTTTTCTTAGTTATTTTTATAATAAAATTACAGCTATTGGATATCCTTTCAAAAAAGGAAAAATTCTTTGGGTGATAAAAGATGATATTTGTGTTGTACATTCTCATATATGTTTGTCTTGAGCCTCTCTCTCTCTCTCTCTCTCTCTCTCTCTCTCTCTCTCTCTCTCTCTCTCTCTCTCTCTCTATATATATATATATATATATATATATATATAAACTCGGGATCGTAAATGAATTCGAATACTATTCTGATCGCCCCTTTCATGATCCTTTCTATAGATAGAACTATAGTGAGCGGTCTAAATTTCGACCCTTATTTCTTTATATATAATAAGGTTTAGGATCATTCTTTATCTCAATTTCAGGCTTTCTTTCATTTTGGCAGTGTGAGTACATATGGATGAAAAAAAAAAATTAATATAAAAAGTATATGCATAAGTGTGTGTATATATATATATATGTGTGTGTGTGTTTGTTTGTTTGTGTATATGTATGTATATGTATATGTACATTAGTATTGGCAAGTAGGTCGAGCCAATTTGTGCTGGTCCAAGACCAGTAGCTATCCCGCCCCATTATGGCAGGTTGGCCTGCAATCATATCTCACAAATCAGTTCGCGTCACACTAAGAAAAAAATTATCCGGTCTGCTAGAATTCAGCAATTTGATTTTTTAAAAAAACATTTTTGCCTTCCCAACAACCATATTCACTTTTTAACTCAAAATTCTATAAATACTCCTAATTTATTCTAAAACTCACCAAATACTCTCCTCAAACCTCAATTCTCTCTACACTTCTACAAAAAATGTTAAAATATAATTTGTTAAGTATATATTTTTAGAATTCTGAAGCATTTTATTTAAAATTTAGAAGATCATTAAGTGGTGGTTAAGTATTGATATCTGAGTATATTGTTATATTTAAAATTTAAATATTATAATACTTTTTAAGAAGTTTAGGTATTAAATTCCCCCTCTTATATAATTTTTATTTTTTTAATTAGTAAAACTAGTAAGAGTTTAAGCCAAACTCCCTACCACTTCAAAGTACCTTTCTTATAATTACAAATAATTATATTATTTAAATTATAATAAAATATGAAAAAATTTAAAAACCCCAACCAAAAAAAAAAAAAAAAAAGAAAGGGACCACTGACCCACCCACTAGGATTGCAGGCCTAGAGGCTGGTCCGTACCGAGCCCAGAGCTAACAACCTAGTATTGGCTGCGACTTGCCCACGCGATTTGAACTTGTGTGAGCCAACCCACTTGCCATTGTTAATATATATATTATATTAAATTATATTTATAAATGTATAATATATATATATTAAAAAGTTTAATTATATATAAATACATATAATATAATAGTATGTAAGTAGATAAATATATATGCATAATTGAATAAGATACAAAATATTTATTATGTATAAGATATTTTATATATACCCACACACATATACACACAAACACAAAATATAAGTATATGATACACAAAATATAAATATTCAGAATTGTATGTAAGAGATAATATGCATATAAATATATATAATTAATTATAAAAAATATTTGTATTTATAAAGGAGTATATATATATATATATATATATATATATTATATTTATACAATATAAAATTTGTGTATACTTGTATATAAATAATTAAATATATAATTAAAATATAAGTAGATAAGCGTGTGTATCTATGTATGTATATATAATAAAACATAATACCTATACTTTTATATATATTAAATGTAAAAGAATCATACTTCCAATAATTATTACGTATTTTTTAAAATTTATTACTGTCCATAATTTATTATGCTTCATATAATTTAGTTCCTTGAAGTTTATTTTGACACTTTATTATTATTTTGTGAATAATTTATGAAGTTTATTATGGCTCTCTAATTTGTTGTGGTTTATATAATTTAGTTATTTTTAGTATTTATTATAGTAGTACTTTATTATCATTTTGTGAATAAATTATATTAAAATTGTGATTGTATTGAAATTCTAGTAGTGAATATTTTTTGTTTATTTTTTTATAGATTTTTCATTTTATTTTTAATTTTAGGTCTAATTACAAAATTTTAGTCTCCGTTGGGCCATTGAGCCTATGCTACTACGCCATTGGGTCAGGAACAAGAATTATTTTATCTTTAGTGAGCTTAGAACGAAAATCCCTACATTTTTCCATGTTGAAGACAAATAGAAGGTAGGGAAGAATAGGAGAATGCGAGGGTAAGGCCAGAATTTCTAATCTTTGATTTGCCATGACTTGATTGCTTTTCCTATATACTAACACCTCCTCTCCTTAGAGCCTGTTTGGATTGAGAGAAAGGAAAGAAAAGGAGAGGAGTAGGACAGAAAGGAAAGGGGAGGAGAGGAGAGAAGACTAATAATTATTATGGTATTTGGTTAGATATAGAGATAAAAAGAAAAGAAATGTTAGATATAATATTTGGAGAAGGAAAAAGAAGGAAAAAAAAAAGGAAATATACCATTTATGTTTACATTTTTATCCACTAATTTAATATAATAATATTAATGTTTTTATATATTAAAGTTATTTTAATCCATTATTAAAGATTCATTAAATGAAATTTATTTTTCCTCAAATTTCTATCCACTTCTGTATGAAAATAAGGTAGAAATCTTTTATACTAATCCCCTCATTTCCATTCCATTTCTTTCGTTTCCTTTATAAAAAAGTTAATCCAAACATCTAAAATTCAGACTATATTTCCTCTCCTTCGTTCTCCATTCGTTTCCCTTAATCCAAACAGGTTATTCGTGTTTCTGTTCTTCAGCCCCACATTTCCATTTCTTTATCTACTTCTTTACTTTGATATCCCTTATTTATATTTATTGAGTAGCATCTCTATTTTATAATTTAATTGATATCTTATCTAACTTTATTATTAAAATATTCTTAGATATGTTTCTTCTATTTATATTATTATAATAGTTTTTTGTTTTATATAAATATAATATTTGTTATGAATTATTGGAATCTACATTAATTAGTGGAGGCTCCACTAATTATGGATTTATGTGAATTATTAGAAGATTTTTATGGATGTCCACCATTTAGTGCAGACACCACTAATTGAGATTAGTTGAAGATGATGTATGCCATGATGTATTCCACTAATTAGAGCTCTATAAATAGAGTTATGCTCTAAGCTTGTAATACACCATTATTTTGTGAAAGAAAGATTAGTGAAAGAAAGATTAGAGAAAGAATTGTCAGAGAAAGAAAGAGAGAAGTTTGAAGAGAAATTCTTGTGCAAAGAATAGTTAGAATTTTCTTAATGTGTAGTGTGTAGATTTTATTCTAACACTACCCTAATTTTATAACACGTTATCAGCACGAGTCTCTGCCGTTATTAAAGCCAGAAGACAGGTACGCATTTATTGATCTCGCTAAATTCGAATTTGTAACCCTTGATATTTCTGAAAAAAAAAATTATATGTCATACAGAAATGCATCTAAATGCTAAAAAAAAAAGGGGATACATATGTCATGTGGATAAAAAGAAAGATTTTGATCACCTGAAGATGGTCGTACTACCCACTGCACGGTATGAATGGTTGCACCTGAAGTTGCAAGATTGTAAAACCGTGAACTCCGTGATGTATAAAACTACATCTTAGTTAAAAATTTTGCGGAGAAAAAGTTACTGATGAAGTTATATTGGAGAAGACATTCTCCACTTTTCATACCTCGAATATTGTTCTGCAGTAACAATATAGAGAAAAATGGTATCCCAAATTGAAACATGAGTTATTATTGAAAAATCATGAAGACAGATGAACTGGCTCAACAGCACTCCCAGAAGTGAATGCTGTTGGCTCCAGCAGAAGCCATCGTTATAGTCGTAGTTGTGGCAGTGGCCGTGGTTATGGTCATGGACACACTCGATATTTCTCTTATCACAGAGAAATACTGGCCACCTGAAGTGGAACAGAAAAGATAATAAGGGAAAAAGATATTTTCATTAATAATAAGTATCACATCTTTTATTCATATCACTAGTGTTCATATGAACTTGAGGATACATGCTTATAGTTGCTCTTTTGTAATTGAGCTGACAAATTTAAGATGAAGGTTTGTAATTGTTCTTTTTCAATATTTACATTAGAGGAAGACAAACAATTAGTAATTATGGACTTCAGCTCCTCTTTTTCGGCATCCTTCTCCTTTTCTTTCCCCTTTGAGCCAGCATCGAGACTAGCAGCAGAATTAACCGTAAAATTACTGCGAAATGAGTCTTGGGATTTTATGATCCCCTTAAGTTTATTATAATTAAATTTCTTATTATATTTGGCCTTGAAGCATGCTTGTTTCAATTTCTGTGTTTGGTCCTCTAACTGCGTATTAGGACTTTCTTCCACCAACTGTTTTTCACATTCCAGTATCGCAATGGCTTCTTTCAACTTCTTCTCAGCCATATGTCCTCCTTCTTCTTTATTTTGCATCTCCTGTAAATCGAAGTAATATCATCGGTTATTTATTTATAAATATTTCATAATTTCATACTTTCAAATTATAAGTATGTATGAGAGAGAACCTGAACATTCTTAATTATGGTCTCCAAGCTCACCAACTTCCTGTGAGGCCATCGACGAATTCCTAACTCCCTACATCTTTTCTTGAGACGGGTTATGCCAATATTCAGTTCTTTGGCTGCGCTCTTGATTGGTAGGTAAAAGTATTGCGAAATTATTTCTCTTGATAGTGTCTGGGAGTTATTGCCCTTCTTCTCTCTCTGCCTCTTAATCATCTTCTTCTCCCCAGGAATTTTGTTTGCAATAATATCTTGAACTTCAATATTATACATTTCATGAGTACTTACTCCGACTTCGTTGCCAAGACCACTCATTATTTCTCCTAGAAAAAGAAAATAATATCAGTAAAGGTAATACCATTCAAAATCCATGTTTAAATGCAGTGAAATATGTTTTGTCCGATCTCCTTTAATATATCCTCCTCGTAATTGAGCTATGCAAGCTGCATTGTCTTCATAAAGAGGAGTTGGAATATCTTTGATTGATGATAATCCACAACTTTCTCGGATATAATGAATCATGAATCTTAGCCATACACATTCTCGACTTGCTTCATGAATTGCTATAATTTCAGCATTATTTGAAGAAGTAGCTGCTATAGATTGTTTCGTAAAACGCCATGATATAGCAGTATTTCCACATGTAAATAGATAGCCCGTTTGAGAACGTGCTTTATGTGGATCAGATAAATAACCAGCATCTGCATAACCTATCAATGTTGGACTGGTTTTATTTGAATAAAATAATCCGAGATCAATTGTACCTTGGAGATATCGAAGGACTTGTTTAATTCCATTCCAATGTCGTCGTGTTGGTGAAGAACTAAATCTTGCTAATAAATTGACAGTAAAAGCAATATCAGGTCGTGTATTATTAACAAGATACATCAATGCACCAATTGCACTGAGATATGGTACTTCAGGACCAAGGAGTTCTTCATCATTTTCTTGAGGTCGGAAAGGATCTTTATCCACATTTAATGATCGTACGATCATTGGAATACTCAATGGATGTGCTTTGTCCATGTAAAATCTTTTTAGCACTTTTGCTGTATATGTTGATTGATGAATAAATGTTCCACTCTCCAGATGTTCAATTTGTAAACCAAGGCAAAATTTGGTTTTACCAAAATCATTGATTTCGAATTCTCTTTTTAAATAATCAATTGTTTCTTAGAACTCTTCAGGAGTTCCAATAAGATTAATATCATCAACATATATAGCTAATATCACAAATTTAGAACCAGATTTCTTAATAAAAACACATGGACATACCTGGTCATTTTTAATCCCGCTTTCAATAAATATTCACTAAGACGTGTGAACCACATGCGCCCAGATTGCTTCAGGCCATATAATGATTTCTGCAACTTGATGGAGTAATTTTCACAAGGATAATGTTTATATGCTTCAGGCATATGAAATCCTTCGGGGATTTTCATGTAAACATCATTTTCTAAATTTCCATACAAGTAAGCAGTGACAACATCTAATAGGCGCATATCTATCTTTTCATGTACTTCCAAACTGATAAGATATCGAAGTGTAATAGCATCAACAACAGGAGAATAAGTTTCATCATAATCAATACCTGGTCTTTGTGAAAAATCTTGGGCTACTAATCGCGCTTTATATCGAACGATTTCACTCTTTTCATTGCGCTTTCGCACAAATATCCATTTGTAGCCAACAGGTTTTACACTTTCTGGTGTTCGGACTGCAGGTCCGAAAACTTCACATTTTGTTAGTGCATTTAACTCCGATTGAATCGCTTCTTTCCATTGCAGCCAATCTTTTCTATGCCGACATTCATCAACTGATATTGGTTCAGGATCATCACTATCATGTATAACATCAAGAGATATTATATGCAAACATATGATCAATAATTGTTTCTATCCGATTCCAACTTCTACCGAAAGTGGTATAATGGATAGAAATTTCAGTGTTACTTTCATTTATGTCTGGTTCTTTGTCATAAGTTTTCTCTTGGTCTTTATCATTCTTTGCTTTAATATGATCATTTGGACCATTAATCCTTTCTTCTTTCGAGGATTTTTATCTTTAGAACCAAGAGGTCGGCCATGCTTCTGGCATGCTTCTGGCTCAGCAGCTATATGTAAAATCTTTTGTTCTATTGGAACTTCAATTAGAATAGGAGCATTTATAGCTGGCATATGCGATTTTGTTACTCTTCTAGAGTCAACAAAAGCGTCTGACATTTGATTTGCAATGCTTTACAAATGAATTATCTTTTGAACTTCAAGTTCACACGCGCTTGTATGCGGATCAAGATAATTTAATGATGTTGTCCAATCACGATCTTTCTTGTACTGTTTCTGTTCTCCCCCTAATTTAGGG
The DNA here is from genome assembly GCA_026120185.1 of Voacanga thouarsii. Taxonomy (NCBI): domain Eukaryota; kingdom Viridiplantae; phylum Streptophyta; class Magnoliopsida; order Gentianales; family Apocynaceae; genus Voacanga; species Voacanga thouarsii. The sequence goes on from JANUWF010002200.1 coordinate 4,245,710, forward strand.
AATAATGATTTCACAAGAGAATAAGAACTGGAATCATATTCTGGCTTTGTTCAAAATCCATTAGAGAGTAGAATGGATCATGAACAAGCATATCCTCATTCAAAGGAATAGCATCAAGAGGAACAGTATCAAAAGCAGTCTCTTGTAGGGGCAGATCAACTTGGTCCAAAGCAGTATGTTCAAAACTTCCGCTGATTTACATAAAAAACAAACCAAAAGAGAGTTTAATTTCATTATCAAGCACACTAAAAACAAATGGAAGCCCTCAAAGGTATCTCACGAAGACTTTACCGACTGCAATATTTGAAAAGTTGAGATATAAAATCGGTATGCGTCGGTTTAAAGATTTAAAGGAATCATTTCATCAGGGGGAGTAATAAACAGACATATAGAATAGTGTACTCTTTTTCCTTCACTAGATTTTTTTTCCCACTGGGTTTTTATCTAGTAAGGTTTTAACGAGGCATATTCTTTATGTATGGATGGACATCTAAGGGGGAGTGTTATGAATTATTGGAATCTCCATTAATTAGTGGAGGCTCCACTAATTATGGATTTATGTGAATTATTAGAAGATTTTTATGGATGTCCACCATTTAGTGGATACACCACTAATTGAGATTAGTTAAAGATGATGTATGCCATGATGTATTCCACTAATTAGAGCTCTATAAATAGAGCTATGCTCTAAACTTGTAATACACCATCATTTTGTGAAAGAAAGATTAGTGAAAGAAAGATTAGAGAAAGAATTGTGAGAGAAAGAAAGAGAGAAGTTTGAAGAGAAATTTTTGTGCAAAGAATAGTTAGAATTTTCTTAGTGTGTAGTGTGTAAATTTTATTCTAACACTACCCTAATGAAAAGAAATATAAGAAAATGATGACAAGCAGAAAATACCAAGAAAAATATCTCTTTTTTTTTTCACTCTTTCCGGTACCGACTTTTCCTCTTTCTCTCTTGTCTTTTCTTCTCCTCCGACCCTCTACCTACCGTCTACCTCTTCTTCTTCCTTATACAGATATATATATATATATATATATATATATATGTGTGTGTGTGTGTGTATCGATATATTCTTCTTTACTCATGAACTACAGAAGAAATGTGAAATTGATGTGCTACAAATTCGGTCATGTGATAACCTCGCAGATATTTTCACGAAGACTTTACCGACTGTAACATTTGAAAAGTTGAGATATAAAATCGGTATGCGTCGGTTTAATGATTTAAAGGAATCATTTCATCAGGGGGAGTAATAAATAGACATATAGAATAGTGTACTCTTTTTCCTTCACTAGATTTTTTTTCCCACTGGGTTTTTATCTAGTAAAGTTTTAACGAGGCATATTCTTTATGTATGGATGGACATCCAAGGGGGAGTGTTATGAATTATTGGAATCTCCATTAATTAGTGGAGGTTCCACTAATTATGGATTTATGTGAATTATTAGAAGATTTTTATGGATGTCCACCATTTAGTGCAGACACCACTAATTGAGATTAGTTGAAGATGATGTATGCCATGATGTATTCCACTAATTAGAGCTCTATAAATAGAGCTATGCTCTAAGCTTGTAATACACCATTATTTTGTGAAAGAAAGATTAGTGAAAGAAAGATTAGAGAAAGAATTGTGAGAGAAAGAAAGAGAGAAGTTTGAAGAGAAATTCTTGTGCAAAGAATAGTTAAAATTTTCTTAATGTGTAGTGTGTAGATTTTATTCTAACACTACCCTAATTTTATAACCATATTATACTTTATTTTATTTAATAATAATTTTTGTAATATCAAACTGTTCAATCTAAATCAATTAAAATTGAGTTCAATGATTTAAGGTTTCAAATAGTCTGGTTTGATTTGTAATTTTATAAACCGTAAGTATTTGTTTGGCTTGAAAAATAACCCAACATCGTAAATATCATAAGTTTCGGGAAGATTCCAAAATATCTAACATAAGGGGCTCAAAATGTAATTTGATTTGTTTATTTTTTTCTTTACTTTTTCAAAATACTCCCCATACCTTTTCCCTCTCTCTCTCTGGTCTCAACGATCAAATGAGAACGAAACCCAAAACCCAATTACCACTCATGACTGATAACTTTTGAATTTCTCTCTCCAGACTTCGAAGATTCCAAATGGAACTCACAGTAATTTCTCTTACTTCACTTACTCATAAACCCACTTATAAACCCTAAAGAAATTTCTCTCACTATGAACTAAATTAATCATAGCAACAAGTAGAGGAGTTTTTTGCAAAATCAAATGCAAGATATATTTGGATCGGTTCGGCGATCGCTTGTGTTCCGTACACCAACCACCGCCGACGGTGGTGGTGAAGATGGAACCCTAGTAGATAGGATCAATTCCTGCATCCGCAAGTCCAGAGTGTTTTCCAGACCCTCACCTCCGCTTCTGCCGCAGCCAAATGAAGGAGATGCTGCAACTGCAGTGCCGCCCATCCGGTGGCGCAAGGGTGAGTTGATCGGATGTGGCGCCTTCGGACATGTCTACATGGGGATGAACCTTGATTCTGGAGAGCTTCTCGCTGTTAAACAGGTTCAAAAAACTCGCCTTACCTTGGCATGATGTTCACGTTTGCTGGATATTAACCCATCCATGGAAATTAGACATAGATTATTATGTATTTTTGTTCCTCATTTGATTATTTGGTTCAGGTTTTGATCCCAGCGAATACTGCTTCTAAGGAGAGAGCGCAGGTTCGGACTAGAAGTTAATCCTCTTTTTACTGAAATTTGATTGTATATTTGTTGAGGCTTCTAATCTGTTTCTTCTACATCTGTGTTTTAGTATGTTTTGATATTTTAAACTTAAAAGTTTCTATTTCTGTGGGCAACAATATGGTGTTTGCAGGGTTGGATTGCTCAGTGTAGTAAGAGGACTAGAGCATGTAATAAATCGAACAATACGTGAAGCATTTTGGACATATGTGTCAGCTTTCCATTTTTTTGGGCCGAACAAAATCACAGAATTGCATATGAATTTGAGTATTTGGTGGTTGTGCTGATTGGCTTTCATAGTCGTCATACTTTATATTTATCTTTGGAACTTCATTTCATCAGTGGACTTAATATTGAATCATTTAGTTTCTACTGCAGCAGTGATTGTAAAGCTCAATATAAAAAGTCTTGCATTGAGTATCATCTAAAAGAATTTTTTACTGTAGAAACTAGTGGAGATATTGATAGAACTATTAACTTCTGTTTCTTTTTGTTCAATACAATATACATAGTCCTAGGGGTAAGCTTGGAAGGGATGATCAGTTAGGTGCTCTCTATTATTCTTTTGACCGATCTAATTCTCAGTCAAAAACTGGCGGGGACTACAATTTTTCGGGTACCATCTTCTATTTAGACACTTGAAACTTGAAACTCCTGGTGAACTATATGTCTATTCTGGCAGTTAATTATATTGTAGAAACTATGGTAGGCAGATAATTTTTCTTCTTTCTTTCTCCCTGCTTCCCTTTAGTTTAGATTTCTCTTATCTCCCTCATCTGTACTTTTTTCTTTTCCTGTAAAGGGGTTACTCCTCATCTATTGTAAGGTGGAAAGAGCTAATTAAGATTCAGGGGCTTTGATGCTATACTCTTGTTCAAATCTGTATACTCTTATGATAGATATGCGTCATTCTGTCTTTCTGAACTCTCAACCACAAGCAAAGAACATGTATAAATGGCTTATGTACACCCAAACACAAGGTGCTTTTCCTTGGATAAATGTGTCACAAAAAGTATTGTTTAGTTTTGTAGTATTATTTCTATGGTCCTGCTTGCGGAATTCCAGAAACCAAAGACAAAAATGATGATTCTTAAGTCTTTCAAACTATATAAGAAAGATTGCTTATATCCCTATTTTAGTGCAGGCTTGTTTGGCTCTTAATTTAACTCTGACTTTGCTTAGCATTATGACTACATGAAAGAAGATTGATTGAGAGTGGAGCGATGAATTCACAATGAACTAGATGCATTGGTATAATTCTCATGCCATTCGAACATGCAAATGTCAGAAAAACAAATATTAATCAGAATATGAACGTGAATTACTTTGAGAAGGGCTACTGGCTGAGAAAATTGTTCACCTAATTAATGTGGAAGGCTAACATGTTCTTCAATCATGATAGACAAAATAAGGCCCTATGTTTGGAATGGCTTCTTTAGTTTACTTTCTTCTCTATCTAATTAATGTGGAAAGGCTAGCATCTTGTAAGTTCTTCAAACATGATGGAGAAAATAAGACCTTATGTTATATGACTTTTGTAGTTTTCTTTCTTCCGTACTTCAAAGGGAAACATCATAACAAATCATTGAAACAAAACTACACTCAAGTATGCACTCTCTTTATTTGTTTTTTGAAAATCTAAGAAACATGCACATATTATATATTCTGATGCAATGGTCCAATCACTGCTTTAATCTTACTCTATTTTACTAAACTTGTCAATAATGAGCAGGTTCACATACGGGAGCTTGAGGAAGAAGTTAAGCTTCTCAAGAATCTTTCCCATCCTAATATAGTTGTGAGTAAAATAATGTTCTTATGCATAAAGTGTCAGTATCTTTGAGTTTTCTGATTCTCACCAAAGATTATATTTGACATGTCAGAGATATTTGGGAACTGTGCGGGAGGAGGAGACTCTGAATATACTGTTGGAATTTGTGCCAGGAGGCTCAATATCATCACTCCTTGGGAAATTTGGATCTTTTCCTGAGTCGGTCAGTTGTTGCCAATTACCTTATTATGACTTTTGGTGCTTGCATGACTTGTTTATATGACAAGCAACTTTGTCAAGCAGGTTGTAAGAATGTATACAAAGCAGTTGCTTCTTGGGCTGGGTTATCTTCATAAGAATGGAATTATGCACAGGGACATCAAGGTACTTCATCTACTTTCTCTTATCACCTTATTTCATCTTTAGTTATAATTTCAATCAACAATAAGCCATTCTCTTTTACACCAGGGTGCTAACATTCTGGTTGACAATAAAGGATGCATTAAACTTGCCGACTTTGGGGCATCCAAACAAGTTGTTGAGCTGGTATATACAATATCAATCTTTTATTTTAGTTTACTGTTACACTTTATGTATTTCATTTGTCAGTGTCTCAAATCACATCTAATCTGGGTATTTTTACTAGGCTACTGTTTCGGGTGCCAAGTCCATGAAAGGCACACCATACTGGATGGCTCCTGAAGTCATTCGCCAAACTGGTCATAGCTTGTAAGTACAAGAATAACCCTCAAATAAGCTCCATGACTCTTGACACTTTTCCTTCTGCTTTTGTCTTTTGAAGCATTTAATTGCCCTCTATAGTTTTTGATGCTTCTGTCTTCACTTTTAGTTATTGGTTTCAAACATTCCTATCTTTCATGTTCCATTTTTTTTGTTTTTTTTTTGGGTCATGCTTCAAAGTTTCACTTTGACCTATGGTGCATAAACATAGTCGATTAAGGATCTAATTCAGATGGGTCTTTGTCATACCTGTACTGACATATCTGTATTTGCATTTGTGAGCTATGTTGCTTACAGTATTTGATAAAAATTCATCTGGTAGGTTGAAGTTTCTTTCTGTAGTGCTTGTTTGCATAAAAGTCATGTATGGGGTATATTATGCTTGTGTTGGATTTTGTAGTAGTCTAAACTCAGCCCTAGACGAGTTGGTTGTCAATTTCTCCTTAGATTCGCTGCTCTCTTATTCAGAGCTTCATATTTGTACCATATGTTGATTCTTCTCCCAAGAGTGCAAGCTCTTCCTGGTGTCCTTTTGAGTTTGAACAGATATTTTGTTTTTGAAGTTAAACATTTTTTGGGTTTTCTTTTGCAATGGTTTGCTTCATGCATGTTTGACCTGGTGTGAACTATTCTGAAATTTGGGCAGTGACATTCTCATTCTTAATTGCATAGTTGTTTTTGTGTTTGATTAATTGCTTATGCATAGATTTGTTTATTTATTTATTTATCTTCATGTCGGCATTTTTTTGTTGTTTTATTAAATTCTTTGCTCCTCTAGGTTTGTTGGTTCTATTTGTCACTCTTTGCTCCCCTTGGTTAGCTGGTTCTATTTGTCAGTTACGGGTTGCAGTTTTCAGTTGATGTGACCTATATTATTTGGTCTATTTGTGATCAATCATCAACTATCTGTTGATTACTTATGCCATAGACACATAGGGATAAGAAAAAAGATAAACTAATATACTGGTTTGAGAACAAATGGCATTAAGATAATTTAGGTAATTATATATTGGCAAATTATATACCTTTTGAGTTCCAAAATAAGCAACATTTTGGAATTGTTCTGATACTGTTGTGTGAAAGATTCCAATTTTACAAAATATTTTATTATTATGATTCTTTTTTTTTCATATATGAATAGTGCAAATCATCTACTTTTGTTTAAGCCAATTAGATAATTTAAAATATTCTTGTATCCCGAATATCATATGGGTTCAAGTAACCTTTTTCTCTCTTTTTCTATTTTTTGACACACAGGCAAACTGAATGATGTGATTGTTTATGTGCATATTAACTTGTTATTTATTTTTTCCCCAAAGGATTATCCATTTTAAGACCTGAAAACTGTTAAAGGATGAATTGTCCAGCTGCTTTAAATGTCTTTTGTACGTATGTTAGTTTCAACTACAAGTCTCTCATAGACTGTAACCCTCAGAATATACTGTTTGCTCTCATTTTGCATGAAATTTTAGTTTCATTTTATTTCCATGTATTACTGCACCTTAGTCATTGGGTGAACTTTGAATGTTGGTAATAATTATCATGCTTCACTGTTTTTATGCATAAGCTTTTTGGATTTTGTTCTCTCTCTGGTGCTTCAACTGTAGTGTTTGAGGTTGTCCCCCCACCTCACCCCCCCCCCCCCAAAAAAAAAAAAAAAAAAAAATCTTATTTTTAACTTTGCCTGGGAGATTGTTGCCTAGATTAATAATTACTAGGTATTCATAACTGCTGCTTTACATTTATTATTGTTTGCTTTTGTTGTGCTTTTAGCTCTGCTGATATATGGAGTGTTGGATGTACTGTGATTGAGATGGCAACTGGTAAACCTCCTTGGAACCAACAATACCAGGAGGTATGATTTAGAGGATCATTTGCAGAATTTATTTATTTTTATGAAAATATTTCCCGATAACTTGTCTAGCATCAATATCACCCTTGATGCTGCCAAAGTGTTGATGTCATACAAAATCCCCTGTAGGTTGCAGCTTTCTTCTACTATATTGGGACAACGAAGGAGCATCCACCAATTCCTGAGCATCTTTCTGCTGAGGCAAAAGATTTTCTCTCAAAGTGCTTACAGAAGTATATTCTTGACACTTTATTAGTCCTATAGTGATTGCTACTGTTAAAATCCAACATAGTCAAAATACAAAAGAAGTTGTTGTTTTTAGTTGCAATCATTTACTAATCTCATTTCTACCTTGACTAAATGAGAGGGCCAATTGAAATAGAGAATTTTGTGTTTCCTTTTTCTTATATGTCCATTTTCACTTTTCTTTATATTTGTTAAGTTATATTCGTATTTCAATTCTTTATATATGTTCCTTGACTTTGTTAGCTTAATCATAGTTAGCAAATGCTCCAACCAATTTATATTCTTAATTTACTGCTTAATTTTCCTCCAGTGCCTAAGCTTTTACTGATAACATGCAGGGAACCGGAGTTAAGGCCATCAGCTTTTGAGTTGTTGCAGGTGATTCTGATAGCTATTAAATTTCTCATTAATTTTCTTTTTCTTAGAATAATTTGTGTTTCTTTCCAATGTTAATTTCCCTTTTGCTAACTATATGCAGCATCCATTTGTTACTGGTGAAGTCATGCAATCACTTATGGTTAATTGTATTTCAGTCACGGTTAGTGTAGTTGTATGATAATACGCCTTTATAAGTTGCATTTTGGCATTTCACTGAAGCACTTAAAATTATTGTGTTATCCTGCTATTGACAGGAACCTGCTTTATTGTCACCTGGAGACAGTTTGACAGATATGTAAGTACTTCAGTGCTTGTGCTAAATATGTATAATAATGTTGGTTATGTTATGCTTTATGGAGGATGCCTTTTTGAAAGCACCTATTTGTTGGATGATGAGCAGAGCTGGCTCAGAGGATGTCTGCAATTTGGGAACACTGGACTTCTCTACCGTTGCTTCTGAGAAATTCTCAGAAGGAAAGCATAATTGGGGGAAAATTGATGTTGATGGCGACATGTGTCAGCTTGATGAGACAGACGATTTATTAAGGGGTGGAGAAACAAAATTCAACAATATTTTTATCCCAGATGACTTTAGTAAGGTATTGAAACTTCATTTTCTTCAGTATCATAGGGTTAAGGCCTAGCAAAATGAAAATTCTGGAAAGTAATTTTCACTATTATATCGTTTGCTCAGAGTTTCAATCCTATTTGTGAGCCCTGTGATAGCTGGGGGAACAATTGCGACATAAGTCCTGAAGTGGAAGGAAGAGATGCCAAGTTGTACATGGAACAAGAAGGTAATAGACCTGCGTGTGGCTCTGGGTCACACGGAGACTGTAAAAATGGCTTGTCATTGTTTGAGGAAGACGAGGAGGTTACAGAATCTAAAATCCGAGCTTTTCTCGATGAAAAGGTACTATGCAATAAAGATGCCAACTAACTAGCTATGAACTAAGCTTCACAGAATTTGATCTCTATTGGTCTTGACACATTTTCTATGAATTGCCATGTAGGCAATAGAACTAAAGAAGCTGCAAACACCACTCTATGAAGAGTTCCTCAACAGTTTCAATCCTCTCTGCTCTTCAAATTTAACTGAGGTCACAGGAGATGAGAGTACTCCAAGATACTTGAAACTACCTCCAAAAAGTAGGTCTCCTAGCCGAACTCCCTCATCAGTGGTTGATGGTGTAACTGAAGCAAGTCCTGGGAGTTGTAGCAGACGTGTCTCGCATGTAGGTGTCGCATGCAATGAAGATCATCAGCAAAATCCATCACCCCAGACAAATGATCAGAATGGGCTAATTGGTGATACTGCTTACAAGGATCAAAGTAGCCCGAAGTTAGTCCATATGATGCTAATTCTTCTCTGGTTGTATCTTAATTAATCATCTTTACCAGTTAAATGAACTGAATAATGTTATGCTGCAGCATGGACGTTACTGAGATAAAAAGAAGTGGAAGGAAGAACTGGACCAGGAGCTTGAAAGAAAGCGGGGTAGGTCTTTCACACATCTTATATAACTATGTTTCATCAATTCTGCTTCCTTCTTCAAGCACACCGATAATCACTCATAAAGAAGGGGGGGAAGGGGGTGGGGGTGGGGGTGGGGAATGTATTGGCTTTAGTTTGACTCTTCGACCATCAAACTTGACTGCAGAAATGATGCGCCAAGCAGGTGTGGGTGGCAAAACTTCTTCGCCAAAGGATCGAGCTATGAATCGACAGAGAGAGAGGTCACGGTTTGCATCTCCTGGAAAATGATTGTCTGACTGTTGCATCTATGCTCTCATTTTAAGGAAGAGGTGGTTGTTTTTTCTCCCCACCCTGGCTAACCTTGGCTGAATGTTACATGATGTTGGAGGCTCATTTTCATGAAAATTTCAACAAAACATCTGCCGTGGCAAATGGCCAAGCTCCTATAGAGCAACGGTGTTTTACCCTGCAACAGAAAGAAGCATATGGAGAGCGTTATTGAGTGATTGGAAGTACATGATCTTCCCCTTGTCATCTGGACAGGGTTATTGAGTTTGAATATGGGTTTTGGGATTTTTGGCATTTGGTGTACAAAGTTTGTATCTCTTTTGTGTACGACAAGGATTAAGATGGCAAGTAGTAGCCACTGAAATCCTATTCCACTTTCTTGCCTGTAATCTGTTCTAATTCTTAATCGTTGTATGATGCACCCTGAGTGCAATTTTAACGAATCCTGATGATTGCCGTGGTTGTTCTCATCTGAAGTATCATAGCAGCAAAAGTAATATGGATTGATGATATATATGAGCCATGTTCTCTTATATTTTTGTTTTTTAATATTTATTTTTGAACTCTGGTTATGTGAATTTATTGCTGAATAGAGATGTGCGGGGGGAGTATTGATTTGATCTGTTAGCAAATATTAATATTGATTTAGCATAAATTTTTTTTCCCTTTTAAAACTCTTCCGATTTTCTTTAGATTCTTTTTATTTTCGAATGCAAAGTACAAGTAGTCCATATGAACAAATAAATATACACTATTAAAAAAAAAATGGTGTTTCACAATACGTTGATAGTAAGGGTGGCAATCGTGTCGTGTTCGGATTGGCGGGTCGTGTTAATTTGAGATAATTACATCTTATATGTCAACTCGAATATAACCCGCTTAATAAACGTATCGTGTCGTATTAATCCGTTTATTCTTGTATCGTGTTCGTGTTATAAAACGGGTTGACACGATTAGACACAAAAATTAAATAGATAATTATTAAATCTGTCAGTTCGAATCTTACTAAACCCACCAATCTGTGTACTATTACACAAAAAATTTTACAAAATTAAATCAAATCATATAAAATTAAAAAAAAACTAATAAAACAACCCATAAAGTCATAAAAAATCAATAAAATAACAAATTATCACACCCAATATTTAGAGATCTTAATAAATTCATAAGATTTAATCTTAAAAATTTAAACAAATGTAGTTTTGTAATAAAATTGGATTGTTCAAAAAATTATTTTCTCTAACTAAAAGTCATTGCAATAGTATTATTATTATAAACACTAAATAATAATTAATTAAGAATGATTCATTTACTATATATCAAGTAAATAGCCGCATTAATATCATTTATTTTTCTTAAGAGGTCTCATACAACTAAACAAAATAGACACACAAACAATACAATTAATTCATATAATAAAATTTAATTCAATTAATTCATGTAAAAAATTAAATTATCTAATTTTTTATAGTGAAATTTGTAAGGTATTACAAAAAGTATTAAATATAAATATTAAAAAAAATTAAACAAGTTTGTAGGTTGAAACGGGTTGAACCCTTTTATAACCCGTATACATTTAAAGTTAAACGGGTAGACCTGTTTTGACCCGAACCCGTAAAATTCCAACCCTAACCCGTTATAACCGTGTCGTTTTCGTATTGTATTAGCGTATCGTGTTAAATATTTTCGTCTCTTGTATCAATAGAAAACGATAGACCCTGCAGGCTTATCAATTAAACAATGTACTGATTTAATTTTTTATCCAGTCAACAATACAAGAGTGTTCAAGACAAGTGTCAACTTTTACTTGGACAATGTTTGGGCAAACCTATTTTGGACAATTTCTGTTTGCTTATTATTTTCTTCACGCAAATACTGAAATCTAAACCCTTTTCCCAACAGAAAGCAGTTGCAGAGAGATCCACAGTATTCTGTATAAAAGCCCTTCTTCCATTCAATCAATATGGATATACAAACGCCTCACATTCATACGCAAGATTAAAATAACAAAAATTATACTGGGAAGAAGAAATTTCCACAAACAAATGGAAACAAATTTCTTTTATTCCTGAAAGGTCAGAGAACAATTTACCTATGGACATCGAGAAAATATCATTAAGCAGGAGAAGAATCTTTCAAACTCAAAACCAATATAAGCACAGTTAAAGTTAGATTCTAGAAGCTGACAGATGCATTGGAATCGCGGTTGGACGCTGCTTTAGCCCACTTATCGCCTTCATCCCATCAATCTTATGCACAGTTTTTCTGCTTTTCAATGGCGAAACCAGCCTATTTGCCAATCTTGATGGCGAAAAAGACCTCCGTAACTTTGCTGCTGTCGATATTTTGGGAGATTTCTTAGTCAAATTTGTCGATCTTGTTGGTGAAATGGACAATGGAGGGCTCCTAATTTTGACACGAAATTTTGAGGCTGAGGGAGGAGACTTGATCAAGAACTTGTGCGGAGTCTGAGGTTTATTTCTTGCAATGATTGGAGACTTTGTTCTGTAGAACTTCTGATGTTGTCTAGTTGGAGAAGAATGAAACAATGGATTGGGGAATAGAACAGTTTTTCTGGCCCATGGCCTATTTCTTGGGGACACTCTATTAGCTATGTATTTGCAGTTTTCTTTGTCACACTCACTCTTATGCAACGGCGAAACCTTGAAATTTATCCGGGATTTGGCTCTTTGGAGGGATGAAGCATTTGATTCTGTTCGAATACTTTGTATGACACCCAGTTTTTCCCTTTTTCTTCTGGCACGAAACTCCGAATTCTCGAGGTTTATGCTTCGGTTTTTATTCTGTGTCACTGGTGTTTTTGGATCATCAAGTGGTTTTCTCGGCTTAGGATCAACTGCTTCCACTATTTGTCTGGCGAATTTACTCGATTGCAGAATTTCTCCCACCGTCTCTCCCAGCAGCATTGCTGGTAAAGACATTCTCCTCCAATCCCCTGTATTCAAATTAGACATTGAGTTTTTTCTGCTATTGAAAGGAAGTGTTTTTGGGTGATTGGGGTGGGTTTTTACCTGTATCTGTAGGTAGTTTTCCAGGAGGAGATCTGCGAGCACCGGCATTCTTTATCCTTTGCAAACGAGAGAACATATATACATTGGGGACCCATTTGAGATTTCAAGTAAATGAAAGCAAAAAAGAACAGAAAATCATCATCAATAAAAATGGCCATTTCAAAGTCAAATATACCTTAAAGATTCTTGTTTGCACCTGAGACTGGTTCTCAAGTAACCCCTAGTGCTGCGAGGACTGAGGGTCACACCTGAGATTTTCTTAGTCCCTCCTGTCACCGTAAATTGAAGCTCTTGCAGTCGAGCAATAGACTTCTCCACCTAATCAAATGAAGAAGAAGAACCCATAAAAATCATGAAACTCTCATTAAAACCCCTACATTCCCAATCACCAACACAGCATCCAATTTAAAAAAAAAAAAAAAAAACTTATCAAGTAACAAAATCTGGAACTTCAGAAAATAACAAACCCCAATTCCAAGCAATTCTAAATTCGAGAAAATTAAAAACAAAATAGAGGGGCCTCTACCTTCTCAACTGTCTCTCTGATCCGAGTGGGATCGAGAGGAGGAGGAAGCGGAGCCACCATTTTCTTGTTCTGCAACTTTGGTGGGGATCTTGCAACCATATTTCCGGAACTTTAGAAGCAAACAAAAAGTGGGTTTCAAAGGATTTTGCCTCTGCTCTCTCTGTCTCTCTCTTCCTGAATATCAGTTTGTCTCCGAAAATGAAGTCAGAGGAGGGACTTGATCCTCAACAGCATCAGCCATTAGCTCAGCGGTGTGTGATGGTTTGCTTGGGTGTCTTGACTTTTGGTGGCATAACGGATATCTTTGTCTTTCAATTCCAACGGTCGAATTTATCGCCGTAAAACGCATATAAACGGCTACTTCTCTCTTTATTCGTATTTTATTGGCAATCTTTTCCATTATTTGAAACGTGGGGCCGCGAAGTTAGTTGGGCCCCGATCAGACACGTGTTGACATTCAATGGTCGGATGTAATTGCGAGTCTTTAATCAGCGGCTGATAATCTATTTCTCCGTTTTAGGAATGCTTTCACACTATTTTCTTTAGGAATTATTACAAGTCTGAGTCAGCGCCACTGCGAGAGGTGCAATTATTTTTATTTTTGTTTTTATTTTAATTTGAGGAGATGATAGTGGATTGCACTCATAAATTTATAGACTTATATTTTGAAATGGAGAGAGCATATTTTTTAAAAGAAGTTTGACTTATAAAATGTATTATTTTTATAATTCTTAATTCTTAGGTATAAATTTAAATTAATTTATATTTTGAAGTGAAAAAAGTTTTAAAAGGATAAAATTGTCCTTACAATCAAGCACATCCATTTTTACCATCTCTTGCATTTTGATTTTGAAGAATACAAGAGTAACGGAATTTCTGTGAAATGGTGGCATTTTCATTTGGAATTCCGAGGGGGTGCCTTAGCCGGAATTCCGTATATAGGGAGGTCGCATTTACACAGAATGCGACCTCAATGCAAATTTTTTTTTGCAATCTCAACCTACTACAACTCTAATCAGATCAAACAACCTACAATGCGACCTCATCCTCCTACAATTACTTAATGTAATTTGAGTATGGACTGACAGTAGACCACGCGCTTATCATATGAATAAAATTCAATATAATAGTATATATGATTGAAGCATTCAAAATAACAAGAACAATATCGCAAGTACATAGAGAAACTGTATTGAAAATACAATTAAACATAAAACGAACTAATAGATGATGACAATGGCTAGTCTCTCGAAACATGAAAATTATTATTATTACAATTCCTCCTAGTATGTCCACTCTTATGACAGTTGCTGCATCTTGGAGGAGAGTTGGGTGTCCGATAGTCCATATCACAAGGTATCTTTGATGTTCGCGGACGACCAGGAACTTCATTTCGCATCATTTCTTCCACTGGTGCAAGTGTAAAATTAGAAGGCCTCCAATACTGTTCATCCGTCATAGGAAAAAACTGACCCTCATATGTCAACTCATAATTCCTTCTAATATAGAACTCCAAAACAAAGTCAATTGAGTTCCAACATCTGTGACGACATGCTGCAAACCCATGTGAATAAGGAATACCTATATACTCCATTTTTGGCATGTGCATGATCTATCCGTTAAATTGACATTGTAAACATTTGGACTTCTACCCCCTTGTTGAACAGATGATTTAATCCCAAATATACCGTCCTGTGCATTATATTCAGTTACAACATGTCCTCTGGATTTGTCCTCAAAATAAGAATACAATTTCCACATTTCAGATGGTAAAGGGTGTCTCAAATTAGATGCCTCATTTCTATGTTCATTAAAATATTTAACCAACTTCTGAAATGAAGTTTCAACCAAAACCTTCAGCGGAAGAGATCTTACTTTCTTCAGCACACTATTCATACATTCAGACAAATTAGTAGTCATTGAACCATATCTGTGCCCTTCATCATATGACAAAGTCCATTTCTCCAAACCAATATCCATTAAATACTTAAATGCATCTTCTTTTCGAATCCTGATTTCATCCAAATATGATTGACACTTGGTCCTTTTGCGCTCTAAACCAGCAGCGTACATCAAACTTGTCAAATTAGTGTCCTTAATCTTGGCATGAAAATTTCCCTTTATGTGCTTGAAGCAATATTGATGAAAAGCCAAAGGTTCTTGCCACTCATTCATATGGCGTACAAAATTTACAATACCTTTATGTTTGTCCAAAATGACATGTTGACGTAGGAGTTTTAAGAACTAGTTCCAACTCTCAAATGATTCCTCATCCACGATGGCAAAAGCAAGAGGGAATAGGTGACTATTCGCATCCCAAGTGGATGCTACCAACAGTTTGCCTCGATAAAATCTCCTTAAATGAGTTTCATCAATTGATACCACTGGACGACAATATTTGAAACCATCAATTGAAGGTTCACTACAAGAAAACAGAGAATTAGCGAGGGAATTTTCCCTCGCCAAATCTGCAAGGGATTAGAGAGGGACAGACGACAGATTGACTTTTTGTCGCTAATCCCTAGTTGATTAGTGATGGATCAGCGTTAACTATAATCCCTTTCAAATTAGCGATGGAAAAAGATATCCCATTCTAATCCGTCGCTAATTTGATAGGGATTAGCGACGGTTATTTTATTTTTACTTAATATTCGCGGTAAATTTTTAGCTTCAGATTTTCGATGTTACCCAAGCTATTCCCTTGCTAATTTGCGAGGGAATAGAGACGGAATTATCCATCACAAATCCCAGCAGTGAGTTGCGACGAATTGGAGTTTAATTAGCGAGGGATATTAAAGAGCACTCGCTAATCCATCGCTGATTGTTTCCTTCACTAATCTCTCGCTAATTTCCAAGGGATTTGCGAGGGATTCTCCATTTTGTGAATACTCAAAATTTTTCCTCACGATACTTTTGTGTGTGGTAAATTTTTTTATGTAATATCCTTAGGAATACTTAATTCTTTATTATTTGTTTAATTATAACCAATGTATTTACATTCAATATATATGTAATTACCATCAGCAAGTTAAGAAGTATAGAAAGTATTTAAATGATATGCATACATTATACCTCTGTACAAGTTCGTCATGTGTAGTATATATATAATTCATTTATCACTTTATATGCATATATTTGATGCATCGATCATATGGTCGATGTATAATTATGCAAATACGAACACACATTTAATAACTATAAGAGTTTACGTGTGCACTCGGAGTTTTATATATTACGTTTTATTACATTTGATTAGCATAATAAATACAATTTTGGGATATGAAAACACATCAATACTAATTAAACTTTTTATATATTAGTAAGCATAACAAGATCAATGTTAATTAAACCTAAACAAACACCATGATGATTATTTAGAATTATTCATTGGCAAAATATTTCATACTTTTAATCCATAACTAAGTAAGAAGTAGCAAAGTGTTGCTAGAAATAAATATGTTTTCTCAGTAGAGTATTGAAAAAAGTGAGGAAAATGTCAATCCGTCGCTAATCCTTCACTAAATAGCGATGGATTAGCAACGAATATACCAGAGAGGGATTCGAGAGGGATCAGTGAGGGACCCAAAACTTATACCTTCAAAGTAACGCAGAATTTTTTGAGCAGAATATGAAATTCAAAAATCCCTCGCTAATACGACCCAATTAGCGAGGGATCAGAAAGGCATTAAAACTCCACTGAGGTTTACCTTCGCTAATCCGTCGCTGAATAAATCCCTCGCTAATCGCACACTAATTAGTGAGGGATTAGTGAGTGATTATATTTACTTTATTTTTAGATCCGTCGCAAATCTCAACGACTATACCATCCCTGTCCTGTCTTCCCTTTCGTTGTGTTTTTTCCCATTTTCTCTATTTTCTTCGGCTAACCCCTCTCAAATCCCTTCCAACCCCGCCGGCGACCTTACCTCCTCATTGGCTGAACTACCACCAAAGTTGCAATTCCCTCCCGCCTGGAAAACGTTCGGCGACTTTCATTTGGCATGAGAGTCGACTGCCGCCGGCGCCACTACCGAAACAGCCTTGATTAAGGGCATTCAAGGTGCAATATTTTGTCCATTTTTAAGGTAACCTCCTACTCTTAGTACAGAAAAGATTCAGGGGATTTAGAGCTTCAATTTGATGTAAATTTTTACTGATGAAAACTGAAGAAATGTGGGGTATTTAAGTGTTTAATTTTTGTGTCAGCTGTGTATCAAGGGCTTTCGATTGAAACTGTTTCTATTGAAGAAAATTTCTAAAACAATGTATGTTCATGGGGAGGAATTTTCTCTTTTGCAAGCCGTTTGTTGTTGTTGTTTGAGCTGGCTGTACAGGGATGTTTTGGTCCTTTGAAGGCTTCAATTGGTGTGTTTTGTTGTGGTGAAAAAGGAGCTACAGTGATATGTGTTCATCTGAGTGAAAATGATAAATGAAAGTTGTCTATACCAGTGTTTGTTAAGGAAAAATTTTTTGTGCTGATTTTGCTTCTCACTTGAAAGCTGTTAATTGATGTATGTATTAGGCTATGAACTGAACCAAGGGCTCCTAATCATGTCTGAATATATTAGGAAGGTAAAGGAATTGGAATTCAGCAGCTTGTGATGCAAATTAATGCATTAAGCCATGGAATACTAAAGCCGTTTATAGAAAATGCTGATTTTGGCCTCCATTATACATACTCTATTTTGATGTGTCCAAAGACATTGGATTGAAAAAAAGACTTAAACCACACTTATACTGGTGCTAAAGAAGAGTTTGGATTGGCTATATGATATATGTCGTGTAGAAGAAATGAAAGAAATAGCTTGAGCAAAGCATGGGCATGACCAGGGAATTCTGGTTTGATCACTTAATGAAGCTGTTTGATTACATAATAAACTTTGCAAAATTTCTGAGTATTATGGGTTGGAATGAACTTATTTTTTCTGCTAATTGTTTAAAAAATATTTTAGGATAAGTTTCCCTTAATTTGGAGTTGGGAATTGAAAGTTATGAGCCATCCACAGGCTG
This sequence comes from Voacanga thouarsii, assembly GCA_026120185.1. Lineage (NCBI taxonomy): Eukaryota > Viridiplantae > Streptophyta > Magnoliopsida > Gentianales > Apocynaceae > Voacanga > Voacanga thouarsii. The sequence continues at coordinate 4,263,770 of JANUWF010002200.1, forward strand.
CCAAACTGTGACGGATTTGGAATGCTAGAAACTTCAAATGAGAACTGAACGAAATGGAAAAAGGACATTGGTATTCCATAATTTGAAATTATAAAGGAATGCCTTAGGGACATTATGGGACTAGGTTGATATCATTTAGATTTGTAAAACAAAAGTTGTGATAAAAAAAAAACCAAAGCGTACCACGGAGTGAGAAATGATGGAAATTTATTAAGGATAATGAATACATGTATTGTTCTCACTTGCATTAATGAATGATGGGAAGTTAAAAGAATGTAAGAAGACCTTGGATATGTGTTGAAAAAAAAGGGACAATAAATTAATATTTGGATTTGGATTAGTTCAAGTGGTGTGTTTCCATTTCTCATAAGAAATGAGGAAGGTTAAAAATTAGTAATTATTTGGGAATATATTTTATTAGCAAAATATGTTAGTTGTTAACCATAGTGATGCAAGTGTTTGTAGAACATATATTTCTCACATGTTCTGTGACAAAATGAGCATTTTACTTTCACATATGTGCTTCTTTCCATGTGTTAATAATAAAGTGTGGAAATTTGAAATTTCTTGTTTTAATGGGACGATGGTAGCCATTTAGTTTCAATGTGATGAGTAGGAGTTTTATGATTGATTATATTATGTTTTAGTGTATGAAATTCTGGTTTTTAAAGTAGATGGAAATATCATGATATTGCTGCATTCATTTTGCACTAACAACAAGAAGGGGGGGGAAGACCTTATCTTGAATTTAATTCTAAATTTTTGTACTGAATGATGGTTTTTTATGTTAGCAAGATGATCTGAAACTTGCTTGTTTGATCCCAGTGTTGGTTTTAAGTTGTGCAAATGCATTACCTTGTTTTAGTCAAAATACTAGCTTCAAGGATTGGAATTTTGAAAAGAAAATGCAAAAAAATATTATGAAATTCAAAATGTATAAGGATGTGCCATTACTAGCTTAATTTGATTTTCATCTCAGGTGTTCTCTTACAAAATGGTAAAGAGTATTGTTGTAGAAATAATGGAGTATTGTCAAGCTATCAGATATTCTGGTACAAATTATTTTAGGCTGTTTGGCCTTGGCATTGCTCATGATTTGTAATTTGTACTATAGTAGCCATATGTTTCAAAAACTATGTTACACTTATAATTTGTATTATAGTAACCTTATGCTATTGTTACTCACAAGTTAGACCTTTAGTTCTTCATTGATTTGCCCAGACGAACGAGCTTTTCTTAGGTAAGAAAACACTTGGTAGGCATCTTTAGAATCCCGTGAGTGATGGGTGATCATTCCCCGTGAGTGATGGGTGATTACCCCTAAATTTAGTATTGTATATTAAATGTTTTGAGGTTATTTGTGTTTTGTGAGTTTTTTACAATGAAGGGAAACTCTGTCAATTTTTTTTTTTTTAAAATTGAGGTGGCTTAATGCCAAGTAATTGTTTAATGACTCTGTCCATATGTTCATTTCTTGTTTTAGCTTTCTTGTGTAGAATACTTTATTGTCTTGAATTTTTTACAATGAATATTGTATGAATTGTGGTGGCCTTGCGCCTGGAAAATGTTCAAGTTATAAGGGAAACTCTGTCAATTTTTTTTTTTAAAAATTGAGGTGGCATGCCAAGAGATTTTTATTGATTCTTACCTAGTGTATATCCATATGTTGTTTTCATTGTGAAGTTGATCTATGAATGGTGAGCCACATTTTGATGTATATTGCTCTACTTGATAAAGAGAACTATACCTTCTTCTCCTGACAATCTAATGAATGATAATTGTTGACCAACCAATAATTGTTGAGGAGTTTGTTTGATGGGGATAAAAGTAGAGGAATGTTGGTTTTGTGTTGGAGCTGAATTGGGTCTTGATTTTAAGTTGAGTGTTTGTTGATGGCTTGATTAATCTTGAGTCCTTTGGAAGATTGTATAAGGTGTTAAGATTTTTGTGGTGTAAATTTTACATGAATTTGTGAAGCAAACTCAACTTAGTAGTCTTTATATCAAAACAGTGAAATCTGTATAGGAACCCCTGTACAGATACAGAACCCCTGTACAGATGGCCATATTTAAAACCCCCAAAATCCCATTTTCTGACTGAGTTTTCTCATGAGCTTTGGATTGTAGAAACTTCAAGATGTCAGGGAAATTTTAGATAGTTGAATCATCAAAAATATGCTGTAATTTGTGAGTTATGAATTTTTAAATTTGACTGCGCAAAACAGATTACTGTTCACCCGAGGCATTATGTAAAGATTATTTGAGTCCTTTTGTGGGAAACTTGGGGAGATAACTATATTGTAATTCTCCTCATATATCAAGGTGTTAAACTGGAAGTTTTTATAAATAAATAAAATTGTTTCCTTGACTAATTTAATAGATGATTTCAACCCCTATTTTGTATTAAAAACAGAATTTTGTGTTTTAAGTAGGACAATGAATTTGTTCAAAAGAATACCTATAAATGCTGCAAAATTTGATTTAAATGGATTTTTTGTGATGTTTAGGGTTGTGGGGATTATATTTGTTAAAACTTTGATGATTTTCCTATATAGTATGATTTTGAATAATGATACCTTACACCATTACAAAATAAGTCTTTAATGAGAACTCTAATTTTTTGCAAAGCTATTTGATTTCTTGATTTGCTTGGTGTATAAATTAGTATAAGTGCTGCTTGATTGAGTGAAATAATTAGAGTTGCATTGTTTATTAGGGTTTGTGTGACTAATTAGTGTTTGCATGTTAATTAAGGCTTTGTCTGTCCATTAGTATTAATAAGGAAATAGGAGAAACCTATGCTAAGTGGATTATGGATACTTTAGTAGATTATTAGATATTTTGATAGGATGCCTTATAGAGTTAATTAAGCTTTGTCGCTAAGTGCTTTAGATTACTTAAGACCTAAGAAATTCCCTAATTATTCTAGGGTCTCGATGTTCATTTCTTGTTTTAGCTTTCTTGTGTAGAATACTTTATTGTCTTGAATTTTTTACAATGAATGTTGTGTGAATTGTGGTGGCCTTGCACCTAGAAAACGTTCAAGTTATAAGGGAAACTCTATCAAATTTTTTAAAAAAAATTGAGGTGGCATGCCAAGATATTGTTATTGATTCTTACCTAGTGTATTTCCATATATTCTTTTCATTGTGAAGTTGATCTATGCATAGTGAGCCATATTTTGATGTATATTACTCTACTTAATAAAGAGAACTATTTTGCTTATTTTAGCTTCCTTGTGTAGAACATTTTATTTTATTGATTAATGACCTTGGGATTGTGTGTTTTTTACAATGAATGTTGGGTGAATTGAGGTGGCTTTGTGCCTGGAAAATGTTCAAGTTATAGGGGAAACTCTGCCAGATTTTTTTTAAAGGATTTAGAATGCACAACTCGATAGCTGATAGTATTTCTTCTGTATCATTATTCAATCTTTCTTCCATAATTCATAGCGAGTATACTAGGGTCCTCAACATTCACAATCTACTATCGTTCTTCATTCGAATTATACACGTGCTAATAAGCTACATGGTTATGGCCTAAATATAGATGGATGATCGTGGTTGGATGTACAGAATACACGTACAGGGGATTAAAGGAATTACATCTGAGTTTGAACAAGGGGTCAAGCGATTCATTGCATATTGTTTGTCAACTGGTCCAGCCTCAGTTATAAGGTGTCTGTGTGGAAAGTGTAAAAATAAGGCGTACTTTTCCCCAGATGAAGTAGAGCTACACTTGTACAGATTTGGGTTTGTTGCTAATTACAGAAGATGGACTAGTCATAGTGAGGGTATTAATCCGTCGCCAACTACATCAATAACCGACACTTGTACGACTGCAATCGAGTCAAGCTCTAACAATCTGTATCAAGATATGGTGATTGATGCAGTTGGATATCAATTTCCAACTGGACCTTCATCATCGGAGAATGTTGAGGAACTACCAAACCCGGATGCGCAGAAATTTTATGACATGCTGAGAGCTTCAGAAACTTCGATATGGGATGGATGCAAGAATTACAGTACATTATCAGTTGTTTTTCGGCTTTTGAATATTAAATTCGAAAACAACGTGTCGGAGAAATGCTTTAATCAGGTGATGCAATTGATGAAGGAGGTATTACCAAGTAGTAATAAGCTCCCGGATGACTTCTATCAAACAAAGAAGTTGGTATCTGGTCTAGAGCTATCTGTTCAGAAGATAGATGTTTGCCCAAATGGATGTATGCTCTACTGAAAGGACAACAGTGTTAGGAGGGACTGCAAATTCTGTGGCTATAGCAGGTATCTGGCGAAAAGGAAAGTAGGAAAGGACAAACAACAGAAAGACATTCCTTTCAAGAAAATGTATTACTTCCCATTAACACCCAGATTGTAGAGACTATTTTCATTCTCCACAATAGTGGAGCACATGAGATGGCATGCAGAGAGTTAATCGGAAGAGGACGTTATGAGCCATCAACGCAATGGTGAAGCTTGGAAACACTTCGACCGTAGTCATCCTGAATTTGTAGCTGAAGTTCGTAATGTGCATATTGGGTTATGCACAAATGGATTTTCACCATTTGGAATGTCAGGAAAACAATACTCTTGTGTAATATTGCCTTACTCATGTGTAAGTTGGAGAAGATCTTTCCACCCAGCTTCTTTGACGTGATGGAGCACCTTATGGTCCACCAGCCATATGAGGCCAGGGTTGGTGGCCCTGTTCAATATAGATGGTGTATCCATTCGAGCAGTAAAATATTATGTATTATTATATCTATATATACATCTACTATGTGAATTAGTTCTAATTGTAAAAAATGCATTAGGTTCTTATATCGTTTGAAGACCAAAGTTAAAAATAAGGCGAGAGTGGAGGGATCAATTTGCAATGCTTACTTAGTTGAAGAGGCATCTACATTCTTTTCCTATTATTTTGAGCCGCATGTGCAGACTCGACATACAGCTACGGCTAGGAATGATGAGGGCGTTCATGATACAAACTCAAGTGACACTGTGTGTTCTATATGCGCCGTTCCATGGAGGGTTTTGGGAAGTATTCACAATACGTATCTTACCCCGAATGAATTTAAGGCTGCCATAAATTACATATACCTAAACTGTGAAGAAGTTCAACCATACATTACATAAGTATACCGCTATTGCCTTACATTGCTAGATTTTATACGACAATACTTTGAACGAGTATCCTTATGTGTTCGTTTTGGTCGTTTTAGGAAATTCAAAAATGACTTGCAGTTGTATGAGCTGAGTATAACAGACCCTGAAGTTGATAGGAGAATAGAGTCGGAGTTTGCAGGATGGTTTAGGACTTATGTGAGTTGAACATATCCAAAATGAGACTTTAAAATAAATTACATTGATATCGAAGGTGCATTAACACTTTGTTTTTTGCTAGGTTCATGATCCATAAAATCAGGTGACTGAACAACACTTAAAAAGCTTGGCCTAGGGACCTTCAAGACAAGTGAAATACTTCCATGGCTACTTCATAAATGGTTTTAGGTTCTATACACATGATCAGTCATTCGAAAAAAAAATAATTAATAGCGAAGTTTGTGTTAAAGGCGACGGAGATAGTGCCGAAGATTATTATGGAGTGTTGAAGGAGATTGTCGAACTTCAGTTCCCTGGGACTCCTTGTTTAAAAGTTGTCCTATTCAAGTGTGATTGGTTTGATCCAACGCTAAATCGGGGGGTTAAAATTCATCCTCACTACAAACTTGTTGACATCAACTGCGAGAGGAATTATCCAAAATATGACCCCTTTGTGTTAGCTCAACAAGCAACTCAAGTGTATGTCCTATCCTACCCGGGGAGCAAAAGACCAAAATCGGATTAGGTAGTTGTTTGTAAAATGAAAGCTCGACATGTTATTGATGCACCCGTTGTCGAGGCACCATATCAGGAGGAAGTAGATGATGCGCAGGCAATCAATGTACGTGTTGCGGATGACAACTTTGGAAGATTAGCAGATGAGTCCGGTATTGGAGATACAATCGATTTTATAGATTTGAGTTTAATGATAGAGGAAGCACAACCAAACAACGAAAACGATGACGAGGAAGAAAAATGGGAGACAGGATCATCTACAGACGACGATGTGGAAGGCTACTCATCCGATGATGACAGAAGTCTATAGACTAGGTTCAAGTTTAACTAATGTATAGATATAATTAGTAGTTCTGCTATCGCTACATTACAAATATTTTAATTTTAAATTTATTATATTTTTCTTCTCCTAAAATATGACAATTTTTATGTATTTAAATAATTCCAGATACATATGGCTTCCGATGCCTCACCCAATGATCGGTCAGCGACTCGTGAGTCGTCGAGGGCGGATGAGACACTGTCCCCGAGCATCGCTCTACGTATACCTGCTCCACAGCTATTGCCTCCGGAAGAGGTCCGATCAGAGCAGGCCTCTACCCCGATCCCAGGTTCTTTAGGGTCCACAGTTGACGCTCCATCTATTGACGACATGCGACTGCTGATTGAGCCAGTTGGTGACTCGTAAGTCGGCTACATAATTACTTATTATACGCTTTTCTAAATTTTCAAAATTATAACTTGTCTAATATTACAAAATCTATTTTTTCGAAACAGGTTCACACATTCGATTCGATGTGTGAGGGAGATTGTTGAGATTTTTAGGCGACACTACACTGGAGCCTATGCTACCTTCTCACAGGTTCCGATTAATGTTCGAAACATGTGGTTTGATCTTTGGAGTGTGAGTTCGATTTGTAATTATTACTTGTAGTCTTTTTATTATTTTTAATATGTTTTCTTATTTGTAATTACTTGTCACGGCTACTTTGATTTTGCAGTCTTTCTTTTATTGGCGCCCCGAACATGCCGTACAGATCCGGGCTAATTGGGAGAAGAAGTGTAAGGCTAGACTTTCGGATGCATTGTCTAAGGCTCGGAAGAAGCATGGGGGTAGCTGCCCCAAGTGGATTTCCCTAGACCATTGGGCTACTTTATCGGAGCATTGGGGGTTTGATAGGTGGCAGCGTATCTCTTCTGCTGCTAAGCGGAATAGATCCACTGGTTAGGCGTCCCACACAGGAGGATCTATTTCTTTTACTGAGCATGAGGAGCAGATGGTAAGTGTAAAATTTTTTACTGTTCGGTATATTCGCTATTTTACATTTAATCAATCATAAAAGCTAACATCTAATCATTTCTTGTTACAATGATAGTGGAGACAGTTAGGTCTTGACTTCAGCTACGTCGACCTCTTCAGACGCGCCCATACGTTCCAGGACGGGCCGAGGAAGGGCCAACATGTCAGTGATCGATCGCGCCACACGCTGGTAAGAATACACAATCTTATACGTTTTTAAGTTTAATATTATTTATGTTTTGATCGCTAATTTTAAATATTTTATGCGTGTTTCCTTGCCCCAAATTCGACAGGATACTGTCACTGTTATTATTGAGCGTCACGCGCAGTCGGGTTCCCAGACTGATTCTACGAGCACGGTCGCACCGAGTCGGGTGCCCGATGAGAAGACGTTGTTCGTCGAGGTGGATGACAGAGCGTGCAAGAAGGGACGCGTATATGGATTGGGCTCCGAGTCTACGAGGGTGAGGTGGAGCAGCCAGCTTCATCTAAGTCATCGACTTCTTCTACCTCGTTGGATGTGAGCCAGCTGCAGAGAGAGTTACACACTGAGAGGAGGAGGTGGGAGAGAGTTGAGTATCAGGTATAGGTATATCGGAGCCACAGCCAGAGCTTGACTGAGTACCTGACGCTTATGTCTCAGAGTTTGAATCTACCTCCACCACTGCCGATGCCAGCTGTTCAGGAGGACGATGCTGAGGATGAGGAGGACTTCATCATCAGTCCTCCAGATTCACATCCTGGTCATCAGCCAGGCCCTTCCGATCCACCCCCACCCCCTCCGTCGGCTCCAGCATCCGCACCGATTCCTGCTTCATAGTTAGGATATTTAGACTACGTTTTTATGTATTATTCACATTTTTTCATTATTATATTTATTTAGGATATTTAGATAATATTTTTATGTATTATTCATATTTGTCATTATTATATCTATTAATAATGACTATTTGGTGGTTTTTTTAATTTAATTAAATTTTGCATTATGTTGATAGATGAATTTTTTTCAATTACAGGGCATTTTTTAAACATTTTTAAAAAATATTTTAAAATTATACAATACTAGCGAGGGATTAGTGACGGATTAAAGGAAATTAAATTGAGTATCCGTCGCTAATTAGCTTGGGATTAGCGACGGATCACTTAAATCGTAACATAAAAAAGAAATATTCCGTCGCTAATCCCTCGCAAATTAGCGATGGACAACTTATATCAAAACATTAAAAAGAAATTTTCCGTCGCTAATCCCTCGTAAATTAGCTTGGGATTAGCGACGGATCACTTAAATCGTAACATAAAAAAGAAATATTCCGTCGCTAATACCTAGCAAATTAGCTTGGGATTAGAGACGGAAATGTCCAACTTTTATTAATTACTAAAATAATCCGTCGCTGATCCCTTTCCGCAAATAGCGATGGATTAGCGAGGTATTTTTTTAGCAGTCAACGACTTCAGCAATGGATTTTTGAAATGGATCTGCGAGGGATTTTTACTTTCCGTCGCTGATCCCTTTCTATTTGTGACGGGTTTTTGAATCCATCGCAAATTTTTGCCTTTGCGAGGAGGAAATTAGCGGGGGAATTTTCCCTTGCTAATTCTTTATTTTCTTGTAGTGGTTTGAATGACCAGAAAAGGAAGCTAAAAGCTTTCAAATCACCCATACTAGTCCAATGGTGTCTCCACCTCACAATAGTCCCAGGATTGGAATCCTGCAGGGCAAGCATGTATTTTGGTAGGGCGATCTACGTTGAGGGCCAATCACCATATACAAATTCCATTTGGGCTTCCCAAGCTTTCTTATAAGAATAACCCGTCATCCACAGTTTCTGAACTTCAACAATAACATCACTCATATGGCATTGAGGGTCATTTAATACTAAATGTGTCATATTACGGGCTATGAACCGATGATCCATGTTCCTATGCACATTGTTCATAACTGTAATGACGAATGTGTGTTCTTTATTCAAGACTGTTATCTGCCACTGTCCATGAGTCTTCTTATGTATAACGCGAATATGCCAAGAACAAGGATTGCCAGCACTTGAATACTTACACTTAGCATACCAGCAGTCTTTCTTACTCTCCAAGACTCTGAATTCCTGACCTGCTTGAATAGACCACTTTCTGACAGCATATATAGCCTTCTTCTTATTCTGAAATCTCATGTTTAGATGCAAATCAATGTCAGTGTCAGACTAACTTCTTGTAATATCGACTGAGTGCCTGTTGAGTGACTCATTAGCACATGCACCAGACCCTACATTATCAAATATTGGAAATCTTGCTGATTGAGAAAAGGTATTAGAAGGCCCTGCTACATCATCAAATATTAGAAATCTTGCTGATTGAGAAATGCTGTTAGACGGCCCCGCTATGTCATTCATGTCATCTTGCACTTCACATGCGGGAATGTTTGCTGGAATGCCACTTTCTTCACTCTCATCTGTGTCATGCCAATTCATTGGTCCTTCCGAGCCAGTGAAACAGTCACCGTCAGATATATGCAACATTGAATCAACATTTACTGCACCTGTGGCCAAATGCGATTGAGATGCTATATCTGTTGGGATAGTGCTAGCATGCAGTCGGTTGTCGTCTGCTGGATACGTATCCACCTCCCATCGACTTTGTGTTTGAACCAGTAGTTGCTCGGGGATGATCAAGTTATTCTTTCTTGCCAAACCTTCAGATGTGTGACTAACATCGACTGTTTCAGCATTACTACCAGTTGAACTAATATATCCAGTTCCGGTAATATTTAATGTTGCACTTATATTTTCCATCGGTTGGTAAAATGATTGAGGGCATAAGTTGTTCAAGTCTTCCATCCTTATGCCCGTGGGAAGTTGGGATAATGAATTCATCGTGTACCCCAAACTCATGACCTGGTTAAGCATTGTCAAGAATGAACCCGTTGGTGGAGATAACCCGGCCAAGTGACCTGTGTGTTGAGATGTCAAGTCAAAATAGCTAACATGAAGTTGGATGCTCTGTGACTTAAACTCATTTGGCAACATCCATAAAACCTCCATATCATTATCGCTCAACTCATTCACAGCATATTGTTGATTAGATCTATACAGGAATGGATGTCGAAGTGTAATCTTCAATACCACGTTTCTCCCTCCCAATCCAAGGTAGTTCTGGACTTTTTCAAGTAGTTCAGAGTACGATATCCGATGTCAGAGTATCCAGATTTTTTTAATGGCCCTATCAAACCATATAGACCCTCTATAATCCTACTGAATTTGACAATCCCAAAAAAAACAGAGCACAGGGGGATCCAATGCATTCATCATTACAATGTGGGCACAATCTGATAAATGTGAGGAAATAATGAAAATGAGTAAGTAATATGAAAGAATGACTTGTAAAATTTTAAATAAAATCAACCGGAATGTATTGATGTTACCTTTTTAAGTAGATTGAAGTCCAAAATCAATAGGCCCAATCTGAGCTACCCATCAAACACCCATTTCGCAGCAGTATTACAATGTTGCTGAGTCTTGCGCAAAAATGAAATGCATCTTCAAATCTGGTCGTAGAGGAAGCTGGGTTTTGAAATCTGCTCGTATAGGTCGCATTCCATAAATGCGACCTTGAATTTGTTTTTTTTTTTTTCACTTCCTGCCCAAAATGAAATCTATAACCTTTACACTATAAGCAAAGTCCAAACGTAGAGTACCAAACAAAATGAAATCCATAACCTGTACATTATAAACAAAGTCCAAAAATAGAGTACCAAACGAAATGAAATCCCATAATCTGTGCACTATAAACAAAGTCCAAAAGCAGAGTATCAAAAAACAAAATCATTCCCTAACAAATGGTATATGAAGTACAGAGTATTTCTTAACATCAAGTACACCTAATGTGGTGAGAGCACACGCGGACGGCGAGGTTTAATCTTTCGCCTTGGTCTCCTACCACCCGCTGGCTCATTGCCATCTGGAGGCTGTTGTGGAGCTGGCACGGGATCTGACCACTGGGGTGAGACTGGCACGGGATCTGGTAGCTGGTCTACTGTTGGCACAAGAGTTGGCTTGGGTTCAGAAATCTGGACTGTTGCTGGTGCGCCGAGTCTGCGTCGCTGGCGACATACTATACCATGAAAGAGACGTACTGGAAGCTCCTTAATATGAGAAGTGTCTGTCCCCTTGTCTTGGAAAGATGGGCCCGCATCCCCGTGATTGAACACGCCCGCTGTGGTACGAGGAGAGTGAACGGGAACGACAACGAAGTCATGACCAAGCAGATCATCTGGTACAATATCAGTGTGAAAATCATCCTTTCGGGTGCTGAAATCATCTGTCCCAATCTCGAATTACGTACCATCTCCCGTCTCCTCTTGAACCTCCGGCTCCTGGTGCTCCTCTGGATCGGGATCGTGAGGTGGAGAATGCGCTCGAACTCGGGGCTTCCTGCCCCCACGCCTTAGTCCTGGGTGCATACGTCCATCAACAGGATCCCGTGACCTCGACGTAGGCTACGTTACTGGGAAGGTCGGCGTGCCTGAATTGACCAGTATTAGTCCAGCATACCACTCGTGATTCTGATGACTAGCTACAAGTCCTCGGGCGCACATATCTCGAATATCAATAAATGCTCTTCGGGACACCGAGTCGGCACTATGAATGTGGCGTTCAGCCACTGTCATACATCGTCCCATAATATCAGCCTGAAATCATCATTCGAAAAATTTTGCGAATAATTAAAGGAATTATCAAATTATTAACTCGTGTAACATTACCAAATGAATTACATACCATGACAACTGTACTAGACCCGGTAGGATGATACCCCGAGATCAAAGATGTGCGAGTGGTGGGGTTCCCGATGCGTAGACGGGTACGGTCCCTATACCATTACATGTAATCCACTGCGACCGAAACACCCATCGTAGTGGTCTGGACACAGTCTACTCGAGTAGCCCACATTTGAAGATACGACGCATGATATATTCTGTAATCTCTAGAGGGATTGCTTCGCCTATCAACCAAGTGCAGGTCAATCCTCGTATTACAGTCTATCAAAATAGACTGAAGCATCCCAAACTGCCGCATCACTTGGTCTGGAAAATATAACTCGACGACCTCCCAGCTAATCAACGCTGTGCGTGACCTTTAGATAGCGGGTCCCTCCAAACATATAGGGGGGAGAAGACTAACCAAATCAGTTTGATAAGGCCGCCAGACAAATTGTCACATCATTGTTCGGGATTGTTAGTGTCAAATAAATAAAGAATTCTAAATAAAGTATTTATATATACTCACATCCACGTCTGATAGGGCATCTAGTTGGGAGCGATATGTCACAAGAACATGTGTGGACGTCCGATAAAACTATACTGGAACATCCCATCGAGCACTGTAGGGTGCAAGGGGTGGGAGATCATCGAGAGGCATACTCTGCTCTGGCCGTACAACCCGAACATTCTCCCATGCCCATAGATACAACATAGTCACAAATGTGTTAGACTTGTAGCACACATGTTTATTAGATAAATATAAAATATAAAAAACATTTGAATTCGTACCTGGAGTAAGACCATCGGTCCACAAATCTCCTGTGCAGACCCAATAGAGCCTTGACATAGACATCTATACAGGAATGTTAGAATAGCACTACTCCAGCTGAGCGTCCCGCATGCCTCCAAATCCTCGAGGAGAGGTAGGTATCTCAAGTGGATTAGGTTCCCCGACTTATCAGAGAGCAGTAGGCCCCCAATCAATAGGAAGATAAGGCAATGAGCACGCTGCAGGATGATGTCATCAGTCGCATCATTGGTCAAAGGAAAATCCAAGGCCTCCTCAATAGGACCCTTCCTAATCCTATTTCCCCGTATGTCCTCGGCTTGTGGCCTAATGCCAAGAAGTCTATCGCAAAGGTTAATCCAATCACCTTTACTGTAGTGATAAGGAGGTCCTATCACCGCATCCCCATCTACTCTAAGGCCCCATAATATCGCAACATCCTCCAGCGTCACTGTAGCCTCTCCTATAGGGAAATGAAATGTATGGGTCTCCTGACGCCATCGCTTTGCCAATGCGGTTACGAGAGCATGATCAACCTGGATGTGTCCAACTCGTTTGACTCCACCAAAACCAGCCCTATCCACTAACTCCACAACTCTACCGGAAAGGGGCGTATGCTCCCAAAATGCGAAATCGTATCGTCTATACACCAATGGAATTCACAAGTACGCTGATCACCAGACCATACCAGAGACGAACGATGACTCGACTGAAGAGATAGTAAACCATCGACGAGAGGACCCGGATGAATATCTATGTGCATGTGTCCATTGTACCTATTTAACTTAGGATGACATAATTAAACTATGATTGTTTCTATGCGCATTATAGACACTAAAAAAAATATGAAGTGTAATGAGTATATAACAGCCAAAGCAATGGCTCGAATAGAGAACTATGTAGCTAAGGCTTAAATTCACCACGTTTACACTTAGACTGGTTAAATCCCCCCACATTTATCATATCCTTTTTGTTTGCTTTTAGAATGCAAAATTCAAAATACTCTTTTTGGGTTTTTTGTTTGCACTTGGGTTGACTTTTTTTTTATTTTAATTTTACTGTTTTAGTTAGTGCTTGTTTTGACTAAAAAAAAAAAAAAAAATAGACCCAAAGCAAATGAATTTTATTTGTGAAACTTTAACAGTTTTATTATTCGCTTACATTTTTATTATTTTAAGTTATATTTATATTTATTTTATTTTTAATTATTATTTTTAAAAAATGGCTGCTTTATACTTCCAATCCAAATAAAAACTTAAGAATTATCAAAATCGCCCCCCCCCCCCCCCCAAAAAAAAGAGAGAGAGGAAAATATAAAAATCATCTGCCACCCTCCAAGAAAGCTGTCTCACAGCTACTCAAGAGGTATCAAATCTATGATTCTCTATTTTTGCCTTATTTAGTTCCCAGCTAATAATTCCAGTACCTCTGATTTATCTCATTCAAAAAAGAGTCAATCTGAAGATAACTCTCCTAATTCTTCACAAGATCTCTGCATTACTTAAGTCATATTTGACATAAAGCATAAAACAAAAGTCTACATTTCTAACCTTATTGAAGATGAGTTTTTCCTTTTGTAACTAAAGACATTCAATTATAGTTCCAGAACAAGAATAGAGAAAATGGGGCTCATTTTTCTGATCTTTCATTTGCAAATCAAATAACTACCATTACTGCATTCAAGTTGGTACAGTACCAAAATTCTCTTTTACTATGGAATAGAAACTTTTTCTATTACTCTTATAAGCATCTTACAATAACCTTCTTTAGGTCCATTTCCTTTGGCGACTACAAAGAAGCAATTCTATGATAATAATTGTCTGCTATCCAGGTGAAAGAGATCCCATCAATACAAATATCTTTTTATCACCAAATGTTGCCAATTATTAAAAGCATGATAGTTAGAACATGAAGCCTCAATCTCTTTCATAGTTTATATTCCTTCATCAGTCAGTAATTAGCCCCACTAGAACTGGGATAGATGTTTTTCATATATCTTTTACTTAGACCAAATATAGAAACACACGTCATTCTTTTACTGACTGCAACAAAATGCTACTAACATACACCAGTCAAGATGGTGCATCCATGTGTATGCTTTGCTAAGGGTTCCATATTAAACATGCCACGAAGATATTGTTGCCACAATAAGAAACTTTCCAATTATGCCTACATCATATCTTTCATCTCATTAGTATCAGTATAGCAACGTATTTTTCTCAAGTGTTCCTCAAATTGAATGTTTGTGGTACAGCCAAAATTACATTTTACAACAGACAAAGGACATTTACAGCAATCCATCAAGTAAAATAACAGTGGAGATTCAAGCTAAGAAACCAACAAGATTTGGTGTCAACATTGTGTTTCATCAGTAAAATTGGCAATTGATGATACTGGCAAACGGTAATAACAAACATTCAGATCAATTCAAGACACATCAAAATCAGTTCATGTACAGGTACAAAAGCTGAAAATGAAGTTAGTTGAGCTCACGGATTGAGGAAATCAGCTAGGCAAACAAGAGAATTGCAACTGAGAGACAAATAGAGATCAGTTGGGCTGTCGGCGGGGAAGGGCAGTCGGCGGCGAATGCTTTCCGGCGAAGAGGGGACGGGCGGGGAGAGGGGCGACGTGCATTGAATATTTGCTGAATTTTTGCACAAGAACAACAATGCGGGGAAGGCGAGTGGATTTAATACGACCTCAAGGTCGCATTCCATGCATGCGACCTCAGTTCGGTCGCTAAAAAAAAAAAAAAATTGCACTGAGGTAGCATTCAAAATCGGATATTTAAAAAAAAAAAAGAAATTGCAATAAGAATGCGACCTCTACTATAAACGGAATTCTGGGAATGCGACCTCACTATAAACGGAATTCCGATTTCAACTGCCCCTCTATCGGAATTCGGTGCAAAAATAGCACTATTTTCCGGAATTTCGGCAAGAGTAAAGACGATTTTATACATTCAAATGGCTATAAAATGATTTTTAAAGTACAAAATAATCTTTGCTGTCAATTTCCTACATTTTTACCATCTTCTCGCATTTGTTTCAAGGGGATATATATGACAGTAGACGCAATTTTACCATTTCAAAATGGGGCAAAATTGACCTCCATATTTATTTTGAGACTACAAAAAGCCTTTATATAGATGAAAGTATACTTAGAATTTGAGGCCACCCTTTAAATTTTTATTCTCTTAATAATTTTTAAGATTTTAGAAAAATCATGCATATAAGTACTTTTAAAATAACCAAAACACTGTCCAAAAATTGATGATCCAAAATATTTCACAAAAAATATTAATTTATGATATTGAATATTCAGCTATTAATTTTAGAAAGTAACTTAAATTGAGTTCTTCAAAGGTTAACTTATTATGAGAGCCTTATTTCAAGATGAGTAGGCTGTAATTGCTCCTAATCCTTTCTTTTTTTTTTTTTTAAAAGGCTGTACCTAATTCCAACAAAATGAAATTACAAGACATATGTTGTTCTGTTGTTGTTGTTTTCCACAATTTGGGTTTTAAGTTTTTCTTTTATATATTGACTCAAAAATACTTTTAGTTAAAAAAAAAAAAAAATAGAGGATGAAAAGTGAATTAAAGAAAAGAAATTAAACAAAATAAAAAACAGGGTAAAAGGAATATGACAACATTAATATAGTAATGCCAAAATTTTCTAAAACTTGTTGAAGTGGGAGCCTACTCTTTGCTAATTTCTCAATTTCTTGAAAACTCATATCAGTATCCTTCTTGGATCCTTCACCTTGATCTTCCAATGCCCGTCTGAAAAATTCCCCTTCTTAGCTTTCTTCCTATTCTGTACTATCTTCTCTTCCATTTCTCTTGTCAGTGCACAGAATGACCTCAGTTTCTTGGGAATGGCCTCATAGACTTGCCACCACCTCTCATGAGCTGAGTCACTAGCAAACCTCCGATATTCTTCAATATCCCAGTTGCAATCATAATCTTGATAGCACATCCATGGCTTCATTCCCAAGTAATGCAATGCATGGGTGTTTTCCGGGTACTCGTGTTTTGGACCGACAGTAACATTGTAGAAATCCTTGAGAAAATTCATCTTCGTCGGCCATCTGTGCCACCACCGGAAGATTTCATTCAGAAAACCTTGATCACCTCCATTGTACGACACTACTGAGAGTGTCTTCTGCATTAAAGTTTCGAAGGTACAATTGGATGGCTCGATTAGTATGACTCCTGAGTTGAACAAATGCCTACAGTTTTCGACCGCTGTGAGCTGTGGGTAGACGAAGAATTCGTCTAAGTTTCTGAGGACTAACAGATCTGAGTCTAGGAACATGACCTTATCATACTCAGTCAACTGCCAGATTCTAAGCTTGCTGTAATTGTACTCGTTATATGCATGTTTTTCTGCATTCGTACTTTTTATACGTTCAATGTGCTTAATTTTCCATCCTGACAGCTTTAGAGCTTGTAGAGATTTTGGTGTTATGGATTTGTCAGCTAGGAGAACGAGGTCTTTTGCCGTTTTGGAGAGCACAATACTTTGTCCCAAGACGATGGCACCACAGACGTAGTCTTCTGAAGAATGCAGAACAGTTACATAAGCTTCCCGGGGCTCGCGGAATGTGGCTTCAAGTGCATATTTCTTCCATTTTTCTTGACCTGCATTTCATTATCGAGCTTGAGAATTAGTCCAGTCATTCTACCAGTTTGCTTCCTGGTTTTGCGCTTTAGAATTAGAACAAATGGATTCGATATAACTAATCTCTAGATTCATTAGGAAAAAGATCAAGAAGAAAAACTAGATACAATATTAATGTTTTTGTGATAAGATTAGAATCATTTTTTATTAGATTAGAAGATTTGGTTTGGTTCATATCTCTTCTCCTTGGTGTAGTGAAAGATATTGGAGAAAATAAACTTTTTGGTGCAGCCGGCAGCCGGCTTTAGTGGGTATAAATCGTGATTCCCTTCCCTGCATAGAAAAAGGTGTTAAGGTGCGAAGCATGATGCAAAGTTTGACTAGTTTCCAGAAAACCATGAATAGAATGTTTGATTAAGAATGGTAACATGCCAAAAAATCATGGGAAAGAAGGAAATCTAATATTATGTTAACAAATGGGATAATTGATCAATGATTTGATACCATACACTATTAAACTGTTTGACATCTTAAATTTAATTTTTTTGGGTGATTTTTTGTGATTAATTTAAGAATGGAGATTTGGGACTTCTGGTGTGTCAATCGAGACAATATTCGATTTGATCTAAATATTATGATTGACTTAAATTTTATCACTAGTACACAAACAAATATTTCTTAAGTTATCATTAACCTGATAAAAACTTTTTTTGATATACCAATCTTTAAGGAGGTATCTAACACCAATTTTAGGGAAGATTTATCAACTTTACAGACTCCCGGATTCAAGAAACAATAGGCTTTAGAAAAAATTAAATTAGGTGGATCATGCACAAAGCGACCTGCACCAAGACAAAATGATCCCTTTTCTTCTTATACGCTGAGACAGATTTTAGCACTTTCATTTAGCAACTTCGCATATTCTTTGACATTATCAGCCAAGTACATATTAAAGAGAATCAAATATTCTTTGACATTGTCATTCATGTACATATTAACGAGAACCAAACTTCGCTGTCGGGAAAAAAATAAAAAAGAAGAGAAAAATGACACCAATCCATGAGAAACAACATGCATAAAAGTTGTTCCCAATGTGACACAAAAATGGGACAAATCTTTTTGCCTTCCAACAATTTACAATTTGCTTTTTTGTAAATTTTGTGTAGGCCAAAGTATGATAAAGTTTCAGGGAGAAAAATGTAACCCGAAATTGTTTAAAAAATATTTTAATTAAATTCAGAATTTGATAGGTGAATCTGAACACCTGTGGCCGGAAGAGCTCACCTGTTTCTGCAAATGGCCGAGGAAGCTGGCAAGTGCCTACAGGCATCAGCACCTTATGTTTCAGTCTTCTCAGGTCAGGTTTGTAAATCCATAGGTCATCTTCATGCCACAAGAGATCTTCACATCTGAATATCTCAGTCATTGGACCACAGGAGCCAAAGAACACAGCGTAAACGTCTCCATCTTCGCCATCATAATGCATTCTGCTACTTCTGACAAGTAAATTAGCAACGACAAGGTTTATTTGTAGCCTATATATATCCATATAATCCCTCTTTGTTGCCTCTTCTATGCAAGGGACTTTTGCGACAACCACATTTAGTCCCTGGTAATCTTCAAATTGCGGCATTGGGATTTCCGGGCATTTCTGTTCCTCAGGTTTTTCTTCATCAACCCACTCAGGGAACAATTCTTTCCATGTGATGTCTTTTGATACGGATAGAAATTTTACCTCCGTGGTGTCTGCTGCTTTCTGCAATCCTTCAAATTTGAATGTCCCATCCATGTTAACAAGGCCAATCTTGATTCCTTTGTCCTTGAATTCTTCAGCTAGAACTTCATACCATCTCGGAACTCGTATAGGCTTAGAGAAAAGCATATTAGGCTGCTCTTCAGGCAACCACTGAGGATAGTCCTCCTCGGGCTTTGGCCGAAGCAAAACTGTAATGACGAGAATGGACAGTGGGATAAGAACGAGACATGATCCGGGGAAAGGCTTTGGCTTCATGGTTGGCTTGGAGACCATTTCCAGCTTCCTCTCCTTCTTCTTGTGTTTTGCCTTCCGAAACTGCCACAGTATTTATAGATCAGAGTTGCAATTTATCATGTTTCATTCTAACAAGCAAGTAATTTTAGCGTGATGTAACTGAAATTGCAAAACTGTACTGAAATCTTGTAATATATATGAATAAGTCGATAAACCAAGCTTGATATTTACCTCACGTTTTAAGGAACAGTAATCAAATACACTCTATCTTGAGTTGGGATATATTATGAAGGAAATTTGATTAAATTAGTTACCATAGGAGATATTTCCACATGGTTCATACATTTTAAGGCTGGATTTTCAGTAAAAGGAAACTACAAAGATAATTTGAAGAACCATAAATTCATTCAAGCATTTTACCCTAAAGAGTGGACCGTGAAAAGATATTACTACAATTTCAAGATTCGATAGAGGTTGGTTTTAAGGCAGATTAAATCCCCTTTTTGGTTTCTCTTGGAAAGAAAAACAGCTATTATTGTTCAACAGAAAATATATATATAAGCCAAAAATGAAAAGGAGAAGGAACAGCCTATGGATCTGGGCTAGACAACTGCATATAGACAAACAATATGGATTGCATCTGAGTATTGTATTGAAGCATATGGCATGATCTCACGGTTTCCTTGTTTCATTTTTGCTCCTGTTTCTTTCGGGTTTTTTGCAGTCAAAAGTTCAGGACTCCTATCATCCCTCCACCTCAAGCTTAGAGAATTTTTTTCCCTTGAAAAAAAAAACCCCAATAAATTATCAGGTTAGGAGAGAAGATTTGACCTGATCCTTCAATCTTTGGATAAGAATCTGACAATGATAAAAAGCCAAATATATGCCCTGTGAGAGTAAATTAAATTGCTGCTTCATTGAACACCATTTATTCAAATGAAAAGAGTATCAAGAAAATATATGCAATAATATTCATCAAAAATCATAGAATTGAGGAAGAGCAATTCAGCTATTCAGCAAATATGTTTGCCTTAGTCTTGCTGTGGTTACTGATGTTGTCCTCTAAGTTTCTTCATGAACGTTTATTACTCAAAACAAAGGTCAAAGAAGGACAAGAATATTGGTAAATAAAGGGCTAATTTTTTTGGTCTGGAATGTACAGTAACTTAATTAATAGATATCCCCACCGCCCCCGCCCCCCCCAAAAAAAAAAAAAGCTTTGGATTTCTTTTTTGGCAGAATAAGCCTTTCATATTATCAAAATATGCCAAAGCACCATTTTTGCAAGACATTTTTGATGATATAAGGTTGTCAAATATCAGATTTGTCATGGATAATACACACACACACACATATATATATATATATATATATATTCCAATTGAGAAGATTATTGTAGAAGATATTTTTCATATGATAATATCATGCCTACTACTTCATTATCTTCTTAACTAATGGATTATTTCTTAGAAAAACCCATCCAAGAATGGAGACATGTAAAGGCATGAGTTTCACACACCATTTTCTTCTTATGGTTTAATTCTGAGAAAGAAAAGAGCACAAAAAACCTGCTTTGAAGTTCAAGATATAAATCCTTCTGTTTGAACAGGAAAAAATATATAGGTGTTGACGTTAACTTTGTCGAGTCGACGCAATAGTTACTTCGAGCCGATGCCGATTTGATAAATAAGGATGAGCCGATAAAGTCAACCTTTTCGAATAGCCGATAGCCATAGTCAATATCGGAACCGCGGAGCCGATAAGAAAGAACAAACAGAATCCTGATCTTTCGGCGCAAGGGACTCTGCACGATCGTTGGGAACATTCTTGGGCCTGAAGAAACTCCACGATCTGTTCGTGGTTCATTTGCAGCAAGTATAAAAAGAGGAGCATCGCCCACAAGGAGGGGGATCAAACCATCAAATCAGCAAAGTTCAATTTCATTTTCTTTTTCCTCATCATCATTTCCAGCTTTCTAGTATAGGATTTTGTTTCTTTACAGCTTTCTTACTGCTTTGTTCTAGTTTCCCTTTACCAGCTTTGTTTACAGTCTTTTTTACAAGTTTTCGGTTCATACTTTCGATATCAGCTTTTTCCGTACTTTCCATTAAGATGATCAGTATAAATATCATTCCATGTTCCTGAAAAGTCCTTCCGTTTAGCCTTCTCAATTGACCTTCTTGAGCTCTTTCTTTAGTAAGCTCAAGGAACTCGGTTCCTGATTAAAAAAAGGTCCGATACCATTTGCTGTTACTCCCTGTCGGATCGTTTGTGTTGGTCGGATACGAAGCCAATTCCCGTTTGCATTGGTTCCTTATTTTGACAGCAATACAGATTGGCACGCCCAGTGGGACCCAAAGGTCAGTATTCGTATGCTATTGCGGTCAGGACTCATAATGGCGAGCAATCCACAACAACCACAGGCACCGGAGACATCTGAGCGACCCCCAGTCCGTGCCCTCTGGGGAGTCTTTGATCCTGCGGTTACCGGTGGTACTCAGGGTACTACTGGGGAGCAAGGGGGGTAGTCCTCACCCCCGGCGTCTCAGTCGACGTCCACCTCACTAACTGCCATTCGACATACTATGGAACAGTGTACTACAGGGGCTTATTCCACAGTTTGCTACTATTTTCCGACCTTTGCTTCAGAATGAGCTACAACAGTTTGCGCAGAGACAAAGTATGCAACCCTTCACTCAGCCCTCGGGGTACCCTGTACCAGGGACCAACATGGCACCAGCATACCCCATGCCGTCGGCTGATGTTGCACCTACCTATGGCTCAGTACACCTCTTGCGAAGAGACACATATTTCCCAGCCACTGGGGGGCACCAAGGTCCAGGAATGGTGAGTCAAAACACGTTCCCAGCCGAAGCATTTCCTGGCAGAAGTCCGGGCCTAACAGCAGGGTTACCAATGACATCTGAAGCGGTTCCCACCTATGCTAGGGGAAACATGCCACCTTTCAGGGGGCAATCACATTACCCTGCGCCGCACCCTCCTGTATATCCATCAGTCACAGCGGCTAACCCAGGGTAGGGTACTGGCAGCACCGAGCCCTCCATAGGGCAAGGTCCTCGGCCTGTCATGCAAAGCCCCTCACCTCAGTTTCAACAGACGTACCGGCCGATGGATATGGTAATGTGGCAGACACGAGATCGGCTCATATACCAAAAGCCTTACCCCAAATGGGTGGATTCCATGGCCGTGCTCCCCCGAGGGTACAAGTTGCCGGAGTTTTCAACATTTTTCGGCGAAGACAATAAGTCCACCATAGAACATATCGGATGATTCACAGCACAATGTGGTGAGTTGGGAAACAATGACTGGCATAAGTTACAACTGTTCTCATTATCATTGACAGGAGCAGCGTTCACATGGTATGCCAATCTAATGCCTAATTCCGTATATTCCTGGGCGGACATGGAAAGAATGTTCCACCAATGTTTCTTTAAGCCTATACCGGAAGTCTCCATTGCAGACCTTTTGGCCATCAAGCAAAAGGGATCAGAAGATGTGGCAGATTTTATCGAACGTTTCTGACAAACCAAGTCCAAATGTACAACCCAATTGCCTGAAACAGAGTGTGCACGAATAGCCATTAGTAGGATGCATTCGCAGCTTAAAGAACGACTCATTCTCCAAGACTTCTCGGATTTATCTCGATTATTGTCTCATGCTGTCCGAATAGAAGAGATGATCAAGAAAGAGAAGAGACGTTCTGTCAAGTTCTCTCATGGCCAGACAATGATATCCGTCATAGATGATATTAACGAGGAGGAAGAAGAGCAGGTCAGCGAGGTGATGGAAGCAGAGTTGGTAAAGGGCGCAGCCTATATGTGTCCTCACTTGAAACCTGGCAAGGGAAAGGAGGAAATGGCCACATCAGGAACCACCTATTCTTTTGACGTTTCAAAAGCGGAACAAATTTTCGACCAATTAGTGGCAGGCAAACAAATTGGCTTGGCTTATGGACACAAGATTCCCAATCCAGAGGAATTGAAAGGGAAAAGGTATTATAAATGGCATAACTCTTTCTCTCACAGTACTAACGGTTGCATTATCTTCAGGAACATTATTCAGAAGGCTATCCAGGATGGGAGACTGAGGTTTGCAGACAAAAAGGAAGAGACTTTGGTAGACACCGACCCTTTTCCGTTAGCCGATGCGCACATGTTGCAAATAATGTATGGGAAACAGGAAGAATATGTAGGGAGCAACAAGCATGAGGAAATAGGGGAAGAATTCCAGAGATTGGACGGTAAACCGTTGGTTTTCACTCGTTTATCTCCTCTTACTTTTGCGGCACACTTCCATAGCAAGGAAGGGAAACTAACAGTGCAGGTACCCCAAAAGGAAACGTTTCTGCATAGCCGCTATTCTCGACCAACAAAGACCTAAAAGAGGAGAGAGCAGCGGAAGCGGGCGCAAGAAAGGTGACTGTTGGATACCTAGGTTGAAGAGCAACTAGGCCCAGATAATGGCCAAAATATGCTTAGCATCTTGCCGTCAAGCTTCCGAGCTCTTTCTTATCAGAAGTCCATGGAAGAGGATTTTCATACTGAAGAAAAAGCCGCCGTGGAGCTAGTAGATGTTCAGATTCCCCCAAAGGGGATGCTTTTTCCCATTCCGACAGCCCAAAATACTAACCATCTTAGGCCCCTGTACATCGAAGCCCATGTCAATGGCAAGCCACTTACTTGGGTTTTTGTTGATGGTGGAGTCGTTCTAAACGTAATGCCTTTCTCCACCTTGAAACGGCTGGGGAAAGACAAGTTGGATTTGTCCCCTACCGATGTGCAGATGGTCAATTTCACTGGAGAAGCGGCTGCGGCAGAAGGAGTGATCACTTTTGAAGTCACAGTCGGATCCAAAACCAGTAAAACGGTCTTTTTTATAATTGATGCAAAGCCAGCCTATTCCGTTTTGTTGGGCAGGGATTGGATTCATGCAAACCATTGCGTACCGTCCACTTTACACCAGATGATGTTGATTTGGGATGGGGAGCGGGTGGAGCAAATCCCAGCCGATCCTAATCCATTTTCAGCCAAAATCCACATGAACGAGGCTCTGTTCTATCATCCGACGTTTGATCCAAGCTAATACGCCAAGCTGACAATGGCCCATAACTTGATCACTACTAAGGAACCAAGCGGCTTACGACCGGAAGATCCAGAAGTCCGACGAGCTCTCGGCTTTATTGCTTAAGATCCATTGATAGAAGTGGATATAGGAGAAGCAGGGGAGAACAGAACAGCCAAGGTGAGTTTACACTTGACTATGGAGCAAAGGGATAAGATAACCTGTTTAATCTGCAGGTACAAAGACTGTTTTGCATGGGACTATCATGAGATGCCAGGATTAGACTGAGGCATTGTGGAATAGCGCTTACCGGTGAAAGAAGGCTTTAGACCCCATAAATAGCCAGCAAGACGATTTAACCTTGCATTGCTACCCAGGATCAAGGAAGAGGTGGAGAGATTACTTCGGTGCGGCTTCATCCGTACGTGCCGATTTGCAGAGTGGGTATCTAACATCGTGCCGGTCATTAAGAAGAACGGTCAGCTGCGTGTTTGCATAGATTTCAGAAATGTGAACTTGGCCACTCCGAAGGATGAGTACGCTATGCCGATGGCTGACATGTTGGTAGATTCCGCTTCGGGTAACCAGTTTCTAAGCTTTATAGATGGCTATTCAGGGTATAACTAGATATTTATAGCTGAAGAGGATACACACAAAATGGCTTTCCGCTGCCTAGGGTCTATTGGTTTGTTTGAATGGGTGGTCATGCCATTCGGTTTGAAGAACGTGTTAGGATTCGTGGACTCCTAAACGCGGAAAACATCTACGAATCCCTCCTGAGGACCCAAGTAAACGATTAAGAAGATCTAAGCTTTAAGAATTACCTCTGGTTGCTGTAATCGAAATCCTTCGATTCTGGTTGCGCTGTTGTACGTTCAACCTGAACAATCACCAGACGCTGCAGTATGCAAACGTCCTCTATCGGATACACACCACGAACTCACTCGATACCCGGGGAGTGCTAGCGCCTAGGGTTTGAGAGGTTTTTTTTTTTCGGTAGAGAATGGCACGAATGTTCTCAATCGAAAATTGGACTATTGAAAAGACGGTTAGGGTTTTCTTAAAAACCCTCGAACCTCTTAGAGTCCAACCCTAATAATATCTTATCATATTCTAATTTAAATTCAAATTAAATTAAAACTGATATGATAAGATTCTGCCATTATCTCGGTAATTTTACTAATTATTTTACCGAGTCAGATTCTTATAATCTGGATATTATCCAGATTCATCGAACCTGGTCACCAGAAAAATAACCTAACAAGTTCGCTTATTGTGTGACCCTATAGGTTCATTTAACACTGGCAGTGTGCCTAAATCATATTTAAATGGCCCACAAGTTATAAGCGGTTTCTAGCAAAACATTATAACTATCCAGGTTAAATGAAGACCGGTGATCTCTTTGAACCAAACCATAATTTTATATTTAGTCATTTTGTCACACGATATCCAGATTAAGCATAAGGCACGGAGCATGTCATCCTTATTAAGCTTAATCAATTATTTCTTGATTTCATAGTAGACTGTTCAAACAAATGATATCAATATCTTAGATTGATATATTTGAGCACGGCCATGCATTTTTAACAGTCTAACTTATCAAGGGGCCCATGGATATCTCTCCCATAACTGAGAGGGACAAATTCCTTCACAATCAATCATATTCCTCTCCTTGATTTATTCTATATCCAACAGTAGTCTAATTTATTATCTGGTTAAAGACAACTTTAGACAATGTCAAAATATAGAATTTATCAAGTAAGGAACTATGATGAATTTAGGTCGAAGGACTTTCAATATTATTATGGCTAGAAAGTACTTATGACATATTCCATGAAGTACTCTCACAGTGGGTCATGTCCAATACAATGTTCTCTAACATTTATTTATGTCTTGACTCGATATCACAAATATCCATGGCCAGTAAAATATAGCCATCAAGTCACAAACATACTAATCTTAATTTATTATTATTCCAATAATAATAATCGATCGAGGACAGCTTTAGAATAGTCATTGTATTCATTGTAGGGTTTTACTATCAAGTCACGTACTTGATGACCAACAAAACAAAACTCACTATTCATGGAAAGGAAAGCCTCATATTATTATATAAAACATAATGACAATTGTATAAGTACAAATTGACTCTAGGGCATATCCCTAACAGAACGCTGGGGCCACCTTTCAACGGGCCATGAACCTCATCTTCCACGACCTTATCGGCAGCACCATGGAAGTCTACATAGATGATTTGGTCGTGAAATCCCCCAGGTTCCTTCAACACTTGGTTGACTTGGAGCAAGCTTTCCTCCGGATGCGTCGGCACCATTTGAAGATCAATCCGGCTAAGTGTGCTTTTGGAGTTACGGTCGAAAATTTCCTTGGGTTCTTAGTACACCAGAGGGGGATTGAGATAGATCAGAACAAGGCTCGGGATATTCTACAAGCAAGACCACCTCAAACGAAGAAAGAGCTACAAAGTTTCCTGGGGAAGTTAAATTTTTTATGGCGGTTTTTGACAAACGCCGTAGGTAAACAAAAGGTATTTTTGCCATTGCTGCGATTGAAGTCATCTCAGGAATTTATCTGGCAACCGGAGCATCAGGCAGCGTTTGATCAAATAAAGGTAGCTCTATCACATCCACCAGTGTTAGTACCTCCACATAACCGGTCGCCCATGAAGTTATATATCTCAGCTGCAGATGAGTCTATCGGCAGTTTGCTGGCTCAGGATGACCAACAAGGAATAGAAAGGGCAGTATACTACCTTAGCCGGAATCTATCGAATACGGAGACCAGGTACACTCCTATTGAAAAGCTATGCTTATCTCTCCATTATGCATGCATAAAGCTGGAGCATTACTTGTTATTTAGGGAAGTACATGTACTCTATAAGATAGATCTAGTCAAATTCTTGTTGAATCGCCCTTTACTGAATGGGCGATTGATGAAATAGGCCGTCAAATTACATGCTTTTTCTCTAACGTATGTGCCACTGAAGGCAGTAAAAGGACAAGCTGTTGCAGATTTTTTAGCTGAACATCCTTCACTGGAGATACTGCAAACGGATGAAAAAAAGCCACAAAGGTACGTTTCTTTGAAACCATGGGTTTTACAGTTTGATGGCTTAAGCACCCAACGGAAGGCTGGTATTGGCCTGGTTCTGGAATCTCCGAGTGGACAGCAGGGCCAGGTTCACTTTGAATTAAAGAAGGGGATAGCTAACAATCAGGCAGAGTACGACGCCCTGTTGTTAGGATTACGGATTCTGAAGGCACTGGAAGCTCGAGTAGTTAGAATTATAGGAGATTCTCAAGTGGTTGTCCGACAAATAGTAGGAGATTATAAATGCACTGCCCCATTATTGTTAGGTAAGTTACAGGAGGTAAAAGGACTATTGCAGCACTTCCAGGAGGTTGTTCTAGTTCATGTTCCCAAGACAGAAAATCGAAATGCTAATGATTTAGCTCAGCTAGCTTCAGGTTTCAGGAAAGCTATGATGTGCCAACAAATAGCGGAGACAGAGCATTAGGAAGATTGGCGACAGGAGATCGTTGATTATTTAAGAAACCCGACCGGGCAAATATCCCGGGAGGTGAAACGAAAGACCCTCAGCTTTACAGTTATAGGTAATGTTCTGTTCTGACGGAGTCACACTGGGATTCTCTTGAAGTGTCTTTCCAAGAAAGAAGCCCTACGGGCAATGGCGGAAGTACACGAAGGCTTATGTGGAGCACATCAAGCAGGCCCAAAACTGAAATGGACACTCCAACGTCATGGTTTCTTTTGGCCGTTAATGACTACAGATTGCAATGCTTATGTGAATAGCTGTAAAGCTTGCCAAAAGCATGGCCCGTTGCTGCACACACCTTCCACGGAACTTCATCCGATTATTAAACCGTGGCCTTTCCGCGGATGGGCCTTGGACATCATCGGAAAAATCTATCCACCTTCAGCAAAAAGGTATTCATTCATAGTGGTGGCAACAGATTACTTCACCAAATGGGTGGAGGCGCAACCACTGATCAACGTGACACAAGCAGCGGTCATCATCTTTCTCCGACAAAGCATTCTATTCCGTTTCGGAATCCCAGAGACAATCACAACGGATCAAGGAACGGTGTTTACAGGGGATCAGGTACGTAATTTTCTAACTCATTTCAAGGTTAAGTTGCTTCACTCTTCTCCTTACTACGCACAGGCCAACGGACAAGCAGAGGCAACAAACAAGACCCTAATCGGCTTGATCCGTAAAGCAGTAGAAGACAATCCAAGGAGATGGCATGAAACATTGCAGGAGGTATTGTGGGCCCATCGGAATGAAGCTAAAACTGCTACTGGGTTCACCCCGTTTAAACTAACCTATAGGCAGGATGCTGTGCTACCTGTTGAGATATCGTTGCAGTCAGCACGGATAGCCTACCAGCGTGGTCTAACGGCGGAAGACTATCAGATGGCTTTGGCATTAAGCCTAGACCAAGTTAAGTTGGACCGCTGGGTGGCCTTGGAGAACAAAAAACAACACAAGGAGAAGGTGGCAAGGGTGTACAATTAGAAGGTTCGAGAAAGGCGTTTTCAGGAAGGAGACATGGTTTGGAAGACTATTCTCCCTGCTGCTCCAAAAGATCTGAAGTATGGTAAGTGGTCCGCATCCTGGGAAGGCCCATTCTTAGTAACGTAAGTTTTTGATGGAGGAGCTTACCGCCTGAAGACACCCGATGGGAAGGAGGCAGGTCGAGCAATTAATGGTAAGTTTTTGAAGCGATACTACCCGACGTTCTGGGAAGGGGCTAGCGAATGAAAAAAAAAAAAAAAGAGAGAGAGAAGGGGCATCTTCTTAAACAGAGACTTTGGTTTCCATATATTGAGCTGATCACAAGAGACCGACTAGATGGCCCACTACTGGAAACTGGCGTATCAGCCACGGAATTTATGCGTGGCTGATTACCAACATAACATCCACGGATCAGACACGGATTAAATTCCGTTTCTGATTTGTGGTTGATGTGTGGGAGAATCAAGTCAACACTGTTGAACCATAAATCCGTGGCTAATCCGTATCTAATCACATACAGATCAGCCACGAAATTTTTTAAAAAATTTCATTAAAATATGAAAATTATTCGTGGCTAATCCGTGGTTGATTTGCTGCAAATCAGCCACGAAAATTTTCCACACTAGCAAAATTAATCGTGTTTCATCTATGTGAGCTCGACTGTGGTTCAACCACGGAAAAATTTCAAAAATCAGCAACGGATCGGCAACGAAATATATTTAAAAAAAAATCTATGTTCATTAAAACTAACCATGGTTGATCCATGGCTGATGTGATACGAATCAGCCACGGAATTTTTTAACAAATTAAAAAAATTTTGTAAATTTAGCCGTGGCTGATTCGTAAATCAGCTACGAATCAGCCACGAATTTTTTGGAAATGTTTTAATAATGTCGTTGGTGATCCGTGGCTATATTAGATACAAAATAGCCACGGATTGTGCCTAATTCCTTCAACACGATTTGGTTTGTATCACACCATTTCCATAGCTTTCTTCTTCACCATTTCTGCCACAGTCATTTCCCTTTGTTTCCTGTGTCTCCATTGCTATCCCCATCTGCCAATTCACAGCCAACTTTTCGTCTTTGCCATTCTGCGACAACCACAGTACTCCATGTCTCTGTCACTGTCGCCGTCACAGTCCCATTCAGCCATTCGCAACTGTGCGCAGAGGTATGATGACCAACCCGTTGAAGGTTTCTTCTTTTCTGTTTTGAACGACATTTCCATAGCAGTGTGTAATGTGTGTTAGTTGATGTAGGCTGATTTTTTTGCGGGTAATTTGTGTCGGTAAAATGTCCTGCTAAGCTCGTGTGAGCAGTGTGTGTTATGTGTGTTTGAAGTGTGCAATTTAGAGTGTGTAATATAGATAGATGGAGATTAAGTAGAATATGTTGATTGCTGGATATCTGATTGCTGGATACAAAGATTAGACGCAGCCAAAGGGAGCAACAACTCCATTTGATTAATTGACACGAATGCCTCTTGTAGCGAGAAGGCGGAATTATATTAGAAATGTTTGCATTAGAAACTTCAAAATCGAATTTCAGCTTCTTCATCATAATTGCTTTGATGATCACCATTACTTGATCTTTTATATGAGTTTATGGTATGTGCATTTCCCATGTCATCAACCTCCCCGAGTCATGAGACTTTACCTGTCTTGTCACATGGAGACTTTATCTTTGTCCCATAGAGGAAAACCGGCTTAATAGCCCGTTAGATGTAGTTGTTGTTAACATGCATTTCTTCCCTTCCTTTGTCCTAAGTAAACGAGAAAACCAACCATATCGTGCTCATCTAAGCCAGCCCATTGACAGTTATAGATTCCTCACTCTTTCTTCTTGCCAAACTGATTATCTTATACCAACTTCATTGATCCACAAAATCCAAGCCTTCATACTGAAAAGGGGATATATGTTCAGATTTTATCCATTTCAAATATATCATACTGACAACCTCACAAGATATCCATGTTGTGCAATTCACCAATATTTGATCATGGCTAACTATGAAATTTTTGCATATGAATTTTTTAATGTCTTGTTATGAAACGTCTCAACTTCAAACTCCTTAGAAAGCAGTTAGATAAAAGGCCCATCACAGTTTTCTTTGTACTAAACTTCTTTCAGCTAAGCAATTCCCTCGCAAAAAGCTATTGCTTAACAAATTTAACAGAAATATTGCACATAGAAGTCTTTCTGCACTAAGTTAAGGAATTTCCATAGAAGCTTTCTGTCCAGCAATGTCCACCCTATCCTCGTGAGAAAATCATCCCAAGCTGCATTAAAACAAGTTACTACTATTTCACTACACCGAGTGATGCTTATCAAAATTTGAGCAGATTGGAAAGAAAAAAGAACGAGGAGGGGGAAAGGTAAATTCTACTATATTGGACAAGAAATTGAATTCGGTTAGGTAAATTCTACTATATTGGAAGCTTCATTTAATGGAACTTTAAATGATGTATGAAGAGGTTGGATAAAATATTATATTATTCTCACATATACGAAGTTAGGCATAGCTACAAATATATTATATTCCATGAGTATATCATATTTACTATTTTATATGGTCATTCTGAAGATACATATTCATATTATGTAGTTTTGCATATGAAGGATGAAAGGTATAGGCATATGGCTTTTAACGGTGAGAGTAACGTAGAGGGAGTGAATTCATTTTCTTTTTGGAAATGACAATCAAACCGTGATCAACTGCTTAACATTGAGCTAATAATTAATGGTTGAGTGCAAAATTGTAGCTTAAGATGTTTGAGAATTAGTTATTAATATAAAGAAAAACATATTTATTGTTTAATAAAAAAAAAAATTTAACAACTTAGTTGTAATCATTTCTTGAAAAACATTCTGAGTCATAACTAGTTCAATTATAATTTCATTTTGTAATAATTTCACCTTCATTTTATTTTATGTAATATAATTATGAGTTCATTGATATTTTCTATTTAAAGTGTTTCTTAGAAATACATCGAATTTACCTAATTGTCTCAAGTACGGTCAATCTTTGTTGTGGTGTTCAACCTAATAGATTATAGGTAATGAAAGACAAAAACTCAATGTATTGTCGAGTTGATTATAGTTACAAGTTAAAAGAATTTGTCATTTTGTAGGGGAAAAAAATTAAAAAAGGACTTTGTCAACTTGAGTCAAAGCTGGATTGAGAAAGTAGCAGGCCATCCCATGGTGCAATAAATACTTAATAAAAAAAATCAGTTGAAAATCAAAGTAAGTTAAAATGTTTTATGTGATATGGTATCCATTTATGAAAAAGGGGTAAAGCCCATTTTACTGTGTTTATTAGTGTGTTTCTTTGTGTGTTTATGCATGAATATTTTGCACTTTATTAGTTACAATATTTCTAAGCATCTTAAAATTATTATCATGTTTGAAAACTAGTTTAATGTTTCCTGTTAAACTACTAAACTTATGGCTACGAAATTTATAAATCATAATCAAATAGGTGGCTTACAGTCTATTAAAATGAATGGAGATAGAAGTGGGATGTATAATCGACTCCTACCCGGACGTCGAGGCATAACAAAGGAGTTTACACAAGGGCTCGACGAGTTCATCCGGGTTGCATGTGCGCAACCACAATTCATTCGCAGTGCAACGACAAGGTGTCCATGTTCTAGGTGCAAGCTTCTAAAATTCCAAAGTCGTGAAACCTGTCATGTTCACCTTCTAGACAAAGGTTTTATGCCGAATTATTTTACTTGGACGTCCCATGGAGAAGAGTATCAAACCCCTGAAGAGGAACTACCTCATGTAGTATCGGACCATCATGAAACCACAAATAGGTATCGAGAAATGGTACATAATGCTGCGGGTCATTCCTTCAATGATAATTGGGCCGCGGGTCCGTCTAATATCGAGGAGGAAGCACCGAATCCCAATGCACAACAATTCTATGATCTATTACATGAGGCGGACGAGCCACTTGTTTCAAGGTTGTGTACGGCATTCAAAGTTGTCGGTTGTGTCACGAATGTTGCATTTGAAGTCGAGCGAGAATATGCCGGATATTCATTTCGACCAGTGGGCCGGTCTTATTAATGAAATTCTACCGAGATGATGGGAACAAAGTGCCGGATAATTTCTACAAGACTAAGAAGTTTGTGAAAGCTCTTGGGTTGCCGGTTGAGAAGATTCATGTATGTGTCAATGGATGTATGCTCTTTTGGAAAGATGATGAGGAGTTAATAAACTGTAAATTCTGCAATCATCCCCGATACAAGCTAAGAATTTTGGAAAAATCCAAACCTATTCCATATCGGAAGATGCATTACCTACCCATTACTCCGAGGCTTCGGAGGCTTTATGCGTCAAAAGAAACAGTAGAGCATATGACATGGCACAAAGACCATACGCAACAGGGCGATGAAATGAATCACCCATCAGATGGCGAAGCATGGAAGGATTTCGACCTAAAACATCCGGACTTTGCACATGAGCCACGCAATGTAAGATTGGCATTATGTGCGGATGGGTTTGCACCTTTTGGTATGTACGGCAAGTCATATTCTTGTTGGCTTGTCATTATCACCTCTTATAATTTGCCACCTTGGATGTGCATGAAGACCCCTTATATGTTTCTAGCGGCGGTAATCCCGGGACCAAGAGATCCTAGGAAGATGATTGATGTGTATCTCCAACCACTTATTGAGGAGCTTAAATCACTTTGGCGTGTGGGTATTCAGACGTATGATATTTCTAGAAAGCGTAATTTTAATATGCGGGCTGCGCTTATGTGGACAGTAGGAGACTTTCCTACATATGGGATGTTATCCGGATGGATAACTTCCGGGCACATGGCTTGCCCAATTTGTATGGAAAAGAGTAAGGCATTTCAACTTCGGCATGGAAGAAAAACATATTTCTTTGATGTTCACCGCCAATTTCTCCCACGGGATCACCCGTATAGAAGAAACAAGATCAACTTTTTGAAAAATCGTGTCGAAAATGATCCGCCACCACCTAGGCTCACGGGTGAAGAAATTTGGCAACGAGTTCGGAATATACCCAAGGTTACGATACCGGCGGTGACGGCACTCCCGAAGGGTATCTCGACGATCACAATTGGACAAAACAAAGTATATTTTGGGAACTCCCTTATTGGTCTTCATTGCTTGTCCGACACAACTTAGATGTCATGCACATAGTTAAAAATTGTTTTGATAATATTTTTAGCACAGTAATGGATGTAAAAGGTAAAACAAAAGATACCCTAAATGCTCGTTATGACACCAAAGAACTATGCCGAAGAAAGGAATTAGCATTGGACCCCGGAGAGAGCATTAGATCAAAGGCAACTTATTGTCTTTCCCAACAAGAACAACACATTTTGTTTGAGTGGATAAAGGATCTAAAATTTCCGATGGCTATGCATCGAACCTATCTAGATGTGTTGATATCCAGGAGTCTAAGTTGATAAACACTAAGAGTCATGATTGCCATGTTTTCTTGTTGCGTTTGTTGCCTCTCGCTTTCGGACAAATGCTTGCCGAGTCGATTTGGAATGCTTTAAGCGAGTTTAGCATATTTTTTAACGACTTATGTGCCACTAAGTTAAGCGTGGGTAAGATGAGAGAGCTGGAAGAAAATATTTCTGTTATATTATGTAAGTTGGAGAGAATATTTCCCCCCGCATTCTTCAACTCAATGGAGCATCTTCCGGTTCATTTACCATATGAAGCTCGTGTGTGCGGTCCAGTTCAATACCGTTGGATGTTTCCTTTTGAAAGGTAGTTCATAAGGCATTGTTGTCTAAAAAGTTCATTTTCTAATTCTATCTCTTCATATTACAGATCAATGCTTAAATTACTTTTACCATATGTAGATACCTCTACCATTTGAAAAAGAAGATTAGAAATAAGGCAAGAGTTGAAGCATCTATAGTCAATGCTTACTTGGTTGAAGAAGCTTCTAACTTTACAACATACTATTTTGAGCCGCATGTGGTGACAAGAAGTAGGCGTCCAAGTCGACATGACGATGGCGGTGACATCAGCCATTACTGTACATAATTTATCGATTTTCGGTTCTACGGGACGGTCGACGGGTAGATCTTATATGCGGTGGCTTATCGATGAGGAATACAAAGCTGCCCATCTTTATGTGTTCTTTGAAGCTGTTCGGAGGTGGAATCGTTTATCGGGTGAATTAAAAGCTGAGTTTATAGATGATTTCTTTAATTTAGTGCGATAATAATATATACTAAGTTACTCCCTTATGCTATCACTTCGGTATGTTTATTGGTCAATTGCACACCCATCATCCACAAATCGGACATTGTGACATTAACAAGGAGATCGAGACCCACTTTGCTAGTCTGGTTCCGTAGCCATGTATGTAATGTCATGTTTGTGCAAATTATCACGTCTCTACTCTTTATTGTACTAATATTAAATTATTTGACTAGGTTTTGGATACTGAGAATAATATTGACAATCAGCTTTTAAAGGCCCTCTCAAGAGGCCCTTTAATGGCAGTTGAAGCATATTCCATTTACTATATTAATGGATATTGTTTTCACACCATGAGCCATAGAGAAGGAAGATCAACAATGAATTATGGGGTGTGCATTCGAGGCATGACTTATGCTCAATCAACAAGCTGAAGGAGATTATTACGGATTAATACAAGAAATACTTCGAGTGCAATATCCGGGCTTGCCGAGAGAAGAGCACTTGTATTGTTTAAGTGTGAATGGTTTGATCCACGATCTCGTGACGAGTATGAAAGTTCATCCAAGGTACAGTTTAGTGGAAATAAATCATAAAAAAAAGGTGGCCAAAATACAAACCATTTGTGCTAGCCCATCAAGCAATTCAGGTATACTACGCTCCATATCTGAGTACAAGACGTGATATGCGTAACTGGTGGGCTGTTTTTCACGTTAAAGCGAGAGAGATTTTTGATGTTCCACAAGTTGAACGCGCTTATCAAAATGACCATTCTATTAGCACACCATTACAAATTCAAGATGATCAACTTGATCCTCTACGTGATTGGGATGTTACAGGAGAAGAGGATGTCATTCGGAGCGACGCTAATGATGACACCACCGATGAAGAGATTGAATATGAGTCTGAAAATGAGGGAGATGATGCCGATGAATCGATTGAAATTGAGGACGAGTAAAATATTCCTTTTTACATCTTCATATCTTTTACTTTTCTTACATATATTATTGTATATTATTTTTTTAATTTGCAAACTAACAAATCATTTGCTTTGCAGATATGCCTCGGAGTAGTTCATATTTGCATTCTGAGCACACCGCCCCATCTACCTCCGATGTTCCAGCGTCACAGACTCCACGGAATCCTTCATCAGATGGGAGTATTGCTGCTGGTGATAATGCTACTACTTCTGTTATCCCTTGCTCTATTCCTTCTTCGTCGCAGCGACCCATGATACACATTCTTCCAGGGAGTGATAATGTGTAAGTATACCATATATGTTTACAAAGAATATAAAATTTTACCCACAATTCAAACTATATTTTCAATACTTTTTGTTGAATAACTCTAAGTTTTGATCAATGTCTTTGTGTTAGGTTTGGACCCATAGAGATTCGAGTATAAAATTCATAATCGCATCTCGGAGTCGCATCAAGTTGAAATTTGATGCCCCGCACAAAAGGTGGTTGCATGTGGATTTTGATACGAAGAATACTTGGTTTCAAGAATTCGAGGCAAGTGTTTAATAATTAACTGTGATCCCTTGATCTTGTTGCTCTCTTATAAAGATTCGAGTTGAAGTATCTTACTTTATTTATTTTTATTGCAGAAACGATATAGATGGAGGGCGAGAGGATAGTGAAATGATCCGAAAAGCTTGGAACTCCAAGGCGGGGAGCTATTCGAGGGATTATTGCTTGACCAAAAAGGCATGGTTGAAAGATGGAGTTAAACTTCCATGGATGCACGAGGATGTGTTTGATGCTATGGTAGCATATTGGCGAAGCCGGAGACACTAGCACAATCGAGCAAAATTCTCGTAATCGTCGAAACCGGGGAGAGAATGCCTCATGCATGCACACGGGCGGGCCCATTCCACATCTCGCACATGCATATCGCATTGTAAGTGTCGAATAAATTTTAGGTATATGAATATTTAGTAAGTTAAATCATAAAGAAATTAATACTTTACAAATTTATTGCGAGGCGACAAAGAATGGTGGTGTTCTACCAAATACTCTTGAGCTTCACGAGAGAATTACATCAACACGAGGTTGAAGGGAGGACGGAATTCATCACACCATATCATCGAGATCTTCATGTAAGTTATTATTATAGTATATTTGACTTAATATTTTTCATTGAATTCTTATTGGTTCCTTGTAAAATCTTGACTCAATTTTTAGGAACGAGCTACTAGGATGGTTGAGGAGATAGAGACACAAGTCTCCTCTACGACCTCGACATCTGCTGAACACAGTACTGCTCTACTGAGTCTCCGGTGGTTGATTATGATAGCATTATGCTTACGGCAGTTGGGGGTGTAAGGAAAGGACGTGTCCCTGGACTTGGTTCGGCATGTCGGCCTATCTTGAGTTCAAGGTGCGGGTGTAGCACATCTGCGAGTACTAGCTATGTTGATCACAGAGTCCTTCGCGAGCTGCATGAGGATTACGGTCGCAAAATGCAAGAGATGCAAGCAAATCATGCTTGAGGAGATGTCGCGTCGGGAGCAACTCATACTTGAGACTCGTCGTCAAATGGATGAGATGATGGCTACGATGCGGATGCACTTAGAATCGTGCTCATCTAGAGGAACCACAAACAATGAGAGGACTCATGATGATGCATGATTGTAGATATAGAAAACTCATCTATATAATAGATTAGTTTTTATCGATTGTCACAACATACTTATTACTATTCTATGGTGGAGACCATTTTGTGATGCCTTATTTGCTTGTGGGAGTTGGATATTATTAGACTTTATTTTATTTGTTAATCTATTCTATTTTGTACTTTGTGGCACTGGGTGTTTGGTTACGGGAGTTTAGTGGCTCATTATGATGGGTGTATGGTTACGGGAATTTGATTGTTGATATGTTGGGTATATGTTTATGGGATTTTGGTAAGGCCTTGATATGTGTATATTACTGTAAATAGGATGAAAAATCGGACGAGGGAACAACCACGAAAATTTCGTGGCTGATTTTTTGGCAATTCTGCCACATAAACAGCTACGAAATTCCGTGGC
This sequence comes from Voacanga thouarsii, assembly GCA_026120185.1. Taxonomy (NCBI): domain Eukaryota; kingdom Viridiplantae; phylum Streptophyta; class Magnoliopsida; order Gentianales; family Apocynaceae; genus Voacanga; species Voacanga thouarsii. The sequence goes on from JANUWF010002200.1 coordinate 4,301,946, forward strand.
TGATTTCCAAATTCAGCCATGGAATATTCCGTGGCTGATAGCCAAAATCAGCCACAGAATATATCCGTGGCTGATCACTTTTTTAAATTAAATAAATTATTATTATATTTATTAAATCAGCCACGGAATTTTATTATCAAATACGACAATTTCCGTGGTTAATCACCCATAGAATAGTATTCCGTGGCTAATTTCTAATTTTTGAATTAAATAATTTTTAAATATTTTGAATTAATCAGCTACAAAATTTATTTTATCAGCCACGAAATATTCCGTGGCTAATCAGCCACGGAAATATTTTCGTGGCTGATTAATTAGCCATGGAAAAATTTCCGTGGCTGAGTTCAATCAGCCACGGATTTTGTCCGATCAGCCACGGAATTTGTCGTGGTTGATAGGCCAGTTTTCAGTAGTGGCCATAGATGTCAGTACAAAAAAGAAATCCGCTACTATCAGAAGAGCCGTTGGGCAACAACAGTGGCCGATACGGAATAATCACTAGCCGATTGGGGTCTTCCGATTCAGGGGGTGCTGGGCTAGCCGGGGTAGTTCCCGTTGGTTGCGAATCTAGAACTGGGAGCTCTGTCCCAGCCATTTCAGCCTCAGGTTTAGTACCACCTTCGGGGGGCAGGGCCACCTCATCAGCATCTGTTCTCGGAGCTCCGGGATCGGCTGGCAAAGGGGCAGCTTCTTCAGGTTGGGTACCGGAAGGACCGGCCTCGTTAGTAGTCGAGGGGTGTAGAGCTTTGTTCAGCTTGGCTGTGAAGCGGTCCCACTTGGACTTCATCTCTTCCAGCAAGGCGGTTGAGTTTGATAGTTCAGTTTCAAGCAGTTCCTCTTCTGCCTCCAGCATTAGGCGTTCGTCGCGATGCTTAAGAAGGGAGTCTTCAATGGTTTTGATCGTCCCCTGGAATCCTTTTTTTGATGCAAGTCGCTACTCCAGAGTTCTTTTTTTAGAGGCAAGCTCTTTCTGGATCTCTGACAGTTGATGTTCAAGCTGCTCAATTTTGCCAATTCCTTAGCAATGTCGGCTCGCAGAAGTGAAAGATGATCCAAGGATTCCTAGCGATGGTGTGCTTCATCTCGACAGCGTTGTGTATCAGATAAGAAGCGACCCGTGAAACGCATCTGCCCCAGACACCCAATTGCCAGGTCCCGGGGCACAGGGGGCATGCCGGGGTCGTTTGACTGGACAATCCGTAGAAGGGCACGACTTACATTGTCCAGGGTGGCCCGCTCAGTGGGTAAGGAAGCCCCGATGAGGCTGTCAAGGAAATCCAACGCCGAAGCCAATGTCGGCATTGGTAGAGAAGCAGTAGTTGTTCCAGCTTCCTGGCTGGGAAGAGGCACCGTTGTCTCAATATCTGCGGCCACTGATTGCTTTTTGGGCCTTGGCGGAGCAGGGGGTGGACTTGTTGGAGTCGGCAGTTCAGCCGATGAAAGGTCTACTACTGTTGGGGGAGCCGATGGACTAGCCGTTGGGGGATGTGCCGTAGTAGCCTCCACCCTGAGGGTATCTGCCGTTGGCGGGACAACTCTCTTGGCTGGATTTTCGGCTAAGGAGCTGAGCGGAATGTTTTCCTCCGAGTCAGAGGAAGTGTCGATGACTACCGGACGGCTTATCCTTTATTTGCGCCTCTGCAAGAAGAAAGGGTTGTGTTGATAATCAGACAAACAATTTTTGAACATCAAGGAAGCCAGAAAAGGGGGAGAAAAGAAAGGATCGATAAAGGCAAACCTTGGACACGGGAGGAGTCAGCATGTCATGCCTCCTTTTGGATCGACGGAGCAAGGACGGACCCTCGAACTCTTCTTCTTCCTCCTCCGGAATCACAGGAGCAGCAGCAGTGGTTCTCTGCACCAAGGGAGTTTGTAAGGTCGGCATTTTCATAGGACTAACAGGGGTTTTTACCTGTTTCCCTTTCTTAGCCGATGAAGGTGGTTCAGGCAAAGAGGCGGCCGATCTAAGGAGCCGCAGAAGCCAGACGCCTATGGGGGCAGAAAATAGGGCCCCACTCAGTAGCCTCCACCATAAATCAAAGTTTGGGGAGGTCTCCAGTACCACCTGGAAGGGTTTAAACTCAAAGGACCTTACAATGACCTGAGTGCGTTCGGCTAAAGTGTGTACGTCTTCAGCCGATAACACCGGTTTTACAGTAAAAGAGGAAACATGCCCTGGATCGGCGGGAATGTCCTGTTTCAACCCGAATTGGCGGGAGAAACAATGAGGATTATACCACTCGTAGGAGGTCTTATCGTTCCGCGCTCCAGGTTTGGCCCCCAAAAGAATTTCCCGAGGGCACAGAATGTGGGCCCATAAAGTGTCTTGTGCGGCCTCGGGTCTTTTCGATAGGTTTCTCAACCAAAGAGGGCCTTCTTAACGAGCAGAGTACGGGAAGAAAATGGCGCCATGAAAGTCTCGACATCGGTAGAGGTACGAGACAATGGTTTCAGCGGAGGCAGAATTGGGGGGGACTCGAAGGAGCCGATAGCCGGTCGCCTGCTCAGAAGAATCTGCTTGGGTGCCTGCAAGTCGGCTAACACCAAAATTAGGTAAGTATTGATACAGCCAGAGCTGGGCAATCCAGAGTGGGCCCCCTAGGTTGGTCGGATCCTCCCCGACGGAAAGAGCAGCCATCAGTTAATTGATGGTGCGGTAAACTAAGGCAAGGACTAGAGAGGCAAGATCGCAACGCCTCCTGCTCCTTAGGAGAGCCGATACGTAGTATCGGTACTCATTACTGATGCCGGCAGAGTGAGAACAGATGATGTATTTACACAACCACAGCCATAAGAAGGCCGCTTGTTCTTGATTGGAAGGAGTGTCCTCTACCCCTCGTTGTGCGTTAATGAAATTGCCGTATGAAGAAGAGGCCTTGTCTAGACAAGCCTCAACGGCAGACAAATTTTCCTTGTCATGAAGCTTCGGGATTTCATCGCCCTCACATCGGAAGCCGAGAATGGTGCAAATATCAAGAATGGTGGGAGAAAACATCCCGTGTGGGAAAATAAAGCCGTTGATCGCCGAAAAGACCAAAAGGGTAGGACGGCGGCAAACAAGTTGCAATCAAACGCCATCTCAAAGTCAGTCATCATGATGGCGTCCGCAATGCCCCATTGCGCCCAAATAGCCCCAAATTGGGCATAGCAGCGATCTCGCCATTCTCGGTAATTTTTGAGTTTGCGGGGCCAATGGCGGAAAGAAAAGGGAAGGTTGGCAGTCGTGAAAGTGTCTTGTTGCAGAGGGAATGTGAAATTAGCCGGCAAGACAAACCGTAGGTGTTCAGTGGTAACCTCGGCAGGCAGGAGGCGTGGACCTAAGGCAAACAGCCTGGCATTGGCTTGGACCAGGGAAAGGATACTCTTATCGGTAGAAGTTGCCATTGTGATGTTACTTTTACTAAAGGGAAATTCACAGTTTGCAGGAATTAGGGCAAGAAGATAAAGAGTCGACGAGTTGCTCAGGCAGTAGAGTTTTGAAGGAGATAGAAGTTGTCAGGAGTAAGGAGTTCCAACCGAGGACCACCGAAATTTATAAGGAAGTTTGAAAGTGGACGTTTCGATTTTGTCAAAAAACGGACGGCTACCATTAATAGTTGTACGATTCTCATCTTTTCGATGACTCGCGTCCTCTGAAACAACGGGACTCGGGGGGGCATGTGTTGACGTCAACTTTGCCGAGCCGACGCAACAGTTACTTCGAGCCGATGCCGATTTGATAAATGAGGACGAGCCGATAAAGTCAACCTTTTCGAACAGCTGATAGCCATGGTCAACATCGGCACCGCAGAGCCGATAAGAAAGAACAAACAGAATCCTGATCTTTCGGCGCAAGGGACTCTGCACGATCATTGGGAACATTCTTGGGCCTAAAGAAACTCCACGATCTGTTCGTGGTTCATTTGGAGCAAGTATAAAAAGAGGAGCATCGCCCACAAGGAGGGGGATCAAACCATCAAATCAGCAAAGTTCAATTTCATTTTCTTTTTCCTCATCATCATTTCCAGCTTTCTAGTATAGGATTTTGTTTCTTTACAGCTTTCTTACTGCTTTGTTCTAGTTTCCCTTTACCAGCTTTGTTTACAGTCTTTTTTACAGTTTTCGGTTCATACTTTCGATATCAGCTTTTTCCGTACTTTCCATTGAGATGATCAGTATAAATATCATTCCATGTTCCTGAAAAGTCCTTTCGTTTAGCCTTCTCAATTGACCTTCTTGAGCCCTTTCTTTAGTAAGCTCAAGGAACCCGGTCCCTGATTCAAAAAAGGTCCGATACCATTTGCTGTTACTCCCTGTCGGATCGTTTGTGTTGGTTGGATACGAAGCCGATTCCCTTTTGCATCGGTTCCTTATTTTGACAGCAACAATAGGATACAAATATATATATGATTTTATATCTCTTATATGCGAAGATCCTTCTTTTTGAGCATTTGCACATTCCCACACAATCTAGGACGTATAGATTGAAATGGTAGCAACTAGAATAGACACTTTAATTAAGAATATTTAGATACCAACATTTCTGGGTGCTCATGTAACAAAACAAATAGGTAAATTTCTAGGAAATAGGCCATGTTAGTGGGGGATAATGATGTTGTAGGCATGATATTACCTGATAGGCCGATAGAGTTATGATATTATTATGAGAACATGGCCCTTGATATATCAATAAGATTGCTCTTTCACAAATCCTCATTTACAAGTTAGAGTCTACTTATCTTTTGTTTAACTAGAGTCTAACCCGAATCAATTATTTTTGTTGAACCAAAGTTAAGATTGCAATACTTGTTTTTTTATACCTTTAGACTTTTTTATTTTATTTGTTTTAAATGCCATTTACTTTATGGTATTTATAACTTTATATATTCTTTTACTTTATATGCTTTTTATTACTAACCCTGAATTTATTTTTCATTGCAGTCATGAAACAAAAATTGAAAAATTTTTATATTTCTTTACTATTGATGGACTGTGGGTGTTAATTAAAGTTGATGTATTTGGAATTGGAAACATACTTGAGAGAGGTAATGAGGGAATCTGTTGGTGTCAAGATTGGGAATGGTTCTCCTGCTCCTTCTGGTATGCTAGGTGGCTTCTTTTAGGGCCTTAATTAAATTGTGTGATAGAGCTCATCAAGTACAGTTGGGGAATCCGAGCTTTTGACCAAATTGGGTCAAAAGCTGAATCACGCATCGCGAATGGGACAAGTGAGAAGAGTATCTAGGTGGAGAGGGTTCATCGCGATTGGAAATAGCGATGTGCACCGCTACTTCGCGATTGAAAAAAGCGAGTTTATGTACAACTGCCCGGCTAAAGTTTAAAGCTGCCCGCTCCACCATGTCACACAATCCAGGTAAAAAAAGCTGACATCTGCGTGATGTGCTGGCATACTATGCGACTGGCAGTCGCAATGTGCTCACACTGTGCGACTGCCAGTCGCGTCGTCCAAAAAGCGGAAGGAATCTCTGTTTTTAACAGAGATTCTTTTGACCAATAAAGCGGAGGATTCACGGGCAGAACAGAAATTTGCACTGCTTGTATATACATGCAACTCTTGCTTGCAAACCATTCGAAAAGCATTTGGAGAAAGTTCAATTTTCCATCCGAAAGCATTTGCAAACCATCCGAAATTTTCCTCTTCTTTACAAAAGAAGTTCAATTCATAGACTCCTCCAATTTCTGCATTCGGAATTTGCATTGAACACAAACAGATTTCACATTCTTCTCATTACACTACTATTCTCCTATTCTATTTTTTTCTTAATTTATTTGGCAAAAAAATTATTTTATTATTGCGAAAGGAAGCATATTTTTGGAGTAAAGTACTACTACAAAATCGGTTCCAGTTAAAGAGAGCTACTACCGAAATTATTAATCGCATATTCATTGACGGTGTTCTCCGCAAATACCAGGTTTTTCTTTTTAAACAATAAATTATTTCAATTCTATATTTATTTGTAATTTAATTGAATACCATATAGACTATATAAATTATTGTTAACAATAATTTATTGTTAAATTATAGACTATATGTATCTGAGAGTATGTTAAATAGTTTATAAATCTATTTCTTGTATTTATGTGGAATAATCAAATTTTATTAGATGTTGTTTTGATTTGTATTCTCTTATGTTATGATTAATTATGTGAAATAGCACAGTGTGTTATAAATAGTAAATGAAATTTTAGTAATAATTATTATTGTGGATCGATTTTTGGTGTTCTTTATCTTTGATTTTTTATGCTAGCCTTTCTTTACATAATTAATTTATTATGCAAACGAATTAATTAATTATACATTATATATTTTAATTTAATTAATACGGGATATTTTTAATTAATTATTTTAAATTATTTTGGTTAATATTTTAATTAATTATCCTTTACATTTTAATTAAGTAATACTTTAAATTTTTAATCGATATTTTAATTAGTTATTTATTTTAGTAAGTTTAGATAATTAATTATAATTAAATATTTTTTAGACTTTACACATTTTGAAAATATTTTGTTATTTTAAATATTTTACAAATTGAGATAGATAATTAAAATGTTGCTATATTTTGAATATTTACATATTTTAAATAATTTAATTAATTATAAACTACGTAATTAATTTAATTAATACGGGATATTTTTAATTAATTATTTTAAATTATTTTGGTTAATATTTTAATTAATTATAATTTACATTTTAATTAAGTAATACTTGACATTTTTAATTGATATTTTAATTAATTATTTATTTTTGTAAGTTTAGATAATTAATTATACTTAATTATTTTTTAGACTTTACATATTTTTAAAATATTATATTATTTTAAATAGTTTATAAATTGTTAGATAATTAAAATGTTGTTATATTTTAAATATTTACATATTTTAGATATTTTGGTAATTTAATTAATTATAAAATACGTAAGTAATTTAATTAATATCGGATGTTTTTAATTAATTATGTTAAATTATTTTAGTTAATATTTTAATTAATTAATACTTGACATTTTAATTATACTTGATATTTTAATTAATTAATTATTTTAAATAAATTTAGATAATTAATTATACTTAACAGTGTTGTTTAGACTTTACACATTTTAAAAATATTATATTATTTTAAATATTTTATAAATTGATAGATAATTAAAATGTTATTATATTTTAAATATTTACATATTTTAAATATTTTTGTAATTTAATTAATTATTATTAATACTTGATATTTTAATTAATACTGAATATTTTAATTAATTAATACTTGCAATTTTTATTAATGTTTTAAGTAATTAATGCCTGACATTTTTAATAGATATTTTAATTAATTATTTAATTTTAGTAAAATTAGTTAATTAATTATAATGCCTGGCATATATTTCTTTATAATGACGATCGATATATTATGATAGCTTTTTTTTTTTATATTTCTTTAATTTTTTTATAGACAAAATACTTCTACTTTTATATAGGTACAATGTCATTAGAATAGCCTGTTAAATTACGGTTATATTGGGATTGCGATATTATACGTACAGAACACGTCAATTTTTTTAATGGTCCCTGTCGAAAAGCATTGGTTGTGAGAAATCGAGTTAATTTCCTCAGTTTAGTCAATAAAATATGTGCAATTCGAGGATTTGATACGGCCACGATTCAGTTACGAATCACAATGAGGGAAAATATTGCTATTGGTACGACAATAAGGTCTACAATAACTTTCATAAATGATGATGAAGATATGGAAAGTTTGTGGTACTATTAATCTACCGTGCAGAGACAACCAATTGATCTGCATATTAGACATGAGATCATCCAGATACCGGATGTAGCAGGAACAGATCGTGAAGAGCAAAATAGCCAAGCAAACATCCTGGAACTTTCACTGAATTATTGAACTCAGCTGCTCATGAGAACATGCCTAATTTTGATTTAAATCTACCTGCACCTGTTGACCTCAATATTCAGCGACAGCTCCTGACTGACACTTTCCAATCCCTCTAGATAACATCCAATCCAAATACTCTGGTTGTTGGAACAAGTAATCAGTCATATCAACCCTTCCAACCAAGTGTTACGACACAGCTATTTTCATTTGCGGAAATCGGTGTACCCTTAGATGTAACTCTAGTTGATGAATGGGTTGCTCGAGAGCGCAATTGGGTTGGTGCACCGGAAGTGACGGTAGAAGGTTTGGGACCTACCTTTGATATTGATGGGCCTACTGCAGAAGATACTCCCGATGAGGATGAGGACCCCGAGAGAATGACGATACTGAAGAACAGATTCCCGATCACTTCGTAATGCAGTAAGACCCTGGAAGACCTGCTAAATATGAACGTTTATATAATCCATCATATGCTGTGTACCTTGATAGGTTGGATGCTACTCAGGAAATAGACAACGAAGCTGATGGATTTGGAACAAGTAGCAGTGTGATGGATTTTTGGTCAGAATTGAACAATGATTTGAGGGTTGGCATGTGGTTTAGGGATAAAGATGAGTTACTTTGGGCTGTTCGATCATGGTCAATTAGGATTGGACGTGAGTTTAGAATAGTGGAAAGTAAGAGTGCATTGTGGATTGCCGAGTGTAAAAATTCAACTCAGCAGTATCCTTGTCCTTGGAGAATCCGTGCAAGAAAGAAAGAGTCATGGCTTATGGCAGATATCTCGCTGGAATGGAGATCACATTTGTCTAGTCCAAACTGTGGGCGGGAACCATCGCAATATGAGCGTGAAATTCATGGCGAAGCATATTATGACGATGATTCATGATAATCCAGAGATTAAAGTCAGCGAGATAAACAGTCATATTCAAAATACCCTGCATTTCACTTCGTCCTACAGAAAAGGGTGGAACGCTCGGAGGTTTGCTATTGAGATGATATACGGAGATTGGCCTAGTTCGTTCGACTAGCTACCGCGGTATATGCTAGCATTACAGGATGCGAATCTTGGTTCCGTCGTGGCGTGGTACTTCTTACCCAACGAATCGAGTGGGGCCAGGACATTTGGATATGTTTTTTGGACATTCAAACCATGCATTGATGCGTTTCTTCACATGAAACCGGTAGTTAGCGTTGACGGGACATTTCTTAGGGGCATATATAAGGGAAAATTGTTAACAGCAGTGGGTCAAGATGCCAATAATCATATACTGCCCCTTGCATTTGCAGTCGTCGATGAAGAAACGAATAATAGTTGGGGTTGGTTTTTGTCCCTACTCAGAGAGCATGTGCTAAAGGATCGAAGAGTTTGTTTAATATCAGACAGACACATCGGGATAAAGAATACTGTTGATCGACTACCCAGCTGGCAAGAGCCAATGGCAGTACACAGATTGTATCTAAGACATATTCGGAGCAACTTCAATGCAAAGTTCAAGAATCATCAGTTGAAGAAGTTGATGTATGCAGCTGGGACTCAAAGCAAAGAGCGTAAATTTGTGAAGATTATGGAAGAAATAAGTTTGCTAAACCTACAAGCGAAGGCTTGGCTAGATTTGATCCCAAAAGAGCAGTGGACGCTTGCTTATGATGGCGGACATCGGTTTGGTAATATGACAACTAATCTTGCGGAATCATTTAACAGTGTTGTTAAAGCCATACGTGCTCTGCCCATTAAGGTGATTGTCGAATCTTCTTTCAAAAAAACGGTTAAATACTTCAATGACTACAGAGAAGAAGCTAATCATGGTAGATATCACTTTCCTTCTCGGATATGGTCCAAATTTGTGACAAATGAGCTGAAGGGGAGAAGCCACCGTGTGCAAGCTTATGATCAAGGTCGGGGCATTTTTAGTGTTTTATCACCATTTCGTGAGTATGGGAAGGGGAATAATTCATACCAGATTAATCTTGGTTCAAGGATCTGCAGCTGCTGCAAATGGCAAATATACAAAATACCTTGTTCGCACGCATTTACAACCTGTCAACAAATAGGGTTGAATGCAGAGGATCTCGTATCGCCCTTAAACACCACAACATGTTACCAGATGACTTATTAGGACAGTTTAGGCCCATTCCACACGAGGATTACTGGTGTAATCCTCCTTTTACGTTGGCTCCAAATGTTCATCGATTCAAGAACCGTCGTTACGGTCGTATGAGGACGTTGCGCATCAGAAATGAGATGGACGAGCGTAACCTTGATTCACCTCCTCGGTGTAGAAATTGTCACCGTATTGGGCATAATAGGAGAAATTGCCCTAATAGTGCACTTCATAATTCATGATGTGGTGGTTTTCTAGGGTAGATTGTATGATTAGAATTATTATATCATGTATAATTATTGGTGTATCAACTTTAATTATTGGTGTATGATTGAAAATTATTGTATTTTAGTATTGTCTTAAAGTAATTGGTACATACAGTTTTTATCGTCTATATGACTTACTGTATGGTTTTATCTGATATTGTACTTTCTTTTATTGAGAGGTAAACTTATTACTTCTCTAAACATGTCGCTGTTTCAGGATAATATGACCGAGCCTACTGTTGAGGGAGTTGATCCTGGGCCTATTATCCCGGGTGTGCTGACACAGCAGCGTAGACATCAGTCTACTTATATTTGGGCAGGGCAATTAGAAGAACAAGTACTGTATGCAAGGTGTCATGACAGTACATTTTGGGATGCTAGACCATTCGATCCCTGTGTAGTACAACTTATGGATGTAGCTGGATTCGGTGGAATCATTCGTCTACCGTATATAAAAATTGATCATCCGCTTATTACGACATTGGTGGAGAGATGGCGCCAAGAGACACATACATTCCACCTACCAGTTGGTGAGGCGACTATTACACTCCAAGATGTAGAGGTTCTATTCAGTTTACGCATTAACGGTGATCCAATCATTGGTCGTGGGTTCAATTGCTCACAAGAGTTGTATGCCTTGTGCGATGCGCTACTCGGTTTTCGACCCACTGGCATGGAGTTAGACGGATCTCGGTTGAGATTAAGCGCAATCGAGGGAGCCCTGACTCAACCACTCCCACCAGACGCAATTGCAGATATAGTTGCACAGAACACACGGTCCCGCATCATGCAACTTCTTGGCGGATTCCTTTTCTCGGACAAATCAGGAAGTCATGTTCATTTATGCTTCCTAAGATATATCCGTGACTTAGAATTGTCGGGAACCCTTAGTTGGGGAAGTGTGGCACTGGCACATTTGTATCGTTGTATGTGCAACGGTACTTCATATACGGCACATCAAATCAGTGGTTTCTTACTATTACTTCAGGTACGTAATAAAGTTAATTACGAGATTTAATTTTAAACTTATTAGTATTTCATTATAAAAATAATTATGAGATCTAATTATAAAATTATTATTACTTTTGTAATAGCTATGGGCATGGGAGCGCATTCCTATGATCAGACCTGATAGAGTACGTCCAATAGAGGATGTTGCACAACATGTGCCTAGAGGAGCGGTATGGCAGGGTCCATTAGAACTTTCTCGCACGCCAACCCATGTCCTGATTGCGTATAGAGATCAGTTAGATCGAATGCGACATAATCATGTAAGTATTATATTTTTGAATGTACAGTCATGTAAGTTTTATAAATTGTCATTATTTTTTGTTGATACTAAACTCGAGTTAATTTATGCAGTTTATTTGGCAACCATATAATGAGCACACGTTGGCATCTCTCCCTCCATATTGCACGCATGGATGACAGATCTGGGCGTCTGTCACATCACTATTGTATTAGGAGACGATAGAGCTGCATCGACCCAATAGAGTCAGGCGACAATTTGGAATGGTGCAATTAATTCCTGATGCCATTGACACAGGGTCGAATTTGCACCGGCGTGACCTGCGTACTACTGGTACTGGATGGGATGAGGTTGATGTGCTGCACCGTACTAACTGGATGAATCGGCATACATGGATTATGACAGGACAGTTCACTTTTGGGCAAGCGGTGGTTTCACCTGATTATGCTGCTTGGTATTGGACTCGCACACGGCGATTGATTGGCAATCCAACAATACAACAACCGAATCCTATGGGTTACCAATCTACTAGTTTAACACTTGAAGTATATGTAAGTAAATTTTTTTCTAGTGCATGTATATATATATGAATTATAATTTTTTTTTATATTTTTAATGACGTTTCTGAAAATGCATATACAGGCCGACGCGTTGCATAGAATCTTGCAAATAAGCAATGAAGCGTCCTAAACTGATGATACATCGTACTCTCAACAAGGTTACAGAAGAATATCAGATATTGTCCGGCGTACATTGATTGCTTGTGGTGAAGTAGATCGTCTGAATTGCATGCCGTACGAGCCTTCTAGACGATCGTATTCTTCTGACCCAATACCACAGATTTCGCAACAAGTCTCTTGAGAAGTACCAATTCGAAGGGGCAATAGGCGGGTACGTCGGCGTGCTGCAACGGACGAAGGTCCGCAACAGGATCACTACTCACTTGTACTGGCAAATGAAGGTGATTATGTTGTAGGTGATCCTGCAGCGATTGATGATTTTATTACCCCATAGCACCTAGTATTCGATACTAGGCGACATTCTTCTGTTGGCGAGTATGATGTTGGTCCATCAAATGAGTGGTTTATTCGACGGCATATGCAGTTTGAAGAGGATGCAGGTCCCTCATACGCTACAGAAGAACACGATGAGGGACCATCTGAACCACAACCTCAAGAACAACCTGCAAGACGAGTTCAGCCCCCGAGGAACCGTCAAGGATTTCATTGTAGGACTAGTTGGCATTCATTTTTTAGATGATTTCATTGTAATATGACTACTTGATATATAAGTTTTTTTTTCTCAATAATTCATTTATAAAATTTTACATTCTATTTTGAAATTCATACTTTTTTGTTTGAAATTAAAAAAACGCTTGATAATTCACAAAATATTTCATTGTTATTATTCATTAAAATATCAATTATTATTTTTGTAATTTATATAATTTTTATTTATTAGTGAGATTAAAATTTTTTTACAGATAAATAATAATTATAATTAAATGTTATAAATTATACATTTAAGAATAATTAAATTTAAAATTATTTTTAAGAGAATTATAAATAATATTTTTATATTTTATTTTATAGACAATTTTTTAAAATTATATAGAATTTTTATTAAAAAAAACTTTTAAACTTATTTAAAACGAATAAAAAATAAAAAATAAATTAAAACGAAACAAAAAAATAATGACTGCTAAAAAAAATTTATAGTGGAGTCGCGAGGCACACTAAAAAAAAAAAAAAACAAATCCAGAGCCTCGCAGTCGCGAGGAATTGGTCAAAATAAAAAAAAAATACAAAACAAAGTTGACGGACAGCATTGGGCATGGCAAAGATCATCGCTGTTGCCAACAGCGATGTCGCATTTGACCTCGCTGTTGGTAACAACGAGGAATCCTTTAAACATAGATACACCTTCCATCCGTCTCCCTTGCGGTACGATTTTTCAAATTTGACCCGATTTGGTCAAAAGCTCTAGGGAATCCTGATCAAGCTAACGTGGCAGTTAGTGTATAAACAATCATCATTGGTCTAGGGCTCCAATCAGAAGAGGAAGCAATACTGACTTGCAGATTCAGAATGTTGTTCTGCCTTTGCCTGATCTGAGTAAGGTTAATATATTAGTGGTTCTGGTTGCCCACCCAGCAATCACAATACCCTACTAGAATGGTGTGCAAATTATTAACCCTGTGTCTCAGCATATTGGGTGGGCTAAAACTGTGTGGTTTAAGAACCCCAGGTGCCTAGGTTTGCATTTGTTATTTGTTCCTGGTTCTGTATCTCGTGTGCAAGCAGCAAGAGAAGTCTGTCTATCACTTACTCGATTCACTGACAACTTTGAATCTTAGAAGCTGACTAAGATAGATCTACCATTTTGCATTGTTGATAGTAAATCAGCTTATACTTAGGCTCATACTTATAGTCCGTTGCCTTTGCCTACGCATTTCTGAAGTGGGATTTTGGAGTGTTACACACAAAAAAAACATGAATGCTTTCTATTAAAATCAAACCAGTCCTTCAAGAATGGACAATTTTTTATGCCTAAGAAGAAGCCCCTGCACTTCCTCTGACGTCTGTTTTTGCCTGAGCATGAAAACTTGTATAACTCTATTCAGAGATGTCTTCTACTGTCTCTTACCTTAATCTTCCAATGTCTATCAGGAAGATTAGCATTCTCAGCTTTTGCCCTCCATTTCTTAATCCTTGCATCCATTTTTGGTGTAAGCTTACAGAATGTTCTCAGCTTCTTGGGCATTAACTCATAAATTTGCCACCATTTTTCATGAGCAGAATCACTTGCAAATTTTTGATATATTTGAATATCCCAGTTACAATCATAATCTTGATAGCACATCCATGGCTTCAATCCCAGATAATGTATTGCATACAAGTTCCCCGGAACATTATGTTGCGTATCCATTCTATTGCCAAAATACTTAAGAAAGTTCAGCTGGGCTGGCCACCGGTGCCACCATGTAAACACCTCATTCAGAAACCCTTGATCACCTCCATTGTATGAGGCCACTGTGAATCTTTTTGACATTAGTGTTTGAAATGTACATTCTGATGGCTCGATTAGCATTAACCCAGAATTGAATAAATACCCGTCATTCCAAACAGCTGATATTTGTGGATATAGGAAGAACGCATCTAGGCTTCTGAGAACTAAAAGATCAGAATCTATGAACATAACCTTGTCATATTCAGTGAGCTGCCAAATTCGGAGCTTGCTGTAATTCCACTCGTTGTATGCGTCTTTTTGTGCACGAGAGCTTCGTATTCTCTCGATTCGCTTGATTTTCCATCCGGCTGCCATGAGTCCTTGCATTGATTTTGCTGATATATGATCATCTGCTAGAAGGACAAGGTCTTTGGTTGAGTTTGACTGTATGATGCTTTGGGCCAAAGCTATTGCTCCACAAACGTATGCTTCTGAAGAGTGGAGAATGGTTACATAAGCTTCTCTTGGTTGGTATAGAGAGTTATTCAGTGCATATCTTCGCCATGCTTCTTGACCTATAATTTTGCCAGGCCAACTTTGACTCAAAATCCCAATCATGAATATGCAAGAAAATCACATGTAAAACATTATTATTTTGTAAAAGCGTGAGATTAATTATTCAACGTTTGTGTTGGATTGAGAGGCGAAATTTGGCAATGACGCATCCGATTTGGAATAGGAGCATAAATATTAGTTGTTTCACCAATACAGGTATAATAGTATGATAATATATATATATATATATATATATACATACATACATACATACATACATACATATATATACATACATACATATATATATGTATGTATGTATATATATAGTCCATCTTGAATTCAAAGTCAGTATTTTTTACTTTCACTTGTATATTTCCAATTTCCACCATTATTCTCACTTGGAAGAAGAATATGGACTTGGAATTGTTGTGGGAATAGGTCCCATATAACAAGTCAAGTATAGATTACTAAAATAAACATGGTTAGAAATACTCTTACTCTTATCCTCAATCAAAATATAAACATTTAATTTGAAATGATCACCGTATCAAATAAATTACAAGTTCTCATTTTCATTGAGTCCATTACTTAGAAACTAAAAGTCAACTACCATTCAAGTTGGAATTAAAAAAAAAAAAAGAGCATGCATCTGGAGTATTGTCATGTAGGTTATATCACACGTATTTAAAAGTCCTAAATATGAATTATTTAGTTTATATATATTTGCTCATATAAGCTACATAAATGTTTTGCTAGCAAGCTTTTAGTTTCAACATCTTAAGTTACCAATTAGTTAATATCAAAATTTGAACAATTTCATCTGTCCAAAGAATCTATAGTATACGTGAAGGAAAATGAACCATTTAAATATATACGAATTCTAGAGATTGTTTGTAAGAGATGCTTAAAAAAAAAAAAAAAAAACTCACCCGATTCTGCAAATGGAGGAGCAAGCTTGCATGCTCCGACCGGCATCAGCAATTTCTGTTTCAATCTTCTCAAGTCAGGTCTGTATATGCTCCAAGTCCCTTCATGCCACAAGAGATCATCACACTTAAAGATTTCCCACATTGGACCACAAGAGCCCATGAACACAACATACTTTCTACTAAACATATCATCCTCCTTCCAGCTACTTCTTACCAACATTTCTGCAACTACTAAATTCACCTGCAACCTAAACACATCCCTATTTCCCATTCCTGAACATGGAACCTTAGCCACTATGACATCCAACTTTCCGTAATCTTCAAACCGCGGCATTGGGATTTCGGGGCAGTTTTGTCCCCGGGGATTCGCTTCATCTATCCATTTGGGGAATAGATTACTCCACTGAATATGATCAGACACTGGTTCAAAATGTACCTTCACAATCTCCGCTTGTCCATGCAGTAGAAATCCAATATTTTCTCTGTTCTTATCGTCTACGTTTACTAAGCCAACTCTTATGCTTCTTTCTGTTATCTCATTTGCTAATTCTCGATACCATCTGGGGTACTGAATTTGAGCTCCATGGCTGTAGGTTTTTCTTGGAATTTCACATTTCATGAACCACTTAATGTGAAGGAGGACTAGTATGAGACTCAAAGGGAGAATGAAGAGAGAAAGCATTGGGGGTTTTCTCTGAGAGATCTTTGATTTGGAACCCATTTTTGGAGCTTCTCATGTTATGCTGTTTCTTATCAATAAAAGAGGTTGAGAAGCAAGGAAGAGATGGCATGACCGCACGTCTTCTTTAATCAATTATAGTTTTATATGAAAACTTCTCACGTCTTTGATGCCTGTGAGTTGTTTATTCGTCATATAAACATTATCTTATTCAAACGTACGAAAGTTTGGTATACCAAAAACAGAAACGATATAGTTTTGGAGAAGCTGATGTTGGCTATCCTCATGCTAGAAGAGATGAATTGTGGCTTAAAATGCTTGCAATGGAACATATCTTCTCAAGGATACTGTGAACTAAGGAAGCTCCCAGCGATCAACGGAACACTCAAATACACTAATGAGACAATTGACTATACAACAGTTGGTAAGGTGGTTGGTATAATAATTTATAGGTTGAGTATCTAACTTATAATTAAAAAAATCAAAGTTTGATTTTTGAAGTTTTCAAAACAACCAAAAGAAAAAAAAAAAGTGAAAAAGCATCTTTCCAATTAAGATATAGGACTCAAATTCCATCCTTGATGGTCTACATGTTTAATGCATGCCCACTCCATTGAAGATATCTGATGTGAGATTTGCACTTGCACAAATGTCAAAAAAGTAAAGTAGTGAGTACAGATTGTTCTTAACGAAGATTGCTATCTAACTATAAAATTATTTCGCTTATAATCTAATTTAAACCAAAATTAAAGTGATTTAATTTAAGAATTAATTACTAATTAAAAAATAAAAAAATAAAAAAAACAAAACAAATTATATTAATTAAATCAATGGCAAAGAATAGACCAGTACACTTCAAATCCAACTTACTCCTTTTATGATGAATGGTTGATTCCATTAAATTAATTCTTGAATTGGTTAATAGTAGAACTTCCGAATATAAGTTAGACTTAATCTCTTGGCGAAAAACTCTTAACTTTAATTAATAAATCAATCGTATTTTTATGTGATTTTAATTGATAAAGTCGTATAAAACTCTATAGATTTCCCTAACTTTTGTTTCTTACTCTGTTAGAAAACGCATAAAGAAATTGAATCTATCTCTAGCCAATTTTATGATGTGTTACTACGGTCCAATTTAATCTAGCACATGTTTCAAATTAGAATAAATTTAAATTGATGTAATAATTGACTAGAAAATTACAAGTTTTAAGAACAATAATAATAATTAATAAAAAATGAGATATAAATATTTTTTTAATTAAAATCAATCAAACTTATAAACATTTCAGCCTTCATTGAATGTCTTAATCTTAAAGAATTTAATTAGACATAATCTCAATATCTAAAGTCATAAATTTAATTAACATAAAAATAAAGAGAAAAATAAATAAAGAATGAAGCCTGAATTGTAGCCTCTGTTCCGTAGTCCTCTGCTTCAGCTTCTGTTTCAACGAGAATGCTTCCCCGGCCAAAAAAATCACCCACGTGTCTCTGCCGTCTCTTTTAAATAGGCAGCAATTGGAGTCGAAGTCCAATTCCAAGTAAATTAATTCAAGTCCCACTTCATTTAGAGTTTGACTTTTGCTTCCTTCTTTCCACCGTGGCAAATCGTTGGTTACTTTTTCTTTATTCTTTTTTTTTCTTTCTTTTCTCCTACCAACTTATGTCCTCTTCTCTTGTTCTTTTCTGGCGGCTGTAGTTTTCTTCAATCCTTATGCCCTGTGAATTCTATTGTATTTGGGCCAAGCTATGCAGGAAGCTCTACCTACATACAATAAAAATAAAAGTATAAACCACCTTAATTAATTCTATTTTATTTAAGTTGTACTTTGTAAATAAAAATGTCTCAATTAATTCTTACTAGGTACAATATTGTTTAATCCACTTAGGCAAATCAAAATCATAATAATTTAATCAATTAAACTCAATTTAAGTGACAAAATATTGATAAATAAATAGTAAAAATATAATACATCAATATCATTCTTAAAACAATTGGTGTGATGGCTTAAATTAGCAGCCAGTAGAATTGTTATTATGATTAAATAAACAAAAACAGGGAAAAGAAGAAGGGATGATATGCAGACGATTTAGAAATTATGAAGTAGATCGAGTTTACAGTATATTACATGTTTTAACATATTGGATTGTAGTCCAACATATTTAAGCATGCAGTCCAAGTGAACTCGGTCCACCTTAGAATTTTCCCCTTCTTCTTTGGTTTGTCAATGGTTTTCTGAATGATTGAACTAGGTTGGTCATACCCCAGATGATATACAAGCTTTTTTAATCTTTTTTTTCTTTTGTGTAAATGGATAAGATTCGGGAGATTTTTAGTCAACAAAGTGAGGAAATCCAGTTGTTCTGAAAAAAATCTATCAATTAAGTATATAACTTATAATCCATGAGATGGTAAAAAATATTTGGCTGTGCATTTGAAGCGCAAATGAGTAGGAACTTTTAGTTCTTTTGATCCAAAAAATTTTGGAAGTGATCAAAGGTATGATCAATTTTTATAATTAATTTGTTCTGGTTGCCAACAATTTTCTGGCTTTTATAATGAAGAATAAATTTCATCTCTATGTCATCTTTGTAATTAGCTAAATTTTGTTTCTATAATGAAATGCACCAATATTTTATCGGCGTACCTTTTTGTCTTGGAAATTATGGGAATTTTGTTTCTTTATTTTCAGTCCTCTTTGATCGGTGGAGGGGTGAAAAGTAAGTTTGGTTTCACTGATTTTATATGGTCATAGCTAGTTTCTGTGTTTGTGTGTGTGTTTTTTCTTTTTCTCCCTGTTATGTCCATGAAGGGGGTGAACAAAATGTTGGTGTTCCATCAAATAAGATGTGGCAAGAAAAACATTATTGACCAGATCTTGCAAGGAATTTTACCCAGTTAGTATTGTATCAAATTTGATCTAGCAAAAAAATTATCAAATTTTTATTATGCCATTCGTGAGTGTTGATTATAATAATAAATTCCCAAAATACTACTAATTTGTTTAGGCTCATGGTATGAAATCTTTAAAGGATACCTTTTAGTTAAAATTCACATTTTATGTTTTGTATTTCTAATGATGGTGTCACGCCCTAAATTCGAAGATGATATGGCAATACACAAAAAAAAAAAAAAAAAAATGTCAAGCCCTTGCATCCATAAATGACCATTAACCAAGACATATCATCCATTCATAAATTAAGAGATAACAATACATAGTCTTAAATTACAAATTAAAAATCAAACATAAAAATTGAATCCATGATAATAAACAATTTTCAAAACAATACTGCTAAAACTAATACAAAGATAATAACAACACATCATTCTAAGTCCTCATCAAACCACTCCTCTAACTCATCCTAATCTAATTGAGAGCCTACAAAATCGTAGATAAGAAGTGAGCTCACTAGCTCAGTAAGGAAATTTAGTTTACCTGAGATTGAGCATGCTACGTATACGTATACATTTATAAAATGATTGTTCAAAATAACTTGCAAATTATTGTAGTACACAACTCATGGGGTTTCTGAATATTTTCTTGGTGGGTTGGTCGCACTATATGAAAATATCAGAATATCATACAAAGAAACAAGAGGGAGGAAAAGAGGAACAATGAATTTTTTAGCTTTACTCAATACTGAATCGAATGAGGCATAACTGACACCAAAATACTGAACTGGTGCTATTTATTCAATGAAAATGCAGATAAATAAATCAATGGGATAAAGACCATCGCCTGAATGGAAGAAAACTGGCGCCAGAATTAAAGTAGAGGGGAGCCAGCGCTGGTTGTGAGAGTTATGATCGGTGCTGGTTGTCGCATCGGCAACACCGGTGCCAAATAGAGGGTAGCCGATTCCGGTTATAGAATAGGAAGCCAGCACCAGCTGTGATCTGGGGTATGCGGGAATGCAATTTTCAGAGTACCAAAACTAACCTGCAACATCTAAATCCCAAGAACCAATCTAACCATCCACTTTATCAAGGAAAAACACCATTTTGTGCCAAAAAACCATTTAAACTTAGATAATACATTCTTAAACTTAGCTTAATTCATGAAGATGATTCATGTTTGGGGGCTTGGTTTGGTTTAACTAATCAGTCTCCTAATTATTTTATCTCATTAAGAGAAGGGCCTTAGCTTATCCTAGTTATTATAACCCCCTAGTGAGGGCCTTAGCTTATAGGGTTTTGGGAATTCCCTACCAAAGCAAATCCTATAAGCAATTCGGTATTCTCATGAATCAAAATCAGAACATAAATATAGAACACAGCTTAAACTTATAAATTCCATTTACAACATCAAAACATAATTTAACAAGTAAGCATATTATGCTCAATACCATTTTTCATATACTCAAAATATTACTCTTCATAAAGAATTCAAGAACATCTTTGATTTAGAAGGAACAGTAACTAGAAACCAAAAAGCAGGAAATCCAAATTTCCTTACCTAGGTATTCAAACATTAGGAATCCTCCCAAAGCATCCTCTCCAGCCACCAAACCCTTATTCACCTTCGATTGAAACCCAAACAACACAATTAATCCTCTAATCGATTTCTCCAATTTAGAACCCTGATGCTCTAACTTCAATTCAAGAATAACAAGTCTCAATCCTATGCTACAAACACAATAATTAACAAAAGAAAGGTTAACTTACCAAGATTTGATGTCAATGGCTCAAGCCCTTTCTCAGATTCTTTATTCTCTTCACATTTCTCCTCTTTTGGAATAACTTTAGAAACAATGTAACTGATTAGAGCGTGCCTGAGCCTATTATTAAGCAATTAATAAAAACAACATAATAAAAATAATTGCTACTTAACCCCTTGACTTAAAATACGAACTCTTAAACCCTTCTAATACATGGATCCTAACCCACCAATTAAATACAACTATAGTCTAAGAAGCCCATAAAGGGTAGGGGGTTCATGGGCTCACATTTCACCCCCTTACAAAAAGTTTCGTCCTCGAAACTTACATACCTTAATCCTTGAATAAGAAAGGATATTTTTTATGTGCATCTTCTTGTAACTCCCAAATCGCCTTACGTTCAGAATGGTTTGACCACCGCACCTTAATGTAGGGTATCGTCCTCCGTCTCAGAACTTGAAGCTTCCTATACACGATCCTTATTGGTTCCTTTTCATAGGTAAAATCTTCCTGTACTCACAAGGGTGACGTCTGTAGAATGTGACTGGAATTAGGCATATACCGATGCAGCTGAGACACATGGAAAACATCGTGAATCTTGGATAACGCTGGTGGCAAGGCTAATCGATAAGCTAGGCCACCCACTCTTTCAAGAATCTTATACGACCCTACATATCTTAGACTTAGCTTTCTATTATTGCCAAATCTTATTACACCCTTCGTGGATGATACCTTCAAATACACTTTCTCACCACACTGAAACTCTAATGGCCTTCGCTTGTTGTCAGCCTAACTCTTCTAACTAGCTTGGGCAGCCTTCAACTTTTCACGGATGACCTGTACCTTTTCTGAAGCAATTTGAACTAATTCTGATCCCACAATGCTCCTTTCTCCTACATCATTCCAACTGATCAATGATCTACATTTTTGTCCATAAAGAGCCTCATATGGTGCCATCCCAATACTAGTTTAGTAACTGTTGTTATAAGAAAACTCCACTAGTGTCAAACAGTCAACCCAACTGCCTTTAAAGTTTAACACACAAGCCTGCAGCATATCCTCCAATGTCTAAATTGTCCTCACTGACTAACCGTCGGTTTGAGGATGAAACGCTGTACTAAGTGTAACGGTAGTTCCTATGGCCTTGTTGAAACTCTTTCAAAATCGGGACACAAATCTGGCATCTCTATCTGACACTATTCTCACTAGCACCTGTGTAACCTGACAATCTCATCCATGTATATTCTAACCAACTCCTCCATAGAAGCTATTAC
This sequence comes from Voacanga thouarsii, assembly GCA_026120185.1. Taxonomy (NCBI): domain Eukaryota; kingdom Viridiplantae; phylum Streptophyta; class Magnoliopsida; order Gentianales; family Apocynaceae; genus Voacanga; species Voacanga thouarsii. The sequence goes on from JANUWF010002200.1 coordinate 4,324,499, forward strand.
CTTTATAGGCATGAAGTGCGTTGACTTGGTTAGATGATCCACCACAACCCAAATAGTGTCCTACCCCGCCTTGGACTTAGGCGATCCAATGACGAAGTCCATAGTAATATGCTCCTATTTCCATACTAGAATTTCCAAAAGGCTTGAGTAATCCAGCAGGTCTTTGGTGTTCTGCCTTAACTTACTGACACACTAAGCACTTAGACACATATTCTGCTATACTCCACTTCATACCATTCCACCAAAAGTTCCTTTTAAGATCCTTATGTATCTTGGTTCCTTCTGGATGAATTGAGAATCTCGTGTTGTGCACTTTCTTAAGTACCTTAGTCTTCAACGCTTTATCATTGGGAACCCACAATCTGCCTTTGAAATGTAGACTGCCATCTGCATGCATGTCAAAGTCTAACTGATTGCCTCCAAGTGCCAAGTCTCTCTTTTTTCCTAATTCCACATCCTTTAGTTGAGCCTTCTTGATTCTTTCAACCAATGAGGACTGAGCCACTAAGGTAGCTAAACACCCCGTAGTCGATTGTACCACTTCTAATTCTAACTTCTCAAATTCCATGATAAGCTGATCCTGATTCGTAGGTAGAGTTGCTAAAATGCTAGATCTCTTCCTACTAAGAGCATCTGCTATCCGATTAACTTTCCCAGGGTGGTAACTAATTTTCAAATCGTAATCCTTAAGTAACTCTAACCACCACCTCTGGCTCATGTTAAGCTCCTTCTGGGTAAATAGATACTTTAAATTCTGATGATCGGTGAAGATCTCATATGTTTCTCCATACAAATAGTATTGCCAAATTTTTAGTATAAACACTACCGTTGCCAACTCCAAGTCATGAGTTGGGTAGTTTTGCTCATAAGATTTCAACTATCAAGAACGATAGGCGATAACCTTACTATTCTGCATCAACACATAGCCCAATTTATTCTTCGAAGTATCACTGTAGATGGTAAATTCCCCTACCTCAAACGGTAATGCTAACACAGGTGCTGACGTCAGTAACTTTTTCTACTCTTGAAAACTCTTCTCACAGGATTCATTCCACTTAAACTGAATTCTCTTCTGGGTCAATTGAGTCAATGGAGTAGCGATCTTAGAGAAATCCTCTACGAACTTTCGGTAGTATCTAACCAACCCTAAGAAGTTCTAACTTCCAATGCATTGGTTGGCTTGGGCCAATCAACTATTACTTCAATCTTCTTAGGATCAACGGAGACTCCTTCCTCAGAAATCACATGCCCCAGAAGTCACGCTCCTCAGTCAGAACTCACACTTGTTGAATTTAGCATATATCTTCTGCTCCCTAAGTCTTTACAACACCATTTTTAAATGTTTTCGATGCGCTTGCTCAGATGGAGAGTATACTAGAATATCATCTATGAACACCACCACGAACTTGTCCAGCTCATCCTTGAAGACCTTATTCATCAACTCCATGAAAGTTGCTAGTGTGTTAGTTAAACTGAAAGACATAACTAGGAACTCATAGTGTCCATACCGAGTTCGAAAGGTGCTTTTCAGTATGTCTTCAGGTTTGATCCACAATTAATGAAACCCGAAACGTAAATCGATCTTAGAGAACACTTTCACTCCCTTCAACTGGTCAAACACATCGTCAATCCTGGGAAGTGGGTATTTGTTCTTCACCGTGATCTTGTTAGTTCTTTGTAGTTGATGAACATCCTTATACTGTCGTCCTTCTTCTTCACGAACAAGATGGGACCACCCTATGGTGACACACTAGGACGTATGAATTCCTTGTCCAATAACTCTTGAAGTTGTATATTCAATTCTCATAACTTAGTTGGTGCCATGCAATATGGTGCTTTCAAAATCGGTTTAGCTCCTGGAATCAAGTTGATTTCGAAGTTGATCTCTCTCTCAGGTGGTACATTTGGTAGATTTTCTGGAAACATGTCCTGGAACTCAGTCATTAATGGAATATCTTCAATTTAGTTCTTGCTTTTTTGTTTCCACCATATTAGCTAGGTGCACCTCGCATCCTTTTGCATAGATTCTTGTGAGCCCTAACCGCGGAAATCATTGGGATAGATATCTTTCCCAATACTTTACTTTCACTCTGGAAATAGAAAACAGCTCTACCCAGTAAGACAAATTATATATTCTTCTCCTGGTAATCCACCAAAGCATGATTATTAGCCAACCAGTCCATACCCGAAATCATTTCAAAATCAACCATATTAATCTAGATTAGGTTTGCATCAAGCTTCTCATCACCAATTGCTACCCGATATCCCTTATGCACCAAGTTAGACACCAAGACTTTTTCATTGGGTACTGCTACTCTATATGAGTAAACTAAATGGGTAGGATCTAACTTTAAGGCCTTAGCAAACATATGGAATATGAATGAATGCGATGCTCCACAATCAAATAACACAATAGTAGGCACAGAGTTAATCAGAAGTGTACCTGTTACCACATCATCAGCTGTATCAGCCTCCTCCTGGATAAGAGTAAATAGTCGAGCATTGGCCTTCTGTCTCGATCCCCTGCCTTGGGTTGCTGTGTGCTGCTTGCTGTCTGAGTCGGCTTGATAGCTGACTTGGGATACTGACCAATCTTATGACCCATTTTTCTACATCGGAAACAATCACCTAACACCCACATGCATTCTCTCAAGTGCCTCTTGCCACAAGTGATGCATTCCTTAAATAAAGTGTTGGTATTAGAAGCTGAAGATCCCGATGCACTCCTTGTTGGTGCCTTTGAAATATTTGGCCTAGGCTGACCAGGAAAAGCTCTCCTCTTTGCATTAAGCTGACTCAACAATGCCAGTCTAAATCTCTTAGTCCCTGACTGACTGCTGGCCTGGACCCCTGTCACTGACTAAATACTGATCTGGATCTTTTTCTGTCCCTATCCGTGTCAGATCTCTTGAACTCATATTTGATGTCCAAGCTTTTCCGATCGGCTTCCTTGTAGGTACTGGGTTTGATTGCCGATAACCTTCCACGAATCCTAGCCAACAATCCATGCACAAGCTGATTAGTCCTCAAAGTGGGGTCTCGAGTAACTGTCAGTACATACTTACCCAATGAATTAGACCCGAGTGTGTAGTTAGTCACACTCATCTGTTCCATCTGAACCAACTCAAAGAACTGGTTCTCCTTCTCAATCTTGAATGTGTCCAAGAAGTATTGCTCCAGAAATACTTCCCTGAATTTTTCCCATGTAAATGGCTCACCTACTTGATAATAGATGGGCTTCACCCCTTTCCACCACCGCAGTGCTTTACCCACCTAAAACGGACCTACCACCTTATGTTTGACTTCCTTAGGAACTTCTATTGTCTTAAATTGATGCTCTAGTTCTTTGATCTACTCCTCAACTTTCTCGGGCCCTTCCATACCATTGAACGTCTGGAGTCCCATTCTCTTCATCTGCTTGTAAAGCGACTAAGCTCCCGAGTCATTTCTCTGGAATCGACACTCCTGGTCTCGCTGTAACTGCTACTGCTCTACTTGCAACCTAAGCTGTTCTTGCTGAACTTTGATATGCTTTTACTGTAGCAATTGCTGACTCTGCATCACTTGAGCCCCCATAGCTAATGTGGTAGGCATGTCCATCGGTGTACTAGGACCAAGCACGGCTGTGATTGGTGGTACCATCGTAGCAACTAGTGGCATAAACTGTGGAGGTGGGGGCAGTTCGGCCCCAGTAGAATGATCCCCTATCCCACGCGCTGCTGACACGGTAGCAGACAAACTCTGACCCCTGTTAGCCCTAGTAGTCTGCCCTTTTGTTCGTGTAGCCACCAGTCTATCCTTGTTACTATTGTGAAACCCCAGTCAAAACCAACCTTAGAGTAAGGGGGTTGGGATGCATATCATATTTTATTTCATGATTAAATATGTTTTTATATGATTTTTATGTGCTTTGGATTTGAGTTTTATTGTCTTGAAGTCTTGCCGATGAGTATTGTGTGAGAGGGGTAAAATGGTAATTTTTGCCCGAGGTGAAAATAGGGAAATAGCTTGTGGATGGAATAGAAAATAATTTTTCTAGTGAAAACATCAACAAGAGTTGTTGTGATTTAGTGGTTAGAGCCTTAGAATTAATTCTTGAGGTCTAGGGTTCAAATTCCATCATGGAAGCTTTAGCTTGATTAAATTTTATTTTTGCTTGGGAAGAAATAGTTTCGGCCTTATGAGCTTAGGGTAAGGTAGGGATGATGTCCTAAGAGAGAGACATGTAAGGGTAATCTCATTCCACTTCCTTGCTCTACTTGAATTTCTTAAAGGGAATTCATTTTCCCTTAATCTTTGATTTTTCCTTAATTCTTAACTCCTTAGTTTAACCAAGATGTTCTAGCCATCTTCTTTCCGGAAATTTCAGAAAAGTGCTGAGGTCTTGTAGGATCAAAATGTCTTAGTAAAAGACTTCTTATGGTCTGAAAATATGGAAGAGTTGTGGGAAGTTCCAAGAGGAAAAATCCCTCTAGTGAGGTTGCTGAAAAATTCTCTCTAGCTAGCTCATCTTCTTCACTGGAATGAGCTGAAAAATTTTCCAGCTTGTGGTGCCTTCAAAATGTTGAGTTTCTTAGCTAGCATTTCCTCTCAAATGCTGCCAGAAAAATGGTCTTTAGGATCAGTTTGTAATCTGAAATTGTAGCCATTTTCGGACTGCTTAGAGCTGGAGCAAAAGCAGGAAAAATTCCTGCACAAATCACAGTTTTGAGAGTCCAAAACCAAGCTGTTTTCTTCCAGGTTTTGTTCAGTACCTTAGCCATATTTTTCCTCTATGAAGAAGGTTGGAAACCAGCCTTGAATACCCTTGAAGTTCCCCTTCAAACTCTCTGCAAGTGGCTGGGAATGGTAGCTGAATATCTGCCCAGAAATTACTGTTCAGCAAAAAAACTATGTAGGAAATTTTCCAGCCTTGTTTCCTATTTCTCTCCCAGCCGAAACACCAATCTTATTATGCAAAAACCTTCCTTAAACCTCCAGTAACAGAGCTCCATTGTTCCCCTTAAGCTTCTGCATGAAATCCAGCAATGGCTACCCGAAAATCCCTCCACCAAATCCCTACAATTTTGCTTGATTGGTTTCCAAAATTCCAGCCATCTTTGTTTAGCAACCTTCCATAATATATCACTCCATTGACCAGACTTCTTCTTCATCATTGTGCACCTTAGTTTCGGCCACCCTAAGCTACCTTGAACCAGCTTTAATTCCTCAAAAAATCTGCTCAATCAGTCGGCCATAGGAGACCTTCAAAGCTCTTCAATTATCAAGGTATTCTACAAATATTTAGTTTCTAAATTCACTACCTAAAAATATTCTTCAAGGATTGTAACAACTAACCTTTCCTTTTCCCTTCCAAATCAGAGAAACAACTCCCTAAACCATACAGAAATTCGGCCAGCCTAATTCCCTCAGAATTTTTGGCAGCTACACTACAATCTCTCAATTCCCTTTAATCTCCAAGAACACACACACTACACCAAGAACACCTACTACTTTCTTTCACCTAATACCCCTCCAAATCACCTCAAACCTTCACTAAAATCTCCAGATTTGACCTACTTACTACTGTGAGTCCTTTGACACCATCTTTAACATCAAACTCCTCAAATCATCTTGCTACTTCGGATCAAAACCAGAAATTTCTGTGAAGGACAAGAACATCTTCAAGGTAAATTTACTCTATCAACTTCATCTTCTCCAAACTTAATCTCTAGTGAAAACCTATGTGAATAAACATACTAATGATCTCTCTCTCTCTCTCTCTCTCTCTCTCTCTCTCATGGCTGAAATTCCTCTTCCTTGGCCGGATGACTTCTTCTTCCATAATCATGCTCTCGCCATCTCCCTTGGACAAAGTTAGACATCTAGGAGTTGAGATTTACTCTAAACTCCTTCGATGCATTCATCACTCAAGTAAGTACCTTCAATCCTTCTTTTAAACTCTAGAATTATATCTCTAGGATGATGTTGATAGTAGGTGGATGGTGATATGATTCGAGTATATATATATTGTTGAGATTGAAGCATGAACATTTGTGTGATTGTGAAGAGGATGAGATTTATGCATGGAAGGATTATCTTGATTGATTGTGTGATGATTTGAGGTTTGATGCATGAAGTATTTGAGATAAAGCATGCTAGAGATTATGTCACCTTTGGTGAATAGGATTTATATGCATGTTAGATTATTGAAGCCATGATCATATTTATGCTAGTAGAGGTTAGATCATGTCTTAATAAATTTAGATCTATGCTTATGTGCAAGATTTGGTCGATTTGATGAATGGAAGGATTGCATATGTTCTTGATTGTGGTTAGCCATAGGAATTTGAATCATGATCTAGTTGTCCCTAAACTAATTTTACTTCTTGAATAAAATATTCAATAAAATAATGTTTCTTTTGTATTTTCGAAAAAACCCTAGGAAGGGTAGATTTGGACTAATATAAACAATAAGAATATTTTAGTCAAATAAATAATAGCTTTGCTAGAAAAATAATATATATATATATATAGATATTATTTAAAATAATGAAATCAATTAAAGCCTTTTATGGAAATAATTATGATTAGTGAAATGGTTATTACTACAAATTTGATTATTGTATTTTAATCAAAACCCGATAAGAATTTATTTATTATTTTTCAAGCAAGACTCATTAAATTCATTTTCAACTAATTTTAGCTATCAATTATTTTCTAACAACTAAAGTACTAACAAATCATTATTTTACCTAAGACTTCTTAGGACTCTTGATCAAATAAACTCTAAGTTTTCCTTAACAAGATTTAAGCTTTCAACTTATTAAAATTTACTTCCCAAACCATTAATTATTTTAAATATCGCACTAGGCTCAACTCTTAAACCTATTTACTTATTGTTTAACCTTAAAGCTTGGGACACTAGGATCATGGTAGTAGTAAGTTGTGTTGACTTAAAATTGAGGAAGTGGATTGTGGCTTGGAATTGATTGTGATTTGTATTTGCCCATGTGGGGTTAGGTCAGCTGTTGGAGACCTTGTTGTTGTGAGCAAGAATCAGGTAAGCTCCTGCATAAAACCTGATTGATGTGAAATGTTTTCTTATGGCAAGCCAAATGTAGAGTGTATGGATACTCATTTATGTAAAGGCAATTGAGGGTTGAACTCTCTCTTATTTCAAGCATTTGAATTATTTAAAAGACAAGGAGCAGATTTGTCAAACCTAAACTCTTTCTAAAGCTGATTTTTACAAGGACTTTGGAAACCCTCAAAATGCCATTTTCATGTGGAACAAAGTTTTGTTCATTTTATCCCAAGTGGGAAACGTCGTTGAGTACTCAATAAGGGTGGACTACTAGGACTAGTCCTTGAGGGGTTAGGGTAAGTCTCTCAACAGGTGGCCACCTCTGAGGGGTGAGTCCTTCCCAGATAGGACGTCAGTCCAGTGGGTCGTGCCGGTCCGAGCTAGCAGTGTTCTTTTCAGTCAAGTGACTGTGTTTTACCGGAATGGACATCCGGTTGTTGTTTGGGTATAGAGAAGGAGGAGTATCTTACCCGATAGGCCGATCACTTACTTTTGTCAGTTTGCACAAAGTGTGGCATACTGACCATCCGGTTGTGGGGCCCAACATGTGGTAACCCATAATCCTTTCTTATGAGTGGTTGATTTTGTTGATCATGTATGGCTGGTATAGCTAAAACGCCACTCTTGCTTTTGACTAATGTTTATTACTTGCCAATGTTTCTCTTATAAAGATTTCGCACTTTGCATCCATGAATTGCTTTCACTAAACACCCAAAGCACACACGGACTTACTGAGATTTCTGTCTCATCACCTTTTTCCCTTGATTTCAGGTCGATCCTGCTGTGGGGATGAGTAGCTAGTAGTATCTGCCTTGGAAGAGATTGTTGTCATTTAATTCTATGTATTGCTTTGGGGAGACAAGAGTGGATAATTTTATTTATGGTTTTGTCTTGGGAATTCATAGATTTATTCTTGGAGTTTTCTTTGGGTTGTAATAATTTTTTTTTAGTTAAAGTATTATTTTTATTCCACAATTTTATATGTGTGACCTAGTTATAAAGACCCCTTGTCCTTTGGACGGGGCGACATCCCCGGCCCTGGCGGGCCTAGGTTGCGAGGTGTTACAACTATCCCCAGCACCCTTCTGAGAGTCCTTCTTGTACCGCGTGCCATTGTGAAAATGCAACTCGCGTGCTAAAGTAACAAAAGAAAAAGAACTAAACAACCAACATCCATAAAGATTACTGAAAGCACTACTTATGCTACTATCTTCCTTAAATTTAAACTTATAGATTATCACACAATTCCATGCTTATTGTCCTAAAGTTTCAACCTAGGAAGTATAACATTTGTCTCTGATACCACCAAATGTCATGTCCCGTACCCGCAGATCCAGGAGCGTGACTATAGGTCAGGTAGCATCCAAGGTCAACTACTTAGCCACCATCCTCGCTAGAACAAAATGGATATCCCAAGTTGACAATGGGTACTTAGGCCTATCCTTATATACCATTCACACTTCTTATTCCAATCCCATGTGGGATTGGAGTATCACATTCATCCCTCTTTTAGGCCCAAGCGTCCTCACTGGGCCCATACTTTCGGGGCCAAACTCAAAATCAACCGGGTAGCATGGGATTCTAAAGGTGGCTCCATCGTGCATGGTGTAGCATTTAGTTCCCATACTGGGGGCTGGTTACCTGCTCTGATACCACTAAATGTCACGCTCCGAATCCGAGGATGACATAGCAACACCCCCAAAAAGAAAATGTCGAACCCTTACATCCATAAATCGCCATTAACCAAGACATATAATCTATTCATAACTTAAGAGATAAGAATACACAGTGTTAAATTACAAATTAAAAACCAAACATAAAAATTGAATCTATGGCAATAAACAATTCCCAAAACAATGCTACTAAAACTAATACAAAGATAATAACAATCCATCACTCTAAGTCTTCATAAAACCACTCCTCCAACTCATCCTTATCTAATTGAGAGTTTGCAAAATGGTAGATAAAGAGTGAGCTCACTAGCTTAATAAGAAAATCTAGCTTACCTGGGATTGAGCATGCTACTTATACATATACATTTATAAAAAGATTGTTCAAAATAGCTTGCAAATTATTTTAGTACACAATTCATGGGGTTTTGGAATATCTTCTTGGTGGGTTGGTCGCACCATATAAAGATCTCAGAATATCATACAAAGAAACAAGAGGGAGGAAAAGAGGAACAATGAATTTCTTAGCTTTACTCAATACTAAATCAAATGAGGCACAATTGACACTGAAATACTGAACTGGTGCTATTTGTTCAATGAAAATGCTAATAAATAAATCAAGAAGAGAAAAACCATCACCTAAATGGAAGAAAATCAATGTCAGAATTAAAGTAGAGGGGAGCTGGCACTAGTTGTGGGAGTTACAGCTGGTGCCGGTTGTCACATCGGTGATGCCGGTGCCAAACAGAGGGCAACTGGTGCCGGTTGTGGAAGAGGAAGTCGGCGCCGGCTGTGCTTCGACGTCTACAGGAATGCGATTTTCAGAGCACCAAAAGCCAACCTACAATATCTCAACCCCAAGAACTAATCCAACCATCCACTTTATCAAACACCATTTTGTGCCTAAAAACCATTTAAACATAGATAATACATACTTAAACATAGTTTAATTCACGAAGAAGATTCATGCTTAGGGGCTTGGTTTGGCTTAGCTGATCAATCTCTTAATTATTTTATCCTATTAGGAGAAGGGCCTTAGCTTATCCTAAGTATTATAACCCCCTAGTAAGGGCCTTAGCTTATAGAGTTTTGGAAATTTCCTACTAAAGAAATCCCACAAGCAGTTCGATATTCTCATGAATCAAAATCAGAACATAAACATAGAACACAGCTTAAATTCATAAATTCCATTTACAACATCAAAATATAATTTAACAAGTAAATATATCATGCCTAATACTAATTTTCATATATTCAAAATATTACTTTTCATAAAGAATTCAAGAACACCTTTGATTTGGAAGGAACAATAACCAGAAACCAAAATGCAAGAAACGTAAATTTTCGTACCTAGGTATTCAAACCCCAAGAATCCTCCAAAGCTTCCCCTCCAGCCACCAAAGGTTTATTCACCTTCGATTGAAACCTAAACAACACAATTAATCTTCTAATTGATTTCCCCAATTTAGAACCCTAACACTCTAACTTCAATTGAAGAATAACAAGTCTCAATCCTATGCTGCAAACACCATAATCAACAAAAGAAAGGCTAACTTATCAAGATTTGGTGTCAATGGCTCAAGCCTCTTTTCAGATTCTCCCTTCTCTTCATTCTTCTTCTCTTCTAGAATAACTTCGAAAACAACGTAACTGATCAGAGTGTGCTTGAGCCTATTATCAAGCAATTAATAAAAACCCTCCTAATAAAATAATTGCTACTTCTTGACTTAAAATACTAACTCTTAAGCCCTTCTAATACATGGATTCTAACCCACCAATTAAATACAATCATAGTCCAAGAAGCCCATAAAGGGTAGGGGGTCCATGGGCGCACATATGGGAGTAAAGATTTTATGATTGTCAATAATAACTTGTCCAAGAGATAGGAAGATTATTACTCGAGATGTAAATCTCGAGTTCAATACTAGACTATGCCATATCTTTTCCCATATCATATTTTCTGTTCCTTGTCTTCCTTCCACCCTTTCTAAAAAATTGATGGGAGCAAAGATTTTTTTTTTTTTTTGGGTTCTTTTTTTGGATAGTATTGCAGGGTTCCATTCTTACAATTTGAATAATGGGTTAGGAACTTTCTTTTTTTAAAATTTTTTAGAAGGGGGTGGGGGAGACGAGGAAGGAGGGGGGGGGGGGGAGGGAGGGGGAAAAGGGAGAATGGTCAATATCGAACTCGAGGTATACATCTTGAACAACAATTCTTTTACCACTAGGATAAGTTATTACAACATAATGAGTCAGGAACTAGAATTGACTTTGTACTCAAATGTTGAACTATAATACAAAAGACCTACATGTTTATAGTTGCCCATCCATCATTTTAGAAAGATAAAAGTTGGATTTTCTTGAAAGAAATTTGTTTTCTCTTTGGTAAAAAACTAATTTTCACATAACATTAATGGAGAAGGAGATGGAAGATCATGAAATTACAATTGACAACAGAACTTAGATTGAACCATAAAATTGCAAAATGATTCAAGATCCCACAACAAAATTCCCAAAATGTACTGTTAAACAAAAAAGACATCATCTAGAAGATAAAGAAATATATAAAATCAAACATATGACACTCATGCTATTGTTATATGAGTAGTGAAGCAAAATAAAAAACTATAGCAAACACTGTAACTAACTTGAATTCAATTAATCGAACAAAATGGAGGTCATACAGTTAGGGAAAAAAAAATATTTATTTGGGTTAAAAATAAAATGCCTTTAAAAAATGCACCCTTTTGCAATTATATCCCTCACATTTAAAATTTTGCATTATTACTCTTTTTAAACCTAAATCCTTTCAAATATACCCCCTTACATTATCGATCATTCTTAAATTTAAATCTTTTCAAATATACTCATCATATTTAAAATTTAATAATAATACATTTCTTAAATTTAAATCATTTTAAATATACAATTCTGTCAAGAATTTAATATAATACTCCACATTTGACCGTTTAAAAAGATGTGATTGCAATGTATATATTATTATTAAGAGCAAATTGGTAATGTCAACATTTGTTTTCTTCAAACAATGAACGTCTCTTGATGAAAATAATAAAAAAAAAAATTACTCTATTTCTGCAAATCCCCTAAGAGCAATGTTAATTATAATAAATCACTTCTACCAATGGTTTTTAGTATAATTTTCAATAGTTATATATTTTGATTATATATATTTTCATAAAAACCATATAACCATTGAAGATTACCAAAATCCCTTCTATAAATGGTTTTTATAATAATCTTCAATTTTTTTTTATAATAAAAGCTATATAATCAAAATCCCTTCTACCAATGGTTTTATTATAATCTTTAATATTTGACAAATTTACAGAAATAAAGCAATTTTTTCTTTCTTACCAAGAAACGTTTGTTATTTGGAGAAGACAAAAGTTGATATTATCAATTTGCCTTTAATAATGAGCATATTGCAATCACATCTTTTTAAATGGTCAAATGTAAAACATCTCGTTCAATTCTTGACAGAAAGGTATAATTAAAAAGATTTAAATTTAAGAAAGGTATTGTTATTGAATTTTAAATGTAAGAGGTATAATTGTAAAAATATACATTTTTTAAGGATATTTTTGCCTTTAACCGTAATTTCTAAGAAATTAATGAGAAAGTGGTATCCTCTAACATAAAGGAAACAAATTTCATAGAGAAAAATACTCTATTTCATTCCAAATTAAATATGGACATTTGGATTTGGATTGTTCTATTTCACGTAAATGTCTATTTATTTCATATAATAAAATATTCTAAAGTAAACTTTCCCCATGCTAACTTCATTTAAAATGAAAATTTGTCTACAAATAATTAGTTAAGGTTAAAATGGTAAAATTGAAAAAGTCAAATGAATAGAGTATATACCAACATATTTCATACTACTAAGTAAACCATCAATTTAAACAGATTCCATGCCTGGACATGGAACCTTGGGCTAGTTTTGTTGATGATGTTAGCTTTGTTATGTATCCATTCAGGGAATAGATTATTCAAGGTCCAAAATGTATCTTCACAATGTCATCTTTTCCTCTCTAGTTTTAATCCAATCTTTTTTATATTACTATAGTCTAAGTTTATTAAGCCAACTCTTATTCTTCTTTCTGCTAGCTTATTTACCATTTCATAATATCTTCAGGGGTAATAAATTAGAAGCACTAGGCCGTATGTAGGGTTCTCTTAGAATTTTATTTTACAACAGCTTAATAAGACAAAGTAATATATCTGGCACTCACAGAGAGAGAGAGAGAGAGAGAGAGTTTTCCTTAAGAGATTTTTCTTACTTAGAATCTATTTTCACAGCTTCTCAAGTTTAGTTTAATGTTTGAAAGTAGTACAAGAGGTTATTATTATTATTATTATTATTTTAAAGATGTTGTTCAACATATGGAAAGTGGCATATATATATATATGATAAACCTTAGTGGGAGGTGAATAAGTTTTATGGCAAACAAATACAGTTTTCAAAGACTTTCGAATATCTAAAAGGAAATTGAATATTGGTAAGTTTCAAAAGAGAAGCTTTTCTGTCCCAATTTAAATGCAGTCGAAGATCTTTCAAGGTTCTATCAAATGATGGAAAAATAGACTATGTCAAAAGAGACAGATAGAGGATTATCAACCAGTTCACTCTTCAACATAAATATCTTTAACCAAATTAGTAAATGCAAATAGCGATGATATGTTTTCTAATCAGATGAACAGTGAAATTTCAATCATAGGATTCGAAATAAATGCAAGAGAATGGATCTAAGAATTTATAGTGGTTTGATCCTCAAATGATCTATATCCACTACCATAAGCACACACTTAAGGATTTCAACCCAGCCCTTAAAAACTTTTTCCCAAATCAATGGGGTAGGTAACACTAATCTTATAAAAAAGGGTCACCACACTTGGTGTTACTCACAACCTCAAATCTATACACCCAATAATCAAAACTTACCCCAGTTGGGTTTTGCTTCTTTAACCTTGACACAACTTAGATAAAAGAGAGAATACAAAATTAGCTCATAGATTGAGCAAATATACATCCAATAAAGCAGCTTTACCTTTTCACCTTTAGAGCAATAGATCTCACTTTGAAGCACAATGCAAATGAGGGATTTTTGTTTTTGAAGTGTCTTAGGATGTTTTTGAAATTGTTAGTGCAAATCCCTTACTAAAAATTGTGATTAAATGGCTTTTATAGGGGCAAAAATCAAGATTGTAATGGCTAGTTGTTGCTGCCAGGTTTCGAGAATTTTGGACTTTTAGAATGAAAAATTGTGTGTCTGAAAGGTGCATCTAAAACAACACTTTAGACCAGAAAGTAGATTTTGTATAACTTTAGATTTAGACATTTGGAAACAAACTTTGGATCTAGAGGTCCGTCCGAAGTCATTTAACCAAGTTTTTTTTTTTTTTATAAAGTCAAAAGTTTTTCTTCTAAAGTTCTTTTTATGATAAAAAACTGGTTTGAAAATACCCTCTTTTTAAAATGACTTTTAGTGCTTCAATATGAAATAAATTGAACTTAAGGTAAAGAGATATAGGAAATACAAATAATACCATAACCATAATTTCCTAGTCTATAATTCTTCAACTGTCTTCATAGTATGCAACTTCTTTAGGTAGGATCTTGGCTGGATCAATTCTTCTGGTACTTCATTATTTATAAGTTAGTTCGCAAGCCTTTTTGTAAGACGTGAAGAACTGTGATCAAACATGTCATAATTCAAAAAGCCTATCACATACAAATCACACATGCTAGTCTACATCAATGTTTGTCATTTATCAAAACATAAGAGAAAGACCTTTTGGCTAACAATCTCCCCCTTTTTGAATGATGACAAACTTAATAGATTGTGATAAAAAAAAATCTTGTATGAACATGTTAAACAGAGAGATATAAGAATTTATATTCATTTTATATACGATCTCAATCATAAAGCTTAAGGAGTGATTATGAGATAATATTAGAAAGTTTAAGCATAGTCTCATAAATCGGGCTCAATAAGCCTATGGCCTAACCAAACTTCGTATCCTGATTCTTTCCATTTAAAGGACTATTTCATAAGGAAATAGCTAAGAAATATGTTAACACAAGGATATGTACATGTGTGCATATGGAGATGTAGAAGATAGAAAATAGTTATTATTGCTCCCCCTTTCTATATACATATGACCAGTAGATAGAAGGATATTCATAACATTATGTATTAGTAGATAAAACAGTTTTTGTGATTTTGGACTACCAAAAGGAAAAAAAGTGCGTCCAAAAGGAGAAACACAACCTTTGTAAGAACATGTTTTAGATTGAGATTTTTTATTTAGGATTACTCCCCTTGTGTCTGTGGAGGGTTTAAACAATCCCCAAAAACAATTCTGTATCGCAGAATAATCCCTAAACTTACTCCTCTGTATTTGTACACTAGTCCAAAAAAAAAAAAAATCATAAATCACACACATCCAATCACATCACACAATCTATACAATCCGGTCTTAGTAATTAAAATTCTCAGTAATCAAAATTTATCAACACATCAAAATCTAGTCATACACGATCTAGTCATCAACACTTCCACTCCACTTCCACTCAAAATCCAGTCATCCACAACAATCAACACTTCTACTCCACTTCCAGTCATCCACAACAATCAACACTTCTACTCCACTTCCACTCAAAATCCAGTCATCCACAACACGATCCACAACACATACAATCCACTCTCAAATTTATTTTCTCCCCTTTTTGGCATCAGTAAAAAAAAAAAAAAAAAGCAAGAGCAAATGAATGAGATAAATAGATAAACAAATGTAGCATAACATAATTGTGACATCCCATTTAATCAAGGGTTTGGAAGCTAAATTATGTGACCATTTGAGTTTGCTTCATAAGTTAAATACATGATATGTGGCTGTCTTATGTGCTATTTATGTGAATTCTCTTAAGGTAAGTGAGAGTATTAAGTTAATTATTATGTTTGGTTGTAGTAAGTAATTTATATGTAAGTAATTATTCATCCTATGTATATATGTATTATGTGTAGTAGATTAACTGGTCAAATTAATTTGTGTATCACATTTCCAATAAAATTATAACAATGACTTTCCTATTTTATGAAACACACTCTTGAACAAATTTTATTTTAATTAGGGTTTTGGCCTTGTATACTAAGCTAACAACCTTGGTCAAATTTCATGTCAAAATTAATTTTGACTAATTGACCCAATTTCACCATTTGACCTAAAATCCACATCCAAAACCTATGGATCATTTTAACCCAACTAAACACCTTTTATCTTGGCCCTTGAAATTAGGGTAAAATTTTCTCTACCATTGGATTGAAATTTACCCTAGTATAAAATGAAAATTTCCACCATTTCTTACCTAGGCTGGCCAAAATTCCTCTCCTCCATTCTTCTATAATTTTTTCTTCTTCCTTAACTCAAGAAAATAACCAAACTCGCTCTCCACTCCATGGCTGCCAACCAGCTTTGGTAACCAAGAGAAATTTGCTCTTTTCTTGGCCAAAACACAAGCATACACTCATTTCTTGGATTGCAACTTATCACGCTCAAGCTAGCACACTTCTTGGAGGTTGAAGAAGTAATTTTTTTGAAGTTATTGAGCTGAAAATTGAGGTAACAGCATCACCTTCCCTTCCATTTTCTTATTCTTGCGTTAAAAAATGTCCTTGTTGGACAGCTTGCATTTCTGGCAATTTTTAGGTATTAAAAGTGGTTGTATATGATGCAAACTGCTATATTTATGTTGGGAGATGTTTTATGATGTGAGAAGTAAAGTCTTTTATGCTAAGAAACCATTTTTACCCCTTCATATTGATGAAATCCGAAAATCTGTCCAGCTGACTGCCAGATTTTTCAAAAAATGATGTCTTGGAGGCTTTGTTTGTGTGATTTCTCCTTGGGAACTTGATAAATGAGGCCTAAGAAGATGTAGAATCACTGAAGAGTTGATGTTATATGAGTAGAATGCTTGTCTTGTTGTATTTTGTTTGCTAATATATATATATATATATGGTCTTATGTGTGTTGAAATTCTGGTCAAATATTTGGTTCTGGAATTTACTCTTTGAGTGCTGAAAATTTGATGAAATGAAATTGTATTTATGTTGTGGAAACGAGGCCCTATGTGTGTGGTTTTATATATTGATTAGTTGGAGAAGTTTTGATGTCTTTTATGCCTTAAAATAATGGTTGTAGAAAATAGAGTACTTGTCTGGAATGTTGAATTTTGATTTAGAAGTTGTTGTATTTGAGCCAAATTATGATCACAGGGCTAGTGTATGATGTTTTATAGGATCTAGAGTGTGTTGGTAACTTATTTGAGGGTTTATAAGAGTTTGGTGATTGAAAATTATGGTGTTTTGTTGAGTGTGCTTAATCTGTACAAAAACTGCCGTACAGAGGCCAATCTTTAAATCCTTGAAAAGCCATATTCCTGATTGAATTTTCATAATTTTTTGGATTGTATAAACTTTAGGATGTTATAAAAATTTTAGAAAAAGAATCATTGAAAACTACATTATAATTTGGGAGTTATGAATTTTTGAATTTGACTGAGCAAGGCAGTTTACTGTTCAGCCGAGATTTTGTGTAAAAATTATTTGAGTACCTTTTGTTGGGAATTTTTGGGAGATAAATACATGGTAATTCACCTAAAATATGGAGGTTTTAAAATGGAGGTTTTTGTTTAAAAAAAATGGTTTTCTTGGTTAATTAAGTAAATGATTTTTGACTCCTGTTTTAGAGTAAAAGCAGAATTTGTGTTGAAAGTTAAAAAAATGAATTTTCTTATAGAAATGACTATAATTGCTGCAAAAATTGGTTTATGTGATCATTGTGTGATTTTTAGCATTGTGGAAAAATATTTGACTAAAGTTTGATGATTTTCTTTTATTGTATGATTTCTTGAAGATTGATCCCTTGTACCATTATAAGATGAGATTTTCAATTCTTGAAAAGCTGCTTGAACTCTTGGTGTGATTGGTAGAATAATGCCCTATTGATCAATTAATTATAATGCATGACTAATTAGGATTTGCATGGCTAATTAGGGTTTTGCTTAGCTATTAAGGCCTTGTTTGACTATGATGTTATATGAGAAGTAAAGTAGTACTCCTATAATTTTTGAATCATGGATATTTTAGAGGATTATTGGATGTCTTGTAGGGATTCCTTGTGTTTAGAATAAAAAAAGTTATATCGCTAAGTATTTTGCAACTACTTAAGATGTAAGTAATTCCCCTAACTATTTTAGGATCTTGTTTAATGCTTTAGTTAGATTAGTTCAATAAGGCAATTAATTCCTATATTATATGTGTAATAGATTTGGGGTTGGACTTAGGAGGAGGAGGAACCTAAAATATCTTGAAGTTAAATTTGCTAAGCTTTGGACAAGAGGTAAGTCCTTACATCTCAAGACTCTTTTATAGAAATGACTATAATTGCTGCAAAAATTGGTTTATGTGATCATTGTGTGATGTTTAGCATTGTGGAAAAATATTTGACTAAAGTTTGATGATTTTCTTTTATTGCATGATTTCTTGAAGATTGATCCCTTGTACCATTATAAGATGAGATTTTCAATTCTTGAAAAGCTGCTTGAACTCTTGGTGTGATTGGTAGAATAATGCCCTATTGATCAATTAATTATAATGCATGGCTAATTAGGGTTTTGCTTAGCTATTAAGGCCTTGTTTGACTATGATGTTATATGAGAAGTAAAGGAGTACTCCTATAATTTTTGAATCATGGATATTTTAGAGGATTATTGGATGTCTTGTAGGGATTCCTTGTGTTTAGAATAAAAAAAGTTATATCGCTAAGTATTTTGCAACTACTTAAGATGTAAGTAATTCCCCTAACTATTTTAGGATCTTGTTTAATGCTTTAGTTAGATTAGTTCAATAAGGCAATTAATTCCTATATTATATGTGTAATAGATTTGGGGTTGGACTTAGGAGGAGGAGGAACCTAAAATATCTTGAAGTTAAATTTGCTAAGCTTTGGACAAGAGGTAAGTCCTTACATCTCAAGACTCTTTTATGCAAAATAGCTCTATAGAAAATTCATATGATCATGCATACACTTTTATGACACGAATAAGCTCATGATATGATTTTCATTTTATTTATAGCGAGAATATTCTTGGATAATCCATTTTATTGTACTTGGTCCCATCCTCATTGACCTTACGACTTTTACATAGAAATTATGCATGATCAATTTTTGAGAATTTTCTTATGAACATTATGTTATGATTGGGAGCCATGCATCAATGTTTATACCTAATTACAAATTTCCTTTATGGACATAATTGCAAATATCATAGCATGAGATTTTCACTGCAGGTAATATCGTTTTTGAAGCAAGTTATGAACTGATTTAATTTTATCACACCTTAAAAATAAATTTGGATAGAACGGTTATGGGGAAGTTTTGGATATATTTTTAGGAGAAAGTATGATTGTGGTTTCGGGTTGGGTTGAATTTTGAATAAAATAAGGTTTTTAGGACTCGATCAATATTTTGGAAATAAAATTGTATATATTCTATATCGGAATGGGAATTTCTTGAACTGCTCTATTATAGACTTGAGTACTCAAAGGGTGAGATTATAGGACTAGCTTTCATTAGAATAGGAGAGGATTCCGGTTGATTATAGGCCATCTCTGAAAAACTGTCTTTTCCAAAGGGGGTGATTGTCCTAGTAGTTGAGTCGGGTCCTTAGCTAGTAACACAATATCTAAAAAGGGAACCGAAGAACGGATGCGGGACATTGAGTCTATTTATTTATGAGAGGGATGGCGGGGTATCCTCTCGGAAGGGTTGTACATCCTGCCCAATATGTCTTTT
The DNA here is from genome assembly GCA_026120185.1 of Voacanga thouarsii. Taxonomy (NCBI): domain Eukaryota; kingdom Viridiplantae; phylum Streptophyta; class Magnoliopsida; order Gentianales; family Apocynaceae; genus Voacanga; species Voacanga thouarsii. The sequence goes on from JANUWF010002200.1 coordinate 4,344,119, forward strand.
TGGCATTGAATATGCCGTGGTCATATTTATTCAGTATCATAGATATGTAGTCTCGATACACAATATGGCTTGATGATGACGGGTTCAAGACTTTTGCCAAAATGAAATTTTGTTCCAGGAATTTAACTTAAATTGATTGCCTAACAAAATTCTTATCTACATATCATATGTAATTGTACTTGTAATTTTTTCTCCAAAATTTGATAAAGAATTTGAGAAGGATAAATGCTAATTTCTTTGATAATTACATCCATTTGAATTATTGCATATTCATGCATTATGCCATTGATTTCTTAACTGTCATTTTCACACTACGAACTTATTGAGATTATTTATAATCTCGCACGAATTTTTCTAACCATGGTTTTCAAGGTAGTATATAATTATCAAGATCGAGCGCAAAAGATCCTTTTTGTAATAGATTAGGTTTTGATACTCTATTACTATCACTCTATTTATGTTATGTAGTAGTTTTAATTTGGTTAGCAAGGTTTACCCTTTCATCTTTGTGTTGGGATTTTTTTAGATAACAAATTCAATTTCCCACTTTAAGGTTTAATATTTAGTTTACCTTGTTATTCTTTCTCTTCCTTCATTATTAAGACTCTTGGTCTGAAAGGATGGGGCGACATCCCCAGCCCATTTGGGCTACATAAGTAGTGGGGTGTTACAATAGCATAGTAAGTAAGTGTAGCAGAATAAATTGTTTAGCAGAATATAAAAGTTGGTCAGGCAAGTAGTGAAGATTGTTTAGAAATGTGTCAGCTAATTTTCTTCTTGGTTTTTACACCATGCTTGTTTGTAGAAATTTCCATGTTGCCTTGAATTACCACAGTCCCTGGCTTATCATCAACACCACCCTTCTTGTGCTTTCCAGTTAGTCTGCTGAATTTTCTTTTGACCAAGACATGCTTCTGCAGATGGCCTGAGGAGCTACCAGGGGTAGCTAGTTTGGCCTGCTCAAGAGTCACCTTGGGAACAATGGTTTCAGTGGTTGTGGCAGTAGTAGGTTCTTCAGTAGGTTCGGTAGGAGGGTCTTCACTCTTGATCAATATTAGTATCCTATTCTGGTGAAGGGAGGACTGTTTTTGGTTCTTGCTTCGGTTGAAGGGCTTGCTTGGCTGCAGTTTCAGACTACTTTTAATCCGCATTGGTCAATCGACTACCCAGAGTTTGCAATTCAGTTTTCACTTCTGCACTTAGGCCATCTATTTTAGCAGCCAGGAGATTTAGAGCATCTAGAATACTCTGTGTTAGCTCATTTCCTTAAGTTTTTTTCCTGACTTTGCTGGATGATTCCTCTTGACTTTCATATTTCCTTTTTGTTCCAACCAGGGTAGTAGAGGTAGGTTTCTTTCCTTTAGCCTTAACCTTGAGTAGTCTCTCTTTTTCTTCATCTTTGGCATCCCTAAGTAGAATCTATTGATTGTCCATCTGGAATAAATTCCATCTTTTCAAAGAAAGCCCTACTGTAGACATGAACCTTGGAATGCCCAGGGGAAACCAAATTTAGATCCACATTGAAATGTTTAAACAGCTTAGCCATGAGATTTTCAAATGGTAAAGCTTTATTTGTGGTATTTCGGGACTAAATCATTAATCGTGCAACCAAGAATCCAAAGTTAATTGGCCTGCCCTCTGACAAGGCCAACATCAATACCATCTGCATATTACTTATAGAAGTTTTGTGCCCAAAACTTGGAATGACCAAGGTTGAAACTATGTGATGAAGTAGTCTACCCATATCATTTAGCTGCTTGGTATTGCGGTTACTTAAGTTTTTAAAACTCTTCTTGCAAGTGAATTTTCTTTCAAATCTAACTCAGACAAATCAGAACTCTTAGGCAGTTTGTTCATCTCAAATAACTATACTCCTCCATCTCTAACATTAAAGATTTTGTTTAGCATTCGGAGGTCGAATTCAAAATTTACACCCCAACCTGAGAGGTGTACCACTGCACCAAAAACCCATCCCCTGTTTCCTCGAGTCTTCCTCTTCTCAGATTTGAATAAAATTTCCAGAATAAAGTAGTGTACAATCTTTCATTCATAAACAACAGTGTTCCCCAGCCAATCAATTCAAATAAATTTAGAACATTTGTGAAATTTAAAAAAGTGTTCGCATTAATATGATAATCAACAATAATTGTTCTATTCCTAAATACCTAATCATTATAATTAGTCTCACATTTCGAGTTAAGAAATTGGGGTACTTGAGTATTAGTGCTTTCCATCTTTGGTACTTGTTCTGATGAAGAGGTTTGAGAGGTGGGTTCATCGACGGCAATATTCTTGTCATTTTTCTTTCCAACTGCTTGAGTAGTGGCGACTGATTTCTTTCCCACTGCTTTGCCTTTCTTGGTCTCTTTTACCTTCAGTTCGGTTCCCTTACTAGTTTTTGGGAGTTTAGCCATGGCAGATGAGATTTGAAGGGTTTAGTTTCTTTGGTTTTGGCATGAGAATGATGTTCAGAGGAAAGAGAAAGGTGACGACTTCTAATTTTAAAAAAGAGAAAGTAATATAAGTGGGTTTGAAATCCTTTGGGCTTTACGATGTATTTGAGTAGAGAAGTACAATTAAGTACATTGAAAAATGTGATTTTTTAGAGATTTGAAAAAATATTTTGACAGAGAGAGAGAGAGAGAGAGAGAGAGAGAGAGAGAGAGAGAGAGAGAGTGTGTTTGCTGCTAAAAAAAAAGGGAGGATATTTAGAGTTTGAAAATTTGAAAGGTTTGGATACAGAAATCGTTCATCCGATTTGTCTGTCAAAACATGGATTATACTTGGCAATAAGATACTGTAATTTTTTACTTGAAACTTAATCCAAAATGCCCATCCGACTTTATCATAGGGTATTTTAATTTAAGAGATGGTTCTAGTAAGGGGTTTTTGGATTCACTTCATCTAATTTCAGTATTCAATATCTCTATCCAAAATTAGATTTCTCCAGGATCCTATAAGAATAAATAGTTAACTCTAGCATATATATATATATATATATATATATATATATATATATATATATTAGTTACATAATTGGGTAATTCTGAAGCCTCTCCTCAGATGATTGAATCTATCTTCAGCCAGTGGTTTGGTGAATATATCTACAAGTTGATCATTAGTAGAAATATATTCAACACAAACATCATCTTTAAGAACATGATCTCGAATGAAATGATATTTAATCTCAATGTGCTTAGTTCTTGAGTGATGAACATGATTTTTAGTTAAATTTACAGCACTAGTTTTGTCACACAGAATGGGAACACATTTAAAATTAAGACTAAAATCGCGTAAAGTATGCTTCATCCATAAAATTTGAGCACAACAACTTCCTGTAGCTATATATTCTACTTCAGTTGTTGAAAGAGACACACAAGCTTGCTTCTGGCTGTACCAAGAAACTAATGAATGTCTAAGATTGTGGTATTGCCCACTTGTACTTTTTCTTTCAACTTTACAACTTGCATAATTTGCGTCCATGTATCTTATAAGATTAAAAGAGTTAGTTCGAGAATACCATAGTCTATAATCATGTGTCCCAACCAAGTATCTAAAAATACGTTTTACAACGCATAAGTGTGACTCTTTGGGACAAGATTGGGATCTTGCACAATGACAAATTGAAAACATGATATTAGGATGTCTAGTAGTGTGATATAGAAGGCTTTCAATCATACCTCGATATTTTGATTAATCTACCTTCTTACTCTTTTTATCTTTATCAAGCTTTAATGAGGTGTTCATAAGTGTACTGATTTCTTTTGCTTGATTCATTTCAAACCTTTTGAGCAATTCTTTAGCATCCTTAGCTTGATTTAGAAAGATCCCATCTTTAGTTTGCTTAGTTTGTAACTTGAGAAAGAAGTTGAGTTCTCCCATTATGCTCATCTCAAACTCTTGCCGCATAGTCCTAGCAAACTTCTTACATAAAGATTTATTAGTAACTCCAAAGATAATGTCATCAACATATATTTCAACAATCAAGAGATCATCAGATTTTTTAGCTTTGATGAACAATGTAGTGTCAATAACACCTCTTGAATATCTTTTGAAAGGAGCTTGTTTTAAACCATAAAGAGCTATAGAAAGCTTGAAGACATGATTTGGAAAATGTTCATGAATAAAACTAGAAGGTTGATCACATATGCTTCTTCTTCAATAAAACCATTTAGAAAGGCACTTTTAGCATCCATTTGATAGAGTATGAAACATTGAAAGATGAAAAAGCAAGCAACATTCTAGTGGATTCTAGTCTAGCAACGGATGCAAATGTCTCATCATAATAAATACCCTCATCTTGATTGAATCTTTGTGCAACAAGTCTAGCTTTGTTTCTAATAACAACACCATGCTCATCAAGTTTATTTCTAAATACCTACTTGGTGCCAATCACGAGATGGTCAACTGGTCTAGGAATAATTTTTCAAACTTGATTTCTCTGGAATTAATTTAATTCTTCTTGCATGGCCATAATTCAAAAATAATCATACAGAGTCACATCAATGCAATCAGGTCCAATACTTGAAAATAAGGTGAGGTTATCAATAAAGTTCCATTTGGTTTTTACACCACAGCTCGGATCTTCGATAATTTGTTCTTTTGGATGTTCATTCCTTTGGTAGGCTTTGATGAACTTGATCTTTAGCTCTTTACTCATTGTCTTCAGCTTGCTGTTCTGCTAATTCTTCTTCTTTAGCGTGGTTGTTAAGTGATGGAGTTTTGTGATGTTCAATGACATTTTCCTTTGAAGTACCTACATCATCATTATCTTTTCTTGAGAAATATATGTTAGATTCATCAAATACAATATGTACGGATTCTTCCACACATAGAGTTCTTTTATTGTATACTCTATATGCCTTTTTGTTGGAAGAGTATTCAAGAAATATAACATCATCCGATTTACTATTGAATTTGCCAAGATTATCTCGCGTATTGAGAACAAAACGTTTGCATCCAAAAACTTTGAAATATGAAGTGAATGGGACTTTGTCAAATATAAATTCAAAGGGTGTTTTCCTAAGAAAAGGCCTTAGCATAACTCTGTTTACAATATAGCATGCTGTATTTACAACTTCCGCCCAAAAATATTTTAGAAGGGAATGTTCACAAAACATTGATCTTGCCATTTCTTGCAAAGTCATATGTTCCCTCTCAACTACACCATTTTGTTAAGGAGTTTTACAACTAAAAAGTTACAAAAAACACCATTCTTATCACAAAATTTTGTAAACTCATAGTTACAAAATTCTTTTCTATTATCACTTCTAATTGAAATCAATTTACTCCTAAGGGGAATTTTGAACATGGTTGAGCAGCTTTGAAACTTCAGAGAATGTTTCATCCTTTGGGTTGAAAGGATGTTTTGCTTTCCAAATTGACAAGCATCACATAATCGGTGTTTATCAAATTTTATTTTGGGCAGTCCTCTAACAAGCTCTTTTGAAGACAATCTATTTAGCAAATCAATAGATATATGGCCTAGCCTTCTATGCCAAAGGTAGCCATTATCATCATTCATACAAAGTCATTTTATGTCATGAGTAATAAGATCATCAAGATATAATACATAGACATTACCAATGCAATTTGCAACGAAGATGATTTCATTACTAGAATTATCAATGATAGTGCATGAATCTTTTTCAAATTTAAATTTACAACCATTGTCACATAATTGGCTAATACTAAGTAAGTTGTACTTCAATCCATCAATTAACAGTACTTGTTTAACAATAGTGGAGGATCCCTTACCAATATTACCTATGTCAAGAATTTTTCCCCTTTTCTTATCTCCAAAGGTGAAAAATCTATTATTTGTAGCTTGAATGTCCTCCATTAGTGCTGCATTTCCAGTCATATGTCTAGAGCATCCACTATCCAAAAACTACTTTGTAGAGCTCATCTTTTATGATTTACCTATATATAAAATAGAGGAGTGGCTTTTGGTACCTATTCTTTTTTGGGTCCTCGGGGGTTAGTAATGGTTCTTTTAATTCTCTACACTGTTTTCATTTCGGATTCTACTTTCTTCCTAACATGACATATAGATGCGTTATGTCCATATTTACCACAATATGTGCAAAAGAATAAGTTATATATGAAGAGCTACCTTTCATAAAATGAGATTTGTAATTTCTAGCTTTGTTCAGATGCCTATATCGGAGACCATTTCTATCTCCAGCTACACGCTGCATTCCATGCAATCTATTTAGATTGTTTTTGCCATTTGTGAACTTTTCAATGCATGTAGAAATATCATCAACTCTCTTTTTCATGTCATCAAGATCACTAAGCATAATTTTAAGAGATATTACTTTGTTACATAAGCATTTGTTCTCAAGCGACATACAATGCAAAGAAATTGAGATACATCCTTTTCAATATATCAACAATTAATGGAATCAAGTAGAGCTTTGTTCTCACTCAACAGCTTAACATTGTCATCTAACAAGAAATCAATCTTCATTTTCATTTCTTTGTTTCTTCTAGACAACTTTTTGAGTTCGTGAAATATGTCAACAAGAAGCTCACTTGGATGATCAGAATTGTCACAAGTAGAATCGTGTAATTCAGATACAGAATTAGAAGAAGTAACATTTACCTTTTCTCCCATGCCCATGAAGCATATGTTGTCTGTTTTATCTTTAGATTCACTATGTTCTTCAGTTCTGGATCCATATTGATCCCAAGTCCTGGTCAGCCCTTTTCCTTTCTTTGCCTTAATTTCCTTTCTTTTCTTTTTGTTCTACTTGACCTCCATTTCTTTAGCTATTGGACAGTTAGCAACAAAATGTTCCGTGCTTTTACACTCATAATATTGAGGTTTGAAGGATAAAGTTTATCCCTTCTTTTTGACAAATTTCTTGCTCCTTTTGAAGTTGCTTTTCCTAAACATCTTCCTGAATTTTCTAACAAATATGGCCAATTCTTCAGGGTCTAAATTAGTGCCATAGTCACTTTCAGATTGTTCACTTTTAGCTTCATTATTAGCACCCTTTAAGGAAGTTCCTCTTTTACCTCTATCATTATCATCATCATCATCATCATCATCATCATGTTTTCGAAACCTTTTGAGTTTCATTTCATGAGCCAAGAGAGACCCAATCAGTTCGAGGCCTAATCAGTTCTTCGGTTGGTAGATTATTCAAGTTTTTAGATTCTTCCACAACCAAGTCTTAGGTTGCTAGCTTTTTGGCAAGGCATTGAGTATTTTTCTATTTTGCTCTCCAAGGGAATAGATTTTTCTATAAGCCTTCAATCCATTCATAATGTTTTTGAATCTATTGAACATATCAGTTGTGCTCTCATTTGGTTTCATGGTAAACAACTCATAATCACGGACCAAAAGTCCTAACTTTGATTCATTTACTTGATTTGTCCCTTCATGGGTGACTTCAAGTAATTTTTACATTTCATAAGCTGAATCACAACTACTAATCTAGTTGTATTCATTAGCATCAGGGGCACAACATAATATGTTTATTACCTGAAAATTCAAGGTCATTTTCGAAGTATTCTCACTGTCATATTCATCACTCTGTTTAGGCACTTTTCTGCCTTCAACAATTTTGAATGGAACAACTGGTCATTTTTCAATCAGATTCCATAGCTCAAAATTGGTTGAGCATACATAGATCTTCATTATGTTTTTCTAAAAGGTATAGTTGCTTCCATTGAACAATGGTGGTCTATTTGTTGAAGACCCTTCAATGTATGACAAAGATGAAGTGTTTGCAATCTGGATCTTTCCTACAAGGCTGTTAGGCCAAAAACAATGTAGACCAAAGCTCTGATACCAGTTGATAAACCATAGAGAGGGTGAATAAGTTTTACGGCAAACAAGTACAGATTTTCAAAGACTTTCGAATATCTAAAAGGAAACCAAATATGGGTAAGTTTCAAAAGAGAAGCTTTTTTGTCCATATTTATATGCATTAGAGATCTTTCAAGGTTCTACCAAATGATGGGAAAATAGACTATGTCAAAAGAGACAAATAGAGGATAATCAGCCAGTCCACTATTCAACATAAATATATTTAACTAAATCAGTAAATGCAAATAACGATATGCTATGTTTTCTAATTAGATGAACAGTGAAATTTTAGTCATAGACTTTACAAAAAAAAAAAAAGGACTTTAATGACAAAATATTTTCCTAGCTAAAAGTCCAATTTTCCTCGCGGAAGGGCTGAAATAATTTTTGTCGCGCCTTCGTCGCTGAAGCATCGTTGCCAAAGCATTCTGGCGACAAATCACTGTGTTTTGTCGCTAATGTGAGCCTTTTAGAGAGGAAAATTGTTTCCTCACTAAAGCTCCAACTTTAGCTAGGAAAAATTGTCACAAAAACCATAAAATTTTTGTTACCAAAACTTCATTTTGCCGCTGATGATTATGTTTTTGTGACAAAAAAATTTTGTCGCGAAAGATTTGTCACTAAAGAGCCAATTTTATTTCACAAATTCGTAAAAATATTTTTATAAATTTTTTGGAGGAATCAATGGCGATAAAATTTTAAAGCCATGCTCTTTCTCCACACCTAATTGCACATTGTACTGCTTCTTATTGTGTAGTCCACAAGCACCCACCACACCTGATTGCACTACTCTAATTTTGCGAGATTTGCAAGGAGAGATTCGAACCCTAGTCTGGCGGCCTGGACTGCAATGCTTGCACTCAACCATTGGGCCAAACTTCATGTTTGGTCATATCCATTTTTTTTTTTACTTAAACTATTTGTAAAGTTCTATTTGATTTTTTTTTTAAAAAAAACATTAGTATTATACGTTAATCATATTAAGTGTATTATTAAAATAAATTATTCCATATAATAAGTTATTTTGTATATTTATATAATTTTAAAAGTCTATATACTGTTAATTATATTATCATTTTTAATAAATTATGTCATTGCTTTTATTATTAAATAATTTTATACATATAGATCAATTAGAAAAAAAGACTCACACACACACACACACACATATACACATATACACACATATATACATCCCACATAAATATATATATATATATATATATATATATATACACACACATATATATAAAAATATTAATAAATATATATATATGTATATATATATATATACACTACATATATATATATATATATATATACTACATATATATATATATATATATATATAGAGAGAGAGAGAGAGAGAGAGAGAAAGAGAACAAAACATAAATAATTATATAAATTTACTATCAATACATATTATTCAATAATATGCAATAATTTGGACATCTATGTATATTTGGATAAATTTAAATGGTAATTAATTTATTTATTACATATTTTAATATATATATATATATATATATATATATATATATATATATGCATAGTGATTTTCAATTATGACGGCTCAAAAATAAATTTAATTTTTTTAGGATTTTCAAAAGAATCATCGCAAAACCCTCGTAAATTAGTGACGGTTTAGCCATGGCTTTTGGTAATTATACTTAACACTAAATAATTATAAAAGTCATTGCAAAAACCTCGCTAATTGCTACGGCTTTACGATGACTTGATAATAAATTTAATTTTTTAAAGATTTTCAATGGAACCGTGCGAGATATTTCCCTTTTGAATTGTTATTATTATTATTTTTATAGTTAAAAAAATTGTATATATTACCAGAGAATGAAGAAGAAGAAGAAGAAGAAGAAGAAGAATTGCTGTTCGTGTGCAGGATCGAGACGGCGTCTTTATCTTTTGTGTCGTTGTGCTTTCTGGTACCACTATGTTTGTCTTTTGTTGCTGGCCTGGTCCGCTATTGGGCTAGCAGATCCGGAGGCCTCTTGGAGCAGTAGCTTGGTCAGCTGTGGCCAGAAGGTCAAGCAGTCGCTGGGCTGGGCTGGCATTGGGCCAGTGGCCTCGAGAATGGGCTTGCTCCAGCGCGAGCAGATCAGGGCGGCGTCTGGGCCATTGGCCTTGGCTAGGCAAAATCTTAGATTGGCACCCGCCGGGCTTGAGTGCCTAGGCCAGCAGATAGAACATTCCCTTTAATTTCAAAAAAAAAAAAAAAAAAGAGGAGGAAGATTGCCATTGATATATGGTTTTATGTTTGAAGGCCCTAAGTGCTAGGACTACTAAAGACCTTGTGATGGTGACTTGCTTCAACAAATTAATATTTCAGAAGTTTGAAGAGTTGGGTATTTTGTTAGCCAATTAATATTTCAATTGTAATTTTCCAATATTATTTCTTGTGTTTAGGTTGGCCATAAAACTATTTTTATTTTATAGTTTTACTATATTTTATTATTTTGATTTAATTATGTATCATTCATGTTAACATGTTATATAATTTATATTAACACCGCTCTATGTACTATTTTGTTATGCATAATTTTTTTATTTATTAAAAAAATTTGAGTGTAAAATGGTTGTTTTAATTAACCTTAGGCCTCCCCTATTATCCCATTAGTAAAATTAACTTTTGTTTCATACCATTTTAAATGGTCTCTCTATAGGAAGGTTACGCTATATTGGTTACTAGATTGGGCCCAAATTTTTTATATTATTTTTTATAAATTTAATTTATTCACTGTTACCCTATAGGTGATGTGATTGGATTGGAAACTTTATTAAAAAAAAATATGAATATAGAGGTTACACTTAAATCAAAGACATTATAAGGACTTCTTATAGAATATCCAAATGATATCTATGTTGGTAAAAATATTAATGACATTAAAACTAATATCGCATTTAGATGCAAAATATATTAATTTTAGTAGGAGGGTCAAAACCTAACTGTGGGTAATATTGTTATCTCCCATAGAGGTACATATTACTTTGGGGTTTAAGGTTGTGGATCCTGGCCTACATGTAAATCACATTGTTATCTCCTATAGACGTGCATATTACTTTAGAGTTTTAGGTTATTGTAATTTGATAGTAATTTTATTTACTACTTAAAATATTATCATATTGATCATGGATCATGTCATAATGTTTTATATTGATCATGCATCATGATATGATATTGGCTCATATGTTTTCTTTTATTTAATTTCAAAAAATGACTTCCAACAAATTATCCCTAATCTTAACAAAGAACTAACTGGATGGAGAAAATTTTATTGATTGGAAAAGGAAACTAATAAACATACTCATTGCTAAGAAGCTTAAATACATGCTAACTAAAACATGTCCTCCTAAACCTACTTTTCTGTCCACGTCCGAACAAAATGAGGCTTATGTGAAGTGGTTGAGTTCTGATGAGATGGTTTGCCACTATATTTTGGGATCTATCTCAAATGTGTTGTAGCAGAAACATGAGAATATTGCAACCGCTTCAGATATCATTAAAAGTCTCCAGCAAATGTTCGAGTACAAAGGACGACAGGTCCACCAAACAGCAATGAGGTACATAACGAATATGCGCATAAAACCTAGACCACCCATGAGAGATCATATTTTAGAATTGATCATTCAGTTTAACATGGTAGAGGCCTTAATAGCTGAAATTAAGCCCAAGACTCAGGTTGATATGGCTCTGGAAACTCTTCTAGAGATGTTCTCATAGTTCAAAGCTAACTATAACATGAATAAGATGGAGATGACTCTTACAGAGTTAATAAAAGAGTTTGAGAGTGCCAAGGCTATCCCTAAAAGTGGAAAGTGGCAACGTTCTTATTGTGGCTCATGCTGGACCTTTCTCTTTCAAGCCCAAAGGCCAAGGAGAAAATAAGAGGAAGCAAAATAACAAAAAGGGGCCTAAGCAGCAGACTAAGAAGGCAAAAATGGATGAAAAGCCTAAAGGCAAGTGTTTCCACTGCAAGCAAAAAGGACATTGGAAGTCTCAGTGTCTAGATTACTTAGCCAAACGCAAGTAGGGTACTTGTGAGTTATCCTACATTGAAACTTATTTAGTAGTTGGTTCTATAAATACTTAGATAGTAGATTTTGGAGCCACTAATTATGTTTGCAATTCATTGCAGGGGTTTCAAGTAAACAGACATCTCAATGAAGGAGAGCATACTCTAAGGGTTGGTATAAGATTAGTGATATCTACAAAAGCTGTTGGAGATGTTTATCTTTATTTTAATAATAAATATTTGGTTTTGAAAAATGGTTATTATGTTCTTGGCATTTATCAAAATTTGATTTCGGTGTCTTTGTTATTTAAATAAAATATTCTATTAGATTTTATAAATTTTCAGTAGAGATATTTTTGAATAACTCATTAATATGTCGTGGAAATTTAAGTAATGATCTATATATTTTAAAGCCTACCAATAATTTGTTATATCATACTGAATCTAACAAACGCATTAAGTTATCTTCTACTAATGAGACTCTCTTATGACATCTTAGACTTGGTCATATTAATCTAAATAGGATTTAAAGACTCGTAAAAGAAGGTCCTTTAAGTAACTTAATGGTAGAACCTTTTCAAGTTTGCGAATCTTTTTTGGAGGGTAAAATAACTAAAAGATCATTTCATTTGAAAGGAACTAGAGGTAAGAAAGTCTTGAAATTAGTGCACTTTGATGTATATGGACCAATTAACTAGAGGTATATGAGTATTTTATTACTTTTTTAGAAGGTTACTCAAGATATGGATATATTTACCTAATGACTCATAAGTCTGATGCCTTAAAAAAAATTAAAGAATTTAAAGCTGAGGCTGAGAAGTAGTTAGGTAAGAACATTAAGATACTTTGATCAGATCGAGGTGGAGAATATCTATCCTACGACTTTAGATCATACTTGTCAGAAAATGAAATTTTATCCCAACTAAGTACACCAGGCACGCCTCAATAAAATGGAGTTGCAGAAAGGAAAAACAGGACCTTGTTAGATATGGTTAGATTAATGCTTAGCTTCTCTACACTAGGTACATCCTTTTAGGGATATGCTATACAAATTGTGATATATATATATTGAATATGGTTCCATCAAAATTTATTCCTAAGACTCCGTTGGAATTGTGGAATAGGCGGAAGCTTAATTTGACACATATCCGAATTTGGGGTTGTATTATATATGTACTAAAAGGAAAGATGGATAAAATAGAATCAGGAACAAATTTATATCTATTTGTTGGGTATCCAAAAGGAACAAGGGGATACTATTTCTATAGTCCTCAAAATAAGAAAATATTTGTAAATACACATGCAATTTTCTTAGAGGATAAGTACATAGAAGAACGTGGATCTAAGAGTAGGGTTATTCTGGAAGAAACCAAGGGAGATAATCTTAAGCAAATGGTTACAGAAACTCATACTCAAGATTGTTGTGGTGGAGTCGTTTCTATGCCACTTAGCATGCCACAATCCATTATAAGAGAAATAGATATTATGTCTTTTATACCCAATGACTTTTCAACACATAGAGTGGAAGAACTTCTTGCCTATGTTCAAACTCCACTCGTTGAGGAATCAATAGAATAGGCTCCATTCAATGAGAAGGAAGAAAGTCCAATCATACAAGAATCTCCACAGCTTAAACGTAGTGGGAGAGTCATTCGACATCCCTCTAGATACTTACTTTGTGGAAAGGCTTTTTAAGAAATCTCCATTGAGGAAGAAGAGGATCTCACTATTTATAAAGAAGTTGTAGAGGATGTAGACGCAGACCATTGGAAGAGTGCAATAGATTCAGAAATAAAATCCATGTACACTAACTCCATCTGGGAACTTGTTGACTTACCTGATAGGGTAAAACCTATTGGGTGCAAATGAGTTTACAAAAGAAAGAGCGGAGTAGACAGGAAAGTGGAAACTTTTAAAGTTAGATTAGTTACTAAGGATTATGCCAAACGAGAAGGTATTAATTATGATGAAACTTTCTCGCCCGTGGCCATGCTAAAGTCTATAAGAATCCTCTTATCCATTACAGCTCACTTCGATTATGAAGTATGGCAAATGGATGTTAAGACAACATTCGTTAATGGAAATCTTGACGAGTGTATCTATATGGCATAACCAGATGGTTTTATCCAAGAAGGTTAAGAATATAAAGTTTGCAAATTGAATAGGTCAATTTATAGACTTAAGCAAGTGTCCAGATCTTTGGAATATCAAGTTTGATCAAGCCATTAAATCATATGGTTTTAGTCAGTATCCTGATGAACCTTGTGTCTATAAAAGAATTATAGATGGTAATGTGATTTTTCTCATATTGTATATTGATGACATCCTTCTTATTGACAATGATGTAGCAACATTAATATCAGTGAAAAACTCGTTAGGTAAATAATTTGATATGAAGGACTTGGGAGAAGCAAAACACGTACTAGGTATTCAGATCCTTCGGGATAGAAAGAATAGACAAATTGATTTATTCTAAACTTCATATATTGACAAAAAATTGACAAGATTTTTAGTGCAAAATTCCAAGAAAGGTCTATTACCTTTCAGACATAGAATTCAGTTGTCACAAAATTAGTCTTAAAACTCCTGATGAAATTGAATACATGAAATGAGTTCCTTATGCATCAGCTATAGGAAGTCTCATGCTTTGTACTCGTCTAAATATTTGTTATGCTGTTGGAATGGTTAGTAGATATCAGTTAAACCCATGATCGGAGCACTGGACAACAGTGAAGTATATACTCAAGTATCTTCGTAGAACTCGGGGATTATATATGTGCTAGTTTACTTGACTTCAGAATTGGTACCTATAAATTACACTGATTCTGATTTTCAAGCTAATAGGGATTTTTGCAAGTCCACTTCTAGCTCCGTTTTCGCCCTAGTTGGTGGTGTAGTTGTGTGGAGAAATATTAAACAATCTTGTATTGCTGACTCTATATTGGAAGCTGAATATATGGCAGCTTGTGAGGCAGTTAAAGAAGCAGTATGGTTGAAGAAGTTCTTAATAGAACTTTAGGTGGTTCCTTATGCATCTCAAGCCATTAGTTTATACTGTGATAATAGTGGTGCAGTGGCAAATGCGAAAGAACCACGCAGCCATCAGCGTGGTAAACACATTGAACAAAAATATCACATATTTAGAGAGATTGTTCAATGTGGAGATGTAGAAGTATGCAAGATTTCTTTTGCTGAAAATCTTGCTAATTCTTTTACTATAAATGTACCTGCAACAGTTTTTAGATGTCATATAAAAAGTATGGGTATTTTTGACATGTCGCATTTACTTTAAGACAAGTAGGAGAATTTTGTAAGATATGCTCTTCGAGTAAATACAACGAGATTTGTATTTTGAAATTAATAAAGTATGTTTTTATATATTTATATATATGTATGAGTCTATTTGTCTATGAATTATTTAGATATTATAAACTAAGTGTTTATTTGTTAAACATAGAAAGACTTGATTTTTAATTTAATTCGAAATAAATTATTTGTGATAAAAAATAAATATGGGCAGTTTATTTTATTGAGATCGCCTTAATTTTATTGAAGTTTGTCTTTGACTTTGGTAATAAAATTAAGGATATATTTTGATATATTGGATAGGACCATAAATGTTATATTTATGGATTGGACCACACAAATTAAACATTATATGATTGTCGTACATAATATTTTAATCTTGAGCAAATAATAATTTTGTTAGCCCTAAGGGCCTTCTTTTATGTTTTGATTTATGACAAACGTTGATATGGACTAACGTGTTAATTTATTGTGTTAGGATATGATTGACCTTTGCTCTTCTAAAGTCTTTAGATAAGAATTGTTGGCGACTCCTTTATCACCGATTTCAAGAATGGAAGATCAATTGGAAAATCAAGTATAAGGAGTTATACATCAAGAAGACTTTTTATGAAGAATATTAGACTAGAAAGTGTTCATTAAGGTATACTTATTATTTCCTATATCCTCTTATCTTTTGATTCATTTGGCTTTACCTTGAAGCTTCAAAGGAGATGATTTTCAAAGTTTTTAGAATTCACAGAATTTTGGATGGTACAGTTTGAATCCAAAAGGTTTATCCAAAATCCTGTAAACCGGGTTGAAAAATTGTCCGTCAAGGATGTGCCATTTTAGACTTAACTTTTGGATGCATCTTTGTCCAAAACCCGAGTCCAAAACTCGGATGAGTTTAAACAGAAAAATTTATAGCCGTTTTTTATGACCGTTGGCACTCCACTTTTTGGCTCTATAAATAGCCCTTAAAGCCAGATTACAAGTAAGATTTTTGAAACATCCATCTTAGAAACACTATTGCTCAATATCTTCAAAAATCTCCTTTTATCTTAGCTTCAAAGTGAGTTCATTGTGTATCAAAGATAAAAGTATTTTGTACTTGTATCCGAGAGAATATCTGCTCAAGTAAGTGAGCTTATCTCTGTTCTATTGATTTTCAATTCTCAGCTTGTAATAGCAAGGTTGTGTGGTAAAACCCATAGGGGTGATCCTTGTTGTGTGTATGTGCAAGGTTGTGTGGTAAAACCCATAGGGGTGATCCTTGTTATGTGATTGTTCAAGGTTGTGGTGTAAAACCCATAGGGGTGAGCCTTGATGTGTTTGAGAGGTTGTGTAAAACCTAGTGTGGTGAGCCTCTCTTGTATGTGGTTGTTTTATTAAGTGAGGTTAATGAAATAGGGTTGAAAATCCTTAAGTGTGAGGCTTAAGGTAGTGGACGTAGATCATTGTTGATCGAACCACTATACATCTCTTGTCTTATTTTATTTCAGTGGTTCATGTATATTGTTTTTATGATCTTTCACTGTCTAAATCTGAATACACATCTACGAGTGCATGGACAGCTTTCAATGCATCAATAAAGTCAGTCCAAGTATCTTTGTGATCATCCTTGTTCAGCATTTTAGACTCTTCGGAAAAATTATTTTTGCTTGCCAAAAACCTTATTCACCCCCCTCTAAGGTTTTTCAAATCTATACTTATTAACTTGAAGTTCCTTTAGTTATCAAAGAGTGAGATTAATTTAATAATCAATATCTCGGTATCTTGGGAAATTAAACTAAAATAAATATAAAATAATTATTCTACAATATGGAATCCATCACCTTTAATAGGCAAGATCATTTCCTCATAAGTTCTTGTAAGGGACAGTTAAATCTGAGTTCGGTAATTCAATAGTGCATATTGAATTCAATTTGTAAGTGTGACGTAGTCACATGATACTATCAAATTGAAGATGAGAATTAAGGATTTGAATAAGCGGCACAGTGGTCATATTACCTCATTCAAAGTATTATATTAATCGATGGGGTAATTTGTTAGATTGATCAATTATAAGAATATAATTATTGACTCCAATAATTGCAATTAGTCTAAGAGTGCAATTACGTTCTTTTAGTGGAGTGGAATGTAATTAATAAATTATTTTTGGATTGACAAAATAATTTATTAGAGCTTAGTCTAATTGTATTCAGTAAGGTCCCTTCAGTGGCTCGTAATTATGGGACAATAATCAATTATAAATTTTTATAATTTATTAATGTAAAATTGCAAGAAATAAAGATCATATTTGAGATGGAATATGATAAGTTAAGATAGTTGTACCCAATTATACTTGTTTTGTTCTATCAGGATTCGTATTGATATAGAGTCAAATATATAGAGATAGCTGGAAATAGCCAACTATATATATTAGTTTAAGACTTTATATTAGGTTTACATGAGATACAACGTTATCTCAGTTTTTGTGAGTCCACCCTCTACAAAGAGAGATAAAAAATACGTTAGCAAGTTTTTGGTCCTAGGAGATTACACTAAAGAAGACTTGGGGGTCTAGATCATTACTAAAAGGCCAAAAGCTTCTCGAGTCATATCTTGAAGACGATATCTATGAAGGTACGAATTATTTCTCGCGTATTTATAAGATTTAATCTAGTTGACACCTAAATATATTGATCCTATTTCTAATAGAAAGGCCTTACATTAGTTCACAATATCTTAAGAAAAAGAATTACTACAATTACTTTTCAAAAAAATCTAGCATTGGGCATTGAACTCTTCTACATGGTTCAAATGAGGGGAGAGAAGCTTATACTGCATTTAAAGGGACTACCACTTGACTAGAAAGTAAGAATGTCATATGTGGAAAAATTGCTTTGCTGGGGAAAAAAAAAAAAAAAAAGCTTTGGCAATATCACTAGCTATTCTTTTCACTACTTGGGCCAAATAAATTTCTATTGGGATTTTGGTTTCCTATTCTTTCAGAAGTTCTTTCCTATGTTAAAAATTGTAACATCCCTCTTGTTTTGTATGTAAATAGGTACAATTAGTTTGTTCGACAAGAAGACAAAAAATTGCAATAAATAGCAAGGGAGAATCGGTTGAGAGGCTTTAGGCAACTGAAAACCAGCTACAAACAAGAAGAAATAAGGAAGAGAAAAGAAAAAGAAAATAGAGAGAGAAAATTCGAGAGAAAGAGAGAGAAGAAGAGGAAAGAAAGCTTGGATTTTTTTGCTCTGAAAATCAGTACAATACAAGACTGTTCATTGTAAAGCATTGGTGACGACTTAGCAATTATTTATCTTGCTAAGCGATAAGTGATTCGAGGTGAGTCCCTTGATTTTTAAATCTTGGTTCGGCTAGGTGTTTTCTAAAATACTATGATTGTTGAATTCTGAGTTTGTGAAATACTTGGATTGTTAATTCCTTTTGGGTGTTGAAATATTTCTGGTATAATGAAATGCTTTCCGGATATAGAAATGTGTTATCCTGAAATATTTAAAGCGAAGCTTTAGAAATCTACATTCCACGGTTTTCAAATCTTTTGGAATCACAGTGTTTTTCTGATACGAATAAACATTTTCCTGACATAGATTCGTGTTTTTCTGATATATTCAAGAAAACTTTTTTACTTGAGATTTGTGGGCATTGATTGCCGGATTTTAACATAAATCTTTTTCTTGATGATTTATGTATTACAAAGATTTTATACATGGAAAATCATGTTTTATGCGCAATGCAATTTTTCAAAATTTTGAAAAACTATATTTAATTATGATTTTATGTTTAGACTCGCGTAGGATTATTTTCTACAAATGAATCTGAGGGTTTAGAATATGTTATAGTTGGACTGAGGAATTTGGAAATGTTTTACGCATCAACTAAACTTTGGTTTTCTAGACTTTTTTTGAATTACAGAATATACATAAAATCAAATACAAGTATTTCACTCGATCAAATGGAAAACCGAGATTATTAAGAATTTCGAGTTCTTTTATTACTCGTTAATCATCGGTTTCGTGCATATGATTGAAAATACCTATTATAACCTATTTCATGACAAGTTTTTCATGTTACATAATAAAATCATGAACTCTTGGCATGTTTTGCAAGATACTTGCGAAAATCTTTCCATGTACCATATTTCATGATATTTCACACATGCCTTGCATTTACAAGTTATGGAAAAGGAGTGAGAACCCTTTTCCATTTCTTGGACTTGAATATGTGTTATGAAAGTGTTGAGTACTCAAGAGAACCTGTTCTCCATGTACTAGCTTACATTAGCAGTTGACGGCCCTAAGTAACTTGTCCAGTTCTGGGGTTCGTCTTACTCAAAACGAGATGACAGGACATTGGGAGTAGCTAACGCCTGAATAATCAGCCTAAGTGGGCCACAATGTAGCAATAAAAATAGAGGATGCTATGCACGGGAGGAAAATAAACTCAGGAAAGCAAAGACATGGCACAATGGAAGGTGAAAAATGATACCTTTGCAAGTCCTTGGTCTGTTTGGCTGAGACGACGAGGTCCTAACCATTGGAGTGGTTACTTGTCTTGACGATGATTCCGGTGAAAAACCAGGGATCCTTTGGCTTTTTCTTGGCATGTATGCAAAGCTTTTCGCTTCTCAAAATATTCCTCCACCTAATCTATATTGGTGAAACAACTTAGGTGAGGAATGGTCCTTCTTGATCATTTGCTATTAGTTAGCAAAGATAAGAAGATGAAAGGGAAAGAAGAGAAAACAAGAGAGAGAGCAAGGGAAAAACTGTCTTTTTTTTCCTTCTCTGTGTCGTGTGTTCTGTTATGAAGAACTGAACTCCCCAACTCCTATTTATGTTACCAGATAACTAAAACACTGGTGTTTGATATTTCAAAATATCCAGAGGTTATCAACAGAAGAGGTTTGGGTAATCATTAACTCTTCTGTACCGTGAATAAAAATTACCCTTTAATCCAGCTATTGGGCAAAAATAATTCATTATTTTCCTTAGACCCAATTAGCCCAAAAATAATAACTATTAATTATTTATTTCCTAGGCCTATTAAAATAACCCAATAAAAATTAATGAACCCAAATGAACTAAAATAATTATTAAGCCTTTTATTAATTAGTTTAAGCCCAGGTTAATTTTTTTAATTATTCAATTTGGGTTTAGACTCTGAATAATTAATTAACCAATTAAACTAGGTAACAAATTTAATTTCTCTCGTTCCTTTATTTTATTCCAGTCTAAAAAAATAAATTAGACTTCCTACATAAAATAAAAATTTTTTTCATTGTGACCATTTCCTGGACCTAAAATAATTAGGACTTACGGGCTATTCCGAGGACCAAAAAGACACATTGCCTTGGCTACTAAAATGACCAAAATACCCTTATTATATAAATAGTTGTATTTTATATTTTAAATATTTTCTAATATTACCAGAAGAAAATATTGACCCCACAGACAATGATGTGTTAGCTATGTTTTCGACCTATGGGTGAAATGACTAAAATACCCCTCTACACATCGCTATTCATTTAGAGAGGAAAGAATGTACTCACACATTTCTAAACGACATCTACCATTCTTAGGCTTCTAGTCCAATGATCCACAACTTCTTGGAATATACCAGCTTTCCAAGGGAGCTACCCTAAAGCTAATATCCAAGTCATGTTCCCCAAGGCTCTGGATAATTAGATCATTCGGACAACCACAAGGAGCGATACAGTGTACACACTATCTTGTACAAGTCTGTCTTGACTAACTAGTCACATATACCCAACATACAAATATATTGGTCCTTCTTAAGAACCTTAACTATAGTATATCAAAGCATACACTTCCAATTTCGTCAGACCACTAACTTATACTCAAGCTGTAGAGTACAAGTCCACGCTGTAGCAGTAGTAGTCTGGATTTCTATCACATAGTACTTTTAAAAACCACTACTACAGGTCCTGTTTTATGTATTCGATATACGTTTGTGTTATGAAATGAGTAGATTATTCATTGGCTAAAGGTAAGTCATTCCCTATTCAGAATTCATAACACAATAACCTTGCTATGATGAGATTCTCATTCTTATCATCCAGTTAAGAACAATAATTTATGTGTTAAATATCGCATGGTCTATACCTTACTGTAAAAGACCTCTATTCACATGAACTATTTACTTAAACACAATGGGTCTTTTCTAATAAAATTGTATACAAATATAAAGAAGATTTCACAATCAAATTCTGAGAAAAATACTTTTATTAATACATGTCAAAATTACATCAGAAACCTGGTTTAAGAGGGCATATATTCTAATAATCTCTCATTTGCACTCTAAGACTAAGTAAGTCCATAGGTACCCACCCTTATGGTGTCTAAGTGTCTTATAAAGACTCTCTCCACCAAAAGCTTGGTGAAAGGATCTGCTAGATTGTTCTCTGAGGTATTATGTTCCACCCCGACTTCCTGTATCTGGATGAAATCTCGGATCAGGTAGTACTTCCGTTCTATGTGCTTCCCCTTTTTGTGGTTTCTTAGTTCTTTGGCTTGTGAGATTGCACCAGTATTGTCGCAATACATCACAACTGGTGTGTCTATTTGTGTCATGATTCTAAGTTCCAAAAGGAACTTTTGGAGCCAAACTGCTTCCTTAGATGCCTCCAAAGCTGCCACATACTCAACTTCCATGGTTGAGTTAGTAATATAAGATTACTTGATACTCTTCCATGAAATAGCTCATCCAGATGAGGTGAAGGCATATCCACTAGTAGATTTTCTCTCATTCTTATCCGCCTAGAAGTTTTAGTCCACGTATCCTATAGGACCAAGTCATCAGCCCTATAAACCAATATACAGTCTCTCGTACTTTTGAGACACTTAAGAGTATGCTTTACAGTCTGCCAATGAACCTCCCTGGGGTTTGACTAATATCTGCTAATTAAGCCTACGACAAAGCAGATATTTAACCTAGTACACAGCATGACATACATGAGACTTTCCACAGCCGAAGCATAGGGAATCCTACTCATCCTATCTTTTTCTTCTTGAGATTTTAGATAGTCCTTTAAAGAAAAAGACAACATATGTCTGCAAGAGATCAATGCCCCCTTGCATGAGTCTATGCTGTACTTGGCCAACATCTTATCAATGTATATAGCTTAGGATAAACGTATCATTCTCTACTTCCTATTTTTAAGAAGCTTTACTCCGAGAATGTAATTGGCTTCACCCAAGTCCTTCATATTAAATTGACTTAGATAGCCAAACCTTAGTAGATGACAGTATCTCTACATCATTTCTAATGAGTAGAATGTCATCCACATATAGGACAAGAAAAATCACATTTATGTTTTTTAGTTTCTTATACACACATAGTTCATCCTCATTTTCAATGAAACTATAAGACTTTACAGTTTCATTGAAACGAATGTTCCATGCTCTGGATGCTTGCTTAAGTCCATAAATGGATTTCTTAAATTTACAAACCGTATGTTCTTGGCCTTTAGCAAGCCTTCTGGTTGGGACATATAGATGTCTTCACTAAAATGGCCATTTAAAAATGCCATCTTGACATCCATTTGTCACATCTCGTAGTCATAATGATATGCGACGGCAAGGAGGATGCGAATGGACTTAAGCATGGCTACCGAGGAAAAGGTTTCCTTATAGTTGATCCATTCTTTCTGAGTATACTCTTTCACCACAAGCCTAGCTTTAAAGGTTTCTACATTTCCATCCACTCCCATCTTTCTCTTGTACACCTACTTACACCTAATGGGTTTTATCCTTCCAGGTGAAGCTACAAGATCCTAAACCTGATTAAAGTAGATAGACTCAATCTCGACTTTCATTGTTTCATACCATAGGTTTGCATCGGTATTAGTAATAGCCTCCTCGTATCTAGTAGGATCTTGTTCTTGATGGTTAGAGACTAGGTCAAAAGCCTCTCCAGTCCATCTTTTTGGAACTCTAAATATCCTTCCACTACGATGAGGCTCCATTTGTATAGGTTCCTGAGGCTGTGCCTCTTCTTGTTCTATAATTGGGTTAGGAGAAGTTGATATAGAAGATAACTTCTCTTTGAGTTCCAACCTTGTGGAACTTTTAGTGGATGTACTTTGTTCATCCTCCAAGTATCTAGTATTTGTACTCATAAATACCTTCTACTTATTGGGATGATAAAAGTAACCAGTCTTTGTACCTTTTGGATACCCAACAAAATAGCATAATTCTGATCTTTGTTCTAACTTATCTCTCTTGATCAATACATAAGCTAGACACCCTATATCTTGAGATGATTTAGACTTGGCTTACGTAAAGTCCACATCTTATAGGGAGTCCTAGGTACTGACTTGGAAGACACTAAGTTCAGAATATATGCTGCTATTATCATCCCAAATACCTTCTACTCTTTAGGATGATAAAAGTAACCACCTTTTGTACCTTTTGGATACCCAACAAAATAGCATAATTCTGATCTTAGTTCTAACTTGTCTCCCTTGATCAGTACATAAGCTGGACACCCCATATCTTGAGATTATTTGGACTTGGCTTACGTAAAGTCCACATCTCATAGGGAGTCCTAAGTACTACTTAGAAGGCACTAAGTTCAGAATATATGCCGCTATTTTTAGGGCATATCCCTAAAAAAATACCAAAAGAGTAGCATGAGATATCATGCTTCGGACCATTTCCATCAATGTCCTGTTTCTTCTATCAGCTACTGCATTCTGCTAGGGTTTCCCCGGCACAGAGAGTTAGGATACTATCCCATGATATATCATGTAGTCCTTGAATTCACCGAGGAGGTATTCTCTACTACGATTCGATTGTAACGTCTTAATTAGCTTACTTATTCAGCGCTTCACTTCAGCTTTAAACTCTTTGAACTTGTCAAAAGAGTCAGACTGGCCTCTCATTAGATAAACATAACCATATCTTGTACAATCATCTGTGAAAGTGATGAAGTACTCAAACCCCCCTCTTGTTAGTGTAGACAAAGGACCACACACATAAGTGTGAATAAGACTTAGTACTTCTTTGGCTCTATATGCCTTTTTGATAAATGACCTTTTGGTCATTTTTCCCATAAGACAGGATTCACATTGAGGCCAACTTTCCAATCTTAATGAGCCTAAAGGCCTATTATGGATTAACCTCTGAATCCTGGTTAAATTAATGTGACCTAACATTAGATGCCAAAGATATGAGTCATTGACATTGGTCTTTCTCTTCCTATTTAAAGGTTCAGATTGAACGTTATTCAATTGATTGTTAATAGATTAATGAAGAATAGATTTCCATACATGTGCCCTAGTACATATAACTTCTCCATTTCTACTGATAATAATACCAGAATGGAAAGAAATAAAATATCCTTGATTTATAAGTTTTGCAACTGAAATCAAATTTTGTCTAAAACCAGGAATAAATAAAATATCCTTCAAAACAACTATTCTATTACAATCAAAAGTAAATTCCAGTTCTCTTACAGCAATGGCCCAAACTTATGCTTCATTTTCCACGCGTAGTCCATGTTCGCCCTTCTGGAGTCTTCTAACCTTCCTAAACCCCTGCAAGGAGTTATAGATATAATCAGTGTCTCCTGAATCAATAATTCAAGTGGAAGTTGATCCAACCATTGATATAGACTCTAGATAGAAAACATTACCTGTGAGGTTTTTTTTTACCTGAAGATCTGAACATTTCTTTTTCCAGTGTCCCTTTTTCCCACACTTGAAACATTTGCCTTTGGGTTTGTCTTTGGACTGAGACTTGGGCTGATGCACTGTATTACCCTTCTTCTTCTTAAACTTTTTGGGTTTGGGCCCAATTCTCGAAGAAGAGGCCATCATAGTTTTAGCTTGTGGCTTTATTACATTCTTTGTCACCTGGAGCTCCTTTATCGATTATGTTAAACCCATGTTTAACTTGTTCATGTTGTAATTCAACTTGAATTGAGTGAAGGAACCTGGTAAAGATTTCAGAACTATATCCACTTGGCTCTTGGGGTCAATAACAACCCCTAAGACTTCTGCTTCCTCAAAAGCTGTAATCATCTTGAGCATATGCTCTTTGATTGATGCTCCCTCTGCCATCTTGGTGTTTATGATCGTTTGAAGAGCCTCCGACCTTGTGGGTTGGCTCTTATCTACGAATATTGTGGCTAGCGATGTGCTTATGTCATACGTAATAGCCACGTGCTTGTATTTGGATTGAAACACATTTGACATGGAGGCTAACATACAGTATCGAACCATCTTGTCAGCCTTCTTTCATACCTTTTTAGCCTCACGCTCCTCAGTGGTGAAACCTTCCCCGATTACTGGGCAGGTCTTGTATAAGACATACTTATACTCTTCGGCTGTGAGTATTATATCCAGGTTCCTTTTCTAGTTCATATAGTTTGGACCCGTTAGCTTATTCTCGCGGAGAATAATGGCTAAGGGACTGAAAGAACCTCCACCAACCATTTCTGAAATTTTGAAAAATAAAATTTTTTTTTCAGCATTTGTAAAACAAAAATAATTTTGTGTACTTTATCCTCATATTAAACATGATAATAGCTAACCCCATTACTATTATCTTTAACATGATTAATTCGGCTCTTAGGAAAACTGGCATAGCTTCAGATTAACAATTTCCTAAGCTAAGTGTGTTAACCACCACAAATTAATTTTCTTTCTATGTAATGATCTAGAAGATAACTTTATCGAGGGGATGGCCATTTCTACTCATTTCATATGGACATACCTTGCACTATAACCTCTAACATGGGTTGGCCGATCATAGTACGTGTCCCGGGTTATTAATTACATCATTCTATTAGTTCTAGATCCTTGTGGTATCTCCATCCTATACGGGTTCACTCTTAGAAAGACGTAAGGAGACCCACGATCTTTAATAAGGATCATGATGGAAGCTGCGAGGCCATTGGAACCCCTCTCCTACTTAGTTTTTTAAATAAGGGTTTTGTTAGAAAAATATCATTTGAAAATTTTCAATTAAGTTCTCCTTTAACTTAAAATAAAAATGTCTAAATCCATAAAAATTTCTATGTCATGGTTTATACCTTTTGAGAAATTTTTCCTCATGGATTAATTTTATTTAAGTAAAAAACTTAATAATTTCAAAATTTTTCCATTTAAAAATTCCTAGAGATTTTGATATCAAGGTTTTATTTGACAAAAATAATTTTTCCTTTGCTAAAATGAATTAAAATGGCTTTCCATTTTAACTTACAAAAATTTCTAAATCCAAAATATTTTCTATGTCAAGGATAAAAACCTTTAAGAAAATAACCAATGATTAATTTTTGTTTAAGTTAAAATAACCATTTAATTAAAGAAAAATATTTTCCTTGTCAAATAAAATTTCCCAAAAACTTTGGTCTTTGAGAAAATATGCACACGGATCTTAAAATAATTAGCATGCTAGAAAACTGTAAAGGTTTTCATGTTTTTTTATTTTTAATCCTAAGTGCCAAAATAAAAGAATTAAATACATTAATTAAATTAATTAATGATCTTGTTTAATCCTAATATCCTTTACTATTATTTTTGATGCAAAATATTCAATGAATATTAACTATTGCAATAAAAATAACTTCGCCTGGTATGAGACCAAAAATAAAAAAAAAAATTTCCTCTGGTCCAGTGCACCTGCCACACTGATTCATGGCCCATGGGAAGACCCATGGACCATGGTCTTCGAGAGGGTTCCTGCGACCCGCTTGCCTGCTGTATCAGCTTCAGTGAGAAAGCTATTGCATCGGCGAAGATGCCTTCCTTGCGTGGACCTGAGCGGAGGAAGTCTCGGGCCCGTCTACAGCTTCAACCCGTAGTTGGCCTGGGTGACGTCGGCTCCCCACGCACCGAGCCGTGGCTCGGCTCGGCTCGACTTCCGGCTGGGCTTGCACTCGGCCCATCTTCTTCCTTGAGAAAAAATTCTTTTCACTGCGATTTCCTTTACAACTTTTCACTGGGCACCTCTGCAATGCTTTGTGATCGTCCAAGGCCATTTCTTGTTATATTTTTTCAACAAAAAACATGACATCTTCCTATACCCTTTCAAATCGGGTTTACACGAAAGTTAAACAAAGCGATAACGAAAATTTGTACAGAGATCTTATACCTCAATCGCGAGGATTACAACACATCTACCCATACCAAAATAACGAAGGATCTCACCACAATCATCGCATTAGTCTTGCCAATTTTATTAACTAGCATGCATCAATCCTAAGCTATTCAAAGCAACACGCTCTGATACCACTTGTAGCAATGAAAACAAAGGATGCCATGCACGCGAGGAAAATAAACCAAGGAAAGCAAAGACACGCCACAGCAGAAGGTGAAAAACAATACCTTTGCGTGTTCTTGGTCTATTTGGCTGAGAAGATAAGGTCTTAACCATTGGAGTGGTTACTTGTCTCGATGATGATTTTGGTGAAAAATCAGTAATCCTTCGGTTTCTCCTTGGTATGTATGCGAAGCATTTCACTTCTCAGAACATTCCTTCGCCTAATCTATGTTGGTGAAACAATTTAGGTGAGGAATGGTCCTTCTTGATCATTTGCTATTAGTTAGCAAAGACAAGAAGATGAAAGGGAAAGAAGACAAAACGAGAGTAAGAGAGAGCAGAGGAAAAACTGCGTCTTTTTTTTCCTTCTCTGTGTTGTGTGTTCTGTTCTAAAGAACTGAACTCCCTAACTCCTATTCACGTTACCAGATAACTAAAATACCGGTGTTTGATATTCCAAAACAACCGGAGGTTTGGGCAATCCTTACTCTTTTGTACTGTGAATAAAAATAACCCTTTAATCCAGGTTATTGGGCCAAAATAATTTATTATTTTTCTTGGACCTAATGAGCCCAAAAATAATAATCATTAATTATTTATTTCTTGGGCCTATTAAAATAACCCAATAAATAATTAATGAGCCCAAATGAACTATAATAATTATTAAGCCTTTAATTACTAGTTTAAGCCCAACTTAATTTTTTTTAATTATTCAATCTGGGCTTAGGCCCTGAATAATTAATTAACCAATTAAACTAGGTAATAAATTTAATTTCTCTCGTTCTTTTATTTTATTCCAGTCTACAAAAATAAATTAGACTTCCTAAATCAAATAAAATCCTTTTTCATTGTGATCATTTCCTCGACCTAAAATAATTAGGACTTACAGGCTATTCCAAGGACCAAAAAGACACATTGTATTGGCTACTAAAATGATCAAAATACCATTGCTATATAAATAGTTTTGTTTTGTATTTTAAATATTGCCTAATATCACCATAAGAAAATATTGACCCCAAAGATAATGATGCGTTAGCTATGTCTTCGACCCACATGTGAAATGACTAAAATACCCCTCTACACATCGCCATTCATTTAGAGAGAAAAGAGTGTACAACACCTCTCTAAAAGACATCTACCATCCTTAGACTTCTAATCCAATGATTCACGACTTCTTGGAATATTCCAGCTTTCCAAGGGAGCTACCCTAAAACTAATATCCAAGTCATGTTCCCCAGGGCCCTGGATAATTAGATCATTCGGATAACCACAAGGGGCGATATAGTGTAGACATTATCTTGTACAAGTCTGTCTTGACTAACTAGTCACATATACCCAACATACAAGTATATTGGTCATTCTCAAGAACCTTAACTATAGTATATCAAAGCATACACTTCCAACTTCGTCAGACCACCAACTTATACTCAAGCTGTGTAGAGTACAGGTCCACACTGTAATAGAAGTAGTCTGGGATTCTATCACATAGTACTTTTAGAAATCACTACTACAGGTCCTGTTCTATGTATTTGATATACGTTTGTGCTATCAAATGAGTAGACTACTCATTGGCTAAAGGTAAGTCATTCCCTATTCAGAATTCATAACACAATAACCTTGCTATGATGAGATTCTCATTCTTATCATCCAGTTAAGAACAATAGTTTATGTGTTAAGTACCCCATGATCCATTCTTTACTGTAAAAGACCTCCATTCACATGAACCATTTACTTAAACATAATGGGTCTTTTCTAATAAAATCGTGTACAAATATAAAGAAGATTTCACAATCAAATTCTGAGAAAAATACTTTTATTAATACATGTCAAAATTACATTAGAAGCCTAGTCTAAGAGGGCATACATTCCAACACACAATTCTTGAATAACCGGTCCACGAGGGCCACAATTCTTAAATAATCGACCTAAGTGGGCCATACACATGAAATCCTGCATACCTGAATTTACATGATTTATACTAGAATTCCTGAATTCTTGAAATGAAGTGTTTTACACTTGAATGCTTGCATGTGGGTTTTCTAGACAAGATTTTCATGGTTTCCTGAAATTCCTGAACATGAATTTTACTAGATTTAGTACCTGTATTACTTGAATTCTTGATTTATTACACATGAACTTTCCAGAATCAACACCTGATTTACCTGAATTCTTGAAATCCTGAACATGATTTCCAGTAATAGCACATGAATTTTACTACCTACATTTCTGGATAACATGAATTCTTGATACTTAATTTTGCCTATTTAGAATAAGTGCAAGTCTACTAACCTGTCTTGTTGCTACTTGCTTTACTATTTACTCATGGAAATAGTACTTAGAATTACCAGATGTTTCTTAAGAAAAACACTAGCACACATGGGACTCACTAAGTGTTTAGCACTGACACAGGTTTTATTCTTGACAACTTTTAGAGGCCAGTCCCTATCAAAAGATTTATGGATGCACTAAGAAGTCAAGAAACAGTGTTAAGGATCACTGTGGGGATTTGGATACTACATGCATTTGGTGAGAAGATTTGATCCTTTTATGGCTCTGTAGTTCAGTTTGTCCTTGTACTTGAAGTAATGTTTTTGGAAAAAAAATTTGCTGTATTGTAAGTTGTTTTCGTTATAAAGACCCTTTGTTTGGGGAGATCAGACGGGTCGACATCCCACAATGTAAGGTCCACTACGATATTAATATATGAGGTGTTACAAATAGCATTAGAGCCTATGTTGAGGTGTAGTAGAAAGCTTAAGGACATCTGATTTAGCCTATAGTCTATAAGTGGAAAAGATAGGTATCAAGGTGGAAACTTTTGTGGAATTCAATTTAGAGATGAGGTGATACCTACATTTGAGATATTTCCTTTTGATGAGTCTGAAGGGGTAGTAGTCGATATAGACACAATACTCATGGGTTCCATCTTCTGAGATCAATTGAGATATAGAGGCCTAATGTATTTAGTATGATATACATCGGGGATATAGTACACTTGAACTATGTGTTACACCTTGAATACCTGGTTGTGATATATATATACATAGGTACTGTCGCATTGACACAATGGTACTTGGAATGTACTAAAACCTCGAGGTTAGGCCTACTGAGATGGGAGTAATATTAGGATGGGTGACCTTTGGGAAGTAGTCTTGGTCAGAAAAAGGAAGCCAAAGGACTATAGAAAGAGAAAGGTGGTTGTTAGAAAATGTATCTCTACGAAATTCTCTTATAGGTTATGTAACCCCAGCTATATAATTGATTTCTTAGTATCATGTTCCTATGACAAATGGATATTAAATGTGTTATTTCTTGATATTAAAGGAGGAATTGAAATGCCGCCAAAACAAGGACATGCCGTAGATCAAGTAGGAGAAAGTCCAGTTGCTACTGTGACCTTATTATACTAGGAATGGAGACCCAATCTATGAGAAATGAGGTGACATATGTTTTACATAACATGAATACATTACTTCAGCATATGGCTAAAACCTCAACTTGAAAAGAGCAACACTCTGAGGATGGATCGGATCGAGCCTTAGAACGATTTTTGAAATTCCATCCCCCTCATTTTCATGGAAAGGCGAACCAAGAACAAGAGGTCGAGTCATGGATGGAACAAATGGAGGATATTTTTCAAGCTTTAGATTATTTAGACCAAAGAAAAGTACAATTGGCCAAATTTACACTTCCAGGGCCTACAAGAGCTGGTGGTCGAGAAAGAAAAATGAGAGAGAACAAGAACAGAGGGAGTGGACTTGGAAAGAATTTTTAGAGGAATTCAAGGTGAATTCATTCCATGCTGGGTGGTTGAAAGAAAAGAGGAAGAATTTCAAAACTTTAGGCTGGAAGAAAGGATTTTTAGACCATACATAGCTGAGTTTACTTGACTTGCAAAATATAGTCCATTATTAGTGCAATCGGAGTCGAATAGAACTCGACGGTTTATAAAAGGAATGCGACCTGAGTTGAGAAGAACATTGATTTCAATGACTCCAAATGGATATAGTACTATCGCGGAGATAGCCTCCCGATTGGAAGAGAAAGATTCTAGAACAACTTAGATAATATCGGAAGAGAAAAACTGATTCCAGTCAACAACCTAAAAAGAAATTTCCAAGGAAGAAAGGACCAGTTCTGGAAAAGAAAGAACTTAAGCAGTGTAATTATTGTCAAATGATGTGACTTTGTTATGAGGATTGCGGAAGAAGACTTAATACATGTTATCGCTGTGGACAGGTCGGTCATACTTTAGCCAGCTATCCATATGTTCAGAAACATGGAGATAAGCCATCTGGATTGGAGAAACTCAAGTTAGGATGGTGAAAGTAGAGATAAGACCCAACAAAGCACAATTAACTATTAAGCTTGAGTCAGAAGAAGAAATAGAAGCTATGTATAAATTTCTAGGATGAAATTTTTTTGAAAGGAAGGGAAAGTGTAACATTCTTCCCATTTTGTATGTATATGGGTACT
Organism: Voacanga thouarsii; assembly: GCA_026120185.1. NCBI lineage: Eukaryota > Viridiplantae > Streptophyta > Magnoliopsida > Gentianales > Apocynaceae > Voacanga > Voacanga thouarsii. The sequence continues at coordinate 4,376,032 of JANUWF010002200.1, forward strand.
ACTTTGTATTAAAGCCGTATATATATATATATATATATATATATATATATATATATATAGATATGCAGAACAATAAATGTTGAGTGTAATCAAACGAATAATTTGGGGTGATAAAATTTTTAAAGGGCGACGAAGGAATTTTTGATCGCGAATTAAGAAAAATTGGGAAAGAATTTGGGTATTTTGAGAGACGTCATTGTGTTTAGTTTAATGAGTAGATTTCATTGGTAAAAGAAAAAGTTTTCCCAACTGGAATAAATAATGGACTGAATTATGATTATTTCCTTAGGAAAAATGGTGGATGAAGGAAAAGAAGAAGAAAGTAAAAGAAAAGGAAAAAGAGGAAGAATTATTGCTATATTTGTTTTATTCACAAAAAATAATTGATTGGTTATATTAAAAGTTAGGTGGAACTTCAAGATTGGTTGCAAGAGTAATATGTGGCAACACTTGATTAGTTACATGAACAATCATACAAGGATTTCTAAAGGATTCTTGAAATTTCCATGGACATCTAAGGTAGCTACTTGGACCAATTATAAGCCTCCAAGTGAATTAAAACCATTTGAAGGTTGTTTGACAAGAAGATAAAAAATTGCTATAAATAGCAAGGGAGAATAGGTTGAGAGGCCTTTAGGCAACCAAAAACCAACTACAAACAAGGAGAAATATGGAAGAGAAACAAAAAAGAAAATAAAGAGAGAAGAGAGAGATAAAATCCAAGAGAAAGAAGGGGAGGAAAGAAAGATTGGATTTTCTTGCTCCAAAAATCAGTGAAATACAAGGCCATTCATTGTAAAGCACTGGTGATGAATTAGTGAATATTTTTCTTGCTAAGTGATAAGTGATTGAGGAAATTCCCTTGATTTTTAAATCTCGGTTCGACTAGGTGTTTTTTGAAATGCTATGAATGTGCAATTCTTGAGTCTGTGAAATACTTGGATTGTTAATTCCTTTTGGGTGATGAAATATTTCTGGTCTAATGAAATGCTTTCCAGATATAGAAATATGTTATCTTGACATATTTAAAGCAAAACTTCAGAAATTAGCATTCTGCGATTTTCAAATCTTTTGGAATCACAAAGCATTTTTTTTAATAAAAATAAATATTTTCCTAACATAGATCCATATTTTTCTGATATATTCAAGAAAGAGTTTTTACTTGAGATTTGTGGGCATCAATTTCCAGATTTTAACATAAATCCTTTTTTTTTTTTTTTTGGAGATTTATGTATTACAAAGCTTTTATACATAGAAAACCTTGTTTTACCCACTACACAAGTTTCCTGAATTTGGAAAAACTATATTTAATTATGATTTTACGGTTGGACTCGTGTAGGATTATTTTCTACAAATGAATCCGAAGGTTTAGAATATGTTATAGTTGGATTGAGGAATGTGAAAATGCTTTATGAGTCAACTGAACTTTGTTTCTAGATTCCATTTTAATTACGGAATATTCATAAAATCAAATACAAGTATTTCACTTGATTAAATGGAAAACTAAGATTATTAAGAATTTCGAGTTCTTTTATTACTCATTAATCATTGGCTTAGTGCATATGATTGAGAATACCTATTAGAACCAGTTTCATGACAAGTTTTTCATGTTACATGATAAAATCATGAACTCTTGGCACATTTTGCAAGATACTTGCGAAAATCCTGCCATATACTCATTTCATGATATTTCAAGCATGCCTTGCATTTACAAGTTATGGAAAAGGAGTGAGAACCCTTTTCTATTTCTTGGACTTGAATACGTGTTGTGAAAGCGTTGAGTACTCAATAGGAGCTGTTCTCCTTGTACTAGCTGATGTTAGAGGTAGACGGCCACATGTAACTTGGCTAGTTTTCGGGTTCATCTTACTCAAAATGGGGCGATAGGACATTAGGAGTAGCTAACACCTAAATAACCGGCCTGAGTAGGCCATAATTCTTGAATAACTTGTCCAAGCTAGCCACACACACACATGAAATCATGCATACCTGAATTTACATGATTTATACTAGAATTCCTGAATTCTTGAAATGAAGTGTTTTACACTTGAATGCCTGCACGTGGGTTTTCTAGATAAGATTTTCATGGTTTCCTGAAATTCCTGAACATGAATTTCAGTAGATTTAGTACCTGTATTACTTGAATTCTTGATTTCCTGCACATGAATTTTCTAGAATCAACATCTAATTTACCTGAATTCTTGAAACCCCGAACATGATTTTTCCAATAATGGCACATGGATTTTACTACCTACATTTCTAGATAACATGAACTCCCGATACTTGATTCTACCTATTTACAATAAGTGTAAGTCTTCTAACCTATCTTGTTGCTACATGCTTTACTATTTACTCCTGGAAATAGTACTTAGTATTACCAGATGTTTCTTAAGGAAGACACTAGCACACACGGTACTTAGTGAGTATTTAGCACTTACACGGGTTTTATTCTTGACAACTTTTAGAGACCAGTCCCTATCAAAAGATTCCCGGATACGCCAAGGAGTCAGGAGACAGTGTCAAGGATGACTGTGGGGATTTGGATACTACTTGCACTTGGTGAGAAGATTTGATCCTTTTATGGCTCTGTAGTTCAGTTTGTCCTTGTACTTGAAGTAATGTTTTTGGAAAAAATTTTTGTTGTATTGTAAGTTGTTTTCATTATAAAGACCCCTTGTCTGGGAAGATTAGATGGGGTGATATCCCACAATGTAAGATCCACTATGATATGAGTATATGGGGTATTACAAATGGTATTAGAACCTATGCTGAGGTGTGGTAGAGACCTTAAAGATATCTGATTGAGCCTATAGTCTATAAGTGGAAAAGATAGGCATCAAGGCGGAAACTCCTATACAGAGGTCTATCTTACCAAGAAACGTTCATTATTTGGAGAAGACAAAAGTTGATTTTATCAAATTTCCCTTAATAATAATGAGTATATTGCAATTACATATTTTTAAATGGTCAAATGTAAAACATCTCGTTAAATTCTTGATAGGATGGTATATTTAAAAGGATTTAAATTTAAGAAAGGTACTATTATTGAATTTTAAATGTGAGAGGTATAATTGCAAAAATTTACATTTTTTAAGGATATTTTTGCCTTTAACCGTAATTCCAAAGTAGAAATTAATGAGAAAGTGGTATCCTATAACACAAGGGAAATAAATTTCATAGAGAAAAATACTTCATTTCATTCCAAATTAAATATGGACATTTGGATTTGGATTGTTCTATTTCACATAATTGTCTATTTATTTCATATAATGAAATGTTTTAAAGTAAACTTTCACCATACTAACTTCATTTAAAATGAAAATTTGTCTACAAATAATTAATTAAGGTTAAAATGGTAAAATTGAAAAAGTTAAATGAATAGAGTATATACCAACATATTTCATACTACTAAGTAGACCATCAATTTAAACAGATTCCATGGCTAGACATGGAACCTTGGGCTAGTTTTGTTGATGATGTTAGCTTTGATATGTATCCATTCAGGGAATAGATTAATCAAGGTCCAAAATGTATCTTCACAATGTCGTCTTTTCCTCTCCAGTTTTAATCTAATCTTTTTTATATTGCTATAGCCTAAGTTTATTAAGCCAACTCTTATTCTTCTTTCTGCTAGCTTATTTACCAGTTCATAATATCTTCACGGGTAATGAATTAGAAGCACTAGGCTGTATGTAGGTTTCTCTTAGAATTTTATTTTACAACAACTTAATAAGACAAAGTAATATAGATGGCAGTCACAGAGAGAGAGAGAGAGAGTTTTCCTTAAGAGATTTTTCTTACTTAGAACCCATTTTCACAGCTTCTAAAGTTTAGTTTAATGTTTGAAAGCAGTACAAGAGGTTATTATTATTATTATTATTATTATTATTATTATTATTATTATTATTATTATTATTATTATTATTATTATTATTATTATTATTATTATTATTATTAAAGATGTTGTCCAACATATAGAAAGTGGCATATATATGTGATAAACCTTAGAAGGGGGTGAATGAGGTTTATGGCAAACAAATACAGTTTTCAAAAACTTTCGAATATCTAAAAGGAAACCGAATATTGGTAAGTTTCAAAAGAGAAGCTTTTCTGTCCCAATTTAAATGCGGTCGGAGATCTTTCAAGATTCTACCAAATGATGAGAAAATAGACTATGTCAAAAGAGATAGATAGAGGATTATCAACAGTTCACTCTTTAACACAAATATCTTCAAACAAATTAGAAAATGCAAATAGCGTTGCTATGTTTTCTAATTAGATGAATAGTGAAATTTCAGTCATAGGATTCGAAATAAATGCAAGAGAATGGATCTAAGAATTTATGGTAGTTCGATACTCCAATGATCTACATCCACTACCTTCAGCACACACTTAAGGATTTCAACCAGTCCTTAAAACCTTTGTCCCAAATTAATGGTGGTAGGTAACACCAATCTTACAATATAGGGTCATCACACTTGGTTTTACTCCCAACCTCTATACACCCAAAAATCAAGGCTCACCCCGGCTAGATTTTACTTTTTAAACCTTGACACAACTCAGATTAAAGAGAGAATACAAAATTAGCTCATAGATTGAGCAAACATACATCAAATAAAGAAGCTTTACCTTTTTACCTTAGAGTAATAGATCTCACTTTAAAGCACAATGTAGATGAGGGATTTTTATTTTTTAATTGTCTTAGAATGTTTCTGAAAGTGTTAGTGCAAATCCTTTACTAAAAATTGCGTTTATAAATGGCTTTCATAGGGGCAAACACTAAGACTGCAATGGCTAGCTGTTGCTATCAAGTTTCGAGAATTTTAGACTCTTAGAATGAAAAATTGTGCGTCCAAAAGGTGCGTCCAAAATAACACTTTATACTAGAAAGTAGGTTTTGTATAACTTTAAATTTAGACATTTGGAAACAGATTTTAGATCCAGAGGTCCGTTAGAAGTTATTTAACTAAGTTTTTTTATAAAGTCAAAAGTTTTTCTTCTAAAGCTTTTTTTATGATAAAAAACTGGATTGAAAATACCCTCCTTTTGAAATGACTTTTAGTGCTTCAATATGAAATAAATTGAACTTAAGTTAAAGAGATATAGGAAATACAAATAATACCTTAACTATAATTTCCTAGTCTATAATTCTTCAAAAGTCTTCATAGTATACAACTTCTTTAGGTAGGATGTTGACTTGATCAATCCTTCTTGTACTTCATTATCTATAAGTTGCTTAGCAATCCTTTTTGTAATACTTGAAGAACCGTGGTCAAACATGTCATAATCCAAGAAGCTTATCACACACAAATCACATATGTTAGTGCACATCAATGTTTGTCATTTATCAAAACACAGGAGAAAGCCCTTTTGGCTAACAATTTCCCCCTTTTTGAATGATGACAAACTTGATGGATTGTGATAAAAAAAAAAAAAATTGTATGAACATGTTAAATTAAGAGATATAAGGATTTATATTCATTTTATATGCGATTTCTCAATCATAAAGCTGAAGGAGTAATTATGAGATAATACTAGAAAGTTTAAGCATAGTCTCATAAATCGGGTTGAATGTGTAACACCCCATATTTCCATAACGTAGTGGGCTATAACTTTGTAGGATGTCGCCTTGTCTGATTGCTTAGATAAAGAGTCTTTAAAATAAACTTTACTCAAAAAGCAGCGGAAAATTTTTTCCAACATAGAAAAGTATAAGAATTTGGCTTCTGATACATACACTCGCGGGTATAATAAGTCTAAGATGTAGCATGAGCCTTTGGGAATTCACCGCGCTTTTGCTACACCTCTGATCCTGAATTTTTTAAAAGAGATAATATACATGTGAGCATAACGCTTAGTGAGTCCCGTATGTGCTAGTGTTTTATGAAAGAATCAGGACACACAAAGCCTTTGTGGAAAAGCATATCATTTTCCTATTGGAAGGAATTCTTAAACTCTCTAAAGAAGAGTTTATTTAGAACTCAATCATTTTTGAAAAATTGTATTTCAATTTCAAATCATTACCCCGATTTCCAAATCACAAGCATTTTTTTTCAACAGAAGGTTGGCCTGTATGCAAAGCTCACAAGGCTTCGCCTTTGGCGCCACGTATCATTGTGCTTAGACCACAGCCTACAACACTCAACCATGCATTGCCAGAAGGGTAAGTATACAGTAGCGTACTACCAAGAATCAAGTTAGTGCTTATGCCAAGTATTCAAGTTAATGCATACGCCACACCAAGTATTCAAGTTATTGCATACGCCAAGTATTCAAGTTAGTGGATATGCCAAATAAGTTAGTGCATACGCCAAGTATTCAAGTTAATCATGTATTGGATTTAAGGATTGACAAGTTCAAGAAATCAAGAATTCAAGATTCATATTGTTCATCGTGTTTCCAAATCCATAAAAGGCTCGTACTTGAGCACACTAGGAAATTATTTTCCATACCAGGAAAACCTTTTTTAGGGCAAAATATCATTTTCCAGAATTTGATCCCATTAACTCGCAAGTCAGATTATAATTTCCATAGGCTTTGCAGGGCCAATCAGTTCATTCCATAGGCACATCAGGACAATAAATAATTTTCGGGATCAAAATTTTATTTTCCAAAAGTCAATCTCATATCGAGAGATTATTTTCTAAAATCATGTCGAAACAGGATAAAGAGTTCTTTTCACACATCAAAACAAGTTTCCAAGTGTATCTGAGTCATTTTGCCCGTACTCGATCACAAAAGTTATTTCCAAGGGTATTCAGGGTCATTTTACCCATACATGATTCCAAAAGACTTTTCGAGGGTACTCGGGTCTTTTTACCCTTACCCGATTTGAAAAGTATTCATAAGAGTTCCAATAAGGATATTTCGGTCTTTTACCGAATACCCGATTCCAAAAGTTTCCATAAAACATTCCAATAAGGACATTTGGATCATTTTCCAAATACCTTATTCCAAAAGGAACTTTTTCCAAGAATCCAGAATTCTAATCCTAAAAGTGAATTAAATTCAAAGTTTCCAAACATATTTCCATAAAATATTCTAATAAGGGCATTCTAGTCAATTTGCGAATACTCGATTCCAAAAATTACCATTTATCGAAAATCCCAAGTGTTTAATCCAAAAAAGACCAAATTCACAAAATTCATGCTTTAATTATCCATTAAGGTTTCCAAGACAAATATGAAGTTCATTTTACCCCAAAGTGGCATAAGAATAAATCTTGCTCAGATAACCTTAAATATATTCAGGGATTTCTAAAATGGTATAAAACGTAGCATTTCCTGGAAAAAGAAAGCATACTAGCTTTCAAAAGGTTTTAGAAATTAAAGGGACTCACCTCACGTCCTAATTGACTTTTCCCGTTCATGGTCGTTCGACCACCGTTTCCAATGTACCGTTGGCCGTTTACTGATAAACTTACACCAAACATCATTTTTAGGTTAAATCGTGTTTGGTCGAAAAGTAGCCGACATTCTGCCGCCGTGCCTGATGGTTAGTCGACATCCAACCGATGTTTAGCCGATGGTTAGCTGACGGTTAAAGAAAACGTTCAACTTTCATTCATGTCGTTTTTTCGTTGTTTGTTCAATTCTTTCATTTTCCTTTTTCCATGTCCTTCCTCCCTTCATGCACAAGGGATTCACTCCATATTTCTCATTCATTTCATCAAAAATCACACAATTATTCCTCCATAAATTCATTCACTTCCCAAGCAAAATCCTGAAATTTTACTGCTTTGACACACGATTTTTCAAAAATGATGTCTTGGAGGCTTTGTTTGTGTGATTTCTCCTTGGGGACTTAATAAATGAGGTCTAAGAAGATGTAGAATCACTGAAAAGTTGATGTTATATGAGTAGAATGCTTGTCTTGTTCTATTTTGTTTGCTCAAATCGAAAAAAAAAAAATGGTCTTATGTGTGTTGAAATTCAGCTCACATATTTGCTTCTGGAATTTACTCTTTGAATGCTTAAAATTTGATAAAATGAAATTGTGTTGATGTTCTGAAAATGAGGCCCTACATTTGTGGTGTTATATATTGATTAGTTGGGGAAGTTTTGATGTCTTTTTTGCCTCAAAATAATGGTTTAGAAAAACAGTGTACTTGCTGGAATGTTGAATTTTGATTTAGAAGTTGTTATCTTTGAGCCAAATTATCTTCACGGGACTGGTGTATGATGTTTTATAGGATCTAGAGTGTGTTGGGAACTTATTCGAGGGTTTATAAGAGTTTGGTGATTGAAAATTATGGTGTTTTGTTGAGTGTGCTTAATCTGTACAGAAACCCCTGTACAGAGGTCAATCTTTAAATCTCTGAAAAACCATCTTATTGATTTAATTTTCTTATTATTTTTGGAACCTATAAACTTGAGGATGTTATAAAAATTTCAGAAAATGAATAATTGAAAAATTCGTTATAATTTGGGAGTTATGAATTTTTGAAGTTGACTGCACAAAGCAATTTACTGTTCACACGAGACTTATGGTAAAAATTATTTGAGTTTCTTTTTGTGGGAATTTTGGGGAGCTAAATACATGGTAATTCAGCTAATATATGGAGGTTTTAAACTGGAGGTTTTTTTTAAAAAAAATAAAATGTTTTCTTGGTTAATTAAGTAAATGATTTTTGACTCCTGTTTTAGAGTAAAAGTAGAATTTGTGTTGAAAGTTAAAAAAAATGAATTTACAAATAGAAATGACAATAATTTCAGCAAAACTTGGTTTATGTGATCATTGTGTGATGTTTAGCATTGTGCGAAAATATTTGACTAAAGGTTGATGAGTTTCTTTTATAGTATGATTTCTTGAAGATTGATCCCTTGTACCATTATAAGATGAGATTTTCATTTCTTGAAAAGCTACATGAACTCTTGGTGTGATTGGTAGAATAAGTTGGTTTAGGTGCTGCCCTATTGATCAATTAATTATAATGCATGGCTAATTAGGGTTTGCGTGGTGATTAGGGTTTTATTTAGCTATTAAGGCCTTGTTTAACTATGGATGTTTTATGGGAATTAAAGGAGTCCTATAATTTTTGAATCATGGATATTTTAGAGGATTATTGGATATCTTGTTGGGATTCTTTGTGTTTAGAATCAAATAAAGTATATCACTAAGCATTTTGGAACTACTTAATATGTAAGTAATTACCCTAACTATTTTAGGTCCTTGTTTAATGCTTTAGTTGGATTAGTTCAATAAGAAAATTAATTCCTATATTATATGTGTAATAGATTCAGGGTTGGACTTAGGAGGAGGAGGTACCTAAAATATCTTGAAGTTAAATTTGCTAAGCTTTGGACATGAGGTAAGTTCTTACATCTCAAGACTCTTTTATGCAAAATAGCTCTATAGAAAATTCATATGATCATGCATGCACTTTTATGACATAAATAAGCTCATGATATGATTTTCATTTTATTTATAGTGAGAATATTCTTGATAATCCATTTTGTTATACTTGGTCTCACCCTTATTCACCTTACGATTTTTACATAGAAATTATGCATGATCAATTTTTGAGAATTTTCTTATGAACATTATGTTATGATTGGGAGCCATGCATCAATGTTTATACCAAATTACAAATTTCCTTCATGCACATAATTGCAAAAATCATAGCATGAGACTTTAACTCCTGGCAATATCGATTTTGAAGCAAGTTATGAATTGATTTAATTTTATCATGCCTTGAACAAATTTGAATAGAATGGATGTAGGGATTTCAGTTTTGGAAATATTTTTGGGAGAAAGTATGGTTGTGGTTCTGGGTTGGGTTGAATTTCGAATAAAATAAGGTTTTCAGGACTGGAACAATATTTTGGAAATGAAATTGTATATTCCATTTCAGAATGGAAATTTCTTGAACTGCTCTATTATAGACTTGAGTACTCAAGGCGTGAGACTATAGGACTAGCTTTCATTAGAATAGGAAAGGATTCCAGTTGATTGGCTGTCTCCGAAAAACTGTCTTTTCCAAACGGGGTGATAGTCTTAGTAGTTGAGTCGGGTCCTAGTTGGCAACATGATATCCAAAAAGGGAATTGGAGGACGGACGTAGGACATCCGGTGTATTTATTTATGAGAGGGATGGCGGGGTATCCTCTTGGGAGGGATGTACACCCTGCCCAATATGTCTTTTTGGTATTGAATATGTCGTGGTCATATTTATTCAATATTGTAGATATGTAGTCTCGATACACAATATGGCTTGATGATGACGGGTTCAAGACTTTCGCTAAAATGAATTTTCATTCCAGGAATTTAACTTGAATTGATTGCCCAACAAAATTATTATCTACATATTATATTTAATTGTACTTGTGATTTTCTCCCCAAAATTTGATAAAAAAAATTTGAGAAGGATAAATGCTAAATTTTCTGATTAGTACATCTGTTCGAATTATTGCATATTCATGCATCATGCCATTGATTTTCTTAACTGTCACTTTCACACTATGGACTTACTGAGATTATTTATAATCTCACATGAGTTTTTCTAACCATGGTTTTCAAGGTAGCATATAATTATCAAGATTGAGTGCAGAAGATCCTTTTTGTAATAGATTAGGTTTTGATACTCTATTGCTCTCACTCTATTTAAGTTATGTAGTGGTTTTACTTTGGTTAGCAAGGTTTACCCTTGCATTTTTATGTCGGAATTTATTTAGTTAGCAAATTCAATTTTCCATTTTGAGATTTAATATTAAGTTTACCCTATTATTTCTTTCTTTTCCTTCGTTATAAAGAACCCTGGTCTAAAAGGATGATTTGACATCCCCAGCCCAACTAGGCTACATAAGTAATGGGGTGTTACAATAGCATAGTAAGTAAGTGCAGCAGAACAAATTGTTCAACAGAATATAAAAGTTGGTCAGGCAAGTAGTGATGATTGTTCAGAAATGTGTCAGCCAATTTTCTTCATGGTTTTTACTCCATGTTTATTTGTAGAAATTGCCATGTCGCATTGAATTACCATAGTCTTCGGCTTATTATCAACACCACCCTTCTTGTGCTTTCAGCTTGTCTATTGGATTTTCTTTTGACCATGACATGCTTCTGCTGATGGCTTGAGGAGCTACCAGGGGTAGCTGGTTTGGCCTGCTCAGGAGCCACCTTAGGAATAGTGATTTCAGTAGTTGTGGCAGCACGAGGTTCTTTAGTAGGTTCGATAGGAGGGCCTTCGGCTTGATCAATATCAATATCCTATTTTGGTGAAAGGAGGACTGTTTCTGGTTCTTGCTCCAGTTGAGGGGCTTGCTCAGTTGCAGTTTTAGACTACTTTTTTTCCACATTGGTTAGTCGATAGCCCAAAGTTGCAGTTCAGTCTTCACTTCTACACTTAGGCCATCTACTTTGGTAGCCAGGAGATTTAGAGCATCCAAAATACTCTATGTTAACTCAGTTCCTTCAGTCTTTTGCCTGACTTTGATAGATGATTCCTCTTGATTTTCATCTTTCCTTTTTGTTCCAACCGGGGTAGCAGAGGCAGGTTTCTTTCCTTCAGCCTTAACCTTGAGTAGTCTCTCTTTTTCTTCATCTGTGGCATCCTTAAGCAGAATCCATTGATTATCCATATGGATAAATCCTATCTTTTCAAAGGAATCCCTACTGTAGACATTAACCTTAGAATGCCCAGGGGCAACTAAATTTAGATCCACATTAAAATGTTTAAATAGCTCAGCCAGGAGATTTTCAAAGGGTAAATCTTTATTTGTGGTATTTTGGGATTGAATCATTAATCTTGTAGCCAAGAATCCAAAGTTAATTGGCTTGCCCTTTGACAAGGCCAACATCACCACCATATGCATATTGCTTGCAGGAGTTTTGTGCCCAAAATTTGGAATGACCATGGTTGAAACTATGTGATGAAGTAGTCTACCCATAGTATTAAGCTACTTGGTATTGCGGTCACTTGAGTTTTTAAAACTTTTCCCGCCGGTGAACTTGCTCTCAAATCTCTTTAACTCAAACACATCAAAACTCTTAGGATGTTTGTTCTTCTCAAAGAACTATACTCTATCTAACATCAAATATTTTGTTCAGCATTCAGAGGTCGAATTCAAAATTTACACCCCCAACCCGAGAGGTGTACCACTGCACCAAAAACCTATCCCTTGTTTCCTCGAGTCTTCCTCTTCTCAGATTTGAATACAATTCCCGGACTAAAGTTGTGTACAATCTTTTATTCATAGACAACAATGTTCCCAAAATAAAGTTATCTCTTTTACCTTTAGTTCGATTCCCTTGCTACACTACAAGAAAACTGTAAATCTGCCACAACAATTTTTTGAGCCAATCAGCGATGGATTTACCATGAAACCGCAAAAGACAAAGCAAATTGCGAGGGACAGAATACCATAGCAAATCCGTAGCTATTTGTCATAGAGTTGCGATGGAAACAGTAACAACTAGCAATGAAAACATATTCCGTCGCAAATCGGTAGCAAAAAAAGTGCTAAAAAATTGTGCCAAAAATTAGCCACCGATTTGCGGTGGAAAAATTTTTGTGGCAAAATTATAACATTTTTCAACAAATGAAAAATGAGAGAAATATAGAATAATTCATCGCAGGTCCATAGCAAGTTACAATAGTTGTATTCCATCCACGGAATAATTTTTTAATAAAATTAAATATTTCTGTAGCAAATCCCTAACAAACTGCTAGGGATTTGCCATGGACAATTTGCCACGGCTTGTAGTCTGTGGCCAATCCCGAGCAAACAGCTAAGGCTTTGCCATGAATTTATTTTTTCTTCTTCTTTGTTCTATTTTTTTATTATATTAATTTGCACTAATTGTAATTCAACACCCTTTGAAGAGAAAAGATAAAATGTTTTATAAAATTTTTGATTTGTTTATAACTTATTTAGTCTTAAAATGAAAATTCGGAATTAATAATTGAATGTGTTTTAAATTTTTATTTACTGGCTCCCTCGCACATTCGTGGCAAATTGCCACGGAATTGGTCAATTGAGTTGATTTCGTGGCAAATCCGTAGCAATCTGCTATGGAAGAATAAATTTCTCAATTATTCCGTGGTTAATCCATGGCAGTCTGCGAGGGATTTGGCACGAATTTGGTTTTTCACATTTTTTGTCAATTCTTTTATTATATTAATTCATATTAATTCTAATTCAATAACTATTGAGAACAAATATGAATTTTTGTATTCCTTTATCTCCTTTTTGAAACACTACCTTATTATTTATAGATTTTGATAATATTCATATGTTACTTTTGTTCATAAAGTAAATTATACGTGTAACAACAAGTAGTAAAATAGGCATGTCACTTATTTTGAAATATTTCTATGAGCCTTTTGAGTTTAATTTAATGTATAATGGCTGAGAAGATATCAAAAAATGTGTTAGGCAAAATAGAGGTAACAAGAATGTTAAATTTATTTTTATTTATTTGTTCCCTCGTAAATCCGTGGTAATTTGCCACGGAATTGGTTAATTGAGTTGATTCCGTGGCAAATCCGTAGCAATTTGCCACGAAAGAATAAATTTCTCAATTATTCCGTGGCTAATCCGTGGCAGTCTGCAAGGGATTTGCCACGATTTTTTTACATTTTTTGTCAATTCTTTTATTATATTAATTCATATTAATTCTAATTCAATAACTATTGAGAACAAATATGAATTTTTGTATTCCGTTATCTCCTTTTTGAAACACTACCTTATTGTTTATAGATTTCGATAATATTCATATGTTACTTGTGTTCATAAAGTAAATTATACTAGTAGCAACAAGTAATAAAATAGGCATGTCACTTATTTTGAAATATTTTTATGAGCCTTTTGAGTTTAATTTAATATATAAAGATTGAGAATATATCAAAAAATGTGTTAGGCAAAATAGAAATAAAAAGAATATTAAATTTGTGGCAATTTGCCACGGAATTGGTTAATTGAGTTGATTCCATGGCAAATCCGTAGCAATCTGCCACAGATTTGCCATGGAAGAATAAATTTCTCAATTATTCCGTGGCTAATCTGTGGTAGTTTGCGATGGATCTGCCACGGATTTGATTTTTTACATTTTTGCCAATTCTTTTATTATATTAATTCATATTAATTCTAATTCAATAACTATTGAGAACAAGTATGAATTTTTGTATTCCTTTATCTCCTTTTTGAAACACTACCATTTTATAGATTTCGATAATATTCATATGTTACTTGTGTTCATAAAGTAAATTACACGTGTCACAACAAGTAGTAAAATAGGCATGTCACTTATTTTGAAATATTTTTATGAGCCTTTTGAGTTTAATTTAATGTATAATGACTGTGAATATATCAAAAAATGAGTTAGGAAAAATGGAGATAAAAAGAATGTTAAATTTATTTTTATTTATTGTTCCCTCACAAATCCATGGCAATTTGCCACGGAATTGATTTTTTACATTTTTGTCAATTCTTTTATTTTATTAATTCATATTAAAAATAATGAAAATTATTTTTCTTTCTTTTTTTCCCTTATGATATCAGAGCGGATAATTTTAAACGGTGACAAACGGATCCAAGGTCAAACAATTTATGTTATGAAATAATTTATGTATTTTTATTGTGATTATATATATATATATATATATATATATATATAATAAAGTTGATCTATTAAAAAAATTATCAACATATGTGTCTTGTGCTAAATCATTTGATTCTTTCTCTTTCAAATATCACTATTTTGTATAGTTTAAATCAGTGACAAATGATCAAATAATTAAAATATTAAAAAAAGAAAAAAGACAAATCACCCCCAAAAAAAAAAAAAAAACAGTTTATAACATGAACTTTAACTATAAGTTGGTGTGAACTCTCATGTGTATCATTCTTTCGGTGGTTAAAAAAAAAAAAAAAATCTTTCAATGGGAAAATTCAGAGAAGCTGCAAGCAATTATTTAAAGCATGGGACAAGATAAAGTTGATGGGGTTCAATAATATAATTAATTTGGCCTAACTTTGGCCTGGACAACCATGGATATTGTATATGAGTATAATTTTATTCAATAGACTTCTGGTAAGGAAAGGATTGTTCATGATATAAAAAAAATATATTTTTTTACTTACTTACTAGGTAATGTGCAATAACTCAACATATATAATTTTTAAATTACAAAATTGAGTCTTTCACTTAATAAATAAAATTTACAAATATCGGAATAACTCATGAATTTTTTTTTAGTATGAATCTCTGATTGAACTCCATTTATATGACGTATAACATGACTTAAAAGCGACAAAAGGAAATATATATATATATATATATATATATATATATATATATATTTCCTTTTGTCGCTTTTAAGTCATGTGGGCTTCGAAATTCATTAATAACCTCTTACATGTGGAAGGGAAAAAAAAAAGATGAGTAATTTAGGTAGTTGTAATTAATTAGAAACGCCATTTATCATATAAGTATATATTAATGCAAAGATTGAAATGCTTAACAATTTTCTCTTTTCTTAATTATTAAAATATTATTTTAACAAATACATTTTTTATTACAATAATAATTTTCTTTTCTCTCCCTCTTTTTTATCTATAGTATTGCAATGTACTATTTATTCAATAAGGACGTCGCAGCAACAAAATACCTTGTTAATTTTTTTATTGCGATGTTTCTTGGGGTTTTTTTTTTATTTTTAATAGACATTGTTTCTTTTTAATCAGTCCTATTTGTTTCTTTCTCCTTCGCCTTCTTTTCTCCTTTACTTCTTTTTACCCTTTTATCGTGATTATGGATTATTTTCAATGTTGAAAGAGATGATTTCTAGTTCCCATTTTTAACGAAGAACAAGAAGTTAGAGTGAAACCAAAATATTTTAGAAAAAAACAAAATCTATTAAGTCTAAGCAAAATGATACAGTTTTTTCGGAAGTTATATGTTTTTTTTAGAAAAAAAATAAGGAACCTATATGTTTTTTCGGAAGTTGATGTCAGGTAGCTCGCGGTGACAGTATCAAAGAATTCAGATGTTTGGCTTTGTTTATTGGTACAGAAACTAACGCTATCCAGTGGAGGAAGCAAAACGGTGATAAGTCTTGGAGAACAGCTAGACCGTGTTACAGATAAGGAATTTGGGGAGTAAAAATCCAAAGAAAGGTGAGTCCCCTTTGCTCATAAGGATTTTCATGCTAGAAATTCCAGCATGGGTTAAACTTGGACATGAGTTCCACTTTTAGAAAAGACAGCTTGAACATTGCAGATGATCCAAAGAAAGGTGAATCCCTAATTATGCCTTCATTACTGATGCAAAAATCTTTTGAGCTGTCAACTATCAATTCAGATAAGTTAATTGGTTTTTACTTTCCTCCGGCTTCTCTTTGCTCTTGGTTTTTCCCTTTCCTAAATTTGTTGTCTCTCATTGTGGGTGAACCTGCTCAAGCTTGAACATTGCGGATGATCTCATGGAAATCTGGATTCAGGATTTGCATAAATGCAACATAAAGTAATATGCGCACCTGGAAAAAGACGTGTGGCAGAGGTGTACAGCTGAATGTCATACAGAAGCATAAATGCGGTTTTCAAGATCACTTTGTTTATGGGTGTGAGCCCACTGACTTCTCTTCTTTCATAGGCTTATTGGGTTGTGGTTTTTTTTAGTTTATTTTAATTAGTGGGCTAGGATCCATAAAGCTAAAAAAATTAAGTATTATAAGTTAAGAGGCTAAGTACAATTATTTAGTTAGGGGGCTTTTATTAATTTTTCATTATAGGCTCAGGCATGTTCTGAACGGTTACGTTGTTTCTGAAGCTATTCCAGAAGAGGAGAAGAGGGAAGAGAAGGGAGAATCTGATAAGGGACTTGAGCCTTTGGCATCAACTCTTGGTAAGTTAGCTTTCCCCTTATGTTTTATAGTGTTTGTAACCTAAGATTGAGATAAATTGTTCTTGAATTGAAGTTAGAGTAGTAGGGTTCTAAATTGGGAAAATTTGATTGGAGGATTAATTGTATTGTTTGGGTTTTAATTGAAGGTGAATAAGTGTTTGGAGGCTTGAGTGGAAGCTTTAGGAGGTTCCAAGAGGCTAAATTCAGTAGGTAAGAAAATTGGGTTTTCCTGTTTTTAGTACTGGTTACTGTTTTCTTCAAAATCAATGATATCTCTTGATTTCTTTATGAAAGTGGTATTTTGATTATATGAAAATGGTATTGAGCATGATATGTTAATTGTTATTCATGTACCAATGGTTATGTTTGTCGAAAGTTATGAGTTTAAGCTAAGTTTTATGCCTATATATTGATTTTCTGATCTATGTGATGTTGAATGCTTGTGGGTTTCGTTTTGGTAGGGAATTCCCGAACTTTATAAGCTATAAGGCCCTACTAGGGGGATACAATACCTAGGATAAGCTAAGACCCTTCTTCCAATGGGATATAATAATTGGAAGACTGATCAGTTAAGCCAAAGCAAGTCTCCAAGCATGAATCATCTTCGTGAATTAAGCCTTGTTTAGGCATGTTTAAGTATGTATACATGATTTTTGTGCATAGATGGTGTTCTTCATTATTAAAGTGAGTGGTAAAAAAAAAACTTCGTTTTTTGTCTGAGAAGTTATAGGTTGGGTTTTGGGTGTTCTGGAAATCACACCTACGCATTCTAGAATACACCCGGCGCCGGGTACACTCTGTTTTGACTTCGGCGCCGGTTTTTCACTGTTGCAGCGATGGTTTTCTCGCTTGTGTCGATCACATTATTTTCATTGAATAAACCACACCAGTTCGATATTTATGTGCCAAATATGCCTCTTGGGTTCAGTAAAGAGTAAGGTTAACAGATTCATTATTCATCTTTTCCTCCTTCTTCTTTTTGGGTGATACACTGAGATCTTCACATGGTGCGACCAACCCACCAGGGAGATATTTTAAGACCCCACGAGTTTTGTTGTGCCTTAAATTTCTAAACTCTTTTGATCAAACGTTTTGTAAATATATATGTATATGTAGCATGCTCAATCCCGGGTAGGCCAAATTTCCTTACTGAGCTAGTGAGCTCACCCCTCATTTATCATTTTGTAGGTTCTCAGTTAGATAAGGATGAGTTAGAAGAATGGTTTGAAGACGATCTAGAGTGATTAATTGTTTTTCATTTTTGTTCAGTTTTATGTATGTTTTGTTTTGGATTTAAAAACGATGTAAGGATATTCTTCAAGTATTACTAGAATGTTATGTTCTTGTTATTTATGGTATGTAAGGGTTCGACATTTCTTTTTGAGGTGTTGCCATGTCATCCTCGGCTTTGGAGCATGACATTTAGTGGTATCAGAGAAATAGGTTATACTTCTTCGGCTGAAACATTAGGGCAATAAGTATGAAACTGAGTGGTAACCTATAAAGTTTAAAATTTAAGAAAGAGAGTAGCATAAGTGATATTTGAGTATTCTTTAGGGATGTTGATCGTTTAGTAAATTATTTTCTTTTTCTTTGGTCATTTTAGCTCGCGAGTAGCATTTCAGCGATGGCACGTGGTGCAAGGAGGGCTGCTCAGGAGGGTGCGGGAGATAGTAACAGGGATAGACCGGTGGCTATGTGAGCTCGAGGGCAGACTAGCCGAACTATCAGGGGTCAGAGTTCATCCTCTACTGTGTCAGCACCGCATGGGTCAGGGGGTCATTCTATTGGGGTCGAACTGCCCTCACCTCCCCCGTTTGTGCCGCCAGCTGCTACGACGGTACCGCCAGTCACAACCGCGCCTGGTCCTAGTGCACCGATAGACATGCCGACTGGATTAGCTATGATGGCTCAAGCAATGTAGAGTCAGCAGTCGCTGCAGTAGGAGCAGATCAGGGTTTAGCAGGAACAACTCAGATTGCAAGCGGAGTAATAGCAGTTGTAGCGAGACCAGGAGCGTCAATTCCAGAGAAATGACTCAAGATCTCGGTCACTTTACGAGCGGATGAAAAGAATGGGACTCCCAACGTTCAATGGTATGGGGGGGCTAGAGAGAGTGGAAGAGTGGATCGAAGAATTGGAACATCACTTTGAGACGATGGAAGTTCCAGAGGATATCAAACCGAAGGTGGCAGGTCCGTTTCTAGTTGGTGAAGCGCTGTAGTGGTGGAAAGGGGTGAAGCCCATTTATTACCAGGGAAGCGAGCCGTTTACCTGGGAAAAGTTTAGGGAGATATTTCTGGAGCAATACTTTCCGGACACTTTCAAGATCGAGAAGGAGAACCAGTTCTTTGGGTTGGTTCAGTCAGAGCAGATGAGTGTGACCGACTATGCAATCAGGTTTAACTCATTGGGCAAGTATGTGCCTGCAATTACTCGAGACCCCACTTTGAGGACCAACCGATATGTGCATGGATTGTTAGCTAGGATTCGTGGAAGGTTGTCTGCAATTAGGCCTAGTACCTACAAGGAGGCTTATCAGAGGAGTTTGGACATCGAAGCTGAGTTCAGGAGATCGGATGCAGACAGGGACGGGAAGAGACCCAGGTCAGTGTTTAGCCAGGGGCAGGGGTCCAGGCCAGCGGTCGATCAGGGTCAGAGCACCAGGCCAGGATTCAGTCAGGGTCAGAGGTTTAGACCATCATCGTCGGGCCAGCCTGATGCTAAGAGGAGAGCTTTTTCGGGTCAGCCTAGGCCAGCTTTTTCAGGGGCACAAACAGTGAGTGCAGTAGGGTCTACAGCTTCGAATGCCGGCACTTTATTTAAGGAATGCCCAACTTGTGGCAAGAGGCACTTGGGGGAGTGCCGATGGGCGCTTGGAAGCTGTTTCAGATGTGGCAAAATGGGTCAGAAGATTGGCTAGTGTCCTGAACCAGTGGTAAATCCGACCCAAGCAGCAGTTAGTGCTCAGGCGCCTAAGGCAGGGGAGCAGCGGCAGAAGAGTAATGCTCGAGTGTTTGCTCTTACCCAGGAGGAGGCTGATACAGCTGATGAGGTGGTGACATGTACACTTCTGATTAATTCTGTGCCTGCTATTGTGTTATTTGATTGTGGAGCATCGCATTCGTTCATATTTCATAGATTTGCTAAGGCCTTAAAGTCAGGTCCTACCTATCTAGTTGACTCCTATAGAGTAGTAGTACCTAATGGAAAAGTTTTGGTGTCTAACTTGGTACATAAGGGATGTCGGGTAGCAATTGGTGATGATGAGCTTTACCCAAACCTAATCCAGATTAATATGGTTGATTTTGATGTGATTTTGGGTATGAACTAGTTGGCTAGTAATCATGCATTAGTGGATTGCCGAGAAAAGATGGTGCAATTTGCCTTGTCGGGTAGAGCTGTCTTCCATTTCCAGAGTGAGGGTAGAGTAGTGGGCAAGAGGTCTATGCCAGTGATTTC
Organism: Voacanga thouarsii; assembly: GCA_026120185.1. NCBI lineage: Eukaryota > Viridiplantae > Streptophyta > Magnoliopsida > Gentianales > Apocynaceae > Voacanga > Voacanga thouarsii. The sequence continues at coordinate 4,396,339 of JANUWF010002200.1, forward strand.
CGCGATTAGAGCTCGCCAGAATCTGCGCCAAGGATGCGAGGCTTACTTAGCTAGCGTGGTGGAGGTAAAGAAGCAAGAACAGCGAATTAAGGATATACCAATAGTGAATGAGTTTCAGGATGTGTTTCCAGAAGATCTACCAGGCGTACCACCAGAGAGAGAGGTTGACTTCGAAATCAACTTAATTCCAGGAGCGGAACCAATTTCGAAAGCGCCATATCGCATGGCACCAGCTGAGCTATGGGAATTGAAGGTTCAACTTCAGGAGTTGCTAGACAAGAAGTTTTTACGTCCTAGTGTGTCTCCTTAGGGTGCTCCCATATTGTTTGTGAAGAAGAAGGACGGGAGTATGAGGATGTGCATCGACTATAGGGAGCTGAACAAGATCACGGTGAAAAATAAATATCCACTTCCCAGGATTGATGACCTATTTGACCAATTAAAGGGAGCAAAGGTGTTCTCTAAAATAGATCTACGTTCTGGGTATCATCAGTTGCAGATCAAACCTAAAGACATACCAAAAAGTGTTTTCCGAACTCGGTATGGGCATTATGAGTTTCTAGTCATGCCATTTGGATTAACTAACGTGCCAGCAGCTTTCATGGAGTTGATGAATCAGGTCTTCAAGGATGAGCTGGACAGGTTCATGGTGGTGTTCATAGACGATATCCTAGTATATTCTCCGTCTGAGGAAGCGCATCAAGATAATCTAAAAGTGGTATTGTAGAGACTTAGAGAGCAAAATTTGTATGCTAAATTCAGCATGTGTGAGTTTTGGCTGGGGAGTGTGTCTTTTCTGGGGCATGTGATTTCTGAGGAGGGGGTCTCCGTTGATCCTAGGAAGATTGAAGCAATAGTTGATTGGCCCAAGCCAACCAATGCAACGGAAGTTAGAAGCTTCTTGGGGTTGGCTGGATACTACCGGAAGTTCGTGGAGGATTTCGCTAAGATTGCTACTCCATTGACTCAGTTGACCCAGAAGAAAGTTCAGTTCAAGTGGAGTGAAACTTGTGAGAGGAGTTTTCAGGAGTTGAAAAGGTTACTAACGTTGGCACCTGTGTTAGCACTACCGTCTGAGGCAGGGGGATTTTCTATCTACAGTGATGCTTCAAAGAACGGATTGGGCTGTGTGTTGATGCAGAATGGTAAGGTGATTGCCTATGCTTCTCGGCAGTTGAAGCCCTACGAACAAAATTACCCAACTCACGATTTGGAGTTGGTAGTCGTAGTGTTCGCGCTAAAGATTTGGCGACACTATTTGTATGGAGAATCATGTGAGGTCTTCATCGATCATCAGAGTTTAAAGTACTTATTTACGCAGAAGGAGCTTAACATGAGGCAAAGACGGTGGCTAGAGCTGCTTAAGGATTACGATTTGAAGATCAGATACCACCCTGGGAAAGCTAATCGGGTAGCGGATGCTCTTAGTAGGAAGAGGTCTAGCACTTTAGCAGCTCTACTCACAGATCAGGATCGACTTATCGCGGAGTTTGAAAGGTTGGAATTAGAAGTGGTGCAACTGACTTCGGGATGTTTGGTTTCTATGGTGGCATAATCATCTTTGGTAGAAAGAATCAAGGAGGCCCAGTTGATGGATGTGGAATTGGAGAAGAAGAGAGCAGTGGCTCTTGGAGGAAATCAGTTGGACTTTCAGATTCATGCAGATGGCAGTCTTCGTTTCAGGAGCAGATTATGTGTTCCCAATGAGGAGGCATTAAGGGCCGAGGTACTTAAGGAAGCGCACAACTCGAGGTTCTCAGTTCACCCAGGAGGAACCAAAATGTATCGGGATCTCAAGAAGTATTATTGGTGGAGTGGTATGAAGCGGAGTATAGCAGAATATGTATCTAAGTGTTTAGTATGTCAGCAAGTTAAGGCGGAACACCAAAGACCTGCTGGATTACTTAAGCCTTTGGAAATTCCGGTATGGAAGTGGGAGCATATCACGATGGATTTCGTCATTGGGTTACCTAAGACCAAGATGGGAAAAGATACTATTTGGGTGGTGGTGGATCGTCTAACTATGTCAGCGCACTTCACCTATGAAGGTAACAACTTCTATGGAGGAGTTGGTCAAAATGTACATGGATGAGATTGTCAGGTTGTAGGGGTACCAGTGAGTATAGTGTCAGATAGGGATACCAGGTTTGTGTCCCGACTTTGGAAGAGTTTCAACAAGGCCATGGGAACCACCATCGCACTCAATACGGCGTTTCATCCACAAACTGACGGTCAGACAGAGAGGACAATTCAGACATTAGAGGATATGTTGCGGGCTTGTGTGTTGGACTTCAAGGGAAGTTGGAGTGACAGTTTGGCATTGGTAGAGTTTTCCTACAATAACAGTTATCAAGCCAGCATTGGAATGGCACCGTATGAAGCTCTTTATGGACGGAAGTGTAGGTCTCCAATTTGTTGGGATGACGTAGGGGAAAGAAGTATAATCGGACCAGAGTTGGTACAGCTTGCTTCGGATAGAGTATTGGTTATTCGGGAAAGATTGAAAGCTGCCCAGGACCGTCAAAAGAGTTGGGCTGATAGCAAACGAAGGCTATTAGAGTTTCAGTGTGGTGAGAAAGTATACTTGAAGGTGTCCCCTATGAAGGGTGTAATGAGATTTGGTAAGAGTGGGAAGTTAAGTCCAAGATATGTAGGGCCATATGAAATCCTTGAGAGAGTAGGAGATTTAGCTTACAGGTTAGCTTTGCCGCCAGCATTATCCAGGATACACGACGTTTTTCACGTATCCCAGCTTCGACGGTATGTTCCGGACCCAAATCATATTTTAGAAATGTCGCCTTTGCGAGTACGTGAAGACTTGACGTATGAGGAGGTACCGGTAAGGATCGTGGATAAGAAGCTACAAGTTCTGAGACGGAGGACGATACCTTACGTTAAGGTGCAATGGTCAAATCACTCGGAGCGAGAAGCGATTTAGGAGTTAGAGGAAGATGCACGCCAAAAGTATCCGTTCCTATTTGAGGACCAAGGTGCATAAGTTTCGAGGACGAAACTTTTTGTAAGGAGGGTAGAATGTGAGCCCACTGACTTCTCTTCTTTCATAGGCTTATTAGGCTGTGGTTTTTTTTAGTTTATTTTAATTAGTGGGCTAGGGTCCATAAGGCTAAAAAAATTAAGTATTATAAGTTGAAGGGCTAAGTGCAATTATTTAGTTATGGGGCTTTTATTAATTTTTCATTATAGGCTCAAGCATGTTCTGAACGGTTACGTTGTTTCTGAAGCTATTCCAGAAGAGGAGAAGAGGGAAGAGAAGGGAGAATCTGATAAGGGACTTGAGCCTTTGGCATCAACTCTTGGTAAGTTAGCTTTTCCTTTGTGTTTTATGGTGTTTGTAACCTAAGATTGAAATAAATTGTTCTTGAATTGAAGTTAGAGTAGTAGGGTTCTAAATTGGAAAAAATTGATTGGAGGATTAATTGTATTGTTTGGGTTTTAATTGAAGGTGAATAAGTGTTTGGAGGCTTGAGTTGAAGCTTTAGGAGGTTCCAAGAGGCTAAATTCAGTAGGTAAGGAAATTGGGTTTTCCTGTTTTTGGTACTGGTTACTGTTTCCTTCAAAATCAATGATGTCTCTTGATTTCTTTATGAAAGTGGTATTTTGATTATATGAAAATGGTATTGAGCATGATATGTTAATTGTTATTCATGTACCAATGGTTATGTTCGTCGAAATTTATGAGTTTAAGCTAAGTTTTATGCCTATGTATTGATTTTTTGATCCATGTGATGTTGAATGCTTGTGGGTTTCGTTTTGGTAGGGAATTCCCGAACTTTATAAGCTATAAGACCCTACTAGGGGGATACAATACCTAGGATAAGCTAAGACCCTTCTTCCAATGGGATATAATAATTGGAAGACTGATCAGTTAAGCCAAATCAAGTCCCCAAGCATGAATCATCTTCGTGAATTAAGCCTTGTTTAAGCATGTTTAAGTATGTGTACATGATTTTTGTGCACAGACGATATTCTTCATTATTAAAGTGGGTGGTAAAAGAAAAAAAAACTTCGTTTTTTGTCTGAGAAGTTATAGGTTGGGTTTTGGGTGTTCTGGAAATCACGCCTGAATTCCAGAATACACCCGGCGCCGGGTACACTTTGTTTTGACTGCAGCGCCAGTTTTTCTCTGTTGCAGCGATGGTTTTCTCGCTTGTGTCGATCACATTATTTTCATTGAATAAACCACACCAGTTCGATATTTATGTGCCAAATATGCCTCTTGGGTTCAGTAAAGAGTAAGGTTAAGAGATTCATTGTTCATCTTTTCCTCCTTCTTCTTTTTGGGTGATACACTGAGATCTTCACATGGTGCGACCAACCCACCAGGGAGATATTTTAAGACCCCACGAGTTTTGTTGTGCCTTAAATTTCTAAACTCTTTTGATCAAACGTTTTGTAAATATATATGTATATGTAGCATGCTCAATCCCGGATAGGCCAAATTTCCTTACTGAGCCAGTGAGCTCACCCCTCATTTATCATTTTGCAGGTTCTCAGTTAGATGAGGATGAGTTAGAAGAATGGTTTGAAGATGATCTAGAGTGATTAATTATTTTTCATTTTTGTTCAGTTTTATGTATGTTTTGTTTTGGATTTAAAAACGATGTAAGGATATTCTTCAAGTATTACTAGAATGTTATGTTCTTGTTATTTATGGTATGTAAGGGTTCGACATTTCTTTTTGAGGTGTTGCCATGTCATCCTCGGCTTTGGGCCCAGCGAGGACGCTTGGGCCTAAAGGAGGGGTGAATGTGATGCCCCAATCCCACATGGGATTAGGATGAGAAGTATATATGGTATATAAGGATGGGCCTAAGTACCCATTGTCAACTTGGGATATCCATTTTGGCCCAGCGAGGACGGCAACCAAGTAGTTGACCGTGGGTGCTGCCAGGCCTATAGTCGCACTCCGGGGTCCGCGGGCGCGGGGCGTGACAATGGGTGTGTGTTCATAATTGCAGATATTGTTTGAACTGATGGCCAAGGGTGGAACCGTGAATGGACTAATAAAAGAAAAGAATTTGATTCAGGTAAGTCACTTAAGATTCCTGTCCAAACTTCATTGGAATATTTTCAAGATTCTGATGCATGTCAATAAATGCCCTATCACTCTCTTTGGAGCCATTTAATTGAAGCATCTGCCATTGGAGATATGTTGTTTTCATAGTAATATTGCATTTTGCTCTTCTAACAAAGGCCTCAAATTCGTTTACGCTATAACATGCAAAGCCTACCTTTCTTGTGTGTTATGTCATCCACATATTTGCCCTGTTAGTAATTGATAATTAAATCCCACCAAGATTATGACAATTTTTGTTATTGTAATCGGGGACGTAGTGCATATTGATTTTCCAGTGTTTTTGTTAAAAATACTTGCTTTCTTGTCCCAAATCTCTCATATGTGTTAATAGTCCTTTCTTGCTAACAGTTGCTTCTGAATATGCTCAAACTTATAGTTGACTATAAGTTGCAGTTGCAGTTCTTCTCAATTACTTGAAGTTACTACTTTCTACTTCTCTGTGCCAAATGCTGTTTTGAGGAATTTGCTGTTTTGATGAGTCCTCTTATGCTTCTTTGTGTCTGATTTTACCTTAAAAGAAGCTCAAGAAGTTGTTTTTGGATAAGCCACCTTCTGAGGTCCTTGAATTGCTTTTGCTTATGAACATCGTTAAATGTAAATACTATGTTAATTATGGGAGGGGCTAACTAAATTAAGGGGGGGGGGTTAATGCTAAAGCACTAGATTCACATGACATATAAATTTTAAATATATATATATATATATATATATAGAGAAATCTTATATATATATATATATATATATATATATATATATTCCTACTGAACCACTAGATTCACATGATGAGATCACATGCAATATTACAACTTGCTGTCAAAAAGCATAATGAGATAAAAGATTCCAAGCGAAATAATGATGTAAATGAGTCAAAAAGTGGAAAGGTTGTGAGGAAGATTTCTTTTATGATGGAAATGAGTTAAAAACATGTATTGTGTGATTGGTTACTTTTTCTTAACACACTACTAAAAATGTGCTCAGTCGTCGTATTTGATAATTGAGCCGTCGTATTTGCCAAATACGATGGCTAAACGACAATTTTGTGACTATTGTATAAAGTTTCGTCATTATTGTTCAACAACGGCAACCAAGCCGTAGTATTTGCCTAATACGACGGCTCTACAAAAGCGTAGTATTTAATCATTGCGGAAGGCTTAAAGACACAATTACGCAAACCATTATATTACCTAACAAAACCGTCGCATTTGATAAGCAAATACGACGGTTTTGTGACCATCGCATTTGGTAAGCAAATAAGGTCACATCTGATTAACCAAACCAAATGTGATGGTCACAAAACCGTTGTATTTGCTAATCAAATGTGACGATTTTGTGACCGTCGTATTTGGTTAATCAGATGCGACATTATTTACTTTTCACAAATGCAACGGTTCTAGCCGTTGTTTTTGAGTAAAATTTTTTAAAGAAAAATAGTTACTTAGTATTTAGGCCTATCCACCTGCAATTTCAAACCAAATACAATTCGTTCGATTCATTCAACACCAATCACAATAAAACACAATTTTCTTAATGCCAAACAAATCAAAATCGATCTCTTGAACATTGAAATCATAAATAATTCATAAACTCCACAAGAGAAGTAATACTACATCTATAACAAATAGAAAATGCTTAGCCGGCTATTAGAAACAGTAGTACATGTAAAACAAGAAGAATATAAAAATACATCAGTCATCACAAGTATGTAATAATGATCGCGTATATGCACACATTTATGATGGGAAAATATTAAACTTCTTCCTTGTCTCCTTCTCTCCTCAGTCCTCCCTCCCCTCTTCCCGCCCTCCACCTGTCATCTACCTCTTCCTCTTTCTCCTTGTCTCTTTCTCTCCTCAATCCTCCTTCCTCTCATTTTCTTCGATTGCATTATCAATATACATGCGACGGCGCATGAACTCCAATGCACTAATTTTCTATAATTGCATTCATATTAAACTATCTCTATTCATAGCTTCTCTTCTTTCTTGCATATATATATATATATATATATATATATATATACACACACACACACACACACACTCTCTAATGTACTAATTTTCTATAATTGCATTCATATTAAACTATCTCTATTCATAGCTTCTCTTCTTTCTCGCATATATATATATATATATATATATATATATATTCCTCGCACAAAATTTGTTCTCTTAGTCATTAGTCATCAGTGGACTTCAATTCGTTTGAAAGGTGGTCAAATTTTAATTGGTTTCCAAAGAAGAAGATTTTGATGTGTTTTCCTTTCCAAGCCAATCACTTCCTTTTGATTTCAGGTGAGATACTTTTGAGGGTTTTTTTTTTTTTTTTTTACTTTTCACTCGTCTTCTTCATCTGGAAATGTGCTTGATAATGAAACTGAACTTCTTTTGGTTTATTGTGATGTGAATCAGTGGAAGTTCTGAACATACTACTTTGGATTTCCAATTTGATCTGCCCATTTAAGAGACTACTTTTGATATTGTTCCTCTAATAGAGGATATGTTTGTGTATGATCCTTTCTACTCCCTAATGGATTTTGAACAAAATTAGAACATGGTTCAAGATTATCATACATTAGAACTCATGCTTCTAGAAAATTACAAAGACTTTCGTTGAATGGCATTACCTTTACTGAGATTATTTTTCTTTTTCCAGGAGAAATATGGAGTGGTATTGGCAACGAATTCGAAGTGAAGAATCATGAAGTGCATCTTGAAGGTATCACTTCAGACGAAGTTCATGTAGAGAAGAAGATGATCAGGAGGCATGGAGATGAGAAGGGTAGTAACTCCAAGACATTATTAAGAGCAACCATTTTGAAGTACTTTTACATGCCACTCACTCGGGCGGCCAAAGAACTAAATGTTGACCTAACCCTTTTCAAGAAAAGATGTAGGGAGTTGGGAATTCGTCGATGGCCTCACAGAAAGTTGATGAGCTTGGAGACCCTAATCAAGAATGTTTAGGAGATGCCTTTGGATTTGCAAGAGATGCGAAATGAAGAAGAAGGAGGACATATGACTGAGAAGAAGTTGAAAGAAGCCATTGAGATATTGGAACGTGAGAAGAAATTGATGGAAGAAATCCCTAATACACAGTTGGAAGACCAAACAAAGAAATTGAGACAAACATGCTTCAAGGCCAACTATAAGAAGAGAAAACTCATGGTGATGATGAAATCTCAACATTAGCCACTGATATATTTCAATATTAGTTTTTACTTACAAGTAGCTCAAGTTCAATGGGCCGAGCTTTAGAACATATCCTTGCCTGCACAATACATAAATTAGAGATCAGTCTCGGCCCTAGAATGAATTGGCAAAAAACTGGAGCATGAAGAACAGCAGAGTTTCAGATCTAAGTTTGATATGATATTTAGAAAATTAACAAATATATATATGTTTGCGATCTGAAATGAGTTCCAAATATGTAGGGAAAATATTTCATATCCTTTCCCTCTTGAATTAAATATGTTTACGTGACAAGTAGTTACTTTTAAATAAAGATGTTTACACAGATGCCTTCACAATTCAACCACCTCGCTTCTATGCATAAGAGATCAAGCATCACCTAGTTGCTCACATTTCATAAAGCGAGTTGGTTGATGGTGTCTAAAAAGAAAAATATAATTAAATTTAGCTTTTGGCTTTTACTTGGTATTCTAAAAAGGAAAATTTTTCTCATGCATCGTTGCCAAAGCCGATATTAAGCAAAGCATAAACCGCCGCAATCTGAGAACCGAGATCCGGCGAATCAAGCAATGCCACTAGCAGGGGAATCGAGATCCGGCCGCTTCCGTCTTGGCTTGCTTGCATACTGTTCACAACTCTCTTCAATTCCTCGAGCGCCTTCACTTTCCTCCTAACCTCCTCCTCCTCCTCCTCCTCCTCCTCTTCGTTTTCCTTTTCCGAAAATTCAGATAGCCTCAGGAAGTCCGATATCTTGTCGGATCCAGACGCTGTGGGATTGGTGGTAATGCTGGAGCTGGAGCTGTGCTTCCTCAACTCAAATCTTAGGGTTAACAAACCAATCTTAGTTGTAGGCTTGAGCTCTTCCGTTGTAGGTTTTACAATGTGCTTCTGTTGCCCCCCGCAGCGCATAGTGTCGAGGACAATGCGGCGGATCGAGGCCTGCATTTTTAGCCAAACAAAAATCCATCCACCTCCGCCAGCTCAGCAACCACCGCAATCTTCGGAAAAGAATCATTCTTCGGTGGGGCCTGGATTTTAGCCAATACCTCATCAGGAAGCGTTTCGGGAACTCTATACAGGACCGCCTCAACACCCTGCACACCGTCCACCCCTCTCTTCATCCTCCTGGCTAACCCCTCGACATGGCCATACATTGAGTAAAACACAAAGAAGATTTTTAAGTTTGCCTCGATGGGAATTGAAGTGGTGGCATCAGCAGCGGCGGCGTTGGTGGTGGAGTCGACGGCGGGAAGAGGAGGATTGTCATGGATGGAAGAGGGCTTCGAGAAAGGGAGGAGTGGGAGTGAGAAATGGTGGTTGTTGGAGGAGGAGGAGGAGATGTTTACGGGGGGTTTAGATTGGAAGAGAGTGTTAAATTTGGAAAGTCGGAGCTGAGCTGAGAGGGAGTTAAGAACGATGCTGTCAGGATTCAAGAATTGCCCAGAAAAATTGGAACATCAAACAGTTTGAGATTTATTTGGAAAAGATGTTTACAATTCCCACACTCTCAACTAAAACGGGAACAAAAATTGGATAACACTCTCACACACGTATTGAGTTGGTTAGCATTGGATTGATTTTTAATCATTATCAAACATCACATACGTTTTAAGATTCCATATATTTTAAAAGGGCTATATCACATATTTTAATAATTATTATTTTAATACAATTAAATGTAATAATTAAAAGATAGTATACTCTAACTAGCTATGTAGATATATATGTATGTTTGTAATTAAAAAACTATTTATGTTATATAACATATTAATCTAATACTCATTAATTAATAAGGATATATTATATTGTATACGAACAATATATATATATATATAATAGAATAACTAATAACTAAAATTAATTCAAGCTCTTTAATACAAATATATGAAAACTTAAGATGATTAGCTATCGTAATAGGTTACAATCTTTTTTTTAAATGATTTTTATTTGTTTTTTATTTACACACACACACATATATTACTAATGTGACAAATAAAATTATATAAAATTTACTTTTACAATAAAAATTATAGATAGAATGTCTATATATATAATTAAAAGATAGCATACTCCACCTAGGTATGTAGATATATATGTACACACGCATATATATGTTTGTAATTAAAAAATTGTTTATGTTATATAACATATTAATCTAATACTCATTAACTAATAAGGATATATTATACTGTATATAAATAATATATATATATATATATATATATCTTAGAATAACTAATAATTAAAATGAAATTCAAACTCTTTAATACAAATATATGAAAACTTAAGATGTAAACAAAAAATTATTTGAAAAATCAATGATCTAACCATTACATGTATTTATAAAGTTAAAACAAGTTTACTGATCAAATTTGAAGATCATTTGTTTTATTTTATCACATTTGTGCATTAATATCTATAAAATAGAAATATATATTAGTATTTACAAATATAAATATATCAAATTAACAATCTAATCGTTAAATTTATTGTAATAATTACCAAAAGTATTGTGACTAAATTTGAAAATAATCAGATAAAATTTAAAATAATTTTGAGGGGTTTTGTTATAATTAGACTAAAAATGACAGTTTTTGTAACCATCGTATTAGGACATCTATTGTGATGGTTCATGTAAACCGTTATATTTGGCCTACTCAATTGTGATGGTTCTTATAAACCGTTGTATTTGTCCTAATCTATTGCGATGGTTCACGTAAACCATCGTATTTGGTCTACTCTATTGTGATGGTTCTTCTAAACCGTCGTATTTGTCCTAATCTATTGCGATGGTTTACATAAACCGTCGTATTTGGTCTACTCTATTGCGACAGTTCTTGTAAACCATCGTATTTGTCCTAATCTATTGTGACGGTTCATATAAATTGTTGTATTTGGCTTGCTTTATTGTGACAATTCTTGTAAACCATTGTATTTGTGCTAATCTTTTGTGATGGTTCTTGTAAACTATCGTATTTGTCCTAGTCTATTGGGAAAATAAATGTAAATTATCGTATTTGACCTAATATATTACGACGGTTACTCTAAACCGTCGCATTTTGTGAACAAATATGACGGTTTTACTTCAACCGTTGTATAAACCCTCACTAATATGATGGTTACCAAACCGTCGTATTAGATAGACTATTACGACGGTTTTGCGACCGTCGTATTTGGCCCATTTTTTTGTAGTGACAAGAGTCTTTTGGCTTTTAAAGAGTGTATTCGTGCTCTTGGTTACTTTTCTCTTTTCCTTCTTCATCTCTCTCTGTTGACTATTGAGATTTCATCAGCACCTTCTTCATCTCTCTCTGTTGAGTATTGAGATTTCATCATCCCCATGAGTTTTCTTTTTCTTATAGTTGGCCTTGAGGTATACTTGTCTCAATCTCTTTGTTTGGTCCTCCAACTGCGTATTAGGGATTTCTTCCATCAACTTCTTCTCACTTTCCAGTATCTCAATGGCTTCTCTCAACTTCTTCTCAGCCATATGTCCTCATTCTTCTTCATTTTGCATCTCTTGCAAATCGGAGTTATTTCTACATAGTATCGGTGGAGATACATTCATTCCGATCATTATTTACTTACGAATCTTTCATACTTGCAGATCTATAATGTAAGTTTTTCATTCATGCATAAGTGTGTGAGAGAGAACCTGAACATTCTTGATTAGGGTTTCCAAGCTTATCAACTTTCTGTGAGGCCATCGACGAATTCCCAACTCCCTACTTTTCTTGAGAATGGTTAGGCCAACATTCAGTTCTTTGGCCACCTGAGTGATTGACATGTAAAAGTACTTTGAAATGGTTGCTCTTGATAATGTCTTGGAGCTATTACCTTTCTCATTTCTCTACCTCCTGATCATCTTTTTCTCCACAGGAATTTCGTCTAAAGTGATACCTTGATAGCCGTCACATAATAATAGCGGCTGGTTCGCCTTGATATTAGATTCAAAGTGCATTTCATGATTCCCCACTCCGAATTTGTTGTCAAGACCATTCCATATTTCTCCTGAAAAAAGAAAAATAATCTCAGTAAAGGTAATGACATTCAAAATCCATATTCTAATGTATGATAACCTTGAACCATGTTCTGACTTTATTCAAAATCCATTACGGAGTAAAAAGGAACATGCACAAGCATATGCTCTATTAGAGGAACAACATCAAAAGCAATCTCTTGAGTGGGCAGATCAAATTAGAAATCTAAAGTAGCATGTCCAGAACTTCCACTGATTCATATCACAATAAACCAAAAGAAGTTCAGTTTCATTATCAAGCACATTTCTAGATGAAGAAGAGTGGTGAAACGCCAAAAAAATAAAAATAAAAAAGGTCTTAAAAGTATCTTACCTGAAATCAAGAGGAAGTGGTTGGCTTGGAAAGGAAAACATATCAAAATCTTCTTCTTTGGAAACCAATTCAAAATTTGACTACTTCTCAAACGAATTACGACTCTCCATCTCTGAGAAAGAGAGCCGAAGAAGAAGTCCCTGTCCCTTTGTGATTTTTTGAAATCCACTAATGACTAATGATTGAGAGAGCAAATTTTGCATGAAGGGTTCAAATAAAAAGGAAGAAAAACTAGAGAAATATATAAATCTGTGCGAGGTAGAAGAGATGCCATGAATAGAGATAGTTAATGTGAATGCATTGAATGATTGGTGCATTGGAGTTCATGCACCATTGCATGAATTAAACTGGCCAACTCATGCACCAATATATATTGGTTTATGTATATATCCATCTTAGATTATTGTATTTTTGGAGTTCGTACACCGCGAAGAAAACGAGGGCAGTGAGGACTAAGGAGAAAAAGAGACAAGTAGGAAGGGAAAGAGGAAGAGGTAAATGATAGGTGGAGGGAGGGAAGAGGGGAGGGAGGATTGAGGAGAGAAAGAAACAAGGAAGAAGGGAAAAAGATGATACCGGTCGTGTAAGGTGCAAGGGAAAGTGACCAACACTAACCTCAAAAAGCTTACGAGACTGCTCGTGATGAGTGACATTTTAATTTCCTTCTTCTTTGTATTTGTACTACCTGAAAAGAGACTGTATTTTCTTTATATGATCTATAGTTAAATGTTCACTTTAATAATTGCTATTAAATTTGTACATGTCCAATCAAATTCTGAACTTAATTATCACTTTAATACTTCTTGCAGCTTGCGAAGCAAGGGGGTTGACTTTGACTATCTTGTATTGTGTGAAAAATTAAACTAGTTTCAAGATGGGCCCAATAACAGCGAATTTGTAGATGAGAGATCCCGCAAGATCAGTGTATGTTACATATTAATTTCATTTTTATAAAATTGCATAACACTTTAATTTTTGTTTATATTTTCACATTCAAATTATTCAAGAAGATATCCAAATGATGAAGTCGCAGTACTCTCAGATGAAGACTACTGAATCAGCATTCACTCCAAGAAGGACAAAGAGATAGAGAAAGAGATGACTTTTTTAAGCTCAAATTTATACCGGATAAAAATGTCAAGAATCACTTAGCAGGTTATAATTTCATTAAGAATCATAACGGTAGAAAAAAACTATTAAGGAATAAAACATTACAAGTTTTAAACTTTAGGGACCAAATAAATTATTTTTTTCCTTTTTTTGAATTCCTTATCTAGTTGCAAATAGTTGTTTGTGTTGGTTCTTATTGTTGTGGGGACTTGTTTTCTACACTTAACAATTTTCCTTTTTCTCTTTGGCATTTTATTTTAAGGCAAACTATCCTGGTGACCCTTGAACTATTGTGAAATTTAAGTTTTTCCATCCAATTAAAAAAAGCGTAAAAACATTTTTCGAACTTTTTAATCCTCATCTTGCCTTCCATCTATTGACTGACGGTCAACTGATAATTCTATTAATTTTTAAGGATATTTCAATAAATTTATTTTTAATTAAGAAAAATATATTTTTATTTATTTTAAAAATAATTTCTTTTTTTCTTTTTTTTCGTTTCTTCCCCCAATTTCTCTTTTTCTTGTGCGTGGTTGCTGCTGCATTTCCACTTCCACCGGAATTGGAGAAGAAACCCAACTCTCTAATCTGCAAAATCAGATTAAATAATTAAACAATTAAATGTCACCCAAACCAATCCACTCCATTTCCATTACCCCATCATTGTAATTCCAGTGAGCAAGTGAATTTTCCAATTGAATTGGGTGGAGACTGGAAGAGCCGTTTGGTTTAGTGACTCCATTGGGAGTGAATTTTCAAATTGAATTGGTGCAGGTAGGTATCAGGGATCTGCAGATATAAGGTAGGTATCAAGGAGGAAGATTCGGATAGACAGAGAGGTTAAAGGATCTATATGGATGTCCTTGGTGGCGACACCATCGTTAAACGAAGGATTGGAAGCGACGATTGATTCGTCGTCGGCCGGGATGTAACACCCCAGGAGGAGCTGCTTTCATCCACAGCGTGGGAGTTTTGCAACCGATTCTATAATCTATACTTTAACAAAAATTTAAAATAAATGCTATATAACTTCACAACAACACTAGGCATTTCCCTATCCCTTTAGCTTTCCCTCTGCTGTCTCTATACCAGCGACAAAAACACTATGAACCCAAATGCGGGACACAATCTCCAGTTTCCACCCCAATTCAATTTGAAAAATCACTTGCCCACCGGAATTACAATGATGAGGGTAATGGAAATCGTGGGGATTGATTTGGGTGATGTTTAATTGTTTAATCTGATTTTGCAGATTAGAGAGCTGGGTTCCTTCGGCAATTCCGGTGAAAGTGGAATTGCAGTGGCAACCACGAGCAATAAGAAGAGAAAGAAAAAAAAAAGAAAAAAAAAAGAATGTAAAACGAAATTATTTTTAAAATAAATAACAATAAAAATAATACATTTTAAATTTAAAATATAAAATTACTGAAATACCTTTAAAAATTAACAGAATTATCAGTTGACTAGTCAATTGACAGAAGAATAAGATCTAGACAAATAAAATGTTTAAAAAATATTTTTACGTTTTTTTTTAATTAGAGAGCAAAACTTCTCATGAGTCCTCTTTTGGCTTTCTTATTTGAATATTTTTCTTAATCAAAATCACAAAAACCAGCAAATAATATAGTGGGTGATATTACTCTATCGGTTAGAATTTTTTGCAAAGAATTACTATTGAAATTATGAAAGCAATATATATTGTTAGATTACAATATATTTATATTCTATATAAATGTTTGGATTAAAGGCAAAAATGCTGTTCAAATTTGGTCACTTTTACAATCTTACTCCACATTTTTCAAACTCAATTATACACCTCCAAGTACTAAAACATTTCAATATTACCCTTTTATTAAAAATCTAACAATCAAATTTACGATTAATTGTTAATAGGGACTTTATTGAAAAAAGGTAAAATTTAAAAACTTATTTAAAAATTTAAAAATAAAAATTCTTTACAATATTTTCTTTTGTTTCCTTTCATTATTATTTTTTTTGAAATTCTTCATTTCTTCTTATTCTTCCTACTTTTTTTTTTTTTTTTTTGAGGAGGAGGAGGGAGAAAAGAAATATTATATAAATACCAATCTCAATTGTTTTTAATCTAGTAAGAAAATATTTTACAAACCGAGCTAATGATTTGCTCAAAAAACCCATACTTTGGAAAGTTTTCTGAATGTTTCTCTTTAGACTTATGATCAATAATATTGAAAATCATAGAAGTAAAAACTGTACTTATTCTATTCATTTTCATATAAATACAAGTGAAGAGAGATGCATCACTTTATAGGTATCAAGGAATTCCCATAAAAGCACCAAAAGAGATTAGATATGTATGACAGGAAACTTCTTTAAAAATTAAATTTTCACTTCGCATGTAATATTATTTAGTGAAATCAATTTTTTTTAAAAAAAAAATCTTTAGTTAAATTTGCTTTAAAAAAATAGAAAACATATATGTAAAATGACTAATGAAACCCTTCACTTCTCTCATATAAAATGTGAGTCTATTATGAATTGGAACAAATTGTCATTATAAAAATCACAAATTCATAAAATAAAAAACAAAGAAAATAAAGGTGAAAAGCTTATGAACATTAATATTACAATTAAAAAGAAATCCTGCAAAAGCACCTTAATTTAATTTCTTTAGTATGGTATTCTTTTTCCGGTAGTATCCTCAGATTCTTCAGGACCTAAAAATTATTGCTTGGGGCACTTCTAAAGTAACAATATAGTGACAGCAGTAATCTCCTCTTTTAATACCCGTTGACTTGTGTCTCCTTAGAGGAAAATGATTTCAATTTCCAAACTTTTAGTTAGGGTTTGAATTTATTAGGAAATCCAAATCCCTCTCGAGGGTGGAATCCAGTTTATCCACTGTATAAGTCTGATTTTATGTTTGTTCCGTCCAATTTTTAGTATCTATCATTAGCTTGGTTTGTAAAATATTTTTTTACTAGATTAAAAAAAATTGGGATTGATATTTATATAATATTTCTTTTCTTCCTCTTCAAACAAAAAAATAAAAAATAAGTAGAAAGAAGAAGAAGAAACGAAGAGCTTCAAGAAAATATGAAAGGAAACAAAAGAAAATACTATAAAGGATTTTTATTTTTATGGTTTTTAAATAAGTTTTTAAATTTTATCTTTTTATAATAAAGTTCCTATTAACAGTCAAATATAAAGTTGACAATTAGATTTTTAATGAAAGGATAATATTAAAATATTTTAGTACTTAGAAGAGCATAATTGAAAATTTTATAAAAAATCAAAAGTATCATATTTCCGAGATTCGATTTTTTGTTACAATAGAATTGGTGTATTTGCCAACTACCAAGGCGAACTCAGGTCGAAGTAGAATATGAATCTAGGCCAGAAAATATTTTCTTGCAATAACTATTGTTGACGTTATTTTTAGTCAATCCATTGTAACGGTAACTTTCAGCTAAAGCCGATATGAATTCTACCAAACGGATGATGGTGTCAAAAGAAATCTTCAGCTCCTGTACCCGGTCAACATTGGAATCAAGAGCCAATGAGCCATCACCCGCACATTGTGGCACGATTGGCAAGACATTACCGTTCTCAACCACTAAGGATGAGCCACGAAGCGAGATCCTCTCCACGTTCGGAAAGTTGGCAGTTGTGCCACAGTGAGTATAAAGTAAGCAGGGATCTCAGATTGAAGGACACCAACACTCATCTCAAACCCAATTACCAAATTTTTCCAGTTTCAATTCATTTTTTCTGCATTTTTACAGCTTTCTTTACATTTGCTTTACAGTTTTCTTTACTCTTTTGATTGTAAACTTTCTATTTGATGTTGTTTTGATTATCAATTCCAGTGTCATGTATTCACTGGTCATTTTAATCAAAATACATTGTGTTCAGTTCCGTTTTGCTTTCACATGTAATATTTCTACTTTCTTGGACCCTTTCTATAGTATGTTCAAGGAACCCACGTCTTTTAAAAGGTCCACCTCATCCATTCATCTTTCCATTAGACTATTTATGTTTATCGAAAGAGCAGCTGATCGACATTTTTGTCGGCTCCCTTTTCGTAAGGCAATATAAATTGGCACGCCCAGTGGGACCAGAGGTAGTTGTTGCATGCAATTGTGTTTAGGACACATTATGGCTAATCCTCACCAGCAATTTTCAAGGCCTTCATCGGATTCATCTGATCGGCCTACAGTTCGGACTTTATGGGGGACTTTTGATCCTGCGATGACGACATCCGAGAGCGCCCAGGTCACCATCCCTGAGCAACAGGGGGCACAGACTTCATCTCCTCCCCAGGTGTCCCAGTTGAATCCCACTTCTCTAACCGCCATATGACAGGCTATGGAGCAGTGTACAAGCGAACTCATTCAGAGCATTATTCCTCAGTTCACCACAGTATTCTGACCTTTGCTTCAGAACGAGCTTCATAATTTTGAACAAAGGTAAAATGTTCACAGGGCACCTTAGGTAGGTGTGTATCCTCCCCCCTTATCCATTGTTGCACCTTCTTATGGGTCAGTACAATTGTTGCACTAAGAGCGGTTTATGCCAATGTCCGGGGGGCACCAAGGGAATTTGGGGTTAAATGCACCCAGCATAGTTCCTAAGAAACCTGTCCTAGGAAGAACTCCACCATATTTGGTCACAAGGACCCAGGTGCCGATGGGAGCTCAGGTGTTCTACGACCAGAATATTGCCCTAAATAGGAATGTTGGCTCTTTGTAGGGAGGACCCCAGAGCTACATTGCAGTTGTCCTGACCTCGTATCTCATTGCTACGATAGTTTATCCAATGCGGGGGTAGGGTATCTTGAGATGGCTTTATTCCCCAGACAAGGTTCTCGATTAACTGTGGTAGGTTCCCCCATGCAGACTCAACTGCTAATGCCATCGGCCAATGTTGGCTCAATAACAGAGGCATTATGTCGACAAGCCAGAGATCAGCCAGTGTATTAAAAGCCGTACCCAAAATGGGTAGACTCCATGGCAGTACTACCATGAGGATTTAAGTTGCCTGAGTTTTTCACATTCTCTGGAGAAGATAACAAGCCAACTATAGAGCATATATGGAGGTTTACAGCACAATGTGGAGAGTTCAGGAATAGTGATTGGTGTTGGAATATATGCCTTCTAAAATAGATTATCTGATGTAATTATCGAATTTATTAATAAAAGAATTTATTCTCAAAATTGGTTTGTGAATTTACATTTTATTTGTGTATGATTTTTGTTTGGAAAGGACCCATTGTGTTTAAATAAGTGATCCATGTGAATGGTGGTCATTCACAATACGGTATAGATCACAGGTTACTTAATACATAAACGTTTGTTCTTAATTGATTGATGAAAATGTGAATCTCATCATGTATAGGTTATTATATTATGAATTCCAAATAGGAAATGGCTTACTTTTAACTAGTGAGTAGTCCACTCACTTCATAGCATGAGCGTATTTTGAATACATAGAACAGGACCTATAATAGTGGTTTCTAAAAGAACTATTTAAAAGAAACCCAAACTATTACTGTTATAACGTGGATTAATACTCTACCGCTTGAGTATGAGTTAGTAGTCTGACGAATATATTTTGATATATTGTAGTTGAGGTTCTTTTGTAGAACCAATATACTTATATGTTGGGTATATATGACTAGTTAGTTAAGACAGATTTGTATAAGATAGCTTCTACACTATATCACCCCTTGTGACTGTTCAAATGATCTAATTATCCAGGACCATGGGGAACATGACTTGGATATTTACTTTAGGGTAGCTCCCTTGAAAAGTGAAAATATTCCAGGAGTCGTGGACCATTGAACTAGAGGTCTAAGGATGGTAGATTTTTATTAGAGAGGTGTTAGTACACTCTTCCTCTCTAATTGTACGGCGATGCATAGAAGGGTATTTTAGTCATTACACCTGTAGGTTAAAGACTTTGCTAACACACCATTATCCTTGGGGTTAATATTTTCTTATGGTGATATTAGGAAATATTTAAAATGCAAAATATAGCTATTTATATAATAGGGGTATTTTGGTCATTTTAGTAGCCAAGACAATGTGTTTTTTGATCCCCGAAATGGCCTTAAATCATGAAAGATTTGGGTTAAGAAATTGGTCTTGATAATTATGAATTTTTATTTTATTAGTCTAATTTATTATTGGATTAGAATAAAATAAAAGGTTCGAGTGAGAGTATTTATTTTATCTAGTTTAAATTGGTTAATTAATTATTCAGGGCCTAAGGCCCAGATTGAATAATTAGAAAATTAATCTGAAACTAGATAAAAGGTATGAAATTTTATTTGGTCTATTTGGGCTTGTTAATTATTTATTGGGCTATTTAATAAAGTCTAAAAAATAAATAATTGAGATTTATTATTTATAGGCATTCAAGCCCAAGAATAAATAATTTATCTAGCCCAATGAATAAGAACAAGGTAAAATAAAATTTATTAAAAAATTAAAAATTAATTAATTATTAATTTAATTAATTAATTAAATAAAAAAACAACACGAGATGGAACCCGTGTTGTTTTACATGCAGGATAACAGAAAGCATCCAATGTTGCACGCGATTGTATTCTCTCTCGGGGATAGATTGAAATGGATGTGAAATGAATTGAAGAAGTAGTGTTTTTTTTTTTTTTGGACTATTCTGTCTGTGGGTGATTCATAGAAGCAAAAGAAAAGAAAACAGAAGCCTTCGAAGTTCAACTTCATTTTACAAAAAACTAAACCCATTTCAAGGCTTATCAAAGCCCAAACTTTAAGCCTTCACTGGTTGTGCTACGAACATCATTTTGAAAAATTGAAAGCTTTGCGTGGATGAGACGCAGTAGATATTTGCAAGGACGTGAGCTATCAGCCACAAATATCCTTATACAGACATCTACACTAGTGCGAAGAGGGCCATTTAATCACAGAGGTAAAATTTTCGTTTCCCTAACATACTTTCGTTTTGATGATTTTTGCCATTTTAAGCCTTCAATTGATATCAGAGCTATAGTTTGGCAAATGTAGGAATCATGTTAGGCTTAACCAAAATAAGAAAATATTTGTTTTGGTTGAAATCTGTGATCTTTCGTGTTTACTAGTATGAGTAGTTTCACTATAAGCTTCTCAAGTGGAAGTATAGAAACAATATATTTTGATTGCTTTCATAGATATTGTGTAAGTCCAGTGTTTTTTAAGGGCATAGGCGGTTGTTTGGATGATTTTTGAGTGAAAATGGAAGAAAAATCGAAATCTGCATGTAGTGCATTCTGGAGAAGATGAGCCGAGCCGAGCTGCCAAGTCGAGCTGAGCTGCATCTTCATGTGAGAGGAGCCGCGGCTCAAAGCCTTGCATGGCTTGCCCCTGGCGAGAAAGGCTTCCTCGCGGAAGCTTCAGCTGGCTTTCGCGAGGAAGCAATTCTCCAATTTGTAGCGGTCAACAATTTTGACCACGGCAAGGGTTTACCTATGGGCTGTGATCTAGTGTGGTGAGTGCGTGGACCCGACTGAAATTTATAAAAAAAATATATATATTTTTTATTTTTGGTCCCATATTAGGCGAAGTTATTTTTATTGCAATAGTTAACATTCTTTGAATATTTTGCATGAAAAATAATAGTAAAGGAAAATTTAAGTTTAAATAAGACCATTAATTAATTAATTAATGTGTTTAATTTTATTATTTGGACACTTCGGGAATTAAAATATTTTTCTTAAATCAAAGGGTTAATTTTAATTCGAACAAAAATTAATTATTGGATATTTTCTCAAAGGATTTTATCCTTGACATATAAAATATATTGAATTTAGATATTTTTGTGAATTAAAATAGAAAACCATTTTGATTGAATTTTAACAAGAGAAATTGTTTTTATCAAAAACTTGAGATCCAAATCTCTTGAAAATTTTATTGGAAATTTTTTAAAATTATTAAGTTTATTAACTTAAATAAAATTAATCCATGAAAAAATTTCTCAAATGGTATAAACATTGACATAGAAATTTTTATGGGTTCAGATATTTTATTTTGAGTTAAAAGAAAATTTAATTGAAAATTTCAAAATATTTTTCAAGAAAAACCCTTATTTTAAAATACTAAGTGGGAGAGGGGTTCTAACAGCCTCACAGCTTATATCACGATTATCATTAGAGATTGTGGGTCCCCTTGTGTCACCCTGGGAATGAACCCGTATAGGATGGTGATACTACAAGGATTTAGAACAATGGATTGATGTAATTAATAACTCGGGACACGTGCTATGATCGGCCAGCCCACATTAGAGGTTATAGTGCGGGGAATATCCATAGGAAATGAGAAGAAATAGTCACCCCATGATGGAGTTATTTTCTAGATCATTACCTAGAAGAGAAATTAATTTGTGGTGGTTAATACACTTAACTTAGAAAACTGTTAATCTTCCTAATAAGCTATGTCAGTTTTTCTAAGAGATAAATTAATCATATTAAAGATAATAGTGATATGGTTAACTATTATTGAAATTAATATGAGGATAAAGTCACAAATTATTTTCACAAACTGATTTTTCTTTTATTTTTGATATTTTAGAAATGGTTGCTGGAGGTTCTTTTAGTCATTTGGCCGTTATTCTCCATGAGAATAAGCTAATGGGTCCAAATTATGTGGATTGGAAAAGGAACTTGGACATAATACTCACTGCTGAAGAGTATAAGTATGTCCTCTTTGAAACCTGCCTTGTTATTGGGGAGGATTTTACCACAGATGAGCGTGAGGCTAAAAAAGCATGGAAAAAGGCCAACGAAATAGCTCGATGCTACATGTTGGCCTCGGTGTCTAATGTGCTTCAGTCAAAACACAAGCACATGGCCAATACATATGACATTAGCCAATCATTAGCTATAATGTTCGCTGATAAGAGCCAGCCCGCAAGGCAGGAAGCTCTTAGGACGATCATAAACACTAAGATGGCTGAGGGAGCATCAGTCAGGGAGTATATGCTCAAAATGATTGCTGCTTTCGAGGAAGCGAAAGTCTTAGGAGCTATTATTGACCCCGAGAGCCAAGTGGACATGGTTCTTGAATATCTGTCGGGCTCTTTTACTCAGTTCAAGTTGAACTACAACATGAACAAATTAAACATGACTTTAATTGAGTTGATAAAAGAGCTCCAGGTGGCGAGAGAAGGTCATAAAGCCACAGTCCAAGGCTATGATTGCGAGGAATTTTTCTTCTAGAACCAGGCCCAAGCACAGGAAGTTCAAGAAGAAGAAGGGAAATGTACAGGCCTAGCCCAAAAACCAGCCCAACAAGCCCAAAGGCAAATGCTTCAAATGAGGGCAAAAGGGACACTGGAAAAAGTAGTGTCCAAAACTTCAGGCTAAGAAAAATCCTACAGGTATTGTTGTCTATCTAGAGTCTATTTCAATGGTTGGATCAACTTCCACTTGGATTGTTGATTCTGGTGCCACTGATTATATCTGTAACTCATTGCAGGGGTTTAGCAAGATAAGAAGACTCTAGAAGGGCGAGCATGGACTACGAGTAGGAAATGGAACACGAGTATAGGCCCTTGCAGTGGAAGAGCTAGATCTTGTTTTTCATTGTAATAAAGTAGTTGTATTAAAGGATATTTTATATGTACCTGGTTTTAGACAGAATTTGATTTCAATTGTAAAACTAATAAATCATGGATATTCTGTTTCTATCCATTCTGATATTACTATTAGTAGAAATGGAGAAGTTTTATGTATAGGGCACATGTATAGAAATTTATTCTTTTTAAACTCTACAAATAATCAAATAAATAATGCTCACTCTGAATCTTGAAGTAAGAAGAGAAAGACCAATGTCAATGACTCATATCTTTGGCATCTAAGGTTGGGCCATATTAACTCAACCAAGATTCAGAGGTTAATCCATGATGGGCCATTGGACTCATTAAGATTGGAAAGTTGGCCTCAGTGTGAATCATATCTTATGGAAAAAATGACCGAAAGGTCGTTTACCCAAAAGGCTGATAGAGTCAATGAGATATTAGGCCTTGTTCATACTGATGTGTGTGGTCCTTTGTCTACTCAAGCTAGAAGGGGTTTTGAGTACTTTATCACTTTTACGGATGATTGTACAAAGTTTGCTTATGTCTACCTGATGAGGCACAAGTCTGACTTTTTTGACAAGTTCAAAGAGTTTAAGGCTGAAGTGGAGCGTTGAACAGGTAAACTGATCAAAATCTTACGATCGGATCGTCATGAAGAATACATCATTGGTGATTTTAAGGATTACATGATACATCATAGAATAGTATCCTAGCTCTCTATGCCAGGTACACCCCTGTAGAATGAAGTGATTGAGGGAAAGAACAGGACATTAATAGAAATGGTTTGAAGTATGATGCCTCATGCTACTCTTCCGGTCTCTTTTTGGGGATATGCCTTGTAAACAGCGGCATACTTTCTGAACTTGGTGCTTTCCAAGTCAGCAACTAGAACACTCTATGAGATATGGTCTGGGTGTAAGCCAAGTCTAAATTATCTCAAGATATGGAGCTATCCAACTTATGTACTGATCAAGGGAAATAAGCTAGAACCAAGATCAGAATTATGCTACTTTGTTAGGTATCCAAAATGGACAAAAGGAGGTTTCTTTTATCATCCCAAGGAGCAAAAAGTACTGGCAAGTACTAATGCTGATACTTGGAGGATGATCAAAGTACTTCCACTAAAGGTTCAATAAGGTTGGAACTCGAGGAGAAGTTATCTTTAGAATCAACTTTTTCAGATCTGATTATGGAACAAGAAAAGGCACAACCTTAAGAACTTGTACAAATGGAGCTTTATTGTAATGGGAGGATATCTAGAGTTCTGGAAAGATGGATAGGAGAGGCTTTCAAGCTGGTCTCTGACCATCAGGAATAAGATCCCACTCGATATGATGAAGCTATTGCTGATGTTGATGCAGATCTGTGGCATGAAGTAATGAAAGCTGAGATTGAGTCTATGTACTTCAATCAGGTTTGGGATCTTGTAGCTTCACCTGAAGGGATAAAACCTATTAGGTGTAAGTGGTTATATAAGAGGAAGAGAGGAGCGGATGGGAAGGTAGAAACCTTCAAAGCTAAGCTTGTGGCAAAATGGTATACTCAAAAAGATGGAATCGATTATAATGAAACTTTTTCCCCGGTAACCATGCTTAAGTCCATCCATATCCTCCTTGCCATTGCATATCATTACGACTATGAGATATGACAAATGGATGTCAAGATGGCATTTCTTAATGGCCATCTTAATGAAAACATCTGTATGGCCCAACCAGAAGGTTTTATTGCTAAAGGCTAGGAACATGGTCTGCAAGCTTGAGAAGTCCATTTATGGACTTAAGCAAGCATATAGAATATGGATCATTCGTTTTGATGAGACTGTAAAGTCTTACGATTTCATTCAAAATAAGGATGAACTATGCGTGTACAGAAAATTGGAAGGCATAAATGTGGTTTTTCTTGTCCTATATGTGGATGACATTCTACTCATTGGGAATGATATAGGGACATTGTCATCTACTAAGGTTTAACTTCCTAGTCAATTTAGTATGAAGGACTTAAGAGAAGCCAGTTACATTCTCGGGATTAAGCTTCTTAAAAATAGGAAGTAGAGAATGTTAGGCTTATCCCAAGCGACATACATTGACAAGATGCTGGCCAAGTTTAGCATGGACTTATGCAAGGGAGCTCTAATCCCTTGCAGCTATGGGTTGTCTTTTTGTACTAAGAACTGTCCTAAGTCTTAAGAGGAAAAAGACAGGATGAGTAGGATTCCCTACGCTTCGGCTGTGGGAAGTCTCATATATGTCATGCTGTGCACTAGGCCAGATATCTATTTTACTGTAGGCTTAGTTAGCAGATATCAGTCAAACCTGGGGAAGGTTCATTGGCAAGCTGTAAAGTATATTCTTAAGTATCTCAATGGTACGAAAGATTATATGCTGGTTTACAGGGCTGTCGACTTGGTTCCTACTGGATACACATACTCAGATTTCCAGGCGGATAAGGATGAGAGAAAATCTACTAGTGGATATGTCTTCACCTTGTCTGGAGGAGATGTTTCATTGAGGAGTATCAAGCAATCTTATATTGCTAACTCAACCATGGAAGCTGAGTATGTAGCAGCTTCGGAAGCGTTCAAGGAAGTAGTCTGGCTCCGGAAGTTCCTTTCAGAACTTGGAGTTGTGCTACACATAGACAGACTGATTGTGGTGTATTACGACAACTCTAGAGCAATCTTACAATCCAAAGAACCCAGGAACCACAAGAAGGGGAAGCACATCTAGAGGAAGTACCACCTAATCCGGGATTTCATTCAGAGATGGGAAATCATGGTGGAACAGATAGCCTTGAAGAATAATTTAGCAGATCCTTTTACCAAACATTTGGCTGAAAGAGTCTTCAAGAGACACTTAGACGTTATAGGGGTGGGCACCTACAGATTTTCTTAGTCTTAGAGTGCAAGTGATAGATTGTTGGAATATATGCTTTATAGACTAGATTATCTGATGTAATTGTCGAATTTATTAATAAAAGAATTTATTCTCAAAATTTGTTTATGAATTTACATTTTATTTGTGCATGATTTTTGTTTGGAAAGGACCCATTGTGTTTAAGTAAATGATCCATGTGAATGGTGGTCTTTCACAGTAAGGTATGGATCATGGGTTACTTAACACATAAATGTTTGTTCTTAACTGATCGATGAGAATGAGAATCTCATCATGTATAGGTTATTGTGTTATGAATTTCAAATGGGGAATTGCTTACTTTTAGTCAGTGAGTAGTTCACTCACTTCATAGCATGAGCGTATTTTGAATATGTAGGACAGGACCTATAATAGTAGTTTCTAAAAGAACTATTTAAAAGAAACCCAGACTATTACTGCTACAGTGTGGACTAATACTCTACCGCTTGAGTATGAGTTGGTAGTCTGACGAAGCTAGAAGCATATACTTTGATATACTATAGTTGAGGTTCTTTCATAGAACTAATATACTTATATGTTGGGTATATATAACTAGTTAGTTAAGACAGATTTGTATAAGATAGCTTCTACGCTATATCGCCCGTTGTGATTGTTCAAATAATCCAATTATCCAGGGTCTTGGGGAACATGACATGGATGTTTACATTAGAGTAGCTCTCTTGAAAAGTGAAAACATTCCAAGAGTCGTGGATCATTAGACTAGAAGTCTAAGGATGGTAGATGTCTATTAGAGAGGTATTAGTACATTCTTCCTCTCTAATTGTACGGTGATGCATAGAGGGGTATTTTAGTCATTACACCTGTAGGTCAAACTTTTGCAAACGCAGCATTGTCCTTGGAGTCAATATTTCCTTATGGTGATATTATGAAATATTTAAAATGTAAAATATAGCTATTTATATAATAGGGGTATTTTGGTCATTTTAGTAACCAAGGCGATGTGTCTTTTGGTCCCCGAAATGGCCCTTAAATCATGAAAGATTTGGGCTAAGAAATTGGTCTTGATAATTATGGATTTTTATTTTATTAGTCTAATTTATTATTGGATTAGAAAAAAATAAAAGGTTCGAGAGAGAGTATTTATTTTATCTAGTTTTAATTGGTTAATTAATTATTCAAGACTCAAGGCCCAGATTGAATAATTAGAAAATTAATTTGGAACTAGATAAAAGGTATGAAATTTTATTTGGTCTACTTGGGCTTGTTAATTATTTATTGGGCTATTTAAGAAAGTCTTGAAAATAAATAATTGAGATTTATTATTTATGAATGTTCAAACCCAAGAATAAATAATTTATCTGTCCCAATCAATAAGACCAAGGTAAAATAAAATTTATTAAAAAAATTAAAATTAAATTAAATTAATTAATTAAATAAAAAACAACACGGGATGGAATCCATGTTATTTCGCGTGCAGGATTACAAAAAGTATGGATGCTTTCTATTTGCACGCGATTGTATTCTCTCTCGGGAATAGATTGAAGTGGATGTGAAATGAATAGAAGGAGTAGTGTTTTTTTTTGGGCTATTCTGTATGTGGGTGATTCACAGAAGCAAAAGAAAAAAAAAAAAATAGAAGCCTTTGGAGTTCAACTTCATTTTACAGAAAACCAAACCCATTTCAATGCTTATCAAAACCCAAACTTTAAGCTTTCACTGATTGTGTTATGGGCACCGTTTCAGAAGATCGAAAGCTTCGTGTGGATAAGACGTAGTAGACGTTTGCAAGGATGTGAGCCACTAGCCACAAATATCTTTATACAGACATCTACACCAGTGCGAAGAGGGCCATTTAATCACAGAGGTAAAATTTTCGTTTTCCTAACATACTTTTGTTTTGATAATTTTTGCCATTTTAAGCCTTCAATTGGCATAAATTGTAGTTATTCTCATTATCCTTAATAGGGGTGGCATTTACTTGTTATGCAAACCTGAGACCTGGTTCCATGCATTCATGGGCCGATATGGAACGAATTTTTCATGAGCGCTTCTTTAAACTAGCACCTGAGGTGTCCATAGCAGATCTTTTGGCAGTTAAATAGAGATCATCTAAAGGCGTCGCAGAGTTCATCGAGCGCTTTCGGCAAAAGGCCAAATGCACCACCCAATTGCTTGAAATGGAGTGTGTTTGGATAGCTATCAGTAGAATGCATCTGTAGCTCAAAGAGCGCCTTATCCTATAGGATTTCTCTGATCTATCCCGTTTGCTATTTCAGGCCATCAGAATAGAAGAAATGATCAAGAAAAAAGAGAAAAGGTGGTCAGTTAAGTTTTTTCAAGGGCAAACTATGATATTGGTAGTGGACGATGTTACTGATAATGAGGAAGAACAACTGGTAGATGTGATGGAAGTAGAATTAGTAAATGGTGTATCTTACACTTGTCCTTTTCTGAAGCCTTGCAAAAGGAAGGCGGAAGCTTCTCCTATAGGACGATGCATATACATATTCGATGTATCTAAGGCTGAGCAAATCTTTGATCAAATGGTCAATGACAAATATATTTGTCTACCTTTCGGCCACAAGGTTCTAGGGCCAGAGGAATTGATGGACTATAAGTGGCTTAATTCATTTTCCCATAATACTAATAGCTGTGTTGTTTTCAGCAACATAATACAGAAGGCCTTACAAGAGGGAATGGTACATTTTGCTGGCAAATGAAAGGAAACTTTAGTCAATACAGACCCATTCCCAACAGCAGATGCAAGCATAGTGCAAACATGCGAAGAAGACATGGAGCACGAGCTGGGAGATTCTCCCATCAAGAGACAGTCCGAGATTTTGGAAGGAAGCAAACCAACGTTTCAAAGGCTAGATGGTTGGCCGTTAGTTTTCACTTAGCTTACAGTTCCGACCTTCGCAACCTATTTCCAGAGGAAGGATGAGAAATTTACAGTGTGTGTGCCTCATAAAAAGCCGTTTTTCCCAGGCTATCATTCCCAGCTTACAAAAACTCAGAAACGCGGGAACAAAGGAGACAGGCTCAGTAGAAACAAGCGTTGGAAGAATGGTCGGATAAATAGGTATGAGCTTCCACAAGTCAGAACATGTCAGCATTCTCCTATCACAATTCCGAGCAAAGACTGAGCAAGAAATGGCAGAAGAAGATTACTACACAATAGAAGAAGCACCCATTGAGCTTATCGAGTTTAAAATGCCATCAGATGGGATGTTCTTTCCGATCCCCACGATAAAACATTCTAATCACCTCAAACCATTGTACATTAAGGCACACATCAATGGAAGACCTTTCTCTTGGGTTTTCATCAATGGAGGAGCTGTGCTGAACGTAATGTCGTTGGCACCTTTAAGGTGTTTGGGCAAGGATCACCTCGATCTATCCCCTACAGATGCCCAAATGCTTAATTTTACTGAGAAGGCAGCCAAATCAGAAGGGGTTATCACTTTTGAGGTGATCGTAGGATTCAAGGTTAGTAAGACTGTTTTCTTTGTAATCATGGCAAAGTTGGCATATTCTGTCTTACAAGGTAGGGATTAGATTTATGCAAATTGTTGCGTTCCATCAACGCTTCACCAAATGATGTTGATTTGGGATGAAGAACAAGTGGAAAGG
This sequence comes from Voacanga thouarsii, assembly GCA_026120185.1. Taxonomy (NCBI): domain Eukaryota; kingdom Viridiplantae; phylum Streptophyta; class Magnoliopsida; order Gentianales; family Apocynaceae; genus Voacanga; species Voacanga thouarsii. The sequence continues at coordinate 4,426,166 of JANUWF010002200.1, forward strand.
ATACCAGCCAATCCCAATCCATTTTCTGTAGAAGTACACATGAATGAGGCAGTGTTCTACCATTCTACTTTTGACCTGAGCCATTACTCCAAGCTCACCATGGCTAATAACCAGATCATAACGAAAGGGCTGGAGGGATAATGTAAAAAAATAGAGGACCCTAACGTTTGGCATGCACCTGGTTTCATTGCTCAAGACCCGTTAACGGAAATGGACATCGGGGAATCTGGGTAGAACAGAACCACAAAGGTAAGCTTGTGCTTAAATTTTGATCAGCAGAACGCTCTAACGTTACTGATTTATAAGTGCAAAGACTAATTCGCATGGGATTATCATGAGATGCCAGGACTGGATATAGGCATTGTAGAGCATTGCTTACCAATCAAGAAAGGTTTCAGGCCTTATAAACAGCCTTCCCAGTGTTTTAATCTCGCTCTTTTACCCAGGATCAAAGAAGAAATTGAGAGGTTACTTTGGTGTGGTTTCATCCGTACTTGCCTATATGTAGATTGGGTATCCAACATTGTGCCCGTCATTAAAAAGAATGACCAGTTGCGGTTTTGCGTTGACTTTAGAAATCTGAATTTGGCCACCCCGAAGGATGAATACATCATGTCGATAGCCGATATGTTGGTGGACTCAGCTGCAAGAAACCAATTATTAAGCTTCATGGACAGATACTCCGAGTACAACCAGATATTCATAGCTGAAGAAGATACCAAGAAGATAGCTTTTCGTTGCCCAAGGTCTATCGGTTTATTCGAATAGATAGTTATGGCTTTCAGATTGAAGAATACTGGAGCTACTTTCCAGAGAGCCATGAACTTAATTTTCCATGATCTCATCGGCAAAACCATGGAGGTTTACATTAATGACTTAATGGTTAAATCACCTACTTTTTTGCAACACCTATAGTGGTTGGAGTAGGCTTTCCTTACAATACGCCAGCACTGGTTAAAAATTAACCCTGCCAAATGCTCCTTCGGAGTTTTAGCCGGAAACTTCCTCGGGTTCTTGGTGCATCAAAGAGAGATTGAGGTGGATCAGAACAAAGCAAGGGATATTCCGTAGGCAAGGTCACCGCAAACTAAAAAGGAGGTCTAAAGTTTCTTAGGAAAACTCAATTTCCTGCGATGCGTTTTGGCAGACATCGCAAGTAAGCAGAAGATGTTCTCTTCTTTGCTCCATTTAAAGTCGTCACTCAACTTCATTTGGCAACTGGAGCATCAAGTGGCATTTGATCGGATCAAGGCAGCTTTGTCACAACTGCCAGCTTTGGTACCTCCACGGGATAAGGTATTTTTGAAATTGTACATTTCAGCGGCTCCAGAGTCTATCGGCCACCTACTGGCTCAGGATGATGCACAGGGGGTTGAAAGGGCAATATACTACCTTAGTTAAAACCTAACGGAGACCGAGACCAGGTATTCCCTTGTTGAGAAACTATGCTTGTCTTTATATTATGCATGTGTAAAGCTAGAGCATTATCTGCTACCTAGGGAAGTGCAAGTTCTATGTAAGATTGATCTCGTTAAATATCTACTAAATAGCCAATTGTTGCAAGGATGGTTAATGAAATGGGCTATTAAGCTACATACTTTTTCCTTAACTCACTTACCTTTGAAATCGGTAAAATGTCAAGCCATAACCGATTTCTTTACCGAGCATCCATGCGTGGAAGTGCCTAACCTTGAAAAGGAAGAGGTATAGGGGTACATCTCACACAAGCCATGGAAGTTGGAATTTGATGGATCCAGTACGCAGAGTAAGGCTGGCACTGGGTTAGTTATGGAAGCTCCTTGCGGACGACAAGGAAAAATCTTGTTTGAGTTGAGTAAAAGGACCTCAAAGAATCAGGTGGAATATGACGCTCTCATTTGGGGACTTTGGATCCTAAAGGCTTCGGATCCATGAATGGTCAATATAACAGGGGATTCTCAAATTGTCATTCGGCAAATTTTAGGTGAGTACAAATGCACGATCCTCGTGTTGTCGGATAAGTTACAGGAAGTGCGAGAGTTGCTGCAATACTTCTCGGAAGTCATCTTAATTCATGTTCCTCGGGGTGAGAACTAGGGGGCAAACGACTTAGCTCAAATAGCTTCAGGTTTTAAGAAAAGAGTCGGGGGTGGTAATGTGTCAGTAGATATTGGAAGAGAAATATGAAGAAGATTAGCAATCCGATATCATCTTATATTTACAGAAGCCTACAGGCCAAGTTTCACTGGAGCTAAAGCGTAAGGTATTGAACTTTATACTGATCGGGAACGACTTATTTAGAAAAAGTTATACAGGAGTTCTGTTGAGATATTTGTCCAAGCAAGAAGTAGCTTAGGTGTTAGCCGAAGTACACGAAGGCCTATGTAGTGCTCATCAGGCGGGTCCTAAGTTGAAATGGACACTGCAACTACAAGGATTTTACTAGCCTTCGATGACTATGGACTGTGTAGCCTATGCAACTGAGTGTGAGGCATGTCAGAAGAACGACCCATTGACTCATACCCCCACCATGGACTTACATCCTATCATCGAGTTGTGACTGTTCAGGGGTTGGGCTCTAGACGTCATCGGCGAGATTCACCCGTCGTCAACCAAAGGGCACACTTTTATTCTAGTGGCAATTGATTACTTTATCAAGTGGGTAGAGGCACAGGCCCTGACCAGAGTAACCTAGTCTGTCATTATCACCTTCTTTCAGCAGAACATATTTTTCCGATTCGGTATACCTGAAACCACAACGGCTGACCAAGGAACTATGTTCACATGAGACAAGGTACGCAACTTTCTAATTCAATTCCAAGTTAAGTTACTTCATTTCTCCCTGTATTATGCACAAGCTAATGGTCAAGCTGAGGCGACAAAGAAGACTTTGATTAGTATGATATGAAAGTTGGTAGAAGATAAACCCAAAAGATGGCATGAAACCCTTCAAGAGGTGTTGTGGGCATATCGGAACGCTTACAAGATCGCTACAGATTTTACTCCATTTTGGCTGACATATGGACAGGATGCAATGCTACCCGCTGAATTATCACTACGGTCAGCCTGGATAGCTTACCAACATTGTTTGTCGGTTGAGGATTACAAATTGGCCCTTACAATGAGTTTGGACCAAGTTGAGAAAGACTGTTGGATAGCATTGGAAAATATTAGAAGGTATAAGGAGAAGGTAGCAAGAACATACAATCGGAAAGTATGGGGAAGAAGTTTTCAAATAGAAGACATAGTTTGAAAAATTATACTATCCGTGGCACTAAAGGACCCATGCTACGATAAGTGGTCCACCTCATGGGAGAGACCTTTTCTTGTTACCCAGGTTTTCGATGGAGGTGCATATCGGCTGATGACACCCAACGGGAAGGAAGTGAATAACGCCATAAATGGTAAGTATTAGAAGTTTTATCCTACATTTTGGGAGGGATCATTGGAAGGAGAAGAATAAAAAAAAGAGAAAAGAAAAAAAAAGAGTGTGTATAGAGAAAACAATAGAGAGATAAAAAAAAAAAGGAAAAACATGTTCGCATTTCATATGAAACGGCTGATCACAAAAGAGCCAATCAGATGGCTGCTACATTGTAATAATAATAATAAAAAGAAGTCAAGCCTCCTTAAATGGAGTATGGGGCATCTCGATTGGCTAGGCAAAAAGAACTATGGCAATCCGATTCGGATCTTTCTCGGTCAGAGCAGCTGCTGTTGGGGTTTCTTCCTTTTCTTTCGCAGGAACAGTAGGTTCTTCTGGGGCTAGTTCTGGTTCAACAGCTGATTCCTCTGTTGAAGATGGACATGTCTCAGCATCCCCAATTTGTGTACCAGAAGGATCAGCTTCATTAGGATTACGGAAGAAACTGGCCAAGTAAGATTGGAAGTTGTCCCACGAAGACTGCATGCCATTTAGCAACTTGTTGGAATGTTGTAATTCTATCTAGAGTAGTTCTTCTTCGACTTCCAACATGAGCTGATCGTCCCGAAGTTTGGCCGCCGCTTCTTCAGCAGAGGAGACTATTTGCTGACAGGCATTCAAGGCCTCAAGTTTCTCGTTTAGAGCTCATTTTTCAGAATCTAATTCTTCTTAGAGTGCTTGCAATAGCGTCTTAAGGCCCTCAATTCTCTCAATCCTAGCGAAAATGTCGTCTCGAAGGATGCCCATGCGAGCAGAGGCTTCTTGATGATACGTTTGTAGAAATGTTTCCTGGTCTCGGAGTGCCCCCAAGGCTTGGAGCTGACGTGAAGCTTCGTCCCGCCTGCTTTGAGTATTGGAAAAGAAGCGCTGGGTGAATCGCATCTACCCCAAATAGTCAGTCGAGAGGTGTTTCAATTCCATTGGGACATCAAAAGTGGTCGATTGCGCCAACAGCAGGAAGGCTCGATTGATAGCATCTTGGGAGGAAGGGTTGGTCGGCAAGTCAGTTCCCAGCAGACTCCGCAAGAGTTCTAGGGCTACGATTTTAGTCATTACTAGCCGAGAAGGAATAGGTTCCATTGGAGGCTCAGGGCCCATTGCCGTAGGAGGTGTAACTGACTTGTCGACCGCCATTCTTTTTGACGTAGGTGCTTTGGACATCAAGGTAGTAACTCGTGAAGGCGGAATGGCTGAAGTCCCTTCCTCTGCCATTGTCATTCTGGCAGGAGACAAGGGGGGCATGGTCGCCGATGATTCTGAGAAAGAATCAGAGATCACTAGCTGGCTGGTCTTCTATTTTTGCAAAAGAAGGCAGTATGAGATTAGCTTTGAGTTAAAGGATGAAAAGCATCGAAAAGAAAGAGAGTGTTTTCAGTCTAAATCTTGGCAAATGCTAGAGTATGAATGGCCTTTCGTCTCTTTGACTGCCTCAGTAAAGGGAGGACGATTTCTTCTTCTTCTTCCTCATCGACAGATGGAAGTATGGGAGTTCTTTTTACTGGCAGCGTATGGAATAGCGGCACAGTGATTGGACTGTTAGAGGCTTTGCTCTACTTACTTTTCTTTGGTGCAAACATTTCTACCACTGCCGATACTGATCCCTATCCTGCCAGTCTAGGCAACCACGTCTCTACAAGGCCGGAAAAAAGTATTTTGTTTAGCAACTGCCACCATAGGTTGAAGTTTATTGTGGCCTCTCTAACAACCTAAAAAGGATGGTATTCAAAAGAACGGAGGATGGTTAGAGACCTATCGGCTAAAGTGAGCACATCTTCAGCTGATGAGACAGACATGACAGTATAAGAAGAGATATGACCAGGGTCAACGGGAATATCTTGAATTAGCCCAAATTGTCATGAAAAGTAATCTGGGTTGTACCGTTCGTAGGAGGACTAAGCATTCCGGGTGCTTGGGAGCACAGCATTCTAGCCCAGATGATTTCTTGAGAGGCTTCTGGTGCCATGGCGAGCTTCGTCAGTTAGAGGGGGTCTGCTTCCCAGGCGGAGTAAGGAAAGAAGTGGGGCACGTTCTAAAGTCGGTTCTGGTGAAGGTAGGCCATGATAGTATCAGCGGAAGACCTATTCGCAGGAGTCTTCAACAGCCGATGCCCGGTGGCCAGGTTAGTGGAACCCGCAGAGTCTCCGGAGATAGTATTGACGCTAAATTGGGGGAGATATTGATAAAGCCACAGCTGTATAACTCAGAGGGGGCCACCAAGATCAGTCGGGTTACCTCTAGCCGATAGGGTTGAGATCATCTAGTTTATCAGCCGATACACCAAGGCCAGAACCAGAGAAGTAAGGTTACAACGTCTTTTCTTCCTCAGCAAAGCCGATACATAGTATCGGTACTCACTGCTTATCCTCACCAAATGAGAGCAGATGATATACTTACAGAGCCATAGCCAGAGAAAGGCAGATTGTTCCTGCTCTGATGGAACGGGGCCGACGCCCCTTTGGGCGGCCATAAAATTGCCGTAAGAGGCAGTGGATTTATCCAAATAGGCTTTAACGGTAGGCAGGCTTTCTTCGTCGTGTAGGGCGAGGATCTCATTACCATCGCAACGAAAGCCAAAGATAGTGTAGATGTATAATATTATGGGTGAGAACATATCATGAGGGAAGATGAAGCCGTTAATTGTTGGGGACCAGAATAGCAAAACAACCGAGAATAGATTGCGGTCGAAGGTCATCTCAAAGTCAGACATCATAACGGCATCGTGGATGCCCTATTAGTCCCAAAGGGCACCATAAGTAGCCTGGCAACAGTCACACCATTCTCTGTAGTTTTTTAGGGGACGCAGCCAGTGGCGGAAAGAGAAGGGCAGGTCGGCCGTGGAAAAATTATCCTAATTCAGGGGAAGGGTGAAGCCCTCTGGGTAGGTGAATTGCAAATGCTCTGCGGTAACTTCGATCAACAGTAGCCGAGGGCCCAAGGCGTAGAGATTGGCCTAGGCTTGGATCAAAGTCAGGGGAGAATGATCAACGGGAGTGGCTATGGAGATTTAGATATTCGTCAATTCAAGGAATATGCAGAAAATGGGGGTGAATTTCACAAGGAAGATAGAAGTCTAAGCAAGATAAAGTTATTACAGAAGAAGGATTTTGTATCGGTGAAGGAGGTATGATAGGGATCACGGCTATTTAAAGAGGAGTTTCAAAGGACTAGCTGTTCGCAGGCTTCGAAGCCGAGGAGTCGGTACCTTTCTACAATGATCGGGACGTTCCGACTTTGTTAGAAAACTACGAATTAAAAAGGTATGATTCCCATCGCTTCACCTGTTCATTCCATCAAAGTAACATGACTCAAGAGGGCATATGTAGACATCATTTTTAGCTGATCCGTTGCAACAGTAACTTTTAGCTGAAGCCGATGTGAATTCTGCCAAATGGATGATGACGTCAAAAGAAATCTTCAGTTGTTGTACTCGGTTAACATCGGAATCAGGAGCCGATGAGCCATCAGCCACACACTGCGGCATGATTGGCAAGACATTACACTACAGGAAAAATCGCGATTTGCGACGAATTTTTTGCGACGGCTTCAATACCGTCGCTAATAGCGACCAATTTGCGACGATTTTCAAACAAGTAGCGAGTTGACCAAAACCGTCGCAAAACCGTCGCAATTTGCGACGGTTTTGCGACGGCCAATATACCCGTCGTAATTCGTAGCAAAATCATCGCTATTTGCGACGGTTTTGCGACGGTATTTATGCCCTCGCAAATTGCGAGGGTTTTGCGACGGCAAGTTATTTTTAAAAAAATAATTTTAAATAAATTTTCAGATACGTCCGTCGCAAAACCCTCGCAATTTGCGAGGATTTTGCGACGGCCAATAAACCATCGCAAATTGCGAGGGTTTTGCGACGGCGAGTTATTTTAAAAAAAATATTTTTAAATAAATTTTCGTACGTCCGTCGCAAAACCCTCGCAATTTGCGAGGATTTTGCGACGGCGAGTTATTTTAAAAAAAATATTTTTAAATAAATTTTCGTACGTCCGTCGCAAAACCCTCGCAATTTGCGACGGCTAATAAACCCTCGCAAATTGCGAGGGTTTTGCGACGGCAAGTTATTTTTTAAAATAATATTTTTAAAAATTTTTTTGAACGACCATCGCAAAACCCTCGCAAATTGCGAGGGTTTTGCGATGGATATTTAATTTTAAAAAATATTTTTAAAAAAAATTTGAACGTCCATCGCAAAACCCTCGCAATTTGCGACGGCCAATAAACCCTCTCAATTTGCGAGGGTTTTGCGACGTGCAATTTATTTTTTAAAAAAATATTTTTAAAAAATTTTTTGAACTTCCATCGCAAAACCCTTGCAAATTGCGAGGGTTTTGCGACGGTAAATAACCCTCGCAATTTGCGATGTGTTTGCGACGACAAATTATTTTTTAAAAAAATATTTTTAAAATTTTTGAACGTCCATCGCAAAGTCCTCGCAATTTGCGAGGGTTTTGTGACGGTAGTTAGCCCTCGCAATTTGCGAGGGTTTTGCGACGGTAATTTATTTTTAAAAAAAATTGAACGTTCATCGCAAACCCTCGCAAATTGCGAGGATTTTGCGACGGCAATAACCCTCGCAATTTGTGAGGGATTTGCGACGATCGATTATTTTTTAAAAAAATATTTTAAAAATTTTTGAACATCCGTCGCAAAGTTCTCGCAATTTGCGAGGGTTTTGAGACGAATTTTCGGCTCTCGCAATTTGCGAGGTTTTGCGACGGTCAATATTTTTAATTAAAAAATAAATAAATGGCAAAATGTATAGAAAATCTCAAAACCCCAATTAAGTCGCAAATTAGTCGCTAATACGTCACTAATTGCGACGAATTTGCGAGGGTTTTACAACAAAATAGGGTTTTAATTTTTTTTTTAAATTTCTTTATGTGTTTATGTGATGGTGTATTTTGACAAATTTACTGAAATATTTTTAATAACATGTCTCAATTAGTGCATTTTATTATAATTTTGTATATGTAATTATGTCATGTTATACACCTAATGTATTGCATAAGTAAATGTATATAGTTAATTATGTTATGTTATATACTTATTCTAATATATAAGTATATGTATATAATGTATATAAGTATCGTTTAGTTTAATATATATATATATATATATATATATATATATATACTATAACATGTAGGTATATATATACATATGTCTAATTTTTTAATCTATCACTTTGATTAAGTAGTGTATAAAGAAAAATAATTCAAATACTTGTTATTATTGTTGATATCACTAAAAAAATTATGAAATTTATAATGTAGAGATCAATTTGTAATGTTCTTCGTCTCCTACATGTTAATATATATTATACTAATTTAGCTATGTATATACATAAGTCCAATTTTTTAATATATCTATTTTGTTAAGTAGTGTATAAAATAAAATATGTAAAGAAAAACAATTCAAATACTTGTTATTATTGTTGAGATTACTAAAAAAAATATTGAAAATTATAATGTAGAGATCGATTTGTAATGTTATTCATCTCGAACATATTAATATATATTATACTATATAGTTATATATATACATATTCTAATTTTTTTATCTATTTATTTGATTAAGTGGTGTATAAATTAAAATATATAAAGAAAAATAATTTACATAATAATATTATTATTAGAATCACTAAAAAATAATAAAAATTATAATGTATAGATCGATTTATAATATTATTCGTATTAATTTATGAGAAATTAGCGAGGATTTTATTTTTTCATCACAAATTGCGACGAAATAGCTAGAAATTTAAAAAAAAATTAAAAATTTCCAAAATTTTTCACTCCCTCTTTTTTTTTTTTTTCCCTCCTTCTTCCCCCTTCCTTCTTCCTCCTCAACTCCCCTCCCTCACCTCCCTCACGGCACCCCCCATCCGGCGCCCCCTCCCGCTCCCCCTCCCTCTCCCCGCCGGCGACCCCCCATCCCGCGCCCCCTCCCGCTCCCCCTCCCTCATCCGCGCCCCCTCCTGCTCCCCCTCCCTCATCCCGCGGCCCCCTCCCTCAACTCCCCCCATCCCGCAGCCCCCCCCTCAACTCCCCTCCCTCAACCCCCCCACACCCCCGCGCCCCCTCCCCGCACCCTCCCCGCGCCCCCTCCCTCAACTCCCCCACACCCCCGCGCCCCCTCCCTGCGCCCATCCCGCAGCCCCCCACCCCCGCGCCCCCCCCCACAACTCCCCCCATCCCGCAGCGCCCCCCCCCCCCTCAACTCCCCCCTGCTCTTCCTACCCCCTTCGACCCGCCCCCTCGGTCGGCGCACTGCCATTCTCGTGCTCTTGCTTTGTCTTTATTCTTTGAAGTTGATTCGTTTGGGTAAGTAGTTAGAATTTATCTCTTTGAGCTACTTCATTATCTTATAAACTTTGGGCAGATTTTCATTTCCCCTGAAGCTTTGAAATTTGGGCGATTATTTGTGAATGAGCGAGTTTGAATTGATGTATAAAAGTTGTATTGATGTTGGGGTTGAGTTTGAGGAGATTGTGAGTGACATGATGGTGGTTTGATGTGAGAAAAACAATTTAAATTTGGAATTGTGAAGCTGGAATTGCTAAATTGTTAGTTGGAATTGTTGTCCTTTTTTAACATTCAATGTGTTTTGATCTATACTTATAGTGCACTCTTTTTTACCCTGTTATAAAAAAATTACTACTTTGATCAAATTATATGAGAACTATGTTTTAGCTATATAAACCCTTATAAATTAATTTGATTGGTTATGATGCCATAATAGGAAGGTTGATTTCTAATTAGTTTAGTAATCTTATTACTTGATTATAATAATATATTAGTCTCTCTAGTGGAAGATTTAACTCTAGTAGAATGCTTTGAAGGCTCTTTTATGTGAGAAATCCGTTTCCTTAGATTATGAAGATGTAGGATGTGCGTGTTGTTCATATAAATTGCCTTTTTGTTGAATTCAAATGTTGGATTCCCCGTGAGTAATGGGTGATTACTCCTCCTGGGTAATGGGTGATTACCCCTAGTTATCCTTTTATTTATTTATTTATTTTTTTGTATAAATGAATGATCTGTCTTTGTTGTTTGCAATTGCATTTTGATTGTATAATTTTGAGGTGGCCTTGTGCCTGGAAAATGTCCAATTACGGGGAGACTACTGTCAAAATTTTTTTCAAAATCTGCAGCTACTTAATGTGGAATAGAATAACTACCCTTATCTTGGAGTGTATTATTCGATTGAGCATGAGTATATATCCCATAATAGCATTATTATTAAAAATAATATTGCTAATAAGAATAAGAATAGGAGTAATGAAATGAGTAATAATAATAATTTCATATATAGGTCGATGTTAATAATAGCAGGAATAATATACGTTATAGAGAGAGTTAAAATAAGAATATAATTAGCTTTAATAGTATTTAATCTTAATCAAATTCCTCAATTAAGATTAAATACTTGGTTAAAACGTATATATTGAAGGTGTAACTGTATCCAACGATAGCAATTGTAAATTCTATGTTTTGGACCTCTTTTTGTTAGATAATAGAAAGGAAAATGTAATTATACTTCTCTTCCTTTTGTTTAAGGGGTGATTTTAATTATTGAGTTGATTGTTCTTTTCTCTCATTTAGACGTCATGGAGGATCGTAGTTGGATGTATAGAAGGCACGCTTCGGGTGTAAAAGGGATCACTATTGAATTTGAGGAAGGGGTTAAGGCTTTTTTGACATTTGCCTTATCAAATGCAATGTCAAGCGTAATTAGATGCCCGTGTGCAAAATGTAAGAATAAAAAGTACCTGGATCCGGCCACAAGTTAAGCTCCACTGTGGAAGTACGGATTTGTGCCTAGGTATTACCGGTGGACATGTCATGGTGAGCCATTCGAGTGTCCCTCAAGTGTGTCTACCTCAATCCCAGAATCGATTCACATCAAGAAAATCGGTCTCGCGAAATGGTCTTAGACGTAGCGGGACCCGACTTTCCCCACTGAAGCTCCATCGGCAGTTCATTTTGAAGAGCCACCTAATGTGGAGGCACAAAGGTTTTACGATATGTTAAAGGCGGCGAGAGACTCCTATATGGGATGGATGCACACAACATTCGCGGCTTTCACTGGCTTCAAGGTTATTAAACATTAAGTACGAAAATAACCTCTCGCGTAAAGCCTTTAACGATGTTGTGCAATTGATGAAAGAGGTTGTGCCTAGCGATAATACGATTCACGATGATTTCTATCGGATGAAAAAATTAGTGGCTGGGTTGGGTTTGCCGGTACAAAAAATAGATGTATGCAATAATGGATGCATGCTTTCTTGGAAAGATGACATGAATCGTAGAGAGTGTAAATTTTGTGGCCATCCTCGATATGCACGAGAAAAAGGTTGGGAAGAACACAAGTAGAAGGGAAATTTCATTCAAGAAGATGTATTACTTCCCGATAACACCGAGGCTACAAAGATTGTACACTTCCAAAACAACGGCTGAACACATGAGATGGCATGGAGAGAGCGAGATCGGAGAAAGGCACAATGAGTCACCCTCGTGATCTTGAAGCATGGCAACACTTTGATCGAATATATCCCGAGTTTGCAAAAGAAGTACGGAATGTCAAACTTGGTTTATGTACGGATGGATTCTCACCATTTGGGATGTCGGGTAAGCAATATTCATCCTGGCCGGTCATTCTCACACAGTATAATCTCCCCCGTGGATGTGTATGAAGGATCCGGTCATGTTTTTAACAATCATTATCCCGGGCCCCAAGAATCCAAAGCACCAGGTGGATGTTTATTTACAACCCTTGATAGATGAATTAACCAAATTGTGGTTTGAAGGTGTCACCACTTATGACATATCGAAGAAACAAAACTTCCAACTACGGGCGGCACTTTTGTGGACTATTAATGATTTTCCTGCATATGGTATGTTGAGTGGGTGGAGCAACTGCTTGGGAGAGCGGCTTGTCCATATTGTATGGGCAATACAAAGTCTTTTCATCTACAAAATGGTGGGAAACAATCATGGTTTGACTTGTCACCGTCGTTTCTTACCATCGGATCATCCTTACGGGAGGGATACGAGATCTTTTAGGAATGATAGAGGTTACGAGACATCACGGCTGTGCAATACCCTGCGGTGAAGAAATGCGGGATAGTTTGTCTAATTATGAAAAAATTACAGAAACATGCAAAGAAATTGGAAGGAGTAATGGCGAGGGGAATATCTCATAATTGGGCAAAAAGGAGTATTTTTTGGGATTTGCCGTATTGGCGTACTAATTTGGTCCGACATAATATTGATGTAATGCACAATGAGAAGAATGTATTTGACAATGTCATGAATACGGTTCTTGAGGTAAAGGGTAAATCAAAAGACAATTTAAAGGCTAGACGTGACTTAGAAATTTATTGCCATAGGCAGGAGCTACATGCCTTGAATGTGGGAGGAGGAAAAGTGGCTATACCTAAAGGCTGTTTACTCGTTGACATCGAGAACAAAAGAAACTTTTGCTAGAATGGTTGAGGGGATTGCAACTCCCAGGATGGATACGCTTCAAACATTGGAAGATGTGCTTGATTTGAATGAGTTGAAGTTATCCGGTATGAAATCACATGAGTATCACGTATTCATGGAGAGACTACTTCCAATTGCATTGAAGGAATTTCTTCCTTCTAATGTATGGGGTGTTTTGACGGAGTTGAGTCTTTTTTATCGTGATCTATGCTCTCCTAAGTTGAATGTAGCTCATATGGCCAAATTGGAGTCCGATATTCCTTTATTGTTATGTAAGTTGGAGAAGATATTTCCACCTGCATTCTTTGATGTAATGGAACACCTATTAATTCATTTGCCTTACGAAGCAAGAGTTTGTGGCCCTGTTCAATATAGGTGGATGTACCCGTTTGAACGGTAATCGAATCATTCAATCTAATTCTTTTCATAGCGGGTTCGATATAAGTGTGTGTGGTGAAGTCGTATTTTTTTTAAATGACAGGTATTTGCATCAATTGAAAATCAAGGTGAAAAATAAGGCTAGAGTTGAAGGGTCAATCTGCAATGCTTATCTAGTTGAGGAAGCATCCACTTTCTTCTCTTATTATTTTGAGCCACATGTACAAACAAAACGTACAATTCCGGTAGCGTAATGAAGAAGGAGAACGATTAGAGAGGGTGCAAGAACACGAGGTTGTCAATACGCAATGTTCAAGGACGGGTGATAGGACGAATTCGAACTCGGTTCCTTACTTCGAAGAATTCGTTGCAGCAAGAATTTATATGTTGCTTAATTGTGGTGAAGTGCAGCCATACATTGAGTACGAGCTACTACTTCATACATTTTATACGATAAATGATACATCATAATGATTTTGACTCATTCCATCTAATTCTAATGCATTACGGGGCATTCACGGCACACTTACGAAGTACGGCTCAGACTATATCGAGAGATAGAAATCAATAGAAGTATCGGCCTTGAATTTGCGAGAATGGTTTAGTGGATATGTAAGTCTCATAAGATAATAACTTGCATTTGGAACTCCATTGGGGATTCAATGGAGTTTCATAATGCTATAACTTTCATAATTACGAGGTTAACTTGTCTAATGTTTTTTAGGTACAAGATTCGAGAAAATATGGTTACAAATGAATGCTTGAGGAACTTTGCTTGGGGTCCGTCAAGACTAGTGAAATCATATAGTGGGTACATAATTAATGGTTACCGATTTCACACTCATGATTATGCGGAGGAAAGAAAACGAGTTAATAGTGGTGTTTGCGTGAAAGGGATTGGAAATGACGCATCGGGACACGATTACTATGGAGTGTTAAATGAGATTATTGAAGTGCAATTTCCTGGTAATCCACGAGCAAAGCATTGTTCTTTTTAAATGTCACTTGGTTTGATCAAACATTGAATCGTGGTACGAGGTACATCCACGAGTATAATCTTGTAGAAATTAACCACAAAAGGAGCTATGCTAACTATGATCCATTTGTTCTAGCTCAACAAGCTATCCAAGTGTATTATGCATCATATCCGGGGAGTAAGAGGCCAAGATCTGATTGGTTGGCGGTTTGCAAAACCAAAGCTCGACATATAATAGATGCACCCGTGGTTGATAGAGCTTATCGGGAAGAAGTAGATGCTGCGACGAAGTCGGCATATCGTTATTTGTTGATCTTGGTATTCGACGCATGAGAATGGTATGAGTGAAATGTTGGATGTTCATGATGAGGCTATAACGGCAAGGGATAGTTCTCCTATAAATGAAGAGGAAGAAGATGAATGGGAAACGAGTAGCGATACCTCGGTAGATGATGATGAGTACGTATCGGAGAATGATTCTAGTGAATAGGCACTGATTTCAATTCATTTACAAATAATATAGTTAATGGTGAGGGAATCCTGAAATCTATTGCATCATTACTATCCCATGTCAAATTTTAACTTACAATTTATTTGTTACTTGAATCTACATGCCTTGAATCTTTTATTATTTTAAATTCCATCACATACAATTTTGTTTCACAATTTTGTCTAATTGTCGGGAATCTCATCTCCTTCTTTTTTTTTGCGGGAATCTTTCGTTTAGACTTGTACAGCCGGAGGATTTTTGTTATTCCTTATTATATTCTTTTGTGGTGTAAACAACAAGGTAGTTTATATATTGTATTGTTGCTTTGTATTGACGGACAATTCACAAGGACGAGAGGCATTTATAATTTTTAGCTTGATTTTAACTATATCTAACATTTTAATTGGAACCCAGTGAGTGATGGGTGATCATTCCCCGTGAGTGATGGGTGATCATTCCTCTTGGGTAATGGGTGATTACCCCTAGTTATCTTTTGAATTTTTCTATATTTAAAAGATCTGTCTTTGTTGTTTGTAACGGCGTTTTGGTTGTCAAATCTTGAGGTGGCCTTGTGCACGGGAAATGCCCAATTATAGGGAGACTACTGTCAAATTTTTTTTAAAATTCAATTTACAAGTACAATGTTTATTTTGACATATCCATCATCGGCAAAGCATTATTATTGTATTACTTTAAACTAGCGAATAGATATAACGTTTCAATGTTATTATTCTTTTATCATTTTTATTCACGGTTATTTACATCCTTCTTTTGGAGTGGGCTTCGTCTTTATTGGTTACTTATTTTTCTTTTTTCATCTCCTTTAGCAATGTCTTCTAATGAAGGATCATTGAGGGAGGGGAGTCGGGAGGGTCGGGAGCCTTATACTCCATCCCCTACTCGGCTACAAAGGCTTTCGGTGCCTCCTTCATTACATGGCTCTATTGGAGATGAGGGAGTACCATCCCGGCTTTTCAATCATCCGTCTGCTTCGGCTTCGCATTCGTTGGGTTGCAAGTTACGGACTCCCGACCTTGGATTGTTCCACGGGGAAACGGGTAAGTAACATATTCATACTTTGTAAGATGTTGATTATTAGTTCAATTATTATTATTATTTTTGAGATTAACATAACTATATTGTACATTGTCATTGCACCAAAAATAGGTTCGCCGGCTCGGACAAATGTGTCCAGAAATTTCAAATATAATACGACGGTACTTCATTGGTTCGTATCAGACATACACGCACGTCCAGATAACCGTGCGAGACTTATGGTTTCAAGAATTTGGGGTAAGCAATTTTTGAGTATTTTTTATCGTTTAAGTACTATGTTATATGTTAATCGAAATCTTAATCATGATCATGCAGAAATATTTTCGGTGGAGGGAAGAGTATGCTTCGCTAATTCGATCAAATTGGGAAAAGAAGTGTCGGACGCGATTTTCGGACATAATGTCTAGGTTGAGGAAGAGGGATGATTGGGTATGTCCTCATTGGATAGAGGCACGATATTGGAATGACATTTGCGAGTGCGGAGATCGAGAGAAGTATCGAAGCTCTCATCCACCAACAAAAAGAATCGTGGGAGTAAGTTGCACCCATGCTTGGAGGGTCTATTTCGTTCACGAGAACACGAGGACCGTTTGGTAATTCACCTACATGCCTTAATTAATTATTAATCTAAATTGTTTTATTACAAATTTATGTAAGATTGTAATGATTACATTGTGTTAACATAAATGTAGCGGGCCAAGGAGGGGAGTTCTTTTAGCTACACGGACATGTTTGAGACATTACATGTCTTTCGGAGCGGAGCCACAAAAGGGTCGGTTTGTCGGTGAGCGATCTCGCCGGACATTGGTACTATATAGATTAAATATGTTGAAATTCTTTATCTTGTGTGGAATTTGTATTTTATTTTGATAATTACTATTGACAATTCTTTTTTTTTTTTTTAGGATGAGGTGCGAAATCTCATACGAGCACTCCTCGATCCGAGTCTAGTGACTACTGTAAACTCTGTTGTTCCTCTTGATGAAAAAGCCATGTTTGTAAAGGCACAAGGCGGGTTCAAAAGGGGACGAGTTTTTGGGTTAGGCTCGGAGGCGACACATGTTCGAACTAGGCTGTCTCAAAGTGGACTGCATGCATCTTCTCCTACAGAAGTTGATATTGGACATCTAGTAGAGCAAAGGGTTCAACGAGGCTGAGCGGAGATTCAATCGACAAATAGACTTGTGCAGGGACTTCATGAAGCAACGACGATCTACATTTGGTGGTTGGATGGCGGCTATGTCGGACAAAATGGGTATTCTGCACCATCTATGCCATCCATAGAGGAGATAGAAGCGCGCATTGCGGTGCTAATGCTGAAGATGAAGATCCAAATGTTGACGATGGATTTGATCCAGGTGATGAGCACCGGGCCCACGTAGTGGCTCTCGTTCCCCTCCTCCACCTCCTTACTGCATTTGCTCCTTCATTGCTTACATAGACTTGTTATATTTATTTTATACTCTTTATACACTATTACTTATTTTTGTGAATTATTTTACTTTTTTAGATACTTATTATGTATTTTATATTATATTTTAATATTTAATTATATTTATTTGGGTTTATTTTTAATTTTTTATAGTATTTTTTTGGATTATGAACATACTGTTGATATTTATTTGTATAATATTTTAGGGTTGATTTATAGGGTAATAATTTAAAATAAATATAATAATAAAAAAAATTTATTGCAAAACCCTCGCAATTTGCGAGGGTTTTGCGAGGCTGAAGTCGTGGCCCTCGCAAAACCCTCGCAAATTGCAACGATTTTGCGAGGGTCACGACTTGGGGGTTAATTGTCCCCTCGCAAAACCGTCGCAATTTGCGAGGGTTTTGCGAGGGCACAAGGTTGGCCCTCGCAAATTGCGACGGTTTTGCGAGGGTCACACTTGGGGTTAATTGTGCCCTCGCAAAAATTTGCGAGGGTTTTGCGAGGGCACAAGGGTGGCCCTCGCAAAACCCTCGCAAATTGCGACGGTTTTGCGAGGGTCACAACTTGGGGTTAATTGTGCCCTCGCAAAACCATCGCAATTTGCGAGGGTTTTGCGAGGGTCCAAACCATAGCCCTCACAAAACCCTCGCAAATTTGCGAGGGTTTTGCGAAGGCACAAGGTTGGCCCTCGCAAAACCGTCGCAAATCTCGCAAAACCGTCGCACGGTTTTGCGAGGGCTATGGTTTAGCCCTCGCAAAACCCTCGCAAATTTGCGACGGTTTTGCGAGGGCACAAAGTTTACCCTTGCAAAACCTCGCAAATATGCGACGGTTTTGCGAGGGCACAAAGTTGACCCTCGCAAAACCGTCGCAATTTGCGACGGTTTTGCGAGGGGTCACTTTTTTTCGTCGCAAAATCGTCGCAAAAATTATTCCTCTGGTGAAGTTTGACCAAAAATATTCGTCGCAAAATCCTCGCAAAACCGACGTAAATAGCAACGAATTTTTTTTGCCCTCGCAAAACCGTCACAATTTGCGACGGTTTCCCATGGCCGTCGCAAATTGCGACGTCGTTTTTTGCGACGGCCAAAACCGTCGCAAAAACGGTCAGTGACGGTTTTGCGACGGTTTTTGGCCGTCGCAAATGGCGATTTTTCCTGTTGTGTTACCGTTCTCAATCGCCAAGGACGGGCCACAAAGTGGGATCCTCTCCACATTCGGAAAGTCGACAGCTGTGCCACAGTGAGTATAAGGTAAGTAGGGATCCCAGATTGAAGGAAACCAACACTCATCTCAAATCAAATTACCAAAATTTTCTAGTTTCAATTCCTTTTTTCAGCATTTTTATAGCTTTCTTTACTGTTTCCATTTACAGCTTTTCTTATAGCTTTGTTTACATCTTTGTTTACATTTGCTTTACAGTTTTCTTTATTCCTTTGATTACAAACTTTCCATTTGATATTGTTTTGATTATCAATTCCAGTGTTTTGTATTCACTCGTCATTTTAATCAAAATACAATGTGTTCAGTTCTGTTTTGCTTTCGCATGCAATATTTTTACTTTCTTGGACCCTTACTATAGTAAGTTCAAGGAACTCACGTCTTTTAAAAGGTTCAGCTCATCTATTCATCTTTCCATCAGACTATTTATATTCATCGGAAGAGCAGCCGATTGACATTTCCGTCGGCTCCCTTTTCGTGAGGCAACAACTATTAAGAAAATAAATAAATTAAAATATAATATAAAATCAGTGAAGATAGTCTTTTTAATATAGTCTTAAGAAAATACAAATTTCATTCATTTAACTATTGTCATATCAGTATCGGTTAACACCATGATATAACAAGAATGGATGGCAATTTTCTCTATCCGGCCTGCTTAAGTCCTACTGGGCCGAAGATTCTCCTGCTTAGGTGGAAATGGGGACAAGATCGTCTTTGTCTGCTAGCCTACCAGACAAGAGAGGTTTGAGATAGTTAAACACTTTTAAAGCTTTCTAAAATAAAAAAAATAATATTTAATTTGCGAGAGATAATATTTTTTAGGATTAATTTGAATTATTATGAAAATATTTTATAGTTTATTTTCAAAATAAAAATACAGAAAGATATTTGATTGTGTAAAATCAGATTATTTTCGTATTTATTTTTTATTTTACAAATCTTCTTCAATTTTGAATAGATATAAATTTTCCAAATCGTACCTATTTTCATAACTTGTTATGGTTGATTACTATTGAAGTTTTATTTGACATATTTTATTTGTTGTTTGAAGTTGTGTTTTAGACATTTGTTATTTTATTATAAGTTTTTTAAAATTTTTAAATAATAAACTTGTTGATTTTTAATTACGGTATTTTTTTCTATTTAGTTTAATTTTTAGACACCAATGAAGATTTTCCCCTCTTAGTACCTTGAGACTTTACTTTGCCATGGGTGAGAACATGGTTAATTTTATCCTCGGCAAGTTGGGATTAGGGATGTCTATCTCTTTTTTGTGCGAAAATAAATTAGAGATGGATTGAGATATTACAAGATAAAGTGGAATTAGAATTTCTAATATTTCGACCCAATTATCATCACTATGAAACATAGGCATTATCGGGAAGCGTGTTTATAAAGTTATTTACTACAATAAAAAAAAACATATTTCAAAATAAATAATTTCTTAATTTTCTTTATCCTACCTGGCAAAGTATTTAACGGACAAAAGCCCCGTTCTGTCTTGGATTAGGTCTCGCCCTAACCTCCTCCATCATATATTGGCTACTGCTACTGCATCTTCTCATTCTAATCATTCACCATTCTACAGATTTTATCTCTCAGTTGAAGAATCCCAAGTCAAAGAATCATGTCGTCGTTGTTTTCAATGGAGGAGGAGAAGACTTTGACCCTGGACAGCAACGATGGCCATGAATTCACCGTGAAAGAATCAATTGCCGTCCAGTGTCTTACCATCAAGAACATGGTGGAAGAGGGCTGCGCCGCAGGCACAATTCCAGTATCTAATATTGATGGGAATATCTTGGCTTTGGTGTTGGAGTACCTGAATCTGCACTTTGATTCTGAAGTTCCTGATGAGGATAAGAAGAAGTTCAATGCTGAGTTTGCCAGAAGAGAGAGGGACCAACTTCTGCATCTTGTTATGGCTGCGAACTATCTGGACGCCAAGTGTTTGTTGGATTTCCTTCTGGACACAGTTGCCGGTCTTATGAAGGACATGACCGTGGAGGAGATGCGTGAGTATTTCAACGTGGAGAATGACTACATAAGTGAAGAAGAGGCCGAAGTTCGCAAGCAGAATGCCTGGGCATTCCAGTGATTTGCTAATCATTATCAAATAATCGCTTCATTTAAAATTGAAAATATTTATATTTCTATATTAGGATGTCTAACATGAATGTATCACTTTTAAACACATTTAATGGTTTAGATATATATGGCAATTAATCCATGTATTATATCTATTCAATCTCTATAAATTCTGATTTAGCTAGAAAATTTATTACACTTTCCAATAAAAATTTATCAATGGTAATTGCATATATTAACAAATCAATCATAAAATATAATTAGCATATATAACACTATTATAGAATTCCAAATATGTTTCCTTTCTCTTCTCAATTAGATTATTTAGTTTCGGTACCATTATGCTGAAACAAATAATATCGAAATACTTTCGTAGAGCCACATCCTAATTCCACAAAAAAAAAAAAAAACAAAATCTTATGCACTCATACCGTATTTTAACCTTAAGCATGTTGATACATAAAAAAAAAAAGGGAAAAAGAAATGGTCTTATATATTGTTATTTATTTTCTTTAATGACATTATTATTATTATTATTATTATTATTATTATTATTATTATTATTATTATTATTATTATTATTATTATTATTATTATTATTATTATTATTATTTTGAGTGAATGAAATCCACACAACAATTAAAATTTTACAATAATGTTAAATATTCTAATCATATTTGCTTTAATTTGAATTGATTTGTTAATTTGTTCAATTAGCGTTAATAAATCTTAGAAGTGCCAAAACTAAATCTTCTATTAAGAGAGAAAAGAAAAATTATTTAGAATTATATGGTAGTATTATTTATATTTTCATAATTGTTTTTCTCATATTAAAGTGTATATGCAAATGATCCATTCTTGTCGTTACTTCAATTTCTTTGTTGGCAGAAAATGAAATGAAGCAAATTGGGAAAATGCGTTGATGGTTAATTAAGATGTACTTATTGAAACAATAATTTTTATACATTTGACAGTAATTGAAAATATTGGAAATAGAGTTAAGAAAACGATTCAATTGGAAAAGAACTTTTTACCAAAAAAATAAAAATAAAAATCCCAGGTTCTATTTTCACCAGGTGTGAATGGAATGCTTTTCCCCTTCTTGCACATAAAAGTGTAGGTATTCCAAGAATATACTTTTATAAGTGCTCCTAAGTATGAGATAGAGGTAGGGATGTAAACGGTTAGGGTCAGGTTCGGTAACCCTGTTCCGGACCCTTGGCCCAATTAATAATATAATAAACTGATCCCATCCGAATACCTAAGAATATCCATACCCAAGGACACAGGTATCGGATCCACGTGATCCAAAAATATAAGCATACAATATAATACTCACTCCATCCCAAATTATTTATTTCGTTAAAAAATTAACATTTAACATTCCAAATTTAACCCCAATTAATGGCATTCTATATCTCAAACATATTATTTTCTTTCCCAATAAGTTGATAAATAACAAGATAGAAAAGCAATTTGGAGTACATCAAAGTTTTAAAATTTGAATAATTTTTAATAAATAGAGAGAGAATAAATTGAATTTTATGAGTACAAACAGAAATAAAGATTTAATTAACTAAAAATTTTACTTATTTTCGTATCCACGTAAGCAGTTAAATTGGACGTATAATTTGAGGTAGAGGGAGTAAAATATATAATATAATCTATTTTTTATATAAATGCAATAAAAAAAATACAATATTGTATAATATTGTATATACATATAATATTTTATAAAATATTTAAATTAATAGAATAAATAGGTAAACGGGTACGAAACTATAATACACCTACCCAAACCCAATTATATAGACTAAACAAGTTCGAGACACGGGTGAATTTTCTTCTCCAACTCTCAACAACAATAATAATAATAATAATAATAATAATAATAATAATAATAATAATAATAATAATAATAATAATAATAATAATAATAATAATAATAATAATAATAATAATAAAGAAGCAAAAATAGCAAGTTTCAGCCAAAAAAGAAGGAAAAATTACAACATTTGCGAGTTTAATTATAGCTAGTTTGGTAAAAATGATAAATTTCAACAAGAGATGATACGTTTATATATATATATATATATATATATATATATATGTATGTATATATATGTATGTGTATATATGTATGTATATATATGTATGTGTATATATGTATATGTATATACATATTAAATTTCAAGAAAATTATTGTTTCCAATTAAAAATTATTACTTAGATGAGATTAGTGATCATCAAGTCAGCAAAATTACTTTCAAATTGGTACGTATTCGGCATTGCATTGTCTTCCTGTGAATATGTTAACTGAACCAAACAAACATGTTTTTACGTATATTGGAAGTATATTATAGGCATAATAATTATTGAACAAAATGAAATGAAAGAGGAGAAAAAAGAGCTGCTTGAACAAAATGAAATGAATTAATAATTCTTTCTCCTTATCATTCTCTCTTTGACTCTCATACTACTCATCCGGTTGAAAATAGCAATTTTGGGAGTTAATAATTTTTAACTCATAATTAGTTAGCCTAAAACAATTAATGGAAATTGTTCTTAACA
Organism: Voacanga thouarsii; assembly: GCA_026120185.1. Classification (NCBI taxonomy): domain Eukaryota; kingdom Viridiplantae; phylum Streptophyta; class Magnoliopsida; order Gentianales; family Apocynaceae; genus Voacanga; species Voacanga thouarsii. Next base: position 4,449,290 of record JANUWF010002200.1, read on the forward strand.
TGTTAGTGATTGTTTTGATTGTGGTAGAAGCCATTTTTATGTTGGGAATCCATAGTTAAATGTTGTTAAAGTTGGGTGTTTAACTATTTGGGAACTTATGTTAGACATGAGTCCCACATGGGAAAAATAGAGGAGTGTGGAAGCCTTTATATACTAAAAGGTTTTTTTATAGACTTAATAGAAAAGCCCAAGGTATGGAGGATGCCACACGCGCGCGCCGCCTGGCTGGTCCGGGCTTAGCCCATGTTTTCACGATCCTCTATTTTTATTTGGCCCAATTAATTAACTCTAATGGCACAATTAATTAACTCTAACTTGAAAAGGAATAGGAAACATAAAATCTGGTAAGGGAATTAGGGCTTCCTAATCTAAATTGGGTTTTAATTTTCCTAAGGCGAGATTAAAAGGGGGAACAGAGCCGCCATTAGGGTTAACCCTTTTTCGTGTTTTTTTGCTTCCTGCGAGAAAATTCGCCGCTTCGGTTCTCTCTCCACGATCCATAATTTTTGCCTTATCGGGACCGGTGAACTGAGGGGATTTTCGAGGTGATCACAGTTGGTGTGCGTCAACAGTGATCTGAGACCGTCTTATCCTACAAGAAGAGTCGATATACCCATCGCACCTGAGTGGGGCGAATAGCTTCTTGAAGGCAAATCAGTATTAGACTGGTGATTCGGTCAGCAGTACAGTACGTTGCGGCGCAGCTTGTCCAGAGGAGTGCCGCGCTAGGTACGTTCTGGTAGAACCGCGAGCAAGTCAATCAGGTATACTACTGATTTGTTTATTAAGTGTGAGTTCTGTCTAATTACATTACGTTTGGATTGTGTGGCCTTGCCGGCATTGTTGATTTTTTATCATTGTAATTGTTAGAGCCCTGGTCGGGTATAGGCAGTGCTTGTTCAATTCAGTTGAGTTGCCTGTCTGTGCTCATAGGTACCCTGTATTTCTAACAGTCTTGAAGAAGCTATTCTGCAATTATCTGTGTGTGTGCAATGGCCAGTTCGTCAGGTACTGCATCTGTTGTGTATAAGCTTTTGGTTGATTTGAATGGTTTGTCGGACAAGTTTGGTCCAGGACAGAATTTCAAGCGTTGGCAACAACGCATGAAAATTTGGTTGACCATGAGGGGCTTATTATCAACAGTGTAGGTAGACAGGCCTATACCAGCTGAAAGGCATTCTAGAGTAGCCGAGATTGCTGCGTGGCATGAACGGAACAATGTAGGCAGAGGGGCAATACTGTCAGCATTGACAAATGCTCTCTTTAATGTCTACTGTTCTGAGTCATACACAGCAAAGATGCTATGGGATGAACTGGATAGGAAATATAATACCGAGGATCAAGGTCTGGAAAGGTATTATGTCTCCAAATTCCTGAAGTTTCAGATAGTTAAGGGTAAGTCTGTGACTGAACAGACTCAAGAGTTGCAATTGATTATTCATTCTCTTCATGAATCGGATATGGAACTTCCTGAGAAGTTTCAAGTGATGTCAGTGATAGAGAAATTTCCTAAGTCTTAGGAGGACTTTGGTATGTCCCTCAAACACAAGACGGAGAAGATTTCTCTAAACGATCTGATGAAATCAATATCCATTAAGGAGCAACATAGAAAGAATAGTCATATTGTACCTGTGGAGTCTAATGTCCATGTGGTGACTACTGGGAAGAAGAGCAATAATCAGAGGAATGTGGGGGTTAAGTCAAACTCTAAAAACATAAATAAGATAAAAGGCAAGGCCAAAAAGAAACCGAAAGCGAACAAACCTTGCTGGAATTGTGGTCAGGTTGGACATTGGGCTAAGGACTGTCCGTCTAAAAAGCCTAAAGTCAAACAAAGATCAAATTCTGAAGCACAAGTCAATGTGGTGGTAGAGGATACTAGTCAAGCGGAGGCTGATTTGAGTACTCACCTTTCTGAGGTTTGTACCATTGAGGCTGAGACTGGCATCACTACTTCCAATGATGATGAAAGGTATGTTTCTGTTAACCCAGAAGTCTTTATTATTTATGAGCCACTTGAATGGCTGGTTGATACTGGAGCAAATGTGCACGTTTGTGCTGATAAATTGCTTTTTGTGTCTTACTAGCCTATTAAAGGAAAAACTGTGAAGATGGGGAACTCAACTGCAGCCAATGTGTTGGGGATTGGACGTGTGGACTTGAAGTTTCTTTCAGGACGTATACTTTCTCTTCATAGGGTGCAACATGTTCCAACAGTTCGTAGGAATATTCTTAGTGGTTCATGTTTAGTTAGATAGGGTTATGAATTTACTTTCAAATGTAATAAAGTAGTGATTATGCACTACAATTCTTTTGTTGGCAAAGGTTATTTGTCAGATGGTTTATTTAAATTAAGAGTTGAATCTTTTACTTCTGATTTGAATAAAGCTTCTTCTATTGAGAATTCTGTTTATCCTATGGTGCACATTATTGAATCCACTGATGTTTGGCATAGTAGACTTGGACATTTAAATTTAGATTCTGTTAAAAGAATGATGAATTTAGAGTTGATCCCTAAACATTCAATTGATAAGAAAAATAAATGTCAAGTGTGTGTGGAAGCTAAAACAACCCGGAAATCCTATCATTCAATTGAAAGGGATTCAGAAATACTTGATTTAGTTCACACAGACATTTGTGAATTCAGTGGCTTGTTGACTAGGGATCATAAGAAATACTTCATTACTTTTATTGACGATTGCAGTAAATATTGCTATGTTTATTTACTTAAACATAAAGATGAAGCACTTGAAAAGTTTCTCATATTTAAAAATGAAGCTGAAACTGAAACTGGCAAGAAACTTAAAAGGTTAAGATCTGATAGAGGTGGAGAGTATGGGTCTAATCCATTTGTTGAATATTGCCAAAGCAATGGCATAATTCATGAGGAGACACCCCTTATTCTCCCCAGTCTAATGGGATTGCTGAACGGAAAAATAGAACGTTTAAAGATATGATCAACAGTTTACTTTTGAATTCTGGATTGCCTAAGTATATGTGGGGTGAGGCTTTGAATACGGCTTGCCATATTCTGAATAGAGTCCCTCATAAACATAAAGAGGTAACTCCATTTGAAATCTGGAAAGGTAGGAAACCTAACTTAAAATACTTCCGTGTGTGGGGTTGTCTTGCAAAAGTTCTAATCCCTGAACATAAAAGGAAGAAGTTAGGACCAAAGACTGTTGATGCCATCTTTATTGGTTATGTGGAAACAAGCTATGCCATGAGGTTTTTGGTAATTAAGTCTGAAATACCTGGTATAGATTGTAACACTATCATTCAATATCGTGATGCTACATTCTTTGAGAATGTGTTTCCCATGAAAACTAGTTTGCCTCAAGATGTTTCTACTTTAGATTCAGTCTTAACATCTGTTCTATTCCTGATCATGTGGAAAGGATGAAAGATATGGGGGCAGGTCCAAATAGTCCCAATACTCAAATTGAGGAATTGGAAGAACCTAGAAGGAGTAAGAGAGCTAAGGTTGTCAAGGACTTTGGAAGTGACTTTGTCACTTACAATGTTGTGGACGAACCTTTGACTTTTCAAGCAGCTATGGCTTCTTCAGAAGCAGGGCATTGGAAAGGAGCTGTTAAGAGTGAGATGGATTCCATTGTCTCCAATAGGACATGGGAATTGGTAGATCTCCCTCCTGGGTGCAGTACAATTGGATGTAAATGGATATTTAAGAAGAAACTTAAACCAGATGGGACCATAGATAAGTATAAAGCCAGATTAGTTGCCAAAGGGTTTAGACAGAAAGAGGGAATAGACTATTTTGATACATACTCTCCTGTTGCTCGTTTGACTACAATCCGAGTGCTAATTGCATTGGCTTCCATATATGGTCTCACCATCCACCAAATGGATGTGAAGACAGCTTTTCTTCATGGTGATCTTGAAGAAGAGATATATATGGATCAACCTGAGGGATTTGTAGCCAAAGGAAATGAACGGAAAGTTTGTAAACTTGTTAAATCCCTATATGGTCTAAAACAAGCACCCAAACAATGGCATGAAAAATTTGATAAAACAATTTTATCATTTGGCTTCAACATAAATGAGAATGACAAGTGTGTTTACTGTAAGGTTAAAGGTAATGCTTGTATTGTTCTATGCCTGTATGTGGATGACATTTTGCTATTTGGGTCCAATATTGAGATAATTAATGAGACTAAATCATTTTTGAAAAGTAAGTTTGAAATGAAGGATATGGGAGTAGCAAATGTGATTCTTGGCCTAAAGTTGATTCGGTCAATTGAGGGGACAACCATTTCTCAAACTCACTATGTTGAGAGTGTTCTTGAGAAATATGGGTATCAAAATTGTAGAATTGCTAAAACTCCAAGTGACCCTTCTGTAGCTTTGTTCAAAAATGAAAGTGGAGTTCCTGTGTCTCAATTAAGATATTCTCAAATTATTGGTAGCTTGCAATATCTTGCAAATGGCTCAAGACCGGATATTTCATTTTCTGTATCTAAGCTGGCAAGATATACAAGTTGTCCAAATCAGACTCATTGGGAGGCCTTGGATAGAGTACTAAGGTACTTGAAGGGAACACTGTCCCTTGGGCTGCATTATGGGAAATTCCCTGCTATACTTGAAGGGTACTGGATAGCCAAGAACTCTAGTAGCAATGGTTGCACTGGATATGTGTTTACATTAGGTGGTGGAGCAGTCGCCTGGAAGTCGTGTAAACAGACTTTGATAACTCGGTTAACTTTTGAGGCCGAGTTATGTGCCTTGGATTCTACTGGAACGGAAGTTGAATGGCTGTATGGACTATTGTCCTCTTTGTCAATGATCAGCAAGCCCGTTACTGCTATATCTGTGCATTGTGACAGTCAAACCACAATTGCAAAGATAAAGAGTACCAAGCATAATCAAAAGACTAAGAGACACATCCAAGTTAGACTTAAGTCTATAAGGGAGTTAGTGTCTGAAAGGGTGGTGTCTGTTGACTTTGTTGGATCCAAAGATAACATTGCAGACCCCCTAACTAAGGGACTTGAAACATCATTGTTCCTTAAGTCCAGGTTGGGAATGGGACTGATAACCTAGAAATGATTCACCTACAGTGGCAACCCAACTGACTAAGTGGAGATCCCACAAGGCAATTCAATGTGGTATAAACAAGCCGTTTGAGTGAATCTGGTACCAATTCTGATACTTTTGTATCTAGGTCCTTTCCCTGAAAGCTTGTAGTACATTTACTGCAATGAGTAAGAGTTTTGACTCTGAATGGGATTAAGTCTTTTAGACAGGATGCTAGCAGTACATCCTTGGAGATCGCCAACTATGTGAGTGTTGTTGTGTGGCCGCAACTAAAGGGAATTGGGTTTTCTCTTAATACACTCATGAAACAGGATCAGGACACATGGCTATAACGTGTCAACCCTAAAGAATATCTCCATAGCCGATAGTCTGTTGTTACCAGTGGATGCCGTTACATTCAAGGTTCAGATTCAAGGCTTAAGTCCATCTGTTCCTGTGGGGGCATAAGTTGGATAACTTAGGTAGTGGTTCAAACCGGAAGGTACCATTATCGAAAGCAGATTATGTAAATCCTGAATAGTCTTTAACTATGGATTTGTGGGGGATTGTTGAAAATGGCAACTTTGGGAGTTAATAATTTTTAACTCATGATTAGTTAGCCTAAAATAATTAATGGGAATTGTTCTTGACATGTTAGAGATTGTTTTGATTGTGGTAGAAGCCATTTTCATGGTGGGAATCCATAATTAAATGTTGTTAAAGTTGGGTGTTTAACCATTTGGGAACTCATGTTAGATATGAGTCCCACATGGGAAAAATAGAGGAGTGTGGAAGCCTTTATATACTAAAAGGCTTTTCTATAGACTTAATAGAAAAGCCCAAGGTATGGAGGATGCCACACGTGCGCGTCGCCCGCCCGGCCCGGCTCGGGCTCGGGCTTGGCCTATGTTTTCACGATCCTCTATTTTTATTTGGCCCAATTAATTAACTCTAACTTGAAAAGGAATAGGAAACATAAAATTTGGTAAAGGAATTAGGGCTTCCTAATCCAAATTGGGTTTTAATTTTCCTAAGGCGAGATTAAAAGGGGGAACAGAGCCGCCATTAGGGTTAACCCTTTTTTGTGTTTTTTTGCTTTCTGCGAGAAAATTCGCCGCTTTGGTTCTCTCTCCACGATCCATAATTTTTTCCTTATCGGGACCGGTGAACTGAGGGGATTTTCGAGGTGATCACAGTTGGTGTGCGTCAACAGTGATTTGAGATCGTCTTATCCTGCAAGAAGAGTCGTTGTACCCATCGCACCAGAGTGGGGCGAATAGCTTCTTGAAGGCAAACCAGTATTAGACTGGTGATTCGGTCAGCAGTACAGTACGTTGCGGCGCAACTTGTCCAGAGGAATGCCAGCGCTAGGTACGTTCTGGTAGAACCGCGAGCAAGTCAATCAGGTATACTACTGATTTGTTTATTAAGTGTGAATTCTGTCTAGTTACATTATGTTTGGACTGTGTGGCCTTGCCGGCATTGTTGATATTTGATCATTGCAATTGTTAGAGCCTTGGTCGGGTATAGGCGGTGCTTGTTCAATTCAGTTGAGTTGCCTGTCTGTGCTCGTAGGTACCCTGTATTTCTAACACATCCTTAATCTTAAGTGGTTGAAAACTGAAATCCCAAGTGAAATCTACTGCCGCGTGGCTCAAAATGTATTTGATTTTCGAATTGCCATTGCTAATTTCTCCATAGAATTAATTGGAACTTTTTGAGAAGATGGAAGATTTTGGGTTCAGGAATTCAAGAAGGTAGAATAATAATCATAACAATATTACATCCATTTGTGAAAAGTGGTAACTAAATTGATTGGATGTTTCTTTTATCATACTATGCGTCATATATATTAAAAAGAGAGAGAGAGAGAGAGAGAAAAAAGTTCTTTCTTTTGTCTTAGATACTAAAATTTACTCTTTTATTTAAAAAAAAAAAAAACTTGTTAATGTACTCCAACAAAGTGAATTTTGAGTATGTAAAATTTTCAAAGTAGACTTATTATTATATGAGTAGGTTAGTGGGTTTGAAACATTTCTTATTAGATGAAAGTGTTAGATCGATGAATCATAAGAATATAATTATTAATTCTAATAATTACAATTAATCTAAGAGTTCAATTATATTCTTTTAGTGGAGTGGAATATAATTAATAAATTATTTTTGGATTGACAAAATAATTTATTGGAGTTTAGTCAATTGTATATAGTTAGGTCCTTTCAGTGGCTCCTACATTATAAGAAATCTGTCAATTTGCCACGGACAAATCCGTGGCAAATCTGTGGCTAAATTGGAATTTGCCACGAAAAAGGTCCGTGGCAAAAACCTTCGTGGCTAAGTATTTTTTTGCCACGGAAATATTTTCTGTGGCAATTTGCCACGGATTGTTCAAGTTGGTATCACATTTGGGGAGAAATATTTCGAGGGAATCGTGATAAATCCGTGGCAATCTGCCACGGCAGATTGCCAGAGATTTGCCATGGAAATAATATGGAATATAGGCTGTCTGTGGCAAATCCGTGGCAATCTGCCACGGATTTGCCACGGACATTTTTCAAGCATGTACAGTCCGTGACAAATCCATGGCAGATTGCCACTAAATTACCACGGATGTTTCTCAAGCAGGTACGGTCTGTGGCAAATTCGTGTTGTGGCAAATCCATAGCAGATTGCTATGAATTTGCCACGGACATTTCTCATGCAGGTACAATTCGTGACAAACCCAAAGTAGATTGTCACGAAATTACCACGGATGTTTCTCAAGCAGGTACATCTGTGGCAAATCTGTGGCAATCTACCACGGATTTGCCACGGACTTTTCTTAAGCTGGTACAATCCGTGGCAAATCCGTGATAGATTGTCACGAAATTGCAATAGATGTTTCTCAAGCAAAGACCATCCGTGGCAAATTTGTGACAATTTGTCACGGCTTTGCCACAAATATTTCTCAAGCAGGTACAGTTCGTGGTAAATCCGTGGCAATTTGCCAATGGAATTGCCACGGATGTTTCTCAAGTAAGTACAATTCGTGGTAAATCTGTGGCAATTTGCCATAGACATTTCTCAAGCAGGTACAGTCCGTGGCAAATCCGTGATAGATTGCCACGAAATTTGCCAGGGATGTTTCTCAAGTAAGTACGATCCGTGGCAGATTGCCACGAATTTGCCACAGACATTTCTTAAGCAGGGGCAGTTCATGGCAAATCCATGGCAGATTGTCACGGATGTTTCTCAAGCAGGTACCATCTATGGCACATCCGTGACAATTTATCACGGATTTGCCATGGACATTTCTCAAGCAAGTACCGTTCGTGGCAAATCCGTAGCAGATTGCCACGGATTTGCCACGAACATTTCTCAAGAAGGTACAGTTCGTAGCAAATCCGTGGCAAATTGCTACGGATTTGTCACGGATGTTTCTCAAATAGGTACAATTTGTGGCAAATCCGTAGTAGATTGCCACAGATGTTTCTCAAGTAGGTACCATTCGTGGCAGATTGTCACTGATTTGCCACGAACAATACTCAAGCAAATCTCATTTGTGGCAAATCTGTGGCAGATTGTCATGAATTTTAGTACTATCTTCCATGGCAAATTCGTGGCAGATTACCACAAAATCAAAATCTATGGCAGTTTAGAATTTCAGCTTCAAAACCTGTTACATTTCCCTATTCATAATTCTATAGCAACCACTATGCCCTACACACATGCATAATCCCCGTTACACTCCATGCCTACAAAGTTTCGAGTCACATTACCTAGACATATACACAACAAACAACCTATAACATTTATAATCTATTATCCATACATACATATTCACTATACACAACCTACAACATTCTTGAGTATCATACTCCCTGCACACATGTATAACACACCGCCTACAATGTCTCAAATCATACTCCCACCACACAATGCACAACTACAAAACACATCCACCACAATTATTTTAGCAAACTATAAAATTTTGTAATTTATTTAGAGCCTAAATACACAAATAATCGTATATCATCAAAATTCATAGCAATAGTATGCCCTACACACATGCATAGTCCCCATTACACTCCCTGCCTACAAAGTTTCAAGTTACATTCCCTAGATATATACACAACAAACAACCTATTATAACATTTATAATCCATTATCCATACATACATATTCATTATACACAACCTACAACGTTCTTGAGTATCATACTCCCTGCACACATGTATAACACACTGCCTACAACATCTTAAATTATATTCCCACCACACAATGCACAACTGCAAAACACATCTACTGCAATTATTTTAGCAAACCATAAAATTTCGTAATTTATTTAGAGCCTAAATACACAAATAATCATATATCATCAAAATATCTAGCACAAAGTATCCTACACACATGCATAATCCCCGTTAGACTCTCTGCCTACAAAGTTTTGAGTCACATTCCCTAGACATATACACAACAAATAACATATAACATTTATAATCCATTATCCATACATACATATTCACTATACACAACTTATAACATTTATAATCCATTATCCATACATACATATTCATTATACACAACCTACAATGTTCTTGAGTATCATACTCCCTGCACACATGCACAACACACTGCTTACAACGTCACAAATCATATTCCCACCACAATTGTTTTAGCATACCATAAAATTTTGTAATTTGTTTAGAGCCTAAATACACAAATAATCATATATCATCAAAATATCTAGCACAAAGTATCCTACACACATGCATAATCCCCGTTACACTCCCTGCCTACAAAGTTTCGAGTCATATTCCGTAGACATATACACAACAAACAACCTATAACATTTATAATCCATTATCCTTAGATAAATATTCACTATACACAACCTATAACATTTATCATCCATTATCCATACATACATACATATTCACTATACACAGCCTACAACGTTCTTAAGTATCATACTCCCTGCACACATGCACAACACACCACCTGCAACGTCTCAAATCATATTCCCACCACACAATGCACAACTGCAAAACACATCCACGACAATTGTTTTAGCAAACCATAAAATTTTGTAATTTGTTTAGAGACTAAATACACAAATAATCATATATCATCAAAATATCTAAAAATAGTAAATATAAATTCATAATAATACAAAATCCTTAATCAAAGCAATGAAAACATAACATCCACATGAAAATAATACCAATCTAACTATCATCCGCAGTTGAAGGGCCAAAGTCATCCTCGTTAGAATCATCAGAGTCAGAAGACGTAATTTTGTGATTCCGTGGCAAAGTCGCGGCAAATAGCCACAGAACACACAAACAAAATTTAGCCCTTTTTTTAGTCACTACTTTACGTAACTTTCTTTTTTATATACTCTCAATGATAATATAGTTCTTCAAAACAAATTTCAATGGCTTTTACAATCGAAATAAAATAAAATTATATCGTTTCTTTAAAATTTTTAATTTTAATACAAACGTATATTTCTATACTAAAAAATAATCCAACTTATTTTCAATTCCATTTCAAGAATGAGCGCATTAGAAAATAAATAAATCAGGATACTTATAAAATATTTCGTCATTGTTATTTAAAATGTATGAAACAAAAATTAATACAAACCAATATAATTAACAAACTAGAACAAAAAAAGAAAAAAAAATACCGTGGCAAATCTATGACAATCTGCCACGGAATTGCAATGGATTAGTGGCAATTTTGTGATTCTATGGCAAATCCATGGCTATTGTGATTCTGTGGAAAATTTGTGCCAAATAGCCATAGATTTGCCACGGAACACACAACAAAATTTTAGTCATTTCTTTTTATCACTACTATGTGTGACATAGTTTCTGGTGAGATGTCAATGATAATATAGTTCTTCAAAACAATTTTCAATAGCTTTTACAGTTGAAATAAAAATAAAATTATATCGTTTCTTAAATATTTATAATTTTAATACAAACGTATATTTCGATACTAAAAAAATAATACATCTTATTTGCAATTCCATTTCAAGAATGAATGCATTAGAAAATCAATAAATTGAGAGACTTAAAAATTATTTTGTCATTGTAATTTAAAATGTATTCAATAAAAAATTAATACAAACCAATATAATTAATAAATGAGAACAAAAAAAAAAGAAAAATTGATGTGGCTAATCCGTGAAAAACTGCCACGGAATTGCCACGGATTAGTGGCAATTTTGTGATTCCGTGGCAAATCTATGGCAAAAAGCCAAGGATTTGCCACGGAGCACACAACATAACAAAAATTTAGCCATTTCTTTTTATCACTACTTTGCGTAACATTCTTTTTTATGTACTCTGAATGATAATATAGTACTTCAATACAATTTTCTATGGCTTTTACAGTTGTAATAAAAACAAAATTACATCGTTTCTTTAATGTTTCTAATTTTAATACAAACGTATATTTTGATACTAAAAAAATAATACATCTTATTTTCAATTCTATTTCAAGAATGAAAGTATTAGAAAATACATGAATCAAGATACTTACAAAATATTTCGTCGTTGTTATTTAAAATGTATGGAACAAAAATTAATACAAATCAACATAATTAACAAATTAAAAAAAAAGAATAAAAATGCCATGGTAAATCTGTGGCACTCTGCCAGGGAATAGCCATGGATTTGCCACGGAACACACAACAAAAATTTAGTCATTTGTATTTATCAATACTTTGCGTCATAAACTTTCAGGCGAGATCTCAATGATAATATAGTTCTTCAAAACAAATTTCAATGGCTTTTACAGTCGAAAAAAAATAAAATTATATAATTTCTTTAAAATTTCTAATTTTAATACAAATGTATATTTCTATACCAAAAAATAATACATCTTATATTCAATTTCATTTCAAGAATGAACGCATTAGAAAATAAATATATCAGGATGCTTACAAAATATTTCGTCGTTATTATTTAAAATGTACAGAATAAAAATTAATACAAACCAATATAATTAACAAATTAGAACCAAAAAAAATGAAAAAAATGCAGTGGCAAATACGTGGCAATTTGCCACGTAATTTCCACGGATTAGTGGCAAATTTGTGATTTTGTAGCAAATTCGTGGCAAATAGCCACGGATTTGTCACGCAACATTCAACAAAAATTTTTTCATTTCTTTTTATCACTACTTTGCATAAAATACTTTCTGGAGAGATGTCAATGATAATATAGTTCTTCAAAATAAATTTCAATGGAATTTACAGTTGAAATAAAAATAAAATTATATCATTTTTTTAATATTTATAATTTTAATATAAACGTATATTTCGATACTAAAAAATAATACATCTTATTTTCAATTCCATTTCAAGAATGAACACATTAAAAATAAATAAATCAAGATACCTACAAATATTTCGTCGTTGTTATTTAATATGTATGGAACAAAAATTAATATAAACCAATATAATTAATAAATTAGAGCAAAAAAAAAAAGAAAAATTGTCGTGGCAATCAGCCGTGGAATTGCCACGAATTAGTGGCAAATTTGTGATTCCCGGGCAAATCCGTGGGAAATAGCCAAGGATTTGCCACGGAACACACAACACAATAAAAATTTAGCCTTTTCTTTTTATCACTATTTTGCGAAACATTCTTTTTTATGTACTCTCAATGATAATATAGTACTTCCTAACAATTTTCTATTGCTTTTGCAGTCAGAATAAAAATAAAATTATATCGTTTCTTTAAACTTTATAATTTTAATATAAACGTATATTTCGAAACTAAAAAATAATACATCTTATTTTTAATTCCATTTCAAGAATGAACGCATTAGAAAATAAATAAGTCAAGATACTTATAAAATATTTCATCGTTGTTATTTAAAATGTATGGAACAAAAATTAATACAAACCAATATAATTAACAAATTAGAACAAAAAATGAAAAAAAAAATGCCGTGGCAAATCCGTAATAGTCTCCCACGGAATTGCCACAGATTAGTGGCAATTTTGTGATTCTGTGGCAAAACCGTGGCAATTTGCCATGGAACATAGATAAAAAATTTAGTTATTTTTTTTACCACTACTTTGCGTAACATACTTTCTGGTGAGATCTCAATGATAATATAGTTATTCAAAACAATTTTCACAAGCTTTTACAGTTGGAATAAAAATAAAATTATATCGTTCCTTTAATATTTATAATTTTAATACAAACGTATATTTTGATACTAAAAAATAATACATCTTATTTTCAATTCCATTTCAATAATGAACGCATTAGAAAATAAATATATCAGGATACTTACAAAAAATTTCATCGCTGTTATTTAAAATGCATTGAACAAAAATTAATACAAACCAATATAATTAATAAATGAGAACAAAACAGGAAAAAGAAAAATTGTTGTGGCTAATCCGTGAAAAACTGCCACGGAATTGCCACGGATTAGTGGCAGTTTTGTGATTCCGTGGCAAATCTATGCCAAAAAGCCAAGGATTTGCCACGGAACACACAACATAATAAAAATTTAGCCATTTCTTTTTATCACTACTTTGCGTAACATTCTTTTTTATGTACTCTGAATGATAATATAGTACTTCAATACAATTTTCTATGCCTTTTACAGTTGTAATAAAAATAAAATTACATCGTTTCTTTAATGTTTCTAATTTTAATACAAACGTATATTTTGATACTAAAAAAATAATACATCTTATTTTCAATTCTATTTCAAGAATGAAAGCATTAGAAAATACATGAATCAAGATACTTACAAAATATTTCGTCGTTGTTATTTAAAATGTATGGAACAAAAATTAATACAAACCAACATAATTAACAAATTAAAACAAAAAAAGAATAAAAATGCCATGGCAAATCTGAGGCACTCTGCTAGGGAATAGCCATGGATTTGCCACGGAACTCACAACAAAAATTTAGTCATTTGTATTTATCAATACTTTGCGTCATAAACTTTCAGGCAAGATCTCAATGATAATATAGTTCTTCAAAACAAATTTCAATGGCTTTTACAGTCGAAAAAAAATAAAATTATATAATTTCTTTAAAATTTCTAATTTTAATACAAATGTATATTTCTATACCAAAAAATCATACATCTTATATTCAATTCCATTTCAAGAATGAACGCATTAGAAAATAAATATATCAGGATACTTACAAAATATTTCGTCGTTGTTATTTAAAATGTACGGAATAAAAATTAAGACAAACCAATAGAATTAACAAATTAGAAAAAAAAAATGAAAAAAATGCAGTGGCAAATATGTGGCAATTTGCCACGGAATTGCCACGGATTAGTGGCAAATTTGTGATTTTGTAGCAAATTCGTGGCAAATAGCCACGGATTTGTCACGGAACACACAACAAAAATTTTTTCATTTCTTTTTATCACTACTTTGTATAAAATACTTTCTGGAGAGATGTCATGATAATATAGTTCTTCAAAATAAATTTCAATGGCATTTACAGTCGGAATAAAAATAAAATTATATCATTTTTTTAATATTTATAATTTTAATATAAACGTATATTTCGATACTAAAAAATAATACATCTTATTTTCAATTCCATTTCAAGAATGAACGCATTAAAAATAAATAAATCAAGATACCTACAAAATATTTCGTCGTTGTTATTTAATATGTATGGAACAAAAATTAATATAAACCAATATAGTTAATAAATTAGAACACAAAAAAAAAAAAAATGGCCGTGGCAATCTGCCGCGGAATTGCCACGAATTAGTGGCAAATTTGTAATTCCCGGGCAAATCCGTGGGAAATAGCCAAGGATTTGCCACGGAACACACAACACAATAAAAATTTAGCCTTTTCTTTTTATCACTATTTTGCGAAACATTCTTTTTTATGTACTCTCAATGATAATATAGTACTTCCTAACAATTTTCTATTGCTTTTGCAGTCAGAATAAAAATAAAATTATATCGTTTCTTTAAAGTTTATAATTTTAATATAAACGTATATTTCGAAACTAAAAAATAATACATCTTATTTTTAATTCCATTTCAAGAATGAACGCATTAGAAAATAAATAAATCAAGATACTTATAAAATATTTCGTCGTTGTTATTTAAAATGTATGGAACAAAAATTAATACAAACCAATATAATTAATAAATTAGAACAAAAAAAAAAGAAAAAAAATGCCGTGGCAAATCCATTGCAATCTGCCACAGAATTGCCACGGATTTGTGATTTTGTGGCAATTTTGTGATTTCGTTGCAAATCCATGGCAAATTGGATTTGCCACGGAAAACACAACAAAAATCTAGCAATTTCTTTTTATCGCTACGTTACGTAACTTTCTTTTTTATATACTCTCAATGATAATATAGTTCTTCAAAACAAATTTCAATGGCTTTTACAATTGAAATAAAATAAAATTACATCATTTCTTTAAAATTTATAATTTTAATACAAACGTTTATTTCTATAGTAAAAAATAATACATCTTATTTTCAATTCCATTTAAAAAATGAGCGCATTAGAAAATAAATAAATTAGGATACTTACAAAATATTTTGTCGTTGTTATTTAAAATGTATGGAACAAAAATTAATACAAATCAAAATAATTAACAAATTAGAACAAAAAATGAAAAAAAAAATGCTGTGGCAAATCCGTAACAATCTCCCACGGAATTGCCACACATTAGTGGCAATTTTGTGATTCTGTGGAAAATCCGTGGCAATTTGCCACGGAACATAGATAAAAAATTTAGTTATTTTTTTTACCACTACTTTGCGTAACATACTTTCTGGTGAGATCTCAATGATAATATAGTTATTCAAAACAATTTTCACAAGTTTTTATAGTTGGAATACAAATAAAATTATATCGTTCCTTTAATATTTATAATTTTAATACAAACGTATATTTTGATACTAAAAAATAATACATCTTATTTTCAATTCCATTTCAAGAATAAACGCATTAGAAAATAAATATATCAGGATACTTACAAAAAATTTTGTCGTTGTTATTTAAAATGTATTGAAGAAAAATTAATACAAACCAATATAATTAGTAAATGAGAACAAAAAAAAAAAGAAAAATTGTTGTGGCTAATCCGTGAAAAACTGCCACGGAATTGCCACGGATTAGTGGCAGTTTTGTGATTCCGTGGCAAATCTATGGCAAAAAGCCGAGTAGATTTGCCACGGAACACACAACATAATAAAAATTTAACCATTTCTTTTTATCACTACTTTGCATAACATTCTTTTTTATGTACTTTGAATGATAATATAGTACTTCAATACAATTTTCTATGCCTTTTACAGTTGTAATAAAAACAAAATTACATCGTTTCTTTAATGTTTCTAATTTTAATACAAACGTATATTTTGATACTAAAAAAATAATACATCTTATTTTCAATTCTATTTCAAGAATGAAAGCATTAGAAAATACATGAATCAAGATACTTACAAAATATTTCGTCGTTGTTATTTAAAATGTATAGAACAAAAATTAATACAAACCAACATAATTGACAAATTAAAACAAAAAAAGAATAAAAATGCCATGGTAAATCTGTGGCACTCTGCCAGGGAATAGCCATGGATTTGCCACGGAACTCACAACAAAAATTTAGTCATTTGTATTTATCAATACTTTGCGTCAGAAACTTTCAGGCGAGATCTCAATGATAATATAGTTCTTCAAAACAAATTTCAATGGCTTTTACAGTCGAAAAAAAATAAAATTATATAATTTCTTTAAAATTTCTAATTTTAATATAAATGTATATTTCTATACCAAAAAATAATACATCTTATATTCAATTCCATTTCAAGAATGAACGCATTATAAAATAAATATATCAGGATACTTACAAAATATTTCGTCGTTGTTATTTAAAATGTACGGAATAAAAATTAATACAAACCAATATAATTAACAAATTAGAACAAAAAAACATAAAAAAAAAATGCAGTGGCAAATACGTGGCAATTTGCCACGGAATTGCCACGGATTAGTGGTAAAATTGTGATTTTGTAGCAAATTCGTGGCAAATAGCCACGGATTTGTCACAGAACACACAACAAAAATTTTTTCATTTCTTTTTATCACTACTTTGCATAAAATACTTTCTGGAGAGATGTCAATGATAATATAGTTCTCGAAAATAAATTTCAATGGCATTTACAGTCTGAATAAAAATAAAATTATATCATTTTTCAATATTTATAATTTTAATATAAACGTATATTTCGATACTAAAAAATAATACATCTTATTTTTAATTCCATTTCAAGAATGAACGCATTAGAAAATAAATAAATCAAGATACTTATAAAATATTTCGTCGTTTAAAATGTATGGAACAAAAATTAATAAAACCAATATAATTAATAAATTAGAACAAAAAAAAGAAAAAAAAATGCCGTGGCTAATCCATTGCAATCTGCCACAGAAT
Organism: Voacanga thouarsii; assembly: GCA_026120185.1. Classification (NCBI taxonomy): domain Eukaryota; kingdom Viridiplantae; phylum Streptophyta; class Magnoliopsida; order Gentianales; family Apocynaceae; genus Voacanga; species Voacanga thouarsii. Next base: position 4,466,782 of record JANUWF010002200.1, read on the forward strand.
TGCCACGGATTTGTGATTTTGTGGCAATTTTGTGATTTCGTTGCAAATCCGTGGCAAATAGCCATGGATTTGCCACGGAAAACACAACAAAAATCTAGCAATTTCTTTTTATCGCTACTTTACGTAACTTTCTTTTTTATATACTCTCAATGATAATATAGTTCTTCAAAACAAATTTCAATGGCTTTTACAATCGAAATAAAATAAAATTACATCGTTTCTTTAAAATTTCTAATTTTAATACAAATGTTTATTTCTATAGTAAAATATAATACATCTTATTTTCAATTCCATTTAAAAAATGAGCGCATTAGAAAATAAATAAATTAGGATACTTACAAAATATTTCGTCGTTGTTATTTAAAATGTATGGAACAAAAATTAATACAAATCAAAATAATTAACAAATTAGAACAAAAAATGAAAAAAAAAAGTCGTGGCAAATCCGTAACAATCTCCCACGGACCTGCCACAGATTAGTGGCAATTTTGTGATTCTGTGGCAAATCCGTGGCAATTTGCCACGGAACATAGATAAAAAATTTAGTTATTTTTTTTACCACTACTTTGCGTAACATACTTTCTGGTGAGATCTCAATGATAATATAGTTATTCAAAACAATTTTCACAAGCTTTTACAGTTGGAATAAAAATAAAATTATATCGTTCCTTTAATATTTATAATTTTAATACAAACGTATATTTTGATACTAAAAAATAATACATCTTATTTTCAATTCCATTTCAATAATGAACGCATTAGAAAATAAATATATTAGGATACTTACAAAAAATTTCGTCGTTGTTATTTAAAATGTATTGAACAAAAATTAATACAAACCAATATAATTAATAAATGACAACAAAAAAAAAGGAAAAATTGCTGTGGCTAATCCGTGAAAAACTGCCACGGAATTGCCACGGATTAGTGGCAGTTTTGTGATTTCGTGGCAAATCTATGGCAAAAAGCCAAGGATTTGCCACGGAACACACAACATAATAAAAATTTAGCCATTTCTTTTTGTCGTTGTTATTTAAAATGCATGGAACAAAAATTAATATAAACTAACATAATTAACAAATTAAAACAAAAAACAAAAAAAAATGTTGTGGCAAATCCGTGGCACTCTGCCAGGGAATAGCCACGGATTTACCACAGAACACACAACAAAAATTTAGTCATTTATTTTTATCAATACTTTGCGTAACATACTTCCAGGTGATATTTCGATGATAATATAGTTTTTCAAAACAATTTTCAATGGCTTTTACAGTCGAAATAAAAATAAAAATATTTCATTTCTTTAATATTTATAATTTTAATACAAACGTATATTTCGATACTAAAAAATAATACATATTATTTTCAATTCTATTCCAAGAATGAATGCATTAAAAAATCAATAAATCAAGATACATACAAAATATTTCACCGTTGTTATTTAAAATGTATGGAACAAAAATTAATACAAAGCAATATAATTAATAAATTACAACAAAAAAAGGAAAAAATGCGGTGTCAAATTCGTTGCAATCTGCCACGGAATTGCCACAGATTTGTGGCAATTCACAAACAAAGTTTAGCTCTTTCTTTTTATCGCTACTTTGCATAAAATTCTATTTTATATACTCTCAAAGATAATATAGTTCTTCAAAAAAATTTCAATGGCTTTTATAGTTAAAATAAAATAAAATTATAACATTTCTTTAAAATTTCTAATTTTAATACAAACCTATATTTTTATACTAAAAAATAATACATCTTATTTTCAATTCTATTTCAAGAATGAACGCATTAGAAAATAAATATATCAGGACACTTACAAAATATTTTGTCCTTGTTATTTAAAATGTATGGACTAAAAATTAATACAAACCAATAGAAATAACAAATTTGAACAAAAAAAAAGAAAAAATGCCGTTGCAAATCCGTGGCAATTTGCCACAGAAATTCCACAGATTAGTGGCAATTTTGTGATTCTGTGGCAAATCCCTGGCAAATAGCCACAGATTTGTCACAGAACACACAACAAAAATTTAGTCATTTCTTTTTATCACTGCTTTGCATAACATACCTTTCTGATGAGATGTCAATGATATTACAGTACTTCGAAATATTTTTCTATTGCTTTCGCAGTCGAAATAAAAATAAAATTATATCTTTTCTTTAAAGTTTATAATTTTAATACAAACGTTTATTTCAATACTAAAAAATAATACATCTTATTTTCAATTCTATTTCAAGAATGAACACATTAGAAAAAAATAAATCAAGATACTTACAAAATATTTTGTCGTTGTTATTTAGTATGTATGGAACAAAAATTAATACAAAACATTATAATTAATAAATTAGAACCAAAAAAAAAAGAAAAATTGCCATGGCAATCTGCCACGGATTAGTGGCATTTTGTGATTCCGTGGCAAATTGCCACAGATTTGCCACGGAACACACAACACAGTAAAAAATTAACACTTTCTTTTTATCACTACTTTACGTAACATTCTTTTTTATATACTCTCAATGATATTATAGTACTTCGAAACATTTTTCTATTGCTTTTGCAGTCGAAATAAAAATAAAATTATATCGTATCTTTAAAATTTATAATTTTAATACAAACATATATTTCGATACTAAAAAATAATACATCTTATTTTCAATTCCATTTCAAGAATGAACGCATTAGAAAATAAATAAATCAAGATACTTACAAAATATTTCGTCGTTGTTATTTAAAATGTATTGAACAAAATTTAATGCAAACCAATATAATTAATAAATTAGAACAAAAAAAAAAGAAAAATGAGGTGTCAAATCCGTTGCAATCTGCCACGGAATTGCCACAGATTTGTGGCAATTTTGAGATTCCGTGGCAAATCCACCTCATTTTAATGCAAACCAATGGCTTTTACAGTCGGAATAAAAATAAAATTATATCATTTTTTAATTTTTATAATTTTAATACAAACATATATTTCGATACTAAAAAATAATACATCTTATTTTCAATTCCATTTAAAGAATGAATGCATCAAAAAAAAAAATTAATCAAGATACTTACAAAATATTTCGTCGTTGTTATTTAAAATGTATGGAACAAAAATTAATACAAACCAATATAATTAATATATTAGAACAAAAAAAAAGAAAAAAAAGCGGGGTCAAATCCGTTGCAATCTGCCACGAAATTGCCACAGATTTGCAGTAATTTTGTGATTCGGGGTTGGATTTGCCACGGAACACACAACCAAAATTTAGCCCTTTCTTTTTATCGCTACATTGCATAACATTCTTTTTTATGCACTCTCAATGATAATATAGTTCTTCAAAATAAATTTCAATGGCTTTTATAATCGAAATAAAATAAAATTATATCATTTCTTTAAAATTTCTAATTTTAATACAAACGTATATTTATATACTAAAAAATAGTACATTTTATTTTCAATTCCATTTCAAGAATGAACGCATTAGAAAATAAATATATCAGGATACTTACAAAATATTTTGTCATTGTTATTTAAAATGTATGGAACAAAAATTAATAAAAACCAAAATAATTAACAAATTAGAACAAAAAAAGAAAAAAATGCCATGGCAAATCCGTGGCAATCTGCCACATATTAGTGGCAATTTTCTGATTCTGTGGCAAATCCCTGGCTAATAGCCACGGATTTGTCACGGAACACACAACAAAAATTTAGTCATTTCCTTTTATCACTATTTTGCGTATAATACTTTCTGATGAGATGTCAATGATAATATAGTTTTTCAAAACAATTTTCAATGGCTTTTACAGTCGGAATAAAAATAAAATTATATCATTTTTTATTATTAATAATTTTAATATAAACGTATATTTCGATACTAAAAAATAATACATCTTATTTTCAATTCCATTTCAAGAACGAATGCATTAAAAAAAGAAATAAATCAAGATACTTACAAAATATTTCATCGTTGTTATTTAATATGTATGGAATAAAAATTAATACAAACTATTATAATTAATAAAATAGAACCAAAAAAAATTCCATGGCAATTTGCCTCGGAATTGCCACGGATTAGTGGCAAATTTGTGATTCCCGAGCAAATTCGTGGCAAATAGCCGTGGATTTGCCACGGAACACACAACACAATAAAAATTTAGCCCTTTCTTTTTTATCACTATTTTGCGTAACATTCTTTTTTTATGTACTCTCAATGATAATATAGTACTTCCTAACAATTTTCTATTGCTTTTGCAGTCGGAATAAAAATAAAATTATATCGTTTTAAAGTTTATAATTTTAATACAAACGTATATTTCGATACTAAAAAATAATACATCTTATTTTCAATACTATTTCAAGAATGAACGCATTAGAAAATAAATAAATCAAGATACTTACAAAATATTTCGTCGTTGTTATTTAAAATGCATTGAACAAAAATTAATACAAACCAATATAATTAATAAATAAGAAAAAAAGAAAAATTGCCGTGGCTAATCCGTGGCAATTATCCGTGACAATCTTCCATGGAATTGCCACGGATTAGTGGCAGTTTTGTGATTCCGTGGCAAATCTATGGCAAAAAGCCAAGGATTTGCCACGGAACACACAACACAATAAAAATTTTGTCATTTCTTTTTATCACTACTTTGCATAATTTTCTTTTCTATGTGCTCTGAATGATAATATAGTAGTTCAATACAATTTTCTATGGCTTTTACAGTCGTAATAAAAATAAAATTACATTGTTTCTTTAATGTTTCTAATTTTAATACAAACGTATATTTCGATACTAAAAAATAATACATCTTATTTTCAATTCCCTTTCAAGAATGAATGCATTAGAAAATACATAAATCAAGATACTTACAAAGTATTTCATCATTGTTATTTAAAATCTGTGGAACACAAATTAATATAAACTAACATAATTAACAAATTAAAACAAAAAAGATAAAAAATGTCGTGGCAAATCCGTGGCACTCTGCCAGGGAATAGCCATGGATTTGCCACGGAACACACAACAAAAATTTAGTCATTTGTTTTTATCAAGACTTTGCGTAACATACTTTCAAGTGAGATTTCAACGATAATATAGTTCTTCAAAACAATTTTCAATGGCTTTTATTGTCGAAATAAAAATAAAAATATTTAATTTCTTTAATATTTATAATTTTAATACAAACGTATATTTCGATACTAAAAAATAATACAACTTATTTTCAATTCCATTTCAAGAATGAACGCATTAAAAAATCAATAAATCAAGATATACTTACAAAGTATTTCGCCGTTGTTATTTAAAATGTATAGAACAAAAATTAATACAAACCAATATAATTAATAAATTAGAACAAAAAAAGGAAAAAATGCGGTGTCAAATCCATTGCAATCTGCCACGGAATTGCCACAGATTTGTGGCAATTTTGTGATTCCGTGGCAAATAGCCACGAATATGCCACGGAACACAACCAAAATTTAGCCCTTTCTTTTTATCGCTACTTTGCATAACATTCTTTTTTATGCACTCTCAATGATAATATAGTTCTTCAAAAATAAATTTCAATGGCTTTTATAGTTGAAATAAAATAAAATTATATCATTTCTTTAGAATTTCTAATTTTAATACAAACGTATATTTCTATACTAAAAAATAATACATCTTATTTTCAATTCCATTTCAAGAATGAACGTATTAGAAAATAAATATATCAAGATACTTAGAAAATATTTTGTCGTTGTTATTTAAAATGTATGGAACAAAAATTAATACATTCCAATATAATTAACAAATTAAAAGAAAAAAAGAAAAAAAATGCCGTGGCAAATCCGTGGCAATCTGCCACAGAAATGCCACGGATTAGTGGCAATTTTGTGATTCTATGGCAAATCCCTGGCAAATAGCCATGGATTTGTCACGGAACACACAACAAAAATTTAGTCATTTCTTTTTATCACTACTTTGCATTACATACTTTCTGATGAAATGTCAATGATAATATAGGTTTTCAAAACAATTTTCAATGGCTTTTACAGTCGAATAAAAATGAAATTATATAATTTTTTAAATATTTATAATTTTAAGACAAACGTATATTTTGATACTAAAAAATAATACATCTTATTTTCAATTCCATTTCAAGAATGAACACATTAGAAAATAAATAAATCAAGATACTTACATAATATTTCATCGTTGTTATTTAAAATGTATAGAACAAAAATTAATACAAACTAACATAATTAATAAATTAGAACAAAAAAAAAAGAAAAATAGCCATGGCAAATCCGTGGCAATCTGCCACGGAATTGCTACGGATTAGTGTCAATTTTGAGATTCCGTGGCAAATCCATGGCAAATTGCCACAGATTTGCCACGGAACACACAACATAATAAAAATTTAACACTTTCTTTTTATCACTACTTTACGTAACATTCTTTTTTATATACTCTCAATGATATTATAGTACTTCGAAACATTTTTCTATTACTTTTGCAAGTAAAATAAAAATAATATTATATCGTTTCTTTAAAGTTTATAATTTTAATACAAACGTATATTTCGATACTAAAAAATAATACATTTTATTTTCAATTCCATTTCAAGTATGAATGCATTAGAAAATAAATAAATCAAGATACTTACAAAATATTTCGTCGTTGTTATTTAAAATGTATGGAACAAAAATTAATTCAAACTAATATATTTAATAAATTAGAACAAAAAAAGGAATAAAATGCCATGTCAAATCCATGGCAATCTGCCATGGAATTGCCATGGATTTGCGGCAATTTTGTGATTCTGTGGCAAATCCGTGGCAAATAACCACGGCTTTGCCACGAAACACACAACAAAAATTTAGCCCTTTCTTTTTATCACTATTTTGTGATTCTGTTGCAAATCCGTGGCTAATGTTTGGCATAAATTTGCCGCGAAAATGTTTCCATCGCAAATCGATGGCTAATATTTAGCATAATTTTTTGGCGCCTTTTTTTTTCTACCGATTTGTGATGAAATATTTTTGCTTTGCTACTATTTCCATCGCAATTCTGTGGCAAATTGCCACGGATTTTCTAGGGTATTTTTTTCCCTTGCAAGTTGCTTGTATTTTGCTGTTCCGTGGCAAAGTCCATAGCTAATTGCCACAGAATATTTTTCGTGGCAAAAATCTGTGGTAGATTCACAATTTTCTTGTAGTGCTAATTATGGGACAATAATCAATTATAAATTTTTATAATTTATTAATGTAAAATTGCAAGAAACAAGGATCATATTTGAGATGGAATATGATAATTTATGATAGTTGTACCAAACTATACTTGTCTTATTCTATCAAGAATTGTATTTGATATAGAGTCAAATATATAGAGATAGTTGGAAATAGCCAACTATATATATATATATATATATATATATATACACATATATATTAGTTTAAGACTCTATATTAGTGTTACGTGAGATACAAAGTTGTCTTAGTTTTTGTGAGTCCGTCCTCTACAAAGAGAGATAAAAAATATGATTAGCAATTTTTTGCTTTTGGGAGATTACACTGAAGAAGACTTGGGGGTCTAGAGTATTACTAGAAGGCCAAAAACTTCTCGAGTCATATATTTGGAGATCATACACTACAGGAAAACTATGATTTGCGATGAAAATTTGCGATGGCTGCTTAACCGTTGCTAATTTGCGACAACATAGTGACGACAATGAAAACAGCGACAAGGTTTGACAGTTGTTACAAAACTCTCGCTAATTACGATGGATTTGCGATGGAAATAGCAAAATCCTCGCTAATTGTGATGGATTAGCGACGACTATCATAACACACTTGCTAATTGTAACGAGTTTGCGATAGTTAAACAGAACCGTCGCAAAATCCTCTCAAATTAGTGACGGTTTGGCAACAAAATTTTGTAATTATTCGTTAAAACTAAATAATTGAAAAAAAGTGTCACAAAACCTCATAAACTATCAATAATTTAGCGACAGCTTTTGGTAATTATGCTTAACACTAAATAATTGTAAAAGCCGTCGAAAAACCTTCACAAATCGTGATGGCTTTGCGACAGCTAAATAAAAAATTTAATTATTTTAAGATTTTTAAAACAACCATCACAAAACCCTCGCAACTTAGCAACAGTTTAGCAACGGCATTTGGTAATTATACATTAATACTAAATAATTGAAAAAAACCATAGCAAAACCCTTGCAAATTGCAACGAATTTGCAACGCCTCGATAATAAATTTAATTTTCTAGGATTTTCAAACGAAACATCTCAAACCCCTCGCAAATTGGTGACGTTTTAGTGATCGCTAATAAAAGTCGTCACAAAACCCTTGCTAATTGAGATGGATTTGCAATAGGTCGATAATAAATTTAATTTTTAGGATTTTCCAAGTAACTACCGCAAAACCCTTGCATATTTGTGACGTTTAGTGATGGCCTTTGATAATTATAATTAACACTAAATAATTGAAGCAACCATTGCAAAACCCTCGCAAATTGCGACGGAATTGTGATGACTTGATAATATATTTAATTTTTCTAGAATGTTCAAAGGAACTATTTCAAAACCCTCGCAAATTAGTGATGGCTTGTTAAAGCCATTACAAAACCCTCGCTAATTGTATGGATTTGTAGTGCTCAATAATAAATTTAATTTTTTAGGATTTTCCAAGTAACTGATGCAAAACCTTTGCAAATTAGCGATGGTTTATCGACGACCTTTAGTAAGCCATCGCAAACCCTCGCTAATTGTGATGGATTTGCGAGGAATTAGGGTCTCATACCCTAATCTCTCGCAAATCTATCGCTAGTCTAAAAAATTCATAAAAAAATTTAAAGTTTGATTTATATATATAATATGTGTTGAAATAGTAGAATGCACAAAAAAGATATTATTAAGTTAAAATGTTTATATATATAATATAAATAAGTTATATTATTAAGTATATATGTATATTAATATATATAAATTTATATATATTTATATGTAAATATATGTAAATATATATATATGTATATATATATATATATATATATTAATATATATATATATATAGACACATATAGTAACAAAAATAAAAGGTATATATGTATGCATATAGATTAATTTGTATGAACATGTATATATATATGTATATATGAACATCTATATGTATATACTAATATATATATATTTATTAATACATAAAAAAGTATATTAACATATATATTTATATATATGTATTTAAATTAATAAGTGTTGGATTGTATGCCCTCTTAGACTAGGTTTCTGACGTAAAATCGAATATTTCAATAAAAGAATTTATTTTCAGAAATTGTTTGTGAATTTACTTTTTGTTTGTGCACAATTTTGTTTGGAACAGACCCATTGTGTTTAAATAAGTGATCCATGTGAATGGTGGTCTTTCACAGTAAGGTATGGATCACGGGCTATTTAACACATAAACATTTGTTCTTAACCTATTGATGAGATTGGGAACCTCATCATACTTAGGTTATTATGTTATGAATTCCAAATGGGGAATGGCTTACCTTTAGCCAGTGAGTAGTCCACTCACTTCATGACATAAGCATATTTCGAATACGTAGGACAGGACCTGTAGTAGTGGTTTCTAAAAGTACTATATGATAGAAACTTAGACTACTACCGCTACAGCGTGGACTAGTACTCTACGACTTGAGTATGAGTTGGTGGTCTGGCGAAGCTGGAAGCATATACTTTGATTTGCTATAGTCGAGGTTCTATCGTAGGGCCAATATACTTGCATGTTGGGTATGCGTGATTAGTTAGTTAAGACATACTTGTACAAGAAAGTTTCTACACTATATCGCCCCTTGTGATTGTCCGAATGGTCTAAAATGTCCAGGGCCCTGGGAAACATGACTTGGATGTTTGCTTTAGGGTAGCTCCCTTGGAAAGCAGAAACACTCTAGGAAGTCGTGGATCATTAGACTAGATGCCTAAGGATGGTATATGTCATTTAGAGGGGTGTTAGTACACTTCTTCCTCTCTAAATGTACGGCGATGTGTAGAGGGGTATTTTAGTCATTTCACCTGTAGGTTGGAGACTTTGCTAATGCAGCATTGCCCTTGGGGTCAATATTTCTTTATGGTGATATTAGGAAATATTTAAAATGCAAAATACAACTATTTATATAGCAGGGGTATTTTGGTCATTTTAGCAGCCAAGGCGATGTGTTTTTTTTGTCCTCAGAATAGCCCGTAAGTCCTAACTAATTTTGGGTTGAGGAATTGGTCTCAATTGAAGAGGATTTTATTTTATTTTATTTTATTTTGTTCAGGAAGTCTAATTTATTATTAGACTGGAATAAAATAAATAAATAAATAAAATAGGAGTTGAGAGAAATTAACTATCTGGTTTAATTGGTTAATTAATTATTCAGGGCCTACGTCCAGTATGAATAATTAGAAAATTAACCTGGGCTTAAACTAGGAGAAATAATTAATGTTTAATTATTTATTGGGTTATTTATATAGGCCCAAGAAATAAATAATTAAAGGTTAATTGTTATGGTTCATTTGGGCTCATTAATTATTTATTGGGTTGTTTATATAAGCCCAGAAAATAAATAATTAATGTTTATTATTTTGGGCCTTTTGGGTCCAAGAAAAATAATAAAATTTATTTTGGCCTAATAGCTTGGACCATAGGGTTTTTTCCAGATACGGTTACGAAGAGTTTAGGGTTAAGCCAAACTGATTCTCAGGATAACATCCGGGTGTTTTGAAATATGATATCCCAGGGATATGTTTATCAGAGATTGAGAGACCTAATTTTGGCTAACCAATAAACAAGTCTCTGGTAGAAGAAAACCCTAATCTCCTAACCAACACAGAGCCTCACACCACTCTCTCACTCTCACACCTCCCTCTTTCTCTGTTTCTTCTTGTTTTCTTTGCTAACCAATAGCAAGAGAACCAAGGAGATTTGAGACCGTTCCTCCTCACCATTGTGTTCACCGACTAGAGGTTGGGCAGAGGAATATTTCGAGAGCTGAAAAGCTTGGTGTTCATACAAACAAGGCGAAGTAGAAGGCTAGCGGGTTTTCAACCCGAAACTTCTTCAAGTGGGCAAGGCGAAGCGATTCTTGTCGTTCAATCTACTTCTACTCAACCTAGAAGGCTTAAGGAGTGCAAAGGTATAATTTTCACGCTTCCGTGTGGCCTTTAAGGCTTGCGTTTTTTTTCCCTCTGTTTTTCCTGTAACTGCATGATGCTCTCTGTTTTTCGTCCCTCAATAAGTTAATATAGATATATATAATATATACATATATATATATATATGAACATATATAGACACACACATTCTAACATAAATAAATATGTATATATGTATGTATATATATTAATTTTTATGAATCTGCATATATTAATATATATATGTATGTATATATATTTATTAACATATTAAAAAAGTATATTAACAAATATACATGTATATAAAATTTAAATATGCTATATTAATATATATTGATGTATGTATATATATTAATATGTAAAGATATATGCATATATTAATATATATAGACACACACATACCAACATAAATAAACATGTATATATGCATGTATATATATTAATTTGTATGAATATGTATATATATGTATATATGAATATGTATATGTACATATTAATATATATATATATATGTATATATATTTTTTAATATATTAAAAATGTATATATAATTTAAATATGCTATATATTTATGTATGTCCCAACCGTCATATTAAATTAAAAAACTTATTTTTTACTTGGCTTATAAATAAATATATATATATATTACTAATGTGAACAAATAAAATTATATAAATAATTATTACATAGACATTCTATGTATAATTATTATTTTAAAAGTAAAATAATTGAGATAGTATACTCTCTCTCTCTCTCTATATGTGTATGCTCGCGCACACACACACACACACACACACACACATATTTGTATGCTTGTAATTAAAAATTTATTTATGTTATATAACATATTAATCTAATACTGACTAATTAATGAAGGATATATTATAATGCATATAATCATATATATTAATAGAATAACTAATAAAATGAAATTCAAACTCTTTAACACAAATATATGAAAACCTAAGATGTAAACAAAACTTTAATTGAAAAATCAATGATCTAGCTATTAGATGTACTTATAAAGTTAAAACAAGTTTAGCGACCAAATTTGAAGGCCATGCGTTTTATTTTATCACATTTTTGGAATAATATTTATAAAATAGTAAGAAAATTTAGTGTATTATTTACAAATATAAGAATGTCAAATTAATGATCCAACCGTTAGATATGTTAAAATCATTACCAAAAGTATTGTGATTAAATTTGAAAATAATTAAATAAAATTTGAAATACTTTTGATGGATTTTTTTATAATTAGACTAAAAACGATGGCCTTAACCGTCGTATTAGATAAGTATAAACGACAATTTTATTAACAATCGTGATATTTAGTAAATTAAAAACGATGGTGCATACTAACTGTCATAATAGATATTAATCTAATATGCCGGTTTAGGATAACCGTCGTAGTATATTACACCTATTATGATGGTTTGAGGAATTCGTCGTAGTTGGTTGAACTAATACGACGGTTTCGTGTTAACCGTTGCATATAGTCTCACTAATACGATGATTAATAAACTGTCATAAAAAGTTTACTGTTACGATGGGTTTCTGACCACCGTATTTGCCCCATTTTTTTGTACTGAAAGGATACCTTTTAGTTAAAATTCACATTTTATGTTTTGTATTCCTAATGATGGGAGTAAAGATTTTATGATTGTCAATAACAACTTGTACAAGTGATAGGAAGATTATTGCTCAGGACGTAGATATCAAGTTCGATACTAAACTACATCACATCCTTTCCCATATCCCCTTTTTTGTTCCTTGTCTTCATTCCTCCTTTTCTAAATAAATTATGGGAGCAAATATTTTTTTTTTTTTTGGGTTCTTTTTTTGGATAGTATTGCAGGGTTCCATTCTTACAATTTGAATAATGGGTTAGGAACTTTAAAAAAAAAAAAAAAAAAATTGGAAGGGAGTGGGGGAGACAAGGAGGAAAAGGGAGGGAGGGGGGAGGGAGAATAGCCGATATCGAACTCAAGACATACATCTTAAACAATAATTCCTTTACCACTAGGATAAATTATTATAACATAATGAGTCAGGAACTAGAGTACACTACAAGAAAACAGCAATTTAACGACAATCAAATCCATTGCTAATTGAGTTTAGTGAAGGATTTTGACCGTCGCTAAAACTGGCGTCGCAAATAGTGACGGAACGAAAATCTGTCGCTATTTGCAATAGAATATGATTAGCGATGGCTATTTAAGTAATTGTATTTATAATTAAATTTTCAATTAAGGCCATCGCTAAGTTTAGCGATGGCAAATGAATTTTATTTTTTTTAAAAAAAGTAATTAGCCGCGACCCGGCCTAACCAGTTCGGCCTGGCAATTGACCCGACCCGACCCGACCCAACTCGACAGATAATTTTATGAGATTATGTCAGATGCGAGGCTTGAACCCGTGTCCTTGTTGTGGGGGAGCACGTGCTTCACCACTAGACTATTGACATTCTTGTGATTTTTTTATATTAATTATATAGTTTTTTTTTGCATATTAGCGATGGATTTGTAAGGGATTTGCGTCGGATTAGCGACTACCTAATTTGCCGTTGCTAATCTATCGCTAATTAGTGATGGCATTTTAGCAATTATTTAATATTAATGAATAATCACAAATGGCGTAGCTAATTCCTCGCTAATTAGTGAGGGATTAGCTCGATAATTCCTATCCCTCGCTAATTAGCCAGGGACGATAAGACGTTAGCGAGGGATTAGCTACGACATTTGAACAATTAATTTAGTGTTAATGTTTTTTTTTATGCAAATGTAAATGGATTAATATTGATCAATAAGTATTTACATGGATGACTAGTTTATAGTTGAGGAGATTACAAACTAGAAGTTCTCAATACATGCCTCAAAACTAGTCTGAACATTAGGGTACAACGTAAAAATTACAGTGTACACATGTGTTTTAATCTTCTTCACAATATCCCCTGGATGGTAGGCCATTCCCTCAAAAATTGCCTTGTTATGGGCAGTCCAGATGTAGTAGAAAGTGGCCGCCAAAGTAGTAGACTTTGCCTTAGAAAACCATGAGGTACCCCGGTTGGCATGCTTATACCACATGAGACAAGCTTTTGCCGAATTCAAAGAATGTGGAAGACTCAACCATGTTTTCACTTCTGTCCAAATTGTAGCTGAAATTGAGCATTTGAAGAACAGATGATTCATCGTTTCCGACTGAGAATTACACAAAGGACATGTCAAGTCATCAGGTCTGAACACAAGTGCATCTTTGGTCTTAAGCCTACCTTTCGCACACAGCCATAGAATGAATGAGTGTTTTGGCGTTAAACCCTGCTTCCATATAGTATTGGCCAAATACACAAATTGTGTAGTTGATTTTAGATAGTCATAAGTAGGAGATGTGAAGGAAGTATTACAATTGCCCCCAAGAATGAAGAAGATCAGCTGCACAGTGTGAATCACCTTCACACTCCACGATCATGTCTCTTATTACCAGCAGTTTACGAAACAAGGGGGAGTATTCCTTATGATCTTTGATTTCTCATATAGATCTACCTTTCAAATAGTAGTGGTCCACCCATTTGACCCACAAAGATTGCTTCCCACCTGTATGTCCCAAATGATTCTAGACATAAGAGCACCGTTCTAAATTTTTAAGTTCCTCAAACCAAGACCACCCTCAGTCTTTGGAAGGCAAATATTGTTCCAGGCAACCGGAGGGTTTTTAGAGTCCCACAAGCAATCCCTAGTCATTCTATCTAACTGACAAATAACAGCAGATGGCGTAGGAAGAATTGACAGCCGAAAGCATTCGACCCCTTGGAGCACAGAATGAATCAGCTGTAGGCGCCCAACATAGGAGAGTGAACAAGCAGGCCATCTCCCAATGTATGAACCAATACGATCAAGTAGTGGTTTGTAGAAAGTCAGCCGAATTTTACCATTCATGATTGGCAGACTAAGGTAGCGAAATGGAAGTTCCCGGATAGGAATGTCCGTATTTGCCAAAATAGAAGGATATGAAAGATCATGAAATTACTATTGACAACAGAACGTAGATAGAACCATAAAATTGCAAAATGATTCAAGATCCCACAACAAAATTCCCAAAACGTACTGTTAAACAAAAAAGACATCATCTAGAAGATAAAGAAATATATATAATCAAACATATGACACTCTTTATCAACAAAAAAAAAAAAACATATGACAATCATGCTATTGTTATATGAATAGTGAAGCAAAATAAAAAGCTATAGCAAGCACCGTAACTAACTTGAACTCAATTTATTGAACAAAATGGAGGCCACACGGTTAGGGAAAAAATATTTATTTGGGTTAAAGGCAAAATACTTTTAAAAAATGTATACTTTTACAATTGTACTCCTCACATTTAAAATTCTGCATTATTACTCTTTTTACATCTAAATTCTTTCAAATATACCCCTTACATTATCGATCATTTTTAAATTTTAATCCTTTCAAATATATTTCTCACATTTAAAATTTAATAATAATACATTTCTTAAATTTAAATCATTTTAAAAACACAATTCTGTCAAAAATTTAATGTAATGCTCCACATTTGACCATTTAGAAAGATGTGATTGCAATGTACTTATTATTATTAAGAACAAATTGGTAATCTCCACTTTTGTTTTCTTCAAATAATGAATGTCTCTTGATGCAAATTATAAAAAAAAAAAAAAAAAAAGTGCTCTGCTTTTGTAAATCCCCAAAGAGCTATTTTGATTATAATAAATCACTTCTACCACTGATTCTTAATATAATTTTCAATAGTTATGTATTTTGATTATATATATTTCATAAAACCATATAACCATTAAGGATTACCAAAATCCTATCATTAGTTTTTATAATATTTTAAATATTTTTTATAATAAAAATTGTATAATCAAAATCCTTTCTATCAATGGTTTTATTATAATCTTCAATATTTGGGAAATTTATAGAAATGAAGTAATTTTTTTTAATTCTTATGAAGAAATGTTCGTTATTTGGAGAAGACAAAAGTTAATATTATCAATTTACTCTTAATAATAATGAGCATATTGCAATCACACCTTTTTAAACTATTAAATATAGATCATGGTATTTTTCAGGGTTTGATGGTAACTAATTAATTAAAATAGATAAATTTGAACAAGAACATGGTATTTTTCTTTTAATTTATCACTATTATATAACTGAAAAAAAAATATGATTCCTCATTTTAAACTTACTATTTTGCCAAATCATCATCAAACCCATGAATTTCCATTTTTTTTTTGGGCTAAAACTTACCATTTTTTATTACTAAATTACTTACCATTGAATGTACAGAAGTTACTATTTCAACTCCTGTAAGTTCACTTCTCTTCCCTGATTTCCATGGCTGATATTCAAGTTGACAAGCATGCAAAAGGACTCTACGTTGATTAGTTTCTTACTGTCTATGTGTTCTTATTGTTACTGGAGTGCCTATTGTGTGTTCTCGTTGGTCTTCCCGGATGGGATTACTGGGCTATCTACTGAATAAGTGATATCTGTGCTCCTGATTTTGCTGGTGCATGTGTAATTTTCATCCAGTTTATTGGGTATTGAGTTGGTTAGCTGTTTCTTCTTCATCTTCTATTTGTTATCTCCTCTCAGTCCTCTACCTCTATAACTCCTGGATCCTTGCTGTCAATATCCCAGCATGTGGTGTGAGTAAATGTTCCTCCTAGATGACTGCTGACTGTGTGTAGTGGGTTGTGGTGCTCCTTCTTCCCATCCTGGTCATTCCTTTGTCCCTGGTCTAGCCTTTTCACCTTGATCCTGATATACCTCTTTATATCAGCATTCGATCGCTATATACCTCCCTTTCACAGCTAAAACTTGTTCGTAAACCCTTTCCTTCTGGTTTTGTAAGGCGAAATCCAGTCTCTGGTTCTTAGCTGATTTTGAACCTACCTAACCTGCCCCTCCACAGACCAATTACTTTCTCAGTCTACCCTCCTTTCTAGGTCTAGCAGTCATCTAGTATACCAAACCCGGGTAAGTTTTATTCTATTTCTTGGAATCAGACTTCTTTCACCATCCCCTTTGGCTCTATCTGGACCTTTCTCGTTCTGAGGGCTGGCCCTCATGGTCCTAACTAGAAGTAGGAAATTAGGTTTCATAGAGGGGGCCACTTCTACTACAAAATCACTGGCTGTCTCCCCTAGTAAAAGCATGGAGCTACCCAATGAAAACACCCCAATTCCCCCCTCCTCTTGGGCATTATCCAATCAATCTCAATTGATCTTCAACTTGCCCCTCAATTTCCTTCCCAGGCCTATCCGGTGTCCCCCCTTGTGGGGAACTATTGTCAACCAGACCCAGCTGTACCTTCTGCACCTACTGACTCCTTAGTGGGGAACAACCTTCTGCCTCCACCCAAACCATTGCAGACCACTCAATCTCCTTGGTCCTGGGCCAACATTGTGAAAGGAAATCGTGAACAGCAGAATGGAATGCGCCTAAAGCATATCCCTTGCTCAGGTAATGTCATTCATTTGGATGAAAGGGACTTTGTGGAACCGACGAGCAAGCTGGGATACTGCCTTGTTGGGATATTTGCGGGTAGATTCCCTAGCATGAAAGCTGTAATGGATCTCACAAAGCAATGGGGAGTTCAATCCAAAGTGCATTCCCACGCTACTGGATGGTTTATATTTCGATTCCAAACAGATGATGATAGACAGCAGGTTCTCCATGGGGGGGCCTTATGCAATATTTCGGCGCTCTTTGATGCTTAAACTAATGACATACGACTTTGATTTCTCTTTGGCTGAAGTGAGCATCATGCCTATATGGATCACGTTTCCTACCTTGCCTCTCGGTTGCTGGAACATGAATGCCTTAAGCAAAATTGCATCAGCTGTGGGTATACTGATCATGACGGATATGCTTACTACCACCTTTGATTACCTAGCCTATGCTAGAGTTCTTGTTGAAGTCGATGTGTCCAAGCCACTAGTGAAGACGGTACCAATGCCTTCAGGTAAGATCAAACACCAGGCAGTGAAATTTGAGTTTGAGCCTCTATACTGCTCATGTTGCTGTAAATTTGACCATGTTACTGAGGCATGTATGGGGGAAAACATGAAGAGAAAGGAACAACAGGTGGCTAACGGGAATGATGGGAATAACAAGGGGCAAAAGGGTAGGACAAGGTCATCGACTAGGCTAATGTCAGCCCTGGTTAGACTGAACAAAAACATGATATCAACATCCCATAGTGGAGCTGGTGAGATTGGTGATATAAACAAAGACAAGGGGAAACAGTCTGCCCTCAATGTGGAGCAGAATATAGTTATCCAAGTTCATAGTGGAAATGTTGCAGAAGACGTCCCCTCCTCATCTAATGGACTGAGTGACCAACCTTCTCAAACAAGAGGCCGATCTAGACTTAGGCGAAGGGGACGGCCTCAGTGGCAGAAAAAATTGAATGCACTAGAAGGAATTACACAATCTCTCTCCCCTACACGGTTAAGCGGCTGTGATGAGGTGATTCCAGTGACCATGGGGAATACCGGTAAAGTGACTACTCAGGTAACAAAATTTATTTCTTCAGTATGGAAAAAATATGTCCAACGGAGTGTTGACTTGATTAGTTCCCAAGGGGCATTAGTTAGTCCACAATGAGAGTAGCGTGCTGGAATATTCGAGGGTTTAACATGACCCTCAAACAACATGGGGTTTGGAATTTTATTTCGACTCATTGTGTTGACGTTATTGGATTATTGGAAAAAAAGTTGAATGCTGTTGGGGTGGACAATATTCTACACAAAATATTCTCTAATTGGTCGGCCTTTCATAACTTGAATGAATCAGAAGGAGCCAGAGTGGTTATCCTATGGAATGATGCTAGGATGGATGTTCATTTACTTCACTGCACGTCTCAAATGATCACAGTGAGTATCAGGTGTAAGATTTCCCAGGCTACCTATTCTTTCTCCTTTATCTATGATTCCAATTCGATTATGGCTAGAAGAATTTTATGGGAGGATATTCTGTCCTTATCTTCATCAATTTTGGGTCCATGGATTCTTATGGGTGACTTCAATACCTATTTATATATCGGGACAAACTAGGTGGTTCTGTGCCCTCCTCTTATGATATTAGGGACTTTGTGTCTCTATGTGCAGACATTGGGCTGGAGGACCTTCCTTATGTCGAATCAAGGTATACTTGGACAAATTCTAGAGTGTGGTCCAAACTTGATAGGGTTATGGGTAATGATGCATGGTTTCAATGCCCTACACAGGCTTCTGTTAAGTTTTTCCCTATTAGGTACCTGTCTGATCATAGTCCTGCTATTTGGTCGGTGGTAGACAACATTGTGAGAATTGCATGTCCATTTAGGTTCCTTAATATTTGGGCTAAACATGATTCGTTCCATAATATTTTTCAAGAGGTTTGGAATCAGAGCTCTTGGGTTTCCACCAGTTCACTTTTTGTCGACGGTTAAAGATGCTTAATGGTTACTTGCGGAAGCTAAACAAACAGGAATTCTCTCACCTTTCTGAACGGGTGGAATAGGCGAATCAGGCAGTCCTTAATGCACAACAGCTATTACTTGGCAACCCCACAGATCAAAACCTTATTGCACAATTCAAGGACTGCAAAAGGTCAACTTGGCGGTTGGCGGAGGCAAAAATGAAGTTCTACCAGTAACTTGCTAAAGGAAGGTATGTAGCTCTCTCTGATAAGAATACTCACTACTTCTATAACATTGTCAAACATAATAAAAAGCGGAACTTCATCTCTTCTATCACTATGGAGGATGGTACACTGACTAATAGCCTAATGGCCCTTGCGGACGAATTTGTTAAATATTTCCAGAAGCTTCTGGGGTCTAAGGTTGATTGCAGGGGAATCAATGTGGACTTTGTCAGAGCTGGTCCCCTTGTGCCTCATGATATGATGGTGGACTTGGTTAGGGATGTGACTACCCAGGATATCAGATTAGCTATGTGGGATATTGGGGATTCCAAAGCTCCGGGACCTGATGGTTACTCGGCATTATTTTTCAAGAAGGCATGGAGTACGGTTGGGCAAAGTCTGTGTGATGCAATTATGGAATTCTTTAGTTCAGGGAAAATTCTTAAATAGATTAATCACTCTATCATCACCCTGGTGCCGAAGAATGATCATGCTGATAGGGTGGGTGACTACCGACCAATATCCTAATGTAATATGGTTTATAAGATCATATAAAAAATACTGGCAGATAGACTCAAATTGGTGGTCCCTCATCTGGTGGACGGAGCACAATCCGCATTCATTCATGACAGACTCATGACTAATATCTTACTAGTTCAAGAACTGCTGTGTATGTATAGCCGTAAAAGAGTTTCTCTAAGATGTACATTGAAAGTGGACCTCAGGAAAGCTTATGACTCTGTCTGCTGGGATTTCTTATTGGACTTACTTACTGAGCTTGGATTCCCTCATCTCTTTGTGATATGGATTAAGCAGTGTGTGACCACTACCTCCTTCTCTATTGCTATCAATGGAAATGTGCATGGCTACTTTACTGGTGCTAAGGGTCTGCGGCAAGGTGATCCTCTCTCTCCTCTGCTGTTTGTTATTTTTTTAGAATATTTCTCAAGGGTGGTCAAAGTGCATACACTTGGGACATCATTCAATTATCACCCTAATTGTAAGGACTTAAGGGTTACCCACCTTACCTTTGTGGACAACCTCATGTTGTTTGCTAGGGAAGACTGTTCTTCTATCCACATCCTCCTTGAATGCCTTGAAGAATTTAAAAGATGCTTAGGTCTTGAAATCAATAAGGATAAATCCAGTATTTATCTTGCGGGGATTGCTCCGGATAATCAAGAAGCAATTATGGCAGTTACGGGCATTCCTATTGGGGAAATTCCATTTCTCTACCTTGGACTGCCAATCATGAATGGTAAAATTAGACTAACTTTCTTCAAACCATTGTTTGATCGTATTGGTTCTTTTATTGGGAGATGGCCTGCTCGCTCTCTCTCCTTTGCTGGGCGTCTTCAGTTGATTCAAACTGTGCTCCAAGGGGTTGAATGCTTTTGGCTATCAATTCTTCCTACTCCATCTGCTGTTATTTCTCAGTTGGAAAGGATGGCTCGGGACTTCCTGTGGAACTCAAATAACCATCCGGTTGCTTGGAACAATGTTTGCCTCCGAAGACTAACGGTGGCCTTAGTTTGAGGAACTTAAAAATTTGGAATGGTGCTCTTCTGTCTAGAATCATTTGGGATATACAGGCGGAGAAGCAATCATTGTGGGTCAAATGGGTGGACCACTACTACTTGAAAGGCGGCTCCATTTGGGAAATTGAAGATCATAAGGAACATTCCCCCTTGTTTAGAAAATTGCTGGTAATAAGAGACATGTTTTTAGAGCGTGAAGGTAACTCTCACTGTGCTGCTGATCTTCTTCAGTCATAGGGCAGCTGTATTACTTCTTTCACCTCTCTTGCTTATGACTATCTTAGATCTACTTCACAGTCTGGCCAATACTATATGGAAGCAGGGTTTAACGCCCAAACACTCATTCATTCTTTGGTTATGTGCGAAGGGCAGGCTTAAGACTAAAGATGCACTTGTGTTCAGACTGGATGACTTGACATGTCCTTTGTGTAAGTCTCAGCTTGAAACGATGAATCATTTATTCTTCAAATGTTCGGTCTCCGCTACTATCTGGACAAAGTGAAAACTTGGTTAGGACTTCCACAGTCTTTGAATTCAGTAGTAGCTTATCTTAGGTGGTATAAGCATGGCAACAGGGGTACCTCATGGGTTTCTAAGGCCAAGTCTACTGTTTCGGCGGCCACTTTTTATTACATATGGATTGCCCGTAACAAGGTAATTTTTGAGGGTGTAGCCTGGCATCTGGGAGATATAGTGAAGAAAATTAAAACACATGTGTACACTGTAATTTTTGCTGTGTACCCTCATGTTAAGACTAGTTTTGAGACATGTATTGAGATCGTCTAGTTTGTAGTCTCCTCTACTGCAAACTAGTAATTCATGTAAATTCTTCTTGCTTAATATTAAACCATTTACATTTGCGTAAAGATATATATATATATATATATATATATATATATTTTCCATATCACAACATTTACCCTATTCACTTCATTTCACTTTTGAGCACAAAGAAGTTGAAGGAGCAACATTGACAAACTATTTGCATATTCACTTCAATCCTGGGTGAGTAATATATTCATTCCCCGAAGGGTCTCATTTTGAGAAAAAAAAAATGGAAAACAACCTTGAGAATCGCATTTTTTATGATGATGATGATGATGTGATGATGATGATGATCATCATTATTATTATTATTATTATTATTATTATTATTATTATTATTATTATTATTATTATTATTATTATTATTATTATTATTATTATTATTATTATTATTATTATTATTATTATTATTATTATTAATTTAAAAAAGAAGGGGAATTGATGAGGTAGTGTCAGATGGGTACAAAACTTATTGTTTTTATTACAATTAGTAATTTATTCCATTCCTATTTAACGGTTGTTTTAAAATTAGAATTTTTATAATTTATTTGTTATTTTGAAAATTTAAAATTTTTTTTCTTAATTTTATGTTTATCCTTTATTACACTACAAAAATATGACATCAATTTGAAAATAAATTGTATAATTTCTGAGAAGATTAATTAAATCTTATCCTCTTCAAATTCTATAGATTTAAATAATTTCCATAACTAATCTGCCAAAATCTTAAACGATAGTTAAAGGAAGCAAGGGGGTGAGGATATGCTACTAAATTCATAAAAGCTAATATTTTGATAATTACTTATTTGGCATGAAAATAATAACTTTGTTGCAGGGCATTGAACCTTAACATTGAAGTAGAGAAT
The DNA here is from genome assembly GCA_026120185.1 of Voacanga thouarsii. Taxonomy (NCBI): domain Eukaryota; kingdom Viridiplantae; phylum Streptophyta; class Magnoliopsida; order Gentianales; family Apocynaceae; genus Voacanga; species Voacanga thouarsii. The sequence goes on from JANUWF010002200.1 coordinate 4,489,853, forward strand.
ATCAATTGAATGCTCTATGATTTTAAGAATTTTAGAGTACTAACAAATTCGTATTAGTATAATATTTGAACATGACCTAATTAGGAGTATGGACTTGTAGGTCACGTCTAAAATTCGAATCTCATAATTAAGAGTACTTATAAGAATTTTAAAGCATGAACTTGTAGGTCACATCTAAATTCAAATCTCAAAGCTAGGAGTACTTATAAGAATATATTTTTAGAATATCCAAGGGCATATGCTCATGCTCGGTCATTCTAATTAATAAGATTCTTTAATTTTGAAAGTCTTCCTCATAAGGTACAATGAAACTCTTCACCATAAGGCACAAAGGAAATACAAAATCTAACCGTTCCTTTTCCATGACTGTACATAGATTTTTCCTCACATCTTAACCAGTTTCTTTAATGAGCATTTGCATATTGAAATGGGTGAAAAATCTCACATCTTAACCAGTTTCTTTAATGAGCATTTGCATATTGAAATGGGTGAAAAATTAGCTTTTATACTAGAGTTATTTCTCATCCAAGTACTGAGACATGTTTAGATAAATATGCCCTAAATTCAAGAGTTATGATTTAAATAACAAGAATGGTCAAGAAGTCTTGGTCAAACTATTTTGATGACCAGATGAAATATTTAGCACATAATCAAAATCAATTTGCTCTCTATTAAGCAAAAGTCTCAATAATTCACAAATCAATAATTGCTTCAAATTAATTTTTATACTACTTATAAAATTTATTACTATTATTATTTTAATTAGAGAAATTGAAAATAGTATCTCCTTTCCAAAGAATAATTTATTTTGTTCAAGTAAGTCAAATTTTTTAGCAAACACACATGTAAACTTGCATTCTAAACTTGTCTGTGAATGGAAATCTCTTGTGCACGTTTAGGGTTTTGTTTTCCGAGAACGATCTTTAATTTAAGTGCATTTGCTTTCTAAACTTGCATTGACTGTGCGTGTAAGTGGGTGAATATGGCAGTTTTTGCGTAATATTCTCTGTCCAGAACTGCAGTTTAATTTCTTTTTCTTTTTATTTTTTCCTCCAAAAGGAAGAGATACATGAAGGGGTACAACCTTCCTTCAAAGATACATTTTTCCATTTGTTGGGCAAAAGCAACCTTTCAAACATATATAAGGATAAACATATATATTTTTAAACATATATAAGGCATGTTTATACGTATTTCATATTTATAGTCCGGTATATATATATATATATATATATATATATATATATATCTATTTATGTATTAATATAAAGTATTATTTATTTGTTGATATAAATTTATATTTATATATTATATAAATTTGCATCAAATAGATATATATATATATATATATATATATATATATATATATGCATGTTGTACTTGGATGTGGATATGTGCAAACTTATTGGGGGAATACCTACACTCTTATGTGCAAGAAGGGGAAAAGGAATCCATTGGCACCTGGTGAAAACCAAACCTGCGATTTTTTTTTTTTTATATTTTGGTAAAAAGTACTTTTCCAATTAAAAGGTTGTCTTAACTCTATTTTCACTATATTAATTACGAAATTTTCCAATTTGCTTCATTTCATTTTCATTTGCATATTCACTTTAATATGAGAAAAATAATTACAAAAATATAAATAATACTGCCGTATATATCTAAATAAATTTTCTTTTCCTTCTTAATAGAATATTTATTTAATTGAACAAATACAACGTCATAGAACACATTAACAAAACTTGCCTTCTTCTTCTTCTTTTTTTTTTTTTTTTTTTTTTTTGAGGTTCCTTTTTAGCTAAAAATTGAAAACAAATGCCTTTCCGCAGCTTAGGCCGTTTTTGGATTTTGCTAGGACAAAATTTGATATTTTATTTTTAAAAAAAAAGTACGAATTTCTTCGTATTCGCTAGACAGAAATGAGCCACAAACCATCAAGAACACATGAAAGAAAGGGAATGCAAGATTACGAAGTCATGATAGATCAAGAACTACATAGGATAATGGCAAAACCAAAGATCAAGATTTCAAGAACTGACAATGGAAAATCCAACGCTGATAAAACAATGATAGACCTATATATTCAAGATTACCAGAACTAATATATTCTATGAAATCGCAAAGAAGTAATAGATTCAGATCAGATGTGATGTGATGCGCCCTCTAACTTGAGAAGCAACTGATGATGATTAGCAAATCACTCGAATGCCCAGGCATTCTCCTTGCGAACTTCTGCTTCTTCTTCACTTGTGTAGTCATTCTCCACGTTGAAATACTCACGCATCTCCTCCACGGTCATGCCATTTACAAGACCGGCAACTGTGTCCAGAAGGAAATCCAACAAACACTTGGCGTCCAGATAGTTCGCAGCCATAACAAGATTCAGAAGTTGGTCCCTCTCTCTTCTGGCAAACTCAGCATTGAACTTCTTCTTATCCTCATCAGGAACTTTGGAATCAGCGTGCAGATTCAGGTACTCCAACACCAGAGCCAAGATATTCCCATCAACATTAGATAGAGGAATTGTGCCTGCGGCGTAGCCCTCTTCCACCATGTTCTTGATGGTAAGACACTGGACGGCAATTGATTCTTTCACGGTGAATTCGTGGCCATCGTTGCTTTCCAGGGTCAGAGTCTTCTCCTCCCCCATTGAAGATAAGGACGAAATGATTCTGTGACTTGGGATTCTTCAACTGATAAAGAAAATCTGTCGAATGGTGAATGGTTAGAATGCCAAAGCTTGAATAGCAGTAGCCAATATATAGATCGAGGAGGTTAGGGCTAGACCTAGTCCAGGACAGATTGGGGCATTTTGTCGGTTAAATACTTTGCCACGTAGGATAAAAGTACGAACTGCTTTCTTTTGGAATTACATTTTTACCGTGGTAAATAATTTTTAACATAGAAAATAATTAGTAATAAGGTAAGTAGTAAAAAAGTTAGCTTTTATGGTAAATAATGCTCCTAAGAAAGGTAAGTAATAAAAAGAATAGCTTTACTATCTATTTTCAATATCATAATTAACTAATTTGATTTGCGTACATTGCACGAGTTCTTTGTGTACATTGCACGAGTTCTTTGTATGAATGTACATGCGTTGTATAAATTCATTATATATACTTTGATACACATACGTGCATAAATTTAGTATACATGCGTCAACTAAAAAACTCATCAAATAGAAAACTTTCTATTGAATTCAGTTATGTCCATGTGTCACTACTAAAATGTGTCAGGTGTAAAACAAAGACCTTTCAATTGAATTTAATTATACTCACATGTCATCACATTGTAATTGTACCAAGCGTTGCCCCGAAAACATTCCACAACTTCTATCTCTTTTTTGGTATACATTCTGGGTAAAAAAAAGTTACTCTAATTGCTTGTGTTTTTTTTAATTGAAAAATAGGCATATTAATTAATCACGTGTATGGAGACGACTTTTTTTAGCTGAAATTTATACTGGATAAAAAGTTAGGAATCACTTGGTAAGTTATAATTTTATTAGGGACCATAATGGAAGAAAAAATCATTAAGAAATAAAATATTACGAGTTTCAAACTTGAGAGACCAAATAGACTTTTTTTTCTTTTTTCTTTTTTCTTTTTTCTTTTTTTGAATTCCTTCTCTAGTTGCAAATTGTTGTTTGTGTTGGTTCTCATTGTTGTCGGGACCTGTTTTCTACACTTAACAATTTTCCTTTTTCTCTTTGTCATTTTGTTTTATTTCAATGCTTCAATTTTCAGCTTTAAAGTTTTACAATTACTACATGATATATTCCACTAGGGCTGTTGTTCCTTCCCACCCCATCCCCTCCGGGGTCCTAATGGCCTTCTTAATGTGATTCACTTTTTTGACACTTTTTGTTCATCTCATGAGTCCTCTTTTGGCTTTCTTATTTGAATATTTTTCTTAATCAGAATCACAAAAACCAGCAAATAATATAGTAGGTGATATTACCCTATCAGTTAGAATTTTTTGTAAAGAATTACTATTGAAATTATGAAAGCAATATCCATTGTTGAAAAGAATATATTTATATTCTATATAAATGTTGGGTTAAAGGTAAAAATGTCCTTTAAATTTGGTTACTTTTGTAATCTTACCCCACATTTTATAAAATACTCAATTATACACCTTTACGTATTAAAACATTACAATATTACCCTTCTATTAAAAATTTAATAGTCAACTTTACGATTAACTATTAATAGGGACTTTATTGCAAAATGGTAAATTTTAAAAATTTAATTAAAAAATTCAAAAATAAAAATTCTTTAAAATATTTTTTCCTTTTATTATTTTTCTGAAATTCTTCATTTCATCTTATTCTTGCTTTTTTTTTTTTTTTTTTGAGGAGGAGAGAGAAAAGAAATATTATATAAATACCAGTCTCAAATTTTTTTAATCTAGTAAGAGAATATTTTACAAATCGAGCTAATGATTTGTCCATTTGTTGATAATCATAATAACATTACGTCCATTTGCGAAAAGTGGTAACTAAATTGATTGGATGTATCTTTTATCATACAACGTGTCGTGTGTATATATAGAGAGAGAGAGAGAAGTGCTTTCTTTTGTCTTAGATACTAAAATTTACTCTTTTATTTATAAAAAAAAAAAAACTTGTCAATGTATTGCTACAAAGTGAATTTTGAGTAGGTAAAATTTTCAAAGTAGACTTATTATTATATGAGCAGGTTAGTGGGTTAGAAACATTTCTTATTAGATTAAAGTGTTAGATTGATTAATCATAAGGATATCATTATTAACTCCAATAATTGTAATTAGTTTAAGAGTACAATTATATTCTTTTATTGAAGTGAAACGTAATTAATAAATTATTTTTGGATTGACAAAATAATTTTTTGGCATTTAGCCTAATTATATCTTGTTAGGTCCGTTTAGTAACTCCTAATTATGGGATAATAATCAATTATAAATTTTTATAATTTATTAATGTAAAATTGTAAGAAACAAAGATTGTATTTGACAAGGAATAGGATAGGTTAAGAAAGTTGTACATAACTATACTTGTCTTGTTCTATCAGGATTCATATTTGATATAGAGTCAAATATATAGAGATAGTTAGAAATAACCAACTATATATATTAGTTTAAGACTCTATATCAGGGTTATGTGAGATACAACATTGTCATAGTTTTTGTAAGTCCACCCTCTACAAAAAGAGATAAAAAATATGATTAGAAATTTTTCTAGAGTATTACTAGAAGTCCTAAAGTTTCTCAGGTCGTATCTTTGGAGATGATACACTATAGAAAAAATTATGATTTGTGACGAAAATTTGTGATGGCTACATGGCCGTCGATAATTTACGACGGGACAGCAACAGCAATGAAAACAGCGACAAGGTTTGACCCGCTGTCGCAAAACCCTTAATTGCGATGGCTAAATAGAATCTTCGTAAAACTTTCACAAATTAGCGACGGTTTAGTGACAGAATTTTGTAATTATACATTACAACTAAATAATTGAAAATATCATTGAAAAATCCTCACAAATTGTGACGGATTTGCGATGGCTCGAAAATAAATTTATTTTTTTTAGGATTTTCAAAAGAACAATCAGAAAACCCTCGCTAATTAGTGACGGTTTATCAACGGCTTTTGGTAATTATATTTAACACTAAATAATTGTAAAAGTCATCACAAAACCCTCCTAATTGTGATGGCTTTGCGACGACTCGATAATAAATTTAAATTTTTTATGATTTTCAAAGGAACGATCGCAAAACCCTTGCAAAGTAGCGATGGTTTAGCGATGGCCTTTGGTAATTATAAATTAACACTAAATAATTGAAAAAAATCATTACAAAACCCTCGCAAATTACAAAACACAAAAAGCGAATTTTCCTGTAGTGATATCTATGAATGTACGATTTGTTTCTCGTGTATTTATAAGATTTAATCCAGTTGGCACGTGACTATATTGATCCTATTTCTAGCAATTGGTATCAGAGCCATTGGTTTGATATATGTTTATATTAAAGATTAAATCTTTTATGCATATAGTAGTTAAGCAGTGTAGGAATAATGTATTTATATTCTTAATGAATAGTTTGATTATTTTAAAATAATTTTATGGGCATAATATTTTTATTCGGTAAATATGTATAAGTATTATCGAGTTTTTGTAACAAAATGGGTGGTTTACATCTCCATATTTTCCTTTTACATTGTTATTTTTATTATTTTTATAGTTAAAAAAATTGTATATATATTACTAGAGCATGAAGAAGTGGAAGAAGAATTGTTGTTACGTGTGTAGGATCGAGACCACGTCTTTGTCTCCAGTGTCATTGTGCTTTCTGGTGCCACTATGTGTTTGTCTTCTGTTGTTGGGCTGGTCCACTACTGGGCTAGCAAATCTAGAGGCCTGTTGGAGCAGGAGCCGCTAGGCCGAGTTGGCATTGGGCCAGTGGCCTCGGGCCTAGGCTTGCTCCAGCTCAAGCAGATTGGGTTGGCGTCTGGGCCACTTGGGTCCAGCTAGGCAGACTTTTGGACTGGCACCTGTTGGGCCAGTAGCCAGGCCATTCCCTTTAATTTTTTTTAAAAAAAAAGGAGGAAGATTGCCGTTGATCTATGGTTTTATGTTTGAAGGCCTTAAGTGCTAACAATTGGACTACTAAAGACCTTGTGGTGGTGACTTACTTCAATAAATTAATATTTCAGAAGTTTGAAGAGTTGGATATTTTGTTAGCCAATTAATATTTCAATTGTAATTTTTCAATATTATTTCTTGTGTCTAGGTTGGCAATAAAATTATTTTTATTTTATAGTTTTGCTATATTTTATTATTTTAATTTAATTATGTATCATTTATATTAACATGTCATATAATTTGTATTAACACAACTCTAAGTAATATTTTGTTATGCATAATTTTTTTTATTAAAAAAATTTAAGTGTAAAATGGTTAGTTTTAATTAACCTTAGGCCTCCCCTATTAGCCCATTAGTAAAATTAACATTTGTTTCATACCATTTTTAAATGGTCTCTCTATAGGAAGGATATGCTATATTGGTTACTAGATTAGGCCCAAATTTTTTTATATTATTTTTTATAAGTTTAATTCATTCACTATTACCCTATAAGTGATGTGATTGGATTGGAAACTTTATTTTAAAAAATATGAATATATGGTTACACTTAAATCAAAGACATTATAAGAACTTTTTATAAAATATCCAAATGATGTGTATGATGGTCAAAATATTAACAACACTAAAACTAATATTGCATTTAATTGCAAAACATATTAATTTTAGTGGGAAGGTCTTAACCTAACAGTAAGTAATATTGTTATCTCCTATAGAGGTACATATTATTTTGGGATTTTAGGTTGTGGATTTTGGCCTAATTGTAAATCACATTGTTATCTTCTCTAGAGGTGAATGTTACTTTGGAGTTTTAGGTTACTATAATTTGATAGTAATTCTATTTACTACTTAAAATATTATCATATTGATTATGCATCATGTTATAATGTTTTATATTGATCATACATCATGATATGCTATTGGCTCATATGTGTTATTTTATTTAATTTCAAAAGATGACTTCCAACACATTATCCCTAATCTTAACAAAGAACCAACTGGATGGAGAAAATTTTATTGATTGGAAAAGGAAACTAATAAACATACTAACTACTAAGAAGCTTATATACGTGCTAACTGAGACATGTCCTCTTAAACCTACTCTTCCGTCCACATCTGAACAAAAGGAGGTTTATGAGCAGTGGTTGAGTTCTGATGAGATGGTTTGCTGCTATTTCGGGATCTATCTCAAATGTGTTGCAGTAGAAATATAAGAATATTGCAACCACTTCAGATATTATGAAAAGCCTCCAGCATATGTTCGAGTATAAAGGACAACAGGCCCACCAAATAGCAATGAGGCACATAATGAATATGTGCATGAAACCTGAAACGCCCGTGAGAGATCATATTTTAGAATTGATTATTCAGTTTAATGTCGCAGAGGCCTTAGGAGCATAAATTAAGCCCAAGACTCAGGCTGATATGGCTCTATAAACTCTTCCAGAGATGTTCTCACAATTCAAAGTTAACTATAACATGAATAAGATGGAGATGTCACTTACAGAGTTAATGAAACAGTTTGAGAGTGCTAAAGGCTACCCGTAAAAGTGGAAAGTGGCAACGTTTGTGCTGTGGCACATGCAGGATCTTTCTCTTTCAAGCCCAAAGGTAAAGAAGGAAATAAGAGAAAGCAAAACAACAAAAAGGGGCCTAAGCAGCAGACTAAGAAGGTAAAATGGATGAAAAGCCTAAAGGCAAGTGTTTCTACTGCAAGCAAAAAGGACATTGGAAGTCTCAGTGTCCATATTACTTAGCCAAACATAAGTAAGGTACTGGTGAGTTATCTTACATTGAAACTTACTTAGTGGCTGGTTCTATAAATACTTGGATAGTATATTTTAGAGCAACTAATCATGTTTGCAATTCATTGCAGGGGTTCCAAGTAAGTAGACATCTCAATGAAAAGAGCATACTCTAAGGGTTGGCACACGATCAGTGATATCTGCACAAGCTGTTGAAGATGTTTATATTTATTTCGATAATAAACATTTGGTTTTGAAAAATGGTTATTATGTTCCTGACATTTATCGAAATTTGATTTCGGTGTCTTTGTTATTCAAATAAGAATATTCTATTAAATTTTATAAATTTTTAGTAGAGATATTTTTGAATAACTCATTAATATGTCGTGAAAATTTAAGTAATGATTTGTATATTTTAAAACCTACCAACAGCTTGTTATATCATACTGAATCCATCAAACGCCATAAGTTATCTCCTACTAATGAGACTCTCTTGTGGCATCTTAGCCTTGGTCATATTAATCTAAATAGGATTCAAAGACTCGTAAAAGGTCCTTTAAATGACTTAATGGTAGAATCTTTTCAAGTTTGCGAATCTTGTTTTGAGGATAAAATGACCAAAAGATCCTTTCCTTCAAAATGAAAAAGGGCTAAGAAAGTCTTGGAATTAGTGCATTCTAATGTATATAGACCAATTAATGTCCAATCTAAAGGTGGATATGAGTATTTCATTACTTTTATGGATGATTACTTGAGATATGGATATATTTACTTAATGACTCATAAGTCTATTGCCTTAGAAAATTTAAAGAATTTAAAGCTGAGGCTGAGAAGCAGTTAGATAAGAACATTAAGATACTTTGGTCAGATCGAGGTGGAGAATATCTATCCAACGACTTCAGATCATACTTGTCAAAAAGTGCACCAGGCACGCCTCAACAAAATGGAGTTGCAGAAAGGAGAAACAAGACCTTGTTAGACATGGTCCGATCAATGCTTGGCTTCTACACTAGGTACATCCTTTTGGGGATATGCTATATAAAATGTGATATATATATTGAATATGGTTCCATCAAAATTTATCCCTAAGACTCTATTGGAATTGTGGAATGGGCAGAAGCCTGATTTGACATATATCCGAATTTGGGGTTGTGTTGTATATGTGCTAAAGGGAAAGATGGATAAAATAGAATCAAGATCAAATTTATGTCTGTTTGTTGGGTATTCAAAAGGAACAAAGGGATACTACTTCTATAGTCCTCAAAATAAGAAAATATATGTAAGTACAAATACAATTTTCTTAGAAGATAAGTACATAGAAGAACATAGATCTAAGAGTAGGGTTATTCTGGAAGAAACCAAGGGAGATAATCCTAAGCAAATGGTTATAGAAACCCATACTCAAGATTCTCGTGGTGGAATTGTATCTATGACACTTAGCATGCCAGAATCCATTAGGAGAGAAATAGATGTTACACATTCTATACCTACTGAATTTTTAGTAAATAGAGTGGAAGAATCTCCTGCCCCTGTTCAAACTCCAGTCATTGAGGAATCAGTAGAATAGGCTACAGTCAACGAAGAGGAAGAAAGTCCAATAATAAAAGAATCTCCACAACTTAGATGCAATGCGAGAGTCATTTAACGTCCCTCTAGATACTTACTTTATGGAGAGTCTTTTTGAGTAATATCCACTGAGAAAGAAGAGGATCATACTACTTATAAAGAAGTTGTAGAGGATGTAGACGTAGACCATTAGAAGAGTGCACACTACTAAAAATTTAGGCAAATATGATGGCCATAAAACCGTTGTATTTGAGAAAATACTATCGTTTTTGCTATAAACGATGGTCAAACGATGATTTTTTTACCGTCATATATAATGTCGTCGTTTTTATTAAAAATGGCCGAAAACCGTCGTATTTAGCTAATGCGACGGTTTAAATATAACGATCAAGGAAAAGCATCGCAATTACTCACCGGGACTGAGATTCTGCAAATCGTCGTATTTGGTAAAAAAAACCGTTGCAATTGTTCTATAAATACGATAGTTTTAAACCATCGCAAATACTTGTTATTTGTGACGGCCCTTAGCATCGCAATTACTGAGTATTTGCTACGGTATCCAACCATTGTAATTACAACCATGGTAATAAATCTTGGAGCAATTGTGACCATTAATAAAAACGACAGCTCCAACCATCGTTTTTGTTCTGTTAAGCCATAACCAAATGCGACCGTTTATGACCGTCGCTTTTGATAACCGTCGCATTTGCTAAGCAAATTATGACCATCGTATTTGATTATTTTTTTTTAAAAAAAAATAATTGATTGGAATTTAGGCCTATCCAGTTGCAATTTCAAAGCAAATATAATCCGTTCGACTCATTCGACACCAATCACAATAACGTACAATTTGCTTAATGTCAAACAAATCAAAATCAATCTCTTGAACATTGAAATCATAAATAATCCTTAAACTCCACAAGAGAAGTAATACTACATATATAACAAGTAGAAAATTCTAAGGAATCTATTAAAAACAGTACATGTAAAACAAGAAACAAAATTGAGTATGTCAGTCCTCCCCGGTATCATCTTTTCCCCTTCTTTCTTGTCTCTTCCCATTATCATCTTTTCCTCTTCCTCCTTATCTTTTCCTCTCCTCAGTGGGTTGGGCTTTAAAACATCTCCTTACCTGCACAATACACAAATCAGAGATTAAAATAAAGTATGAAAAAAGTACAAGTGTAAACTTAGAATAAAGTACAAGTGTAAACTTTAATTTTTGGAGTATGCAAGTGAACTCAACAACCAGTCAATTGAATATATGATTAGAATCAAGAACCAGCCTGAATTAATTAGAAAAGGCCAAAAAGAAATGGATATACTTTCGTGTAGACTAGACAAGTGAAGATCAGAAAAGTTGAGAAGACATCAACTTCTTGTAACTTTTATTGACAAAATTATAAAATGTAAGATGAGGAAAAAGGGAAAAAGACAAGGCAATGCAATTAAAATATTTTATGTAAAATCAATGCAATTAAACCTTTTCCCCTTCCTCTTTGTCTCTTTCTCTCCTCAGTTATCCCTCATATATTCCCGCACATAACTTTTCATCTTCTTGTCTCTTTCTCTCCTCAGTCTTTCCTCACCTCTTCCTGGACAGATATATATATCCCTTAGTCATCAGTCATTAGAGGAAACCACAGAGGGATGGATAGCTATAATTCGTTTGAGAGGTGGACAAATTTTGAATTAACTTCCGAAGAAGAAGATTTTGAGGTGTTTTCCTTTCTAAGCCAAACACTTCCTCTTGATTTTAGGTAAGATACTTTTGAGGGCATTTTTTTTTTTTTTTTACTTTTCACCCGTCTTCTTCATCTGGTTTGGTTTGTTGTGTTATGAATCAATGAAAGTTATGAACATGCTGCTTTGGATTTCTAATTTGATCTACCTATTCAAGAGACTGTTTTTTATGCTACTCCTCTGATGGAGGATATACTTATGCATGATCCTTTCTACTTCTTAATGGATTTTGAACAAAGCTAGAATATGGTTCCTGTGGAGAAAATACCTCTTGAAGGTATCACTTCAGATGAAGTTCCTGTGGAGAAGAAGGTAATCAGGAGGTAGCAAAATAAGAAGGGTAGTAGCTCCAAGACACTATCAAGAGCAACCATTTCGACGTACTTTTACATGACACTTACTCGGGTGGCCAAAGAACTGAATATTTGCTGAACCGCTCTCAAGAAAAGATGTAAGGAGTTAGGAATTCGTCGATGGCCTCACAGAAAGTTGATGAGCTTGGAGACACTAATCAAGAATGTTCAGGTTCTCTTTCACACACACTTGTGCATGAAGAACTAATAATTAATTGGCCCCAAAGATAACAAAGAACTAATAATTTGAAAATTTCCATTTGGATTTGTAGGGTTTGCAAAATGAAGAAGAAGGAGTGCATATGACTAAGAAGAAGTTGAAAGAAGCCATTGAGATACTGGAACGTGAGAAGAAGTTGATGGAAGAAATCCCTAATGCGAAGTTGGAAGACCAAACAAAAAGACTAAGACAAACATGTTTCAAGGCCAAGTATCAAAAGAGAGTTTTGAATATTTTAACAGAGTTTCCCCTATAAATTAAATATTTTCTAGGCACTAGGCCACCTAAAAATGCGGAATTATACAATAACACGATAATATGGAGCACCAGAAAACCAAAGGAAAATTTAAGATATATGGAGCACCATACTTCAGTAACACTACAGTTCCCTTTCACCAATAATCACAATGCCAACATCAAATCTCCACATCAACTTTTCAACACTCCAACAACTCCACAAATCAACATTCAACATTCAACAATTTAACAACACAAGAATTTCCAAAACAAATATGCTCCAGAAATATTCATAGAAATATAAAAATAATTCCAGACTCATAGAGTATAAAAATCCAATATCAACACCCAATGGTCTTTATGCAAAATATAAAGAGAGAGTAACTAGAGGTACAAAGGTTAAGAAATTTACCTTCAATGCTCTCAAGTTCACTGCATTCTTACAATCAGGCTCCTTTTAAGGTACAAAAACCAGAGGTTCTGCCCTTCCAAGTAACCATACAAAAATAATAATAATAATGATATGGGGTCAAAGTAAATTAAAAGCCATCTAAAGACAATAGCCAAGTAAATTAGCTAAAGTATATGTTGATGCTAAAGTAATGCATTATTGTGATTTAAAACTAATAGTTTTTATTTGCTAAAGTAATGCGTCTATGTAGGCATCATGAAAGTACATATTTGAGATAAAATATTGCATTCTAAAAAGTATGCTCACATGGATTTAATAGAAGACAGTTGTCCTAGTTCTGATGCCAATGTCCCTTCAAGGCACAGATCTCTTAGATTCCTGTGAAAACACAAAATCAGTGCACAACCAGAATAAAGATCATAAATAAGATTTTTAGGTTATTAATCAAATACAATCATCAAATAATTGTTTCTATTTTTCATTCCATGGTTATTTTAACTCAAAAGTAGCATTCAATCCAACAATTTAATAGCCTACTTAAACAAGTCAAATAGAGACGGTTAAATGATATTTCCCCTACCCTATATCAAGAACATATTCTACTTTCTACTAGTAGACTTTATTTGGAAGACATGTCCTCATCAACTGAAATACTAATAAATTCCAACAGAAGTACCAAAATGTGGTGATTTTGCAAATAAGTAAATAATTACATTCGATTAACCATGTCTAATAATCTATCAAAAACCAAATTTTAGAAGGATCATCAGTAACGTACGGTAAGCATTCCAAGTTAATGGAATGATTACAACCTAGGCACAGCTTGAATATATAGATATATATATATATATATATATATATATATTTGTAAATTGCATTATTAATTAGCATTAGATTGCACCAAGAGTGTGAAGACCACACATGGGTCTCGAACATCAGTAAATGTCCAAGCCCACACTAACTCACCTCAAGCTCGTACAAAAGTCTCAATTCACACCATTTTTCCTCTGTTGTAAAGTATGCAGTGAAAATAAAATAAACTTGCTAGCCACTGAACCAAAACTCATGCAACTTCATCAATACAAAGCAAAATGGAATTCTCATACTCCATGGAATACAGCTACAGCAGAAATACCTAAGATTTTTTTTTTTTTTTTTTTGAATCACACACGTTTTTCTCTTCCGATAACATCATGTGGTACTCACACAATCAATTGTAAGACTTTTAAAGGAAAAGAGGTAATAACGATCTCGGCTTTCCTATAGCTGCAACGTGTTCCAAAAGAGGGTTTGCTCTGCCTTCCTTTTTCTACTGAGATCCCGAACCTTCAAAGAATAAAGAGCAAGGTGGCTTCGATTTTGCTGGCATTTTGTCAGGCCAAAAGATTTTTGTGTGTGCTAGAAGAGAGGTTCGAAATTCTTGTGAACTAGGCTATTAGCTTTACTGCTACCAGAGAAAAGCTTGGCCGAATTCTTAGCACTTTGTTTGTGTGTGTGTGTTTCGTGCGAACAAAAGGGAGAACAGTAAGGACTGCCTGGGTTTTGAAAAGAATGCAAGGGAGTTTCTAAAGTCAGAAGGATAAGGGGGAAGGGGAAGGGGAGAAGGGGTGAGCGACCGTGAGGGGCGAGGGAGGGGGTTGTGCGGGCAAGGGGCAGGGGGCTGCTGTGGGTGGTTGAAGAAGGAAGAAGAAGAAGAAGACAGAGGAAGAAGCACAGTAAAGAGAAAGGTGTCGGTGGAGAAGAATAGGGAGAGAGAAGGCAGTAGAAGGCACAAAGGAAGAGTTCTCGGATAAAGTGGATGGCTACAGGGCGGAAATAGAGAGTATGATTGAAGGTGAGATTCAAACAAAGAAAGTGGTTACTATTGCTGGAATCAACAGACAAATTGAACTGCGGTTACTATTGCCAAATTTGGACAAAGTGGACAAATTATCTTGTGGGTCCCATAGTGGAATCAAAAGATAGAAAGTAGAATGCTTAGATGAATTTGAATTTTCATGTGAAAGAAAAGACAAAAATTCTACTATTTGTTAATAGCCAAGAACAGGAAACCACTATCCAATAGTACACAACTATTGCGATAAATATCGAAAATAGTTGCTATCCAAGAACATGAAACCATTGCTATAAATGTCAAAAATTTTAATTAATGAATTAATTTAAAAAATACTAAAAAAAACCCTTGCGAGGATCGAAATACTATTGGACAAGTATGATAGAAAATACAAGTTAATATATGAGAATAATTAATAATAATTAAAAAATACTATAAATGATTTCGGTGGGAATTGAAATATTATTGGAGAAGTATGACGAAAAATATAAGATAATATATGGGAATTAAAAATAAAAACCAAGCCCTCGATGAGGATCGAACTCAGGAACTTTTGCTATGCCAATTGCGCACACTATATAGGTTATAGGGGTAGATAGCCAATAATTTGCATATATATAATCTCCATATAAATATATTTATATAACAAACAAAAGCAACAAAGGAAAAGGAAAATGTAATAATCAAGAGATAGGATACTCTACCTAGGTATATATGTACACACAAATATATGTATATTCGTAATTAAAAAATTATTTATGTTATATAATATATTAATCCAATACTCGCTAACTAATAAGGATATATATTTTATTGTATATAAACAATAATATATATATATATATCTTAGAATAACTAATTATAATAATTAAAATGAAATTCAAACTCTTTAATATCAATATATGAAAACTTAAGATGTAAACAAAAATGTATTTGAAAAATCAATGATCTAATAAATAGATGTATTTATAAAGTTAAAACAAGTTTAGTGACCAAATTTGAAGGTCATTCGTTTTATTTTATCACATTTGTACAGTAATATCTATAAAATAGAAAGATATCTTAATATTTACAAATATAAAGATATCAAATTAATGATCCAACCATTAAATTTATTGTAATAATTACCAATAGCATTGTGACTAAATTTGAAAATAATCAGATGAAATTTAAAATAATTTTGAGATGCTTTGTTATAACTAGACTAAAAATGACGGTTACAATAAACCGTCATATTTGGTCTACTCTATTGCGACGGTTACAATAAACCGTCGTATTTGACCTACACTATTGTGATGGTTACAATAAATCACCGTATTTGATCTACTCTATTGCAACAGTTAAAATAAAGTGTCGTATTTGGCCTATTCTATTGCACCGGTTAAAATAAACCATCTTATTTGGCCTACTCTATTGTGACGGTTACAATAAACCATCGTATTTGGTCTATTTTATTACGACAGTTAAATTAAACCGTCATATTTGGCCTACTCTATTGCGACAGTTAAACTAAAGTGTCGTATTTGGCCTACTCTATTGCGACGGTTACAATAAACCGTCGTATTTGGCCTATTTTATTGCGACAGTTAACTTAAACCGTCGTATTTGGCCTACTCTATTACAACAGTTACAATAAACCGTCCTATTTGGTCACCAAATACGACGGTTGGCATTAGACCGTTGTATTAGGTCTATCTATTACGACGGTTTCAAAACCGTCATAAGAAGTAACCTATTGCGATGGTTTTTTGATCATAGTATTTGTCTTCATCGCATTTGCCCCATTTTTTTGTAGTGGTAATGAATTCAAAAATGAAATCCACATACACTAATTCTATCTGGGAACTTGTGGACTTACCTAATTGGGTAAAACCTATGGAGTGCAAATGGGTTTACAAAAGAAAGAGATGAGTACACGGGAAAATCAAAACTTTCAAAGCTAGATTGGTTGCTAACGGTTATACCTAATGAGAAGGTATTAATTATGAAGAAACTTTCTCGCCTTTGGTCATGCTAAAGTCTATAAGAATCCTTTTATCCATTGCAACTCACTTCGACTATGAAGTATGGCAAATGGACGTTAAGACAACATTCGTTAATGGAAATCTTGATGAGTGTATCTATATGGTACAACCAGATGGTTTTATCTAAGAAGGTCAAAAACATAAAGTTTGCAAATTGAATAGGTCAATTTATAGACTTAAACAAGTGTCTAGATCTTTGGAATATCAAGTTTGATCAAGCCATTAAATCCTATTGTTTTAGTCAGCATCCTGGTGAACCTTGTGTCTATAAAAGAATTATAGATGGTAAGGTGATTTTTCTCATATTGTATATTGATGACATCCTTTTTATTGACAATGATGTAGTAACATTAATATTAGTGAAAAACTTCTTAGGTAAATAATTTGATATGAATGAATGGGAGAAGCAAGATACGTATTAGGTATTCAGGTCCGTCGGGATAGAAAGAATAGACAAATTACTTTATCCCAAATTTCATATATTGACAAAATACTGGCAAGATTTTCAATGCAGAATTCCAAGAAAGGTCTATTACCTTTCAGAAATGGAATTCAATTGTCACAAAAGCATAGTTATAAAACTCTTGATGAAATTAAATACATGAAGTAAGTTCCTTATGCATCAGTTGTAGGAAGTCTCGTGCTTTATACTCATCCAGATATTTATTATAGTGTTGAAATGATCAATAGATATCAATTAAACCTAGGACCGAAGGAATGGACAGTAGTGAAGCATATACTCAAGTATCTTCACAGAACTTGAGGATTACATATATGCTAGTTTACTCGGCTCCAGAATTGGTACCTATAGGTTACACTGATTATGATTTTCAAGCTGATAGGGATTTTTGTAAGTCCACTTCTAGCTCCGTTTTCACCCTAGGTGGTAGTGTAGTTGTGTAGAGAAGTATCAGACAATCTTGTATTGTTGACTCTACAATGGAAGCTAAATATATAGCAGCTTGTGAGGCAGTTAAAGAAGCAGTATGGTTGAAGAAGTTCTTCCTTCTATATATCAAGCCATTAGCTTGTACTATGACAATAGTGGTGCAGTGGCAAATGCAAAATAACCACGCAACCATCAGTAAAGTAAACACATTGAACGAAAATATCACCTACTTAGGGAGATTGTTCAATGTGGAGATTTAGAAGTGTGCAAGATTTCTTTTGCTGAAAATTTTGCTGATTCTTTTACGTACTAAAAGTGTACCTGCAGCAGTTTTTGAAAGTTATATCGAAAGTATGGGTATTTCTAACATATCCCATTTACTTTAGGACAAGTGCAAGAATTTTGTTAGATATACTCTTCGAGTAAATACAATGAGATTTGTATATTAAAATTAAATAAAATATGTTTTTATATATTTATATATATGTATGAATCGTTTTGTTCACGAATTATTTAGATATTATAAATTAAGTGGTTAATTGTTAAACACAAAAAGACTTGATTTATAATTTAATTCAAAATAAATTATCTGCAATCTAAAATAAATATCGATAGTTTATTTTATTGAGACCATCTTGATTTTATTAAATTCTGTCTTTGACTTTGGTCATAAAATCAAGGATATATTTTAATATATTGGATAGGACCATAAGTGTTATGTTTGTAGAATGGACCATACAAATCAAACATTACATGATTGTCATACATAATACCTTAATCCTAAGCGAATAATAATCTATACTTATTAACTTGAAGTTCTTTGTGTTACCAAAAAGTTAGATTAATTTAATAATCAATATCTTGGTATCTTGGGAAATTAAAGTGAAATAAATATGGAATAATTATTATGCAATATGAAATCCGTCACCTTTAATAGGCAAGATCATTTGCTCATAAGTTCTTGTAAAGGACAGCTAAATCTAAGTTCAGTAATTCAATAGTGCATATTGAATTTAATTTATAAGTGCGATGTGGTCACATGGTACTGTCAAATTGAAGATGAGAATGAAGGATTTGAATGAGGGGCATAGCGGTCATATTGCCTCATTCAAAGCATTATTTTAATTGACTTGGGTAATTTTTTAGATCGATCAATCATAAGGATATAATTATTGACTCTAATAATTACAATTAGTCTAAGACTACAATTATGTTCTTTTAGTATAGTGAAACGTAATTGATAAATTATTTTTGGATTGACAAAATAATTTATTGGAGCTTAATCTAATTGTATCTGGCCAGATCTCTTCAGTGGCTCCTAATTATAGGACAATAATCAATTGTAAATTTTTATAATTTATTAATGTAAAATTGCAAGAAATAAAGATCGCATTTGAGATGGAATAGGATAAGTTAAGATAGTTGTACCCAACTATACTTGCCTTGTTCTATCGAGATTCGTATTGATATAAAGTCAAATATATAGAGATAGTTGGAAATAACCAACTATATATGTTAGTTTAAGACTCTACATCAAGGTTACGTGAGATACAACATTGTCTCAATTTTTGTGAGTCCACCCTCAACAAAGAGAGATAAAAAATACGTTAGTAATTTTTTGGTCCCAAGAGATTGCACTAAAGAAGACTTGGGGGTCTGAATCATTACTAGAAGGCTAAAAGCTTCTTGAGTCATATCTTTGGAAATGATATATATGAAGGTACAATTTGTTTCTCACATATTTATAAGATTTAATCTACTTGACACATAACGATATTGATCCTATTTCTAATAGAAAGGCCTTTCATTAGTTCGCATTATCTTAAGAAAAAAAATTACTACAATTCCTTTTTAGAAAAATCTGGCATTGGGCATTGAACTCTTCTATAAGGTTCAAATGAGGGGAGAGAAGATTATATTGCATTCAAAAGGACTACCGCTTGACTAGAAAGCAAGAATGTCATATGTGGAAAAATTGCTCTGCTAGGAGGAGAAAAAAAAAGCTCTAGCAATGTCACTAACCATTCAAGCCGACCCATTTGTTTTCTTTTTTTTTCTTTTAATTAGAAATTCTTTTGTTTCAATAACTATTAAGATCATAAATTAATTAAGACTAAATTAACCTTTTTTTATATATAAATTTAGACTATATTAATTTATGATATTAAAAAAATCAAAAAGTCATAAAGGCTATTCTTTTTACTACTTGGGCAAATAAATTCCTATTGGGATTTTGGTTTCCCATTCCTTCAGAAGTTCTTTCCTATGTTAAAAATTTTAACATCCTTCTCGTTTTGTATGTAAATATGTATAATTAGATTGTTTGACAAGAAGACAAAAAATTGCTATAAATAGCAAGGGAGAACTGGTTGAGAGGCCTTTAGGCAACCAAAAACCAGCTACAAACAAGGAGAAATAAGGAAGAGAAAAGAAAAAGAAAACAGAGAGAGAAGATAGAGAGAAAATCTGAGAGAAAGAGAGAGTAGGAGAGGAATGAAAGTTTAGATTTTCTTACTTTGAAAATTAGTGAAATATAAGGCCGTTCATTGTAAAGAACTGTTGATGACTTAGTGAATATTTATCTTGCTAAGCGATAAGTGATTTGAGGTGAGTCCCTTGATTTTTAAATCCTAGTTCGGCTAGGTGTTTTTTGAAATACTATGATTGTGCAATTCCTTAGTTTGTGAAATACTTGGATTGTTAATTCCTTTTGGGTGATGAAATATGTCTGGTATAATGAAATGCTTTTCGGATATAGAAATGTGTTATCCTGACATATTTAATAAAGCGAAGCTTTAGAAATTAACATTCCACGGTTTTCAAATCTTTTGGAATCACAAAGTGTTTTTCTAATACGAATAAACGTTTTCCTGACATAGATTTGTATTTTTCTGATATATTCAAGAAAATGTTTTTACTTGAGATTTTTGGACATTTATTGCCATATTTTTAACATAAATTCTTTTCCTGATGATTTATGTATTACAAAGCTTTTATACATGGAAAACCATGTTTTATGCACAACGCAAGTTTCTGAAATTTGGAAAAACAATATTTAATTATGATTTTACAGTTGGACTCGTGTAGGATTATTTTCTACAAATGAATCCAAGGGTTTAGAATATGTTATAGTTGGACTGAGGAATGTGGAAATGTATTACGCGTCAACTGAACTTTGGTTTTCTAGACTCTGTTTTAATTACAAAATATACATAAAATCAAATACAAGTATTTCACTTGATCAAATGGAAAATCGAGATTATTAAGAATTTCAAGTTCTTTTATTACTCGTTAATCATTAGTTTCGTGCATATGATTGAAAATACCTGTTATAACCTATTTCATGACAAGTTTTTCATGTTACATGATAAAATCATGAACTCTTGACACGTATTGCAAGATACTTGCGAAAATCCTGCGATGTACTATATTTCATGATATTTCACGCATGCCTTGCATTTACAAGTTATGGAAAAGGAGTGAGAACCCTTTTCTATTTCTTGGACTTGAATACGTGTTGTGAAAGCATTGAGTATTGAAGAGGAGCTATTCTCCTTGTACTAGCTTACATTAAAAGTAGACGGCCCTAAGTAACTTGGCCAGTTTTGGGGTTCGTCTTACTCAAAACGGGGCGAAAAAGATCCGTAGCTAAACATAGTTAGTGACAACATCCCAACAGAAGAAGCAGTAGCTGAAATCTTAGTTGCTAAATAAGTTTTTTGTGACGGGATGAAAAAGCCATCACTAGTAGCGACGGATTTGAGACGGGAAACAGTAAGACCAGAGTCAGGTTAAAGTTCCAAATAGCAACAGGATAGAGACAGCTAGGAACAATTTTTCAAATAATAGATAATTGGAAATATAATTACACCATCTCTAATCCATTACTATATTTGCAATGGTTTGCCGATGGCCCATTGCCATCACAAATCGCAACCAAACTTGTGAGTCAAAATACCTACTGTCGCTAAATATCACAAGATTAGCTACGGTGTTGTGATGGCTTGTGCTTAATCGTAGCTAATTGGCTAGTGTTTAATGACGGCATTTTCTAGGTAAAATTAGTTGTTGCCGTAGCTAAATTGTCGATAATTTTCTTGTAGATAATACGTAGATAAACTACCACTAATGTGCTAGCTTTTAGCGACGGCGTTGCCAGCAGAGTCATGCTTTTTCTTGAGGTAGCTAAACCGTCGCTAATTTGTAGCCTAGCTAAACCGTTGCTAATTTGTTTCCCTATTACAATACTGATTTTGTTTTTATTTTGAACCCCTAAACTATATATAAAAATATATATAGCACAAAAATTTAATTTTAAAATAAAATGTAATTCCGATTTTATTAAAATGCAACATACAAACAATCATCTCAATAATGGAAAATATAACTATTCAACATAAATGTATAAAATAAAAAATGTATAAAATGAAGTAAATGTAATGTATAAAATAACGTCTATAATAAAATCTTACACTACGTGAGCAGTGATGCTAGCTGAAGAAGGTAGGGGTGGAGAACGAGGACGAGAGTATCTCGAATAATGGGGATTTGGTGGCAGAATAAAGCTATCATTCGTCTCCCCTACCTCATCATCCTCCTGAATTGGTTGGAACTGTGGGAAGCTCTATCCCAAGCTTCTCTGACATCATGGTCATAAATCCACCGATCTGATGCTGCATCTGATCGACCTTCCTGTCGAAATCCTTCATCAACTCATCTCTCACTACATGTACCCTCTCCCCAACCTTCTTTTCTACTATGTCCTCTATCTCAGCGGGGGTAGATGATGTGGACGGCAAGGAACCCTGGTCGAGCTACTGTCTAACACGCAAAGCCTTGCAACCAAGTCCATACATGCGTCCTCGATTGTACCACTCGCCGCAATGAGAAACAATGCCCTATCATTCAGGACAACTGAAGACGTAACACTAGAAAAAGGGGAGGGAGATGCCTGTGTAAGACTCTCTCTTTTAGCTGTCCCGATCGCTAAAATCAAATTTGAAGTCAGTTTGATTGCTGAGAAAGTGAAAATAAGTGAAAAGTATTTTAAAGTTTTGAATTTATAAATCATTACCAATATCTTGTGAGAGCGCTCGCTGACATGCTGACCCTGTCTCTCTCCACCTTGAAATGTGTGTAGCCTCTTGTACCACTCGATGTTGCTAAAGTCGTTGCCCATTTTCTGTCTCTACAATTAAAAATTCAATTCATAAAAAAAGGTGTCCTGAAAATTAAAAAAGCACATTAAAATTACAAAATGTGTACTGTTATAAGTAATTTACATACACTTCTCGTGGATTGTAAATGAGACCGAGCCTCCAATATGAGTGGTGGTGCCCTAACTCCAGTTCCTTCGAGCAATAGAGGAGAGCCGCTGAAACTCCTGTGTGCTCCAGCACTACTGCATCATCTCCCAATACCGAGAGTCGATCTACGAGGGAGTCTGCCAGTCGGGGTCATCCTCTACAGCCTCAATAGGGTGTCAAAGAAGTGAGTCTGGCACTTATACTCCCAATTAGATCGAACTTAGCACTATACTCATCGGCCTAACGAAATAGTTTCTACAAAAAAAATTCATTAAAAACATATATGAAGTAAAAGAAATTAGAATAATATATTGAATAGTTAGTAACTTACCCTAAACTCTCAAACTAGATGTTCTTCACGCTCATTGGGACATCAGCATACGTCGTGTATGGCCCGTCGAAGTACCTCTGAAATATGGATATGATCTCCCGTACACAGTTGTCAGAACCAGTAAATATTCGGTGGTCAGACAAGTGAAACAACAATTGGAACATGTCATACATGAAATATGAAAATGAAACGAATCAATAGCAAAAGACTGATTTAATATGAAAAACAATGTAATGCAAAACAACATTAGTTCACATCAAAATAAAAAAAAAAATAGCAAAGAACATATAAATCAAATGCTATTAAATTGAAAAGTAAAGACTCATAAAGTAATAATATACGTGAAATATTTCTCACCCGTCCGCTCGTGGTATAATCAATGATCAAGGATCTTGTGCCTGTGAACTAGTATGATGCGGTGTTGAAGATGATAGAACTGTAGAGGAATCTCTATCTTGCTCGGCTAGTGGTATTCTAGGAGCTGGAGGTGGTAAAGGCGTTCGGTCCCGTGACATTGTGAGTCATCAGTAGGCAGCTGCTCTCCTACTACGTCGAGGAAAAAAATATTGTTACAATGATATATTTCAGTGTAAAAAAGTTCCAAATTTTGTGTTCTCCTTCTTTGCCAGTGTAAAAAGTAAATAAGATGACAAAAAGCATGTTAAAAAATCATAGATTGTTGCTAGGTTGTACTATTCACTTGTGCCATTTTCTAAAATGAACTCCTTTGAATCAACTTCTGTCTTAGAATCTATCTCCCAATTAGCCTCATCGTCATCCTCATCATGGTTGCGATCCCAATTTTATATCTCTTCCCGAACATCCAACATCTCATTTATGCCTTCCACGTGTGTTAAGAGTCCAAGATTGACCACCAAAGATATAGTCATTGCAGCATTGTCATCAATTTCTTCTTGGTAAGCCCTATTAACAATAGGTGCATCAAACACATGTTGAGCTTTTGTTTTGCAAACTGCCATCCATTCAGATTTTTGTTTTTTAGTGAAAGGATATATAGCATAGTATACTTGATGTGCTTGCTAGGCAAATACAAAAGGGTTATATTTAGGATACCACCTCTTATAGTTAATATCAACTAACTTATATTGAGGGTGTAATGTCAATCCCCGATTTGGTGTAAAATCAAACCAATCACACTTGAAAAGCACAACTTTTTGGATTGGATGACCAGGAAATTGAAGTTCAACAAACTCCTTTAAGACCCCATAATAATCAACATTGCCATGCTCGTTCTCGGCACCTTTAACACAAACTTCGTGGTTGGCAGTTTTTCTATGTTTTGCATGGTCGCTCGTGCGAAATCTGTAGCTATAATAACGTCTCCTTGAAATGATTTCACCTCTCTCGATGGTCCCCACGAAAGGTTTTGCAAACATTTGTTTGTCACTCCATTGGTTGGGTCATACACCTGCAAGAATGCCAAGCTTTCGTAAGTCTGTGTCCGAAATATAGATGTAGAAGTCAATTACATAATCATACACACACTGATGTTCAAAACCTGGAAGCACTTACATAATTTTTGAATCATCCAGCAAACTCATTCTCTATCCTTCTCTTCAGTTCCAACTATGCAAGGCCCATGTGATGGGATAGAAATAAAGCAGAAAAAAAATCCTAATATATGGCTGCACCTCATCACAGTTCTGCAAAATGTAATTTATGGCAGCATTGAATTCTTTAGATGTCAGGAATTGAGTTTGTATCCTTCCTAAGGCGCTTCTTGTAATATTGCAAATTGAGAGCAAAGATTGTTCATGCACGTGCTCAGTTATTTCCTCTTCATTATGTGCCACTTGTGTATGTCTTGTTTGAACATGTGGCTCAAAGTAGTATGAAAAGAATGTTAA